>CM077525.1:5314074-10314074 GCA_039654895.1 Mongoloraphidia duomilia
AAATACCCTTGACGACGGTCGTGTAATATTGTTAGTTATTTATTTATAATTATAAATTACATTTATTAATTATTATTCAAAATACCTGATACTCTTACCTTATTATTAACATTTTCTTCATGCGATACTGCAAACAAATTAATAAACGCACTATGAGGACTAGATCTGGGAGGGGGCGTGTTTTATGGGGGACGTATTAAGAATTTATGATTAAAACCTGCATTATTAATCTATACATAATAATAAAAGGAAGTCATGGTAAGTGTCTGTCTGCACCCGCTAGAGTAGAGAACTACTAAATGGATTTGAATGCGATTTTTACCATTCGATAGCTTTTCTTGGGAAATAACTGTCCGGCCCGGTTTGCCCGGGTGAAAATCGGATTGAATCCGCTGTACTGAACAGATTTGAATGAGGTTTTTACCATTCTTATTTCTTGAGGAAGGTTTAGGTCTATACTAGCTGTCCGGCCCGAATTAGCCTGGGTGCAAGATATAAATCAAGTTTTTGTCAAAAGCAGTGTGAAATAAAATATCCCAATAATAATAAATCGGCGGTAGTTAATTATATATCAGAGCGAACGAGCGAAGCGACTGAGTAACGTAATAATTATAAACTAGAGCGAACGAGCGAAGCGAGTGATTAACGTTTTAATTAATTACAAATTCTATGGAACAAGCGAATCTAGAGAGTAACGTATTAATTATAAATATGAGGGAACGAGCGAAGCTAGTGTATACTCGGTTTAATACGTTACCTACCCAATCGCTTCGCTCGTTCGATAATTGATAATTATTATAAACTAGAGCGTAGCGATTGGGTAACGTATTAATTATAAATTCGATGGAACACACGAAGCTGGTGAGTAATGTATTAATTAATTATAAATTCGGGGGAACGAGCGAAGCTAGTGTACTCGATCGAAGTCAGATGAAGCGTCTAATAAATTTTAAAATAAAGAACCCTGCACTAAGTTGGCAAGCCTTCCTGTTTACACTTTTCACTGTCCACTTGCTTCATCCCGGAATTGTTTCCCCGTCGAGCAAACAACAGACGGCCGCTACCGTGTATACCTTTTCTCGAAGCAACTCAAGGCACTTTTCAACTTTCTATATCTCTGTTACAAATGCAAGCAGAAGGCTGAAAATTTCGCTAGAGATTGTACCTAACGGCCTTAACTAATTCCCCAAATTACAAGTTTCTAATAAATATAGTTCAGAAAATTTCAACCCTCAAAATTGTCTATTTTGTCATCACTCACTCACTCACTGACATAGCGATCATCAAAAAGCTAGGGCACTTCCAGTAGTCCTAGAAAGCTGAAATTTGGTATACAGGCTGGGTTTCACGTACAAGTAACGAGAAAATTCCAATATCTGTGTTTTTCCCCCTCCAACCCCTAAAAGGGGGTGGTGCATATTTCTATTATTATAGGCTAAGTCCGTAGTCAGAGAAAGCTGAAATTTGGTATGCAGGCTAGGTCTCGCGTACAAGTAACGAGGAAATTCAAACATGTGTGATCTTCCCCCTCCAACCCCTAAAAGGGGGTGTTGCAGATTTCTATAGGTCCTTAGTCAGAGGAAGCTGAAATTTGGTATGCAGGCTGGGCTTCGCGTACAAGTAACGAGAAAATTAACAAATCTATGTTTTTCCCCCTCCAACCCCTAAAAGGGGGGGTGCATATTTCTATTATTATAGGCTATGTCCGTAGTCAGAGAAAGCTGAAATTTGGTATGCGGGCTAGGTCTCGCGTACAAGTAACGAGGAAATTCAAACATGTGTGATCTTCCCCCTCCAAACCCTAAAAGGGGGTGTTGCAGATTTCTATAGGTCCTTACTCAGAGAAAGCTGAAATTTGGCATGCAGGCTAGGTTTCGCGTACAAGTAACGAGGAAATTCAAACATGTGTGATCTTCCCCCTCCAACCCCTAAAAGGAGGTGTTGCAGATTTCTATAGGTCCTTAGTCAGAAAAAGCTGAAATTTGGTATGCAGGCTGAGTTTCACGTACAAGTAACGAGAAAATTCAAATATTTGTGATTTTCCCTTTCCAACCTTACAAAAAGAACTGAGATCCCATCAAAAATATTCTTGTAAAGAAAAAAAAAGCCAAGTCTCGCAACACTTTCGCCGTAAAAAGTTTTGAGATCCCGAAAAGTACCAAGTCAGCCATTCTATTACCTTTGACTATGAAGTTAGCAAATTACTCGATAGTTGTCTTAAAACTACACAGGTAAAATAAAGAATAATTTATAAATAATATTTTATGACTGTAAACTTGTAGTACCTTTTGAACTTGGCAATCACATAGCACCAGGATATTATATGATACCGTGCGATAAAGTTTTAATAAAAACAATATCTCATCACAGTGCACCTATGCCACGTGATTGCCAAGTTCAAAAGGTACTACAAGTTTACAGTCATAAAATATTATTTATAAATTATTCTTTATTTTACCTGTGTAGTTTTAAGACAACTATCGAGTAATTTGCTAACTTCATAGTCAAAGGTAATAGAATGGCTGACTTGGTACTTTTCGGGATCTCAAAGCTTTTTACGGCGAAAGTGTTGCGAGACTTGGCTTTTTTTTTCTTTACAAGAATATTTTTGATGGGATATATATGTCTGTTCTCGCGATAGAAATTACTAAAGGTGCATAGCACATACATAATAAAATTATAAAAAAAAATAAACAATAGACCATGATGAATGGAAGAATGAATGGGACGTGAATGAAGAAGGATGAAAGAAGAATGCTTGTGTTTAGAAAAAAAATTGTAGAATAAATAGAATAAGTTTAATTAATGAATAATTCTATAGAAAAAGAACGTGGCTAATTAGGCAAATAAGCGTAGAAGCCAAAAACCCCGTATAATAAAAAAAAATTCGACTGATGACCAGTCCTATACTTCCCACCTAGTAAATATTTGCAAAAAATAAACACTTTTTTTTCTTTTTATTCTTTGACTAGGCCCAAATAACCTTAGCTGTTGGTGGTCTTTAAAACACAATTTAATTTTTATTCTTTGAAAAAAGCATGGCCCTTTTTGTTTGGTGATCTACTGATGGCTAACTTAATATAGCAAAAATCATGGTTACCTTGATTTACGTACAATTTTTATTTTTTTTAGTAAAATATTTTTTTTCTCGAAAACTATATATTTTAGAGAAAAAAATATTTACATTTTTTTCATATTATAACATCTAGAATTCATTTATATTTTTTTACCTATGTTAATACGTGACATTGAGGACGTTTTTTTGAATATCTCAGGATCCACTGAACCGATTTGACTCAAAATCTAATCAGATCTAAGTTAAAGGCTGATAAACACAATAGAACAATCGGCATGCCCGTATGTTGTTCCGTTCTTAAGATATCGAAGGCGAAAAATTGACCACACACACACACACACACACACACACACAGACATCAGTCAGAAAATGATCTTAAACGATTGCTAGGGTCTCAAAACGTGAAGATCTGTTAAAATCTCGAAATATTTTTTTCGGACTAAATCCATTACTTCCCTACCATAGTAGAGGTGGGAAGTAAAAAAGTTGGCGAGATTACTGCGTTTACTGAGCATCTTAAACGATGTGCGACCCTGTTTTATCTGCGCTCAAACTCGGCTAATATAGCTTGTGATTCAACTTAATGTACGTTGTTATTATTATTATGTTTGTATGTTACCTGTATAATATGTAGGTACAGTGCATTTACCGCAACTTTCTACAGCCTTTGAGTTAAATACGTTAGCGTGCGTTCGCTAATTCACTTGGAATTTTTTATAAGTGGCATTAAAATATAAAATATACACAACTACTGTATTAAGGCGGTTTTACACAACACGGTACTACTTGCATAGAGGGCTTGAGAATAGCCGAGCGTGTAGTAATGCTGTTGTTTACATGGCGTTGCTATGATTTCTCTATTACAAGTCCCCAGTTCCCGGGTTCTAGCCCGAGAGCTGGTAAAAGTGTCAATTGGATTTTCAATTTATTATTAAAACAAGCCGTGAGGTGGGTCGTTTATTAGGACTAAAGTGCGACCCTTGCGGTCCACACGACGAACTTCCCAGTTTGATAAATATTTAATAATAATAATTAAATTAGATATTACACAAAAAAGTAATCATTTTAATCATTGGAACATAATTATTATTTATTTTTAACAATAATTAAAAAAAAACGGCTGAACCGATTTTTATAAAATTTATGTCGGATCAAAATGACGTTATCACGCTTCGAAGTCGATATAATTTTTTATTCGCGAGATATTGTGTAAAATCTACTTTTTTGGAGTCTATTTGGTTAAGAAAAAAGAACGGCTGAACCGATTTTGAAAAAATTCCTTTCAGATCATATTTACGTTAATACGCGTCGATTGGCACCCTAACGTAGTCGATATCATTTTTCATTCTCGAGATTTCGTCTTAGAAAGAAATGGACACATACGTACGTACGTACGTACACACACACACACACACACATCATCTTTCTAAAATTAATAATGAAGTGACCTTGAAACATAAAAATTTGTTATACATTTTGATTTCGATTTTCGGACCCATTGCAATAACTTCCAATGGGAAGTTAACATACAGGTAACTATAGTTTCAGAAACTGGTCATAATTCGAAAAAAATTAAAAGTCGCGTGATCTGTCGAGATTTCAACGCAGAATACAAAGTAATTAGAGCAATTATTGTGCGAATAAAATAGATTCTTAAATAAATATTATTTTTATTATTTGTTACAGCATTATATTTTCTTAATACATTTAAAATGATAATTTTAATGGCACCTAAACATTTCAATACAATAATTATTAATGTTAACTATTTGTGTATTTGTTATTATAGTCTGAGAGGCAGTGACGGATTTTTTTAAGTGTCTACGGAAGGCAAAATAATCTCAACAATCCCTGTATAAGTGTTCCCCAATTGAGAATCTGTAAGTCTGGCAGCCCTTCTCCCTTGCGTTTTAGGTGGCAGGTAGAATTTAGATAAATTTTTCATATAATAATGTAACACGATTTTTTAATTATTAAATTGTATTATTGAGTCAATCTTGTAATCTTCAAATAATAACCATCTAATATTTTTTATTATTAGAAATAGTGAATTTTCAATTTTGGGCCTAATACCAATTCATATTTTCAATTCATTATTTTTTTTTTTTAATAATAAAAATAAATTGAAAATCCAATTGACACTTTTAGCAGCTCTCGGGCTAGAACCCGTGAACTGGGAACTTGTAATAGAGGAACCATAGCAACGCCATGTAAACAACAGCATTGCTACACGCTCGGCTATTCTCAAGCCCGACGTGATAAGAATGACCAATCGAGCAGGCAATGTTATTTTATGTATTTTAAATTATCACCTATTAATATACTTAGAATTAAACAGTGTTGCATTATTAGATACATGAAAAATTCATATTTTACCTGTCAAATTTCTACCTGCCATCTAAAACGCAAGGAAGAAAGGCTGCCAGACTTACAGATTCTCAATTTATAATATTATTTTGTCTTACGTAGACATTTGAGAAAAAACGTCGCTAGCTTTCCGTCTATTAAGGTAGATAACGAATTTACATCAACTAATTAATAAACGAAAATATATAAATTATAAATATTGTAAATTACTTAACAAATTTGAGTATACGTTATTTTATAAATTTTATTATACAAAAATTTAAATATAATTGAATAATATATAATACAAATATTATTCCTTATTTTTTTCTTTTTTTTGTTTAAATGTGTCACAAAAATAATAATGTCAGTATAAATGAAATTAAATCCTTATTTTTGCTGAAAACAATTTTTTATCGTGTCCATACCTTTTTTATTGCTGGGTTTCTGGTACGACTTTCAACACTAAATCCACATTCAAAGTAAACTTTGAAAGTAAATTTAGCGTACCAGAACCTGAACATTAATACAATTTTTTTAAAACGTAAAAAATTATCTGTAAGATATCTAATTAGGAAAATTAGTTTTGCATAGGTAAATGTAATTTTTAAATGCGTGAAAATTTATTTCTTCCCACTTTACTATAGAAAAACCGTTAGTCAAAATCACTATAAAAATATTTAAAATTTTATTTTTCAGGATATTATTAACTTATTTAATAATTGTTTGTACGAAATCTCTCTAATTACGTAAGGATCTAATTTCACGTTTGTTATCTAATTTTAGTTATAAAAAGAATAATACTCAATTATGTAGTTTAGAATCATTTTGGAACTTGCAGTAATTGAAATTCCAATTTTGACATAAATATAGCCACCTGACTTTCTTGCTACATTTTTTATTATTTACTCTGAATCAGTTGCTATCACTGATCTCTATACAGGGTGTACCACAGAAAACCGAACATAGGGAAAACTCCATTGTGCAAATTAGTTAGGATCAGTGATTGCTGTGCCCTTTTTCATGCTTAAAACCATGATAATTAATTTAGTTGAGTTAGCCATGTGTATTCTATCTTTGTCACGCTACCCATTTTGTTTATGTCTTCCCTGTTGCACTCATTTATTTTCTATGTTCTGAATCCTGTGATACACCCTGTATAGTAATCTAAGACAGAGATCAGTGGCTGCTATACATTTAAGCTGGAGCACAAGTAATGCTGCCAGCGGTGAAAATATGAACTATTTTAACGTTCACGCCACAGCGACAAACTTCGCAACTAAGGATGCATAAACAACAATTTCAATGGTTTTTAATTAACCTTTACGTGATCTGTTTATAATATTGGATATTTTTTTAACTAAAACAGAAAGCATTGGAAAATGAATTTTTTATTTAGACATTTAATAAGGGTTTTATCAACAGGTTTATTTAAAAATCAACATAACTGGCATTAAATATCTATATTAATATTTTTAGTAATATATTTTTTTTAATAATATATTAGACTTGTACAGAAAACTGAGAGACGTTGAGTATGATTCAGAAGAAAATATAAAAATAATGATAAAAGAAATTTATTGTAACAAATAAAAAAAAATTTAAATGCATAACATATTATTCTTTTTATATTTAAGACTTTTTAAGAGTAAGCTACATTACTAAGTAAAGATTAATTTGAAATTTCAGTGCATTTTTTCTGAGCATTATGGTAACACTGTAATATTATTGTTGGTTAATAAAATATAAAAATTTGTGGTTGAGGTTTTATGATTTATGGAAAAAAATAGATGTCTTGGAAAATTTATATGTCTTCAAGATGAATTTTTTGTCACTTCTTTCCACCTAAGAAAATAAAGAAAAAACGTTTGTTAAAGTTATAGGTACCTACCTATATTTGTGGGCCTTATAAGTACATACTTATATATCCGCTCCTTGACATCGGGTATAAAAAGTTCTAAATATTTAGAATAAAAAGTAGGATATTTGGAAAGAGGAGCCAAATAAATAAATATATTTACGATATGGTTTTTATGACGGGTTTTGCAGGCAGAAAAACGAGATTTTAGCTAAATATTTATTTTAATTATCATACTATAGTATATTGTGTAACTAGTGTGCTAAATATATCTTTATACGTCAGGCGCGATGTTTTCAGCGCGAGAAGTAGGCGAGCGCACACGAGCCTTGGCGAGTGTGCATCGCGAGCCGCATACGAGTGCCGAAAACATCGCTTCTGACGTATGAAGATTTAGCACACGCGTTGCACGCTATACTTTATTCAACACATGCACATTATAGTTTTAGATTTTATTTATTTAATAGATTTAAAAAAATAGTTACATAATGATTAATGATTCATTATGCAACTGTTTTTCATTATAGCACTGAAAAGCGTTGCATAATGGATCATTATGTAACTAGTTACATAAAAAACCATTATAGCACTGAAAAGCGTTACATAATGGTCACTAGTCAATAAATGGCTATTTAAGGTCCGCAAAACAAATTCGAAAAAATACTAAAAGCATGTGTTGAATAAAATATTATTTTATTTGCACATTATTAAATTACAAATAAATGCATTACTGTTAGGAACCACCATTGAATGACGTGACGTCACAATGCACTACTAGAAAAAATCATTTTCAACCAAATTTTCAAATATCCTACTTTATTGCGAATATCAGCCGTGTTATAGACTAATCTACAATTTAAAATAAAATTCTCTGATAAAATGTCTACTTTTATCCTATACTGCAGGCAACCGAATCAACAGCTAAATGTATTTATTGAATTTTATAGAAATATTTTTTTTTTAATTATTTTATTCTAAAAATTGACATGTACCTTTTTTACCCCCTTTGTTATCTGCCTTTCCACCAGCTTTCTGGTCGCCACCACCTTTGCCACCTGCGGGTTTTTTCTATAAAAATGCAACAAAAAAACAAATTATATTTGAGATTAAATTGTTTCTGTTAGTTTGAGATTTTTTTTTAATTAATTGCCAGAACAATTTTTGTGAAATTAGATTTAGTTTCAAATTGATTTAATAATAGATTATTCTCCGTATTTTCGTAACTTACTCATAATAAAAATTTGAAAATATGAATGGTAACTAGGCCCAGGTAAGGCAATTGGTGGCCTTAAATCAGGCCCTGTTACAAAATGCATGACCGTTTTCACAAAAATTGTACATTTATTTTTATTATAAATAAATTTCTGATGAAACAAGATACCAAAAAATTTTATTTCGAATGACTAAATTAAACAAAGTATTGGGCTTGTGAATAGCCGGGAGCGCAGGGACGCCCTTGTTTAATGTTATTATTTTTTATTTTTTTAAATTAATTACCAAGCTCAGCAACAGAGGTTCATATGAATTGAATTGTGGATTATAGACGCTCGACAACTGAGGTCATTAGCATAATTACCGGGTAAACAAAACTCAGCTATGTTGCTTCTTAAGTTAAAATTCACTGTATGACCTTTTTATGATTAGTTTATTACAAACCCCCGCGCATTTCCCAGTTCTAATTTGAGAATTGATGAAAGTGTCAATATTGATGATTGAAGGAAGAATTAGACATTTTTAATCAGTGGCAATAGCCAATAAGGTCTATAAAATGTACTGACGTTAAAATATTTGCATATATTATTTAGAAAATATATGCAAATACATATTTTAACATCAGTATTGCATGTCGAGCGTCTATAATCCACAATTCATTCATTCATCAGTATGGCATTTTATTGATCCTGTTGCCACTGGGAAAAACAATTCTAATTTTTCCTTCAATCATCATCAATGGATCGCTATTTTACCTATATGGATTTTACTTTACACCAACTAGAGTCAACTTTTCCGTACCTATATTAAAAAATTATACATTAAAAAAAAGTATTAGGCCTAAAAAGGCCTAAATAACCCTAGCGCTTGATAACTTTAAATAAATACTAACAAAAAAAAAAACATTTAACAACGCTTTGAATTTAAAATAACCAAAATGTTAAGCTGGAAAATCAAGAAAATAATTTTTCCCGGATACATATCCCTCTGTATACTCTCTTCTCAAAGCTACGTTTGGTTTCTCCTCTATTATTTTAACTCATGACATTTTTAATTGTCTTTAATGATTACTACATAAAATACATGGCATTTTGAATTTTTCTCGACTCAAACCTTATAAGCCAATAATTTATAATCACTTTATAATAAATTCAGATACGTCGTTTAACGAATATTTCCATCGGTCGAACAAAAATTCGCATGCAAATGTAAATATGAATTATGACGTCACGATGCAAAATATTTGCATCGTTTGAAGTACAATAAACATTAGACAATCTGTAGTTATTTATTAGTATCGCCACTTAGTTACTAACCTCTTCAGTGGCAGCCGGTGCAGCTGCTGCACCACCTCCTTTTCCACCTTTGCCTTTTCCCATTGCTGCACTTTACAAATATGCAAATAAAATCGCTAATATCTCGTCGTCAAATCACTTGAAAACTTAGACACGCTCTGATTTCACTGTGTATTTTTAGACAGTGAACAGTTTAATTTTAAGTCGCTCCCGAATTTTGCAAAATACAATATTTATAATGCGACGTACGTCCTGCACAATTGAAAGGAGACACAAAATGATGCGATCCTGTCACAGCAGGTGATAATAAACTATTCCCGGATGGGTTTTAAGCTGAATTTTTTCGCGAGCGAACTTAACGTTTCAATCAATCTTGAAAATTAATTTGTTTAAACAGAAACAATTTCTTTTATGTCGTAACCTTAGAAATGAAGCTTCAATTATTTTAAGGCTCCTTATTCAAATTTTTTCCAGATTATTGAAATTGAAATTGTGTTTTAAAGACCACCAACAGCTAAGGGGGCCTAGCACCAATTCATATTTTCAATTCATTATTTTTTAATAATAATTTGAAAATCCAATTGACACTTTTACCAGCTCTCGGGCTAGAACCCGGGAACTGGGGACTTTTCCAGAATATTAAAATTAAAATTTGTTTTTGTCATACCCACTATAAAATAGCTGCTTTACATGTATGTATGCATGTAAGTAACTTGCTAGGCCGGTGTGCGAAAATGTATCTTTCCCACACTAGTGTGTACCTGTACCTGCCTCGGCCTATAGAGTGAAGTTGACGACACAAAATGAACTGGGCTTGAGAATGGCCGAGCGTGTAGCAATGCTGTTGTTTACATGGCGTTGCTATGGTTTCTCTATTACAAGTCCCCAGTTCCCGGGTTCTAACCCGAGAGCTGGTAAAAGTGTCAAATGGATTTTCAATTTATTATTAAAAAAAAAATAATGAATTGAAAATATGAATTGGTGCTAGACCCAAATAACCTTAGCTGTTGGTGGTCTTTGAAAACACAATTTTTTTAACAAAATGAACTGTCCAAAAATTGTGAAGAGCAGCTATTTTATAGTGGGTACAGGGTAGGGCCAAAAATACCAAGTATATCTCGTGCGTAGTGACTGTTAAAACTCGCTTAATCGCTCGTTTTAACGTACTGTCACTACTCGTCAGTAATATACCTCGTTACGTCACTAGATATACAAACTACTATTGCGTAATTCTGCACACTCGGGTTTCTTGTTTTTTTTGCGTATATACAGTAAAACCGCGATTATCCGTTGCAGGGGTCGGGTGTATTATTTTTGAAGTTATACTTTTTTATGGACGCTGCGCACTTGACCTTAGATGTCGACGCGTCTATAATCTACAATAAATAAACAAGATAAGGCAAATGGGCAGTGAGCGAAAGTTTTCTGCAAAACCAGGGCATTCGATTAGAGTGTTGCAAAAACTAACAGATTGCGTTATCCTTAAACAGCGTAAAAAAAGGACGAAAGTTTTACATGCCAATGGAACTCATCTTCTTTCATAATATCTTTGTAAAATGGATTTGCTTGAGAGAGACAGCAATCTAATTAAACGGAAAATGAAGTGAGAAATTGTATTATCTAAATTAACAATGTTATGTTTTGCAATGTCCAAACACAGTTAGTGGTAGACCAATTTAGTTTTTGCAACATCGGTTTGTTTCATTTCATATATTGTCTCTGTTTATTGGTAGAGTTGGGCAATATCATTTCTGTTTGAATTGAAATTTCTAATTTCTGACTACGCATTCTATCTCTACCGTAGTGGCTATTTTCAGACACATACAGAATTAGTCCTGATCATCGTCACTTATGTGCGGCGTAGCATTCCATACATTATCTGGAGTTGCAATGTGTTTCTTTACGCGAAATTTTCATTTGTCATTAATTAGTATATTTTTATCGTCATATTAAATTATTTCATGTCTGGAATATTCGAGATAACAGTTTTATTGCGTAAACAAACATACCGTAAGAACAATTTTATGTTCTTACTTTAATAAAATATAAAACACAATAAATTCAGTTGAACAAAATCTTAATGAAATAAGTGTTCTCAATATTAAAATGTTGATTAATTCAAAATCAATTTTTTTGTTGTTATTAGTTTGCTATAATACTAAACAAATATAAAGTTGAAACATTAATTAAGGAACGAAATATAAGTATATTTTTATCTATGTTCCATAACGATGATGAAATAAAAAAATTGAGTCCGAAATAAGGTTAGATTCTAATTGTCCTACATTATATTATGTTTACGACCTCTGTTTTCGAGCGTCTATAATCTAAAATATCTATCTATCCTGTACTCAATGACACGTTTGTGAGGAACGATACTCCTCAATTTTCATTCTAAAAAGTGCAAGTAGATGAAGTAGACCTCGCGCGGCGAAAGATGAAGCCACCGCGTCATAGTAACGTGAATGCATTGCACCCGCCTTCTAGCTTGCTATTGGCTGTTTTGGAGATCCATGAGCGGTTTGCCAAAATTGTACCTAACGTCATAAGACCCAATGTGCAGTTTTGTGTACACGGCACTGTCTGCGGGCAAGCAGGCGTTCACTAGCATATTATTGATGACTTGTAATAGAGGAACCATAGCAACGCCATATAAACAACAGCATTGCTACACGCTCGGCCATTATCAAGCCCTTACTACATACATCCTGCGGTTAAATTTCGCTTGTATAAAGTTGTGCCGTTGTATTATTATGTCGTTTATCTGTACTAATTGGTAATTGACCCCGATAACCCTGACAGCTGGTGACCTTAAAGGGTCTCGGTAAGATTATTTCTCGCTAAGAAATTTATTTCGGTCCTTTTTTCATAAGGACAGTCAACAGTTTTTTCATTTTGTTTTTTCGCATTAAAACAAATTTTTGAACTGAAACATCTACGCACGGTAGAGTAAATTGGATTCATGCGGCTGAACGTGTAGCGGAACGCACGATGTGTATTCGAACGACGATACAACGTGTAACGCACGATGTGTAACGAAAGGATGTTACTAAACGCTGCACCACTATTCAACTACTCCGTTAACGTATGGATGGATGGGTGTGTGGCTCTACAATCGTGTGTCTGCAGTAGACGCGTGTCGTGTAAATTACTGCACAGTCCATTTTTTAGGATTCCGTACACCCGATGAAAAAACGGAACTCTTATAGGATCACTCTCGTGTCTGTCTGTCTGTCTGTTCGTCTGTCACAGCTTATTTTCTGCGAATCTACTGAACGAAAAAAGTAGAAATTTGGTACATATATTATAGAGTTAGGTAACCAAATCACGGACGTATAGCGTAAATAAACGAATTCTGATTTTGGGGGACAAAAAAATTAAAAAAAAAAAATCAATTGCATCATGTGACTTATCAAATGAAAGGACTCGTTATGAGAATTACAAATATATTTTTTATAATTTTAAAATGCATACCTAGTTTAAAAGATATTAAAGAAAATATACAAAAATCGAGCACCCTCCCCCCTTATCTCCGAAACTAATGAGCCTAAAATTTTGAAAAAATAGGAAAAACAGGGTCTCACTCATAGTTTACAGAAAAACCTAAACAAAAATCCTGTCTTTAAATTCCCACTGAAAACGGAATAGTACGGAACCCTCTCCACGCGAGTCCGACTCGCACTTGACCGTTTTTTTTGCATATAATAGTATTTAATCCGCTCTAATTTGATACTGAAATATTATTAAATTCTAAGCCTACGTTTTTCAGAGTTGGCCAGTGATATAATGGTTGTGGTATATTAGTGGGAATTTTTAAGTTTTCACATGGATGTTTGCAGTTTTCCTTCTCAGTTGTTGATATTGATTTTGTACAGCAATAGAATAGGTTAAAAGCATTGCAAAACTGTTTACAATCAAGTTTGATTTTAGCAGGCAACGCTGTAATCCTCTTTCTCTCTAAATCTTTTTTTTTATGTAAAGGAGTTTGCGTATTTTTATTTGTTTTTGTTAGAAACGACAGAAGTTCAAGGTTACTATGCAGGGTATAAACCAGGGATTCTAAATTTTTTAACCCTCACGTCATGTACTCAGTGTGACTCTCTCATACTTCTGTAAATTTATTAATGAATCAGTCAAAATATAATTAGGATAAAAATGTATTTCTATACCCAATTCATCAAATACTTACCTAGGTACATAAAAAATTGTTGAGTGAGAAAGCAGTTGTGTATCCTCCTTAGGCAGCTTCTCTAGGAAGGCACATCCCACAGGTTGAAGACTTCTGTTGTAAATCATAATATAGTGAAAAATTGGTCAAGTGCAGACTCCGTTTGTACAGGAAGCTCCCGTACTTCCAGCAAATATAATTTTAAATACGTGCAACGCTATCCTAAAATTGGCAACAAGCGACACTAGCGCCGCGTGGTGTTTGAATTGCTAAAAACGTTTTGACATTAGCAAATACTATCGAAACAATATTATAATGTAATCAATATATGGATTTTTTCAATTTTCCTGAGTAACTAAGAAAAATGAATATTACATTAGAGAAAGAGAGAAATAATGTATAACCAATGGAGATGGGCACATGAAAACGTAATATAGATGGCAGCAGGTTTATAGCCACCTAAGTTACCATTGGTTTTCATAGAAACGCGCGAGAAATAAAGTATTTTCCCTTATGATAGCATGCGACCACTTCATTTCAGTTCCGGATCCACGCCACTGAACTCTTTATGTGATTATGAACCACTAAAATATATTAACAAAGAGCTGTTTATGTTAACAGATTAGAATATTATAAATATGTCTTTAAGAATGCTGATAGAATGGAGTATGGAATTATGTATTGAACAATATAAGAAGCAGGCAGTCTAGAATTGTGAATAAACCGCATATCATAGATTTCTGAGTTTTCTAAAAAATACCAAAAGTAAGAAGACCCCCCTCTTTGTACAAATTTGCGAAATTTTTGAAAAATAAATTCGACCCGATTCGTTTGATATGAAGTCTATTTATAGAAAAAATAACGCTGAATCGACTCCAACACCCCGCACTTTTAGTTTCAAAGATATAAACAGTATCTGAGAGATTTTTGAGTTTTCTTAAAAATGCCAAAAATAAGAAGACCCCCCTCTTTGTACAAATTTTCGACATTTTTGAAAAATAAATTCGACCTGATTCGTTTGATATTAAGTCTATTTATAGAAAAAATAACGCTGAATCGACTCCAACACCCCGCACTTTTAGTTTCAAAGATATAAACAGTATCTGAGAGATTTTTGAGTTTTCTTAAAAATGCCAAAAGTAAGAAGACCACCCTATTTGTAAAAATTTGCGAAATTTTTGAAAAATAAATTCGACCCGAATCGTTTGATATTAAGTCTATTTATAGAAAAAATAACGCTGAATCGACTCCAACACCCCGCACTTTTAGTTTCAAAGATATAAACAGTATCTGAGAGATTTTTGAGTTTTCTTAAAAATGCCAAAAGTAGGAAGACCCCCCTCTTTGTACAAATTTGCGAAATTTTTGAAAAATAAATTCGACCTGATTCGTTTGATATTAAGTCTATTTATAGAAAAAATAACGCTGAATCGACTCCAACATCCCGCACTTTTAGTTTCAAAGATATAAACAGCATCTGAGAGATTTTTGAGTTTTCTTAAAAATGCCAAAAGTAAGAAGACCCCCCTCGTTGTACAAATTTGCGAAATTTTTGAAAAATAAATTCGACCCGAATCGTTTGATATTAAGTCTACTTATAGAAAAAATAACGCTGAATCGACTCGAACATCCCGCACTTTTAGTTTCAAAAATATAAACAGTATCTGAGAGATTTTTGAGTTTTCTTAAAAATGCCAAAAGTAAGAAGACCCCCCTCGTTGTACAAATTTGCGAAATTTTTGAAAAATAAATTCGACCTGATTCGTTTGATATTAAGTCTATTTATAGAAAAAATAACGCTGAATCGACTCCAACATCCCGCACTTTTAGTTTCAAAGATATAAACAGCATCTGAGAGATTTTTGAGTTTTTTTAAAAATGCCAAAAGTAAGAAGACCCCCCTCTTTGTACAAATTTTCGACATTTTTGAAAAATAAATTCGACCTGATTCGTTTGATATTAAGTCTATTTATAGAAAAAATAACGCTGAATCGACTCCAACATCCCGCACTTTTAGTTTCAAAGATATAAACAGCATCTGAGAGATTTTTGAGTTTTCTTAAAAATGCCAAAAGTAAGAAGACCACCCTATTTGTAAAAATTTGCGAAATTTTTGAAAAATAAATTCGACCCGAATCGTTTGATATTAAGTCTATTTATAGAAAAAATAACGCTGAATCGACTCCAACATCCCGCACTTTTAATTTCAAAAATATAAACAGCATCTGAGAGATTTTTGAGTTTTCTTAAAAATGCCAAAAGTAAGAAGACCCCCCTCTTTGTACTTTTTGTGTAAAATAAAAAATTTAACCCCTTAATACATCCCTTACAATAATATTTTTTTCTTAATTGCAGCACCAAATTAAATACACCCTTCGGTAAGGAAATCCGTATACTCGTAAAATTCGTTAAAATCTCAAAACGGCGAAAATCTGTAATATTTGGTATTTTTGGGACAAGTTCCGGTATTCCCTCTGTTTGCTCGGGAAAAATTAAAGGAATTACTAATTTTAATATATATGTATAACATTTATTTTCTCTTCTTTTTTGTATAACTCTTTCATTCTTTGAACAATTCGGCAATTTGTGATATATAAGTACGATCGTCTTTACATAATAAAATTTGTTATTTTTTGAACATCGTTATTTTACACTCAAAATGTGTTATTTTCCAACATTTAACAATTAGACGTTAAGATAACATAAAAAATGTCTATAAAAATGACATATACATAATCAGAAAAAATATATAAAACTTCGTAAAGTCGTCAGTGAGATAATTTTATACAGTGTGTTTCAAAAGTTCATCTAAATAACTGTTTTAATAATTAATAATTATTATGATTTTAAAAACACGAGTTTAAATAATCAAAAACTGGAATCACCACACAAATATCAGTATTACTGATGTACTTCTTAACCAATTTGAATTTTTCTAATTCCGTTCTTCTGAGCTATTTAGATAAACTTTTTTTAAATTATTTTACAAAAACATTTGAAATAAATCTGTGCTCCCTTTCAGAAAAAAACAGTGAGAACATGTGGAAAAATTGTGCCGAATATGAATTTTATAAACATTTTTTTCTTATAATTGGAGCACAGGAACGTTCGAAAATTTATCAAATATTCCTAATTCAATTTACAATAAAATTTTCCACATTCAAAGTTTTACAGTACTTTTTTTAACAAGTTCTTGCTAAATTCATAAGACAGGAATTAATTTGGTGTTTTTATACAATTTAATTTTTCTACAATAAATTTATCTACCTTTTTTCTAATTGTAATTATACCGAAAAATTCAATGGTAAATGCGATTGTTACGACAGATAAGATTGTTAAGGATAAATAGAGAAATTGAAAGTATTTTATCATAGAACAAATTTCAAGAATAACAAGAAAAAGAATATTTTTTTTCTCAATTTATTTGTATTGATATTATCAATATTCACTACACAAGTTACATTTACAAACTGAGCAAAAATTACCTAAAATGCTACTTCTTTTTATCAGTCTATATAGTCAAGGGCGAATTTAGATTTCTGCCGCCCTTAGGCTAAACCAGCATTTGCCGACCCCTTCATTAAATTTTTCTCACCGATCCTATCTTATCCTCCCGAATTTTTTCCCCAATTCCTCTCCCAAACTTCCTTCCATTCCCTATCACAAATATCGTAAATAAAACATTTTCTTCTTTTTTTTTGCTGCCCCTACGAACTTGCCGCCCTGGGCTATAGCCCTCTAAGCCCCCTTGTAAATACCGAACTGCTAAGTTACCGAACATTTAATTTTTGAAGTGAAAACTTCCTTAGGCGCGCTTTGCCTGGATAGTTAACAATAGCCATGTGAAACGCACCCGACTTTCGGAATAGACAAGTTGGGGTCTATCGCAATATTTTTTTGTAAGGAATCAGATGTTACTTTATGTCCCATTCTTTTTGGGACACCCTGTATAATTTCTTAGTGCCCTTGATTGTTAGTAGTTTCTTTTTCTTGTTAGTCCGTAGTAAATTCTAAGTAACAGTTACGAAAGTAGTCTTAAAATTGGCAAGCGAATATTATAATAAGATTTTTTTAATTATTAATTTAAATAACAACATTTATTTATGGAACACAGATATGCTCATTTTGGACGTATGAAAGTATTTAATATGTCTGTCTACCAATATGTAACAAATTGACATAGAAATATAATTCTTTTTACGATTTCCCAGTTTCAAACCAAAAGAGATACATATTAATGTCCGTATGCTTATTGAATTAGTCACTGCGCTTTTTTATAAGCAATAAAATTATTATGTCTAATTTTAACAAAAATGTAACCCTTAAAAATAACAAAATCAATATCTTTTAAATATTTTTGTTAACTGACAATGATTAGATATAGAAAAAAGATAAGTGTGTGCGGCTGTGCCTCACCCACATAAGCGCACGGTTGAAGTGAAACTTCTATCGTCTTCGTAAAACCATGTGCGAATTTAAATAAATAAATTAATAATTATATACATACGAGTACATTTTTCATTTTTCAAATTATTTTTTATAATAACGAAAAAAATCTATAAATTTAATATTTCATATTACTCCAAGCGCGTCACGAACCTGCAACCTTATACACGGTAGATTAATGCGTTTCTCCACGAAACCGCCTCGGCTGTTCTGTGTGAACATGCTGTGTACTTTCATGTTTGATTTTTTGTGTCATGTGTGACTTTTTTTGTGTCGAGGTCATTTCGAATCACTAGTCTAGCTAAACAAGTTTCACTTCAAAAAGGCACGCCGCTTCTAATAAGCACAAGCTTTTTGTGTCTCTTTTGATTTACGAGCTATGGGCGTCTCAAAACGTGAGTTCGTATTTTTTTATAGCGTGAACAACTGTGGTAATTTTGTTCAAATATTTTGGGGTAGTTGCAGTAGTTAACTACAAATAGACCCCGATCTACGTAATTTTAACTTATTTAAACCCAGATTTCTGACCTGCACAATATTAATGGATAGAGCTTATCGAAATCAGATGTGAAAGTTGACGTACTCAAACAAAGTTGTACACATTTTGTGTGCGTTTGATTTCCAAACCACGTTGTGAGCAATAATTAGTAAATAATTTAATAGATACATTTGTTCCGTCTTGTAGCTTTTTTTTTGTATTTGTGTCCCACGGCTCCCACCAAAGCTGCGCAACAGCGAGGCGACAACGAACCGATCGTTCAAATATATGACTTGTTTCATCAACCCATTACCGAAACGCGTCATAATACAAATTCGAAAAGATGCTACAAAACAGAGCAAAAGGTTATTATTTACTAATTATTATTACTGAAATTATACGGCTTCCCCCTGTAATATTTCTCGATTACGTAAACATTGCCTTTCACGTGTTAGTACATTAATTTTAATTAGTTTTCGGGGGAATTCGACTTACTTAAGAAAATTTAGAACTATCCATTTACATAAGTCGAAAATTGTGTGTATTTCGCCCAGCGCTGTTGAAATCGTAGATATTTTTTGTATTATTTGACATGTGTTATTCTATGTCAAATAGTATTAGTAACTATTATTATCACGTTAATTCTACGTAAAAGTCCTAATATTGATATATTTCGTGGTTTTATAGAATGATATTATGTATTAAGTAAGGTAACAGCTGAAAATATGTTTAATCGTTCCGTTTCCAACCAGAGATGACAAACATGGCCCCTTGGTACTCGGGTCTTTGACATTTTTTTCCTTCATTAAAATATAATAAAGTACTGAACGACCGAAATTATCATGGTCATCGGGAATTCTCGTTGACGCATGTAGGCTCCGAAATTAGCCGAACGCATAATTGTCTAAATTTCTCAGATGTTTGGACAGGGACGTAATTTCAGTACTTGCCATATAAGCTTTTTTCTGTAAATACGCCTCTGTTTCCAATCGTTTTAGTAAAAATCAGTCTAAAAACTTTTTCATGCGTTTATTAAAAGTCTTCACTAATTATTTGTCGACTTTTACCTTTTTAATAATTAAGAGATGAATTTGAAATATTACTATCTACAAAGATTTACTTACATAATTTGAAATTATGTCTGCAGAAAAGATACAGAATTTGACACATAGAGAACAACAATAAGTTGTATTTTTTTATTATAAATATGATTGAAAAGCGATTTTTTTAGTCTCTTTACATATTTCTTTTTTAGAGAAAAAGTGATTCATCTATATTATTATTTTGTGCATTTGTCTTATTAAATCACATGAAAGAAATTGGTTGAATAGAAAATGGTGATCTGAAAGAGCGAAACTATGACGCGGGCGGATTTTCCGCTCGCGTTTTTAACGCGACGGATTGCGCGTTCAAATCGAAACCGTGCCTACAAACGAGTGAAACCAGACGAGCGTATATTCCGTTCGTCTAGTTCCATTAGTTTGTAGGCACGGTTTCGATTTGGGTATGCAATACGCCGCAGAAAATCTGTCCGTGTAGTTTTGTTTTAAAAGGTATTAATTTTTTACTGTTTTGTCGCTTAGAACGAGTGATTTAATGTTCCGATTATCGAGCATTGCGAATTGCGGTTCGCTGCGATCAACTGCAAAATATTTTTATAAATTACTAATATGTTTTTCAGTTGCCGAGCGCCTATAATTTACAATTATATCACTTTTCGGGAAAAAATTTCTTTCAAAAATATCAATTTTTTCAAAATGATAAATTAGAAATTTTTATATCGTGTGTTAAAATTATTCTATAGCGAATTTTGGATGCCTCCAGATCATTATTAATCTTCTATTCAACCATTGTTCTAAAAAATGTTTGGCATGTATTTGTCATTATAAAACAGATTTTTTTAACTATAAAATATGATTAAGTTATAAACAAATAGTAAATGATTAGCGAAAAAATCACATTGACATTTATCTTTATATTATATACACATTTCTCTTGTAGTTTTGCAAAAATAAAATATAATCTATTAGTTAACATGATATATAAAAATAATATAAATAAAATATATAAACTATTTATATATTATTCATTGATACATATTATTTATTCGTTGAAATAATACAGTTTATTTTAATACCGAATTCAAATTAACTTTTTCAGACAGACGACAATTTGTTCCTTGAAGTAAAACTATAATTTTTAAATTGGCCGTTATGACATTATTCAAGCGAAGCTGTGCTGTGCTGTCGCTAGCGATGTCAGCAAAATATTTGCATGTATTACACTGACTCCGCTGACGGCGCCAAGTACAGTTTTGCCTACATTTACGTGCGTCATTACGACTATTTTTGAAATACAAAATTTGCAATACGGGATAGTCAAATAACTGACATACTTTGCATGGCCCTTTTTTAAAATGGCGTCGTTGCGAAATTAGCTTAACTTTTATTAGTTCTCTAGAGAAAAGGATTGATCGCCTCTCTTTTTTAGATTTGTGATCTCGTAAAAGTTTAAAGTTTAATCTGAATTCAGATTTTAATTGATGACTCCGTATATTATGTATTCAGTTTTTTTCTTGCCACGGCACAATTTTTTGAGAAAGAACAGTTTTTTTCTTGATGAATATAATGTCGATAAAAACATTGAATAATGGAAATTTACTAGGTGTAAAGGTTTATTTTATTGATAGCTGCTTTTTCAAAATATCTGTGAACTTAGTACCATTAGTAAAAATATTTTCTGGGCAGAATATATTTTTCAATTTCAAAATTAGCAAAGTTTAAAGAGAGATAGCAAACGAATCAGTTATAGGTATAGAGAGATGAAGCCAGGCTCGTCATCAATAATATGCTAGTGAACGCCTGCTTGCCCGCAGACAGTGCCGTGTACACAAAACTGCACATTGGGTTTTATGACGTTAGGTACAATTTTGGCAAACCGCTCATGGATCTCCAAAACAGCCAATAGCAAGCTAGAACGCGGGCGCAATGCATTCACGTTACTATGACGCGGTGGCTTCATCTTTCACCGCGCGAGGTCTATGTAACGTTGTTAAATTATAATGTTTATATTATATTTTTTGGTATTTCAAAAAATATTTAGGCCGATTTTCAAATAAAATATTGTATGCGCATTACGTTAAAAGTTTTGGCAATTTAAAAAAACTGAATTTTCTAAAAGATCATTCCTGATACCAGAATCAAAATTACCAACTCAATTGTATTATTTTTTTGAAATTTTAATTCCTAAAATGTAAAGTTCTTTAAAATATATTTTTTATTTGTTAAACAATAATTGATGAAATAAATAACAATAAAATGATTATCAAATATGACATTACAGTAAAAATGACATTAGACACGATTAATTTTCAACATTTAAAAAATGTATAAATATTACTGAAAAACATTTATAATAATATTATGTATAGTAAATTACAGAGCTGGAAAACACAATTTTCCTGTCAGTGTATAGTTTCTTATAGATATTTAGGAAAACAATAAATATATAGATAACTATCTTCTTTTATCTTATACATACATTTTTTCTATACATGCATATATTATAAAAAATGACAGGACCTTTTTTTGATTAATTCGGTCCTGTATAATATATACGAACGTGACAAAAATCGAGTATAATAATAATTAGACGGGACATTTCAGTCTAAAAGCGTTAAAATCCAGAGATGGACTTCGTTTCAGATGAGGCGTACCACGCGCCTACGTCCTACGCCGCGAGTAGGACGTAGAACGTCGACTTTCTTTACACATGGTGTAAGTGAGGCACCAAACATTTGGCAACAGCACTGCTGCTCCAAATGCCCCCACTCGCAGCGCGCCACGTCTCATGTGAATTGACAGTGACACACTTGCCACCATGCCCTGACGCCTGGCGTACCTACGTCAGACGCGCGGGCCAGGCGTGAGCCCGCGCCGTAAATTTCGCGCGCTGAGAGAATCCCGCTTCACGCCCGCATCTGAAAGGTTACGTTTGTTCAGTGCCAACCGAGGCTCAACCGTAGGACGTAGGACGCATCGTACGTCTCATGTGAAACGGGACAGATCTTGATTTTCACTTGACAAAATTTTACTAATTGTCAGCTGCACGTCCGTGTTAGCTTAAGATCGCAATCCCAATCCAATAAAACCTTCGTAAAAAATTCACGGAATTGAATCATCTAAGGCCGTCACTGGGTTTTAACGATTTTTTAATGAAGTGTTCGATGTCTAATAAAATAATTAAATTTCGACGAAATCATTTGTCTAACAAAATAATTGTGAAAGTCATTTCTAAGATTGCCTTCCAATTGATTTCAAAATCGATTCTGTCAGATAACAGATTTTTTCGAAGCTATTAAGCCTGCCGTGTTACTATAAACGAATCTGTGCTGTGCCGTCACTACCGAAGCTAATAATTACATTTTGATTTAAAATAATGTATTACAAATAGTATGCCGGTGTCATTGGTGGCAGCATAACACAGCTTCGTTCGTAGTAGACAACAGACTTTAAGTTATAAAATTAGTCCGAGAAAGTCTGATGTTATCTAATACAAAATATACAACTTGTCTTTTTTCTTTTTTGAAACGAATTGATCAAGATTATATATTTTTTCGTAACGTTTTGATTGTATAACATCGACCTTTCTTGAACACAGACTACAGAGTATATTATTATTATTATTTAGGTATGCTAGAAAGTTTATTGCACAAAATTGTGCTCAAAATTATTGCAATCAGGAACGCCCTCAACCAAAGGGTTTCTTTTCGTATAAACTTACTGTTTGTTTTGTCACTCTATATTTTTCATCCGCCCCGTTTCGAAATCTGTTTCACACCCCTAATTGCAAGTTAATTTGTACTTTTAAAAAAGTAACATGAGTAATAAACTAACTAGCTAAAATCACAAAATATTATTTTCTGAAACGTAATATTTAATATAAATTAATAGGTTTATACGGCTGAAATGCAATTGAAAATTTTTGTTGGAATCGGGTCTAATGAAAACAAAAACCTGTCGGAAAACAAAAATGAACTGAATGTCATTTGTTACAATAATATTATTAAAGTACTTTCTTATGCGCTGGGTTCTTCTTCCTGATTGTGCTTTGCAAGTGCCAACAGGATCATGGTTAATTCTTTCTTGTTAATTTTTCCGTCTTGATCGTAATCGACGCCTCTTAAAATTGTTTCCTCAAAGTCTAACAAATCTTGAGCGTCATAGTCCTGAAAAAACAGGAATAATTCATATAAGAGAGGCACCCAATGACGTCACGTAACAATGCAATATCAGAAAAATTCTACATAGGACAAACTGGAAGACCTTTTGAAGAACGCTTCAAAGAACATCTTCCTGCAGCAAAAATGAAGACATAAACAAAATGACTAGCGCGACAGTAAGACCGCAATCATGGCTTAAATTTTAACGTTTTTTGAGAAAAACTATCCTATATCTATAAATAATCGGTTTTAATTACCTTTTTTACAAGTTCTAAAAGATCCTTTAGGAATCCTCGCAGTTCTTCGTTTTCAATCGAGCCATTGTTATCCTGCGAAATAGAATTGAGAAAAATGTTTTAACAGTTTTTGGATGGTTTGGTTAATAAGTTTAAATCCAAAATCCATACCCTGTCGTACAACGAGAATACTCTTTCGATATCGTCTTTTGTCAGTTTGGTAGCGCCCTGCGTAGAAAAATAGAAACGACAAATGTTAAAATTGTTTTAGAAAATGCGTCTCAACATTGCGAAAAAAACATTTCTATTGTTATGTTTTATCAATGACAACTGATAAATGTGGTAGTTTAAATAAATTAATCGTAAAAAAACCGAGTGTAATTTAAAACAAAAAAAATTCGACTGATGACCAGTCCTATACTTCCCACCTAGTAAATATTTTCAAAAAATAAACACTCGTTTTTTTATTCTTTGACTAGGCCCAAATAACCTTAGCTGTTGGTGGTCTTTAAAACACAATTTAATTTTTATTCTTTGAAAAAAGCATGGCCCTCTTTTTTGTTTGGTGATCTACTGATGGCTAGCTTAATATAGCAAAAATCATGGTTACCTTGATTTACGTACAATTTTCTTTTTTTAGTAAAATATTTTTTTTTTCGAAAACTATACATTTTAGAGAAAAAAAATATCTACATTTTTTTCATATTATAACATCTAGAATTCATTTATATATTTTTTTACCTATGTTAATACGTGACATTGAGAACGTTTTTTTTAATATCTCAGGATCCACTGAACCGATTTGACTCAAAATCTAATCAGATCTAAGTTAAAGACTGATAAACACAATAGAACAATCGGCATGCCCGTATGTTGTTCCGTTCTTAAGATATCGAAGGCGAAAAATTGACCACATACACACACACATACACACACACACACACACATACAGACATCAGTCGGAAAATGATTTTAAACGATTGCTAGGGTCTCAAAACGTGAAAATCTGTTAAAATCTCGAAATATTGTTTTCGGACTGAATCCATTACTTCCCTACCATAGTAGAGGTGGGAAGTAATAAGAACTATTTTCAAATTGCATTATTACCAAATCCGGTCCGGATTTCGTCCGTCGCTAAATCAAAAAGAGCGCGCTCGACAACATTCAAAAGTCAAAACCGTCCGAGAGTATATTCTGTAAGAATCTTCTCCTTCTTTGTCCGATTTACGCCGCCTATACTTAATTGCGATATTTTATCTTTGTCTGAATTTACTTGTCATACCTAACCTCAAAAGATTCGATACTGACTGCTTGCCGTATGGCGTATTTGGATCGCGATATAACATAATATCTAAGAATTAGAAGTTAGTAAAAATAAATTATTTGACTCTAATATTTTTAAAGATTTATATTATAATACTTTTAAAAGTTTTTCGTCTCCAGTTTTTTTTTTTTTGAAAAATGATTTATTCTGAAACTAGGTAAATAAAGTGGTAAACGGTCAACTGAAACCAAATTAATGAAAATGTTTCGTTGTCAAATTAAAATAACTGCAGGTTTTATACAAACTGTTATTATTTTTACTTCCCACCTCTACTATGGTAGGGAAGTAATGGATTCAGTCCGAAAACAATATTTCGAGATTTTAACAGATTTTCACGTTTTGAGACCCTAGCAATCGTTTAAGATCATTTTCTGACTGATGTCTGTATGTGTGTGTGTGTGTGTGTATGTGTGTGTGTATGTGGTCAATTTTTCGCCTTCGATATCTTAAGAACGGAACAACATACGAGCATGCCGATTGTTCTATTGTGTTTATCAGCCTTTAACTTAGATCTGATTAGATTTTGAGTCAAATCGGTTCAGTGGATCCTGAGATATTCAAAAAAACGTCCTCAATGTCACGTATTAACATAGGTAAAAAAAAATATAAATGAAATATAGATGTTATAATATGAAAAAAATGTAAATATTTTTTTTCTCTAAAATGTATAGTTTTCGAGAAAAAAAATATTTTACTAAAAAAAATAAAAATTGTACGCAAATCAAGGTAACCATGATTTTTGCTATATTAAGTTAGCCATCAGTAGATCACCAAACAAAAAAGAGGGCCATGCTTTTTTCAAAGAATAAAAATTAAATTGTGTTTTACAGACCACCAACAGCTAAGGTTATTTGGGCCTAGTCAAAGAATAAAAAAAAAATTCGACTGATGACCAGTCCTATACTTCCCACCTAGTAAATATTTGCAAAAAATAAACACTCTTTTTTTTATTCTTTGACTAGGCCCAAATAACCTTAGCTGTTGGTGGTCTTTAAAACACAATTTAATTTTTATTCTTTGAAAAAAGCATGGCCCTCTTTTTTGTTTGGTGATCTATTGATGGCTAGCTTAATATAGCAAAAATCATGGTTACCTTGATTTACGTACAATTTTTATTTTTTTTAGTAAAATATTTTTTTTCTCGAAAACTATACATTTTAGAGAAAAAAGATATTTACATTTTTTTCATATTATAACATCTAGAATTCATTTATATTTTTTTTTACCTATGTTAATACGTGACATTGAGGACGTTTTTTTGAATATCTCAGGATCCACTGAACCGATTTGACTCAAAATCTAATCAGATCTAAGTTAAAGGCTGATAAACACAATAGAACAATCGGCATGCCCGTATGTTGTTCCGTTCTTAAGATATCGAAGGCGAAAAATTGACCACATACACACACACACACATACACACATACACACACACATACAGACATCAGTCAGAAAATGATCTTAAACGATTGCTAGGGTCTCAAAACGTGAAAATCTGTTAAAATCTCGAAATATTGTTTTCGGACTGAATCCATTACTTCCCTACCATAGTAGAGGTGGGAAGTAAAAAGAGTGTTTATTTTTTGCAAATATTTACTAGGTGGGAAGTATAGGACTGGTCATCAGTCGAATTTTTTTTTAATAATTTCTTTAGATAAAAAAAAAAATTTACCAGTTTCAATTTTGTCTAACAAATTGTTAACTTAGAATTTTATGTATTTATTGTTAATTATTATTGAACTGTAAAGACTTAAAAATAATAATTATCTAAAACATTTTAGCGCTCTCTGGAGTTCATCAACATTTTTCTTTTTATAAAACAACGAACTATATAACTAACAACACTTCATGTTTTTACGTATTTTAGCGATCTAGCCCACAGAATACAAAAAAGACTTAGCCGCAACTTTAACTTTTCTAGCTTTTTATACTTGGAATAATTTATTAAGGGCTATTTTTTGAAATTATAGCATAAAACTAAAATATAAAGAAAAGATTAAAAAAATATTTTTTGTGGGTACGTTCCAAAAATTTTGATACGAGCTATTCATTTATCTACCTTGCCATTGTGTTGAAAAAAAGGATACCAATGTGATTCCCGCGTCTGCAAAGGAGTGTTAACACATTTATGCTAACGTTAGTTGGATTTTGTTGTTAATTCTCACCAAATTACCGGGCACCCTATTTTAGTGAAAGAAGCCCTACTTATTCTGCTAACCACAGCCAACGTAGAATCAATAATTAAAAAATCTGGACTCGATATTAGCATCGTGCTTCAATCCACTGATTTATAATTAATGGATAGTGAAACCAATCTGTGCAACGCCATATTGATATTGATTGATGGGTAACTTTTTTGACGGGATATTTAATTTAAAATTTTTTATAAACCGTGTAGTGTAAAAACATTTAGGTATTCAAAATATGTTCAGTGTATGCTTGTTAAACATACCTACCAATCTAGCGTTATAAATAAAATATATTCAAGTTACAAAATTTAAGATAGTGAGTCATGCACGTATACTTCACTATTTATATAAGCGGCACAGTTTAATTCAAGTTCCCCGTCAAAATTGTCACCCGATGTTCGTACGTTTTTCCTGCGTTCTGCCGCTCTAGGAGGTTTCAAATATGTTGTACAAAGATTAAACGTCTATCTGATATCCATTAATTATTAGAGATCAGCGGCTTCAATCATGTAGAAGTGAAGTTTGACAAATACAGGATACTAACAAAATATCTTTAGAATAGCTTTTTGTAAAAATTGAGTAAATCGCAAGTAATGATATATTATTAAAAAAAAATCTAGCCTTCGGTCGACCAGCCCCACCCCTCCAAACCGGTACAATGGGTACCTGTATGTTTTTTTATATGCAGAATGAAAATACACGTCAATTTGAACAAAACTATAAATCTGAAAAACATTGAACGAGTCATTGAGGCACAAACGTTGCTGTGCTATTTAAACGACATGTTACGTTACTCAATTTCGCTAACGTCAGAAGTGTTTTGTTACATTTGGAATGTAGTACATAAAAAAACTAAATATTCAAAATTTACAATGGCTGACTGCACTGTTAACGCTGCATGTTATTTGTCAGACTTCACTTCCGATTGTCAAGTGTTACATAAAACGCACATTAAATAATATAAATAAATATTAAATATACAATAATACTATATAAACTCACCTCAATGCCTTCCTATACCAGTTATAATATTTTTGTTGGTTTCGGTAATCGGTGGTATAGATGTGTAGTTGTATGTGGAATAGAGCGACACGATACGACACAAACAACAAAGACAGAGACAGATATAGATACAAGACAGAGATAGAATGAGCGTGTATCAATCAGCATAGTGTGCAAAGTGTTGCATCACCAGATTAATGATAGAGAGACAGAGAGAAAAACTAACACAGATTATAATTGTGCTCACTATTTCTTTTTTTCAATAACATTTATTTTTATTTTGACAGTCATTTTATGAATTGTTTCTGTGAAGTTGCACTTAGGGTGCTTCACGAAGAAAGGGAAATATTTCGGGAGGTGGTAGAGGGTATCATTTTAAGCAAAAAAGTTTATATGAACATGTGTCCAATACTGAATGGTTAAAGAGATACGTCATTTTTTATTAAAAAAAAAACAAAAAATAAAATGTGAGACGTCGTGGGATGCCTGGCAGATGTGAAACATTTTCATAGCAACTCCTTGGCAGCCCTTTTTTTCAATTTACGGCAGAATGAAAATAATAATAATTGTAGCCTCAATGTTAACTCACATAAACTTTGTCTGTGTATTCGATACATAGGAAATCCGACGGTTGAATCTGGGACTAGTACGTTAAATATTTGAAATATATAAGCAATGGTCATCGATCTCGACTATCATGATGCCCAAAGTAAAATGTATTCCTTTTTATAGAAATAATTTTTGGTAGGCAATTGAAGTCAAATTAGATTCACGCAATACATTCTCTTTTCTACTTAATTACGTTTAATTAAATGCAAGCAACTAAATTTAGCATAATATATCAAAGAGATGCATTACTTATTTATATTCGAGTCCGACCGAAGGAGGTCAGTTATTTAGCCAAATCTGAACTTCGACTAAGTCTTCATGGTTTCCGTGCTTGTAGGCCGTGGTCCGGTGGTATTTCTACCTGACGTTTCGTCTACAACTGCGGTAGACATTCTCAAAGGCGATGTGGCAGCGATCGAAGTGTCCTCCTTGACGGCTCACAGGTCCTGACCTGTGAGTTGCCAAGGAGGACACTTCGACCGCTGCCACATCGCCTTTGAGAATGTCTACCGCAGTTGTAGACGAAACGTCAGGTAGAAATACCACCGGACCACGGCCTACAAGCCCGGAAACCATGAAGACTTAGAACAATGCCGGCCGTGAAAGCTTGCACACCTGGATGAACTTCGACTTTTTTACACAGTTGTGTGTGTGTGATTTAAATAAAATAACACAACCACAATTTTGTTTTTTATTTATTGATTTAGACTCATTCAGTAAATTCAGCATTCGGCGTAATATTAACGGACTCGAATGCTTTGCCGAATATTTAATATTTGGCCGAAAGGTTCCGAAGCCGAAATCGAAGCTTCGGTCAGACTCTACTTTTTATATGCTTTCTGTTTAATATTTTTTTAATAAAAGATTGGTAGGCAACCTCAGCAAGATTCTTCATCATATTTTAACTGTTTAAGTTGAAAATAATAATGATACAATCATTATTGTCAGCAGGTCAATATTTTTTTATCGTAACAGTTATATAAATTATACAAACACGCAAGATCTTATTTAAATAAAATTTGACTAACATTATGTAAATACTTAAATATTATTCAAATAGAACTAGAATCTGACATCACGATTATCGATACTCATATGTTTCTACTATCAAAATGGCATCAATATTACAAATCTTCTGTTCTACTTAAACATGCCATGACATTGCTACTATATGGGAAAAGGTGGTGTAACTATAGCGTTGTCCATTTCTATATCTGCGGTTTTCTGACATTAAGTAGCAGCCATATTTATTTTCGAGGTCATCCCACTTGAGATTAATTTCAGTTACCGACTATAGAGATCAGCCACTTTGAATTTAATCGCGAATAGATCAGAGATTTTTCATAAAAAAATTTGACGGTATCAGTCAGGTTTTTATTTACAAAAAATTACATAATATAGTGATATCAGACTTCTGGCCGGTTTATCGTACATTTTAATCACGGTGTTTTTAACATTGGAAATGTTTATGTTCGTATATGGGGGCAGAGTTACGAGTTTTCGTTCAAGGCCAAAAGACAACGGTGTCGCCATCAAGTGAGGAGCAATCATGCAAAATTGAACAAGTGCAATTTTTTCGAAATGTGTTTTATATCATGTCTAGTTAATTGAGAAGTATTTGCGACGATCTGCGGTGTTATTTTTGAGCAAATGTTAATAAATACTGTAGAAAAATCCATTTAAAAGTTAAGTAATCAAGCAAAAGTGAACGCGTATATAACAGAAGAATAATAGGGTTATTCCTGACAAAACTAAACAGTGCATTGATAAATATTGTGTGTATAATAAACAGTTAATTATGTTTCATATATGCTGTTATCATTTCCAATGTCCTCGATGGTTGCAAGGATTGCGAAATCTGTGAATTTTTTAATCACACTATTAAATGAAGGTTTGCTATGGTAACGCAGCAACCAATGAACACGTAGCAATAAAAATTTTATAGTGTGATTAAAAAAACACCGTGAAAAAATTGTACTTCAGTAGTAGTGTTGACCCAATGAATGTTAATAAATGAAGGAAGGTTTGGTTGAGGGTCAAAATAATGTAGCTCTACCAAAATATCGCTTGTGGGCGCTTCAGGGCCTCAAGCCAGTCAAATAATGGTAAGCCCTGAAGATGAAATTAAATATTTCGAAACGTTGGCCACAAGCGATATTTTGGTAAAGCTTCATTATTTTGACCCTCAACCAAACCCTTCTTCAATTAATAAATTGTACGATAAACCGGCCATTAGTTCGTCATTTTTAGTTTTTTTAAATGCATTTGGAAAGCGTGTGTGCATGAAAAAATGAAAATTGAAGAAAATTAGTGCTAAACGTGCCTTGTCTGTAAATAAATAATACAGTTAAAGTTTCTGTTATTTATAATTATTTTTCTCTGGTTATGTAATGTTTATGCTAAAATTTTGATACTTTTAAAGCGGTTAGCATTTCAAAACTAATTAATTTTAAAATTTATAATTTTATATTAGAAGCTTCTCCTTTTAGAGATTAATATTACGTTCTAATTATGTTTAATTATTTAAACTAAAATATCTAAAACTAACATCAAAAGCGATTTTGAATTATGGAAAAGATGCAGAAAGGTGTGGCGTAAAATGTGAGTTGATAATGTATGTGTGGTTGAGGCCATTTTAAATTTTTGAAATAATTTTTTTCAAAATTATCGACGTACCTACCGTCAACTGGGGTGAAAAAGATTAATTTTAGAGGTTTTAAGTTTGGTTTAGATGCAATATGAATAAGCAATTTTTTTCTCGACGATTTTGAAGTTATTGAAGTGTCTAGAAGCAGCCGTTTCTTTTTGAAGTTATACTTCTTTAGCGAGGGTCATGATTTGGAATGACGTCGACTCAAAAAATACCGACTAAAAAGTTAATACGTTAACAGGGATTTAACAATTTGGATGAAAATTACTGAAAAGGGTTGTGGCACGCAAAAAATCGATCTAGCTAAATTTCATCCCAGGAAAAATACGTTTTCTTAATTTTTAAAATCAATTTTTTGACGTTTCAAAATAGTGTAATATTGTAAGCAGGCTTTGATTACTTATGTTATAGAGTGCCCGCGGTGAGAAATGAAGCCAGGCACGTCATCAATAATATGCTAGTGAACGCCTGCTTGCCCGCAGACAGTGCCGTGTACACAAAACTGCACATTGGGTTTTATGACGTTAGGAACAATTTTGGCAAACTGCTATTCATGACAATAAATATGCCAATAGCAAGCTAGAAGGCGGGCGCAATGCATTCACGTTACTATGACGCGGTGGCTTCATCTTTCGCCGCGCGCAAGGTCTACTATAGTTAAAAAGATAAATCTGTTTTAATATTCCTCCAAATAAATAATTTATTCTGTAAAATGAGGATTAGTTTACATCGAAATAACTTTTCTTCCCGGATTTTTAAGCTGAATAGACTATATTTGTGCTGAGAACGTATTGTGTGTACGTGTGATGGTAATTATGTAAATTTTACTTACTCCTGTGAACTGCATCACGCAAGCAGATTAGATACAGGCAATTTTAATTTTTTGATAATATAACCGTCATAACTTAAATGGTCGATCTAATCTACTTAGATACACTCTGAACATTTCGCCGTAGAATCTATTCTCAGCATATACGTGTACACGTGATGCTATTTTTGAATCTTCTCAGATAGACATTTTTCTCAATAGGGTATTTGCCAGTGATCAAAATAAAATATAAAACTTTGTTATAATGAAAGTTTATGCTCTAAAATAGTTCTTAGAATTTTTATTTTTATTAATTAAGTTTCGTAATAGTATATTGTGTAACAAGTGTGCTAAATACATCTTTATGCGCGATGTTTTCAGCACTCGTATTCGGCTCGCGATGCTCACTCGCCAAGGCTCGTGAGCGCTCTCCTACTACCCGTGCTGAAAACATCGCACCTGACACATAAATATTTAGCACACGTGTTGCACACTATACTTTATATAGCACATGCATGGTTTTAGACTTTAATTGAATAATTTAATGTCACTGACAGAAATACATCTCATAATAAAAACATTGGGCTCGATACAATATTTATTCACTTTGTTACCATAGTAACCATATTTCATTTATAACACCGAAAAGAGGTACATAATGTTCATTAGATAACGGGTTTTTCAAATGTTTTTCCATTATTCATTGAAAAGCGTTTTATAATGGATCATGACGTCACTTGTCAATAAACGGTCATTTAAGGTCCGCAAAACTGCATATGTGTTATATAAACATATTTAAATAAATAAATAAAATCATGATTTTTAATCTATGTGTCACGTGACTTCAAACACCGTGTGACGTCAATTTTAAGTAAAAAATGAATGTATCCATAGCAACGGAGCTTAGATTGTTTACATCATGTTCAAATAGATACAAAACGGTATTTTTCAACACTCTGTTTCTGATATAATTAGCATCGAGTTAGTAGATATAAACGTACACTCATAAAAATATGACGTCATAGTTTCGTAGAGCAAAAACTATTATTAGCGGGCGGAGCTAACATAAATATTTCAAAAATTATTTTTGAGTTAATTTGAAATCAGAATGAAGTGATTTAGGTGTCATTTTGTTCAGAATTTACTGCTCTATTAATATAACACAAAAAAAGTTTTAGTCAAATACCCTATTACTTGAGTTGAGGTGAATAGATTAGAGACGAAGAGTTCCGAACGTATCCGAGTAAGATCGATAGAAATTTTTTGATGCGCAGCTGTACTATTATTCGTAAGAATGAAATAAGTTTGAATATCGCGGTGATAATAATGGATGCCCATTGAGCTGTGACGTGATAGTGATTAGTGAAGTGAACTGTTGCATGTTAGAATGTGATTGTCGATAACATGGCTGACGTGTAGATATATACCTAACATGTAACGATACGTCGATATCGTGAAATGTTTTGATACTATGTATACCTTCCTCACCTTGAAGACTTGTCGACATAAGAAGTTTTCTTTCACCGGCAACAATCTGAAAACAAAGCAAAATTCTCACTTTAGAGTATTCACTATATACCGGAAGTTACTCAGGACTTATAAGTAATATAAAATATAAACAACAGCACTGCTACACGCTCGGCTATAGGAACCATATAGGAACGCCATATTATGTCGTTCCTATGGTTCCTCTATTACAAGTCTCCAGTTCCCGGGTTCTAGCCCGAGAGCTGGTAAAAGTGTCAATTGGTTTTTCAATTTATTATAAAAAAAAATAATGAATTGAAAATATGTTTATTTATTTATTGTAGATTATAGACGCGTCGACATCTCAGGTCATTAGCGTCTTTCAACTACACTAAATAACAACTAACTTAAAACCAAATAACACCACAAAACATCCATGAGCGCAGGCGGGATTCGAACCCACGGCAGTCCAGTCTAGAGGTTGCGGCACCAAGCAATTGAAAATATTAATTGGTGCTAGGCCCAAATATCCTTAGCTGTTGGTGGTCTTTAAAATACAATTTTCGGTAATTCTCGCAGTGTAACATCTGACAAACGTTGCCAATCGTTCGCATTCGTTTGCTATCATTGCTGATTGTACGCAGACATTCTGTGTGTTTTACTAACACATCTATACTATTCTAATACATCTTTAAATCACCTACGAGTATCGCTCGTAACTCTAAAGATATGAGCGACACCCAATGACGTCACGTGTTACAACGCTTTATCAGAAAAGTAAGATTATTTCCTATTAATTGGGACGGTCCTTTGCTGCTTTTACAGCGTATGTTCCCCGAATCGCCTATAATTTCAAGGTTTGGCGACTTTGCATGGCCCGCAAGATCACCGGTCCCCCGGATTTTTTTCTGTGAGAATTCTTAAAGTACAAAGTGCATTCTACCAAAGAAAGGATTCGTGAAGAGATAAATTCGATAAACGAAGATTTACTCAGACGCATTATGGTCAATTTCAGAAACAGATTACAGCAATATATAGAAGAAGACGGTGATCATTTTAGGGATGTGATCTTTGCAAACTAAAATTGTTATAAGAAATTTCCAGAATTGTGTTTTTAGTTGTAAGAATAATAAGTCCAAATATATTCCTTGTTTCTTAACAGTGGCTTATTGAAAACCGTTCAATCCTGTTGCTGGACCCTGTAGAACAATTCTATGACATCCAGGTGTGCAAGCTTTCACGGCCGGCATTGTTCCAAGTCTTCATGGTTTCCGGGCTTGTAGGCCGTGGTCCGGTGGTATTTCTACTACGGCCTACAAGCCCGGAAACCATGAAGACTTGGAATTCTATGACACTTGATTATATAATATTACAAATTGGAAAACTTTAATATTCATCCATATTTATTTTAATATATTTGATTTGAAATTATTTCTGATAAAGCATTGTAGCGTGACGTCATTGTGCAGTATCTCTTTTATATACATCTATACTTACTTGGCCATTTCCGATAACTGTAATCGCCCGTCCTTATTGGAGTCGAAAACTTGGAGCTAAGAAAACAAAGTGATTTTTAAACATGTTAATATTATTTTCATTGACGTGTATTGAGAAGCTTGATTTCCAAAAAACCCAAGCTGCCGTAACGTCATAATTTATAGTAATTTACGAATTAAATTATAGTGAATTCGTAATGTGAGAAATGACTCATAACATACATAAAAAATACATAATAAAATAATCAGTGGAACTACTCAACCGATTTAGGTAAAATTTATATGGAACTAATCCGAAGGTATGCCCTATTGAATAAAACAATAATCATCAAAATTCTTGGTGAAAGTTTACACTAGTGTAGCCTAGTGTAACAAAGTGTAACTAGCTGAAAACGCTATTAATTTCAATTCAACTGACCATCGTGTCGGTATATTCAATAAGTTTGTCTTCAGATACGTCGTTTATCTTCTTTGCTTCTTTGAGAAGATCTCTCAGGAAATTCTGAAAACAATAATTATTTTCTATACATTGTTTTAACCCGAGTTAAAGACATCGCGGACTATATTAACATTTAATATAAAGCATTTTTATGATGCTTATGTGTGCATTAGTATATGAAACACCCATTTGGTATGACGTAACATAATGCTGCAAAATGGGAAAAATTCATTTTTCAAACCTATGTCATCGTAGGGATTCTAACCCTAAACTTTCCACTGTCGCGGCGGACTGAGTTAACAATTACTCGCACAGTGACACAGTCCGCCGCGACAGTGGAAAGTTTAGGGTTAGAAAAAATTAATTTTTCCCATTTTGCAGCATTATGTTACGTCATACCAAATGGGTGTTTCATATACTAATGCACACATAAGCATCATAAAAATGCTTTATATTAAATAACAACATGCTTCAAATTAATGTACCTTCTAAAAAACTTACCCTGATTCGAAACGCAAATTCGTATACCTCTTTTAGTTTCAGAGTTATTATGGTTTAAAATGTTTAAAAATTAAAATAACATAAAACGCCTATATCTCTAACTAAAAGATATATGTATAGCGGTGCGATATAAGTAGTCGATTCAGCGTGAGTTTTGCTATACCTACGTTCTGTTAATATCAAACGTACCTTTAGTTCATCAGCTTCTATGTACCCACTGCCGTCTGTATCATATTCTCTCCAAATCTGGAAAATCAAATTTGTAATTAATAAAGGGTGCAGTTTGATGGTGGGAGTAAAGGAACTATTGGAAACTCTTAACCCTTCACTTCCACCATGCTGAATTCCGGAATTGAGAACCAAATATCGAAACCAGTCCCGGAATTGAGAATGATCCGACATTGAAGGTCCTAGTTATAAGCATTTACTATTATTATACACTAACAAACCTCCCATGGGGACATTGGAATGTGGTTGCTATCGCAAATTTCATTCCAATGTTCTTTGGGAATTAGCGCTCCCAGGGACCCGAGCTCGTACCAGTCGGTTTGTGTATGCCGACTGGCGGATTTTAATACACAAATAGGTATGTTATTTGTTGTGTTGAATAAGCTAATTACCTGAGTTGTCGACGCGTCTATAATCTACAATAAATTAAAATAAATACACTAACAATGCATAATGATTAATTAAATTATATGATTTTGTTGTCGAGTTTTAAAATCAGTATAGCATTTTTTGAATCAGGTTGTATAATAGGCTCCGAGATTTTATTTCCAGACGACATTTTTATTTCCTTTCCGATTATTTTGCACAACATTTGTTTGAAATAGTAGAGTGTGCAAAAAGGCGTCCTCTCGTAAATCACGCCGCCAACCGCAAAGCACGAGACCCGTTTTAAATAAGAGTACCTACGCTTTAAGAATGATTCTTCTTATTTTTGCAGCTATAATGAATATTCCGACTCATTAACCGAACTCTACATTAACTAATTTAATTCCCATTTTCAGAAACCGCCTTTTTTCCTCCTTTTTTCAGTTGCAATACTTGAATAAAAGAATTTATTGAAATAACAAAAATTTTTACAAATAATACAATAGTATATTGTGTAACTAGTGTGCTAAATACATCTTTATACGTCAGGCGCGATATTTTCAGCACAAGTAGTAGGCGAGCACACACGAGCTTTGGCGAGTGTGCATCGCGAGCCGAGAATAATTTTAACAAATTTCGCGCATTCTGTATCAATGCATAATAAATTTTCCACTTCTCTGATACATATCTGACAAAAAATAAAGAACATTAAACGTAATTTGCAACAGTTATTTTTGATTCACATTGACTAGTTTATTCTGGCTCATACCGTGTATACGCAGAAATAAACAGAGCAATATATCGGTCCCAAGCCGATTAGTTATCGTGGGGCTTGTAAATCAAAACTCCTTTGGGGAGATCTTTGCCCCAACATTGAAATCTACACTCTAGTGCAAGATTAATTAATTAATTAATAAATTACGCGAACATGGCTAAGTATACACTTTTTCATTTGAAAAGCACAAGGGACAAAAGATCGGAGTTCAAAAGTTTCAAAATTAAACTAATTACACAATAATGCCTTTTTGTGCTAGAAATTATAGTCGTGTTTAAGTATCCCCCTATATTATTAAACGAGTAAATCTTGTATATATGTTTCTATGTATCTATGTAAATATTTTCTCGAAAACGGCTCTAACGATTTTGATCAAATTTACCGAAAAGGGGTTTCGGGGGGCAAAAAATCGATCTAGCTAGGTCTCATCCCTGGAAAAATTCGTTTTCTTATCGATTTTATCATTTTAAAAAACAGTTTTTTTAACGTCATAAAACAGTGTCGTTTTGTGAGTAGGCTTTGGAAAAAACAAACTATTTTCATTATTTATGTCAAAATTACTTTGACAGTCAATCTCTAACTTATTAAAATAATCAGTAATTATCTGAAAAGTAAAAAAATAACAACAATAAAATCTAAACATAATTATGTAAGTAGTTTTAGCTAATATTTAAATAAATAGGTATGTTATTTTTATATTAGCTATATAAAATATGTATATGTACGTTAAATATAGTATGACGTATAATCTTACCTAGACTTTTTTTTCTCAAAAACGACTAACGATTTTGATGAAATTTACAGAATAAGGATTTTTTGGGGCGAGAAATCGATCTAGGTAGGAATTTTGGTCCCAGAGAGGAGCAATTAAAAAAGGGGTTTTTTCTCGGGTTTTTTGCTTATAACTCGGTCAATTGTCAGATCGATTCGAAGCCTATTTCTATATAGATTTTATATAATATATCACAAGAGTTAAAACTGTAAATGAACACTAATATAAGAAGTGTCTTGTACAATATGTAAATAATGATAAACCGGCGGCCCGAAGGGCCGCACTTCTGGCGCCGCGAGTCTGTAAAAACACATCGATTTTTGAAAACTATTGTTAGGATACATACAAAAAAGTTTTGTCTAAAAATTTGCACGGCGGCCCGATGGGCCGCACTTCTAGCGCCGCAGGCATGCAGTATATCAAAACACATCGATTTTTAAAAACTATGGTGAAGATGCATGCAAAAAAGTTTTGCGCAGGTTTATAGTCTGACGTTTGTTATTAAAAGATATAATATGAATTCTATTTCTTCGAAAATCGATTTTTGTGAGTTTTTCAGTAGGTACCTCCTATGCAAAAAAAATATTTGAAATTTACTGGAAGTTGCTAAGATGACATCACAGAGAAAAAGTACTTCGATAAAGTTGATATTTGGAATCAATGTTTAAAAATGGATTATTGAAACGGCAACGGCCAAGCAAAATTTCAGCTGATTCGAACATTTTTACAAGATATTCAATCTATGAAAATCGGTTTTTGCGAATTCTTCAGTCAACAAAACAATAACGGCGGTAGATTTGAAAATGGCGACCTAAGTAATATTTACAGGAAAAATGCTTGATTCAAGTTGATGCTTAGTTTTTACGCTTAAAAATACACATAGGTATTTAAAATATTTAACAGAAACAATTATTTTAAATTATGTTTCAGAAATAAATTCGTTTCGGAATAATATTCTGAGAAAATAATATCTCACAGCATACAAGTACTATTTTTATTGAACTCATCCGAGCAAAGCTCGGCACCCAGATATTTTTTATAATAATATAAAAAATGTAATTTTACAGGCAGACTAGTGGCTCGGTCCGGCTTCGCCCGGGTGCTAGGAATTTCCCGGGTGCAATACACTACTCACTCGCTTCACTCGTTCGCTTGAATATTATAATTACATTACTCACGTGTTCCCTCGAATTTTTACTTCCCACCTCTACTATGGTAGGGAAGTAATGGATTTAGTCCGAAAAAAATATTTCGAGATTTTAACAGATTTTCACGTTTTGAGACCCTAGCAATCGTTTAAGATCATTTTCTGACTGATGTCTGTATGTATGTATGTATGTGTGTGTGTGTGTGTGTGGTCAATTTTTCGCCTTCGATATCTTAAGAACGGAACAACATACGGGCATGCCGATTGTTCTATTGTGTTTATCAGCCTTTAACTTAGATCTGATTAGATTTTGAGTCAAATCGGTTCAGTGGATCCTGAGATATTCAAAAAAACGTCCTCAATGTCACGTATTAACATAGGTAAAAAAAATATAAATGAATTCTAGATGTTATAATATGAAAAAAATGTAAATATTTTTTTTCTCTAAAATGTTCAGTTTTCGAGAAAAAAAATATTTTACTAAAAAAAAAATAAAAATTGTACGTAAATCAAGGTAAGCATGATTTTTGCTATATTAAGCTAGCCATCAGTAGATCACCAAACAAAAAAGAGGGCCATGCTTTTTTCAAAGAATAAAAATTAAATTGTGTTTTTTTAAATACACTACTCACTCGCTTCGCTCGTTCGCTATTTGTAGACATTAATTTTAGACGTTAATTTTTACTGAGAAATTAATACGAAATTGATTAATTAATTACCTAATTACGGAATTTGACATTTCACATCACAACGACAACACAATAACGCTGTCTCAGCCATATTTCGATACGTGAATGACGCGCGTTTTCTAGAGTAAAATGTGATCCGTAAAAAAACAACAATTTTCAATATAGTGGGTCAACCCCATTGTTGCTATTCTTTAAGATATTGTTTTTGTGTGCAAAAATTAAAACTAAAAATATCTCAGAACTACAAAAATGCAACCTTGATCTTTCATACTGTAGCAAACCCCAAGATGTTACGCCACTGCCTCCAATAGAAACCACGAGAAAGAAAGGTCACAGTAGTAAAGCGTGGAATGGTATCGAAAATTCCAGACAACGCTAAAGATAACGAGCACACACTGGACTTAGGCAGCGCAGGTATATAAACGAGTGAGTGAAGCGATCAGGCAATCAGTCGACGGTGTCATGCAATCGGTAATCAGTGAAAGCGGATCAGTGAAATAAATATTGATCAGTCAACGGGAATCAGTCAGTGTAGATTGTACTGTGGCAGTGTTGAACAGCGAAATAAATCTGATATAAATACAGTGACAGAAATAATTACAAATAAATAATCCTTGTATATATAGTTATTTGTTAAGTGTTATTTAAGTGGCTCGTTTAGTTCAATAATTAGCGTTTAAGTTTTTTTATTGTTAGAATTGACTTTTCGTTGTTGCATTTTTAATTATTGTAAATAAATATTTATTCCGCCAACTCAGAAAATAGTTTTGTAACAATACCCTACATTATAAAAGGGTGTCGGCCATTAAAAAATTTTAAGTAGGTGTTGAGACAAACTGTAGGATTTTGTTCAAATCATTTATCTCCATGAGACTTTAATAATCTTAACTATGTCTAGAAAAAGTAATATAAAATAAATTGTTACCTTCATAAATTCGACGCTGGATTCTAAAGGATTATCGAATCGGAATAACAAAAGGAAGTTTTCCTCCATCGGCAACAACTGAGCCAGCTACACAGTAAAAGAAAAAGAAACCCAGATCAGTTGGTTACGAAAAATGTGTTTAAATTAATTCTGCTACGGTGACTCGGTAACTTATTACGTTAGACAAACTTCATATCGTATGTACAGGATGTTTTATACAGTCATAGATAATAAATGCAATAAGTAAGATCTTAAAAACCTAACAATATTTTCTTTTCTAATAATTCAAGAAGGAAAGTTATGAATACTTCTGTGTGCTAAAATTTAATAAACAGTTGAGTAGGCTCTAAATTTAGTTTAGAGCGACAAATTGCAATTCTTATGCCTGCAGTACACTCTCGCCGAGGGATACCGAGACTACCCTAACGCAAGAGTTTACTGACAACGCTCGGCCGGCCTCGTAGCGCCCTGTCTCGCCTCGGGAGCGTTCCGTATAGAATTGATAAGAAGATTGAAAGAAAGACTTATCATCAATAAGTTGAGCGGAATACATAAGATTATTAACGATTTTTTCGTTGGAGAGCAGCCAATTATATAATTGTTTCGAAACATATAGGAAAAAATCATTTTACCAACCAGTAGTCACAGTCAGGATTCTAACCTGAACCTTTCCAATTTCGCGTCGGAATGAGCTTACAATACTCAACTGTGACATGATTGCTAAATTAATATTCTCCTTATTAGCAGATATGAATTGAATTAGCAGATATGAATTGACACTCGCATGTAGTGAAAATCTATTGATTCTGAAGCATATAAGGAGAATATTAATTTAGCAATCATGTCACAGTTGAGTATTGTAAGCTCATTCCGACGCGAAATTGGAAAGGTTCAGGTTAGAATCCTGACTGTGACCATTGGTTGGTAAAATGATTTTTCCTATATGTTTCGAAACAATTATATAATTGGCTGCTCTCCAACGAAAAAATCTTTTAATTGCATACAGCCGTATAAAAAAACTATTATTATCATAAGATTATTAATAAACCACGCCCACTCCAATTGGTAATAATTAATTAACTAATATCTCATCAACGGTATATCGGATCAAAAAATGTCTAAGAACTTGTCTGCTTAGAATTATTACGGTCCGTAAGCGATCGATTTGAGACATCCTGTAATAATTGCTTTTGTCTATTTTGTACGTCGCACAATTTCTGTACTATATTGTACAGTTTCTTGATAATCTAAAGATTATAAAACATAATCCAGACATTTCGTATAACCTAGTCTAGAGATTAGAGAGTTATAATCCCATTAAAATGAAGGATTTAAGTAGAGATTTGATTAACTGAAAAGAAACTTAGAATATGATTTTTTTTATTTTTTAATCATTCTTTGATTTCAATAAATTTTTACAGATTTAGTATTTTATTTTGAATTTTTTACAACTGTTTTAATTATTTTGTCTGTTTTAATTGATCGTCAATTTATTGAATTGTTGTAATATATTTTGTTTAAATAATATGAAAAAACAGCTTGTATATAAAAAAGATAGCTTGTTCATACTTCTCTGATATCGATTTTCCCATCTTGATTATCGTCGTATGCTTCCATGAAGCACGCTTTCAGTTCAACGAGCATGGCGTCTGAAACAGCCTGAAATAAACAAAAAACTTTGCATTACATTGCGTACATATGTACTGGTTACACTGTATAATATAACGCTGAAAATATCTATGGTCACGATATAAAAATGCTTATATGTCGAATTTTTGACATTTCTTTATTCCCCAGATAAGATTTAGTTGTGTGAACTGATTCGTCACTTATAGACCGAGAGCTAGTGACATTTTTTTGGTATTATTTATTCAAGGCCTTATTTTTGTGAAGTTGTTGAGGGAGGTATATTAAAGTGCCCTATGAGTAAGGGATTTTCCTAGATAGCGGTATGGAAGGGATGCAGACCGCCCCCAGCATGCATGTGACAAAAAATATATTTCAATTTGCAGAACAAAATGTCGGTATTAATCCCTTTGCAGAACGATATAAACACCTAGGCGAGCAAGTTTCCCTCTAAGAGAGGGGGTTGATACCGACAGTTTGTTCTTCAAATTGAAATATAATGCTTAAAACAGTCGACGTAACAACATATTAAAATTTGAACCTTGAACTAATAATATAAATTTCGTCAGCTACAAGACACGGTTAGGGTGATCTGCCACCCCTTTAATACTGACCAATCGATCTGCAAATATTATGATGGCATTATTGGGTCACCGACAAGCTATACAAACAATTTCAGCCTTGAAGCAACAATAATTGTAACCATTTTTTTGTTACATGTTAGGGGCGGTCTGCATCCCTCCCATACGTAAATCGTTTACTCAGGGCACTTTAATATGCCTCTCTCAACATCTTCACAAAAATAAGGCCTTGAATAAATAACACCAAAAAATTTTCACTAGCTCTCGGTCTATTAGCACTTGGTAGAACATTGATAAAAATATTATTTAATTAAAGCAGACAACGAGCAAACGACTTTTTATATTTTAAATCATTGGAATGAGCTCCGTCTAGTTTAAATAATGCCGTAGGATTTTTTTGTGTAGCACTTAAAACGACTTCACGATAAATTTTTGAAGCTGGTTAAATATTTTTCCTTTCAAAAGAATTATGTCATTAGCGCCAAACATCACGGCCCACTAACTATGTTTAATACACACTGAAGTAAAAGGTATAGAGGAGCTACACCGTATAAGGAATTTTCTGCTCAGGCTTTCTCTATTTCACTGCACTGTCCGTAGAAGTTTGATCTGAGACTAGTGATTCGCGATACGAGATATTTTTACAATCGAAACAATTGCAATCGTTCATAATAACAATCGAGTCCACAATCGACTCGGAGTTTGATTTTACAATCGAAATGTTCGATTGTTCAAGTCGATTATTTGCCACATAGCAATAGCAGCGAATGAGAACACATATAATCGCGATTCAAGGTTATATGCTAGTCGACTGACGTTCATGCTACTCGTTGATTGTTCACTGTTCACATTGTTCATTCGGTACTCACTACTCTATGATCTCTTCACTATTGAATTCGTATTACGCGATTATTGCACAATCGACTATCGACTCGACCACAGTTGTTGAGTGATGAACGATTGTATATTATGTGGCTCTCGACAGTGTACGATTCAGTACTATGGGACTCGGTCTCGGTGAACTATGAAACAACAACAATCGAATCCAAGTGACAACCATAGAGAGTCATCGAGATGTTTGAACAATCGAGACAATTGACTAAAACATCTCGTATTGCGCATCACTATCTGAGACAACCTGTATATAGAATCTATAATCTATATAATCAAATCCCTTGAAGTACAGCAAACTATGGAAATGAAATGCCACTTAAAAGTATGTGAGTTGCAGTAGTACTGCTTCTTTCGATTGCAGTGAAAATGTATTAAAGCATTAATGGATTAAACAAACGTTTAATGAAAATCTGTTTTTAATTTCTTCTTTTTATTTATTTATAGACGCTGATGACCTCAGCTGTTGAGTGCATGTAATCTATTTTATATACTTATTAAAAATCGGTATGGAGAACTAACATATACTCAATACTCATTTTTTATTTCCATAAGCAGACAGATGTCTAGGAATAAGTCACATATAAAAAATACACATTGAAATATACGAATACACATTAAAATTTAGAAGTTAAAAAGTCATCAACACTATAAAAACATTTCTCTAATAAAAAATATTTTAATTCAAAATCATTTTTCAAAATAGTTTTTAATATGAAAAGTCTTAGTGGATTTTGCCAGAAAGCCCTTGTGGGATACTTAGGCGATTTGCACAAAATTGCGACATTTCCAAAACCTCTGATAAATTTGACATCAAAATCAATAGGCCTGATGGTGTCGTTACTATGAGACAAACATTTAAAATAAGTAAGTATTATGTGTGGCTTTACACACGGCTAAAGTGAATACTTCTTAACGCCAAATTAATTGAATGAGCGAAAGAGAGAACATTGATCTTGCGTGGTCTTTACTCGATACTGGTACGGCGGACAGAACTCCCCGTGCCACGCGTCTACCTTTCATGAAAGTAGTGATAATTTGTTTAATATTAAACTTCTAGAAACTTCTAATTCGTGCTAGTTCGAAAACAAACATCTATTTTTTTTTTTAAAATAACTTTTTGAAGTAGCAAAAATAACTTTCTTCTTCCAAGAAAATCAATAATCAAGCGACCAACATTAATGGTAAAATTAATTATTAATGGGCCATTTCTTACGATAATAACAATCACATGTGAATTTTTTAAATGTCTATCAAGCTTCTATAAAAGTTCAATTTATCAAGTGGAATAGCAAAATGTCTTAACGTATAAAACGGTAAATAAACGAAAATGTTCCACATCTTTTTAAAAGTAATCAATCACCTTATATTTTAGCAAAACTAACGTTCTACATAATATATAGAGGATGCTCTCGGTAGTGTTCTTAGTAGAGATGCAAGTTTTCGTTTCTTATCGGTACTTGTAACTATTCGTTTACTACTCGAGTATTTTACGTGCTAAAACGGAAAGACGGTCTCTGCCTGTACCTACATGTTCATGTAATTAAATCGTCATTGCGTCTAGGTACCAGGTGGCAGATAGGTACTGAATATTCGTCCGTCCGGCGAACTATAATATGAACCATGAATAATATTATAACAGTTAACCAGATTAAGTTACAATACTGTAGGTAATTCGAATACAAAATCTAAAAGTTGCATCGAGTATCGAGTAACTGTTTGTGAAAGTAACGATTATTTTTTCATGTTGGTATTCGTTACTTGGATCTTGTCGGGTAACGAGTACTCGAGTAACGAATAGTTACTTTTCTTGCATCTCTAGTTGTTAGGGATATAAGATTTCGGATCTGGATATATTAGGAGTCTTTTATCGGTTTCGGTTATGGATCCCCCAGGGGGAACATTGGAATCTAGTTGTTCTCGCAATTGCATTCCAATGTTCTTTGGGAATTGGCATTCCCAGAAGCCCGAGCTCGTACCAGTCGGTTTGTGTATGCCGGCTGGCAGATTCCAATATACAAATGAATTATTAATTGTTGTGTCGAAGACGCTAATGACCTGAGTTGTCGAAGCGTCTATAATCTACAATAATAATAATCGGTTATGGACACGGATAGGAAATTATTTTGAATATCCGATAGTTTCGGTTACGGTTACGGAGCTCCATAACATCCCTGATTCTTGGTCTACTTATGGGTGATACAGATAGAAAATGAATAAAAATATTAAAAAACGGGACATAAGCGATTTTTACCTTTTGTTCACAGATATATATTATGTGAAAAGACGAATGCGCAGTAAGTAATAAAAAAATCATGTAGTTGAAAACTCGTTTTATATTTAAATGGGTCACACAGTCGATATTCGTGTGAGTATTTGCTTAGGTTGACAAAAACTTCTGTGCTATAAAACAATAGAAGTGAACTAACGCGCGATCAGATAAACCCAACTTCAAGTGAGAGTTAACTAACTACTTCTAGACCACCGTCTTGCGGCCTTAGTCCTTGGTTTTGTCTAAAGTTCGACATATTAGTGCCCTCATAGTTTATAACATATAGGTCATATCGGTTTACTCATTTAATGGCCGCTTGCTCTAATAAAAAATGTATGAAGTATAACTTCAACCGTGCACTTATGTGGTTGAGGCACACAGTCAATTTTTTTGACAAGATTTTAAGTTGTTTTCTATTATGCATTCCAGTTATTATTAAGTATCTATGGTTGTATAAATTATTTTGTATCTTTTTTTTTTTCTTCTTGTGTACAATTTTTTTATACTCTCTAATTGGGACTATTTTGTCCTGTTGAGTATTACTATAAATAAATAAATAAATAATAATTTGACAAATGATTGAATTGTAAAATTATGTCGCAACCATTAAGTCTAACTGAACTTTTCATAAAATGTGAAGTTATCTACATCAGTTGGCAATGGTCTTAGCTGTTGAGCGTCTATAATCCACAATCTAATCTAATGTCATGAAATATCAAGGCATTTTATGAACTGTCAAGTTAAACCAGACTGCAGCTATAACATAATATATATCAATTTTAATTGAAAATTTTTTCGTTGGAAAGCAGCCAATTATATAATTGATTCGAAACATATTGGAAAAAATCTTTTTACCAACCATAGTCACAGTCAGGACTTTAACCTGAACCTTTCCACTTTCGCGGCGGAATGAGCAAGTGGAAAGGTTCAGGTTAGAGTTCTGACTGTGACATGGTTGGTAAAATGATTTTTTCCAATATGTTTCGAATCAATTATATAATTGGCTGCTTTCCAACGAAAAAATGTTAAATTGCAATTCAACCGTATAAATCTATTAATTTATCAATTTTAATATAATCTTGAATTTCTTCATTTCGAAGGTTTAAAAACTCGGGTCGCAGTACCAAAACCCTGCCGACAATATAGTGTATTTGCTAATACAGGCCATTTGGCTTTAATACGTGAACTTAGGTTTGTTTTTGGACAAAATAAAAAATTTAACCCCTTAATACATACCTTAAAATAATATTTTTTTTCTTATTTTCAATATTATTATCAATGCAACCTCTATACCAAATTAAATACACCCATCAGTAAGTAAAGCACTATCCGCAAACTAGTGTTTTAATAAAATTTGTAAGTCCGGTTCTGTCGGGGCGATTTTATTAAAATTTTAGCAGCACATTTTAATCTTTACTAAAGAGTTAAATTTCAATTTTGAAACGATTTTGATAATTTTTTTGGTATTTTTAGGCCCAAAAACTTTTTGGAACCCCTAAATACAACCCTGAAAATGGTCCGATCCGGCCCATTTTAAATAGGCTTCTTGCGGTGATGGGTTCCAATGTGTGTACCAAATTTCGTTTAAATCGATTAAGTCTGTCGAGAGTTATCGTGTACACACACATATATATATAAATATATATACATATATATATATATAAACATTTTTAAAAATGGTGACAAACTGTTCAGGAGGGTATGAAACGCCGAGAAATTTTGGTCCGACCCCTAGGTCCCACCATCCGACCGATGCCAATAGTGTATGTGCCATATTATGGCAAATACACTAATAAAGCTTTGTAGATAAAGCTTTGTTTGTAGGTAACACAGTAGATCTTTTAATATTCTAACAACTGTTGAACTTGAATAAAAATTTTATGTGAAAACTGTGTGCTTTCTGACGACGTCGAAAACTTTTTCAAACCCATTTGAAAGTTCTTTGCACATCCTGTTAACGTAACTTTTTTATTTGTAACAATAAAGTTGTTATGTGAGGTGACACAATGGTCCCGTACATATTGTGACTTGTATATATAAAAAAAAGAGATAAGGAATTTTCGGAGAAGAGGCTGCAGCGGCAGTGTCGCTGTGTCCCGCGGGTTGCCTCATACATATAGTAGGTACAAAAACCCTACGGTCTGCAACGCTGATCAATACTAGGACGGTGGGACCCCTGATACAAGTCTCGGTTGTCTGTGCACTACAGGTACCCACGGGGTACAACACTCTGTAGTCTGTAGGTGTACCTATATACAGTCCGCGTCAAAAGTATCCCCCTCCGGCCAGGGCCGTAGCTAGAGGGGGGGCATTAAGGGGCAATGCCCTACCTTAAAACCTCCAGTGCCCTACTTTAAGGAATTATAAACAAGCCGCAAAGACTGTCACGACAGAATGACAGACTTGATTTGGAAAAACAAGATTAAATTCGTTGGACTAAATGAAGTTCTTCGGAAATTTGATAACATGGCAAGTTCTGTATTTTTTTTTTTTTTTTGAATAAATTGTCATTTACCGTTTTCTTGCTTTTGTAATTTGATATCACCAGATGAGGTAGGCAATGCAATTAAAAAATTGTAGTCTTTTGCTTCAGCCCTACTTTAAACTTTCAGTGCCCTATCTTGAATTCAGCTCTAGCTACGGCCCTGCCTCCGGCTCCTTATTTTTGACGTGAATGTCTGACGTCTTACTGGGGTTGTATTTTATAAATATTAGATGAAACAGGAATAATCGAAAGTGGTTGACATGTGAAACAAAACACATATACAGGGTGAGTTACTAAGAATGTCTCGGGCAATATCTCATTTATTATTAAAGCATTAGAAAAAAAAGTTTTAAATAAAAGTTGGATAGGAATAAGAGCGCTATACTTCAAAATTATTTTTAGCTATACAGGATGTACGATGTAGTCATGGTACAACTGACTTGTATTTTTATAAATTGAACACCCTGTATATTTTTAGGTCATCTCATTGTCCATTCGGAAGCCTACATAAAATTGTGCCATTTTTGAAATTCGGTTGCGACGCTGCCAAAATGTTCAAATTCTTTCTGCAAAACTCTACATTTTCGTTATCTACTACTAAAATACACACCAACCACATTTTTCAAGTTGAGTCAATTTTTGCGTGTCAAATATTAGTCCATAGCATGTGCTACCCTCCAGATACTTCAAAGTTACCTAAATTTATAAACAAGGTGTTAGTGACAATAGTTGAAAAATGCATAACTTTAACGCACCTTAAGTAATTTTTTTTAAGTAGCACACCCTGTAGTATATCTTTAGGTATGTGAATAGAGTTCGCTTTCCTCTACACATTTTGTGTATTTGTGTGCTACTTGAAAGAAAAGCTATGTGCGCCGTTGCTGACTCTTCCGCCAGCGTCGCTTTTTTTGTGCCAGTCCGTCCCTGATTTAGCGAAAGGAATACTTTTGACGCACACTGTATCGATGTTAACGTTGCTTTGGGCATGTTTGTGTATGTCAAATAAGTGCCAAAATTGATACTTCACATTGTAACGTAAAACTTGACAAACTATGCTTAAACGGCTTCGGCTTTTAAGCTTTTTGTATGGAAATACTCTTAGGGTGTGTTCAAGTCATAAAATAGCTCCAGTTAAGCGATCGTTTTAACCGCGCATTACGAGGAGATGTAGAAGTTTGTGTGGGAAGAGCTGAAGGTTCAATAAGATATCAGTGTAAATTCATACTCCTAGATTGACGGTAGGAGTAATGCATACTTTTATGGCACACCGTTTTACTATTTAATCGTAAAATATTTTTACAAAATATATGAAAATATTTAACACTTCAGAAAAAAATTTTTGAGTGAATATTTTTTATGTACTGACATAATAAAAATACAATTTTATTATGTCCTGATATAAAATTAAATGCTTAAATAATATTATGTACATGCATAATATTATTTCTTGAATTTTTATTGTTGAATTAAAATTATGTACCTACATAATTTTAATTCTCCATCTCTTTCTACAGTATGTTACACTATGCTGTAGAAAGAGATGTAGAATTAAAATTATGTAGGTACATAATTTTAATTCAACAATAAAAATTCAAGAAATAATATTATGTACATAATATTATTTAAGCATTTAATTTTATGTCAGGACATAATAAAATTGTATTTTTATTATGTCAGTACATAAAAAATATTCACTCAAAATTTTTTTTCTGAAATTGAAAGTCGATTGAAAGTGTTAAATATTTTCATATATTTTGTAAAAATATTTTACGATTAAATAGTAAAACGGCGTGCCATATACTTTGGAATGAATTTAATGGTGTGATTCTATTTGAATTTTTGACACTATATAAACTCTATCGATACTATTATATTAAAACTGTAAAGAAATGCTTTCCTGTAAGTTTCTTTTTGGGGTTTGTGCTTATGACCAACACGACAGAAGTGAAAACTTCAGATTTTATAATTTTTGGTGTCATCTATTATAGCGCATTTATGAACTAAAAATAATTTAGTACTAAAACGCTAAAATTATATTTTAATTTATTCCACCTTGGTTTCAAAAAAATTATAATTATTGCCAAAGAATATAACAAAAATAAAAAAATATATAAATAAATATCATGAAGAATTTAGAAAAAAAAACGCCAAAAATTCTACGCTGCCATCAGGTCTCGAACCGAGGTTCCTATTCATAGAACGCAAAGACATTACCAACTGCGCTATGGGTGGAAGTGCGTAGTCGGCCGTTTTTATGATATAAATATGTTGCGAATTCTTACGGTCGGGTTTGCGAATTCTTACGGAAGGAGTTGCGAACGCTTCACATTTTTTCAGTACCCAGGCAAAGAGTGTCTAACGCGCCTAAGGAAGTTTTCATTTCAAAAAACGGAATCCTTATACTTTATAGGATCTGTCTGTCTGTTCGTCCGTCCGTCTATCACAGCTTATTTTCTCCGAATCTACTGGAAGAAAAAAGTTGAAATTTGGTACTAATATAGAGTTAGGTATCACTGACGTATATAGCGTAAATAAACGAATTATGATTGGGGGGGTAATTTTAGGCGGCAAATTATTTTTAAAGAAATTTTATCTTTTTTTGTCGTTTTATTTATATGATAGGTACCAAGTTATAACTGATCATTTTTAACAGACTTAAAAAAACAGGTTATAAATTCGCCATGTATCTAAAATATATTTTTTTAAATTATTTTTTAATTATGTTTGTTCAGCCATAACTTCTCGAGGATTTGACCGATTTGAATAATTTTGACGCTGTTGGGTTCAGAATGCTTACGGAATGGTCCCATAACATTTTATTTGAAATCGGTTCAGCAGTTTCTTTTTTTCTAGTAGATAATCAAATTTTTTTTTAGATTTTTTTCTGTATGTCTGTTTAGCCAGCCATTTTAGGTTTTGACTCTGAAATACACATAATAAATCTATATTAAATTGGTGGAAATTGAATTTTTTTTCTTAGTGAAAATAGGTTTATGAGAAGCTAATACCATCATGAACGCGTAAAGACATTTTTAACGATTAAAAATGCATGAATTTTATGTAAAAAATTCAGATAACGTATTCTAAGCAAAACTTTTTTGATTATAATTAATTGTAAGAAGTTTCATTTTAGCTTTAAAACTTAGCGGTTAATGTTAAGAGCGTAAAATTAATTAAACATTTTCTCAAACTTTCGGTGCTGAACTCTAAAAAACTGATGTAAAATAAGTTAAAACACACACAAAAGAGAATACTGTGTTCGGTGGTTTTACTAAAAAAAACTTGTATTTACTGTTCAATAAAAACAACATAAATGAATTTGCAATTTGCATAAAAAGTCTTGTAGAAAAATGTTTTTAAAGATTGACTTGCTGGACAAGGAGAACTTGTTCAGAACACTTTACACTATCGCTCTTGTTGTTTTTACAAGCTTTTTTCCCTGTCATCTTTAACTTTCACTAAGACGATAACAAAGCTTTTCTGTTTTATGAGTCTTATTTTTAAATGAAACTTTTAAGCTTCGTTTTATTCCGTTCGGTTATGCATGTCGAGCGTCACGTCACGTCCAATCAAAGCGATCGATCAGGCCAGTACTTATCGAAAAGCAGCGACGTTATGTTCATAACTATATTGTACGACTGGATACAAGTGTGATGGTAGTCGACCAGACCAGTTACTCGTCGAAATGTGATGCTTTATGTGTGTTCAGATACAAAATGGATTCATTTAATGGGTAAATAAAAGCCGGAAATGACTGAATAATTAAATTGCAGTCGTTTTCTTAATTTAATCTGCAATCAACTCCAACAGCATTATTTTGTGGGACAAGGATTTCCCAATTTATCTTTAATGACACGATATCTTCTGCAAGTGGTTTCTGGCACATTTCCAAATGTGTTATATAATGCACATAGGTCTCTATTTCTACCGGATTAATTCTGGAGCACTATCGTTTCCGGGTTCCCACCTATTTAGTGGCATAACATTTATTACTAGCAGCCCTGTTCGGCTTCGCTCGGATTTGTAAATTATCTGTTAAAGATAGACATGATATTATGCCCAACAAATCTTTCATATTCCAAGTCTTCATGATTTCCGAGCTTGTAGGCCGTGGTCTGGTGGTATTTCTACCTGACGTTTCGTCTACAACTGCGGTAGACATTCTCAAAGGCGATGTGGCAGCGGTCGAAGTGTCCTCCTTGGCGGCTCACAGGTCATTGTGTCAGTGAGTGGTGTCCTCCCTTCTTTTATGCCTAGTACTAGTGTGTTCTCTGTTTGGTCGTAGTCCGTCTCTCTGTAATTGGTCAACTGCGTAGTGTGTAGTGGTGGGGGTGAGTTCTCTACTCGGTCGTATTCCGTCCTTGTACGATTGGTCATTGGTTTTGTATGTCGGAGTGCTGGTGTCCAGGTTTTACTGAGATTGAGGCCTTCATCTTTTGAAGGCCTCAATCTCAAGTTGTAGACGAAACGTCAGGTAGAAATACCACCGGACCATGGCCTACAAGCCCGGAAATCATGAAGACTTGGAACAATGCCGGCCGTGAAAGCTTGCACACTTGGATAATCTTTCATATATTGTATTGATATATTCTCTGACCATGTAAACACGTAGCTACTCAAAAGAAACGGATCAGTGACGCAAATCAGTAAACATTCCGAGATGAGTCAGAACCTTTGGAACGCTGCAAACGGCGCTACTTGTCACCAACCAGTTAGTAACGCGTTATAGTAATCAGTTTGAGGCCTGTCGAGTTGCTTCAAATTGTTAATTGAGTTACTTAGTTTCTCGTCCGATTCAGATCTACATTGAAATATAATTTAGCACTAGTTCTAAATAACTGTCTTTAAACGTCATACGATAGAAGCTTAAAAATGTTGCATCTGAATGTTGGAGTTCTTTTGCAGCAACGAAGGCGGTTGAAATTTCTTTCAAGATATGGATGAACCCAAAAACTTCTTCGTATTCTATTTATTCTTAAATGAATGCATAACGACTGCATCAGTATATATGAAACACCCATTTAGACAATGCCGTAACATAATACTGTAATCAGGAAAAATTCATTATTTCAAACCTGTGTCACCGTAGGGATTCTAACCTTAAACTTTCCACAAACGCGGCGAACTGAGTTAACAATTACTCACACAGTGACACATTTTCAAATGACCAACTCTTTCCCTTTAAAACATCTGTCACTGAAAAAACCACTACATGCGAGAGTCGTTGTCTAAATGGGTGTTTCATAGGTATATTATACTGATGCAGTCGTTATGCATTCATTTAAGTGTGTATTTAGTCACGATGCCTCGTGTTAAATTTGTATCTATTTATTCTGTAATGATAATAATATAGAAACAAAGATTCATCACGTGACTCATTATCCATGATAGGCTTTACAATGATTATGATGATAACTTTCCATGATCACACAGAAGAAACTACAGATTTCGATCACTTCTGAGTCTCGTCGTGTGGAGCTGCATTTCTAGTGAATTAGTAACCGGTTAATAACTTCAATCACAAACCAATTCAGTTTGTTTTCAGTAGCTCCATGTGTACACTGTACAGGGTCTAATGATTTAGATAGCGTACACCAAGAGAGATCTCTACTCGGCCTGTTTTTTGTGACTTGCTTCAGTTAACTAACGAAAACTTTGCAAAGCCGCAGGTAAAAGCTAGTTATGAAACACAAACGCAATTCTAGAAAATAATTCAGTTCATAAACAAGTTTTATCAGAATAATAAATCTATATGAAAATAAGATAATTAAAGAAGACAAGCTTGAAAAACTTTTTAATTGTGTCGTATAAATTCATCTGTCTAATTTTCATGGCAAAAATATGGACGCTAAGCTTTCTCATAAATAAGCTTCTTTTTAAAAACGTTATCTTATTTTGTCACGTTTAATTCAGATGATGAGTTTGTGGCACAAAACCGGAAGAGATTTTTTTATATATTTAAAGAAACAAATCTTGTCAACGGTTGGTTTTTATAAAAAGATCTTTCTTTATTTATGTTTAACATACCGTTTTCTTCGACGAGTGGAAGTTATAACATCACATAGAAGAAATTTACAGTATCTTCTCGATTATTTGACATTCGGAATGTTACTCCTTTCGACAGAGGTATTTCGTAATATTTTTTCCAGCTTTTTTATACTTCTTGTATACTTTTCTATTAACCTTAGGTTTGCTTGTTTTTTTATATTTATTTATTTATTGTAGATTATAGACGCGTCGACAACTTGGGTCATTAGCGTCTTAATTACTTGTTCTTTATAAACTAAGCTATTCACCAGAGCTTTGTTTAAGAGTATTCGATAGCGGAAGTTACCCCTCAAATATACTACTCGTAAGTAACTCGTAGGTAAACTTTGAAATCACCAGATACTCGTGAACGAGTATGACGAAGCCTGGAAGGAAGTCATGATTTTCTGGGGAGGAATTTGCTTCCACGTCCGCACAGAATTGCAGAGATAATGTAGGCAGCAAATCTTTCTCCAGGCCTTCGCGATACGACCATCTGATGATTTCAAACGTATCCTGATTTCATCAGGAAACAAAATGTGCTTCCAGTCCAATTATTCCTTTAACATCAAAAACATAACAGTGTTGAGGAGTGCAGAAGTAAAAAACATTATTTTCACTTAGTGATGTAAAAATATGGTATTAAACTTTTTTGTCTAGATATTAAACGCATGGTATAACACCGTATAATTTTTTCAGTATAAAACGGTTTTTTACTTTTTCACACTACGGTTATACGGTGCATTATTAGTGTATTTGCCATATGGCACATACACTATTGGCGTCGGTCGTATGGCGGGACCTAGGGGTCGGACCAAAATTTCTCGACGTTTCATAGCCTCCTGAACAATTTGGCACCATTTTTGGAAATGTATATATATATATTATATTATAAGTGTGTTCGCGGCATAACTCTCGAAAGACTTAATTGATTTGAACTAAATTTGGTAGACACGTTGGAATCCATCACCGCACGGAACCTATTTAAAATGGGCCCAATCGGACTATTTTAAGGGTAGTTTTTAGGGGCTGAAAAAAATTTTTGGGCCCAAAAATACCGAAAAAAATCTCAGAATTGTTTAAAAATTGGAATTTAACCATTTAGTAGAGATTAAAATGTGTTGATAAAATTTTAACAAAATCGGCACGACAGGACCGGACTTACAAATTTTATGAAAACACTAGTTTACGGATAGTGATTTATTTGCTGACGGGTGTATTTAATTTGGTACAGAGGTTGCATTGATAATAATATTGAAATTAGGAAAAAAAAAAAACAAACTAAGTTTACGTATTAAAGCCACAAGGCCTGTATTAGCAAATACACTATATTGTCGGCAGGGTTTTGGCACTGCGACCCGAGTTTTTTATTCAGTATTGCCAAGTTCCTGTTCTCATTTTGGTATTAAACGGTGTTAAACGTTTTATACGTGCTGTATAAAATAGTAAAATAGACAGTATTCATACCTAGTATAAAACTGGGGTATATATTATTTTTTTTACATACCGTTTTATACAAACGTTTTATACCAGAGTATTATACACATTTACATCACTATTTTCACTAAATTATTTTCGACCTAACACATACTGGAGTTCAGTTGAACAATATTCCACTGTACTGAATATAAATGGTTGGCAAAGATAGAGAATAATAATGTCGCACACATTGTGCTGTCCTAGGAGGCTTTGGCACTAAGCCTATAACTCATATAGTACCTATACATAAAGTTGGAACCGGGATGCTCTCTATATATATCGGAGGTTTGACTTCCTTTTCCGGTTTAAAACGACCTTGCTATTGTGTCACTGTTGCCGGCACGTACCTACATTAACGTTAATGTAGTCACAAGTTCTTTCGCCAAAATATTATACCTAATACGTACGTTTGCAAAGTTTACAAAAAAAATATTGAAGTCAGATTTAGAATAAAATAAATAATAATTGTGTTTTAATGATTAAAATGATTACTTTTCTGTGTAATATCTAATCAAATTATTATTATTAAATATTTATCAAACTGGGAAGTTTGTCGTGTGGACCTCAAGGGTCGCACTTTAGTCCTAATAAACGACCCACCTCACGGCCTGTTTATATTTCTCTTGTTGCTCTCATTAATTTACTTTGTAGTCAATCTCTGTAGATTGACTACAAAGTAAATTAATGAGAGCAACAAGAGAAATATAAACAAGCCGTGAGGTGGGTCGTTTATTAGGACTAAAGTGCGACCCTTAAGGTCCACACGACGAACTTCCCAGTTTGATAAATATTTAATAATAATAATTAAATTAGATATTACACAGAAAAGTAATCATTTTAATCATTAAAACATAATTATTATTTATTTTTAACAATAATTAAAAAAAAAAACGGCTGAACCGATTTTTATAAAATTTATGTCGGATCAAAATGACGTTAACACGCCTCGATTGACACCCTTACGAAGTCGATATAATTTTTTATTCGCGAGATATTGTGTAAAATCTACTTTTTTGGAGGTTATTTGGTTAAGAAAAAAGAACGGCTGAACCGATTTTGAAAAAATTTCTTTCAATCGACGCATATTAACGTAAATATGAATTTACGTTAATATGCGTCGATTGGCACCCTAACGTAGTCGATATCATTTTTCATTCTCGAGATTTCGTTTTGGAAAGAAATGGACACATACGTACGTACGTACACACACACCTACACACACAAAGACATCTTTCTAAAAATAGTTTAAAAATAGTGTAGTGACCTTGAAACATAAAAATTTCGATTTTCGGACCCATTACAATAACTTCCAATGGGAATTGTTAAGAAGCAAGTAAAGAGCCTTTAGCTGTATTTTAGAGATATGCTGAGGTTATATGAAAGTGGTAGCAGCATTGTAAATATGTAGGAGTAGAAGAGTGTATAAGACAAAATTAACTCTCAAAGCACATTTCTTCTCGCACATTAAAATCCCTTGCAGGAATATGAGAACTTTAAAGCAATACCAACATTGATATAAAAGTGGGTACTACATAATAATGCAGGTGGAAAACACTTTTAAAGCATATTAACGGATTCATAAAACGCAGTAATGAATTTAGAAAAAGTCAGGGTGTGGCAACGGCACATTTTCGTATCTATGAAAAAAATATTAGTTATCTAGTTGCGTAATGAGGCATATTACTGACGAGTACACTGTAAAAAATGGTTGTAAAAATTCTTTGAAAGTTAAGGTAGAATTCGTTCGATTTTCTAAGTGATTTTACATTATTATTTATTTTTACACAGAAAACTTCATAAAAACTTGGACTTTTACTGTAACGTTAAACAAATTTGTGATTTTTACATAAAGTAAATTAAAATTACATAATTTGTGTAATATTCCAATAAAGTGTGTAAAAATTACAAAATAAAATGTAAGAATCCAGATTCTATCGTTGGTGGTCAAAGGATATTTGATGTGCTGCTCGACTGAATATTCGTACGATATTATAGTTAAGCAGACGTACACAATATAGTTATGAACATAACCGTCGCTGCTTTTTGATGAGTACTGGTCTGGTCGAATTGGAATAAATATGTCTTTTTTTACAAGCGTGATCAATTTGAAAGATATCTGAGAGAATTTAAATTTCAAAAATAATTTAAATTTTAAACAAACAACATTTAATTTCTTTCACTTTAAAGTTTAAAAAATACGCTTCCTTTCAGTCAAATAAATATTTTCAATCAATCTTTTCTGTGGGTAAAATTTAATCCGATTCCATAGATATAATAGATAACCTAAAAACATCTATACGTACCTATATATTTTCCTTCTTTGAAATTTCGGGTTATATAGGGATGTGCGATACGATCTGATATTTATATCTAATAGCCGAGAGCTAGTGACAATTTTTTGGTGTTATTTATTCAATGCCTTATTTTTGTGAAGATGTTGAGGGAGGCATATTAAAATGCCCTGTGTAAGGTATTTTGCTAGATAGCGCTATGGGAAGGATGCAGACCAACATGTAACAAAAAAACGGTCACAATTATTATTGGTTCAAGGCTGAAATTGTTTGTATAGCTTGTCGGTGACCCAATAATGCCATTATAATATTTGCAGATCGATTGGTCGGTATTAAAAGGGTGGCAGATCATCCTAAACGTGTCATGTACCCGACGAAATTTTTATTATTAGTTCAAGGTTCAAATTTTAATATGTTGTTACGGCAACTGTTTTAAGCATATATTTCAATTTGCAGAATAAATTCTATGTCGGAATGGCCGAACGCAGTGGTTATTCACTGCTACACATAGTGATGATGTAATACTGTCAAGTCCGTTACATTTACTGATATTGAGACAAAACATCCATGAACGAGAGTGGGAATCGAGGACAGTGTGGTCCAGTGGTTAGCGTCGCGGCCTCTGGATCAGACTGTCGTGAGTTAAAATCCCGCTTCCGCTCATGGATGCACTATGAAAAATGAGAAGCCCGATTACATAGATTATCGCTGGTCCATTTGTAGCCAGCGATTATTCTTGTAATTGTACACATCAATCTGGAATGCTACAGGCTTTCCTGTAAATTTACATATAGTTGTGTAATACAAATTACATAAAAATATGTAATATTTTAAACAAAATTATGTAATTTTAAACAAAATTATGTAAACTTCCATAACCTATATGCGTATAATTTTACATAGTTTATGTAACATTTCCCAAAAAAATGTGTAAAATATTACATATTTTTATGTGAATTACATACAACAGGAACATTTTTTTGATGCAATTTTACAATAGAATGGAAAAATTAAAAAAAAGACAATAAGGTAATGCTTAAACAATTCTTTATTAAAAAACAAAAATAATTCTTCTGTTATTAGCTTATTACACTTAACAAACATAACAAAACCAGTCACAATTATAAAGTTAAATATTTCTGTTACTACTGCAGCAAAGAATTATATATCAAAGTTTTGAAATTAACAAAATTAGACTCGTATTAACATATTTAAAAATAAATTGCTTACTCATTTCGATAATCGATGCCGCCAATGTTTCAGCCAGATCTTCCTCTATATTGTTGAAAAGCATATTCTAAAATGAAAACAAAAAATATATAGCATACTTTGAAGACTAGCAATAATAATTTTAGGACAACAACAATTAAAGGAAGCCTTTAGTGAAATGTTAAAATTTGCATTTGGTAGATTTCTAGGGAATGTTTATCTAATAAAAAGTGAACGTAGAAAACATACCTTAACTTAACCTGATAAATTGTGGTCCACAACAACGAATGTCATTTTATATATTCGAAATATCGACACAAACTTCATGTCCCCTGAATATGTTGCTGATTGTTTCTGTCGTGGCGTCTCTAGAGATCCAAAATTGGTCCTTTTCTAGGAGTATTACAGGTTCAACTTTCATGAAAACTAGTTCTTCATCGACTTCAAGTCGAGTCCCATCCTTCTCACATAACCCTAAAATAAAATATTATCTGCAGGTTAAAGACTTCTGTGACCACATGCTTTTAAATTTTGCACGTATTTAGCATCTTACATGACATAATTTAATGACAAGAAGTAATCAATAAAAATAGCTTACCTGCTGAAAACAATTAACCGATGATACAAGTTACAACGCGATAGAATGGTTTGGCGTCTGACGATATTATAATAACGTGTCTCATCACACAAACGCATACAAGAGACAATGGCCGCTGGTGTCTTCTTCGCATCGCGTACATTCCATAAAAACACATTGCGCATGCGTGGTTACTTATTTTACATTAATTTGTTAGGTATTTACTCATTTTAAATATGTAATTGTACATAATAATTTGTAATTTTTACACACTCTATTGGAATATTACACAAATTATGTAATTTTAATTTTCTTTATGTAAAAATCAACAAATTTGTTTAACTTTACAGTAAAAGTACAAGTTTTTATAAAGTTTTCTGTGTAAAAATAAATAATAATGTAAAATCACTTAGAAAATCGAGCGAATTCTACCTTAACTTTCAAAGTATTTTTACATCCATTTTTTACAGTGTGTTTTGTAATGTCATTTAGTTTTAAGTTAGTTGTTATTTCATGTAATCAAGACGCTAATGACCTAAGTTATCGACGCGACTTTAATTTGATATTAATAAATAAAATAAAAATTAGGTGGGATTCGAACCCACGACAGCTTGCTCCAAAGGCCAGCACGTTGACCATTACACCAAGCTGTTCTCTTCTTTTCAGTGTATCGTTACATCCCTAATGTCGTGCACAATACGCCCACTGTTATTATATTTGCGCAGTCTAAACGTCTTGTCCTTATCCTCAGTTAACCATTCATTACTGGAGCATTAGAGTGAGCAAAAGGAACAAGACCGCCATGTCGTTATAAGTACAAGAACGCTAGAGCTTAAAACATATATAGACCGAATGATGATACCCGGGAATTCCCGGAACCGGATACCTGTTGTTAATACCTGTTAATAGTAAATGCAGTGCCGTATCTAGGAATCCTGACGTCCTCTCATAACAGAGCTATGTAAACAGGCAAGGTGTATGGGACATTTAGCATTGGGGCAAAATGAATGGGTCAGAATGAGCCATGCGAGATTTACTTATTTACATCCGGGCTCCTGTCTTGCTATAATTGATTTATTTATACACTGTAAAAAATGGATGTAAAAATAATTTGAAAGTTAAGGTAGAATCCGCTCGATTTTCTAAGTGATTTTACATATTATTTATTTTTACACAGAAAATTTCATAAAAATTTGGACTTTTACTGTAAAGTTAAACAAATTTGTGATTTTTACGTAAAGGAAAATAAAATTACATACTTTGTGTAATATTCCAATAAAGTATGTAAAAATTACAAAATAAAATGTATAGTTACATATATAAAATGGATGAATACAAAACAAATTAATGTAAAATTAGTAACCACGCATGTTTTTATGGAATCTACGCGATGTGGCGATACCTGTTTGCGACGCCATTGTCTCTTTGTGTGTCTATTACTAGATTAATCGCTGGCTACAAATGGACCATCGATAATCTATGTAATCGGATCGGCCTTCTCATTTCTTACAGTGTCTAGCGTTGCTATTGATTACGCGCGTAATAACACTTCCGTTGCATTCTCAGCATTTTAGCCCTCGAATTGGCGACGATAATGACCTCAACAGTCGACTGTCGAGCGTCTATAATCTACAATATCAAATCAGCGAGCCAGTGCCGTCTAAGAAGTTTTATACTTCAAAAATATTCCTATAACTATAGGGATCTGACTGTATTCTTAGCGGGTATAAATCGGGTAATCCCGTAGTCACTCGTCGTATAATACGAGTGTAGGTCACACAAATGCAACAACGCAGTTTCCGTATCACAATAAAGATAGCGGAGCTTTATAAAGCTTTACCCGATTACCGGACGGCGCGGCGCGCGCGCTTTCGGGTTTAGGTTAGAGTGAGATGGTTACATGTTTATTATATATTATCTTAGGTCAGAAGAAAAACGCCTTATGTCAAATTTTTTATACAACATAGAAATATATTTACACTACTTACACCTATACACAATGAACATTAATACTTGGCTTCGACCCATACAGCACGGAGTAATTCGGGTGATTCCCGTTCAATCCCAATAGTATACTACTTACTAATAATAATAATAAGGCATCGAACGTTCGTTTTTTAACCGACTTCAAAAAAAACGAGGTTTCTCAATTCGACCGTATATATTTTTTATGTTTTATGTATGTTCGCGGATAACTTCGTCGTTTATGAACCGATTTTGAAAAAGTTTTTTTTTATTTGAAAGGATATACTTTCAGATTGGTCCCATAGAAATTTCATCAAAATCGGTTCAGTAGTTCGGCTGATTTTAATAAAAGTAAGTAAAGGCGTGTGATTCTTTTAAGGTAAATGTTAATTTTTGACACTACAAAGTAAAAAATAAAAAACTTTTTAACAAAAAAAAAACCTCCTTCAAAAAGTCACTTAAAAGAGGAAAATAATGAAATTTTGAGGTCTGTGCCAATTAAAATATGAAGTCGGTTAAAAAGTATAGTATAGTGATTAATATCTTCATTTTAACCAACTTCATATTTTAATTGGCACAGACCTCAAAATTTCATTATTTTCCTTTTTTTAGTGACTTTTTAAAGGAGGTTTTTTTTTTGTTAAAAAGTTTTTTATTGTTATTATTAGTATAAGGAACCATCTTGATTCTTGATATTTCTCTGGAATGGGATTGACCTACAAGTCGTAAGTACAATGTTGAACGTATTAGAATGGTGACAATTCTTTTGTATAAGATGTTTTTAATTAGTTTTAATTAAGTGTTTATCCATAATTTACAAAACTAATTATTCTGAAGATGGATTGGTTATAATCCGAAAACGCTCAATAAAATGTATTTTAATGATTTTGAAAAGGATGTCTTGTTTTCATTTTCTCCTATTAAGAAATTCCAAATTTATGGCGTAAGTATATGTTAAGTTATACGGAGTCAAGCTAAATAAAACCGTTTAAAAACAGCCACTTTCATTATAGTGGGTCAACACTCAACCCCATTATCATATTTATGGTGAGAAATAAGATTCCAGGTACGGAATTTCAGTTTAAAAAAAATGCTTTATGAAAACTGTCTACGATCATAGTTTAAGAGTTCAGTTAGAATTTTTTGACTTGACTACAGTGTAAAAGTTAGAATAGAAAATCGATTCTGATGTTGATTTAATAATTATAAAAATAAATAATTAAAAAAATATATACCTCTGGACTGACGTCAGTGGCATTGGCACTTGAAACAAATTCGCGCAGAAATCCGTCCAATTCCGTTCCTTCGATGTATCCATTTCCTTTTAAAAAACAAAAATATTGAATACAGATTATTTTTGAAAAATAAACTAACAATGAAAATTATTAATAATCAATGTGATTAAATTCCTTACCGCTAATAAATTCACTATATTAGAGAATTAACATAATATCAGACGACAGTGTTATTAATATTAGCTCTCGCATAAAGTGATTTCAGCGGTACATTGTGCTATATATTATTGTAACAAAACTGTTTTCTTAATTATTTATTTACAATAATTAGAAATGTAAACAACAATATACAATAATTCGTAACAATGAAAAGTCAATTTCAACAGTCAACACTATTTATATAATAATAACACGAACAGTATTTCTCAAACAAAGTGAAAACACTTCAATAGCACTGTATCTATTTATTTCCGTTGTTTATAACACGACACTCGTTGTTTTCCGGTGACTGTTCTTGCTTATATAGAGCTAGCAGCTTGACCCCCACCACGCTCGCGCGCTTTCTAGAACATTCTTGTATCTTCGATATAACGTCACGCCTCACCATTGTTACTTGTTCTGGATGCTTCGATTGTCGCCAGTGGCGTAACATCTGGGGTTTTTGCTACACTGTCACTTGTTCTCGATGCTTCTATTGTCGCCAGCGGCGTATCATCCGGGGCTTTTGCTACATTATTAAAATTGGAACTGGAGTAATTGGACACTCGTCCGACGCGAAATTGGGAGTTTCCGGTTCGAATCCCGGCAGCGGCATTTACATTTTTTCTTCTATATAGCCTTTCAAAAAATATCATGGTGACAGTTGTCGTCTGATATCATTATGTTAATTCACTAATGTAGTGCATTTGTTTGCGGTAAGGAATCTAATCATATTGATTATTAATAATTTTCATTGTTAAAAATATTTAAATTTTGTTGCCCGAATTTTCATTATTATAGGTAGGTATAGTAAACTCTAATTAATTGGGCTACCGCCGCCTATCGGTATTAGAATAACCAGAATGTGTTTCGAATATTTGAGACATAATATTGTTTAATCAAAACTTTGTTAGGAAATTCATGACAGAAAAGCATGTGATTCATTCATTAATTATCGTAGTATTAGCTCGAATATAAAACGCGGCCTCGAATTTAACATGATTCATTATTTTCATCAATGATTTCAAAAAATGAGACATAATTAATTATTTATTATTATATATGTTTTATACAAAAATCAATAAGTTAAATTATGAGGTACTTCTTTAAATGAGACTAAACGCGCCGTCCCACTTAATCAGGTTCGACTGTAATAATAATATGTTTAAAGTCCTTTTTTCAACATTCGTAAGAAATCAACAATATTCATATTATATTATGCAATATAATAGACAGAAAAAAGAAAAAATACCTAATATATTAAGTAGTGAAAATCTTATAAGCTTTTATTGAAATGTATTTGTGAATGGGAAAAATAATTTTTAATAATGTAGCTTCATAATTTATACAAACGTAGGTTGTGAACTCTAGTCACGGCCCACGCTTTTATAAATTATAAAAAATTATGTCTGCTTTTTTATTACATTATTTTCAATAAAAGCTTGTCTTTTAAAAGTTTTTGTATAACACATGCACGCTTTTAGTGTTTTTTCGTATCTGTTTTGCGAACCTTAAATAGCCGTTTATTGACTGGTGACCATTATGTAACGCTTTTCAGTGCTATAATGGTTCATTATGTAACTGTTTTTTAATTCAATTAAATTCTAAAACCATGCATGTGTTATATAAAGTATAGTATGCAACGCGTGTGCTAAATCTTAATGCGTCAGGCGCGATGTTTTCTGCACTCGTATGCGGCTCGCGATGCACACTCGCCAAGGCTCGTGTGTGCTCGCCTACTACTTGTGCTGAAAATATCGCGCCTGACGTATAAAGATGTATTTAGCACACTAGTTACACAATATACTATTTTACTGATATTTTATTTTGTTCTTTTTGGTCTTTTAAAGTTTTTACTAATAAACCATTAACTTATATTAAAATTAATTGGTTAGTTAATTTTAAAAACGATTGATTTATGTATTGTAATCGGGAATACATATGTGTACAAAATTTCAAATCGATCGGATACGTGGAAGTCGTTCAAAATTGACTTGCAATATTTGACCTAAACTTACTAACATACTAACAGGTGAAATTAAATAAAAGCTTGTAAAAAATGATAGGTAAATCGAAACTTACCGTCCTTGTCGTAGTGACTCCACACCTCCATGAACTGATTTGCGGAAAGTTTCTTTAGTTCGCGACTTTGAGGATCTCTGAACTGGCGCATGAAATTTGTCGCCTTCTCCAAGTTAAGTTTCTTGTTGGCGGCTGCCATTGCATCAATCGGTGCGGTTGTTGAACTCATTCTTGTATTTTTGTTGATCTTTCTTCTTTTTTTAGGCCGTTACGTCACGTTGATTCTGTCGAAAAAGAGAAACATCTATTAGCAGAAGGAATTTTTTATTTATAAAGGAAGCCAAATTGCATAATTATTTTTGCAATCTATACAGATTGTATCAAATTAAACCTGTGCATAGGGCATTCTGTGTGTAAGACAGAGATCGATACATAAAGCAATAAGTAAGAATGAGATAAATGATCGCTAATAGTATGTTACGTGGTTACTGTAAATAAATAATATTTATACAACCTAATAGCGTCATCTTTGTTTTTTCGCTCCTTCTATGCTGTAAAAATGTAAATCTTTTATCAATTTACAGTAACCACGTAAAATTCTATTAGCGATCATTTATCTCATTCTTACTTATTGCATTATGTATCAATCTCTGTCTTACACACAGAATGCCCTATGCACAGGTTTAATTTGATACAATCTGTATAAATAAAATGATAGCTAAGTCTGTCGATGTGCGCGCATCACATAAAAACCACTGGACAGATTTTAATGAATCTTTAAAAATCTATACCTTACAGGCTGGGTCTTTATCTTCAATAAGAATTATCACGATATTCCTATTTAATATTGTGATAACTTGGAATTAAATAGTACTTTACTATACGACATAGTGATTAATTCATTGTAACCTTTCTCTTCTGGTTTGATGGGTTAAATAATAATTTATAAGCATTTTCATTTGACTGGACACATTTAGTGGAATTGCGCGTTTCCGATTGGCATCCGATAAGAGATTGGCTATGAAGTAATTTGACAATCTTGCCTTGAATATGGACCAGTCATCCACATCAGGATTGAATTCACGTAGATGTCCAACATTTGAACTATGTGTGTCAATATTCTGAGTGTCCGGTATTTTATTCAAAATTTATAGACTTGAATTTTATGATTGATTTAAATATTTGATTGAATTTAATTTTATTTGATTTAATTTATTTTAAATTTGCTTTTAGTATTTTAATTTAATTTATTTGAATTTAGGTATAATTTAGTTTTTATCCTCGTCGCCAGTGAGATTACTTGGAATTAAATAGTACTTTACTATACGACATTCGGTTTATTAATAATTGTTTAACATAAAATAATCTTCACAATTCATTTGTAATCGTAATCACTAAAGAGTTACATAATAAATAAAAATAGTTATTATACTGACTACTACAAATATCAAGTTAGTAAAGTTTTCATACACGTAGAAATCACTGTGTCAGACAGTCACCGCATCACAGTTGTGTCCGGGTGTTGCGCATATTATATAATATCATAAAAATAGCACTGTGTCCATTAGCTTCCGATAGCGATAGCGATTTCGTATGCATAAGGTCGTTGGTTCGAACTCAGTTGGCTCCGTGAAATTTTTCTTTTTTTAATATTTATTTATACCCAGCTGACAGTTGAATAAGCACATGATTTTTGGTGAATTTTATTGACGAACCCTCGCGGGGTAGGAGCAGAATTTCTCGTAAGGGGAGAATTTCTCGCGAGGGGCTGTCCGTGCAATGTGCCGTTTTTCGCGGGGTGGAATGGGGGTGGTGGTGTGCGGAAATCTTTAAAAAATGTGTAGAATATCGTGTGTGCTCAATCTGTAAAGTGTTACCATTTACTGTGTCATTTGCCAATCAAATTTAAAGTTGTGATTAATATTTTCCAAAAATATATTGATATTTTTTGATTTTAGGAATGATTAAAAGATGTGATTGGGTTAGTAATATATAAAAAAAAATAAATAAAATTGAACAAAACTTTATTAAAATAATAATAGCAAATAAGTTATCGCTCATGATTCAGTGAATCTTTAAATAATATTATACCTATTATTAATTTTTTTAAAATAAATATTAAAATACAGTTTTCATAATACTTTGAGTTATATCATAATATTTGGTCGAAACAATATTATATTTTTAATCTTCCAATTTGTTTAAATAAACTTAGCAAAGCTTACTGCGTAGAGACACAATATACTATAAGAATGACAACCGAGACGTCATCACTCGACAACGGCTATTGTTCCGGTCTCCACCCTTGAGTATGGGCGGAGACCGGAACAGCAACCACTCCACTCACTTGTACTTCGTCTCTAGATTCCTGTCTAAGATGTAGACACAATACTATAAGAATGACACCGAGACATCATCACTCGACAACGGCTACTGTTCCGGTCTCCACCCTTGAGTATGGGTGGAGACCGGAACAGGAGCCGTTGTCGAGTGAGTTCAAACTGATACACGCCGTCTATGTTAAAAACCATTAGAGAGTAGCAGAGAGGGTAATGGTTTTCAAGCAGACTGCAGGCAGTCCGTTGCTAAGTGGCAGTGCTTTGCCGTCAATAAGCTGATAACGTCACTGTGCCTTTCTAAAAGTAATCGGGCTATAACAATTGTTGCTAAAACTGAAGATTGTCATTTTTAAACTAAAGTTAAATGTGTTGGTGTGTTGTCATAGTAACATTTAAATAACTTGATGGCGGTTTCTTCGTTAGAGGATCCTTTTTCAGATTTACATTTTTCGACCAGTTTTTCGATGTTTTCTTTGCTGATTTCTGCGGGCGCTTTTGCAATGATGACGTCCTTCTGAAGCTCGGCTTTGTCGTTCAAGATGCCAGTTTTGAGGCCCATGCAGAGGGCGTAGGCGGCAAGCTTCTTGTCTTGAAGTGCAAAATTGCCTTTTCGTGCCTTTTCAACGGTAGCTTCATCGACGCCTGATTCTTTTTCACATGTTTCTGAATACTTGTTGATTTTTTCTTTTTGCTCATTAGTTAGTTCAGACTGAAATTAAAAAGAGACGTCATTGACCTCAGCTGTCGAGCGTTTATATAATCTACAATCTGTCTATCTAAAAAGAGACATAGTTTTAAGAGGCCTTTGTAGATAATAATCTTTTTCACTGAATATAAATAATGTAATCGTTTCAATTTTTTAGCCAATAACAAACGGATTCTAAAAATTTTTTTTTGTAAACTTATTACATAAGTATCTTAAAAAAATGGTTAAGCATGGACGTACTTTCATGCGCCGAGGGTTCCGTACGCCATTTGCTATAGTTTTTTTTGTAACCTTTACTCTTTAACAGCCTCTTTATATGCATTAAAATTTGAATCAATTATTTTGCGCTAAATCTCAAAAACAAAAAATCTGATCTTAGCTATAATTTTACTGTGATTTTCATCGACTCCTTTATATGCTTGTTTTTTTAAATTTTTTTTTCATAAAAAAAGGTTTAGTGTCTTTAAACCGAGCCCTATTTCAACGATATGCTACACGCTAAAAAATATTTTTTTTATTTTTATTTACTGCGTAGGACGCAAAAATGTTTTTTTTTGTTAAACAGCCCCTGGAACATCTATGAAATAGATCATTTTAACTTCTAACTTCAACTTCTAACCGCTTAGAAGTTACAGGTTGCGATAGACGGACGGACGGACAACGAAACCTCATCATAACGGTTCCGTTTTTTACATTTTTTATATGAAACCCTAAAACGATCTTGCATGTGCTGTAATATCATATTTGTTAATCATATGATTGAATGACCTATGTCGTTACTGTGCCATAACTAATGTTGTTTGTTTACAAACAAAATAAAACATTTTCAGTTAAAACTTGTTTGAAATGTTTAATTAATAGAAATGACGTGCAATTGAACGTTGCAATTTACAAGCGTTGCAGCCAGTGAACTTTGAGTTCACACAACAAGGTTTCGATTAAAACTCTCGACGGCTTTTCTATAACTACGTCAGAATAATAAAAAAAATACACATGCACCAATCATTAACAACACGATATGTTTGAGATGTTGAAATAAAATAAATGTCATTGCACTGAATATATTAATTTGCACTATTTATTTATATTTAACTGAACCTATTGACATGGCTGATTTGCTCTAGCAGAAGCAGAGGCCAATGTACATATTTGCGAAAATTTTGAAAAATAAATTCGTCCCGATTCGTTTGATATTAAGTCTATTTATAGAAAAAATAACGCTGAATCGACTCCAACAACCCACACTTTTAGTTTCAAAGATATAAACAGCATCTGAGAGTTTTTTTGAGTTTTCTTAAAAATGCCAAAAGTAAGAAGACCCCTCTTTGTACAAATTTGCGAAATTTTTGGAAAATGAATTCGACCCCTCTTTTTTATAGCTATAGATATACTTTTAACATGAGCATGTCGGTGACGTGACGCGAACCCATAAGTTTTTCTCCTGCCAGAAATCGTCTAACGCGCCTATAGAAGCATAGCTTCAAAAATAATTAATTAAAAATATGAATTGGTATCACACCCAAATAACTACTGTTCTTAAAAAATCTAGCAAAACCAGGATATTCCTTAGAACTTTATGGATATATTGATCTGGGTATGCTATGCCCGGTATATATATAATGAAGATAGTATTAACTTACCTGAACGTAGGCCAAAATGGCAAATGAAACTGCAATCAAACAGATATTCTTCATTTTATTGTTAAATTTCTGACTGTTGTAAACTTGTATTTTGCTATATGAACAGTGAACACTGAATGTCTTTGATGGCTCGAAGCACGGGTTTAAATACTGTTCAGCTAACTAACAGTACACAAACTGGGTGGTATAAGTTATCTGACAATCACTAATCACCTAACCACCTCCCACGTGAATACAGTATATAGATGCAACCTGTCAGTCGACGCGAGGTGTGAACCAAATATATGAGGCGCTGCCTCACTGCAGTTTAACAAAATCATCGGAATATGTTATTAGTGTATTTGCCATATGGCACATACACTATTGGCGTCGGTCGGATGGCGGGACCTAGGGGTCGGACCAAAATTTCTCGACGTTTCATAGCCTCCTGAACAGTTTGCCACCATTTTTGAAAATGTTTATGTATATATGTATGTATATATATATATTTATATATATATTTATATATATATATATATTTATATATATATATTTATATATATATATTTATATATATATATATATGTGCGTACACGATAACTCTCCACAGACTTAATCGATTTAAACGAAATTTGGTACACACATTGGAACCCATTACCGCACGAAGCCTATTTAAAATGGGCCCGATCGGACCATTTTAAGGGTAGTATTTAGGGGTTGAAAAAAGTTTTTGGGGCCAAAAATACCGAAAAATTTCTCAGAATCGTTTCAAAATTGAAATTTAACCCTTTAGTAAAGATTAAAATGTGCTGTTAAAATTTTAATAAAATCGGCCCGACAGGACCGGAATTATAAAAGTTTTATGAAAACACTGGTTTGCGGATAGTGTTTTACTTACTGAAGGGTGTATTTAATTTGGTACAAAGGTTGCATTGATAATATTATTGAAATTAAGAAAAAAAATATTATTTTAAGGGATGTATTAAGGGGTTAAATTTTTTATTTTGTCCAAAAACAAACTGAAGTTTACATAATAAAGCCACAAGGCCTGCATTAGCAAATACACTATATTGTCGGCAGGGTTTTGGCACTGCGACCCGAGTTTTTTTTTATTGCGAATGGTTTCCACTACCAGGTCGCGACCCAAATCAAGGTGGAGATCCAAGTCAAGGTCGCGTAGTTTTGACCCTAAAGTCACACGAGTTTTTTGGGTTCCGTACCTCCTAACGGAACCCTATTACTGAGTCTACGATGTCTCACAGTATGTTGTTTATTTAGTTGAGGCTAGGATTATCTGGTACTTCTCAAATAAGACCCTTGAAACGGTTCGTAATACGACGACAGAATATATTCGTTTGATCTGATTCCCGGGACAAATGGCGTTATGCAAGGGTGTTCTAGATAAAGAATTATCGAAACAGAATTAAAAAAGCATCCTCGAAATTAATAGAAATGGCAAATAGAAATATACCATCTGCTAGATAGATAGATATAAGTTTATTTGCATGGCCAAAATTTGGATACAAAAGGTCAGTAATAATAAAACATACAATACAAAGTAAAATATCAATATAAAAAATTTACAACATCATCAGTGCAATAATGTATCCAGATTATATAATGTTAAATCAAGCAAATATTTTTAAGGCCTTCTTAAAATCTAGAAATCTTAAAATCTAGAAATTTCATTAAATATTTCTTCAGAATAGATGCGTAATATATATTATTTGTATCACGGTATGTGTATTGTGTAGGTACTAAACATAATTTTTTATTGTAAAATGAAGCGTTTTATTTACATTAAAAATATATCTACTATTTAACTATAATATAATATAAAAATATATCTATATTTCAACATATATCTAAATTTTTTTGTAACAAAGAAAACAACAGAGTCAATGAGCTGTAATAATTATTGTAATATTTGTTTAACCACGCCATATTTGTATTTTTAACTGACTTCAAAAAAGAGAGGTTAACATTTTCAAGTGTATATATGTATGTAGTATACATTGTATGCATCTGCGTGATTTTTCAGGAACTATTGAACTGATTTGAAAATTTCTTTCACTGTTTAAAAGCCTACTCTTTCTCGAGTAAATAGGGTATATATAATTATGGTACGATAAAAAAGGGATGAGCAATGATCGAAAATGTCCGTCAAAATATGTTTGAATGCATGACCGCGATTATTATTGCAAAGGTCGTCAACTACTTATTAGAGTTGCATTGATAGAGCAATAAATTTGTTATGCTTGATTACGATTTACGGGTATAGTTCTGTAGTAAACAGAGCATTGGGTTTTGTATAAACAAAATACAGGGTGTCTCAGACATGACTCATCGGGCCTGTATCGCGATTATTTTTTGAAGATAACCCAATAAAACCCTATATATTGGTAAATGGGATGCAATTGTCTTACTAGATGGCGGTAAATTATTAACGATTTATCTCTGTATTACCAGTTACATTATAATATTTTCGAAATAAACGCAATTAAACTTTATACAGGGTGTTGAATTGCTTTGCGGGTAATAGGGATTTAACCCGTAAAATCAAACTTTTGCGATTTCCTGCTTCCCTAATTATTTTAAGAAAAATATCTTCGAATAAAAGTTTTAGAACATAAATTCTGCATCTAAATCATTAAACAAAATTAATTTTGCATGCTTTGTAACGGCAGAAATTTGATTTGAAAATGTCAAAATTACCTCAAAAACAGATAGCGATAGCCATGGAACTTAAACAAAATGATTAGAAATTATTCTGACAGCTAAAACGTCATCATTTTGTTCAAGTTTCATGGCTATCGCTATCTGTTTTTGAGATAATTTTGACATTTTCATATCAAATTTCTGCCGTTACAAAGCGTGCAAAATTAATTTTGTTTAATGATTTTCATACCATTTACGAATATGTCAGCTTTGATGAGTATCTTCAAAAATAATCGAGTTACAGGCTTGGAGAATCATGTCTGGGACAGTCTGTATAAAACTACATCGAATATTCACGATTTCTTCTTTTATTTCAGGACAGAGATTCGAGTTTTGTGAAACGGTGAACATATTTTGGAAGCTGACATTTGGTGAGTAATATTTAATATAAATATAATAAAAATGCAGTTCTGTATGTCAGTTTCGACTGATGCGATTTGAATGAAAATCACGTTGTTTTATCGTTGAACTCCTGAATATGAAATATATTTTTTCATCTCGATCCGCGTTAGCTCTTTCGCTTCGAACGGAGTAATATTTTTGATGTTCGTCAAAGAAATTATCTAAACTTTTGAGTGTACGCTGTAGAATTAATAACGTGCGACGAGAAAAGTTTTTTTTTACAAGTTTTTAATATAAAAAAAATCGACAAAAGATTGAAAATTAATAAAAATGTAAAGACATACACATTTAACGAATGGTTAAATGTTATAAAATTGACACATGAATTAATGAACATAAAGATCTCTTTTTAGAGTTCCGTACCTCCAAATGGGATCCTATTATTGAGACGACGTTCGTCCGTCTTTTACAAGGCTCTCTCTCACAAACTGTAAGAGGTAGCTAGTTGAAATTTTCACAGATTGTGTGTTGTGGCATGAACCCTGGCAAACAATAATTAGAATTAAATAATCAATCAATTTTAATAAGTTAATGTTTTTATTGTACTTTTTTATACGAGTATATTTGTATAAATCAGCTGGATTTAAAAAAATTACTGCTCAATTCTGTACTGAACAAGTATCAAAAAAATTTAATTCCAAATAATAATTTCACAAAAAATTGCCGTAGGTAAGTGGTACAAAAAATAAAACAAAAATCTACATAATTATGAATTTGTGATTGGATTTTAAGTGCGTTTCTAACACGAAAATGATGTGAAAATATATTTAAAAAAGTTTTTGTATTCAAATTATAAAATGCAAATAGCGTAAACTCGGTGCCCTTCAGCGCTATTCAGTCGCGAATAATTCCACAATTGCCGCTGTATTTTCAATCAAAATACCTACACTAAATTGTTTACAGATGAACGATTTGAAGCGTTTGTCTGTCTGTCTGTCTGTCTGTCTGTCTGTCTGTGTGTATCTGTGTGTGGCATTGCAGCTCCCAAACGGATGGACCGATTTTAATGCGGTTTTTTTTGTTTGAAAACTGGTATTTGCGAGATGGTTCTTAGCCATGTTTGATTGAAATCGGTTCAGTCGTTTCCAAAATCTTCGCAGCTCTCATCACAGTTTGTATAGAAATCTCGGCCGCAGTATTACAACTCGAAACTTCGAGTTTGAGCTCAAATATTCAGTTTTTGATTAGTTAGCTAAAAAATATGAAATAAAAACTAAATTTAAAAAAGACCCCGGCTCAATAAGCAAACCTTTAAAAGTGAGAAAATAATTGTTATCTACAATATCTGGCCCAATGCACCTTCTATTTCTTCGTTTAGATAAAATATTTAATTCATAAATGCGTCGGGAACTACTGTAAAATTACAAAAATGCCAATGTCTCAGCGGTTCCTGACGCATTTATGAATTAAATATTTCATCTAAACGAAAAAATAGACGATGCATCAGACCAGATATAGTAGATATTAATTATTTTCTACTTTTTTAAAGGTTTGCTTTTTTGCGTCCGTGGTTTTTTAAATTTTTAATTTATCATCATAAGCCGTACGTAGTTATGGAACATTTTTAAAATACAGGATATACCTACATTTTTATAGTAGTCGAAAAAAATGCATTCTATTATATTCAGTACAATGGAAAAACATAATATTATGTTGTTTTTACAAGCATTTTTCTAAGCAATATAAAATTTACATGAAGGTCAGTTTTTACGATTTATTGATTGTTATTAATACGTTATGGAAAATCATTGGCGTAGAGCATGAATTTTAATGGGTCTACAATTACTAGTAAATTTGCCAGTCATACAAAGCCTAGAAATATTTTAACAATGCCATCAGTCGATAGCTAAAAATTAATTAATCCGTTGGAGTGTAAGAAATAAGAATAGAATTCCAAAAATCCTCCTGCCCTACGCGGATCTACAAGCACTGAGATTGATTTCTGGGTATGGCATAGTCTGATTGACTTGCTTTTGGTTATCTACATTTTTGAAGTTATACTTCTTTAGGCGCGTTATGAAAAAATGATGAGAGTGAATTTTTCAAAAGCTGTGACTTCAGAATTAACAGGAATGATTTCCATAGTTACCATATAAACAAATCTTGTCTTATTATTTTATTTCAATAAATGATTTGCATGCAACTTAAAAATTAGTTTTTAGTCACGTTAAAGAAGTATAACATCTAACGCGCGTACATAAGTACACGTGTCCACTTTTTTTTTCTTATAATATGACCTTTCGATGGTTCCTCTATTACAAAGAAATGGCAAAAGTATCAATTAGTTTTTTATTTGATCATTAAAAAATAATATATATTTAAAATATGAATTGATGCTAGACGCAAAATAGCTGTTAAATAAATACATCTTTTTCAGTAGAAAAATTGTCCCAGCTGAAATATTATTAATGCGTTAAAAATATTGTCAAAAGGATGGAACCAGATTGTGAAGGTCGCCGACAGCTGGTATCTATAAATTTTTGAAACGATAACTTTAATGAGTTGAGGGCTTGAAAATAGTCGAGCGTGTAGCGGTACTGTTGTTTATTTGGCGTTGCTATTGTTCCTCTATTACAAGTCCCCAATTCCCGGGTTCTAGCCCGAGAACTGGTAAAAGTATCAATTGGATTTTCAATTTATTATAAAAAAAAAAATAATGAATTGAAAATATGTATTGGTGATAGGCCCAAATAACCTTAGCTGTTGGTAGTATTTAAAACACAATTTCAATTTCTAATGAGTTGAATGTTTTTCTGTTCTTTTTTATAAGGCAACATTCCTCTATTTATTGTTTACAAATAAATTGCTATATTTATGCTCAGTTTTTCACAGAAATTTATAATAGTAGCGTTTTTTGCAATAATTTATAAACTATATCTGTGAAAACAATGTGATTTTATTTATGATTCCGCTTTCAGAATAGCTTTTCTATAGTTTCCCATAGTGAAATTATGGACATATTAATATTTTTTACTGTATATAAGTGTTAAATCTTTCTCACATTACCTTGTATTTAAAGACCGGTCAAGTGCGAGTAAAACTCGCGCCACGAGGGTTCCGTATCATTTCAACAATTTAATTAGTGTAAACTAGTATAAGCTCAAACCTCACGGTTGACAGTTAAAAATGATATAGTTTATAATTCTCGCGTGCAGATGCCGCTACTGTGACAAACTGTTATATTATGGTTTGATTATATAATAGAAATAATATAATATGATCATGATAATAGATGAACTTTCAACTTACACTGACGCTAATGACCTAAGTTGTCGACGCGTCTATAATTTACAATAATTTTCAACTTACACTTGTCAGTATAAAAAACATTGATTTATTAAAATTAATTGGTTATTTAATTCTAATTATTATTTGCCAGGATTCGTGCCACAACACACAATCTGTGAACTTTCAACTAGCTACCTCTTACCGTTTGTGAGACAGACGGACGGACAGACAGACAGACAGACATCGTAAACAGGATAATAGGGTTCCATACGGAGGTACAGAACCCTAATAAACTGAAAGTTGTTTTCATGTCTCATTTTCGTTGAAAAACGTTTTTTTAATGTGTGTTGTGTTATAATTTTATAACAAAATGCTGTTTTTATTTGTCATAATTAAAATCGTCATTATTTTCTTTGTTGAATATTTATCTGACAAGTTTCTAAATTATTCGATTTCCACGGAACAATCGAATTAAATTAGAAATAATTGAAACTGTAGCTGCATTTATTTTATCACTCAGATTAGTACAATTAAACGGCATCATATTGGATAAGATGAAATCTTTTGGCCAATAGAATGAGGATTTAATTAAACCGAAGTGCAGGCATTTTATTTAAGGCGGCTGGTAGAACTAACGCGATGATCAGGTAATCATTTTGCCATTTTGAACTAAAAAGAGAAATTTAAAAAAATCTTACTCTACTCGATGTGTGACAAAGACGGGCAGATAACTTTTTGGGTACGAAACCCTAAATACTGATTTTAACCTGGCAAGTTGTTTGTGTATGAAAATCCAGATCATTTCAATTTTCTACAATCTACATCTATTTATTTATTCAAGACAATCATCAACTGCCAGGGTTATCTGAATTCCTAGTACAAAAAATCATATTTTTAATTTAATATTATCTTTTAATACAAATCCAGTTGATATTTTCATGTGTTCTCATATTAAAATCTATCTTGCAATAAAAATAAATTAGTATCTAGTCGGATAAAAAATAGATATAGGTATTTGAAGTTTGAGTATCAATAAATAGAATACCAAGTTTTATCAAAATCGATCCAACCATTCTCGAGTGAAACTGGTACAAATATAAAACAATCTGATAGATAGAAGGACGTTCGGTTTTAAATTTTATATAGAGGACAGTGTGGTCTAGTGGTTAGCGTCCCGGCCTCTGTCGTTTAGACCCAGCTTTGATATTTAGCGTTGGCCAGATACTGTATATATGGTAGAGCCATATGCTCTATATATGTGGACATATCATAGATATAGAAATCTGGGGATGTAGTACAAGCGAGTAGGATGGTTGTTTGTGAGGGGGGGGGTGAGGAAGTAACTGTGCCCGCATTATATTGGTTGCTTCAGTTGCGGAAGCGCTGTACGAGCAATTGAGAATGCGCAAAGATGCAGACGACTGCACTGGCGCAATTGAGCATGCGCAAAGACGCGGCCAATAGGACGTGGGCACATGCATAGCATGAACATGTCCATAAGACAGATTAGACGCTAATGACCTCAGTTGTCGAGCGTCTATAATTTACAATTCATTCATTCATTCATTCCATAAGACAGACATGCACCCTCCCAAGAATGGCTTCCCCCCTCGTCTAAAGTGGCACTTTATATACTACATCCCCGGATTTTTATATCTATGGAACATATACAATTGGATATAGGTACCTTAAAAAAATTATATAATATATAATTATAACAGTGTGTAAACGGTATATAGTATTGAATTAATTATTAATGGTTGTAACCCTTCTGGGACAGACTGTGTTAAACAATAAAATAAAGTTTGCTATTGGACTTTGAAGTTATAAAATGGTTGATCGTTTAGTAGGTACACACATGTTGTGCATTAAAAGCTATTTTATAAAGTAACACGTAACTTCTAAAACTGTAACTTTCGAACTTAATATCGATATTATTTATATTTATTTTATCTTATTGTAAATTAAAGACGCGTCGACAACTTACGTCATTTCTTGATTACATTAAATAACAACACACTTAAAACTAAATGACATCACAAAACATCCATGAGCGGAGGCGGGATTCGAACCCACGACAGTCTGATCCAGAGGCCGCGACTCTAACCACTACACCACACTGTCCTCTTATATTATTTATAGGTGTGTAAAATGTGTACAAACTAAATGATGCGGGCTTGAGAATAGCCGAGAGTGTAGCAATGCTGTTGTTTACGTGGCGTTGCTATGGTTCCTCTATTACAAGTCCCCAGTTCCCGGGTTCTAGCCCGAGAGCTGGTGAAAATGTCAATTGGATTTTCAATTTATTATTAAAAAAAAATAATGAATTGAAAATATGAATTGGTGCTGGGCCCAAATAACCTTAGCTGTTGGTGGTCTTCAAAACACACAACTAAATGATGCCAAACAGAAAATTATTTGTGAAGCTTTAAACGAAATAGCTTTTGTGATACGGTAGCCTGTTAAAGACTGTAAAGCTGCTTTCCCACAGGATTTTGTTCGATAAGTACGGCGAGCTACTTTCCAAGCAGCTTAACTAGGTCTTAACGGTAACACATTTTCCTACGGTGTGTGGGGTTTGGCAAAGGCGAGTTACTTGTCGAACCTCACTTCCTGGATAACATTAATTATAAACTCGTCAATACACGATGTGTGAAATACCTTTAAGAATATTCTCTACCGGAAGTTGCCTCCTGAACTCTTCATCTCAAATTCTTTCCCCTCGCCTAAAAACGGTTACAGTTCTCCCGACGCTACTTTTAAGCTAAAGGGTTCGGATAAACCCCAAATGAAGGACCAAGAATTACAATACAAAGTCTACAGGCGAATAAAAAAGTTTTGGTTACGGTTGAAAGGTTATGTAATTTTTAAAAAGTTTGGTACCACTACTTTAAATTTTATTTCTTATTTAATTACTACCTATGTACTTTTTCAAAATCAATCACGAGGACAGTATGGCTCAGTTGGTAGCGTCGCGGCCTCTGAATCAGACTGTCGTGGGTTCGAATCCCACCTCTGCTCATGGATGTTTTGTGATGTTATTTAGTTTTTAAGTGATATATTATGATATTTGTTGTATTTAAGACGCTAATGACCTAAGTTGTCGACGCGTCTATAATCCACAATAAATAAATAAAATCATTCACTTCCCATCTGTCAAAATGAAAAGTGTCCGAAAAACATGGCGGAATTTGGCACATGCACAGAAAAAAATACTCGTTGATGAAAAGGTCTATATAATTTAAATTCAATCGAAATATCTACATCACTTAAGCAACGTGTCATATGTCATTATACAAAATTTGATGTAATTTTATGTAAAGCGAGTTTGGTTTACTTCATTAAAATATGATAGGATGTCTTGTTAGAATCGCGTTAACATTGAAGTGTGTATGGCGAGGACTGAAGTACGAACTTCGCGTTGTAAAACTAAATTACAGTGCTTATTTTGCATTAAAAAGAAGTTAAACGAAACGAACCAGAAAGCGGTTTCTGTATACACATAAATTCGCCAACGTCTTCTAATTTAAATTTACTCTTATCGATTTTAGTAGAGCGTTGTAGTATATTAGTTTTAATTTAAGAAAACATTACAGTAATTTTCTCCTTGTTGTCTTATTCGCTTTAGACTTTAGAGTTAATGGTGCAATGAAAATGTATATATTATGGATAGTTAGTATTCAATATTTATTGTCAGTGGAGAATACGTACAGGGTGCTGAATCGTTTTGCGGGTAATAGGGATTTAACCCGTAAAATCAAACTTTTGCGATTTCCTGCTTCCCTAATTATTTTAGGAAAAATATCTTCGAATAAAAGTTTTAGAACATAAAATTCTGCATCTAAATCATTAGACTCAATAGCTCCATCATCTCCCTTTTAACAACGTTTAAAAACAGAGAAAACTGACAACTGAAATTTTTCATTTTAATGTTGTTAAGAGGGAGATGGCACTAAACAGGTACCGAAAATCTAATTTTCAATAGCGGCGTTGTGAAAAAGAACATTAATTAATATTTTCAAATGTTTTAATATTTATAAGTATTTGCTGGCAATGAATTTAATTGAAAATTCACTCGCGCACTTTAATCTAAACGGTCAATCTTTTTTATTGATAATGAGTAATAATTTGTATTATTTCAGCATACAATTTACACGTAAACTAATTAGTTATTCAAATTTTAATAATTAAATTATTACGTTCACTTTTCATCATTACCTATCCTACTTATGTTAAAGTTTGGCAGTTATGAAAACTTATGACCTTGTAATAATTAAACAAAAGACATGCTGTAATTAATATGATTAATTAGAAGAAATACTAATGAGCGATATGGCTCTGTACTGCACTGACTTGCTCGCTCGACTCTGGCGGATTTCCGATCATCAGTAGACTAGCCTTTCTGAATCTTTATATGTCAGGCGCGATGTTTTCAGCACTCGTATGCGGCTCGCGATGCACACTCGCCAAGGCTCGTGTGTCTACTACTCGTGCTTAAAACATCGCGCCTGACGCATAAAGATTTAGCCACGCGTTGCACACTATACTTTATTCAACACACGCATATGGTTTTAGACTTTAATAGAATTATTGTCTAGACATTAATTCAATGGTTCATTATGTAACTGTTTTTCTTTATAGCACTGAAAAGCGTTACATAATGGTCACTAGTGAAAAAACGGCCATTTAAGGTCCGCAAAACAGATACGAAAAAACACTAAAAGCGCGCATGTGTTGAATAAACAAACAAAACGCAAAATTTGATTTAATCAGAATTACTTATGATAATTAAACTTGTTTATTTACTTGACTGTGACAGAAATCAAAACAAAAGTGTGTTGTGACAATGTAGAGTATTAATGTTGTTGCAAAAAGCCACAACAATATTGTATTAAGTCAAAGCTTTGGAATTACACATATAATATTGTAATCATAACGTCATATAATTTGGTTTTGATTTACACACGTATCGCGTTTGATTTGTATGTATTGTCGTAAACGTACATCGTAATTTTTATGATGAATATTTCAATTTATCTTAATTTTTATGATAAATTGAAATGTTTTATTTATTACCACGTACATTTTTATTTCAACCTGTATGTATTTTGCTATTATTTTCATGTCAATCGTAAATCTAAAATAAAAGTTTTATGTGCTTCTTTGACAAGTACCAATTTATATTGCACTTGACAATGTAATTGTCTTTTGACATCTGCAGATGATGGATTCAGGAGATCAGAACCTATCGATGTTGAACAGTTACTAGGTAGAATAGTATCGTTTAGACTTTAGAGCAGGGATCGGCAAGGGCTTGAGAATAGCCGAGAGTGTAGCGGCGCTGTTGTTTACATGGCGTTACTATGGTTCCTCTATTACAAGTCCCCAGTTCTCGGGTTCTAGCCCGAGAGTTGGTAAAAGTGTCAATTGGATTTTCAATTTATTATTAAAAAAAAAAAATAATGAATTGAAAATATGAATTGGTGCTAGGCCCAAATAACCTTAGCTGTTGGTGGTCTTTAAAACACAATTCACAGGGATCGGCAACTGGTGGACCGCGGTCCAAGTCCGGACCGCGGAAGGTCAAAAACTGGACCACCAAAATTTTTTTGAATTATTTAAAAAATATTTTTTTGTACTTTCCGCTACGAAAGTTTAATTTTCGAGTGCTTTGTGGCGGTAACAAAGAGGCACATTTTGAAGAACCAATATCACTCAAGATTAACGACCGCCCACCTTGAAGACACTCTTCGCATAAGCTGCTCCCCGCGTGAACCTAACTTTAAAGAACTGACTCAAGACCGCAAATATAATTTCTCCCATTGATTTTTGAATACAATTATTATGCCTATCTATTGTATTTCATATTATTTTGTGAGTGAAAATTAAAATAAAAATTAGTAAAGAATATGAGTTTTTTTTTTGGACCTCGATAAAGATTTTCAACAGTATCCGGACCCCACCTATAATTACTTGCCGACCCCTGCTTTAGAGAATATAGTAGTGTAATTTCTTCTCACAAACGAGTTTCAGGTTGGACGAGTCTATGTTTTCTAACAAGGGGTGATGCTATGAATATGGTCATTTAGTTGTTCGTCGCCAGCCGAGACGCATCATTGACCACCCTTCGTTAGAAAACATAGATCTGAAACTCGTTTTTTGCCCAGAAATGACGCTACCATCTTCTTTGAACGATAGTACCCTAAAAGCTTGTAATAAAAATTCGACTGATGACCAGTCCTATACTTCCCACCTAGTAAATATTTGCAAAAAATAAACACTCTTTTTTTTATTCTTTGAAAAAAAGCATGGCCGTCTTTTTTGTTTAGTGATCTACTGATGGCTAGCTTAATATAGCAAAAATCATGGTTACCTTGATTTACGTACAATTTTTATTTTTTTTTAGTAAAATATTTTTTTTCTCGAAAACTGTACATTTTAGAGAAAAAAAATATTTACATTTTTTTCATATTATAACATCTAGAATTCATTTATATTTTTTTTACCTATGTTAATACGTGACATTGAAAACGTTTTTATCTCAGGATCCACTGAACCGATTTGACTCAAAATCTAATCAGATCTAAGTTAAAGGCTGATAAACACAATAGAATAATCGGCATGGCCGTATGTTGTTCCGTTTTTACGATATCGAAGGCGATAAATTGACTACATACACACACATACATATACAGACATCAGTCAGAAAATGATCTTAAACGATTGTTAGGGTCTCAAAACGTGAAGATCTGTTAAAATCTCGAAATATTTTTTTCGGACTAAATCCATTACTTCCCTACCATAGTAGAGGTGGGAAGTAAAAAATAATTATTTACTACAATATGACATTAAACATAATATTATCTTATCTCACGTTAGGTTGTTAGAAAATGCCAATTACTCGTTATTTAATAATAATTGTCATTTCTAAAGATAATAAACGAAATATGACTATTTTAAGTTTATTGGGTCGCTTTAGTAGATATGCATTTTTTTACAACACACTATTTGGAGAAACTCCAAATCCATTTAACATACTTGGTATTATTATTTTATGGGTTAAATTCGTTACCCTTGACACTGCTGTAAAGTAACTTGTTCTGTTCCTAGTTCATGGCCTACTTCAATGAAGGCTAAAGTAAAACTACAGTACACACACAATATTGTGACGTAACTGTATAGTAGTTTTATTATGCTGATGATTTTTGACATGAATAACGTCTGTTATCTCTTATACTGGGATGGAATTTTAAAATTAATATTAAATGTAACGGAAATAGTCGGAAGTGGTATAATACAGTTAATATTTTTACAGAAATCGATATACATAAATGTAATTTACTGTTGTTATCTAAGGTTGAAGGACATAAAAGCACAGTCTAATAATTAGGGTTCAAGATTAACCAATTATTTTGTATAGAAATGGTATATAATCTAGAAAATAATTAAATGTTTTTTTTTTTGGAAAATGGCTCTTGATGAGATTTGATATCAAAATTAAACACTGTTTTTAATTAATACTATGGTATTAAACTAATATTTTAACGTCAAGATGACAAAATTCATTAATGATAGAGATTAATTAATTACACACTTAGACTGCTTATATGTTATTCTCCAGAAAATACTGCATAGATACCGCTAAACAGGCCTGTAACTAGTCAATTAATAATACGGGTTGACTTGTAACTTTAGTTAGTGACCGCAGTCTCATTGTAGTAGAGCTCTTTAACCTTTTTAACGCTCGATTAATTGCGTTCCAATTTGTTATTTTGAATACTAGAGCCATGAATGGCTTGAAGAGGAAAGGAACCTTTAGTGTGAAGACACTATACATATTAGGGTGGGTCAAAAAAATCAATTTTTTTTTACAAGTGACACGGAAAAATGGGTTGCTAGACACCTTAAAAAAAATTCGCACCAAATATGAGGTCTTAATTTTAATAGGAAGATCCTCCGCATCACAGTTTTTTATTTTTTTCTCAGTCCAATAGAAAAAAATTCATACCTCATCATTAATTGATTGTACAGAAAAATGTTTTAAGAGAATTTTGTAGGAAATTTAATGCTCTACAAAAAACGTATCTTATATTTTTTCCGAAAACCTCACCATTTGAAAGATATTGAAGATTTAAGTTTGATTATTTTAAGACAAATTTCATGTTTGTTTATGAATTTTATAACTCGACAATAAATGACTATTATAAATCCTCAATATCTTTCAAATGGTGAGATTTGCGAAAAAAATATAAGATACCTTTTTTGTAGAGCATTAAATTTCCTACAAAATTCTCTTAAAACATTTTTCTGTACAATCAATTAACGATGAGGTATGAATTTTTTTCTATTGGACTGAGGAAAAAATAAAAAACTGTAATGCGGAGGATCTTCCTATTAAAATTAAGAGCTCATATTTGGTGAGAATTTTTTTAAGGTGTCTAGCAACCTATTTTTCCGTGTTACTTGTAAAAAAAAATAATTGATATTTTTGACCCACCCTAACCTATACGTCATATAATAAAATGACAACTGATGTACGTGTTGTTAGCGCATCACGCAAAAACCACTGGACCGATTTTAATGAAACTTAGCAGATGTATACCTTATAGGCTGGATTTTTGTCTCCAATTAGAATTGTCACGATGGTAATCAGTTTAACAGAAACATCACATGCCTCCGACTGCATGTTATTATTTGATCTTGTTTCCATCATTTTAGTTCTTTTTTGACACAGTCGTTTTTTTTTTTTTTTTGATTTTTTTAATTTATTTATTTATTGTAGATTATAGACGCGTCGACATCTAAGGTCATTAGCGTCTCAACTACACTAAATAACAACTAACTTAAAACTAAATAACATCACAAAACATCCATGAGCGCAGGTGAGATTCAAACCCACGGCAGTCCAGTCTAGAGGTTGCGGCGCCAAGCATGCTAACCACTAGGCTTGATTTTTTTTTTTTAATGCTATTTTTTTCCTGGAACCAGTCGGAAATCGCCTAAATATTGAGAATTTCCCTAGACCTGGTAACACTTGCCGGCGGATTTTTAAAACGATTGGCCCTCACCTCAGTACGGTTCTGTGGTTCGTTAAGCCCAAAGCAAGGAACTGTTACAAGAGACTGATATGGCTGCCGTGACGTATCATCATTCGTTCTCAAAGCTTTAACACTACAAAATTTCTCTCTCTCATACTAAAGGAACCTTGCGTTGATGAATAATGCAAATCGACATTTAAATATGACCGCGATTTTATGCGATCTTGATAACTTTTGTATTATTACATCGTGGGAGATCTGGCAAAACCTCTTATCTTGAATTTTTGTCGGATATGATAATGTACTCTTTAGATTCTAGATAATTTGCTGAGCATCTTGGTAAAAATTCTCTTATCTACTAAAGGTACGTGCAGTATGGAGCTGGGATTCTAGATGGTAGCGTAGATCATAGCAGGACTTGCTTAAATTAATGCATTGTTATATATGCGAGCGTACACAACGAAGCAGCGAGTGTAGCAGGTATAAGTGCTGTTACAAGAGCTGGTAGATACAAGAATGTATCTCACCATTCTTTCAGCGCGCTGACTACTACAATCAACGTGTGACAACTGTTAAATGGCCGTTACAAGTTTCGCAATGGATGTGACTAATTTAATAAGTGAAATTTTGCCAGTTTTTATTTAATTTGTTTTGAGTTTTTTCTAAGAAGTGTTAGGTTTCATACGTAAATATTCAAAAAACCAGTTTGGGTAAAATTTTAATTCTTGATATAAATGATGAAATTCGCCATGTTTAGATAGTTTTCTATTAATAGGAATTAGCTCCTACCTAAATTTGTATTTAAAATATACCACTTTGTAGCAGAAGAACACAAATATTCGTCTTCGCTATCTGATATTTCAAACGCGATTTAAGCTTCTATCAATGCTAGTATTAAAACTTGGTTGTGCAAACCTATAAGCGCTTATAATTTCAGCCACCATCTACCATACATGCTACCATCTAGAATCCCAGCTGCGTACTGCACGTACCTTAAGACTCTTCGGTACCTACTCTCAAATGATGTGTATATGACATCACTATACAGGATGCTATGGCGGGCGCTAGACGCCATTTTGTCAGTACGCAAAAAATCGGTAAAACCTTGTGTGTGGGGTATCAAATTAAAAGGCTTGATGAGTAGATTCAACTAAAAGGAAGGAAATAAAAAATTTATTAAAAAAACAAAAAACCCGACTGCATAAAAATCGAACATAAAATATGGAAACAAGATCAAATGATAACATGCAGTCGGAGGCATAGTAGTAGCATCGGCTTTTCTATTCAATTTCGACTGCATGTTATCATTTGATCTTGTTTCCATCTTTTATGTTCAATTTTTACGCAGTCGGGTTTTTTGTTTTTTTAATAAATTTTTTTTAGTATCCGGTACAGGAAAAGTAGCCAGAAAGTGGAATTGAGGGCTACATTTTTTTGTGCAAAAAGGATTGCTATAACTTTTACCACACTGAATATTTGACGTTTAAAGATTACATTTTTTATCAATTAAGCAACACATTGGGAAAACTACGATTTTAATTTTTTTTTTCAAATTCGTGTTTTCATCGATAGGGAATTTCGCTAGACTACCCACGATAATGTATTGTATGTGTATTCTACGTGATAAATTAGTTCATACCTTCCGCCGTAAGACTTCCAAAAATTGAAAATTCTAAAGTTTTTTATGTTAGGTATCGCTTAGGGTTGGTAGATGAACAGAGGGCTTGAGAATGGCCGAGCGTGTAGCAATGCTGTTGTTTATATGGCGTTGCTATGGTTCCTCTATTACAAGTCCCCAGTTCCCGGGTTCTAACCCGAGAGCTGGTAAAAGTGTCAATTGGATTTTCAATTTATTATTAAAAAAAAATAATAAATTGAAAATATGAATTGGTGCTAGGCCCAAATAACCTTAACTGTTGGTGGTCTTTAAAACACAATTTTTTTGCTAGATGAACATATTATAGTTACAGGAATACATTATATTATTATTACTTATATTAACTTGAGGCAAAGAAGTACCGTCACTGCTGCGAAGTAAATATCTATCTATTAACATTAAAAAAATCGACATTAGTAATGTAAAAACTGCCCCAAAACTTGATTTGAAATGATGTAATCCGATGTGACTTTGATCAGGTCAGTTTAGGACATTGACTTGATATTTGTTGATTGATATCTAATACCCAAAATAAAAATAATCTAAATACCCTGAGGCCAGATAAATGATGCGGTTTATTTTTTAGTTTTTTTATGTCTATATAATTTCTGATATTAAAATACATTCCGAGTTCCCGATGTCATAGAAAAAATTATCAGATGCTTAAATCAAAGATTTGAAACTGTATCTAAAAATATGCAATAATCAATTCAATGAACCATTGTCAGCTGTCATTTGATATGTCTACAAAAGTAACAAGAACTTTCTATGAGATATTTATAATAAATATTAAGGTCAAAATGTTAAATCAATTTTTATAAATAATAGATTAAAAAAAAAAAATAAATTACATGTTGATCTTCTTTTGTGGGAACTATATATCTTCTTTCCTTACTTTCTTTTTACAACTTGTATTGTAAAAAAATATTAGTGAAATCTAATTTCTATATCAGGTGATCTGACAGTAGATACCTAAGTCGTATTTAGATAAATGTTTTCTTAACATGTTTTCATGACAGCTGCTCTATGTTGATGAACTAAAAAAATACCTTAATATTGGGGTCCGTCAAATGAGCATATGACATCTGGTGGCAGAAAATTGTACTCAAAACGAGGGAAAATTTTACATGCTAAAAGTGCAAATTTATCATGAAATTGTTTATTACAAACATAAAACAAGTAAAATAAACAAAAAGTTTATTGAAAATGGAAATCGCTACGTTTTGTAATATCATGGCTTTAAACACTATCAGTTATTTACTTTACAGCGAATTATTTTCTAATGAAATGTGGAAAAACTGTATTTATGTATTAAAAAAATATTTTATATTAATAATAAGATGTACTCATTATCATACTGTACTACAATAGTTAAATTTCTGAATATTGACAAAATTAGGACTAATTATGTGTATACAAATATTTTGAGGTTAGTAACTTACCTACTTATTACAATATAACATATTATGTTGCAGTTATGGGTTTACATTATTCACCTAACACAGCCTTAAAGGAGCATTGAACGGATAATTAATTTCGTGGAGATTTTCTTTTAATTTTGATGTTTTTAAGCAATATGCCGTAAAGATTACTACTTTTGACAGTTCATTTTTCATGTATTTTTCTCGTTATATTTCCGACATTTGATAATATGTTCGGCTTTGAGAATCCGTTTCCTTGAACGAAATTCCTTTGTTTAGGATTCGTACCGGCCCAATCACAAATTGCACTTATATATTTTATCATTTCTTATCACTTTGAAAATCACAAAATTACATACAAAAGTATACCCCGTATAGGAAATTTCCCCTCCTCTGCGCCATGTTTTTTAAGTTCCACCCATTTGACGGATCCCAATAGAGTGTCGCAAATTCACATAGAATCACACCATAATATATTTGAATACATGATTCCATTGTGTTTGGCTTGGCTAAAATGCAAGTGCAAAAATGGGCTAATGGTTTGGCATCATTGATGTAATGATGTCATTAAACTGCTAGTCCCCAGGCAATACAACTAGGTATATTGGGGAAACAAGCAAACCTATTATTTCGTAACAAGTAGAATTTTTGTTGTTGTTAAAGGAACTGTTAGATTACAGTTCTGTACAAGATTATTAGAAACAAGGGTCAATTTTAGGACTTAGTCCTATTAATTTTTTTATTATTTTTTATCAAACTTATGCTCGGTTGCAGAAAGCATTGTCAGAAAATGAGATTTGACAATGACCTTAGATTGTAACCACACATATTTCTCCATAAGAAAAGCATTGTAGAATTATCATCACGAAAAATAATTTTTGTACCACATGTGCTGCCTCTCGTGGATACTTGAAAGAACTACTCTCATGAAAATGGCTCATTCAGTGTTCACACAAAAACAAATGATTGATCAACATAGCAATCGCTTTTCAAGCTTAATTTTAATCTAAACACGTCTACATACTGAAAGTTTGGCAACTACATCAGACTGTTCCTGCATGTATAAAAACTGTAATCATATAATCACAATCTATTCATCAACACAACACTAGGCATACAAGTGACTTGATCATACCCAGGACATATACATCAGTTGGCGCAACGTCCATTATCGTTAGTGGGCCAAGGGAATGGAACAAGTTGCCGGAAGCGCTACGTTCCCAGAGATACGGCAATTTTAAAAGCAACTTAAAAAAGCTATTGCTAAGCTCAGTTAATTATAGCTAAATCTTCACATGCTAATGTGAACATTTCTTTTTAAATAAAAATATATTAATTATTCTTTAAGTAACATCAGCAGACATGTTTCTTGTATTTTAATTTAAATTTTAATATTTTTGTACTTTTATCGTACTTTATCAAAATGTTTTAATGATGTATGTGTTTATAATTGTATATTTATATGTTTTTTAGGACAAGATGAAAACGGCTTCGGCCATTCTTGCACCTATAATAAAGATCATTATTATTATTATTATTATTATTATTATTATTATTATTATCTAAGGTCATTGTCGAATCAGATTTTTTGACAATGCCTTCTGCGTTGTAAATTCTAACATTGACCATACATAATAACACAATTATTTAAACAGTGATAAGGTAAGCTGGTATTGTCCTGATTCGGGTCTATAGGCCGTCGTTGGTTGGAATTGTTTCCTAACGTTTCGCTAGCACGAGTGGCAAGCTTCTTCAGAGGTCCTTCCATCTCCGATGCTGGATGTACATCCTACAATACCAGCTCCATTCTACATCCAGCATCGGAGATGGAAGGATCTCTGAAGAAGCTCGCCACTCGTGCTAGCGAAACGTTAAGAAGCAATTCGAACCAACGACGGCCTATAGACCCGAATCAGGACAACCTCTGAAGAAGCTCGCCACTCGTGCTAGCGAAACGTTAGGAAGCAATTCCAACCAACGACGGCCTATAGACCCGAATCAGGACAATACCAGCTCATCAACTGGCCGCGAAAACCTCAACCAATTTGTCAGTGATAAGGTAGTTAGATTAAAACACAATAATTCTAATTATCATAATGTATTTTCACAGTAGTAGATCACAATATACTTTTAACAATGAAATTATAACGAATTTAAAAAAACATGACTGCATCAATTTAATGTCCTAATCCAGAGCAGTACTAATTAGATTTTTATAAAATTACAACAGATTTTGGGAAAAATTGCATGTTAAAATTATTTATAACTGCTTACAAGAATCAACAAAATTATTAAAACTATTAAGCAACAACTTTCTTGGCATTTTCATAGAAACATTTGTATTTTAGGTAACTGGTTTCTTCCGGAGTAGCTCCTTCCTTTGATCTGCATTCTTCAATAGCCTTTTCAGCCTTTGCTTGATCGATACTATCAGGTAATTTGGCTAAGAGAACATCTTTTTGGAATTCGCCTTTGTCGTTGAAGATTCCAGTTTTCTTGCCTATACAGAGACCATAAGCGTGGAGTTTAGGATCGTTGGAGAATTCACCTTTTTTGGCTTTGGCTACAAGTTCTGGGTCGACACCAGTTTCGGCTTTGCAAGCAGTTGAATATTCCTCAATCTTTGCTTTCTGCTCGTCTGTCAGAGCACCCTATCAAAACAAACACAATTGATTATTAGTTAAAAAGCTTTTATTTTATTTGAGAGCTTCGGTGGGAAAACACACTTCTTATTTTTTTCAATCAAAACATTTTATAAGCTTTCAGTAAAAAGTTATACGTTCTTTAAGCTTGTCTATTAATTGTAGATTATAGACGCGTCGACAACTTAGGTCATTAGCGTCTCTTATCTATTGAGACTTATATTGAGCTATGACATTGCTATCGGGGTTCGTGAGCTATTTAAGGTGGTTTTAGACGGATCAGTCAGATTAAAGGATCATTGAAAGATTTAAATAGAAATCTGTTTAAATTTAAACGATGTATCTAAACCCATCTTGATCTAGTTCTATTTAATAACGGCAAAGCAAATTGTTTCGCTTGTATTGAACGAACAGTTTTACCGACCCTTTATTATTATGTTAGTTTTATAATTACTATGGGAATTTTGCGACCCGTGTTATCTACCACCCTGTATAATATTACGTTCAGATGAATTTTATCAATCGTTATACAGTTCAAGGAAATAGTTTTTTATATCAGTTATGCAGGGCCGGCGTACACAATTTCCTATAATATTAAAAAAATTTCCACAAGGTTTTACGTAAATTGTTTTTTATTCATTTTTTTCAGTTCTTATATATTCGAAGCCTTATTCCAAATAATGCACCGATGTTTTAGAAAAAAATGTCCATTTAATTGCTTCAGAAATGAATTTTCGTGGGTCATCAGTGCTGCCCCTATTTCGATGGCCCGCCCCAAAAACCGGTCCTGCAGTTATGTTGGTTTGTTTTAAAAAAGATTAAAATATTATTATTATTATAAATTATTCATTTTTTTCAAGTTCAACTTATGTTTGTTTGTTTGTTAATTATAATTATTATAATTATGCCATCAAATGCTCAATTATATTATAATAATGTTCATGAACAATTTTAGTAAATGTAATAAGTATTTCAGTCAGATATAATAGTAATTACTAAATAACTATTTGTTAAGGTAATATTTATATATTCAGTAACAGGAAATGAAATAATAATAATTCGTTATTGACTAAAATGACCAAAAATTGCTTTTATCGGAGTTTAAATTACAGTAATCTGTAATTATAAATATATGTATCAACAGGCGCACACACACACGACACACACACTTCAGTTTCTCTTTTATTTTATTGCTAGGTTTCTGGTATGACTTTCGAAGTTAAATTCTATTTTCAAAGTAATTTTAACACTGAATTACTGAAAGTATTTTTATCTTAAACCTACTTTCAATGTCGTACCCTAAATCGGGCATTAAATAAAAAATTATAACTTCTTGCATTTGGAATGATGATTGTAAATTATAGATGCTCAACAACTGAGGTTTTAAGCGCTTATAGCTTCTAAAAGAGATACGGAAGTTTGCTTATCTTTATTGAAATTCTCAATTTGAAAAACATTTTAAAGGTTTTCAATTTTTAATTTTTTTTTTTTGAAAAATGGTGATTTTTGATAAAATTTGAAATCTCAGAACTTTTTCAAACTGATCATGTAATTCGAAAAAGACATGCTGTTTTTAATGAGCCCATGCGAAGTTCTGTACACTTTTTGGTTTTGGGTTCAAAATTTCCCAAAAAATTTTCGAACGCTCAATAACTTCTAAACCAATTAGATACCTACAGACGCTAATGACCTCTGTTGTCGAGCGTCTATAATTCACAATTCATTCAATTAGATACCTAAATCTACGTGTGCTTTGTGACTTTTTCTATAAGCATTGTCAATTTGAAAATTAAATTGAAACATGGAATAGAATATTACTTAAACATTTGAAAACAAACAATAACAATGATTTATTGCACACACCGCTACACCACTAGCGAGAGTGTGCTCAATTTTTTTATTTTTAAGCTAATATAATCATTGGAAATCGAGCATTTTTTTTTATAAAAATAATTTTAATTTTCGAAAAAAATATATACCTACCCCATAACAGGGATGGCGGACTTATGATACGTGTGCGCAATCGAAATAATTAAAAATATGCTAGATATACAGTCGAAAAACATTTGACTATCATTCAAATAACATATATTATGAAATCGACACAAGTCGACGAATTTCATGGCACTCAATGCGTTATCGAAATAATTATTTTCATGTATGTTTGAATAATTTTTTTGTAGAAATATTTTTTTGTTTGCAGGAAAATGAGGCGTTTTTATTGATGTTTAAAACTTTTTTTATTTAGTGTCGACGTTTCGATGAATATGTCATCATAATCATGACATATTCATCGAAATGTCGACACTAAACAAAAAAATATTTCTACAACATTCCAAAGAGGTGCCCCTTCAACAACTTTTAAATAATTATTTTGCACAGTAAATTTGTTTAGGTGCTTGTTGACACGTTATGCCCACATTAAACATTTTTTGAAAAAAAAAAAATGGGACGTAGATATGTAAAGATTCGCCATCCCCGCCTTGTAACATTATTTTCTAAAAGAAAAATATATTGATTTCAAAAAATCAACATCTTTTTCGCATCAAAATATTTTTTAAAAGCACTTACCTGAGCAATGACAAAGCAGGCGACAAACAAGGCAACAGCAACGAAGGCCTTCATTTTGAAAATTGATATTATAGCGAGATGATCACTGAATTATCTTCACACAAACTGTGTTTATAAACTACTCGTCGCACGTCCCTTATATAGCAAAACAAAAGTGGTTGAAACAAACGATGAACGATGACCACGTGATACCCCAATATGTATATGACGTGTTTCTTTTTTTTTATCTTCATACAGAAATCTTCAAACGTCCGTATTATTGTTGTAATTAAAAATGCATATTATTACGCTTTTTTATTGTCGCTTACATAACTTTGAAGGTAAATGTTTCTGTTTAGTTATTACTAATCGGTGTTTTATCTGATCCAGAATATAAACGTAACGTGACTTGCATAAAATTGAAACGAATAAGTTATTGATTTTTTATAATAATTATTACTAGTTAATATTTTTTTCCCTTAACAAAAAATTACTATATTCAGTGCTGATAACGTGCACGCAATAATGCTTAAAACACTTTGTAAAACAGATGCTCGATGCTTAGAGCACTAGCGCTTGCTACTGATTAAGCATGTAAGCAATTTAAATTCCTTAGTGAGCATTCGACAAGCTTATTAAGCATTAGGAATACTTAATGAGCGTTTTAAATGCTTATTAAGATTTTAAAATGCTTATTAAGATTTTAAAATGCTTATTAAACATTTTAAATCCTCATTAAGTATTTATAATGCTTATTACACATTTTAAAAGCTCATTAAGCATTTAAAATGCTTATTAAGATTTTAAAATGCTTATTAAACATTTTAAATGCTTATTAAGCATTTAAAATGCTTATTACACATTTTAAATGCTTAATAAGCATTTAAAACGCTCGTTAAGTATTCCTAATGCTTAATAAGCTTGTTGACTGCTTAATAAGCATTTTTAATGCTTAATAATCATTTTTAATAAAACTTAATATTTTGTTTATCCTTATCCTATTTTGAAAAACAAATGTTTTGAACTTTTGTACTGTAATGTTGGAAGTTAAGAAGTTACTTTAAAATGCTTAATTTATTCAAGCGCTTAAATAAGTGCTCGATGCTTTTAAACATTTTTGATAACTAGTGCTTGTCGCTTGAATAAAGCACTTAGGCTTAGCTAGAATTTTGAGATACTTCAGTAACCTAACTCTATAATTATTATTCAAACTAATAACATTTTGATGATACTAAACAGGTTATTGATCAGAACAAAAAATTAATTGTTATGTGAACATTATTTTTACATAAGTACCTAGAGTTAATTGTTTAAGCAAAAGCAGTTAGTGTGTAAGCAGACATAATTAATCATTTTGTGAGAGACTTTTTACAGAATAGTGTGTATGAGTGTGCAAGACAAAACAATTGTTTTTTGGTTGACAGGGTCGAATTAAGAATATTTAAGAAATACGTATAAGGTATAAAACACCTAAGTTAAATTTTAAAGACACAAAAATAACGCCTAGTTTTGATTGAATATCCTTAATAAATATCCAAAATCATATTCTTTTAATTTGCGATAGTTCTTTGATTTCTTTGAGATATTAAAAAAGTTCAAGAAGTATAAAACATTTTTCAAATGGTTGTGTTTTTTTATTCTCACTTTGATAACGTTTGACGATTAACGTAAACATTTTTTCTAAATTGTTTTTTATAGATTATAACAAAGCGATATAATTTATTACTAGCTGTACCCGCGACACCGTTATTTTTGACATTATATAGATAAGGAATGAGGAACCGAGGCTCAACAAGTTTTTGGTACAATCTATATCGTTTTTATATCGCTTTTTTAGGGGTAAATACGTAAGTAGATACTAAAATCATTCGATTTTCAGAAATTGGTAAATTTCTCACTACGAGTTGTGTTATTAGTGTATTTGCCATATGGCACATACACTATTGGCGTCGGTAGGATGGCGGGATCTAGGGGTCGGACCAGTGGCGGATTTACCAGCAGGCTGAGTAGGCTGGAGCCTAGGGCGGCAGATTTTAGGGGCGGAAAATTTGGAGCCAAAATTTTTTTTATGTCTTACAGAAATTAAAAAGATTCATATTTATATAGGTACCTAAATGTTTTAGAGGTTAAGGTAGGGGCGGCAAAATTTGAATAGCCTACTGGCGGCAAATGTGTAAATCCGCCACTGGGTCGGACCAACATTTCTCGACGTTTCATAGCCTCCTGAACAATTTGGCACCATTTTTGGAAATGTTTATATATATGTATATGTGTGTGTGTGTTTGTTCGCGGCATAACTCTCGAAAGACTTAATTGATTTGAACGAAATTTGGTACACACGTTGGAAACCATCACCGCACGGAACCTATTTAAAATGGGCCCAATCGGACTATTTTAAGGATGGTTTTTAGGGGTTGAAAAAAGTTTTTGTGCCCGAAAATACCGAAAAAATTTTCTGAATTGTTTCAAAACTGAAATTTAACCTTTTAGTAAAGATCAAAATGTGCTGCTAAAATTTTAATAAAATCGGCCCGACAGGACCGGACTTACAAATTTTATGAAAACACTAGTTTGCGGATAGTGATTTACTTACTGAAGGTGTATTTAATTTGGTACAGAGGTTGCATTGATAATAATATTGAAATTAAGAAAAAAAATATTATTTTAAGGGATGTATTAAGGGGTTAAATTTTTTATTCTGTCCAAAAACAAACTAAGTTTACGTATTAAAGCCACAAGGCCTGTATTAGCAAATACACTATATTGTCGGCAGGGTTTTGGCACTGCGACCCGAGTTTTTATTATTTTATTAACTGACATAATTATGGTGTATTATAATAAACGGTCCGTCACGCGCAAGTTTGGTTTTGCGCTCAAATAGATCTAATACACTCGAATTTATATTAATTTAACACTTTTTATATTGTTTTGAAAAATCTCTACCCTGCGCTCGTATCAATCTGAGCGCAAAACCAAACTTACCCTCAACGTTAAGGAAGTTCGAATGAAACAATAATTCTGATTGTAATAATGTATTTTAACTTTAGTAGATCACAATTCTTTTATTAAAACATTGGAAAAAGCGAATTTTTAAAAACTACCTACTGAATCAATATTATAAGTCTTTTATAAATGGTTTAAAATTTATTTAAATTGTTTTCAAAATTGATATTTACAGTTAATTTTGATAAAATTAAAATATTTTTTTAAATGTCCTAAATCTTGAGCATAGTGGTAATTAGATTTTTATAAAACCTAAACTGATTTCGGAAATTTTATCCTGCTATAAAATTGCAACAAAGTTAAAAAAATTTCAAAAAATTATTGTACAAGAACTTTGTGGGCTTTTTCGTAGAAACATTTGTATTTCAAATAAGTGGTTTCTTCTGGAGTAGCTCCTGATTGTGCTCTGCATTCTTCAATGGCTTGTTCAGCCTTTACTTTATCGGTACCTTCAGGTAATTTAGCTAAGAGAACATCTTTTTGGAATTCGCCTTGCTCGTTGAAGATTCCAATTTTCTTGCCCATACAGAAACCATAAGCGCGGAGTTTAGGGTCGTTGGTAAATTCACCGTTTTTGGCTTTGACTACAAGTTCTGGGTCGACACCAGTTTCGGCTTTGCAAGCAGTGGAATATTCCAGAACCTTTGCTTTCTGCTCATCTGTCAGACCACCCTATTAAAGCAAGAACAATTGATTATTAGTTAAGAAATTTTTATTTTATTTGAAAGCTTAATCTGGCTTTTGATTCAAGTGTGTAAGCTTTCACGGTCGGCGTTGTTTCAAATCAATTGATAGTTTCTGAGTAGGGCATCGAGAACCGGCCATATTTAGAGAACCGGTTCTTTCGGTTCTGAACTTATACCAGAACCGGGTTCCCGGTTCTTTCGGTTTTATTGGTTCTTAGCTATAAAACAGTAAGCAGATTATTTTTAATATTATTTATTTTAGAGTTTTGTTCATTACGAACATGATACAAGGGAAAGATCGTAAATTAAACAATAAATTCCATATCAAAGAATTATTTATTTTAAGAACAATAGTCTTTTTAAGTATTTTAATTACATACTTATCAAATAATCAGTTTTTTGCAAGAACCGTAAGAACCGAAATACCCGTCTTTTATATCTAGAAATCGGTTTTTATTTTGCTTCTCGGAACCGCGAAAAACCGGTTCTTTTGGAACCGGGAAAAACCGGGTTCGATGCCCTATTTCTGAGCTTGCAAGTCGTGGTCCGATGATTTCTACCTGACGTATGCAGTTGTAGACGAAACATCTGGTAGAAATGCTATTGGACCACGGCCTACAACCCCAGAGACTATAAAAACTCTTTTGATTTGACAATCCAAACATTTTATAGCCTTTCAGTAAAAAGTAACACGTTTTTAAGCACGTCATCTGTTAAGAATTGAACTGAGCTCTGACGTCGTTATAGCGGAGTTCATAAACTAATAACTGGATTTAAGGCGGTTTTAGACGGATCAATCAGATTAAAGGGTCATTGAAACGTTTAAATAGAAATCTAATCAAATTTAATTGATCTATTTAAACCCATGATCTTTTCTTTAATCCTAGTCTCATTAATAATGGCAAAGCAAAGTAGTGGACCTGAAGTCTTACCGGCCCTTTAAGGCTTTATTACTGTATTATATTATTTTTATAGTTAGGTATTATGAGAATTTTGCAACCCGGGTTATCTGCCACCCGGCATAATATTTATGTGGAGATGACTTTTATCAATCGGTTAACAGTTCAAGAAAATAGATTTTTTATCAGTTATGTTGCTTTGTTTTTAAAAAGATTATAATATAATTGTTATTATAAATTATCATTTCTTTTTTTTCAAGTTCAGTTTATGTGTGATTGCTATTAATAATAAATATTATAATTTATTCAATCAATTAATGTAAAATATAGCAAGCTGTTCAGTTAAAATGTAGTAAAAAAAGCAGGAAATGACACATTGCATTAAATAATAATAATTCATGATTGAGTAATGACTGCGCTTGCATCAACAATAACTTTTATCGAAGTTTAAATTACAATAAAAATGAAAATGTCTGATATTAATTCACTTGAGCTAAACTTTTCCATTTTCTCGAAGATTTACTCGTTTAGTAAAATGAAAATTTTTAGTGTGTCAGAAAAAACGTAGTTTTTAGGGTTCCAAAACCCTTATAGGATTACTCTCGTGTTTGTCTGTCTGTCTGTCCGTCCGTCCGGTTTTTGTAGGAAAAGACACGCTGATTTTTCAAGAGGCATACGCACACTTCAGTAGGTAGTATATCTCTTTTAATTTAGGAGTAATACAGTTGCAAAATTTCTCAAAAATTTTTGAAAACCTATAATGATGATTGTAACTTATGCTCCACAACTGAAAACATAACTGCCTCGCCGATAACTTCGAAGCTAGGAGAGATACGGACGTTTGTTTGTTCTTATCAGCGTGTTTTATTCAAATTCTCAATTTTAAAAAATATTTTCAATATTGCGATTTTTGAGATTTGGAGTTTCTGGGCTTTTTCATTTTTAGTAATTTTTTAAGGATTGTCAGAGCCTACCAATTCATTTTGAAGTTATACTTCTTTTGGCGTGTTGAGGGTAAAATTTTAGCAAGCAATGGAAATGACGAGAAATCAACAGTATGAAGTTGGCTTCAAGGCAACGGAAATGACGAAAAATCGACAGTGTGAAGTTGGCCTCAAGACAACGGAAATGACGAAAAATCAACAGTATGAAGTTTTCCTCAAGTCAACGGAAATGACGAAAAATCAACAATGTGAAGTTTTCCTCAAGTCAACGGAAATGACGAAAAATCGACAGTGTGTTGGCCTCGAAGCCATGTATAGACAAATGGTAACAAATCTCGTCCGTCCGAGAGGGCAGTATAGCCTAGTGGTTAGCATGCTTGGTGCCGCAACCTCCAGACTGGACTGCCGTGGGTTCGAATCCCACCTGCGCTCATGGATGTTTTGTGATGTTATTTAGTTTTAAGTTAGTTGTTATTTAGTGTAGTTGAAAGACGCTAATGACCTTAGATGTCGACGCGTCTATAATCTACAATAAATAAATAAATCTCGTCCGATCCATTTCCAGTGCTTAGATTAAAACCTGGAAACCATGGAGGTTTGTAATAGAGGAGCTATGGAAGCAACATCGGCTTCGCTACAGAACTTTTACAAAATGATCGTGCTAGTAGAAAAAAATATTCTGATGAGTCTACGTGAAATTCGGGAGCCTTTTTGGTTTACGGTTCAATATTTTCTAAAAACGGTTTGAATCCCCCATAACTTCTAAACCAATGAAGATACCTAAGGCTGCGTGTGCTTATTGAATAAAACGTGCCCTTTTCTTTAAGAATGGCCGATTTTAAAATGAAAAAATAAATTGAAAATAGAATATTCTTAAATATTTGAAAACAATTAATAATAATTGTTTAATTTTCACACAAAAATATAGGTACTCTGCAACATTATTTTCTAAAACTCATGTAATATAGAAAAAAATATATTGATTACAAAAATCAGTATATTTTTTCACATAAAATATTTTTAAGAAGCACTTACCTGAGCAAAAACGAAGCACGCGACAAACAAAGCAACAGCGACGAAGGCCTTCATTTTGAAAACTGATAAATTATTATTATAGCGAGATGATCACTGAATAATTATATTCACACAAACTGTATCAAAATATTTTTTGTACGTCCCTTATATAGTAAAACAAAAGTGGTTGAAACAAATGATGAGCGATGACCACTTGACATTAAAAAAAAATATCAAAACATCGATATTTTTTGTTGATTGCAGGGTCGAATTAAGAATTTTAAAGAAATACGTTGAATTTTAAAGACACAAAAATCACGCCAATTTTTATTGAATATGGAAGAGGTCATAATCTCAAAAAAATTGTGTTTTAAAGACCACCAACAGCTAAGGTTATTTGGGCCTAGCACCAATTCATATTTTTAATTCATTATTTTTTCTTTTTATAATAAATTGAAAATCCAATTGACACTTTTACCAGCTCTCGGGCTAGAACCCGGGAACTGGGGACTTGTAATAGAGGAACCATAGCAACGCCATGTAAACAACAGCTGTCATAGTCTCAATAAATGTATTGTGTGATCAATGTTTCGAAGCATTTATTAATTGTCATCAATTCAGGATCGAATGAAAAGTGTTATTATGACATAATTTTTTCCAACGAAGTTACAACATACTTCATTGCCTTTAGGAGATGATTCTGTATGAACCGAAACGTTGAAATTAATATCACGTGGCCGTCACCGTGACCTTTTTCATTTTGATATTTACAGTAAGGTGTTGAAAACATAAATAAAAAATCGAACCCATTATAACAACTTCCAATGGGAAGTTAATAAATTACAAAATTTTGTTTTTGTGATTTCACAATGCCTATATTTACTATAGTACCGAACTTTATCCATCTATGAGAGATATTATCCAGCTTTTAAGATTCGTAGTCTAAACTAATAATTTAAGTTATTAGTGACATCTACCGATCGCTTTATAAACTTCTGTTCCATGCATTACACAATTAAAACATTATGTAATATTAATACATTGAAAATATTTTTTTGCCATATTCACTATAAAATATCTACTGTACATGCGTGCATGTATGTATGGAATGGTTCAGTTAACAGGCAGGTGTGTTGAAAGTGTTTTCAAAACACACTAGTGTGGAAAATAAACAGTTTCCATAGTGATTTATGTTTATTCGCTCTGATCCGCCCGCTATTACCTACTCACGACCTACTAAGAAGTGAAGTTACCAATGCAAATGAACTGTAAATTTTTTTTTGAAAATACTGTAAATGAAGTGATAAGTAGCCACTTTATAGCGGGTATGGCAAAATATACCGTATATATCTCGTGCGTAATGGTATTATTTCAACATAATGTCACTAATATATATATACCCCATTACGCATCTAGATATGAAATCCACTATATATTATTATTGCAATAAACATTTGAAAAAATAAAATTAAATGTACCTATGCTATTTTTCTACGCTATAAAAATTGTGAAGCTGTAAAAAGTACTTTGATATTCTTTTGATTGATGGTGGTTCTTTGATTTCTTTGAGATATTAAAAAGGCTTAGGAAGTATAAAAAATTCTTCAAACGGTTATATTATTATAATTAAAGTGCCCTGTTCTTTTATTCTTACTTTGATAACATTTGACGTAAACATTTTTTTACCAAATTGCTTTTTTTATAATCATAACATATTATAAAAAATAAAATTTGTACGTACATATCGTGACCCCTCATCTCACGTGAAGACGTAACTAAAAAAATTGAAAAAGTAAGATACGCCACCGAACATCGGTCCTTAAGCCTCATGACTTTCTTCGTACGAAGTGACGTAATTGTGACGTAAATGGCAGATACGTCTTTACGTGGGATGAGGGATGATATCAACTTTTATTTGTTTGTTCTCTTTTTAGAATCGGCTACCTGCTATAATAATTATATTATTTGCGATTTAGTGTCGGGAATTTGCGATCTAGTGTCGGGGATTAGCGATCTAGTGTCGAAGATTTGCGATCTAGTGTCGTCAAAATTGGTTTACAAATGCAGGAGAAATGGCGTAACAAACACAAAAAAAAAAACATACAGACGAACTGATAACCTCTTCCTTTTTTTTAACACAGCGGATGAAGTTCTTAAACAGTTTAACATCTTTGTCTGACTAAGTCACTGTGTTGTTCGAAACATATTAATTAAAACGTTTTATTTAATTTAAAATGTACATCTGTTTTAAGACGGCCCTGTTTTACCTATCTTAATTTAACTGGCACTTTGTACTGATCCTTTAATATTATTCAATATAGTTTATATGGAAAAATTATAGGGTTTAGTTGAAGTAAACAGTTCTTTGAAATATAGGAATTCAAAGTCTAAATCTAAACAATAACCAATCAATGCTTATTCCTATAGGTATACATCAAAGAAATAATGTTTGACTGTCATCTGTATCGTCGTTTTTTTATTTTAGTTCATAAATTTTAATGTACATTGTATGCAAATCATATATATTTCGAATTTAATTGCCTCTTCTAGAAATGTCAGAAATGCCATGATTCGGATTTATAATAAAATGCCAAATCATTTGAAAGATGAACCAAATAAAAATAAATTCAAAAAGGACTTAAAAACATTCCTGTTGGGACTTTGTAATGTAATGATTATGACGCTATTTATACTTCGTGCAGGTAAATCAAATAAAGATTTATTATTATTATTATCATATTTGTTACACAACTATTTTTTTCTAAACTATTACATTTTGCCAGCGACTTTTTTAGCTTATTACCGCTGTTTTCGAGCGTCTATAATTTACAATATATTTATCTTCCATCGGCTTTGCTCATGTTTAAAGTTTTGAATATTTTTTAATTATGTTTTACCTACATATAATTAGGGCTTGGCCTGTTTGTAGAGTAGGTACTTATATAAATAAAATTATAAGAAAATTTTTTATTTAAATATTGTAGGTACCTATCTACACTAAAAAGTAAAAAATAATTTTCATACATCTGGAAACTAAAAGCTTTGGGGCAGTCTTATAACACTACGGGTGGTATGAAATTATGATTTAATAGCGGTTAGCCATTTAAGCGTACGAAAACAGTTTTTTTGACAAAACACCGTCATAGTTCAGCTATTTTTGTACCAAATACTTACAAATTATATACACGTTTATCGCTCTTTCTATTAGTGAAAACCGTTTCAAAATCCGTTGCGTGGTTTAGAAGAAGTAAGCGGAGAAACAGACAGAGGCAGACAGCGACTTTGTTTTATACTATTTAGAGATTGCATAGTTACTTTGCTCAATTGGCCACCCCAATGCTTTTATTTACACATCCCTTGAGAGCTCCGGGGACTGACTTTTTCAAAAATTGTAAATCAGTGCATGTAAATGAATACAGAAATTACGAATTCTCCGTCAGTTAATTTTAAAGCTATAAAGCTGTGGAAAATTTCGAATGTGAAGAAAAAGACGCGTTATATTAGGTAATGACAATATTCATATTGTTTCAGCCAGTAACTAATTTCTCATACCTACAATGAAATTGAACAATAAAGATTTATTACTCTCAATCTTATTAGTGTATTTGCCATATATGGCACATACACTATTGGCGTCGGTCGGATGGCGGGACCTAGGGGTCGGACCAAAATTTCTCGACGTTTCATAGCCTCCTGAACAATTTGGCACCATTTTTGGAAAAGTCTGTTTATATATGTATATATATATATATTTATATATATATGTGTGCGGGCTATAACTTTCGAAAGAGTTAATTGATTTTGACGAAATTTGGTAGGCACGTTGGAATCCATCACCGCACGAAGCCTATTTAAAATGGGCCCGATCGGACCATTTTCAGGGTTGTATTTAGGGGTTCCAAAAAGTTTTTGGGCCCAAAAATACCGAAAAATTTGTCAGAATCGTTTCAAAATTGAAATTTAACTCTTTAGTAAAGATTAAAATGTGCTGCTAAAATTTTAATAAAATCGGCCCGACAGGACCGGACTTTCAAATTTTATGAAAACACTAGTTTGTTGATACGGATTTACTTATGGAAGGGTGTATTTAATTGGGTGTACTGATAAAATCCATGTCTAATATTGAAATTTAGAAAAAATTAATTATTTTAAGGGATGTATTAAGGGGTTAAATTTTTTATTTTGTCAAAAAACAAACTTAAGTTTACATAATAATGCCACAATGCCTGTATTAGCAAATACACTATATTGTCGGCAGGGTTTTGGCACTGCGACCCGAGTTTTTTTTTCATTATGTTCATGTTTTTTCTTTCAATGAATGTTCATTAACAACATTTTTTTAGGGTATATTCCTAAAAGTCGAAAGTTAACCTTAATTAAAAGTGAGTATCTGCAGTTTTTTCCCGTGCAATTTTCCAGCAGTTATAACAAACTTAATCTCCCAGGAAAAAGTAACAAAATGGCACCATTTTTTATTTCTTTTATATTTATCTTGTATAAAAATAAAAAATTACCTGAGGGAGTATACGCAGAAGAAAACTCATTCTGCGACATTCAGGTGTTCAAAATAATATAAATTATTACGACTCTTTTTTTAAAGTAAAAGAAGAAACGTGCATTCATTTTTATTAAAATTAGAGACAGGAAAAATGTCTCTACAGAATTTAATAATATCGTATCTGAGAAATTGAGAGTGTGTTGGGATCCGTCAAATGGGTGGAGCTTAAAAAACATGGCGCAAAGGGGGGAATTTTATATACGGGGTATACTTTTGCGTGTAATTTTGTGATTTTCAAAGTGATAATAAACAATTTCACGATAAATTTGCACTGTTAGCATGTAAAATTTTCCCTCGTTTTGAGTACAATTTTGTGCTACCAGATGTCATATATGCTCATTTGACGGATCCCAATACATTAGTGAATTTCACTTAAGACGCAACATAGACAAGTTTTGTTTATTTGGTAGTTGGTGAGGACAGTATGGTTCAGTCGTTAGCGTCACGGCCTCTGGATCAGATTGTCGTGGGTTCGAATCCCGCCTCCGCTCACGTATGTTTTGTGATGTAATTTAGTTTTAAGTGAGTTGTTATTTAATATAATCAAGACGTTAATGACCTAAGTTGTCGACGCGTCTATAATTTATAATAAATAAATGGTAGTTGGTAGTTATGGAAAACATTAAAATGCATTAGAGAAAATCGTTTCACTTAATCCACTGAACAAAAACATGCATCACTAATCGATTTAAAAATAAGAATTACGACCATTTTTTTTAATTCGAAATTTGTTAGTGATGTATGTTTTTGTTCAGTGGATGCTGCATTTTAAGTGAAACACTTTTCTCTAATGCATTAATGTTTTCCATAACTACCAAATAAGTAAACTTCGCCTATGTTGCGTCTTAAGTGAAATTTTCTGTATAATATTTATCTATGAATGCAAGGCAAAACCGCTAAGTCGATTTTTAACTTCCCATTGGAAGTTATTGTAGTGGGTCCGAAAATCGAAATCAAAAAGGAAAAAAAATTTTTATGATAGATAGATAGATAGATATTTATTTTGTCAATAATTGAGATACAGATCTATTTGACACGTCAAAAAAAAAAGTTCACATTAAAAGAAATATAAAATTACTGGCAACATATAAATTCATCTACACTGTAAAATGCTCGCTCTAATAAGAAGGTCACTACACTATTTTTACACTACTTTTAGAAAGATGCATGTGTGTGTGTGTGTGTACGTATGTATGTGCGTACGTACGTATGTATGTGTCCATTTCTTCCTAAGACGAAATCTCGAGAATGAAAAATGATATCGACTACGTTAGGGTGCCAATCGACGCGTATTAACGTAAATATGATCTGAAAGAAATTTTTTCAAAATCGCTTCAGCCGTTCTTTTTTCTTAACCAAATAACCTCCAAAAAAGTAGATTTTACACAATATCTCGCGAATAAAAAATTATATTGACTTCGTAAGGGTGTCAATCGAGGCGTGTTAACGTCATTTTGATCCGACATAAATTTTATAAAAATCGGTTCAGCCGTTTTTTTTTTTTTTTTAATTATTGTTAAAAATAAATAATAATTATGTTTTAATGATTAAAATGATTACTTTTCTGTGTAATATCTAATTTAATTATTATTATTAAATATTTATCAAACTGGGAAGTTCGTCGTGTGGACCGCAAGGGTCGCACTTTAGTCCTAACAAACGACCCACCTCACGGCTTGTTTGTTAATCTTTTCAGTTCTCTATCTTCAGTTAGGTAGTATAGATGTTTTTCTAATATAACGCATGTAATTTTGATGAAAAAAAAAGCTCGGAAAATTTTGTTTGCCAATCTCCAGAATTTCATTCTTTACACCTTTCTGAATGTAAATTATCAACTCGAATGAATCCTAACGGTTTTTGAAACGGAATGTTTCCTGGCGTCTGCACTAGGTACTCTACGTAATTTCCAAGTTTAAACGACGTATCCAGTGTTATTTTACCTTTAAACACCTTGTGACCTTCACACGAGCTTTGCGAACGCCGAATAGACTGAAATTCATTATTCTGAAGAAAAAATTCGACATAGTGATTTTGTCTTTTGACCACAAATATTAATTCAATTTTTTCTCTTAATGATATGAACAAAAATCATCAGATTTGTCCAAATAGGTTAAAATTTTACTAGGGGTCAAATATTATTTCTTTGACTTACTACATTGTTTCAGGTTAATATTTTACTTGGGGTCAATTATTATTTCTTTAACTTACCACATTGTTTATAATAACAAAAAACTTTTTACAGTGTTTCCCAAACTTTTCGTATATAGATATATCCGAGGGGATCTCGGAATCATCTCTGGTGTAAGAGGGCAAAGCTGTACAGTTCGACGGGCGGCGGCCGAACTGTATGAACACCGTTCGGCAAACAGTGATTCTAGTCAACGATTTGGAACGCAAGTTTGTAATTGGGTAAAATTATACAGTTCGACCGGCGACGGCCGAACTCTATGAACTCTGTCCGGTAAACAGTGATTCTTGCAGCATAGAACATATCAGCGGTCAGCGGTTTGGAACGCAAGTTTGTTAGGGGGTAAAGCTAAACAAACGCCGTTCGGCAGAGTGATATGTTGTTTATATTACACAATACAGAAGTTAAACTTAAGCAAAAAAATCTAATTGTTACAAATTGGCATTTACCTACACTTCAAAAAAATTGAATAAATAAATTAACTACTGATTTATATTAATGGGGGTCCGCAACAGTTTTGCTAATCTCTAAGTCGTTGGCCGAAAAAGTTTAGGAAACACTGAGTTATTAGATAATGCGTGTGTTAATCGTAAACAGATGGAAAATTTGATTTGGACCTCCGTGTTTTGATATTTCCCCTTGTGCAATTGTGTAAATAAAAGTGCAAATGTCAAAAAGAAATATAACAATATGTTTTTTTTCTTACATAAACTAGGTTGTTTTTAATAAATTTAATTACTTTTTTGTTTACAAAAAAAACAAATTTATCACCTCCTATTTCGAAGAATTATATTTATCACGGAGATTAGTTTGCATTAGAATATTCAATTTTAATTTAAAACAAACAACTCTCAGTTTTGTTCCAATTGGTTAAACTGCAACGTTTTCTTATAGTTAGAGAGCTGGTGGCAATTTCGGTATTTATTATCTGCTCGTCGTTAGGTAATAGAATTTTGAAGCTTGTGAATAGGATAAGCAAGGTGGCAAGGTCAGGTCAGGTGTCCCTAGTTTTTTGAAAAAAATAATTTTCAAAATTGCATTTGCCAGACGTCTAGGACGCTGCGTTTATTTTTTTAAATAATTGTTAATTTGTAAACAAAAAGAATATGTAAAGTATTTACTCGTCTTTGTGGTATTTTTTAATTTCTTCGTTTTTGTCCCCAAAACAAGAAAAAGAGGTCCGAACAGTTAGGACTTCAAAAATATTATTTCAAGCTTGCCAACTAAATCCTTGAAATTTAGTTTTAAAGGTCAGTAGGGCATTTTTTTTGTAAAATCTCATGGTTAAATATAAAAATAAATTAGGAAAAATACCGGCTGTAAAAATACAGTTAATGCAATTTCATGGATTATAATTTGTTCAAAAAATTCGTCTGTCATTACAATTGAAAAAAGTGATGTTTCCTACTTTTAATTGAAATAATTAAGTTTATAATTATATAGTTATATGAATAGTGTTTTCAACTAACTAAGAACGGCAATTCAGTAATGACTAATAATTTAATTTGTTCTATAAAAAACTAATTTACTATGTATGAACATATTGTTGCTCAGCTTCCATAAGCACTTCCATGGTCAAGGTCAGATTATCAGATATTATTACAATAGCGGAGCTACAGAAGATACTTACAAAAACCGGCCAAGTGCGTGTCATACTCGTGCACCGAGGGTTCCGCACAATAATAAAAATAAGAAGTTAGGTAGGGTGAAAAAGTTATCAGATTTATATAAGTAAGTTTGTTTTTAAAAAGCTTATTTTTACTTATATTTTATTTTGTTCTTTTTAGTTTTTAAAAAATTGTCCATGTCAAATTTAATTAAATTAATTTTAAAAGTAAAAAAATGTTAACAGAATATTTGATGAATAAACATATTGCGATTTGAAACCTGTGATCGAACCAGGTATCCCTTTAGATCTTCAGTCTAACACTCTACCACTTGAGCTAGTCGAACGATGTTTAACATCATCATTAAGTACGGGAGTCAGTATCGTAGTAATTTTACTACGATACTGACTCCAAAACTTTTTAAAAATAGGTACTGAAAATGCAATGAAAAGTATAGCTATTTAATAATGGGTATGGCAAAAAATATAAATATATATCTCGTGCGTAATGGTATTATGACTCGTGTGACTGTTATCTCTTACCCCATTACGTTACTAGATATACAATCTACTATTAATAGCTTGCTAAATTTGATTGCACAAACATTTAAAAACTCGGGTCGCAGTGCCAAACCCTGCCGACAATATAGTGTATTTGCTAATACAGGCCTTGTGGCTTTAATACGTAAACTTAGTTTGTTTTTGGACAAAATAAAAAATTTAACCCCTTAATACATCCCTTAAAATAATATTTTTTTTTTAATTTCAATAAGATTATCAATGCAACATCTGTACCAAATGAAATGACCCTTAAGGGTAAGTAAGTCACTAACCGCAAACTAGTGTTTTCATAAAATTTGTAAGTCCGGTCCTGTCGGGCCGATTTTATTAAAATTTTAGCAGCACATTTTAATCTTTACTAAAGGATTAAATTTCAATTTTGAAACGATTCAGACAATTTTTTCGGTATTTTTGGGCCCAAAAACATTTTTCAACCCCTAAAAACCACCCTTAAAATGGTCCGATCGGGCCCATTTTAAATAGGCTTCGTGCGGTGATGGATTCCAACGTGCCTACCAAATTTCGTCAAAATCAATTAACTCTTTCGAAAGTTATAGCCCGTACACACACACACATATTATGTATATATATATATAGACATTTCCAAAAATGGTGCCAAAGTGTTCAGGAGACTATGAAACGTCGAGAAATGTTGGTCTGACCGCTAGGTCCCGCCATCCGACCGACGCCAATAGTGTATGTGCCATATGGCAAATACACTAACAAGTAGGTATAATTATTGTAATTTTGAAAATATTAAATTAAAATGATGAATACTTATTTATTATATTTAGATCGCATGGGAAGAAGTAGAAATGTATTCTGTGCATTTCAATATAAGATGTCTATTGAAAAAATTCAATAAAAAGTTTAACATAAATCGTCTTCATCATTGAAGAGCATTGTGAATACATATACAGGATCACCTTCCCACATGAATACTACAGTAAGTCACCAATAAGGAGCTAAGAAAGAGCTATACATACTGTATATTTGTATACCGAGTAATCATTGGTGTTCCGTGACAGTATTGCCAATCAAACCAACATTTTACCCCAAAATTGTCTCCTGACAGTATAAATACAGTTGAACTTCCCTTAGTCGAACTTCCATATCTCGACTTAAAATATTAATTAGTGCTAGTTCCAAATAATCCTTGAATTTGGTAGAATGTAACCTCATGGTAACTATGTGAATCCCTGAACTCTGATGTGTTTGCTTACAGGAAATGTCAGGAACATTAATTATTAAAATTGTGTAGATTTTCACGGCCAGTTTTCATTGTCAAACAAGGTGAAAAATTCTTCCGAGCTGATGAGCCGTGGTCAACTGGAGTTTTTCCAAACGTTTCGTCTCTAACTGTGAGAGACATCTTCAGTTGTGTCGACAAAACCATTGTCAGTTGTACCTGAGACTTCTTTGTGTCAACGTCGAAGCTCACGTCGCCGTAACTGTGCCACTGAAGATGTCTCTCACAGTTAGAGACGAAACGTTTGGAAAAACTCCAGTTGACCACGGCTCATCAGCCCGAAAGAATTTTTCACCTTGTTTGACATTAAATTATTAGTTGAATTTTTGCCATGAATCTTGATGTTTGAATTACTTTTATCATATGTATTTTTTACTCCATAACTCAATTTTTATTTGAGTTAGAGAAGTTCATCTGTTCATAAAAAAAATCGTTACTTTTAATTGGCTTGTTAAAATCGAAGTTTTTGCTATTGGCTTCTAGACTATTTACTAACCTTGTTTGAAATTTAGTTTCGCAATTTTAAGTTAAATAAAGTTTAAATCTCCAACAGCGAATAGATCGTTGGGAAATAAAATTCTAGCTAACGCGTTAATCTACTTTGGTGTAATTAGATTTTAGAATATCGAATCACCTTGTGTGACTTTCAATTTGGCAATAAACTGAAGTTTAAATCTACGATAATTTCTAGATAAAATTATAGTTAACGGCGTTGGTGCTTGTAGCTTTTAGAGACCCTACTTGACCTTCAATTTTACAGTTTTAAGGTTTCTGTAGTTTAAACTAACTTTTAATTAACTTGTTAATCTAAGTCGTTGCAGTTAGCTTTTATAGAATATCGAATCACGTTCTTAGAAATCCAGTTTCGTGATTTTAAGTTAACTAAAGTTTAAATCTTCGAAAGCGAATAGATCTAAGTTGGGAGATAAAATTCTTGTTAACGTGTTAATCTACGTTAGTGCAATTAGCTTTTCGAGTATCGAATTACTTCATTTGACACTCGGTAGAGTTCCAATTCTTTGCTATCTCTGTCTGCACATCCTCCAAGCAACACACACAAACGTTTATGATATTGATTTCTATACATTCCATCTCTCTCAGTCTTAAATGTAACCATGTACTCTATACCCCGGTTACCATCCATACATACCTCTGTTTGTTCACAAATACATACACAATATACATCTACGTAGAGTTCTTCTTGTGTTGTTGGACATCGTAGCTCCGAGCTATATTCATTGACGATTTACTTTAATAATATATACTAGATATAGAAGTACATTCAATGTATGCATAGGCTAGTTATTTCCATAGAATATCTATATATTATGAGTATATTAATATCGTCGGGTTAATAGTAAAAACTGACCACTTAGGTTAATATTATTTAAAAGCTTTTTTTGTGTTAAGTTCGCAAACATAAATCATATGGACCTGGTAGTAAGAAAATTGACTATTAGCCCCTGCACTCTTCATTTCAAATCCTTTCGCCTCGCCTAAAAACGGTCGTGGCTCTCCCGACGCTATTGTTAAAGCTAAAGGGTAAACACCAATTGAAGGATCAAGAATCACACTACATTTAGCTTTAAAAATAGCGTCGGGAGAGCCATAACCGTTTTAGACGAGGGGAACGGATTTGAGATTACCTTGTTAGAGTTTGATTATGCGTCGAGTTTTAAAGATTTTAAATGTCAAGTTTTACCTATAAACCATATAGACATGGAGGGTGGACAGTGCGCTCCCTCTCCTACAATGCTTAGAACTATTGGCACAAACATGAGAGAAAGGGTAGCTATTGTGGACGACTATCATTATCTCTTTCTAGAATTATGATTGGTTCTTCGTCTCCATGTCTATATTTTATACTTTTTGTGTTGTCTATGCTATAAACCGACGATAATATAGAGGTTAGAATATATTATGTATTATGGAAACGAAGAGGCTAAGCGATATTAAAATTTATATGAAAAATGGTCCATTTATGAACATTTTCTTGGCTACCATTTTCAATTCCCATATATGTTGCTTCAATTTAGAACTTTAATAATGCACCTATATTCACAGCGCTGGCATCCCGTTTGAGACACAATTTTACCACTTACATTTATTGATATTAATATTTGCTGTAATAGTAGATTGTATATCTAGATGCGTAATGGGGTATATTACTGACGAGTGCAGATGACAGTATGTAAAAACGAGCGATTTACAGCACGAGTCATAATACCATTATACGCACGAGATATGTATGGTATTTTTTGTCAGACCCACTGCAAAATATCTACTTTTCACTTCATTTTCAAAAAATTTTGACAGTTCATTTGCGTCGCCATCTTTACTTTCACAGTATGCCGTGAAGGTCGTGAGTATGTAATCGCAGGCGGATAGAACGAACAAACAGAAGTTGCTATGACAACCGTCTACTTACCGCACTTGCTATGTAATGGAAACATAATTTTGCACGCATGCCTGTTAAATGATCCGATACAGGCCGGTATACATGCATCGAAAGTAGCTATTTTGTAGTGGGTATAGCAAAAACTCCTTTATAGGGTTCCATACCTACTAGAAAGTAAGTGATGTCCGAATGCAACGCTTCTAGTAGGTACAAGTTGCTATTGAAATAAATCCAGCGCTAACGAGAAATGGAGGATTATACTATAAAATAAATAAGCTGCTATTGAAGTATTATGTTTTGTTAACTGACCGTAAAGACGATTCAAAGCCTCCCTAATTGCAAAGTAGTACCAAAAAGGACGTATATTATAGAGTCGCCATGCAATGTTAAAAAAGCGTGACCAGAACTATGCGAAAGTTTGTAAGCCACCTAAGTTACCATTGGTTTTCATAAAAAAACGCGCGAGAAATCAAGTTTTTTTTCAGTTCCGGATCCTTTGGAAATACAAAACATCTTTGATTTGAACATTGGGTAAATACAGCACAAATGTTCTTTAGCCTTCAGTCTTAATGCAGCTATTGACGAACTCCTAGGATCTGACGTCGTAGTGATAGGCGTCGTGTGAGCAGGAGGAGCTGCGCCTGGTGGTATTGGTGGATGACTGTGTCTACTTGGATCAGCGACTACAGGCGGCGTCAAGTAGCTAGGATAACCCGTTTGAGGATGACTTAGGAAACCTGCAGGTAGAGCCGACAGAAGCGGAGGCGACAACCAAGGATCCATTGCTAATACGAGACTTGATTCAGCTATCCGTGATAATGACGACACTGCATGATATTCACTCAGACCTAGACGTGCAGCTTCCATTTTTTCTTGACGTCGCCATTTAGCTCTGCGGTTTTGAAACCAACGATTTATTATTTTAAATAAACTGATTCTGTACAAACTACTATGAACTGCCCACAGACCACGGTAGTTATATAGCTGACGTTCCTAACGGTCAAGTTTAACAGTACCCATCTCAGTTGTTTTTAACAAATATAGATCACATCGCATAATCGTCTCTTGTCAACTTTCGCTCCACTGATGTTGTCAGCTTGGTAGATTGGTTTTCATAGAAAAACGTGCGAGAAATCAAGTTTTCTTTTCAGTTCCGGATCCTTTGGAAATACAAAACCTCTATGATTTGAGCATTGGTAAACACAACATCGGCATTGTCAACGATTTATTATTTTAAATAAACTGATTCTGTACAAACTACTGTGAACTGCCCACAGACCACGGTAGTTATATAGCTGACGTTCCTAACGGTCAAGTTTAACAGTACCCATCTCAGTTGTTTTTAACAAATATAGATCACATCGCATAATCGTCTCTTGTCAACTTTCGCTCCACTGATGTTGTCAGCTTGGTAGATTGGTTTTCATAGAAAAACGTGCGAGAAATCAAGTTTTCTTTTCAGTTCCGGATCCTTTGGAAATACAAAACCTCTATGATTTGAGCATTGGTAAACACAACATCGGCATTGTCAACGATTTATTATTTTAAATAAACTGATTCTGTACAAACTACTGTGAACTGCCCACAGACCACGGTAGTTATATAGCTGACGCCCCTAGCGGTCAAGTTTGACAGTACCCATCTCAATTGTTTTTAACAAATATAGATCACATCGCATAATCGTCTCTTGTCAACTTTCGCTCCACTGATGTTGTCAGCTTGGTAGTACTAAAATTGGAAGAGTTTAGCTTCATTTACACAAAAAGCTAATCTTATAATTTAAATTTAGCAACGTCGATTTCACTCGTTTCTCGTGCGTATAATAAAATCACGCGCTTCATGCCTCTTCAAATTTTCACACTACAACAATCTTGTTAATGAAAGAAGACAGCTTTGAGATGGCTTAAGGATCCAAAAATAATAAGCAAATACTGTTAATATTGCATTTATTAAGCTGACGTTTCGAGAATTATATTCTCATCCTCAGAGCTCAAATATAATTCTCGAAACGTCAGCTTAATAAATGCAATATTAACAGTATTTGCTTATTATTTTTGGATCCTTAAGCCATCTCAAAGCTGTCTTCTTTCATTATCATCAGGATCACCACTTTTCTGTTTTTAATTAAACAGTTCTTCAAATCTTGTTAATCATCTTAATAAAACAGAAATGATTTGAAAACAAAACATGTGTGTAAAATTTTATTTTCTTTTAATATAATAGAATTTTAAAGTGACGCAATATATAAAAGTTGTATATAAAGAAGCGAATATTTTATTCATAACATATTTTTATTCTCGTGCAATAAATTTTATTGTCATTCATACAATAAGGAAGAGCATCTCTGTGGATATGATAGAAGATGAGAGATATATACAGGGATGTTTTAGTACATTTGCGTATACCACATATCATCTATGTGGTACTGATCAGTGGCAAACAAACATCGATGACGTTTTATACTTAAAAAAACTCAAAAAATCCTTTCACGTATTATTCTTCCTAAACCCTTTCTTTATCCTTATTCAGGGATTTTGCAGTTCTGAGTCTAGTCAGCTATTCTCATCTATCCAATCTTCTTGAAGTTTCTAAAATGTCTGCTGAGAAAATTGCTTCGTTGTCCGTACAGAGTTTTAGAGATTCAGGGAGCAAATCTTTCTCCAGATCATACTTGCGTTCGCGACCATCTGATGGTTTCAAACATATACCCACGTTTCATCAGAAATTAAAACATCTTCCTATCCAATTATTCCTTTAACAGTAAAAATGTAGCCGAAAAACCCATTTTTACCAGGAGTTTGGTGCGACATGATAGATATAAATTTCTCAGTATACGTATCCGCCCAGAATGGGTTGTAAATTAAATTGTGTTTTAAAGACCACCAACAGCTAAGGTTATTTGAGCCTAGCACCAATTCATATTTTCAATTCATTATTTTTTTTTAATAATAAATTGAAAATCCAAATGACACTTTTACCAGCTCTCGGGCTGGAACCCGAGAACTTTTAATAGAGGAACCATAGCAACGCCATGTAAACAACAGCACTGCAACACGCTCGGCTATTCTCAAGCCCTAGAATGGGTTGTAGCATTTGAGTTTCGGAATACGCAGATATAAATATATCCCATATTCGCCATATGTCCTTAGGGCTTAGGCAGTTGAACGACGCAATTGTTGTAGAAGGTTAATTTGCAGGTTTCCTTGTCTTTCGTCTATCTGTCTAGCTTTCCGCGTAGAAGTGTCCAACTGACAACGTCATTTAGCAGTTAAATTACTTTTTCACTTTTAATGAAAATTCATTAATTAAAAATGTTCTGCTGTCTGTTCAAGCATAGCAGTTTATTTGTGTTTTTAAAGTTTTGATGTTTTTTGTCAGATGTCAGAATGTCAATCACTATTAACCCATTAAGGACCAGATTTTTTTAACCGTTCATATTTGTAATAAGCGTTAAATATTATACATTGTGGAATAAGATTATATTAAAAACTAAAAAGGATATGTCTGTATCGCGGGTACAGGCACATGACGTGAATACCATTAAACACAAATATGTAATTGTATTCGTTGTCATATAGAAAGGAATAAATTCACTTTAAACTTACAGGTAGAATCAATCGTTTGTAAAATATTATAAATAGAATAATTGTAATTTTATTTTTTTATATTTTAAATTGTTATCCAATATATCTATATATTTTTATTTCGTTTTTATTATTAAAAAAACATTAAAAAACTTTCGGGATTCGAACCTGGGACTTAGCGTTTGTACCTGTCGGTAGACTCGTACTTATTGCGTCTGAGCTATACATGCTGTGTTTTGTTTCACATGTCAACCACTTCCGACTATTTTCGTTTCATCTAATATTTCTTAAATGCCACCCCAGTATTACACATTAGACGTTCTTCACGTCAAATCGCGATTCGACTGATGCTATTGCTGTTACTATTACTATTTTTCATTATTAACTTCTCATTGGAAGTTATTGTAATGGGTCCGAAAATCGAAATCAAAATGTATAACAAATTTTTATGTTTCAAGGTCACTACACTATTTTTAGAAAGATGTCTCTCTGTGTGTGTGTACGTATGTGTCCATTTCTTTCTAAGACGAAATCTCGAGAATGAAAAATGATATCGACTACGTTATAGGGTGCCAATCGACGCGTATTAACGTAAATATGATCTGAAAGAAATTTTTTCAAAATCGGTTCAGCCATTCTTTTTTCTTAACCAAATAGACTCCAAAAAAGTAGATTTTACACAATATCTCGCGAATAAAAAATTTTATCGACTTCGTAAAGGTGTCAATCGAGGCGTGTTAACGTTATTTTGATCCGACATAAATTTTATAAAAATCGGTTCAGCCGTTTTTTTTTTAATTATTGTTAAAAATAAATAATAATTATGTTTTAATGATTAAAATGATTACTTTTCTGTGTAATATCTAATTTAATTATTATTATTAAATATTTATCAAACTGGGCAGCTTGTCGTGTGGACCTCAAGGGTCGCACTTTAGTCCTTATATATATAGGGCTTGAGAATAGCCGAGAGTGTAGCGGCGCTGTTGTTTACATGACGTTGCTATGGTTCCTCTATTACAAGTCCCCAGTTCACGGGTTCTAGCCCGAGAGCTGGTAAAAGTGTCAATTGGATTTTCAATTTATTATTAAAAAAAAAAAATAATGAATTGAAAATATGAATTGATGCTAGGCCCAAATAGCCTTAGCTGTTGGTGGTCTTTAAAACACAATTCAATTCAATTTAGTCCTTATAAACAACCCACCTCACGGCTTGTTAATTGTGATTTTAGTAGCCTTTCAAAGGTAACTAATTGTTTTCAAAAGCTGAAGTCAATTCGAGAAAAAACTTGTTCGAAACTGAGTAAATAAAAAAGATTGTAGAACTATAATTTCATTAATTAACTACCATAAGTATCATTTTGAAAAGAAAATAACATCTCCCGTGAAATGCACATAGCATCACGTTTCATATAAAAGTTTACAAGAATTTCACTTGACATTTTAAACTACACTGAACATTATATAATTAAAAACTTTTTTAATTAAAAATATCATTATATCAATAAAATTGATAATTTTAGTTACATAACATGGCATAACTTCTTTATTTACTTTATTTATCATCTAGACTAGATCTGATATCGCAATTCAGAATAATAATTATTTTATGATCTTTTAATAATTTGTTCTTTTATGGCCACATAAACCTTAGAACGCTCATTAACAAGTTTACTAAACTTTTATCATATCTATCTACAAATAAAATCAAATTCCGAGCGAAGCCGGATAGAACAGCTAGTCTTTTCTATTTTTTAATTTCTTCATTGCAATGTTTCGGCGGTTCAGAATTAATTAACATTACATATCAAATTTAAGCTATTTAAAGTACCAAACCTATTATTAAGGCCACCCAGGGGGACATTGGAATGTGGTTGCTGTCGCAAATTGCATTCCAATGTTCTTTGGGAATTAGTGCTCCCAGGGACCTGAGCTCGTACCAGTCGGTTTGTGTATGCCGGCTGGCGGATTCTAATACATAAATGGATTAATTGTTGTGTTGAAGACGCTAATGACCTGAGTTGTCGACGCGTCAATAATCTACAATTTATTAATTAATTATTATTAAGGCCAATCGACGTATAGTCCAAGAGCTCGTGATCAAAAATTGCAAGATTTTTGAAAGGCTAATATTTTTTAAGATTATAGCTAGTATTTAGGATGTTAATAAATATACTAAAATCAGCGGTCGGAACCTCTGGTGTCGGGATGCTTTAAAAAGTGTAGCCGCCCTAGTTTGAAACTTCTGCTGACTGCTGACTATGTCAGTTTTATCAAAATGAGGTCTGACTGTTTTTTTTTTTCATAAATTATATTCAATAAATTCATACCTGTGCCAATATACAGGCTGTTTCATAATATATGCGCAGGACTTCAGGATGTGATAGCTCGTCCAAAAATATGAAAAAAAGTTTCTATTAACTTACCCTCTAAAATGCACCATTTTAGGGATACAGGGTGTTTGGGGAATTTTAAAAAGACAACTTTTGTATCATTTTTTCATTTTTTTTTAATTTTGCAATTATGAAGTTAACGTTTGGTTTTGTTACTTGTTCTAACGTTTAAATAAATTTTGTTTAATTAGTAAGAAAAAAATTTTATTTAAAAAAATTGACCATGTTTTTCAATATAGTTGATTTTTCTCGAAAACGATCGACTTTAGAGCTTATGACCAAGAGTAACTTTTTTGTGTAGAAAACATTGGCGGTTCAAATGGGCGTCTCAAAACCGTACTTTTTCCAGTAGCGTAGAAGTTGGGGAGAAAAATACCCACTACCTCTTCAAAACCTTCACCAATTATGACATTAAAAAAAAATTCTGCACAAAACATAGCTTATTATGAGTAGAAAATGCTTACAAAAGCTGTTTTCTGTACGATAAACAGTTCCGGAGATATTCGCAAAAAACGAAATTTTTATTTTCAATTTCAACACCCTGTATCTCTAAAATGATGCATTTTAGAGGGTAAGTTAATAGAAACTTTTTTTCATATTTTTGGACGAGCTATCACATCCTGAAGTCCTGCGCATATATTATGAAACACCCTGTATAGTTTTATTATATTTTAGATATTATGCTATTATTGTATTTTTTGTTTCATTTTTTTCCTGTTTTTGTATTTTCTAATAGGTTAAGTGGAACTTAATTCTTAAATAAATGAAATGAAATTAGTTTTTTTTACATTTTGTAAAGCGCCTCGGCGCTGAGTGTCTCGAGCATTGATTTGCTGACTGCAGTATATTTTTTACGCATTTACATCACTACTTTTTCGTAATGCCACAAGCTAAAGTCTAGCTTATTGTTCCCAATGGCAAAAAGGCGCAAACGGTACTGGAGTTGACACAAGTCGTTCTAAAATTGAAATATAAAAGGCAATAAAATGAATTTCCCTTTTAATTTTTGTTCTGATGTCTTGTTGAATATAGCACTTGCTTTTTAATCAGAGGTTCTGAAACTGTGATCAACATACTAAAAATAATAAACCTGGTCGTGAATGAGTATGGGGAAGAAAGGTTTGTTGCCGGCAATTTCTCTCCAACTCTGTGCGATTGTTGAAGCAAATTCCTCCCCAGAATATCAAATGGTTCTTTTGCTGAAATATTACAGGCAGTAATTAATCTTTCTCCATAGTTACGTTCTTTTCGCTTTGAAGTGATCCAAACGGTGTTGAACTGAACCACTCGCGCCTGCGTAAACGTATTTTCTATAGATTGAAAAAACGGTCAAGTGCGAGTCGTTCTCGCGTGGGGAGGGTTCCGTACTATTCCGTTTCCCGTGAGAATTTGAAGAGTTAGGATTTACGTTTAGGTTTTTTTTGTAAACTATGAGTGAGGCCCTATATTCCCTATTCTTTTCAAAATTTTTGACTCAGTAGTTTCGTAGATAAGGGGGGGATGCTCGATTTTCGTATATTTTCTTTAATATCTTTTAAACTATGCATTTTAAAATTATGAAAAAAATATATTTGTATTTCTCATAATAAACCCTTTCATTTGATACGTTACATGATGCACTTGAAAAACATTTTTTTTTAAATTTTTAATTTGTCCCCCAAGATTAACTCCCAAAATCAGAATTCGTTTTTTTACGCTATACGTCCGTGAATGGGTCACTTAACTCCACATAGTATGTATACCAAATTTGAACTTTTTTGTCCAGCAGATTCGGAAAAAATAAGCTGTGATAGACGGACGGGCAGACAAACAGACAGACACTAGAGTGATCCTATAAGGGTTCCGTTTTTTCATCGAATGTGCGGAACCCTGAACATATGAGGAAACTAAAATTTAGTCAAAAATTGTAATTTTTAAAGAAGTATCTGGTACCTATTTTAAAATAACTGCAAGAAACTAAGAAAATCCGGAAAACTGTTAGAAAACACTGTTTTGGTAGGTATATAATATACGACAATTAACTGCCTAGTCTGAGAGTAAAATGTTTAATGGAAGAAAATTTCCATTTTGTGCTATTCTTTAAACGTTAGGTATTCAGTTTTTTGAAGAGTAGGTACTTATGCAAAAGTTTTGATGCCTACATAGTTAATTAAGAAAATGATACATTAAATTTATTCCGCACAATACTAAATTGTCCATTGTATTCAAAATAGAATTCCGTTCGGTAAATTCATTTTTCTCAGACATTTTTCCATAAAAGTTACTCGGATAAAATTGTAATAAATTATTCAGAGGAAAATATAATACCTTTTCATGCAGCATATGACAAATCGTAGACTTATTCATTTTTAGAGATCTGTACCTCAAAATGAAAATAAAAAATGGGTGTGTGCTTATGACCACACGACAGAAGTGAAAACTTCAGATTTTCTAATTTTAAAATATATATATATACAATTTTTTAATCACACAGTTTAATCATAAATATATTAAAAATATATTTAATTTAAATTTTAATGAATATAATACCTTAACGATAATATTAAGTTTTAGTGTCATCTGTTAGCGCACTTGTGAACTACAAATGACTTTTTACAAGCCTTACCTGAAGTTTTCATTCTAATTTTGTGTACATTAATGCCCGTCTTGAAGAATATGTGTTTGAACATTGCCCACATACAAAACCCATTTTTTAATTGCTATCAAATATCCATATTAATATACAGAGTTCACTAGTTAATTGTTACGTTCGTTTAGGTGTCCATGTGTGTGTCAAACGACATCAAATGGGTTATTCGACCAATCAGAATGGACTTTGACTGCAGGGCCTAGTCGTTTGTATGAAAAGGTGTGTCCGTTTGCATATTTACATGTAATAAACAATGGGTAGGTACTGTATAATATGCTACCATAGAATTTAAATATTATATTATGTATAATGTTTAGATATTATCGTTCGCCAGTGAACATTACAGTCAAGGTTTGTTAAATGGTGGAAAAACATTGATAATTATTTATTGTGTTATTTTGCATTTATTATTGTTAAAAATGGTAATAAATCCATTATAATATCACGTGACTGTAGAGAAACAGATGAAAGTTCATGAAAGAAAAACATACAGAGTGTTAAAAATTGCTCAGAAAATTTAGAGCTTTAATTTAGTTTTAACCTCGGATTATAAGTATGCGACTAATCGAAAAATGAAGGGTTACCATATTTTTACTTCCCACCTCTACTATGATAGGGAAGTAATGGATTTAGTCCGAAAAAAATATTTCGAGATTTTAATAGATCTTTACGTTTTGAGACCCTAACAATCGTTTAAGATCATTTTCTGACTGATGTCTGTATGTGTGTGTGTGTGTGTATGTGGTCAATTTTTCGCCTTCGATATCGTAAAAACGGAACAACATACGGCCATGCCGATTGTTCTATTGTGTTTATCAGCCTTTAACATAGATCTGATTAGATTTTGAGTCAAATCGGTTCAGTGGATCCTGAGATATTAAAAAAACGTTCTCAATGTCACGTATTAACACAGGTAAAAAAAATATAAATGAATTCTAGATGTTATAATATGAAAAAAATGTAAATATTTTTTTCTCTAAAATGTATAGTTTTCGAGAAAAAAAATATTTTACTAAAAAAAGAAAATTGTACGTAAATCAAGGTATATCCATGATTTTTGCTATATTACTAGCCATCAGTAGATCACCAAACAAAAAAGAGGGCCATACTTTTTTTCAAAGAATAAAAAAAGATTGTTTATTTTTTGCAAATATTTATTAGGTGGGAAGTATAGGACTGGTCATCAGTCGAATTTTTTTTTAATAAAGAATTGAAAATCCAATTGACAATTTTACCAGCTCTCACTCTAGAACCCGGGAACTGGGGACTTGTAATAGAGGAACCATAGCAACGCCATGTAAACAACAGCATTACTACACGCTCGGCCATTCTCAAGCCCATTTATAGTAGAATTTTACTGTATTTCTATAGAATTCGAAATAATTAGATACGAAGTTTAAAATATGTCATTGAATATATTATATTTCTGCATATCTAAGAAAAGTTCAGTTTGGCTTCTTTCCAAGCCGCTGATAGGGAAGTTTATATAATATGAATAAGAGGATAAGTTTTGTCCATCTTATAGAAACGTGTGAAAAGGGGAAGTACAGAGCGGAAGTCAAGTGTTTCCCGTCCTACATTTATTATTTATGCGGCGGATCACAAAACCGTTCAAAACAATTTATCGTTCGCACTTTAAACGTCCGGGCGTTTACTTCGAACGTGTCCCAACAATTTACACTATATAAAGCTTCCCACACACGATCAAAGTTTTTATCCAAAACGTTTGAAGAATGAAAAAATATTTTTTTATACAATCGACTTCACGACAATCAAATTTCATTGCCAAGCCAAAATCTACCCGGGCGAAACCGGGCTGGAAAGCTGGTGTTAAATAAATATCAACAAAACAATTGATTATACTTATTAGACAAATATTTATTTGTCCAAAAAATGAAAATATAACCTTTAAAACAAACATTACAATAATAAAGAAATTGTTTATACAAGTATTAAAATATGTTTATCTTTCATTAAATTTTAATAATGTTCAGCATTTATTTTTTGCAAATAGTGTTAATGCCTTATATATTTTGTTGATATTTGTAAAGCTCGATTTATATTATCCGGTCAGACATTGCGCAGGAACGTAGCGTTTCCGGCAAGACAAACATTTTTACATGCATTTCAAACACGAATATTTATACTTAGCGGATCCCGTCCGTTCAGACACTCGTATTTGAAATGCATGTAAAAATGTTTGTCTGCCGGAAACGCTACGTTCCCGCGCCGTGTCTGACCGGGTAATATAAATCGACCTTTAAACGGGAACTGCTTGTACATTAAATCATTTAATAAGGCAACGAAATAGCGAATAACCAAAAAAGCTACTGAATTTTTGTCATCCTTATTTGACTTTTTGAATTTCAAGAATATTTGCAATGGAAAAGTGTCTTTTATAGCAACCTAAAAAGTTTTTCTTTTAGGGGAATTTATCTCTTGAACAAAGATGAAAAAATGGTATTAAGATTACTTACTTTTTTTTAAATAATACATTTATTTTTTGTAATTTAGGCCAAACAAGAAATTTATTAAAAACACTAGCAATCTTAACATTTCCATCTTTGTAGATACTATCGAATTGAATTGAATTGTGGATTATAGACGCTCGACAACAGAGGTCATTAGCGTCTGGTAGATACTATCTACGAATAGTTACTAGTATACAGTAATCTAATACAAATAAATGGTAACAATTGTAGCTATACTTTTTTTTCCAGGAGAAAAACTGGATTTGTTTTTTTTTCCACGAAGTCGATGTGAACTTGGTATTCATATCATGACATTGACACACAAACGTTACGCTATTAAAAACTCGATAAGCATTCATTATTTACATTGTAAAAGTTCCGCAACTTTTATTGAATAATTAAAAACATCGCACGACGCAAGGTCGACTTTCTGATATCCTAATAACAATCGAAAAACTGCAAGACAGGGATGCACTTTTTTATAAATCGAATTGTTAAAAAAAATGTTTTCCTAAAACTTTGAGCTTTCGTAAATTTAAAAAAGAAAAACGATGTTTTTCAATGATTGACATGGATATTATTTTTAATCAACCAATAATAATTATTTCTAATCTAAACGTTGCGAGTTACTATGATGGAATTAGTCTTTCTATATAATAGCACAGTTAGTAAACAATTCTAATAGGTCAAAGAAATATCAACCTATAGTTCACTAGAACACTTTCAAATCGTCTTTGATAAGTTTTATCTATAATTATTTTTTTATATACATAATTTCGAAAATAACAACTTTTCATTTTTATATACAGACATTTCAAACGTATTTATTTCCAATATTTACAAATATTCAAAAGAATTTGCTGTAAGTATTGGGACCCGTCAAATGAGCATATGACATCTGGTGGCACAAAATTGTACTCAAAACGAGGGAAAATTTTACATGCTAACAGTGCAAATTTATCATGAAATTGTTTATTACAAATATAAAACAAGTAAAATAAACAAAAAGTTTATCGAAAATGGAATTCGCGACGTTTTCTAATATCATGGCATTAAACACTGTCAGTTATTGCCTTGTAAAACTTACTTTACAGCGAATTATTTTCTAATGAAATGTGGAAAAACTGTATTTATGAATTAAAAAAATATTTTATATTAATAATAAGATGTACTTATTATCATACTGTACTACAATAGTAAAATCATTTGATGATTGACAAATTTATAGGACTAACTTTGTATACAAATATTTTGAGGTTAGTAACTTACCTACTTATTACAATATGACATATTATTATGTTGCAGTTATGTGTTTACATTATTCACCTAACCCTGCCTTAAAGAAGCATTGAACGGATGATTAATTTCGTGGAGATTTTGTTTTAATTTTGATGTTTTTAAGCAATATGCTGTAAAGATTACTACTTTTGACAGCTCAGTTATCTTGTTTTTTTCACACATTTGATATGTCCAGCTTTGAAAAACCGTTCTCCTTCAACGAAATTCCTTTGTTTAGGATTCGTACCGACTTAACCACACCTGAAGATGGTAACTCGTTGCTAAAACGCGTCGTGTTAACAACACATGAAATCACAAGACGGACACCAAAATACAAGATATTTCTAATACTTCATAATATAAAACATAAAATTTAAACGTGTAATATTATCTGCATAATATGTATGATCATTTCTGAGAGAAGAGTCTAGCCGTCCGAGGGCTTGAGAATAGCCGAGCGTGTAGCAGTGCTGTTGTTTATATGGCGTTGCTATGGTTCCTCTATTACAAGTCCCCAATTCTCGGGTTCTAGCCCGAGAGCTGGTAAAAGTGTCAATTGGATTTTCAATTTATTATTAAAAAAAAATAATGAATTGAAAATATGAATTGGTGCTAGGCTCAAATAACCTTAGCTGTTGGTGGTCTTTAAAAACACACAATTTTTTTCTAGCCGTCAGACCATGAGAAGCACATTCGATTGCTGGAGGCGCCTTTTTCGCGAGGAGATGTTGGTGCGATGTCGTTTTTTTGCAGGATGAAAAGATGCGGGTCCAGCAGAGGGGATCTCCCAAAAAACGCACGCGGTGGGGTTTTGGTGCGATGTGCCGTTTTTAGTGAAATGAAGGGGGTGAAGGGTGGATTTCCCCAAAAAATGTACGCGGGGGAAGATGTTTGTGTGATGGCGTTTTTCGGGGGGTGAAAATCCAGTGAATTATTCCCAGACAGATCACGTGCTTCTCGTGGTCTATCGGCTAGACTTGTATTTCTGAACTAAATTAGTGTATACTGTACACTGGCTATAATGCCTATACCGACGAGAAATTTGATGCTCTTGACTATATTTTGTTTCCAAACCAAAATCTACCCGAGCGAAACCGGGCCGAGTGAATCCGGGCTGGAAAGCTAGCTTTTTACACAATTAGTCTATAGATGAACATTTCATGCCATTGTTTCTAAATACATTGCACAATGCGCATGCTTCGATGCACGAAACGCTTAGAATTACCAAGTGAAATCGAGAACTCAATATTTAAAAAAAGTTAAATCATCACGACAAAGTAATTTCTGTCAATTAAAAATTGTTTTGTGTTTTTTTTACACGTGATTTATATAAAATATTGTGTGAATTAGAAACACTACCTGGCCTGGGAAGAATTTATATATTTACAAGGGGATTTCATGTAATCCATATTCGACAATATCTCTCATCTCATCTTTATTAAAATCTTCCATTTCCAGTGTTAATCATTGCATGTTTTGCTGCAAACCTGCGTTAAAATTAGGGATGACGTAACGCGTTACTTTCTGGAATCCACAATAAATAAATAAATCTAAGTCTAGATTAAAAAACTCTTGTCTTCTCTAATATCAAGACTAGATTATTTTCAAGAGTCTAGATTAACCGAGTGGTTTACTTTACCTACTACTACTTAGTTTATCTAGACTCTTGAAAATTGTCTAGAGTTTTGGCAAGAGTCTTGATCTAAATAAAGCAAGTCTTGTCTTGTCTTGAAAATTTCTAGACAAGACGAGACAAGAGTCTAGGAAGTCTAGATCTAGACGGCAACACTAGACCAAAGCACAGGCTCCCTCTATTTTCAGGTCAGACCCAACTGAATGATTCACAAACTATTTAATCAGCCGATTTAGCAGTTACTGGTGAACACATGTATATGAAAATACTTGGTAGTCATTCATGTGATTAAAAATTGCGTGTCAGCGCCAGACCTTGCGGTCCATAAACTCCATACAAAACTAGAGTGGTTATAATTTAATTTTATGCATACCTACACAGTAATATGTATTGGTTCTTTTATAAGATTAATTTACAATAAATTGCTAACAGATGTCATACTTATAGTTCTATAGTTCTGCCATTAAAAGGATATATGCTCGATTGTACTCGGCAAGTCGGATATTCGTCGTCATTGCTAGTTAAAATGCAGCACATTATATTAAAGGGCGTGCTTCAAATCTGATAACACTATTGTCGTGAAATGGTCGGTGCCTACATATTATGAGGGCTTAAAATATAATACTTACATGCCCAGTATTCATAAACATTATTAACATGACGTATGTGTCTGGGCTTACAAATATGGCATTTCTAAATTGAACCTGCATTAATTTTTGAAGTGAGTAATTTTTGCCTGTGTATTGAACGAAAGTGAACCGCCACGCTTCGGGTCGGTAACGCTGAATCGGGTTTACTCGGCTCAAACACGAAAACGGAAAAGGTATTTGTTGTATGCTGGTAATAAGTTTTTTTGTAGTTCATAAGTGCGCTAATAGATGACACTAAAACTTAATTGAAAAGGTTTTTGTAGTGTGTTGGTAATAAGTTATTTGTAGTTCATAGGTGCGCTAATAGATGACACTAAAACATATATATATACATATAAACATATATATATATTTAAAAATTAGAAAATCAGAAGTTTTCACTTCTGTCGTGTGGTTATAAGCACACACCGACTTTTTTATATACTTGGAGCTTAATACTTAACCAGTTCTCGCTTATTTAGGTTTGACTGTATTATGAAAATTTGGTTTCCTTCAAAATATGGGGGGGGGCAATCCTCCCCCGAATTACGCCTATGCTCATTGGGACATGGAATAGTTACTTAACAGATGTTTATAGGCGTATAGCGTGCTGCGTAATAATGAATGTTGTGTGCGGTTAAATTAACAAAACATTTCATTGCTATGCCAGGTGCAAAGAGAGACAGGTTACAAATTTAAATACTTAGGTACATTTATAACGTCTATGTGGTTTGTTAATTTGATTCAAAGTAGAGAATTATTGCGCCAATTCAGCTCTTCTTGATTAATGATAAACCGTTTTAACATCCGAAGAAATATGGTTTAGTGACATGATTCCCAAACTTTTGACGCGACCCGTTCTAGACTAGACGAATTAGGAAAAATAGAGGAAAAACGTATGAACAAGGGGGATTTTGTGGAAAATTGTCGAGGATGGTCCCCTTATAGTAACATACTAAAAATCACACCCTTCACTTCTAATTTCTAATTCGCCTAGTAATGATTTTTACAAGCTTTTATTTAACTTGCAATGTATGTTAGTGTGTTTGCTGGTTTGTGTGTTTGTTTAGATCAAATCTTTCAAGTCAATTTTGAACGACTTCCACGTATCCGATCGATTTGAAATTTTGTACACATATGTTTTCCCGATGACAATACATGAATAAATCGTTTTTAGAAATAAATTCAACCCCTAAGGGTTTTTTGACTAATCAACGCTCAGGCCAAATCGCTGAAGCTAGAAACTTGAAATTTGGGCAGTTCATTCCTTTTCTGACGTAAGCATCTACTAAGAAAATTCGCTCTTCTAGTCCTTAAAACTTTACAATTACAGACTAAGTTACGATTTAGTTTATTTTTATTAAAGTTATTAACTTCTGTATAAATCATTAAAAACATGACTCTCTCATGATGTGGACTTTGTAGGCGCGTTACTATATATATAGGAACACATCGATCGATAGCCAGTAAATAGTGCTTGTATTGTACAAAGTGTGGAAATTACCAATTTATAATATTATTAAGTTTAGATTTGAACGATGTTTCAAAATAAATAAACGGTATAGTCGAAGAATATAAAAGTTATTTAATGCAATGTTGTATTGTTTCAACTGTAATTATAGGATACGTGTTAATGTAACCTTTTGTTATGCCAGTTTGTATTTTCTACACATCAATTATAAATTCGCACTTTCCACGTTATATATAACAATTCTAAAGCTCTCACAGAAGTTCATGTATTTGTTTATTTTCATTAGCTATTAAAATAAACTTTTTACAACTTGAACGTTACTGATTTATTGTTTAAATACAATAATTTACACGCCGTTTCATAGATTAATCATTCATCAGACTTCAGTTGGCGGAAATTCTTCAATGAATGTGTGAGTCTGTTTTTCACTTCAGTAAAAATCGAACAAAGTGCCTACACCGTTTGTGAAGGGTTTCGTACTTGAAAATTAAATGAATTACCTCGCTAACAACATTGGATGGAACTTCTCCGAAGACTATGAGTCAGCTAATTTCTAAGACCTTGAAACACGATATTGGCGCAGCTGTGCCTATTTAATACATTATAAAATTGGCAGCTTGTTCGCTAAAAACATATTGGCCGCTTGCGCAGCATGGTATGCGCGAGTTACGTTTACCACTTCGAGTGATTCAACTTTATAAGCTGTGGTAGAACCACGGAATAATAAATGACAAGAGTCTAGCCGTCAAACCATGTTGAGCCCGTGATCTGTCTACGAATAGTTCACATAATCTTCGACGCTAATGACCTAAGTTGTCGACGCGTCTATAATTTACAATAAAAATAAATAAACACATAATCTTCACACCGCGAAAAACGCCAAAGCACAAATATCCCCCTCGCGTACCTTTTTTTGGTGAACTCCCCCTGCACTGTCCTTTAATTTCGCAAAAACGCTACATTGCACCCCTCTGCATCGTGCGTTTTTTGGGGAATTCCTCCCTGCATCCCCATCTTTTTCACCCCGCAAAAAAGCCCCATCGCACCAACAACCTCCCTCCCCGCAAGAATCTCTCCCCTTGCAATCGTGGGCAAAACCCAAAGTGTACACCCCGCTAAGTGTGATTGTATGATAAAAAAATTCGACTGATGACCAGTCCTATACTTCCCACCTAGTAAATATTTGCAAAAAATAAACACTCTTTTTTTATTCTTTGAAAAAAAGCATGATCCTCTTTTTTGTTTAGTGATCTATAATGATGGCTAGCTTAATATAGCAAAAATCATGGTTACCTTGATTTACGCTGGCGACCATAGAATCATCGAGAACAAGTAACAATGGTGAGGCGTGGCATAATATCGAAGACACACGTAATCACCAGAATGTTCTGGAGAGCGCGCGAGCGTGGGGGGGTCAAGCTGCTAGCTCTATATAAGCAGGAGCAGTTATCAGAAAAACAACAACGAGAGTCGTGTGACAGTGTCGATTTGAAATAAATACAGCATATAAATTGTTCAGTGTGATTAAAGCGCTTCAGTTCGTTTAAGAATTACTGTTCGTGTTATTATTATATAAACAGTGTTGACTGTTAGAATTGAGATATAATTGTTACATTTTATTGTTATCTATTTTTACATTTTTAATTATTGTAAATAAATAATTTATTCCACCCACGTAAGAAAACAGTTTTGTTACAATATTTAGAAGATGGTTTCATTGTTCTGTGGTAAAACCATAGAACAGTTCTTTGAATAGAAGTTAGAACAAACTAAAGTAAATAAAACAAATTGCCGTTCTAGCGAAAACTTTCTAATGAGAATATTTCCGTCCATCTCAGAAATTGACGGTGTGCGCTGTGCGATATTTCTTTTTCACTATAGTCTTAGTTGCGCCGATGCTTGATTACAACAGTAAAACAAAAGACTGACACGTTCGTCATTTTGAACAGTTCACATATTGTGAACAGTATTTTTATCCGCTGAACACAGAACAAGCTTTTCTTATTGCCGTTTCTCTTAGAGACAAATCTCATTTATCCTCAGTCAAGAAAACACGCTCGAGTGCTTTTCTTCCTCTTTTATTAGCTATTGAGTTTTTCTTTTAAAACAATCCCATTTCCTGCTTTTTTATGGTCAAACTGATCGCAATAATCGTCAGAAAACTTCAACAAAATGGCCGTTATAAAAAAATATGATTATATAACTGTCGAATACATAAGGCTGTTGAAAAACTGTTTGTAACAAATTTATAGAATGATTCAAAAATACGCGACGAAAATTTTCAGGAGGCAATTTTAGGAGCAATTATTAAGGAATATTTAATTCTAGTGACCACATATATTTTATCATTTTTTTTTTTTTTTTGGAAACAGAAAACTAATATGTAAGTAAATACCGCATAGAGTAAACAAATATTTAATATTATTACAAAATTGTTTAGACAGTGGATACAAAAGAGCTGTATGCAAATTTTTAAGGTCCTGGGACAGTATTGTTATTTTTTTGCCTAGAAATCGTTTCTCCAAAAGTAATAACTTCAGGCAAGGTGTTTTGAGAAAATTAATAACTAATCAAAGACCTTCAACCAGAAATATCTTCGTTACTGCAAAAATATAATTTTCAACTATATATTTTCAATTTATTAAAATTAATTATAAATTGAAAATTAGTACTAGACCCAGATGAATTAGCAGTTAAAAGAAGAGCTAAGGGATTCTACAAATTGGATATTTAATACCGTTTTTAAAATTGGCTACAAGAAAAAGTATTGCTATAATTTAAAAACATAAAAAAATTGTATTTAAGTTTAATTATTTGTTTGTAATAAACTTAAAACTGATATGATGAGAATTTAGTACGGCTAAAGAATTGTATTGGAGTTTTGGAAAAGATGCAGCCAAATATATTTAATAGAGTGCCCGCGGTGAGAGATGAAGCCAGGCACGTCATCAATAATATGCTAGTGAACGCCTGCTTGCCCGCAGACAGTACCGTGTACACAAAACTGCACATTGGGTTTTATGACGTTAGGTACAATTTTGGCAAACTGCTATTCATGACAATAAACAGCCAATAGCAAGCTAGAAGGCGGCCGCAATGCATTCACGTTACTATGACGCGGTGGCTTCATCTTTCGACGCGCGAGGTCTACTTGAGAATAATCTTTCGGGATTTCAATTTTTGAGCTATTCTGTATATCAAACAACATCCAGTAGTCTATTGTTATGTTATTCAAAGTGTTTTGTTGTGGAATGTTTCTTTCGACGCGCGAGGTCTACTTGAGAATAATCTTTCGGGATTTCAATTTTTGAGCTATTCTGTATATCAAACAACATCCAGTAGTCTATTGTTATGTTATTCAAAGTGTTTTGTTGTGGATTGTTTTGCTACAATAGTTTTCACAACTCAAATAGCACAAACAGTGGTCAAAATTCATTTTTAGTGTATTTGCCATAATATGGCACATACACTATTGGCGTCGGTCGGATGGCGGGACCTAGGGGTCGGACCAAAATTTCTCGACGTTTCATAGCCTCCTGAACACTTTGGCACCATTTTTGAAAATGTTTATATATATATATGTATGTATATATATATATTTATATTTATATATATATATATATATATATATATATATATGTGTGTGTACACGATAACTCTCGACAGACTTAATCGATTGAAACGAAATTTGGTACACACATTGGAACCCATCACCGCAAGAAGCCTATTTAAAATGGGCCCGATCGGACCATTTTCAGGGTTGTATTTAGGGGTTCCAAAAAGTTTTTGAGCCCAAAAATACCGAAAAATTTGTCAGAATCGTTTCAAAATTGAAATTTAACTCTTTAGTAAAGATTAAAATATGCTGCTAAAATTTTAATAAAATCGGCCCGACAGGACCGGACTTTCAAATTTTATGAAAACACTAGTTTGTTGATACGGATTTACTTATGGAAGGGTGTATTTAATTGGGTGTACTGATAAAATCCATGTCTAATATTGAAATTTAGAAAAATTTAATTATTTTAAGGGATGTATTAAGGGGTTAAATTTTTTATTTTGTCAAAAAACAAACTTAAGTTTACATAATAATGCCACAATGCCTGTATTAGCAAATACACTATATTGTCGGCAGGGTTTTGGCACTGCGACCCGAGTTTTTTTATTTTAATATTGTTTCAGGTTTAACAATGAAGCGGCTTCAACATCCACATATTTGCCAACTTCGTTGAAAGCCTGGAATTATTTTGGTGAGTTCATTTAATTTTTTTTTTCATTGTCGTTCTAAGAGTAATCGGGCTATGCCTACATTAAAGAGCCTTTTACAAGAGCCTTTTACAAGAGCCTTTTACAAGAGCCTTTTACAAGAGCCTTTTACAAGAGCCTTTTACAAGAGCCTTTTACAAGAGCCTTTTACAAGAGCCTTTTACAAGAGCCTTTTACAAGAGCCTTTTACAAGAGCCTTTTACAAGAGCCTTTTACAAGAGCCTTTTACAAGAGCCTTTTACAAGAGCCTTTTACAAGAGCCTTTTACAAGAGCCTTTTACAAGAGCCTTTTACAAGAGCCTTTTACAAGAGCCTTTTACAAGAGCCTTTTACACCTCTATGCGTATTCACCGAACATTGTTAAAGATAGAAGTTACTAATCTTAGAATAAATTTATTCCTTGGAATAAAATTAACTTTCAATTCACCAAGCAATTCATTCGATAGTAGGGCATGCAAATATTCGGATGTTTCAGGTATTCGAATATTCGCTCAAATTTTAGCCAATATTCGAATATATTCGAATATATTCGAATATATTCGAATAATTGGTAAAAATAATAAAAACACTGGAACTTCAATAAATGACTTTTAATTATTTAAAATCAACACGCTTACTGCACGTCCATAAATCCAATCAATATTTTAACAACAAAAGCAGCTTACTTCTAATTAAAAAGAGATCAAATAATCATTTTTACTTTACTTAGTTACGTAAAAATTCAGATCAAATTAACTAAATATTAGAGCGCACATAGCTTCCGAGAACCATAGATCAAATGAACATATTTAAGTAATCAAAAAAATTCAAAATTCTTTCTTTCTGTTTTTCCTATTCAAACAAAAATATTAAATGAGCATCTAAGACGCATTTTTATTAATTTGTACCACAAAAGTATGGGATATTGCTCCCCTATAAAAAAAAATACTTCACAAATAAATAATACGTCTATTAGCTCGTGCGAAGAGCAAATCAAGCAATTAAGTACACGTACGTAACGTAACGTAAGTAAATAGTTATATCAAATAAACATGCAATAATTAACAAAAAAAAACTTTCCTCGCCCCGTTTCGATTCCCCTCCCACGCCCTAGCGCGAACTTAAAGCTAGTGTAGCGTTTGTAAGATGTTTTAGCGCCGCCGTAAACCGTTTCTAAACAATTTTAATTCTTAACAAATAATTCGAATATATTCGAATAACAGGAATTACTATTCGAATAATAAATGCAGCCGAATATTCGCTATATTCGAATATTCGAATTGCATGCCCTATTCGATAGAATAGTAACTTCAGGTAAAAATTTATTTTATACCATACACCTTGGAAATTTTGTCAAATATTTTGATTCTAAAGCATGTTCACCAAAGATCCGATCGATGGCGTATCGATCGAAAATGTAAAATGGTGAATATGTATTGACATATTTTACTGGCAAAAGCCTTTACCTGAAAGATATGAAATTAATAAAAATATTCACAGGTAGTCAGGACATTTAATAAAACAGAACTCTGTTTTGACTACCTGTGAATATTTTTATTATATTTAATTTTTCCTGGACGTGATTCAAAACATAAATATGAAATTAATATTTACGTGAAAAGGTCGCCAGGCCATGAAGGAATTTGTGCATTTCGTGTCCACCCTATTTTACTAGGCAAATAAATATTTATACCCTTGAAATTGGACATAATAGTTTTTCTTACGATTTATACCTGCAGTAAACTTAACTACGTTTGGTGAATTGAATTATCGCTATTTATTTCGAATAATAGTTTAATACCAGAGGAATAAATCAACGGAATAAATAACTAACTAGGCCTATGTGACGTAAATATTTTAAGTATGCATACAGTTGTTACACCAGATATCTGATTATCAAAATTTAAGAGCGATGTAAAATTTTACGAAAGGTGTATACACATTTTTTTGAGTGCAAAAAACTGTTTGTCAAGGAATTGTAAATCTGTCATCTCATCTGCATTTATTACCAAAGTCAATGCTCAGAATCCATTATAAGTAACTGACAGATACTACGGTAGATATTTCAAATTACGTCAATCGAAATTGAGTGACACGCGACTTCTGAATAATTTAGTCGCCGGTAAGGTCAATGTCTATGTATAATTAATTAGTAACCATGTGGATAGTATATGATATATATACCTGTATTATGTATAACTGTCCCTTGTACTTTTCCCTACTGCAAATACTTGAAAATCAAGTATAATATTTAATGCTATTCTGTATGATCAATGTAAGAATTTTACAGTGCTGTTAAATTTTTGTCTCACTTTAACATACGTGATGTTAAATGCGTTAGAAAGTGACAGAAATTTAACACGACTGTATAAATACTAAAATGATACTTGAAAATCAAGTATAATATTTAATGCTATTCTGTATGATCAATGTAAGAAGTTACAGTGCTGTTAAATTTTTGTCTCACTTTAACATACGTGATGTTACATGCGTTAGAAAGTGACAGAAATTTAACACGACTGTATAAATACTAAAATTGGCCGACGAGAATAGCACCATTAATCTCTACGGAATAATATTTTGGACTGAATACATTATTTCTTGGTGTCGATGTTCTTATATGGACAGAGTCCAAGAGGCAAAAGTCGTTTAGAAAATGAAGGAGTAACCACCTTCAGCATAACAACACGAATACAGTAGAAAATTGCGATAATAAATATCGATTCTTATGATAATCGTTTGAGCGAAGTCCAAAATGGTGATAAATAAATATTGATTCAAAATTGTTATACATCAATGACACATTTCACGATGATTTTCGAGTAAAAGAAAATCATTTTTTATAAAAACATTTTTCAAGACTGCCTTAAATTTATTTAAAAAAATAATTTTTTACTGGAAAAAATGGCAAAATGTTTTTTTATTTTTAAAATATCTCCAAAATTGTATTAATGGATATTATGCCGAAGCTTCAATTTTTTACTGGTTGCCATTTTGGAATGAATTCTATCTTTAAAATTTTCATAAAAATATAGATTTGTCATCGAGATTTTATATGAATTTGTGCTGTTGTGCCGCAGTAATTAGTTCACCCCCTCGATTCATGGATTCTCTCCTATATGTAAAATGATCCCTCTTATTTACAAATTAGGCGGAATAATATTTTTATTATCGATTAGTGTTGAATTCCACATGTTGCCCCTGAGGCTGGGCTCACAGCAATTAGGCAAAACTGCTTTAAGCATAACTGTGTTTCAGGTATTTAAATGGAGCTATCATACACCAATACAGCAACATGTTTAATGCAGCTTTAAGCAAGTTTATGCATTTTATTGGAGAATAAATTACGCTTTTACGCAAGTTTACCTAGAATTAGGCAACATATTTTTATATAATTGTACAAAAACGTATTTGTTTTATGCAGAAATGCCTTTGCTTAAAACAGACTTAAAAATAAACTAGAGTCTTGATGTTAGACAAGACAAACGTTTTTTAATCTAGACTTAGTGAAGTCTTGATATTTCAAGACAAGACTTAAGTGAAGTCTTGTCAGTTGTCTTGATATTTCAAGACTTAGACAAGACTTAAGTGAAGTCTTGTTTTGATATTTCAAGACAAGACAAGACTTTGAAAGTCTTGTCTTGTCTAGACGGCAACACTAGGTAAAATATGGGACATGTATTCACGATTAACTTGTATAACATATAAGAAATTTTATACAAAAAAAATATTTTAATATGTCTGGTTGTTGATGTAACAAAGAAGCTTGTCTTGTTAGATTGCTTCTAAGAATCTGTCGTGAAGGACCGGATTTTACCTTCGGTAAATATTTAAATACATCAAGAGTTAAAACAGTGTTGAAGGCATCATGTAAACACAGTGTATTTGTTCTATCAAAGTGGGTACCGAGTGTTCGTTTTGAGAGTTTCGTAGTAGAGAGCATCAGTCGTTAAAGTTTTCTAGCTCCTAAACTATAAATGATAACGTTTAATAGAAAATTTTTCGTTAGAAAGCAGCCAATTATATAATTTATTCGAAACATATTGGAAAAAATCATTTTACCAACCATAGTCACAGTCAGGATTCTAACCTGAACCTTTTCACTTTCGCTGCGGAATGAGCTTACAATACTGAACCGTGACATCATTACCAAAATAATATTCTCCTTATATGCTTCAGAATCAATAGATTTTCACTACATGCGAGTGCATATAAGGAGAATATTAGTTTGGTAATCATGTCACGGTTGAGTACTGTAAGCTCATTCCGCCGCGAAAGTGGAAAGGTTCAAATTAGAATCCTGACTGTGACTATGGTTGGTAAAATGATTTTTTCTGGCGTTGCTATGATTCCTTTATTACAAGTCCCCAGTTCCCGGGTTCTAGCCCGAGAGCTGGTAAAAGTGTCAATTTGATTTTCAATTTATTATTAAAAAAAAAATGAATTGAAAATATGAATTGGTGCTAGGCCCAAATAACCTTAGCTGTTGGTGGTCTTTAAAACAAAATCAATCGATTTTCACCCTCTTTCATATGTTCAATTGATGTGAAATTTTGCAGTTTTTATGATAATACGATATTCTAATATCTTGGCTATAATAATATTTATATAACAAGTTAAAAAATGGGAATAAAAATTAGGTGGTGGAAGTGACGGTGTTGATGGTGGGAGAACGCGTCTCCAGGCATTTAAAATTTAAAGAGGTTATAATATTATATATAAGGACTAAAAATTAGAAATGAAAATATATTTTAAAAAAAATAAAAAACGTTTATATATCAACGCACCAAAAAGTAGAAAATAAATTCTTATTGACCGCACAAAAGAATATTTCATTCCGATAAGCAATGCGGTACAGCCAGAAGCACGCTTGATACATAACAAAACACGGCGGGAGAGAACTGCAGTAAAAAGAAGAAAACTAACAAAAACAAAAGAATTTTTTCATGCATTTTGTCGCGTGTTGAATGTAAGAGATCAGGGGCGTTGTCGCTATAAAGGTGATACGCATTATTTTAGTATGATTTCAGTAGAATTATCGCTAGGCGCACTTGATAAAACATGACTGAATAAAAATAAATACACAAACACTTGAAAAATTCTACACATTTATTAATCTCAACGATCGTTTCGGATTTCTAGCCCATCATTAGGAAAGTTCAAACTAAAACCAAGTTAGTATTAACTCTCCTGATGATGGGCTAGAAACCCGAAACGATTTTTGCGAGATTAATAAATGTATAGAATTTTTTATTACACATTTATTATACATTTACACATTTATTACACATTTATTAATCTCAACGATCGTTTCGGGTTTCTAGCCCATCAAGAAAGTTCAAACTAAAACAAAGTTAGTTTTAACTCTCCTGATGATGGGCTAGAAACCCGAAACGATCATTGCGAGATTAATAAATGTGTAGAATTTTTTATTACTTGCAACTCCCGCTTTTATAATAATTTTGAACCTAAATCATTAAATATTATTTTTTCCTTTTTAGTGCATTTCAATAAAAGCTTGTCTCTAAAAAGTTTTTTTACTAATATTTTATTTGTAGACGATTCATGGAATTGAAATTCAAATACCTACATTAAACACAATATCGAATAAATTTCGTGGGGAGATCACAGCCAACAAAAATCGGGAAAACGGCTGACTGCACTTAAAATCCTTTTTTTGTCGTATTTGCGTCTCTCGATTGTAAGACTTTACGCCACTGAATACATTTTCAAGTGTTTGAATACATTTCAATTAACTTTCGAGCGATAGGTCTTTTGTAAAGATCTTGAAGGGCTGTCTGTTTTGACCATTGTTCAAAACAAACTTTCTTGATTGTACGTGTATTTAAAGTAGGTACCTAGTGCTTTCTTTAGATGTCACTACCACACATTTTAATTTCTCTTATAGCTACGGCGATTACTTATCTTTAAATAATTTTGTGCACCTTAAAGACTTCAGAAGAGAGACACCCGATAATAGACTTGGGCATTTTAGTTCACTATAAAGAGCCCTCAATTTAGTTCATCATTCTAATTCGCTCTTATAGTTCGTTAGTTCGCTTTTAAAAAGTTTTAATAACTCGAAAACCGTGAGGGTTTTGCTGAGGTCATCCTTTGTTGTTTGGACATTTTCTTTTCTGTGAAATGCATTTATTTTATCTTCCTATAGTAAGTTGATGGATCTCTGGAACACTAAGTCAGTTTAATGGTTATCGTTCTAAACGAGTCGTCTGTTTTATGGCGGTCGTTTTTTCACGTTCTGTCAAACATCCTTTTTGTAACATTTGCTCTGCTATATTGTTTTTTTTTGTCTAATTATTCTGCGTCAGACAAGTGAGCAATAATATACTACATCCGACCTGTGCGAACAAATAAAAAAATAACAACGCTTTTAACATACTTTTACATGAAAAATGGAGCTTGAACAGTGCTACTTTTGCCATTTAATAATATTCACTCGATAAGTTAAAAACTTCGATATACATTTGTGAGTATTTAAAGTAAGACATCAATATTTTCGACATATATTTGTGGGTATTTAAGGTAAGACATCAATATTCTAAACTGCTGGTCATTAGACTGTTTAAATCATAACCCTACTTTTTTATTTATTTCGTATTCGGGTAAAAATAACGCAACGCTCGGTTTTTGATGTGTAAGCCTCTAAGCTCTCGTTCCACGGTACGGGCTACTTGGGAGTTTGAGCGTCAGACGTAACTCATGTAGATGTGAGTTCGAGCGTCAGACGTAAGTCATCAATTTGAGTTAGAGCGTCAGATGTAAGTCATGTAAATGTATACTGTTCGCGTGTAGTGAAACCAATATGAGCTCACATATTTACACATCAACTCTTGTGAATACCGCGTCACTCACAGCTTTTTCTGTTATATTTTCATGTTAAAGGATTTGGACTATGGAAGCATGTATTGCTTTCTGACAAAACCATGGTAAGCTTAAAACCATCAGATGTCGCGGTGATTGCAAGTATGACGAAGACCTGGAGAAAGATTTTCTGCTTGCGAAATAGCTCTGCAACTCGGTGCAGGCGTCGAAACAAATTCCTTTCTAGAACACTGTCTCTTGCAGAGGTATTGCAGGTATCAAATGTATCACGAGGTCTTCACCATATTTGTTCACGAACATCTGGTAATTTCAAAGCTTAACCCTGGTTTTGTATCAGAAAACAAATGGTTTATGTCGATTTTTTAACCGACTTCAAAAAAAGGAGGTTTCTCAATTCGACCATATATATTTTTTATGTTTTATGTATGTTCGCGGATAACTTCGTCGTTTATGAACCGATTTTGAAAAAACATTTTTTATTTGAAAGGATATACTTTCAGATAAATCCCATAAAAATTTCATCAAAATCGGTTCAGTAGTTCGGCTGATTTTAATAAAAAAGTAAGTAACGGCGTGTGTTTCTTTAAGGTAAATGTTACTTTTTGACACTAAAAAGTAAAAAATAAAAAACTTTTTAACAAAAAAAAACCTCCTTCAAAAAGGCACTAAAAAGAGGAAAATAATGAAATTTTGAGGTCTGTGCCAATTAAAATATGAAGTCGGTTAAAAAGTATAGTATAGTGATTAATATCTTCTTTTTAACCAATTTCATATTTTAATTGGCACAGACCTCAACATTTCATTATATTCCTCTTTTTAGTGCCTTTTTGAAGGAGGTTTTTTTTTTGTTAAAAAGTTTTTTATTAATACCTACGGATATACCTATCTATTTGTTGTAACGTGTAAAACATTTAACTCCACATAAATTTAAACTGCGTTTTCAGACGGCTGATATATTTTTAAACATTGATATGTCACTTTTGTATATAACCATAGATGTATACTTTGAAAAAATTCGTTTGATATATGTTTATATACTTTTTGTCCTATTGAAAATGGACAATGAAAAATTAATGTTTCGGAACATCAGAAATATTGGTGGCTGGTAGCCTATCGCAATAAAAATATGAATGGCCTATAAATTTTAATATAGGTCTATTAAACTTCATAATAGTGTCGACTAAAGGTGTAAACCTTAGACTATAGCGAGGAAGACACTTAGAATGTCACAATATAAAATAGCAATTTGTGTAAATGTGTTACCAAGGAAGCACATACATTCCAGTTTCTATGAAATTAGGACCATTTTTTACCCGACTGCGCACGCAAAGGAGTGGTAATGTGTTTAACAGCCTATGTATGCATGTATATATGTATGTTTGTATGTTCCTTTGAAGCACTATACAGACCAAACGCCTGGGCCGATTTTTATGATTGACACGTCAATCGACTCCCCTTAGTCCGGCGAGTGTCACTAAAGACATGACGTTAGTGAAAATTCAATATGGCGACTACGGGACGCCATATTGTGAAAATGAAAAAAAATGAAAGTCAACAAACTATGTCAAGTGGGGTATCGTTGAATAGGTATTTAAAAATCATTTTGAGTTTTCCCTTAACATTTTTCGATTCGACTGACCGTTTAGGATCTATATCGATTTATTTTTAACTAAAAACATTAGAAATAAAAAATTTATTTTAAAAAACAAAAAACCCGACTGCGTAAAAATCGAACTTAAAAGATGGAAACAAGATCAAATGATAACATGCAGTCGAAGGTATTTCTGTTCAATTTGTTACTAATGCCTCCGACTGCATGTTATCATTTGATCTTGTTTCCATCTTTTAAGTTCGATTTTTACGCAGTCGGGTTTTTTGTTTTTTAAAATATTTTTTTTTTATTTCTATGTACAGTACTACAGGGGCGTAGAAACGTGTCTTAATTGTTATACAGGGTGCTGAATTGCTTTGCGGGTAAGAGGGATTTAACCCGTAAAATCAAACTTTTGCGATTTCCTGCTTCCCTAATTATTTTAGGAAAAATATCCTCGACTAAAAGTTTTAGAACATAAAATTCTGTATCTAAATCATTAAACAAAGTTAATTTTGCATGCTTTGTAACTACCGAAATTTGATATGAAAAGACAAGACTTTCAAAGTCCTTGTCTTGAAATATGACGACAAGACTTCACTAAGTCTAAGTCTAGATTAAAAAACTCTTGTCTTGTCTTGAAAATTTCTAGACAAGACTTTTGTAAGTCTTGTCTTGAAAATCTAGACAAGACAAGACAAGAGTCTAGAAAGTCTAGGTCTAGACGGCAACACTAGATTAAATGCAGGGAACTGGGGGCTTGTAATACAGAAGCCATGGAAGCGCCAACGGCATTGCCGCTGAAATTCTTCATATAAAAAACAATTTTGAAAAATAATTTAGGAACATGAAAATCATCAGATATGTGTTTACAAAAAAAATGCTTGTAATTAAGTAATCCAGTAAATAAATAATCACAAACTTGCGTTTTTATTCATAAAAATTTACATGTGATAAATTAATTAAAAATGCAAATACTATTTCCACTTCATAAGATACGTTGTTTGAATGCATATTCCAGTTTTATTTTAATTTTAATATTAAATTTGCATGCTGATATAAAAGTTAATAAATTCTGGAAAATAATTAATTAATTTAAAGTTCTATTTTTAATTTTTATAGTCAAATGAGAAACAGCATTTGTTTTAAAAATGGTGGCAGCGTAAGGCGAAAATATGTAGTTTTAACGTTTGAAAGAAAAAAAAATGTTTTACAGATGTTCATACGGTCTTCGTAATTTCAACCTTGGTTTTTAAAAATACTTCTGAAAATAGAAAACAAAAATATTTTAACTACTTACGGAAAGCTTATCGCTCTAAATTACGAGACTGCAGTGGCGTAGAACAGAGAACTGAAACAGGAGAAAAAACAATTACCTTCTGTACGGAATTATATCCAACCTGACACAAATAAAAATTTTACTGTGTTGTTTTAAGCTCTCCATATTTGCACAATTAACTTTTTTAAAAGCATTTTTGTAATAGTTTATTTTCATAATTTCTGCAAAAAAAACATAACAACGGTATACAGTCGTCAAAAAAGATAAAAATACAAGTCTAAAATCGCATAATCAATAAAAACAATTTACCACCAGGACTTTCCTTAGAACCGTTTTAAATGTCCATGTCGAAGATACATTTTTTATTTCATCTAGGAAATTATTATAAATGTTAACAGCATTAAAATACGGAATTTTTGTATAAAGATTTAAATTGGCTCTTGGCACAATTAAATGACTTTTGCAACTCCCATACCTCATCTCTGTGTCCAGGTTCTATCCAAGATATTATCTACAATCTACATATTATATATTTTTTTTCTGTCCGTGTGTATGTGACCGAGTGTATTTGATGAAATTTTGTGTGTATGATTAAATTGATTCGAGCGAACGAGCGAAGCGAGTTAGTAGTATATTAATAAATTTCGAGCGAACAAGCGATGCGAGTGAGTAGTGTATCAATAAATTTCGAGCGAACGAGCGAAGCGAGTGGGTAGTATATTAATAAAGTTCGAACGAACGAGCGAACCGAGTGAGTAGTGTATTAATAAAATTCGAGCGAACGAGCGTAGCGAGTAAGAAATGTATTAATAATATTCTTAGCACGCGGAAAATTCCTAGCGCCCGGGCTTTCTTAGCACCCGGGCGAAGCCGGAACGGGCCGCTAGTATTTTGTATTTTTAAACTGACCATTTAAATAATTTAAACTTACGTATCGGTACTAGGCCCAGATATATGCGTGAAAGTAGCTTTAAATAAAAAAAAATTAAAAAGAGGCTTGGTGTGTAAATAAAATCACACTGTTAACTTCCCATTGGGTTCCCTTAGATATAAAAAAAAAAACATTAATTGAAATTTTCCTACAAATCTAATCAGGTATTATGTAAACACGTGTCGAATGAATTATTGATCCGGAGTCGATATTATTATTTGTCCTCGAGATATACGAGCCGAATAAAAGTTCACCAACGTACAAACGAACGTACGTACACACACACACACACACACACACACATATCTCTAAAAACAGTAGAGTCGGACTCTAGAGACCTCAAAACACACAGATATGTCAAAATTTTTCATTCGCAAAATCGGACCCATTACAATAACTTTCAATGGGAAGTTAAAAAAAACTCGGGTCGCAGTGCCAAAACCCTGCCGACAATATAGTGTATTTGCTAATACAGGCATTGTGGCATTATTATGTGAACTTAAGTTTGTTTTTTGACAAAATAAAAAGTTTAACCCCTTAATACATCCCTTAAAATAATTAAATTTTTCTAAATTTCAATATTAGACATGGATTTTATCAGTACACCCAATTAAATACACCCTTCCATAAGTAAATCCGTATCAACAAACTAGTGTTTTCATAAAATTTGAAAGTCCGGTCCTGTCGGGCCGATTTTATTAAAGTTTTAGCAGCACATTTTAATCTTTACTAAAGAGTTATATTTCAATTTTAAAACGATTCTGACAAATTTTTCGGTATTTTTGGGCCCAAAAACTTTTTGGAACCCCTAAATACAACCCTGAAAATGGTCCCATCGGGCCCATTTTAAATAGGCTTCTTGCGGTGATGGGTTCCAATGTGTGTACCAAATTTCGTTTCAATCGATTAAGTCTGTCGAGAGTTATCGTGTACACACATATATATATATATATAAATATATATATAAATAAATATTTAAATTCATACATATATATATAAACATTTTTAAAAATGGTGCCAAAGTGTTCAGGAGGCTATGAAACGTCGAGAAATTTTGGTCCGACCCCTAGGTCCCGCCATCCGACCGACGCCAATAGTGTATGTGCCACTAAAAAGATACTAACGTTGCTTTAATGAAAAAATTCCATTCCTTCAAATTAGAACGCAAACGAAGTGTAGAAACATTTTTTTTCAGTGAAAAACAAACAAAAATGTTTTTGTGTTTTCTGTTTAGAAATAATTATCCGTCTATGTTATAGGACATAGGTCTAATGTACCTACTCGTACATATTAGGTATATAGGTATTATATATACCTAACATGAGATTTACTTTTTTGTGTGATATAAAAAAAATAATATAACCATAGACGTCGTCCGTCGACCTTGTGGGCGCTTCGGTGAGCACCCATGAGAATTTTTGGAGGTAATGATGAATTTTCACTGACATCACAGTGAATGCTTGCAAATTATATTTAACACACACGCACTGTAAAAAAAAGGATGTAAAAATACTTTGAAAGTTAAAGTAGAATTCGCTCGATTTTCTAAGTGATTTTACATTATTATTTATTTTTACACAGAAAACTTCATAAAAACTTGGACTTTTACTGTAAGGCTAAACAAATTTGTGATTTTCACGTAAAGTAAATTAAAATTACGTAATTTGTGTAATATTCCAATAAAGTGTGTAAAAATTACAAAATAAAATGTATAGTTACATATATAAAATGGATGAATACAAAACAAATTAATGTAAAATTAGTAACCACGCATGCGCAATGTGGCAATCTACGCGATGTGGCGATACCTGTTTGCGACGCCATTGTCTCTTTGTGTACCTATTACCAGATTAATCGCTGGCTACAAATGGACCATCGATAATCTATGTAATCGGCCTTCTCATTTCTTACAGTGCGCCGTTTTTTTTTTCGACAGTCCGCCAGCAGTTCCTACTCGACCGATTTACATTTTTTTTAAATCCACGTATCTTTTTTACCTGGATTGCGCGCGCATACCGTGTTCACAGATGATCCGGTAGCCCATATAAGGGTTCCGTTTTTATCATTTTGATGTACTCAACTCTAAAAATATTATATGAATGCATAATGACTGCAAACAGTATGTGAAACACCTATTGTCAGAACAATGACGTAACACAATGCTGTAATCAGGAAAAAATCATTAATTCAAACCTATGTCACCGTAGGGATTCTAACCCTAAACTTTCCCACTATCGCGGCGGACTGAGTTGACTGAGTTGAATTAATGAATTTTTCCTGATTACAACATTGTGTTACGTCATTATTCTTACAATATGTGTTTCATATACTGTTTGCATTCATTTAATTGTGTATTTAGTCACGACGTCCGTGTTAAAATTTGTATTTATCCTAAAAATTATGTATGTTAATGATAGAGCTTTTTAATGAATATTGTGAAAGTATACCCGCGACGATTTTCAAAAGTCGACGCCTCTGTATTTAAGTATAATCATTATAAATTATAATATAAGTAGTCTATGTTCACCACAAAATACAAATACTATGTACATATTAAACATACTTATATCGTTGATTTTCATACCGAAGTACCTGTTAAATATTTACATTTGATTACTAGTTTAGGTATATTCGAGTTTCTGTATTTTACTTACTTTAACAAACCCAACCATATATTTATTTATTTGCAAAATTATTATCAAAATAACCTCTAATCTGTCATTTTTTTATTTCCCCCTAAGCTCCCCCAAATAAAGGTAGTTAACTGTAGAACAAAAATCAAGAATTGCGATTTTTTTAAAACGGCTCTAACGATTTTGTCCATATTTCATAAATCGATATTTGAGCCTACAATCTATCACCATTTGTTTGTCTTGGAAAAATCTAGAAAGATTAGTTTTGATGAACGAAAATCCACGATCGATAGAGTTAAGCGAGAAGCGGTGAAGCCGTACAATTTATTTCTTTGTAGGATTCAGTAAAACATTGTTCAAAAAACACAAAGAAACCATCAAATGAAGTATGAAGCTATTTGAACGGTATGCACGCAGGTCTGTTAAAACGGAAAATGTTGGCAATTTACAGTTTGACATCTTACATCAGATCATTTAATACACGCAATAAGATGACAGCTATGTTGCCAGATAAGCACCTAAGACGGAAATAAAAACGAACAATAATAAGTTCTTAAGAAAATAATAAAGTACCGGAAGGCTGAACAAAAACGATGCATTTTGACATAAAAGACAATTATTTTAAACGATGAAGATTTTACTAAAAAAAAATTCGACTGATGACCAGTCCTATACTTCCCACCTAGTAAATATTTGCAAAAAATAAACACTCTTTTTTTATTCTTTGAAAAAAAGCATGGCCTTTTTTGTTTAGTGATCTACTGATAGCTAGCTTAATATAGCAAAAATCATGGTTACCTTGATTTACGTACAATTTTTATTTTTTTTAGTAAAATATTTTTTTTCTCGAAAACTGTACATTTTAGAGAAAAAAAATATTTAAATTTTTTTCATATTATAACTATTATAACGTCTAGAATTCATTTATATTTTTTTTACTTCCCACCTCTACTATGGTAGGGAAGTAATGGATTCAGTCCGAAAACAATATTTCGAGATTTTAACAGATTTTCACGTTTTGAGACCCTAGTAATCGTTTAAGATCATTTTCTGACTGATGTCTGTATGTGTGTGTGTGTGTGTATGTGTGTGTGTGTGTATGTGTGTGTGTGTGTATGTGTGTATGTGGTCAATTTTTCGCCTTCGATATCTTAAGAACGGAACAACATACGGGCATGCCGATTGTTCTATTGTGTTTATCAGCCTTTAACTTAGATCTGATTAGATTTTGAGTCAAATCGGTTCAGTGGATCCTGAGATATTCAAAAAAACGTCCTCAATGTCACGTATTAACATAGGTAAAAAAAAATATAAATGAATTCTAGATGTTATAATATGAAAAAAATGTAAATATTTTTTTTCTCTAAAATGTATAGTTTTCGAGAAAAAAAATATTTTACTAAAAAAAATAAAAACTGTACGTAAATCAAGGTAACCATGATTTTTGCTATATTAAGTTAAGATCACCAAACAAAAAAGAGGGCCATGCTTTTTTCAAAGAATAAAAATTAAATTGTGTTTTAAAGACCACCAACAGCTAAGGTTATTTGGGCCTAGTCAAAGAATAAAAAAAAAAAGAGTGTTTATTTTTTGCAAATATTTACTAGGTGGGAAGTATAGGACTGGTCATCAGTCGAATTTTTACCTATGTTAATACGTGACATTGAGAACGTTTTTTTTAATATCTCAGGATCCACTGAACCGATTTGACTCAAAATCTAATCAGATCTAAGTTAAAGGCTGATAAACACAATAGAACAATCGGCATGGCCGTATGTTGTTCCGTTTTTACGATATCGAAGGCGAAAAATTGATCACATACACACACATACAGACATCAGTCAGAAAATGATCTTAAACGATTGCTAGGGTCTCAAAACGCGAAGATCTGTTAAAATCTCGAAATATTTTTTTCGGACTAAATCCATTACTTCTCTACCATAGGTAGAGGTGGGAAGTTATAAAGTGATAAGAAATTACATATTTCAGAACCCTTATCTAGGATCATTTTGCTGTTCGTCTGTCTGTCTGTCAAGACCCTTTTCCTCAGAAACGGCTAGAGATATCAAGCTGAAATTAATATTAAAACAAGCCGTGAGGTGGGTCGTTTATTAGGACTAAAGTGCGACCCTTGAGGTCCACACGACGAACTTCCCAGTTTGATAAATATTTAATAATAATAATTAAATTAGATATTACACTGAAAAGTAATCATTTTAATCATTAAAACATCAATAATTAAAAAAAAAAAAAAAACGGCTGAACCGATTTTTATAAAATTTATGTCGGATCAAAATGACGTTAACACGCCTCGATTGACACCCTTACGAAGTCGATATAATTTTTTATTCGCGAGATATTGTGTAAAATCTACTTTTTTGGAGGTTATTTGGTTAAGAAAAAAGAACGGCTGAACCGATTTTAAAAAAATTCCTTTCAGATCATATTTACGTTAATACGCGTCGATTGGCACCCCAACGTAGTCGATATCATTTTTCGTTCTCGAGATTTCGTCTTAGAAAGAAATTGACACATACATACGTACGTACGTACGTACATACGTACACACACACACACACACACACACACACAGACATCTTTCTAAAAGTAGTGTAAAAATAGTGTAGTGACCTTGAAACATAAAAATTTTTTTTCCTTTTTGATTTCGATTTTCGGACCCATTACAATAACTTCCAATGGGAAGTTAATACTACACATAACCCCTAACTAAAACTGTTCCAATAATCACAGAACCTCTAACTAAAGATGTTCCAAACATTTGCAGAGCCCCTAACTAAAAATGTTCCAAACATTTGCAGATCCTCTAACTAAAAATGTTCCAAACATTTGCAGAGCCCCTAACTAAAAATGTTCCAAACATTTGCAGATCCTCTAACTAAAAATGTTCCAAACATTTGCAGATCCTCTAACTAAAAATGTTCCAAACATTTGCAGAGCCCCTAACTAAAAATGTTCCAAACATTTGCAGATCCTCTAACTAAAAATGTTCCAAACATTTGCAGAGCCCCTAACTAAAACTGTTCCAATAATCACAGAACGAGACAGAAAATATAAAAAGTACTGACATTAGAATGACATCAAAGTGACATAACCTCACTTGCTAGTGCGGTGCCATCGGTTGGTAAAAAAGAAATCTGGTAGCACTTGTTGGTTGAAATCGGCAACCTCCCAACTTTGGTCTCACTTTACGAGTCGATTCAGTGCGCGCCCAAATTCATTAATAACTACAAAGGTGAGATAACAATGACGAGTAGGACGTCGTTATCCAAACTTTTACATAGTACCTATATATTGTACTAAATGTAGATGGTATATCGTTTTAACGTTAGTCATTCATATATTATTCATAGTAGATACAAAACAGTGTTGTGTGTACCTACGTAAACTTTCCACTTTAAGCCCCTCGACCCACCACTCTTAAAATACAATTTTAATTCGTGTATTTACATAATATTGCTTGTAGTATTTATCATTAAATTTAATGGTAAAGCTATATTCTAAAGCTCTTCGTCAAGATTACATAATCCAGTCACTTCATTATTTTTAAAAACGTTTTTCATGCTTTTTGTCAAATGAAATATTTTAATTGAACTTGAATGTGTCGGAAGTTTAGTTGAATTAGTTGGTAATCCTTCACTTTGAAAATAAAAAAATACCTACTTCAAAAAAAATTAAAAACCGATTTAAAAGATTACATCGTTAATCTGTGCTTGTATAAATATTTTAATTATTGTATTTTGTAAATGATCTCAGCTGTCGAGCGTCTGTAATCTATAATCTCTCTACAATTATTACCAACATCTATTTCTAATTTTTTTGGATATATAATAAACTAGGTATCTATTTAGCTATATACACTAATTTTGTATAAAGAAAAAAGTTTGTAGTTTGTCGCGGGTAATCTCAAAAACTACTGAACTGCTTTGAAAAATTCTTTCACTGTTTAAGAACCTAATTCTTTCAGAGTATTATTACGCTACGGCGAAAGGGGGATGAGCAGTGAGCGAAAACTTTATAGTATCAGGTTTTTTAGTCCTTTCAGACTATCAGGTTCGTCAGTCAGGTTTTGAATCTGACGGAATGCTGAAGTAAAAATTAAATTTTTTTCGTTGGAGAGCAGCCAATTATATAATTATTGTTTCGAAACATATTGGAAAAAATCTTTTTACCAACCAGTGGTCACAGTCAGGATTCTAACCTGAACCTTTCCACTTTCGCGGCGGAATGAGCTTACAATACTCAACCGTGACAAGATTGCTAAACTTTAGCAATCTTGTCACGGTTGAGTATTCCGCCGCGAAAGTGGAAAGGTTCAGGTTAGAATCCTGACTGTGACCACTGGTTGGTAAAATGATTTTTTCCATTATGTTTCGAAACAATAATTATATAATTGGCTGCTCTCCAACGAAAAAATTTAATTTTTACTTCAGCATTCCGTCAGATTCAAAACCTGACTGACGAACCTGATAGTCTGAAAAGACTAAAAAACCTGATACTATAAAGTTTTCGCTCACTGCTCATCCCCCTATCGCCGTAGCGTAATAATACTCTGAAAGAATTAGGCTCTTAAACAGTGTAAGAATTTTTCAAAGCAGTTCAGTAGTTTTTGAGATTACCCGCGACAAACTACAAACTTTTTTCTTAGTGTGAAAGCGTGTGTTTGCTGCAATACCCCACCACCACTTTATCCGGCGCCAGGGAACCTGATGCTTCAGTCGATCGATCCGGCTGCAGCCGATTACCGAGCCTGAACCTGATAGTGTGAAAAGTTACATTTAAACAAATGCTATATTACTTATTCGATTTTTCAGGTTTAAAATCTGACCGAACAAACCTGATAGTGTGAAAGGAGTTGTCGACGCGTCTATAATTTACAATAAATAAATAAATAAATAAAAACTTGTAAAATTTGAGTACTTATTTTGAAAACATTCTGTATAGAGAATGTCTGCTGTATCTATTGCAATATTGTTTTATTAAAGTTAGATCAAAAGAACTCAATTTGAATAGCTAAAGGCATTCTTGGAATAATTGGTGTTTGTTATACGCTTTTCATTAAAGAAGATCTGAACAAGAGCAAAGCGTTGTCTGGACAGACAAAAGAAAAACACATAAATAAACAAAATATACTCTAGTTGTGTTATGTTCGTGATCACAGCTGCTTAGTTGTAGGTGTGCATAAAACATCGGTTAAAGAATAAACAGGAGGTTATCAAGAGATTACTTCACTAGACAGTTGCAGATTTTTTGATAGCGGTTTGATGAAATTTTTGTAAACATGTCAATGTTAATAAAGGCATTTCATTGGCATGTCCCTTAAAATGTTTATAGAAGATTTAAAGATGTTAAGAAAAAAAATAGAGCTGGGACGTGTTACGGGTTTGTATATAAAAATTGCTAAAAAATACTTGAAAATGAAAAACGTGCGGATTTGAGTGATTTTTAGAAATATTCCCGACTTAAATTATATTATTTAGATAGAATAGAATAAACATTTATTTGTTAAGCCAACAAGGATACAAAGCGTCAATAAATTGCTAATTAATTTAATGACGCTTTGTATCCTTGTTGGCTTAACAAATAAATGTTTATTCTATTCTATTCTATCTAAATAATATAATTTAACACATAATAACTTACAAAATATACTTTTTTTAATAAAAATTTATATAAACGCTCAGATCTCCTGAACTAAAGATACAAGGCTTGGGTAGTCGGAATCATTTCAGCGTGGTTTTTTCTATAAGTGTACATAATATCAAGCGTATCGGAAACAAAACGCATGTAAACATGAGAAGATTTACGATATATGAAAAATATAAAAATATCTCAGATATACTTGAAATTGTTGTGTCTTATATAGAAAAAAGTACGCTGAATCGTTTATGCCCAAGGGCAAGTTCGTATCTCTTTTAGTTCAGGAGTTATGGCGGTTTAAAAATTTTTTGGTGAATTTATTTATAGATTATTTTATAAAAAAAGTAATTATCTACCTGTTTATTTCCGAAAGTTTGCTTGACCGATTTCTTTCATCAATATTAATTAAACAAGCCGTGAGGTGGGTCGTTTATTAGGACTAAAGTGCGACCCTTGAGGTCCACACGACGAACTTCCCAATTTGATAAATATTTAATAATAATAATTAAATTAGATATTACACAGAAAAGTAATCATTTTAATCATTAAAACATATTAATAATTTATTTTTAACAATAATTAAAAAAAAAAAGACGGCTGAACCGATTTTTATAAAATTTATGTCGGATCAAAATGACATTAACACGCCTCGATTGACACCCTTACGAAGTCGATATAATTTTTTATTCGCGAGATATTGTGTAAAATCTACTTTTTTTGGAGTCTATTTGGCTAAGAAAAAAGAACGGATGAACCGATTTTGAAAAAATTCTTTCACACCATATTTACGTTAATACGCGTCGATTGGCACCCTAACGTAGTCGATATCATTTTTCATTCTCGATATTTCGTCTTAGAAAGAAATGGACACATATACACACACAGACATCTTTCTAAAATAATGTAAAAATAGTGTAGTGACCTTGAAACATAAAAATTTGTTATACATTTTGATTTCGATTTTCGGACCCATTACAATAATTTCCAATGGGAAGTTAACAAGTAAAAATCTGTCAAGCGAAAAAAATTCTGAAACATAACACCTTCATTTTTTATATAAATCACTCTCTATAGGTACCTACTATTTAATCTCGCTGTAGCTAAATCGGTAAGAGCGCCGACCTACCAACAGTTATATACGCAAAGCTCAAGTTCGAATCCCGAAACCATACCATTTTTTTTAAATTTTTTTTTTAATTTTTTTTTAATTTTTTTTTTAAATTTTTTTTAAATTTTTTTTTTAATTTTGTTTTTTTTTTACTAATGCAAAATTAAAAATACATTAAATGCTTCTATGCTCGAAATATTGTCGAAAGTCAAAAAATAAACGTGAAAATAATAAAATGTAGGTATTTTATACAGTCGAAAATCGGATTACGTCTGTGACGTGGTGCGAATAAAGCGAATTGAGCCATTATTGATTTCACTTTATCCTTCGAACATTAACGTTATAAATCACCTATTTAAACCGATCTCACAATACAGCCGATAATTTATTTAACCTTAGCATTTAACGATCGGAAATAAAATACGGCCGAATATGCTTTATGCGATCAAATTATCTACAAAGGGTCAAAGCCAATCGTAATATTGATCAACTGAAATGACCGGACAGATTGGAAAACATTCAGAATTATTATATTATCAGTTTCCAATATTTCAGTATCGATATTGGCGGGAATTTATCTTAACCCGATCTATGAAGTGTTCTTTAACTTAACTACGGGGGGCACTTGCCACCGGGCCTTGGGGACCCTGAAGCATTCTGTATTACTCTTACTTTTTGTAACTGTTATGAAATTGCATTTTATAAATTCACGTTCTATAAATTAATCGTCCGATAAGATGACGCAGCTGGGGTATTTTGACCCGGAGTCTTCCTTATGAAAATATTTCGTGGCCGAAAAAAACTACATGGAATCTGATGAAATTTGCATTTTAGAGGCTTATTTTTCGAAAAATTTCCCGAAGGGGACCTCCCGAGTCCGGACCTCCCTTTGAGTAGGGCGTATTCCCTTCAGATTCCCCGGATATGTATATCCAAGGAAAATATCAAAACTTTGCCACTGCTCTTAAATCTCCGGGTTAAGCTCCATATGAAATTGGCAACCCTATACAGCTGCTATCTATACCTATATTTTATTATTTATTAACCAAAAAAGGGCCCTTCAAGAATTCTTACCCCCAGGCCAAAATTTTCAAGTTACGCCGCTGTAGATGTGTCCCCGTTTTATAGATATGTGTATGTAAAATTTGTTATCTTTATTTAGACTTATTTTATGGTTTTGGATAGTGGCTGAGTATACAGAAGTATATAAAGGCCGAAAAGTTTTATTATATAAAAAAACTTATAAATATAGCAAGAAATCTCTGCATATGTCATGTCACAAAGAAACTACTTTTATTTATTGCTTTAATGTGAAACAAAGTTCGATTTAAAACAGATTTTCAACTGATATTAGCTATCATTTTGAATAAAACATATGAATAGTAAAAACTAAGTGTATTTTTGTATATAGAGAACTTTTTAAAAAAAGCACCTATTATTATATTTTTAACTTTTACAACAAAAACCAAATGGAAAGAATTTGAACAAGCACTAAAAACTAGACCCGGATTTCTGCCTAGGCCAACAAGGCACCTGTCCAGGGCCCAGTCGTCGAGGGGGCCCCGGCTAGGACGGTAATGGAAATTATAGAAAAAAAGCCCAAACATTTCTAAGTCTATTTATCTACTTTGTATTATAATGTTGAAATATAAATAATATTGTTTTTTTTCTTGCTAAATTCCATTTTTTTTTACAATTTTTTTTTGGGACTTGGGGGAACCCATCTGTAGTGCCTAGGGGCCCTGGATCTCAAAGTCCGGGCCTGCTGAAAACATAGATGCCAACCTAAAACAGTGCCATATGGAATTATTAAACAACTTTGAAGTGTATTTTTTGGTATCTTCATTAAATTAATTCATTCACAGAGAGATATTCTAGTTTGAAAATGTTAATACTGTTAATTAAATATTTAGTATTATAACAATATAAATAAATTAATATCAAGTGGAATATGGAATAATTTAAAAAAAAAACAAAATTAATGGTGCCGCCCGGTTTCGAACTAGCGACCTACTGCGTATAAAGCAGCTGCGATACTCCTACGCAACGCATCCCCTTGTGTTTAGTACTGCAATATTTAAAATATACCGCAAGTTATCTGTTTGGAATGACGCAGTGTAGAAAAATCGCATGTATATCTCAACACTGAGATATACATGCGATTTTTCTATTGGACGTGACGTGACGTTACGTCGACATGCGTAACCGAACGGAGAAAAACTAGGCTAAAAGTTTCACTAAAAAAACGCTATACACCCAATTTCCACTTTCCTTATTATTGTAATGGCGATCGATGGGAAAACTCTTACTTGAGAAACTCCAACAATTCCCCATAGACATAGAAATCTAGGGACGTAGTACAAGCGAATGGGGTGGTTGCTGTTAAGGGGAGGTGGTGAGGAAGCAAGTGTGCCTACATTCTATTGGTCGCTTCAGTTGCGCAAGCGCTGTTCGAACAATTGAGCATGCGCAAAGACGCGGACAATAGAACGTGAGCACATGTATAGCATGGACATGTCCATAAGACAGACATGCACCCTCTCCTGACTGGCTTCCCCCTCGTCTAAGGTGGCACTTTATACTACATCCCCAGATTTCTATATCTATGCAATTCCCACACTAACTTGGCGCCCATACCGAAATATCTAACGCTGGATCTTGTTTGTTCAGTAAATGCGTGTTGGAATAATAATTAAGTAGTAAGGTTTATAGGTAACTAATGTAGTATGTCCTTATCTGGAAGTGAGAAATTAATAGGTAGCTGCCAAGCAGTGCAAATGCATATACCCGGTTTCCGGTTCAGGAATTAATCGGATGTCCTCATCTATAATTACAATTGAATCTATCTGCTATAGTTTCTGATGACAATGTTAAATTGAAACATTGTTCTTACGTCATAATGTGTTTCATCTAGTCAATAATGAAGACGAGGTTTGATAAAATGATCGAGCAAGCTCGGTTATTGTCGGTAAATTTAATAATATGATTGATTGTACACCAATGCATCTGTGCCCACAAAACAAAAAGGCCTAAACCAGGGGTCGGAAACCTTTTGAGACGGAAGAGCCAAAAGTTACATTTTACAAAATGTCCCAGTTTTTAACGAGCCACTAACATTTTTATTTCAATATTATGGTATTTGATTAGGATTAGGACCGTTGACGACACAGTGCACCAATAACTAAACAAACAGAACAGTGTTGCCACATTTAAAAAATGTCAACTGTCCGTATACTCTTTCCTCCACCTATTCTCACTGTTCTCTGTTGAGTGTTTTTATCCTGTTTAAAGTTTTTTTGCAGTATGATATTTTTTATGAGTTTTGAAAATAAAATAATATAATTATTAATATTTGCGCATGGAACTAGAGAGCCGCATGCGGCTCGCAAGCCGCAGGTTGACGACCCCTGCCCTAAACCCATGCTTTATCAGACAAAGTTCTTAAAATAATAATAATATATTTTGCCCCAAAAAAAACACTGTACAAAACAGGAGGGTGCGTCATCAATAATAAGTGATTACAAAGTTACAATAGAAAATTAAATTAAATTAAGCGGTATTAAAAGAATTAATAAAATGCAAAAATGCATATAATATAATACAAATTTAAATATTCATAGTCATTAAGTTCTCAAGTGTAAATAAATTAAAATGCTGTGTTTTATGTATTTGCCATATGGCACATTATTGGCGTCGGTCGGACAAAAGGACCTAGGAGTCGGACCAAAATTTCTCGGCGTTTTATACCCTCCTGAACAATTTGGCACCATTTTTGGAAATGTTAACGAAATTTGGTTGGCACATTGGAATCCATCATCGCACGAAACCTATATTTAAAATGGGCCCCGTCGGACCATCTAAGGGTTAGTTTTTAGGGATCAAAAAATGTTTTGGGCTCAAAAATACCGAAAAAATATTCAGAATCGTTTCAAAACTGAAATTTAACACTTACGTAAAGATTAAAATGTGTTGCTAAAATTTTAATAAAATCGGCCCGAAAGAACCAGACTTACACATTTTATGAAAACACTAGTTTGCGCATACAATCCGTATGCGCAAACTAGTGTTTTCATAAAATTTACTTATTGAAGGGTATATTTAATTTGGCGCTGCTGTTGGTTTGATAATAATATTGCAATTAAGAAAAAAATTATTTTAAGGGATGTATTAAGGGATTAAATTTTTCATTTTGTCCAAAAACAACCTTAAGTTTACAGAATAAAATCATAACGTACGTATGAGCAAATACAATATATTGTCGGCAGGGTTTAGCACTGCGATACCAGAATTTTTGAATTTTTTTTTAACCTTCACCTATGGCTTCAGGGTTTACTCCATGTGCCAGCATCTTATTCCTATTACTATAACATATATTACTGGGACACAAAGATGGATGGATTAACAGGTTTTGGGATAAGAGACAAGGAAAGCAATAGACTCTTAAATGCAGGACCAACACCAACTAGAGAGTCTTTCGATATTTTTGAATTTAAAATATATTTCTAGATCCTTCCCTGGACCCCTGGCGTACTTAGAGGATACACTCTAAAATTTATTGCACTACTATGTTTGTAAACAAATATGCAAAACACGTTGTGGGATTTAAACTTGGCTTATATTTTAGTTCCTTAGTTCTGGAGCTAGTTCTATATTGCAGTTGCAGATTGTACCGTATACTCGTAATATCACGTACATCAACTTCGTCTTACACAAACAAAACTTAAATATAGTACGTCATGTACTATGTAGGTACCTACATGAACATAGGTACACACTTATGTACTACTTTCGTTAATAACACTGTAATGTAGACTTTTTAATGTCGCTTCTTTATAACTAATGCATATGACATATTTAAGACGCTTTTATAATATATTATAGTAGCACGCAGCTACTGTGAAAATAATGTTAACTCCGAAGTTTGTTGCAGGGGCGGATTAGCCATATAAGCTTTCGGCGCAATCACCGATGGGCCAATAGGTCGATGGACCGTTTGAGTCGGGGCTGAGGACAGTATGGCTCAGTTGGTAGCGTCGCAGCCCCTGAATCAGACTGTCGTGGGTTCGAATCCCACCTCTGCTCATGGATGTTTTGTGATGTTATTTAGTTTTAAGTGATATATTATGATATTTGTTGTTTTTAAGACGCTAATGATCTAAGTTGTCGACGCGTCTATAATCCACAATAAATAAATAAAAGAGTCGGGTCTGGTAGTCTGATTGATGATTGATACATGTAAACTAATAAAAGTGGTATCAATGATCATAACATCCTCTAAATATTAAAATATGACAGTTCATATTAATTATTATTCGAAGGAGTTTTAAATGACCATTGATACATTTTATGATTTAAATTTAATCGTTTGCCATATACAATTATATATCACTTTTAAAAAATTTAAACTTGATATTTTGACATCGGAGGGAGGGGGTGGGTTGGTTATTGAGCTAATTGGCAGTTGGCACTGAGGGCCGGTTCAAAAGGAAATCACCGGGCTGGAGCAAGCCTACTAGTCCGCTCCTGGTTTGTTGTACTGAATTTAAAATATTATGCAATTAAACATTAGTATAAGTAAATAAGTTGTTGCCATCCAACTATAAAATAATCAAAATGTGTAAAAAATTGTTGTTTCGAAGTGGAAATTGTACAAAAAAGTATACTCAATACATGTATACACTGCAGTTTTAAAAAGAATATCGTTTCATTCGATTAATTATTTTTTGAGCATGATCGATTAAAAATTCTACAATGCTGCAACCCAGCATAACAGTACGTGCAGTACGTAGCTGGGATTCTAGATGGTAGCATGTATGGTAGATAGTGGCTGAAATTATAAGCGCTTATAGGTTTTGCACAACGAAGCTTTGATACAAGCTTAAATCGCGTTTGAAATGTCAGATAGCGAAGACGAATATTTGTGTTCTTCTGCTACAAAGTGGTATATTTTAAATACAAATTTGGGTAGGAGCTATCATGTCCACCCAATTAATAGAAAACGATCTAAACATGGCGAATTTCATCATTTATATACCAAGAATTAAAATTTTACCCAAACCCTTTTTTTGAATATTTACGTATGGAACCTAACACTTTTAAATACGTGTTAGAAAAAACTCGAAACAAATTAAATAAAAACTGGCAAAATTTCATTTATTAAATTAGTCACATCCATTGCGAAACTTGTAACGGCCATTTGACAGTTTTCACACGTTGACTGTAGTAGTCAGCGCGCTGAAAGAATGGTGAGATACATTCTTGTATCTAGCAGCTCTTGTAACAGCGCTTATACCTGCTACACTCACTGCTTCGTTGTGTACGCTCGCATATATAACAATGCATTAATTTAAGCAAGCCCTGCTATGATCTACGCTACCATCTAGAATCCCAGCTGCGTACTGCACGTACCTTAACTGATGAGAACATGACGGTTTTCACGCTACTAGGCCAACTAGGAACCTATCTTGATCGATTTCTTTGACTATATATCGAAAGTAATAAACATTAACTTTTTTAATAATGTACTGAAGACAAATCGATATTGGAAATTTCGAGGTCATATTCGGACTGACAGGGTTTGTCCTTTATAAAATAAAATAATAAATCAAGAGCAAGGGCGAATAACGCTACAGAAGCAAGAAGTGCGCGCTTGTGGCCTCAGTATCTCAGGGACCTTAAAATAAATATTAAAAAAATTCTGCTTTAGTGATTCGGTAAAATATCACGGAAGTGAGTCGCGGAAGTGACGCTTGTGGAGGACAGTTCGAACAGTTCTATAGACCTCCCTATCCAAAGCATAATATGTAACCGTGTGAAACATCTTATGTCGGGCTGTGAACAGCCGCGTGAGGGGAAATATGCAACGAAATTTATGGTCCGCTCCTTCGCTGCTTTTCTCCCCACCACTGCGGCACTCTCTCTCTCTCGGCTTCCGCGCGCTCGGGCACTGGAAGAGAGAGAGAGAGAGAGGGTATACATACGAACGTACTATAAAGCAAAAGTATATGTATACACGTATAGGTATGTAATATAGATACTTCGCTGTGTATTTAGTTGCATTTCTGGCTCAGGTGTGCACTGTAACACACGCGGTGTTACAGTGCAGTATATAGGATTACGTCAGCATAACAGTTAGTTGCTGCTTTTGAAAAAAATATATACTACTACATAGAGAAAACCACCGATTCAATAACGTTTTCTTTGATGTTTCACATCTGTCGGGGGTCCCGACACCCACACTCTTTTTTTAAGGAATGGGAGTATAGTGGTAGGATATCGAGGAATCGTTTTCGAGACAAATTCAGATTCTAATTATCCTACCCTGAGAACGTAAATAAAAGTTATTGTAAGTGTGTGTGTGTGTACGCACGCAGATTTTCAGATGTAAAATACTGACATTTTGAAGTACTTGTTACTTCCCACCTCTACTATGGTAGGGAAGTAATGGATTTAGTCCGAAAAAAATATTTCGAGATTTTAACAAATCTTCACGTTTTGAGACCCTAGCAATCGTTTAAGATCATTTTCAGACTGATGTCTGTATGTGTGTGTGTGTGTGTGTGTGTGTGTATGTGTGTATGTGTGTGTGTATGTGGTCAATTTTTCGCCTTCGATATCTCAAGAACGGAACAACATACGGGCATGCCGATTGTTCTATTGTGTTTATCAGTCTTTAACTTAGATCTGATTAGATTTTGAGTCAAATCGGTTCAGTGGATCCTGAGATATTCAAAAAAACGTTCTCAATGTCACGTATTAACATAGGTAAAAAAATATATAAATGAATTCTAGATGTTATAATATGAAAAAAATGTAGATATTTTTTTTCTCTAAAATGTATAGTTTTCGAGAAAAAAAATATTTTACTAAAAAAAGAAAATTGTACGTAAATCAAGGTAACCATGATTTTTGCTATATTAAGCTAGCCATCAGTAGATCACCAAACAAAAAAGAGGGCCATGCTTTTTTCAAAGAATAAAAATTAAATTGTGTTTTAAAGACCACCAACAGCTAAGGTTATTTGGGCCTAGTCAAAGAATAAAAAAACGAGTGTTTATTTTTTGAAAATATTTACTAGGTGGGAAGTATAGGACTGGTCATCAGTCGAATTTTTTTTCATTATGTTCTTTCCATTATAACTATAATAACTAGGTGTGTAAATATCTGCATCATCAAGTTTCTTCCTGCAGGGAACTTTCCAAAGTGTAAACAGTCAGTTCTCTTACAATCGTAAATTAGTTTACCGACTTGATGAAGTCCTCTGCAGTTAAAACTTACTGTATCAATTTGTTAGTCTATTAAATAAAGTTAATAATAAACTTACGTTGTCGTCGCTCAACTTTATTTGTAGTTTTTTACAATTAGACGTTATAGTGAAGTTATAGCTTCAGACTATAATATAATTTAATTTTCTTTGTTATTAGTTGTCCAACTTTAGTTAGTGTAGAACGAAAATTTGATCCTAAGTCAAAAATAAGTTTGGGCCTTTTCTCTTTTTTTTGTACTAACATAGCAAAAAAAATATGAGGTGTCTTGAGACATAAAATCGAATTTATCAAAGCTATAAAAAATATAAGTAATTGAAAAGTTATTATTTGACCGCCATTTTGAAATCTGACGCCATTTTATTTTTTTGCATTCTATAAAACTCTCAAATATCAATTTTCAATTGGATCGGATAATTTTTGCAAAAGTACATATGGCCGCCATTTTGAAATCTGACGACATTTTATTTTTTTATGTCCTATAAAACTCTCAAATATCAATTTTCAATTGGATCGAATAATTTTTACAAAAGTACATATGGCCGCCATTTTGAAATCTGACGCCATTTTATTTTTTTATGTCCTATAAAACTCTCAAATATCAATTTTCAAAAGGATGTGATAATTTTTACAAAAGTAGGTACATACCTAATGCCGCCATTTTGAAATCTGGCGCCATTTTTTTTTTTATCCTATAAAACTCTCAAATATCAATTTTCAAAAGGAGAGAGAGAAAGAGAGTAGAAAAGTTGCCAGACACAGCGAACTTGGTGACGGTACGGTACGGGTGATGGTAACGATCACGTGTTTTCTCGGTTTACCCCTAGCGGTCGAGCGCACAACGTCGGTAAAAAACTTCGCTTAAAAAAAAAAACGTTGAGTCTTCGATGCTCACAAGAGATGTGTAAACTTTCAGATTCGAATACAATGACAGCTATATTATATAACCTCAAAAAACCTTTTGACCAACGAGGGTAGAATACCTATAGTTGATATAGTGGATTTTTGCGTCTTTTCCGCGGCACACTTTCCTGACATTTTACCGAGTCACTCTAGCAGAAATAAGGGCGGGTCCAGCCAATATGTTTACACATAAATAAAATTTCACATTTGCGGCGGAGCCTTTTGAGCAATTGTAGTTTGGTCCAGGGGCCTGTCTTCTCTGGGACTTTAGCCATTGATTTACTGAATTAACTAAGTTCCAACTCATTTTTACCTAGAAACCAAAAATTTGACAGTACACCACTGATACAAAGATACATTAAACATGTAGAGTCTCAACACTATGGGTACCCTGTTTATAAGAGATTTTTTCCTGTTATTTTTCTTAGTTTGGTGTTTACTAAGCAAAACTGGACAAGAAACACATTGCTCGCAGAATACGCAAAACAAGAAATGAAAAAGAAAAGTAAATAAACTGTCCTATTGTCATCGCGACGTTTATAATTATTGTTCACCGCGCATTTAAAAATTGCGCACAATGCGCCCGCCCAGTTGATTCTAAAGTGGGAAATCGGAAAATAAATTTATAAAGACTAAAATAATATTTTACTAAACAAGAAGCTATATAATTAGTCATGGCTCTGTACAGTAACTGATAACTCAGCAAACGCGTTTCTGCATGTACAGGTTTGACTCCCGACAGTGAAATTTGTGTAAATAAACTTTTCTGGTAGGTATTGCCAGGGCCGGCGCGTCAAAATATGCCGCCTAAGGCGAATACAACTTTTGCCGCCCCCCCACATATTAAAAAAATTAATAACCCGATGATATATTTTATTTACTTAACAAATAAAAAACAAATGTAATTCTAAACGTCACAACGTGAAATAGGTATATACGTACACAGTGCACGAATAAACGCTGCCTGGCTGCCTGTAATTTGTAAATACCCCCTTTACAACTTATGGTATTTGCGCCGAGCGGCTGGGCGACATGCGACATCTTTTATCTAGTAGTAGAAGGTAGAACTAAGAATCGGTGAAAACTCGAACAATGTAATCATTTTTAAAAAGTAGAATACCGCACGAAAAATTCGCTGCTACAAAAGTATGCCGCCCTAAAAATATGGCACCGTAAGGCGATCGCCTGTCCGACCAGGCGCACGTGCCGGCCCTGGGTATTGCTTTGTAACGTTACGGCAACAATTACATATTGCCAACTATGTCGATATAGATACAAACAAATTTTACCAGTTTATAATATTAGTATAGATAAATCATAGACACTGTTTTCAACTCGGTTTTGAAGTAAGACTCATCTTGTTATATATTTTTTTTTTATATAATAACACGCTCAGCTGCAATGGCTATATGCGTGTGTGTGGGGATGTAATTATATGATAAAATAGGTAAGTATGTACAGAGTTTGTTGTTTGGTTAGTATACACATCACAAATGGCGCACATCTTGTTATATTCTCATAAAATAAAAGGGCAATTTTTCCTTTACTGGGGAGTTGCAACTCTTATTACTTCCCACCTTTACTATGGTAGGGAAGTAATGGATTTAGTCCGAAAAAAATATTTCGAGATTTTAACAGATTTTCACGTTTTGAGACCCTAGCAATCGTTTAAGATCATTTTCTGACTGATGTCTGTATGTGTGTATGTGTGTATGTGGTCAATTTTTCGCCTTCGATATCTTAAGAACGGAACAACATACGGGCATGCCGATTGTTCTATTGTGTTTATCAGCCTTTAACTTAGATCTGATTAGATTTTGAAATCGGTTCAGTGGATCCTGAGATATTCAAAAAAACGTCCTCAATGTCACGTATTAACATAGGTAAAAAAAATACAAATGAGATCTAGATGTTATAATATGAAAAAAATGTTAATATTTTTTTCTCTAAAATGTATAGTTTTCGAGAAAAAAAATATTTTACTAAAAAAAAAAATAAAAATTGTACGTAAATCAAGGTAACCATGATTTTTGTTATATTAAGTTAGCCATCAGTAGATCACCAAACAAAAAAGAGGGCCATGCTTTTTTCAAAGAACAAAAATTAAATTGTATTTTAAAGACCACCAACAGCTAAGGTTATTTGGGCCTAGTCAAAGAATAAAAAAAAAGAGTGTTTATTTTTTGCAAATATTTACTAGGTGGGAAGTATAGGACTGGTCATCAGTCGAATTTTTTTTTAACGAGAATAGGGCGGTACTAATAAACACAACAACTTCCAATGGGGAATTAAAAATGGACGCTACAAAAAAATTTAACATTTGAAGCACAGATTTAAGACATTATGGTGGAAGTGAAGGTGCTATGTTTGAAACTTTTTTTTTAATAAAATTTTCGATCTGATTTGAAACATAAACCAATTTTAACATTCTACGACGCATTTTTCTAAAGAAATTAGTCAAAATTTGTAACAACTATTTAAAAAAATGGACACGTAAAATTAAAAAAATACCGTTGCTTCCACCATATTTTTTTTAATTTTTTCATGTTTGACAAAAAAGAAATAAAAATTGTTTTTATCTAAGGAATAATATGTCGGATAAATCAATATTTATTTTTATACAAACCACTTTACTTTATCTATTCCGTAATAACAGGTAATTACTGGATACTTATTTCTGATTTGTAATTTTTCTTCAAAATAAAAATAATTTCAAGTTTAGATCGATAAGACGGGCACTTTTTAATAACCAATTATTTATTGTTTGTTTTAACTAAAACTAAATGGTTTTCCAGTTACAGTATTAACCATGAATCTCTTGAATAGTGATGAAACCTTTAGTTTGTAAAAAACACTGAATATTAAAAATAATCACAAAACCACTAACACTTGTTTTTTAATGTACGTCGCTAACCGGCTTAGCATCACCTGGAGATGATTAAAACTCTTTTTAATCATCTCCTGATGATGCTAACACGGTTAGCAAAACGTACCTACGTCGAGAAAAAAGTATTAGTGGTAAAGTATTTTGTTTTTATTTTTAATATTGAAAATTGCGACGTAAATGAGATATTTTTGTATAATACTTAAAATAAGATGATATATTATGTATACAGGGTGTTGATTTGCTTTGCGGGTAATAGAGATCTAACCAGTAAAATCAAACTTTCGCGATTTCCTGCTTCCCTAATTATTTTAGGAAAAATATCTTCGAATAAAAGTTTTAGAACATAAAATTCTGCATCTGAATCATTAAACAAAATTAATTTTGCATGCTTTGTAACGGCAGAAATTTGATATGAAAATGTCAAAATTACCTCAAAAACAGATAGCGATAGCCCTGGAACTTGAACAAAATGATTAGAAATTATTCTGACAGCTAAAACGTCATCATTTTGTTCAAGTTCCATGGCTATCGCTATCTGTTTTTGAAGTAATTTTGACATTTTCATATCAAATTTCTGCCGTTACAAAGCATGCAAAATTAATTTTGTTTAATGATTCAGATGCAGAATTTTATGTTCTAAAACTTTTATTCGAAGATATTTTTCCTAAAATAATTAAGGAAGCAGGAAATCGCAAAAGTTTGATTTTACGGGTTAAATCCCTATTACCCGCAAATCAATTCAGCACCCTGTATAACTAATTTCGATTAAAAATTGAGCGTTAAAAAGCTCTAAATACATAAACCTCTTAAAACTGCTCAAAATATAGTTGGTTCAGTAACATTGATGAAAATTCCAAATCTTAATGAGTTCCAGGCCTGTGGGCCGTGATCCGATTCATCTACAACTGCTAAATGAAACGAAATTCGCTACAAAAAATGTGTGACAAGAATTTCGTGACAAAAATGTGATCAGTGAACCTAACTCCATATATGTACCAAATTTCAACTTTTTTCGTCCAGTAGATTCGGAGAAAATAAGCTGTGACAGACGGACAGGCAGACAGACAGACAGATAGACAAGAGATTGATTCTATAAAAATAACAACAATCATTGTCTTAAGGTAAAGATAATTTTTGATTGTTTAGCATCCCTATATTATTAAACGAGTAAATCTTGTATATATGTTTCTATGTATCTATATAAATATTTTCTCGAAAACGGCTCTAACGATTTTGATCAAATTTACCGAAAAGGGGTTTCGGGGGGCAAAAAATCGATTTAGCTAGGTCTCATCCCTGGAAAAATTCGTTTTCTTATCGATTTTATCATTTTAAAAAACAGTTTTTTTAACGTCATAAAACAGTGTCGTATTGTGAGTAGGCTTTGGAAAAAACAAACTATTTTCATTATTTATGTCAAAATTACTCTGACAGTCAATCTTTAACTTATTAAAATAATCAGTAATTATTTGAAAAGTAAAAAAATAGCAACAATAAAATCCAAACATAATTATGTAAGTAGTTTTAGATAAAATTTAAATAAATAGGTATGTTATTTTTATATTACCTATATAAAATATGTATAGGTAAGTAGGTACGTTAAATGTAGTATGACGTATAATCTTACCTAGACCTTTTTTTCTCAAAAACGACTAACGATTCTGATGAAATTTACAGAATGGGGATTTTTGGGGCGAGAAATCGATCTAGGTAGGAATTTTGGTTCGAGGGGAGCAATTAAAAAAAAGGTGTTTTTTATTTAATATAACTCGCTCAATTAAAGTCAGATTGGTTCGAAGTCTATTTCTACATAGATTTTATATAATATATCACAAGTGTTAAAATTGTAATTGAACACTAATATAAAAAGTGTCTTGCACAATATGTAAATAATAACAAAACGGCGGCCCGAAGGGCCGCACTTCTGGCGCCGCGGGTCTGTGTAAAAACACATCGATTTTTAAAAACTATGGTGAAGATACATGCAAAAAAAGTTTTGCGCAGGTTATAGTCTGACGTTTGTTATTAAAAGAATCGATTTTTGTGAGTTTTTCAGTAGGTACCTATGCAAAAAAAATATTTGAAATTTACTGGAAGTTGTTAAGATGACATCACAGAGAAAAAGTACTTCGATAAAGTTGATATTTGGTATCAATGCTTAAAATTGGATTGTTAAAATGGCAACGGGCGAGCAAAATTTCATCTAATTTTTACAAGATATTCAATCTATGAAAATCGGTTTTTGCGAGTTCTTCAGTCAACAAAACAATAACGGCGGTAGATTTGAAAATGGCGACCTAAATAATATTTACAGGAAAAAATGCTTGATTCAAGTTGATACTTAGTTTTTACGCTTAAAAATACACATAGGTAGTTAAAATATTTAACAGAAAAAATTATTTTAAATTATGTTTCAGAAATAAATTCGTTTCGGAATAATATTCTGAGAAAATAATATCTCACAGCATACAAGTACTATTTTTATTGAACTCATCCGAGCAAAGCTCGGCACCCAGATATTAAATAATAATACAAACAAGGGAACACTAACCGTTTTGGTTTTGGTGAGCTTGGAGGATTTATCCAACCTTCTATCGGAGACGACGCACAGCGTTCGGTTTTGCGTTGTTTCTATTACTGAGTAAAGTTGTGTAGTATCTTCGTTGTGTTGTTATAGGTTATAGTGTATACAGAACAAGGGCTAGAGAGCTTAAATATGTAGGCTCTGTGCTTTGCACGTCGCGGATCGCTACTAAAGCGTCTGGCTTCGGTGTAGGCAACCAACGGCCAGCCAAAAGCTCTCCAGCTTCGTCTGCATATAATTCTGTCTCGCTCACACGACTCTGCTGGAGGACGGCCGACGCTTGGCTAGGCGTCTATCCGCATGATCCCGTGTGAATGGAAAGCGTTCGACGTCGTTTTAGAAAAGGATGCTCGCGTACCGTACCTGATACGCATCTGTTTTCTTGTCGCGTCGTCCGTCCCGGAAAATGGTTTTCCAGATAAAGATACTAAAAGGGAAAAAACTTGAAACCAAAATTTTTCCACCTTTGAATTCACAAAAATATTTTATAGAACACTCGCTTGATTAAGACAAATCGAATGACACCTCGATTATGAATATCGGTTCAGTAGATTTGGCCCTATGATTTAACAAACTCACATACATACATACTATAGACTGTTCAAATCATAACCCTTACTTTTTTCGTAGTCTGGTCAAATTTCGACTGGAGCTGGTCCGATAACTTCCCAATTAGTAGAGTTAAAATATTAAGTTTATAACAATATTATTTACTACTTTACTAAAATTCTCAATTCTCAGGTTTATTTCCCCATCTCCAAATAAGGATATAGATTATCGATGAATGAAAATTGAAATCTCGAAAACGGTTCCACCTATTCTGTTCATATACTTCCTAAATCAATATGTCATTAATGCTTCTACAATATGCCACCATTCATCAGCCTCGAAAAAATTCCGAAAGGGTAGTTTACTGATGAACTAAAATCCGTGGTCGATGCATTTGTACGAGGATGTCAGCGAGGTGGGGTTGGTACCATTTTTTACGTAGAATACACTACTTGTACTGCATCTTTTTTTTAAAGCTTTCGTTTTGTAATGTGTCACAATTTCAATTTATCACATATTCAATACACAAGACATTTTTATTACACATCGTAATATGTTGGTAAACTTTTCAATCGGATCTGTGAAGAAGATATTAGATTTTATTTTGAAAAATCTGTCAGATTTTAATTTAATATATTATGCGTACACTGTTCAAAATTTATATAAGATGTTATTAATGCTTTAATCATTATAGACCGAGAGCTAGTGACAATTTTTTGGTGTTATTTATTCAAGGCCTTATTTTTGGTGAAGATGTTGAAGGAGGCATATTAAAGTGCCCTGAGTAAAGGATTTTCCTACATAGCGGTATGGGAGGGATGCAGTCCGCCTCCAAGATGTAGAAAAAAAATGATCACAATTATTATTGCTTCAAAGCTGAAATTGTTTGTATAGCTTGTTGGTAAACCCAATAATGTCTTTATAATATCTGCAGATCGATTGGTCGGTATTAAAAGGGTGGCATTTTAATACCGACCAATCGATCCCTTACTCAGGGCACTTTAATATACCTTCCTCAACATCTTCACAAAAATAAGGCCTTGAATAAATAACACCAAAAAATTGTCACTAGCTTTCGGCCTACTACATTTTCCAAGGAGACACTTCAAAAACCTAGCTAGAAATCTTACGGAAATCACTTTTGGAGTCATCAACTGAAATCGTGACTACTTTTGACTTCATGATATCACGTGAAATCTCTAGCAGTTATACAATTGTTCGAGATGTCTGGAATCATGTAAAAGATATCTCGGTAGAAATCCAGGAATCTACGATTTAGTGATATACAATATGTATATATAAAAGGGAAAAATCATTTAGAATTTCGATTTCTGAAGTCACAAACAATCTTTGGTGCAATTCCATGAAATCTCTGGAAATCATGACGTTGGTGAAAGCATTGAAAAATCGGGTCCGATATAAGGTCAGATTGTGATTATAAGAAATGCATTAGCCACCGTGTATAATGTTGCAGGTACGCGACGCGCTTGAAATAATATGAATTTTTAAATTTATTGATTTATTTTTAAATGATTTTGTTTATCGAAAAGAATAAATCGAAAAAATCAACTTAAAATAAACCCAAAAAAACCGGCAGTTTACGCAACTTTTTGAAAACTCGGTACGCCAATAAACTGCCCGCACGTTATTCATTTTTAGACACTATATCTATAATATTCTCCACACACCCATTTTAATAATCCACATGATTTATGATAAAGCGAATACACTGTATATTTTATATATCTACAGGATGTTCGAGGAGCAATGTATTCAGGAGGTCAAAATAAACAAAAAAATATTGTGTTCTAAAATAAGCCATTACGGAGATATTGGCTTGTTCAAAGTTTTTATTAAAAAAAAATTCGACTGATGACCAGTCCTATACTTCCCACCTAGTAAATAAACATTCTTTTTTATTCTTTGAAAAAAAGCATGGCCCTCTTTGTTTAGTGATCTACTGATGGCTAGTTTAAATTTAAATTTAATGAAATGCATTCACTAGTTTCATTTTTATAAACAATTTTATTTTATTATTTTTGACAGCTTATAATAATATATTGTACAGTATAAATAATTATCGTAGAAAAACTAAGTGCTATTACACTGCTGTACCATAAAAGTAGCTATTCATTCATAGTGATCGTGGACTGGTCAGAGCTCTTGTACCTATCGTACGGACAAGTTCGCCAGTTCGATTCCGACCGACATCATAACTTTTTTTTCATCTATTCCATATTATTATTTCACTTGATATTTATTTATTTATATTTTTATTTATATTAAAAAAAAATTTTTTTTTAATTTTTTTAAAATTTATTAGTAATGCTTTATTTACCTAATATTTTTTTATTATCTTTATCATACAGTGACAAACTTATCGGGATATGCACTTTTGGTTTTGACAACTATTTTTGATTATTTTGACCTCCTGAATACATAAGTAGGTACCCCAAATATTGCGGTTTCCTCCTCGAACACCCTGTATATATGGATTGTTGATTTTCGTATCGATATAATGTGTGCTTAGTAAACATGCACGGCCTTTCGATGTTACATGTTTGCGTTCTTCCAATTGAAAGGCTTGCCCTAACATTGGTGTGATTAAATGTGTACAAGTGACATTCGGATATCCACCTATGTCTCATCTTTAATTATTTCCTAAACTCGGTGTTCTCTCTATTCTAATTGGATTTGTGAAGTTAGGAATTTCGATAAAAAAGCATTTTAAAGTCAAGCATCGATGTCTTATACAGTAAATTGAATCTTAAGTGAAGTTTACTGTATCTCTACATAGTATAAATTGAAGTCGCTTTTCGCGTCTGTCTGTCTGTTTAACCGCTAACTCCTCCTAAACCACACAACGGATTTTGATGCGGTTTTCACCATCAGTTAGATAATTTTTCACGGAAAATAGCGTAATTAATAAATAATAATAATTAATAAATTAAATTCGTAACCCGACCGTAAGAATTCGCAACATACTTATGTTATAAAAACGACCATACATAACTGTTCCACTCGTAGCGTAGACGTAACGTCGCAGCACTCTATGCACAGGGACCCGGGTTCGGAAACTGATGGCATCGTAGAATTTTTGGCTTTTTTTTCTAAATTCATTAAATCATTAATCTTTTTATATATTTTTTTCTAAATCACCAGCATGTATATCTTGCGCGTCGGATTATCCCAAAATATTTGTGCGCCAATTATGGCGCAATGCCGACTCGGATTCGCCTGAGTGAAAATCGAGGGTAAACTCAGAATACCGATTTCTCCGTATTTACTGAATGAATTTAGTTCCTGTATTCACGATTACATATAGATTGATTCACAAGGAAGGTTTAGATGTATAATTGAAACTGACCGGCCCGGCTTCACTCGGGTGAAAATCGTGGGTAATCTCAAAAAACCGATTTCAAAATTTTTTCACTGTTCGATAGGTGATAATTTGCTTTCGGAGATATAATAACTGGCCGTAATTAATGTATTAATAAATCATAAATTTATAGCTCTCTTGCGAAGCCGGACCGGGCCGCTAGTATAATTATACATCTCTTTTATTTGATGCACTAATCACTAATGTTTATCTTCATTTATATTTATGCTTTTTTTTTTGTATTTTTTCGTTTCTAAATAAAAAAAATTATACATCTTTTTTAACGAACTTTTCCATTAGTTTTAATAACTTTGATAAATAGCTTTACTCCATTTGTATTTAAATTATAGTTAAAAATAATTCATTTTTTAAATAAAACTTGACATTCGCAAACGTTTTCAGTGTGCAGCTTTTGAAAGCTTTTTCATCAAAAATTTAAATTTTAAATAATTTGTCACCATAAATAGCACGGTTGTATGCCGCTTTTCATCAACTATCACATGTTTAAATTATGCCAGATGTCATTCTCTATGTGACATTTGGAGAGTTGATTTTCGTGTATTACTATTCGCGTCTTTCTTTGATAGCTGTGTATTATTTGTGCAGAGAATGTAGCTGAAAGGTCTGTTCCAGTCCTCTTTATCTAACCGAAATGTTGTCATAAATTAGCACGTCAAATACACGGCTTATGTGTTTAAAATTGTAACAGTTCTATCACTAAAATCACTTTTAATCAAGGGCTTGAGAATAACCGAACGTGTATCAATGCCGTTGTTTCTCTATTACAAGCCCCCAGTTCCCAAGAATTCTAACCCAAAAGCTGATAAAAGTGTCTGTTGGATTTTCACTATTAATAAAAAATAATCAATTGAAAACATGAATTGGTACTGAGCCCAATTATAACCGTCATAGCTGTTGGTGGCTTTACAAAAAAAAACTTGTAATCAGGAGCGTACATGCCGAATTTTGTTTGGGGGGGGGCAAAAGTTAGAAAACATGAACATTCGGTTATCATACTGTTACAAAACTGTTTTCTGAGTTGGCGGAATAAATATTTATTTACAATAATTAAAAACACAATAATAATGAACGCAACAACGAAAAGTCAGTTCCAACAATCAACACAAGTAAAGAGTAATTACAAAGCAAAACAAAACAACTATATACAATAATTCGTAATTATTACCACGACACTAGTATTTATTTTATCAATTTGGTTATTTATATCACGGCACTATTTATATTACTGATCCACTGTAGGCTTGGATGCGTGACTCACCGTTGACTGATTCCCACTCACTCGTACTGGCTGTTTATATATGCTGCGTGGCGTAAGCCTAGTGTGTTCTCGCTTTCTCTAGAGCTTTCGCGCAGGTACCAGTTGTTACAGTAAGCAGACCCCGTTTCTCAGAAATCTTGCCTGCCGGTTATACACAGGGTGATCCGAAACAATACTGCAAATAGGTCATAAACGATGATAGTCCAAAGTGCAATTCGAGGAATTATCAGGCGTCAAAGTAAGCTTTATGAACTTTTATACTTTGTTTCAGTAACAGATCCTAGGGGAGCCAGCTGTCCCATCCCCCCTTGCATATACGCTTATGCTTATAATTTATTGGAATGTGCGAGTGTGGTACTAATAAAAAATATTCGATCGTCAGAAAAATTCAAAATTCGAGTATACTCGATCGAGTCCCTCATCCCCAGGTATGTGAAAGTGTGTCACGGAAGTGACGCTTGTAACGGACAGTTCTACAGGCTTTATTGTATTTAGAGCTTTAGTCAGCTGTCAAAATTTTTTGAGGTTATAATGTGTAGCTTAAAGTGACCATCCGTCCCGATTTAGGCGGGACAGTCCCGATTTTGAGTTACGAGTCCCGATTCAACAAGCGTCCCGCTTTTGTCCCGTTTTCATGAAATCACGTGCATTAAGAATGTTTGTTTTTTGTCATTAGATATTTTTACCCACTCAAAGTATTTTATTTATCAATAATTATATAATTGATATCTACCTTAAAAAATAAATAATATTTAAAATAAAAATATTAGCAAGTTTTTGGGGGTCTAGCGAGTTTTTGGGGGTTTCTAGCGAGTTTTTGGGGATTTCTAGCGAATTTTTGGATGTTTCTAGCGAGTTTTTTGTGGGTTTCGAGCTAGTTTTTAGGGGTTTCTAGCAAATTTTTGGTGTTTCTAGCGATTTTTTCGGGGTTTCTAGCGAGTTTTTGGGTGTTTATGACGAGTTTTTGGGGGTTTATAGCGAATTTTTGGGGGTTTATAGCGAGTTTTTGGGGGTTTATAGCGAGTTTTCGAGTTTTTAGGGGTTTCTAGCGAGTTTTTGGGAGTTTCTAGCGAGTTTTTGGGGGTTTCTAGCGAGTTTTTGGGGGTTTCTAGCGAGCTTTTGAAGGTTTCTAACGAGTTTTTGGAGGTTTCTAGCGAGTTTTTGGGGGTTTCTAGCGCGTTTACGATTTTTTTGGGCGTGAAACCCAACGGTTGCCTGCGCCGGGTTTTTATACACCTTGTCCCGCTTTTTGATATTCAGGATTTGGTCACTTTAGTGCAGCTGTCATTTAAACGTTTACGCATCGCTTGAGAGTAACGATGATTCACTGTTTGTTTTTTAGAAAAAATAGTTATAACCTCAAAAGTTTTGAATGTTTATTAACGACCCCGGAACAAACCCATTATAAAATGTATACCGCTGTTATAAAGGGAATGTAGCAGGCGTCGCCGACGTCCGTAGGACACATATCTAAAGAACGGCGCATCCCGACGCCTGGTATACACACATACATACACATAAACACCCCCTCCTATTCACATACACTTCCGAAGACGAGTCGGGAGCACGACAGAGATTCCTGTACTGTGTTGGTGTCGCGTCCATTGAAATCCTCCATTCGTATATCTTACGTGTATATAAAGACAATAGCACAATAGAAATATACAAAAGCTGCTTTTATCGAACTTTAAACAATGATAACAATAGATAATTTACTTTTTTTTAGAATGCCGTTTTCACTTTCAATGATTTTTTGTATATTGTAACGACATTGAGTTACTGTTTTTATTTTTGTTGTATTTTTTTATTTATTTATTTTAATTTTATTTGAAATAAAAAAAAATAGATGAAATTATGATTTTTAAGATAATGTTTAATAGTTTAGATATAACAAAAATTATAATTTACAAGTGATACTTATTGAACAATATATTATGTTGAGTTTAAAAAAAAGGTCGTCAACAATGAATAATCAATTTTCATTTTACAATTATTATCAAAAGATATATTTTAAAAGAAATACAACACTTTAAAATACTGAAATGTAAAAATAATCAGAGTGATCTGTTTTAACCAATGTCAGCTTTTTTTTATGTTTTTACTTTATTACATAATAACTGTATAAATGATTATTAGACTGTTGCGCAATGCCACAATATGTCCCTAATTTTATAGATGTAGGTTTTAAACGTTTAATTTTTGAAAATGAAAAATCTAATTAACATAGTGAAAATGGCGATAATATTAATGCTTTATTATTGGCGTATGTCAAAAAAACGATTCAAGACAATTTGCAATATTTGTACGAATGCCTTTAAATATCAATATTATATAGTACCACATTTTTTGAATTAATTAGGGCTTTTTCTTTAGAAAAATAAATACGAATATGAACATTCATGAGCAATAATAAAAATTAAAAATCAGTGGTTTTAGAAATAAACGCAATGTTTAACAGACTTCAAAAAAGGAGGAGGTTGCCAATTCGATCAGCAGTATATATTTTTTTTGTACTTTCATAATAACGTATCGTATATAAGGACTTTTTGGCAAATTCTTCTGAAATTCTTCATAATAAAAATTATTTTAAAAAATGATTTTGAAACACGAAAGTCATGTATGGTTTTCCCACTGAAATACACTAATGCTGGAAAGTACACTGACGCGAAAAACAGAAACAGTTGAGCCACCTGTCTTTGTTGCACAGTCTATTAAGACATCACGTTATTTTAAAGGTAATGCGCATGACAGAAGAGTGAAACAAAGACATGTGGCCCAATTAACTATGTTTGTTTTTACCGGTTTTCCACGCACAGAGTGGCATAGGGAGTAAGCTTTCCAGCGTTACTGTATGTCAGTGAGTTCTCTATACCCATTTATTAATGTGTGACGACCTTTACAGTAATAATATATAAATGTATATTGTACACACCTTCCATATAAAAGCACGCCGTTGTTTTTTATGATTATGATTATGTACCGCCCTGCCTTTTGTTTCTTTTTCCAAGACATTTTTGATAAAATTTATACTCACGTGTAAACTCGGTATTGTTTTAGTTCAGTGGAATTTTATATTTATTTCTGGTAGTTTATCTTAAAGCTTTATTTTACTCAGAGAAATAATATACTGCATGGAGATTAATATAAATATACTGAATTTTTTTCCAAAATAAATTTGCTCTTCTGACAAGATTTTTTGAGGAAAAACCAGTGGCGGACTAAAGGGGGGAGGGGGTGGCTCGCCCCGGTCTTCTGACTCTGGGGAACCTTCAGATCTCTAGAAGTCCTTAATCAAATCCCAAACAAGACCAGAATATGTTTAGTAAGTAAGAGGCAATTTGGAGTAGGTGGGTCGTTTATTATAAATATTTGATTTTTTTTGTCAACCATTACATCTATATCAGGGATCGGCAACTAGCGGACCGCGGTCCAAGTCCGGACTGCGGAAGGTCAAAAACTGGACCACCAAATTTTTTTTGAATTATTTAAAAAATATTTTTTTGTACTTTCTGCTACGAAAGTTTTATTTTCGAGTGCTTTGTGGCGGTAACAAAGAGGCACATTTTGAATTAATGACCGCCCACCTTGAAACACTCTTCGCATAAGCTGCTCCCCGCGTGAACCTAACTTTAAAAAACTGACTCAAGACCGCAAATGTAATTTCTCCCATTGACTTTTGAATACAATTATGCCTATCTAGTGTATTTCATATTATTTTGTGAGTGAAAATTAAAATAAAAAATTAGTAAAGAATATGAGTTTTTTTTTTTTTTTGGACCTCGATAAAAATTTTCAACAGTATCCGGACCCCACCTATAATTATTTGCCGACCCCTGATCTATATTATTCATTTTTTACGAAATTTACACTACAAATACATCAATTTCTAAGCAGACCGGGGGCCTTATTTAGTTCTGCCGCCCCGGGCCTCCGACGGGCTTAGTCCGCCACTGGGAAAAGCATTAAACATTCGTAACGCATTTATAAGGGTTTATTCGAGGGTTTTTCATGTGAAAAAATAATTTAAAAAACATTGAACCGACTTCAAAAAGGTAATCTAAGAATAAAATAATTCGTTTTACAGTATGTGAAATTATTTCTCTATGATAATAATAGTGGTTAACTGACGCCGTTTGTAAAACGGCGGGAAACATTATTTTATCCTTTTCTTATTCATTTTTTGAAGCATACAAGTCGAATTGATAACCTCTTTTTTAATGTCTGTTAAAAATGTACCACCCATGTGATTGCCGCGGTATTAGATCTCGAATCTTCTAGTCTCGCGATTTCTCTAAGGCCTCACTCTTTACGCGCAGGCGCACGAATGCGAAACAAACTCATCGATCACTAGATCGATAAGTTTGTTTCGCATTCGAAAGTGCGATTGAAAGTAGGTATTCATGCTGTTGCCAAATCGCGCGATCGAACGAGAAATTTCGAGTTGCTGAGTAATCGTCAAATCGCGATACAGTTGCTAAATCGCGCGTTTTCGATACAAAAAATTGCATGTGTGCGCTGGCCCTTGGTGGACGCCTACGTTATAAGAAATATCCCTAAAATTTCAAGTTCCTAGATTCAGCTCTTTCGGCTGTGCGTTGATGAGTGAGTCAATCAGTCAGTTAGGACACTTCTTTTTCTATATTATATAGAAAGATACTAAGTTATTAAGACTAACGACTGAGGGAAATTGGCTCGTCGTTCGCCTACGCGAATCGTGTCGTATTTCTGTTTACACTTAGCTTTGTGATATGTCTGCCTTTGTTGGGTCTAGACTCGAGACTAGGCGATAATATTAAATATTATTATGCTTTTATATAATATAGAGAGCTTTAGTAGACGCAGACGTATAAATACTCATCTATCCCCTTGTAATAATTGTTGATTCTAATGTAGAACAACTTTGTTGTACAAAGCCTGACAACATTTTTTTATTGTTTACTAAGTAAATGAAAATAATATGTAATATATACCAGAAATTTTTTTAATGCTTATGTGTGCATTAGTATATGAAACACCCATTTGGTATGACGTAACATAATGCTACAACATGGGGAAAAATTCATTTTTCAAACCTATATGTCACCGTAGGGATTCTAACCCTAAACTTTCCACTGTCGCGGCGGACTGAGTTAACAATTACTCGCACAGTGACACATTTTCGAATGACTTACTATTTCCCTTTGAAGCATTCTGTCACTGAAAAACCACCACATGCCAGAGTCGATTATTAACTAAGGTGCTATATAACCGACCCCTCTTACATGTGAGAGCTAATCTCAAACGGATGAATCAAAGATGACAAGTCCATTTTTCAAAGGGAAATAGTAAGTCGTTCGAAAATGGGTCACTGTGCGAGTAACTGTTAACGCAGTCCGCCGCGACAGTGGGAAGTTTAGGGTTAGAATCCCAACAGTGACATAGGTTTGAAAAATGATTTTTCCCATGTTGCAGCATTATTTTATGTCATACCAAATGGGTGTTTCATATACTAATGCACACATAAGCGTTAAAAAAATTTCTGGTATATTAAATATTAATATAGTCCGCGATGTCTTTAACTCGAGTTAAAACAATGAAAATAATATGTTTTTTAACCGACTTGAAAAAAAGGATTTTCTATATTCGACACGTATGTTTTTGTTTTTTTTTTATATGTATGTTCACCGATTTCCCCTGCATTTGTATACCGATGTTGAAGATTTTTGTTGTCTGAAAGCATGAATTACTATTTTCATGTTGCAATTTCACGACCTGTTAAAGAGTTAAATTGAGCAGAACTATTGTGGCATCATGAAGCTGGAATACTAAATCTACTGAATTATAAAAATATTTTTAAAATTTGTACACATAAAATTATTTAAGAATTCTTATGGTCAAAAAATTATCATGATAAAGAAACTATAAATTATGAAAACTGAAATTTTTACTTCCCACCTCTACTATGGTAGGGAAGTAATGGATTTAGCCGAAAAAAATATTTCGAGATTTTAACAGATTTCACGTTTTGAGACCCTAGCAATCGTTTAAGATCATTTTCTGACTGATGTCTGTATGTGTGTGTGTGTGTATGTGGTCAATTTTTCGCCTTCGATATCGGTAAAACGGAACAACATACGGGCATGCCGATTGCTCTATTGTGTTTATCAGCCTTTAACTTAGATCTGATTAGATATTGAGTCAAATCGGTTCAGTGGATCCTGAGATATTCAAAAAAACGTTCTCAATGTCACGTATTAACATAGGTAAAAAAAAAATATAAATGAATTCTAGATGTTCATTGCATGACACCGTCGATTGATCCTCTGACACACTCGTACCTACTTCGCTTATGTCGCGCAACCCCGCCTAGTACGTTCTCACGCTCTCCAGAACATTCCGACAGGTACTCGTTGTTCAACAAGCAGACACCGCTTCTCGATTTCTCTATTGGAGGCAGTGGCGTAACATCTTGGGGTTTGCTACAATATTTTCATTTAGAATTTTTTTGAAGATTTTAATTATCATTTTTTTTTCTTTGGAAAGATAAATTTGTGACAAAATGTTGGTTCAAAATCAAAATACACATTATTTTGTTCACAACTGTACCTTTATGCATCAAAGAGACTACTTCCATTAAAATTATTCCGAAATTAAACGTGACGAAACGATTCCATTACGGAAAATGTCGTCTATTAAATACGAACTGTACGTACCTATTAATAATTCTAACCTATAAATGGGTTATATCTTAGAATGGACAATTCTGAGAGAGTAAATATTCAATGGAAATATGCAAATTAAGCACTGCAAACAATAATAAACCCCCTTAAATCTCAAATATTCTCTACAAGTACCCATCTATATGATAATGCTTCTATATTCTTCAGGTGGTTAATATGATGGAACGAATTTTGAGATTGTAACAATGAATATCAATGTTCTAGGGTACCTATATTGGTTGACTGTGAGATGATGGTATAAATTTAATAATAACAATATAATTATATATATTTTATTTATTGATTCTTTTCATTGTTGAACAAGCCAAATATACCGTAGTTAATTAAAAACATTCATATTTATGGATACCCAAAATGATTCAGTTTATTTGCCAAATTTTTTCAGGAATATGACAAAATAGTCCAGTAATTTTCTCTTTTCAGCTGTTTGTGGTGGTAATCACCGGCTACGCTATTAAAAACCATTATTTTTTAAGCTATGTAAAAAAGTTATGTAAGAAATAAGACAATAAAGTATTTTTATCTTTTTATCATATTTATAATGTGATTTATATTTGAATTTTTGACACTAAGTACTATAAATTCATAAAATCTTATATGAAAATTAAGGAAACATTTATAGAACTTCAATTTAAAGAATCAGTATACTTGTATTTTTTAAACCACGAAGCTAAATATAATAAGAACTTTTATGTTTATTAAAAAATTCAATTTTTCTGAGGTAAAATGTAAAAAATAAAAGCGGATGAACTTAAAATGATTTAAGTCTCGTATGAGGAAAGAAATAAGGATATCTAAAAAAAGATGAGAATCTCATTTAATGAAGTATTTGTTTTGTGTTTTTTCCTTATTTGTGGAAAAGTGTCAAACCGACACAGTATCTCAACTGACAAAACAAATATCTATCTATCTATCAAGCAGTTTTGTGCTACTTGAAATAGGATAGATAATCACTAAGCAAACAGAAACGTGTCTGGAAACCTCGGCAATTGAATCGGAAAATGATAGGGAAGGCTATGCGAAGTAAAATAAATGAAACGGCGATTTCATTCGAGGAAAACTGTGTTGTCGACAACGTTGTGTATATACTTGTACACTATGAACCTAACCCCATCGATCGGGGCGACCGGTATTTTCAAGTCCCATCAATTCCCAGTGAAAGAGAGGCATTTTAAAATTGTGTCGATTGCTCACTTCCTCGCGTCACCGTTGGGATCTGGTTACGTGAATTGTGATGTAGTTTCAATGCTTCAGAGGCGTCAAATGAAGCATTGATATCATGTTTCATAATCATTAGCTTTATTATTGCTATCTACCTTGTTTTGTCTCATTTCAGTTCCCAATATATTGAACTCTGGGAGTACTTCAAATATTAACTGATCAGTTGTGAATTGTGTGTTTCCAGAATTGGAAAGATGCGACCTTGCTTTAATTCTTTTTGGTTACCCAGCGATGTAGCTTAGTGGTACAGCACTAGATTCGCATTGGGAAGGTACTGGGTTCAAATCCCGACGGGGGCATATGTGGCTAGGACTTTTTCCTTCTGCCTCACGTCGAGAAACGGTAATTCCTGTACCGGCCATCTTATTTGAGGTTTTCCATGGTTTCCCTCAATTATTCCAGATGAATATCGAGATGGTTCCTTATTCAAGGCCATGGCCTATTACCTGTCAAACTCCTATGCTCCCAAAATTGCCTATCTTATCCTAATTTTCTATAATTCCTCCATTCGCACATTGCTATTAATAAAAAAAGTTGAAGTTTAAAAATATAGAAAACAACGGGAAGTGGTAAAATGGAAAATAGAAATGGTACGAATGGCGTCTGTTATGACATAATGTCGAAAAACGGACGTTAAACGCATTATTATTAATTCTTTTTGGTTGTCCGCAAATTTAGAACTTTCGAAGGTGTATCAAGAATTAGCTAGTCATTTGTCAGCATAACAAAAATGTCCAAAAGATTTCGTTTCTAGAATTAGAAAGATGCGGTTTGCTTTAATTCGTTTTGGGTTGTCAGCAAATTTAAAACTTCCGAAGGTATGTCAGGAATGAGCTAGTCAATAATTACCATCACAACAAAAATGTCCAAAAAGAAAGATGCAGCCGTGCTTTAATTCCTTATTATTATCAACAAATATGGAACTCTGAAATGTAGGTACTTGAGAAATCAGCTAGTTAATAACTAGAGAGTTTTTGGGAGTTTCTAGAGAGTTTTTGGAGGTTTCTAGAGAGTTTTTGGGGGTTTCTAGAGAGTTTTTGGGGATTTCTAGAGAGTTTTTGGGGGTTTCTAGAGAGTTTTTTTATTGTCATCATGACAAAAATATCAAGAAAGATATAATTTCCGGAATTGGAAAGATGCGACCTTGCTTCAATTTTTACGTTCTAGATGTTTTTCAGCCTTTCTTTCCGATTATCTCCGCACCTATAATTTATAATAATTTAGTCAATTATAATCATAATAAATAAGATTTCAAATTTGGAGAATTAGATCTCGGAAAGTTGCTAAATCTTACTTCGTTTTTTATCAATAAATCTAGGACTATTGAGAACATTAATTGATCATCCTATTTAGTTAAGAATTATTCTGGAATAGTTCGTTCATTTTTATTTTTATTGTTAGAGTAGGTACTTGCTTTGTTAATCTATAATTTTATTCTTATTTGGAATGATCTGTAGAATGAATGATGACGGCCATATTTAATTTTTTGGGTAATTTATATCCTAAAGCACGAACCGTCTCTGATATCCTAGCTAGCGAATTGTCGTGCTGTAAGCTCTGCACTCTGCATCCGTTCAGATTTATATTGGAACTTTAAATCAACTTGTCGATCTGGAACAGCATGTAAGTGCCTACGTCCTACGTGTAGGGTTCTATAGGAACATGGAACTCAGAATGACGTTACGGTGACTCGTCAAAAATTGAAGTTAATGACCGTTCTGTCGTAAAATAATAAAGCATTCGATGTCGGTTCCTGGACATATATTTTTTAGTTTTAGTGGCTTTTTTGCAGGAGATTCTATTTTAAAATTTTTAACTTCCCATTGGAAGCTATTGTAATGGGTCCGAAAATCGAAATCAAAATGTATAACAAATGTTTATGTTTCAAGGTCACTACACTATTTTTACACTATTTTTAGAAAGATGTATGTGTGTGTACGTATATGTGTCCATTTCTCTGCTCTCGAGAATGAAAAATGATATCGACTACGTTAGGGTGCCAATCGACGCGTATTAACGTAAATATGATCTGAAAGAAATTTTTTCAAAATCGGTTCAGCCGTTCTTTTTTCTTAACCAAATAGACTCCAAAAAAGTAGATTTTACACAATATCTCACGAATGAAAAATTATATCGACTTCGTAAGGGTGCCAGACGAGGCGTGTTAACATCATTTTGATCCGACATAAATTTTATAAAAATCGGTTCAGCCGTTTTTTTTTTAATTATTGTTAAAAATAAATAATAATTATGTTTTATTGATTAAAATGATTACTTTTCTGTGTAATATCTAATTTAATTATAATTATTAAATATTTATCAAACTGGAAAATCCCGTCGTGTGGACCTCAAGGGTCGCACTTTAGTCCTAATAAACGACCCACCTCACGGCTTGTTTTTATTGTTATCAATCTTCCATTAAAAGTTAGATAAAAACTTTGATATACCTATATAAGTTAAATTTAAAACATTATACATTAAATTACTTATTTTTTGCTCCAAAATAATCATTCTACTTTGTTTTTTATTCGCTTTGTATATGAAACAGTCTGAAACTCCATTAAAAAATCATTAGTTTGGTTTTAAAACCAGTAAATTATTAGTAATGGATTTAAAGGTATTATTGTTTGAATCCAAAAATGACAGGAAATTACACCCTTTTATGATCTATATGTTTTAAATGACCTTCAGTTACAATGAAAAAATCATTAAGAATTGTATTTGTTTTGTTAATGAAATTAAAATGATATTAATTGAAATTGATACAGTATGCGAACAAATAATATTCTTTATTAAAAAAATAAACAAAATGGTTTCCTCAAAAACAGTTGACGGAAAAAATCCACGCTTATGTTTTTTTTTTTAATACGTGACATTGAGAACGTTTTTTTTAATATCTCAGGATCCACAGAACCAATTTGACTCAAAATCTAATCAGATCTAAGTTAAAGGCTGATAAACACAACAGAACAATCGGCATGGCCGTATGTTACGATATCGAAGGCGAAAAATTGGCCACATACATACACACACACATACAGACATCAGTCAGAAAATGATCTTAAACGATTGCTAGGGTCTCAAAACGTGAAGATCTGTTAAAATCTCGAAATATTTTTTTCGGACTAAATCCATTACTTCCCTACCATAGTAGATGTGGGAAGTAAAAATAGTTTCTAAACAATAATTTAACTTGGTCACCTGACTGGATATCTCTCAATGAGCTCGGGTAAGAGGAATGTTCCTCCCTGTTGTTTTATTTATAACGTAAAATCCTTTTTTGATAAGTTTTCTTGGAGGTCGTGTCAGTACAGTGTGGCGAGGAAGAATTATTTAAATTTAAACATCATTGTTTATTTCTGAAAAAATAAATAATAATAGATTATTACGTCTGTTATCTCATCGCAAAGTGGCTTATGTCAGACTTTTGATATTTATTTTTGGTATAGACAGAGGCGGACTAGCAGTCTTTGACCGCCCTAGGGCGTTCAGTACCAGCCGCCTCTTTCTGCAAACTTTTCAGTGTAGAAATGTGAAGTACGAAAATTGGCATTGTGTTCGGTTCAACCCGCTAGAAATATTTTATTTCTGAGTTATCTGTGTCTTTAATAGTTATAAGACCATATAGAGTTTTCTAAGTGCACACCACCGCGACCCGCAAATGCTTGAGCTAGATAACAGGTGCTCGTTACCGCCGGCCGTGGGCGCAGATTAACCGCCCCTAATATTTGGCCACCCTAGGTCTGCACCTAGTTGGCCTTATGAAAAGTCCGCCACTGGGTATAGGTACCTATATTTTTTTTATCGATTAAAAATCTGACATAATTAATTTTACATTGTGGTCACAGATTTCAATTTAAGTACATATCGTTAATTATTTCCAAGAAAATAAATAATAACAGAATTATTTTTGCATTTCCAATGTTTTGAAGAGTTCATTAATTATTACAAACTTTAAAACATATTTATTTTTGAGAATTATTAAATTGTAGAGTATTTTTTCACTTCATATTTTTACGGAAAAAATATTAAATTTTGATTTCGAAACACTTAACGACAAATTCAACCAATGAATAACTATCGAATATATTTCACTGTTGAAAACTTTTTTTAAATCTATTTATTATGATTACATAATATGTTTGTCGATTTCCCAAACAAGTTTCTTAACTTTCTCTTCACATTACTAACCTTTTTTCAAATTTATTTTATACGGACTACATTTCCAAAACATTGGTTTAAACAAAAAACAGAAATGTCACAAACTTTTCAGCATTGTAAAAGCTTAAAGTTAGTAAAGTTTTAAGTTGTTTACGCTTAAACATTCCCTGAAAATTTATTACGACCTTTAAAATATATAACTGGAACAACAACAGAACTTTCTGTTTTTGGAAAAGTTTGTATTCCTTGAAATGGCTTTACTACTTACGATATTAAACATATAAAAGATAAAAAATAAATTATTTTGATATTGGTGTTCCATTCTAAAAAAGAGAGTAAACAGGTAAACACACTTTTTACCGCTAAAACAATATCAATATGTGGCTTATTCATGGCCCCTCCAATCTTTATTACAAGCCACCATAGTTCTCAGGTTCTGATTTTAGAACTGGTAAAGAGTATCAATTGGATTTTCACAGTAATTTAAGACGCTATTGACCTAAGTTGTCGACTCGTCTATAATCTACAATAAATAAATAAATGGATTTTCAAAGTAGATATTATTAAAAATGATAACAAATTGATGGCCTTGCTTCAACTTTAAGCAAGACCATCAATTTCAGCGGATACAATTTCAATAAGTTGGGATAAAATAATATAAGCTAGTTCTTTAAGCATTAAAGAACTAGCTTATATTATTTTATCCCAACTTATTGAAATTTTATCCACTGAAATTTATGGTCTTGCTTAAAGTTGAAGCAAGACCATCAATTTGTTATCATTTTTAATAATATCTACTTTGAAAATCCATTTAATAAAATAATATAAGTTAGTTCTTTAATATGCTTAAAGAACTAGCTTATATTTTATCCCAGCTTATTGAAATTTTTTCTTCGCATAATTCGGAAAGTTCATATTCTGACAAAATCAAACACATAAAACGAAAAATTCTTGCAACCTGCTTTTACCAAGATTCGAACCGTTGCCTTCCAAATGCCATTTACGCACTCTTTGCAATTTGACCACTCGTATTGTTTTTCCCATTTTCCAATTATTTATGCGGATAAATTGAATTGTATATCATGTTTCATGTTGTGAAACAAATGAATGATTATAGTATTACATTGTGTGAAATTCGTAACGGGATAAAAAATGATCCATCCAGAGTTTTACAAAATTTCTCCTGTGTAAACCAGTTTGATATTTATTATAAAACCAAATATTCCAGTATTTTTCACATTCTACTTGAGATCACAATTTATTCTGTATGTTGTGCCCCTGCACTTATTATTTATTAGCTGTGCCCGCAACTTCGTTCACGTAGACTTTTGGATTTCTTTAGGCAGCTAGGTTATCGTTTAAAATAAAAAATAGATATAAGGCATGTACATATTTAATTTCAGAATTTTTTTCTAACTTTACACGTCAATTTAGTTTTTTTAACTTCCCATTGGAAGTTATTGTAATGGGTCCGAAAATCGAAATCAAAATGTATAACAAATTTTTATGTTTCAAGGTCACTACACTATTTTTAGAAAGCTGTCTCTCTCTCTCTCTGTGTGTGTGTGTACGTATGTGTCCATTTCTTTCTAAGACGAAATCTCGAGAATGAAAAATGATATCGACTACGGTGTGTACAAGTTTACGTACATACAGCAGTGCTTTAATTGGTGGTATACATTTTATTGAATTTTTTGTACATTTTATTATAATTAATATCAGTATTATCGTTTTTCTTTAAGTAAATTAGTCAGTTTCTAGATACGTGAGTAAAATCTATCAATTTGTTTCTATTTTAATAGTACTGTTTAATAAATACATTTGTGCATATAACCTAAAAACAAAACAAAAAAATTGTAAAAAAAAAATATACGTACAGACTGTTAAATTGATAGTGCCATCTGCTTACCAGTATCTGTAATATCTAATTAGTGGATGATAATATGATCTGCCCTAACTGTAATCGACAGGTTCAAACTAAGGATCTTGCTATATTATGTGCTGGATGTCATTGTAATGTGCATGTTAATTGCACTGATCTTACGGCTGATGACGCTGGTCGTTTAACTCGTAATACTAGTAAAAATGTAAAGTTTTTTTGCACTGGTTGCTCAGCAACAACTGATAACTTTTCTGAATTAAAAATGCTCATAAATTCAATAGCATTACGTTTAGACAATCTCGAAAAAAATATTTCTACTCCTAAAGCTATAGGGTCGCATGAAATGGAAACCGTGATTTCTGAAGTACGGGATAGAATTGATAGAGAACAAAATGTTCTAATCTTTGGTCTACCAGAGGAACCGGATGATGAGGCTGATGCAGATGTTGTAGTATCACTGCTTACTGAAGTAGTTGGATCCCATGTATCTCCAGTGTCGGTTCGCCGAATTGGAAAAAGGGGCAACAGGCCGCAGATAGTTAAAGTCGTTCTAAAAGATCGTGTTACAGCAAATTCTATTTTGAAAAATAAGAATCATGTACCGAAAAACCGATATCCGAATGTTTATATCAGAAATGATCAAACTCCTCGTCAGCTTGATTATTTACGTGCAGTGAGAGACCAGTTACAGGAAAAAATAGAAAATGGCGAGTCTAACTTGACAATTAAATACTTAAAAGGAATTCCCACTATAATTTCTAAAACGGACCCAAAAAACTTAAACAGAGCATAAAAGAACTTAAAATAGGCTATACCAACATAAGATCTGTTCTATCAAATTGGGATTACTTAAAATTGATTGTAGATGATTATGACATCATTTGTCTTACAGAAACATGGCTATATCCTGGCTTAGATTGTAATTCGTTAAACATCACAAATTTTTGTTTTTTGCGATCTGATCGTCTGGAAGGTAGGGGAGGTGGTATTGGTGTCTTTGTAAATTCTTCGTTAAATTGTGAAATATTACCGCATTCCGACAATAACATTGAACAATTATGGTTAAAAATTACAGTGGGTGAGACTCCGCTTATTCTGGGAACTATTTACAGGCCTCCGCACACACCACGAAATGATTTACAACTCTTGGAAGATCATTTGCGCAATTTTTATTTGGAATTCGATCATGTTATATGTTTGGGTGATTTTAATATTGATCTTCATGTCTCCAGTTCTGATGCTAAAAATCTACAGGATATTTTCTCAGTTTTAAACTTTTCACAAATTATAAGTGAACCTACAAGAATCACAGACGTGTCTAAAACTTTAATTGATTTGGTTTATGTATCTAATGTAGAATTTGCTAAAAATATTAAACAACTACCACCTGTTGGGAAGAGTGATCATAATCTAATCGAATTTACATATGGCTTATATAAAAACATTCGTAAATCAACTTGTATTGAATATAGGGATATTAGAAATATTGATTATATTGCTTTTTGTTCAAGTGCGCGTAATCTTGACTGGTTTGGATTGAATTATTGCTTAACTATTGATGAAAAAGTTGAATATCTTAATGCACATATAAATTATCTTCTTGATACGCACGCACCTCTAAAAAAACTCACTATTAAATCTAAGAAGTCTCCCTGGATAACTAAAGATGTGCTAAAACTAATTCGCAAAAAAAATAATGCTTGGTTAAAATTTAAAAAAACAAAAAATATTGATCATTGGAATTTCTTCAAAAAAATACGAAATAGTACAAATCGGGCAATACGCTTAGCAAAAATAGAGGCGTACAACTCACAAATCAATATGAATGCTAAGGACTCTGCTAAACTTTGGAAAGAACTTAAAAAACTTGATGTTCATGGGTCAGTTGCACAGAACAATCTACCTAATAACTTGTGTGAACCAAATGAAATAAATAAATCATTTAATATGTCTCTTGCTACAAATGATCTTACACGTGAAGAAATAGATAAAATATATTCAAATGCAATAAATTCTAATTTTGAACTAAAGTGTATAAATGACAGTGTGGTACTTAAAACGGTGTTAAGTATAAAAAGTAAGGCTATAGGCGCGGATGGTATTAATATTGACCACATTTTACTCTGCTTACCATTTTGTTTAAAGTCGCTAACGGATCTTATTAATTATTCTTTCACCACCGGTAAATTTCCTAGCTTATGGAAGCATGCTATTATCAATCCTTTAGCTAAATGTAAAAATCCAACTAGCTACAAAGATTTACGTCCGATAAGTATTTTACCTTGCCTATCAAAAATTATTGAAAAAATTGTGGCTGAACAAATTATTGAATATGTCAATGAGAACCAAATTCTATATAACTTACAAACCGGATTCCGTAAATATCATAGCACAACAACGACACTTCTCTCGGTAGTTAGTAGACTCAAATATGCGATAGATAACGGTCATGTGGGTATTCTAGTGTTACTTGATTTCAGCAAAGCTTTTGATCTCATTGATCATGATCTTTTGTTAGCTAAATTACATGAAATCGGTTTTTCTAAAAATACAGTGAAATGGTTTAGTAATTACTTAAATGATCGTTGTCATACAACTAAAATTAAAAAAAATGGTGAAACTGTACACTCGGATACTCTTATGTCAAGATGTGGTGTACCTCAAGGAAGCATAATGGGTCCTTTACTCTTTAATTTATATGTCATTAGTTTGCACACTGTTGTAGAACATTCGACTGTATTTCAGTATGCTGATGACACACAACTCATAATGACCTTCCCGAAATCAGAGTTTGTTTCCTCTGTTAATAAGATCAATTGCGATATTAGCAACATAGAATCATGGGCAGCTATTCATAGTTTAAAGCTGAACTGCAACAAAACCGTTGTGCTAGGTGTAGCGTCTAGGTTTAATTTGAGTGTGTTTAGTGCTAATGATGTTCCGTATATTCAAGTGGGGGGAACAAACATTGATTATTCGTATGCAGTTAAGAACTTAGGGGTTGTGATAGATTCAGAGTTAAAATGGGAGCAACATGTAAAAAATTTATGTCAGAGAGCTTATTCAAAGTTAAAATATTTATATAGATTTAAAAATTTACTTAGTGAGGCTATAAAATATAAATTAATATCTTCTCTTGTACTATCCATATTTGCATATGCTGATGTAGTGTATCATGGTATTTCTTGCCAACTTAGCTATAAAATCCAAAAGGTACAAAATTCCTGTATTCGTTTCATATACAATGTTAATCGCAGGTCACATATTACACCAATTTTAAAAGAACATAGCATATTAAACATGGAACATACTAGAATATTTCATATCGTTATTTTATTACATAATGTTTTAAAAACTCAACAACCGTCGTATATATTCCAGTACTTAAATAACATTCAAAAATATCATATGTATAAAACAAGAAACTGTTTAGATCTGGAAATACCTTTATCAAAAACAGCAGTAGGTAAAACATCTTTTTTTGTATGTGGTCCAAAAATTTGGAATAGTTTACCTTCTGACCTGAGATTATGTAATATGAAAACTCTAAAAAAAAAATTAACGGATTATTTGTTGAATTAGTTAAATACTAAGTATATTTTTAATGTGTATTTGTTTTGTTGTGTTGTTTTGCTTCGTTGTTACATTTTATTGTTACATTTTATTGTTACATTTTTATATACTGTATGTACGTATTTGAAATTTGAAATTGAAAAGGGCAGACGTTTGACAGCCTGCTAAAGGCTTTTGTCTGTTCCTAAATAAAGATCTTATTATTATTATTATATTATTATTATTATTATAGGGTGCCAATCGACGCGTATTAACGTAAATATGATCTGATAGAAATTTTTTCAAAATCGGTTCAGCCGTTCTTTTTTCTTAACCAAATAGACTCCAAAAAAGTAGATTTTACACAATATCTCGCGAATAAAAAATTATATCGACTACGTAAGACTGTCAATCGAGGCCTGTTAACGTCATTTTGATCCAACATAAATTTTATAAAAATCGGTCAGCCGTTTTTTTTTTTAATTATTGTTAACAATAAATAATAATTATGTTTTAATGATTAAAATGAATACTTTTCTGTGTAATATCTAATTTAATTATTATTATTAATTATTTATCAAACTGGGAAGTTCGTCGTGTGGACCTCAACGGTCGCACTTTAGTCCTAATAAACGGCCCACCTCACGGCTTGTTTTTCATTCATCTCAGCGTCATTTATCAATTACGTATTTAGATACACCTGCGGACCAACCGCTTCACGAAATCCAATACCTACATCCCTGGTCATCATCTGCTAGTCTACTAAAAGCTGAAAGTTTGAAAATCACAGACAGACACGATTATTTTATTTATCTGTCTTGATTGAAGATTCCGGAAATTAAATTAATTTTAAAGTTTGTACATGATTTTTCAATATAGTGATAAAATGGCTGTGTGTAATTCGTTTCAAGCTCGAGCGCGGGGCGAACAAAATTCCACAATCACAGTTGACCGTACATTGGGAATCTCTGATCTCGACTATATGCTGTCAGATCGTCCCTTTTGTATTGTTGTTAGGTATGTAGTTCCAGTGGCCAGCCCACTATAATCCCGTAATCCAATAATCAATAACAATCGAACACGAAACGGCGCATTTCATAGCTTTCATGGTCACATGCATCCAGGGCCGTCCTCAGTTCGAACTAATCCTATTACATACTGCGTGTGGAAGTGATCCCCTATTAAAGTGTAAAATGGTGAATTACAGCACAGTCAGAACCGAATGTGTAATAAATTGAATATATGAATTGCGAAATCGCGGGTTTTAACATATTGCAGCCAACCCCAAGATGTTACGCCACTGCCTCCAATAGAAACCACGAGAAAGAAAGAGGTCACAGTAGTAAAGCGTGGAATGGTATCGAAGATTCTAGACAACGCTAGAGAATACGTGGACGCACTGAGCGTACACCGCACGCAGGTATGTAAACGGCGAGTGTGTCGTGTTGGGGCGATCAGTGAATGGTGAGTCGTGCCATCAAGTGGATCAGTGATATAAATATTAATCAATAAACGGTCGAATCAGTCAGTACGGTGATATAAATAGTGGAGTGGATGTAAATAAATAGTACAGAAGTAACTGAGTAAATGACCGACCTAAATAACGTTAGAAATAAATCTGATAAATCTTTAGAAATAAATCTGGTATAAATACAGTGACATAAATAATTACAAATAAATAATCCTTGTATATATAGTTATTTATTAAGTGTTATTTAAGTGGCTCGTTTAGTTCAATAATTACCGTTTAAGTTTTTTTATTGTTAGAATTGACTTTTCGTTGTTGCATTTATTGTTATTGTATTTTTAATTATTGTAAATAAATATTTATTCCGCCAACTCAAAAAACAGTTTTGTAACAATATTGTCACTACTAGTTAGTAAGGTATACCTCATTACGACACTAGAAATACAAACTACTATATCGATACAAATCTTTTTGGTTCAGTGCAGTAATATAAAAATGAGAAGTATGAAGATATATCATATAATATATTATAGATATTGGTGTTTTTATTAGGTTGGTTCGATATTAAATGGTTAATAATATTATATTGAATTAATTTATACAATATAATATAAAACTGTTGATCAGAAGGGTGCGGACGGAAATGTACAATCAGGGAGTGCGTGTTATCCTCCTATTGACGCAGGGAGAAGTGCGTGCGAGCGAACATCAAGTAGCCTTCAAGCTACAGGCTAGCACACAATGACATACCTACGTGCCCGACCAGTCATTGCTCACTCTAAAGGTACGTGCAGTATGGAGCTGGGATTCTAGATGGTAGCGTAGATCATAGCAGGGCTTGCTTAAATTAATGCATTGTTATATATGCGAGCGTACAGAACGAAGCAGTAGGTGTAGCAGGTATAAGCGCTGTTACAAGAGCTGCTAGATACAAGAATGTATCTCACCACTCTTTCAGCGCGCTGACTACTACAATCAACGTGTGACAACTGTCAAATGGCCATTACAAGTTTCGCAATGGATGTGTCTAGTTTAATATGTGAAATTTTGCCAGTTTTTATTTAATTTGTTTTGAGTTTTCTCTAAGACGTATTTAAAAGTGTTAGATTCCATACGTAAATTTCAATTTAAAGTAATGAAGTTATAGGATGAAAAAACAATAACATTTTCATTAATGCAATGCTCCTTTTTGTTTGGAAGCGAATCTGCAGAAAATATTTTGCGATAAACGTTGTTCTGTCAGTATCTTTAAAGTTTCCTGTTGTGACAAATGACTAGCGAAAACGCGTGTGGTAGCGTGCTGCACGCATAAGGATCATCGAAAAGTTTTGGAGAACAGTTGCTTCTCGTCCTGATGCGTATGTGTCTATAAGGACTAAGGAACGACCTTGGGGAGTTACATGCAGCACATAATGATGGTTCTTATCCGAGTTCAGAAATTGGAAAAGTTAACTTAAAAATATTTAGTATCAGAAGAGAAAAAAACCATCAATGTACATCCAATGTTTTTATTATCATTAACAAAAAAGTTTCAGAGAGGCATAAAGTGATTCTTTCATAAAGTGTCAGTAAGACGCTGAAAAGAAGGCATTTTGAAACTTACAAAATCGCAGAGGCATACAATTAGAGAAAACCAATTCGTAACGGAAACCTGCTCACAAAAATTGATAGGAGAAGCCGTCAGTGGTGTACGCAAACAGATTCTGACAGCTCGTTTACCCACCCCTTTCACAGGTAGGATAGACGGGTCTGAACACAAATTCGCCAGTGTGCATGATGACGTCAGTGTCCTTTTCTGAATGTAAGCGCTTTAATTTTACGTCCATGTATTTGATGTTATTTTATCACTATTCTTAAAACTATTTTTCTTTTCTTTGTGTATTGTACATTTTGCAGCATCTAATATAATTTTTTCCAGTTCATCGTACCTTTGTTGTATTTCGGTTTTCATACTGATTTCTGGCATACTATACTTTTTCATTTTGTTTTCTATTTCCAAATTAAAATTTTCTTTCTCTATAGGTAGTATTTTTTGTCCACAATTTGATTTAACAAACTTATTTATTCGTAATTTTCCAGGATTTATTTTTAATATAGCTCGTACCATGCTATCGTGTATTAAATAAGCAATTTAGAAAACCTAGTATACCTATGTGACCTCACAGTAGAAATATAACTTCTTGACTATTTTGCCTACTCAACCAATCAAATGCGTTGTGTTGTTCATAAATAGTGCGTCAATTGTTGATTGTGCTCTAATCTCGTTCTTTCTTAATCTATCTATAGTCTATTCACTTTCAAGATTGAGTAATCTGTGTGCGTGATCAGCTCGTGTCCCTTTGTTTCTTGAGTTGTGATTGGTCGGGAGGGAGAATTTCAAATTTTGCAAATGTACGGGGCCGTATTTACCTACTTATTTTGTTGTAAACTGTAATAGGTAAGTGAAACTGTTGGAATGTACTTTTTCAAATTACTCTATCTTGGAAATGAATAGACTATAATATATCATGTCGCTTTTCAGTTTCATAGCTATACCAACTTATATCCTCGTTATAAAAGTTTCATTAAAAATATGAAGAGAGCGGGTCTAGTGTTTATACAGAACTGCTAATGAGCCATTTTCCTGAGAGTAGTTCTTTCAATAATATCCACGAGAGGCAGCACTTGTGGTAGGTACAAACATTATTTATTCCCCATTAGTGTCGTGTCATTTTAGTGGTATAACTTAATTATTTAATTATTTTAATAATAATTTAATAATTAAGTTATATACACCTACCACTGAAATGACACGACACAATGGGAATAATTAATAATGTTTGCCACTCGTGGATAATTGAAAAAACTATTCTCAGGAAAATGGGTCATTGTTATGATTCTTGACCCAATTTCTTTCAAAAAAGTTCTATAGCGATAATTTGGGTGGGTAAAGGACACACGTATAGGCAGTCAAAGGGACGTTATATAATGTTCGCAATGGGCATAGAAAACATAGATAACACGATAAGAGTCCCTTGGGACTGTACAAATGGGACCAGTGAAAATTCACACTGATGGACGCATCATGTAGGTACCTACAAAGTCACAAGCACACTGCGTACACCAACCAGTAAATTCGAGTAAATGTAAATAACGACTACAGGGTTGGACAAAATTAATTACATCATACACGGGAAAAGTGTCATTTGCAACTCAAAAAGCTTCAATTATACAATGGAAATCCTTCTTTGCGGATTCCCTTCAATGCTTCATTGAGCAGTTTTTGGGGTTCCGTACCTCCAAACAGAACCCTATTATTGAGACTACGATGTCCGCCCGTCCGTCTGTCACAAGGCTCTATCTCAAACGATACTGCCGTGGGTTCGAATTCCACCTGCGTTCATGATTGTTTTGTGATGTTATTTAGTTTTAAGATAGTTGTTATTTAGTGTAGTTGAAAGACGCTAATGACCTGAGATGTCGACGCGTCTATAATCTACAATAAATAAAAAATCACAAACGATAAGAAGTAACTATATGTATACATATAGGTAGTTAAAATTTCCACAGATTTAATCAATTAATTTCAATGAAATTAATTGATTGATCTGTGAAAATTATTATTAGAATTATCACTCATATTATTAGTAGTATCATTATTATTTCGTACATTTCATATTCAATTAGGTAAACCAAACGTAAAAAGTACCCTCTACAGTGGGTTTGGCAAAAAAAGACCCGTATATATAGTCTCGTGCGCAATTATTAACTATTAAAACTCGCTATGCTCGTTTTAACATAATATCACTACTCGTCAGTAATAACCATTACGCCACAAGATATACACTCTACTAAAAATCAATTCGAAAAAGTCTTGATACCGCGAGATTAAAACGAACGAGGTAATAATAATTCGGTTCATTTTAATTCTTTACTAAGTATAGAAAGCAGCTTTTATTATAATGAAATTGTATCTTTATTGATTAATCAATATCTTTTATGTAATCTATACTCCTGATAATTGGAAGCGTATAAACGCTTAATCAAAGTCGTATGGGAATGGTTTCACGTGGAAAGTGTTGCTAAATAGGTTCTTATTTTAGTTGCAAGATGGCATCGCTGCAAAAGCTATTTGCCAATTAAATTGTCATTATTTAAAAATTAATCGTTTTTTCTTTCTTTTTGCAGATTGAAGACTAAATGTTTAAACATTCTGGTAAGTGTAAAAGAATTTGTAAATTTATTAAAAAATGTTTTTTAATTAGGTATTTAAGTTTAAAAAAAATTATTAATTTTTTAATTTTTTCTAATAATTTAACATAAATAATATTAATAAAATTAAGAAAAATCGCAGGATAGTGGACAAAATATTGAATTTATTTAATTAAATGTACGACGTTTTGTCTATATATTTAGACTTTTTCAAGTACACAAAAAAAATAACAATATTTATGAAAATTAATATTAATTACTAACCATAGCAATTAACATAAGATAGGGTACATAAGACAAAAACATGGTAACATGTAACAAATTATGTTGACTATAAATTTTAACAACATAATTTGTTACATGTTACCATGTTTTTGTCTTATGTACCCTATTTTATGTTAATTGCTATGGTTAGTAATTAATATTAATTTTCATAAATATTGCTATTTTTTTGTGTACTTGAAAAAGTCTAAATATATAGACGAAACGTCGTACATTTAATTAAATAAATTCAATATTTTGTCCACTATCCTGCGATTTTTCTTAATTTTATTATAATCATGATGGACACGATTTCTAATATAAATAAATAATATTGAAAATCGAAAAGAAAATTTTTTTTAAAGCTATAGATAAATTACTAAAAATTAATTAAAATGTATAAAAATTTAAAAAATATCACGTGACTTCAAAACGCGCCAGGAATGTTTGTGACGTCGTTATGTTAAAATGTGTCTGCATTTGTTGGTATTTGTGTATATGTATTACACATACTATCAAAAATAATAAATTTTTAACTTGGTAACCATGGATACAAAGACCATGAGGATAACATAATGACGTCACACGCTTGTCTGGATTCTTCTCGGCGCGTTACCGGAACTGAGTCTACAAATTAATTTTTATTTAAATCATAACTTTTTAATTAGTAAGCAAAAAAATTAAATAAAAACAGTTTTGCTATAAAACTTGTATGTAGGTCCTGGTCCATCTTAAGTAAAGAAGGAATTCATTTAGGGAACCCAATTATACAGTGGCCGGCTAGTCCAATCAAATGGTCGAAAAAATAGGTATCAACGATGAACGAAAGTCTTCATACTTTTTTTGTTTTTCAAACTTACCATAAAACTGGGTTCTTATTAAAATGATTTTTTTTTTCGTCTCCAAGAATATTTTTTTCAGAGTGACAATTCCATTAGCGAATTGTCTTGATAGTTGATACTTCTGTGAAATTTGTAATTTTATTGATATGAGGAATTGCTTGAGACACGCTCCTTAATAAACCATAAACTCGGCTATAAATGATTGACGTTTACAACAGGCAAGATTAATAAGGCATATAAAAGAGGATTGAGCTATTAATTAAATAAATGAATTAATTCAAGCTCGTCTTTATTATCTGTTTACATGCGGTCAAATAAACAACTTTTTATACTTACTACTAGATCATTCTTTGTTTAACGTATTTGATTTTGTAATATTGGAAAGAAAAAATATTATTGTGACCTTGAAAGCATTTCTTAAAATTTCGTTCGCTGATTTAAGTTAAATGCTGACAAAAACAACAAATAAAAAAAAAACTCGCGACTTTTTACCACATCGTCTATCGAAGGGAAAAAATTTCATCACATGCACACAGAGAGAGACGGATCAAGAAATAGCATTTATTTCATTTATTTTGTTCGTTTTCAGCTTTTCTAGATTTCTGACCCTATATTCATATACACTCTACTTTTTGATTAGTCCCAGAGAAAAAATTCCGAAGCTGACACTTCCAAAACTCTCGCTGGCCAATGAATGGTACAGAGATGAATGAATTAAATAATTTCTCAACACAAAACAAATTCTATTCACCGACGCTCCATTTTGTCAACCGTCAATAATTGTCACACAAACTTGCAAACCTACTCATTCAGTCAAAATTTTTGTTCCAATAAATTGTTGATCGAAGTCTTTATGGTTTCCGGGCTTGTAGGCCGTGGTCCGGTGGTATTTCTACCTGACGTTTCGTCTACAACTGCGGTAGACATTCTCAAAGGCGATGTGGCAGCGGTCGAAGTGTACTCCTTGGCGGATCACAGGTCAGTGTGTCAGTGACTGGTGTCCTCCCTTCTTTTATGCTTAGTACCAGTGTGTTCTCTGTTCGGTCGTAATCCGTCTCTCTGTTATAGGTCAACTGCGCAGTGTGTAGAGGTGGGGGTGAGTTCTCTACTCGGTCGTATCCGTCCTTGTCGATTGGTCATTGGTTTTGTATGTCGGAGTGCTGGTGTCCAGGTTTTACTGAGATTGAGGCCTTCATCTTTTCGGTTGAAATTCTGTATGTGTTTTTGTATTTCTATGGCCTTGCACACCTGGATAAATTGTTGATTGGTTTTGATTCAATTGAAGAAATAAAATTATTGATCAGTTTTGATTCTATTAACGAAATAAAATGGGTAGTACATTTTGCGCGTCCAAACCTAGTTTATAGATAGATAAGGACAACAAAATTGACTGTTTCTGGATCACCCTGGCTATGTCGGTATATTTTAATTAAGGGAACTTGAATGTTTCCGTATATAAAAGCTTATATTTCGTAAGATCAATAAACTACTGGACGAAAGTAGGTACATTTCGAGGATTGGACAGTTAGCGGGAAGAAAGGGATTCGATAAATAATATTTACTCTTGATATTCATTTATTTGATTAATGAGAATATAATTCGACTTAATTAATTTCTTATTTACCGATTTCCGACTGAATCCATCATCTATCAAACTGAAATAAGTTTTCTTAGTATGAAATCTCTTTGAAATGTGAATAAATTTCTTATTTATGTACAAAAACGGTTTTGTTTATAAATTTATTTTGTAAGTTAAACATTCATCGTAACAAATATTTGTATAGGTATACATTTTTTAATTAATTATATTATGTACTTTGTAATACTCCTTAAGATACAATATACAGGCTGTTTATTATTTCTATGATCGAAATTTATTTTCTATTGAAAAATTTTTTTCGTTGGAGACGCAGCCAATTATATAATATTGTTTTGAAACATATTGGGAAAAATCATTTTACCATGGCAACCAGTGGTCACAGTTGATTTTTTCCAATATGTTTCGAAACAATTTATATATAATTGGCTGCTCTCCAACGAAAAAAATTTTCAATTGCATTTCAGCCGTATAAAACTATTATTTATCTTTATTTTCTATGATCGAAAAATCGTGTCCGAAATAAAATAAGATTCTGATCGACTTTAAGTATACTATTATATTGTCAAACGTAAAAAATGTGTACTACTGCACAACCCCCTTTAGTAGAAGCGTGGTGGAGCCCATACAGCTAGGTTTATTTGGACCTAGAAAAGTAGTTGGGTAGGTAACTAAAAATAACATACATTTTTAGTGTTAGGTCTCCAAGTCACTATATGAATAATAAGAATATTAGAAATACCTTGTATTGTTTGGCCCCGCTGGTGGGCCGCCCTCTTGTGCACTTCATGTGCTTGCCTTACCAGCCCGGGCAGCCGGGACGGGCGTGTTGGGCCAGCAACGCCAGTCCTCGCCGCCACCTCGGCTCTCGCCAGGCTGTGGGCCGCTGTGACCAGGGTTAACCGACACGATCGCAACGAGTTGCCAACTCGGTGTGGACAATTAACCACACATGAAGATTGCAACTCGTTACAATTAACCACACCTGAAGATGTCAACTCGTTGCTGAAACGCGTCGTGTTAACAACACATGAAGTCACAAGACGGACACCAAAAATACAAGGTTATTTCTATTACTTCTTATTATTTATAAAAATAACATCTTTTTACCCGACTACTTTTTATATTGGAAGCTGGTTTTCTACTTTTTGGTAGTCGGGTTTTAGTTTTTTAAACTTATTGATTACAATTTAATTTTTAACGCAGTCGCACTAATTAATTTTATGTCCATGACTAATTAGCATTATTTCCGTGTGAAATATTTTTCTACGAAATTGATATTTAGCAATACGTCAAAAACCTACATCTATACAGAAAACAGATTTTGTACCGCGTCGAGTCTGTTTACAGGTTATTCTGGTGATTTATTGTTTTGTATGGAAATTTAGAAATAAATAATCAAAAACTTTAAACGCTGTTTATTGATGCATGCTGAGTAAGAAAAGAAAATAATCAAATCGGATAACTGGTTAAAAATACATTTTTATTACAAAACATATTAAAATAATTACATTGAATTGGCAAATACCTGTTAACTGACGTATTTTATTTATATACACTCTGCGTATCTACAGTGTGATTTTTTATTGATGGCTAGTCGAGACGTTTTTTGCATAAATAGATTAACTTTAAATCCAACTCCAAGCAAACTGTTCTCAAATAAGGTCTTTATTATTATTTCATTTCTAATGAGCCATTTTCCCGAGAGTAATTCTTTCAGTTATCCACGAGAGGCAGCACTTGTAGTAGGTACAAACATTATTTATTCCCCATTAATGTCGTGTAATTTTAGTGGTAAAACTTAATTATTTAATTAATTTTATAATAATAATAATTTAATAATTAAGTTATACCACTAAAATGACACGACACTAATGGGGAATAAATAATGTTTGTACCTACCTCAATTGCTGCCTCTCGTGGATAATAGAAGGAACTACGCTCAGGAAAATGGCTCATTCAGTAAAGCGAACAAAAAACCGGGCTTGTGCGAGTTTCCTAAATTCCCACACCGAAGGTTCGACACCATCAATCATATTAGTATTTTCCTTTAAATTTCGAAAACTAGGTAAGTACGTACCTAACATAAAATTCTGAAAAAAAATATTTTGAGATCCTTAAGAAAAACCCTTTAAAATGATACCTCACATGACCAAATACAAAGATTTTTTGTGTGTCAAACTTCCCCCCCATATTTAAACGGAAACATTTTTATGTTATATGACTAATAATTAATATGCGGGCTAGTAAGCTTTAAACTATGCCAAATTTCAGCTTGATATATTTTTTAGTACAGTTTCCGTGCAATATTTACCAGCCTTTTTATATGCGTGATTTTTTTAAAATTTTAGTTTCAAAGATATAAACAGTATCTGAGAGATTTTTGAGTTTTCTTAAAAATGCCAAAAGTAAGAAGACCCCCCTCTTTGTACAAATTTGCGAAATTTTTGAAAAATAAATTCGACCCGATTCGTTTGATATTAAGTCTATTTATAGAAAAAATAACGCTGAATCGGATTCCAACATTCCGCACTTTTAGTTTCAAAGATATAAACAGTATCTGAGAGATTTTTGAGTTTTCTTAAAAATGCCAAAAGTAAGAAGACCCCCCTCTTTGTACTTTTTGTGTAAAATAAAAAATTTAACCCCTTAAAACATCCCTTACAATAATATTTTTTTCTTAATTGCAATATTGTTATCATTACAGCATCTGCACCAAATTAAATACACCCTTCGGTTAGGAAATCCGTATCCGCAAACTAATTTTTTTAAAAAAATCATAAGTCAGGTCTTATCGGGCCGATTTTATTTAAATTTTAGTACCACGTATTAGTCTTCATTAAAGGGTTAAATTTCAATTTTGAAACGATTCGGACAATTTTTTCGGTATTTTTAGGCCCAAAAACCTTTTTTAACCCCTAAAAACCACCCTTAAAATAGTCCGATCGGGTCCATTTTAAATAGGCTTCGTGCGGTGATGGATTGCAACGTGCCTACCAAATTTCGTCAAAATCAATTAACTCTTTCGAAAGGTATAGCCCACACACACACAGATATATATATATATATATATATATATATGAACATTTTGGCACCATTTTTGGAAATGCCTATATATATAGGCATTTCCAAAAATGGTGCCAAAATGTTCAGGAGGCTATGAAACGTCGAGAAATTTTGGTCCGACCCCTAGGTCCTGCCATCCGACCGACGCCAATAGTGTACCTATGTGCCATATGGCAAATACACTAATTATAGCGAATAATGTTTGGAGTCCCCGGCGCATGAAGTATGTTCATGCTTGACCGTTTTTTTTCCTTTTAAGGTTCGGAAACCTAAAGTCAGTTTTGTTTTTCTTAGCATAGTCACATAGTGAATTCCAAAGAGATTTTTTTAAAAAACATATTTTGTATAGATACTTAAGTAGGTACTCACTGAATTAAGCATAAGCATTTCCTAACTACTTACCTACTCGATTTGAAAAGATCTAAGATATTAAAAAAAAGTTAAAAAATATAGACGTGCCCTTTGTATATTTTTGTTTGGCGTCGGAGGCGGTTGCCGTCTCAGTCCCCCCTCTCCCTGATCAAGATTAAAGTCATTTCACCCCAAAACGTAAATATCATTAGGTAAATATTCTACAAGTGCTGAACCCTGTAGCAATAATTGGTAACATATAGTATTCAATTTTTAACATAGATGTCAGCTGTTAAAACTTCTAGCTTACCGACTAAAAATTTTGATACTGAATTTTCTTCATAGAGGGCAGACTATTATTTCTTGGCAAATGACAGTTGATACACCTAAAATATAGGTTAATTTTCCAAAATAATGAAACTTTAGTTATATTTTTTGAAATGCATGATTAGAGTAGTTCAAAATGATTGCAGAAACGTGTAAGATTAAACTGATCATTTTTATTATAATTTGTTGCGAAAAACTGATTAAAAAAATTTTAAAAACATTATTTACTTGTCACAATTTAGAATGAAAAATTATAGATGATCATTGTTGCGCAGTGTCCTTACATAGTACCCAAAAAATCAATCAGGATTCCTAACTTATTAGTTTGTTTGTCTCATTCTTCCTTCAGAATATTTCATTTGTCCAAAGACAAAACTAGAGGGTGGCTGGGCTATCAGAATGTTACAGTTACAGCAAGGCCAGTTAAAAATATTTGTAATTTCACAACCGTTTTTAGAAGACCCACCTCAGTTTCTCTAGAAATATTCCAGGGGCCTTAATTTGTTGTTACGCCCCTTTCATCAATATTAAATTCATTTAGCCCTTAGATTTTGTCTAAGATTTGGCTATTGCTTATAACCTACCCGACAAAATACTACGAAGTATTGAAAAACACTTTCAAATTGGTTCAGTGGTACTTTGATATGCAAACATGCTAACTGTTACAAAATATTTTTAAAATTTGCTTTAATACACTATACCTACATAATTTTATGTAGGTATAGTCAATAGTGTATTAAAGCAAATTTTAAAAATATTTTATTATTATTGTAACTGAATAAAAAGTCTGGACACCGACGACCTCAGCTGTCGAGCGTCTATAATCTATTATCTCGATAAAAAGTCTAATTTATGTTCATATTTTGTTCTGCAGTTTTATTAATAATAGTTGCATTATTATGGGGTGCTACAAATCCACTTATTAAAAGAGGATCCAAAGATATTAAAAAAGTAAACGAAAAATCAAAAATTAAACAATTTCTAATGGAAATTAAATACTTAGTTACTAATTTTAATGTAAGTATAAATATAAAACTCGTTATACACCGAAAAAAAATAAAAAAATATAATTTGGACGTTATTTTTCAGTACATTGTGCCATTTCTGTTAAACCAAAGTGGATCGGTTCTGTACGTTTACACATTACAAAAAGCTCAACTGTCATTGGCTGTGCCAGTCGCTAATTCGCTAACATTTGTTTTTACTGCCATATCTGGCAAATTATTGGGTGAAGCGTCAGCTGGAAAAAGTAAGAACTAAATATATTTTTTGCACTAATTCTACAAACTTCTTATATGGCTCATTCCCATTTGACACAGTTAAGCTCGATTTATATTATCCGGTCAGACACGGCGCGGGAACGTAGCGTTTCCGACAAAACAAACATTTTTACATGCATTTCAAATACCAATATTTATGCTTAGCGGATCCCGTCCTTACAGACACGTATCAATACTCGTATTTTAAATGCATGGTAAAATGTTTGTCTTGCCGGAAACGCTACGTTCCCGCGCCGTGTTTAACCGGATAATATAAGTCGAGCTTAAATCTGTAACAAACAATTTGAAACGGAGATATATATTCTATTTCTATCTGCGGAAATATGCGTGCCACGGTATTATTACTAACGCTTGCGCACTATGCATTAGATAGAAATAGATACTTATATACAGATTGTATCAAATTAAAGCGGTGCATAGGGCGTTCTGTGTGTAAGATAGAGATCGATATAAAGCAATAAGTAAGAACGAGATAAATGATCGCCAATAGGAAATTTCTGTTGTTACTGACTACTGAAATAAGAAATTATTGATAAAATCAAAAAACAAAGATGACGCTATCAGGTTGTATGGGTTAGTATGGGTATTATTTATTTACAGTAACTACAGAAACTTTCTATTAGCGATCATTTAACTCGTTCTTATTTACTGCTTTATATATCGATCTCTGTCTTACACACAGAACGCCCTATGCACACCTTTAATTTGATACAATCTTATTTTTTCTGCATATCATGGAACTTTATAGTTTATAGAAGTGTGTGGCATAGCCTACTACAAAATTGTAATTGTTCGCAATGTTATTTTTCCTATGTTCGGTAAAACCGTTTACACACTTCTATAAACTATAAAGTTCCATGTAAAACCGTTTACACCCTGTATGATTGGCCTTGTTTAACATTCCTTCATTTTAACAGTGTTTTATTATTCCAGGGACTTATATTGGAATGATTTTGGTATTGTTCGGTACCACGTTATGTATTCTAGACAAATATTATCCAATTTATTTTGATTCAAGTAAAATGCTTCCAGCATTAAAAAGTTGTTGTACATTTGAATTATAAGACTGTTATTATTTTGTATACTTATTTCAATATAAAATTTTGAATTCACATGTCTTAAAGTATATTTTAATAAAAAACCTTAATTTTGAATAACTGATAAAATTACATATTAAAATTTTTATAGCACAAATAACAATATATTTATTAAATTTTTATAGTATAACGATGCATCGGTTTATAATTAATGTGTCGGATACAGTATAATTTTTGCTGTTGGATAATCCGACAGCTAAATATTTAATATAACAAATTTGAAATTTAAAAATGCTAAACAAAATTTCGAAATATTACTTTGCATATAAATGTTTTTAATGCAGTTAAATTAACCAAAACATAATTTTGTAAGTTATCTGGATATAGATACTTACAAAATTAGAACTGTATCCAGCAAGTTTCCTGGTACTACCAGATATTTTATGATAGTTATCCGATGCATTTTGTCCTTTATATGTCTCATATCCTATAATCACATTTTCGTATTGACTGCTTAACACTCTAAAAAGTTTGCCGCCATGAGAGAATCACAAGCGATCTCTATTTCAATCTCGAACTCCGGAGGTTCTACGTCTTTAAAAGAATATCTTTCGGCATAACAGAAATACACGCAAACCTTCCGTAATACATGGGACCTAAAACAAGTTAATATTTAATTAAATTAGTGTTGGGTTGTAACGTTAGGTACGTCATAAGATGGATGTTTCTACATAAGCGATGTTTTTTTTTAACCGACTTCAAAAAAAGGAGGTGGTTCTCAATTCGGTTGTATTTTTTTTTTATGTTTGTTACCTCATAACTCAGTCATTTATAAACCGATTTTGAAGTTTTTTTTTTATTTGAAAGGCTATACTTTCAGATTGGTCCCATAGAAATTTCATCAAAATCGGTTCAGTAGTTCGGCTGATTTTAATAAAAGTCTGTAACGGCGTGTGATTCTTTAAGGTAAATGTCACTTTTTGACATATCAGACAGCGTAAGAAAGTCGGTTTAATAAAAGTGAGTAACGGCGTGTGATTCTGTTAAGGTAAATGTCACTTTTTGACACTAAAAAGTAAAAAATAAAAAACTTTTTAACAAAAAAAAACCTCCCTCAAAAAACCACTAAAAAGAGGAAAATAATGAAATTTTGAGGTCTGTGCCAATTTAATAAAATATGAAGTTGGTTAAAAAGAAGATATTAATCTTTTATTATACTTTTTATTATACTTTTTAACCGACTTCATATTTTATTAAATTGGTACAGACCTCAAAATTTCATTATTTTCCTCTTTTTAGTGGTTTTTTGAAGGAGGTTTTTTTTTTGTTAAAAAGTTTTTTATAATTTAGTAAAGCCGGTTCGGCACACGGGCCATTCACAGCTGAGTTAATAAAGCGATGTTTTTACAATCAAAACAATTGTAATTGTTGATAATAACAATCGCGTAAACGGCAGTCGACTAGCATATAACCTTGAATCGCGATTATATGTATTCTTATTCGCTTCTATTGCTATAACCTATGTGGCAAATAATCGACTTGAACAATCGACATTTCTTAAGCATTTATTTATATTTAATAGTAGATTTATATCTAGTGGCTAAATGAGGTAGGTATATTACTGACGAGCAAAGGTGGGCATTAACTCGTTAATCCGTTAATTGTTAATTAACGAAGTTAACAATCTGCTGAACGGATTAACTTTTAAGTTAACTTCAAAAAATGTTAACGCTCTTGTTAACTTCCGTTAAATTGAACTTCCGTTAACTTTAGTCCGTTACATTAGTCGTTTGTTGACATGCTGTCGTCATTTTGTTTGTTTGAATTACGCGCCATGCCACGCTCGTATGTTCGGCGACTGTCGGCAAGTCGAATGTTGAACGATATCATATATGCGAAGTGCGCGTGCGAGTGTGATGCATATATGTATAATTTATGCTAGGCATGGCGTGAGTGTAAGTAAGCAAGTCTGCTCAGTCAGTGCCACTGCTAGTGAATACGACAAATTGTAACCTAACTTTTTTAAAAAATAACGATGAATAATAGTCTTATTCCTACCTACTTTATTATCGACATAAATAAATGTATGTTTAATTCTTCTTTCTACTTGTTTTTGTTTTATTTACCTATTTCTCTCAGCCCAAAAGCAGTATAAGTTTTAAATGGTTAACTTTTAACGGTTAACTTTAACTTGCGTTAAATTTTCGAAAATTTAACGCTCTACCTATTATCGAAGTTAACTTTTTATCTAACGAATTAACGATTAACGAAGTTAACTTTTGGATTAACTGTGCCCACCTATGCTGACGAGTAAGAGACAGTATCTTAAAACAAGCGAGAGCACTTTTAACAATCACACGTATCATATTTTTCATAATATTATTGCGCACGAGTTATATTGGGTATTTTTTGCCCTACCCTCTATAAAATAGCTGTTTATCTTCGTTTTCAGTATTTTCTAAAATTTTGACAGTTTACTTGTGTAGTAAACATAACTTCAGAGTCTAAAGCTAGTAAGCATTAGATAATGTCCATAGCATGTATATTGTATAAATCTACTAAGCGCTCGACGCTAATAACCCTTGTTGTCGAGCGTCTATAATTCACAATTCATTAATTCATACTAAGCGCTCACACACAACAAGCGACATATCCGTGTACAAACGCCTGGCTTGGTGTAATATAAAATATTAAATTTATTGATTGTTTCTTTATTTATTATTAAAAATAATAAATTGAAAAACATTACATTACTATTGAATTTTACTTTCCCGCACACTATAGCCTGTAAAAAATCACTAAATGATGCATCATGCATGGAAAGCATCTATTGTATAGGAGGTGGGACAAAAAATATCCATAACAATGATCAGTGTAAAAAGACTAATCGAAACTGTTATAATATGAAATGTGTGCTCATAGTCATGTGGTAAAAAAAATACTTACTGGATTTCTTTGAGATAAATTTCGTTCTCAGAATCATCTGGCCAAGACATCATGGCTACAAGCGTCTTTGATACTTCAGCAAATTTCTTAGATATGTAAAATGAATGACCATCAGCTGAAACCAATTTCACATAAGTCGCATCTGACCCATAAAGCGTTGGCAATTCGGGTTCATCTTCAGGCTTAGGCTGGGTTCCGGAAGTACTTGGACCTGCTTTCCAAGTTGACCATTTTGATTTAGGCTTAGACTGGGTTCCGGAAGTACTTGGAGCTGCTTGGGAAGTTGGCAATTTTGATTTAGGCTTAGACTGTGTTCCGGAAGTACTTGGACCTGCTTGGTCAATTGGCAAATTTGATTTAGGCTTAGGCTGGGTTCCGGAAGTACTTGGAGCTGCTTGGGAAGTTGGCACAGCTGATTCAGGCTTAGGCTGGGTTCCGGAAGTACTTGGAGCTGCTTGGGAAGTTGGTACAGCTGATTCAGGCTTAGGCTGGGTTCCGGAAGTACTTGGAGCTGCTTGGTCAGTTGGTACAGCTGATTCAGGTTTAGGCTGAGTTCCGGAAGTACTTGGACCTGCTTGGTCAGTTGGCACAGCTGATTCAGGCTTAGGCTGGGTTCCGGAAGTACTTGGACCTGCTTGGTCAGTTAGCACAGCTGATTCAGGTTTAGGCTGGGTTCCGGAAGTACTTGGACCTGCTTGGGAAGTTGGCAATTTTGATTCAGGCTTAGACTGAGTTCCGGAAGTATTTGGACCTGCTTGGAAAGTTGACAAAGCTAATTCAAATTTAGACTGGGTTCCGGAATTACTTGGACCTGCTTGAGCAGTTGACAATTCTGATTTAAATAAAGGAATAGGCTGGGTTCCGAAAGCACTTGGGCCTGGTTGGTTACTTGAACCTGCTTGGTGATCCAATTTGCGTCTTTTTCTGTAATCACAAATTATTGTAAATTATAATGGTTATTAACTGAAATATACATTTTTCGCCTTCAGTTTTGTTCAAAACTTTGAATTATTATGAAATCTGCTTAACAAGATTTTTTGTAAAGGTCACCGACTAACAAAGTTATTTGAGTCCGTTTTTTTTCCTATTTTTTATTTTAATTCATATTTTTAGTTTTGTTAGTGGGAAAATGAAATTTTTAGTTTTGAATAGTTCTTAGATTTGAGCTTGGGAAATGGAGGTATGTAACAGACAAGCCGTAAAAATTGAAATAATTATTATAATGCGTTTAACGATTGTTTCTTGACATTATGTCATAACAGATGCCACTCTAGGAAGTTTCCCTTTTTTTTACTTCCCACCTCTACTATGGTAGGGAAGTAATGGATTTAGTCCGAAAAAAATATTTCGAGATTTTAACAGATTTCACGTTTTGAGACCCTAGCAATCGTTTAAGATCATTTTCTGACTGATGTCTGTATGTGTGTGTGTGTGTGTGTGTGTGTGTGTGTGTGTGTATGTGTGTGGTCAATTTTTCGCCTTCGATATCTTAAGAACGGAACAACATACGGGCATGCCGATTGTTCTATTGTGTTTATCAGCCTTTAACTTAGATCTGATTAGATTTTGAGTCAAATCGGTTCAGTGGATCCTGAGATATTCAAAAAAACGTTCTCAATGTCACGTATTAACATAGGTAAAAAAATATAAATGAATTCTAGATGTTATAATATGAAAAAAATGTAAATATTTTTTTTCTCTAAAATGTATAGTTTTCGAGGAAAAAAATATTTTACTAAAAAAAAAATAAAAATTGTACGTAAATCAAGGTAACCATGATTTTTGCTATATTAAGCTAGCCATCAGTAGATCACCAAACAAAAAAGAGGGCCATGCTTTTTTCAAAGAATAAAGATTAAATTGTGTTTTAAAGACCACCAACAGCTAAGGTTATTTGGGCCTAGTCAAAGAATAAAAAAAGAGTGTTTATTTTTTGCAAATATTTACTAGGTGGGAAGTATAGGACTGGTCATCAGTCGAATTTTTTTTAGTCTAAATCATAGTTCTAAAAATTACATAATTTATGGCAAAATTAATGACGTACAATAAATTGAATATTTCCGTTGAATTGAAAGATATCAAAATAATTGAATCAAAACTAAGTCAATATTAAATAGATTTATACGACTGTTTTGCAATTGAAAATTTTTATTGGTTGTCAAAATGATTTTTCCCGATATTTACAGGAATCAATTATGTAATTGGCTGCTCTTCCAATAAAAGTTTTAAAAGTCAGTGTTTTATATTCTACAGGTAAAAGGAATAGGACAGATACGTGATTTAGGATTGTCCTACCTTCTACTCATATGGTCCTCCTCGACATCTTGTGTGAATGCCATAATAATAAAGTATGTAGGTAAATGTCAAAAATAATTTTTCTCCAGCATAAATTGAAAACAGAAAATTAATCACTGTAAGATTTATATTATATTTCTGTGCACAGAAAAATACACTAATATTACTGTGGCTTTTTTTTTAATTTACAAATAAAACATTTATTTTTCTCGTCTGTATTTGGTACCTAGCCATTTCAGTCCTCCAGGCGTTATGAATTTTACATTAACTTTTTAAAGAAAGTCTGTAATTTCGTTACAAAATGGTTGTTCATTTCGAACGACAGATTTCAAGATTATTATGTAGGACGTAGGTATTATGTAACATTTAGTTTTCTGTGTATTAGGAAGTGTTTTCTGATTCCCTATTTCTAGTATACGGTAGTTGTAATTACTATAACAGCTCGTAGCCAAAGTGTTGCATTGGATCTGCCGCTTACCATAAATGAGGGATTGGTTTACTAACTAGATATAAAGCGGATCACTAACGGTCATGTTTGCTTGATAATCATGACTATTGCAGAAAGATGGTACCCGGGTACATTTTGAAATTTGACAAAAGGCCAGACATTTCAAAAAAAATCCGGACATTTTTGACTGATTTAATACTTATGTTTTATTTTTAAGTAATTTAATGCGAAAATTTACCATTCATTCAACATTTTTCCATCTAAGTCAAAAATTTGAACGAATTAAAAAGCCGGACAAAGTCCGGACACCCGGACAAATCCGGACGGATGGTTACCCTATACCCGGGCGCGGTGTCGTCAGGAACAAATTTACCAATACGCTGTGTTGAAAAAAACTTTTTATTTAAAAAAAGCCACAAAAAAGATGAATATAGTCCAATTTTAAAGTCGGCGCCAATTTAATAAAAGTAGATTTATAAAAAAAGTTTTAATAAATAAATCGACGCCGACCTCAAAACAAATTGTATTATTTTCGTCATTTTAGGGACTATTTTTGGAGGTTTTTTTTATTAAAAGTTTTTTTTTACTTTTTACTTATATTGGAATGATTTGGTATTGTTCGGTACCACGTTATGTATTCTAGACAAATATTATCCAATTTATTTTGATTCAAGTAAAATGCTTCCAGCATTAAAAAGTTGTTGCACGTTTGAATTATAAAAATGTTCTTATTTTGTATATATTTTAATATAAAAGTACATTTTTTTAAAAAACTTTAATTTTGATTAACTGATAAAATTACATATTAAAATTTGTATAGCACTAATAACAATATATTTATTAATTTGTTATACTATAGCAATGCATCGATTTATAAGTAATGTGTCGGATAATGTATAGAGAGAGAGAGATTGTAGATTATAGACGCTCGACAACTGAGGTCATTAGCGTTGAGGATACAGTATAATTTTTGCTGTTGGATAATTCGGCAACCGAATATTTAATAATACAAATTTGAAATTTAAAAACACTAAATTACAAATGAACAAAATTTCGAAATATTATTTTGAATATAAATATTTTTAATGCAGTTAAATTAACCGAAATCTAATTTTGTAAGTTATCTGGATATAGATGCTTACAAAATTAGAACCGTATCCAGGAAGTTTCCTGGTAATACCAGAAATTTTTTGATAGTTATCCGATGCATTTTGTCCATTATATGTCTCATATCCTATAATCATATTTTCGTATTGACTGCTTAACAGTCTAAGAAGTCCGATGCCAGTAGAGTTTCTTCACCGAGCTCTGGTTCAAGCTCAAACTCCGGAGCTTCTACCATTTTAAAAGAATATCTTTTGGCGTAACAGAAATACGCGCAAATCCTCTCTAAAATATGGGACCTAAAACAAGTTAATATTTGGTTGAGGCTTTCGCGGCCAGTTGATGAGCTGGTGTTGTCCTGATTTGGGTCTATAGGCATTCCCGAGTAATGCCGACCGATATCACAACGTCAACCGAAGCGGAACAAGCTCCACCCCGTACCCACAGGTATAAATACAACCTGCGCCCGAGAATTTGTCTTTTTACATCCAACATCGGAGATGGAAGGACCTCTGAAGAAGCTCGCCACTCGTGTTAGCGAAACGTTAGGAAGATATTCCAACAAACGACGGCCTATTCAGGACAACACCAGCTCAAGTTAATATTTAATTAAATTAGTGTTGCGTTGTAACGTTAGGTATGTCATTAGATATGTGTTCCTACATAAGGTAGTGATAGGCGAATATGAGATGTTTTTACAATCGAAACAATTGTAATCGTTCATAATAACAATCGAGTCCACAATCGACTCGGAGTTTGATTTTAGAATCGAAATGTTCGATTGTTCAAGTCGATTATTTACCACATAGGTTATAGCAATAGAAGCGAATAAGATTACATATAATCGCGATTCAAGGTTATATGCTAATCGACTGACGTTTACGCGACTCGTTGATTATTCACTGTTCTCAATGTTCAGTCGGTACTCACTACTCTATGATCTCTTCACCATTGAATTCGTATTACGCGATTACTGCACAATTGCTCATCGACTCGACCACAGTTGTTGAGTGATGAACGATTGTATATTATGTGGCTCTCGACAGTGTACGATTCAGTACTATGCGACTCAGTCTCGATGAACTATTAAACAACAACAATAGAGTTTAAGTGACAACCGTCGAGAGTCATCGAGATGTTTGAACAATCGAGACAATCGACTAAAACATCTCGTAATCGCGCTTTACTACGCAAAGACAGACACGGCGGTTTTAACCGAAGCGTTTAACAAGTCGGATAGGTCGTTTAATATCGCATAATAGTGTAAAACACACATAGCTGTGCCGCTCGGTGCGTTTCGTGCGGCAGTTTTGAAACAGCTGTGTGTGTTTTTACACTATTATGCTATATTAAACGACCTATAATCAGTGTAATAAGACTAATCGAAACTGTTATAATATGAAATGTGTGCTCAATGTCATGTGGTAAAAAAATACTTACTTGATATCGTGAAGAATAATTTCGTTCTCAGAATTATCTGGCCAAGACATCATGGCTACAAGCGTCGTAGATACTTGAGCAAATTTCTTAGATATATAAAATGAATGACCATCAGACGAAACCAATTTCACATAAGTCGAATCTGACCCATAAAGCGTTGGCAATTCGGGTTCATCTTCAGACTCAGACTCGGTTCCGGAAGTACTTGGACCTGCTTGGTCAGTTGACACAGCTGATTCAGGTTTAGGCTGGGTTCCGGAAGTACTTGGACCTGCTTGGTCAGTTGGCAAATTTGATTTAGGCTTATGCTGGGTTCCGGAAGTACTTGGACCTGCTTGGGAAGTTGTCAATTTTGATTTAGGCTTATGCCGGGTTCCGGAAGTACTTGGACCTGCTTGGTCGGTTGGCAAATTTGATTTAGGCTTATGCTGGGTTCCGGAAGTACTTGGACCTGCTTGGGAAGTTAGCAATTTTGATTTAGACTTAGACTGGGTTCCGGAAGTACTTGGACCTGCTTGGTCAGTTGGCAAATTTGATTTAGGCTTATGCCGCGTTCCGGAAGTACTTGGACCTGCTTGGTCAGTTGGCAAATATGATTTAGGCTTAGGCTGGGTTCCTAAAGTACTTGGACCTGCTTGGTCAGTTGACAAATTTGATTTAGGCTTATGCCGGGTTCCGGAAGTACTTGGACCTGCTTGGTCATTTGGCAAATATGATTTAGGCTTATGCTGGGTTCCGGAAGTACTTGGACCTGCTTGGGAAGTTGGCAATTTTGATTTAGACTTAGACTTGGTTCCGGAAGTACTTGGACCTGCTTGGTCAGTTGGAAAATTTGATTTAGGCTTATGCCGGGTTCCAGAAGTACTTGGACCTGCTTGGTCAGTTGACAAATTTGATTTAGGCTTAGGCTGGGTTCCGGAGGTACTTGGACCTGCTTGAGTAGTTGACAATTCTGATTCAACTAAAGGATTAGCCTGGGTTCGGGAAGCACTTGGGCATGGTTGATTACTTGAATCTGCTTGGTTATCCAATTTGCGTTTTTTTCTGTAAATTATTACAAATTGTTATAAATTCTAATAATTTTTCGCACAGGGTAGGTATTTTCAGTTTTGTTCAAAACTTTGAATTATTACAAAATCTGCTTAACAAGATTTTTTGTAAAGGTCACCGACTAACAAAGTTATATGAGTCCGTTTTTTTCTTATTTTTATTTTAATTCATATTTTTAGTTTTGTTAGTGGGAAACTGAAAATGTTTACTTTTATTTATTTATTGTAAATTATAGACGCGTCGACAACTTAGGTCATTAGCGTCTTGATTATACATTAAATAACAACACACTTAAAACTTAATGACATCACAAAACATCCATGAGCGGAGGTGGGATTCGTACCCACGACAGTGTGATTCAAAGGTCGGCTACGTTAACCGTTACACTACACTGTTCTCTACTAAGTAACTAGGTTCTAATGATTTGTAAAGCTAAAAAACAGCATACCGCGTGACGTCAAAATCATAAATCAGTTTCATTTGCAGCCCCACGTACAAGAAATTGAATATCTCCGTTGAATTGAAAGATATCAAAATAATTGATTCAAAATTAAGTCAGTATTAAATAGATTTATACGGCTGTTTTGCAATTGAAAATTTTTATTGGTTGTCAAAATGATTTTTTCCGATATTTGCAGGAATCAATTATGTAATTGGCTGCTCTTCCAATTAAAGTTTTAAAAGTCAGTGTTTTATGATAAATAATAATTTTATACGCCTGAAATGCAATTGAAGAATTTTTCGTTAGAAAGCAGCCAATTATATAATTGTTTCGAAACATATTGGAAAAAATCATTTTACCAACCAGTGGTCACAGTCAGGATTCTAACCTGAACCTTTCCACTTTCGCGGCGGAATGAGCTTAAAACTTCACTTTCATGTTGGGCTCTCGCTGGTACGAGGATTCACTTCATATCATAGCTATTGAATTAGCAGATATGAATTGACACTCGCATGTAGTGAAAATCTATTGATTCTGAAGTATATAAGGAGAATATTAATTTAGCAATCATGTCATGAGTATTGTAAGCTCATTCCGCCGCGAAAGTGGAAAGGTTCAGGTAAAAATCCTGACTGTGACCATTGGTTAGTAAAATGATTTTTTCCAATATGTTTCGAAACAATTATATAATTGGCTGCTTTCTAACGAAAAATTCGTCACTGTTTTATATTCTACAGGTAAAAGGAATAGAACAGGTAGGTGATTTAGGATTGTCCTACCTTCTACTCATATTGTCCTCCTCGACATCTTGTGTGAATGCCATAATAATAAAGTATGTAGGTAAATGTCAAAAATAATTTTTCTCCAGCATAAATTGAAAACAGAAAATTAATCACTGTAAGATTTATATTATATTTCTGTGCACAGAAAAATACACTAATATTACTGTGGCTTTTTTTTAATTTACAAATAAAATATTTATTTTTCTCGTCTGTATTTGGTACCTAGCCATTTCAGTCCTCCAGGCGTTATGAATTTTACATTTACTTTTTAGAGAAAATCTGTAATGTCGTTACAAAATGGTTGTTCATTTCGAACGACAAATTTCAAGATTATTATGTAGGACGTAGGTATTATGTAACATTTAGTTTTCTATGTATTAGGAAGTGTTTTCTGATTCCCTATTTCTAGTATACGGTAGTTGTAATTACTATAACAGCTCGCAGCCAAAGTGTTACATTGGATCTGCCACTTACTATAAATGAGGGATTGGTTTACTAACTAGATATAAAGCGGATCACTAACGGTCATGTTTGCTTGATAATGCTGCCTTGAAGCTTTTCAATGATTTGCCTAATGACTTTAAAGACTTGCCTTTTAATTCATTTCAAAAGAAACTTAAGAAATCATTGATTGCACAATGTTTGTATATCGTTGATGATTTTATTATGTAATAATTTATTGTATTGTTTATACTTTATTTTTATATATGCTATTGTTTTTATATTTATCATGTCTGACAAATTCGACTCCTTGTAGTCTTTTGAACGTAATAAAATAATAATAATAATAATAATAATAATAATGACTATTGCAGAAAGATGGTACCCGGGTAGTTACCATTTTTAAATTTGACAAAAGGCCAGACGCTAATGACCTCTGTCGTCGAGCGTCTATAATCCACAATTCAATTCAATTCAAATTCGCTGTTTTTTCGTATATAACTGTTTTTTATTATTAAAAAAATGTTTTTTTTTACTTTTATTTCTGATTTTTTTTTTCATTGAACAACCCATCATCACTTTCATCTATAGAAAAAACTATAAATTATTACTGAAATAATCATTAAAATGATTTTATAGCATGTGCTCGATCCATTCCCTTAACAAATGATGATGCCAACTTGGTTGGCGAAACATACCTACGACGAGAGTGTTAATTATGGTTTGGTGTTTTGTGGTAATTATAACATTTCGTGAGAAGAGAGGGGGGGGGTAAAAAGAAATGGGCCAAAAAATGGACTGGCAAGATCCGTATTATTAATCTTTGACCTATGCTTAACTCAAATCCATTGGCGGAATTCGGTCCTCAACATTTTGCATACTCACTTACCTCTAGCGCCCGGTCTACGAAGTGCTGACATCTATATTCGCATTTAATTGCGAATGGATCTGAATAAAGATTTGCATAGATGTTAAACTATCAAAATAATTAAACATTACAATGATTGTCAAATTTGATTGTTTGTGAGCCGCTTAAAACGAAAACTATGTGACATAACATAATTATTTAGTAACCCCTACATTCTTAAAATGATTAGGTATATAAAAGTTAAAATGACATCGCAGTTGTTGTGTTAAATTTGCCTTTGGATATCTGAAAATTAATTTTTTAATATCAAAAATTATAATTTTGGTTAATAATTAACACTCAGTTTATTGCAATTATTTTTATTTTAAGTTTTAAGGTAAGCATGAAATATACTTTTGTCTCTTTTTAATCTTTGGTGGGACTTATGTGTTATGTTATTTTTTTCTACAAATACAAAAACAATTTATAAAATACTTTGTTATATTATTTATATTTTATAGTCCAGTAATTTTAGATTTACACTGCGGAATAATTCCCAAATAGCTGAAGTTTTGTAAAATAAGGGTACAAATCATTATGTTAGGTCATCGGGAAGCAGCATAATCCCATTATGTAAAATCCAGGGGGAGGAAGCCGCTTGTACTTAAATAAGTAAAAATATGAATCGTGGACAAAAAATGTTTAAATAAAAGTTGTAGAAAATTTTACTCTCTGCAAGATTGATAATAACCACGTTTTACTAAAAATGGAACGGAACCGAGAAATTCGCAAAAATCCGTTTTTCGTGAACTTGAACCTCGAATATCTGGCAACGCCGGCACGATATCGATGGGGACTTTTTACATGTTTTTTAAAACACTATAACGAAGGTGTATACAAAAATTCAGCTAACTGGGAATTATTCCACAGATTAATCGTTTTTATGTCTAAAATTTCCCCCAATGGGAACATTGGAATGTAGTTGTTCTCGCAATTGAATTCCAATGTTCTTTGGAAATTGGCGTTCCCAGTAGCCCGAGCTCGTACCAGTCGGTTTGTGTATGCCGGCTGGCAGATTCTAATACAGAAATGGACTATTAATGTTGAAGACGCTAATGACCTGAGTTGTCGACGCGTCTATAATATACAATAATAATAATGTCTAAAATTACTGGGCTATTATTAATAATCAGGTTTAGAGACATTTCTCTACAATTCTACAAACATCATGTTTTTAGTTTATATTTTCCTTCCATAACGTCAGATCTATAGATTGTAACTGGTCGCAAGCAACTAACTTGTTCCTAAAATAAATAAATATTTTTTTAAAAATTCTAAAAACTAGATTTTTGTCGGGACATATAACATTCGCTTTTTGTATCGACGTATTTTGACATATTCTAATTTTAATACTACTTATAATTTGTTATTCGACATTGATTTAAGTAGTTCCATTTTTAATCAATTTTAAGAGTTCCATACCAAAATTATAAAAAACGTAACCCTTATAGTGAGACTCAGTTCCCAGTCCGTCTGTCTAGTCTGCCACAGGCCTGTAAGTTGAAATTTGGCATGCAGATGGAGTATATATTTCGCAAATAATTTTATCAATGAAAAATTGTTGCGTACTCTGTGACCTTTTTATGTAAACATGGAAAAAATATTATTTAGCATCTGGCATATCCTTGGAAAAGCCCTCACTTTAAAGATACTTAAAATATATGTCCATCTCCTTAACTCCGAAAGTATTCGATTTAAAATTTTGAAAAAAAAATCGAACATGCCAAGAGACTGATAAAGATTACAAGAAAACTGTAACGAATAATGTACGGAACACTCGGCACATGTCTAACCAGGTTTCTTCTGGCCTATAATAATTAAAAATATGCCCATGATTACTAGATCCGAAAACTGGTTCGTGGATAATTATTATTTGTCATATCATTCGGAGTAGTTTTTCTTTTTATACAAATTCAATAATTTCAAAAATATAAAATACTTACGACTCTGATATTATTTTAAAAGCATTTTCTTGCATATGAGTGATATGATGACCGTTATCGCAAAATAATTTTCCTGGAGTGACTTTTCGTATTTCATTTAACTGATCTAAAAAAAAATATGGCTGTAAATTGGGAAGACATTAAAGGCGCCAACACATTCTTGAGGAATATAAAAGCTCCGCCTAGCTACATCCTTGTCTCTTCGTGTAGTAGAGTGCCCGCGGTGAGAGATGAAGCCAGGCACGTCATCAATAATATGCTAGTGAACGTCTGCAGCTTACTGATTTCAAATTAGAACCTGAATTCGTGGATCAGTTTTAATTTAGGGTTTCTTTTTACTATACCTAAAGTGAAAGATCCATCTTGGTTTCCATTTTCGAAAAAATATCGATCACCTTGTCTTGTGCGTGTAAACTGGTCAATTATAATTTTAGTGAAAGTTTGCCCAACCATTGAATCTTTATAAGGTATCTCCAATGAAGCTCCAACGTTTAGATCCACGTGTCTGGATCGTTTGTAAATGGACGCCATGTTATTTATGTCCTGTAAATTTATTATACTTATGTCTTATATTTCAAACTTATTACATTGAAAACTTCGACAGCTTGTGCTTTTTCAATGTAATTATATTATTAAGTATGTCCATTTTTAATCATTTTTAAATTAACATTTCTTGCTTTTTTGGCACTACCTATCTATTCTTAATTTTTTATGTAAAATATATTTAGACTGATCGTCCATTTATACAATATTTGGCTGCGTCATCAATAAAAAGTGGTGGAACCTTTGGTGTAACGATACGAAATGTTATAATTACCACAAAACACCAAACCATAATACCATAATTATGGTTTGGTGTTTTGTGGTAATTATAACATTTTGTATGGCTGCGTCATGTTTAATTTTTAAGCGCTTGATTGTTAACGAGACTCGTCCATTTGATAAGACATGTCGCGAACATACTCTCGGTTAACAATCAAACCTTTCAAAATGGAACAACATGTCGCAGACAAGTGTAGCGTAAATGAATAACAGTCCGTGTTTTTTACCTTGATTGGAATTGTATCTTTGAAATCGGCAAATACTCTAGCTCTTTTTAATCCGGCATATTCTCTATAATCGTTATATGACCCAAGGCCATGATCTCTTGACCTCTGAATATCTATCGCTTTCAGGTCAGATCCTAATTTATTATTTCCTTTAAACAATTTGAAACCAATCTAAAATAATATTTTTAATCCATTATAATGATTTTCCTAAGATCATTATAAATTATTCTTACCTGTGGGTCGATATATCTGTTAAGTTTCTTTTTATTTTGTGTTGTTAAACCCCGAACTAAATCATCAAAATTATGATCACTGTCTTCTAAGAATTTTGGTCTACCAAACCATTTATCAATATCTGTGGTGTTTATTACCTGACGATTATCATCGTACAAACTACAAAATTAAAATGGATAAAAAATATAATAATAATACCAGATATTGATAATTAATCAATCTAAAAATATTTTGAAAAATATGTTTTATTTATTACTTTAGGAGAACGCTATACGAGGCACAAGAACAAGGTTCAAAGAAAGACACAATTTAGTGTTGAAACTTTGGCCATTTCAACATTTTTAAAAAAATCGATTTTTTAAAACTTAAAATGTATTTTTCTTAAAATGACTTTTTTTCAACTGATGTTAACTAACCAGCCGATCGGTCTGAAACTTTAAGAGAGTTCGATAGTGGAAGTATCCCCTGCACTTTCCATCTCAAATCCTTTCCCTTCGCCTAAAAACGGTTCCTGCAGCTCTCCCGACGCTATTTTTAAAGCTAAAGGATTCGGGTAAACGCCAAATAAAGAACCAAGAATCACACTAGATCCTACAGCGAACTTTTTGAAAAAAAAATTTTAGCAACGTGTGAGTGATTACGTAATTTATGTATATTTTTTTAAAGTAGGTAAGTTTTTCCAGGAATTTTTTTTGCCAATTTTTCGCCTGTAGGATCTGTAGTGTGATTCTCGGTCCTTCATTTGGCGTTTACCCGAACCCTTTAGCTTTAAAAACAGCGTCGGGAGAGCGGGAACCGTTTTTTGGCAAGGGGAAAGGATTTTAGATGAAGAGTGCAGGGGTAACTTCCGCTGTCGAATACTTTTAATACGACAATTATGAATCTTTATGCCTTCACAAAAAACGAAAATATTGCCTTGAGTCTTTTGAGCAGAATGATTCCTTAGACTATAATACTTATTACTTACTATAAGTGCCCAAGAATAGAGGAATGAAATTGTCGCATGGCAGCTGTCGGAAAAGAATTAATTGCAGCTGAATTGACCTGTTCGCTATAATCATTAATATAACCATCCTTGCTATCTCCTATTAATCCAGCATTGATGACGTTTTGTCTTCCGATATTTGCAGGCAACCAATAGTAATAAACAATGTATTGATGTATGGCAATTAGAATTCTTCTAGTTTCTTGGAATACCGTTTCATCATCCCAGTGCGGATTCAGTTGCGCTAACTGATGAGCAATTCTGTTATGTTCTCGAAGAAAAACGGTGTGTATACTAGTTAACTGGATATTCGAATTTACACGAGCTTCACCTGAATTTAAAAAGATTAATGGAATACCAAAATGTTGAATTACGATCGGATTATATTTTTTACCTTTGTAACATGGTTCATTTGTTTGAACGACAAAGCATTGATTAGAATCTGCGTGTGGTAACCAGTATTGGTTTTTTCTTTCATCTGCCTTCAAACGTCCGCCCTCTAGAGCTCGAAATTCTTTATTCTCTTCAATGGAATTGCCGTAAACATGATCCAAATCCAAATAATGAGTTTTTCTGTTTATCTAAAATATATAAAACATTTTGAAGTTTTACGTTTGGAAATTATATACCGAATCTGAAATTATTATTATGTGTTTCTGAAGACTGGAAAAGAGTATATTAATAACGGGTTAAACATCAGCTCTTTTTGCATCTTAAAAAATACAGCAAAGGATGGAGTTCAATTAAAACATCTTTCCAACGTCGTAGCTAGGACTTGGCGCTAACCCCGGAGGAGGTCGAAATCAGCGATGCGAATATGATTATTTTCAAGCAAAAAGCGCGAAATCAAAATCTTGCCCCGGGCGCCGATGATCCTATAACTACGATGCTGCACATGTCTCCAACATTCAGTAAAGGATAAGGAATTATAGTGATGACTATTTTAAAGGTAAAATTACTCGTTTTCTATTGTAAAAATTACCAACTCTGCAGGTTGTTCATCCGTTGAAGAACATTTTTTAAATTTACTCCTGGAAAATCCCGTGCATTCGATTCCTTCTGGTCCATACACTGGATCATGTTTCGATATTTTTATTGCTACGCAATTTTCAACAGTTTCGTTTAATTTTCCATTAAAACAGCATTGTGGACCTAACAAATCATCACTTTATAGTTCAAATATTCTAATCATTTTCCACACAGCCCTCTACACTCTACGTACCTCTTGAAACACCTGGAGATAAACTCATGTCGTGTGAAATGAACTGTCCATAGGACATACTCAACAATGTAAGTGTTGGATGGGGTTCAAGGTCGTTAGTGGGGAATAAATTTAAACTAAGCTCACGTGGAGTGGGATATGCACTATTTTCGCTTATCCCAACTGGCATTTTTAAACCTAGAAATTAAATTTATAAATTATAATAATGCATGATAATAAATACACCAGAGTTATCTATTGTAACAAGAATATTTCGTTTATGGAAGTTTCAGAATGTGGTAATGTTTTTTCGATCTTTGGTCCACTGTGCAATTGAAGGACATTAATGCTGGGTTTTCTAGGACGACTTTCAATGCTAAATCAACTTTGAAACTAGATTTAGCAGTGACTTGTAACTCTAAGAGCAAGAACACACGAGGTGGTCCGACGTTTTCCAAGCACACACAGGGCGGTAGTTATTCGTCGCCAATACATGCAAATGCACGTTGCCAATTCGCGACAGTTTATTAATTAAAATGGAGTCAGACGATGAGTTCATTGCTTTCTTAGGTCTTTTATATAATAGAATGGAAAAAAAGAAGTATAGACGTATGTGGGAACATCCGATTGTTAAAGAATGTAAAAGAAAAAGAAATTATCAACATCAATATTATTGGCATCCATATTCAATAATATTAGTAGATATTGCACCTCCGTCGTGTGAACAGTTCTACAATAAACAATGTAATGATCCGACGCTTGCAAGTTGCAGTAATAAAACGTTTTCGTCATGTCACCCATAATAATATGGTCCGACGATTCGTCGTCGTGCCGCCTGGTATGAAGTGAACCACTTGCTGAGTAGGCGGACAATTCATCTGCCGATTCGTCACAAACCGCCTCGTGTGTTCTTGCTCTTAGCGTACCAGAAACCTTAGCAAACCTTTTGATTCTCATACCTCGTCTGAAAATAAATTTAGTATTTGCATCTCACGTTCTTCTTCATATTATTGTAACAAAACTGTTTTTTACGTGGGCGGAATAAATTATTTATTTACAAGAATTAAAAATGTAACAACAATTCAAATACAATAACTGTATGTCAATGCTAACAATCAAACGATAATAATAACGAACAGTAATTCTTAAACAAAGTGAAGCGCTTTAATAACACTGAACAAGTTATATGCTGTATTTATGTTCAAATCGACACTGTCTCACGACTGACTCACTACGGTGACTGCCCCTGCTTATATAGAGCTACGTGGCTTAAACACAGCGCGTTCTAGCATTTTCTAGACGTCTAGCAGGTACGCGTATCTTCGATATCATTCCACGCCTCACCACTGTGACCTATTCTAGATGCTTCTATTGTTGCCAGCGGCGTATCATCTTGGGGTTTTCTACATTATTCTATGAGTTTTGATGAATAAGAGATATAGTGCAATACATTTTCTAGGAGTCACTACACACCTTTCTGTATTCTCTTTGCAATTCCCTGGAGCGACTTACACTATTGATTAAGAACTACATTAGACCTTACATAAAGCGAACTTTTTGCACGACACTTTTTAAAATATATGATAAACTCGTTAATGGATGTTGGGTTTCCTTCAACGTTATATAAATAAGAAAAGTGCATACCATCTTCGTACAGTGGATCTACGATCCTTGAAAATGGAGTATTGGCTTTTCCTAAGTCCGGACGTAGTAAATTGTTACACGAACCATCAATTGAACGATATTTTGATTTTTCGCATTTGATGATTTCCTGGCATTCAGAATTTTCTTGGCATTTGCCCAATCTGAATTGGGAAAATTAGTAGATATTACAACTATAATAACTACGTGGGTGCTTGAGCATCCGTAAGATTTTTTTCTTTGATCACTGATATATCAAAATTATATAACAGTGAATTTTTATATAAATTCTATAGAATTATCGCTAGGCACTTGGTAGAACATGATTGAATAAAAATTAATAAACAAACACTTGAAAAATTCTACACATTTATTCATCTCAACGATCGTTTCGGGTTTCTAACCCATCCTCAGGAGTTTAAACTAAACTTTTTAGTTTAAACTCCTAGGGATGGGTTAGAAACCCGAAACGATCGTTGAGATGAATAAATGTGTAGAATTTTTCAAGTGTTTGTTTATTAATTTTTTTGTGAATTTTTATTATTATAACGGATTATATTTATGTTCACCAAAGAAAAATTATTAAGGCGTTGCAAATGTGAAATTGGTTCGTTCGGTTATTTGAAATGTACTAAACTTTATAAATTATAATTAACTAGCGGCCCGGTCCGGATTCGCGCGGGTACTATGAATTTATGATTTATTAATACATTACTGCAAAGTATCACCTATCGAACACTGAAAACATTTTTGAAATCGATCTTCTTAGATAACCCCCGATTTTTACACGAGCGAAACCGGGCCGACCAGTTTCAATTATACATGTAAACCTTCCTCGTGAAAACCGGAACAAAATTGGTTCAGTAGTAACGGATAAAATCGGGCACAAACAGACAGATGCGACGGGGGTTACTAGGTAATGATATTATCTAAAAATAGGGATTAAAGGTACCAATTTAAAACATAATAGACTACCCAGAGTCTCAAAATTTTCAAAATAGTTATTTTTGATAAGTGTGCGTAAAGTGAGGTATTCTAGTAGGCTTAAATTGAAGCACGAGATAAGGGACTGACGCATACACAACGAAATCTCGTGCGCTTACCCCCACTCGCCTAACGGCTCGTGGGGGTATACAGCGCACTCGATCTGGTTGTGTATACGTCAGTCCGTTTAGAGAGTGCCCCAATTTAAGTCTACTAGATATCTCACTTTAAGCGGACGTATCGAACATAATTTTTTATAACGACTGCTTCTAAAGTTTAATAGAGAGAAAAAAAATTATGAAAACGGAAAATTCGCTCTTCTAGTCCTTAGAACTTTACAATTACAGACGATTTAGTTTATTTTTATTAAAGTTATTAACTTCTGTATAAATCATTAAAAACATGACTCTCTCATGATATGGACTTTGTACGCGCGATACTATATATAGGAACACATCGATCGATAGCCAGTAAGCTTGTATTGTACAAAGTGCGGAGATTTCGAATTTATAAGATGTAGAGATTGTACTTTTACGCACGCTTTGGACTTTTACGCACTGTGACGGTACTTTTACGCACGCTTTGAACTTTCACGCACGGTGACTAAAATACGTCTCTTTACGCCCGCCTCACAGTGCTCGAATATTGAACTTTAGAAGCAGGAGTTATAAAAAGAGAATTTTCAAATATCTCATTAAAAGAGTGTTTTTATACTTATCAAGAATTTTTAGATGTAGACAATGTTCCCTAACTAACTATAGGTAATATGTTTTACGTGTTTTTAACAATTATTTGTATAACTTAAAAACCAATAAATCTATCTATCATAAAAAGTAATACCTATTTGAAAAGAATATCCCCTTCCGTAGAAAAAAATAAATACTCACCCTAAGAAATCGTATAAAACGTGAAGTTGAACGTATACAATAAAACTTTTGATTTTCATTGTACAACTTTGTACTGATGTTATTCAGTAAATAAACGTTTTTTTAGATTCAAACTTGTATTTATATACTTACCTGTTATTAAAACATCACGTAGATTAAACTATCGTTGTTCATTTCCTGTATATCACAATTATGTTTTTAAAAAATTGAACAGTGTTTCTTAACCGAGTGGTCCACACCCCCAAGTTATTACGGTGGAAATAGTAGACTGTATAATATCTAGATGTGTAATGAGGCATATTACTGATGAGTACTGACAGAAGTCATAGTATATTAAAACGAGCGATTTAGCGAGTTTCAACAGTCACACGAGTCATAATATCATTCCGCACGAGAAATATAATTAGCAACGCTTTATGTTTTTTAGGAAATGCCTCAAATTCAAAAGGGTTTCTTTGATTTGTTTTTGCATTAATATTTTTTGTTCGTAATTTTATTTAGGTAGTTTTTTATCGATTCATAACATTTTTCTTCTGTAAATAAGGGCGTTGTTAATAATTTGGATAAAAAATTATGAATTTCAGTTATATAGAAATTGGTCGTGTAATTTAATAAATTTCTATTTTTAACGTTTTAAAATTGAATTACTTATTTGCGTTACAATTAGAATTATATTTTGAATATCAAAAAAAAAATTAACAAGTCGTTATCAAAAAAAAGTTAGGAACCACTGATTTTAAAAACAGGAAGTTCAGTTTCAGTTCCGATTCATTAGTTTGAAAAATAAATATTTTCATTTAAACTACGCTTCCAGAATAATATTATTTTTCTATTTAATTTTTAAATCGAATCCATCCAATATAATTATTAAAAAAATCAAAATACAAAAATGTTTAAATGCTACTAAATTTTGGGAATCTGTAGATATTTATCATATTAAATTTAACAATACTGTTAATTTTTTGTCTTATTTTAGCTTATAAAATATTTCAATTGCTAAAAAAGAACAAAAATTTAACAGACCTCTTTTTAATATTTTGTTATATAGAATAGCACCATAATTTTTACGTTTACCTACATGTGAAATTTATTTAAATTTACGTGCCGTTTTTGCAATTAAAATCATTTAATACGTACAATAAACTCGTTTAAAATGAATTATATTAAATGGTGATTAGATATATTTAATTAGATACAATAAATTGCACTTCAATTTTTTGGTTAGGTAAAGCTGTATAATTTTATTGTGCAGCTGGTAACAAATCGATGTATCGAATATATTCTTGATATTATATTGCACAATATATTTTCAAAAGAATGTTTTCTTTACACAAACACATTTTTGTAATTTTTTGTAGAACCATTTTGCACCATTTAACCCAACTGCTAACAGGACTACGGTCATAAATAATATGTATAAATTGAATTTATCATTCTATACAATAAATTTACGTCACATATCAATATTCATAAATAATCCAGTTTTTTTGCTTCAAAGTAAAGTTTTATTTTTCTTTTCAGGTGATACAATTAGATGGACTACAATAGAAGGTAAGTTTTTGAACTTGATCTCTTCTTAGTGGCTACTGCCTGATGTATTTTACCCGACTGACAAAGGAGGGTGATGTTTTTCGGGTGTATGTATGTAAATATGTATCTTTGCATTTTGGTCGGCGCCCTCTGTAGCCTAAACGGCTTAACGTATTTTGAAAAATGAGGTGTTTATAGTTTCGTCATAGTTTCACGAGGGCTACTGGGTATATGAAGTCACGGAAAATTCAATATGGAGTACGCTAGACGCCATTTTATCAGAATACAAAAGTAATTTTCCTTCGAAATACATCGATATGGGTATCAAAAGAAATGTTTCGTTGAGAAGATTTCAAATAGGGAAAATTCAATATGGAGGACGCTAGACGCCATTTTGTCAATACGCAAAAATCGGAAAACCCTTTGTTTGGGGCATCAAATGAAAAGGCTTCACGAATCTAACTAAAAGAACGAAAATAAAAATAAATTATTTTAAAAAAACAAAAATTTATCTCTGCGAAAATCCGGAATTTAACTCCGAGAAAACCACAAATTTTACCCCGCAAAAACCCTGAATTTCATTCTGTGAAAACCCCGGATTTAACCCAGCGAAAACCATAAACATAAACCCGTGACAACGCCGAAGTGAACCCCGCGAAAACTTATGTGTCCAGGGTTTATGTGTTAATTGTTCCATTTTCGAATGAGAAATGTAATATGGACAAATTATAAAAAAACCCGAAAGTTTATGTTGTTATTCCATTTTTATTTTTAAAATAAAATTAATATAGCACACAAGTCACAACAATTAAAAAATAAATTGTTAACAATACATTTTTATACAGTTATTCAGTAATTATTTAATTTTACTATTTTAATAACAGAAGTTTTCATTCACATATTGTGCACAAACTTTATGAACGGAAAAAAATATGTGAACAAAATTATACGTATATGGCAACTTAAAATGTAAGCTCGATCTCTTTTTTGAGGTCTTTTTAAATTAGTAGCACAAATTTATTTTTCTTTTCTACAATAGTACACTAGTTTTTGTTATTAGTATTTTTTATTTCAAAACTTAATCCCTAAAAACAAGTTATTAACCACACGATTTTTTGTCGTGTTCAAATTTCAATAAAAACTAAAAAATAAAGTTAATATAATTATTTGAAAGTTAAAATATATATTCTTTTATTTAATCTTTTTTTCAATTATAGCACCGTAATTTAAATTTTTAAATTATTCAAAAAAATGAATCTAAAATTATAAACAATTCGAATTAACCTAAAAAAACTTTGTCACTAAAATCTAGATTAACAGTTCTTAAATTTTTCGCGGATCCGTATGTAAATACGTCGGACCCTCGAGCTATTTCTGAAATCTCAAACTAAAAACTGGAATTAATAAATGACCATTTCTTTTGTTTGGGTTGCTACATAAAATTAGAGATAAAAATCTTAAAGCATCGGTGGATCTTTCGAGTAAGCGTTATGAACTCCTGAGGATCCACCGTCAAGCTTAAGAACCACTGCTTTAGAGCGATCTAAAAACTGAAAATATTTGAGTTCTTTCGACAGATGCGTATTTCGGACCAACTTGCATGAAGCCGTCCGTTGTTTCTTAACAAAAAATGAGGTACGCAAGGTTTGAAAAAAGTCACAATTAAATTTTTGGTTGAAGTATGTCGTGTTGAGAAACAGGCAAATTATAAATCTTTTTACTGATTTAATTTCTCTACCAACAAAACAAATCAGGTTATCGATTATAACCTTTACAATAATAGATTAGGAAAGGAAGGCGTGGCGGAGTCGCAACTGTCTCCTTCTAACTAAAATCTGCGTTAAACGTACGTTCACCGTTAAGATCTCCGATTTTGAAAACAAGGCACGTTAATAAATGGTTTTTGAAGCTGTTTCTTTAATTTTTTAATTAAGTTAAATATTTTTTGTGCAATTGAGCATAACTATATTTTAGCCATACAAAAATATATCACAATCTAAATTATATCTAGAAAAAAAGATGACTCTTCACTAATAACTAAATATCTTATTTGAAATATTTTTACATGCTTTAAAATAAAAATGGTAAATAAGTATTGTTGTTATTTTATATTTGGTTGCATTATTAAAATTTAAAGCAAAAAGAATAGATACCTATATTTGTTAACTAAGTAATTAAAAATCCGAAATTGTTTAAGAGAAATTTTGAAGAATCCTGATATTAATTCTGATAAAAAGGGAATCAGTTAATTGTTTATTAAAATGCATCTCTATTGACTGAAATTTAATTGTTATTAAACTTAGAGAGCACTATTATTTAACTATTGAAATGGCACTTAAAAATTAAGGTATTATTATGTGACTAGCGACCTAACCACTTCACTTTAAAAATAATTTTTAATTTGTGTATTTTTAGATTATTTTCAAATTATCAATTATATTGACTAGGCCGCCTTTGCTATAATGTCTTCAGTTAAGTATGAATTATTTTTGGATAATTTCCAAATTATACTTTTCGTAAAATTAACAGATTTATTTATAGATTAAAGCCTTTGCGCACTTTCATTTTTTTTCGTTTTTCTACCAAACCAACCCGCTGATTTTTCGCTATTTTTCGGCATAGAAATAGACCTCGAAACTTTTTCTCTTCTTTCTCTGTCATTATCTCCATCTCTGCTATGCACTCGTTTCTGTGATTTCGAACTGCCTAACGATTCCATCGACATACTTTTAGTAGCAATTCGTTTTTTATTCGATTCGTCTTTGTTTACGATACGATTGTCTTTTTTCTTGTAGAGATTACTTGTCGAACCATTTTCTTTACTTCGGATTCGATTAGACGATAAGTTTTCTTTCGATTTTGATTTACTTCTTCCAAGAGTCGATATATTTTCCTTAGATTTCGCTTTAAGACTAGTATTATTTTCACTATTTTTCTTAGCGTCTATTCTCGATTTTGTCGAACCGACAACAGATTTCGTTGAGCGCGCCGTTGTCGGATTTTGTTTAGTCGAATAATCGAGTTCATAATTGTCGCGATAATGTCGTGGTCTCCACGGAGCCAAAACAGAAAACGATCGGGATAGTGTTTTCGCTTGAGGTTGTATTCGCGAGGACGATATTGAATTTAATTCTTCTCTTGATGCAGCACGTCGTCCTGAACGCGATAATCTACCACTTGGACCAGGAATGTCTCCAACTGAAAAAAAACATTGAAAACTGAAACTTTCGGAAAATAAAACAACAAATTTTTTTAGTTCCACCGAGTTATCTACAACTACCTACATTTGGTCAAATATCTGTATCTTTTTGACAATTTATAATTCACAGCAAACGTATAAGCAGGATACGATAAATGCCAGCCACTAGTCGCCATTTTAGAATTTTAGAATCCTGCAAGTAACGTTTCTTCCATCTTTCTACGTCTACCTACTTCCTAACTCTTAAATAACTGTCATCCACTGTTCTAAAATATTATTATTTTTTATTGTATCCTAGGTGCGGTAATTGGGAACAAGAATCCGATTATATAATATATATAATTTGTATTCTGAAACTTACCAGTTGCTGCGTGAAGATAAACCACACTCCTTTGAGACTGTTGACTATCCTCAGTGCTGCTATCTTCATGTCGCTTCAATGTTCCAGTTTTCCTTTTATCTTCATCCTTTAAAGGTTTCGACAAATCCCGTTCGGTTTTCCTACGTATGGGCGACATAGGAGGTTTCAAACTCATGCTTTTATCCCTCCTACCGTCAACCTCATCCCTCCCGTTGTGCAGGTTCTGAGTGGATCTGTTACTCATCGCATCTTTGCGTATCCTTGTGTCCAGATCAGATACGCTCTTCTGATGCTCTTCGTACGATTCGCTGATATTGTGTAGATCTCGATGCGAATGACTGCGCCCTCGATCCCTTCGCGTCAACGTTCCTGAATTGTTGATTGGAGGACGGGCTTTCAGTGACGACTTATGCCGAACACTGTCGTTCGATTCGATATCGGTATCTCCGAAGAAACGTAAACTTTTTATTGGTTTTGGAGGCGGCGGTATTGTGGATTCCTCTTCGGTATTTGATGTGTAAGGTTCTGATTTTTCATTCTATAAAATAAAATTATCACTCAATTGATTACGGAGCATACGTTTTTAAAAGAGAACAGCCGTTGTCCATTTAACTCTAGGCGAATAATTTTCAATTACGCCTATAAAGTTCTAATTTGTTACTTCTAACTGCTCTATATTTACCATGCTAACTGAAACCCCTGAAGAGTTACTTGTTCGGTTTATATATGTATTTATTCATCGACAATTTACGACTCTTAAAGCATATCTTATTTAGAAAATTATAGAGGAACACGAGGCTGAGTTCTACTCGAGGCAAATCAACAATTATGTGTAAAAAGATTAAAGAGTGCGTCATTTTTTGTACAGGTTGATCAAATTACTAAAGAAGACCTGTCTGCATTTCCCACTTTCGGTTCCGAAGGATTGTGGTCATTAAAGACAGTTACTCAGAGGAGACTCCTCCGATTCCATCAAACTTTGATCAATGTTTAGCAGTGGTTAATATATATGAGTAATCAAAGTTACAAGATCTCGTCTATCTATCTATCTATCTATTACTCACCTTTGTTTTGCTCTTTTTATTAGCAAGCCGGTCTAAAGATTTAAACCACCCTGTTTGTTCCTGATGCTGTTTTGTTGCTGATTGTCTCGTCAAAGTCGCTTCCCTGTTGTTTGTCCTGTGTGGAGGACTCGGGCTTGGGGAAGGACTTGGCGTCGCCATGCGTCGTCTCGAACTGTAATCATATTCCTGAAACAAATAAATCAACATCAATATATAAAGTAGAAACAGGAACTCTCTTTGAAATTTCTTTTTCTTCAAGATTTTTCTGGTATTCTGTATTAGACCCAAGCGGGAGAAAAGTATTTCCAGAATTTTAGTGTCTCTCTGTTAAGCCGAAAATGGCTCAAGCAATATTGATGAAAGTTGGTACACCATCAGTATGTACCCAAATTTAAGGTGTAAGATATATTTTATTCGGTTAGGGCGATGACACACACACAGCGGTTTGTACCGAGGCACGTATGTTAATATTTTTCAATGATGCAAAACACACAACGGCGAGAATTGCCTGCTGACTCTCAGCGAATCAGCCGCATCGACACATCCTTCTCCACAAGAAACGCCTGACTGCCGAGTTGACACCGCTGTGTGTGTCAGCACTCTTACGCTCGGGTTAAGAAGCCCAGATAAAAGTAAGTCATAAAATTACTGAAGATAAATCGTTGGCTTCGATAGCTATAAACGCCAGTGGTTTTCTCGTGTAGTGAAAACACATTAATTTAATTATACGTGATTATTGCCTTGTGAGGTTATATTGCTCTTATAAAATGGACGCCAGTGACTCATCCTGTGTTTAATGCCGTTTTATAGACTGATTCTTGACAAACTAGTTTCACTGTTTATATTTGTAACAGAACTAATGACCAATATATTACAAAATATATAAAAAAACATTCAGTACCGTTTTGCTATAAAAAGAAATTCAAGTACTACGGCATAAACATGTGTTATACATAGAAAAGACTTATGTAAAAACAACCATTATAGATGTCTACTAGTAGCTGACTCATTGTTATATCGATTGTTCAATAATATTCCAATCAACGTTCTTTTTTTATCATGAAAAGAAAAGTTTCATTTTTTATCAAAATACGTCTATCTATTTCAAGTTGAATATATCTTTAACCGACTTCAAAAAAAGAAGGAGGTTCTCAATTGGATGCACATTTTTTTTAATGTATGCACACCGATTTCTCCTGCATTTGTGAACTGATTTTGATGATTATTATTTTATTTAATAGAGCATATCTTCGGGGTGGTCCCATATAAATTTAACTTAAATCGGTTCAGTAGTTCGACTGATTTTTTGTTATTATGTATTTTTTTATGTATGTATGTGTCACCTCATATAGCTCCTGCATTTGTGAACCGATTTTGAAGATTATTATATTAATAGGGTTGTTTCACATAAAAACTAAATTCGGTTCAGTGATTTTCTTTATTTAAATTTTTAACAAATATTACAAAAACCATAAACAATGGTTCCGAGAATTTTCCGCCCCCCTGAAACATTCGTCCTAATCTCTAGCCCATTTAGCCTATTAGTAAATTCACCCATGCATACCCCACGTGTTACGCTCATGAAACTATCAGATTACACATCAGATCTCAACCGTGTGTAATTTGACAGATTCAACTATATATAGCAGAGTTGAACGATATTATGGGCTGAAGGGGATATAACCCAGGCCATAAGATTATTGTAGGAGCGACTTTCTTGACAAACACTATATTGGCATTAACAGAAAACAATAATAAAAAATTCGACTGATGACCAGTCCTATACTTCCCACCTAGTAAATATTTGCAAAAAATAAACACTCTTTTTTTATTCTTTAAAAAAAAGCATGGCCCTCTTTTTTGTTTAGTGATAGCTTAATATAGCAAAAATCATGGTTACCTTGATTTACGTACAATTTTTATTTTTTTTAGTAAAATTTTTTTTCTCGAAAACTACATTTTAGAGAAAAAAAATATATACATTTTTTTCATATTATAACATCTAGAATTCATTTATATATTTTTTACCCCTGTTAATACGTGACATTGAGAACGTTTTTTTTAATATCTCAGAATCCACTGAACCGATTTGACTCAAAATCTAATCAGATCTAAGTTAAAGGCTGATAAACACAATAGAACAATCGGCATGACCGTATGTCGTTCCGTTTTTACGATATCGAAGACGAAAAATTGACCACATACACACACACATACAGACATCAGTCAGAAAATGATCTTAAACGGTTGCTAAGGTCTCAAAACGTGAAGATCTGTTAAAATCTCGAAATATTTTTTTCGGACTAAATCCATTACTTCCCTACCATAGTAGAGGTGGGAAGTAATAAATAAGCAACGGCAAAATGCCACGCATCACACGAGAACATTTTTTCGTTTAAACGCTTTTGGGGGGGGGGTCAATTTCGAGTATCCCGGAGATGTATTGAACTTTAAGTACGCCACTGGTATAGGGTACAATTAATAGACGACTGAACTATACTAAGAGGTGAGTTATATGTCATGGATATTCAGTATGTATTCTCACAGATTATTGTGTGGTATCGGCGTGGCCATATATGGCGATGTAGTGTTACAGCACAGTATTGGTTGAGCAATAACACCTGAACATCGCGAATCCAGTATACATACCAACCTGACCGATACAATATGCCTATCTTTGGACCTTCTGTCTTCTGAAGTGCGTACATTATATGTACCTACACTTTAAAATCTTAAATGAATGAAGTGTTTTTTTATTATTCAGTTTCTAGAAATAGACTTTGTTTTTTTTCTGTTATGAATAGAACGATTCTAAACAAACATTTCACCGACATTTTTTTGCAGTCGACCATTTACTTAGCAGGTTTATTAATTTTCAAAACGAAACATTCAGAACAGTACTTTTTCTTTGACACCTTTTTTAAGGTGACCAGACGTCCTCCTTTGAGGAGGACAATTCTCCTTTGGTGAGATTTGTTCTCCTCAGTGATAGGTGTCCTCCTTTCCAGTGATAGTGTCCTCCTATGTCCTCATTTCGAATGATAACGTCATAACGACCCCATTTGTCCTACTTTTTAACGATTTCAACAAATATTTTTGTGGTTCTGTACTATGGGTAGACAATCTCACAACCGGTAGAGTGGTCACGGCATCCTTTAATGATTATATTATTTATATTATTATGCAACAAATACGAATACGGCTATGGACTGTTAGATGGCGCCACTCCTGTGTGTTTCACTTAAATTACTAGGTCTAGAATCGAGATCATCCAGACTGCAAAAGTAGTTTTTTTTTGTGTTCAGGTGGTGTCCTCCTGAGCAATTTTAAAATTCTGGTCAGCTTACTTTTTTTTCAAATGAGATGTTGTTGCTCTTAAACAAATGCAAATCGGGTTTCTACAAACTGCAAGCCAAAAGCGTACCATAATTTCTTTATTGACTCATTTTGCAAGATCTGTTACATAATTAAAATAAAACTGGCTTCCATATAAAGCCGGCATAAACAATTTATTATGTAAAAATGATCTACGACTATCATAAATATGGCCAGTTTTGACTTAAGGCAAAGCAATGAAATCAAAAGTCATTTTATAGGTATGTAGATAATGTACTTACGTTGTTCAAATATAATTGTTGTTACTCTACATTACCCAATTTAAATCAACACAAAATCAAATGTAGGTACTTGTTATTAGTTTTTTAAAACATCTTGCCTGTAGTTATACCTAACCTTTGCCATAAACCGATACAACAAAAATTCGACTGATGACCAGTCCTATACTTCCCACCTAGTAAATAATTGCAAAAAATAAACACTCTTTTTTTATTCTTTGAAAAAAGCATAGCCCTCTTTTTTGTTTGGTGATCTACTGATGGCTAGCTAATATAGCAAAAATCATGGTTACCTTGATTTACGTACAATTTTTATTTTTTTTAGTAAAATATTTTTTTCTCGAAAACTGTACATTTTAGAGAAAAAAATATTTACATTTTTTTCATATTATAACATCTAGAATTCATTTATATTTTTTTTACCTATGGTAATACCTGACATTGAGAACATTTTTTTTAATATCTCAGAATCCACTGAACCGATTTGACTCAAAATCTAATCAGATCTAAGTTAAAGGCTGATAAACACAATAGAACAATCGGCATGGCCGTATGTTGTTCCGTTTTTACGATATCGAAGGCGAAACATTGACCACATACACACACACATACATGCAGCCATCAGTCAGAAAATGATTTTAAACGATTGCTAGGGTCTCAAAACGTGAAGATCTGTTGAAAACTCGAAATATTTTTTTCGGACTAAATCCATTACTTCCCTACCATAGTAGAGATGGGAAGTAAAAATGGGTCTTGACAGACGGACACCCAGACAGCGAGACGGACAAACGAGTGATCCTATAGTGGTTCCATTTTTTCTTATTGAGGTACGGAACCTTAACAAATGAATAGAAGGCCGATTCAGTTTGAACAGGATATATTTCTATACCCGACATCGGTAATAATATTCTGTTACAGATAATGTATGACCACAGAAACACGGTATAGATTTACGGCGCATACGTAATTTCTCTCTACCCAAGTCTAGAGTCTACACCGCAACAATGTACACACGTATCTTGGAGGAGAAAGTTTCGATAAGTTGTGTGTCGTGGCTCAATTTCCTGTTCATTACTGCCCCAGGCTATAGATGTAATGAAACGACTCTGGATTACTATTATTTAATCTGAAAAGAATACTTAATTGCAACTGGTAACTACTGATTTTCAGATTAAAATTGTCTACGGGCAAATTGATAAAAAAAATTGTATATTTTTTACAAGCTTTTATTACTTCCCACCTCTACTATGGTAGGGAAGTAATGGATTTAGTCCGAAAAAAACATTTCGAGATTTTAACAGATTTTCACGTTTTGAGACCCTAGCGATCGTTTAAGATCATTTTCTGACTGATGTCTGTATGTGTGTGTATGTGTGTGGTCAATTTTTCGCCTTCGATATCTTAAGAACGGAACAACATACGGGCATGCCGATTGTTCTATTGTGTTTATCAGCCTTTAACTTAGATCTGATTAGATTTTGAGTCAAATCGGTTCAGTGGATCCTGAGATATTCAAAAAAACGTCCTCAATGTCACGTATTAACATAGGTAAAAAAAAATATAAATGAATTCTAGATGTTATAATATGAAAAAAATGTAAATATTTTTTTTCTCTAAAATGCATAGTTTTCGAGAAAAAAATATTTTACTAAAAAAAATAAAAATTGTACGTAAATCAAGGTAACCATGATTTTTGCTATATTAGGTGCGTTTGGTATCAAGGTGTAGTGTAAAAAGTGTAAACACTTTTGACACTATTACGTTTGTTATACAAAAGTGTAAAATAACTGACCTGTTTGTTATTTCAGTGTGGGACTAAAGGTGTAACAACTATTAGTCCCGGCTTTTGAGCAAGTGCACGTAGTGTAGTAGAGGTCACGTGATATATGTTTGAATTGACAATCGCTTTGACAGATTTAATACCTTTTTCGTACTCTGTTTTTTACAATTTTTGCATCTTAAAAATGAATGAGCTTCAAAATGTAATGGTACAAGATAAATATGGCAGTGAGTTTAACATGTTTACGACCAAAAAAACTGTAAAAACTAGAAATAATGAACTCAGTCAATCTGTCATTTATTTATTTTGTAATGCGCATGTACAATCTACTCAGAATGTACACTAGCCCGTTTGTTACAAGTGTACATTTAGTTTACACTTTTGCTGAACTTTTTACACTTTTCAGTGAAAAGTTATCTACACTATACTACACTACACCTCGATACCAAACACACCTATTATGTTAGCCATCAGTAGATCACCAAACAAAAAAGAGGGCCATGCTTTTTTCAAAGAATAAAAATTAAATTGTGTTTTAAGGACCACCAACAGCTAAGGTTATTTGGGCCTAGTCAAAGAATAAAAAAAAAAGTGTTTATTTTTTGCAAATATTTACTAGGTGGGAAGTATAGGACTGGTCATCAGTCGAATTTTTTAACTTGCAATGTTATGTTAGTTTGTTTGTTTAAGTCTAAACTTGCAAGTCAATTTTGAACGACTTCCATGTATCCGATCGATTTGAAATTTTGTACACATGTGTATTCCCGATGACAATACATGAATAAATCGTTTTTAGAAATTAATTCAACCCCTAAGGGGTTCAAACAGGAATGTAGGGTTTTTGTGACTAATCAACGCCCAGGCCAAATCGCTGAAGCTAGAAACTTGAAATTTGGACAGTTGGTTCCTTTTCTGACGTAAGCATACACTAGGAAAGGATTTTTCGAAATTCAACCCCTACGGGTGTCAAAACTCAGTCCGCCGCGATAGTGGAAAGTTTAGGGTTAAAATCCGTACGGTGACATAGGTTTGAATTAATGAATTTTTCCTGATTACAGCATTGTGTTACGTCATTGTTCTTACAACAGGTGTTTCATATACTGTTTGCAGTCATTATGCATTCATTTAATTATGTATTTGTTCACGACGTCCATGTTAAAATTTGTATTTACTACCATGTTGTGGACATGAAATCCACGGCCTCCACAAGGAGGTACCCAGACACGAAAGGTTGCCCGACTACTGTCTGTACCACCACAGATTTTTGAAGGACTACTTGGTTTTTTATAGCGCGGGGTCATAGCTTATAGTCACGGGCCCGTATATAAGTATGTGATGACCTTGATGAAGTCTACCCTAGGACACCCCAGAGGGGACATTGGAATTGCATTCCAATGTTCTTTGGGAATTAGCGCTCCCAGAGACCCGAGGTCGTACCAGTCGGTTTGTGTATGCCGGCTGGTGGATTCTAATACACAAATGGATTATTTGTTGTGTTGAAGACGATAATGACCTGAGTTGTCGACGCGTCTATAATCTACAATTAATTAATCTACCCTAGGACTCCCTTGGCGCCACCAGTGATATATATCACAGAAAACGCAAAAAATCAATATAATATTTATAAATATAGAAGAAACAAAAGATCAGCGTCGTTCAATATGGAATAATTTAAGGTTATGGAACAACGCCATAGCATTTGGAAGGTGAAGTAACAAGTGCTATGCAGATGATTGGTTTTACTTTCACTGATACTGTAACTATATGTGTATTTGTCTGTGTGTTTGTGATGGATTACAACGGTACCAGTGCACTATTGGATGTGTGCGTTTGGGGACCTTTTTGACCTGCAACTGACACAAACCGTATATTTACACACACAAATCAATAACGCCGTAACAATAACTGATGTTACATGCATCTGGTGTATTGGTTAGGTCAGTGGATCCCAAAATTTTACTGCGCCCATGGCCACTATAAGCAGGTGTCCTAGATTTTTGGAGTTATACTTCTTTGGGCGTGAATTTTTCAAAAAATGTGACATCAAAATTAACAGGATTGATTTCCATAGTTACCATATAAACAAATCTTGTCTTTTATTATTTTTATTTCAATAAATTATTTGCATGCAAATTAAATATTAGTTGTGCAAGCTTTCACGGCCGGCATTGTTCGAAGTCTTCATGGTTTTCGGGCTTGTAGGCCGTGGTCCGGTGGTATTTCTACCCGACGTTTCGTCTACAACTACGCGGGTAGACATTCTCAAAGGCGATGTGGCAGCCGCGAAGGAGAATACTTCGACCGCTGCCACATCGCCTTTGAGAATGTCTACCGCAGTTGTAGACGAAACGTCAGGTAGAAATACCACCGGACCACGGCCTACAAGCCTGGAAAACATGAAGACTTGTAAATATTAGTTATCACTCCAAATAAGTATAACTTCTAACGCGCGTACACAGACGTACCTACAAGCGTTCACTTTTTAAAGGATTAAAGTACTCGAGTTTTAAATACCGATAGGGCGTCCGTAGTGTGGCACAGTCAGGTCTTCCACATTCTGAGAAAGGGGATCCATCTTAAAATGTGGGGGTCCCGACTACGCAACACTTCCGACATTTGACGGGTCATTTAAGTCCCCTGGCACATTGGGTGGGACTCCATATTGTATCGTAGTACACTGTAAGAAATGAGAAGGCCGATTACATAGATTATCGATGGTCCATTTGTAGCCAGCGATTAATCTGGTAATAGGCACACAAAGAGACAATGGCGTCGCAAACAGGTATCGCCTACACATCGCGTAGATTCCATAAAAACACATTGCGCATGCGTGGTTACTAATTTTACATTAATTTGTTTTGTATTCATCCATTTTATATATGTAACGTACTATACATTTTATTTTGTAATTTTTACACACTTTATTGGAACATTACACAAATTATGTAATTTTAATTTACTTTATGTAAAAATCACAAATTTGTTTAACTTTACAGTAAAAGTCCAAGTTTTTATGAAGTTTTCTGTGTAAAAATAAATAATAATGTAAAATCACATAGAAAATCGAGCGAATTCTACCTTAACTTTCAAAGTATTTTTACATCCATTTTTTACAGTGTAGTATTGTAGCGTAGTTTTTCACAGGACAAAAGCAATAAAAGTCTGCCATGGCCGCCTATGGTTAGAGAAACGTAATCAGGACCCCACATTCTGAAACAGCAGATTTTTGTTGATTTTGCCCTGTGAAAAACTACGCTATGATTATGGGAAGTCCCAAATCCCAATCGAGGTGCGACGGGATTTTTGTGTACCGTCCACTCGTAAACTTGCGTTCCTTGATGCAGAATAATTATCACTGACTAGAATTTGTCGGATGGCTTACGGTGAATTTCAAAAAATCTAATTTTTGCTTTGTTTGGCTTGCTTGAAGTGTGACGCCCTATGACCCTAGGGATTGAGAAGCCGTCGTGACAATGCTGTTGTTTAAATGGCGGTGCTATGGTTCCTCAATTACAAGTTCCCGGGTTCTAGTCCGAGAGCTGGTAATTTTCAATTTATTATTAAAAAAAATATTGAATTGAAAATATGAATTGGTGCTAGGCTCAAATAACCTTAGCTGTTGGTGGTCTTTAAAAACACAATTCCCTATGACCCTAGGTCCTATTTTGTGACGCCCCTGGGCGTAGAGACGCACAGTTTGGGAAGCACTGAGTTAGGTATTACTTCATGGCCCCAGCTGTTATGTTATGACCAGTCGTGACGTTTCATCGAGATCAGGGCTGACCAAATTTACCGAAAACAAATTGATAAAATTTATATTCCATACTTTTTAATAATACAATAGCTCTATCTTATATTCGTTTTCACCCCTTGGGATGCGTGTAAAATCGAAAATTCGTCGAGCACATATTTTTTTTTTGTTTTGACAAAGAACGCTCATGTCAAAATCCATGTTTCTATACCTCAAGTTATAGGTAATTAGTTTTAGGGGGAAAAATGTTCAACCCTTTTCACCCTTTTAGGAATTAAATTTTCCAATTTACGTACCTAATCGACACCTACGTCCTAAGGATCCCTACAATATCAAATTTCTAAGCTTAAGTATAATGAGGGCAGTAACACTAATATTATACATAATATCTTTTCTAATGTAGGTATAAAAGAAGTTTGTATCTCTATTATCTCAAAACTCGAGAACCACTGAACCGATTTGAAAAAATCTTTCACTGTTTAAAAGCCCATTAATTAATTAATTAATTAATTGTAGATTATAGACGCGTCGACAACTCAGGTCATTAGCGTCTTCAACACAACAAATAATCCATCACTGACAATTATTTTCAATCCGCACTATTATATAGTTATAGACTAGCGGCCCGGTCCGGCTTCGCCCGCGTTCTAAGAATTTATGATTTATTATCTTCCCCCCGCGAGAAATTCTCCCCCTGGGAAGCGAAGTCGGGCTGGTGGTGTTTATACTTAATATTAAGTAGGAACATAATTTTCATAAACCTTTATCGATTTACGCACCGCACACCATGGAACCTCTCAGGAGGCACGATTTTTTCCGACTTAAGGTCGATTTATATTATCTGATCAGACACGGCGCGGGAACGTAGCGTTTCCGGCAAGACAAACATTTTTACATGTATTTCAAATACGAATATTTATACTTAGCGGTATCAATACTCATATCTGAAATGCATGTAAAAATGTTTGTCTTGCCGGAAACGCTACGTTCCTGTACCGTGTCTGACCGGATAATATAAATCGACCATTAATCGACAAATATCATCATAACATTAGCTAATTTGCACAAAATATTCATAAATTATATACCTAAACCTTCCTCGTGAATCAGTCTGTCTAATGGTGAAAACCGAATGAAAATCCCCACAGTAGTTTCTATGAGATTAGCGCAAACACTGAACAGACCCGGCGGAGGACTTCAATTTATGTAATATGTATAGATCAGGGGTCGGCAACCTACGGCTCGCGAGCCGCATGCGGCTCTTATGATGTCAAGATTCGGCTCTCCAGTTCCATGCGCAAATATTAATAATTATATTATTTTATTTTCACAACTCATAAAAAATATTATACTGCAAAAAAAAACTTTAAACAGGATAAAAACACTCAACAGAGAACAGTGAGAATAGGTGGAGTAGAGAGTATACGGACAGCTGACATTTTTTAAATGTGGCAACACTGTTCTGTTTGTTTAGTTATTGGTGCACTGTGTCGTCAACGGTCGCAATCAGAACTTTTTTTTTATATATCTAATCCTAATCAAATACCATAATATTGAAATGAAAATGTTAGTGACTCTTTAAAAGCTGGGAAATTTTGTAAATTGTAACTTTTGGCTCTTCCGTCTCAAAAGGTTGCCGACCCCTGGTATAGATGTATTGATATAAAACGTGACACCTGTTCATGATTTAGATTTTCATGCTCCTTTACATTGTTTTTATTGGTAACCTTGATAATTAACGAACTAATTAGTAATTCTATTAATGCGTTTAATGAATTAGTCAGCCCTGGGCAAGAGGTTTTGATCGAATAACTGTATCTCGCGCAGAGAGCAAAAAACCAACCAGTGGAATGTGATTGTAATATCCTTGTAAGGTTTTATTATTGCTCCCATGCAATCATTATTATATTATAATAAATAATAAATTGTACACTCTCACCTATACTTACCTGCATTTTAATTGTTTTTTGTTCGAATTTTGTTTATACCGTTAAAGTAAGAAATCAACCTTCGTTTCTCGTAAATTTTTAATACAGCGATGGTAGACTTCACTGTCACCATGAATTTACATATTAAGGAAATGTTTCAACGCGGTTTCAATTCTTAATTTATACGACAGAAAATACAACAATACTCTAGCCGTCAGACCATGAGAAGCACGTGATTTGTCTTGGAATATTTGGCTGGAAATTCACCCCGCGAAAAACGTCAAAGTACAAACACCCTCCCCGCGCATGTTTTTTAGAAAACTTCCCCCGTGAACCCACCCCTCCTTTCACTTCACAAAAAACGTCACATCGCACTAATAATTATAATAGAATTTATTTGCATAGAACCAAAGAACATTCATCCCAAGTGATTGTGGCCAATGCGGGTTTGATTCCCGACTATGGCAATTGGTTGATTAAAGTAAATTTTTCTATATTATAACGTAATCTATACTAATATTATAAAGCTGAAGAGTTTGTTTGTGTTGAACGCGCTAATCTCAGGAACTACCAGTCCGATTTGAAAAAAAAATTTTTGTTAGATAGCCCATTTATTGAGGAAAACTATAGGATATATAATAACACGCTACGACCAATAGGAGCGGAGCATCAATGAAAAATGTGTGCCAAAACGGGAAAAATTATTCCTTTTAAGAGCTTCCGTTGCGTGCGCTGCGTAAACGGTTAAAGTTACGCAAAAATCATGTATGACGAAATTGTCTCCCTCTTAAAAGTTCTAAATATATATATGTCTATCTTTTAAGGTTGACTCACTATATAACTTTTTTATGGTACTAATCAAATCTGTTCGTAATTATAAGGAGTTTCGGGTTCAAGTCCCGACAGTGGTCATTTGATTTTTTCTTAGATATAGCTCAAAAATCATGGCAGCCTAGCTGTCTGAGATATTTATTATTTTCACCTCTAATTGTTATGTGAATAATATGGTGTGGATATAAGGGGTTATAAATCGATTGATTTTATCATATACCAATTCGTAATTATAATATTCAAGCGAACGAGCGAAGCGAGTAAGTAGTGTATTTATAATATACGAGGGAAGCGAGTGAGTAGTGTATTGCACCCGGGCTTTCTTAGCCCCCGGGCGAAGCCGGACTGGTACCGCTAGTATTATATAATTTCCAATACTTTTAATAATAAGCGTCTATGTTTTGAAATAAGTCTGGTTCATTGTTCAAAATTAATCCTCAAACACGACCCTTCAATATTGAACCCCAAATTAATTATTTTTCATTCTATTACTTACATAATTTATTATTTCAGGTCAACTGTCTCTAATTAATATTTGACCCATTTCTTGTACCTGAAGAAGACTATAAAAATTCTGTGACATTCAAAAATCATTCAGTACCTATATAACTCCAAGTGTTAAAGTAAAGTTTAGTGTCTCTTCACCACGTGCATTTTCATTTTGAATTTTGGAATTTAAAAAGTAAGTGCCTACTTAAATATATATATTTTAATACAATATGATAAATAAGAATTCTTATATTGTATTCTTTTTTAACTGAGAACTGAATTGTTTTCAAGTTTTTGAAATTATGAACGCGCTTCGTAAATCGCGTTCAAAACTTTTGTTTGTGCTTTGATGTGTGATTTTTAACGGCTAAACGAATTTATTGAGACTCTGGAAGAACGAATTTGGAATGAAGCCGCTGAATATTAAAAAATTCGACTGATGACCAGTCCTATACTTCCCACCTAGTAAATATTTGCAAAAAATAAACACTCTTTTTTTATTCTTTGACTAGGCCCAAATAACCTTAGCTGTTGGTGGTCTTTAAAACACAATTTAAATTTTATTCTTTGAAAAAAGCATGGCCCTCTTTTTTGTTTGGTGATCTACTGATGGCTAGCTTAATATAGCAAAAATCATGGTTACCTTGATTTACGTACGATTTTCTTTTTTTAGTAAAATATTTTTTTTCTCGAAAACTATACATTTTAGAGAAAAAAAATATTTACATTTTTTTCATATTATAACATCTAGAATTCATTTATACTTTTTTTTACCTATGTTAATACGTGACATTGAGAACGTTTTTTTGAATATCTCAGGATCCACTGAACCGATTTGAGTCAAAATCTAATCAGATCTAAGTTAAAGGCTGATAAACACAATAAAACAATCGGCATGGCCGTATGTTGTTCCGTTTTTAAGATATCGAAGGCGAAAAATTGACCACATACACACACACATACAGACATCAGTCAGAAAATGATTTTAAACGATTGCTAGGGTCTCAAAACGTGAAATCTGTTAAAATCTCGAAATATTTTTTTCGGACTAAATCCATTACTTCCCTACCATAGTAGAGGTGGGAAGTAAAAATAGCTACAAATGTCCAAAACACTTATTTTTCTCGACACACGTATAGCTAATTTTAATCATCTCGAATTGTAGATTATAGACGATCGACAACAGAGGTCATTAGCGTCAGTGTTTTAATCATCTCGTAATGATGCTACCAAAGATAGCAAAACGTGCCTCGAGAAAAATGTGCTAGTGTTTTGTGGTAACTTTTTAATAATCAATATTCTTAACGCCTACTAAAGTATTAATATAACATAACTAATAAGGGTATTTGCCAGTGATCAAAATAAAATATAAAACTTTGTTATAATGAAAGTTTATGCTCAAAAATATTAGAATTTTTATTTTTATTAGTTAAGTTTCGTAAACACTAAACATATTTAAATTAATAAATAAAATCATGATTATTGATTTTTAATCTATTTGTCACGTGACTTAAAACACCGCGTGACGTCAATTTTAAGTAAAAAATATATGTATTCATAGCAACGCAGCTTAGATTGGTTACATCATGTTTACATAGGTATAAAACGATATTTTTATACACTCCGTTTCTGGATTTTTAGATAATATTATTAGCAAATATAAGGCCCAAATAACCTTAGCTGTTGATGGTCTTTAAAACACAATTTTTTGGTAATATAAACGCATGTTCATAAAATTTTGACATCATACTTCAGTAGAGCAAAAACTATTTTTAGCGGGCGGGGCTAACATAATTTCTCTTCATACTAGTTGAAATAACGATTTTCTAGCGGGAATATAAGAAAAAATCGGTCAAGTGCGAGTCGGACTCGCGTGGGGAGGGTTCCGTACTATTCCGTTTTCCGTGGGAATTTAAAGACTTTCGTTTAGGTTTTCCTGTAAACTATTAGTGAGGCCCTATTTTTCAAAATTTTAGGGTCAGTAGTTTCGGAGAGAGAAATTATAAAAAAATATATTTGTATTTCTCAAATTACGAACCCTTTCATTTGATTCGTCACATGATGCACTTAAAAATGTTTTTTTCTAATTTGCCCCCCAAAATCAGAATTTTTTATTTACACTATAAATCCTTGATTGGGTCACCTAACTCTAGACGGACGGCCAGATTTACCAACGTATCATTCTGTATTCTGAAGAAGTTTTAATACTGAACGATACGTTGGTAATTGAGTAACATCTAAAATTATAGTAGTTCCCGCAAAAAATGAATTAGCTGGAATTTTTATGTCGGTCCGTCTGTTAAAGACCCCCATTTGCCAAGCTCAAATCGAAGAATTAGTAGAAGTATCAATTGGATTTTCAGTGTCTCATTCAAAACTGAAGATATGAATTGGTACTGGGCTCAGACTCAGCTAACCCTATCGGTGGTGACATAAATGGCACAAGAAAGCAAATTAAATAAATAATTTAAAGTTTTGAAAAACTGAATTTTCTTCAAATTAAACTCTTTGCAGTTTCTTTATAACATGAAAATACTCCGTACGAAGAAATGTATTTTCAACAGTAATTAATACCATTATAATAATTTGCGATTACAGATAAAAAGATAATATGGATAACCAACCGGGTCCAAGTAACCAACCGGGTCCAAGTAACCAAGCAGGTCCAAGTAACCAAGCAGGTCCAAGTAACCAAGCAGGTCCAAGTAACCAAGCAGGTCCTAGTAACCAAGCAGGTCCTAGTAACCAAGCAGGTCCAAGTAACCAGGCAGGTCCAATTAACCAGCCGGGTCCAATTAACCAACCGGGTCCACTTAACCAACCAGGTCCTGAGCCTAACGATGAATATGAATTGCCAACGATCCATGGGTCAGATCCGACTTATGTGAGATTGGTGTCATCTGATGGTCATTCATTTTACATAGCTAAAAAATTTGCTCTATTATCAAATCAGCTTGAAGCCATGATGGCTTGGCCAGATGCATCGGAAGATTCTGAGAACGAAGTAGTTCTCAGGGAGATGCCGTAAGTATTTTTTTACCACATGACTTTCAGCACATTTAACAATTTTGATTTGTAAATACAACAATGAGTAGAGTTTATGTGGTTATAATATAATAATTATTAAATAGACAGTAGCCATTCCACAAACAAATACTTTTCTTAACAATCAGTCAGCACAACATGCCATCGTGATGTTAAACGTCAAACAATTAAGATATACAACGAAAAAATCAAAGACCACTGTCAGGACTTGAACCCGAAATTCCCAGTTTCCTGACAGTGGTCTTTGATTTTTTCCTTGTATATCTTAATTGTTTGACGTTTAACATCACGATGGCATGTTGTGCTGACTGATTGTTAAGAAAAGTATTGATTGTGGATAGTTACTGTCTGTTTAATAATTATTAATTTCGATTTGTCTTTACACAGATCATTTTTATGTAATTTTTATTTAAAATTTTGTTTTAGGTCTTATGTTGTAGAGAAGATTTGCGCGTACTTTTGCTACAACGAAAGATATTCATACAAAGACGTAGAAATTCCGGAGTTTAATATCGAACCAGAAGTCGCTACTGAAGTTCTACTGGCGTCGAACTTTTTAAACTGTTAAACTCTAGCAGTCTAAAACAGAGCAGGGAAGTATCTAGTGTTTTAGATACTTTTTATTGAAAATAGTTCTAAAAAGTATCTGGTATCCAAGATACTTTTAAAAGTAGGTACCCAAAAAACTTTTTAAAAGTATCTTTTTTAGGTTAATTTAACTTTTCAATTAAATGAATCATCAAAAACATTTATATTAATTAAAATACAATATTTTGAAATTTTGTTAATTTATAATTATTAATACCCAACTGCCGGATTATTATGTATCCGGCAAATTTAGTAACCGGTGCATCGCTATAGTATATAAATTTAATGTCATTATAATATTATAATATGTAATATGAATTCAAAATTGTTGTTATTTATCAAAGAAATATAATATGTAAAATTAGAATTTTATATTAAAAAAATCTATCATTACTCAATATGCTTTAACCCGAGCTTTAACCTGTGCATCAATTTAACTTCTAAGCCAGCTTTCCTGTGATATTTAGGTACCAACTCAATGGGCTAAACCAAGTGTACCTAGGGCAGAGGCAGTTTGGTCCAGAGACGAGCACGTTAACCACTATACCAAGCCGTCCTCGATATTTCACTTTTGTGATCAATTTTATAGAATGTATGTCAATCGAAATATTTCGAGATAAATATAGTTTCAATATAATATATTCATATAAGGAGAATATTAGATTAGCAATCATGTCACGGTTGAGTAAATGTAAGCTCATTCCGCCGCGAAAGTGGAAAGGTTCAGGTTAGAATCCTGACTGTGACTATGCTTGGTAAAATGATTTTTCCAATATGTTTCGAATCAATTATATAATTGGCTGCTTTCCAACGAAAATACTCAATTGCAATTTAGCCATATAAATCTACTAATTTATAATATATTCTATTTTAAATGCCACTGACCTATTGAAACGTTAAGTAATTTTGTTATTTATTAATGATAAAGTTCTAAAAATATATATAATATTGAAATATTTTCGTAACTTCGAAAAATATTAACATATTGCAGGAACCAAATTAATATGTGATATAATTTTTAGTGGGTTTTTACATATTATTACATGTTGGTTACTGAACTGAAGTGGGCGTGGCAAAAAAAATAACAGCACTGTTACGTTCGAACACCCACTTGTTTATAAGTTTTATACCGCGCGTTGAAAACCGAGAGAGATACTAATGCCGGCCTAATACGATCAGAACTTTCTTTTTAATAATAGATAATTAAAACTTTCGTCCCTCCAAATTTGTAGACTGATTTGAATTAATTATTCAACACCTTAAAATAAATTGTGTGTCCAGACACAAAAGATAACTATTAAATTTAATATTATTTATTTAAACAATGCATTAAGTATTAAAATACTCTCTCCTGCATAAATAATATCATAAAATTTAGAAATTTGAAGCTAATCATATTTTATTATTCCTATAATATTAAACGAGCAAATCTTGTATACAGGGTGTATCACAGAAAACCGAACATAGGGAAAACTCCATTGTGCAAATTAGTTAGGATCAACGATTACTTTGGCCATATATGAGAATGGGTACCATGGTAACGCTGACTAACCATTATTTAATAACAATAATAGCTAATAATGAATAATTAGAAAAATCAGTTAAAATAAATTCTTCAATATTAAATGAATTTATTTTTATTAATGAAACAATTTTTTATTAAGAAAATATTTTTTAACTAATAATTAAACAAAACAAACAGTTAAAATAAAAAATTAAAGCAAATGTTCAAATAAACCTCCATTTTGAATTAAGCAGTGGCTTAATCGGTTACAAAAACTTTGTCTCACTTTATCTAACATTACAGGAGTCATATTGAAACATATTTCGACGATTTTGTCTTTAAGTTCATCCAGATTTTGTCAAATGAACAGCAATATGCATTTGTTACTGTATACGTACACCATGGTAACCATGGTAACGACCTCTGAATAGAGGGCAAAGCAATCTCTGATCTTAACTAATTTGTACTGTGTACTTTTCCCTATGTTCGGTTTTCTGTGATACACCCTGTATATGTACGTATATAAATATTTTCTCGAAAACGGCTCTAACGATTTTGATCAAATTTACCGAAAATGGGTTTCGGGGGGTAAAAAATCGATCTAGCTAGGTCTCATCCCTTGAAAAATTCGTTTTCTTATCGATTTTATCATTTTAAAAAACAGTTTTTTTAACGTTATAAAACAGTGTCGTATGGTGAGTAGGCTTTGGAAAAAACAAACTATTTTCATTATTTATGTCAAATTACTCTGACAGTCAATCTTTATCTACTTATAGGTATGTAATTTTTTTTTCTTAAAAACGACTAACGATTTTGATGAAATGGAAACTTTAAGTACTATTTTTTTTGAACTCATCCGAGCAAAGCTCGGTCATCCAGATATTTATCATTAATTGTAATTAAAAATGTTCGTTGGAAAGCAGCCAATTATATAATTGATTCCAAACATATTGGAAAAAATCATTTTACCAACCATAGTCACAGTCAGGATTACAATTACTCACCCGTGACATGATTACTAATCTAACATTCTCCTTATATGCAACAACCTAGCTATAATGAATTAACTCTCGCAGGTAGTGAAAATCAATTGATTCCGAAGCATATAAGGAGAATGTTAGATTAGCAATCATGTCACGGTTGAGTAATTGTAAAGCTCATTCCGCCGCGAAAGTGGAAATTGATTTTTATTAAAATTTTCTTCCTCTCAATGAATTTTTCATGAACACACATATTTTTTTCAATGAAAGTTAATTGACTGAATATTTTTCATGGTAAAAAATACCGTTACTCGATAATAAGGCAATAAAAAAGTCCTACGTCGCATTTGCTGTCTTCGGGATTCAAGTGAAGATTAGGTTTTTATTAAAATAAATTTTTCTTTCTCTTAACGAACTTTTTCATGAACACACGTATTTCTTTCAATGAGAGTTCATTGACTGAATATTTTTTCATTGTAGAAAAAACCGTTACTCGATATTAAGCAATAAGAAAAGTCCTACGCCAAATCTACTGTCCTCGGGAATTCGTAAGATAATTTTTGGAATAAAAACTTAATTTTGTAAATAAAATCTAGTAGCGTGTTGGTCCAGCATTATTAGAACAAAACGTAGGTAAGCGTCGGCGTATTAAATGGCATTTTATGTCAGCTCCGATATCTACTACGTTGTATTATGTTCTTTGATTCGAGTTTAACCTGTTCGCCTCTTGGCAGACCAGTCATCAGCAAAAGCACCGTACATAGATAAATATGCCCGTAATAGATTTTAGAAAGGTATCATTATTAGCTCTATTGTTGCCGCATGCACTTCAGTACTAACCAATAACAACGTACCATTGCATTCAACTGTTTTCATTCATTCATTTGTTAAACCAAATGTAGTGCTAAGGTTCTGTATCTTTTTGTTTGGACAGATCAGCGTCAGTCGCGCCTCGTCGCGAAATTTTGCTTTCCTACTTCAAATCGATAATGAAGGTGTGATCTATTTATCAAGACTTCCATTTTTAGTGTATTTGCCATAATATGGCACATACACTATTGGCGTCGGTCGGATGGCGGGACCTAGGGGTCGGACCAAAATTTCTCGACGTTTCATACCCTCCTGAACACTTTGGCACCATTTTTGGAAATGTTTATATATATATATATATGTGTGTGTGTGTGTGTGTTAGCACGATAACTCTCGAAAGACTCAATCGATTCTAACGAAATTTGGTACACACGTTGGAATCCATCACCGCACGGAACCTATTTAAAATGGGCTCAATCGGACCATTTTAAGGGTGGGTTTTAGGGGTTGAAAAATGTTTTTGGGCCCAAAAATACCGAAAAAATTCTCAGAATTGTTTCAAAATTTAAATTTAACCTTTTAGTAAAGATCAAAATGTGCTGCTAAAATTTTAATTAAATCGGCCCGACAGGACCGGACTTACAAATTTTATGAAAACACTGGTTTGCGGATAGTGATTTACTTACTGAAGGGTGTATTTAATTTGGTACAGAGGTTGCATTGATAATAATATTGAAATGAAGAAAAAAAATATTATTTTAAGGGATGTATTAAGGGGTTAAATTTTTTATTTTGTCCAAAAACAAACTAAGTTTACGTATTAAAGCCACAAAGCCTGTATTAGCAAATACACTATATTGTCGGCAGGGTTTTGGCACTGCGACCCGAGTTTTTTTATTTCTTGTCATTGAACCTTGGCGCCTGAAAATTCTCCAAACGTTTGGATTATCATTCATGACGTAATTGCAGTATGTTAACCGGATGCCCATTTTTAGTATCATAACTCTTTCCCCCCCCCCCCGAACAAAATTCTGCGTACGTCCTTGAACCTTGATGGCATCATAATTTCAGCGATGCCTTTATTTATATGACGTTTCCATGCATCCTCTATTACAAGGTTCTAATCCGAATACCTAAAGAGGGGGCTTCCGTTAAATGAAATCACCGTTTTCTTCTCAACATCTCCGTAGGTGTTGGCTGACATAAGTGGATTGTAATAACTTTACTTTCCGAGGACAGTGTGGTCCAGTGGTTAGTGTCGCGACATCTGGATCAGACTATCGTGGGTTCGAATCCCGTCCTTGCTCATGGATGTTTTGTGATGTCATTTAGTTTTAGGCGAGTTGTTATTTAATGTAATCAAGACGCTAGTGACCTAAGCTGTCGACGCGTCTATAATTTACAATAAATAAAATTTACTCTCTTTCCATAGCAGACTGAATAACCCCCCCCCACGCTAATGACTTCAGTTGGCGAGCGTCTATAATATACAATGTATATTTTAACAGTTTAGTAAACAGAATTCAGCATCAATAATCAACAATTATTATTATATATATTATATTGTTTAATATTTTAAATAATGAAAGTAAATGACTTTACAATTGATGTTTCGCAAGAATAAAATGGTTATTTGCACACCGATTATTAAATGACGTTCTACTGCTTTTAAAATGGGCACAGTTAAAAAGAATATTAATACGTTCAAAACGAATTGACGGTTATATGGACCTCTATTTAACAGTGTCACCTCAGTTGTCAAGCGTCTATAATTTACAATTATTTATTATTATACAGTGTCAACTTATTGTTAACTTGTGCCGCTTGGGTTGCTAGTTCTTTTCGCAGTTTGGTCCAGTTCGCCCGGGATGTTTAAATTCTGATATTTATTCTGCCCGGGTGCGGGGCCCCCAGACGACGCGGGGCCCGCAGCATTTGCTACTCCTGCTGTATGGATAATCTGGCACTGGTTATACATGCTGTTTTGTTTCAATATGTCAACCACTTCCGACTATTTCAGTTACATCTAATATTTCTAAAATACCACCCCAGTAAGAGACATTAGACGTTATTCACGTCAAAAATATTAGTAAACAAGCCGTGAGGTGGGTCGTTTATTAGGACTAAAGTGCGACCCTTGAGGTCCACACGACGAACTTCCCAGTTTGATAAATATTTAATAATAATAATTAAATTAGATATTACACAGAAAAGTAATCATTTTAATCATTAAAACATCAATAATTAAAAAAAAAAAAAAAAAAAAAAACGGCTGAACCGATTTTTATAAAATTTATGTCGAATCAAAATGACGTTAACACGCCTCGATTGACACCCTAACGAAGTCGATATAATTTTTTATTCGCGAGATATTGTGTAAAATCTACTTTTTTGGAGGTTATTTGGTTAAGAAAAAAGAACAGCTGAACCGATTTTAAAAAAATTCCTTTCAGATCATATATACGTTAATACGCGTCGATTGGCACCCCAACGGGGTCGATATCATTTTTCGTTCTCGAGATTTCGTCTTAGAAAGAAATGGACACATACATACGTACGTACGTACGTACGTACGTACGTACATACGTACACACACACACACACACAGACATCTTTCTAAAAGTAGTGTAAAAATAGTGTAGTGACCTTGAAACATAAAAATTTTTTTTCCTTTTTGATTTCGATTTTCGGACCCATTACAATAACTTCCAATGGGAAGTTAAAAAACTTTTTAGAGACAAGCTTTTATGAAATGTACTAAAAAGGAAAAAATATTATTTAATAATTTTGGTTCATAATTATTATAAAAGCTGGGGTTGTAATCTCTATTATTAAATATTATTTTTTATTTTTTAGTAGGTACATTTCAATAAAAGCTTGTCTCTTAAAAGTTTTTTTTACTAATATTTTATTTTGTTCATTTTAGTTCCCTTTGACACCCGTAGGGGTTGAATTTCGAGAAATTCTTTCTTAGTGAATGCTTACGTCAGAAAAGGAACCAACTGTCCAAATTTCAAGTTTCTAGCTTCAGCGATTTGACATGGGCGTTGATTAGTCGAAAAAACCCTACATCCCCGTTTAAACCTCTTAGGGGTTGAATTTATTTCTAAAAACAATTTATTCATGTATTGTCATCGGGAATACACATGTGTACAAAATTTCAAATCGATCGGATACGTGGAAGTCGTTCAAAATTGACTTGCAAGATTTGACCTAAACAAACAAACTAACTAACATACATTGCAAGTTAAATAAAAGCTTGTAATAAAAATGGATCATATGTTTGTTTAAATTAAACTTGCAAAAACTGAGGGTGTACAGTTTTGGGTCTATTTATCGAATAAACTGGAAAAAAATCATAACTGTAGCGTTTTAGTCAACAAATTCCAATCGTCGCGTCGTTTTCGTAAAAACCGACAAACGGATAAATCGGAGTTATCTATGGAACTTAATACTGTTATGTACAGATTTAAACGCAGTGTTTACTTAATTTCTTGTATTTGCGATAAAATTAACAGCCATGTTATTAAAAGTAATTTAAATATATAAACGCTAATAAAAGTTTTTATTAAAATACAGTTTTTAGCTTAACTAAATGATGATAGCGCTGTAATACACACGTGTGACTAAACACCGGCGTATTACATAAACATCAATCTGTGGTCACAAGATAACATTGCTTATGTACACATTTTAAGGCATTTTTAACCGACTTCAAAAAAAGGAGTGTTCTTAATTCGACCGTATATATTTTTTATGTTTTATGTGTGTTCGCGGATAACTTCGTCGTTTATGAATCGATTTTGAAATTTTTTTTTATTTGAAAGGGTATACTTTCAGATTGGTCCCATAGAAATTTCATCAAAATCGGTTCAGTAGTTCGGCTGATTTTAATATAAAAGTAAGTAACGGCGTGTGATTCTTTAAGGTAAATGTTACTTTTTGACACTAAAAAGTAAAAAATAAAAAACTTTTTAACAAAAAAAAACCGCCTTCAAAAAGGCACTAAAAAGGAAAATAATGAAATTTTGAGGTCTGTGCCAATTAAAATATGAAGTCGGTTAAAAAGTATAGTATAGTGATTATTATCTTCTTTTTACCAACTTCATATTTTAATTGACACAGACCTCAAAATTTCATTATTTTCCTCTTTTTAGTGCCTTTTTGAAGGAGGTTTTTTTTTGTTAAAAAGTTTTTTTTAGTCGACTTATACCGAGACTCTAGTTTTCATCGGTGTTATTTAATTCTAATTATAATTCCCCCAGGGGGGACATTGGAATGTGGTTGCTGTCGCAATTAAATTGCATTCCAATGTTCTTTGGGAATTGGCGTTCCCAGGAGCCCGAGCTGGTATCAGTCGGTTTGTGTATGCCGGCTGGCGGATTTTTATACACAAATGGATTATTTGTTGTGTTGAAGACGCTAATGACTTGAGTTGTCTATAATCTACAATTAATTAATCTTATTATTATTTGCCAGGATTCATGCCCACACAACACAACTATCTGTGAAAATTTCAACTATAGCTGTACTCCTTACCGTTTGTGAGATAAAGTCCTGTGACGGACGGACAGACATCGAAGGCATAATAATAGGATTCCATACAGAGGTACGGAACCCTAAAAATTGCAAAAACAAAGTAGAGCTAAACAAAATTATCGGACAAAAAACGAATTGCATTTTAAATATTAAGATAGATATTTTTCAGGGAAACAAAATTGAGAATGTAGGATGATTAAACCGTCATTGTAGTTTACCAAAAAAATGTAACATAAGCCATTTTTCCGTAGGGCAATAGATTTAAATTACACATGTAAGTATTAACAAATACAAAAGCGACAATGTTTGTGTCCATGTCGGCCATATTTCGCATTGCTTCACGTACAGTTCTAAAATAATTCTCAGGGAAAAGCGCACAAAAAATTATATGAATATATCAGCAGAAGGAATTCTTTCTTAAGTATGTATAATTCCTCGCCATTAGCTAGTAAATGTTCATATTTATCTGCCTTACAGAACCGGACTTAAAACATTATTGAAGTATAGCTTCTTATGCGAGTTCGTGCCGTTTAATATTTGCGTTAAATATTTAACGTTACCGTTGTAACCATGGCGACGAAAAAAAAATATTTTTCTGTAAATGTCAATTTATAACATGTAGATTTTGCGTAATTCTCTACTAGTAGACCGAGAGCTAGTGACCATTTTTTGGTGTTATTTATTCAAGGTCTTATTTTTGTGAAGATGCCGAGGGAGGCATATTAAAGTGCCCTGAGTTAGGGATTTTGCTACATAGCGGTATGGGAGGGATGCAGATCGCCCCCAACATGTAACAAAAAATGGTCACAATTATTTTTGCTTCAAGGCTGAAATTGAATGTATAGTTGTCGATGACCCAAGAATGCCATTATAATATTTGCAGATCGATTGGTCAGTTTTAAAGGGGTGGCAGATCACCCTAAACGTGTCATGTACCCGACGAAATTTATATTAATAGTTGGTTCAAATTTTAATATGTTGTTACGGCGACTGTTTTAAGCATATATTTCAATTTGCAGAACAAAAAATGTCGGTATTAACTCCCTCTCTTAGAGGGAAACTTGCTCGCCTAGGTGTTTATATCGTTCTACAAGGGGGTTAATACCGACATTTTGTTCTGCAAATTGAAATATTTCATCTGCAAATATTATAATGGCCTTATTGGGTCACCGACAAGATATACAAACAATTTCAGCCTTGAAGCAAAAATATTGTGACCATTTTTTTGTTACATGTTGGGGGCGGTCTGCATCCCTCCCATACCGCTATCTAGCAAAATCCCTTACTCAGGGCACTTTAATATGCCTTCCTCAACATCTTCAGAAAAATAAGGCCTTGAATAAATAACACCAAAAAATTGTCACTAGCTTCGGTCTATTATAGTGTAAACAACATAATATCAATTTGCCAGATTCCGGTCGAACTGTATATTTTATAGCTTTGCTCATTTACGAACTGGCGTTCCACATCACCGTCGACGGCCGAACTGTATAGCTTTTCCCACTTACAAAACTTGCTTTCCAGATCGCTGAATGCCGGATAAAGTTTAACACGCTAAGAATTAGATAACCACTATTTTTACGTGAAATTAAGATTACAGGTTTATTTCAAAAAGTAACTTTTGGCACCCGAAGTGACGCATTCTGACTACAGCCAATGGAAATATTAGGATGTCACGGGGTAAACCATAAGCCAATATTGTATATGAAATATGATGACAAAATTAACATTTCAAGCAATTAAGCCGAGCCTGTCGTGATATCCATTTAAAAATGCCTATACATACAGTAAATATCCTAAGGTCTGTCTAGTTATTTGTAGTATATGTAAATCGTGAACAATAAAAAGGCGGCATAGCGACTTTGAACGGTCGTAACTAAACATTCAACTATACTCTGTTCAGTTAAACTGCGCATTGTGTAAACATCTTTAATGATGGCGTCCATGGGTTGGCAGGGGATGCAAGACTTTCCCCCGATCTAGAATAATGGAATAAAGTGTAAAAATTCATGATACTTAGTTCATGCTAAGTACTAAGTACCCAAGTCTAGCCATAACATTGAATCAATTTACAAAACCGAACGATTGGTTCGTTGTATCGAGTATGGTACGGTATATTATGTCGGAGGTGATAGTTTTATTGGATTTTTAACGTATATAGTACATAATATTGTATCTTTAAGTACATTTGAATCTGCAGCTTATTTACTTGCACACCGCTAAAGAAAAGACCTTAGGAAGGTCGACAACTTCACGTTGTTTGCCGCATGCATTCAATACAACTTTGTTTCGATTAATAAATTTTATCAATACATTAAACTTTGTCTTTTACACCCCACATTTTTTATAGCGCGTCGTTCAGCACTTGTTTTTTGTCTGCCGCGGTTTACATGTTATATATTAAAATCGTTCTTTGCTTATCGTCTTGACCCGTGAACTATTGTAAGTATAGACAACATTTACATTTTAAAAACTTAAAAGCGATCATTTTATTTATGGGAGCACCGATTTTTGTGGTTGACGATTAATTTATTTAGTACTCTTGATTTTCGAATATTTCTCCACAACTTTTTAGTTTTTTTTTTTATATACAGGGTGCTGAATCGTTTTGCGGGTAATAAGGATTTAATCCGTAAAATCAAACTTTTGCGATTTCCTGCTCCCCTAATTATTTTAGGAAAAATATCTTCGAATAAAAGTTTTAGAACATAAAATTTTGCATCTAAATCAGTAGACAAAATTAATTTTGCATGCTTTGTAACGGCGGAAATTTGATATGAAAAAAAATTACCTCAAAAACAGATAGCGATAGCCATGGAACGTGAACAAAATGATTAGAAATTATTCTGACAGCTAAAACGTCATCATTTAGTTCAAGTTCCATGGCTATCGCTATCTGTTTTTGAGGTAATTTTGACATTTTCATATCAAATTTCCGCCGTTACAAAACATGCAAAATTAATTTTATTTAATGATTTAGATGCAAAATTTTATGTTCTAAAACTTTTATTCCAAGATATTTTTTTTTTAAATAATTAGGGAAGCAGGAAATCGCAAAAGTTTGATTTTACGGGTTAAATCCCTATTATACCCGCAAAACAATTCAGCACCCTGTATGTGCTATAGATGAAAAATTGCGCTTCGACTTGCACAGATAAGTTTTTAATGTAAGAATTTTTTTAATCACAAAAAACGTCAAGTTTTTTTACGTAATTTCAAAAACATGTTTAAAAAAGTATGCAATAACTCAAACAGATTTCACTAAATTTAATTCTTACATTAAATCGATTATTATTACAAATTACAAATTACAATGTATTTTTTTTTTCAAAAAACGTAAATATAACATATATAGGCAAAAATCGCGTCGTCTGCTTAGAGGCTACAGAATTATGAAGAGCTCATTCTTAATTCCTATCCCTTGACCACTGCAAAGCCATCATAGCGTTCATACAGCGGCCGGGGGCGTCGGGAATCGGGACAGTGAGCAGAGGCTAACTTGAAGTTTGAACTAAGGGAAATAAGCATTATGTTTATATATGTTCTATGGTCGCCTATTATTATAGATTTAAATATTAAATTGTTTTCTAGATGTGCACAGAATTTTAATAACTTTTTTTATCCCTGATTTAACAAGAATTAAATGTATTATTAAGAGTGAAGTAAAGTGTACGAAAATAATAAACCATTTTTAAACACATTGTTAAAAATACATAAAATATTCTGAACACTTAATTTAAATCAATAAAAATATACAATTAAGTGTTAATTATGCATCAATTATTGTCTATATACCTATTTATCATAGAGATAAATAATTAAAGAACTATTTTTAATTCAAGGTTGTCTTCTTTTAATATTTCTAAAGTTGACTATTTTATATTACTGTTGCACACTCCTATTTTATACTTAAATCCCGGTTTTTCCAGTAGGTATGTAATAAAATATGGGATAAAACTAAATTGAGTTAATAAATGAATCGTAAAATATTTTATGCAGATTTTATGCCTATATTTATTTATGGTACAAAATGTAGATAAATTACATTTTATTTGTATTTTCAATTAGTTTCAATGGCTATTCCTAAGGATGCACCTATAGTTCCCTTTGTATAATTACAGAACATTGTATTTTTGTTGTATAATGACATGTTTTGGGAACAAATAAATATTCTTTATTCTTATTCTTATATTTATATAAAAAAACAAATTTGTATCTATGTTACCTCAAAACTCGAAAACCACAGAACCGATTTGAATAATTCTTTCACTGTTTAAAAACGTACTTCTTGGTGAGATTGACTGTCAGAGTAATTTGACATAAATAATGAAAATAGTTTGTTTTTTCCAAAGCCTACTCACCATACGACACTGTTTTATAACGTTAAAAAAAGTTTATATTAGAAATCGTGTCCATCGTGATTATAATAAAATTAAGCAAAATCGCAGGATAGTGGACAATATAATCTATAGACGAAACGTCGTACATTTAATTTAATAATTCAAATTATATTGTCCACTATCCTGCGATTTTGCTTAATTTTGTTAAAAAAAGTTTTTTAAAATGATAAAATCGATAAGAAAACTAATTTTTCCAAGGATGAGACCTAGGTAGATCGATTTTTTGCCTCCCGAAACCCCTTTTCGGTAAATTTGATCAAAATCGTTAGAGCCGTTTTCGAGAAAATATTTATATAGGTACATATATACAAGATTTGCTCGTTTAATAATATAGGGATATAAGGGGATAAAAATCGTTTGATTTCAATTATTTAACCTTTCATTTGTTTTATATTTCAACGTTCGATTACCCAGGTAACCCTGGCAGTAGGCGGCATAAAAAATATTTTAAACATGCTGTTAATTTATTTAGAGATTTTAAAAAACGATAAATTTTACACATTTGCGTAATTTTCAAATTAAATCCGATAAAAAGATATAAAATTCTTCATTAATTATGCGTGTGATGACTGATGAAGATGGCATCTTGTTGATTGTGCATTTTTTGACGGCTCAATAGAAATAGTTAATAGACGAACGGTCTCATTGCTCAATCCGACCATATGGTAGCTGAATGTGTTGACCAGTGTTACATTAAAGTGCAATACACATGTGCGAACGGCAATTGTTGCGCAACTTCTACATCTCTGCATTTGTAAATCGAGGGTTTCATATTACAAGAACGTAATGATTCTTGAAACGAGATTTTATTATCAGTAAATCCCGAGGAGTTAATTTTCCTAGAAAAAAAATATACCCAGGACTTCGTGAGAATTGCCGAGACTTCCGAAAAATTCCCGAAGCTTTTGAAAAATTTCCGAGACGCCTGAAGATTTCCCGAAGCTTCCGAAGAAGAAAAATAAAAAATATACATGTAGCTAATGAATACTAGAAAGTAACCCCAAAATACTAACACATTTTTTGGATAACCAATAACCATATTATTAGTACCATCAGAAGATGATTTTATATATACGATTAAAAGTTTTAACCATCCTCTGATGATGTAACATGGAAAAAAACGTTAGTGTTTGGTGGCGAATTTTTTAATATTCATGAATGTCTTCACACTAGTGATGCGAGATGTTTTTAGAATCGAAACAATTGCAATCGTTCATAATAACAAACGAGTCCACAATCGACTCGGAGTGATTTTACAATCGAAATGTTCGATTGTTCAAGTCGATTATTTGCCACATAGGTTATAGCAATAGCAGCGAATGAGAATATGACTCGGTCTCCCGAAAATATTCTCCCGAATATATATAATCGCGATTCAAGGTTATATATGCTAGTCGACTGACGTTCACGCGACTCGTTGATTGTTCACTGTACACACTGTTCAGTCGGTACTCACTACTCTGTGATCTCGTCACTATTGAATTCGTATTACGCGATTATTACACAATCAACTATCGACTCGACCTTAGTTGTTGAGTGATGAACGATTGTATATTATGTGGCTCTGGACAGTGTACGATTCAGTAGTATGCGACTCGGTCTCCCGAAAATATTCTCCCGAATATATATAATCGCGATTCAAGGTTATATATGCTAGTCGAATGACGTTCACGCGACTCATTGATTGTTCACTGTACAAACTGTTCAGTCGGTACTCACTACTCTGTGATCTCGTCACCATTGAATTCGTATTACGCGATTATTGCACAATCGACTATCGACTCGACCACAGTTGTTGAGGGATGAACGATAGTATATTATGTGGCTCTCGACAGTGTACGATTCAGTACTATGCGACTAGGTCTCGGTGAACTATGAAACAATAACAATCGAGTCCAAGAGACAACCATCGAGAGGCATCGAAATATTTGAACAATCGAGACAATCGACTAAAACATCTCGTATCGCGCATCAATATTTCACACCAAGCAAAGGTTCAATTCCTCGTCAATAGATACAGCGAGCATGAAACAACTTTAAACTGACATACTGTATAACTGAGTTTACGTTTGTTATGAGTTTGTTACACGAACCCGTCGATAAATGAATTAACACGGCTTTAATCGCCGTTGGGAAATGATCGGTTTATTACTACTGAACACTTATCTATCAGACATTAATTACTTCATAGCATGCTTTACACTTTACTTTGTACACAGGGTGTCCAAATTATAACGCACATTTCTTTATCTAAATATTTATATTTTTTTTCTCAGTTTTAAATCAAAACAACAATAAAAAAATGTTTCATTTTAAAAATCTTATTCTAGATTATATTGTCAGAGAAAGAATATAACAAAAATAAAAAAATACATAAATAAATATGTAGAATTTAGGAAAAAAACGCCAAAAATTCTACGCTGCCATCAGGCCTCGAACCCAGGTTCCTATGCATAGAAGGCAACGACGTAACCACTGCGCTATGAATCGAAGTGATGTAGACGGCCGTTTTTATGATACAAGTATGTTGCGAATTCTTACGGGAAGTTTTCACTTCATTAAAAACATTGAAAATGGTCGAGCGTGTAGAGGTGCTGTTGTTTACATGGCGTTGCTATGGTTCCTCTATTATAAGTTCCCAGTTCCCGGGTTCTAGCCCGAGAGGTGGTAAAAGTGTCAATTGGATTTTCAATTTATATTATTAAAAAAAAAAAGAATGATTTTGAAATATTAATTGGTGCTAGGCCCAAATAACCTCAGCTGTTGGTGATCTTTAAAACACAATTCGATAAAAACATTCCATTTTATATACATTAACGATTAAATAATCATTGAAGGAATCAGTAATTCGACCTTCTTTCTAATACAGCACATGGTTTAATTGAGATGCACGCATCTCTTCATTTATTATTTACTGAATAAATTAAAATCATGATATAATATTAATGATTGCATGGTTTGCAGTCATTATATTTTTTCAATGTCATCAGTCATCACATAGTCATAATACTGGAGGCACCTTAATTACCTCCGCCTTTTGCGGTCAAAAACAATCGAAGAAGACATTTGCCGTGCGAACTCGATTATTATTTCATTTACTCAGAAGCTGTCTGCCTGATTATTCTACATTTGACCTCAGTGGATAAGCGCATTGGTTGCGTAATATTGTTTCGTGTGTGTGTATTGACTCATCCTGTATAAACTGCAGGTTTTGTATTAACCTGCAATACAGTTGCCCCTCGATTATACGAACTCAGTTAAACAATAATGAGGTATGTGATTAATCAAATTTTTGCACTGAAGGAGATGGAAAATATAGGTTGAGATAATCTTGCTGTTTTTATCTGCTACGTTTTGTTAGATTGTAATTTTTGAAATAAATTGATGAAAAAATAATGTTAAACTAAATATTTTGCACAAAGAATCGGTATTTTTTTTTAATTCATATTTTTAACAAGCCGTGAGGTGCGTTGTTTATTAGGACTAAAGTGCGACCCTTGAGGTCCTAGTTTGATAAATATTTAATAATAATAATTAAATTAGATATTACACAGAAAAGTAATCATTTAAATCATTAAAACATAATTATTATTTATTTTTAACAATAATTAAAAAAAAAAAAACGGCTGAACCGATTTTTATAAAATTTATGTCGGATCAAAATGACATTAACACGCCTCGATTGACACCCTTACGAAGTCGATATAATTTTTTATTCGTGAGATATTGTGTAAAATCTACTTTTTTGGAGTCTATTTGATTAAGAAAAAAGAACGACTGAACCGATTTTGAAAAAAATTCTTTCAGATCATATTTACGGCAATACGCGTCGATTGGCACCCTAACGTAGTCGATATCATTTTTCATTCTCGAGATTTCGTCTTAGAAAGAAATGGACACATACGTACACACATACACACACACAGACATCTTTCTAAAAATAGTGTAAACATAGTGTAGTGACCTTGAAACATAAACATTTGTTATACATTTTGATTTCGATTTTCGGACCCATTACAAAAACTTCCAATGGGAAGTTAATATATATGGATTGTTAGAAAACGAAAAATGTTGTCCGAAATAGATCATAAATCTTTATTATCGCGACAAATGTAATTTAGTATAGGTACACTAATATTAAGAAAAACCGGACTACACAGTCACTTGAGGCAATATTTTCGCTATGCGACCAGCAAATTATAATATTATATGCTTTTTATTTAAATCAGGTTGACATTTTTAATAGTTCAATGTTAACAACATTTCATAACAATTTTAATTTTTATTCATCAGATTACGTTGTTTAAAAATTAGAATCCAGTATTTTTTACATGCTTTTAGATTGTAAATTAATTATATTTTTTTAGTCTGATTAAAATGTCGGAATTACAAAAGAATTTTCTAAAAAAATGTTTCACTTAAATTACAATATTCATAAATGTCGTTTTACTATACTTTGAACGGTTTAATCACTTTCTAGGAAGGTTCAGATGTTTGTTTATTGAACCTTCTATCAAGCTTTAAATGCAGCGGGATTTTCCTTCTTTATCATTAGATAGATATTGTAGATTATAGACGCTTAACAACTGCGGTCAATAGCGTCTGTTCTTTATCATTAATTTATCTTTATCATCTAATTTAGAACGCGCTTAACTGAAATTTCAATTTAGAAGTCGGGTTTTTTGGGTACTTAGAGATTTACCCTTAACGAAAAACATGAGTTTAACAATAAACTATGTCAATTGGTGATTTCTTCAGTGTTTTCTTTCTCAAGAACCGTGTATAGAAGCTGACTAATTAGTGAGAATCTACTATATTATCACCTTTGCTATGCTATTAAAATGATCCTCTATAGCAGGGGTTCCCAAAATTGGGGTCGCGACCCCAAATGGGGTCGCGGGCTGAGTTTTTTGGGTCACGGCCTTTTTCCGTGATTATAGAATTTATCTGTCGTGATTATACCATTAAATTCGAATAATAGGAAAAAAAACTTAATAAGAACACAAAATCAAAGAAAAACGGAATGAAGAGGCGGGAGGGGGTCCTAACGACTTAAATTTGAATTGCTGCATTTTTTTTCTGATAAATATTTTTTATAGACTATTGTGTACATTATGGAGAATAAATTTTTAAGAGTCGCGAAGGCTTTTGCAATTTTAAATTAGGGTCATGATCAAAAAAGTTTGGGAACCCCTGCTCTATAGTCTATAATCTATATTATACTCCATAGCCACCGTCTTTCAAATACATGCGTTCTTAACAAAACCTTCCTCAGCGTTTACTGCGGTCACTAAATTTAGTAATATTATATATAAGTGGCAAATTAATGTTAACTTTATACTGCCTATAATTTATGACGCATTTTTATATAAAACTTTATTATAATATTATTAGATAAAACATTTCCTTTTAAAAAGAAATATACCTACATCGTAAATTTAAAAAATGTGAGAAATATAAAACATACAACCGGTATAATTGAGTTAAATTGGCAAATATTATAAAAATAAACTAACCAAATGATGGAAATAAATACTAAATAAAAACAAGCCGTGAGGTGGGTCGTTTGTTAGGACTAAAGTGCGACCCTTGAGGTCCACACGACGAACTTCCCAGTTTGATAAATATTTAATAATAATAATTAAATTAGATATTACACAGAAAAGTAATCATTTTAATCATTAAAACATAATTATTATTTATTTTTAACAATAATTAAAAAAAAAAAAAAACGGCTGAACCGATTTTTATAAAATTTATGTCGGATCAAAATGACGTTAACACGCCTCGATTGACACCCTTACGAAGTCAATATAATTTTTTATTCGCGAGATATTGTGTAAAATCTACTTTTTTGGAGGTTATTTGGTTAAGAAAAAAGAACGGCTGAACCGATTTTGAAAAAATTTCTTTTAGATCATATTTACGTTAATACGCGTCGATTGGCACCCTAACGTAGTCGATATCATTTTTCATTCTCGAGATTTCGTCTTAGAAAGAAATGGACACATACATACGTACGTACGTACACACACACACATACACACACACAGACATCTTTCTAAAAGTAGTGTAAAAATAGTGTAGTGACCTTGAAACATAAAATTTTTTTTTCCTTTTTGATTTCGATTTTCGGACCCATTACAATAACTTCCAATGGGAAGTTAATAAACAACTGTCTGAGAAACTTGTTTCATAAAAAAATTCTTCATAAGACAGGGTGAATAATGTTAAAATATCCATCTTTATCTAATTTCATGTAAAATAACATGTAGAAAAGATTCTTTCAAATGTTTTGATCAGAGAAAAAAAATAAAAGTGCTTAGCAGACACTCATTTATTAATCTTAAAAAAATTGCATAACTGATTCTTGAATCATTATTTTATTTGCACAAACGCTAGGAGCAATTCTTCAGTTGATCGGAGAATCAGTTTTTGTGATTTCGCGAGTTACAGTACTGGCTGTATAGTCTTCATTTCCAATATATTTCTTCACAATAATTTTTAACTCCCGACCCACAAAAAGGATAAACGCACGGTTGAAGTGACATTTTTTTCGTCTTTGTCAACCATGCGAATGAAATAAATAAATTAATAATTACAATTTTCCATTTTTTTCTGTTTATTATTTTTAATAATAAATAATTAATAAAGGAAAAAAAGCAATAAATTTAATATTTCATATTACTCCAAGCAGCCGCGAACCTGCAATCTTATACATCGTACACTAATGCGTTTCTCCATGTAGCCATTTGAGTCGTTCTGCGTGAGCGCGTAACAGAATTACACATGCTATACCTATGTACTGTCATGTTTTATTTTTTGTACAGTCAGTATTTTTCGTGTCGCTATTTTTTGTATCGAGGTAATTTCGATTAAGAAGTTTCACTTCAAAAATGAGTGTGTTATATGTTTGTATCCGTCAATCTGTGGCATCATAGCTCTTTAATGGGTGGATCGACTTTTATGAATAATACTGTTTGCTAAATTCTTTAATGATCAACGTTTCGATACAAATTGGGTCTTCTTTATGATCCTAACGAAGACACAGTTTGGATCTTCTTTAAGATCCTAAAGAATACACAAATTGGGCCGTTAAGATCCTCAAGAAGACACAGATTGGATATTCTTTAAAATCCTAAAGAAGACACAAATTAGGCCTTTAAGATCCTAAAGAAGACACAGATTTGGTCTTCTTTAAAATCCTAAAGAAGACACAGTTTGGATCTTCTTTAAGATCCTAAAGAAGACACAGATTGGGTCTTCTTTAAGATCCTAAAGAAGACATATTGTTATTCTGTTGCCTTGTATTCATTTTCTCCTAAAGTAACATCATTTGGCAATCCTTTAAATTGTTTTGAATATGAACATCCCATTTGTACACGAAGTTATTGTCAAAAGGCCATGTTTGATATTTTCAAGTATGAAAGACGTTAGATGAGCGTTTGTGAAGTACTTTAGCAAACAACACTCGCATATCACGACAACGGAGACTTCAGATTTCACGCCATTTGTAAAGCTATTAACGTTTATAATTTATAATTGATGGGTTGAAGTTCATACCAAGGTTTTAGTATAATATGGGTATATATTTAAGCACATACAAAACATACACTTGATCATATAACACTGAACGTCATAACTCACTGATTCAAGATTCTATAGTGTCTTCTGAACTAAAAGATATACAGAATTATATGTGTAGACTTATTGAAATCAGTATGTCTTTTTAACGTTGTCAGTTTAACAAGAATTTAATTCAAATTCAAAATTTATTCCTCAGTAAAAAAAAATATACAGAATATACAACTGTTTTACAAAAAGAGGATTTCCTGCCCAACTTGGAATAGATGTCAAATTTCGAGATATTTTACCCTTTTGTAAAAATGATAATTTTTGATGAAGTTCGAAACGCCGTGTCCTGCCATCAAGCCAGCAGCAGTCAGTGACAACCGATATAGACAGACTATTACCTAGTTACCGGATCATATGTGAACAGGTATGCGCGCGCAATCCAGGTAAAAAATATACGTGGATTGTCTGATTAGAACCTGGGAACTGAGGGTTTCTAATAGAGGAGTCATGGAACGGCATCGATACACGCGCGGCTGTTCTGAAGTTCTTTGTATAAGCTCAATTTGTATTATCCTGTCAGACATGGCGCAAGACCGTAGCGTTTCCGGCAAGACAATAGTACATTGTGCCACAAGAGAGGAAAGTGCTACATTTCCTCCTGTGTTGCGCATATTTTTTCTCCTGCCAGGCCGAAAGTTCGCAAAATTGAAAAAAAAATTATTAAAATTATTATTTTTATTTTATTATTAAAATTATTGAAAAATAATTTTAAAGGAAATAATTTTAATGTGTAGGAGACAGAAGTAGGTGCGTGAGAGCCGGCATAAGTACTATTGCGCACGCGCACTTGTCCGTACCACGGGAATAAAGAACGACTTTGTTCCCGCTTGGCAGGAACGAAAGTACGAACTTTCGGCCTAGGTAGGAGAAAAACATTTTTACATGCATTTCAAATACGAGTATTGATAAATGTCTGACCAGACAGCATCCGCTAAGTATAAATATTCGTATTTGAAATGCATGTAAAAATGTGTGTCTTGCCGGAAACGCTACGTTCACGCGCCGTGTCTGACCGGATAATAAAAATCGGCCTGTATTGATTACACGCGGCAAGTGCACACCAATCGATATATAAAAACATAGATGTTCTATGTAAGAGAATTCTTATGTATGAACCATAGAAAGTTATTTTTATTCTCCGAATACCTTCCCGTGATTACATTTTACAAACTAGCATATATAAATAAAATATATAAGTACATTATAAATTATTAATAGGTACATGCTTTAAAAATAACTTCCCTGTTCTTTAACCTTCATGAGGTTATCGTACACACACCTGTGAAGGAGGTATTATAAACGATTTTAGCGTAAAAATTATAATCATACCGGACATTCCATTATTGCGCGTTTTCACTGAACGCTTCCTAATAAAGACCCGTTTTAAACACATTATATAATTTTATTACGCGTTTAAGATAAGATTTAAAAAAAATTTAATGTATTGTAGTCAGGCTAGGTTAGTATCGTTGAGCAACGAGGCAAGTGACCAGTGGGCCGATGTTTTATGAAGTCTTCAACACTGTATGAAATGAGAAGGCCGATTACATATAGATTATCGATGGTCCATTTGGAGCCAGCGATTAATCTGGTAATAGGTCACACAAAGAGACAATGGCGTCGCAAACAGGTATCGCCTGCACATCGCATGATTCCATAAAAACACATTGAGCATGCGTGGTTACTAATTTTACATTAATTTGTGTAGTATTCATCCATTTTATATATGTAACTATACATTTTATTTTGTAATTTTTCACACTTTATTGGAATATTACACAAATTATGTAATTTTAATTTATCTTTATGTAAAAATCACAAATTTGTTTAACTTTACAGTAAAAGTCCAAGTTTTTATGAAGTTTTCTGTGTAAAAATAAATAATAATGTAAAATCACTTTGAAAATCGAGCGAATTCTACCTTAACTTTCAAAGTATTTTTACATCCATTTTTTACAGTGAAGGATGGATACTAGGTCGAGGACGGAATAAAGGAAGATTGTAATGTTGCCGTCGAGACAATATTTTCCTTGTCTGATCTCGACGAGATTGACAATTTTTCTCGTCTTGAACTCCGAGATTGGGATTAAATTATCGAGAAACAAGCTTCGAGAAACCTCGACAAAATTGTAGAATATCCAAATAATATAATAAGTTATATGATCAAAAAAATAATAATAAAATAATAGTAATAAAAAAACCTTCAAAAAAGCTTTTAAAAGAGGAAAATAATAAAATTTTGAGGTCGGCGCCACTTTAATAAAATATGAAGTCGGTTAAAAAATAGATATTAACTAAATTGGCGCCGCCTCAACATTTTATTATTTTCCTCTTTTTAGTGACTTTTGAAGGAGGTTTATTTTTTTATTAAAAAGATTTTTTCAAATCGTAGTTAGAAAAAAAATTGTGGTTAGAAAAGGGTTGTACCAGAGGGCTATGTCATCATTGTAATACCGTACTAAAGTTGGTTCAATCGTAATTATGAAAGATAATTAATTATCATAAATTAACAATTTCATTTCATCATTGTATGAATTGAACATATAATGTACAAAATAGTGAGTAATAAACAAAATAATTTATATCCTGTGTTAGCATAGCTAATTTAAATTTCAAATTTTGATGACAACAGACACACACGTTCATGAAATCATAGCTGTTCATTCAATGAAATTTATTTGATATAATTGATAATTAGACACTATTAACACTTAAATTATATACATAAATGACGTCACCGCTGTTTATTTGTTTCAATGGCACGTCACAAAAACAATTGCTTTATAAGTTCGTTGCATCTTTGGATATCTTGAGAGATAGATTACAATCTTAAGATTTATTATTTTAATACATTTATTCTATTTGTACATTTAGAATGCGATTTTTATGCACATTTGTCATGACGTCATATTGTGCAAACAAATGGCTTGTCTGTCTGTATTTACAATGTTATTAATTATGCAACTCAAGAATAATTGATGAAATGTTTCACATTGAAGGGCGACATAGCTTATTAATCTCACATCATTTAAACTAAAGACTGTTGATCCACACACACTCACCCTGACGGATTTAGAGGAAGCAGTCCCGATGAGAGAAGAGGTTAGCTTGTCGGTTTGATAAAGGTTACTGTTTGGGTTATATCTCGAAAATCTCTCAAAAATGGGTAAAGTTCAGGATGACAACTGTCGCTTCTGTAAAGAAGCAAAAGAAACTGCCGAACACATTCTATGTGAATGTGAAGCAGTGTTCTCCAAAAGGCTGCAACATCTTAACAGGCCTTTTCTAAAGCCTGAAGACATATGGAGAGAAGCCCCCAGAAAGGTTATAAGGTTCATAAAAAGCATTTTACCCGACTGGGAATAAACTATTAGGGGACTCACAAAAGATCTTATAGGTCGCAGTGATTGTGAGATATCTAGTGTCTTATCACCCCGAGTAAATCTAATCTAATCTATATCTCGAATATTTTTAGGCAAAGGTCTGCATATGTCAAAAATTTCGAAAAAACTTCAATAACTCAAAAACTGCTAAATTTTCTCTTATAATCAATTAATTAATTGTAGATTATAGACGCGTCGACAACTCAGGTCATTAGCGTCTTCAATACAACAAAAAGTGGATTCGTTAAACTCTATACAATACTTGTTCATATTTATTTCGTATTATGAGCATTTGCAAAGTGGCTTATAGGTTGACCCCTTAATAGCTATCTTTTTGTTGCGTTTATAAAATTAGTCACTAATTACCTCAATATAAATTATCAATTATCGATGGCATTCAAGTCCTTTAATGTCAATATTAGATGGGTTTGTTGTAATGTCCGGTTCGATCGATTAAATTATAAAAAAATTAAATTCATAATTGCAAATTATTTGACCACAAATTAGTCTCAAATAAGGAACTCTACAGTGTCCTTTGTCAAGAATCAATTTGTGGTTAAATTAATTGGGTATATAATTACGCCTAACATCTAATTGATTAAATTTATTTATAATTCAAAATCCTGAAATAATTTTTATTATTGTGTTGTGTCCTTCAATTGTTTGTCCAGTTTTAAAGTTTTGATTTATTACAGTAGCTGAGTAAGTTATTGAGCGTCTATAAACCGCAGTATATATTCTGTATAAGTAAAATTGAAGTGTCTGTGATTCCAAAATAAATATTTAAATTTAAACCCATTTGCTTATTTATATGATACCTAAGCGTAAAAAACTGCTTTTAGAATATTTGCCTGTCTGTTTGTCCGGACTAATTTCAGTACTGAACCGATTTGGATTGCACTTTCACTATAACGTTTGTTATTCATCACAAAACAAAAAAGCTCCTCGAAAAAATGTCAAAATGTTTAAAATAAACAAGATATAAATATATAATAGCTTCGAATCCCTGCTTGATCGATAATTGAAATTTCCTTTTGCTTAATAATTTTTATTCATTGTTTTGCTTCCTAGCTTCACCATTGTTAGAAATATGATAAATTGACAAGTTATCAAAGATATATTATTTGATACGACGAAGTCTGTGGAACTAACAGATTTTTTTTAATAAAGCAGCGTTTACAAGATATTGCAAAAAGTCACATTTTTTTAATGGAATGCCGTAAATATTGCAGTGAGATAGGACATAGTTTTTTGAACAAAAAATACTTTTTCGTAAAATGTCGAAATGCTGAAAATGGACGAGCTACAAGCAGTCAAACACGTCCACTTTTTTAGTCAGTTGCGCCCTGTTTTTATTATACGAATTTTATAATTTTTATAATTTCATAAATTAATTTCATAAGTTAATGTTAAAATTATTAGTTTAATTTATTATTTCTTATAATTACCGATATTTCGTTACAAATTTTTCACATATTTTCAAGGACAAGAAAATGCTGAATAAGGAAATGGAAATATCCGTTGGAATAACGAAGTAATTTCCAGGCCTGGATTTCTGCCTTGGCCAACAAGGCACCGGCCTAGGGACCCAGCCGCCGAGGGGGCCCCGGCTAGGGCGGAGGTGAAAACTAAAGAAAAAAAAGCTCAAAAATTTTGTAAGATAACCCAATTGGCGACTTTTTGCTAAATTTCCATCCAATTCCATTTGTTCCCTTTTTTTTTGGACTTTGGAGGTCCAACTGTCAAGTGCCTAGGGGCCCTGGGTCTTTAAGTCCGCACCTGGTGATTTCAGTGTATTCATAACATCTATGCTTACAAAAGTTCCGTAATAAAAAGTTCAAATAAAATTTACATATAATCTGCAGTGGTTTTTTTCGGCTTAACATATTTATTTTTTAGAAAAACGTAAGTCTCAATAAATAATAAATTTTTTGTTTAGACGATTCGAGGACTATAAAGTAAACTCATTTTTTATCTTAAGTTACGTCATTTAAAAAATCTATAATTTATATTTTTTAACAGTTTGGGGTCACATGTAGTAATTTTGTGGTCTTACGTTATAATAATTTGGGAAATAATTAAATTAGAGTTTTTAACATAATTTTTTACTTATAGATATAGCAGCTGCGATGCGTCAATTACGTAATTATTATTATTAATTAGGGTAATTATTTAATTCTGTTTATTAATTTTAGCTGTCAATGTAGTTTACTTCTCGATTAAAACGCTAATGAAATCATAATTATATATTTTATGATTTAATATAAATAAATCATTCGTAAATTAACGATTTTGATAAGTTTAAGTGAAAAAAGATACCTAACTACTAACTAGTTATCTTTTATTTTAAGCTTCTCCTCAACAAATCAATGTTCAGTTACAGGAGACTCTCAATTATCCGTGCCTACATGTCTTAACCGATCGACTGGTCGTACGTGTTCATAAATAGATTATTAACGATAGTGTTGAAGGAAAAGGGGAAACCCATAACAACATTGGCAAGTTTGGATGAAAATAACTGAGAAGATAAAACAATTTGGGGGCTTGAAAATTTTCAACCGTGTAGAGATTTATTTATATGGCATTTCCATGACTCCTCTATTACAAGCCTCCGATTTCTAACACGAGAGCTTGTAAAGGTATCAATTAAATATTCAATTTATTATTAAAAAATAATAAATTCAAAATATGAATTGGTGCTATATAGGCACAAATATAACCCTAGTTAATAGTGTCCATTAAAAAATGGGTGTGTGCTTATGACCACACGACAGAAGTGAAAACTTAAGATTTTCTAATTTTTGGTGTCATCTATTATAAGCGCGTTTAGATTTATGAACTAAAAATAATGTATTACTAAAATACTAAAACTGTATTTTTAATTAATTCCACCTTGGTTTCAAAAAATTATAATTATTGTCAAAGAAAGAATATAACAAAAATTAAAAAATATATAAATACATATCAAGTAGAATTTAGAAAAAAAACGCCAAAATTTCTACGCTGCCATCAGGTCTCGAACCCAGGTTTCTTGCATAGAACGCAAACACGTTACCAATTACGCTATGAATGCCAAGTGTACTGCGTACCGTTTTTATGATATAGCTATGTCAGCCGCGTCACATTTTTGCGAACGGTTCCCTTTTTTTAACTGCCCAAGAAAAGAGTGCCTAACGCGCCTAAGGAAGTTTTCACTTCAAAAATAGAACAACATGGAACACAGGAACAGAGATGCAATGTCGACCGTTACGAACCCAAAACCTTATTTTGTTGTAATAATAGTTGCTAAGTATCCTACCTGATTATCCCCAGACGAGTCCTTCCTGTTGAGTGCCTCGGTACTGCCCTTATATTCGGTGTAACGAGCCCTCATTTCTTCTTCCCTGACCATTTCTGCTTTCGCCGCTTTCTTCTCCTTACTCTTCTTGCTGGTGAAAAGCTGTTTTACCTACGCAATTTTTTATATACAATTAAATCACACGTCATTTGTTTAAAATGTCAACGTGGGCAAAACATATAACTGTCACCAATCTGTATAAAAATTAATAGTCTATTGGCCCGATGTCGTTAACATTCGTCTCGTTGGCAGATTTTTATTATACTTCATTTTTCAAATGTATCGAAATTTCTTTCATTTAATTGTATTTAAACTACAGATGAGATAAAAGTAGCTTTCCCCAAAAAAACTTTAAGAAGCAAGTTTTTTCTACGATCACGAGATTTTCCTTCTCAACTTCAGAAATAACCACCAATCTGCACACCACATTTTTACTTCCCACCTCTACTATGGTAGGGAAGTAATGGATTCAGTCCGAAAACAATATTTCGAGATTTTAACAGATTTTCACGTTTTGAGACCCTAGCAATCGTTTAAGATCATTTTCTGACTGATGTCTGTATGTGTGTGTGTGTGTATGTGTGTGTGTGTGTATGTGTGTGTGTGTGTATGTGGTCAATTTTTCGCCTTCGATATCTTAAGAACGGAACAACATACGGGCATGCCGATTGTTCTATTGTGTTTATCAGCCTTTAACTTAGATCTGATTAGATTTTGAGTCAAATCGGTTCAGTGGATCCTGAGATATTCAAAAAAACGTCCTCAATGTCACGTATTAACATAGGTAAAAAAAAATATAAATGAATTCTAGATGTTATAATATGAAAAAAATGTAAATATTTTTTTTCTCTAAAATGTATAGTTTTCGAGAAAAAAAATATTTTACTAAAAAAAATAAAAATTGTACGTAAATCAAGGTAACCATGATTTTTGCTATATTAAGTTAGCCATCAGTAGATCACCAAACAAAAAAGAGGGCCATGCTCTTCAAAGAATAAAAATTAAATTGTGTTTTAAAGACCACCAACAGCTAAGGTTAATTGGGCCTAGTCAAAGAATAAAAAAAAAGAGTGTTTATTTTTTGCAAATTTATATTAGAAATCGTGTCCATCGTGATTATAATAAAATTAAGCAAAATCGCAGGATAGTGGACAAAATAATTTGATTTATTAAATTAAATGTACGACGTTTCGTCTATAGATTTAGACTTTTTCAAGTACAATATTAAAAATAACAATATTTATGAAAATTAATATTAATTACTAACCATAGCAATTAACATAAGATAGGGTACATAAGACAAAAACATGGTAACATGGTAACAAATTATGTTGACTATAAATTTTAACAATCAAATAATAATAATACAAAAATTAGTATAATTTCATAATATAATTGTACTGACTACTTAAATTTTGAGTGTCTGTTCTATAATTGATTGAATTGTTTTTTCTAATAAAACACATTTCACTGATATTGCGTTTCTTCCAATTTGACTCTTTATCTAATATTTGAACTTCATTGAAAAGAAATTTATGCCCAGTGTCGAAATGATGAGATGACAACGCCGTTTTATTATCACTTAATAAGTTTATGTTTCTACAGTCCATTTTGTGCTGATAAATTCTATTTTTTAATAACTGTTTAGTTTGTCCCACATAACACTTATTACATTCACAAGGTATTTTATAAATAATATTAGATTGATGTGAGATAGGCGTCTTATCTTTAAGTTTAAATTTAAATTTAAATTTAAATTGGATAGGTTATTCACAAGACTTAAAGATAAGACGCCTATCTCACATCAATCTAATATTATTTATAAAATACCTTGTGAATGTAATAAGTGTTATGTGGGACAAACTAAACAGTTATTAAAAAATAGAATTTATCAGCACAAAATGGACTGTAGAAACATAAACTTATTAAGTGATAATAAAACGGCGTTGTCATCTCATCATTTCGACACTGGGCATAAATTTCTTTTCAATGAAGTTCAAATATTAGATAAAGAGTCAAATTGGAAGAAACGCAATATCAGTGAAATGTGTTTTATTAGAAAAAACAATTCAATCAATTATAGAACAGACACTCAAAATTTAAGTAGTCAGTACAATTATATTATGAAATTATACTAATTTTTGTATTATTATTATTTGATTGTTAAAATTTATAGTCAACATAATTTGTTACCATGTTACCATGTTTTTGTCTTATGTACCCTATCTTATGTTAATTGCTATGGTTAGTAATTAATATTAATTTTCATAAATATTGTTATTTTTAATATTGTACTTGAAAAAGTCTAAATCTATAGACGAAACGTCGTACATTTAATTTAATAAATCAAATTATTTTGTCCACTATCCTGCGATTTTGCTTAATTTTATTTTTTGCAAATATTTACTAGGTGGGAAGTATAGGACTGGTCATCAGTCGAATTTTTTTTTAAAGATAAGCGTGAAATGCATGGGGATTTCCTAAACGGTAAGAGATAGAGATTTGGTTAAATGAGAGAAAATGTGCAGAATCTCCAGTACTACAACCCTGTTTGAAAAACGAAATTTTCCCATTTTTGTTTTTCATTTATAATTCGCTTATTAAGTTAGTTAGAAAAAAATATGTTCACTTTACTAAAGCACTTTTTTATTAAGATCTCAAATCTGTCATTTTCTCTCATTTAACAAAATCTCTATCTCTTACCGTTTTAGAAATCCCAATGCATTTCACGCTTATCTTGGATGCCCAATATAGAGGATATGCACTTTTACAATAGGTATAATATCACTCCGGAGGGTGGCTCCACCATATAAGGTATCTGGCCAGTATCTTCAAATATCAAAGCTGGGTCGAAACGACATCACAAATATTCCATGAGCAGAGGTAGGATTTGAACCCAAGACAGTATGACTCCAAAGGCCAGCACGCTGACAATTACACCACACTGTCATCCTCTCACATCTTATTAATAATAATAATAATTCTATACAATCAGGTATTATCTAATACAAAAAATATGATATCCTTGTAACACAATTCAACAAACGATTTTCCTCCAGCGTCCTTCTAAAAAACCCGCGCAAAAATGTTTCTCTATATGATTTCACTCTATTTACATAATGAATTAGTAAGTAATAAGTATAATTCGTTGAAGTAATGCTTCATATTCCCACTGTTATTTAACAGAATTAGTTAAAGTATAAGAAAAACAATAAATAAAATATTTGTGACAAGGATAAAAGACAAAGCCGCCTACTTAGATCCAAAGTTAATGAATAAGCAGTCTATATACTATACAGTAATAAATAAATTCTTAGCCTACGCGCCAATATCTAATTTGGCGAAATCGATACAGGTATTGAGATTCGAGTGTAGAAGAGTTCGTGCGATTGACGGTGGTAAACACCTGTATTTTGAAAATACATCAAATAGGCCCTGTTTACTGCCCCTGAATTTTGTTGAAAACAAAATCCTAGAACATCAAACTGGGGCACAATGTATCTAGGCAAATCGATGCACTTTCATCATATTCGCTAAAATGATGTTTTTTGTATCATATATTTTTTTTAATATTGTTTTACAATGTAACTTTTCTAATACTTTAAAAATTCTCTCAAACAAACCCTGAATAGGGAGAAATTGCTAGCGATTGAAGTTGTAGGGACTACCGGACCCCAGGCTAATGTTTTAAGGATCGATAATGAAGAAATGAAAATGATATTTAAATACCACAAACTCGAAAGCAGCTTTAAAACTTTCAAATATGTTTTTCTAAAAGCTAATTCCATCAAAAATCTTAGTAGGTAGCTATTTACTTCCTTGTCACAATATTGTGCCTTAAAACTTAAATGAAATAAAATATATCAATGTCTTACCTTATCCAAATTAATGATTTTCTTGTCACTCTTGGGTGGTTTCTTGTCGACTCTTTTCAGAGTACCTCCATTTTTCTCATTTTTACCTCCTTTAAAAACATCCTTATCGATTCTAGGATCAAAGTGACTACCATCATCTATACTCCTTTCCCTATGTGCATACTCAGTTCTTTTATTTTTTAACGTATTCTGTTTATAGTCCATTTTCTCTATGTTCCTATAATCCCTGTCGCCATTTTGATCATAGTCCCTATTTTTATTTCGTCCTTTCAAAGTTTCATTCATATATTCATCTGTATGTTGACGTTCGCTAGCAATCAACAAGGAACTTGCAAATCCTTCATCCTCTTCACTATCATTACAAAAATCTTTACGATTTCCACCTCGATACGGTGTTGATTTTGGTATATCAATACGTTTTGAAAAATCATTTTCAATACCGGAATCTACCATTTTATCTCGCCTTTCGGAAATATTCGTTTCGTAAAATTTACGCTCGACACGTTCGTGTTTCTGTCTTTTCAACGAATCGTGGTAAGTTTGTGAAGATGGATATTGCATATTATGATCTGCTTCATCATCATAAGAATTCGATTGACTTTGGATAATTTCCGGATTACTTTTATGGTGTTCCTGATCTTTCGAACGTAATAGTTTTTCATTTTGACTTAAATATTTAGTGGAATGATTACTTTTATAGGTTTGAGCATTATATGCTTCATATCTTTTACCTCTTAATCCGTTTTCTGGACTTGATCTATAATCACTTACTTGCGAATCAAAACTTTTCGGTTCTCCATTATCATCGATATAATTATTTATTCTGCTATCGTATTCGAGTTGAGATTCTAAAAATTGTTTCCGTTCAAAATTTCTTTCGTGAACACCATTATTTACTTCATTTTCATAATTTCGTTCTCTTATCATTTCAACGTTCCGGTCATTTCCAAACCGTTCCTTCACTCTATTTTCACTCGTAATCAATTCACCATTTTTATCGGCCCGAGTTTCAGATGTATATTTTTCAGTGTATCCTACGGGACTAGAATCACCATTCCTATAATATTTTGATGAACTTTCGCTTACGTAACGATGAACGTTTGGCGACGGTGTCGAAAATTCAGGACTTGTCTGAAACATTCTATTCCTCGAATTAATTCTAGATTCGAGTAAATCTCTTCTATAACTTAAATCGCTTCTACCGTTTGACAACTTTGTGGGTGTTATAAAATCTTCATTATTATATTTCGGTGAAACATTTTCAGAATTTATATTTTCAGTTAAGCTCTCTCTCCTTTTTGAATCCATTCCATCAGCTCGTCCTCTCGCTGAATCAATATAAGAATTGTAAGATTCCTTCTTGTAACTTTGACTTATCAATTTACTACTTTCGAAAGCAGCATCACGACTTTTCACTTTTGGCATTATAGGATCATCACCAGTCACTTTTTTAGCACCGAAGCTATTAGTTCTCGGTATTTCATCATTTCCTAATCCTTCATCTGAATCAGAATTGATGAATCCTTTTTTATTGGTAAATCCACCGTTCGTATAGGCGGTATGGATCGTTTGTTTATTATTATTATCCTTCGACCCACAGACAACTTGAGCATAAATTATTTGTCCAGGATCATTACGGTCTGGACTTCTGTTATAATATCTAGTAGGGCTGCTTCCCAAAGGTGGATATGTTTTATCTTCCTCATCGTTATAAGGACTTCGGTACCCTGGAGAAGTATAAGGACTGGTAGGTCTTACTGGATAATCGGGACTCGTAGGTCTTGGCTGAGTATAGCTAAAGGGTTTATTGTTATTGTGCTGCATATTTGGAGTTGGGGTTTTCAATGCAGTATTGGTTTTTGGTGGTGGTGAGAATTTACCATGGCTTAAACGTTTTACCATAAAATCAACTTTATTTCCTTTGGTCAATGGTAACTTAGCCACTGGTTTCTGACTACTATGAACTCGTATCATGTCCTCTTCTGCTTCTTCTTTAATAACCCTATTTGTCTTGTCTTTATCTTGCTTCGAGTCTAGTTTTTCTTTACTGATTACCTTATCATTTTTGGTTTCCTTTTTTTGATTTTTAGTATTATTTTCGTCTTTGTTATTTTTTCGTTTTGTTAACGATTTTAGTGTTGTACTCAATCGACCGTCTTTAAAAAAGTTTTTTGAATTCTTAGTAGAAATATCTTCAGCTTCGTCGACGTCAATAATAACAATTTCAGGAACTGGTTTATTTCTTTTAGTCTTATTTGTTTTTGTTTCAGCAGTTTCTTCAACAACAGCCTGTTGTTTTTTCAATTTTCTATTTTCTTTATTTGCTTGTTGTGACAATTCAGGTTTTTGTTTTTTGTTTTTCTTTCTTTCAGGTGCCTGTACTTTAATATCAGTCACTTTTGTCTTCTGATTATTTATTTTATTTTCTTTATCACTCGAACCGTTCGCAACAGATGGCCATTCAGGCTTATCACTTAAATCTTCTTTCGGAGAAATTTCTATAATTGGTGATAATTGAGTTTTTTTACTTCGACCGAAAGTGCCAAATCCGTCGTCGTTCTCAAAACCGTTTCTTTTTCGATAATTTTTATTTGACCTTGAGTCAGTTACATCACTGTTACTACGGCTTAAGTTCGTAGATTTTTTATTGTCTACTTCATCATCATACGTTTCAATTTTCTTAAAAAGATTGATTAACGCATTTTTATTATGTCGTTGAGGTCTTTTTGGAGTACTTGATGATGCGTCACTAACAGAACGCGATAAGAATGTTCTTGGGGGTTTTTTAGGAGGTGTTCCTGTTGGATAATCGACAGTCACGCCCAGTTCTTCACTTTTTCTACGTCGCAACGTCGCGCCGTTTGTCGGAGTTCGTTCAGTTGATGAATTCGGCGAATCGGTTACTGCTTTGTGACGTTTTCTTCGCACAGGAAGTGTGTAAAACTTATTTGGAAGTGCACCTGTTGTAACAATTAATAATTATCGCGGTTATTACATGCTTCTGGCAAAACAACAATTGGGCATTATAACTGTAGTGTTAATAAATACAACATTGTTAAATGACTTATATTTTAAAATGCACGTTATTTATTACGTTACAAGATATAATTAAACTTAGCAAATAATTATATATTATATTCAGGTTCTAATTAACCAAAATTGTTGGAACGTTGTTGAATGAATTGTAAATTATAGACGCTCGACAACTGAGGTCATTAGCGTCTAAATGGAACGCTGTTGTTTGTATGGTGTTACTATGATGTCAATTACAAGCTCCCTGTTCCAATTTTAATTGGGTTTTTAAATGAATTTTTTTTTTTACTTAAATGGAAGGACCACATACAAGTTTTATAGCAAAACTGTTTTTTTTAATTTTTTTGCTTACTAATTAAAAAGTTATATTTAAATAAAAATTAATTTTTAAACTCAGTTCCGATAACGCGCCGAAAGAATCCGAACGCGTGTGACGTCATTATGTTATCTATGGTCTTTGTATCCATGGTTACCAAGTTAAAAATTTATTATTTTTGATAGTATGTGTAATACATATACACAAATACCAACAAATGCAGACACATTTTAACATAACTACGTCACAAACATTCCTGGCGCGTTTTGAAGTCACGTGATATTTTTTAAATTTTTATACATTTTAATTAATTTTTAGTAATTTATCTATAGCTTTAAAAAAATTTTTCTTTTCGATTTTCAATATTATTTATGTTAAATTATTAGAAAAAATTAAAAAATTAATAATTTTTTTTAAACTTAAATACCTAATTGTGGTGTCAATTGAATTTTTAATGTACATAAGTATTATTAAAATTGGTACTAGGTCCAAATAATTCTGATAGTTGATGACACTAAAAATATATAGTCAAATGTAGTACAGAAGCAAAAAATTGAAATTCTTTTTATTAGGTAATAATTGATGTATTAACCCCAAATGCTTAACAAAATTACACAATTAAAAAAAGAATAAATGACCAACCGAATTTTTATAAATTGACATAATCATTTAAGACTACTCACTTCCAAAGCTACTTGGCATTATTAATATTTTCAGTGTATTATTAATTATTTTTAAATTGAAAATCTTTAAGTTGATTCTTTCAACAGTCCTTAGATTTGAATCTAGAAACTGGAAGCTTGTAACCACGATATTCCTATAATCTCAACTATCCTCAAGCTTGAAACTAATCATGTTGTAATATTTTAAAAATTACACTGAAAAAGATAATTTTATAAATGTTGTTAATTTGCGAATCTGAACTAGTATTATAAATGATCAATATGTTTATTTATTGTAAATTATAGACGCGTTGACAACTTAGGTCATTACCTAATTACATTAAATAACAATTCACTTAAAACTAAATGACATCACAAAACATCCATGAGTGGAGGCGGGATTCGAACCCACGACAGTCTGATCCAGAGGCCGCGGCGCTAACCACTGAAGCACACTGTCCTCACGATCAATATGTATTGTCGGTATCGGAAATAACATTTTAAGGAACTCCTTAAGAAAACTTACCTTGTTGAGAAACACAAGCTACACTATCAGCCTGTTGGAGAACTTTAGCCGCTTCTTCAGCAAGTTCACGTCGTGACAGGTGTCCGAGCCGTTCTCGACGAACCGGCGTCGTAACCAATCGTGTACCGGATAAGGTACCGTTGTCAACACTTCCGGTGGAAGGATTTGAAGCGACGCTTGACGGGTTTGCAGGCGTTAAATTCGGAAACACGCCGCTTAATGCTGGAATCGTACGCGGAGTTTCACGAGGTCCTGGAAAAAGAAAATATCTTGAAGATCTCGTTCTAAAATTCATAACCGGACTTCGAACAATAAGTTTCCTTAGCCTCCTCATTTTTAGGGTTTTGTACCCAATAGGTCCAAATGAAGTCCTATTGTTATGGTAACTCTATTTGTCTGTCCGTCCGTCTCGTAAACGAGTTAAGATAGAAAATTCAAGTTCACAGATTATTAGTATTTAATTTGAGATGGATAATTCACTCCTGTGCTCATAAATTTTACTGCCTTATACAAATTTTCTGTCATTTATTCGCTCATACTGTCCTAAAATTATCTCTTGAAACGGGATGGAAGTATGAAGGACGCACTAATACTTTTTTGTCGATGCAGGTTTCGCTGACCATGTTGGGATCATCAGGAGAACAATAAATCCTGACGATGCTAAAATGACGATTTAATTATCTCCTGATGATGCTCATGGCCCCCACACATCCTTTAGTGGCTCCCCAGGTCAGGATTTTTGGCGGCCCCCTCTTCCTATACCGCTTCGATTTTTGTTTTCTGTTCATCTCTTAGTTGGTTGATCCGCCACGGTGGGCACCTTCTAATCCCTAAGCCTATCAACCACCTCTCTTGTGGGAACAATGATGATGCTAACACGGTTAGCGACACGTGCGTCTTTCACACTTTCATCCCGCTTCAGAAAATTCATTGATGTAATTTTAGTAAAGTACCTACCAGTTGAGGAATGACAGAAAATTAGGAGAAGACACTATAATTAAATGTTAAAATGATTTCTATTGTTTTTATTATTCTATATTAATACATAAACAACTAAAGTTTGAAAAAGTGTGAAAATAACGGGCAAGTGTGACAGTTAAGAAATAGTAATGGTGTGAGTGACGACTGTTATGGCATCGTATCTAGGGACACAATACTATAAGAATGACACCGAGACGTCTTCACTCGACAACGGCTATTGTTCCGGTCTCCACCCTTGAATATGGGTGGAGACCGTTGTCGAGTGAGTTCAAACTCATACACGCCGTCTATGTTTGAATTTGAATTGTAGATTATAGACGCTCGACAACAGAGGTCATTAGCGTCTAGCCGTCTATGTTAAAAACCACTAGAGAGCAGCAGAGATGGTAACGGTTGTCAAGCAGACAGTCCGTTGCTAAGTGAGGGCGGTGCTTTGCCGCCAATAGGCTGATGACGTCACTGTGTGATTCTAAGAGTAATCGGACTATACCATTATTGTAAATTATAGACGCTCGACAACTGAGATCATGAGCGTCTACCTTTATTATTATTATACTGAATGAAATATGGATATTTGTAGTTGTCCACATTTGAAAAACTCCCATTTCTAACGTGTTATTATAAAAGAGTAAAAACGTGTAGGTGATTATTTAAAAACCAATGAAAACGAATGGTGCTCGTCCAGCTGTCGATTCGACTATCGACTCTAAATATCGGAAACGTTAATTATAAAACAAGTAGGCTATAATTCATAAATAGGCATCATCCAACTTGCCATGGGAATGGTCAAGGTTAGGTAGGTTTAAATGTTTGCTTCTTCACAACAGAAAAAAATAAATAAACTGGAGGTCACTTTTGTGTTTCAGATGCAACGCCCACAGCGTGTTTTGTTTGCGCGAAACAAGAACAGATTACCACCTGAATAATAAAAAAAAACATTTGCATCAATAAACAAAACAATACCGGACAACTTAATCTTTTTCTTAAAAAATGGTAGTCGTGCAAAAAATGACTGCATATACTTAGTTTTAAACTTTTTATTCCAAAGCAATACGGTGAACCTGACTTTTGTCATTTTTTATTCAGATTTTATTTTTAGCTATTGAACGATCACTACCGGAATTTATGCTAACTTTAATTTGTCGTTTTTGTCAAACAAAGCTTATAATAATAATAATAATTTGTTTTTGATAGGTAGTTGATATCGCGTTTTTACTTCCATATCCTGTATGGAAGTATGGTCATGGGGTCGAAAAATTGCTACAGAAACTATTTGGCCTCAGTTGTCAAGATTATATAATCTACTATATCTATCTCGAAAAATTGTGTATAATGTGTATACAGGGTGGTCACCGTGACTGCTGCACATAGGTATTTAACCCGTAAAATCAAACTTTTGCGATTTCTTGCTTCCTTAATTATTTTAGGAAAAATATCTTCAAATAAAAGTTTTAGAACATAAAATTGGTACAGCTGATGATTTAAAATAAAACCGTTTAACTTATAAGTTTTTTTATCTATTTATTCTATTTAATTAGTACCTAGTAATTATCTACTAGGTACGTACTATATAATAAAAAAAATATTTTTTGATTTTATTAAGTAATGCGTTCGTAATAATTAAAGTGACATTGTCCAAGATTAAAATACAGGGTGGATAGTGTTAGCATATTTAGTGCAATAAATTTGAATGTATGCTCTGTAAACCAAAAAGTGCGTACGAGGTCAACTCCCTGAGCAAAAATATATATTTTTTATAAACTTAAAGGCTCCATTGTGCACCTTTGGACACTACCATTAAATTAAATTGAAAAAAAGGTCAAGAGGTGTCATGGGACACCAGACAGAAGCTATGTTGTACAACACGTTGTCTTTGGTTGGTACATATACGTGTACATAGGCCACTGCGCGTGCGCCAGTATATTTCTTTCACCTCTGGCCAAGGGCAATACGTAATACTTTTAACATGAGCATGTCGGTGACGTGACGCGAACCCATAAGTTTTTCCCCTCCCGCAGAAATCGTCTAACGCGCCTATAAGAGCAAAGCTTCAAAAATTTCAATATCCACGCTAATGACCTTAGTCGTCGAACGTCTATAACCTACAATAATCTAATCAAAAATGTCGATAACAATTTTCGGTGGTCACATTGTATATAACAGATATTAAATAATTTGTATAATGAATCGTAACCTCTTTGAGAAGTGTTACATAATGTCACTTTTTGTTCAGAGTCATACAATTTTATCAGACGATTTATTTAGTATTGTAATAGGTGTGTTGTACTGCAGTGAAGTGAAAAATGTAGATTATAGACGCGCGACAAGTGAAATCATAAACGTGAAGAAAATAACAATTTGTAATGAATATTGTGCAGTTAACCTAGTAGATTAAAAATATAGTGCGCGCTGTGCGGATATAATTAGTGAAACATTATATAAAGAGACTAGACTGTCTGATTTTTTTCTCGAACAAAAGAAATTTTTTTTACAAATTTTAGAAGCCTTATTTAAGAACAGAATGAATAGAAAATCAAGGAGTCGTCGAGTTGTTCGGTAAGTAAAGAACATCAGTTACGTTTTCTTCAAAAAATATTCTGTTTCATTTTGAATATTTCTTTGATCATGGTTCGACCAATCCAAAAATGTGTAAGTAACTTTAAAATATAAGTAAAGCCGTGCAAACATGTAATTAAAAATTAATAATCGCCACCTTGGTGTGAAGTTAAAGCTTCAGGGAAACACAGGCTGAAATTTAAAATTTCATTTTTTTTGGTTACTACAAAGTGTTCATCTGATTATTTTTTTTAGAACAGTCATGTGTCGTCTAAATTTACTTTTCGTAAACGAGGTACCTACAATCAGATGTATCGAAATAGAATAAAGTATATTATTAAATAATTTTATTCTTCATAGGTACACATCGATAAAATAAAAATTAATAAACAAACACTTGAAAAATTCTACACATTTATTCATCTCAACGATCGCTTCTAACCCATCACCAGGAGTTTACTTTAAAAGTAAACTCCTGATGATGGGTTAGAAGCGATCGTTGAGATGAATAAATGTGTAGAATTTTTCAAGTGTTTGTTTATTAATTTTTATTCAATCATGTTCTATCAAGTGCCTAGCGATAATTCTATAGAATTTACATCGATAAAGCTATTACATGATCTCTATTACCTAATATGTCTATAAAGTTCGTGTAATTCTTGTTTGAATTAATTTTTTTTTGAAAATGTAACTCGTTCTCAAAATTTTTAACTTTTTGTCTCTGTTTATACTGGCATTACTCAAAAACTCCCTGACCGATTTTCATTAAACTTGGAACTTAAACTTGAACAAGATGGAGGCCCTTTTCAAAAACTTTCCGTTCGGAAAACTTTAAAGGTGACTCAAGGTAAAACACCAGATGGGCTTGAGAATAGCCGAGCGTGTAGCAATGCTGTTGTTTACATGGTGTTGCTATGGTTCCTCTATTACAAGTCCTCAGTTCCCGGGTTCTAGCCCGACAGCTGGTAAAAGTGTCAATTGGATTTTCAATTTATTATTACAAAAAAAAAATAATTAATTGACAACATGAATTGGTGCTAGGCCCAAATAATCTTAGCTGTTGGTGGTCTTTAAAACACACAATAAAACACCAGATTTTTTTTCTTTTTGGTTATTTTACTGATTTTCTAGCAAAATCAAAACAATATACCTATATTTGTGGTACTAAGTATTCGGAAACCGTTCACAAACGATCACGAATTCGGTTGGAACGCTTTATGAATCGTTCACAAACGATCACAAGTTCGGTTGGAACGCATTCTATCCACTGCGCATGAGCGTGACGGTAATATTACGGTATTCTAAGTGGTTGGAACAAAGCTATTATAATTAAGTAAAACTGCGGGCAAAAACTAGATTAATAAAATATAGTACATATTAAGAGTTAGATAATATAGTATTTATGTATAAGAGTTTATGTAAGAGCATTCTTAATCAATGATAGCGGCATATTTCTATACCTCCTATAAACCACTTTAAATGACAATTCCACACATTTTCACAACGCGAAGCTGCGATCACAAACGATCACAAATTCCGGATGGAACGCTTTATGAATCGTTCACAAACGATCACAAGTTCGGTTGGAACGCATTCTATCCACTGCGCATGAGCGTGACGGTAATATTACGGTATTCAGAGTGGTTGGAACAAAGCGAGGATCAAAGCTATTATAAAGTGAAACTACGGGCAAAAATTAGACTAATAAAATATAGTATTAAGAGTTAGATAATATAATATTTATGTAAGAGCATTCTTAATCAATGATAGCGGCATATTATACCTACTATAAAATACTTTAAATGACAATTCCACACATTTTCACAACGCGAAGCTGCGAAAAAAAGCTGATTTTACGAAATATAGTATTATAGACGATGTACTTAAAGATTTTTTACAAGAACAAAACTCTTAGTCAATGAGTGTCATATGTTTATAAAGTGTTTCAACAAGTGACGATCATTTGCACAATGCGTGAGCGTGTATAAATCAGTGGGCCGCACGGACCCGTCCGGCGGGCCGTGATGACCTCCCACGGACGCGCGGGTTCTCCACTAAGGTCGAGACTAAGACACCGCGTGACGTAGCAGTTGTCCTGCCCACAACTGCGCAGGTCCGTGGTCGACAGGTAAACTGAGTTATTCAGAAGGCGACATACTTTAGCTTCTACTGCAGAATTCCTATTGAAGGACGATGAAGTTCCAAGAAGAAATACTTACAGTGGAACTTCCATAACTCGGATAATTCTTTAAGTCGAATTTTACCGTTCCAACTCTACAAGTGGAGAATAGTATCTACTAAAAGATTTTTTCGTTGGAGAGCAGCCAATTATCTAATTGTTCCGAAACATATAGGAAAAAATCATTTTACCAACCAGTGGTCACAATCAGGATTCTAACCTGAACCTTTCCACTTTCGCGGCGGAATGAGCTTACAATACTCAATCGTGACAAGATTGCTAAACTAATATTCTCCTTATATGCTTCAGAATCAATAGATTTTCACTACATGCGAGCGTCAATTCATATATGCTAATTCAATAGCTATATGATATGATGATTTTTTCCTATATGTTTCGAAACAATTATATAATTGGCTGCTCTCCAACGAAAAAATCTTTCTATTGCATTTCAGCCGTATAAAAAAAAACTATTAGTATCTACTAATTTAGGTCAAAATTCATTTTTCACAATTTAACAATATTTTTTCATTTTGAGATCCCTCGAGTCCAAAAATATATTTTTGGAAAATGATTGTTCGTCTGTGAGCACAATATTTACAATCTACAGATCAAACGGATTTTACCTTTCCAACTCCACAAGTGGGGAATGACAAGCACTACCTACTAATTTAGGTCAAAATTTACTTTTCACAATTTTTTTTATTTTAAGGTCCCCCGAGTCTAAAAAACATATTTTTGAAAAATATCTGTGAGCACGATATAGGTCAAACGGCTGAGCGGATCGAACCAAATTTTGATAGAATGTTAGTAAATAGGAAGAGCCGTATAGTTTTTAGGGAAAATCGGCGCATGTGCAGAAGAAATATGTGCTATAACGTTGTTTTTTAAATTTCGACGGTATATACTTTTCATAACGGTTTATTATTCTATTCATTTTTGCAAGAAATTTTAGTAATAAAGTTTTTTTCTATAAGCTTTATAATCTGTATTTATTATACTAAAAATCCATTTCGTTATCGCGGGGCTTGAGAATAGCCGAGTGTGTAGCGATGCTGTTGTTTACATGGCGTTGCTATGGTTCCTCTATTACAAGTCCCCAGTTCCCGGGTTCTAGCCCGAGAGCTGGTAAAAGTGTCAATTGGATTTTCAATTTATTATTAAAAAAAAATAATGAATTGAAAATATGAATTGGTGCTAGGCCCAGATAACCTTAGCTGTTGGTGGTCTTTAAAACACAATTAATTAATTTCGTTATCGCGAATAAAGTCTCCAAATGGAGTACATTTAGAATAATTTATGATTTGTTTATAATAGTTAAATAATTGATTATCATATATTGATACAAATAGTTTAATGCAAATTACTTCAGTGAAGGACAAAAACATAAAATAAAATAATATATAGTTTTTTATATTTTTTAAGTACGTTATAACAATAACAGTAAAAAGAAGGCCATAGATATACAAAATGCGTGTTAATTTTTTCAAAGTTGGTGTTCTTAAAATGCTATAAAAAATTGTTTTTAATTTAATTTTTTTTGCCATTTTGTTGATAGAACATTTAAAGAAAATGAGTTTACCTACTAGAAAGCGCACGTGGAATTTTTAAAATTCACAAGGTTATTGATTGAGGGTTACATTAAAAAAAAATGGCCAATTTTTTTTCGTATAAATAGAATCTTTCGAAATAAATGTCATATTAAATCCGAGCGTATGCGACTGAAAAAAATCTTAGTTAATTTATTCCTCACGGAATTAACATTTCAAATGAGAACCAATGAAATTCATTCAAAACAAATGAAGTGTTTAATAGTCATTTTCACTTGTTATTGATGATAAACAAATTAGCGTTGTCAATATTGTTAGATTTGTTATGTTAGTCTGGTTTGATATTTTTTTGTTAGAGGTTACGGTTATATAAAGATAAAACTATACTGTATATTAGGCATCGAGAAGAGACCAACATAATTACTGGACACGTCTGTACGTTTACATATACTTGATCTGTTTTCGATGATTAATGAACTATTTAGATACAGACCGTATAATTGTTCATAAAAAGATAAAAAATAAATGTTATCCGGAGGTGAGCATTTTATCGTGTAAAAATTAGATATCGTGCACCCCAAAGTTTCAGTTTATCACTACGCCCCTGGTAGGGTTTTGTACGATAAAATGGACACCCCTGTATTATGAACTGTATTTATAATAGGTGTTAGGTATAGTATAGAATTATCTTCAGGTATAACTGAATCAGTAGTCAAAATAAAATGGTTTGTTAGGTGCGTAGTAAGTAAGTATCAATTTTATAGCCCAAGAGCTAGTGACAATTTTTAGGTGTTATTTATTCAAGGCCTTATTTTTGCGAACAAGTTGAGGGAGACATATTAAATTGTCCTGAGTAAGGGATTTTACTAGATAGCGGTATGGGAGGTCTGCAGACCACCCCCAACATATTGTAACAAAAAAATTGTCACAATTATTACTGCTTCAAGGCTGAAATTGTTTGTATAGCTGCCGGTGAACGCAATAATGCCATTATAATATATGCAGGTCGATTGGTCGGTATTAAAAGGGAGGCAGATCATCCTAAACGTGTTATGTACCCGACGAAATTTTTATTATTAATTCAAAGTGTTCTGGAAATTGAAATATATGCTTAAAACAGTCGCCGTAACAACATAATAAAATTTGAACCTTGAACTAATAATAAAAATTTCGTCGGGTACATGACACGTTCAGGGTGATCTGCCACCCCTTTAAAAATGACCAATCGATCTGAAAATATTATAATGGCATTATTGGGTCACCTACAAGCTATACAAACTGCAATTTCAGCCTTGAAGCAATAATAATTGTGACAGTTATTTTTGTTACATGTTGGGGGCGGTCTGCATCCCTCCCATACCGCTATCTAGCAAAATCCCTTACTCAGGGCACTTTAATATGTCTCCCTCAACATCTTCACAAAAATAAGGCCTTGAATAAATAACACCTAAAAATTGTCACTAGCTCTCGGGTCTATTAGGTTAGGTATTGTTTTATAGTCCGTACCAATTCGTTTGACGTGTACGTCACGATTGAAGGAGACACGTGGTCTGTCGTCAGCACTGCGGACGGAATGGGATCGTACGACATCCGGCATCTCAGCCGCTCAGCCACTCTTTGACGATCACTGGCGACCAGCATCGTCCTCACTCACTGTTGTTGGTCACTGATCATTGGTCTACAGTAGTTTTCGTTCTTTCTCTTTCTAATACCCTCATTCGCTGTCTGAAATGAATTTAAATACACACCTAGTTTTAGTTCTAAACTTAAAGCTGACTTAATTTTATATTACAGTGTTGCTAAAGTTACATCTAGCTAAGTCGGGTTATCAAATATAAGTATTTTAAAATTAGAAAATCTGAAGTTTTCACTTCTGTCGTGTGTTCATAAGCACACATCCATTTTTTTATGTATCGTTGAGTTGCTGTCAAAAAGTTGTGGATACAATTTTTTATAAAATTGAAATTTTTAATTCTCATTTCAATGTTTGAGTGAAGTCAACGTTTCAACTACAATTCTTGAGTAACAGTAATCTCAATTTTGTAAAAAAAATATTGTTACTAATTAGTGTTGGCAGTAGCCTCACCCTCACGATATGTCATGCTTTTAAATTTTTAGACGAGATGTACCATACTTGTAAAGAAATCGTTAGAAAATTATATGACGACAAACTAAAAGTTGTTTCACTTGAAATAATGTCTTTAAAAACATTTTCTCTGAAAATGACGTACGTATATGTTTATTGTAAAAAGCAGAGGCGTACTCGATTTTTCGAAACATATATTGTTGCAAAATGGTGTCCGCACCAGAAATATAAAACATAAACATATTTACAACCCACAAATACAGCAATGTGAATTTCCAAATATGCAAAGTTGTTTGTCTTTTGCTATCGAATCTTGCACCAATAATACGGGAAAATGTGGGTAGACATGTGTCAGATTATTCTTTTGTTTCTTTTTTGTTTTTTGTCCGTTCTGCAATATCGATATCTTTGAAATTGAATGCACACAATTATTTATGGGCCAGGAGACGTTATTGGAAGTATTTTTCCAATCTTCTAAAATATCATCATAATTTGACTAGCTCTTTCACTTTCACGAATAGCAGTCTTGCTTCTTTGTTCAAATCTCCAATTTGTTCGGTTTCTGGTACGACTTTCAACGCTAAATCAACTTTCAAGTCTACTTTTAGTTCTGAATTAACATAGAAATCATGATAAAATTCAATACTGCTAAAAGTCCGAAAATCGAAATCAAAATGTATAACAAATTTTTATGTTTCAAGGTCACTACACTATTTTTACACTATTTTTAGAAAGATGTCTGTGTATGTGTGTGTACGTATGTACGTACGTACGTATGTGTCCATTTCTTTCTAAGACGAAATCTCGAGAATGAAAAATGATATCGACTACGTTAGGGTGCCAATCGACGCGTATTAACGTAAATATGATCTGAAAGAAATTTTTTCAAAATCGATTCAGCCGTTCTTTTTTCTTAACCAAATAGACTCCAAAAAAGTAGATTTTACACAATATCTCGCGAATAAAAAATTATATCGACTTCGTAAGTGTGTCAATCGAGGCGTGTTAACGTCATTTTGATCCGACATAAATTTTATAAAAATCGGTTCAGCCGTTTTTTTTTTAATTATTGTTAAAAATAAATAATAATTATGTTTTAATGATTAAAATGATTACTTTTCTGTGTAATATTTGATTTAATTATTATTATTAAATATTTATCAAACTGGGAAGTTCCTCGTGTGGACCTCAAGGGTCGCACTTTAGTCCTAATAAACGACCCACCTCACCGCTTGTTTTTTATTTTTTGTTAATCGACGTTAGTGCAACTCGCTACTCGCTAGTAAACTATCTATCGTTACCACAAGCTATTGGAAGGTTTCATTTATCTGTCGTTCAATTGTCAACAATTCATTAATAATAATAATATATACAAATAGTGTGAACGTGTAATCCCACACTATTTGTTTTTTTCCAAAATTGCGCAAACCTTGACATAATAATGCGAAAAAATATATATAAACAAAGCAATAGAATGTCTTAAAGGAAACAAACGAAAACGCAACCGTTTGTCGCGTTGGGTGTTTGTTTTTTTCTTCTTTTCAATAGAAAACGCATGTCCTTTGTCATTATAACGTTTACATCATTTCTAAATATGACAAAGTTGACTTGCGGTTTATGATCACGTGATTGCCGCTGTGGGCGTCGATGTATGTCAGGTATAGCACAGATCATGTAACTTAATCTGTCGACTAGACGGCATAGAAAAGTTAATAAATATTAGAGGTACTTTCTTGAAATTTTCAGATATCTCACGCAGGCAAATTTGTCTGGATTACATAGGAAATCTGACCCTGACGGTGCCTGCCGTCAGGGTCAAGATTTCCTATGTAATCCAGACAAATTTGCCTGCGTGAGATTGAGGCAGACAAATAGCCACAATTATTATTATGTTTATTCCGCCGCATTATGGGATCCTGACGTTACTTCCGATTATTTTTTGGATTGTCTTTTTACTGCAACCCCTTGGCATAGCTCCAATTTTTCAATTTCCGGCAGAAAAAAGTTAATAATTGCGGCTCCCTATTTATCTTCCCCAATGTTAACTCACACAGTCAAATTTGTCTGTGCGAACTCCTAAGTTCCATTCCAACCCCAAACTCCAAAAACGAGGTTTGGAACATAACTTCTGAAATTTTAAAAGTATCACCTCTTCGCGGGCTTCTGCAAGTTTTTAGTGTTATTAAGATGTTTAGCTAGATATTGAAATTAAATTTATTTCATTACTTTTTATTCGGCTACTAGGAGGACAGCTGCTTGGTCAGCGAGCTGGCCTTTGGATCAAGCTGTCGTGAGTTCGAATCTCACCTCGCTAATGGCTGTTTTGTGATGTCGTTTAGTTTTAATTGATGGTGTTATTTAAAGAAATCAAGACGCTAATGATCTAAGTTGTCGACGCATCTATAATCTACAATAAAATAAATTCCAGCGATCGAGTTGCGATAAGGTTTCTGTCATAATGAATTAATAAAGCGAATGGAGTCGCAGGTAAAAGCTACTATAAAATGCTAGGCATACTGTACATGCATTTTTAGTTCTCGGTAAATTATAAATACATCTTATTTATTATTCAACACCATGTTAAAAGCCTCGAAATAATTGCTGTCAAAAAATGTACTGAAAATTACCTCATCGAGTTGAAAATACCACGAACAATAAAATGTTAAAAAAGAACAGTAGAAGAAAAGAAATTTTTAACAAGAACTACTGTTTATTATTATTTCTATACAATTGATATGTATATGTACTTATTTATTTCTTTTCATACTTACATACCGTATTGTGATTTTTTTAACTTTTTTAACATTTTAATGTATAGAAAACGTATGTTAACCCGAGGTTAACATCGTGGGATCTGGCATATCCTCAAGGCAACTGTGCTATTTGGGGACGAAGAACGGTATAGTCAGTGATATTTTGTGTAGTGATGGGCGCTTACGAGATGTTTTTACAATAATTGCAATCGTTCATACTAAAAATCGAGTCCACAATCGACTCAGGAGTTTGATTTTACAATCGAAATGTTCGATTGTTCAAACAATCGAAATGTTCGATTGTTCAAGTCGATTATTTGCCACATAGGTTATAGCAATAGCAGCGAATGAGAATACATATAATCGCGATTCAGGGTTATATGCTAGTCGACTGACGTTCACGCGACTCGTTGATTGTTCACTGTTCAGTCGGTACTCACTACTCTGTGATCTCTTCTCTATTGAATTCGTATTACGCGATTACTGCACAATCGACCATCAACTCGACCACAGTTGTTGAATGATGAACAATTGTATATTATGTGGCTCTCGACAGTGTACGATTCAGTACTATGCGACTCGGTCTCGGTGAACTATGAAACAGCAACAATCGAGTCCAAGTGACAACCATCGAGAGGCATCGAGATGTTTGAACAATCGAGACAATCAACTAAAACATCTTGTAATCGCGCATCACCAATTTTGTGGTGTTTCATAGTCGGGTAAAAATAGGTCGTATTTTTTATTGACCAGTCTGTATAATCACAACACCAGTGTATAATTTTTTGATAATTAAAAATTTTAACTAAACGTATATTTAAAGTTTTTTCTTTAGATTTTTTTTATAAAAGGCAATAAACTAATTGAATCTAAATTATTCATTACAGTCCATGTCATGGGGAGTGACGTAATAATGCTATATTAGTTTATATATATACATATATGGCGGTAGCCATATGTTTTTTTTTTCAAAGTTTGCATTTACAATAAGGTGAATACACCAATTTTAGTTCAAGGTTTAAAACGTTTTTAACGATACAATAATGCAAAACATGCCGGCTATTTTCACAAGATGCATTTATTTTTAAATTACAGTTTAATTCAGACAATCGAAGCTTTCAAATTACATACAATCGAAATTAAATGTGTGATCTCAAAGCGTTAATTTGTTTTAAAATAATATAATAATTTTTGACGTGTAAATATCTTTACTGGCGCCTCCCCCCTAAAAATCAAAGATACAGGATGGTGATTTTTTCAATGCTCGCCATTGGTATCTGGGGAACGGTTAACTATCTCAGTTGGAAATCTAGAATACCTAGAAAAGATTTATTTTTTTATTGTAGATTATAGACGCGTCGACAATTTAGGTCATTAGCGTCTTAATTACATTAAATAACAACTTCCTTAAAACTAAATTACATCACAAAACATCCATGAGCGGAGGTGGGATTCGAACTCACGACAGTGTGATCCAAAGGTAGGCTACGCTAACCGTTACACTACACTGTCCTCGCCTAGAAAAGACATCATTCAACTCAGTGTGGTCAAAAACATTAAAGTTATTAAGTTTGAATGAAACAGCGTCTTGCGTCAATGGTAGGGAAGATAATAATTTTTTTCTGAAACCACAATTTTAGTTTTTTCATGATAAATCAGGAACCAATCAAAATATCCTGGATTTCTTTTCAGATTCTCAATCGTCATAAAAAAGCAAAACTGTTTTTTACGGCATGGCCTTTGCTTTGATCCGCAATTAGCCAGTACGGGAGCCAAACTTTTCTTTAATTTAAACGACTTTGTATTTTCAACCGTTCCCAAGCACCGAAAAAATCACCACCATGTATAGTAACTCGTCGAAATGTGACGGAAATGTCTCCCGTGTGTCGCGGAAGTGATGCAAAGCTTCACTAGGTCAGCTATATTCTATAACCCTTGGCTAGCTGTCAATTTCTTTGAGGTTATGTATGTAGCTGTAATCGTAAATGTTTGAATGAATTGTAAATTATAGACGCTCGACAACTGAGGTCATAAACGTCTGAATCTCACACATCTTTTAAGAGTACCGGGATCCCGGACTAGGGTTACCAGAATGAAAAAAATAATAAATGCATTTAATTCTGACAGTGCATACAAACACAATTATTGATTAATTTGCATTTAAATATGACTATCGTTCTAATCAATTGTTTTTCTAACTGTACTTACAAGCATTTGTTTTAAATGTTATTGTAATGTTTTAATTCTTTTGTTCTGTTGCATTTTAAAGTAATTGATCATTGTTTCTATGTAATACTGATTTGTATCAAACATTGTGCATATGTTTTACGCGTGTTTTTAGATTTTTTTAACTGTCATTTATTCTGCAATTCAAATACAATACCTATTGGAATCCAATTGATAAATACAAAAAAAAAACGGTCAAGTGCGAGTCAGACTCGCGCATCGAGGGTTCCATCAAATTTAATTAAATTAATTTTTAACTTCCCATTGGAAGTTATTGTAATGGGTCCGAAAATCAAAATCAAAATGTATAACAAATTTTTATGTTTCAAGGTGACTTCACTATTTTTAGAAAGATGTCTGTGTGTACGTGTGTACGTACGTATGTGTCCATTTCTTTCCAAGACGAAATCTCGAGAATGAAAAATAATATCGACAACATTAGGGTGCCAATCGACGCGTATTAACGTAAATATGATCTGAAAGAAATTTTTTCAAAATCGGTTCAGCCGTTCTTTTTTCTTAACCAAATAGACTCCAAAAAGTAGATTTTACACAATATCTTGCGAATAAAAAATTATATCGACTTCGTAAGGGTGCCAATCGAGGCGTGTTAACGTCATTTTGATCCGAAATAAATTTTATAAAAATCGGTTCAGCCGTTTTTTTTTTAATTATTGTTAAAAATAAATAATAATTATGTTTTAATGATTAAAATGATTACTTTTCTGTGTAATATCTAATTTAATTATTATTATTAAATATTTATCAAACTGGGAAGTTCGTCGTGTGGACCTCAAAGGGTCGCACTTTAGTACTAATAAACGACCCACCTCACGGCTTGTTAAAGTATAGTTTTTGTACTATTGAAGATGGGTTGATAGCCCGAAACGCGTCGTGTTAATAAATATTGTAGAATTTTCAAGTGTCTTTTTTCTTTGAATTTAATTATGTTCTACCAAGTGCCTAGCGAGGAACCAATTCAAGTGATAAAAAAAATATATGTTAACAAAAAATTTGATGAAAAAAAAACAAAAATATTGCGATCCAAAACCTGAGGAATCGAACCGGGTAGAGTCTAACCCACTTAGCTAACCGAAGATGTTTAATACAGTCGTTCAATCGACTTCTTGGTACAGCTCGTTATCTATAATAATAGTACTGTATATTACCAGCCATTTGCTATACGTGTAACAACATTAATTTATTAAAATTAATTGATTATTTATTTAATTATAATTATTATTTGCCAGGATTCATGCCATAACAACACACAATCTGTGAAAATTTTAACTATAGCTACCTCTTACCGTTTGTGAGATAGAGCCCTGTGACAGACGGACGGATGGACATTATAGTCAGGGTAATAGGGTTCCATACGGAGGTACGGAACCCTAAAAAAAACAATTGACATTCTGTTTACTTATGCTTTTGTTTTGTGTTGTTTCTACGTGATGATTTGCAGGAAAATTATTTATTGTAAATGGTTGAGCCGCAATGTTAGTAAGTCTATTAGAAATTTATGTCATGCCAAGTTCATTGTATCTATAATTAAATAACTATCCACTGAAAAATAGTTCAACCATTGTTAATTGAAATACTTCAGAATTTTTCCTGATCAACATCGTTGCAAGATCGTTTTAACTTTGCTCTGAATTACTTACAACACGCATATCGGGCTTGAGAATAGCCGAGAGTGTAGCAATGCTGTTGTTTACATGGCGTTGCTATGGTTCCTCTATTACAAGTCCCCAGTTCCCGCGTTCTAACCCGAGAGCTGGTAATAAAAGTGTCAATTGGATTTTCAATTTATTATTAAAAAAAAAGTAATGAATTGAAAATTACTTAAATTGGCACCGATCTCAAAATTTTATTATTTTCTTCTTTTTTTAGTGACTTTTTGAAGGTTTTTTTTCAAGTTTTTTATTAACCGAACAACTAAGTAAAATGTTTATAATACAATTAAAAGAAACATTTAAGCATCTCAACACCATATTGTTGACAAGGTCATGAACATATTTATTGTTATAATAATTTAACAAACAAAAAAGTAATAAGAAACAAATTACACTCACCTAAACGGTAGCTGTACTTATTTTACTTTATAATGTGGTTAAAAAAACCGCGCGTCAGAATTTCGTGACTTGTCTAAAAAAATGTTCTTTAGAAATCGTACTTGTACCTGCCGGTCATTTTAATAGCTGAAATTTATTGCAGCACATAAAAAAGTTCTTTTTAAAAAAGGCGCACCGCCGAGGTCAAGGTTAAAAGAAAAAAAAACACTGGCATATTACTTACAGTTGACTCCAAGAGATGCTACACTTACATCTCTTGTACATTTTATTAGAGGAGCTTAATTTCAAAAATAATTTGTGGTCTAGTATATCTCATATAAAATTTAGTTAATTATTCTTATTATTGTAGATTATAGACGCATCGACAACTCAGATCATTGGCGTCTTCAACACAACAATTCTTCGACATAAGCCCTTTTTCTGACGGCCCCAGATTTTATGTAGAATGTAGATCATCTACGATGTAGCATTTAGAAATAACATTATACAAAAATTAGTTACGTAATCGCTAAGTTTTTCTTAAAAAAGAAATATGCAAATCGCGTCGTCTTTCTTGGAATGCATTATAATTTTTCTCCCTTTTTTTTTTTGATAAATGTGGTCACGATATGTTTCGCGTTTTTGACTTACGTAAATAATTTTTATGTCTCAAAAGTTTACTCGTTTTTGCTTTTATTTTAAATGAACGGAGTTCAAGGTGAAGAATTATAACATTCTGAGTATTTTTACATAACAAATGGAAAGATCTTAGTAAGTCTGTTTTCAGACTTTAAATATTTACATAATGTTTTACTTTTTACGGCGATTTTTTAGATTTTTAAACAAGCCTTGCGGTTAAATATTTATCTAAAAAAACAATCTTGTGCAAAATATGAAGCGGTATTCAAACAAAACAATAAAATTCTGGTTAAAATTCCAAAAGTAAACTACATTACCTGTGCTGGGTTGCAGAAAGCATTGTCAAAAAATCTTATTTGACAATGATCTTAGACTGAGAATAGCCGAGAGTGTAGCAATGCTGTTGTTTACATGGCGTTGCTATGGTTCCTCTATTACAAGTCCCCAGTTCCCGGGTTCTAGCCCGAGAGCTGGTAAAAGTGTCAATTGAATTTTCAATTTATTATTAAAAAAAAAATAATGAATTGAAAATATGAATTAGTGCTAGGTCCAAATAACCTTAGTTGTTGGTAGTCTTTAAAACACAATTTAATTTTTGTGATCACACATATTTCTCCATAAGAAAAGCATTACAGAATTTTAAATCGATCCTGCTCGAAGACGACAGTGTAGTCCAGTGGTTAGCGTCGCAGCCTCTGGATCAGACTGTCGTGGGTTCGAATCCCGCATCAGCTCATGGATGTTTAGTGATGTCATTTAGTTTTAATTTCCTACAATTTTTGTTCCCACAACTTTTCTGTGGTACTAATAGTAAGCGCGCGACAGCTTCTTAAAAAAACACGAGTTTTTTGTAACCTTGGTTACAACGTAACATCAAGAGGGGATAACCGGGGACTTTTGTAAAAATACATCTCTTAAGCCGGCCGCACATTTCCTACTATTGGATCCGATTGTCTGAAACGATTTAAAATCGGACCACTACCGCTCACTGCCGACAAAATATTTCCGATTTCATTTGACATTAGTTCAGACACCGTATAGAAAATGAACGACGGACAGTTATTGGCAATTGCTTTTCTACTCTCACAACGAAAAAAAAATAAAACGTCGCTCTGCGCTTGCATCCGAGTCGGACGTCCGATCCGATATCGGATCGAAAGTGTGCGATATGGTCATATAAACTCATAGATATTTGAGCGTCAGACACCCGGATCCGATAATCGTTTCAAACAATCGGATCCGATAGTAGGAAATGTGCGACCGGCCTAAAAGTGTTCTACTATCTGTGAAAAATCCAGCTCTATGGGAATTAGTTGCGACATAAAACCTTTATTGACCGGGCTATAAGGAAGTATTAATTCATTAAAACATAAATAATCATTTGTCATAGTGTGCAAGCTTTCACGGCCGGCATTGTTCCAAGTCTTCATGGTTTCCGGGTCCGGTGGTATTTCTACCTGACGTTTCGTCTACAACTGCGGTAGACATTCTCAAAGGCGATGTGGCAGCGGTCGACTTCGACCGCTGCCACATCGCCTTTGAGAATGTCTACCGCAGTTGTAGACGAAACGTCAGGTAGAAATACACTTCGACCGCTGCCACATCGCCTTTGAGAATGTCTACCGCAGTTGTAGACGAAACGTCAGGTAGAAATACACTTCGACCGCTGCCACATCGCCTTTGAGAATGTCTACCGCAGTTGTAGACGAAACGTCAGGTAGAAATACCACCGGACCACGGCCTACAAGCCCGGAAACCATGAAGACTTGGAATCATTTGTCATGTCCACCTAACTAACGATATGGATGAATCATGTAGGCAGTTGTTTGACAACCTCTGTCGCGTTACCTGACCACAAAATATTACATATGTAAGATAAAATACGTAACTTTTAAAGAAACAACTTTTTATTCCAAACGTTGCGGTCTGAAAACATAGATTACGTAAAAAGAAACGATTACCATTTACCGCGTGCTATAATCTGGACCTACCTGCTTGATAAAATATTTTAATATGTTTATATAAAGAACCGGAGCAAAAAAAATGTCAGCATGAAATTATATAATCACAAGCTTTCCTGGCACGACTTCGCCCGTGTAGATTTTGATTTGGCGTCTCATAATCCAAGATCTCGGGATAAAGTCTAATATTTTGAGATTAGTTAATATTTATAGGATGTAAATAAATATAGGTACTATACAGTCAGCAAATCAGTGGTCAAGATCTGTGGCGTCAGGGCGCTTTAAAATGTGTAAAAAAACTAGTCAAATCGAGTTAGACGTCATTTTGATAAAACTGACCTAGTCCGCCTACCGACTCTTGACTAGGTCGATTTTATTAACATGAGGTCTGACCGTTTTTTTCATAAATTATATTCAATAATTTAAAACACTGTACCAAATTTTAAGCTAACCCCAAAATATTAGCCTTTACAAAAATCTTGCAAATTTTTGATCACAAGCTCTTGGGCTTGTAGGACATCGAAAAATAAATGCAAGTACTGTAGTACATCATAATAATAAAGTCTGCATCAGAATATTCGTGCAAGTGCTTCATACTGATTTGCTTGTCAGTAGACAGTAATGTAATGATTCACTTCTGACCTCTACATGAATGACATGGAGGTTCCAACCCTGACTCCTGCTCCTACATTTTTTTATAATGTTTAATTGCTATTTCCTGGGACACAGTGTACAAAAAACTGCTCTGATCTTTGATAACATCAAATAGAGATTCGTTATTTACCTACAAAAGACTGCTTGTGATATTATGTAAATTAACGTAGGTCGTAGCTGCATTCTTTTGAAATTATATCTACTCATACAAAAAATGCAAACGGAGGACAGTGTGGTGTAATAGTCAGCGTGCTGGCCTTTAGATCAGACTGCTGCAGTGGGTTCGAATCTCGATATTTTGTGATGTCGTTTAGACCCAGCTGTAATTTTTTTAATGACCCAGGCCAGATATCTTGTTTGGTGGAGCCACCCCCCCGCGTGATGTTCTCTTGTATATGTGCATATGCTCCATGATATGTGGACATATACAATTGGATATACCTTTAAAAAAAATTGCAACCAGTTCTATTCCTGAAGGACAAATACATGTCCGACCAGTTGTTTGTTAGGTACTTTAGTAACCCAATTCTGGTGGGTTTATTATCTATCGTTTAAGTTCGGCTGAAAATCTTGAGGTCATAATATTGGGCATATACACCATGGGTGATAAGTTCTACTACCTTAATTTTTTCAGAATTTTCCACCTTATACTTAGTTGAAAAGTGAGAGAGGGGACACACTTTTTACGACTTGAGAAGCGCATATGTCACCAACTATTGACATAATAAAAAGTCATTTTGAAACTTATCATTTTTCAAGACCTATCTAACGATACCCCATACGTTTAGGTGCTCTGAAATTTCTTTTTCATCTCTCAGTTAAATGTTTTTTTTCCAAATTTCATCTATATAGTGCCAATAGTCCCCGAGTAAAATGGCTGTAGCATACAGACAGACAGGAAAAAATTATAAGGGTTCCATTTTTGCCATTTTTCTTTTTTTCATTCCCCTGACCGTCGTTTCTGAATTGGTTATCTTTTTGGAATCTTTCTTGCTAATCCTTTCTCTCCTACAAGTCATTGCCCACCTTTTAAAATAGTTCATTTATATCAACAAAATACAACATAATTTTAATAATCAACATTTTTGCTCCAGCTCATTATTACCTTTAATAATATTGTTTTCCTTTCAAATTACTTACTCAAATAAAAACCCAGTTTGAAGCCAAAGAAAAAAAAAACTTTTAAGTTGAATCAACTTTGTAATTTTTATAAATTACTTAAATTGTTTTGTTCCAGTGTGCAAATTAGTCTGGTAAAACTTGCTTCTTTGATGTCGTTACAAATAAAGAACTATACACAAAAAACTTTTTAAACGTGTTGGCAGTGATAAAGTGATCACATTAAAGGCTAAATTAGCCTGTTTTATTTGTCCGACTGTCTGGACATTCATAAAAAAATACAATGTGCTTTTAGTTTTTTGTTTTGTTTATTACTCATTTCGACAACAAAGGTGCTATTTTATAAAAATTTACACGTATCACAGTGATAAAAAATGGATGGCATTTTACCCGACTGCGCGAAAGCAAAAGAGGGTAATGTTTTTCAAAAGTATGTAGGTATCTATGTATGTGGCTGCAATTCTTTATTCCTATGTGGAATCTAAACTGATTTTGAAAAATAAATAAAACCCCCTCTAATTTTTCAACTAATAATAATAATAATGCGTTTAACGTCTGTTTCTCGACATTATGTCATAACAGACGCCATTCGCACCATTACTATTTTCCATTTTGCCACTTCCCGTTGTTTTCTACATTTTTTAAACTTCAACTTTTTTTTTATTAATAGCAATGTGCGAATGGAGGAATTATAGGAAATTAGGATAAGGTGGGCAACTTTGGGAGCATAGGAGTTTGACAGGTAATCGGCCATGACCTTGAATAAGGAACTATCTCGATATTCATCTGGAATTATTGAGGGAAACCATGGAAAATCTCAAACAAGATGGCCGGTACAGGAATTACCGTTTCTCGACATGAGGCAGTAGGAAAAAGTCCTAGTCACATCTGCCCCCGCCGGGATTCGAACCCAGTACCTTCCCAATGCGAGTCTAGTGCTATAACTTTAATGGGGTGGAAAATTCTGAAAAAATTTTGGGGTAGTAGAACTTATAAAATACTTTCAACGAAAATTGGTTTCAATAAGATATGTTGTGTGGTTTTTGAGATATGGGATATTTTCGGTGTATTTTCTACAACCTCCGTACTCACGGCCGGAGCACGGAGGCTGTAGAATTCTCATAAATATACTACTTACACGCTATTTAAAAGACTATAAATTATTATTAAACTTATTACTGTCGAACTTGAAATAATATTAATTTTCGTTCTTGACGCTATTGCGCCAACCAATTTTGTACGAGTTATCAAGAATTCGAGTTAACGAAGTTCGACTGTATTTTATTTTATTTTCTGTAATTATTTATTCTACGAGGAACAAAAACATCTTTATGCTTATAACCTTTGGAAATTTCATTATTTCTATATTTACAAAAAAGAAAAAAATCACACATGTTTGCAGTTAATTATTCTAAGTTTCATATTCTATCTATTTGTGTTGATTGGTGTCATAGATTTTATCCCACACGTAAGATCGTCAGTTGTTTAATACGTAGAAAAATGAAACAAGCGACAGTCGACAAGTTGTCATATTTAGCAATAGGTAATGGCGGACTTGCTTTTAACATTTCGTATTCAATCCACGCACGCAACTAAAAGTGTTACTTATTAAAATTATACATAACTTGAAGTGAAATATTATGTTCTTTGTTAAAGTACATTTGATATTTTGTTATTTTTCTAATGACTCTATTGATGCTGAATGCCAAGCATGCTTCATTGTTTTATATTAACCAATAACGCGTAAAGATTGAACGATTGTCGATTGTCATTGTTTCCGATTTTTAGAGATGTCAATTTTATAACGTGACAATTGAATACAGATAAAAACAATGAAACACACATTCCAAAACAAAAAAAACATGTATTGTTTTCATATTTTTGCATACAAAACCAACAAGGCCATTGACGTTACATAGATTTCGTTTTTATTTGCGCTTTTTTGAAAATTATTATGCTTTATTACGACCTGTCAATTGTGTTTTGATTATCGACTGTCTCTGAATTGTTCAAATGAAACTGAAAGTAACAATGTTAATGTTTTCTTTAATTTTCAAGGTCATTTCTTTGTTAGTTCTTTGGTGTGTCACACTATTGTCAAATATTTTCTTGACAAATTAGTCTTTATTTGTACTGTCGTCAAGTTTCTGTCTGGCTCTATTGTCATTAATGTTTTAGTAATTTTTAACACCATGTTTTATATAGTTTTTTCAAATTCAATATAAAAACTGCTAGGTAAGTATATAGGTACGTTTTTTTTTCATACCCACTATAAAATAGCAGCTTTACATGTATGTATGTTTGAATGTAAAGTGACTTTTGACAGACGGCGTGTGCGGGAATGTATCTTTCCCACACTATGGAAATGGTTTGCTTTCCCACACTTGTGTGGGAAAGCAAACCATTTCCATAGGGATTTATGTTTATTCGCCCTGATCTGCCCGCTATTATACCTACTGAAAGCTACTCTCGGCCTAGTATATATAGAAATGAAGTTGGCGACACAAAATAAAATCGTCAAAAATTTTTGAAAATACTGAAAATGAAGTGAAAATCAGCTATTTTATAGTAGGTATGGCAAAAAATACCATATATATAGGTATACCTATCTCGTGCGTAATGACCATGCAGACTCGCTATGAAGGACAGTCGTGGTCCAGTGGTTAGCGTCGCGGCCTCTGGATCGGGCTGTCGTGGGTTCGAATCCCACCTCCGCTCATGGATGTTTTGTGATGTCATTTAGTTTTAAATGTGTTGTTATTTAATGTATAATCAAGACGCTAATGACCTAAGTTGCCGACGCGTCTATAATTTACAATAAATAAATAAGACTCGCTATGCTCGTTTTAAAATAATGTCACTTACTCGTCAGTAATATTACGCCATTAAGTAACTAGATATACAATCTACTATTATCGACCGATTCCGTTCAAAATCAAGTTACAATTAATATGTGTGCAATGTGTGGTCATGATATGATGATTAAAAAAATGAAGTTAAAATTCAGACAAAAGTTCCAAAAATCTTTATAGTGGAACCACATTCTCGATATTTCCTCTCGCAGTCTAAAATTTATCCTTATTTGTATTCATTGTACAATCCCATTCAAGAATTATTAGGGTAAATGCGGGAGAGATGCCGCGGTAGGAGAGACGCCGCATGGCTATTAACTTACCTATTTATCATTAATGGATGGTGCTACAAGTACGTATGCTCGTTCATCTTATCTTGACAAGATAAGATGAACGAACATACGTACTTGTAGCACCATCCATTAATGGTAAATAGGTAAGTTAATAGCCATGCGACGTCTCTCCTACCGCGGCATCTCTCCCGCATTTACCCTATAATAGATAAAAATGCAACTGGTTAATTTAATGATTAATTTTTTAGTTGACTTTTATAGTTTAACAATTAATAAATCACCAACGATCAGTATGGAAAAGCCCTCTTTTTTTGCATAAAACGTGTTCTAAAATGAAGGTCAATCGAAAATGAAATCAATAATAACAAATTAAAACTATTAATTGATATGGTAGCCAGTTGGTGGCCACAATGAAGCACTAAACTCTAAAGAACATCCTCTAACAATTTTTTTTTATTTATTAGAGGGCAGTATAGCCTAGTGGTTAGCGTGCTTAGTGCCGCAACCTCTGGACTGGACTGCCGTGCGTTCGAGTCCCACCAGCGCTCATGGATGTTTTGTGATGTTATTTAGTTTTAAGATAGTTGTTATTTAGTGTAGTTGAAAGACGCTAATAATGACCAGAGATGTCGACACGTCTATAATCTACAATAAATAAATAAATCTAACAATTTATTATCCGACTCTTCACCCCGTGAAAAATACCATCGCCCGAATCCTCCCCTTTTCATTTCGCAAAAAACGCCACATCGCAAAAAAAATCCCCCGCGTGCGTTTTTCTGGGAACTCCCCCTGCACCCCATCCCTTTTTTATTTCGACAAAAAAGCCATCGCACCAGCACCTCCCCCCCCAGAAAATTCTCCACCTGCAATCGTTGCAAATCCAAAAGTACACACCCCGCTAAGTTTAAGATTAATAAATTATTAGATGATGTTCTCTTAATGCTTTTTAATGAAACTAATAGACTAAGGGCTGTTTTCTGGTGGCATTAGGTATCTGTGTGATTGCATATATTGTCGAGCGTCTATAGTCTAACTGCTAACAAATACAGTCGAAACTCTCTATAGCCTAACATTAGACTGTTGAACTTGTACAATGTTCCATAAGAAGTTAGGAACCGATATACTCATTCCTTATAACGAAAGAAATTGCTTAATCGCTTGGGTTTCGTTACAGAGAATTTTGACTGTATGTTACAGTTTTGAAGATAAAAAAAAATCTTTTTCGAAACCGGTTGCGGCGGTTATATAGTTTCGGGGTTATGAACCGATTTTTAAAGAGTTTGCTTTTAATGATTTCTTCATCTGGTACATTTTATGTTATTGTGTAATGTTAAGATATTTTTGCTACATCGCGAGAGATAATGACGACTCGCTGACAGCACTGGATACCAGTCTGGCAACTTACATTTTCATTCAACGAAACGCATTAACCAAACGTCTCAATACATAATTTAAGCGATCTTTTAAATGTGAACACCTCTCGAAAAACAGAAACACTTTCTTCTGCTTATTGGGTTTGTATTTTATGTGGGCGCCATAATATCTGATTGGTAGTGTTGCCAGTTGCCAGTCTAAATTGTTTGGCACGTTCCGTATTTTTTATTTTTTTAGACAGTTTCGTATTTCGACGGCCGTGTCTCGTATTTTTTGAAATCTGGAATTGTTCCGTATTCATGTCAACTGCCAATGTCCTGTTGAAGTCTCTTTTTTTAAATAATACTTAACACATATTTTAGTAGGTAACTGTACTTAAAAGCATGAATAATTTGAAAAAAAATATTAATAAAAAAAAACTTTTTATAGAGACAAGCTTTTATTGAAAAAATAATATTTAATAATTTTGGTTCATAATTATTATAAAAGCGGGGGTTGTAATCTCTATGATAGTTTATTAGTCGCAACCCCCGTTTTTATAATAATTATGAACAAAAATTATTAAATATTATTTTTTCCTTCTTAGTATGTACATTTCAATAAAAGCTTCTCTCTAAAAAGTTTTTTTGTACTAATATTTTATTTGATCATTTTAGTCTTTCAAAATTTTACCCCTCTTTGTCACCCGTAGGGGTTGAATTTTGAGAAATCCTTTCTTAGTGGATGCTTACGTCAGAAAAGGATCCAAATTTCAAGTCTCTAGCGTCAACGATTTGGCCTGGGCGTTGATTATTCAAAAAAACCCTACATCCCCGTTTGAACCCCTGAGTTGAATTTATTTCTAAAAACGATTTATTCATATATTGTCATCGGAAATACATATGTGTACAAAATTTCAAATCGATCGAATACGTGGAAGTCGCTCAAAATTGACTTACATGTTTTGACCTAAACAAACAAACCAACACACAAACATACATTGCAAGTTAAATAAAAGCTTGTAAAAACTGGCACATTTCGAAAAATCATATTTTTTTCAAACGGTTAAAAAATAAATAGTTATTCTTTAGATTTTCTTCAAAACGTTACTTTATGAAAGAAAAACAAAAATGATTTCAATAGCCAAAAGAAAATTTCAGTGTCTTTTTTAGTTTGAAAGCTATGGCTATTCTAAGATTTTTTTTAATTTTTGAGAACTTTAAAACCAAAAGAGTTTCATGTAATTTTCTATAACAATGACTAATTTTAAAACTCAAAAACACCACATTACTTAAATCTTTTTCTATTTACTGTATTTTTATGGATTCCTGAAAAAAGTAGAGGTCGCAACGGACTACAATTTTTTAAGACCTTACAAAATGGAAAAAAGTATTGTCATAGTCAAAATATACCCATTAGTATAGGTAGTAAATTATTGGTTAGAATAAATATTTTTTATAACGTGGCTAGACTAATAATTATGAAACGTCGAATTTAAAGCAATAAATTTAAAATGATAAAAGGATATCCGTTCGTTAGCAATTAATAATTAGGTAAGTTTCAACGAAATAATGACCGAGCGTGAAGAACAAAAAGTAACAGTTACTAATTTTCTCAAAACGCCTTGTTCAGACATCATCATCAATACATATTATAAAACAAAGTCCCCCGCCACGTCTCCCTGTCTGCCTGTCTGTGCCCACTTTTCTCCGGTTTTCACCAGATAGATTCACGAGGAAGGTTTATAGATGTATAATTTGAAACTGGTCGGCCCGGCTTCGCCCGAGTGAAAATCGAGATTAATCTCAGAAGACCGATTTCTCCGTAACTATAGATACTGAACGGATTTTGTTCCGGTTATCACGATTAAATAGATTGATTCACAATGAATGTTTAGATGTATAATTGAAACTGGTCAGCCCGGCTTTGCCCGAGTGAAAATCGAGATTAATCTCAGAAGACCGATTTCAAAATTTATTTCACTGTTCGATAGGTGATACTGCTTTAGGACATAGGTTATAATAACTAGTCCGACTTCGTCCGGGTGAAAAACGGGCGTAATCTTAGAAATTACTAAACTTATTTCAAATTTTTTCACTGTTCGATAGGTGATATTTGCTTTATGACATACCCTAAAATAACTGGAGCGAGCGAAGCGAGTGAGTAATGTATTAATAAATCTTACAATTATAGCAGCCGGGAGCGAACGAGCGAAGCAATGTATTAATAAATCATAAATTCTTAGCACCCGGGCGAAGTTGGACCGGGATGATAGTTATAAATAATCAAATGATTAAAACCCCAAATCCACAAACTATTTGGGGTTTTAATCATTTGAGTTATAGGTACATACTATATATTAATATGAAAAAAGTTGTAACAGACAGATAGACACGAGAGTGATCCTATAAAAGTTCCGTTTTTTCATTCTGAGATACGGTGTAGTATGTAAGTATTGTACAAATGTATCTAGATTTACGTAATTAGGTTAAGTATTAACGTACGGTGTCATTAGAAATGCTTAGATATGCAAAGTCAGAACATAATTAATAAACAATTCCTTAAAACTGTTGAAGTTCGACAACGCAAGCTAAGCAATTCTCTTGATATATAATAGTAATAGTATTTGGTCATGAGGAGAGCGACAACGCAAGCTAAGCAATTCTATTGATATATAATAGTAATAGTATTTGGTCATGAGGAGAGCGACAACGCAAGCTAAGCAATTCTATTGATATATAATAGTAATAGTATTTGGTCATGAGGAGAGCGACAACGCAAGCTAAACAATTCTATTGATATATAATAGTAATAGTATTTGGTCATGAGGAGAGCGACAACGCAAGCTAAGCAATTCTATTGATATATAATAGTAATAGTATTTGGTCATGAGGAGAGCGACAACGCAAGCTAAACAATTCTATTGATATATAATAGTAATAGTATTTGGTCATGAGGAGAGCGACAACGCAAGCTAAGCAATTCTATTGATATATAATAGTAATAGTATTTGGTCATGAGGAGAGCGACAACGCAAGTTAAGCAATTCTATTGATATATAATAGTAATAGTATTTGGTCATGAGGAGAGTATGTAGTGGATCGCAAGACGTCACTATGTCAGTGTACATAACAATTGTAATTATAATTTATTAAATACAACTATAATGAATAAATCAACAACTTTATTAATTTATTATTAAACTAAAAGAACCTTAAAAACCAAACCTTTACAACGGAACGCTAATAGGCAACATTCTCCAGTCATGGAGTTTCGCAAGACTTTTGATATTTTGATGACCGCCTCTGCTCTAAATTTTGAGGTTAAAATTAATCTTTATATTACATTGTTAATTATTAATTGTTTTTAAAAAAGTTTATGTTAATTACCGTCATAGAAATAATAATACGTAGATATATCTGATAATGAAATACAGTATGATCTTTGAAAAACGTATAATCTTACAGGTCACGCAATAAAATTAAGACATGTTTGTATATAAACATTAAACATGCAAATAAAATCAGCATGCATTGCAGTTATCTGCGCATTCCGCAGCTATGTAACTGTAACTTTATCTTGAATCTAATTTATGAATGGAGTATTATATAAATTAAAAAATTACTTATAAACAATAGTGACAATAAATTGTCAAGGAATATTGCCACCCAATTCAATTTCAGACTGAATGGTTCATTTCTAACGGTATTTTGATACTCAGTAGGGCTTGAGAATAGCCGAGCGTTTAGCAGTGCTGTTGTTTACATGGCGTTGCTATGGTTCCTATATTACAAGTCCCCAGTTCCCGGGTTCTAGCCCGAAAGCTGGTAAAAGTGTCAATTGGATTTTCAATTTATTATTAAAAAATGATGAATTAAAAATATGAATTGGTACTAGGCCCAAATAACTTTAGTTGTTGGTGGTCTTTAAAAAATAAAAAAAAAAAATATTCAGTAAGCTGAATTTTGTTCTAATAAAAGTTTCATAACAATCAGTTCAGTGGTTGTTTTTTTTTTTAAATTTTTTTACTCGCAGTGATTTGAAAAAGTTTTGAGAGATTTCGAATTTTATCAAAAATCGCATTTTTTTCTAACGCTACATTCTCGGCTTTTCTCTAGCCATGGAAAACCTCAACAAACTGCCCGCAGGAATTACGTTAGTCGACAGCAGAACAGAGTTCTGAATCGACTATTTTATCTAATTTAAAGATTTAATCGCGCATTATTTAGATTTTTATATTATCTTTATAACTGTAATTAATTTCTCATTCCATTACTATTTTTATTTTACGTCATAAAAATGCACTTTTTATAACATCTATTAATTTTAGAAAAACTAATAAAGGTATACCTACGTTGATTACGTATAAAACGCATGTTTGGATTTTATAATAAATTTTCAATGCATTCAAACATTGAATAAGTAAATACCTAAATAATATTAATCTATATGGTGTAACGAAAAATTACGATTTAAGTTTTATTAGGGGAGAGTCGCCTAAATTGGACCATATTTCAATTTGAATTTCTGGGGGTCAAATAACAAAAATCCCGGATAATTTGACTATAGAACCTCAAAGTGCATTTCATGGCCATCTTTCAAAAAAATCAACAAATGTCAAAAATAATTGTAGATATTTTATTTAAAACAAAATAAAAACGCTTGCAAAAGTCCAATTTAGGAAACCAGGCTCATTAATTGGACCAATGGTTTCTTAAATTGGACCTCGTTACTCAATTGTATATAAAGATACAAAACAAAAATAAAAACGTAAATAATATAAAAACAAAAAATTTGTAGTATCATTAAACCTTTAACAAAAGAAAAATAGATAAAAAAAATTAAACATTTCATAGCAAGATAAGTAGGCTGCAATGTCTTACTTTTTGCAGTTATTACAATAATATTTTTTAATTTTTGACGAAACTTTAGAAGGTGCATAACTATTTCATTCTCGATTTCCTGTGAAAATACTGCAAATGTCCCCATTTTTTTTATACCATCATTAGCATGCTTATTTTTATTGTCTAAATGTCTTTTTAACGTTGCTTTTGGAATGCTAAATTGACGGGCACACTCGTTAAGGCCATAGTCATCGTTTCTATAAGCTTTAAGTGCATTTTCTAAATTTTGTTGGCTCCATTTTCCATATTGCCCACGCTTAGACATTCTGCCTGTATGAAGAAAAAAACTAAATTTTCAATGACTCCAAAATTATACCGGCCGACTCCTAAATTGGACCGGTCCATTTTATGAATCGCTTGGCGGTCCAATTTAGGAAACGGCAGGGTTGCTGTGAATCAAACGTCATTTTTATCAGAACGCGTAAATATAAATTAGAGGTTATGTCATTAAAATTAACAATAAGCATTATAAAAACAGTGCAGATTTTAAAAAACTTTCATCTACATACCTGGTATTTGTTTAGGGTAACGGTAAGTGGTGTAAAATTAACATCAGATGTGATGTTTTCCAAAAATACCCGATATTTCAGCGGCTGCAAACACTACAAATATTTCCACCGAGAATCACAACCGTCTCAATTAGTAGTTCGATCAAGTACCACGAGATGGTCTTAGTTTTCTGTTGTATAGGAGAAACTCGAGTGGTCCAATTTAGGAGCCGGTCCAATATAGGCGTCTCTCCTGAGTATTCTCTAACGGAAGTTATCCCTTGCACTCTTCAATCTTCATCTCAAATACTTTCCCCTCGCCTAAAAACAGTTACCAGAGGACAGTGTGGTTCAGTGGTTAGCGTCGCGGTTTTGGCTACATGTGAAAGATAACGTCGGTAATTTTTAAAAAGTTATAAGTTTTCCAGGATTTTTTTTTTCAATTTTTCGCCTGTATAGGATCTGTTGTGTGATTATCGGTCCTTCATTTGGCGTTTACCCGAACCCTTTAGCTTTAAAAATAGCGTCGGGAGAGCAGTAACCATTTTTTGGCGAGGGGAAAGGATTTGAGATGGTGAGTGCAAAGGGGAACTTGCAATAGAAAATACTTCTAATCATAAACTACAGCAATACCATTATTACAAGCCCCTTATGGTTCTCAAGTTGTAGTATTGGTGGAAGGTATCATTCGATATTTCAATTTAATAAAAATAATAATAAATTACTGAAAATATTAATTAGTTCAAGGCTCAGATAGTCCGGCAGTTGATACAAATAAAAAAAATATTACAGAATAGTAATTGATGTTTTTTCTTTCTTTCAGATCACAGATGTTTCGACCTCATGAAAAGGATTTTCATCATCTTCCATCGGGTAAGAAAAAAAACTTTATTAAATCTGAGATTTGGTTTTTAAATATTTAGTTGTTTTTTTTTTGCTCAATGTGGGTAGGCATCTACGTCTGGAAATTGTTTACAAGGCTTTGTTTGTTTTTTAATTTCGTTATTTAAATTATCTTTCGAACATATGTTTTTATAACACCCAGTACCTATTTCGTTATGTAATACAAATACATTATTAATATTATTTATTGTACTCGTATTTATGTAGGTACAAGAATGCATAATTAAAAAAGTATTTTAGTTTTTTAATGACTAGTGCTACACATAAACACCAAATAAATATTCAAAATTATTTTCTTAACTGCGTTCACCATCAAAAGACATGATGCATTGCGTTTTTAGAAAATCGCCGTTTTATTATGGTTTGGCCAGCCATAGAACGCCGGTCGAAAGAGAGAGGGGGGTAGAGAGAGAGAGAGAGAGAGATCGTAGATACTAAATTTTAGACGCTCAATCAACAATCTCTTTCTCCGTCTCTCTCTCATCCCCCTCTCTCTTTCTCCCTTTCTCTCTCTCCTCCCCCAATCTGTCTCTCATCCCCCTATCTCTCCTCTTGCTCGCCCCCCTCTCTCTCCCACTCTCTTCCTCCCGTCCTATCTCTCTCCTTCTCCCCTCTCTATCACCCCCCTCTCTCTCCTCTTCACCGCTCTCTCTCCCCCCTCTTTCTTTTTCTCCCTTCCTCTCTCTCTTTCTCCAGCTCTTTCTTGATCGGAATTCTTTCATTCTTCAATCTATAAATTACCCTGCTCTTGATTTTTTTATGGCGTAATTAAACTAAATCATGTAACTATAAACAATTAATTAAGCTTCGATCTTCGTTTCGCTCGAAAGAAATAAAACTTCAATATTATTAAAAATGTGGCTATACTTACTTTATTTAAAAATTTCGCATGAATATTGTCTAGCATTTATGCTATGCTTATACTTATATTAAAAATGGAATGTGAATAGAATATTAAAATCAAATTTACATTCCATCTTACGCTTTTGAATATTAAAGAATAATTTTCAGAATATCAATACATTTAAAGCTTACAAATTAGCTGATACCAAAATTTGTCTTGGGAAAGAGTAAACGATGCTATTTTATACAGGCGTTGAAGTCACTGACATTTTATTAGAATAAAAAATCAAATCACAACCGATTTATGTACAAGTAAAGTTTATATTACGTAAGCCCTCTTATATTGATGATGCTAATGGATTTAGGCCTACGGGAGCCCATGTTCTCTCATGTTAGTTTTATCTTATGTAACTTGTCTCAAGCTTCAATAGCATAACTAAAAACGCAATCAAATTAAATAATTACCAAAGTACAATTATGTATAATTAGTAATAATACTAATTACATATTGTCACAAATCAAAAATCCCAACAATACGGATGCATCTATCTTTGTTTGACTCGTCAAGTGTTAAATATAGATTAAAGAGGATAGCCATATTATGGCGGCACCTTGAACGCCAGGAAGTGACGTCAATTCGGTTACATATTATATACATGTGCACTAATAATTATGGGCTTGCCGTCTACCCGACAACTAGGTTACATGCATCATCGTTCAATGTAGGTACTGGGTTATATTTATTTTAGTGATGTAACCAGAAGTGCATTCGGTAAGATTATAACATATTCACAAACCGCTAACTTAAACGCTTGTAAAGTTGAATTTACATATCGCGGATTATCCGGTAACACCTTCAATATTACATACTTACTATTGAAATTTTTGCTGGATCAATGAAATAATCACTACTTAATAGAAAATACATCAATATATTAAGTTGTAAGCTTATACCAGGGGTCGGCAACTTGCGGCTCGCGAGCCGCATGCGGCTCTTATGATGTCAAGATGCGGCTCTCCAGTTCCATGCGCAAATATTAATAATTATATTATTTTATTTTCAAAACTCATAAAAAATATTATACTGCAAAAAAGACTTTAAACAGGATAAAAACAGACAACAGAGAACAGTGAGAATAGATGGAGTAGAGAGTATACGGACAGCTGAAATTTTTTAAATGTGGCAACACTGTTCTGTTTGTTTAGTTATTGGTGCACTGTGTCGTCAACGATCGCAGTCAGAACTTTTTTTTATATATACCTAATCCTAATCAAATACCATAATATTGAAATAAAAATGTTAGTGGTTCTTTAAAAACTGGGAAATTTTGTAAATTGTAACTTTTGGCTCTTCCGTCTCAAAAGGTTGCCGACCTCTGACTTATACAAAAAGAGAAACTTAACTAAGTGAAATCAATCAGTACAACAGAAAATTTATTAAAGCTGTCAGCAAAAAATGTCTAAAGAAGGATAAGTATTAAGAAGAGCATTAGTCAATTTAGGGCTTGAGAATAGCCGAGAGTGTAGCGGCGCTGTTGTTTACATGGCGTTGCTATGGTTCCTCTATTACAAGTCCCCAGTTCTCGGGTTCAAGCCCGAGAGCTGGTAAAGGTGTCAATTGGATTTTCAATTTAATATCAAAAAAAAAAAAAATAATGAATTGAAAATATGAATTGGTGCTAGGCCCAAATAACCTTAGCTGTTGGTGGTCTTTAAAACACAATTACCATTAGACAATTTACACATTTTCCCAGGACATCGCTAAACATAAATCCACCTCTGCGTGATGTAAAGCTCTATTTTTATCCCCGTGTCTTATTTGATTGATAATTACATACGATATCCGTATTAAGTATGTACTTTGGCATAATATTGTAACACGTTAGAAGCGAATGCTTCTAAAACCACTTTACTCCATCACAAGCCGGCTTCGCACACTGCAGATAAAAAGTTTAAATAAGTCAATATATCTAAGTGGACATAATTATATATACTGAAACATGTTCGCATCTCTCTTTAACGCATCTTGATTGACAGAGATGCGAACAACAAACTAAGTTTCATTAACCTTTGCGACAAATTATCACATGTAGGTAAATACATTTTTCTTGTATTATTATTATCATCGTGTATAACTACGCATATTAGATAAATTATAAGTATAGATATCGCAAAAGTCTACAAGCAATAAAGACATTTCTTCGATTCACAACCGTTGTTCACGTCGAAAAAGCAAAACCATTTGTTTTTTTTTGATGTGAAACATCTTATGTCGGGCTGTGAACAGCCGCGTGAGGGGAAATATGCAACGAAATGTTTGGTCCGCTCCTTCGCTGCTGTTCTCCCCACCACTGCGGCACTCTCTCTCTCTCTTGGCTCAGGCGTGCACTGTAATACACGCGGTGTTATAGTGCAGCAAAAAATATATACTACTACATAGAGAATACCACCGAGTTCAATAACGTTTTCTTTGATGTTTCACATCTGTCGGGGGTCCCAAGACCCACACCCTTTTTTTTAATTTTAAAACTGCTGATTTTTAAATTTTCAATTTGAAACTAATAAATAAAATTCTCATTTTAACTATATAGGTTAGTGATAAATTATAATTAGATACGACTCTATATTTTTAATAGGTATAAGGTTTATTTTTCTGTCTTATACAACCATTGAAGTTTCCGATGTTGTCAGATATGAAAACTGATAAAAAACTAGATTTTCAATTTTTATCTACCTACTAAAATATAATAAAGAGTGAGTATAAATTAGTACTAGACCCAGTTCAACCTTAGTGGCCATCCCACAAATAATAAATAAGTAATACTTAGAGATATTTGATAGTTTCCTGTCTGTACAATCATTGAAGTTTCCGGGTAGTTCTCAGGTTCCTAATCTAAGGACTGCAAATTTTTAGTTTGTTATTTTTTTAAATAAATAATATAGGTAAGTAGATAGATAAAAATAGAAAATCTGAGTTCCTACTAAACCCAGATAAACTTAGCAGTTTGTGGTCATTTCTTTAAAATTCAAATAAAACACGCAAATAATAGAAATAGGTATCCAAATAATCGATACTGGACAAATTATAAGGTACCCGACTTACACAAGCATTGAAGTTCCCAACAGTTCTCCGATAAACTGAGAACTAGTAGATAGTAACACAATTAGGTAGGTAAGTACTACCAACAAAATGTTCAGTTTGCCGAAAAATAATTGAATTACTACCTATACTTAGTACAGACTCAGATATACTCTAACAGTTGGTAGTTCTCGAGGTTTACGCCTTATACAGGCTTTGAAGTTTCCAAACAGTTCTCAGGTTTTGAAATAAAAAAAAATAAATAAATCTTCAACTTTTTTCATTTAATCATTCTTAATAAATTGAAGTTAATTTGAATAATCGAAAATCGAGGTTCCCGCTTTATACAAGCATTGAAGTTTCCAAAGGAATTGTCATGTTTTTAAATGTAGAATAAATTTGTACTGTTTATTTATTAAAATAATACAAAAATCGAAGATATTAATATGCTAGATTTAAACCTTTCAATAAGAGGATTGATCGATACTCGAGGTTCCCGTCTTATACAAACATTGAAGTTTCCAAGTCGAAATATAATTGCCAACGCTATTTTGTGTAAATTTCACACAAGCACTTCGGTAAGTGTGAATGTAACAGTCATTAAATTAACCGCGCGTCTTATATAATATTTTTTTACGCGAAGGGAATATAATTTTGATCGCCTTGGGCGCGTCTTAGTGTGCGGTCCTGCATGAAAGAACCCATATTTTATACAAGAATTATACAGGAACACAATAAAAATGATACGTACTTGACAGAGAATTATACACGTTTGTTATTAACTGCGATAATAACAGTAAAGCAAAAAACCTCAACCGATTTATGTGTTAGCAGGTTTACAGGTATCCAACAAACTATAGGTGTTACGCTTAATAACAGATCGTTCCTGAAACCTGTCGAGTCTTAATTCAATCGCATCATATGATCTTTATTCAGGTTTATATTTTGTTGATTTTTAGTTTGTGTCAGGCTGTGAGCATTCAAATTAGTTTGTCTATGTAGGTACCTACCTAAGTAATAAGTATTTTGTTGATGTCCGTCACGCAAAAACTTGCTTGGCAAATCCAAATGAATGTGACTATTTTCAGCTCGCTTCCCAATTCATGTTAGAATAAGTTAGCCAGAATAACGAAGGCTATACATTAAGTAATACCGTTATCGGTCCAGCAATGTATCCCACCCGCTGCCACCATTTGTTAACTGTGTAGCGGCGAGACCCAGCGTCATGAAATTTATACAGTTTATTGTGCTTGGCAAATCAAATTTATGTGACTATTTTCAGCTCGCTACGTCGGTCCCTTCCCGATGCATGTTAGAATAAGTTAGCTAGAATAATGAAGGCTATGCAATATTACCGTTACCGGTCCAGCAGTGTATCCCACCCGCTGCCACCATTTGTTATCTGTGTAGCGGCGAGACCTGGTGTCATGAAATCTACACAGTTTATTGTGCTTGGCAAATCTAAATTTATGTGACTATTTTCAGCTCGCTACGTCGTTCCCTTCCCGATGCATGTCAGAATAAGTTAGCTAGAATAATGAAGACTATACATTATTACCGTTACCGGTTCAGCAGTGTATCCCACCGCTACCACCATTTGTTAACTGTGTAGCGGCGAGACCCAGAGTCATGAAATTTATGCAGTTTATTGTGCTTGGCAAATCAAATTTATGTGACTATTTTCAGCTTGCTACGTCGTTCCCTTCCCGATTCATGTTAGAATAAGTTAGCTAGAATAATGAAGACTATACATTATTACCGTTACCGGTTCAGCAGTGTATCCCACCCGCTGCCACCATTTGTTAACTGTGTAGCGGCGAGACCCGGCGTCATGAAATTTACACAGTTTATTGTGTTTGGCAAATCCAAATTTATGTGACTATTTTCAGCTTGCTACGTCGTTCCCTTCCCGATTCATGTTAGAATAAGTTAGCTAGAATAACTAAGGCTATACATTATTACCGTTACCGGTTCAGCAGTATATCCCACTGCTGCCACCATTTGTTATCTGTAGCGGCTAGACCTGGCGTCATGAAATTTAGTTTATTGCGCTTGATGGCAAATCCATGTGATTATTTTCGGCTCGCTACGTCGTTCTCTTCCCGATTCATGTTAGAATAACTAAGGATATACCTACATTATTATCTACTGTTACTGGTTCAGCATTATATCCCACCGCTGCTACCATTTGTTAACTGTGTAGCGGCGAGACCTGGCGTCATGAAATCTACACAGTTTATTGTGCTTGGCACTTCCAAATGAATGTGACTATTTTCAGCTCGCTATGTCGCGTCGTTGTTTTCCCAATTATTTTATTTTAGAATTTAGACCAAATAACTAAGGCTACCTATACCTAGGTGTATAGAGTAGTATCGTTTAGAGAAAATGGCAACGTCATTACTGCACACAAACGAGTTTCGGGTCGGACGGATCTATGTTTTCTAACAAGGGGTGGTCAATGGTGTATCTCGACTGGCGACGAACAACTAAAAGACATTATTCATAGGACCACTCCTTGTTAGAACACATTGACAAATTCGATCCGAAACTCGTTTGTGCGTAGATATGACGCTACTACCTTCTCTTAACGATACTACTCTGCCTATTATTGCGCTCCTTGTGAAACCAGGCCACACAGCTAATAATTTATAACTATCTACCCCCCAGGGGGGACATTGGAATATAGTTGCTATCGCAAATTGCGTTCCGATGTTCTTTGGGAATTAGCGCTCCCAGGGACCGAGCTCGTACCAGTCGATTTGTGTATGTTGACTGGCGGATTCTAATACACAAATGGATTATTTGTTGTGTTGAAGACGCTAATGACCTGAGTTGTCGAGTGTCGACGCGTCTATAATCTACAATTAATTAATTAATTATTACTATCTATAGATAGTTATACCTATTTAATGGAAAACCGGTGAATCCTTTTGACATAATCCAAGACGGTTTTACGCAAAAAAAACAACAATTAAATAATTAAGCTTTTCAGTTCAGTGCAGATGACATCATAAACAATTATGTAAATAATTATTTTATCTTTTGTTTCGCAACATCTTTAATAGTTGCAAATTGTAATAATATCTCGACATCTGTATGATTTGGCCATGAACTGCTAATTAAATATTTGTTCTAACAACCGAATGTCGTCTATATACCTACCTATAGAAAACCTATGCAATCGACATTTGAGCAGACCTTCAGCTATCTGTATTATACTAATAGCCATGATTAAACAAATGACAACTTGACAGCGACTGTCATTTGTCGTGCTACAGGTATACAGGTGATTCATTAGAATAATTGCAATCTATGTTGTGCGCAGGGCAGTAGGTATATTGTTTATAATAGACATTAATATCAATGATACTTGTTTGATCAATTGTGAAGTTAAATGTGTGTTTCTTGAAACTGTCAATGAACCATAAAAGAGCCTTCCAATGCCATTGCAATAGACTCTTTTTTTTGCTTTAGTTTTTGTTTTGGACCACGTGTAACCTTCTGGTCACACTCTGACAAATGAAGTAATTATGGTAAAATTCTAGTGACACTAGGTATTAGAGCAGTAGTATACGAATAAGTATCTACATTAATAGTAAGTAAGTAGCATAATTTGTTCATGCCGTTTAAAAAAAGATTAGGTAGCCTACATATTTTGAACGCGTATGAAATTCTACAATGTCAATGTATACCTAAATAAAACTATAGAGTGCGGTGTGTTGTGTCAACGCAGACTGACTGTTTGCCTTGCAAGTTGGTGTGTATTGTCGACAAAGCGATTTACTCACACGTGCGTCTGCACGCTAACTAAAATGTGGTTGAAAAGTGGTACATTGCTGCGACAGCGTAACCACAAAATGTCGTGTGAGTTAAGCCTAAAACTACGTCAAGCGACCAATCAGATGCTGATCTGATTGGTCGCTTGAAATCAACAACACAACAGAAAGCAGTATACCAACCAATCAGATACTATGTGCATCCTAACGGAGCATATGTTGTTCACGTGATAACTAAGATATATTTGTTAGTAGGAAAGACTATAGCAAATTTGAGGGCAAAATCTAGTGTTCTCTAAAATCAAACTTCGTGTTATCTAGATTGCGGGTCAATCGATAAAGATTGTGATTTAATTTAGACAGAGAATAATTCGGAGGTAACAAATCAAAGTAAAATCGCTTTGTTTACATTGTTATGGGAATTTGCTCTCCTCCATGGACGAGCTATTTTCGTGCAAAGCAACTACGTTCTTTTGACATTTTAGTCACACCCACGTGTTCGTCTATAATTCATTGTTGATGTGAATTTAATACATTGTTACTTAATTATTGGAAAATATCCGTGTCGAAACAAATTATCCCAGTTTGGATCAAACTTGATTTGTGTCAAACATTAAATAATACTAGCCGTCCTGTTGCTCAATAAATATTAGTAAAAAAACTTTTTAAAGACAAGCTTTTATTTAAATGCACTAAAATGGAGAAAATAATTTTTAATAATAATTTAGGTCCATAATTATAAAAGCGTAGGTCGTGAACTCTATGATAGTTTATTAGTCACGACCCACGCTTTTATAATTATGAACCTAAATTATTATTAAAAATGATTTTTTCCATTTTAGTGCATTTAAATAAAAGCTTGTCTTTATAAAGTTACATACCTATTTATTTTTTAATCGACTTCAAAAAAAGAAGGAGGTTTTCAATGAAGAGATAACATGTTTGCTGAGGACAGTGTGGTCCAGTGGTTGGCGTCACGGCCTCTGGTCAGACTGTCGTGGGTTCGAGTCCTACCTCCGTTCATGGATGTTTTGTGATGTAATTTGGTTTTGGGTGAGTTGTTATTTAATGTAATCAAGACGCTAATGACCTAAATTGTCGACGCGTCTATAATTTACAATAAATAAATAAAAACATGTTTGCTTCCTGTGCGAACAGCTTTATATTGATTGAGGAGAGAGAAATTAGTAGAATATAGACGCTCGTCAACTGTATCGATTGGACACAAAACGAGTATTGACGCGAAATAAATTATGCAGATACGCAAATCAGCATCGTTAATTAATGTACACAGGAAATACTGATGAACTTACAGCGAATTTAATTATACTTTAATGCAGTGGTACTCAACTTAACTTTACTAAGTTCGTTACCATCTGCGGTCAAAAATATGACATGAGAGAATGATTACCTAACCTATAAATATTCGCAAAAACACCGTTATAAAGGGAGGTTATGGCAAACTGTCAGATATAGTTTACAATCATCGAGTAGGATGACACCACTTTCGCGTACTTTTGACCCGAAAAGAATTACCCAAGGGATGAAAACACGTTAGGTACTTTTGATCTGCGGATGCGCGACTTTTATTTTACGTCACTGGCATGAGTCAATATGGCAAAAACACCATATATATATCTCGTGCGTATTGGTATCACTCATGTGACGCTGGCGCTCGTCTTAACATACTGTCACTACTCGTCAGTAATATGCCTCATTGAGTCATTAGTATTGCGCATCTATAAGATATACAATCTACTTTTTTAACCGACTTCAAAAAAAGGAGATGGTTCTCAATTTGTTTGTATTTTTTTTATGTTTGTTACCTCAGAACTCCGTCATTTATAAACCGATTTGGAAACTTTTTTTTTATTTAAAAGGATATACTTTCAGATTAGTCCCATAGAAATTTCATCAAAATCGGTTCAGTAGTTCGGCTGATTTTAATAAAAGTGAGTAACGGCGTGTGATTCCTTATAAGGTAAATGTCACTTTTTGACACATCAGACAGCGTAAGAAAGCCGGTTTAATAAAAGTGAGTAACGGCGTGTGATTCCTTTAAGGTAAATGTCACTTTTTGACACTAAAAAGTAAAAAATAAAAAACTTTTTAACAAAAAAAAAAACCTCCTTCAAAAAGCCACTAAAAAGAGGAAAATAATGAAATTTTGAGGTCTGCGCCAATTTAATAAAATATGAAGTTGGTTAAAAAGAAAATATTAATCACTATATACTATACTTTTTAATCGACTTCATATTTTATTAAATTGGCGCAGACCTCAAAATTTCATTATTTTCCTCTTTTTAGTGGCTTTTTGAAGGAAGTTTTTTTTTTTGTTAAAAAGTTTTTTATTACACGATACTTTTGCACAAAACAGTGTTAAAAAATCAATTTGAAAAAAATTGGTCAAAAATTCAACATCAGCGGTTTTGTGTCGTGCCCCCAGATATACGTCCGTCATTTAAAAAAAAGCATATTTGGCCAAATGCTGGAACAACAATGTCTTTAACGTGTGTTAAGTGTCGGAACATGTGACAGTAGCCACGGGCTATCAGTTTTAGCTAAAGGTCGTTTAGAGGTCGTTTCCAACTTCGTCATTTACACTGCAGTGTGACTGTTGACAGATCACAATATGCTATACATATATTATAGCATATAACATAATATATACACAATAAATAATAACATATTGTGCACACCTACATGTGATTTGGACATGTACAGTGTGTTCGAAAAAAATGGGTATCGCGGGTACAAACAAATGACGTGAATAGCGCTAAACACAAATAATTGTATTCGTTGTCATGGAAACAAATGCATCCACTTTTATTACCACGTTTTTATTAACTCGCTTTCTTGTCTATCTGTCTGTTTGTTTGTCTGTTCGAATTTCGACCACTTCTCGATATCCAATCATGCCGAATTTTTGCACACTCCTTTGGTTCTGAAGACAATACAATATAGTATATTTAATATTATGGTAGATCCAATATGGCGGCTACCACAAAATGGCGGATTACTTTTTTCTTTACAACCCACCCGGCATGGGCATCAAATAAAAAGATATGACAAGTAGAATACAATAAGCTGTGTGACGTCATTCTAAATTAAATATGGCGGTCGACACAAAATGGCGGATTACTTTTTTCTTCACAACCCCCTCGACATGGGTATCAAATAAAAGGGTATGACAAGTAGAATACAATAAGCTGTGTGGCGCCATTCTAAATTAAATATGGCCGACACAAAATGGCAAATTACCTGTTTCTTTACAACCCCCTTGATATGCGTATCAAATGAAAGGGTATGACGAATAGAATACAATAAGCAGTGGAACGTCATTGTAAATCCAAAATGGCGGCCGACCAATTCAACCCCTATGGGGGTCAGAAGGGGGTAAAATTTCGGAAGACAAAAAAGTAAAAAATAAATATATTAGTAAAAAAAAAACTTTTTAGAGACAAGCTTTTATTTAGGTAAATGCACTAAAAAGGAAAAAATAATATTTAATTATTTAGGCTTATAATTATCATAAAAGCGGGGGTTGTGACAAATATACTATCATAGAGTTTACAACCCCCGAATTTATGATAATTATGAGCCTAAATTATTAAATATTATTTTTCCTTTTTAGTGCATTTAAGTAAAAACTTGTCTCTAAAAAGTTTTTTTTTACTAATACTTTTGTCATTTCTCAATGATGTAGTGAATTGTAGTCCATATGGCATTTATGTCAAAAAATTCTAGCAACGCCCCTGTTTTATGTCCGTCTGGTAGGCTGACAGATATTATTCTGATTGTTATCTAAGAATGAAATTTGATACTTTAACCTTCTAACAACACTAAATTTGTCGTAACTCAGTCATAATTGGTGTCCGGATAGCAAGATTCACTAACCCCTTATTTGTAGTATGCGCTAGATGTGATTACTAAAGCATCTCAGATCGAAAGCGATAGATTGGATATGCCGCTTACCATAAATAACACTATAGATACAATAACGGATTTCAAGTTACTTTGGCACCTACTGGTAAAAAATATTTAAATGAGCCAAGATATTTACATAAACTTAAAACCATGTAGGTATATTTTTAATTTTAAAAGTTAATTATAATAAACCAAGATGAAAAAATGGTTTTAGAATAAAATTTTCTTGTACAGAGTGTTTGTACATTATTTTGAGGTTCAGATTTTTGAAGCTATGCTTCTATAGGCGCGTTAGACGATTTCTGGGAGAGGAAAAACTTATGGATTCGCGTCACCGTCACGCTCATGTTATTAAAAGTATATCTATAGCTATGGCCAGCGGTGAAAGTAATATACTGGCGCACGCGCAGTGGCCTATGTGCAACATTAGTACTGTGTGTGTTTAATCGTGTAATGGAAGAGCTCTAAAAATTGCGGTATTGAATACCTTTTACCGTCAGATTGTAGTTTTTCAATAGATATATTCATAAAATCTATTTTTCATGCGAGAAAATCCACAATTAATTAGAAAATTTTAAGTTTTTAGTTAGACAATTTCAAGTTTCTAGCTTCAGCGATTTGGCCTGGGCGTTGATTGGTTAAAAAACCCTACGTCTTCGTACACACCCTTAGAGGTTGAATTTAATTGTAAAAACGATTTATTCATGTATTGTCATCGGGAATACATATGTGTACAAAATTTCAAATCGATCGGATACGTGGAAGTCGCTCAAAATTAACTTGCAAGATTTGAGCTAAACATAGGTAGGTACTAACATACTAACAGGTGAAGTTCAATAAAAGCTTAGAATAACTAGATAGGTACCTACTATTGATTTACATTTTAATTTATCCAATTATCATCCGAGCTTGTTATTAATATTTCCACATGAACTATGAGTGACAGCAATTACTGCATTCAATAAAGTAGTGCACTAGGCATTGTTTGTTTATTCATTGTTGAAGGTCTTGTTAGAGTAAAGATACGTAACAAATAACAATAGCGTGTGCTTTAAACCCAGCGCGCATGCATTCTGTGCTGTTCTATTCAAATTAAAAAAAACAGATGTAATTAATATAACAATACAAAAATTTTAACGCCGTGTATATTCACACAACATTCAATTATTTTATAGTCACGTGTCTGAAACTGATGCGCTTTTATTTTTTTGTTTACTTGACGGATTTATTAGTCGTTGCAAAAACAAATTATGTTCGCTTTTAATTAAAAAACATTGTGGTTTTTTACGAGCAACTGTTTTTTTTTATATTTATTTTGAAACTGTTTGGGGATGCAAAACAATTTTTATATACCTATATTTTGTACAAATAGCAATATCGAAATCCCAAATCTAAAGTATAGTTTATATAGCATAATTTTGAAATTCCTGAAATAAGCTTTATTTAAAGCCTTTTGGTTTTAGTATTTTAGGCTACAGAAGCTCACAAACATAGTCGTCCCTCATCTCACGTAAAGACGTATCTGCCATTTACACCAGTGTTACGCCACTTCGTGAGAAGAAAGACAGACTTACGGGCGACTGTTCGGTGGCATATCTAATTTTTTTAATTTTTGTCAGTTACGCCTTTGCATGAGATGCGGGACGCCACTTAGTGAAAAGAAAGTCACGCTTAAGGGCGGTTGTTCGCGGTGGCGTATCTAACTTTTTCAATTTTTGTCAGTTACGCCTTTACGTGAGGTGAGGGACGATATTATATTACTCTCAACTACATTGCTATACTTGTCCTTGGGTAGTCGGGCGTCTATAATGTAAAATATCTATCTACCTATAAAACAGTGTATTTCAACCTGTGAGGCGCGACCTCCAGGGGGGTCGCAGTCTGCTTTTTGAAACGATAGCCCTGTATTTCTGTACATACAATCGAACTTCGATAACTCGAACTACGATAACTCGAATTCTTGATAACTCGAAAATTTATATTATTTGATAACTCGATTTTTTTTGTGGTAAGTCATTTGGTTCGAATTATCGAAGTTCTACTGTACTTAATAACGTATGATTTTTTTAAAGAAATAAAAAAATTTGCGTGTAAAACTAATTATAATTTTATGCAAATTTTTATTTTTTTAGAATCTAAACGTATAGGTATATTTGTAGGTATTTGATCAGTTATCATTTATCAACATTAATTGACACCTTGGTTTATGATTACATAATTATATGTGGCTTTTTATTGAGGACTGTTTGTCTATAAGTATTCAAAATTTAAATATCCCAGATTTTTTTTATCTTTTCAATCTCCGAACGAAACCCTATTACTTAGCTTACGATGTCCGTCCGTCCGTCTGTCACAAGCCTCTATCTCATAAACATTAAAAGGTAGGTGGTAGCTAGTGGAAATATTCACTTACTGTGAGTTGTTGTGACATGAATCCTGGCAAATAATAATTAGAATTAAATAATTAATTGATTTTAATAAACTAATGTTTTTTATTTTACTTGATGTAGGTATACTGACTTTAGCCTGTACTTCTGTACTGTACTATAGGTATAGAGCTGTACTAAGTGAGCCAGTTGATAGCGTGTTCGACTGAAGACTTAAAGGTACCCGGTTCGATCCCGGATTTCGGATCGCAATATTTTTGTTTTTTTTATTCATCAAATATTATTCTGTTATTCAATACACAGGGTGTACCACAGAAAACCGAACATAAGAAAAACTCCATTGTGCAAATTAGTTAGGATCAGTGATTGCTGTGCCCTTTTTCATGCTTAAAACCATGATAATTAATTTAGTTGAGTTAGCCATGTGTATTCTATCGTTGTCACGCGCTACCCATTTTGTTTATGTCTTCCCTGTTGCAATCATTTATTTTCTATGTTCTCAATCCTGTGATACACCTGTATATTTTATTTAAGTTAAGAGCTACAAATAAATGACATAAAGACAACGAATTATACTTGATTCTTCAGGAGTTATTTTTGAGTTTTGTTAACATAAATAACAAATTTGTAAGATTTTTCTGTCTAAAAAAACTTTTAAAGGCCAAATCTCACATAGCGACGCGACGCGATAGTCCGCGAAGCTGCTTCGAATTTTGTCGCATCACTCTGCTGCCCCATCACTCTTGTGAGAAATGCTGCATTTGTAAATACTTCATTTTTGAAAGCAGCATTTTGTCGTGTCGCATTGCCATGTCAAAATAGCCATTTAATTGAACAAAATATAATCTGTTACAAAATAACATCAAATGACGACAGGAGAGCAAACAATAAACGAACGGAAGAGAACGTATCCACGAATGTATCACAAATTACTTTTAACAACACTTAACAAAATTATATTAAAAAACATTTTCTGACAGAAAAATTAATACTGGGAAATTTTATTATTCATAGTTGCGGTAAATTTTAGACATTATAATTTACATGGGAATGTTGCGCTAATTAAAATAACATCTCACCTAGAGGCGCTTCTTATTTTTTAATTACCGAATGATTTGGACATTTTGTTTAATGTAATCACATTTGAATGTGTTAAATATTCCTAAAATAAACTATTAAAATGATTGTATAATGAAAAATAAAACCTGCTGCATTAATTTGCATAATTTTTGCTAACTTTTTATCACGCGAAAAACACCCTCCGGATTATTAACACGCCTGTTTAAATATAATTACAAACGAATAAATATATCGGCATTAATACTACTGTTTCGATTTATTTAAAAAAATCAACTGCCGGGCATCAACCGTTTACGTTTCTTCTAAAATCAAGTGGTCTTTGCAAATTATAAATTCCTAGAAAAAAATTACCAAAACTTGGCTGGCTTGCAAATGATCACGCTAAGATAAAAGCATACTTTTCAGTTCCTCAAAAATTCGCTAATGACCTCAATTGTCAAGCGTCTATAATTTAAAATGCTGAAAAACGTTAGCGTCATCCAACCATTCCGCACTTGTGGCAACTTTCCGCACTTGTGGCATAAATAACTATTATTAAATGTCATTGATAATGTAATACCGGTCTAAAGATTGTAATCTTTGGCACAACAAAAAATTACAGTCTGTGTGTTACAACAAATATCATGGTTGCACGACAATGGTAACTACTGTTATATACGGATATTAAATAAACATTAGTTATGTATCTAACAAAAAAATCAAAAATAAACACTGACAAATTATTTCAGATTGTTTGCATTGCAAATGAACTGGCGTGATAATTGTTATAAAAACAGTGCAATCGCATCATACCATATGTAACGCTATACGTGTAAATAAAGCATACCATTGAAAAAGGGACAAAATGCCCCAATGAAGGCATTTTAAGATTGATATACGAAGTCTTCGGACTTCGAGTGAAAGAAGGGTCTTTGACAATAAGTGATAAATATTTATTCACACAAGATACTTGATATATAGCCGATTAACAAAAATTAACATGAACTATAACGACATGTTTAGGTACTTTATTACCATCTTCAGGCCCAGCGTTTTGTGACGCTGGGCCTGAAGATCAAGAGCCGAAGATCATATACGCAAGTTGTGAAGGAGTTTACTATTTAATTATGTCTTTGACAATAATTATAATTTTTTTGAAACCAAGGTGGAATTAATTAAAAATACAATTTTAGTATTTTTGTAACAAATTATTTTTAGTTCATAAATGCGCTATAATAGATGATACCAAAAATTATAAAATCTGAAGTTTTCACTTCTGTCGTGTGGTCATAAGCACACACCCATTTTTTTTTATGCCGTCGACACGAGAAAAATCGAGACGATTTTTCTTGTCGGATATAAAAAAATGTAATACTTCCTTATACGATTTATATTTTATAAATCTTAATAAAACCGACTTCGCGAAAGCCAAGAACATATTTTAATGTAGGACGATAAAAACTGGCCTCCAGGTTTACCACCTAATTGGCAATAAACAATTACATGATTTTAATTCCGACAAGTTTTAAATCCCGTATCGAAGTTTAACATACCCTAATATAGCATGCAGTTTTTGTGACGGACAGTTATTACTTTTTTTTAGTAACAGCAGGGTTCGTTCGTACAATTTCGCGTCTTCAATTTTTTTTTCAGACCCCATCTTCCGTTATAGTTAGACTTGCCATACGTCCGGATCTAGTCCGGATTTGGTAATAGTGTTGCCGTCTAGACAAGACAAGACTTTCAAAGTCTTGTCTTGTCTTATCAAGACAGACTTCAGTTAGTCGTAAGTCTAGATTAACAAACTCTTGTCTTGTCTAGTCTAATATCAAGACTCTAGATTATTTTCAAGATCTAGATTAGTAGTAGTAGGTAAAGTAAACCTTTACATACTACTACTTACTTTATCTAGACTCTTGAAAATTGTCTAGAGTTTTGGCAAGAGTCTTGATCTAGATAAAGCAAGTCTTGTCTTGTCTTGAAAATTTCTAGACAATTAGACTTTTGTAAGTCTTGTCTTGAAAATCTAGACAAGACTAGAGTCTAGAAAGTCTAGATCTAGACGGCAACACTATTTTGTAACCATGTCCGGACTTTTGTGCAGGCTGGTAATTACGTCCGGATTTTTAATAAATAAAAATAAACAAAGTTTTATTAAAGAAAGCCCTTACGTCTGAAAAGTACCTACGAATGGTACTCAGAATCAGAAGGAGCCAAACGAAGACGTGAAAATGAAGCTGGGGATGAAGAAGGACCGAGTCAGTAGCCATTTATATAATAATAAGTACATGAACATTATGTTGATTTTTTGAGTTTTTTAATTGCTAATATCCACCTACCTCACCTCTTCTGTACACTCTTCAGTAGTTTTATTCTTAGTTTTCCCAATTTCTACAACCGACATTTGAATTAAAATACCAAAAAAAAATTCGCGGCTCGCGCATCACGGTCGCCGCGATTTATCTCCAGATCTGCTGGACCGTCCGGACTTAACTCTAACAAATTATGGCAACCCTAGTTATTAGTGTTGCCGTCTAGACAAGACAAGACAAGACTTTCAAAGTCTTGTCTTGTCTTGAAATGTCAAGACAAGACTTCACTAAGTCTTGTCTTGAAATATCAAGACTTCACTAAGTCTAAATGTAGATTAAAAAACTCTTTTCTTGTCTTGAAAATTTCTAATAAAAAAAGGTGGAACCTTTGGTGTAAAGATACGAAATGTTACAATTACCACAAAACACCAAACCATAACAAACACTCTCGACGTACGTTTCGCCAACCAAGTTGGCATCATCAGGAGATGATTAAAACTCATCATCTCCTGATGATGCCAACTTGGTTGGCGAAACGTACGTCGAGAGTGTTTGTTATGGTTTGGTGTTTTGTGGTAATTGTAACATTTCGTGAAAATTTCTAGACAAGACTTTTGCAAGTCTTGTCTTGAAAATCTAGACAAGACAAGACAAGAGTCTAGAAAGTGTAGATCTAGACGGCAACACTATAATCTATAAGTATATATATTGGTATAAAAAGAAAGGTTTTGTTGAGAAGAATAGTTATAGTGCATTGAAGGATTTAGGGAAATTTGAAAACAGCGAAAGGCAATTGGCATCATTGCTAAACTCTTGTTTCTTCGAAAACACTTACGACCTCTGTTGTCGAGCGTCTGTAATCTACAATATCTGTCTTGTTTCTTTGTATTTTAATCCAAGCGCAAAAACATGTATCGAACCAGCTGTATTTCTTGTGGATATAAGTTATTAATACCTTTACCGCGATATGCTTTTAAGTACATATAATCTCATCTGTGAAATATAACATATTACTTTGAATGTTTATGTTTAATTCTTCCGGGTCTGACTTCATGTTGCTTGATTGCAATACACTGCTAACGACCAGCCGATTTTTCTTATTCAATAATCGGCATTAATTATTTGCCGTTCTATATGTAAAACGCATAACAATTATTTATTAGTGCCATAAAATCGGATACATGAACCCACGGCGCAGGCGCGGGTCTTAAACCGATTTGACCTATTTAGTTCGATCGGAGGACCCACACATTAGTAGTTTTTAAAAAAAACCGTCGACGACATTTTATCTCTGAAGATGACAGGAACGCTGTCGAAACGTTACATAAATAAATGCAAAATTAAATATCAGTTTTGTGTCATTATTTCGATTCGCCAGTCGAAGACTTTGTCTACACTATTTAATTTATTACTACGTTACGAAAAGACGCTAATGACCTTAGATGTCGACGCGTCTATAATCTACAATAAATAAATAAACTACGTTACGATAAGGTGGACCAACAGTGGTAAACGAAACTAGAACAGAGGGCGGTTTACAGGGGAACGGAGCTACCCCCGTGAGGGTGTCCCTCCGGATGTTAAATTTTTTTTGAAATATTGACTTCTGAAAATATATTTTAAAGCATTGTGGGGACTTTCAGGAAACAGTTCTGCTCTTACCAGAACACGTCCCAAAAACCAGTACGGTTACTGGGTTTTGCGGTATCACGATTTAAGCTCGATTTATATTATCCGGTCAGACACGGCGCGGGAACGTAGCGTTTCCGGCAAGACACATTTTTACATGCATTTCAAATACGAATATTTATACTTAGCGGATCCCGTCCGTTCAGACACGTATCAATACTCTATTTGAATTGCATGTAAAAATGTATATCTTGCCGGGAACACTACGTTCCCGCGCCGTGTATGACCGGGTAAATTAAATCGACCTTTACGCAGGACAGTGTTGCCAAACAAAGTACCATTTTGGATAAAACAGTACGGTTGGTCACGTTATGTAACTACGATATTTTTAAATATTTTTTCTTCTTCTTCGATAGATAATGACAAATCTTTCATAATTAAATATGAAATATATGTATAAAAAATGTATGTCTGGCTCTGTATATCACATCATGGCTAATATAAATGGTGAAAAAACGGATTAATATAGAAAAAATTCCCAACAAATTTAAACATTATTCACTAAACACTGTGTTTTTAAAGATGTTTGGTTGTGACTAAAGCAATATATTAGTTGTAATGTACTTAATATAACTTATAAGGTACCTATCTATTTAAGTTTTAGATCATGGACTCCACATTTTTACATGTCTTGTCCATACCTATTTGCTAACATCAAAATAAAAAAAAAATATTTACGCGTGGTTCATATTTCAAAGAATTCATTTGTAAATACAACAATGAGAGTTGAGTTTTTTGTGGTTATAATATAATAATTATTAAATAGACAGTAGCCATTCCACAAACAAATACTTTTCTTAACGTAATCAGTCGGCGAACATGCCATCGTGATGTTAAACGTCAAACAATTAAGATATACAAGGAACAAAATCAAAGACCACTGTCAGGACTTGAACCCGAAATTCCCAGTTTCCGGCTGGTTGAGTTACCTCTTACTCACACAGTGCCCCGAGAGTGGGATCTGTTCTTTTCCTATATATACATATTTCAACACTAAATCACACTTCATGCGAGAGCGGATTTAATTTTAATTTATATTTATAACTTAAAATTAAATCCGCTCTCGCATGAAGTGTGATTTAGTGTTGAAATAGGTATATATAGGAAAAGAACAGATCCCACTCTCGGGGCACTGTGTGAGTAAGAGGTAACTCAACCAGCCGGAAACTGGGAATTTCGGGTTCAAGTCCTGACAGTGGTCTTTACTCTTTGATTTTGTTCCTTGTATATCTTAATTGTTTGACATTTAACATCACGATGGCATGTTCGCCGACTGATTACGTTAAGAAAAGTATTTGTTTGTGGAATGGCTACTGTCTATTTAATAATTATGAATTCATTTGTGTTTACTATACGAAATAAATGTTTGGACTATGGCTTCAAATTCGTATTCCAAGCCTGTATTTTAAGTAAGACGGTTGTTTAAACTTTAATTAAATATTCTTAAATAAATTGATATTTGATATTATATAACATTAATTGTTTTTCGATTCCATGTTACTTTACTGAACAATCAAGTCGCAACTATATTCATGCGTTACGTTTACAAACAAATTATACGCACGTTAAGTTTTTACAGTCAAACCTCACTATAACGAAACTCTCTATAACAAAAAAAATCTCTATAAATACATACAAATGAATGCAAAGTTTGCATTTGTGTTAGAAACACCTATCGAAATGACGTAACAATATGATGCAACAATGGAAAAATTCATTCTTCAAACCTATGTCACCTATAACCTATAAACTTGGTTGGTTTTCCATAAAAACCGATACTCACTCCGTAACGAAAAAATGGCTCACTCACTAGTCCCTTGAGTTTCGTTATAGAGTTTTGACAGTATATAATATCTGCACTAGCTGCCCAGTCCGGCTTCGTCCGGGTGCAAATCGCTATTTTCGATCACTTCTCATCACCCTTTTTAACCAACTTCTAAAAAGGAGAATGTTAAGTCGACGGTATTTTTATATATATGTTACATCATATTTTCTGAATTTGTGAAGCAATTTTGATGAATCTTTCTCTAATCAATAGGGCATACCTTCAGGGTGGTCCCACATAAATTTCACTTAAATCGGTTCAGTAGTTTTTTTTAAGTTTAATAATCAAATATCAAGGAAGAAGTCGGTTAAAAACGCACTAAAAAGTAGATAATATACTTATAAGACTATTCGATTCCGCACATAAATTTGGAATAATCAAGATAAATATAAAATAGGAAGAAATCCTTTCCAAAAGTTTTTTAAATTCATTTATTAAGCGCTAATTTTGTTTATTCTGAAGATGGACTAAGTTCCGAAAGCGCTTAATAAATGAATTTAAAAAACTTTTGGAAAGGATTTCTTCCTATTTTATTTTTATTTTTACTTATAAGACGTTCAAGTAACTAAAATGGCGCCGACCTCAACATTTTTGTCGTAGTGTTATAATATAGCCTTATGTTACTAATCGAGCTTTTCGACAATGAAAGAATTTTTCAAATCGGTTCAGAAATTCTCGAGTTTTAAGGTATATCTACAAAATTCTTCATTTACATAATTGGTAGGTATTATAGATAAAAACTAGAGTAGCAGCCTCCTGACATAAGCATTGTCAAATTAATAAATTAATTTGCTTAGTTTGTGTACTTTCTTTAGTTATTTTTATCGTATAACTTTAGTTACAACCAAATATCTTATAAAATATAAACTATTACGATATGCAATATCTATTTACCTTTCTATTTTCAGCAAAAACGATTTTATTTCCAATAACAATATCAAAACGAGAACATTAAACAATACCAGTTCGCAAATCACACTTCTCTCTTTTAAGTTTAAACTATTCGCACTTAAATTTAACGTTTTAACAATCACTTTTAACCGCAAACCACTTTCGATTTATATTCGTATCGATCGACTTTTTATCCCATCTGTTCAACAATCGACTTTCTTATATTTTTTTTAATAACGTTCAAACAATTGACCTTCGTATGTTTTCAAAACAAAATGCAATCGCAACAATAACAACACACTCACTGTCTTATTCACGACGTCTTTAGGGGGTTGATGGCGTCGCGACGGCGGTGGCGGTGCAGCAGGAACGATGCTACAAATAAGGACGAATGAAAATAATTGATGTAATGCGGTTTTTGTATTGGGTTCGAGACCGTTGTCGGACGGAGTCTGATTTAACACTGATTCACAAAGACCTTGCCTCGCATACACCAACATCCCACCAACGGTTTCTCTCGCTATTAACGTGCGCTGTGTGTCTGTATGTGTGCTCGCCTACCTGTTGTCATTTTGTACAGGTGAGGCATTTTTAATTTTCACCTGGCGCACAATATTGTCGATGTGTGCGAAAGACCGATCGAAGGTGTCGGGCGTAGGGATTGCAATCCAGCAACGTTTTCAATCCAGCGGGATTTTTGCTGGATCGACATCAATCCAGCTGGATCCAGCGCAGATCCAGCAATTTATCGATTCTTTAAAAATACTTAAGAAACTTTTTTTATTTCGGCTGGTCACTACAAATCAGTAAAACTTCTTACACATTTAGATAGTAAACCTAACTTTGGTTCAGTTTAACACTTGAGATAATTTAACTTTACATGTTTAGTTTGTATATAATGTAGGTAATCTATAAATTATATACTTTCAAATATAATTCTACTAATTAATTTATATTAATATATTATAGATAGATAGATAGATAGATTGGCAACGGAGATGGAATAGTAATATTGAAAATGCACAATGGACAATTGAACAATTTTCACTTCGAAACAACATTTTTCCAAGCATTTGTATCAATTTTTTTTTGTAGATCTGAGATCAATCATTTGCTTTTGTGTGAATACAAACTGACAATTGGTTTGCGTCATTATTTGGAAAGTTAATTACTTGCGGATCCGCAGCGCTGGATCCAGCAGGCCGAAAAATATGCTGGATCCAGCTGGATTGCTGGATGAGGGATCCAGCAATTGCAATCCCTAGTCGGGCGTCAGGCGTCGGGCGATAATATATCACAATGAGGGGCCACTATATTTTTTTTCATCAGATGACGCTAGTGGCAAGAGGGGTCTACGTCAAATGTTTACATTTTTTATTCGGAAGATGGCGCTAGTAGCAAGTAAGGTCTACGTCAAATGTTTAAATTTTTTATCGGAAGATACATGTCAATGTATATTACTTTTTCTTTAAATTTTGCTGTCGTTTTACTAAAGGTAAAAATAAATTAAATTACTACGGGTCAAAGTTGCTTAGAGTTAGGAAAATGTTTTCATCTACTTTTTTTCCGCCTCTATTTCCGAATCACCTTATATATAAACCCTAGCGGCCCCGTCTGGCTTCGCCCGGGTGCTTTGCTCGTTCGCTTGAATATTATAATTACACTACTCACTCGCTTCGCTCGTTCGCTTGAATATTATAATTACATTACCCACTCGCTTCGCTATATATATAAACCTTCCGGGAACAATTCCGTCATACATGATTTTTGCGTACCTAACTTTAACCGTTTACGCAGCGCACGCAACGGAAGCTCTCAAAGGAATAATTTTTCCCGTTTTTGCACATTTTTCATTGATGCACCGCTCCTATTGGTCGTAGCGAGATAATATATAGCCTATAGCAGGGGTCGGCATGTAATTATAGGTGGGGTCCGGATACTGTTGAAATTTTTTATCGAGGTCCAAAAAAAAACAACTACTCTTTACTAATTTTTTATTTTAATTTTCACTCCCAAATAATATGAAATACAATAGGTAGGCATAATTGTATTCAAAAATCAATGGGAGAAATTACATTTGCGGTCTTAAGTCAGTTTTTTAAAGTTAGGTTCACGCGGGGAGCCGCTTATGCGAACAGTGTTTCAAGGTGGGCGATCGTTAATCTTGCAGAGTGATATTGGTTCTTCAAAATGTGCCTCTTTGTTACCGCCACAAAGCACTCGAAAATTAAACTTTCGTAGCGGAAGGTACAAAAAAATATTTTTTAAATAATTCAAACAAATTTTGGTGGTCCAGTTTTTGACCTTCCACGGTTCGGACTTGGACCGCGGTCCGCCAGTTGCTGATCCCTGGCCTATAGCCTTCCTCGATAAATGGACTATCCAACACAAAAATAATTTTTCAATTCGAACCTGTAGTTCCTGAGATTAGCGCGTTCAACCAAACAAACAAACTCTTCAACTTTATAATATTAGTATAGATTAATTAATCCAAAATAACATTAAGATAATTTTGTTTATATTCTTCAAGATTTAAATTTATTTTTTGGGAAATCAATAATTGTAATAGATACAATTTATAAATGTATGTAAAATATTTTTTTTAAAAACGGTAGGGGTCACTGTGCGTGTATACAGATCAAATTCCACTCATTTGTAATCTCGAAATATGTAAACTCACAGCTTGAGCTTTTATTTATAGTTCGTTGTGATCGATTCGAGCCGCACCTGGGCTGCAATGCATAGATTGCTATGTGTGTGTGTTATACACATACATTTTCATATTAGTGCACTGTTACCTACATATAATGCTGTGTGAGTGGACACTCAATGGCGCTCGGAGTTCGCTCAGCGAGAGTTCGCCAAGTATCTTACCAGAACTACTGCGAGATGCTCAGATTACTTATTGATTGAGAGTTACGTCATTTTCTTCTGCCACTGCACCATCAGATTTTTTACTTCCCACCTCTACTATGGTAGGGAAGTAATGGATTTAGTCCGAAAAAAATATTTCGAGATTTTAACAGATCTTCACGTTTTGAGACCCTAGCAATCGTTTAAGATCATTTTCTGACTAATGTCTCTCTCTCTCTCTCTCTGTGTGTGTGTGTGTGGGTGGGTGTGGGTATGTGTGTGTGTGGTCAATTTTTCGCCTTCGATATCTTAAGAACGGAACAACATACGGGCATACCGATTGTTCTATTGTGTTTATCAGCCTTTAACTTAGATCTGATTAGATTTTGAGTCAAATCGGTTCAGTGGATCCTGAGATATTAAAAAAAACGTTCTCAATGTCACGTATTAACATAGGTAAAAAAAAATATAAATGAATTCTAGTTTCTAGTTTCTGGCGTGATGATACTTTATCAACCAAACTAGACTTGAGCTTTTAAATTTATGATTTTGGCGTTTTCGGAGATTTTTTTTGTGATTTACATGCTAAATAAAACTTATTTTTTTCGATCAGGTTTTTATAGGTAGAGAATTGCGTGGCGTGCAAAAGATATCTGTATTCATAGAAAGATATACAGTGTATAAAAGAAATAATTAACTTAATATATACTATTGTTTAAAAATAATTTGTAAATGAAGATATTCTTATAGAAGAAATCACGCTGAATCGATTCTGACCATTCTAGAAAATATAAATAAACATTAGTAAAAAAAAACTTTTTAGAGACAAGCTTTTATTTAAATGCGCTAAAAAGGAAAAAATAATTTTTAATAATTTAGGTTCATAATTATAAAAGCGTGGGTCGTGAACTCTATAATAGTTTATTAGTCACGCCCCACGCTTTTATAATTATGAACCTAAATTATTAAAAATTATTTTTTCCTTTTAAGTGCATTTAAATAAAAAGCTTGTCTCTAAAAAGTTTTTTTTACTAATATTTATTTTGTTCATTTTAGTCTTTTAACCATATGGTTATATAAACAGTATATGAGAGATTTTTAAGTTTTCTTAAAAATGCCAAAAGTAAGAAGACCCCCTCTTTGTACAAATTTGCGAAATTTTTGAAAAATAAATTCGACCCGATTCGTTTGATATTAAGTCTATAGAAAAAATAACGCTGAATCGACTCCAACACCCCGCACTTTTAGTTTCAAAGATATAAACAGTATCTGAGAGATTTTTGATTTTTCTTAAAAATGCCAAAAGTAAGAAGACTCCCCTCTTTGTACAAATTTGCGAAATTTTTGAAAAATAAATTCGACCCGATTCGTTTGATATTAAGTCTATTTATAGAAAAAATAATGTTGAATCGACTCCAACACCCCGCACTTTTAGTTTCAAAGATATAAACAGTATCTGAGAGATTTTTGAGTCTTCTTAAAAATGCCAAAAGTAGGAAGACCCCCCTCTTTGTACAAATTTGCGAAATTTTTGAAAAATAAATTCGACCTGATTCATTTGATATTAAGTCTATTTATAGAAAAAATATCGCTGAATCGACGCATTAGAGAATTCGGATCGATCTGAGCACAAAATCGAACTTCGTAAATAACTTTTGTGAGTAACTGTATACATAAGGTACATGTATAAAGGAGATAATATTATATAGACGTAACCAACACATAGATAATCTACTATACACATGCAGATTTATTAGCAGACCTGCTTGCTTGCCGCTTACCGGAGCCAGAGGCATCGTAGAGCTCTGCCCACGCAAACTCAATGAAAATTGGCAGAAATGATTACATCGTTCTGTGCCTGTCCTTGTCTAACATGATAGGTGCCGCTGTGGGTGTCTATTGATACATAGTAACATTATTTATACAAGCTTTCTGTAAAAGAATGGCGAGTTTTATCCCCTAATACAATAAAATTCTATTTGATATAAAAAACTGTTTAACAAAAAAATAACCTCCTTCAAAAACTAATCAAAAGAAGAAAATAATAAAATTTGCGATGGACGCCAATTTAATAAAATATGAAGTCGGTTAAAAAGAGCGAATTTAATTAATATCTACTTTTTAACCGACTTTATATTTTATTAAATTGGCGCCTATCTCAAAATTTTATTATTTTCCTTTTTAACTTCCCATTGGAAGTTATTGTAATGGGTCCGAAAATCGAAATCAAAATGTATAACAAATTTTTATGTTTCAAGGTCACTACACTATTTTTAGAAAGATGTTTGTGTGTGTGTACGTACGTACGTACGTATGTGTCCCTTTCTTTCTAAGACGAAATCTCGAGAATGAAAAATGATATCGACTACGTTTACGATAGGGTGCCAATCGACACGTATTACGTAAATATGATCTGAAAGAAATTTTTTCAAAATCGGTTCAGCCGTTCTTTTTTCTTAACCAAATAGACCCCAAAAAAGTAGATTTTACACAATATCTCGCGAATAAAAAATTATATCGATTTCGTAAAGGTGTCAATCGAGGCGTGTTAACGTCATTTTGATCCGACATAAATTTTATAAAAATCGGTTCAGCCGTTTTTTTTTTTATTGTTAGAAATAAATAATAATTATGTTTTAATGATTAAAATGATTACTTTTCTGTGTAATATCTAATTTAATTATTATTATTAAATACTTATCAAACTGGGAAGTTCGTCGTATGGACCTCAAGGGTCGCACTTTAGTCCTAATAAACGATCCACCTCACGGCTTGTTTTATTACTTTTTGAAGGTTTTTTTTGTTAAAAAGTTTTTTATGTCAAATTGAATTTTATTGTATTAGGGGATTAAATTCGCCAAGCGAAGTTTACGACACAAATGATTTCACATTTTTTTTGAAAATACTGAAAATGTAGTGAAAAGCAGCTATTTTATAGTGGGTATGGCAAACAATACCATATATATCTCGTTTGTAATGATATATATCGTTATCACTCGTTTTAACAGATACTGTCACAGCTCGTCAGTAATATGCCTCATTACGTAACTAAATATACAATCTACTATATAAATAAAATTCAATACATTTTTAGTATTAGAATATTCAGTAAGAAGTATGGTTTTTGTTACGTATTTGGATTGTCATAAAATAAAATCAATAATTTAAATACGCATCCCACAAACAGGACAAAATATATGTTTGGAAAGAAGGAGGTCGACTTGTTTTGTTCAAACCTACACTTTGGAAGGCTGTTCTCGGTATATGAATGACGACACGTGTCAAGTGTACCGGAGTACCACCATAATTCTGCGGTCACAATCTAAAATGGCTTATGTCGAATTTTTGACAATTTTTTTTTGCTTTCCTATACTTAATCGAAAATTCAATCCGCGTATCTTTTTTACTTGGATTGCACACGCATAGATACCGTGTTAACAGATGATCCTAGGCAATATAGTCTGTCTATATCGGTTGTTACTGACTGCTGCTGGCTAGGTGGCAGGACACGGTATGCGTGTGCAACCTTATTTTTTCTCTCTTCTTCTTGCAGAAGAAGTAATAATGATCTCTCGCTCTTATTTCGAGTTGATTTTTCCCTTATCACGCGGTGTTACAGTGCAGTATATAGGATTACGTCAGCATAACAGTTAGTTGCTGCTTTTGAAAAAATATATACTACTACACAGAGGATACCATCGAGTTCAATAACGTTTTCTTTGATGTTTCACATCTGTCGGGGGTCCCGAGACCCACACCCGTTTTTTTTTAATACAAATGAATGCTTAAGTTAGCGTTACTGTTATAGGAACACCCATTGAATGACGTAACATTGCAATGCAACACTAGAAAAAATCATTTTAAAGCTAAGTCTATTTGATTCTTGCCAGTTCTTAGATCAGAACCTGAGAACGGAAGTGTTCTTTACTGGTCAGTTGGATATTTTTAATTTTTTTCTGACGATTTCTTGAATTTTTATTCTAAGAATTCTAATTAATCAAATATAACACGTGGGATTTAATGTTTTGAGACTTCCGAACGAACCGTATAAGTATACAAATAAATTTTAGCATTATATTGTACAGTTAACTTGCAATTCTTTCAAATTATCATGACTAAAATTTCTTAGAATTCTTATTGGTAATTGGATTAGTTTTGTGTGTTTTTAAAGACCACCAACAGCTACGGTTATTTGGGCATAGCACCAATTCATATTTTCAATTCATTATTTTTTTTAATAATAAATCGAAAATCCAATTGACACTTTTACCAGCTCTCGGGTTAGAACCCGGGAACTGGGGACTTGTAATAGAGGAACCATAGCTACGCCATGTAAACAACAGCATTGCTACACGCTCGGCCATTCTCAAGCCCTTGGGTTAGTTTTGTCATTATACTATCATAATAGGTTACAGGTCCTTAGAATTTTTAATTTTTGGGAACATTAAACGCCAATAGAGTCTAAATTATAAGAATGAATGAATTGTAGATTATAGACGCTCGACAACAGAGGTCATTAGCGTCTAATAAATTATAAGAGATATAAAAATGTGTGCATTGAAATCGGCGTTTTTAGGGTTCCGTACCTCAGAATGAAAAAAAACGGAACCCTGTTTTTGTGCAAGATGACCACTCTGAACAATACCTATGCGCTGGCTTACAGAAACTAGAAAGCATTGTCAAACAATGATATTAGACTGTTACCATTTAAGTATTACAGTTTTTATACATGCAGAAACAGTCTAATATCGTTGTCAAACTCTGTCATTCGTAAAACATTCGTGACCTTGAACCTCGACTGTCTGGCAACGCAGGCACGATATCGATGAGGACTTTTCACACGTTTTTTAAAACACCATAACGAATGTGTATACAAAAAATTAGACTGATGACCAGTCCTATACTTCCCACCTAGTAAATATTTGCAAAAAATAAACACTCTTTTTTTATTCTTTGAAAAAAGCATGGCCCTCTTTGTTGTTTCTGATCTACTGATGGCTAGCTTAATATAGCAAAAATCATGGTTACCTTGATTTACGTACAATTTTTATTTTTTTTAGTAAAATATTTTTTTTCTCGAAAACTACATTTTAGAGAAAAAAAATATTTTTTTCATATTATAACATCTAGAATTCATTTATATTTTTTTTACCTATGTTAACACGTGACATCGAGAACGTTTTTTTTAATATGTCAAGATCCACTGAACCGATTTGACTCAAAATCTAATCAGATCTAAGTTAAAGGCTGATAAACACAATGGCATGGCCGTATGTTGTTCCGTTTTTACGATATCGAAGGCGAAAAATTGATCGCATACACACACACACACATACAGAAAATGATCTTAAACGATTGCCAGGGTCTCAAAACGTGAAAATCTCGAAATATTTTTTTCGGACTAAATCCATAGTAGAGGTGGGAAGTAAAAACGAATTATTTCGCAGTGAAAATCTTGAATGACTGGGCTAGTTAATAGAAATATAGCATACAAAATTATAAAGGTGAGAACATTAAATCCAATTCAGGTGTAAAAATCTCCACAGTAACTGCACTTATGTCCTACTCAATTCATTTTGACAAGCGCATGGTGTTTATAAAACCCACACGGCGTGTTCTACCTGACATCTCATACTGTGATCCTCACACCCAAATAAATGCAATTTACATAGAAAAAGTATATCGCTGTGTCACAGTCTGAGTTTATATTGCATTTTATGCAGTTCATCGCATACTTTGGTCGCTCAACCAAACTGTTTAACTCGAATACACTTCGACTTAACCCATTCTCCGTTCCCGTCTTCCATGAAACGCCAAATGAACGACCAAGAATTACGCTACGAGATCCTACAGGCGAATTTTTTTTGGCTACGTGTGAAAGATTACTTAATTTTTAAAAAGTTGTAAGCTTTTCCAGAATATTTTTACTTCCCACCTCTACTATAGTAGGGAAGTAATGGATTTAGTCCGAAAAAAATATTTCGAGATTTTAACAGATCTTCACGTTTTGAGACCCTAGCAATCGTTTAAGATCATTTTCTGACTGATGTCTGTATGTATGTATGTGTGTGTGTGTGTGTGTGTGTGTGTGTGTGTGTGTGTGTATGTGTGTGTGTGGTCAATTTTTCGCCTTCGATATCTTAAGAACGGAACAACATACGGGCATGCCGATTGTTCTATTGTGTTTATCAGCCTTTAACTTAGATCTGATTAGATTTTGAGTCAAATCGGTTCAGTGGATCATGAGATATTCAAAAAAACGTCCTCAATGTCACGTATTAACATAGGTAAAAAAAATATAAATGAATTCTAGATGTTATAATATGAAAAAAATGTAAATATTTTTTTTCTCTAAAATGTATAGTTTTCGAGAAAAAAAATATTTTAATAAAAAAAATAAAAATTGTACGTAAATCAAGGTAACCATGATTTTTGCTATATTAAGCTAGCCATCAGTAGATCACCAAACAAAAAAGAGGACCATGCTTTTTTCAAAGAATAAAAATTAAATTGTGTTTTAAAGACCACCAACAGCTAAGGTTATTTGGGCCAAGTCGAAAAATAAAAAAAAAAAAAAAAAAAGAGTGTTTATTTTTTGCAAATATTTACTAGGTGGGAAGTATAGGACTGGTCATCAGTCGAATTTTTTTTTCAATGTTTCGCCTGTAGGATCTGTAGTGTGAATCTTTATCCTTAATTTGGTGTCTACCCGAACCCTTTAGCTGTAAAAATAGCGTCGGGAGAGCTGTAACAGTTTTTAGGCGAGGAAATTGTAAATTGTATTTTAAAGACCACCAACAGCTAAGGTTATTTGGGCCTAGCACCAATTCATATTTTCAATTCATTATTATTATTATTTTTTTTTTTAATAATAAATTGAAAATCCAATTGACACTTTTACCAGCTCTCGGGCTAGAACTCGGGAACTGGGGACTTGTAAAAGAGGAACCATAGCAACGCCATGTAAACAACAGCGCCGCTACACTCTCGGCTATTCTCAAGCCCTTTTAGGCGAGGAGAATGCAGAGGGTAACTTCCGGTAGAGAATACTCCTAACAATTTGACTAGCTCTAGAAATCAATCAACTTATTATTAACTGACTCTACTTTTCTTTTCAGGTGGCTCAAATTAACCAACGCGACTTCCATCAGCTGAGTACCCGTAAATTTTTCGGTACAAGATGACCCATAATGGTAAGTGTTTCTTTATCGTCTCTATAAATTTAGTTTTTGAACATTGATCATTTTTGCACGCTTCAGTTGTAAAAATTTCGCTCGTCAGCTGCAATAATACAATACTAACTGTCCTATTCCCCCAAATCGAGCAAAAAATAATCGTCTTTTTTAAGACATAACCTATTTCAATGTTATTTAAAACTACCTATAAATACTCACTGAAATCAATATTTTCTTCCCTTTTCCCATGTATTCAAATTATATTAACTTCCCATTGGAAGTTATTGTAATGGGTCCGAAAATCGAAATCAAAATGTATAACACATTTTTATGTTTCAAGGTCACTACACTATTTTTAGAAAGATGTCTGTGCGTGTGTATGTGTGTGTACGTGTGTGTGTGTGCGTGTGTACGTACGTACGTATGTGTCCATTTCTTTCTAAGACGAAGTCTCGAGAATGAAAAATGATATCGACTACGTTAGGGCGCCAATAGACGCATATTAACGGAAATATGATCTGCAAGAAATTTATTCAAAATCGGTTCAGCCGTTCTTTTTTCTTAACCAAATAGACTCCAAAAAAGTAGATTTTACACAATATCTCGCGAATAAAAAATTATATCGACTTCGTAAGGGTGTCAATCGAGGCGTCTTAACGTCATTTTGATCCGAAATAAATTTTATAAAAATCGGTTCAGCCGTTTTTTTTTTTTTAATTATTGTTAAAATTAAATAATAATTATATTTTAGTGATTAAAATGATTACTTTTCTGTGTAATATCTAATTTAATTATTATTATTAAATATTTATCAAACTGGGAAGTTCGTCGTGTGGACCTCAAGGGTCGCACTTTAGTCCTAATTAACGACCCACCTCACGGCTTGTTTACTGTTAATTTTGATAACCTAAACTATAAAAGTATTTAACTGTCAGTTCACATAATGCAAATTGTTTTTCCAAAGCATGCTTATAATATATCATTTATTTTGTAACGTTAAAAATTGATTTTTCGAATATTCGATTTTTATAACCCTTAAAATCCACTTAGAGCAATTCTGAGACATTATTGCACATATGTAATTCGGGGCCCTTTCAAATGACACCTCGATCGTCAAAATCGGTACAGTAGTTTAGAAGGAGATAGTCGCACGAAAAAACGCCTGACATATTAATATATAGAGTTCGAAAATTTATATAAAAAATGTATTCTTAAGAACCGTTTTTCGGAAAACTGAACTTTACAAGCAGCTTTATTTGTTTGAGAGTCGCTGCATTTCCAGCATCAATTAAACAAACTTAAATAGGAAGGCGTCATGCATTTTTGATAAGAATATAAATTTATTTATTTATATTGATTCCGTTAGATCTACATGAGTTGTGCGTGAGATGGTTTTATAGTTGAAGGTTTTTATTTTTTCGTTGCCACATAAATAACCTGTCAATAAAATTGATATTTTTTCACTGAAAAAGTAACGAAGATGTAAATTACGCTTCCAAACTGTAAAATCTGTCAAAAAAGTATTATCAATAAAAAAAATTTTAGTTAAAACACTAATAGACCGAGAGCTAGTGACAATTTTTTGGTGTTATTTATTCAAGGCCTTATTTTTGTGAAGATGTTGAGGGAGGCATATTAAAGTACCCTGTGTAAAGGATTTTGCTAGATACCGGTATGGGAAGGATGCAGACCGCCCCCAACATGTAACAAAAAAATGGTCACAATTATTATTGCTTCAAGGCTGAAATTGTTTGTATAGCTTGTCGGTGACCCAATAATGCCATTATAATATTTGCAGATCGATTAAGTCAAAACTTCCGTAACTTCGATACGACACGAGCTAGAAAAAAATTTTCGAAGTAAATTTATCCGTTAATTCATTAACTTTTCGACTGGGATAACAAAAATAATGTCCCTAAAGTGCAACTAACCGTATCATATTGATTTGTCTTGGTTTCCTTGTTCAATTTGAAAATGATATTTCGGCATTTATAATACCCTATAATAATAGATCCACAATTTAAATAAACCCAACTATTCATTAGCGTTCACCTGCTGAATTTAGAAGGTAGACGGCGCCTACTTTGTTCACTCTGACGCAGGGCCGGATTAACCATGTCGGGGCCCCTAGGTAATGCAATTCTCGGGGCCTCTTTTCAGCCGTTTGAAGATGATCAGCTCTTTTTAAGTTGATGAAAGGATGTGAGTAACTTCCAGAGGTCTGATCGACTCTAAATTTGGTATCCTGTCCTGTTCTAATAATATGGATGCGTTACGTAGCGTATTGTATGATTCATACAATACGCTACGTAACGCATCCATATTATTACCTAGTTCTACTACTCGATACTAGATGGTTGTGTTCTGTAAGTATGAAGTATTTCATCAACTAACAGCATGCGTCGAAAAAAAGCAATAATACGTATTGTCATTGAGGATACAAATTTTCCAATTAAATTTTCACTCTACGAAACATTTTCTTTTGTGCGCGCGCGGGGCCCCTAGCCGATGCGGGGCCCCTAGGCAGTTGCCTACTCTGCCTAATGGTTAATCCAGCCCTGCTCTGACGAGTCGCCACTGAAGCAAACAATAGTCAATCATTTCTAACAAACGTCTTGTTATAGGTTTTTGTTATTTATTATATTTCTACGTATTTTAAATTAGCAATGTCTACGTTGTAGATAGACCGGTGTTATTTGAGAACGCATCGTGAAAACAAGTCGTTTTATCCAAATTTAACATTTCTAAGAAACGCTGCAAATGTTTTTTTACTCCTTTTTCTGTTTCGTATATCGAATAGACGAAGTTTCTTGTATTTCATTAAATTATGTAGCAGACAGATCTCATTTATTTTTGTATAAAAAATATCGGTAAATAATATCGTGTTTGATTGTGAAATATTGAAGTTATTTTTTTGTTGTTGAACCAGATTGATAAATTATTGTTGTCAATATGACATCCCTAAAACCTCAGCGTTTCTTAAACCCAACCAAAACGAAGTTTCTTGTATTTCATTAAATTATGTAGCAGACAGATCTCATTTATTTTTGTATAAAAAATATTGGTAAATAATATCGTATTTGATTCTGAAATATTGAAGTTATTTTTTTGTTGTTGAACCAGATTGATAAATTATTGTTGTCAATATGACATCCCTAAAACCTCAGCGTTTCTTAAACCCAACCAAAACGAAATTATTATCATTAATTTAAAAAAATGGACTGTTTGGTGTGCTTTACCCACATAAGAGCACGGTTGAAGTTATATACAGTATGTAAACAAGTAAGCTGCACATAGGGAAATTAGCATTGGAAAAAAATGAATGGATCAGAGTGAGCCAGGGCTTATAATGTACGTATTTATATAGAGTTGCTATGGTTTTTTTAGTGTTTTTATTTAAGTTTCAATTATTTTTATTTTAATAGTTGTTTAAATGTCAAATGAAACAAAAAAAATTTAAACTAAAATAAAAACACTAAAATAACCCTTGCAACCCTATATAAATACGTACATTATGAGTCATGGCTCACTCTGATCCATTCATTTTTTCCCAATGCTAATTTTTCTTATGTGCAGCTTACCTGTTTACATACTGTATATGCACCCCACTTTTTTATTATTTATTCCGCTGACGCAGCGACACAAAGTGCCCCTTAATTTGTGTCTTAATTATTTTCTACTTTTTGGTACAGCTGATGATTTAAAATAAAACCGTTTAACTTAAAAGTCTTTTTACTCATTTTTATTTTCTAGTTTTTAGTTTGATTTCTGAACCCTATCATTATGCAAACTCCTCATCCTTTCAACTGTCCACCTCCTGATTCCATCATCAGACCCTCGTTACCAAGTTGAAATTATCATAATATTGTATTCTCACGGGAACTCAATGTGTGTGCGAAGTTTCATAAGAATCGGTTAAGTAGATGTAGTTGAAAAAGCTGTCACAAGATTTGAAACGAAGATAGTAACAAACAAATATACGGGGTTAAGCTAAATAATATGAAGATAGTCAATATTGACCGAAACGGTCGTCTGACTGTTTGATTGATAATTAATAAAATTGATTAATAAAATTTTTGGGTATCAGGTCTAATGTAATAGCATCATTATAAATTTAATTGACCCAAACGGCGTTCCTGAAATATAAAGATTATAAGTAAAACCGTTTAAAAACAGTTAAACCTCATTTTGATAGAACCGACCTAGTCAGCAGTCAGTATAGAGGTTTCAAATTTCTTATATAGGTAAACTGACAGATACGTCGAGTCGATGTTTTAACAAAATGGTATAGTTCGGCCTTAATGTAACCGCTAAAAGTTAATCAGAACGGGGTCTATCAAGTATGGTCGGTGCCCTGCCGCCAGTTTCGACGTCACAACAGAAGGTTTTTATTCGATGACGGCAGTCAACCTTCTGTTTCCTTATCGGGCAGTGCTGGTGCAGTTTTCGAACCTACATACACATACGTATTATTTATCCCACGTGACCACACGACTACGTTCACTTGTTTGATCTATTGAAATCGCTACACTCATTTGTTATTTAACATGTGTCAAGTTGCCCACAAACGATTTTCTTATTTTCAATGATGATGCTAAAGGCAGAGAAAATTCCGCTACACTTAGACCTAAAAGGGTTCATTTTTCTGTCCCAATAGTTACCTAGGTACTTGAATTACAGTCATCTGCTTTCATAGAAAGCAATCAAGTTATTTGAATAACCTGGCAAGATTAAGTTCCCAAATTTGTTCGTTTGTTCTTGTCCACAAACGATTTTCTTATGATGTTGATAATGGCAAAGAAAATTTCGTGGCATTTAGGCATACAAAAATGATCCATTTTGCTGTCCCAATAGTAACCTAGGTACTTGAACAGTCCTCTGCTTTCATAGAAAGCAATCAAACGATTCGGGTAAGCCGGTAATTTGTTGATTTTCCAAGTTTGACTGTTGAAAGATTTTATGTCGCTAAAGCAGAGCACTTGCAAACAGCGTCGTAGCCTAGGATCATCGACGCCCCTGACAAGATTCTGAATTTGCGCCTGATTTTACGCTCTTTGCTTGAAAATAATCATATTCGTGTCGCTGATTGCGCCCTCTCGTGGTTAGCGTCATGTGTCGGAGATTTTCAATCTAGTGCCGGGAAATTGCGATCTAGTGTCGGGAAATAGCGATCTAGTGTCGGGGAATTGCGATCTAGTGTCAGGAAATAGCGATCTAGTGTCGGGGATTTTCGATCTAGTGACGGGGGGTTGCGATCTAGTGTCGGGGGATTGCGATCTAGTGTCGGGAAATTGCGATCTAGTGTCGGGGAATTGCGATCTAGTGTCGGGAAATTGCGATCTAGTGTCGGGGAATTGCGATCTAGTGCCGGGAAGTTGCGACCTAGTGTCAGGAAATTGCGATCTGGTATCGAGGATTTGCGATGTAGTGTCGGGGAATTGCGATCTAGTGTCGGGGATTTGTGATCTAATGTCGGGGAATTGCGATTCTTAATAAAAGAGATGCAATGTTTCGGGTGGTCGAAATCGATCAGCGTGATTTTTTTCTACAGGAATATCTTCAGGTGCAAGTTATATTTAAACATCGAGCGTCTATAATCTACAATTCATTCATTTATATTTAAACAGTATTTGATAGATTTTTAAGGTTTATTAAAAATGGCAAAAGTAACTATGGAAAAAATCGCAAAATTCTAGAAAAATAAATTTGCTCCCATCTGTTTAATATTAAGTATACTTATAGAAAAAATAACGCTGAATCGATTTCGACCACCCACGCCCCTCTATCTCATTTAGTTTAGGTGATATGATTTAAATTAGAAATGTTTTAAAAAACAATTTTTTTATTTACTTGACCTAATCTAATCGATTTTAAAAGTCAATCGGATACAGCAAAAAGCAGACTATTATACATACGTTTGTGCAATGGTCAATTGCTGACTTTTGTTCGTCGTTTGAATCAAGGCTCAGCCGATACTTAAAACAACGCTTCAAGGTCGTTGTCTTACATTTTATACTGGTGACATCGGATGGAATTTTAACGAAGTTTACAGTTCAAGCATTTTAACGCTGCTTGTAACTTATCTCATGCCTTTTTTTAATCTTTCATAACTTATATTCATCAGAATACTTTACATTTTTAGGCGTAACCTAAGTATAGCGCTATTAGTGCAGGACATAGTGGCGCAATCGCTCGAAAAAATGCTAGGATAAACCATTTTTCTTTCGTCATTTTCAGAAAATTTTTCTGATTATAAAACTTTTTGTTATTATCATTCCTGGAAATTGTTTAAACCGCAAAAGTATTATCTCATTCGCTTCTTACGCTTCATAAAGTGTTACAAGCTAATATCTCAGAAAGTGTTGGTTGTAACTTACAGTAAATAAAGTTTCGCATAAAAACTGTTTGGTATCAAGGCGCACGTATGTTGGTAAAACAGATTTTCTTCTCGATTGGTATGCTGAGGTTGGGTCAAGATCACCTCCATTTTTTTTTTAATCAGACTATGTGGATTTTTCACGGAAACTTGTATCCGTTATTGAGACAAACCCAACGACTTAAGACATAAGGTTATTTAAGGTCACTTCAAAGTCATAAATAAAGAAGTTGTGTAATATGAAAATAACAAATAATTAATCAAAACGTAGTGCGAGCGGAGGAATAATAGGAAATAAATTAAGAGATATTTCTGTGCAAAATTTTTAAACACATTGCATAATTTGATATAAACTTTTTATTACAGTATTTTTAAGAAACTACAAATATTGTACACGAGAACACAAATTCATTAAAAAATACAGTTTTAAATTCGTATAAAGGAATCAAATGATGCTAAAAACCAATCGTCATAAACAATATCTATAAGAAATATAAAACTGATGTTTTAACATCAAAATAATAATAATAAACTATTAAATTTACAGAAACAAAATAAAAAAATTAAATAAAATTCTTTAAAATGAAAACAAAATAATCTAAAGAATTGTCATAAAGGTATTATTTTTGACAATTGATTTATCAAAATTATAACTTTTTAGGATTATTCTACAACAAAAATAATTAAAATATAACTAATTAAAGTCTTTCGTAACTATTATAAAAATTGCATTATTAAAAAAAACGTCTTAAATAATTTTAAATAAAAAACCGTATTTTGACAATACAACAAATATAGGTAGGTACGATTTAATACCAAAATGTTCTTTAATTAAACGCATCCGTTTTTGTCTTCAACGTCGATTTTCCTTTTACGTTGTTTGTGTGTCAGGCTCAGCCCTTAACACCCTTTTTCTGTAAAAATACAAACATGGCCGTCAAAAAACAAATGTGTGTGAATTGGATTCATCCGGATGAACATGCAACGAAAGAAAATGGGTATGTCTGTATCGCGGGTACAGGCAGATTACGTGAATACCGTTAAACACAAATAAGTTTAATCGTTGTCATGGAAAGGAATACATCCACATGAGATCTGAGATCATCTGGTTAGTTGCTTGAAACTCAACACAGTAGAATAATCATGCGTCAGGTACTTTGTGCACGTGATTCATGTGATTACATAACTGTTGGTGGGAAAGACTATAGTAGATATGTATAAATAAAAGTTCAATTAAAGATACTCACAGTTATTTCCCTGTCGTGAGATGAGGTGACGTAACACTCTGTCTTGGGGTATGTGCCTTGGGCATAGCTGCATGGGGCATAGCAGAAGCATTGTCTTTGTTGTTCGACTCCTACTAGCTGGTTAACTATGGCGTTACTCACTACCTGTGAGAATTGTTTCCTCTGACCGCCCTTCGACGAGAGGAACGTAGCCGAACTGAACGCGGCACCTCCGGTCTGTTAAAATAATTTATTTATTAATTAAAAATACACATGCGTCCATCTTGTCTGTCGGTATTATTCTTAAACAGATTCCGATGATATCACTTTTAAATGATATTCTTCAAAAGTATAAATAACAAGCTCTAACTCCATTTAAATAACTCTGGAAGAGGGATGAAACATTTGGTGTAAAGGACACTGAATACTAATGCACGTTTTGCTAACCATGTTAGCATCATCAGGAGATAATTAAAACTTTATATTAGCATTCTCAGGAGATGATTAAAACTTTTAGTTCAATCATCTCCTTGACGGTGCTAAAAACAAAAAAATTTAATCATTTCCTGATGATGCTAACCGGTTTACATATTGTATAATAATTATGTAGGATTCTGCCTGTAAGGTGGCAATAAGTTATTTGAATGGAATTAGAACTTATTACTTGATTAAATCCTAAAGTAGATTGTGAGTAGGCATAATCCGATAACTCTTAGAATGACACAGTGACGTCATCAGCCCATTGGCGGCAAAGCACCGCCCTTACTTAGCAACGAACTGTCTTCTTGAGAACCGTTACCCTCTCTGCTGCTCTCTAATGGTTTTTACCATAGACGGCGTGTATTTTCTATTGTTGGAGCCATTACAACAGGAACAATAGCCGTTATCGAGTAATCACTTCACGGTGTCATTCTTATAGTGTTGTGTCTCTACTTACCCTCAAAGCGAAGTCAACGCAGAAATCGCTATCGTGATCAATGCTCTTCTTAAGTTCAGGGCTGCCTTCAGATTTCTTCTTGGCATCAGAGAAAGTATACGCAGCATGCGATGAGAAACCAACAATAGTTTTTGCGATTTTAGAGTCTTTTCCAACAACTTTAATGTCTTCCAAAGGCGTGATCACATTGAAGGTTGCTCCTAGTCTCTTGTAATTCAAGAAGTCAATTATTAAACGTCCGGTAATTAACTGTGAACAAAAATAAAATCTATTAAAAATTATCCCAGCAACAATAAACACTAGCAGGCGTGGACTGGCCAGGAGCACTGGGCGCTGAAGCGTTCCGAGCCCCCGGAATCGGAGAAGGTCCGAACCCTCCCATTGCCCAATCCCAACAAATTACTCAAGTTTCTCCCTCGGGCCCCTACAAATGTTAGCGTCTCTGAAAAAAGGTAGCCTTTCGAAGTTTGCATTTATTTTCCTTAGCAAGAAAAGGGGGAGCTGAAAAAAATAGACGCGCAGTAAATAATTACAAAGTCTACTTACGGGCCCCCGGAATTGGAAAAGACCCGAACCCTCCCATTGCCCAATCCCAACAAATTACTCAAGTTTCTCCCTCGGGCCCCTACAAATGTTAGCGTCTCTGAAAAAGGTAGCCTTTCGAAATTTGCGTTTATTTTCCTTAGCAAGAAAGAGGGGGGGGGGGGCTGAAAAAAATAGACGCGCAGTAAATAATTACAAAGTCTACTTACATCGACTGGGAAGGATTTCACGCATCGTTGAGCCGGAACACCGATAACGGTTCGTACGGCATTGGGTCTGAATGGATAGCGACGGGCTTCATCATACGCCATTTTAACAGATGAAAGGCCTGAAAAGATTATGTTCATTCAATTTTTTGTAAATACTTCTCATCTCGCGGGATATTTTCATAAATGGTTGTTCAGTTTTTAACGTACCTAATTGATTTCGAGCTACAATTTTGACTGCATATAATTTCTCAATGAAATCATCTACTTTCTCGCAGCCAGTCTTGATCAGTTCTGGTTTTTTATATGTACTGAATTTAACGTGATCGTTTTGACCGGTGAATTGTATTTTGCCATTGGTTGTGAAGACATTTGGATAACGATCGACACCGTGACCAATCAGAGCGAAATGTACATCACTGAAAATAAAACATTCATATATTTCAAGTTCAACTGTTTCATTGCTCGTTTGTTTAGCTTCAGCATTAAGACTATTCCTCCAGCAATCTCGATTCAGGTATTTGTTCAAATATAAAAAGAAATTAAGATATGATCAACTAATACTTTTTGTCAAGCTAAAGAAAAAATTGTTTGGAAACTAAAGAAGAGTAATTAAATCCTCTGGAAGATCACTTCAAGATGAAATCAAAATTCACATAATATTAAGACTTGTAATAAAAGAGAGTTGAGTGAACCTGTGCTCCAAATTGGACCAACGAAAAATAATGAGTGGAAAATAAAAAAATTGTTAAATCCATACACAAATAGAAAATATTTGTTGACTATTTTCGTCCATAATGGTTAAGAAATATTTTCGTGCAATAATAACAACTTGTGACAAAAATAAACTTACGTGATTCCCTTTCCTTTGAAATCAGCAGTGAGCTGTTGCACCAACGGTGACACCAATTCTTTGTATACTGCTTCGTTGTTTTGGAGCTGTTCTACTACAAATATTACATCAGCTTGGTTCGTTGGAGACGTTACTGTTTTGAATTCGCCAGACTTCAATGGTACATCTCCAGCATCACATTGCACTGTAAATGAATGAAAATAAAGTTTATTGAATGTCCAGTACATTCATTCATCAATTAAAGTTGACCATCATATTTTCGCATAGCTAAAATATTAAACCGACTTCTCAGTAAGCGATACTTAAGAATAAGAATAGTTTATTGCTAAAAAAGAAGAAGCAATTGGATCGGATTCAATCATAGGATTGCTCTTCCATCTGTCCTTCTAAAATATCAATTAACTTTGCTGGGGTATTTCACGAAGAAAGGTAAATATTTCGAGAGGTGGTTGAATTATTATTTATGGGAATGGATAATTCCAATACATTTTCTAAATTAAAAAAATAATACATACCGCATTGATCTGGTAGGGTGGTTGGGATCAAGTTGGTCTTGCAAACGATATGGTAAGCTTTGGCAAGCAAGCAAGGAACATCTTTTTGACCAGCTTGGACAGCGTGTTCACAGGCTACACGGAAGTTGTGTGGATCGTAGTAAGGGAAGCAGAATCTGTAAACATGAAAGTAATATGTTAAATATCAGAATTTTTTTATCAAAGAATGTTCACGATAAGAAAGAAACAAGAGTAATTTTCGTCTTACTTGAAGTTTGAACTAGAAGAGAATAAATCGGCACAAACTGGACTGGATGAATGGTGACCGATATCATGGTTTGGTGTTTTGGCAAGAGGGCAGCTTCCTGTGAGTTTGTATGCATTTCCAAATTGATCTTCTGATGCTACGATCTGCAATAAAATATTTAATAAAACAATTACTTGGCTTCAATTATAATTGACTTTCGCTTCTAAAGATTGCTTGAATTTTGGATACAATATTTATGGTGCTAGGGGCTTGACTTCAGAAACTTTTCATTTTAATTTAAAAAAGTGTCAAGATTTGAGGCTAACACTATTAAAATTGCATTGGTGTGCAGTATCGTTAAAAAGATTTTTTTTAAGAATTTTGGTCTCGTTCTTCTTACCTTTCCTTCTGGAAGTACGAAGTCATCGTAGGATTCGTCATTACCATTTCCAAAGAGACCACGTAGACGTCCTCTGTAGAAACCAGATATTCTGACACCACACAGACGCAAGTCCGGTTGACAGTTGACCATCACTCCTTGATATCCGTATATATTGACAGATTCGTAAAGTTTCCAGGCTTGGATTTGTTTGCTACGAACTGAAAATTCAGTGGGTGCTCCATTGTGGTAAACTGTGCCGTCGTTCTTGATTGTGACAGAGTCATGATCATCAGTAAGAGTGAGAGAATGGAGATGTCCTTTGGAGAGTGAAGCTGTCAGAGTGAAATTTCCATCGAGTCCGTCTTGGGCGAGGATGTATTCGCAATCTCCTGGGAATGTTAAGTGTTTGCGATCGAAAGTGAAGATGTGTTGACCATCGACAATGAGAGCATCCACTGAAAGAAAATTTTAAATGATGATTTCACTTAATCAATACGTATGTTATGACCTGGCGCTCACAGAACATTTTTAATTGCGCATTTATTCGATTGTTCGCAGAACGATTCGCGTATTATTTAATTGGCCGATTTAACGGTATGCAGGTTCATAATAGCGCTTGGTAACCACTCATAAAACTAAATAGTCGGCTGAATAAAAATTGCTTGTCAGCGTCAACCTTAAGACACCGACCATCCATCGATGGTCACTCACTTTTTTATTACTAATATAATATCGGCGCGACGAGAAAACAGAAAATATTAGTTTGCAAGGGACATACACATCTGTTGATGTGTAACTCACAATAAAAATCTAGATGGAAGAACGCGTGTCCAGTTTGCCTTGTTATACCGATATCATTCGAAAACAGCAAGGCTGATTTTCGTTAAACTTGGTACAATATCAATTGGTACCCAAACTTAAGTTTTATCCAGCTATTTTTAGATTAAGGTAGGGTTCTCATGAACAATTGACATCCATACGAACAATGAAACAAACGTTACACTTACATTCATAAGGTGGAATGTAACGCATCGGGTCGAAGCTTGTCGGTTTGTACGTGTAGAACAATTCAATCAAACTTGGAAGATCATCCTGCAAGAGGAATCTCAGAGGGCTGAATCTAACTGAAAGAATGGCTGGTATTCTGTAGAACGAAGTACTGAGAGAAGCCAAAGGCAGACTCTGGATATTGAACGCATCTTGGTAATTCTGAATCTTTCCACCGGCTTGTTCTTGGAAGAATTTCACCAATGATTGTACAGCCCTCAAGAAACTGCCGTAAATCTTCTTTAATGCTTCGGCTTCATCCACCGGTTTGCGTTGCAATTTCTGAAAGAAAAAATATATAAATTAGTAATTGAAGCTCTTTTACGTCCAAGTTTTAGAAGCGTCTAAATAACTGATAGTTTTTTTCGATTGATTTACCTTTTCGACGTATTCAAACGAAGCGCCAATGAACTCTTGTAGTTCAGGTGTTGGCATGGCTTGTTTAACTGTGTTTGTAATTTCTGTTAATACGTTCAGAATTTGTTCAGAAATATCTAAACCGTGTGTGAGTTCCTTATATTTTTCTCTTATGATTTCAGTGACTGGAAGTGCCTTGATTTGTTCAATCACAGCTGCCACGAGATTTGTTAATTCGGTGTGAACCACGGCAAATGATTTAGTTAACTGCTTTCCGAATTCTGTAAAAAAGGCATGGTTTAAGAATGTTTTCTTTCCTTAAAAATTTTATCGTTAAATCTGTAGTCTATTTGTCAAATGTTTGATAATATAAGAATAATAATCCTCAAGTGAGATGATCAGATTTCTATACTTCAGAGAATATGCCTTGAGACACCTTCCTTTGACACGAGCGTCGTGAGCTAGAAAATTATGCATTGCCATGAAACTTTCGTATTAATAATTACCTGAAGTGTATTCGCCAAAGGCGTCAGCAATTTGCTTGAAATCAGCTTCGTAGGCTTTGAATACTTCAGCGACCTTTGAAACGTATATGAAAATAACTTGAGTAATTTGTTGAGCAATATTGATCAAGACATGGAATATCTTGCTGACGCTTTCTTCTATTTTTGGATAAATTTCTTTGGTAATTGTATCGCAGACCTTTGAATAGTGTTCAACAAAGATATGTTGGAGTTTTTCGATCAGTTCGCCAAGTTTTTGTAAGAATTCAGCTGCGGCGGTTATGAAAGCTCCGAAGTATTTTTGCCTGTTGAACAAAATTAATATTTTAGCTCGAAACCTTCAGTTAATAAATCAAAGACCACGGCATCATAATGTCACTAAATTTAAAATGTTTCTTTCGGTTTTGCGAGTTTAAATCCATGGCTTCCGGATGGATGCCGCGTTTATTGGAAGCAATTCGGCAATTCAAACCGCGAAAGCTTCAAATCAAAAATTTCTTTGGTTATATTTAGCATAAAGCTCATGACGGCGAAGATTTAATTTTGAAATAATCACGTCGATATTTTTTTCCTAATGCATTTTGCTAAAATTTTATAGCTGAGTAGTGCTTTTTTAAATATTTCGCGAATCTTGTACACCCAATTTTAATAAATCATAAGTAGATGAACTTACATGAATTCGGAGACTTGTTTGAAAGTTTCATCGGATACGATCTCTTCCTGTATTATTTTAAGTTCTTTCTTATAAGCTTCAACTACAGGTTTAAAGTTTGGAGTTGCTTTTTTGACTTGTTCTTGGAAATGAGTTATTTCCGATTTAACATCTTTTTGGATAGTGTCGACTAGTGTTTTATATTGCTCAAAAGCATTTTGGAAATCTTTGCGAACGTATTCCTACGAAACGAAAACAATATTAGCAAACAAAACAAAAACATTTTATGTATAAGTTTCATGTAGAACCCTGATGATAAGATAAGGTGTAATCTTTCTTAAGGAACCAAATTTGGTACCTATAATAGCGTCAATTACAATATAGGCTTCAAACAATACAAGAAATAACCTAATTGCTTACTAAACAGTGACAATGTAAAAAATTCCTTAAATTCATATAAACATGCATCTATTACTCTCTTAGTTTAATTTTTAATGGTTCGAATAAATGCACGAACGTCTGTAATTAAGTAAGATCAAAAACATAGTGATTATTCCATCGATCCCGCTAAATTTCCTTTATCAATTCAACCAGTATATGGATATAGCTATATTTTGACTTTTCTTTATTTTGTTGAGATCGCCAACCGCTAAGGTTATTTGGGCCCCATTAATATATTCGGTAAATTATAATTTTTTAAATAAATTAAAAATCAAATCGATACTATTGATATTTTTACCAGTTTTTTAGATTAAAACTTGGGAAAATAAACTGAAAGTCCAGTTTATACTTTCACCCTCCTGTAAATAACGACGATCCAACTATCTTGACTATTATTGAACCCATATTTTTTTAAGGCCACCAACAGTCGAGACTATTTGGGTGTAGCACAAATTCGTATTTTCTATTTATTATTATTTTTTTAATAATAAATTGAGAATACTCGAGTCCATAACACAATCATTGTAAATTGTCGATACTTACAATTACTTTGTTCATATTTTCGGTGCTGACTCCATACTCATATTTAAGGAAGTTGCCTTGATCTAAGAGTACTTTGCTGTGATACAAGTTCTGTGGAGCTCCACCGCCTTGTATTTCTGCCTTGACGTACGCATGTTTAGTGTATATGAGTTCGCTCTCGATGTAGAGTTTCTTTTGTGGTTCAGCATCCTTATAGATGACGTATTTGAAGGAACTTTCGTCTTTAAGTTCAACTTCTTCTGTGAGTGGTGCAAAACCATACAGACGTATCTTTGACGTGGCCTTCATAAGGTTCTTGTTAAGTTGGTAATTCGACTCTATGTGAACTAATTCGGCATTTGGAATTTTAACCTTTGGGAAAAATAAAATAATGTGTTAATTTTTTATATCCAATTGATACCTACTTTTACCAGTTCTCGGATTGTCAGTGTATCCCTACTATTAAGTCGTTTTATAGGAGCTCACAAGAAGATCCAGGCTATTTGTGGACCAGATCCAGCTAATGGGGAAGCTCTTGATTTTTAATATTATTGTAATTTCAGAAATATATGGGCAAGATTGTCATTACCAATCGATGAAAATTTCAACAACTTCTTGTTAATTTTTAGTGTTGCCGTCTAGATCTAGACTTTCTAGACTCTTGTCTTGTCTTGTCTAGATTTTCAAGACAAGACTTGCAAAAGTCTTGTCTAGAAATTTTCAAGACAAGACAAGACTTGCTTTATCTAGATCAAGACACTTGCCAAAACTCTAGACAATTTTCAAGAGTCTAGATAAACTAAGTAGTAGTAGGTAAAGTAAACCACTCGGTTAATCTAGACTCTTGAAAATAATCTAGAGTCTTGATATTAGACAAAACAAGAGTTTTTTAATCTAGACTTAGACTTAGTGAAGTCTAGATATTTCAAGACAAGACTTTGAAAGTCTTGTCTTGTCTAGACGGCAACACTATTAATTTTACATCCTTAATAGCTGTTATTATAAATTCTTTAGTTGATATTTAAACTCACCACTGCAATAAATTGTTTTTCGTTAACAACAAACAATACTTTGGACTGTCTGCTGTATTGTTGATCCTTGTAACTGATGCTTGCGCCGACGCTTACATCCTGAGGAGCTACGGCTGCATGTTCTTCCACAAAGATTTGTAGACCCAATCCTTTACTTTCAATCTTTAAGTCTGATGTTACGTTGAAGCCTTTGGTTTCAGGTCCTCCAATTGGATTAGCGACTGCTTTACCGACAATTGTTAATTTTTGGTTTTTCTTGGCGAAAATGTCAATTTCAACATTCACATCAGCGGTGTAGGTTTGTTTGTCGGCTGAAGCTTCACCTTTCAGAATCAAGTCCTGAAATAAAATTTAGTGTCAACGTAAAAAATAAACATTTTAACTTTAAAAGTATTCCACTATTTTTATGCTTGGTTTGCTATAAAAATTCTATTGAATATTTGGCACATATTTGAAATCAGTATGCGAAATAATAATTGTCCAAACCGAGACAGTTCGTTTATCCGACTTTCTCCCAAAATCTCTTAAGTCCGAACAGACGTTAAAAAAATATTTGTTTACGATTGCATTGGATATAAAAAAATATTCGCCGAATAGACGCTAAGTTGTTGCGCGTCTATCCATCGCCATATTCGATAAAAAGCCTGTTTATATTACCTATTATTTCATAGTTTTTAAAATAATCAATTTATATATAAAATCATTTCTATATAAATAATTCCGATTATTATTTGTCAGGATTCATGCCACAACAACACACAATCTGTGAACATTTCAACTAGCTACCTCTTACCGTTTATGAGAGAGAGCCTTTTGATAGACGGACGGACGGACAGTAATAGGATTCCGTTTGGAGGTACGGAACCCTAAAAAAGCGAAACTGAAATACTTTGTTTAGATAATACTAACTTTTCCAAGAGCTGGATGAATGAATTTAACTTCTCCGTCAGCTTTGATTGACGTATCAGTTCTGACGAGATCAGCTTTAGCACTGAATGCAGTTTTTTCATCCGGTCTGTTTTTCTTGTCCAGATAAACAACCAAATCTAATTTAGCCGGGGACGATTTCTTTCCAGCTTTTGGTATCGACACTTCACCAGCAATCAAGATAGTACGTTTCGGTAATGTCAGAGTTAATCCTGTATAATAAAAACATACTTCAATTATTTTCTTTCGACAAGGTTTTTATTTTATATACACCAGTAAATTCAACGGTTTTTTTTTTCAAACATTTTTGGCCCTTCGACCGGATTGCCTGTTACAAAATAATCTTATTTATTTATTGTAGATTATAGACGCGTCGGAATCTCAGGTCATTAGCGTCTTTCAACTACATCAAATAACAACTTTCTTAAAACTAAATGACATCACAAAACATCCCATTTTTTGGTCCTTCGATCCGGATTGCCTGTTACAAAATTTATTGTAGATTATAGAGGCGTCGGAATCTCAGGTCATTAGCGTCTTTCTACATCAAATAACAACTTTCTTAAAACTAAAACATCCATGAGCGCAAGTGGGATTCAAACCCACGACCGTCTGATCTAGAAGCCGGCACGCTAACCACTAGACCACACGGCCCCCTACAAAAAAATCATTCTCTAGAGAATACAACCCAACAAAAAAACGAATTACTGACCTGCAGATTTGGGATGAACGTACAATTTATATTGGTAAGCGTATTTCTGTGTGGCATGGTAATGGACATCGATAACATGATCGATATCGAATTGTTTTCTCGCGTATACTGATTTGAGACCAAATTCGTTCGGAATACCAAGTTTACGTAAATCGACAGCGACTTGCAATTCGTGATTGAATTCATTAAAATCTGCATTCTTAGTCTTGGAATCGATTTCAATATGAGCGCATTGTTTGCTTTCTTCACAATATGACGTCAGTACTTTGAATTGTTTATCGCTCACGTGCAATTCACCAACAACATTTTCACCACCAAGAGCACCATTGAATGTTACTTCAATACCGCGTTGGCCGTCTTTATCCAACACCAAGTTATTCTTGATGAATTTGAAAGAAGCAGCTTTCTGTTCTTCTTTGACCTTCACTTGACCACTACCTTCAATTATCAGTTTACCGGCTTCTTCTTTCGCACGATATGTTGTGCTGAAAAAAAATGAAATTTCAGTCTCATCGAAATAGAACCATTTATCTATTTTGAAGTTATACTTCTTTTGGTGCGTTATGGAAAAATGATGAGAGTGAATTTTTACGATTTAACACCATGAAACTAGTCGAAAGTAACACGATGAAATTAGTCGTTAGTACACCAGTCACAATGTGACAAGAGCGTTTTCAGTTTTGAATAACATTAATAAAAGTAATTGCTATACGAACACTCGTTTATGCCGCTTTCGTTAAATATGAGTTCATACTACAACATCTGTACTGTTTATACTATTATTTTTCATGATTATAATAGCCTATTATATAGCACAGCTATGAAAGACGTACAGTGGCTAAACGGTAGCGCCGTCGCGTCATACGCAATAGGTCCCGGGTTCAAATCTCAACACAAACATGTTTTTTTTTATATAAATAGTTAGATATAAATATAATAAATAAATATATTTAATAAATTAATAACTTATTAAATTAAATTAATTTATTTAATATCTTTATTTTATTATTTTATCGTATTTTTTACAAACGTTTAGTATTGGTACGCAGGATAAAATTTTTAGAGTTATTTTTGTTTTGTTACGTAAAAGAAGTATAACTACTGATGTGCGTACATAGTACACACACACTCTTTTTTTATGTGTGACCATCTTTACTGACATGTGAATTTCTATTGAAATTTAATATGGAAGCGTGGCAACTACATTTTGCTATGCTTTGACTTTCTGTCACCAGATAGCGTTAAATGTCGAATTTCTATATGGACATGGGAGCGTGACATCGTTTTGCTGCCACCATGTGTCATAACCTCAAATGTAAATAGATGTGTGGCATTCGTCCACGGTCCAATTTGACATAGAAACGTGACCAACCACATTCTATACCCGTCCTTCCACCATCCGCGTACGTTTCTTACACCATAATCAAGGCAAACTGAAATCGGTTTAAAAGTGCTCACAATTAATAAAATTGACTGTTTACTCACCTTCCAGAGATTAAATTGTTGGCTCCAGATTTGGCTGTGAATTGTATTCTCTTTCCGCTTTTAGCTGGTTTATTTAAAATTTCAACATGGACTTTCTCCAATTTCAAATTTGCAGAATCGATGTCTATTTTAATCAAGAAGTTATCGACCGATTCTAAGTTTGCTTCACCAGATGCTTCCAAATTGAAATCTTTGATGTTGACAATATGAACTTCACCACTGTATTTCTCTTCAGAAATTTTGTTGAATTTAGCAGCAAGACGTGATTTTTTGCCCTCGGGATTAACGACTTCCAAATCGAATGCTGGACTACTTTCAGATATGATTACTTCATTTGTCGCTGTGTATTTTTTACCGTTTGCAGTCATAACTAATTCGCTATTGATTGCTTTACCTCCGTTCGATCTCTGTTTAAAAGAAAATAATACACTTGATTATACTTGTAAACTAAACAAAAATACAAAGGGCTGGTGCCATTTTTTATTTATTTAAAGCCACCAACTTTCAGAGTCATCTGGGCTAAATACTAACTCAGATTTTCAGGTTATTATTGAAATAATTCAAATTGAAAATCTAGTTTTTTGTCAATAAATTTTGTTTTTGGACTGCTTAATTCATGCATACCTTGTTTTTGAACAGAAGATCGACCGTTTTCAGTTGGTCATTGGGTGTTTGTCCAACTAAATGAATGGTAACTTGGTCTTCGCCCACTTTACTTGCGGTCAAGGTAAGTTTAAGATTCTTGTTATCTTTCTTGAAATGTTCAACTTCGACTGTCAACTGTGAAGCTACAAGAATAAATTATTATTATTATTTTAGTTTTTAGTTCACGTTCTTCCGACGGTTAACTACTAGCGATCGGCGATTGATTTAGTTGGTAGGTTACACAATCATCTCAAAAAATCGCTGCCCTATTTCTATCTTTTTACCTGGATACACAAGAAGAGATGTTTCTTTCATTTTAAACATAGCTAGGTACATGTGTCTGAGTTGGATCTAGGTACATGACCCACGCAGCAAAGAATTACATTGCAACAATTGGCAACGGACAGACAGAGTGCAAAATGTGGTCATGATTAGAATATGCATTCTAATCATGATCATCATGACTTCATCACACTGAAAATATAATTAAATATCGAATAGAATTAACTTACATTGTTCTTCTTTCTTGTAAGTTGCAGAAAGAGTCATTGGTTCATCGTCAGCCAATGCCAGTGACACTTTACCGCTGCCTTGATTTTTGTTTCCACGAACCGAACCGTCAAATTTCAATGATTTCTCGTTGTTCAGTGTTATTGAATTACCAACAGTGTACTGAAAATAAAACAATTGCAAATGAAAAACAAAATAGTCTTGGACACGCTCAACACAGAAATTAGATTTTGCTTTTGTTTTTAATAGTTAATTGTTGCTAATCTGACCTTGGTGCCAATTCATTATTTTCAATATGTTAATAATTCTTAATTATAATTTATAAAACCTAAACGATACTTTCACCAGTTTTCAAGATTCAGGAAGCGAATTTTTGTAATAAACGAACCAGAGAAATGCCATATAAATGGCATTCCTGTGATCCTGGCTATTATTACTATTTCAACTGTGATAGAATGTTTTGAAACGTTTTTTTTTGTAATTTTTAGACCCTCGTTCAAAATTATTCTTATTTCTTATGCAATGAAATTCTGAAAGAAATCTTACCTCAAATACGTCATCTTCGGTTTGAGGTTTCTTCAGTTTTCCATTCATTTTGATGAGAATAGTTTTGTATTTTTCATTGGGAATATTCAGTTGCAATTCATTATCATGATGATATTTGCCAGGGGTGGCCGCTCCATAATCGTAATCACCCTTAAGAGCGAGCGATGTCTTGGCTCCGTATTTGGCTGTTGCTTGATATGATCCTGATTTGGGAGATGCGTAAGTTGATGCAGAATTGTATTCTAATGGTTCTGGTACATATGAACCGTGAAGTTTGAACTGAAAACAAATCGTCAATTAATTTTGATTTTTTTCTGTTATTTATAAGGTCTATTCAATTGTAATTTTCTAATGAAGAAAGATGTATCGTCACAATCTGAGGTCATTGTCAAACTAAATTTTCTGACAGTGCTTTCTGCAACCCAGAGTGATTGCGTTACAAACAGACAGACATACAACATTTTCTATCTTGGTTTCACACAAAGTAATTGAAAACCTCGAAAAAACCCGTAAGAAAACAAAATTACATAAAGATATCTGGTAGCATATTGGATTGTCAGATAAAATCTGTATATACTTACACCTAAAACTGCATTCTTAGCGTCACGCTTTCCATTAATGTTAAATTTAACATCTTTTCCTTCGCTGTTCTCAAGAATAATATTGTAAACTGCATTGTCAAGTAAATTTTGCTTAGGATTGTAATCTTTGACCACACCATCATAGTGTATTTTGCTTCCCCGAGAATTCTTGTTGACTTTATATTCAAAATCTGATACTATTTTTCCACTGTAGACTTGATCAACGTTATGCACCTCTCTATCAATTTTACCAGTAAAATAATGTTCAGTTGGTAATATTAATTCGAAGAAACCATTTTGTTTGCCATCATCAAATTTGCCTTCATGATTTCCGTTAAAGTTAAGTTCAGTTTTGTATGTTGAAATTTCAAAAACGTTCCTGAAATTAGTTTAACATTAATTCATAATTATCTTGCACCAGATTAACAGAAAATAGAAGAACGAATCTCTTAAAGAAGAATGAAATCTTTAGTGTGAAACACTTCCACCAAAACGATCACTTCTTTCTCGATAACTATCAGAAGATTGTTATAACTTGTAACTATCTTTTGATGATCCTAACGTGGTTAGCAGCAAAAATACTCGTGTTTTGGAATTTTGTGGAAACTTTTTTTAGTAGGTATTTAAAGATAATAGAAGAAACAACAGCTATTCTAAGAGATTTTTCGGCCGCTGTTCACCAATGTGTTGCAACTTACTTTGAATCAACAGAAGTTTTGGTAACTTTGTTTGTTGTTGATAGATAGATCTTTTTGGTTGGATCCTTTTCAAAATCTAAATGTAAATTGAAAATTCCGTTGTATGTTGGTGCAGCAATTGTGAATTGTGATTCGGCCTTAACTTTTTTGTTGATCTTTTTGAAATCAAACAAGATGAAACCACTTCCTTTTCCGCTCTTGATATGGACTTCGCCATTAGCGTCAACAATTGGACCAACTGTTAACTGAAACGGAAAAATCAAACATTAGAATTTATTAATAAAATTTTTTTAACGGCTGATTAAGCAATTAAGAATTTTATTGGATGAGCAGCCAATTGCATAATTGATTCCTGCAATAACAGAAAAATTCATTTTACTAACCACAATCGCAGTCAGGAATCTAACCTGCACCGTTCAGGTTAGAGCTGAACCTTTCCACTATCGCGACGGAATGAGCTTATACTGCTAACATAAGAAACATATTATATTAAAATTACCTTGATTTTTCCATCGGCATTTCCTGCACGATTTCCCTTAAAGAAGAAATCTACAACTGGGTTACTGCCGTCCAAAACTTTAGCATGGGTATCTACTTGCTGTGGATTCATAACTAAAGCAATATCAATTCTGTAAAAAAAAAATGTTGCATAAAAAATTGCTCAAATCTTTAATCATGTGTATAAATCTAAACAAAACACAAACGATCCGACACATTTCGGACTAATTTTCCCAGATAAGAGCAGGTCTATCAAATATTAACTAAAAACGTACTTGACTGGTTCAGGTCTGCCAGCAACTTTGGCAACAGCGTCCAATTTAGCATCGATATCATTGGTTAAGAAACGATGTTCAGCTGTTCCGTCAATACTGTATTTTTTGTCTTGGATTTGCAAACTATTCGAGAATTTTGATTTGTTATCACCAATTATATCACGTTTTGCTTCAGCTTTAAATATGTTGTTAAATGCTTTGGCCTAAATAAAACATCAAAATTAGATACCTATATGGATTTTGAACAAAAATTTTCGAAATTTCTTATCTTTAATACCTACCTCAAATTCGACATCGTAATCGCCAGGATGTTTCTGATTTACTTTGGCGTCTAATTCGTTTTTGAAATTGGCTTTATCATAAGTTCCTTCAAAATCGTATTTGATAGTATTCGGCGTTAGTTTACCCTCAGCGTTTCCTGAGATATGGAGTACCGGATAAGATACTGAAAAAATACAAAAGCCGTTAAATAAACCAGATTAATAGCCCAGTCAGACGCTAATGGCCTCTGTCGTCGAACGTCTATAATTCACAATTCATTCATTCAATAGCCCAGTCAATGAAAGGAAAAAATCATCCAATGTCGCAATTAATTCCCATAAAGCTGGATTTTTCACAGATGTTAGAACACCTGTCATTGCCTATGTTATGTAACCATCTGTAATTGGAGCTTAGCTCTGTTGATTGGTGAAATAAATAAATAAATAAATATGTATTTTTACAAAAGTCCCCGGTTTTCCCCCTTGTGCTTCCCCCGTCACTCACCCTTGAATATAATTTTGCAAGCATTTCGAAAAATGCTAATAACTCCTTAACTGTATGAAAACCGGGGACTTTTGTAAAAATACATGTCTAAAGGTGTTCTTACATCTGTGAAAAATCAAGCTTTATGGGAATTATTTGCGACATAAAACCTTTATTGACTGGGTTATAAGACAGACATATTTTTTGTATTTTAAAAATATTACAGTATAGAATATATCGGCTTAAACAAAACTTAATTATTGTACTTACATTTATTTTTGAATGATATATCAAAGCTTTTTACGTTTTCGTATTTGTAATGGGCGCTATTTTCGAGTACCAATTTTTGGTTAGGTGATTTCAGATCTAAACCGTGGTTTAAAATCAGTTTATTTTCGAACTGAAAAAGAACAAATAACATTAGTATGTTTTAAACTACACTTGAGGAATATATTTTGTGGGTATTCGACAATTTTTATGATTTCTTTCCTAAAACAATTTTAAGCTAACAATGTCTTTTAAACATTGATCCAATTTACGAGTTACGAGAAGTTGAATTTTAAATAAAATTGAAATAGAACATCCACCAAATTCCATGTTTTTTAACTTGTCTAAAATTTGAGAAAAAGAAACCAAATCATTCCCCCTTTGGCCTTTGGGTATATATTTATATGAAAGACCCCTCTTAATTTTTGACGAGAAATCATCATCTAAAGTTTTTTGCACTTATTTAAGAACACTATAAAATTGTTTAGTTGACTCTAGTTGTTGTATAGAGCAAAATTGCGATCCACTATTGATAACGATTGAAGGAATTGAATTAGAAATATTTTCCCTGTAGCAACAGGATCAATAAATTGCAATACTGATGTTAAAATATTTGCATTTATTCACTAACGTTTCGGCACTCATTGTGCCATCCTTAGAGTGTTCTAGAAAGAATTTTCTTTATACATACCGTGCCATCGCTTCTCTGATGTTCCAAAATGAGGTGGAAGTTCAAATTGGGGTTGATAGTATTTGTGACTTCAGCATCGATTTTAATATCCCTAGGGCTGATAATTTCAACCTTTCCTTTAAGTGAACCTTCGTATTTGTCCTGACTGACCTTGACATCAGATACGAAACTTTGTCCAGCTTTACCAACGCTGCCTTTGATTAATACTGGTGGGAAATTCGGTGCGAATATTTTGACATTGTCAAACGAATACTTGACAGAATCTCCTGATTTTTCTACTACAATCGCACCTTCAACTCCGTAACCGCCCTTGTCTAAGCCTTTATGTTTTGTATCGGGTGTATTGTACTCTATCAAAGGTGTGTACTTGGCTTTAGCATCATTACCTTGAACTGTGACACCGATTTTACCACTGAATTCTTGTTTATCGTGCGCGAAGAGTACTGATAATGATTTTTCGTTTGCTGTATCCACAACGCGACCTGAAAGTAAATTTTTCAGTTATATTCAGTTTTGTAGACATAATATAATAGCCGTTGTCGAATGATGACGTCTCAGTGTCATTCTTATAGTATTATGTTTACCTTCGACAACGATCGATTTAATTGGTGAAATCAACGTGGCTTTGACGAACTTTTCCGGTTGGAGCTGTCCTTCCAACAATATACTGACTTTCCTATCTGTCTTTGATCCGGGGGTTTCAAATGTAAGTTCGAATTTCTTGTAATGTGGAGATTCATCTTGAAGCAACGTCTTGATGTGATATTCTTTCAAATCGTCTCTTTCAATCTTAACTGATACCTTGGCTGGTCCATTAAGTGGGAAGTGGGTTCCGGCAAGATTTGCGTTTGCCGCGCCGACGGTGATACCGGGAATGTTCACTGGAACTGCGATTTCACCACAGAATGTAAGACCGATCAGTTGGCTTACTTGATCGAAGCAACCTTTGTATTCTCTTCTGAAATAAAGAAGAATTCGAAATACATTCAGTGATATATTTTTTTCGTGTAATTTTACTCAGGATAAATACTGGCCCAAGATTGGATTAACCAACAAGCAATGTAGGAAGTTGCCTAGGGCGGCCAATTTTTCAACATTTAAGGCCGATGGCGGTGTTAAAATTTCTAAGGAAAAATGAACTTTACGTGGTGTTCGATATAGCATATCGAATACGGTAAAAAAGGCGGCATTAGGGTTGTTGCCTAAGAGCGGCAAATTTGAAAATTCGACCCTGTACTGGCCGTAATAAGATGGATCTTAAGATATGTCGGAAGTTTTGTGAAAATCTTTTCAGCCGTTTTCGCGTAATGGTCAAACAGTCAGACAGAACCAAGCTTAGTCAAAAAGAACACTTTACTTTTTAAGTTTAGGTCCAATTTGATAGCGTGCCAAGTACTTAATAACCTCAGCTGTTGAGCGTCTATAATCTAAAATCTATCTAAGTACCGTCAAGATCGGTCCAGCCGTTCTCGAGTGATGCTTAGACAAACAAACAGATACAAATTCTGGAAGCATGTGTCTTCTTTTCTAGGTACAAATACCCCAAAATACACGCAAAAAGCGAAATTATAAACAAAGATCCCTTTTCAAATGTTCATAGTTTCCGGGCTTGTAGGCCGTGGTCCGATGGTATTTCTACCTAAAGTTTCGTCTCCAACTGCGGTAGACATTCTCAAAGGCGATGTGGCAACAGTCGAAGTGTCCTCCTTGGCGACTCACAGGTAAGTGTGTCAACGACTGGTGTCCTCCCTTCTTTTATGCGAAATGCCAGTGTGTTCTCTGTTCGGTCGTAGTCCGTCCTACGACCGAACAGAAAATCGCAGTTGTAGACGGAACGTCAAGTAGAAATACCATCGGACCACGGCCTTCAAGTTTGGAAACTATGAAGATTTGGAACAACGCCGGCCGTGAAAGCTTACATACTTGGATAGAGATCCCACTATTGATTTTATTTACCTATTTCCGTGGAATTTGAGTGGAACTTCAACAGTTGGATGACCAAGCTCCTTTGTTGCGAAGATGAGTTGATGGTTGATGGTAATAAGGTCCTGTTCTTTAATGGGAAGGCCAACTTTAAGGTCGATGCCTTTGCCGTTGATTAGTTTAACAGTCACGTCACTTCCAGTAGATGTGTGCATGTTGGTAACTACCTGTAGACCGGTCTGAACTTGGTAGGCATCCACGTACAGTTTTCCAACGAATTCGATGTTGGCACTAAAATGTTAAAGAAAAAAATTGTTACTAAGAGTGTTTTTTATCCTGGTGTCTTTAAGAACGGTACAGTTTCTGAAAGTTACGAAAATTGTCGCTTTTTAAATATTAGGTATCTAGATTCAACAAACTAGAAATGGCACCAAGAATCGACAAAAGTTAACAAATGTACAGACTAGGCGATAAATGTTTTTATAAGTTAATTTGTTTATAATTATTAAATCAACATGTAAATATAAGTACTATGGTTAGAATCAAATACTTATTTAAAATAGGTGAAATGGAAACATTATTAAAAACATTTCCAAAATGTCTCTTCAGTATTTCATTTTTTTAAGGTCACTAAGAATACATAACTTTGAAAACCATAGTTCAACTGTTAATATTTTTTTCTTTTGTTACAGATAAAATGGCGACTAGCTGCTCATCTTGTGTAAGTAGATTTTTTTTGTTAAATTTAAATACTCAAAACGCTTTTAAAAAAAATACGTCTTGAGATGACTATAGGTAATAATTTATGATATTTAAAAAAAAATACCTTGGAACAAAACTGAAATGTATTTCGGCGTTGTGGGGATCATTCATGATTTTCTTAATATCGATGTCGCCTTTGGCACTGATAGCTACAGAACTGGCACCTACGACTCCTAATTTCAAAGGTATTCCCACAGACGTTGGATATGCTACTTCAGTATCAAGGAATAGAGTATGTGGTTTCACATCGTACTGAAAAATAATAAATAAATAACATTAAACATACAACAGAATAAAAAAATACTTTCTTCATCATTATATTTAGTCAGTTCGGGATTTTCCATTTCGATCAGTTTGATTTAGCGAGAAGGCAAGTGTCTCAGAATTTCAATAAAAAAGACCTAATTTTTATTTAAACCTATTGAACCCAGCACTGGACCCCAACATAAATAAAAAAAACAGTGCCCTTTTCCGGCATCCTTCGCAAAAAAATCGATCTTTTCGTGTATTCAAAATTTGATGATTATTCTTCATTTTAGCCTTTTTTTAAATCGCCTTCGTATGAAAGTAAAAATAGGGAGAAATAGCGACCGATTGAAGTTGTGAGATCCAAGGATTCCCAGAACGATGTTCGAGGTCTGTTTTTCGAAGATTTAGGTCAATCCTTAAATAATATTGATTACTTTACTTACACTGAAATGTTTAGCTGAATTAACTCCGCTGTCAAAATAGGCAAACGCTTTATCGATAAATGATTCTGGAGAGAACTTTGCAATGTCATCGTGGATAGAAATGAATCCTAATTCAGATCCGAAAACTTTCAAACTCAAATCAATATCCAGTTCGTTGTCCTTGATATATGTGCCCAAATTGATCTAAAATAAACGTAAAAATAAGCTTTAGGTAGGTATATAAAATTTACACCTGAATTGTCTAATATAAGACGAGAGAAGAAGCACCTGATTCAGACAATAGCTACATTTATTACAGCTTACGCAGATTATTTTCTGTTTCTACAATTTCTCGGAACTTACATACAATTGTCCCGAAGTATGAGAAAATGTAGATTATAATAAAACAACGTAATTAAGCCGCTTGAATCCTGTGATTATTTTTTTGGGATACATTTCGTTATGTTAAAAATTTGCGATGCTATTTTAATAGTACGTACATGTTTAGCGAAGTTTTCAATATCTGCTTTGCCGACTTCACGACGTCCACGTTTCGATTTTTCAAATCTAGCCTTCACTTTGTTAATGATCTCCTGTAGGCGGCTGTTTTCCTTTTCGAGAAGACTGAGGGGATAGTGAGGTCTGATTACACCTTTTGGACCCACGTAGTGTTCGAGAAGACGATCGAGATTTTCTTGACGAGCTCCAATCTAAAATGAATCCAGAGATTAGATCCCAGGAATATCCTGACACAAAAGTTATAGGAGGACGGTAAATCATCGCGAACGTTCTAGAAGCTATAAATTCCCGAAGAATGTTCGAGATAGAAGGTAATTTTTGTTTCATAAATAAGAAAAAAATCTGTTATTGTTAAAACTTCTGAAACCTCATCGTTCTTGTGGTACCAACAATAAAAAATCCTTCCCAATATTACGAAGGAGATTCACAAAAAAATTATCCAACTTACTTCAAAGAAGTTGAAAGTGTGTCCGAAAACTTGTCCGGTAAGATTGAAGTTGGTAGATCTTGGTAAGAAACTGTTCTGTGAGTAGATGACGTTGGATTCGATGTAAGTTCCAAGACCAAGAGAGTCAATGGCGTATGAAAGTTCGCTGTTGAACGAGAACCGGCGAATATCGAACGGATAACGTTTGGCTGATCGAAGTAAGCCAAGTTGTTGTTTAATGGCTTGTTTGTCGGGATTGGCTGAGCTGCGAGCGTTGCGCAAGTGCGATACAATGAATGAACCGACTGTAAAGAAGAACATCAAATTACTTCTAATCTATAATTTTAATTCAGAAGAAAAAATGTCTGTAATGTCTCAACAAAAACGCATTTGCTTCAAAAATAAAAATTAAACTGATTGTTAATCGAAGACTAACTATTTTATTAGGAGATCATCAATTGTTATTTGGAGATTACCGATTGTTATTCGGAGACTACTGATTGTTAATCGGAGAACACCGATTGTTAATCGTAGATTACTGGTTATTAGTGGAGATTACCGATTATTAATCGCAGACTATCGATTGTGAGGAAGCCATCGATTGTTAGTCGGAATGCACCAATTAATTATTAATCAGAGATCAAAAACTGGCGAATAGTTTATTTTTTATGTACCTTGGTTAACGGGTTCAGTTGCAAGAAGATCTTTCAATGCATGAGCAACATGTGGGCATGGATGTGATACCATAGCTAAGTAAGCCTTGATACGAATTTCAGAATCTTCTTCACGATCTTTCAAAATTTCAATAGCTGCTTGTCTCAACTGTTAAAAAAAATAATAAAAAATAAATTTAGCATGTTTCTAAACACAGTAGACTAACTGATTTTGTTTCAAAGCTCACGAACCTTTAGTTTTCCGGTGTCAGCATGGAATGCTTCAAGAGCTGCCACCCTGATTCTGGTTGAAATTTTCTTATCAGATGCACAGTGAATTAGTTTATCCAAAATCGATTCACTAAGCGTATGGAAATTGCCAAGACCTTTCAGAATTGCAACAACCTAAAAAAATAGCGTTTTTGAAATGATGAGATAAAATTGGGCTAGAACTCATGATCAGTGTCGTAACTAGGATCAAGGTTAAGATTCAGATTTACTCCAAGACTACGATAAGTATTGCTGATTGCCTTCTCAGAGGTTTGCGCCCCTGTTGTCAGGTCCTAGCTACGGTGCTACCCACAACAGCTTGAGATGGTCCTCAAATTTGACTTTTATTAGTTAACTGTCTTGATTTTATTGTACTTACATCATCTTCTTCCTTTCTGTTGGTAGCTGTGCATGTTCCCAGTTTCGATATGAATTTGACAGTCAGTTTGTTCAAATTATTGTCTTTTTCGCATTTGTGTTCGCTGCAGTAACGTTTCGCCAATGTTCCAATGCCTAAGTAAGCTTCGCGTGGCAGATTTGGTTGATCCAAAAGACTCTGAAAGTTAAATCATCATGAACATTAACCATACAACAACTAAGCCATAAATCATCCATTCTTACTCCTTAACTAAAAGTTGACAAAAATAATTTAACCCAGAGGTTTCCAAAGTATCGATCGCAACCCGATAGTGAATCTCGGAGAAATTTAGAGAGATCATACATTATAGACACTCGACAACCGACGACTTCGGTTGTCGAGCGTCTATAATAGATGGTTCGTGGCGAGATAGATAGCACATAAAATTATTTTCCGAAGTACTGGGGTAGCAATAGATGAGTAACAAATCTTTGAGTTGTCGATTAGTGGATCGCGAATCAACAAATTCTGGTTTAGCCATTTTAACTTTAACTTTAATTTTAACTTTATGCGTGATACAAAATGGCGTGGCAGACCGACAGATAGACATTTTTTTCATAAATCGAATCAGATAATCATGAAGCAAACTTCAATTAAAAAATAAATTTCGAATTAAATTTTTTTTTTAGAAAGGTCTCAATGAAATTAATAAGCTTTCTCAAATGCATTTAAAAGGGAGGGCTATAAAGGGTGTTTGTTTTTTTAATTTAGAAATACGCAGTGTTTTGTTTTAAGTAGATACTTACAGCTGCGGCGCCAAGTGATTCAGAGCTGGCATGTTTTACGAAAGCCAATCCAAGGAATAAAAGTCTGTAGTGTTCAGCGGGGATTTCTTTGCTCTTCAACAACTTGATTGCAACTTCAATTGTGTCTCCGGTACCGGCACGGTATAATGCCTCCAAAAATACATTCCTAAAAAAAAAATTAAATATAAATAATTAAGTATGTTGACCCAATGAATGTTAATAATTGAAGGAAGGTTTGGTTGAGGGTCAAAATGATGAAACTTTACCAAAATATCGCTTGTAGCCAACGTTTCGAAACGAAGATGAAATTAAATATTCCGAAACGTTGACTACAAGCGATATTTTGGTCAAGCTTCATTATTTTGACCCTCAACCCAATCTTCCTTCAATTATAAATAATTAAATTAACACAAATACAAAAAATAATCTAAAAATATTAATCGTTATTTTAAAAGTCATATTTTTAAAAATAACAAAAACTACAAATACTTTGAAAAAGGTTGATTAAGAAAAATGTTACTTTTTTTTTGTATCGTAAATGATTTTCCAGATTTGAAATATACTTATTTCCATATTTAGGTTAGAAATAAAAACGAATAAATGTGGTGGGAAAACGGATATTCGTGGTGGAAGAACGGGTATATGCAGTGCACGTATAATAAATTGAAAATATGAATTGGTGCTAGGCCCAAATAACCTTAGCTGTTGGTGGTCTTTAAAACACAATTTAACAATTTTTAATTTTCAGTCATCAAAATGCAACAACCTCAGCTTGAGGAACGACTTTTTATATATGACTAGATTTTTGAAAATTTAGAAAAAGACAACATTGAACCATAAAAAATAACTTACTTTGCAGCGACCTTGTTCTTAAATCCAGCTCCAGTTTTGACTTGTCCATACACAGTAAGGATATCATCCTTAGCGGTGATTCTGAATGTGCTGACAAGATCGCGATACGCCTGCGCGCTTCCTGGTTGAACGTACTGTTCGCTAGCACTTGTTTCCAAAGCCTTCTTTAAACTGCTCAACAAATTATCAACGTTCGATGTTGGTACGTTGGTAATGTGTGGATTTTCGAAAATGATCGATTTTGGCTCAGATGTTTTTGCTGTTGTATTAAAAAAATTACACAATTTGATTACAATTTTTGTTGTTAATGAATGACTTGAAATTAAAAAAAAATGGATGTGTGCTTATGACCACACGGCAGAAGTGAAAACTTCAGATTTTCTAATTTTTGGTGTCATCTATTATAACGCATTTATGAACTAAAAATAATTTATTACTAAAATTGTATTTTTAATTAATTCCACCTTGGTTTCAAAAAAATTATAATTATTGTCAAAGAAAGAATATAACAAAAATTAAAAAATATATAAATAAATATCATGTAGAATCTAGAAAAAAAAACGCCAAAAATTCTACGCTGCCATCAGGTCTCGAACCGAGTTCCCTATGCATACAACGCGAATACGCTACTAACTGAGCTATTGATAGAACTGTCTAGCTTGCCGTTTTTATGCTATACGCGTCACATTTTTGGGAACACTTCACTGTTTTTAACTACCCAGGCAAAGAGTACCTAACGCGCCTAAGGAAGTTTTCACTTCAAAAATTTTGAGGTGACCTTGAACTTACGTTTTGCGGCATCCTGTGATTGTCCAACAAATTGGAGTTTAGTGGTAACCGTAGCTTTGGCGCCATTATTTCCGTTGCTGAATGGTTTGTACAGGTAATGTTCAACAATTTCGGCACGATCCAAAATTCCGTTCTTGATTTTTTGTTCTGAACTGTAGTCCCCATTTAAAAGAGGTGTCGATTTGATTGCCTGTTAAAAAATAACGAATCACTTTAACGTTGTTCTTATTAAATTTTGTATAAAAACTGGTTACTGGTTCAATGACTTACTGAGTCCTGATTAAAGCTGGTAGCGATAAAATCTTGTTTGAGCGATTCGCGGAAAGCACAACGATTCAGATCACGTGTCTTGCGAATGACCAATCCGCCGCCTTCTTTGTATGTTGAGAATTCTGTAGGGCATTCACCGAACACATCGATCTGTTGGTAGAAAATTCAATTAAATATTTATCGTGATACAGAAGATTAAGAACTGCGGTACAACTTTATCAAGCAACCTTTCATTAGAATAAAAATATTTTTCACAACTGAATAATTCTGTGAAAATTACTTCATTTTGTTAAATGAAAAAAGCGCTTATAACGAACGCGAGTAGATCGGATGGCTTCGGTAATTTTCATTACAATTGATTATCAAATAAACAACTGTATCGCTGTTTAAAATGATTGTCAGTGGTAGCGTACCTCTTTAGAGTTCTTGGTAGCTGCTTGGAAGAGAGATATAACGGCTCGCTTGACGTTAAGAGACGCCTGGGAATCCCCGGGTTCTGTGCATATTTCATCTTCGACATGGCCGTCGTGGAATACAAAACGCACACCCTTTTGCAGATCGGACATAGATCCGTATTTCTGTAACAAATGGTAACTTTAGAAAATCTTGATAATAGATTATTTTTTGATAAATAGGAATTCTTAGAATCCTTCCAGTCCAACGCTGTTCGCTCAACCATCAGAAAAATAAAAAAAGTAATAGTATTTTCAGCTTAAGTCCTTTTCAGTGATATGACAGATGACAATTTATTTATTTTTTTTTTTTTACTTTTTGGAGAGACGCAATTTTTTGGTAAAACGACCCCTGGAGTATCAGCGAAACAAATCACTGTATTTGTATGTCAAATTTGAACTTTCTACGATTAACCGTTTAGAAGTTACAGGTCTGTCAGACCATGCAGACATTGTCACGCCCAAAACATTCACGGCCGTGTGGACGACACAGTCTACTCCTGGAATATCTGCGGAACACATAACTGTATCTGCATGTCATAGTTTTGAACTCTCTACGATTAACCGTTTAGAAGTTACAGGTCTGTCAGACCATGCAGACGTTGTCACGCCCAAAAAATCCGCGACCATGTGGACGACACAGTCTACTCCTGGAATATCTGCGGAACTCATAACTGTATCTGCATGTCATATTTTTGAACTCTCTACGATTAACCGTTTAGAAGTTACTGGTCTGTCAGACCATGCAGACGTTGTCACGATCAAAACATCCGCGGCCGTGTGGAAGACACAGCTTACTCTACGATTAATCGCTTAGAAGTTACAGGCCTTTGACAGGCCATACAAACGGACGGATAGACAACAAAGTTTCACTGTATTCGCGTTTTTTACGATTTTGATACGGAATCTTAAAAATGGGCAACTTGATTATTATCAATGTGATTTAATAAAGCATACATTTCAAATTTGAGCGGCAACATGTAAAAAAATTCTGCGTACAAACCTTTCCATCAGGTCCTGATATTTGTACGCCTTGCAACCTAACCAATTGGTTACAGTCGCTAAGCGGCGTCAACAGGACAGTGGCCTTGAGCTTGGCGCTTGTCTGTTGTTGTTCGGCGCCACTCAACGCAACTTCAACGTTGCCGTCCAAACTGTATTTGTACGTTACTCCTTCAGCATATTTGTATACGTTGGGCGTTACTGAAAAATGAAAATCAAACGTTAAATTAATATTTCAGAATACACACTTTAAATTAATTAAAATTATAAATTTTATTTTGTCACAATTGTTTTGTATGGCTTCGTCCGACAATGATCTTTTTTTAGGTATAAGTATCCAATGAGCCATTTTCCTGAGAGTAGGTCATTCAATTATCCACGAGAGGCAGCACTTGTGGTAGGTACAAACATTATTTATTCCCCATTAGTGTCGCGTGTCATTTTAGTGGTATAACTTAATTATTTAATTAATTTAATAATTAAGTTATATACCACTAAAATGACACGACACTAATGGGGAATAAATAATGTATGTACCTACCACAAGCGCTGTCTCTCGTGAATAATTGAAAGAACAACTTTCAGGAAAATGGCTCATTGAGAAGCTGGGTGGAAAAACATCTTAAGTACATAAACATCGTTTTGAGATAAATGACATCAAAGTTTTAAATTAATATAAATAAACATACTATGACTATTCGTCACTCGTCAGTAATATACCGCATTACGCCTTTGGATATACAATCTACTATTTATAAAGTGTCTTGTATGAACGATTTTAGTACAATTTGTAAAAAATTCTATAAATTTAAACCCCTGATCCAAATCATATTTAATACTTCATTATTTAATATTTAAATATACTGAACAAACTTAAGTGATTGAAGCTTACCTCCTTGACATCCTGATCGGCATTTATCTGTAAAAAAACAATAACAAGTGTTTAAAGACAATCCCTTTTATTTTTTATATTTTATTTACTAATTTTTCAATCGGGTCATTGTATTTCTAGAGTTGACTTGATCTCTAGATATTATTTAAAGCAAATTCAAGTAAATTAAAATTAAAAAAAAAATGTATGACCATTCATGAACTTTTGTGATTCAGAATAATGCTACATAAACATATGAGTGTGCAACATGTCGATATTTGATTGGACATTGCTCGTTTACAAAAACAAAATATACAGTGGCATCTCTTATCATCTAAGAGTAGCAACAAAGTCAAGTTTAAAGTGTAAAAGTCAAAAGGATATTTGTAAAAATTGTTGACTCTGAATGTTCTTAACATTGTTTACTTAGCACATCTGTTTAATTCTGATAAACTGGTATCTTGCAACATTTAGGGACAGATGCTTGACCTTTTCCTATCACAGGAAAGTTACCTACCTATTTCGTACTCATTATAAAATCCTAACGCAAAAATAACATGTCGAATTTTCGGTGTTTTTGAAATTATACCCAGACCCGGACTTAAAAACCCAGGGCCCCTAGGCACTTGACATTTGGGCCCCCTAAGCCCCCCAAAAAAATGAAAAAAAAAATGGAATTGGATGAAAATTTAGCAAAAAAAAGTCGCCAATTGGGTTATCTTACAAAATATTTATTGTTTAGTTAAGAAAAATCTAGCAGAGCTAGTTCACTTCTGTGACGCACTGTTAACAAGTGGGGCCACGTTCAATAAACGTGTTGTAACACAGTGATCAACGGACTACGGAATTCTAGTTACAAAAACAAATATTTTATATTAACTTGAAAAATGTAATTTTCTTAAAAATATCTTTGATTTTCATTAACAATTTAAAATGAATTTTTTAGAAATAAATAAATAAATAAATATTTTATTAGGTTAGAATATAGGGTGCGTACGTCTTAGGTATGTCTAGGGTCAAGATAAGGTTTCTGCCAAAATTGATATTAACGAGTGAAGGCTAATGTATGGTCATAATTTAGGGTCATTGTCAAAACAGATATTCTGACATTGCTTTCTGTAACCCAGCATGATAAATTAAATTAATAAAATTTTAGAACAAAAATTTAAAGTATAATTTAGTGTTGAAAGAAGTCCAACTCTGTATTTGTAACTTTTCGCTGCGTAGCAATTGCATAGGTAACTGATTTAGACACAGAAGTGTAACTGTATACCTACACTATAGCTAACTGGTCCCCGTGAATGTTCTATCATTATCCAATTTCAAATTGATTTAGGCAATTATTATTTAAAGTATAATTTGATCACCGGTGTGCGTTTTATTATTAATATATCAAAAACGTTCTAGAATACCTGACTATACTTCGTTCTTTTTATTTATGCCCTATTTTCAAATTGATTTTATCACTTTTACAAGTATACATACACTCGCAAAAGTGATGAAATCATTTTTTAATTGGAACTGAGGTAGTTTATATACCTACTAGATTTTTTTTGAAAAATTATATTTATTCTCAAATTAAAAGCTAGGAACTGGGGGTTTGTAATTGACGAACCACGGAACCATCATATAAATAACGGCTAGTGTTGCCGTCTAGACAAGACTTTCAAAGTCTTGTCTTGAAATATCAAGACTTTACTAAATCTAAGTCTAGATTAACAAACTCTTGTCTTGTCTAATATCAAGACTCTAGATTATTTTCAAGAGTCTAGATTAGTAGTAGTAGGTAAAGTAAACCTTTACATACTACTACTTAGTTTATCTAGACTTTTGAAAATTGTCTGGAGTTCTGGCAAAAGTCTTGATCTAGATAAAGCAAGTCTTGTCTTGTCATGAAAATTTCTTTTGCAAGTCTTGTCTTGAAAATCTAGACAAGACAAGAGTCTAGAAAGTATAGATCTAGACGGCAAGACTAATAACGACTATCTTAAGAATTCGACTTTTCTACCCCTGAGATAGTTTATTTTAAATTGAGATGAATTAATTTAATTAGTAAAGCAAACAATCCTTCGCTTTCTCTTCTTCACATTTATTAAGCAATGAGATAATTTAATTTAAATTGAGATAAATTAATTCAATTCGTGAAGCAAAGCACGTATTATAATTGAACATAACCGAAATGTACAATTTTTTAAAAAGTAAATTTTAAAATTATTGACATGCGAAGTATTTGATATTATTTAATGAATTTAATCTATATCATCCCATTGTGTCAGCTGTTTTAAGCTAGAAAACAAGTGCAAATCTCGTAGGAGATATTCAAATCTTTAGATATTCAAATGTAATAGTTCAATTGTTTAGATATTCAAATGTTATAAATCATCTCTATGAAGGGTGAACGATCTTGCATAACATAAATATGAAGAGCAAGGTTGATTTCATTAAAAGAAAATCATATCACGTAGGCACAAATGACTTTGGCCGAAGCATAAATTATTAAAATAAAAAAAAAAATTCCATTCGCAAAATGGGACCCATTACAACAACTTTCAATGGGAAGTTAAAAATACAATTAGGTACATGCATATATTTATCATCTAATTATGTTTACAATATCCAAAAAAAAAAACTTAATTAAAAATTAAGCTAAAAATAAACTTAGCAGAGATATGATGTGCTCTCTAAAATTTATTTTATCATTTTTATCATTTTTGTTTTTTCAGCAAATTAAATGAAATCTGACGTGTGTGGTCAGTAGACCTATTTTTAATTCGGTTCATCTGTTTCAGTAATCTAATTAATAAGTTTATTTTGAAATATCTTTTTAATTAATATCTAATTATATTAATTCAGAAAATATCTTATTGATTTTACAAATGTCAAATTTAACTGTAAACATCTCTAAAATTGCGATATACAATGAGGCACTTTACTGGAAGGTAAAAAATTAATTAATTAACTCAGAAATTTTACAAATGTCAAATTCAAGAGTAAATATATTTCGTTAACAAAGAGGCAAGTTACTGAAAGCTAAGAAGTTAGTTTATTTCACAAATTTCTTTAATATTAATTTTTAAACATCTAAACTTACGAGATATATTTAACAAAGAGGTAGGCTCTGAACGTTAAAAAGTCATTTTATTATTTTTTATTTTACGTAGAAATTTAATACGACTGTTTTAATATTATAAGTGAGTGAAGTTTGGATATGTTGTCATTTAAAAAAGCCATGTGCCAAAAGAAAATTTTACCAAAATTTTACTAAAATTTTCTTTTGGTACATGGCTTTTTAAATGACTGAACATATCCAAACCTCAATTATATTATTTTTTATGAGAAAGTTTAACTCGTATGTAAAATTTAGAATAGAAAAAATAAACCTGAAAGTGTCATTAATAATGTTAAAAAATTACAAATAAAACCGGTTCTTATCTCTCATTGAAATTACCACTTAAAAATATCTAAATTTTCAAAATATTTCATATTAATAAAACTAATACTTTCAGAGTCGGTTATAAAAATCGTACATTTGTGAATCAAAATTGTAATTTATCATTTTATAATTAAACAGATGTTTTTAGTAACACTATTGACCCGAGATAATTTTTTTTAAATTTTTTATTTACATATTTTTTGTTTTATAAATAATATTTTTCTCGTTAACAAGGAATAATTTGAATACACTCGTTACAAAACTTCATAGATTATAATTTTTGAAAAATATAAATTACAAGAGTGTATCATCATTTTTTCAAATTTCAAACTTCAAGTAAGAAGTTGAGTTAAACTATAAACAATTATCCTTCTGAAATTTGGAGATCTATAAATTGAAATTGATTAATTATACAAAGTTAAATTTATGGCATACTTTGCTTCGGGGTTGGTATATTAGACTTTTTTAATGTATAGGCAATGACCTCAGCTGTCGAGCGTCTTTAATCTACTATCTCTCTCTGTTACTCTAAACCACAGCAAATGGGACACTAGTTCTTTAAACATGTTTTCATCAACACTGAATTTTCTATCTATGATAGATGTACGTATAGCGGTTTATTTTTGGGACAGCCTGTATAATTCGTTATTATTTGAAGAAGTTTACATAATTTATAAATATAATAAGGACACGCGTTAAATCTGTGATTAAAATACAAAATGGCTTATGGCATATTTTTAACCGCGAACATTACACATATTTATATCTATCTATGACATAAGCTGTTCTGAAATGATTTAAATTACGTTTAATTAATGAAGAAATGGAAAAAAACGATTGTAAAAAATCTTACGTAAGCCATTTTGTCTTAAAGCCAGCGTGTGTTCATATGCATATAATAATATTGGTTATAAATGCTTATACAGGCTGATTTATTAGATTACCAACAAACTTTGACAGATGAAAGCTCATTCAATTTTAAGATAAAATTTTATTTGAACATAATTATTCTTATTTCCTATTTCACTTATTTAAGGAAACATAAATGTCCGTTCTTTTTACTTTTTAATAATAAACCATTCGTTGTTTTTTTTTTAAATATCATTTTTTTATTAGATAAGATTTCATATGTGACAGTTTGTTGGTGAGCTAATAAATTATCCTGTATAGTTCAACTCCATCGAGTCTTTTTGAATGAATAAACAATTGAATGAGCCATTTTCCTGAGAGTAGTTCTTTCAATTATCCACGAGAGGCAGTACTTGTGGTAGGGACAAACATTAATATTTATTGATCCCCATTAGTGTCTTGCCATTTTAGTGGTATAACTTAATTATTAAATTAATTAAATAATTAAGTTATACCACTAAAATAACACAACACTAATGGGGAACAAATAATGTTTGTCCCTACCATTATAAGTGCTGTCTCTCGTGGATAATTGAAAGAACTACTCTCAGGAAAATAGCTCATTAAAAATTTTCACTTAAGTTTAATTGGTTAATAGTTTATAACAATTTATTTAAATTTTAACAAGTTGTAACTTTAAATTTTCGTGACCATAACACTTTCATAAGAATAATCAATTTTACAAAATCTTCGTGAATTTTTTTAAGAAAATTAATCGTACATTTTTCAACGAGTAGATTTTAAAAAATATTTTGCGATTTAAAGTGAGTATTAAAAAAATTAACAACGGATTGGGGAGGTTTCTTTGAGCAAAAAAGTCAATACACATTTTTTTCTGTCATGTATTTACAGAGCTACAGATTGTAATATAAGATTTACTATAGATTCAGAGTATAATCTTAGTCTATAGGATTAATTATAATAACTTTGGAAATAAGAAAAAATGCAAGCATAGCTTTAAAATCTTATTTCGTAAAAAAGCAGGCCCGTACACTGTGCAGGCCTATTTGCCCAAAATAATCTCTCCAATCACTTTTTGATTTTTTACACTCTCTGTATACAAATATAATTTAAAAAAATATAAACTCACTAAAGTAAACTTAATAGAGTACACTTAATTTTAATAAAAAAGCAACAATATTTCTCAAAATCATAAAAAAATGCAAGAGTATGTTTTTTCCAAAAAAGTTCACAACCAATTAAATAGATAAAAATGGCAAAAGTTTAAAATATGATTCAAGCTTCACAACAAAAAAAAAAAAATATATAATTTCCAAAAAAACAGAACACAGCACCGGTTAATAAAATTCAAAAAAAAAAGTACTAACCTCCGGCATTAACCACGAAACCATTAACAACTATTGTAACCAGTATAACTGCAATTCGTAGCTTCTTATCGTGCCCCATATTGTAATATAGAGCTGTACCCCGGTTCTGTCGGTACTCCAGCACTTACTGAGGTGCTTCGCCCGGCCGGCATTCACACTTATATGTTCTGCCCCCGTTGTGATAAGCTCAAATTCAGAACGTCGTTACAACTGATCCTCAAGTAGGGTCGACCATATTAACGTTATTGCTGTATTATCACAACCTAATCATCGTCCATTTTGTACAAACCTGCAACTAGCAACGATGGTAGCTACGAAATGTTGCTGTGAACCGACGCCAAAGATAACTCGATAGATCTTTTAGCTGTTGTCGACGCTCGATTATTTGCAACCTAAACAATTTCTTCTTAATCTTTGTTTTATCGACTCTAATTTTATATGGAAACTTTGAGCTTTCAATAATAAAATATTAAAATGTAATCCTGAGAAGTGCCATTATTTGTACACAAAATTGAAAATTTTCTACAGAACCTTCATCTAACTTCTACGGTAGATTTTATATTATTTTATTAACCGACTTCAAAAAAAACAGGTTACTCAATTCGACCGTATATATTTTTTATGTTTTATGTATGTTCGCGGATAACTTCGTCGTTTATGAACCTATTTTGAAAAATTTTTTTTTTATTTGAAAGGGTATACTTTCAGATTGGTCCCATAGAAATGTCATCAAAATCGGTTCAGTAGTTCGACTGATTTTAATAAAAGTTAGTAACGGCGTGTGATTCCTTAAGGTAAATGTCACTTTTTGACACATCAGACAGCGTAAGAAAGTCGGTTTAATAAAAGTGAGTAGCGGCGTGTGATTCCTTTAAGGTAAATGTCACTTTTTGACACTAAAAAGTAAAAAATAAAAAACTTTTTAACAAAAAAGAAATCTCCTTCAAAATGACACTAAAAAGAGGAAAATAATGAAATTTTGAGGTCTGCGCCAATTTAATAAAATATGAAGTTGGTTAAAAAGAAGATATTAATCACTATACTATACCTACTTTTTAATCGACTTCATATTTTATTAAATTGGCGCAGACCTCAAAATTTCATTATTTTCCTCTTTTTAGTGGCATTTTGAAGGAGTTTTTTTTTTTGTTAAAAAGTTTTTTATATAGGTACATGCACGAATCCTATCTTTGAAAAAAAATGAATATTTTGTTCAAATTAGCTGATGTTATGATGATATTTGTCGATTAAGTTGGGAAAAATTATCGTATTGGCGGAATCCTACTAATATTATAAACACCATCAGCCCGGCTTCGCTTCGCAGATGAAGCATTTTTCGCTGGAGGCGGGATAATTCTCACCAGCCCGGCTTCGCTTCGCAGCGGGAGAATTTCTCGCGGCGGAGATAATTCCTGTGGGATAGTAACAAAACACAACTCTGCAATTTTTTTGCATTTTAGCATATTGGCGGAATCCTACTAATATAAACATTACCAGCCCGGCTTCGCCTCGCAGGGGGAGAATTTCTCGCGGGATAATAAATCATAAATTCACAGCATCCGGACGAAGCCGGACCGGGCCCCTAGTAATGTATAAACAAGCGTTAACTGTATTTGCATTTTAACGTCAATAAGCGTGTATTGTCTCAAAGAATTTGATGGTTGTTTTGTTTACCTTATAAATTAATTTAAAATTTTAATATCACAATAATTCTTACTCAGTGCAAAACAAATAAACACAAATGTTTAACTAATATTTAAATTATGATGATTCAAATGGAAAATATAATACAAATAAATGCTTAAGTTAGCATGTAGTGTTAGAAACACCCATTTAATGGCGTAACATTACAATGCGATATTAGAAAAAATTCATTTTACATCTGTGTCACCGTCGGGATTCTAACCCGAAACTTCCACTATAGCGGCGGATGAGTTTACTCTACATGTGACACATTGAACAATCAATAATTGTTTCCAATATAAGGCAAATAGTAACAGATATTTCACATCATGCGAGAGCTAATTATTAAATTAAGGTAATGTTAGATATGAAGATGAACCTTCTCACATGCGAGTGCTAATGCCATGGATGAATCTAAGGTGAAATATCAATTCTTAATATAATGCCTAAGTTAAAGAGTTTTTCTATTTTATCTGGCAACATTAAATCGGAAGCTCACTAATTTTTTGGAGAATTTATAATATAATATCGTTTATTTGAATATATTATGCTCGTGGAAAAAAATCATTTTTGAAATGTAACTTTAATACTTGAAATATAATAAAACGCGTTAAAAATTTATCAACATCAAACATATTGCAATCTGGGAATCGCACCCAGTACATGCGGGACCTTCTTACGTATTTAGTTGTGTAATTGTAATTAATTAATTATAATAATATAATAATTGTAATAAGTCATATGTTTAAATTATAATGTAATGAATGGTCTCCTAAATAGAAAAGTAATTTAAGTTATTACCGGCGTATTATACATTTGATTTGTTAACTATTATTAAATATGAAATAAAGATTTTTTTACATGTTAAACGGCATTTGTAATCTATTTAACATAATACATAACAGGTATACATGAATGAATGAATTGTAAATTATAGATGCTCGACGAACAGGTATACATAAAAAATATGGCAATATAGACGTCAATAATTTTACGCAATGCTGTCTACGATGTTTCAAATATGGTTTTTTACTTCCCACCTCTACTATGGTAGGGAAGTAATGGATTCAGTCCGAAAACAATATTTCGAGATTTTAACAGATTTTCACGTTTTGAGACCTTAGCAATCGTTTAAGATCATTTTCTGACTGATGTCTGTATGTGTGTGTGTGTGTGTGTGTATGTGTGTGTATGTGGTCAATTTTTCGCCTTCGATATCTTAAGAACGGAACAACATACGGGCATGCCGATTGTTCTATTGTGTTTATCAGCCTTTAACTTAGATCTGATTAGATTTTGAGTCAAATCGGTTCAGTGGATCCTGAGATATTCAAAAAAACGTCCTCAATGTCACGTATTAACATAGGTAAAAAAAAATATAAATGAACTCTAGATGTTACAATATGAAAAAAATGTAAATATTTTTTTTCTCTAAAATGTATAGTTTTCGAGAAAAAAAATATTTTACTAAAAAAAATAAAAATTGTACGTAAATCAAGGTAACCATGATTTTTGCTATATTAAGTTAGCCATCAGTAGATCACCAAACAAAAAAGAGGGCCATGCTTTTTTCAAAGAATAAAAATTAAATTGTGTTTTAAAGACCACCAACAGCTAAGGTTATTTGGGCCTAGTCAAAGAATAAAAAAAAAGAGTGTTTATTTTTTGCAAATATTTACTAGGTGGGAAGTATAGGACTGGTCATCAGTCGAATTTTTTTAAATAGATTTACGTCTATGTAACAATTTTTTTTTAATTATTTGTCTGTTTAATTGATAGTTTTATTGAAAAATAAGGTTTTTCTTTGAATTCTGAATTGAGGTCTTCAATGTTATGACCTTGACATTAGAGTAACGATTGCGGAAATCCTGAAGATTTTTCTAAATTAATTTTATGGATGCGGAATAAAATTTAATCATATTAATGAGGATTAGTTTCATGTTCCTGAAGAATTATCTAATCGAAGAATCATAGTCAGCAGAACTTAATATTTCACCCGAAACAAAACTTGCGTCAATCATTCAGAGGAAAGATGGTTTTCTTGTAATCGATACAAAGTCATTTAATAGATTGCACAAATATAGCTTTGTCGTTTTTAAGCACTGGCGACTCCAGGATTTTATTTTTTCTGTAGCTCCAAAGAATATTTCGTACATACATCAAAAACTATGTGCCCGAGAGTCTTGCCAGACGCAGGCGTCATTCTTCCTCTTCAACATCTTCAGGTCAAATTGACTCGTATTAATCAATAAAGGTGAGAAAATCCTCTTGGATTGAAATCCCTAACTAGTGTTGCCGTCTAAATCTAAACTTTCTAGACTCTTGTCTTGTCTAGATTTTCAAGACAAGACTTGCAAAAGTCTTGTGTAGAAATTTTCAAGACAAGACAAGACTTGCTTTATCTAGCTCAATATTTTCTAAAACTGTTCATGAATCGGTATTGGACATTGGTTAATAGCTAAGTAATAAATGACACCTTTACCAACTGACAACATTGTCCGATATTTCCTGCAATTTAACACATATTTAAATGATAAATTATTTTGGATTTTTTCTTGTTTTGTTCAACTTCAATGATAAATAAAAAGTATACTTTTTAATTTATTACTTCAACAGTTTTATTAGTCATAATTATAACTTATCATTTTTCCGTCAGTCAAACTGATCTCTATTAGTGCTTGGATACTCATGTATAAATAGATAGTAATTGATCAGCAATTAATGGTATTTTTGCTAACAAACTAATTTCTCTAATTCTCTATCTCACAGATAAATTAATTCTAACAATTATTGTATCAACGAGGTAAATGTAAGTAAAACCAAAATTTAATCTTCCGAAATGCTTCAAACATATTCAAGGTCCGTCAAGAGCCTGCTTTTAGTGAGTAGTTCGTTTTAATATGGAAAATAGTGATTTTTTTTTCAATTATACAGGCCGTCCTATTACGTTTGTTCGGAGACATGCCTCAACCATAACAAACAACGAGGTCTTGCGCAAGTTCGTCAGACTCTAACCTTAATTAAATTAATTCTAACAATTATTGTATCAACGAGGTAAATGTAAGTAAAACCAAAATTTAATCTTCCGAAATGCTTCAAACATATTCAAGGTCCGTCAAGAGCCTGCTTTTAGTGAGTAGTTCGTTTTAATATGGAAAATAGTGATTTTTTTTTCAATTATACAGGCCGTCCTATTACGTTTGTTCGGAGACATGCCTCAACCATAACAAACAACGAGGTCTTGCGCAAGTTCGTCAGACTCTAACCTTGGAAATCGAGTATTAGGGTACCAAGAGATTCATCAGGTTCATCACGCTATCATCTCATGATGGCTCAAGACTGTTCAGGACCTAGCTAGATGTCAGGGAGGCCTTTGTAGATCTGAGTGCAAGGAGAAAATTTTCCTTGCGCCCTAATTTAATTCTCTTACGTTTTGTTCGATACTTATCTCAAAAAATTTTAAATTCTCGTGCGATCAAGTCTCGCAAACTATTAAATACAATTAAAATGCTTTTTATGTTAGCACTCGTATGTGAGAAGGTTCAATTTTAACATACCTTAATTTAAAATTATCCTTCCCGTGATGTGAATTATTAGTTACAATTTGCTTTATAATGGAAACAATTGATTATTAACTTCCCATTAGAAGTTATTGTAATGGGTCCGAAAATCGAAATCAAAATGTATAACACATTTTTATGTTTCAAGGTCACTATACTATTTTTACACTATTTTTAGAAAGATGTCTGTGTGTGTGTGTACGTATGTGTCTATTTCTTTCTAAGACGAAATCTCGAGAATGAAAAATGATATCGACTACGTTAAGGTACCAATCGACGCGTATTAACGTAAATATGATCTGAAAGAATTTTTTTCAAAATCAATTCAGCCGTTCTTTTTTCTTAACCAAATAGACTCCAAAAAAGTAGATTTTACACAATATCTCGCGAATAAAAAATTATATCGACTTCGTAAGGGTGTCAATCGAGGCGTGCTAACGTCATTCTGATCCGACATAAATTTTATAAAAACCGGTTCAGCCGTTTTTTTTAATTATTCTTAAAAATAAATAATAATTATGTTTTAATGATTATTTTTCTGTGCAATATCTAATTTGATTATTATTATTAAATATTTTTCAAACTGGGAAGTTCGTCGTGTGGACCTCAAGGGTCGCACTTTAGTCCTAATAAATGATAAGGACAACGCAAAAACACCCTGGTCAATAGAAATGTTTGTTTTGTTTTTTTAGGTTTAACGTTTAGGAACAAAGTATAAAAAAATTATAATGTAAATATATAAACAAAACAAAAAATAAGTCACAATTTATTGTTAATAAATTATCGACAACTACTTGTTATGAATGATATTTTTATATCAGTTTATATATTTTCAAAACTATGTCAGTAGGATAATTACCAAATTTATAGGTCATTGATACATAAACAAAACAGAGTTAAGGGTTGGATTCTGTGAAAAGAATTTGCAGTAATTGTGTGTACAAATATCATCTAAAATAACTTGAATCTGAAGTCTTTAGTATATTAAATAATGTTGATCCAATAGAACAGCGATTCCCAACCCATGAGGCCTGTGGGCCTCGGGCACCGTGGTACTGGGCCGTGGACGCTGGTCGAGAGTCTTAAGTCAAGATAAATATTATCGGAGCTTCAGGGGTCGAGATGGGAACAATCGAGTGTGTGTGTGTGTGTTTATATTTTTTACTTGTACGAGTATATTTAGTTAGTGGGCCTCATTTTTTTTTTATAAAATTTAGTGGTCCGCACAACAAAAAAGGTTGGGAGCCGCTACAATAGAAAGAAAAGCTTGGTTGAAGATCAGTAAAAAACCGGCCAAGTGCGAATTAGACGCGTTCTTCCATCTAAGTATTGCACAAATGTAAAAAAAATACAATAAAAATGTAATTACAGATAAAAGTCCCGTTACAATTAAAAAAAATCGGTGGGTGTACTTATGTACGCGCGTTAGAAGTTATACTTCTTTGGCGTGATTAAAAAATAATTTTTAATTTGCATGTAAATAATTTATTGAAATAAAGTAATAAAAGACAAGATTTGTTTATATGGTAACTATGGAAATCAATCCTGTTAACTTTGATGTCACAATTTTTGAAAAATTCACTTTCATCATTTTTTCATAACGCGTCTAAAGGTACGTGCAGAATGGAGCTGGGATTCTAGATGGTAGCGTAGATCATAGCAGGGCTTGCTTAAATTAATACATTGTCATATATGCGAGCGTACACAACGAAGCAGTGAGTGTAGCAGGTATAAGCGCTGTTACAAGAACTGGTAGATACAAGAATGTATCTCACCATTCTTTCAGCGCACTGACTACTACAACCAACGTGTGACAACTGTCAAATGGCCGTTACAAGTTTCGCAATGGATGTGACTAGTTTAATAAACGAAATTTGGCCAGTTTTTATTTAATTTGTTTTAAGTTTTTTCTAAGACGTATTTAAAAGTGTTAGGTTCCATACGTAAATATTCAAAAAACAGGTTTGGGTAAAATTTTAATTCTTGGTATAAATGATGAAATTCGCCATGTTTAGATCGTTTTCTATTAATAGGGTGGACATGAGAGCTCCTACCCAAATTTATATTTAAAATATACCACTTTGTAGCAGAAGAACACAAATATTCACCTTCGTTTTCTGACATTTCAAACGCGATTTAAGCTTGTATCAATGCTAGTATCAAAGCTTCGTTGTGCAAACCTATAAGCGCTTATAATTTCAGCCACCATCTACCATTCATGTTACCATCTAGAATCCCAGCTGCGTGCTGCACGTACCTTAAAGAAGTATAACTTCAAGAAAAGTTGAATAATAATTAAAATGAAAATAAATCAAAGTTGCAATGAAAATTTTCCATTTATGATGTACATACTTTTTTTTTAATTTGCATACCTAGTCAAAATTTAGTTATCAGTAACATATTTTTTCTATTGGTTTTTAGATAAATAACAAATTATATCAAATTAGTTTGAAACAAAAATACATTTAATTAATAAATAACTGATAAAACTTTACATACAATTACTTATATTAAGACGAATGGCCGGTTTATCATACATTTTAATCGCGATGTTATTTTGATCACGCCGTTAAATTTTGACAGCTACGTGCTCATTGGCTGCTGCGTTTCGTTACCATAGCAACCCGTCACTTAATCGTGTGATTAAAATAACATCGTGATTAAAATGTACCATAAATCGGCCATAAGTATATTAATTCAAATCTTGCAAAATTTTAAATATTTTTAGGAAAACAAGTTTACTTTTTTATTTTTGTAACACGCAAAGGTTATTAGAATTAGTTAAAAAATTAATTCCGTGATTGTAGGATTATGAGGCTTCCTCAAAATTGTAATTTTGCGTAAAAATCTCAAAATCTCTGCTACTTTTCAGCCCATAAAAAAAACTAAAAAGAAAAATTGACTGATCTTCCGTAAAGAGCTATAAGTAGTACCTATGCCAGAGATAATTTTTACGCTATTTATATAGATACTACTTTAAAGGTCGTCTGCTAGATGCCATCGCTACGATCTGAAGTGAAAGTGTCTGTTAAAATCAACGTTAGCGCGAGCGAAACCGCCAATTATTAAAATGTTACAAATAAAAAAAATGTTTTTTTTTCACGCCGTAAGTTCGCATGTACCTACGCCACTGAACATGACTTATAATATTATGGAAGTACCCTAGATTTAATTTCGTGTCAGAATCCGCCATGTTGTATTTTTTATTCGCCATGTTGGATTTTCAATTATTTTCGATTTTTTTCGTATTTATCACCTTAAATGCTATCTATGTTCCAAATTTCAAACCTCTAGCTCGATTGTAAGTATCCTAGATTCATGATGATCTATCAGCCAGTCACTATATCTGTGACATACGGACAGACAGACAGACGGACAAGACGAAATTATAAGGATTCCGTTTTTGCCATTTGTTAACGGAACCCTAAAAACTGACTGCTTATCCAATAAAATTATTGGATAAGCAACCAATTGTTTTATTATCAGAAACAAGTCAGATGAAATGTTTTTTTCCTTATTGATAAATAAATGTATCTATCTATCTATCTATCTTTTTTTTGCGCGGGGGAGGAAATCCATCATGGACACCCGTTGGTCCTCCAACGGGTAGTGTCAGATTCCTACTGACTAAAACCTCACCCCCCTCTTCGCCATCTCACACCGGAACCGCTTTCGCATTACCTCGGTGCGAGGGCTGTCTATCTCTTTCTTCTTCACCTCATCTCCTCTCTACCCTTAGCCTCCATTATTGCTCTGACTACAATGTAAGAACGGTTCCACGTTTCCTCTGTTCCTAAGAGGTCACTCGAAAAATTGTCTACGCTGAAGGGTAATCCTGTCGCTTCGAGGTATTGCCCTCGAGATCTATCTATCTATCAATTATTGAATAATTGTTTGTGATAATATTAAGATTTTGTACCGAAAAAGAAACAGATGAGAGGGGGGAGAGGTAAATATCACGTAGCCTGTTTAAATTTATCAACATAATTCAAAATTGCTCAAATTGCTAACGGGAAAGAAGATTCTCATGGGAAAGCAAACATTTTTGTTATGCACAATAATTTTAGTGTATTAATAGTTTTTGTTTAATTATTGATAAACTGATAATGTGCTTAGCTTTTGTATAAACTGGTCAATGGACACAATTTCATTGTAATGAACTTAATAATATCTACACGGAAGATTTTACAAACAATATACGAACAAAAAAACTAAATATGAATTTTGGAGCCCGCAAAACTTCTTATACTAAAAACCAAATCTAAGTATTTGACATCACCAGATCTGGTTACTTTGTTAACTGTTTTGTTGTAACAAATATATCAAAACAGTAACCAAAATAACCAAATCTGATTATTTCAAATAGATTTGGTTCAAGGTTTCAGAATAGCCTAGCGTATAGGTATGTCGTTTATATGGCGTTAATCCACATGGGTCCTCTGTTACAAGCCCAAAGTTCCTAGGTTCTAATTCTAAAAGTCTTAAAAGTGACTATAGACCGAGAGGTAGTGACAATTTTTGGTGTTATTTATTCAAGGCCTTATTTTTGTGAAGAGGCATATTAAAGTGCCCTGAGTAAGGGATTTTGCTAGATAGCGGTAGGGAGGGATGCAGACCGCCCCCAACATGTAATAAAAAAAATGGTCACAATTATTATTGCTTCAAGGCGGAAATTGTTTGTATAGCTTGTCGGTGACCCAATAATGCCATTATAATATTTGCAGATCGATTGGTCAGTATTAAAGGGGTGGCAAATCCAGTGCCGGATTTATATTTTTTATGAGTGTAGGCCACTTTATTTCCGCCGCCCCATGTACATACCTTTCTAAAATAATAATTTTCCATTTGTAGTAAAGGGGCCTCCTCTGAAATCAAGTGACCGTCCTCTGAAATCTGCCGCCCCTAGGACGCTGCCGCCCCTAGCCCGCGGCCTATACGGCCTATTTATATAAATCCAGGACTGGGCAGATCACCCTAAACGTGTCATGTACCGGACGAAATTTATATTATTAGTTCAAGGTTCAAATTTTAATATGTTGTTACGGCGACTGTTTTAAGCATATATTTCAATTTGCAAAAAAAAATGTCTTAGCCATCCGAGCGCCCCGAGCAAGATATTCTTCAGAACCCTTTATTTCTTATTATATCAACTAGCATTTTGCCCGCTACTTTTTTTTCTTTCTTAACTGACCAATTCGAGGCGATCGCGACCGCCCGGGTTGACCCCTCCCCCCTAAAGCCGGACCTATCTTCACACCAAAGGTTCCATTCCTCTTCAAGAGTTTGACCATCTGGTAAGGCAGTAACGAATTAAGCAAAATTTGTTGTTGAAAAAGATTTTGCAATTCGCAGAAATTCCTCCACAAACAAGTTAGATATTTCCAATTTTTATATTACTTGACAAAATTATTCCTAATAGCCATATAAATTTTCCAGATTCTTCATCGAAGTCCTTGTATAAATGGACTTCATAATTTGTTTATGAAATGTAATTATTTACTACACTTTGTTTGTCATTTTAAAAACAAATGACCTCTGCTATAGATAAGCGATTATTTTTTGTTTTATTTACGTGGGTGATAACTGTAAATCTGTGAATCAAATTTTTTTTTGTACCTATATTGATTTTGGCGTGAGCAACGTCTAATGTCTCAATACTGGGGTGGTTTTTTAGAAATATTAGCTGTAACGGAAATGAAATGTGTAGCTAGAACAAATAAAATAATTTGCAACCGTATTTTTCACCATTAACTTATGTTCTTTATTTATTAATAGAATATTTACAAAAAAAATTAAATGGCTTGTGCAAATAATCGTGTATACAAAATTTTTTTAATTTTATTTTGTAAAAATTTGAAAAACAATGTTATTTTAAAGTCAACGCACTGAAAAAATAAAAATTGTTTAGTTTTTTACAAACTACTTATACAATAAATCGAATATTGTATTCTTTATAGTTAAATTATCTAGATTCTAGAATATCAAAAATACTTTTCAGACTTTTATCAATTTAATAAAACAAAGTCAATAACAATAATAAAACGAAATCATCAAACAAAACTTGTTGGTATAAATAATTAATTTTTATAATAGGGTTCCATACATCAGAATGAAAAAAAAAACGGATCACTTATACAATCACTTCGTTGACCGTCCGTCTGTCCGTCAAGACCCTTTTTTGTCAGGAATGGCTAGAGGTATCAAGTTGAAATTAATATTGTTACAAAGCTGTTTTCTGAGTTGGCGGAATAAATATTTATTTACAATAATTAAAAACACAATGATAATGAACGCAACAACGAAAAGTCAATTCTAACAATCAACAATAACTAAACAGTAATTACAAAGCAAAACAAAACAACTATATACAATAATTCGTAATTATTAACTATATACCAGGACTATTTATTTCTAGTTATTTATGTTTCCAATTATTTATATTCACTGTATTTATATCAGACGCACTATTTGTCGCTCAGTATTCTCCATTGACTTGAATGCGTGACTCACCGTTGACTGATCCCTCACTCACTCGTTCTGCTGTTTATATAGGCTGCGTAGCATAAGCCTAGTGTGTTCTCGTTTTCTCTAGAACTTTCATGCAGGTACCAGTTTTTACAGAAAGCGGACCCCCGTTTCTCAGAACTCTTGCAGGGCCGTAGCTAGAGCTGAATTCAAGATAGGGCACTGAAAGTTTAAAGTAGGGCTGAAGCAAAAGACTACAATTTATTAATTGGAATGCCCACCTCATCTAGTGATATCAAATTACAAAAGCAAAAAAACGGTGAATGACAATTTAATCAAAAAAAAATACAGAACTTGCCATGTTATCAAACTTCATTTAGATCCAACGAATTTAATCTTGTTTTTCCAAATGTCAGATAGATCAAGTCTGTCGTTCTGTCGTGACAGTCTTTGCGGCTTATTTATAATTCCTTAAAGTAGGGCACTGGATGTTTTAAGGTACGGCATTGCCCCTTAATGCCCCCCCCCCTAGCTACGGCCCTGAACTCTTGCCTGCCGGTTATATACAGGGTGATCCGTAACAATATCAAATATTAATGTCTACAGCCCCATCATAGTCCTGTAAAAAAATTAAGCTTCTAGCTCAATGCATACAAAAGATAATTTTTTTTTTTTTTACAGTGACTCACTCATCAAATCTTGAAATTTGGCTCGAAGTAGGGTCTTAAGGAGTAGTCTTAAAATGGACAACTGGACCACTATTGTAATGCAAGCGTCCAGAGCCATATCTAGGAGTTGGCGGGACTCGCGCACGCCAGGGGAGCCCGAAGCAAAGAGACGCCAGGTAACTGTAAAATCTATATTATTTCAAAATTTACGCTTTTTCTAATAGTCTTAATCGTAGCTTTGTCTGGTATGAATTTTATGACAAAAGAGAGTGCTAAATTCTCTTTTTGCCAGGGGTGTCAAGTTCTCACTTCACTAGGGCTGCCAGGACTGATAGTTATGCACATTGCAATCGTCCTCCATTTTATCTTTAAAAAGATGACTTCACTGTTCAGCGAAATTTTTGAACTAACGAACCTTTGATTAATTGTAGATTATAGACGCGTCGACAACTCAAGTCATTAGCGTCTTCAACACAACAAATAATTCATTTGTGTATTAGAATCCGCCAGCCGGCATACACAAACCGACTGGTACGAGCTCGAGTCCCTGGGAACGCTAATTCCCAAAGAACGTTGGAATGCAATTTGCGATGACAACCACATTCCAATGTCCCCCCTGGGGGGAACGAACCTTTGAATCAAACCACATATCAGAAAGTATGTTTTATTGAAATTCGGAAAAATCCCTCAACAATTAATTCGTTTGTTCAATGACACATGTATCATGTGTTTGAACAGAGATGTGTAGACATGCATTTGTTTTAATGTACGACAACAAACAGGCAGGCCGGTTGACTTCCTGTGTCCACGGCGCTAATTTAAAAACAAGAGGGGCCTTGATTGAAAAATTACTTCTGTGGCTCATTCTAAATAATACATCTCATCATATATATACTTACATGCATTACACAGGCTATAATACGGGATGATCAGAAAATCAAGCATTAAAAATATTAATCGTGGAAAATTTTTCATTTTCTATTCAAATCTTTTTTAGCATAAACTTGAAATAAAAAAATTCACAGATTTCGCAATCCTTGCAACCATCGAGGACATTGGAAATGATAACAGCATATATGAAACATAATTAACTGTTTATTATACACACAATATTTATCAATGCACTGTTTAGTTTTGTCAGGAATAACCCTATTATTCTTCTGTTATATACGCGTTCACTTTTGCTTGATTACTTAACTTTTAAATGGATTTTTCTACAGTATTTATTAACATTTTCTCAAAAATAACACCGCAGATCGTCGCAAATACCTCTCAATTAACTAGACATGATATAAAACACATTTCGAAAAAATTGCACTTGTTCAATTTTGCATGATTGCTCCTCACTTGATCGCGACACCGTTGTCTTTTGGCCTTGAACGAAAACTCGTAACTCTGCCCCCATATACGAACATAAACATTTCCAATGTTAAAAATAAGTCCTGTATTATTTGTATAATTGGTGTAGAACCCAATAACCCGTATATACTCGGTGTCCAAAATAAAAGCATGGTGATTTCCTAAACGGTAAGAGATAGAGATTTGGTTAAAATGCGCAGAATCTCTAGTACTACTACCCTGCGCAGTCAAACTTTCCATATTTTGCTTGACTTGCGACAGACAGTTGAAAAACGAGATTTTCCCATTTTCGTTTTTTATTTATAACTCGTTTATTAAATAAATCAGAAAAAAATATTTTCATTTTATTAAGGCACTTTTGTATGAAGATTTCAAATTTCTACACATTTTCTCTCATTTAACCAAATCTCTTATACCGTTTAGGAAATCCCCTTGCATTTCACGTTTATCTTGGACACCATGTATTGAATAGGGATTTGCCAGTGATCAAAATAAAATATAAAACTTTGTTATAATGAAAGTTTATGCTCTAAAATAGTTATTAGAATTTTTATTTTTATTAATTAAGTTTCGTAAACATATTTAGAAAAATAAATAAAATCGTGGGACTTGAGAATAGCCGATCGCGTAGCAAGTCCCCAGTTCCCGGGTTCTAGCCCGAGATCGGGTAAAAGTGTCAATTGGATTTTCAATTTATTATTAAAAAAAAATAATGAGTTGAAATTATAAATTGGTGCTAGGCCCAAATAACCTTAGCTGTTGGTGGTCTTTAAAACACACACACAATAGATTTTTAATCTATGTCTCACGTGACTTCGAACACCGCGTGACGTCAATTTTAAGTAAAAAATGAATGTATCCATAGCAACGAAGCTTAGATTGTTTGCATCATGTTTACATAGGTACAAAACGAAAATTATGACGTCATACTTTAGTAGAGCAAAAACGATTTTTAGTGGGCGGGGCTAACATAAATATTTAAAAAATTATTTGTGAGCTTATTTGAAATCAGAATAAAGTTATTTAGGTGTCATTTTGTTCATAATTTATTACTATATTGATATAACACAAAAAAATTTTAGTCAAATACCCTATTGTCAGTTAATTAAGGAATTATTCCATGGATTACTATAATTGATTTTTCTGATCATACTGTATATTTTACTTAAACTGTCTTGGCTCAAAAGAGACAAGATACTTTAGTATCTGAGGTATCTATTATTTGGATACTTTCATGCAACGTATCTTGTATCTTTTGGGTCTTGAGTGACTGTATGGTATCTTATATCTTGTATCTAGATACATTTTTCAAGTATCTTCTACAGCTCTGTAAGTAATCCACATGCTTGTTGTATTAATTCAAATATAAGTCGCATATAATTCGTCGGAAGAATAAAAGTCTAGTTCCTTATTAAATTATCGTCAATTTTTCTCCGTCACTCTGTATATGATGGATGGATGACACATACAGGACCACTGCACAACCCGTGATATGCCGTGATATGGGGCCTAGTTTAATAACAAACATTAATATTGTACCTCCAAACGTAAAGATCTTTTTCCAAGCTGAGATGGATAAATAAGAGCATATCGTGCACACGAAAAAACCAGTCTTCTTTATATGCCCTTTATGTTTATATAAGACTAGCAGTCCGGTCCGGCTTCGCCCGGGTGCTATGAATTTATGATTTATTAATACATTACTCTTCGCTCGTTCACTCGTTATTATAGCCCGTGTCTTAAAGCAAAGTATCATCTATCGAACAGTAAAAAAAAAAATGAAATCACCAAAGTAATTTCTGAGATTACCCCCGATTTTCACTCGGGCGAAGCTGGGCTGGCCAATTATTATAGCCCATGTCCTAAAGCAAAATATCACTTATTGAACAGTGAATTTTTTTTTTTTTGAAATCGGTCTTCTGAGATTACCCCCAATTTTCACCCGGGCTAAGCCGGGCCGGCCTGTTTCAATTATACATCTAAACCTTCCTCGTGAATCAATCTATCTGGTCGTGAAAACCGGAACAAAATCCGTTCAGTAGTTACGAAGAAATCGGTCTCCTGAGATTACCCCCGATTTTCACTCGGGCGAAGCTGGGCCGATCAGTTATTATAGTCCATGTCCTAACGCAAAATATCACTTATCGAACAATTAATTTTTTTTTGAAATCGGTCTTCTGAGATTATCCTAGATTTTCACTCGAGCGAAGCTGGGTGAGCCAGTTTCAATTATACATCTAAACCTTCCTCATGAATCAATCTATCTGGTCGTGAAAACCGGAACAAAATCCGTTCAGTAGTTACGGAGAAATCGGTCTTCTGAGATTACCCCCGATTTTCACTCGGGCGAAGCCGGGCCGGCCTGTTTCAATTATACATCTAAACCTTCCTCGTGAATCAATCTATCTGGTCGTGAAAACCGGAACAAAATCCGTTCAGTAGTTACGGAGAAACCGGTCTTCTGAGATTACCTCCGATTTTCGCCCTGGCAAACCCGGGCCGGCTAGTTATTACAGCCTATGTTCACATTCATTGAGGAAGCTACTCGTTTTCACAGTGATTAGTTGAGTAGTTGAGACGTGAAAGCGGAACAAACAAACCCACTTTCGCATTTATAATATTAGTTAGGAGTTAGGATTTGCATGAGAAATATAACAATAAATTAATAGCTCTTCGAAAAGAAATACGTTATACGGTTATACCGTCATGTTAAGACAAAGGACTTGGTTCCTGGAGCATGTCCGGAACTACCAAAATCTACTGAGGACCAGAGGTAGCAGAAAGAACGCTTCGACAACCGAAGCAGAGCAGTATCAGGTTGGTGACTACTGACTTGGTATTGGTACTGAGAACTGATCTATTGGAGAGAACTGTGAGTTGACTGCCAAGTTCAAGGGTCCATTTCGAATAACTGAAGTTATGTTTAATGACAGGTAGGAGATTTGGGATCCAAGAGAGAGTGTCAACTGTCAAGAGGTCGGGCCGAACTGTTATAACGATGGATAAGATGACCTGGATTGTAGGGTAAGACATCACAATCATGAAGCATTGACGAAATGAGTAAGATCACTGTCGGATTTAGGGGGGGAGGCAATTCGGGTGGTCGCCTTGACGATTCGCGGGCTAGATGCTTGTTGATAATGAAAAATAAAGAACGCTGAAGAATATCTCGTCCGGAGCGCCCGGAGGACTAAGGCCGGCGCTAAGTAAGATGGGTATCGTGTCAAGATATCAGCCTATATGCTGGTTGATAATCAAAAATAAAGGACGCTGAAGAATATCTCGTCCGGGGCGCCCGGAGGGCTAAGGCCGACGCTAAGTAAGATGGGTATCGTGTCAAGATAATCAGGCTTACCGGTATGGTTATCGTAATTATAGCTACAGAAATCAGAAGATCATGGGCACTATTCAGAAATGCAAAGCAAATCGGAGATCACGGACGCGACTTCTGAGCTAAATGCCATTAATATATTCATTCACCGCGATTTAGAACTTTGGGAAAAGCTGGAACGGAAAACTACTATTTATTATAGATAATTAAATTGTACTAATATTGATTAATAATAATTAATAAGCAATCAGTGAACTATTCAATGAAAACCCGGATCCACAAAAATATAATAATAATAATTATGCATAATCAATTTTACTAATAGCGTAAATTAAATCATGTATACAATTGTTTCTAAGAATAAGCGATTCGTTATCATTGTTTTTATGAAAATAGTATGTTTGTAGCTGTGTGTGGTATGCACACTTGTTGTGTATACGCATGAAGAATTTTTAAACAGTGCTTCTCAGCAGGTTCTTCCAATTTCTAGCAATGAGGGCGACCCACTGAACTGGACCAGTTCAGTGGAGCTACCAGGCTTCTGATAGCGCCACTGGCAAGTGAGTTATACGTCACTTTGATGCATCTTTGATGTCATTCAAATGTCAGTACTACTGTTTATATTTTCCATCACCTAGTGATTTGATGGCGCCACTAGAAAGTAAAGTTGCAGTCATTCAATCATTTAACGGCTAAATCGCAGTTTTGTATTTATTTATTCCTTAATAATGGAGAAATGAAGAATGACTAAACACAAACTCTCTCTAAACGTTTGACATACCTTACTTGCCACTAGCGCCATCTGACGAATAAAAAATGTAAGCGTTTGACGTGTACCTTATTTGTCACTAACGCTATCTGACGAATAAAAATATAATAGTCATCATTCCCAACTTCTAGGCCCAGTCATTTAGTACTGAACGTCCGACATCTTGTTGGTTCATTTTCAGGACATGCGCCATAGATGCAGTACTCGTGTCACTTGAACGCATGCCCAAGCAATCATTTTTACACGTCGCCGAGGTATTATTTTTGACCCACGTGACTGAACGCGCGTATTCTCCGGAAATTAAGGGAAAAATGTTTACCCAAAGGGAATGAAGAAAGGCACAGAAGATAAACAGAAACAATTTAATAAATTTTCTTCGTTCGGTGGCCCGCGAGGTTCGGCAATATTAATTTAGTGTTTGTTTCGTGTAAAAAATGGTTGGTTGGTAAATTGCGAGGAATCCCGAGATTTCGACTGCATAGGGGCCTCCACAGGGTTTATATCGACATTGGGTCCTGGTATTGTAGCACGTTAAATTTATAATGCCACTGATCAACTACTTCCAAGATAAAATACTTGCAAAATACTATTCAGCTCGACCTGATGGAATGACCCTGTACAATATTATTTACATTTATCAAAAATAAAATACACATATTTATGAACTATGATCTATTCTACATTTTGTTACATAAAATTATCTCCGCAAAAGAATGGTTTAGCTTTCATTTGTTTTATATTGAATGAGATATAGAAGTCCAAGATCCTTCGGACAACCTTTTATAAGTTTGGCGGAAAATTATGAAGATTTCATGGGTAACGAAAACATCTAATAAGGAAGTATTAACACGTGCTGGTGTAGGAAGACAACTTTTAGCTATGATAAGGAAGAGACAACTGGAATTTCTGGGTTGTATTGTGCGGGGGAAGGGTTTTGAACACCTAATTTTAACAGGAAAAATTAATGGGCTAAAAAATTGAGGTCGAAGTAGAATGTTTTTAAAAAGTCTAAGAACTAATTACAACCCAATAGACATTTTAAAAATGGCGGATAGACGCGAAGGGTGGAAGTCCATGATTGCCGACGTCTGTAGAAGACATGGCAGATTTGATTGATTGAATCTTTTCATTGGGTAGACCGCTAGGGCTTGAGAATAGCCGAGCGTGTAGCAATGCTGTTGTTTACATGGCGTTGCTATGGTTCCTCTATTACAAGTCCCCAGTTCCCGGGTTCTAGCCCGAGAGCTGGTAAAAGTGTCGATTGGATTTTCAATTTATTATTAAAAAAAAATAATGAATTGAAAATATGAATTGGTGCTAGGCCCAAATAACCTTAGCTGTTGCTGGTAAAGACCAGCAACAGCTGAATTAAATTGTGTTTTAAAGAAAACACAATTTAATTCAATTTTTGGTAGACCCATCTCTATTTAATGTAAGATTCATTTTAAAATCACTTCGGACTCCAATTATTTACAAACGGAAAAACACCTTTTGTGTTACAAGATTGTGTTAGTTAAATTTTTTTTAGGAATTCGGTATTTTGGAAAATTGGATAAGAAAAAAACGAGATACGAGTGTATATTCTCTAAAAAGAAATACTGTATTTAAAATCATTAATCAATCTACATTTTTCAGTATTGTAGTCTGGCATAATCAGAAGTTTTCAAACATTTTAAAAACAGTTACATTTATACATCATAATATAAGACCACGTAGGTACTATAAGATTTATACCCATTGACAATTAATTTATTTAATGCATTTCAAAAAAAAACTGTTCCATTAAGACCAGTCTATTTTAAGAGATTTTAATTTTTTGAACGAACACCGATGTCAAATTTCAATTAATCTAAGTGTTTCAAGTGACCTAACCAAGTAATCATGAACTGAGGAAGTCGCCGATTTTGACCAACTTTGGTTAAACTACAGCTCAAAAAATATTTCCCACCGATATAACTAACGAGTCTTATCGTCTAAAACATTGAATTTTGAAAATTTAAGGAATTCGTTGTGCAGCTTGTTTTAAGCTGCTTTGAATGACCCATTTTTCTGAGAGTAATTCCTTCAATTATCCCCGAGAGGCAGCACTTGTGGTAGGTACAAACATTATTTATTCCCCATTAGTGTCGCGTCATTTTAGTGGTATAACTTAATTATTTAATTAATTTAATGATAATAATAATTTAATAATTAAGTTATACCACTAAAATGACACGACACTAATGGGGAATAAATAATGTTTGTACCTACCACAAGTGCTGCCTCTCGTGGATAATTGAAAAAACTACCTCCAGGAGAATGAACTTTTTTCATTCTGAGGTACGGAACCCTAAAAACATCTGAAACGGCATCTCTGAAATGTATCAATTGACGGCTTCTCTGAAATGCATCAATTTACTAATAGATTAATTTATTATCTTTTACGCCAGTAATTTTAAGTAATAACATTTGTTTCTTTAAATAAAAGCTGTTTAAAAACTACTGATTATTAAATGAAATAAAATACATTAAAGATGACATCTTGTGATTCTAATTCTCTATTTTTTTTCAGTCTAAAGTTTTACTCACCCGATCGGTCAATGAATTTATTTTACTTTACCGTGTTTTTTTTTCGTGAATAAAAATTCAGACCGTATTGTTTTTACATTAATTCATTAATGATATTGCTAAAATTACATTAATAGTAACATAGCTAGAATTATATTAATTAATTAAAATTGCTAAGACTTAGAAATACAACTATAATTTACACTGCTACAATTACAATATTAATGAAACAGCAATATCGTTCGAATTAAATACAGTGTAACCTGCTCAGTTGGCCATTTTTCTATGGAATGACGACTACCACTTGATAGCGCCACTGGCAAGTAAAGTATCAGTCATTCAATCATTTAACGGCTAAATCGTAGTTTTGTATTTATTTTTACCCGACTGCAACGCAAATGAGTGGTAATGTGTTTATCAGCCTATGTATGTATGTGGGTATGTATGTTTGTATGTTCCTTTGAAGCACTATACAGACGAAACGCCTGGGCCGATTTTTATGATTCACACGTCAATCGATTCCCCTTAGTCCGGCGAGTGTCACTAAAGACATGACGTTAGTGAAAATTCAATATGGCGACTACAGGACGCCATATTGTGAAAATGAAAAAAATGAAAGTCAACAAACTATGTCAAGTGGGGTATCGTTGAATAGATATTTAAAAATCATTTTTAGTTTTCCCTCAACATTTTTCGATTCGACTGACCGTTTAGGATCTATATCGATTTATTTTTAACTAAGAACATTTGAAATAAAAAATTTATTAAAAAACAAAAAACCCGACTGCGTAAAAATCGAACTTAAAAGATGGAAACAAGATCAAATGATAACATGCAGTCGGAGGCATAGTAGTAACAAATTGAACAGAAATACCTCCGACTGCATGTTATCATTTGATCTTGTTTCCATCTTTTAAGTTCGATTTTTACGCAGTCGGGTTTTTTGTTTTTTAATAAATTTTTTATATTATATTTTATTCGTTAATAATGGACAAATGAAGTATGACTAAACACAAACCGTTAATCTCTATACCACTTTAAACGTTTGACATATCTTACTTGCCACTAGCGCCATCTGACGAATAAAAAATGTAAACATTTGACGTAGACCTCACTTGCCACTAGCGCTATCTGATGAATAAAAATATGATATCTCTTTGACGGAAATTAATTTATTAATCAACCTCCTCAAAACCTATATTTTTTGTAGAACCGGAAGCGGCCAACATTAAAATATTATACAGGTTTCACTGTAAATAAAGTAGCAATCACATTTAAAATTTAAAAATATCGTGGAAAATATTAAAAGTGAAATTTCAATTTCAGACCAAATTTTCGACAAACTTAAAAACTATTGCTTTTGGATTATTAAAAATGATTTTTTTTATGAAAAGTTCAAAATAAATTATTTAACACCCTGTATAGTTGATTACATTATTAATTTATCCGTAAAAAGTTTTTGTGCATGCACTACGTCTTTTTTTAAAAATTTCATAAAAGAAACTAAAAAAATGCAATAACACGACAAAATACTTAAAAACAAAACAATAATGTCAATAACAATATAATATTAACAAATAATTATTTTCATTATTATAAATATATATTTTTTGTCTTGAATTTGACTACAACTATTTGACTAACCATAAATCGATATTAACTTAATGAAAAAAAATGGGAAACATTATAAATTATACTTGACAATATAAATAATAGATATACTAAAAAAAGATAAAAATGTAAACAACTTTTATCTCTAAAAAATGTTTTTGTAGATGATTTAGATACTCAGTAATATTAATAATACTAAGTTACTAAAAAAAGAAAAATAATTCGTACGGTAAGCTTTCTGAATCTGTAAACTTCTATGAGCTTTCAGCACACTCTATAACCGCGAAACACGACAATGAAATTCAAATTTCCCCGAAGATGCAAAAAAAAATCTTTTGTAATGTCAAATTTTACAGACAGTATTTTAACATAAGAGGAAAATGTGTTACAAGCCGAAATATCGAAAAAATCTAGGTTCACGACTCTTAAATCGAGGTACACGGAGGCTGGAGTCTTGGGGGTCGCCACTCCACGACGCTGTAGCCCAATTACTCTTAAAATGACGCACTGGCGTCATCAGCCTATTAGCGGCAAAGCACACCGCCCTTACTTAGCAATGGACTGTCTGCTTGACAACCGTTACCCTCTCTGCTGATCTCTAATGGTTTTTACCATAGACGGCGTGTATGAGTTTGAACTCACTCGACAACGGCTACTGTTCCGGTCTCCACCCTTGAGTATGGGTGGAGACCGGAACAATAGCCGTTGTACCAGTGCTGTATTGCAATTAGCGGCTGCTTTACAGGTTGTTACGCAGGGTTGAGAACATAGGAAAAACACTCGTGAAAATCATTTAGAATCAGTAATTTCTTTGCCCTTTTTTCATGCTTAAAAACCGTGATAATTGATTTAATTTAGGTAGCCATACTGCATTATTTGTCGCGCTACCTATTTTGTTTATGTCTTTTTTGTTGCACTCTTTAATTTTCTGTGCTCCCAATCCAGTGAATACACCTTGTATAGTGTTTCTATTTATATAAAATATTTGTTTGCTAACTCCACTAGCGGCAGAAGAGCACATCTCCGCTCACAGACTTCTTAAGCGAACCGTACTAAAATTATTACATAAATTATTAAATAATATTTTTAACATTGTAAAAAAAATCTAATAATATAAATAAAATATAGGAATGTGTTTTAAAAATAAACACGTATATATACTGACAAAAATTATACTTTTAAATTATTTATTCAACGCATGCACGTGTTTAGTGTTTTTTTGTGTCTGTAAAGCAAATCTTAAATTACCGTTTATCGACTGGTGAAGTAATGATCCATTATGTAACGCTTTTCAATGCTATAACGAAAAATACTTGAAAAACAGTTACATTTCGATGATATAATAAAATATTGTTACTATGGTAATGAAAAAAATAAATATTCTATCAAGACCATGTTTTAGAATGAGATGTACTGCTGTCAGTGAATCTACGGTGTTTCACATTATTTCAATAAAACCATGCATGTGTTGAATAAAGTAGGTACAGTGTGCAACGCGTCTGCTAAATCTTTATGCGTCAGACGCGATGTTTTCAGCACGAGTAGTAGGCGAGTGTCCATTTGCGAGCCGCATACGAGTGCTGAAAACATCGCGCCTGACGCATAAAGATTCAGCACACGCATTGCACAATATACTACTAATAAAACAAAAAAATGCCTTTTTCTGCATTTAACTTTGAATCAAGTCATTCTTGAAAGGTAGTTGCGATCCTGTTTTGTTTTAGTTTCGGCAACTACGACCTCCTGATCGTTTGTAAGTTTAAAACTTTGAAAAAATTATATTTGAAAGTTCAGTATAATAGAAATTTGTCCAGATATATTTTTGATACAGTATTTAGTGTCTATTCGAAACATCACGTGATTGTGATACGTAAAATATCAGGGAATTAGCGCTTCCAGGAACCCGAGCTCGTACCAGTCGGTTTGTATATGCCGACTGGCAGGTTTCATTAGAAACGCTCAACAGCTGAGGTAATCAGCGTCTATGTGTGTATTAACACACATAGACGCTGATTACCTCAGCTGTTGAGCGTCTATAATCTACAATCAATCAGTTTTGTCAGAAATCGTCCGAGAAATTCGTCTTTCCAACCAAACCTACCCCAGTTAAGAGATAGCATCAGAAGGATGAAAATCTTTTGCATACGTGAAGTCCTTTTTTCGCGTCTGTCTAGATGTTCGCGATAGATAAATAGATAAACTTGAAAAGCGATGGGTCGATTTCGATTTGGTTTCCACTATTGTATAGAAAATTATTTTGGGAGTGCTTTAGAAAAAAAATCTGCCAAACGTGAAATGGGTACAGGTGAAGCCGTACCTAACAGCTAGTATTTTATATGAGAAGGCAGGCAGCAAAAAACGGGACCTGAAGAGCCAAAACAAGCCACCTGAAGCAGCAGAGGTAAAAAAAACCTGGACTTGGGTCAAGTTTGAACGACCCGAGCTACCCTCAGTGCGTCTGGATGAAAGGAATAGATTTGAGATAAAAGTATTATAATGCCAGAACATAAAATTTGTCTTTTGTCGCATAAATTGTTCGGAATTAATTAATTAATTGTATATTATATACGCGTCGACAACTCAGGTCATTAGCGTCTTCAACACAACAAATAATCCATTTGTGTTAGAATCCGCCAGTCGGGATACACAAACTAACTGGTACGAGCTCGGGTCCCTGGGAGCGCTAATTCCTAAAGAACATTGGAATGCAATTTGCGATAGCAACCACATTCCAATGTCCCCCCTGGGGGGAAATTGTTCGGAGGCAAGACATACGTATCAATAACCTTATTAGAAAGTATTCATTCAGCAATAATTAAAAGTTACATGCAGAAATTTTATAAATAATAAACTGTTAAATATAAATACAAAAATTGATTGATATGTACTTTGTTAGTTCTGTTGAATTTCACTGAAATCGAATTTTGAAAAAATAATTCGATTTTACATATATTTCTATTATTTTTTCTTTGAAGAAACAATGACGAAAAACAATTGATTGTGAAGTCTAGAGAGTCTTAAAAAGAATACAATATACACAATAATGAAAAGTACAAGTGCATACCTCGTTTAACGCTGAGAATGCTGAGTTTGCGCTATAAAGGTCCACACGCACTGAATCGACTCGGTCCGGTCGGTTCCTCGGACCGATACGATCGACACGTTTTGCCATGCATGAAATTACATGAATCGCCCCGCACTGACTTCGGTTCGGCCAGCTCAGACTGGGATCGGCTCGGCAACGGCAAAAAATGATTGAAGGGGCAAAAACTGCCGAATGGCCCAACAGCTTTTGACTATAATACTATATTAAGTAGTACGCTCAAAACTGCAGAATACATTATGTCTGACGAAATTTTAATTGAATTAAGTTGCCGTGCCTATTGTACCGTTCCGAGTCGATTCAGTCCGTATGGACCTTAAGAGGGTTAATTGTATCACATAAATGCGGTTGACCTCAGCTGTCGAGCGTCTATAAACTACAATCTGTCTAATTATATCAGTCTCAATAAAAATGCTTATCTAAAATCGGTATTTATGTATAACCAATGTACTAGAAGTTTATTGGGTTACTTAAACTATAGTACTGATTATAAAAATGATTCCATAAACATCCAATTACGTATCTATAACTACAGAACCACTGAACCGATTTGGATACGGTTTGTTTATACTATGTAGACACTTTTCGGAAAGGTTTTAAGCTATGAATTTTCGAACTAAATGCGCGTTTGAGGGGAAGGGCCTCAGGCGAAGAATGTAGGTATTTCAGCTAGCGAAAAATTTGGATGCAGTGCGTTTTGTAGAAATTTTCCTGAAAGGTTTTCATAGATTTTCGAGCTGAACGCGCATTTTAAGGGATGAGCATTTCAGCTACTGTAAAAATGTCTTCAAAACAAAAAGAGCTATCAATATTCAGCAAAGAACAAAAAGAGCTATCAATGTTCAGCAAAACAGAGCTAAACGAGGTATATTTGTATAGAGCAGGGGTCGGCAACCTTTTGAGACGGAAGAGCCAAAAGTTACAATTTACAAAATTTCCCAGTTTTTAAAGAGCCACTAACATTTTTATTTCAATATTATGACTGCGACTTTTGACAACACAGTGCACCAATAACTAAACAAACAGAACAGTGTTGCCACATTTAAAAAATGTCAGCTGTCCGTATACTCTCTACTCCACCTATTCTCACTGTTCCCTGTTGAGTGTTTTTATCCTGTTTAAAGTTTTTTTTGCAGTATAATATTTTTTATGAGTTTTGAAAATAAAATAATATAATTATTAATATTTGCGCATGGAACTGGAGAGCCGCATGCGGCTCGCAAGCCGCAGGTTGCCGATCCCTGGTATAGAGCTATGATTTTGCTACAACTAGGCTCTAAAAGCCTGGACTATAGTATAGACTTCACAATCAGAAACGATAGTCTTCTCTAAATTTTAAACATCAGAAATTGGATGGATTGTACTATTAACACTAAAATGGCAGGTGGTTACAACCATTAATGTTATAGTAATTTACGCAATTCAAACATGACAATGAGTTTTATAGATAAAGGCACCAGTTTTCGACAACCTACTTTTAGTTGACCATTTCAACAATACCCCACAAAAATTGATACAAAAAAACATTTTTTTTTAGCCCCGTTTGCATGAATGAGCGCCCCTCTTAAATAAACCTTTTTTCTCCTACCTAGGCCGAAAGTTCGTACTTTCGTCCCTGCCAAGCGGGAACAAAATCGCTCTTTAGTCCCGTGGTACGGACAAGTGCGCGTGCGCAATAGTACTTATGCCGGCTCTCACGCACCTACTTCTGTCTCCTACACATTAAAATTATTTCCTTTAACATTATTTTTTAATAATTTTAATAATAAAATTAAAAAAAAATAATAGTTTTAATAATTTTTTTTTTCAATTTTGCGAACTTTCGGCCTGGCAGGAGAAAAAATAGTATGCGCAACACGGGAGGAAATTACTACATCTCCTCCCGCGTATAAAATTGCCACCCGAGCCGAAGACGAGGGTGGCAAATACGCGGGAGGAGATGTAGCACTTTCCTCCCTTGTGGCACAATGTACTATTTAATCTTTTGTTATTCAAACATCGGGAAAATATGAAATTAAGAGTCTAAAATAATAACATTATAATTTTCGTTACTACATATGTATTGTGTAATAATCTTAAACTAAAAGTTGTCGAACATAGGTGCCTTTGCCCCATATATAAATATGTTGTATGGTTTTAAATCGATAACAATCAAGTCACAAATGGATAATACAGTTACCAATTGTTTTAGTCACAAACTTCCAAAATTATTTATTTTAAAATTTTAATAAATTTTCAAGCTGTAGCTATTGTTTTTAATTAAGTTTCTTTTTTGTTTTCAGTGGCGTAATACTTCAGAGCAGACCCGAAGGCCGGAACTAAACACAAAATGGTTTCTTGGATGTCGAGCGTCTATAGTCTACAATATCTATTAAAAGGTTTCGTGGAAAATATTTCAATCTAGTTTATTACGATTTTTTTTTTATTCCGCTCCTGCTACTTAGCTACATTCACGTATTTTGGGTAATGTTAGGGTATTTTCCCCATTTTTTCAATTTGATAAACAAACAAGGTCTCTTGACGTTTCCAAAAAAACATTTTCTGAACTGGTTTTTGATTGGTGCTCTTCAAAATTGATTCCTCACCAAATTTCAAAATTCAAATTTTCAAAAACTAATTCATCTAAAAGTTCCGAAAAAGAATACTTAGAGAAACGGGTTTGTAATTGAAACCGTATCTAAAAATGATGTACTATCAATTTTTCTAGTAGCTACTAGACGAATTTTCACACAATCATAAATTAAGCGCTCCATACATTTCGTCCTTTTTCATTCGTTCGACTTGCCGCGATCCAACTCGCGGTCCAAAACTGCCAATCTATGGTGAAGTACCGACGGTCCGCATCGTCGGTTAAAATGTCTATCGAGTCTTGATATTTGGACCGCCGATTCGTCAGTCTTCGGTTCGAATCGCAAGTGTATTCGAGTTCTGATTAAAGTCAGGAATTTCTAGTCAGTAGCGGACTGGATTTATCCACTTTATGGTGTGTAAATAATTGTACCATTCTCCTGATTCAAGCTTAAGTTTAAATTTATATGGGAGAACCGTCTTTTTTGTAATGACCACTTTTTTGCCCAAACTGAACATTTACCTTTCTTTTTTTACTGGGAACAGCAGCTGCCGCTGCCAACGAACGTACCTGTCTCATAATAAAACTGATGATCAAATAACTTTATTTGAGAAATGTGTGGGAAAAACGTTCCGGCGACGATTATCGGCGGTCCGAATCGCGATTCGCGACGATTCGAACGGATGAAAAAGAACGAAATGTATGGGGTGTTCTAGAAATATTTTTACACCAGTTTTCATGGGCAACGTATAATAATTACCTACTTAAGTCTTTTATTTAGTCATAATTAATTCCTTAACGCTTGTGGATGTAATCATGTAAAAATAATGTAGATACAAAAAATTAGTCAATAAAATGGCCCTATAGTTAGAGGCTAGGCATAATTGCATTGTAAGTTTTACGTAAGCTAAAATGTAGTCTCAAACACAGTTCAACTGTTTAAATAGCTATCAATTGTTTTTTTCGTAACAATACCCAAATGGCGATTATTTTATAAAAACTTATCGAAAATTTAGTACTAAAGATCCCTGCTCCTGAGTTTAATTCGAAAACGCCCAAGACTCTGTTGTTTTTTACTTACTGCAGATATTGGGATGCAACCTATTTCGCCATGGAGCTCCGTATAATGATGGTAATAAAATTACAAATAATAATAAAAACAAAATAACCATGTTTGAGAATACAAGTTAGTCGATAATATAGGAAATATGTCTTTTTACTAACGACCAGTAAAGAAAATATTTTGTAGTCGGTTTAAAAATATCTTCCAGATACTCATGATCTCCTAATAATCAAGAAAATATTACCGTTAATCGCCTCATTGCTCACAGAATTTTAATCATACTGGAATCCTTCCTTTGCATGAAAAACGAGCCGACAAGGATAACTGTACGTTTTCCTCTCTCTTGTTATACCAAAAAGTTCATGACAATGATAAAAGATCAGATACTTCAGTTAAGAATTGGAACACCGGCGCTTTTTTTAAATGTTATTAATTAATAAAATTAAGAAAAATCGCAGGATAGTGGGCAAAATATTTTATTTATTAAATTAAATTTAATTTAATAAATAAAATATTTTATTTATTAAATTAAATTTAATAAAAATATTTTATTTATTAAATTAAATTTAATTTAATAAATAAAATATTACCGATTTAGTCCTGGTTAATGCGCAGAATAACTGATGACAAATTATATAAGGCTGGGTACTTTTACTTGCAAGTTACAAGTTAATTAATAACTTTATATTAGAAATCGTGTCCATCGTGATTATAATAAAATTAAGAAAAATCGCAGGATAGTGGACAAAATATTTTATTTATTAAATTAAATTTAATTTAATAAATAAAATATTTTGTCCACTATCCTGCGATTTTTCTTAATTTTATTATAATCACGATGGACACGATTTCTAATATAAAGTTATTAATTAACTTGTAACTTGCAAGTAAAAGTACCCAGCCTTATATAATTTGTCATCAGTTATTCTGCGCATTAACCAGGACTAAATCGGTATCCATTGATGTCCATTAGTTCACGGTCAAATGAAAACACCCATAGCAACTATCTTTATCAGTTCGCTTTACTGGCGCCTGCGCAGACTCCAGCGACAGTTCAGTGACACTGGTGAAATAAATAGCATCGGGAGAACATGTGTTCGTAGCTATCTTTGTCAGTTTGCTTTACTGGCCCCTGTGCAGGCTCCAGCGACAGTTCTGTGACACTGGTAAAGTAAATAGTATCGGGAGAACATATTGTGTTCATAGAAGATATTGTTAACCTCAAGGCGATTTATAAAATCCTAGTAGGCTTATTTATTTCATCCTTTCGAAATGAAGCAGCAAATATATTTAAATTCCATACACATTTTACAAACAGTGCTTCTCACGCCAAAAATATAAACATTTTATATTTTAAAAAATCAAGTTGCAATTTTTAAATATTTGTATTAGATTAAAAAAACGTGCTTTCCAAAAACGATTTTTTAATCTCAAAAATATTTCTGTATCTACAAGTGCAATTTTAAATTTATTTTATTCAAATTTGAGAGATTAGAAGGCCACAGATTAATTTTATGTTATGTGTTTTTAAATAAGATTCTTGTTCTAACAATTGAACATCGAAAACAAACGATATTGTTAAAACAAAAGTCTTATTTATAAACTTGAAAACAATCGAATGTCCAACCAGTGAACTAAAAGGAGGAAGATTAAGAAAAAACATCTTGTTTTGTTGGACTACAATCAATTGTTTACGAAGTTTACACATACGACGTATTTCTATTATTATCAAAAACTTCAATTGACTTGGACATTCCTTAACAATTTTGTAAATTGCAATCAAGCTGAAGACTGGCCCAAAATATCCACCCACTCACAAAGTGCCCGATACTAGCAAAATATTTGCTATATTTTACTTGCTGATGAAATAATCCAATATTATTTTTTTATTTTCCCAGGCCGTTTTTCGTATTCGATACAAAAATTGGGGTATCTTATAGACACAGTTATTAACAGATAAAGTAGATTCTCGTTATGTTAGGAACTTCTCAAAAGTTATACTTCTTCTCAACCGCTTTTAATCCCCACTCCGTTTCATGGTCGTATATTTACGCATGCGTTTACCTGATGTTTTGATAGGAGTGGCGGAACTTTGTAGGAGATACATACAATTTTAGCGAGGCAGATTAGGCACACCGTATACGGACCACATCTCGCAGTCGCGTTTCCTAGAGCTGTGATCCTCCTATACAAATTATGGTGACCACTCGGTACCGACCGCAAACGTTCATTTCAACTGCAGCGAACGCCCGTGTCTGCCGGATAGTAGTCCTTGTATGGACACAGCTCTCCGAGACGCGACCGCAAAATGTGGCCCATGAATGATCTGCCTTACCCTCAAATGACCCTTCAATTCACCCTCAAATGACCCTTCAATTCCCCTCAAATGACCCTTCAATTCACCCTCAAATGACCCTTCAATTCACCCTCAAATGACCCTTCAATTCACCCTCAAATGACCCTTCAATTCACCCTCAAATGACCCTTCAATTCCCCTCAAATGACCCTTCAATTCACCCTCAAATGACCCTTCAATTCACCCTCAAATTACCCTTTAATTCACCCTCAAATGACTCTTCAATTCACCCTCAAATTACCCTTCAATTCACCCTCAAATGACCCTTCATTTCACCCTCAAATGACCCTTCAATTCACCCTCAAATGACCCTTCAATTCACCCTCAAATGACCCTTCTTTAGTTTATCAGACAATTTATCTGAAAGTGGATATTTCGTGCCTAAGGTGTATAATATTGACGTTTCATGTAAAATTTCTGTTGCTAAACTTTAAAATGTAAAAATAGTTATTATTTTCAAATCAACAATGTAATTTTTCAATTGCTGAAATTCTATATGAAACGATTTTAATGAACAAGTGCAATCCGGACGACGTAATATTCAATATTCGGAAATCATTAATCTAATGGCCGCTTTCTGGTACATACTGTTTCCCTGATACCTAATATCTCTAATATTTTAACACTCGGAAATCGTTAGTCTAATGGCCGGCTTCTGGTACATTCTGTCTTCCTGATACATAATATCTCTAATATTTTAACACTCGGAAATCGTTAGTCTAATGGCCGGCTTCTGGTACATTCTGTCTCCCTGATACCTAATGCCTCTAATATTTTAATGCATGGTTGACAGTTGCATTATGCATCGCGTCTACAGTACGCCATACATACGAAATATAGTAAAACATAGATCAACCGGAGGACAGTGTGGTGTAACGGTTAGCGTAGCCGATCTTTGGATCACACTGTCGTGGGTTCGAGTCCCACCTCCGCTCATGGATGTTTTGTGATGTCATTTAGTTCTAAGAAAGTTCTTATTTAGTGTAGTTGAAAGACGCTAATGACCTAAGTTGTCGACGCGTCTATAATCTACAATAAATTAGATCAACCGAACCCGTTTTCTTTGAGGTTTATCCAGTTTTTACCGAGCCTTTGCGCGTATTAGAGTCCAGGTTATTCCAGCAATGCGATAGTTTTTTGTATGATTGAATATTTTAAGGAGTAAATGTTGATTTTGTCATAAAATATGTAGCATTTTTTTAAATCCCCAAAAAGTTTGTATTATCCAACTTTTTCGATTATTTGCGTATGAAAAAACGGCCATGAAATGATTGCTCAAAAAACATTTTTAACTACCTTCCCGCTATCTAATAATTATACACCTCTTTGTCTCCGACATTTTTATTACTAATTTAATTACCGATCACATCATGCATATTATTATTATTATGAAAAAGTGTATTATTTATAATAGAATATTTTTCCAAAATCTGTGCCAAAATGAATACAGTGTGATTTTTCTCTGAAAATGTATTTAAATTTTTTTATATTTATTATATATAGATCACATCACGTCACTATTTACAAATACAATCAAATACTAAACAATTATGACTTTACGACTGTCGTTTGAATTTTTCTATTATCCAATTTTTTTTAAGTCTTTATTAAATAAAGATAGTCTCGTTCAGAATAGAGATGGAACAATATTCAATGTTAAAAAAAGATGTTATTATTAATAAAAGAGAACTTTACAGGAAGTGCAAGTCTCACGTGATGACCTTGAAATTGTGTTTTAAAGACCAACAGCTAAGGTTATTTGGGCCTAGCACCAATCCATATTTTCAATTCATTATTTTTTTTTTAATAATAAATTGAAAATCCAATTGACACTTTTACCAGCTCTCTAGCTAGAACCCGGGAACTTGTAATAGGGGAACCATTAGCAACGCCATGTAAACAACAGCATTGCTACACTCTCGGCCATTCTCAAGCTCGTGATGACCTTGATTGAGCTACTACTATATTAATGGAGGTTGATAATATTTACCATTGGGTTTCTTTTCTAGTAGTGTAGCGCGCCGACATAAGTACTTAGTGTCAATTATTGTTCGACGTCTGACTGTTCACCGACTGCGAACGGGAACTAAGAGTAAGCATGCTGAGTTCACGTGCGTCTTTGAACACATTACTCGGTACTTGCCAAGTACTTGTTAAGGAAGAATAGTGTTGTTTAGAGAAGACCCCAGCAAGATGGCCCGATCTGCGCGGTAGTAGCAGGGAGAGATATCAGTGGTAGAATATGGGCCCGTCTGGCACGAAAGACGCTTGTCACGCGCAACCCCTTTAAACAGAACATGGACTCGTCCGGCATTAAACTCGTTTGTGCGCATGTATGACGCTATTGTCTTCACTAAACAATACTACTCTACCGAGTAATGAATATCCGGCTAGAGTTAAGAGACTCGATTCCATCTTTGAGTCTGAACACTCGTTAAAAAGTTTTACAATTATTGGATTTCTATATTCTTTCTGTTTTACGAGTTTAATACTTGAATTCTAAAGAATATGGAAAACTAGTTTTTGTACTTTTGAACAGTATAACTTATTACACTGTTACGTATCACACTCAAGGATTAAAATAATGTTTGAATAAGTATTCTAGTTTTTACAAAGACAGTATATTCTATAAACATTTTCTAACTATTGATTGTAAATTACTTTTTTGTAATAGGTGAATTGAAAGTGAAACATTACATACTTGTTTTCGACGACGAAAGTTGGCTTTTGCATTAGGGATGTGAAAAAATAATCGATTTTTATATTAATCGATTATTTTTTTCTTATAATCGATTTTTTATAAATCGATTATATAAATTACACTTTTAAATCGCTTATATAAATTACCCTTTTTTTAATTTATTTTTATTTTTTTTTTTATTAATATTAATATTAAGCAAGAATATAGGCTTTGGGAAACCCAATGCAGCCAACATTTACAAATTACACGTTTTAATCGATTTTTGTAAGCAACGCCATCTGTGCAACGGATGAAAAAACGTAAAATAAGTTCACTAAACGTAAACTAATCAGTCGGAAAATGGCGGCATCTGTATGTATTATGTAAAATAGTTTCATATCGATACCCTTCCAATTGTTTTCATTCATTATAAAAGTACGCAATTTTTCGAATAATATAGAAAAAATCGATTTTTCACAAAAATCGATTATTTCTTCAGAAATCGATTTTTTACAAATCGATTTATATTGAAAAGAGAAAAATCGATTATTAAATAATCGATTTTTTTTACTCAATGTCACATCCCTATTTTGCATGCACAGATTAAAAATAAAATGTTTTCGTCCCTTGAGAAATTCTTTTCGACTCAAAAGCAAGCGAGTGGCGCCATCCTACGCCATTATTGTAAACTACATTTGACAGTTCGTCTAAACTGCAACATCCCATTTACGGTGTTTTTGTCTGCTTTAATGTCATCCTTTCAATGCACTTCTTACAAAAAGTAGTGTGTTACTCGGACGAAATTAGCGAGCAAACGTCACCCTCATCCGCAATCGCCAATTGTTTGCCCTCGTAACACAATGTAACTAACTAAATAAATAATTTTAGATTTGTACAAAAAATACACAAGAATGTTTTAAAAAAAGCGCCGTTTTTTGGGTATTATTACTCTATTTTTAAAACCCAATATGTTGAATATAAACTACCAAAACTGAAAAACATTGGCAATTCAATACACATGATACCTTCCTGTGACGTAACAGGAGCTGTTGATGGAACACCATTTTCAGAAGCTGCAACTGTTGAATTTTTCTGTTTAAATCTTGAAATGATTTTGCTTTTTGATGCGTAATATTGTCTTTGTGAATGATTATCGTTTTTCAACAATTTCGTGAAATTTCTTTGTGATGATTGTTGTAGGTTAATGTCATGTTTCTTTTCGCCGATTTCAACAAAATTCAACAGATCAAAGCGTCATAACTCCGGAAATCTGTAACAATCATTCATAAATACACTACGATGTCATTTCTAAGTTTTGTTGTATTTTATCCAGTTTCAATAAATAACTTGCATGATATTTTCCCTCTGTCAAAATATGCAACGACTCAAACAACCTTACGGAGAAAATATTTAACTGTAATATTTGTTTGAAGATGATCGATTAGCGTTTGTTAATTACTAATTGAAGTTATACACTTTTGTCACGTTATGGAAAAATGGTGAGTGAATTTTTACGATGCGCGCGCATCACGTCACGAAAATTTAACACCATGAAGTTAGTCGGAAGTTCATGATTATAATACCCTATTATATAACACTGCCAAGTAAGATGTACGTAGCGTAATGGATAGCACCGCCGCGTCATACGCAATAGGTCCCGGGTTCGAATCTCAACACAAACATGCTTTTTTTTTAATAAATAATTAGATATAAATATAATAAATAAATATATTTAATAATTTATTAAATTAAATTAATTTACTTAATATCTTTATTTTATTATTTTATCGTCTTATTTACAAACGTTTAGTACTGGCACACGGGATAAAATTTTTCGAGTTATTTTTGTTTTGTTACGCCAAAGAAGTATAACTTCTGACGTGCGTACATAAGTACACACACACTCTTTTTATTAAAAATAAGACACTTTTCAATCGTTTTCACACAGCGTAATAACGATATGATGCATCGCAGGCGATAAACGGCAATTAGTTTTTCATGTAAAATGAAACCACGAAAATCTTACCTGAGTGGGTCTTCTTCGTAATGTTGAGGTACTTCAAATAAATCCTTTGGCATGTTTTCTCTAAATTCAAATTGTTGGAACGTAATTTTCGCCGTGACGGTCGGCAAAATCGGTATGTCGATTTTAACTGGAAAACCAGCTGGCAGTTTCAATGCAACAAAATCACGAAGTTTCGAAAAATGTTTAAACGGCGCTATTACTTCTAACACATTTAATAACATATCTACTGACAATGGAAACTCGGGACTCTAAAAAAAAAATACAATTTTTATCTGTAATTCTAAAAAAACAAAAAAATATACCGTACGTAAAATCCGATTTTACCATTGCTACCGTTGCTCTAAACGATTTTGATGATTCTTTATACACTAATTCTCTACCTAATTTTGGATAATTATTGACTTCTGAATTAACATATTCTTCCCACGTTGCATTTGTCTTTGGTGGTGGTGTCAAGCTTGCTCGTCTTACAGGCTTAAAATATAATTCATCACAATTTAAATAAAATTTATATTTAAATGTAATTTTAATACACAGATTACTTAAAAACTCTCTAAAATGATAGAAAAACTAAGTGTTATGTTTAATCATTACATTTTAATAGGTTTTTCATTTTCGTAAAACTGGCAATTTGCCACAGGCGCCGCGCCGGTAAATCCAGCACTGCCCTTATACAATATTTATTTTTTCTTGCCATCGCCGGTAGAGCGCATTAGTAGCCTGCACAGTAACGCCACAGTGGCCGTTTGCGAAACTAATGACCAGGCCATACAAAAGAACACGCTATTCTGTCATCACTAAGGTAAAGTACTTATACAAAGTTGAAGTCAGGCCTGACGTCATAGGGCCGACTAAACATGGCGTCCTAGTATGGGTTGAATTGGGAATATTATTCTCTTTTTCTTCTTCTCACATAAAAAATAAGGGCCGAGTTAAAGTGGCGAGTAGCTTCACTTTTTAATACTTGTAGCGTCTCCATGTACTTTTACCTCAGTGTCTGTCATCAAGAAAATCATTGTTTAGCTATCTATCTATCTATCTATTTATTACACTTACCTCTCCATTGTGATCGAAAACTTGCATTGAGCCGCCTTTTGTTAAGCTTTCCATTAAAGCTTTATTTTTTTGGAGATCATCATTAGAAAGATGTTCTCTTCTTTTACGCGATTCTAATACTAGACCATTAATTGTGTAAAGGTCACTCTCGTACTGTCCGGCGACTAGTTCCTGAAAATAAAACAAAAACATTGACTGCGTATTCACAAAATACGTGACGAGCCTTGGGGAGTTCATGAAAATTTTACGATTTACAGTTCGATTGAAGAATACTGAGCATACGTCACGTAAAACATGTTGCAAAATATGAATTTTGATTCCATGTTTGTTTTTTACCTTTCGATCTTCTCTAAATATCCAGCCACTTTGTGCTCTTATAAATGAAATACTTTTTGTTGACATTTGAGCAGCTAAAATATCTGTTGACATCAATAAGTCAACTTCATCCTCAATCTCCATTTCAGTTTCCTAAAAATAAATAAACCACCGAAACATTTAAACCAAGTATTCAATAAAACATATTTCATATTTTAACAGACACAAGGATGATTCGTTTCCTGATTCAAAGATCAATTGTTAAGTTTTAACATTGGAAATGTTTATGTTCGTATATGGGGGCAGAGTTACGAGTTTTCGTTCAAGGTCAAAAGACAACGGTGTCGCGATCAAGTGAGGAGCAATCATGCAAAATTGAACAAGCGCAATTTTTTCAAAATGTGTTTTATATCATGTCTAGTTAATTGACAGGTATTTGCGACGATCTGCGGTGTTATTTTTGCGCAAATGTTAATAAATACTGTAGAAAAATCCATTTAAAAGTTAAGTAATGCGTATATGACAGAAGAATAATAGGGTTATTCCTGACAAAACTAAACAGTGCATTGATAAATATTGTGTGTATAATAAACAGTTAATTATGTTTCATATATATGTCCTCGATGGTTGCAAGGATTGCGAAATCTGTGAATTTTTTTATACTATAATCAGTCATTAGTGAACTATCTGCCACCTATGAGTAAAAAAATGAACTACCCAAAAACGAAGTTATTATTCAAGCATTAGTAAACATAGTGTATGTAATTCTTACCTCATATCTAACTTTTTGGTAAACTTCTAATTTATTATCTAGAACTGTTAGACTATTTTGTGGTGATTCATCGCCTCTAAATATAAACGAAATATCGCCACGTTCCCACCTCATATCAGAAAAGTCAACGAGGGTTGTGTCTAAACGAATATTAGGGCCACTTTTATGGATTCGACAAATGTCGGATGGTAGTATTCTTGAAACGAGAGGTACTGCAAAATTTATTTTAATATTATTTAAAGTTTTAGACTCGTAATAGTGTCATTAAACTTAATAATTACCCCAAGATTGAAAATCCCATTTTAATTCCATATAAAAATCGCCCATTTTTGTTAATGCCGCTACTAAGTTTGGTCTTCTTTCCTCCATTTGTTCTCGGGCCTGCTGCCTGAATTTTCGTACCAATGAAGATACTACAAAGTTTAAAAATTATTAAATATAACATTTCTAAGTTTAGTTTAAATTAAAACGACAGCATACTTGTAGGTCTGTCTCCATAGCTGATGGCTTCCGCAAGCGGACTCCATCCCAGGAAATTTTTTACTTTAACAGGCGCCCCATGTGCCAATAATAACTGAACACATTCTAAAAGATAACAAAGTAATTAGTCTAAATATCGATTATTTGTTTTCATATTAAAGCGATGAAACATACCTTTCCTACCTAACATTACTGCTAAATGTAAGGCAGTGTTACCTGAAATTTGAAAAAAATAACATATTTTCAAACACAAATCAACTTAGTTTAAAATGATTCATATTATTGTGAACTGTTTCATTCAGATAACACGAATTGCTTATTAATACTTATAGGATTGAAGACACAAGAAAGTAGCTATCTGAAAAACTAACTGAAATGAAACAGATATATTTAAATATACATCTGAAAATCTTTACCGTGTTTGTCTTTAGCAGAAACATCATGTTTTCTTAATAATAATGATAATTTTCTAACGTCATCTTTAAAAACGCATTCATGTAAAGGCCAGCTGTCATTTTCATCGGCCATTTCTACTATTAATTTTTACAAAAACATCAGACTTGAAAACTGTCACTTTATTGCGTAATGGAATCTACGCCGAATAAAAGCGAAATCATATGACCGTGTAAAAATCTTATAATAATGTCATTACTCATTCATCTGCATTGATTAATATAATACTAGAATAGATTAGTTATGGTAAAATATATCGAAATAAATTTTAATACATTTGATATTTATAAAATTGGTGCTTATAATAATTCTATTTTGACTGAAAATAGTGCTGTCGTACTTATTTTTAATGACGTTTTTCCTATCGAATAATAACTATTAAAGTCCTATGGCCAACAAATGTCTGTCTTTCATGTGAAATGTCAAAATATTTAAATTTATCCAAACATGTTATAAATTGTAATAAAAATTGTGTAAACTTATTATTAAATAAAGCCAAATCAAGGTAAGATTTTAATGAAGTATTTGTCTTAATATTAAAATAATTCATTTTATTAATTAGAAAGTACATAACGTTTACATCAGTACCTATATGTTGAAGTCGTGTAATATATTATTAAAATAATTATTTTTCTTAGAAATATGTCTGAATGATTGTCCAGTTTTCTTTATTCTATTTTTACGTTTACGTGTTACGGTTACCCGTGTTTCCCAATTTTGCACACAAGTTAAAAGAAACCTTGCAAGTATTTTACAAGTTTCCAAATTCTTTAGTTTCTTTTCTCCAAGATTGATGAATACATTATTTTGTGTAAAAATTACGTGCTTTATGTAAAATCGCTAATGTGCTAAGTTATAAACAAACAACACACATTACATCATTTGGATACTTTAAGTAGTAATTATTTAGCATAATAAAGAACTGAACTATCTTATTTTTATTGGACACTATGTTTATAATTAAAGTCCTTGAATTTTAGTACCCACTGAATTAGTTTGTTTAAATGTAACATTCGTACAATTAGATATACAGGTGTTCAAGAATGACCGAAGTTATTTAATTAATATTTACGTGTAGATGTTGATAGAGAATTCTACTGTATCATGAATATATTCCAGTCATATAGGTTCAAAAAAATTGAAAACACAATTTCTAAACATGATGCTAAATCAAATTCCTAAACAAAACAGATTAAATTGTACTCTATATTTTAAAAATAATGCGTCAGAAAATAAAATTTATTTTACAGATCATGGAAAAATTTGCCGTAGATTTAGATAAAGTTTTAGATGATTTTGAATTTAATGAGGATCATTCAGTCGATGTAAATAATGCAGACGCCGGTTACAGCAGAGACTTCGAAGAACATATGTATTTAAAAAACAAAAATCTAGAATGTAAAATTTCACCTGCAACCACTTCGCATTTTAACGTCGGTGACAATAATTATATGTTGGCAGCAGAAAATGCTTCGTCGTGTGACACGAAAACGGTACTCGCAAATAAATACATAGACGTTAATGATAGTTTTAAAACAAATGTTCAACAATTAGAAACCAATTCTAAAATAAATTTCCAAGATGCAAACATTTATCCAAATTTTGAACAATTTGAAAATAATTTTTCAACATTAAGCAATATTAATTCGACAGCATCGTTGAATTATAATTTGCGTAGCGATGAAAAATATGAAGATGTTGGATTTTCGACGGAAAGTTTGAAAACTAGTTTGTTTAAAAGATCTGAAATACCTTCTAAGTCTACGAGTGCAGATACTGTGATAAAGCCTTTGCCCCAGACGAGTAAAAAACATTCAGTAAGTAATGTGTTTAATAGTTTACACGAATACATCAATACGGATGTTGGAATACCGGATCTGTCGTTATACACTGAAAAAATTAATAGTTACGAAACAGCTTTTGAGGAATATGAAGACGCTGTTGATTCTGTTGAATCGGCAGATGTTGAAAATACAGAGAGAAGTGATCAAAAGAATGATTTAACTGAAATTATCGATACCGTAACAGAAATCAGTATCGGGGTGATAGAAACTGAAAATGTTCCTGAATCAAATTCTGAAAATTCGACGAATCTAATAGATATTACTCCTGTTACTGAAAATGAAGCGATTGGTGGTTTAGGAGATAATATTTTAGTGTCAGAAACGATCACTGAAGAAATTAATTCAAAGACTGATTTATCAAAACAATTAGATGATTGCGGACATAGTAATTTAGTTGTGTTGAAAAATGATTTTACAAATGTAGAAAGTTCTATTAAAGATGTTAATATTAAACAAGCTGAGAAATGGGATGATTCAGAGTTAGTAGCGGAGAATTTTTATAAAGATACAAACGGTCAGATTGACAAAAATGTTTTTATAAATTCGGTTTGCGACAAATATGAAAAGAATTATAAGAATAAAAATACAGATAGTGTCAGTTCTGTATTGGACAATGAAATAAATGAAATTGTCAGTAAAACAAATGAAGTTGAAAATGATAAAAAAGTGAATGTTGAAAACGATGATACCGAAAACGGTGAAAGGAGAAATTCGGAAGATAAAAGCGAACAGGGAAAAGGCGATTCAAATAATATAGAAATTAATTTTTTAACAAATGAAAAAACTGAAAATTTAAGTGGTTTACGCACGGCAGTCGGTTTTAGCAATATTGAGTTGGCGGAAATCAGTGACGCAGATTTGGAAAATTATTTAAAAGAATTAGAAGAAGATGAAAATGCTGATGACAGTTTGAATTTGTCTGAAAATCGATCCGAAGTAGCAAATTCTATTCAAATTAATTCTGTTGAAAATAAAATTACGGAAGAAGATAATCCAATTGAAAAAGACAATCTAAAAGAAATTTCTGATAAAATAGAAAAGACTGTATTAGAATATGATAATAAATATATTGTTGATGAATTTTCGGATAGTTCAGAAGAAATACACATTCCAGATACTGAAGTTGTTATCAAAGAGAAAATGTTAATTGATCCAGAAACGAGTGTGTTTTTAGTTAATGAAATTGATATTGCAGAAAAATGTGATAAGAATGAGACAAATATTGATAAAATTGTCAATTATAGCTGTAATAATAATGCATGTAATTTAACAAACATAAAAATAAATAGTATTGATAATAATAAACTAGATGGCGTGTCACAAATCAATGAAAGTGAAAACAATCGAGATAGCAGCGATGTCGAAACAAAAGAAGATGAATTCACTTCCGAAACTTCTGATAGGTGCGCGAATGTCGTAGAAAACATTATAAAAAATGATATTAATTTAAGTAGTTCAACTACAATAGAAAAAGATGAAGTGGGAGATAATGTATGTTCGACAGAGCAAAATGCAGTATTGAATGGATTGGTACAAAGCACCGTTGTCCAGAATGATAATGAAATTCCAAACTGTGATAATTCACAAAACGGAAATGAAGAAAATAAATTAAAAGAAGTGTTGAGTCCCAATGGCAACAGTAGCTGTGTCGTTGATAAAGATGACGATGAATCAAAAATCGTTGAAGATATTTCACAAAAGGAAGTTAGAAGGCCCTCGTTGAATCGGCCGAATTCGTTGGACTTGGCTTCAAAAATTACACTAGATGAAAACGTTACTGTGGGTAAGTTTTAAAATGCTGAACCTACAAAAAATTTTAAAATACAAATAAATGCTTATGTTAGCATTACTGTCAGCATCCATTGAATGATGTACCATTACAATGCATACTGGAAAAATTCGTTTTTAAAATCAATGTCACCATCGGAATTCAAACCCGAAACTTCCATTATTTAATATTTGTGTTGCGAATACTTGAACGCGTTAATATTTAACACTACAATGAGATTCATAACCCCCTTTTTGGCTTTGCCGAAGTCGGGTAAAAAATAATTCTTACTATTTTGCCTCAACTATTTCTATTTTTTTTATGTGAAACATCTTATGTCGGGCTGTGAACAGCCGCGTGAGGGGAAATATGCAACGAAATGTTCTCCTTCGCTGCTGTTCTCCCCACCACTGCTTCACTTATACTGGATAAATAATATATAAATTAATTGTCTGGGTAAGTTATACATATATCAGTAACAACGGCTGTCTAGACAAGTTCATCCGTAGAGTAGTGGTACGACTTTAGCCTTCTATGCATGGGGACTTGGGTTCGGAAACTCATGGCATCGTACAATTTTTGACGTTTTTTTTTCTAAATTCTACATTATATTTATTTATAAAATTTTTTATTTTTGTTATATTCTTTCTTTGACAATAATTATAATTTTTTGAAATGTCATGACACCAAAAATTAATTTTTGTGTTTTTTTTGAAAAAACGAAAATTTGGGTAGAAGGCCCTCGTTGAATCGGCCGAATTCGTTGGACTTGGCTTCAAAAATTACACTAGATGAAAACGTTACTGTGGGTAAGTTTTAAAATGCTGAACCTACAAAAAATTTTAAAATACAAATAAATGCTTATGTTAGCATTACTGTCAGCATCCATTGAATGATGTACCATTACAATGCATACTGGAAAAATTCGTTTTTAAAATCAATGTCACCATCGGAATTCAAACCCGAAACTTCCATTATTTAATATTTGTGTTGCGAATACTTGAACGCGTTAATATTTAACACTACAATGAGATTCATAACCCCCTTTTTGGCTTTGCCGAAGTCGGGTAAAAAATAATTCTTACGATCGGGTGCCCCAACTACAGTAGAATCCGGATAGAACGACTTTCAAGGGATCGGCGACATTATGTCGTATTAACCGGACGACGCACAAAGCGGACGCATAAATAATGTTTATGTGAAACCTAATTTGAGTTTGCATTTACGTCGCTAAAAACGGTTAGTCGTTATAAACGAAGTCGTAATAGACGGACTCCACTGTATTTCTATTTTTTTTTTTTATTAACTGGGTTAATAATATCATAGTGATTACGAAGTAGGTACTCATATTTTACATTTTTAGCACCGCCAGGAGAAACACCAATGGTACGTCCGGATTTATCATCTGAAGATACATCTGCAGTGATGACAGAAGTGTTAAACGAAGGTATCGATAAAACGGCAACGAATTCTGACTTTTCGCCAAGCACTAGTGAAGTATCGTCTGTTGAAACAAATGAACAACTGAACATCGATGAACAATCGTTGACTGCATACGATAATCATAACACGTTGGGTAAACGGCCACCTTATTGGATACCGGATTCGGAAACAAATTTCTGTATGCAGTGTAGCTATAAATTCAATATGTTACGAAGGAGACATCATTGTAGAGCTTGCGGGATGTTACTTTGCTCAAAATGTTGTAACTCAAAAGCCAAACTTGAATATTTAGGTAAGTTCCTATTTTTTTTTTATTGTTTATTTTTTGCCGTGCTAAAAAATTGACCTGCGTTGTGATTAAGTGCCTGTTAAAGAACAGTAAGAATTTATTAGTTTATGATTTTGAATTCATTTAAAATTTTTTTTAAGGTTTTGCTGAATCGAGGGTATGCAATCAGTGTTACGAAACATTAAACAAAGACGTAAATAGTAACAATCAACAAATCCAACAACAACAGCAAGCTGACAATACTTCATCCGATTCAGCGACAAATTCGCCGAGTCATTCAAATATGCAGGCATCCAATCAGCCGAATCCGAATAATCCGATGGAGTATTGTTCTACGGTACCACCGCTACAACAAATCGAAAATCGGATGCCAAGTACACCACCGTCTGTTTTAGTGCCGGTCGGTGTATTGAAAAGGCATGGTTCAACCAAAAGTAGAACAGAGAAAACTGTTATGTTCTCCGACGGAATAAGACCCGGATGTGATTTAACCGAATTGGATAACGGTTGGGATAATAGCAGACCGATTAGAAGGCACAATAAACGGGTTTCAACACCGCCAGGTTTGTCAAATAATAGTGATTTTTAACTTTCAGAAAATATTGAGGTTTTAAAATACCGCGTTTTTTCCTTTTTTTTTTCGAAGTGATACTTATGCGAGTTCGGAAAGTTTGCGTTAAGTAATTAACGCTAATTTACAATGCTTCAATGAATTACAAATTATTTCATCAATATACGAAACTTGGACTGAAATCGTGTTTGAGAATACATTTCAACTGTTTCTGTCGTTATTTGTTCTATTATTCTCAATGAAAGAACTTGCGCTCATAAATTTTAATGTGAATATTGTTTATTTATTTGAGTTCTATGTCGTTCCACGCACCCTTTTTATTTTTTTTTTTTGCTTTATAAAATTCCTGTCTTCCGTCGAAGGTAAAAAACAAGTTTCAACAAAAAATCAGCTTCAGTCGAACTCTAATATGTAAGCGTTGTACTATGCTGATACGATGTAAGCATAGTCACTCATATATAAAACATTTTATCCAAGCGACTGCTAGATAAAACATAATGTGTTGCTATCTATGTTTCGTTTAGAATCTCAATTATTATTAATGCAGTGTTAGTTTCTGTTCTTGGTGTTATATTTTATCGATTTCTTGTAGGTCCAAGTACGAGTAAAGTGAACCGTAATTTACCGATGATCGATCAGAAAACTTTGTGCTACATTCCTTCAGAAGAGAATTGTCTTCCTCCTACAATTAATCTATTTAAATCGGACGTCACCTACACGGAATGCTCAAATAGTGAAAGTGTTGTGGAAATGTTACGGAACGAATGTCTTGCGTTCGCTATTCAAAGAAATTTCAGTGTACATTTAAAAATTGTTAATCGTAAGTGTTTTTCTTTTGTTCTTTTTCTGTATAACAGTATACTCTTTGCTTGAAAAAAAATGTGAAGGATCGTGTAGCTAATCGGCGATTATATAAATCGGAAATCCGTGGTAATCGCAGATTAATTGTGATCATTTCATTACGAATTGGTTTAATGTATTTATTATACAGGTGATTTATTAGCTCACCGACGAATTTTGACAGATAAAAGCTCAACCTTTTATATGAACATATGTCCTATTTCACTTATTTAAGGAATTAAATTTATAAACATTAGTTGTTTTTAAGATAAATAATAGTTTTATACGGCTGAAATGCAATTGAAAAATTTTTCGTTAGAAAGCAGCCAATTATATAATTGTTTCGAAACATATTGAAAAAATCATTTTACCAACCAGTGATCACAGTCAGGATTCTAACCTGAACCTTTTCACTTTCGCGGCGGAATGAGCTCATTTTCATGTTGGGCTCTCGCTGGTATGAGGATTCACTTCATATCATAGCTATTGAATTAGCATATATGAATTAACATTCGCGTGTAGTGAAAATCTATTGATTCTGAAGCATATAAGGAGAATGTTAATTTAGCAATCTTGTCACGGTTGAGTATTGTAATCTCATTCCGCCGCGAAAGTGGAAAGGTTCAGGTTAGAATCCTGTCTGTGACCACTGGTTGGTAAAATGATTTTTTCCAATATGTTTCAAAACAATTATATAATTGGCTGCTTTCTAACGAAAAATTTTTCATTAGTTGTTTTTAACACGCTTATATTAGCTTCACCTGTATGTTTGCGTGCTTGCTTGCTTGTTTGTTTGTCAGTTTGTAACCGACTTCTTTGAACTTGATTTTGACCAACTTTGAACGGTCAGATTTAGTTTAAACTTTGTCGACTTATCAAGGACCGACGACAATACAATAATTCAATAAGTTTGTCCCATTATCCTGACCAGGATCTCCAGGACTAAAAAAAAAAACTTCAGATTGAACTGAAACTTTGCACACTTATCAAGGACCGATGACAATACAATAATTCCATAAGTTTGTCCCATTATCCTGACCAGGATCTCTAGGACTAAAAAGTAAAAAATAAATAATTTTATTGTAAAAAGCGTGGGGTAGTATGAAAATATGATACAAAGCACCCCACGCTTTTTTACAATAAAATTAATTATTTTTTACTTTTTAGTTCATTAAAGCGTGTTTTTTAGTTTTTTTAAATTATAATTTATTACTAGTTAATAACAAAATTCGTGGTTTTTTTTGTAGATGAGCTTTCACCGGTTAAAGTTAGTCGATGAGCAAATAAATTATCCGTCTAATTTTTGCGAAATATGACAATTGTTTTTTTTATTGCAGTCGACTGCTGTGTAAATAAACAAGTCTGGTGTTTTTCTACGAAAGGTCTGAGTTCGGTCGGACAAGATGAAATTATTATATTATTAGAGGTTTTAGAAAATGAAATTAAAGTACCAAAAGATGTATTTCTACATTTAAATAATATTTATAATGACGCTGCCAAAGGAAATACGATTACTGAAATGGGTTTTTCGATACAGAACTCGCCGAATTTCCTCGGTTCGAAAAATCATGCTGGATTTTTATATGTCAGGCCAACATATCAATGCTTACAAAATATTATTTTACCTACTGCTCCTTATTTAGTTGGGATACTTATTCACAGGTTTGTTTATTTTAAACTTAAAAAATCTAAATAACAATATATGAGTTAGGTAATTGTGGACAACAATATAATAATTATTAATTAATTCAACAATTAATTTTTTAATCCACAAGGCATCCACTAGGTAGTGAATAGTATTTCTTAACATACCAGTCAACATATTATGCCATCATGATTGTTAAACGTCAAATGATTGTTATAAGATATAAAGGAAAAAATCAGAAGCCACTGTTGGGACTTGAACCCGAAATTCCCAGTTTCCGGCTGGTTGAGTTGCCACTTACTCACACAGTGTCCCGAAAGTGAAATCTGTTCCTTCCCCGTATATTTCACTTTCGGGGCACTGTGTGAGTAAGTGGCAACTCAACCAGCCGGAAACTGGGAATTTCGGGTTCAAGTCCCGACAGTGGCTTCTGATTTTTTCCTTTATATCTTATAACAATCATTTGACGTTTAACAACCATGATGGCATAATATGTTGACTGATATGTTAAGAAATACTATTCACTACCTAGTGGATGCCTTGCGGATTAAAAAATTCATTGTTGAATTAATTAATAATTATTAAAAAACCTAATTTCATTTTCGCGATTTTCTCCTATAATCTGTACGTTTACTTGTACTGTTATTTGATCTTTTGTCATCGCAACCGGTATAATGATTTATAAATATCTGATGGAAAATAATGTTCATTTATGTTGTTTCAATAGATGGGAAACACCATGGGTAAAAATATTTCCTCTGCGACTCCTGTTAAGGCTGGGTGCCGAATATCGATACTATCCGTGCCCAATTATATCGACGAGAAATCGAGAATCGGTTTATGTAGAAATCGGTCACACAATTATCAATTTATTAGCAGTGAGTAATGTTTTGTGATTGCGATTGTGATTCATTTATCGATGGAATAGATATTATCGTTATTATTTGTTTTAGGACTTCCGTAATTTTTCGTATACATTGCCTACTGTTAGAGGACTCATGATACACATGGAAGAACGAAAAACTACTGTATCGATACCGAAGAATCGATATGACCAGGTAAGAAAAATATTAAATGTCGACGTGTCACGTCATTTTGAACAACCAATTTGTATTTAAATAACAATATATGAGTTAGGTAATTGTGGACAACAATATAATAATTATTAATTAATTCAACAATGAATTTTTAATCCACAAGGCATCCACTAGGTAGTGGATAGTATTTCTTAACATATCAGTCAGCATATTATGCCATCATGATTGCTAAACGTCAAACGATTGTTATAAGATATATAAGGAAAAAATCAGAAGCCACTGTCGGGACTTGAACCCGAAATTCCCAGTTTCCGGCTGGTTGAGTTGCCACTTACTCACACAGTGCCCCGAAAGCGAAATCTGTTCCTTCCCCATATAAGATTTCACTTTCGGGGCACTGTGTGAGTAAGTGGCAACTTAACCAGCCGGAATGGGAATTTCGAGTTCAAGTCCCCACAGTGGCTTCTGATTTTTTACTTATATATCTTATAACAATCATTTGATGTTTAACAATCATGATGGTATAATATACTGACTGATATGTTAAGAAATACTATTCACTACCTAGTGGATGCCTTGTGGATTAAAAATTCATTGTTGAATTAATTAATAATTATCAATTTGTATTTGTTTTTAGGTTATGAGAGCATTAAACAATTCTAGTGAACATATATTGGCATTGGCTGGTAACTTTAGTAGTTTAGCCGATAGTCACTTGGTTTGTATTCAAGATACAAACGGAACGAATGAGAATGCGTATTCAACTCATGCTATTAATATACAAAATAAGCCAAGAAAAGGTAACATAAAAAAAAACATAAATTGGGATTTATTTTTTTACCATGCCCACTACAAAATAATTACTTTCCATGCATGTATACCGGTCTGTATTGGCTCATTTAACAGGCAGGCTTGCAGAAAATGTTTTCAGTAGAGTGCCCGCGGTGAGAGATGAAGCCAGGCACGTCATCAATAATATGCTAGTGAACGCCTGCTTGCCCGCAGACAGTGCCGTGTACACAAAACTGCACATTGGGTTTTATGACGTTCGGTACAATTTTGGCAAACTGCTATTCATGACAATAAACAGCCAATAGCAAGCTAGAAGGCGGGCGCAATGCATTCACGTTACTATGACGCGGTGGCTCATCTTTCGCCGCGCGAGGTCTACGTAACTAGTGCGGTAGGTAAACGGTTACCATAGTAACTAATGTTTATTCGCTCTATCTGCCTGCTATTGCATACGGCCTGCTGCAAATGTAAAGATGGCGACGCAAATGAACTCAACATTTTTTGAAAATTAAGTGAAAAGTAGGTATTTTGTAGTGGGTATGGTAAAAAATACGATATATTTCTCGTGCGTAATGGTATTATGACTCGCATAACTAAAAACTCGTTATCGCTCGTTTTTACATACTCACAACCCCATTACGACACTAGAAATAAAATCTACTATTAATCGATTACATTTTGTTTTATAGTTACCGGTGCGAGTTTTATCATTTTAAATGGGGCTTTGAAAACAACTAGTGGCTTAACGGCTAAATCCAGTATAATAGAAGATGGCTTAATGATCCAGATATTGCCCGATCAAATGGTTAAACTTCGTGACAGTTTGAGAAATATGAAATCTTTTCAAATCAATTGCGGATGCGTAAATAGTGAATCGGATGAACAAGTTAATTTAATTTGGACAGAGAACGATACTAATTTCAATATCGGGTATGTATATCGGTTATAATGACAGTTCCGGGACCATGGTTCGAGTTATTGAAGTTCGACTGTATTTATTACGGAAATTAGAGTGGACTCTTATGTTTGATCATTACAGCCGGCATGTCGTTATATTAAATATATACTGTATAATATTTTTATTGGTCCTGTTGATGGTTATACCGATGAGGGATGAAATCGGTTGTGCCACAACGGTACCAGACGTAGTTTACCGAGTCTAGATCTATTTTCTATTTATTATAGAGTAACGTCGCCGATTGATAACAAACCAATGAACGGCGTACCATCAATCAGGGTCCACAATGGCACAGATCATTACGGCTCTAGTAAATTTATGCGATGGACAGAAGTATTTATTATCCAGAGCGGTGAAGAAACTGTCAAAACTAGAGATCCAATAGACATATCGAAATTATCCGAAAGTATTGCAAAGTCAACTTGTCTTGCTCTCGTCAAATATTTGGAGATGCTTGCGGCCAACAGTTTTACCAAAGTGGCAATCCGAGTTAGTCTCCACAGTGAAAGTGTAAGTACTAAAGTAGATGTGTTTGTTGGAACTTCCAAGGCGTTTGTCGGCAATACAGAACTCTTCGGACACAACTGTGTGCTTGTTGGTCAAATTCTCAGTCTGTTCGAACTTAAATTAATTGTAGATTATAGACGCATCGACAACTCAGGTCATTAGCGTCTTCAACACAACAAATAATGAATTTTGTGTATTAGAATCCGCCAGCCGGCATACACAAACCGACTGGTACGAGCTCGGGTCCCTGGAGCGCTAATTCCCAAAGAACATTGGAATGCAATTTGCGATAGCAACCACATTCCAATGTCCCCCCTGGGGGGTCTGTTCGAACTTGGTTCTAGCGCTCCTAGAACTGCTTGAAGGTTCAAACATTCCGAAGAGTCTGATAATTTAATGAACAAACACGCAGTTGTGTCCGAAGAGCTCTGTATTATCGACAGACGCTTTGGTAGTTCAGAACCTACCAACAAACACACCTAGTGTATGTCAACTTAAGTCAGTGGTCTCCAAACTTTTCAATGCTATGCCTCCTTAGTCATGCCGGATTGTGACTGTGATTTCCCCGAGAAGATAGCCGGGATAATTAATTTAATTTAAATAGCCATGCTTGGATTCTATATTTGTCTTCCTTGTCACTCATAAATTTTCTATTCTCCATCCTGTGATACACCCTGAATATACTCGTACATATTTTTTTAATTATCTATAGTCTATGGCCTATGCTAATATTATAAAGAGAGAGAGAGTGAGTTTCTTTGTTTGTAACAAGTAAACTCGTAAACTACTGAAGTGATTTTAAAATTTTTTTTACTTTTTTTACTTCAGAACATACGCTATAATATGTAGCCGGTCCGGCTTCGCCCGGGTTTAAATCGAAGGTAACCTCAGAAACTACCGAACCGTGAACCAATTTCTCCAAGTTTTAAATAATATAAGATTTAAAAATTATATTATATTAGCAAAATTAACTCCACACGGGCGAAGCTGTACCAAGCAGCTAGGTTTTATATGACACACCCTCCTGTTTTGTAGTGTTTTCTTAGGGAATTTGTTACAATATTTTTGTTTATTGTAGGTATCTTATGAAGCTGGTAGCAACGGTGTGAAGTTGGCGCCGATTTACATGTGTTCGTTGGACCAAGAACTAATTCCCGTGCTTCATAATATTACATCAAATAACTTCGGTGATTCGCCAGTTGTTCTCGAACTGGTATTTTATATTTTAAATTTATGAATTAATATTTTAACAGTCGCGTTTTTCGAAAGGTTCATTTTCATTAATCGTCGTACTGATTTTTATAACTTGTAAATACTAAATTTGTTTTTAATTTCAATTGAGTCAGTTATTAATTTAACAAGAGTTAGTGCAATAATTTGGAAATTATTTATTTTAGATTGATACGATTTAAAAATATTGTTTTAAGCCGAAATTGAATCTTTTGATAAACTTTTTTTTATATTGACGAATCTAATTTTGAACTTTGTTTGGCTCCAAATATAACATAAATAACATCTTGAATACTCGTCTTTAAAAGAGTCAAGTTAAATTAAAATCATTGTTAACTTGTCTAAAAATATGTTCCAATTGTGATTTAACTGGATTCGGTGAATATGAGCCTAATAGCTATTTTTTGGTAGCGTGTTGTGTGTTATATGGCATATGCAATACAGACTACAATAGTATATTGTGCGACTAGTGGGAGAAAGAGAAGATACTTCGAGTGTGGATTTTGCCGCACGAGCGTAGCGAGTGCGGTAAAACGCACGAGTGGAATCTCCTCTTTCGACCAATAGTCGCACACAATATTTTGTTCAACTACCGCAAGAAATATGTCATTTCGTGGCTCTGCTGAGCGTGGGCGAAATAATGGGTGACTTGATTGATTGACGAAACTATCAACACTTGCGTAAATGTTCCCTGTAATGAGCGTGAGCGAAATGGCATTTCGCCCACTCTGTACGTCTACAGTCAGATAATTCATTATTTCGCCCACTCTCAGTAGAGCCACGAAATTACATATTTCTTGCGGGTGTTGAACAAAGACAATTTTTTTACTTCAAAAACGCCATTATGATAAGTTCCGCCGCAATTTGAAAATTCGTATCCGCTATTGGGATCTGTCAAATGGACATCTGGTGGTAGAAAATTTTATTCAGATCGCGAAATTGTTTATTACAAAAATAAAACAAGTAAAATAAACAAAAAGTTTATCGAAAATGGAATTCGCGACGTTTTCTAATATCATGGCATTAAACACTGTCAGTTATTGCTTTGTAAAACGTACTTGAATGAATGAATTGTGAATTATAGACGCTCGACAACAGAGATCATAAGCGTCTGATGAAACTTACTTTACAGCGAATTATTTTCTAATGAGATGTGGAATGCTCACTACTTTTGACAGCTCATTTTTCTCCTTGTTTTTCCCACATTTTATAATGTGTCCAGCTTTGAGAATCCGTTCTCCTTCAACGACATTCCTTTGTTTAGGTATCGTACTGGCCCAATCACAAATTGTACTTATATTTATCATTTCTTATCACTTTGAAAATCACTAGATTGCACACAAAACTATCCCGTATTTGAAATTTTCCCTTAACTCCGCCATGTTTTTGAAGCCCCTCCCATCTGGCAAATTCCAATACAAGCGACTAGACCCTGCAGTCAGGGTCAATTCTGATTGGTCGAATCATCTTGATGACACACACACACACACACACCTAAACGAATGTAACAACTAACTAGTGAACTCTGCATACTAATATGGATAGTTGATAGCGATCAAAAAATGGATTTTGTATGTGGAGAATGTTCAAACACATATTTTTCAAAACAGGCATTAATGTTCACAAAATTAGAATGAAAACTTCAGGTAAGGCTTGTAATCTAATTCTTTCTATACAAGTCGATCAATTTTTTAACATTTCAAAATAAAACCTAATTTAATATTATTAGAATGAAAACTTCAGGTAAGGCTTGTAATCTAATTATACACAAGTCGATCAATTTTTTAACATTTCAAAATAAAACCTAATTTAATATTATTATTTGATAAGATGTCCAAAATACAGTAACAGTGTTCTTGAGAAATTGGAATGGGAAAATAAATTTTAATTAAGTTTTATTTTGAAATGTCAGAAAATTGATCGACTTGTATAGAAAGAATTAGATTACAAGCCTTACCTGAAGTTTTCATTCTAATGTTGTGAACATTAATGCCTGTCTTGAAAAATATGTGTTTGAACATTCTCCACATACAAAATCCATTTTTTAATCGCTATCAGCTATCCATATTAGTATACAGAGTTCACTAGTTAGTTGTTACGTTTGTTTAGGTGTGCGTGTGTGTGTCAAACGGCATCAAGATGGGGTATTCGACCAATCAGAATGGACTCTTGACTGGAGAGTCTAGTCGCTTGTGATTCCAATACCTTCCATAATTTAGCAAAGAAATGAAATCTCGAAATTGCTGATTTTGTAAAAAAAGTGTTAGTGAAGCGGTACTCACTACTTACGAGAGTTGATGTGTAAACATGTGGTTTTACTATACTTGCAAATGAGAACTGAGAACAGCTGACGTGGCTTATGTATACATAAGGCAATAGGTGTATAGTGGTTGTGTGTCGCACACACACTAACCCAGTCACATCTACATGACTTACCCACGAACTTACATGAAGCCCATATGGCGGAATGAGAACTAAGGCGTTTACACATCAAAAAATTTTTTTTGCTACAAGCCTACATAGACAACGTTTTATATTTGCATATAACATGTCGCTATATATAAGAGACAGGCACCTATGCTACCAGAAAATGGCCCTAAGATATTAACTAGATGAGATATTTAAATTTATTTTGGTAATCCATATTGTAGTGAAAGTATTTTGAAAAATTATGAATTCCTTCTGTATAAAATATTGTTATCACTATTATTATTAAATATATATATATATTATTATCTTATAAATATTTTAACTATGTATCTATATGAAATAATGAGTGTATTGTACATTATAATATTATATTACAATGTGTTTCATTTTTCTAACCTCGACATTTTTCCTATTTCAGTGAAATATTTGAAAATATTCGTCCATCAAATAACTTCCCAACACTAACCTCTAATTAATCGATTGACAGATTAATTTTGAAAATTAAGATTTTTAACTTTTCGCGAAAGCCATCGTTTTTTTCTGAAATAAAAAAAAATGAAATTTAAACAACAAAATAGGTCATTGATCGCTAACTTGAGCTTATTTTTGGATTTACTACGTCATTTTCTATTAATCTGCTGTGTAAGCCGTTCGAAACAATTTTTTTTTATTTTGTCAAAAATCGACTCCTGGATCCTATTAGCGTTTCAGAGATAGAGCAATTCCAAGTTTTTTCTGGAAAGTCTGGAATATGTATCGGATAGTTTTCAAATTCAGTATAATCCACCAAACCCACGTTACCCACTAGTACAAGAAAGATTAAAAAAAATTTTTTTTTAAATGGGGTTTAAAGTTTTTAATTTTATTTTTTTAAGAGAAGTTTTTTAAAATTTGTTAACGGGATCAGAAAGACGGGTCGGTATAGCTGATTTGTTAGTCCCAAATGAGATACTTCTGAATCAAGGCTCCGCCGATGTTTATGACATCGCTTGAATGCTCTTATTAGATTGTAAATTGTAAAATATACACGTTAGGTGACTGCCTAAATAAAAGTTCTAAACAGCCGTTGTGTGTGAATTTGACAGAAATTCCAAAATTTGTTATTCAGCCCCCAGAAGCATATAAAAGGTATTGATGGTTTGTTAGTCACGAGTGAAAATACTTCTGAATCAAGGCTCCGCCGATGTTTGTGACATCGCTTGAATGCTCTTATTAGATTGTAAACACTGTTACGTGATTGCCTAATGTTTAAACAGCCGTTGTGTGCGAATTTGAGAGAAATTCCAAAATTTGTTATTCAGCCCCCAGAAGCATATAAAAGGTATTGATGATTTGTTAGTCACGAATGAAATACTTCTGAATCAAGGCTCCGCCGATGTTTGTGACATCGCTTGAATGCTCTTATTAGATTGTAAAATGTACACTGTTACGTGATTGCCTAATTAGCCCAGGAAATGAAAGGAAAAAAACACCCGATGTCGCAAATAATTCCAAAGGAGCTGGATTTTTCACAGATGGGTAGAACACCTTTAGACATGTATTTTTACAAAAGTCCCCGGTTATCCCCCTTGTGCTTCCCCCGCCACCCCCTTTTGAATATAATTTTGCAAGCCTTACGGAAAACGCTAATATCTCCTTAACCAATGTCTGAAATCAGACGACTTTTTTTTTGTTTTATTCCTAATTAGTTACTCTAAAAAATTTCCCCTCTTCAATTTTCCGATAAAATCAATATATGCTTTGCAATTTATTAATAAAGAGAAAATATCAGTTTTTAAAAGAATATTTCACAAAATATTTCCATATAAATTTTTGCTAAGCCTATTAGGGTAAAAGTTGTTCAAGTAAAATTTGTAGACAATATTTGTAGCTTTAAAATGATGTATATATTGATAGACTTTAGTTAATTATAGGGCACGTGGGCTATTAATAATGAGCGCAGCGGTCGGACGCATAGCGATAAAATTAAAAAACTTTTGGATTGTATTTATTTATTTGTAATAAAATTATTTATCTAACATTGAAGCGTTTTTAGGGTTCCGTAGCCAAATGGAAAAAAGGGAACCCTTATAATTTCATCCTGTTCGTCTGTCCGTCCGTATGTCACAGTCATTTTACTCGGAAACTATTGGCACATTATAGATGAAATTTGGAAGGTAGGTGTTTTCTATGAACTGCTATACAATGGTTAAGTGAAATTACGAAAAAAATAGTGGTGGCACACCATACATGTAACAACTGAGGGATAAAAAAATTCCAATGCACATAAGCGTGTGGGGTATCATTAGATAGGCCTTCAAAAGTGATGTAGAAGTTTCAAAATGACTTTTTTATTTAAGTCAACAGTTGGTATGTAAATGAAGTAGAATTTATAAAATACTTCCAACGAAAATCGGTTTGAATAAGAAATGTTGTGTAGTTTTTGAGATACATTGTACCTTGCAAAAGGTGGGGTATAAGATATTTTTTGCCATACCCACTACAAAATAGCTACTTACGATTTATGTATAGCGGCCTTTAATGAGTCATTTCACAGGCAGATGTACGGAAAGTGTTTTACTTTCCGCACTAGTGCGGGCAGTAAACGGTTGCCATAGGAACTTCTGTTTATTCGCTCTAAACGCCTGCGTGCGTCTGCCATTACTTTCTCACGAACTTCACGGCATACTGTAGAAGTAAAGATGGCAACGCAAATGAACTGTCAAATTTTTTTGAAAATTAAGTGAAAAGTAGGTATTTTGTAGTAGGTATGGCAAAAAATTCCATATATATTATATCTCGTGCGTAATGGTATTACGGCTCGTGTGACTGTAAAAACTCGCTATCACTCGTTCTTACATACTGTCATCACTCGCCGTAATAGTCCATTACACATCTAGATATACAATCTACTATTTGTTCGAGCCAACATGACACCGGAACAACTTTTGGCATCCAAAAAACCACGAAATTTTAACATTGTTTTAGTTTTTTCGAAATATCTCAGAAACGGTCGACTTAAGCGATTCTTTCGTTATGTAATGTTTTAAATAGAATTACATTTCCTACAATTTTCATTCCCACAAATTTTCCGTGGTAAGAATAATAAGCGCGCTACAACTTCTTGAAAATCACGCGCTTTTTGTAGCCTTAGAAACCAATTGGTCCTTTTCAATAGCTTTATTTATAGTGTTCTTCATCGAATTTTAAATTGAAAATACACATGTCCATAAAGCAAAGAACACTCTAAATTATGATTTTTGTCCCATATCGATATCTTCAAAAATTTAGAAGCTATAGCCTGTCAAAGCTGAAATCATCATAGAGCCTTACATTTTTTTTGACACGCGTTACGAGTACTTTCTATACCGAATAAAAAAATGTCCGTCTAGGAACCTATAGAAAATGTAATGCCATAAACAATTATTTACGTACAATCTCACTAACTTGCGAAATTTTCAAGTTATAAGCATTTATGTACATGTTTTTACCTTTTGACATAAAATTGAAACACTTGTTGCGAAAGCTCTGTAGAGTGACCACTTTCAAATTTTTAAAATTTTTTTACTCACTTAGATAACCCTTGAATAGGTCTACAGCTTCTATATGTAAACTTAATCTTTCTCGAACACTCTTCTTAGTAGAGCACTTCGCGTCAAGTGTTTTAATTTTATGTCAAAAAGTAAAAACATGAACATTTATGCTTATAACTTGAAAATTTTTCAAGTTAGTGAGATTGGACCTTAAATTTTTTATAGGTTACTAGACGGACATGTCTTTATTCGGTATGGAAAGTCCTCGTAACACGTGTCCAAAAAAAAAAGTAAGGCTCTATGATGATTTCAACTTTGACTGGCTATAGCTTCTAAATTTTTAACGATATCGATATGGGACAAAAATCACGATTTAGAGCGTGTTTTGCTTTATGAATATGTGTATTTTTAATTTAAAATTCGATGAAGAACACGATAAATAAAGCTATTGAAAAGGACATTACGTTTTAACATTTGGTTTCCAAGGCTACAAAAAGCGCGTGCGATTTTCAAGAAGCTGTAGCGCGCTTACTATTTGTACCACAGAAAATTTGTAGGAATGAAAATTGTAGGAAATGTAATCCTATTTAAAATGAAAGCATCGTTTTTGAGATATTTAGAAACAGGCTCATCAAAAAGTTATATGCAAATATTTTGTGAAATATTCTTTTAAAAACTGATATTTTCTCTTTATTAATAAATTGCAAAGCATATATTGATTTTATTACAAAATTGAAGGGAAGAAATTTTTTAGAGTAACTAATTAGGAACAAAATAAAAAAAAAGTCGCCTGATTTCAGACATTGCTTAAGGAGATATTAGCGTTTTCCGTAAGGCTTGCAAAATTATATTCTAAAGGGGGTGGCGGGGGAAGCACAAGGGGGATAACCGGGGACTTTTGTAAAAATACATGTCTAAAGGTGTTCTACCATCTGTGAAAAATCCAGCTCCTTTGGAATTATTTGCGACCTAAAACCTTTATTTCCCGGGCTAAATGTTTAAACAGCCTTTGTGTGCGAATTTGACAGAAATTCCAAAATTTGTTATTCAGCCCCCAGAAGCATATAAGAGGTATTGATGATTTGTTAGTCTCGAATGAAATACTTCTGAATCAAGGCTCCGCCCATCGGCGGAGCCTTGATTCAGAAGTATGACATCGCTTGAATGCTCTTATTAGATTGTAAATTACAAAATAACTGTTACGTGATTGCCTAATGTTTAAACAGGCGTTGTGTTTGAATTTGACAGAAATTCCAAAATTTGTTATCCAGTCCCCAGAAGCATGTAAAAGGTATTGCTGATTTGTTAGTCGCGAATGAAATACTTATGAATCAAGACTCTGCCGATGTTTATAGCATAGTCTGAAAAGGCTCTTATTAAACTACCAAAATAATAGAATGTTATGCAATTTCTTAACATCTATTTATACGGAATGGTTCAAAGAGAAATGGTGCGTGTTAATATTATTATACACAGACATTTTATCTACATAATATTTATTTATACCTATTAAAATATTCGACAACCTGAGAGAAATCAATTAATTGTTTTTAATATAATCAGTTCAATCTGAAAAAGACGCAGAAGCAAGCAAATTCTGCAAAAGCTCTGTTATCATCCGATTAAAATTAATTGAACTGGGTTAAATGATTTATTTTACTAATATTCTCTGCGGTAAAGTAGCTATGAATTCTTTCCATGTCCTAAATCCCATATGTTTAGAAACAATAGAGCAATGTTGTTATCAGGAGAGTAGTCTTAAAAAAATTGTATTATGTAACATTTATTATTTTCTGAAGGCGGGGTTTATTATTAAAAGAAATCTTTGAGCATTCGGCGTTGTCTTGAAAAGTCGGCTGAGCCTCTATTCAGAAATATTTCATTGGTGACCAACAAATCATCAATACAAAGTTTTTGAAAAATATGAATTGTTTGTTCTTATATTACTGAAAATTCGTTATAATTAACACAATTCCATTTACGACAGATAAATCCTTAAAATTTGAAATTTTAGGAGTAGGCTATCAGAAAGACGGAACGGTATTTAAACGTGGCAGTTCAAGAATCCATATTCACGTGGCAGTTCAAGGATAGGTAATATCTGACCTATTCTTGAACTGCCACGTGGAAATCTATTCTTGAACTACCACGTTTAAACACCGTTTTGTCTTTCTGATAGCCTACTCCTAAAATTTTAAGAATTTAATCTGTCGTAAATTTAGATTTAAAACCAGAGTACAAAAAGAAAAGTATTCGAAAGTTGTGCTTCGTCTGGAAAATTTAAAACTGATACTTACTTAAAACTAATATTTTTTCAAATTAATTAAATCTTAATGATCGAGGTCGATTCTTAATGATCGCAGTCGATTCTTAATGATCGAGGTCGATTCTTAATGATCTAGGTCCATTCTGAATGATCTTGTCGATTCATAATGATTGAGGTCTATTCTTAATGATCGAGGTCGATTCTTAATGATCGCAGTCGATTATTAATAATCGAGGTCGATTCTTAATGATCTAGGTCCATTCTTAATGATCGAGGTCGATTCTTAATGATCGAGGTCGATTCTTAATGATCGAGGTCGATTCTTAATGATCGAGTTTGATTCTTAATGATCGAGGTCGATTCTTAATGATCGAGGTCGATTCTTAATGATCGAGGTCGATTCTTAATGATCGAGGTCGATTCTTAATGATCAAGGTCGATTCTTAGTGATCTAGGTCGATTCATAATGATCGAGGTCGATTCTTAATGATAGAAGTCGATTCTTAATGATCGAGGTCGATTCTTAATGATCTAGGTCGATTCTTAATGATCGAGGACGATTCTTAATGATTGAATTATGCTGATGTGTTTTATTTTCATTTTTTCAAAATCCTATGTCTATTCACAATCGATATGTTATGAGACACTGCGTACAATATTTCTTATTAATAAAATTGTACTGACTCCGCCCTCAATTAATAAAAATGATAATTGTATTAGGATTGCAGCTCGAAATTGTTTTATATAATTTCATGTTTATTTACGAATCAGTGGCGTGGGCGAAATTAATTTTTGGTAAATCTAAAGTATTTTATATTTTGCATTTTATAACAGAATTATTTAACAATTATTCCGATTTAAAAAAACTCGAGTCGCAGTGCCAAACTCTGCCGACAATATAGTGTATTTGCTAAATGCAGGGGTCGGCAACCTGCGGCTCGCGAGCCGCATGCGGCTCTTATGATGTCAAGATGCGGTTCTCCAGTTCCATGCGCAAATATTAATAATTATATTATTTTATTTTCAAAACTCATAAAAAATATTATACTGCAAAAAAAACTTTAAACAAGATAAAAACACTCAACATAGAACATTGAGAATAGGTGGAGTCAGGAGGAGTATACGGACAGCTGACATTTTTTAAATGTGGCAACACTGTTCTGTTTGTTTAGTTATTGGTGCACTGTGTCGTCAACGGTCGCAGTCAGGACTTTTTTTTTATATACCTAATCCTTATCAAATACCATAATATTGAAATAAAAATGTTAGTGGCTCTTTAAAAACTGGAAAATTTTGTAAATTGTAACTTTTGGCTCTTCCGTCTCAAAAGGTTGCCGACCCCTGGTATATTGGCTTTATTATATGAACTTTAGACAAAATAAAACATTAATTAACCTCTTAATACAAATCTTAAAATAATTTTTTTAGCAGCAAACAAGCATAAAAAAATCATATCTGACACACCTTGACACATGGAAGTTGTTAAGCAATGGGTCGACGCCAGGCACTTGCTGGGACTCGAGGTTGCAGCAACACGGCGGGTCGCAGGCACTCAAAGATCTATTCAACAGGTTCGAAGACGGTTTCTATCTATAATAAAAGAGAAGAATTATTTTTTATTCTTTATTTAACACCGTTGCACGCCACAGTCCGAATTTTGTAAAGTTTTTAGGTTGGATTATAGATCGAGCCGAATATCAGATTTGGTTCTGGTAAAATTTCAGCGTGATTTTTTCTATAGGAATATCTTCAGGTGCAAGTTATATTTAAACAGTATCTGAGAGATTTTTGAGGTTTATTAAAAATGGCAAAAGTAAGAAGACCCCCCTCTATGGAAAAAAATCGCAAAATTCTAAAAAAATAAATTTGCTCCGATCTGTTTAATATTAAGTATACTTATAGAAAAAATAACGCTGAATCGATTTCGACCACCCACGCTCCTCTATCTCTTTTAGTTTAGGAGATATGAGCGTTTATATAAATTTTTATTGAAAAATTTAAAACTTGCCTTAACCTAAATAATAATATCTGACTTAGTATCGGGGTTTTGTGATCTAGTGTCGGGGAATTGCGATCTAGTGTCGGGGAATTGCGATCTAGTGTCGGGGAAATGCGATTTTTAATAAAAAAGATGCAATGTTGCGGGTGGTCGAAATCGATTCAGCATGATTTTTTTTCGTAGGAATATCTTCAGGTGCAAATTATATTTAAACAGTATTACCAGTGGCGGCGCGTGAACATTTTAAATGGGTGTTCTGCAGAGTCAACCTGGAGATTGGAGTAGCCCCCCCTAATGAGGGAACCTCGAAAAAAAATTCAAAAATACATTTGATGCAATTTTTAAGTGTATTTTTGATCTGAATAATTTGTCTATACATTGATTTCGCTAGCGCTAAAATCGTAAATAAGTGATTTTTATAGCAATATTTATTATTGTATTAAAAAAAAGAGTGTGTGTGTGTACTACGTACGCACGTCAGAAGCTATACTTCTTTTACGTAACAAAACAAAAATAACTCCAAAAATTTTATCCCGCGTGCTAGTACTAAACGTTTGTAAAAGACGATAAAATAATGAAATAAAGATATTAAATAAATTAATTTAATAAATTATTAATTTATTAAATATATTTATTTATGATATTTATATCTAATTATTTATTAAAAAAAAAAAAAAGTATGCTTGTCTTGAGAATTGAACCCGAAACCTGTTGGATATAAGGCCACTACGTTATCCGTTAGACTACAGATACATCTAATCCCACAGCTATTATAATACGGTTACCCTGTGTGCATATGGTAAGAGTTCGTACTGTACCGCGTCCTGTGAACCTAAAAAGCTTGCTAACGCATACAAATCTGTCTCTTTCTGTAGTTTGTTTACTCTATTTAACACATTGATTTTGGTGCAAAATATAATGCAGCACGCGTCACTTGCGTAGTGAAATTAGTACGGCTGCGGACGGTTTATAGAATATAGGCCCCGTGGCATGCCGTCATTTATAATTATGTTATGTGATGGCTTCATAATTATGAAATTAAAACATATTATGCAGATTTATAATACAATTTTTTTTTAATTGTGCGTTATTTTCTGGCAGTGCGGCAGCTCCGCAGCTCTCATAGAGGAGCCGCCACTGAGTATTACTACTTGGAGTACAAAGTACCAAGTACAAAAAATGTACTTAAAGTACTTTTTTTAAGTACTTGTACTCAGTACTGCCCATAACATAACATACATAAACAAACATAATAAAAAAAAATCAGTCTAACTACTAAATCGATTTAAATAAAATTTATATGGGACTAATTCGAATAAAACAATAATTATCAAAATTGGTTTACAAATGCAGGAGAAATCGCGTACCAACCACAAAAAAAATACAGACGAACTGATAACCTCCTCCTTTTTTTGAAGTCGGTTAAAAATTGTCTTGTTATGCATTTTTAGACCCTAAAAATTGGCTCTAGCATTTCGAGATATAGAGTTCGCTAGACTGGAACTTCGAATTACAGAGTAAATATGTATTCACCGTAACTAGTAGGGAAATAATATTTAGTTCTAGTTAGAGTTTAAATAATTCGAGTTACCTATTATTTTGGGTTTCAGCGTAAGGGAATGGCTGATTTCTTCGACTTAGAGAGGATTTCTACTTACCGAGGTTTGCGTTGTAGAGTTTCTACTGTAGGTACCTATTTTTTTAAAAGAGATTTAAAAAAAGTCAACATAAGACATCTTAAGTTATAAATCTTCGACGTTTGTTTTTTTTTCAATTAGAAAAGACAGTAAAGAGTGAAATGCGCATTTTTTTTGTAATTGATACTTTTTTGCAATTGGAAAAATGTTGCGCATGCGTGGGAAATATGGATTTTCTGTTGCTTCCCTCACATCTCAAGTGAGAATTTTCCCGCCCCTCGCAGACACAAAATACTTGAAAACAGCTGAGGTTTGCGTTGGTTGGTTCTATATTATTCTTCATCTGTTTTGGTGTTCTTCGCTTGTTTCAAATATCTTATCACTATTACGCGACATTGCATAAGAATTAAGATTCTTCTATATTTCTAACTACCTTCAAGTGTTTTTTACAATAAGAGACTGCAAGCTATCGTCGTAGAAATTTTACTACTTTTTTTAACTGAAAACATACTATATAGTGTGAATCGAAATACTGTGCAATAATAATGTACATAAAAACAATTTCGGCTCTCTAAACATAATGAACATTACTAAAATACTTAAATTATTTTCTGACGTTGAAAATTTTTTTAACAAACAGTGTCTTGTTTTAATTAACAAGAAAAAACACGTAACCACTAATATACAATTGTTATTCGTAACGTAAACACATCGTCACAAAAACATATTTCTTATTTTTAATGAAACTAAAAAAGATTGTGTCAAATTTAAACAGTAATATTTTCAATTAATTGCAAAAGCAATATATTATTACATAAACTTTAAAAATATTGAATGTGCCACAAATTAATAGACGCCGAATAAAGAAAAATAACGTACTTAACTCAATAATAATTTACATGTTAAATTTAATTCAATAAATATTTATACTTATTAAAATATTAATAAACTAAAAAAAATAGTAAATGTTTTATCACGGTGAACTATTTAATTAACATCATTGTTAAGAAAAACCAATAAAATTACCTAGCACATTTAAAAATTGTCCAAAATACACTTAAAATCCAGGGAAATTCTTAAAAATAAACCGAACAATAAAAAACAAATTTAAGTAGATATAATAGTGTGATATCCTATTTAGATAATATATTATGGTTATAAATGTTTTTTAACATTAAATTAAGCAAAACTCGACTGTCTAAATATAATAACATAATAATTTTTGTATAAACAATTTTTTGGATATACATTTTTATAAATACTTATTTAAATGTCCTTTCATAATTTTTAAATAATACATATAAAAAATAAATAGATAATAAATAGCACATTTTAATTATTTACTTTGTACTGAACGTTTAATAAATAATTAATATTACTGTTAACATAATAATATGTTATTTAAATGTTATAACAAATAAAAAATTTGGTAGAAAACGCTCATTGATGTAAAATAATGTCCCATAAATTTTAAATACGTAATTTGTTATACGAATAATTAAAAATCAGAAAAAGTAATAAAATATACAAAAGCATAATCGAAAGTATGGATTATATACGAGAATTTGATATCAAATTAGATAAAGAGCATTATTACGCCGGAGAAGCGGTGAATGGAGTCGTAATTCTGGATACAGTTGAAAATTTCAAATTGCGATGTAAGTATACATTAGGTATATATAAAACATTTTGAAACATAAAAAAAAATTCACAGATTTCGCAATCCTTGCAACCATCGAGGACATTGGAAATGATAACAGCATATATGAAACATAATTAACTGTTTATTATACACACAATATTTATCAATGCACTGTTTAGTTTTGTCAGGAATAACCCTATTATTCTTCTGTTGTATACGCGTTCACTTTTGCTTGATTACTTAACTTTTAAATGGATTTTTCTACAGTATTTATTAACATTTGCTCAAAACTAACACCGCAGATCGTCGCAAATACCTCTCAATTAACTAGACATGATATAAAACACATTTCGAAAAAATTGCACTTGTTCAATTTTGCATGATTGCTCTTCACTTGATCGCGACACCGTTGTCTTTTGGCCTTGAACGAAAACTCGTAACTCTGCCCCCATATACGAACATAAATATTTCCAATATTAAAACAGTAGGTACAACTCGCGCCATGAGAGTTCAGTACAGTTATAACAATTTGACAATATTACTTTGTTGAGGACAATGTGGTCCAGTGGTTAGCGTCGCGGCCTCTGGATCAGACTGTCGTGGGTTCGAATCCCGCCTCGGCTCATGGATGTTTTGTGATGTCATTTAGTTTTAAGTGAATTCTTATTTATACCCACGACAGTTTAATCCAGAGGCCGCGACGCTAACCGCTGAACCACATGTCCTCCGCAACATATTGTATCTCTTTTAGTTTAGAAGTTATGGCATTTTTAAATTTTTGAATATATAAACGCTCATATATCTCTTAAACTAAAGACAGACGCTAATGACCTCTGTTGTCGAGCGTCTATAATTCACAATTCAATTCAATTCTTAAACTAAAGATACAGGCTCGGGTGGTCGGAATCGATTTAGCGTGGTTTTTTCTATGTGTACTTAATATCAACCATATGATTACTTTTCTGTGTAATTTCTAATTTAATTAATAATATTGAATATTTATCAAACTGGGAAGTTCGTCGTGTGGACCTCAAGGGTCGCACTTTAGTTCTAATAAACGACCCGCCTCACGGCTTGTTATTTATATTTTTAACTGGCGACATTGTGTAATTATAACGAATTTTCAGTAAGAACAAACAATTCATATTTTTCAAAAACTTTGTATCAGGCAAACATACAGATGAATCGGTATTGATGATTTGTTGGTCACCAATGAAATATTTCTGAATCGAGGCTTAGTTGACTTTCAAGACAACGCCGAATGCTCAAAGATTTCTTTTAATAATAAACCCCGCCTTCAGAAAATAATAAATGTTACATAATACAATTTTTTTAAGACTACTCTCCTGATAACAACATTGCTCTAATTAAAGGCTGGTTCAAAACATATGGTAATTTTAGAACATTGAAAGAATGAAAAAATTAATAGCTGCTTTCCCTTAGAGAATATTAGTAAATTAGATCATCTAACCCAATTCAATTAATTTTAATTGAATGATAAGAGAGCTTTTACAAAATCTTGCTAGAGTGTCTTTTTCAGATTGTAGTAATAAAGAACTAATTATAATATTAAAACAATTAATTGATTACTCTCATAGAGTCATAATGTGGAATATTTCTAGATATAAATAAATATTACATATAGATAAAATGTCTATGTATAAATATTAACACGCACTGACAGTCTTTCTTTGAACCATTCCGTATAAATAGCTGCAGTTAAGGAATTGCATAACAGTCTGTATTTTGGTAGTCTAATAAGACAGAGCCTTGATGCAGAAGTATTTAATTCGTGACTAACAAATAAGCCTTACCGATATGCTTTTCTGGTCCCCGGTTAACAAATTTTAAAAGAACTTGTATTAAAAATATATTTACGTTAATACACGTCGATTGGCAACCTAAGTTGCAGATTTACAAAACGCATGTAAAAAATATAAAAATATACTTGAAATTAATGCTTAGAGAAAAAAAGTACCCACGCTGAATCGTTTAGGCCTAAGCACAAGTTCGTATCTCTTTTAGTTCAGGAATTATGACGGTTTCAAATGTATAAAAATTGTGTTAATATTTTTTTAAAAAACCACTTTTTTGGGTTCAGAGGAAATGTGTAAATTCACCAAAAACTCAAAATCTAATATAAATAATAGTTTTATACGGCTGAAATGCAATTGAAAAATTTTTTCGTTGGAGAGCAGCCAATTATATAATTGTTTCGAAACATATTGGAAAAAATCATTTTACCAACCAGTGGCCACAGTCAGGATTCTAACCTGAACCTTTCCACTTTCGCGGCGGAATGAGCTTACAATACTCAACCGTGACAAGATTGCTAAACTACCACTAGTTGGTAAAATGATTATTTTGCAATATGTTTCGAAACAATTATATAATTGGCTGCTCTCCAACGAAAAAATTTTTCAAAATCTAATTTTTGCACGATCACACAACTCCGTATATGAAAAAGTAAAAAAATGTATTTTCCAGAATCAAAGCAAAATTGTATCGTTCTGTAAAAATATAGGTATACCTACTCATTTATTAACCAAATTATATTACGCCGCCTCACATTACACAAGTAAATGTGTGCTTTATATTTTGTTTGTTTTTGCTACAAACCAGATCGTAAAAGCTTTTCGTTAGATAATAGCTGTTTACCACAGAGGCGGATTAAAGTTTTTGCCGTCCCGTGTAACAAAGTATCAGTAAGTTCAAACAACGGAGTTGACTCACTACGTTGAAAGTGGCTGTTTTTTTACGGAAACAAAACGTAGGTACTCTGCAATTTTCTTGCATTTTAGCGTATTGGCGGAATCCTACTAATATTATAAACACCATCAGCCCGGTTTCGCCCGAGTCGCAGGGGGGAGTAAATAAATCCTAAATTCGTAGCACCCGGGCGAAGCCGGACCAGGCCGCTAGTTTACAATAATTATCATCGTCTGCCTTGCAAATTTCTTTTGCATACCACGCAGACCTCATATTGAACATTTATCCATTTAGAGAGGTCTGCCAGGTATGCAAAATTCACAGATTTCGCAATCCTTGCAACCATCGAGGACATTGGAAATGATAAAAGCATTTATGAAACATAATTAACTGTTTATTATACACACAATATTTATCAATGCACTGTTTAGTTTTGTCAGGAATAACCCTATTATTCTTCTGTTATATACGCGTTCACTTTTGCTTGATTACTTAACTTTTAAATGGATTTTTCTACAGTATTTATTAACATTTGCTCAAAAATAACACCGCAGATCGTCGCAAATACCTCTCAATTAACTAGACATGATATAAAACACATTTCGAAAAAATTGTACTTGTTCAATTTTGCATGATTGCTCCTCACTTGATCGCGACACCGTTGTCTTTTGGCCTTGAACGAAAACTCGTAACTCTGCCCCCATATACGAACATAAACATTTCCAATGTTAAAAATTGCAAGGCAGACTATGATAATTGTGAATATGATACAAATTTCCTAAAATCTGTATAAATTTCATCAATACGTATCTGTATTTTTAATGAAGCATTCGGTCTGGAATAATAAAACCACAGGAAAATGCGATAAAAACATTTTATGTCCGTACTCAGTGCTAAATAGTAAAAATGAAATTTAATTATTGTTTTATAGTTGGTTCGTAAATAAATTAATTTTGAATTGTTTATTTTCCCTTTATTGATCAAAATTTTATTTGAAAACCAAGGTCACCATTTCGTTGTGATATCATTAAGTTGTCACATTTAGTCTGTACAATATTGTTTCACGAGCTGTGTAGCAGGTGGCGCCGTCCTGCTGAAAATAAACGTCGTCCACATCCATAACATCAATTTCAGGCCAAAAAAATGGCGCGAAATTTAAAATGAAACCGCTTGTTGAAAGATCCTGTACAATGAAAAACATCAAATGGGTGCAGCTTAATGCAATTTTTGTTATCATTTTTTGTTTTCCGTATCTCAAATACGGCTCAAAGCAACTTGATGAAATTTATACAAATTATAGAGAAGTAGATATCAATTATTTAAAATTATCATCGCCTTGCAAATTTGTTTGCATATCTGGCAAATGTCTTCCAAATGGATAAATGTTCAATATGAGGTCTGCCAGATATGCAAAAAAAGTTGCAGGGCAGGTGATGATAATAATGTAAATAATTGATACTTCTCTATTACCTATATAATCTGTATAAACGTCATTAAGTACTAAGTAGTGTTGAGCATTCAAGATACTGACAAAAAAAATGATAGAAAAAAATTTGAATTAATCTGCCACCGATTTGATGTTTTTCATCATATTATCTGTTAAATTCAATAGGGTAAATGCGGGAGAGATGCCGCGGTAGGAGAGACGCCGCATGGCTATTAACTTACCTATTTACCATTAATGAATGGTGCTACAAGTACGTATGTTCGTTCATCTTATCTTGTCAAGATAAGATGAACGAACATACGTACTTGTAGCACCATCCATTAACGGTAAATAGGTAAGTTAATAGCCATGCGGTGTCTCTCCTACCGCGGCATCTCTCCCGCATTTACCCTAATAAAACTTTAGTAGTGTTATCCAGTAGACTTTTGTACGGTCAGAGGCCAGAGCTTGGACTAATTTTAACCCATTAAATTTTCAGTACTAATTACTTAATTAATTGTCACGAAGAAGCACATAAACTTTGCAACGTTAAAATATAAAAGTTTCATTTACATTATTATTTCTTTTTAATTAATAATATTACGTGCTAATTTTATTCAACTTCCATTTTAACTTTTTTACTTCCCACTTCTACTATGGATGTGCGTGTGTGTGTGCGCTATGGATGTGTGTGTGTGTATGTGGTTAATTTTTCGCCTTCGATATCGTAAAAACGGAGCAACATTATATGGCCATGCCGATTGTTCTGTTGTGTTTATCAGCCTTTAACTTAGATCTGATTAGATAATAGATTTTGAGTCAAATCGGTTCAGTGGATCCTGGGATATAAAAAAAAACGTTCTCAATGTCACGTATTAACATAGGTAAAAAAAATATAAATGAATTCTAGCTCTTATAATATGAAAAAAATGTAAATATTTTTTTTCTCTAAAATGTACAGTTTTCGAGAAAAAAAATTCGACTGATGACCAGTCCTATACTTCCCACCTAGTAAATATTTGCAAAAAATAAACACTCTTTTTTTTTATTCTTTGACTAGGCCCAAATAACCTTAGCTGTTGGTGGTCTTTAAAACACAATTTAATTTTTATTCTTTGAAAAAAGCATGGCCCTCTTTTTTGTTTGGTGATCTACTGATGGCTAACTTAATATAGCAAAAATCATGGTTACCTTGATTTACGTTAAATTTTTATTTTTTTTAGTAAAATATTTTTTTTCTCGAAAACTATACATTTTAGAGAAAAAAAATATTTACATTTTTTTCATATTATAACATCTAGAATTCATTTATATTTTTTTTTACCTATGTTAATACGTGACTTTGAGGACGTTTTTTTGAATATCTCAGGATCCACTGAACCGATTTGACTCAAAATCTAATCAGATCTAAGTTAAAGGCTGATAAACACAATAGAACAATCGGCATGCCCGTATGTTGTTCCGTTCTTAAGATATCGAAGGCGAAAAATTGACCACATACACACACACACACATACACACATACACACACACATACAGACATCAGTCAGAAAATGATCTTAAACGATTGCTAGGGTCTCAAAACGTGAAAATCTGTTAAAATCTCGAAATATTGTTTTCGGACTGAATCCATTACTTCCCTACCATAGTAGAGGTGGGAAGTAAAAATATTTTACTAAAAAAAATAAAAATTGTACGTAAATCAAGGTAACCATGATCTTTGCTATATTAAGCTAGCCATCAGTAGATCACTAAACAAAAAAGAGGGCCATGCTTTTTTTCAAAGAATAAAAGTGTTTATTTTTTGCAAATATTTACTAGGTGGGAAGTATAGGGCTGGTCATCAGTCGATTTTTTTTTTTATTTTAGCTGCGACGCCAATAAAATCATTGCAGGTGCGTCGTAGGCTTACTCGCTGCGACGAGAAAAGATTAAATTTTAAATAAAATCACGTAAATACTGTCACTTGTCAGGCATACTGTCGCTAATTGTAAACATTGAAGTTACAAAAAGAAAAAACTGAACCACCTTTAAAAAATCAATTGAAAAAAGAAAAACAATAATTTTAAGGTCTGCGCCAATTTAATTACTAACACTTTTTATACAACCTACTTTTATTAAATTGGCGCCGACTTCAAAATATATTTCACTGTTCGACTATTATGTTTTAAAGACCACCAACAGCTAAGGTTATTTGGGCCTAGCACCAATTCATATTTTCAATTCATTATTTTTTTTTAATAATAAATTGACACTTTTACCAGCTCTCGGGCTAGAACCCGGGAACTGGGGAGTTGTAATAGAGGAACCATAGCAACGCCATGTAAAACAACAGCATCGCTACGCTCTCGGCCATTCTCAAGCCCCTATTCGACTATTCATTATTCAATAATTCAATTCTACGAATAAATTCCTAGCCCTAGTTTGGACAGATATGCGCAATGTCACTGTTCGCTCGAGGAATTATTTTCCGTAGACACTAGACCAGGGGTGTCAAACTCGTTGGAAGTGGAGGGCCAAATTAGATATTTTACATGAAATTGCGGGCCGCAGTATAATAGTATTAATAATAATAATACTTCAACAAGTATAGTCCTGCATAACGCGCATCTAATGACATGCGCCCAGACTGCGCTTGCGCTTTATTTAAACATGGGCCGCATACCTTGTATAAATTAATATTTTACCGAGGGCCGCACCTGCAGAGGCAACGGGCCTGGACTAGACACACGTCCCTGGAACTGAATGTAACAGTTATTTGTTTAAAAACGTAAATCACGAACTTTTATGCGCTCGGTTAAGGAATAAGGAATCGTATAATCGTTCCAGCATATTATCATTTCTTTCATTCAGCACTTAAATTTGTTTCCTGTTTGCTAAAAGCATTTTCTGTTTCAGCAATACGAGTAATTTTACGTGGAAAAGCACATGCAGAATGGAAAGTTGTTTTGTCTGGCGACAGGCGTACTGTAAGTACCTATAACATTCAATTTCTTTCATGTTTATAGTCTAAGAGGCAGAGATGGATTTTCTTATGTCTACGTAGGGTAAAATAATTTCAACAATCCCTGTATAAGTTTTCCCCATTTGAGAATCTGTATGTCTGGCAGCCTTTCTCCCCCTTGTGTTTTAGGTGGCAGGTAGAAATTAAACAATTTTTTCTTGCAATAATGTAACACTATTTTTTAATTTTTTATTAAATTGTATTATTGAATCAATGTTGTAATAAAAATATATGAGCACTGTGGTTGGATAAAAACAAAAATAAAGATAGTTACTTCTTACCACAACAGTTTTTAACACGCTTATATTAGCTTCACTTGTATGTTTGTAACCGACTTCTTTGAACTTGATTTTGACCAACTTTGAACGGTCAGATTTAGTTTAAACTTTGCACACTTATCAAGGACCCATTACAATACAATAATTCAATAAGTTTGTTCCATTATCCTGACCAGGATCTCCAGGACTAAAAAAAAAAAAAGCAAAAAACTTCAGATTGAACTGAAACTTTGCACACTTATCAAGGACCGATTACAATACAATAATTCCATAAGTTTGTCCCATTATCCTGACCAGGATCTCCAGGACTAAAAAAAAAAAAGCAAAAAACTTCAGATTGAACTGAAACTTTGCACACTTATCAAGGACCGACTACAAAACAATAATTCCATAAGTTTGTCCCATTATCCTGACCAGGATCTCCAGGACTAAAAAGCAAAAATAAATTATAATTTAAAAAAACTAAAAAACACGCTTTGATGAACTAAAAAGTAGAAAATAATTAATTAATTTTATTGTAAAAAAGCGTGGGGTGCTTTGTATCATATTTTCATACTAGCCCACGCTTCTTTACAATAAAATTAATTAATTATTTTCTACTTTTTAGTTCATCAAAGCGTGTTTTTTAGTTTTTTTAAATTATAATTTATATTGATGGATGTACATTTCGAAAGCTATATGCTTTCATCTTCAGCAAACACTATACATGAATCATGTATAGTGTTTGCTGAAGATGAAAGCATAGTTTTTGAAATGTACATCCATCAATAAAACTGTTGTGGTAAGAAGTAACTATCTTTATTTTTGTTTTTAATGTTGTAATCTTTAAGCAGTTTCGTCACCAAGGGTACCCACCTAAATTTCGTTTGGCATTTTAAGTACCCGCGAGTTTAGGAATTATTTTGAGTGAATATAACAAAGTAAAAAAATACAATAAATAAATTCTTGCTAGGGATTAAAAAACAACATATGCTTATCAATCATTATAGGTAAAAGACGATCAATATTTTATTGACGAAAGAAGCGTGATTTGGGGTGAACACAATCTCGATTCAACGATACCGATTTTACCCAGAGGTCTGCATCGCTTTTCCTTCAGGTAAATTGGGGCGTAATTGCAGTTATTAAACAAACTCCCCGAGCATCAAGTAATCTTCTGTTTGTTTGTTTTAAGATTTACTCTGCCGGAGTCGAGTTTACCATGTTCTTTTGAAAGTAAGCCCTGCTACATCAGATACTACATTAAGGTAATAAAATTTAAATGTTTATCATAGATTTTTTGCCACACAGAGCGTTTTAAAATTTTCCAACAAAAATATAGGTATAAAAACGTCTTTATCTTCAAAATTAAAAGAGAATACAGTGGTGCTAGTAGTCAGATCACCCAGAATCGATTCAGCGGGTGACTTTTTCTATTTGTATAGCATTGGCTGCCTGATGATGAGTTTCATATCCCGCTGTTGTCGAGCGTCTATAATCTACAATTCATTCCTTTCATAACCCCTAGAGGACGTTGGAGATCACTTCTTTCCATTTAACCCTGTCCTAAACAGTACGGATGAGTCTATTAAAGTTTAATCCCGTCCATTCTGTGATGTTATCTAGCCACGATATTCTTTTTCTACCTCTGGGTCTTTTCTGTTCTAATTTGCCCATTAGTATCACTTGCTGGAGGTTATATTTTTGTGACGGAGTGATAAAACACATGTATCAATGCACTGCATTATTTTAACAAACCACTTGAGAAAGAGAACATTGCGACACATCTACATCTTATCGTTTGTGAGATGCCCTGTGACAGACATACATCGCAGACATAAGGTTCCTATGGAGGTACGGAACCCTAAATAGAATGCAGATTCGAATGGACCCACGCATATAGGGCGGTATTTCTTTTAGTTTCTTTAATTTCTAATAAAATATGGCAATACTTAACTTGATTAGATCTTCTAATGTCAAATCAAGAGATAGAGAGCTGCGCGTTGGACTCGACATTATTAGGGTTCCGTATCTCAGAATGAAAAAAACGGCTTTATAGGATCACTCTCGTGTCTGTTTGTCCGTCCGTCCGATCTCCTCCCCCCTTATCTCCGAAACTACTGAGCCTAAAGTTTTGAAAAAAAATAAAGAACATAGGGCCTCACCCATAGTTTACAGGAAAACCCAAACGAAAATTCTAAGTCTATTTTGGGAGGTAATTTTAGGGGCAAAGTAGAAAATTAAAAAAAAAAAATTTTTTTCTAGAAAATGTCAAAAAATTCGATTTGAATGTGACTTTAGATTGTGATCATAATTTACAGTTTTTTATACATGCAGGAGCAGTCTAATGTCGTTGTGAAACTCCCTGTCAGGTATAGAACATTAGATTGTACTCACATAAAAACAAACTACTGATCTATATAGAAAAAGATCGCTTTTAAATTTTGACCAAAATGCGTACAAAAATGTTGTTTCGAAGTGGAAATTGTGCAAAAAAACTATCTTAAACATACATATAGGTACACAGAGTTTAAAAATATGTCATTTCAATCGATCAATTATTTTTCGAGCAAGATCGATTTGAAATGCTGCAACGTTTTTCTTATGGAGAAATGTGTGTAGTGATGAGCAAAATTGGTTTTGGTCTTGCGAAAAAGCAAGACCAAGACTATCATTAGACTAGCAAGACCAAGACCGAGACCGAATGAACAAGAACAAGACCAATACCAAGACCGAATATGCAAGACCAAGACCAAATACACAAGACTAAACTAAAAATTCTTACTTCAGAAATAATGAGCAAGACCAAGACTTGATACGCAAGACCAAGACTAAATAAGCAAGACCAAGACCAAGACTATCATTAGACTAGCAAGACCAAGACCAAGACCGAATGAACAAGAACAAGACCAATACCAAGACCGAATATGCAAGACCAAGACCAAATACACAAGACTAAACTAAAAATTCTTACTTCAGAAATAATGAGCAAGACCAAGACTTGATACGCAAGACCAAGACTAAATAAGCAAGACCAAGATCAAGACTATCATTAGACTAGCAAGACCAAGACCAAGACCGAATGAACAAGAACAAGACCAATACCAAGACCGAATATGCAAGACCAAGACCAAATACACAAGACTAAACTAAAAATTCTTACTTCAGAAATAATGAGCAAGACCAAGACTTGATACGCAAGACCAAGACTAAATAAGCAAGACCAAGACCAAGACTATCATTAGACTAGCAAGACCAAAACCGAATGAACAAGAACAAGACCAACACCAAGACCGAATATGCAAGACCAAGACCAAATACACAAGACTAAACTAAAAATTCTTACTTCAGAAATAATGAGCAAAATGAGCAAGACCAAGACTTGATACGCAAGACCAAGACTAAATAAGCAAGACCAAGACCAAGATCAGACATATTTGAGCAAGACCAAGACTGATTCAGCAAGACCAAGGCTGTCCAAGTTTTGGTCTTGGTCTTGCTTTGCTCATCACTAAATGTCTGTGGTCACAATCTAAGGTTACTGTCAAATCAGATTTTCTGACGTTTTGTTTTCTGCAACCCAGAATTAATGAAGCGAATCAATTGTTGTGTCTATACAGGTAACAGTTGATATCCCGTATGCGAGTCCACCCCAAGGAATGAAATACTTCACTATCATTGGCCCGCACATAGATTGCATGGATGAACAATATTTGGTAAGTTTTGCTCTAGGTTAGTCATTGAATAATGTAATAGTAGATCAGATTGACTCGTAAGGGGTCTTTACAATTTGTAAAGCGCTGATAGCCTGATATTGACAAGCTTTTTTATTTAGATTTAAGAACCAAAAAAAGTGTTGTATATAATCTGATGACTGGTCAAATGGTTCTTATTTTTTAAGATATCAAATCCCAAGAATTTTCGAAATTCAAAAATGATCATTTTTGAGGATGAGTTTTTTTTACCCCCTGTAATTTTTTTTAGCAGGGATTACATCGATAGGAACTTTTGACACATTGTTTAAAACGAAATAAAAGTCCGTACAAAAATTTAGCTTGCTGGGAATTTTCCCGCAACAATAGACTTATAACGACGCACATAGCGTCTTATTAAAATTAAAAAAAAAATTTCCCGCAGATTTGTCATATTTTTGTTTAATTTCCCTGGACTATTAATACAAATCAGGATATACAATAATAACGTGGACATTATTATTTTAGAAACCGACAGTCGGTCAAGATAAAAAATCTGATTGTTGTTTTTGCTGTAAGAAAGGGGACATAACTTTACGATGCGTGCTTGAAAGGAGCGCTTACGTCTGCGGTGAAAGTTTGAAGCTTAAAGCAACAATTGACAATCAGGGCAACGAAACTGTCAGGATCAAGGTTAAATTAATTCAGGTTTGTACAAATTCAATTATCTACTCTATTTACTCTTGATAGCCTACTGAGGACAGTATGGCTCAGTTGGTAGCGTCGCGGCCTCTGAATCAGACTGTCGTGGGTTCGAATCCCACCTCTGCTCATGAATGTATTGTGATGTTATTAAGTTTTTAAGTGATATATTATAATATTTGTTGTATTTTAAGACGCTAATGACCTAAGTTGTCGACGCGTCTATAATCCACAATAAATATAAATTGATAGCCTACTTTTGATAGCGATAGGAAGGATGGTAGGGCAAAAGGGGCGATGTGCGAGGACACTGTATAACCACAACCCCTGTAAATAAAATAAGTAAAGATTACAAAACATTTGAGTAAAAAATTGTTAAAAAGTATTAACAATAAAGATTGGTATTTATGCTATCTTTGCCGAGCGTTGAAAACTTTTTTAAAAATTTCACATTCAAAAGTTTATCGATAATACTTTTTGTTGTTGTTTGTAATAATTTTGTTTAATTTTTGTACCCAATTTAAATTTAAATTCCGCTAACAAGCAAAAGTTGACCAGAAACCTCCAAAAGTTGACCAGAAACCCCCAAAAGTTGACCAGAAACCCCCAAAGTTGACCAGAAACCCCCAAAAGTTGACCACAAACCCCCAAAGTTGACCATAAACCCCCCCAAATTGACCAGAAACCCCCAAAAGTTGACTAGAAACTCCCAAAAGTTGACTAAAACTCCCAAAAGTTGACCAGAAACCCCTAAAAGTTGACCAGAAACCCCCAAAAGTTGACCAGAAACCCCCAAAAGTTGACCAGAAACCCCCAAAAGTTGACAAAAGTGCACAAACAAGCACAAATTCACAGTATTTTTTTTTAAGTGACATTACAATTGTTTTACAAGAATAATTTTGTCTTTTGTTTCAGTATTGTGAATACTTCATTGATCGAGGAGTCTTAGGGGTTAACAAAGATATTCAACATTTGGTTTTGGAATACAGGTTTGTTATTTTTTATTCAACCCAGTTAATTATAACTATTATAGTTATTTTTTTGTCAAACTTGCGTATACGTTCTATGAAAAACGCCCTTGTTAATAAATCTGAGATCAGCGAGGCTAAAGGCCGGGTAACACGGCGCGTGATAGCTCGTCGAGCCATCACAAGCCACCACGAGCACACGTCGTGTGACAAGGGTCGTTCACAGTGGCGCGTGGCTCATAACTCGGTGGATTGGCTCAAAAGGTTTTATGATGGCTCATAATATAATAATATCACAATATTGACCCTACCTCCACGATCCATCTAGAACCATGATCCACGAGCGGCTCCAAGACAAGCCACGAGTCATCACAAGTCTGGCGCGTGTGACTCAGCCTTTAATCATTTCAGGGTATTCACAAACATTTTCTGTAAAAAAGAACCCTCTGAAGTACGGTTTTTTTCTCCAAAATCGTACATTCATAAAATGTTTCGTATATTTTTTTTATTGCGGAAAAAATGTTTTCTTGAATCCACGGTTGGAAAATGCGCATTTGTATTATTGTATTTATTTAAACAGTATTTTTTATAAAAAGACAAAAATTAAAAGTTGTCACTTAACTATTTTAGAGGCGATCCAGTCAAAGCAAATTCACGTACAAAATGGGACAGCACAGACAGCTTGGTTATACCTACAATGCCTACAACTTTAGTTGGAATTTGTAGATTGTTACAAATTTATTACGTTTTGAAAGTAAGTACCTATCTATAATACTATCTAAATTACTCTCTTTAACGGACAGTCAAGGGACTAGAAGCTTCGTCCATTTCTAGGAAAAGCGTAGCAGATTCTATTACTAAAAATAATGTGTTGGTATTAGTTCACGCTTGTACACTACTTACTTGTCGAGCGTCTATAATTCACAATGATTGTATATATTGAACATGGTTGTCGGTGCGATGCCAGGCGTGACCATACGGACTGTATAAATCGTTCTTTAACAGACGCGATAAAATTTGGATTTTTTACTTATCTTTATAATAAGTACCTACATGTACCTAATTGTTAAAAGTTTTTGAACAGTAAAGTAACTGAAGGGAATGTGGAAAAAACAAGGTATGTCCTTCTGACAAATGGCTGAGTAAATTGAATTTAAAGTTAATTACATTCCTTGTTCTCTTCCCATCCAATAATTTTTAGTTTTAAAATACACGGTGATCTACCTATTTCTTTTACCCCACAATTTACCCAGTGCTGAATACCGTTACGGTCTATCAGATGGCACTAACAGCTCAAAAATCAAAAAAATGTGACATACCCTGTTCTTTCCCCATTCCATTCAACTAAGAAATATTTCGTTTATTTTAGGTAAGTTTGGAAATGGAAAAAAATTCTGAAATTCTACCAATGCATTTTCCTATAACGATAGCTACAGTGCCATTTCGAATACCAAATTCAAATAACCAACCAGTTATAAAATACGGTAAGCATATTAATAAACATTTAAGGTGCATTTTCATGTGACGCTAGACGCTGGCGTCTAGCGTCAAATATGGTCACGTGACATAAACGCCATCTTGAAAAACTGTAGCGTCAAGTTCCAGCGTCAAATTTTAGCGTCAACAGACAGCAAGGTTTTGACAGTTGTAAACTTGTAAAGAGAGCGTCAAATAAAGACATCCATAAATCAAAACCCTGGTGAATTTGTTATAATAATTAATAAATAAGCTCTTTGTAAATTTATTAACAGAAAAGACAATGTCTGAATACGATTATCAAAAATGAAATTCCCATATTTTTGACTTAAATAACCGGCGAAAGTACACGAATTATAAGGAATAAAAATTAAAAATATAACTATGCATACTTTTTTATAGGTAATATGCACTACCAGAATATGAGAAAAAAATAAATTGTATCTTGAGAAATTTTAATGTTTTTAGTATTCAATAAAAAAAAATTGTTTTGTTCTAAGTGAGACGGGAATTTTAATTAACCATCGAAAAACCATCAGGTGATAGTATTTTCCTTAATAAATAGGTACTTTCGAAGTAATAAAATCAATGGGTTAAATTCGTAGAATCAACCCCCTAGTAGCAACATAAAGCAATTCTTTAGCAAGCCTGTGTGTTGATACTTGATGCACAACTCAGTACCTAGCTGTAGAAAACTCGTATCATTAATGACCAGAGACAACTAATGACGCCAGCGTAAAAGCTAAACAATGTTTAGCTTTGACGCTACATTTTTTTCAATATGGCGTTTATGTCACGTGACCACATTTGACGCTAGAAGCCAGCGTCGAGCGTCACATGAAAATGCACCTTTATAGACTGTCTATTTTTTGATGTGAAAAAAAAAATTGGCTAAGTTTGTTTTAATATTTTTTTTACAGAAACAGCTTCCGGACACGTTGAAGGTGGTAATTACATTGGTCCAGAATTTCTTCTTGGTCAAGTTTATGACGGAATGGATTGTTTGGATACAAGAGATTCAAAGTTTGTATTATATTTACATACTTTAATTTATTTATATACCACTGCATCACTGAAGTAAAAGGTATAGAGGAGCTATACCGTATACAACTGCTTATACAAAGGGTAAGTTCGGTTTTACGCTCGATTGATCGAGCCGAGCGAACAGATTTTTGGTCACGTGACAAGCGAGCAAATCGAGCCATCTAAACAATTCCGAACGTAATCTAGCAGATTTTTCCAAACGTCAGAATAAAATGGCCCCAGTAAGTTAAATTCTTATTACTAAAGCCGAAATACATTCTTTATTGCTCCTCATTTTAATTTAATTCAACATTGTTATAATAATAAATCATGATTCACAATTTTTTTCGTTTTTATTCCTTAATTTTAAAATTAATAGTACTACCGGTTGTTGATTTTTTCGACCCATAGATATAATAAATATTTTATTTAATCATTCTGTGCGATATAGACTTAATGGTTATTACTATTCTTTGAATAAATATTATTCGTGTATTTTTACCTATTGAAAAATTACCTCATATAAATAAACTTCGAAATTTATCCATTCTCACAACAAGGGTTTCCGCTCATTTTTAAAATGAATGCTCTGAAGTTGGTTAAATCTGCTTGCTCGCTCGCTTTCCTCGGAGCAAATCGAGCGCGCTCAATCTGCTCCAGATCTTAAATCCGAACGCAGGATAGAGATCTTTCAGAGCATATAAATGTTAAATTCGAACGTATTAGAGCACTCCGATCAATCTGAGCGTAAAACCGAACTTACCCAAAGTTGAAGCCAGATTCGACGTCACAGAGCCGAGTAAACATGGCGGCCAAACACGGGATGGATTGGGAATATTATTCTCTTCTTCTCACATATAAAATGAAAGCCGAGTAAATATGGCGACTGGCTTCACATTTAAATCCTTGTATAGCGCCTCTATGAACTCTTACCTCAGTGCCACTGCATTACCTCTTTATTTATGCCTATACTTATTTAGAACATATCTAGTATTTTTTTTCTTTTGATCATGCGGCATCTTGGCATCTGTGCCTGAATTAAATCTTGTGGAAGCCCCTAAGCGGTCTAAATCTCGAGGTCCCTCGCAAATTATCTCTACGTTTTTAATTTTACCAACCAACAATTCTAATGTGCCAATTTTATTACGAAAAACCACTAATAATTGCCGTATCCTTACGGGTCTTCAAACGATTGTTTTCTGAGAGAGAATTTATTCAACGTCTGACGCATTGGCCTTGCTCCAGTCCAGTGATGGCATGATTAAAACGAATTGTTTTAAATCAACAAATAAAAACATTGTACGTTTTTAAAACACCTACATTTTTTGTAGAAAAAAAAAACTTGTTAGTGAAAAGGACATTCTTGGGTTTGACATAAAAATAAATAAATAACGTTATGATACCCCAGTTTACTTTTATATGGACCTTTAATTATATTTTTAATATCACGAATGTTTTTTTCAGTAAGAACAATTCATACTTTTACAAAAACTTGGTATCAGGCAAACATACAATTGAATCGGTATTGATGATTTGTTGGTCACCAATGAAATATTTCTGATTCGAGGCTCAGCCGACTTTCAAGACAACGCCAGAAGGCTTTAATCGCTCATTGATTTCATTTAATAATAAACTCCGCCTTTAGAAAATAAAAAATATTACATAATACAATTTTTTAAAGACTGCTCTCCTGATAACAAAATGCTCTATTTAAAGGCTGTTTCTAAACATATGGGAATTATCACATTGAAAGAATTCATAGCTACTTTACCGCAGAGAATATTAGTAAAATAGATCATTTAACCCAGTTCAATTAATTTTAATCGGATGATACCAGAGCTTTTGCCAAATCTTGCTGTGTGTCTTTTTCAGATTGAACTGATTATAATATTAAAAACAATTAATTGATTTCTCTCAGATTGTCGAATATTTTAATAGATATAAATAAATACTATGTAGATAAAATGTCTGTGTATAATAATATTAACACGCACCATTTCTCTTTGAACCATTTCGTATAAATAGCTGTTACGGAATTGCGTAACAGTCTACTATTTTGGTAGTTTAATAAGAGCCTTCAGACTATGCTATAAACATCGGCAGAGTCTTGATTCATAAGTATTTCATTCGCGACTAACAAATCAGCAATACCTTTTATATGGTTCTGGGGGCTGGATAACAAATTTTGGAATTTCTGTCAAACACAACGGCTGTTTAGAACTTTAGGCAATCACGTAACATTGTATATTTTACAATTCACAATTATCTAATAAGAGCATTCACGATATCATAAACATCGGCGAAGTCTTGATTTAGAAGTATCTCATTCGGGACTAACAAATCAGTTATACCGACCCGTCTTTCTGATCCTCTGTTAACAAATTTTAAAAAACATCTCTTAAAAAAATAAAATTAAAAACTTGAAACTCCATTTTAAAAAGAGAAATTTTTAATCTTTCCTGTACTAGTTGGTAACGTGGGTTTGGTGGATTATACTGAATTTGAAAACTATCCGATACATATTCCAGACTTTCCAGAAAAAACTTGGAACTGCTCTATCTCCGAAACGCTAATAGATATAGGAGTCGATTTTTGACAAAATAAAAAAAAATTGTTTCCGAATGGTTTAGACAGCAGATTAATGGAAAATGACGTAGTAATTAATTCAAAAATAAGCTCAAGTTTGCGACCAATGACCTATTTTTCTGTTTAAATTTCAATTTTTTTTATTTCAGAAAAAAACGATTGGCATTCGCGAAAAGTGAAAAATCTTAATTTTCAAAATTTATGTCGGCTATTCGTACGAGGATATCGACCATTAAGAATCGAGCAGATCACTGAGAATCATTTTATTTTTTTGTGTCCTATGAAACTCTCAACTATCAATTAATTCATTAAAGTACGATCTGTCTTACGTCCCTTTCCTTGACGCGGGGCCCTAAAAGGCGCGGGGCCCTAAAAGACGCGGGTCCAAAGGCCGGTTCCTATTAGGGATGTGACATTGAGTAAAAAAAATCGATTATTTAATAATCGATTTTTCTCTTTTCAATATAAATCGATTTGTAAAAAATCGATTTTTAAAGAAATAATCGATTTTTGTGAAAAATCGATTTTTTCTATTATTCGAAAAATTGCATACTTTTATAATGAATGAAAACAATTGGAAGTGTATCGATATGAAACTATTTTACATAATACATACAGATGGCGCCATTTTCCGACTGATTAGTTTACGTTTAGTGAACTTATTTTACGTTTTTTCATCCGTCGCACAGATGGCGTTGTTTACAAAAATCGATTAAAACGTGTAATTTGTAAATGTTGGCTGCATTGGGTTTCGCAAAGCCTATATTCTTTCTTAATATTAATAAAAAAAAATAAACATAAATAAAAAAAAAGTGTAATTTATCTAAGCGATTTAAAAGTGTAGTTTATATAATCGATTTATAAAAAGTCGATTATTATTATTAAAAAATTAATCGATTTATAAAAAATCGATTATTATTATTAAAAAAATCGATTGTTAAAAATCGATTATAAGAAAAAAATAATCGATTAATATAAAAATCGATTATTTTTTCACATCCCTAGTTCCTATACTTTGCCTATTTGATAATCCGGCACTGGCTTCGTAGACAGTTAACTACATGTCCCTGCTGTATATACTTATTATAACCATAATATCTTTATGATTATAACCAGGGGCGGACCGTGAGTTTGTAGGGATGTGAAAAAATAATCGATTTTTATATTAATCGATTATTTTTTTCTTATAATCGATTTTTAACAATCGATTTTTTTAATAATAATAATCGATTTTTTATAAATCGATTAATTTTTAAATAATAATAATCGATTTTTTTATAAATCGATTATATAAATTACACTTTTTTTTATTTATTTTTATTTTATTAATATTAAGAAAGAATATAGGCTTTGGGAAACCCAATGCAGCCAACATTTACAAATTACACGTTTTAATCGATTTTTGTAAACAACGCCATCTGTGCGACGGATGAAAAAACGTAAAATAAGTTCACTAAACGTAAACTAATCAGTCGGAAAATGGCGCCATCTGTATGTATTATGTAAAATAGTTTCATATCGATACCCTTCCAATTGTTTTCATTCATTATAAAAGTATGCAATTTTCCGAATAATAGAAAAAATCGATTTTTCACAAAAATCGATTATTTCTTTAAAAATCGATTTTTTACAAATCGATTTATATTGAAAAGAGAAAAATCGATTATTAAATAATCGATTTTTTTTACTCAAAGTCACATCCCTATGAGTTTGTAGGGCCCTGGGCTAATACAACTTGAGGGCCCCGTAATAGACGCGAGAAAATATAACCAAAACAAGCGACGGGAATCTCCGGTTCCGTTCGATAGGCGCGCGCACACAGTTTAATTGATCTCTCAGGGTTGCCAACCTTATGATAGGAATTTTTAAAATTTTAGATTTTTTTTTAAATTCACAATATTGCCCTAATAGAAATAATGGGGGCTGGGGGCCCTTTATAACCATGGGGCCCTGGGCTGCAGCCCAAAAAACCCTTATATAGATCCGGCCCTGATTATAACAGAGATTGAAAGAATAGTTTGGTTTATAGTTCCTATTAATTTTCAGGGAACACATAGTTTTGTATCGACCTGTATATGTTACCGTCGACAAACAACAATCGAGTTCTTCTGCGCACAAATCTGAAAACAGTCAACATCTGTCAACGGTCAGTAAGGAAAACAATCGATGAGCTGCTAATACAAGTTAATTTTTGTACTGATTGTTATACACTCAATTGTTGAAACTTTACGATAAAGTCGTAAATGCCTGCATTTTTACCCGCTACTTTTACAAAAAAATTCTATGCAAATTAATAATATTAAACAAATCAATATTTTATGTAACATAGAATTTTATTATTGACTGGAAATAAATTTTAAAAATGTATTTAAAAAAAGTAGATTCAAGACTAAAATTTGATAGAAATACGCAATGTGCCAATTTTATATTTTCTAGATTTAAAATTACTTTTACCATGTCTGACTAGGACATTGATCAATGCTCGTAGTCTTTAAAAAGATTTATTTGTAATTTAATCTTCGCAATGGCTGAACCAATTTGGATGTGGTTTTCAGTGATGTATGAGATATAAGCTTGGGCTAACATTTAGTGTTTGTTTCATTTCAATCGGTTGACAAATAAAAAAGATATGTCAATTTTAAAATGCGACTGTTTATTTATGTAACACCGTTAATGCAAATGTCAAAACGTAGGGTTAAAGTTAAACATAATATAAACTATTTATTTATGTGACACCCTTTTGATCTTACAATAGATTAAGTATCATAATTCATCAATCATTAGCGTTCTAAAGAATTCTCGAGGCTTCTGAAGTATTCCCGAAACTTTCAAAGAATTCCCAGAAAAACGTAGACATAACTCCCGGGAAATTACTCCCTCGCAAATTTCAGAATTGTTGATTTTAAAATCAATTATCGGTATCGCATGATACAATATAATTAAATAATTCTTTGACTAACTATACTTACCTGTTTTAAACAACAGACTTATAATGACGCATATAGCCTAGTAGCTGCGCGTCTTACTAAAATAAAAAAAAAAAAAATTCTTTGACTACCCTGAATTGATCTCAACATTACGTAAAATTTATGCTTACATTACTTGTCCATATAAAGCACGATACGCACTGTATCGTGATATTATAAGCGATCAGATTTATAAATGTCCAAAGTCAGACAAGGGATTCCATTAAAAGAATAAAAAATAAGAATTATAAATTTAAAAAATCGTAGTAAATAATATTTGTGTTTCTTAAGAAATGATAAAATAAATAATAATATACTTATCATTTAATCTTGCATCTACTAATTTTCAAACATAATTTATATTATATTAAAGTCTAGTTTTACAGATAATTTGTTTTATATTTTTAGAAATAGAAATTAATAAAAAATATTGTATAATTGTTGTAAATTTTTATTTAGGTATTCTTCTAATAGCGACTCCATAAATTATAAAACAGATTAAAGAATGTGTTCAAAACTTACATAGCTTAATTTCAGGTTTCCAATCACATTATTTTTTGTTCAAATTCACATAGGTAAATATAAAGAGACATTAATTTTTATAAGAAGGGTAAACATTTTTTGAAGCAGACTATCCGACACATTTAAAGGTATTTAAGTAATCTTGCTTAAATGATTTAAGTTTAATAAAAAAAAGTTTATACACGCAAACACTATAAGTTAAATTGATTGTTGTATAAAATAAAAACATCGCAAAATTCAGCAAGAAAAATTACAATGGCATTTTAAAATGGATAAAACTTAACTGTCAAAATATCAAAGGAAAGAGCAACACATTTATAAACAAAGATAAAACAACGACAATGACGTATGTCGTAGAGCATTTTCTGACAGGTCGATCCAAAGTTCATCTTTGTAGAAATGACAAACAGCTGACAATTAAGTTAAGTAACAATGTCAGTGTTTTTTAGTGTCAGCCGTAAAAACTGTAAGTAAAAATAAAAAAACATATATTTTATTAAGTACTTGCATGTTGAATAAATGTTATAAACCGCTCATTTGTGAAATTTGCATAATTTCGAAGTAAGGTTAAGTTGTTCGAATATATTTTTACTTTAGAATTTATACATCTTCTTGTAAATAAGAATCGTTTGACATAGATTACAAGTTTTAGAATGAAGCAGACACTTCTTCTAAAGTTTGAAAATTTTGGAAAGTGTTAACCTCAAACTTTGTAACCCAAATATGGATTGGAAAATGAATCGATTCTGTACTTTGAACTAAAATACAAAGTTCATAATTCAGATTAATTTGTTTTCGCAAATAAAAAATTGCAAATACCTAATCTTTAAAATTTACTTATTCATTATCGCGTTGTACAGGCTGTTTTTAAAAAAGCGACCAAATTAAAATAAGTTCTCTGTAAGATATCTAGCAGTGCTGCCTCTTTCCATTAGTCATTAGAAACGAAAACTATTGTAATGCACTCGAGAGTTATGCATTTCACTTTCAGCAACGCTAGAGTTATGGAGTTTGAAGCTTATAAATAATATTAATTATTGAATTATATTTTTCAGTAATTCAGCTGCCTTGGGTTACGGCAAGATGTTTCTCATCTTCACAAGGCTATCCAAAGGTTCCGCGTGATCAAGACCCAAGATGGAAAGGTATTACTCCAAATTCATCAGTAGATAGTGAAATCTAACTCTCCATTTTTATTATGCGCTAAATCTAATTTCAGTAACAACTCATCATAAAGTATTGTATTCCATTCGTCACTTACCATAAATATGACTTCAATTAAACAAAAAAATCCCATTGCGTTACAAAATATTTGGGAAGGTTTTAGGCCATATCTCATAGGCTATCACAAGGATTTGAGCACTGAACGAACGGGCAAAGCCAGATAAACGCAGATAGTTCCTACATACAGTCAAAACTTTTGATAACGAAACTCAAAACAACAATTTCTTTCGTTACAAGGAATGAGTATCGGTTCTTCTGGAAAACCAACCAGGTTCAACTAATGTTTACTTTATAGAGGGTTTTTAGTTATAGAGAGTTTTGACAGTATATAAAAGGCAACGTCTGTCTGTCTGTCTGAATTCGATAGACTCGGAAAGTATTCAACCGATTTTCGTGCGGTTATAATAAGTTGAGAAAATATTTCGGAAGAATTTTAGGTTATGCTTCATTAACAGAGGGCGAATGGGCAAAATAGTAAAGTAAATACAGTAGTAAATATTATAATTAATAAAAAGGTTTGTTTTAATGTATTAAATTTATTTCAGATGTGGACATGGAACGAGTGTCGGACGAGACGGACATTTTAATAGTTGGCGGAGGTCCGTCAGGTTTGTCGGCAGCCATCAGAGCGCGTCAGTTAGCCGAAAAGACAGGCAAAGATTTACGCGTAACCCTTGTCGAAAAAGCATCTTACATAGGAGGTCATATTTTATCGGGAGCATGTTTAGATCCGATAGCTTTAAATGAATTATTCCCGGATTGGAAAGAACGAGGGGCTCCGTTAAATACTCCTGTTAAACATGACAAATTTGCATATTTGACAGAAAAAGGAAGAATATCTATACCGATTTTTCCAGGTTAGTTAAAAATCACATCCAAATATGCTAACATTATGATGCCTGTCTTCTGAAAGGACAGATACGTAACTTCGCGATGGTACGATAATTTTATGAGAGCTCCGGTACTTTCGCGAGGTTACATATTATGGTTACATACCTGTTCTTTCAAAAAATGAACATTGGTGGTTTATCTAAATTTAGACATCCTGTATTTTTGAAAACTTGGGTTCAATTTATATTTTGACTTTCAGGTATGCCGATGTATAATCACGGGAATTACATAATTCGATTGGGTCACCTAGTCCGATGGCTAGGCGAACAGGCAGAATCAATGGGTGTTGAAATATATCCAGGTTATGCAGCAGCCGAGGTGCTTTACAACGAAGACGGAAGCGTCAAAGGCATCGCAACTAACGATGTCGGAATTGCCAAAGACGGCAGCCCCAAACCGACATTTGAAAGAGGCATGGAATTGCATGCTAAAGTTACAGTTTTTGCTGAAGGTTGTCATGGCAGTCTCACTAAACAACTCATCAAGCAATTTAATTTGAGGGAAGCCGATAGACCTCAGACTTACGGAACAGGTAAATGATTTGTTTTTAATTTTTATTTTCAAAAAATCATGTTCGGTCCAGGGGCGGATAGACATGATGTGACCGGTCCGGGAAAAATAGAATCTAGCGGCCCACATGACCATATTTGTATGTATGTTTCATTGGCTCATTGTCGTCAATATAAGTAGCGGCCCACCGGGAAAATCCCGATGTCCCGATGGATATATCCACCCTTGGTTCGGTCTAAAACTCTTCTTATTTTATAGGTGTAAAGGAACTGTGGGAAATAGATCCGTCTAAACATGTTCCTGGTACAGTAGAACATACTGTTGGATGGCCATTAGATCGTAACACGTACGGTGGAACGTTTCTTTATCACTTAAACGATGAACAACCGTTAGTCGCTGTCGGTTTCGTGGTCGGTTGCGACTACAGCAATCCATATCGCGATCCTTGCAAAGAATTGCAACGTTTTAAGCATCATCCATCGATAAAACCGTTGTTCGAAGGCGGAAAAATATTGCAATATGGCGCGCGTACTTTGGTCGAAGGAGGTTACCAAAGTTTACCGAAGTTAACTTTCCCTGGGGGATGTTTGATTGGTTGTACGGCGGGTTTCTTAAACGTCCCGAAAATAAAAGGCGTTCACAATGCAATGAAAAGTGGAATGCTAGCTGCGGAGAGTATATGCGAAACTTTGTTTGATGAAAATGCTAATATCGAAGGCAGCTTTGAACCGAAAAGTTACGAGGAGAATTTGAAGAATAGTTATGTTTATAAGGAACTCAAATCCGTTCGAAATATTAGACCGAGTTTTAATACGAAATTAGGGTTATATGGAGGAATGGCATATTCTGCCTTTTCATTCGCGATTGGTGGACGAGAACCGTGGACATTTAGTCATGGAGGTATGTACAAATGAATTTAGAAAAAAAATAAAATTTTGTAATGCTGCCAAATGTTCACACTTATGACAGGACAAGAAATTTCTTTAACATTTTTTTACAGCTCCCGACTATGCCCACTTGAAACCCGCGAAAGAGTTCACTCCAATCGAATACCCTAAATCTGACGGCAAGATCAGTTTCGAAAGAGAATTTCTTGTATCTTTGAGTGGAACCAATCACGAAGCCGACCAGCCGTCTCATTTGACATTGCAAAGTGAAGAAGTGCCTGTCGAAAGAAACTTGGGTGTCTTCGGAGCTCCTGAAGAAAGGTTTTGTCCTGTTGGTGAGTGCAGTTTATTTATTTGATAAAAAAATGAATTTATAATTTTTTACATGGCGGTTGCAACGAAATTGTGGATTATAGACGCTCACAACTGAGATTAATAGCGCGCAACATAATTAATAGAATTACGTGTATAATTTTGAAAAGTGAAAAAATTATTTTTTTAAATATTAGAACTCATATATTTTTTTTTCAATTATTTGCGAGAAAATTACTTACAGTATCTTATTTAGTTACCTCATATATTTAGTAACCTCATATATTTTTGATTTGCAAACTTTGTACAAGAATTTTATTCGCGATTAAATTTAAAATGGCTGACCTCTGTAGTCGGTAACTGAAATTTATCCTAAGCGGGATGAATTCGAAACAAATATGGCCGCTATTGAATGTCAGAACCTTAGACCATAGATAGAGAAATGGACAGCTAGAATCAAGCACTTTCTTCAACCTCACTCAACGTTTTTCATGCATGTCACGTTCACTTAATCCAATGTATTTCCATAGATACATCGATATAATTTAATGCATAATCTGTCATGTGTTGTTGATTCTGTCAAAACACGGATCCAGAGTGAAGCTAGCGTTGCTAGTCCATAGTTGTATCGTCAAAGATCAGAGCAGGTGGAGAACTCCATTGACTTGTTAAAATTACATGTTCATCCCGCTTAGAACATTGCCCATTGCTGCCACCTATAGTTCGATTTAATTACCAATTGATAAAAAAATATCTCGCTGCTGGGATTCCAACCCGAATCATCTACTTTAATGGTATAGTAGAGATTATTTAAAAAGACCAGAACGGCAATAAAATGTGCAACAAAGAAAGCTACAGCTTTTAATCATCTTTCTTCGTTCTAAACAAATCATTGGCAAGAAATCCGAAAGTACCCACCCACAAAAGGTGGGTACTTAAAACAATCTGCTACAGTAACAACAGTAGTCATGCTTTTTTTCCCTGTTCACTAACAAGTTTGACATTTCATCACACGCGAGATCTTTTTATTAATGAAACCGTAAATTATTTATTTCATAAGTACGATTTGCGTTCTTGTTTTTAACTGCGCTCAAATCTGGTCTAATTTGGGTGGTCCGCAGAGGACGCAGTCCTGAAAAGCGACGCGGTTACCAAGACAAGCATTTTATTTTTCAATAAGAAGTAGGTAATGCCTTAAAAATCAGATTTTTGGTGATTTGTATCAAAATGGTAAAAAACGGAGCTGCATTTGCCCATTGATCAGGTCACAGAACTTCTAAACTGTTGAACTTAGAAAGTTGAATATTTCAAAACACGATTTTTCAATTAACGTCCTTTTTGCACCCAGTGCTTCAATTGGAACAAAACAGAAAAGCTTATTTATACGATATTTTTGTATTTTGAAGTGTGGTTCTTATAGCCTAGGGCGCGAAAATTTCAAATCCTCCCCTGATCATAGATATCTGCCAGCTTTTAATGTACTGGGGTGGCATTTTAGAAATATTAGATGAAACGGAAATAGTCGGTTGACTTTTGAAACAAAACACAGCATATAATATAACCATGGTCTTAGAGACAGTATGCCAGCTAGTCGTGCGGAAAAATACAAATCTACTTACAGGTACAAACGCCAATCCCAGGTTCGAATCCCGAAGATTTTTAATTTTTTTTTATATCTAATGAAAATATATAGGTAATGGATAACAATTTAAAATATAAAAAAAATTACAATTATTTTATTTATTATATTTTACGAACATTTGATTTTATAAGATAAATAAAAGTGGATGTATTTCTTTCCATGACAAATACAATTATTTGTGTTTAACAGTATTGACGTCATCTGTCTGTACCCGCGATACAGACATACCCATTTTTAACGTCATTTCAGTAATTCTTTAAAAAAAATTTGGAACAATACTTTATATTTATAAATTTTAATAATTAAGTGATAGTCAGTAGATAATAATTTTTTTCTTTTTCAAAAATTGTAGTATTTTAACATTGGAAATGTTTATGTTCGTATATGGGGGCAGAGTTACAAGTTTTCGTTCAAGGTCAAAAGACAACGGTGTCGCGATCAAGTGAGGAGCAATCATGCAAAATTGAACAAGTGCAATTTTTTCGAAATGTGATTTATATCATGTCTAGTTAATTGAGAGGTATTTTCGACGATCTGCGGTGTTATTTTTGAGCAAATGTTAATAAATACTGTAGAAAAATCCATTTAAAAGTTAAGTAATCAAGCAAAAGTGAACGCGTATATAACAGAAGAATAATAGGGTTATTCCTGACAAAACTAAACAGTGCATTGATAAATATTGTGTGTATAATAAACAGTTAATTATGTTTCATATATGCTGTTATCATTTCCAATGTCCTCGATGGTTGCAAGGATTGCGAAATCTGTGAATTTTTTCTTTAAACATTGCTGAAACAGCGAATTAAAATGGATTTTCGTGAAACAACTTGCATAAAATTAAGTAAACTTTTGTTTATCATGATATAATCTCGGATAATGGCATCTCTTGGTGTAGGCGGTCATAAATGAACAACGGTTGGTATGTTGAGAAATGTGTAATTGACTAACAGCGGTCAAAGAACTTATCAGTAAAAAGCCATTATGTATTATGAAAGAGTAAATATCCAGTGAGCCGTGAGGGTGAATGAAATATTTAGTAGCTTAGTAAAGCTTTGCTCGCATAGTACATTTTTATACAGTGCCTTTGAATGAATGAATTGTGAATTATAGACGCTCGACATCAGAGGTCATTAGCGTCTGTGAGTGCCTTTGATTTAACCAACATATTATTGAAATTGTGTTTTAAAGACCACCAACAGCTAAGGTTATTTGGACCTAACACCAATTCATATTTTCAATTCATTATTTCTTTTTAATAATAAATTGAAAATCCAGTTGACACTTTTTCCAGCTCTCGGGCTAGAACCCGGAAACTGGGGACTTGTAATAGAGGAACCATAGCAACGCCATGTAAACAACAGCATTGCTACACGATTGGTTATTCTCAAGCCCTAACATATTATTGACGTTACATGTTAAATGGACCAATCTCTCGAAATAAGAGAGAGAGAGATCGTTATTGCTTGTTCTGCAAGAAAAAGAGAGAAAAAATATGGTTGCTCACGCATACCGTGTCCTGCCACCTAGCCAGCGGTAGTCAGTGACAACCGATATAGACAAGACTATTGTGGCTTTTTTTGAAGGAGGTTCTTTGTATTGAATTTGTTCCGAAAATATAGTATCGAATGTATCAGGAAAGCATACACAAGCAGAAGGTATTTCTGAACCAACACTGTTGCGTAGTTGAAATGTCGACATATGGAAGAACGGCTTTAGTTAGGTTGGCGCGCGGGTCGCATAACATTCAGGCGCAACAGTGCGGCGTCCGGCGTCGTGTTTATATTGCGTTCTTATCGATCCGCCTCTGCCCTTGAACTTGTACCTCGGCCGCGGTCCCCGGTAGCTGCTGGGTGAAACGTGCTGTGCTGCTCTCTCCCAGAAAACCCGGACGCATGCACCTAAAATCGGCAATGCGCTTTTCTTTAGATCCGCACCGATTGCAGCGAAATTTGACTACGTCACAAATTTATTTATAACTAGTCGAAATATCAATTCATCGCACGGTACTTCGGAAATTTTCAAACCGATTTCAGTGAATATTGTCACGTGACGAACTGAAATCATAGAGATATTATAGATAGAAGAGGGAAGCTACTCAAAAAAGTGTCGATGCAAAAGATAGAGGTGGAGAGTAGAGTGTTCTTCTATCTTTTTCTATAGCACAAATATATAACCATGGTTACAAATGTAAATTAACAAATACCTACTATACATTTTAAATTCACAAATGTGTCAGAAGACAAGGAAAAAAGAAACTTTCCATTTTCTAGCTCTCTTTTCCTACCTCAACACTGTCACCTACAGTTGTGTCTGTGATGACTCTATGATATCTATTGCTGAAATACCGTTTATTATTCAATTTTTTTGAACAGATTTCATGATTGGTTCTGGTTTCCTAAATTCCTACTACAAATTTGTACTCGTGTTACGCCATAGCTTGTTGTGTTTATCATGTATGTCATGTGAAATTGAAAAATGAAGATAAGTAATATTGTAATTGATTTTATTTTTATTTATTATAAATTATAGACGTGTCGACAACTTAGGCCATTACTCATTAGCGTTTTGATTATATTAAATAAGAATTCACTTAAAACTAAATGACATCACAAAACATCCATGAGCGGAGGCGGGAATCGAACCGACGACAGTCTGATCCAGGGGCCGCGACGCTAATTACTTGAATACACTGCACTGTACAAAAATGAGAAGGCCGATTACATAGATTATCGATGGTCCATTTGTAGCTAGCGATTAATCTGGTAATAGGCACACAAAAAGACAATGGCGTCGCAAACCGGTATCGCCTGCACATTTCGTAGATTCCATAAAAAACACATTGCGCATGCGTGGTTACTAATTTTACATTAATTTGTTTTGTATTCATCCATTTTATATATGTAACTATACATTTTATTTTGTAATTTTTAATTAATTTTTTAACCGGATCCAGCTTTGTGTGTTACATATTCCATTTATACAGAGACTGCTTAACTATAGAAGAGCTATATAATGAGCTGTGATGAGGAAAATAAACTACAGGAAGCAATTTATTACCATCGTCATAAAATTTAATCAAGTTTGTAGCTGCGGGACATAAGACAAAAAAATAACCGTCATATGCGGAACAGAACACGACGTTTTCTTTAATCTTGGTTACTTCGAGTTATCACGAGCGCATCGTGGTCTCCTGGACCTTCTCTGATGAAAACACGAACTGAACGTTCATCGTTCCTTCATTCTCGGTTTAGTTTTGGATGTGGTCTCTTGGACCTTCACCTTTGGTATATAGTTAACGCCCGTTTCTCAACATTATAATAGACGCCAGCGCACCATTCTTGATGACTTTGAGTTATTATGAGCATTTAGTGGTCTCCTGGACCTTCTCTGATGAAAACACTGTCGTCGTTCCTTCAATGTCACTCTGGTTTTGGATGTGGTCTCTAGGACCTTCACCTTTGGTATATAATTAACGCCCGTTTCTCAACATTATAATAGACGCCAGCGCACCATTCTTGGTGACTTTGAGTTATTATGAGCATCTAGTGGTCTCCTGGACCTTCTCTGATGAAAACACTGTCGTCGTTTCTTCAATGTCATTCTGGTTTTGGATGTGGTCTCGAGGACCTTCACCTTTGGTATATAATTAACGCCCGTTTCTCAACATTATAATAGACGCCACCGCACCATTCTTGGTGACTTTGAGTTATTATGAGCATCTCGTGGTCTCCTGGACCTTCTCTAATGAAAACACTGTTGTCGTTCCCTCATTCTCAGTTTAGTTTTGGATGTGGTCTGTAGGACCTTCTGCACCTTTGGTATATAATTAACGCCCGTTTCTCAACATTATGACGTTATAACAACCGCCATTTACCACTTCCCCGTTATTTCCACATTTTTAAAGCAATGTGCGAGCGGAGAAAATTATAGGTAATTAGGATAAGGTAGGCAACTTTAAAAAGCCATGTAAAAGATTAAAGAACAAGATAGCATAACGGTTCTTGCTTCCAGTGTTATGAGAGGGCGGGGATGCAGTTAATTGTGACATGCATTGAAAAATATACATTTTTGGAAATTTATTTTTTGCACAATAAGCTTTTCAAAAATTCTCAAAAACTTTGGTTAAAACAAAAACAAACTATGACGTAACTATTGTAGTTCACGTCACACATTTTTTGTAACGCATTTTTCGTCTCGCATCATTTTACCCCCCCCCCTCTATATATCGCCGGTTAAGACGCAGTAAATAATGTGGGGATGACCACATTGTTAGCAACATCTTTCCTAATCACCTAGTGAGAAACTGTAAATTGTAGACGCTCGACAGTTGAGGTCATTAGCGTCTATGTGTCACCTAAGGAAAATTGAACGTAGTCTGATATTAAAAATTTGACCAGTCCTATACTTCCCACCTAGTAAATATTTGCAAAAAATAAACACTGTTTTTTTATTCTTTGAAAAAAAGCATGGCCCTCTTTTTTACTTCCCACCTCTACTATGGTAGGGAAGTAATGGATTCAGTCCGAAAACAATATTTCGAGATTTTAACAGATTTTCACGTTTTGAGACCCTAGCAATCGTTTAAGATCATTTTCTGACTGATGTCTGTATGTGTGTGTGTATGTGTGTATGTGTGTGTGTGTGTATGTGGTCAATTTTTCGCCTTCGATATCTTAAGAACGGAACAACATACGGGCATGCCGATTGTTCTATTGTGTTTATCAGCCTTTAACTTAGATCTGATTAGATTTTGAGTCAAATCGGTTCAGTGGATCCTGAGATATTCAAAAAAACGTCCTCAATGTCACGTATTAACATAGGTAAAAAAAAATATAAATGAATTCTAGATGTTATAATATGAAAAAAATGTAAATATTTTTTTTCTCTAAAATGTATAGTTTTCGAGAAAAAAAATATTTTACTAAAAAAAATAAAAATTGTACGTAAATCAAGGTAACCATGATTTTTGCTATATTAAGCTAGCCATCAATAGATCACCAAACAAAAAAGAGGGCCATGCTTTTTTCAAAGAATAAAAATTAAATTGTGTTTTAAAGACCACCAACAGCTAAGGTTATTTGGGCCTAGTCAAAGAATAAAAAAAAGAGTGTTTATTTTTTGCAAATATTTACTAGGTGGGAAGTATAGGACTGGTCATCAGTCGAATTTTTTGTTTAGTGATCTACTGATGGCTAGCTTAATATATCAAAAATCATGGTTACCTTGATTTACGTACAATTTTTATTTTTTTTAGTAAAATATTTTTTTTTCTCGAAAACTGTCCATTTTAGAAAAAAAAAATAATACATTTTTTTCATATTACGTATAACATCTAGAATTCATTTATATTTTTTTTTACCTATGTTAATACGTGACATTGGGAACGTTTTTTTTTAATATCTCAGGATCCACTGAACCGATTTGACTCAAAATCTAATCAGATCTAAGTTAAAGGCTGATAAACACAATAGAACAATCGACATGGCCGTATGTCGTTCCGTTTTTACGATATCGAAGGCCAAAAATTGACCACATACATACACCTTACACACACACACATACACAGAGAGAGAGAGACATACAGACAGTCAGAAAATGATCTTAAACGATTGCTAGGGTCTCAAAACGTGAAGATCTGTTAAAATCTCGAAATATTTTTTTCGGACTAAATCCATTACTTCCCTACCATAGTAGAGGTTGGAAGTAAAAATTATGAACTACATACTTCGATGCTGATTTTACCCTAATTTTAAACGACGAGCCCGCACTGTATTTTGTTATATCGTCAACATATCGCCCAATAAAACTCATCGTATTAAAAAGATAAAAAGATAACGAGCTAAGATGAGGATGTTTCAGAGAGCACTCGCCACTCACGAGACACCGCCTGGGGACGAATTATCGTTAATTAAAACATTTCACTTCACAAGATCGGTGCGTGTTGTTCGGGTGCTCCGCTACAACCGCTTATTCTGCAGTTGGAACCCTTTAGCTGACTGTGTGCGCGTAAAAATTACCCTATACCTACCTATTGTTGTTTTGTAAAACTCTGCATTGTCGACACAACTTGTTTTGTTTTTAGTTTTTGAGTTTCTATGAGAATTACACTTAAGAAATAAACACGTTTTATTTCAAATTTTTTATTTGGTTGTGATCAGACGTATTTAGATCTTGTATTATCATTTGTCTTTAAAATACTCGTTTTGTATAGCTTAAAAAAAATTTTAAAAAACCTTTAAAAATCTATTTTTTATTTATTGTAGACTATAGACGCGTCGACATCTAAGGTCATCAGCGTCTTTCATCTACACTAAATAACAACTAACTTAAAACTAAATAACATCACAAAACATCCATGAGCGCAGGTGGGATTCGAACCCACGACAGTCCAGTCTAGAGGTTGCGGCGCCAAGCATGCTAACCACTAGGCTATACTACCCCCAAACCTTTAAAAAAGCCACTTAAAAGAGGAAAATAATAAAATGTTGAGGTCCTCGCCTATTTAATTACTAAAACTTTTTATAGGTATCTACTTTTATTTTATTAAATTGGCGCCGACCTCAAAATTTTTTTATTTTCCGCTTTTTAGTGACCTTTTTGAACGAGTTTTTTTAAGTTTTTAATTTTTACTTTTTAGTGGCTTTACAATACGTAGATTTGCACGTTATTAACCGACTTTTGTCTTGATATTTGAATACTAAACTAAAAAAAAGAAAACCACTAAACCTATTTTAGCAAAATTTACGTGGAACCACCCTGAAGGTATACCTATTAAATAAAACAATAATCATCAAAATCGGTTCACAAATGCAGGAGAAATCGGTGTACATACATAAAAAAAACTCATCAGATTGAGAACCTCCTCCTTTTTACTTCCCACCTCTACTATGGTAGGGAAGTAATGGATTTAGTCCGAAAAAAATATTTCGAGATTTTAACAGATTTTCACGTTTTGAGACCCTAGCAATCGTTTAAGATCATTTTCTGACTGATGTCTGTATGTGTGTGTGTGTGTGTGTGTATGTGTGTGTGTGTATGTGTGTGTGTGTGTGTGGTCAATTTTTCGCCTTCGATATCTTAAGAACGGAACAACATACGGGCATGCCGATTATTCTATTGTGTTTATCAGCCTTTAACTTAGATCTGATTAGATTTTGAGTCAAATCGGTTCAGTGGATCCTGAGATATTCAAAAAACGTCCTCAATGTCACGTATTAACATAGGTAAAAAAAAATATAAATGAATTCTAGATGTTATAATATGAAAAAAATGTAAATTTTTTTTTTCTCTAAAATGTATAGTTTTCGAGAAAAAAAATATTTTACTAAAAAAAATAAAAATTGTACGTAAATCAAGGTAACCATGATTTTTGCTATATTAAGCTAGCCATCAGTAGATCACCAAACAAAAAAGAGGGCCATGCTTTTTTCAAAGAATAAAAATTAAATTGTGTTTTAAAGACCACCAACATCTAAGGTTATTTGGGCCTAGTCAAAGAATAAAAAAAAAAAAGAGTGTTTATTTTTTGCAAATATTTACTAGGTGGGAAGTATAGGACTGGTCATCAGTCGAATTTTTTGAAGTCAGTTTACCTGGTAAAAAATAAATTCCAACAATTTTTTTTAAATTAGAATATTGTTAGACATAATTATTATTAATGTATGTTTTTGTCTAAAAACAAAACCCGCCATAATTCACTGTGTTTGTACATATTATAATGAGTATATTTATATTATACTAGCGGTACCCGTCCGGCTTCGCCCGGGTGCTAAGAAAACCCGGGTGCAATACACAACGCACTCGCTTCGCTCGTTCGCTTGAATATTATAAATACACTACACACTCGCTTCGCTCGTTCGCTTGAATATTATAATTACATTACTCACTCGCTTCGCTCGTTCGCTTGAATATTATAATTATAATCACACATAATATTATAATCACAAAACATCCATGAGCGGAGGTGGGATTCGAACCCACGACAGTGTGATTCAAAGATCGGCTACGCTAACCGTTACACCACACTGTCCCCGAGGAAAACTATATATATATATATATTATATTATATATATATATATATATATATATATAGCGTAGCCGATCTTTGAATCACACTGTCGTGGGTTCGAATCCCACCTCCGCTCATGGATGTTTTGTGATGTAATGTAATTAAGACGCTAATGATCTAAGTTGTCGACGGGTCTATAATCTACAATAAATAAATAAAATATAGTTTTCCTCAATAAATAGGCTATCTAACAAAAAAATTTTTTTTCAAATCGAACTGGTAGTCCTGAGACCAAACAAACAAACAAACAAATTCTTTAGCTTTATAATATTAGTATAGAGATGATGAATAAGTCTGTATAAAAATGTCTTCGGCTGTGGTAAAAATTATAATGTGACGGTGATGACAGGAAAACGTGTACCTAGATGAAAAAGGATGATGAAAAAAAGGAAAACTCATTTACATATATTTCAGTGCTCCGTCACCACGGGCATTATTCAAAACGGGAATGCACATACAAATCAACCGTTGTCCTACTCCGCGCTTATAGACCGAGAGCTAGTGACAATTTTCAGGTGTTATTTATTCAAGGCCTTATTTTTTTATGAAGATGTTGAGGGAGACATATTAAAGTGCCCTGAGTAAGGGATTTTGCTAGATAGCGGTATGGGAGAGGTGCAGACCGCCCCCAGCATGTAACAAAAAAATGGTCACAATTATTATTGCTTCAAGGCTGAAATTGTTTCTATAGCTTGTCGGTGAACCCAATAATGCCATTAAAATATTTGCAGATCGATTGGTCGGTATTAAAGGGGTAGCAGATCACTCTAAACGTGTCATGTACCCGACATAATTTATATTATTAGTTCAAGGTTCAAATTTTAATATCTTGTTATGGCGATTGTTTTAACCATATATTTCAATTTGCAGAACAAAATATCGGTATTAACACCTTTGCAGAATGATATAAACACCTAGGTGATCAAGTTTCCCTCTATGAGAAAGGATTAATACCGACATTTTGTTCAACAAATTGAAATATGTGCTTAAAACAGTCGCCGTAACAACATATTAAAATTTGAACCTTGAACTAATAATACAAATTTCGTAAGGTACATGGCACGTTTAGGGTGATCTTCCACCCTTTTAATATCTACCGACCTATCTGTCTGAAAATATTATAATGGCATTATTGGGTTCACCGACAAGCTATATAAACAATTTTAGTCTTGAAGTAATAATAATTGTGACAGTTTTTTTTTGTTACATGTTGGGGGCGGTCTGCATCCCTCCCATAACGCTATCCAGCAAAATCCAGGACACTTTAATATGCCTCACTCAACATCTTCACAATAATAATTGTGACAATTTTTTTTTTGTTTCATGTTGGGGGCGGTCTGCATCCCTCCCATACCGCTATCTAGGAAAATCCCTTACTCATAGGGCACTTTAATATGCCTCACTCAACATCTTCACAAAAATAAGACCTTGAATAAATAACACCTAAAAATTGTCACTGGCTCTCGGTCTATTTAGTTGAACGACGCGACGCGAGGAGTCTCCACTTTATTTTTGTGTTCATTTGCATCGCCATATATATTTCATGTTTTTATTGCTGTAAAGAAAATACAAATTGTTGAAAATATGAACGGATATCGTTAAGAGGGATGGCTCAACAAAACGTCAAAATTGCTCGTTGAAACGAGGATGATGTCCGATTATAATTTGTTGAAAATAATATTGAAATTGAGAAAAATCTAGGTAATCATTTTAAGAAATGTATTTTTCACTGTGTTTTTTTTTTGCACAGGTAAAAATTTCGTATTTTTGCTTAACACTTATTGAGGAACATTCCTGGACGATGATACAGGGGTGATGATGCAGCTAGTCTGTCCAATACAGACCAGACTTTGGGGTGTTGACCATTGCATTTATACGTGCTTATACATAAATCACACACATTCTTGAGTTTAGTGCCCCCAATGAAACACTTCACGGTACGATTGTGGGGGAATCGTGCCAGCGTAGGCGACGGAAATATAGGGCTTCCCATGCTATGCTCACTTCGTATATTTCCATTAGAATTTTCAATTTAGTTCTTACACGATTCGCGGAAGGCGCAGCGATCAATTTTTATTTATTGTAACCACGGAAACACATATATTTTTAATTTTAAACAATTTAGTCTTGACGAGCTGTCATTACAAAAAATAATTGTTTCATAGTAATTTACGAAAAATATTACATATTTTCTAAAAAAATGGTTTATTCTTGTTGTTTGCCGAATTGTGGGAAACCCCAAAATAAGATTATTTGTCATACTCTACCAGGCGATCCCGAGGTAAGTTAAACTTGTGATCTAAATTCTAAAACTGCTTTTAATGTATTTCGTAAAATTTCAGTGTTAAATCATTTTTTGTCCAGGCATTTTGTTACATAAATAATTATTATTAATAATTGCTACAAAATCATTTTGATAAACCCTTATTATTTTATTCCAATATGTAACTCATTTTGTAGTACAGTCTAATAAAGCGTTCCTTCAGTATTTGCTTTAATCTTTAATTGATTTAGTTGCAGGTTCACGTTCTGAATTACAACATACAACACTCAACACTAAATGGAACTGATTCCGAGCATGCAGTAAAAAATCGGTGAAAAATTGGTTCACGACTATTCGAGACTTTGTATCACAAGCCCTGTTTGGAATTCATGTGTCCAAGAAATTTTAATCAGTGGATAATATTTTCATGTGTTTGAAGTCAAATATTTCTAAATTATTTTTATATACGGACTCAAGTAAATAATACATTAAAATGATTTGGTATATGAAAGATTTGTTATACAGATAAAATTAAAAAAATTATCATTATTAACTAGATTTAAAAAAAATTTAGTTAAAAATAAAACTGTAAATAGGGTTAAGAAATTACTCTAAATAAATTATAGTTTTGAAAAGAATTGGCAATTTCAATCTTCCTATATCTACAAATATTAATCCTGTAAACTAATTTCAGAGTGTCAAATCTACATAAACTAGTTTGAAATTTCCGATACTATAGCAGTTATTTATTTATTTTTTAAGGCCATCAACAGTTAACGTTATTTGTGTCTAGCACAAATTCATATTATCAATTTATTATTTTTTAATAATAAATTGATAATATGAATTTGTGCTAGACCCAAATAACGTTTAACTGTTGATGACCTTAAAAAATAAATAAACCTGTGAATAGGGGGCTTGTAATAGAGTATCTATGGAAACGCCTGCAGGCACGTAGTAATACCAGCAGCGCCATAAGCATTGGTGAGTTGTGTAAGAACTAAAACGTAAATTTGACCTTGAAGGTCGAGTGGTCTATCTATAAAACTAAAATTATCTATGGGGCTTCCTATCACCCCAATGAGCATTGTCTTCGATTCTGAGAACTGTAAACAAAAAATATCAATAGTATTTTATATAATAAATATAACAAAAAAAACTTTTTATAAAAGAATAAACCTCCTTTTTTTTATATGTGAATTGTTGGCTTCTACACCTTATGTGTAATTAGTCATGAACTAATCTAAATTGCCTATAACAAAATTTCTTTTTTTTAAACTAATAATAATTAAACATTCCCATAACATATAACACTGGGACACAAGATGGATGGATCAGGGGATTTACAGGATGGGAACCATGGAGGTGCATTGGGCTCGACTCCGCAGGGCAAACGTACAAGAGAGCCAGAACATGGACGGAAACCTCCTTCAAAAAACCAACTAAAAAGACGAAATATTATAATTTTGAGGTCGACGTCAATTTAATTACTAAAATTTTATATATATCTACTTTTATTAAATTGGTGCCGACCTCAAAATTGTATTATTATCGTCTTTTTAGTGGCTTTTTTGAGGGAGGTTTTTTTTATAAAAAGTTTTTTATTTTTTACTTTTTAGTGGCTTTGCAATACGTAAGTAAGTAGATTGCACGTTATTAATCGACTTATTTCTTGATATTTAATTACCAAACTAAAAAAAAAACTACCGAACCGATTTAAGTAAAATTTATAGGGGACCACCGTGAAGGTATGCCCTATTAAATAAAACAAGAATCATCAAAATCGGTACACAAATGCAGGAGATATGAGGTAACATACAAAAAATGATTTTTGTTTCTAAAACAAAAATTACTGAACCGATTTAAGAAAAAATTATGCAGGATCAATCCGACATCTTCCTGAACAACGGAGTCAAAACATTTCAAATCGGTGAAACCATTCCTGAGTAATCGGTGAACATAAATTAAAAATATGTGGTGGAGGTGCCGAGATTAATAAATGCGCTTCCACCACATTTATCTATACTTATTTTCAATAGCAACTCTATATTGATTTCGCACTTTCGTAAGCAAGTAACGAAGTGTTGTTTGAGAACCACTGATCTGTAGTTCACTTATAGACTTCGTGAAATGATTTTTAATAGACAAGCTGTGCAGCTAGAAACAGGAAATTTAATTAGAAAGAGTAGAAAATGTAACATAAGCAATATTAGAAAAAAAAATAATTACATTTCGTAACTATATTAACGCCGCGCCGTTGGGAAATGTAATGTTTATTCGATTACGTTAAAATGGAAATAGATTGAGAGGAGTCGCAGGATTAAAATGCAGTGTTGATTTAGTCCTGTGCTGAATGCGGTGTTTATTGCGTCACTCGCGCTGCTTGCTTCACTATACTGTGTTCCGTCAGAGTTGACATAAAGTTGCCTACTAATGTAGACCATGTTTTCGATTGAATAATTTTAATGATAGTAATAAATAGACCAATTTATTTGCATGGCCGAATATGTACTTATATTTTCTGCCACCTGATAGCCTCACTAGCAAGTTAAGTATGGCGCTTGCGCTGTGCCACAGTTCAAGCGCGGATCCACCGTTGTGGGCACGGTGGGCATGCCCACAACCCTAATTGAGGTCGATAGGCTATTGTTATATCTGCAATGCCTTAATGAAATTAAAAAAAAAACGAACCGTGCGCGGGTAAGAACGCGAGTGACTTTTTTGTTTTGGCTACTAGTCTAGTAGTTTGTACTGTTTGACGTTTCGTGAGCGAGTCCGTAGTTCGACTCGCACTTGGCCGATTTTCGGTGGCCGTGACCACAACCTTCTTTAAGGGCTGGATCCGCGCCTGCCACAGTTTAAAGAAAAGTTTTTATGATTTACTTTTTTTTATTATTCAAAATAAAAGAGCCTGTATCCAAGTTACTTATTGATTATATAGGTACATACCTAATTAGAAAATTATAAATTTTCTCAGTTTTAAAATGTTTTACAATATTATTTTTATGCATTATTAATTATTTGATATAGCTCAACGAAATGCTGTAAAAGTGACTGTCTTTATTTATTTATTGTAAATTATAGACGCGTCGACAACTTAGGTCATTAGCATCAAAAGTGACTGTCATTATTTAACGATTAAATCGCAGTTTTGTATTTATTTATTTATTCCTTAATAATGGATAAATGAAGAATGACTAAATACACACCGTTAATCTCTAAACGTTTGACATACCTTACTCGCCACTAGCGCCATCTGATAAAAAAAAAATTGATCACAAAGCTATTTATATCCCTACGTTGTTCAACCTAGATTAAAAAATATTCTTGCCAATTAGTAAAATTGACTAACGCGTTTTACTGCAATCGCGGAACAAACAAACAAATTCCAAGGTTTGTATTAAAACCTCACTCGAATCACTCTCTCGATCAACCAAAAGAGGGCGTTTTAGGGCGGGGACACACAAACAAACAAATGATGTGAAAAAACGCCACACGATCACAACTCTGGTAGTACATTGGGAGTCGTCATCAAATCATAAAAAATGGAACCGAGTGAAAATTGTTAAATTGTGTTTTAAAGACCACCAACAGCTAAGGTTATTTGGGCCTAGCACCAATTCATATTTTTAATTCATTATTTTTTTTTAATAATAAATTAAAAATCCAATTGACACTTTTACCAGCTCTCGGGCTAGAACCCGGGAACTGGGGACTTGTAATAGAGGAACCATAACAACGCCATGTAAACAACAGCATTGCTACACTCTCGGCTATTCTCAAGTCCGGAACCGAGTGAAGTTGCAGTGTTTTCTCAACTTCTGTTTTTGAAAAATCGTGTATAATTTACAAAATAATCTGTTGGGAAAGTGGAGTGCAATCAAACATCAAAAATAATTTATTCAGCAACGTTTCGTTTTTGATAATAACTTCGTCAGGCTTCTAGAAACCAAAAGTTTACAAACTACAAATTTTTTTGTCGTGTATAATGTTTGGTGTCAAGTTTTGTGAAACACAGTTTCATCGATGACCCTGTTTTATCGATCGTGTAACAGGTACCGAGCACGTTAGTAACTGTATTTGTCGCTAGTGCGGCGCTACGTTCGCGTTTTCTGTTTGATGATCCGACGGCGCTGGTTTTTGAAGGTGTGGGACATGAAGCAGTTCTATTAATGGGGATGTAACTACCCTTCGGCTAGGGGTGCCCGATAATTTTTTGAATGGATATCAAATCAGTGGAGACTCAAATTGAGTGTCTGATAACTGATCAATTTCCATCGATATTGGCGGCGAAGCGTTGCATTTTAAATTGAAAAGCCGTTTTGTTATGCTTTTTTTTCGGTAGATAAGCGGTTCACTCGCGGCAACGCTCGCGTTAACGTCAAAATCAGTTCAGTAGTTTTTATTGAATAGTGATGGAGCGTTTGCAGTGTGAATATTAAAAATAACCACAAAACACCAATACGTTTAACAATTTTTGACGTACGTTTCGCCAACCTTGTTGGCATCATCAGGAGATAATAATTTATGTTTTGGTATTTTGTTGTTATTTTTAATATTTTCTATTTGCATTTAATAAAAAGTCAAGAGGTGTCATGGGACACCCGACAGAAGCTATGCTTTTTACGCATTGTATATAAAACCGAATTTATCAAAGCTATAGACAATACAATTGAAAAGTTATTATTTGACCGCTATTTTGAAATCTGACGCCATTTTATTTTTTTGCGTCCTATAAAACTCTTAAATATCAATTTTCAAAAAGATCGAATGATTTTTACAAAAGTACATATGGCCGCCATTTTGAAACTAACGCCATTTTATTTTTTTGTGTCCTATAAAACTCTTAAATATCAATTTTCAAAAAGATCGGATAATTTTTACGAAAGTACCTATGGCCGCCATTTTGAAATCTGACGCCATTTTATTTTTTTGTGTCCTATAAAACTCTTAAATATCAATTTTCAAAAAGATCGAATAATTTTTACAAAAGTACATATGGCCGCCATTTTGAAATCTGACGCCATTTTATTTTTTTGTGTCCTATAAAATTCTTAAATATCAATTTTCAAAAAGATCGGATAATTTTTACAAAAGTATATATGGCTGCCATTTTGAAATCTGACGCCATTTTATTTTTTTGTGTCCTATAAAACTCTTAAATATCAATTTTCAAAAAGATCAGACAATTTTTACAAAAGTACATATGGCCGCCATTTTGAAATCTGACGCCATTTTATTTTTTTGTGTCCTATATATCAATTTTCAAAAAGATCGGATAATTTTTACAAAAGTATATATGGCCGCCATTTTGAAATCTGACGCCATTTTATTTTTTTGTCCTATAAAACTCTTAGATATTAATTTTACAGTTGCCACTGCGCGTGCGCCAGTATATTATTTTCACCGCTGGCCATAGCTAGCGTGACGGCTTACACCGTGACGAGCGTGACGCGAACTTTTAAGTTTACCCTCTGCCAGAAATCGTCTAACGCGCCTATAGAAGCATAGCTTCAAAAATGTTTCGCAGTCTCGAGAGCTCTAGGCGTCTAATCGATTAATCAGTCCCGGAGTCGGGTGATGCGTAGAAAGAATGGTTCGCGGGAGAAGTACTGACTTATCGAGCGTCGAATTAAAAGGACGCTATACTATATTTAGTTTTAACAACCCTGTTCGCTTACAGAACTTCGTAGTAGGGATTTTCAATGAATCTGAAATTAATTTAAATTCGAGTTGTGAAATTAAGAGAATGAATTCAGTCACACGGAAGTGACTTCGTATAGACAGACGTTCCTGTGCATTGACTTATAGAGCGGTCATCGTAACTGGCCACAAAAAGTGTCTCTCAAAAAAAAATGGGTATATCCCGATTACTCTTACGTCATCAGCCTGGTGGCGGCAAGGAACCGCTCTCATTTAGCAACGGACTGGCTGCTTGACAACCGTTACCCTCTCTGCTACTCTAATGGTTTTTACCATAGACGGCATGGATTTTCTAGTGATGGACAAAATCGCATTATTTCAATAATCGTATTCTTAGGTTATGAATTATGCTAATAATCGGATGTTTTCATTCGAATTATATCAAACGATTCTTTTGAATTATGAGTACAAATTCTGCATTCCATATACAGGGTGAGTTCGACCACCCGTATCAGTCGTTTTTTTCGAAAACGGTTAGTCGTAGAGAGTTGTGTCAAAAATTTGTATTATAAAAGCCCTAATAAAGAATCGAATGGTGATAATTTTTTTTTCCGGGAAGGTCGGCTTCCCTATTAGTTTGCTCCAGAATGTCCAGAACTTCGGAATTATAAATGTAATGATAGGTTGAAAGTGGTATTGTTGAAAAGATCTTTAAAAAAGAAGCAAGTTTTGTAGGAACATTTTTTTTATTACTGCCACCCCTGTAAATTTCTATAAGTATAAATATAAATTATTATATGTTCAAAACTCCGGAATTTTAGAAAGCACGATAGGTTGAAAGTGGTACTGTTGAAAAGCTCTTTAAAAAATAGGCAAGTTTTGTAGGAAAAATTATTTAATTACTTCCACCCCTGTTAAGTAACAATCGTTCGAAATTATTAAATCAAAATTTCATAATAACGATCGAAGTCGGCATTAAAAATCTAGCAACCTTAGACATTGTCACAAGTGTTCAAACTGTCTTCCATTTACTCTTTAATACATACTACTGAGCTCTTCTGGTTATACTGTGAGTGTACTTCTTCAGTGTTTAATGATCGATAGATAGGTAACTAGATTTTAAATGCGGACTTTTAAAAAGTTCGTTATGACATTTTAATTTAGTAATTTTAAACAAATATTACTTACCAGGGGTCGCAGTAATAAAAAAAAAAAACCGTACAAAACTTGCTAATTTTTTAAAGATCTTTTCAACAATACCACTTTCGACCTACCGTTACATTTAAAATTCCGGAGTTCTGGACATTCTGGAGCAAACTAATAGGGAAGCCGACCTTCCCGGAAAAAAAAATTATCACCATTCGATTCTTTATTAGGGCTTTTATAATACAAATTTTTGACACAACTCTCTACGACTAACCGTTTTCGAAAAAAACGACTGATACGGGTGGTCGAACTCACCCTGTATAGGCGGAGCTGAGATTTACACTTGCTGAGGTAGGGATTGCGTAGTCTATTCTTTAAGTCAATGGTGCATTGTAGGTACTAATGAATAGATCTGCTAGTATTGTTGCTTAACGTACGACCTACGGAATCATTGTTGTTAATAATTAATTTATATGTACAGCGTAGTGTATATTATGTAATTATTGTTTTGTGTTGTTAAATTGCTATTGTTACGTGCATCGTTGATCATCGTTTCAATTATGCAATAATTACATCGGTTGTAAGGTTTTTCTGATTTTGTATTGTTTTTAACGTAAATTACGTACCGTATGTTGAAATATCGAACATGAATTGAAATATGAGATAGTTTGGACAATAGGATACGGAATTTTTCATCGCATATTGTATAGAATATGTCTCCACTTTGTGTGACCCGTGCCTCCCACCATAAGTAACCCGTACTTCCACCGTATGAAAGATAATCATAATTTTTACGAAACAGGTTTACTCAGTTTTGGTTATGTAAATGTTTGACAATTTGTTTGGATAATTTCAGTTTGCAACTATTTTAACTAGGGCTTGGAATATTCAATTATTCGAATAAATTCCGAGCCCTAATTGAAACTGTTTGTAACTTTTGTGGTTTTCAAAATATTAATGGTTGACCAATTCAAACGCACCATCCTGTATAATATGTTGTTATGTAATACATATTAATATGTGAAGTAAATGGATTTTCAAATCTCTCATGCGTACCTACATATCATAGACAACAAGACAAAAGGGTTTCTGTCAAATATTTTGTTAATTTTCTATGCCTTCAGAGTATTCTCACCGGAAGTTACGTCCTGCACTTTTCATCTCAATTCATTCCCCTCGCCTAAAAACGGTTACTGCTCTCCCGACACTATTTTTTAAGCAAAAAACCCGACTGCGCGTGAACTAAAATAAAAACAACAAATAAAATTGATGCTGTGAAATCCAACTGCACTCCGAGACCACTGATTTATTCTCTTCCATATCAAACGTTTATTATTGGCTTCAGTCGGGTTTTTTACTTTTTTAAAATTTATTGTTTTAATTTTAATATAATTTTTTGGACTCCTTTCGTCAAGCCCTTTCATTTGATACCCCACACAAATAGTTTTGCAAACTTTTCATTTTTGCGTTTTGACCGGTTTTGACAATATGGCGTCTTGCACTCGCCATATTGAATTTTCCGTTCTGCCATATACCCAATGTCACTCGTGAAATTATGACGAACTATCGACACTTCATTTGTGCACATCCGTCCAACCGTTTAAATGTACAATGGCACAATATAACAATAATAATAAATAGAGGACAGTGTGGTCCAGTGGTTAGCGTCGCAGCTTCTGTCGTGGGTTCGAATTCCGCCTCCACTCATGGATGTTTTGTGATGTCATTTAGTTTTAAGTGAGTTGTTATTTGATGTAAATAAGACGCTAATGATCTAAGTTGTCGACGCGTCTATAATTTACAATAAATAATTAAGTTCCCACTACTGGGCAAAGGCCTCCCACGTGGAGCTCCATAGCTCACGATCTTCAGCCACACGGTGCAAAAGCTTTCCTGCGAAGTGATCGATTTCGTTCCTCCATCTTGTCTTTTTGGTCTGCTAATTTTACTCACAAATTTGATGAACACATTATCCCCTCCGCAGTCGGGTAAAAAAAATCGACATTGGCTATTTTTTCTCGTGTCCGTAGATATAATATTATAGAGATTTCCCACGAGTTGTAAGGAACTTGTAAGCTTTTGATCAATAAAGGCAGAAGCAGCCGTGTCATGTAAACTTCAACTTAACGTTATGTAACGTATATAATATTATGTATATGTATGTGTTTATACATTTAACATCATCTGCAATATTAAGTAAACTTTATACCGCAAAATGAAGTTCTAAATAGCTTCAACTTCTCTAATATACCGATATACGTATATCGACACGCTATGTCTGCTGCAAGTCTTTCAAAACATGTTACCGAATCGATTAGTTACCATGTTTCTCGGTTGTGACTTGTGAAACCTATTCTTCGATTAAAACTTTTGTATAATATAGAGATGTAACGAATGTTCGGCTTACTATTCACGATTCGGACTTTTTTTTGGGTTCCGTACTTCAAAGCGGAAAAAAATAGAACCCATTATGGTGCGAGACTTCGTTGTCTGCTTAGATTGCCTTTATGTATGTCACAGTCGCCCCTAGTCTGAGAATCACAATGTCAAAATTATTTTTTGACGCAAAGCTACGTCATTCCCGGCGGTATATACTGGCGGGGGGGTAAAATGATGTGAAATGAAATACATCTGATGAAAAAATGCGTCACGCAACGGTATTTTTTGCTTATAGTTCGCTCAAATCGGTTCGAAACGTCTTTTAATCGAAAGAGGAGAAAATTTTACATAGATTTCGTATATAAAAATGTGTCATAACAATTTTTTTATAAACTTTAAAAATAAACATTTTTTATTAACAAACTAGTGTCCCGAATTATAAACTTTATAAAAATTGTTCGAAGTTACGACCACCATTTTCGATACGCAAGTTATAACGATATGTAATCGACTGCCGAATTCTTCGAAATAACTGCGGACGTTCACGAATATTTCCGGACACTAGTTTATTAATAAAAAATGTTTGTTTAAGTGTCCTCTATCAATTCTGAAAATTAGGAATAGTTATTCTGTGACATCCTGTATACGTCTTTGGTTGTGACACAATCGTAACTGTTCTCCTTGTCATTTTATTTTTGGGGAACTAGAAAAATTGTTGGGCTTGAGAATAAACGAGCGTGTTGCAATGCTGTTGCTTACATGGCGTTGCTATGGTTCCTCTATTACAAGTCCCCAGTTCTCGGGGTCTAGCCCGATTGCTGGTAAAAGTGTCAATTTATTATTAAAAAATAAATAATGAATTGAAAATATGAATTGGTGCTAAGCCCAAATAACCTTAGCTGTTGGTGGTCTTTAAAACACAATTTAACAATTTAAGAAAAATTGTTTTTAAAGAGAAATCAAGTACCTACGTATTTCATGCTGCATATTGCGTAGATAATATTTATAGCGTCCCTCCTGTTATTATACACTCTTATCAAACCGAATATAGTTGTCGATGTAACAGTGTTTTTTCCCCACTTTTATCGCTTTATTTTCTCAGATGAAGTGTCTGGACCGGTGTTTGCAAATGCGGTCACTGAGTGAACAAAGGCCAATATAATTTTGATAGGCATGTTTTTATGATGGTTTATATTATAGGTACGGACATTTTATTTCCTGCAATACACCGTACCTACTATTTATCTGTATTCTATATAGGTTTACTAGCGGCCCCGTCCGGCTTCGCCCGGGTGTTAAGAAAGCCCGGGTGCAATACACTACTCACGCGCTTCGCTCGTTCGCTTTCTCACGCGCTACGCTCGTTATACTATGTAAAGAAGATAAAGAAGATACGGAATTCTGTAAAACTATGAGCGCAAACTAAACTAAAAAAATTATAATTATAGTCAAAGAAAGAATATAACTAAAATAAAAATATATAAATAAATATCATGTAGAATTTAGAAAAAAAAAGTCAATAATTCTACGATGCCATCAGTTTCCGAACTCGGGTCCCTGTGCATAGAGTGCTGCGATGTAACCTCTGCGCTACGAGTGGAACAGTTGAGTACGGCCGTTTTTATGATATATAAGTATGTTGCGAATTCTTACGGTCGGGTTACGAATTTAATTAATTATTTATTAATTATTATTATTTTATGCAACACCTGCTTAAAAAGCCCTGTGTGGCGTGCGCAAAATGGCCGATTCTGGAACATCTGTTACTTTTTTCACTTTTTCAACTTTTGTTCATTTTTTTGTCATCTTTATATTTTAGCTAAAACGTAAAACTTAACAATTTCATCGTGGAATAAAAGTATAGACGTCTGGTATCATAAACTTTATTTTACTGTTTTAAATTTAACTTTTTAACTGCAAATCTAGATATAATCTTTTTTAACTCACTGTCAACGAAAGAAAAAAAACTGAAAACAACAAAAAGCCCTTTATTTCCGAAATAATGGGATCGTTAAAAGTGACTGGTAGGTAGATGTTTGAATCGATGTTTATGTTGTATAATGTATAGTTTATAACGTAAAATGCCATAAACCAGCAACTGTAATTAAAGCTTCGGAAAATAAAGTAGCTTTAATGTGTGTTTTTGTGAGGCTATATCACGCTTTCATATCATAACATTATATGTCATCACTGATTACAGTGGAAAGCTCTCAAAATGAATTTCCAAAGTCGAGTTGGAATTATGTTTCCATCGTTTTATGTTGTACCGCTCATAGAAGACCAGCTTACTTGGTTACAGTGAAAAGCTCTCAAAATGAAATTGCATAGTCGAATGGGAATTATGTTTACATCATTTTATTTTGTTGTCCGACAAAGAGGACCAATTTACTTGGTTACAATGAAAAGCTCTCAAATTGAACTTTCAAAGTCGAGTTGGAATTATTTTTCCATCGTTTTGTTATGTTGTCCTGCTCAGAAGAGCAATTTACTTGGTTACAGTGAAAAGCTCTCCAATAGATTAGGAAAGGAAGGCGTGGCGGAGTCGCAACTGTCTCCTTCTAACTAGAATCTGCGTTAAACGTACGTTCACCCATTAACACGACACAACTGTCAAATTTCATTCATTCTACTAACATAACCTCGTTTTTTTAAACACGTCGTCGTTAATAATTAAAGCAATTTGTTATGGGATGGTGTCTTGTACTTGACTGCAGTTATAATGAAAATTATGCCTGCAAAAAGTTTAACCAAAAAGCGCCAAAAAGTTTAAACAAATAAGTTTCACTGAATACAGCGGTTTACTGGAAATTAACTGTACTACATCACCGTGCCATTACAACAAGTGTTTTTGTTTCATATTTTCATACAAAAATAAATGAGTTTTTTTGATTTCTAAACTTTTTTAATTGGTAAATTTTTTTAATTGGCACATTTCACCATTTTATTAAACACGTGTCATTTCCAGTAAAACTACATGCATTACATTGCAATTGTATGATACTGTTACAAAACTGTTTTCTGAGTTGGCGGAATAATTTAATATTTATTTACAATAATTAAAAATACAATAATAGTGAATGCAACAACGAAAAGTGAGTTCTAATAATCAACACAAGTAAACAATAACTCGGCTCGATCAATCGAGTGCAAAACCGAACTTATACCCTTGATAAAACCGACCGGACCGAGTCAGCGGTCGGTAGAAGTTTGGAACTTTTCAAAACGAGTTCGGACTGATTTCTTCATAAATTAGTATATTCACTAAATTAATCCTGTACCAAATTTGAGCTTTTACAAACCGCTAGTTTTTTTACACCTTTTAAAGCGCTCCGACGCAGAGGTCCCGACCGCTAACTTGCTAACTGTGGTATATTTATTTACACCCTTAATAGTAGCTAATCTCAAAATATTAACCTTTACAAATATGTTTGAATTTTTGACTATGGGCTCTTGGACTAATATGTCCCAAATATTAAATGTCACAGTACCTATAATATATGTATATTTTGTTAGGCTTACGTTATATAAATATTCATGATTCATGTTATGCAATTTAAAATATATGCTTATTATAAAAGTTGTCTAGTGCATTTTACCGCATTGCTTTAAACACATTTCCTTCTGGGACTACGAAGTCTTCTTTAAAATGACATTTCCTTGAATATTACATCAGGCCAAAGTTCTTTTTAAAACTTACATAACGTGAAGTTAAATCATGTTCTCCTTATTTCAATATAGATATCTGTAGTCACAAACCAAAATGGCGCATATATGATCAGTTTTTTATAATTAGAATTTTCTTAGCTTTCATTTGTGTAAGGCCACCAACATCTATGATTATTTGGGCCTAGCAAATTATTATTTTTTAATAAACTGAAAATGTAGTAGATATTTTTTCAAGTTCTCGGATTAGAACCTGGAAACTGGGGGCTTGTAATAGATGAGTCATATGGAAAAAACATAAAAAAATCACTTGAAAAAAATGTGATTTACAGTTTGAATACAATACAAAAAATTAACTTCGTATGAGTAAAACTGGGGCTTGTAATAGAGGAGTCATATGGAAAAAACATAAAAAAATTACTTGAAAAAAATGTGATTTACAGTTTGAATACAATACAAAAAATTAACTTCGTATCAGTAAAACTGGGGGCTTGTAACAGAGGAGTCATATGGAAAAAACATAAAAAAATTACTAGAAAAAATGTGATTTACAGTTTGAATACAATTCAAAAAATTAACTTCGTATGAGTAAAACCGGGGGCTTGTAATAGAGGAGTCATGGAAAAAAACATAAAAAAATTACTTGAAAAAAATGTGATTTACGGTTTAAATACAATACAAAAAATTAACTTCGAATCAGTAAAACTGGGGGCTTGTAATAGAGGAGTCATATGGAAAAAACAAAAAAATTACTTGAAAAAAATGTGATTTACAGTTTGAATACAATACAAAAAATTAACTTTGTATCAGTAAAACGACATTTTTCTCTATTGTAAACAAGGCTTTGATCGTCTAAACTCTAAAGCTTCTTTAACGTCATACGAAAATGTTGCGCATGTTATTCTGTATATCTTTCGTTGAATGCAAAAGGTTTAATATAATTTATTCATAATGAACAAAGCACTTTCTAGGAGCTACCTCTGCAATCTAGCTTTTCCGGCTTACTCTAGTGTTAAAATATAATATCAGTACCTACCTATGTACAGTTTTTGTTAAAAAGGTTTTTTAACTCGCAGAGAAATTTGTCGTTTTGTGAAAATGCATAGCTGAGAAATTCTTTTTATCTCTTTTTTCCTGTTTGAAAAAGACTAGAACTAGAAAAACAGTTTCGAACGAAACATGCATTTCTTTATCAAAAACAAAAAAATTTATTTTATTTTTCGTAACTGCACCGTTTTAAAATCGGTGCACTCAAAATATTGTTTATTCAAGCCATTTTCAGTAAATATTCATTAATGTTTATTTATTCATTCATCTTTTTTTCGCTACCCAATTCGGTAGATGTTTGTAGATTATAGACGCTCGACAACTGGCGTCACAAGCGTCTAAATGCTTTAATATGACATGCATATGGATTATCTGTTTAGTTCTAATAATAACCGCAAGATGCGTTCCTCGGGGTAGTTACTCAAGATCATATGTTTGTATTTACCTTAATTTTCAAATAAATTTTACACTAAAATAATAGTAATTGTGTGTTTTAAAGACCACCAACAGCTAAGGTTATTTGGGCCTAGCACCAATTCATATTTTCAATTCGTTATTTTTTTTAATAATAAATTGAAAATCCAATTGACACTTTTACCAGCTCTCGGGCTAGACCCCGGGAACTGGGGACTTGTAATAGAGGAACCATAGCAACGCCATGTAAACAACAGCATTGCTGAACGCTCGGCCATTCTCAAGCCCCAAAATAATAGTCCAGGCGAATTAGAAAATATAGAGAAAAATCGTATTAATAAAGGGAATTTTGCGGAAAATTATCAAAGCTGGTGCTCTTATTAACATTTACGCTGTATAAACGGAAAATAAACGGCCAAGTGCGTGTCGAGCCACGCAGAGTATAATATAGGGTTCCGTACTATGTAAGTTATGCTAAGCCTACAATTTTGATAAAACAAATAAAAATAAAAACGCATTCATAATCTACCCAAAAGGCCCTTTTAAACGATACCCCACAAGAATAAGTACAAAAAACATTTTTTGCCCCCCGTTTGGATGTATGGACGCTTTCTTTGTTTCTGTTTTTAGTATTTGTTGATTTTGATAAAATAAATAAAAATAAAAATACATTCATAATCTATTAAAATGGCCTTTTTCAACGATACCCCACAAGAATGGGTACAAAAAAATTTTTTTTTGATACCCGTTTGCATATTGTATGAACGCCCCTTCTTAATAAAACCTTTTTAATCTTTTGTTATTCTCTCCGTCTTCGGGTCGCGGTAATATCTATTATGTGTGAATTTCAAGTCCCTTTCGTTTAGAAGTTAGAAGCCTGTGGCCGACATACATCGTTGGCACAACAATAGGGTTCCTTTCTGGTACGGAACCCTAAAAAACATGCAAGTTGCTTATTCTAGTTAACTTAGAGACGTAAATGGCTATAAAAATATATCGTGGTAATTTTTTATATTAATCGAGACTTGAAACATCTGTTGAAACATAGACGCTTCGCAAGTTCAATTGCGTTAAGAGAGAAAAATATGTATTCAAAGAGAAAGAGAGAGAGAGAGAGAGTGAGTGAGATAGAGAGGGTGATGAAGTGAGATGCGCTCAGAGGTCGATCGGACGATTTGAGGTCTGGGAAAGTAGCAAGGTCGTACGACACTCGGGACAGTTTCGTCATATAGAAAGCACTACGGCCCACGGGTCACCCATGCTAACCACTGTCTGTAAATATTCCAACTAGCTGTTTATTTCATTGTTGTGAAGCAGAAAAAGCTAAAGTTTTAGGTATTTACAGAGAGATATTTTTTTATAACTCCTGCTTCTAAAGTTCAATATTCGAGCACTGTGAGGCGGGCGTAAAGAGGCGTATTTTAGTCACCGTGCGTGAAAGTCCAAAGCGTGCGTAAAAGTAAAATCTCTACATCTTATAAATTCTTTGTACAATACAAGCACTTACTGGCTATCGATCGATGTGTTCCTATATATAGTATCGCGCATACAAAGTCCACATCATGAGAGAGTCATGTTTTTAATGATTTATACAGAAGTTAATAACTTTAATAAAAATAAACTAAATCGTAACTTAGTCTGTAATTGTAAAGTTCTAAGGACTAGAAGAGCGAATTTTCCGTTTTCATAATTTTTTTTTCTCTCTATTAAACTTTAGAAGCAGTCGTTACAAAAAAGTATGTTCGATACGTCCGCTTAAAATGAGATATCTAGTAAGCTTAAATACCTCACTTTACGTACACGTATCGAAAATAACTAATTTATACGTTTGTCTAACTGCTCGATGATGGATAGATAAGGACTTTTATAGGATCCTCACTAAATTTTAGGATTCTCTCTAGGATCCTCTCTAAAATCACAACGGTGTAGCTTTTTATAATGTATATTATGTTTTAATCAGAACGTTTGATACTATAGATTATTTTCAGTTTATTATGTTTATTTCAATGTAGTCGCTGGAGATTAATTTAGAATTTAACATTTGGTGTGCCGTCATTGTAAAACTGACTGGATCGTATATTATGTAGCGTTTCGCAGCCTTCATTTTACCGGCGGAAGCTCTAAGACAGATCCCGCCACACCGCCATCACCTCCTGCTGAATTTATTAGCATGATCTATATATGTGTTTGCTTTGGGCAACGCTATTTACAAAGCTGTAGTTGAGGCAATGTGTTTAAATCGTTACGCTATTACTGCTGGAGTGACACGTTGTGAGGATAATATACTGCCGTCTAACCTAAAAAGTATATCCGAATTGTTAGTTTCGAGAAAATTCGCATTTAATAAGTTCTTAAAGCTTATGAATAATGTCCGTGTACATACTGCAAAATACCTTTTTGACCTCTAACGTGGATTCCAGTTCTCAAGAGAGAGCTTAGTGCTAGAGCACTAGACTTGCATTCGGAAGGAGGGCAGTATACTCTAGTAGATAGCGTACTTGGTATCGCAGCCTTTAGACTAGACTGTCGTGGGTTAGAATCCCACCTGTGCTCATGGATGTTTTGTGATGTCATTTAGTTTAAAGAAAGTTGTTATTTAGTGTAGTTGAAAGACGCTAATGACCTGAGATGTCGACGCGTCTATAATCTACAATAAATAAAATAATGCGCATTCGGAAGGTACTGGGTTCGAATCCCGGCGGGGGCAGATGTGGCTAGGACTTCTTCCTACTGCCTCACGCCGAGAAACGATAAATCCTTTACCGGCCATCTTGTTTGAGCTTTTCCATAGTTTCCCTCGATAATTCCAGACGATTATCGAGATGGTTCCTTATTCAAGACCATGGCCGATTACCTGTCAAAGTCCTGTGCTCCTAAATGCCTGTATACACCCAATTTTAATGACGCAATAGTCTACACCGAGTGCTTCGACTACAACAACATGTTGGTGTAGTCTGGCAGATCGTTTTCTTTAGCCGCTCGTTGCTCGATTCCTCCCTCGACGCGATGGCACAATTATTTTAAAATAAATTATTCGCGATGTCGATTTATTTAATTTTGTCAGCGTTAGTCGTCCCATTGCTCTGTTATTCGTTATTTGCTTTTGATGTATACTTCTTGCCCGCGGGAGGAGCTAACAATATCTAAATAGACCGAGAGCTAGTGACAATTTTTTGGTGTTATTTATTCAAGGCCTTATTTTTGTGAAGATGTTGAGGGAGGCATATTAAAGTGCCCTGAGTAAACGATTTTGCTGGATAGCGTTATGGGAAGGATGCAGACCGCCCTCAACATGTAACAAAAAAAAAATGGTCACAATGATTATTGCTTCAAGGCTGAAATTGCTTGTATAGCTTGCCGGTGACCCAATAATGCCATTATAATATTTGCAGATCGATTGGTCGGTATTAAAGGGGTGGAAGATCACCCTAAACGTGTCATGTACCCGACGAAATTTATATTATTTATTAGTTCAAGGTTCAAATTTTAATATGTTGTTACGGCGACTGTTCTAAGTATATTTTTCAATTTGCAGAACAAAATGTCTTAGAGGGAAACTTGTTCGCCTCAGTGTTTATATCGTTCTGCAAGGGGGTTATTTTGTTCAGCAAATTGAAATATATGCTTAAAACAGTCATCGTAACAACATATAAAAATTTGCACCTTGAACTAATAATATACATTTCGTCGGATACATGAAATGTTTAGGGTGATCTGCCACCCCTTTAATACTGACCAATCGATCTGCAAATATTATAATGGCATTATTGGGTCACCGACAAGTTATACAAACAATTTCAGCCTTGAGGCAATAATAATTGTGACAATTTTTTTTGTTACATGTTGGGGGCGGTCTGCATCCCTTCCATACCGCTATCCAGCAAAATCCCTTACTCAGGGCACTTTAATATGCCTCGCTCAACATTTTCACAAAAATAAGACCTTGAATAAATAACACCAAAAAATTGTCACTAGCTCTCGGTCTAATATATGTGTACACAGTGCAACATAGAAATGAATCTTGAAAATAATTGGGTAAAATTTAAATTTATTAATTAAATTGGAGCAAATTAATTATAACGAATTCTGCGCTTTATACTGGCTGCTTGTTGAATATTGTTTATGTCGTTTAAATTTATTCTAAAATAATTTTATCCGATTACGAAACAGCCTTGTCATTAATCAATTTTATGGCCCCGTCTTTTAACTCAACGTGATTATTATTGAGCATTTATATTTCGGTTTATATTTCGACATACAGAGCACGGCAAAAGTATCCCCCCTCTTTTAACTTTTGAACGATGTTACTTAAACCAACCTTTGGAATATTTTTTAGTTCAAACTCTGACAGTACAAAAATCTACTGGGAAACACTATTAAAATTTATTGAAAAAACATGAAACCGGTGGCTAACTAATTACATTTTTTTTTTATCATTTTTTGTTGCCTTACATTTTTTTTGCGTAGGTACCTGGCAGACCACATATTAAACATTTATTTGGAGAGAGGCCTGCCATGTATGCAAAAAAATTTGCAAGGCAGACGATGATAATTATAAATAATTAATAGGTACTTCTATTTATAATCAATTGAACATTCATTTGGAGAGAGGCCTGCCATGTATGCAAAAAAATTTGCAAGGCAGACGATGATAATTGTAAATAATTAATAGGTACTTCTCTTTATAATCTATTGAACATTCATTTGGAGAGAGGCCTGCCAGGTATGCAAAAAAATTTGCAAGGCAGACGATGATAATTGTAAATAATTAATAGGTACTTCTATTTATAATCTATTGAACATTCATTTGGAGAGAGGCCTGCCATGTATGCAAAAAAATTTGCAAGGCAGACGATGATAATTGTAAATAATTAATAGGTACTTCTATTTATAATCTATTGAACATTCATTTGGAGAGAGGCCTGCCATGTATGCAAAAAAATTTGCAAGGCAGACGATGATAATTGTCCAGGGAAAGTCCAGTCAAAAGCGTCCATTGAAACATCAAACCGAAATAATAGCTATTGGTCACGTAGGACGTGTATTACATGGTCCGGTCCTGTATGTCAGTTGGTAGTACTGAAAAGATTTATGACTGTTGCTGTTTATTTAGTCGTAAAGCTGTGACCTTTTTAGGGATAACTAGCATGGTTCCGTTCCAGTCTTAACTCCTTTTGTATGAGTATTTTACGACCACCGTCACTCGTCTGGAACACTGTTGCCAACTTAATCCCTTCTATGACTAAATTCAGTTTTTTTTCGAATGTCCGCGCTACAACACCACGCGGTCGTATTCGCAACTAAATTCAAAGTGATCGACCTCTGTACTCTGTGATTGAAATTAATACTAATAGACCGAGAGCTAGTGACAATTTTTTGGTGTTATTTATTCAAGGCCTTATTTTTGTGAAGATGTTGAGGGAGGCATATTAAGGTGCCCTGAGTAAGGGATTTTGCTAGATAGCGGTATGGGAAGGATGCAGACCGCCCCCAACATGTAACAAAAAAAAATGGTCACAATTATTATTACTTCAAGGCTGAAATTGTTTGTGTAACTTGTCGGTGACCCAATAATGCCAATATAATATTTGCAGATCGATTGGTCAGTATTAAAGGGGTGGCAGATCACCATAAATGTGTCATGTACTCGACGTAATTTATATTATTAGTCCAAGGTTCAAATTTTAATATGTTGTTACGGCGACTGTTTTAAGCATAAATTTCAATTTGCAGAACAAAACGTCGGTAATAACCCCCTCTCTTAGAGGGAAACTTGCTCGCCTAGATGTTTCTATCGTTCTGCAAGTGGATTAATACCGACATTTGTTTTGCAAATTGAAATATATGCTTAAAACAGTCGTCGTAACAACATATTAAAATTTGAACCTTGAACTAATAATATAAATTTCGTCGGGTACATAACACGTTTTGGGTAATCTGCCACCCCTTTAATACTGACCAATCGATCTGCAAATATTATTATGGCATTATTGGGTTCACCGACAAGCTATACAAACAAGTTCAGCCTTGAAGCAATAATAATTGTGACCATTTTTTTTGTTACAAGTTGGGGGCGGTCTGCATCCCTCCCATACCGCTATCTAGCAAAATCCCTTACTCAGGGCATTTTAATATGCCTCCCTCAACATCTTCATAACAATAAAGGCCTTGAGTAAATAACACCAAAAAATTGTCACTAGCTCTCGTTCTATAAGGCCGTGAGCTCAAAAAGAACTCCAAAGAAATTAATCAGTGACGCAAATCACTAACCAGTTCGCACACACACACACACACACACACACACACACATACAGACATCAGTCAAAAAATGATCTTAAACGATTGCTAGGGTTTCAAAACGTGAAAATCTGTTAAAATCTCGAAATATTTTTTTCGGACTAAATCCATTACTTCCCTACCATAGTAGAGGTGGGAAGTAAAAAAACAAAGTTTGTTTATGGAAAGTAATTTGTGCTCAGGATTTGCTCGCGGTCAGTGCCGACTCACGAAGGCTCGGACATTCATTTTTTCCCGTGAGCGGCTCATGAGCCGCTCAGCTCGCAAGTGTATATACGCGGTTTTAGAGGTGGCAACACTGGTACGGAAATTTCTAACACCACGTCTACCAATAGCCGACAACAAAATACACTAGCAAACGTTTGAACGATAGATGCCAGCGGACAGGACAACATAGGACGATATTGTGTTGTGATTTACAAAATGTCGAACAGTATTGCGCTAATAAAAAAAAATACAATCCACTATTTCATTGTTTTTATTTCAGTCACGTCTGACGAACAGACATTTTGACGTCTTGTTTTAGGATTGGTTTCAATCGAGGTTTCAATTCAGTGCAGCGATATTTCGATACAATCGAAGCTCTGACTTTACACATTGTCATATTACACATATAAATGTCTGTCCGTTCCGTATTAACATTGGAAATGTTTATGTTCGTATATGGGGGCAGAGTTACGAGTTTTCGTTCAAGGCCAAAAGACAACGGTGTCGCGATCAAGTGAGGAGCAATCATGCAAAATTGAACAAGTGCAATTTTTTCGAAACGTGTTTTATATCATGTCTAGTTAATTGAGAGGTATTTGCGACGATCTGCGGTGTTATTTTTGAGCAAATGTTAATAAATACTGTAGAAAAATCCATTTAAAAGTTAAGTAATCAAGCAAAAGTGAACGCGTATATAACAGAAGAATAATAGGGTTATTCCTGACAAAACTAAACAGTGCATTGATAAATATTGTGTGTATAATAAACAGTTAATTATGTTTCATATATGCTGTTATCATTTCCAATGTCCTCGATGGTTGCAAGGATTGCGAAATCTGTGAATTTTTTTTGAAATCTAAGTTATTTCATGTTTCGGCCAGTCTCGTTTATCAAAATAATGTTAGAAATATTAGGATCTTTTTGTGTACTACTAATTCTCGCAGAACTTAATTATTGTAAGTCCTGAAGAAGACACTATTTTTATGTGTCGAAACGTTGACATTAACAATTTTAACGATTAAATTTATTACGTTCGTTTTTGTGGTATTGTAACCTGTTCAGCAAATTGCAAAAAACGACGTTTTTTAAATTTTTATCAAATTTATAGCGTTACTTAATAATAATGATTATTAAAGATTTTAGACTATGGAGAAATATATTACGCTAATGGCCGGTGTATCGTGCATTTTAATCACGATGTTTTTTAATCACACTGTTGTGTGTGTTTTAAAGACCACCAACAGCTAAAGTTATTTGGGCCTAGCACCAATGCATATTTTCATTTAATTCTTTTTTTTTTTAATAATAACTTGAAAATCCAATTGACACTTTTACCTGCAGCTCTTGGGTTAGAACCCGGGAACTGGGGACTTGTAATAGAGGAACCATAGCAACGCCATGTAAACAACAGCATTGCTACACGCTCGGCCATTCTCAAGCCCTAATCACACTGTTAAATGACGGGTTGCTATGGTAACGAAACGTAGCAATAAGAATTTAACAGCGTGATTAAAATGTACGGATAAACCGGTCATAAGAAAAATTATAATAGCAAACTGAGATATTCCTTACTTATTTATTCAGTGTTTTTATATGAAACCTGTGTTCTGAAGTTAATTTTTGAAATTTTAAAGTTTAAATCACTCACCCTACAGCAGCAGATTCCAAACAAATTTACACGAGTATAATTCTTTGATTTGGGTGGTGTTTCAAAAGAATTTCTTCAACAAAAATCATCTTATTATTTCTGTATAATGAGTTCACAAAGTAATAAAGAATATGAATGCAGCAAAGTTAACCGTCCATAAAGTTGAATTTGAACTCAATAAAGGAATCTATAAATAGTACAATATATCTCAGGTCATAGTACAAAGTGGCTTATGTCAGATTTTTGATAAAATCAAATTCAAGATGATTTAATCGTCCAAATGGGTCATATTTTTAGAAACTTTTATTTAACTTCAATGTATGTTAGTTTGTGGGTTTGTGTGTTTGTGTACGTCAAAACTGGCAAGTCAATTTTGAACGACTTCCACGTATCCGATCGAATTTTGTGCACATATGTATTCCCGATGACAATACATGAATAAATCGTTTTTAGAAATAAATTCAACCCCTAAGGGGTTCAAACGGGGATGTAGGGTTTTTTTGACTAATCAACGCCCAGGCCAAATCGCTGAAGCTAGAAACTTGAAATTTGGACAGTTGGTTCCTTTTCTAACGTAAGCATCCACTAAGAAAGGATTTCTCGAAATTCAACCCCTACGGGTGTCAAAGGGGAATCAAATTTAGAAAGACTAAAATGAACAAAATAAAATATTAGTAAAAAAAACTTTTTAGAGACAAGCTTTTATTGAAATGTAGGTACTAAAAAGGAAAAAAATAATATTTAATAATTTTGGTTCATAATTATTATAAAAGCGGGTGTTGCGACTAATAAACTATCATAGAGATTACAACCTCCGTTTTTATAATAATTATGAACCAAAATTATTAAATATTATTTTTTCCTTTTTAGTACATTTCAATAAAATCTTGTCTTTAAAAAGTTTTTATTTACTAATATTTTTTGTTTTAAGACCATCAACTGGTAAGGTTATCCTAAGACCAAAAATAAAGTGACACTTTCGCCAGCTCTGGAAATTCGAGATTTGTAACAGACGAGTTGTTCATTTTTCGGACAGCTGTGTAGTGGAAACGGTATCTTAAGATAATCAGCTGATATAATCTGTTGTTTATAAAATAAATCAATTCAAAATGAGCCACTTTTCCTTGCGCCGTCAGATATAATATGGGAGATGTGATAATGAAAGCATCAAAACCTGCTATGCGCAATGTACAAAAGCTCTATGAAGAAACGAAGGCCAGCCAACCGTATAGAGCTTCGTACTCTAGATATGCCAGGTTCGGCTCAAGTACCAGAACAATTAGTGAATAATGATGCTGGGTTGCTTAACGCTTTGTCCGAAAATCTGATTTGACAATGACGACAAGACATATTTGTTTCCAAAATAGTAGATTATATTATATCTAGTTGCGTAATGAGGCATATTACTGACGAGTAATGACTGTCATCTGAGTCATAATATACGATGTTGTGTCTTTTTGAGTCAACATTAATACTCTACATAGTTGACCACAACATTGTTTTGTTTTGGAGTTTCTATTAGTTACGCTTTTGAAACAAACAAGTAATTCAAAATTATAATCTCGTCGGGTAACAAGTACTCGAGAAACGAATAGTTACTTTTCTTGCATCTCTATTATTTAAAGGTAAACAAAATAGTTTTAGTAAAGTCGAACATACATTTTCTCTTCTCTAAAACAATATTTACAGCACAAAATACTTTATACTTTGTTGTCGACATTGTAGGTACCTTTATTATAGTTCATTCGATGTTTGAACTTTACTTCGTTCCTGTAGGACCATGTACATGTGTAAGGGTGTATGAATTGATTAGCATAACAAAGTGAAACCCTCTCACTGAGTAAATATGTAGACTCCATCTGTCAGTCGTATATGGTCGTTTCCTGTCGGTTTAATAAATGCAGAAACTGAAGTTCGAATTCTACCGAGCGTAAAGCAAGGTTTATACGAAGCCAGCGCTGGCTTCCAAGTCCCAGTGGGACTGGCAACCAGCGTTGGCTTGGTATTAGCCTCGTATAAACAGTTTTTTAAGCCAGGCCAGCGCTGGCTGCCAACGCTGGCTTGGTATTAGCCTCGTATAAACAGTTTTTAAGCCAGGCCAGCGCTGGCTTGGTATTAGCCTCGTATAAACAGTTTTTAAGCCAGGCCAGCGCTGGCTTGGTATTAGCCTCGTATAAACAGTTTTTAAGCCAGGCCAGTGCTGGCTCCCAAGTCCCAGTGGGACTGGCAGCCAGCGCTGGCTTGGTATTAGCCTCGTATAAACAGTTTAAGCCAGGCCAGCGGTGGCTGCCAGCGCTGGCTTGGTATTATCCTGATATAAACAGTTTTTAAGCCAGGCCAGCGCTGGCTTGGTATTAGCCTCGTATAAACAGTTTTTAAGTCAGGCCAGTGCTGGCTCCCAAGTGCCAGTGGGACTGGCAGCCAGCGCTGGCTCGGTGTTAGCCTCGTATAAACAGTTTTTTAAGCCAGGCCAGCGGTGGCTGCCAGCGCTGGCTTGGTATTAGCCTCGTATAAACAGTTTTTAAGCCAGGCCAGCGCTGGCTGCCAGCGCTGGCTTGGTATTAGCCTCGTATAAACAGTTTTTAAGCCAGGCCAGTGCTGGCTCCCAAGTCCCAGTGGGACTGGCAGCCAGCGCTGGCTTGGTATTAGCCTCGTATAAACAGTTTTTTAAGCCAGGCCAGCGGTGGCTGCCAGCGCTGGCTTGGTATTATCCTGATATAAACAGTTTTTAAGCCAGGCCAGCGCTGACTGCCAGCGCTGGCTTGGTATTAGCCTCGTATAAACAGTTTTTAAGCCAGGCCAGTGCTGGCTCCCAAGTCCCAGTGGGACTGGCAGCCAGCGCTGGCTCGGTGTTAGCCTCGTATAAACAGTTTTTTAAGCCAGGCCAGCGGTGGCTGCCAGCGCTGGCTTGGTATTAGCCTCGTATAAACAGTTTTTTAAGCCAGGCCAGCGCTGGCTTGGTATTAGCCTCGTATAAACAGTTTTTTAAGCCAGGCCAGCGGTGGCTGCCAGCGCTGGCTTGGTATTAGCCTCGTATAAACAGTTTTTTAAGCCAGGCCAGCGCTGGCTGCCAGTTTTTGGGATTGGAAGGCCTATTTTTTATTGAGTCAATGTAGACAAAAGTTTTGTGGCAACTCCACCAGTTCCGTTGAACTTTGGTTAATGCTTAGGAGTGATGAAGTTATAAGGGTGGTCAGTGTCACCTGTTAAAAAACACAACCCCGTAAATTTCTGTTTTATCTATAATGATAATTTATTTATTTTTTTACAGGTGTATACAAGTTCGAAGACGATGGAAATGGACCCAAACTAACGGTTTCTGCTCAAAATTGCATCCATTGCAAGACCTGTGACATCAAAGACCCGAGCCAAAACATTAATTGGGTTGTACCTGAAGGTGGTGGTGGACCTTCTTATGATGGCATGTAAATATTTGTAATTATTATTAAACCCTGATTATGGCGTAACACAGTGGACCCTTTGTAATTCTAAAGCTTAGTTACTGTGGAAAAGTTACCAGAATCTTAAAGTAACATAAACACAAAACATATTAAGATAATGTAAGATAAATTTATTTGAAAATCACATATTGTGGGTACAAAATGTCAAAAGACATAGTTTGTTGCATTGCAGGTAGATGTCTTTGTTAGTTTAACATACGTGGTAACATTTCTACAGAAAATGTTTCTCCATCGTCATCTATCCATCCGAATCCGATCATCCTGGTTATATTAATATTTGAAAGAATTTCAGTATTTCTGAATCATAAGGTACTGGTGGCAAATATGGCTCATCTTAATTTCAAATGATTTTTACTTTGAACCCTGATTTTTTATGGAACATTTTTTATATCAAAATAACAGGTAACTATGAACTTGTCATGGGGATATAATTTTATTTTGTGAAAAAAGATTTTTTTCGAAAATAAGTGTAAAAATAACTAGCCTTACACTTGGGCCATATTATCCGCCGGTACCTTAATTACCATCCATGTTAAACAGAATTTACATTTTTCGAAGGGAAATTGTTTTTCAATGACAAGTTATTGGAATACTTTTGACAAATCCATTAACATAGCGGTCTGGCAACATTACAGTCATTGTAAACCAGGATTTAGGCTTCCTTGCTTGTACCTACAGTACTTCTATTTTATCATTGCATCGGAGTAGTTAATAATTTTCGTAATATCCCATAAGTGTTCTTTTTATTTTTTGTATCTTTAATGCCTACAGTTGGTATTTTAAAATATACCCTAAAGTGTTTAGAATGGACAAGTTTTTGAAAAACAGCTAAACAAAATTGTTTTTTGTTCTGCATAGTTTTTTAAATTTATTTTTGAAAGTATTATTTAAAATGGTGTAAAACTACGTGTCAATTTCCAAAAGTGCTCTTACATAACTTTTGATAAGATCAATAAATCTGTGAGCGTAATTATCTAAACTCTAAAATGTATACAGTAGAATTCCGATAAATGGAGCTCCGAGTTTCCATAAAGTTCGAGATATAAGTAATTTAATTATTATTTAGTATAATGATAATGGTACAGATGCCATTTTCTCTTTTTGAAAAATCGCTTTATTCTTCGAGATAACTATTTTTATTATTTTATAATCAGTGAAAAACCGTATTTATTCTTCTCTGTTTACCATGAAAAGCAATAATCAACAAGTTTTTTTTTTTACTTTCCATAACTTCACCCGTATTCCGTTGTCAAAGTTTAAGTGACTTTGGTCCCAACCAGCTCGAACTAATAAAAAAAAATGTTATATGTACACTTTTGAGGGGAGATACTAAAAAATATTTTGCAATTCTACTAGCTTATGATTTTATCAAAATATATATTTTATTAAATAAATTTATTTATAATAGGTATAGGTATACAAGGTAGATATACAATATACATACATAATATAAATTTTTCGATAATGTAATGTTCACTAGTAAATTTAGTTTTAGGTTTATTTTTTTATTTATACAAAAATATACAATAAATGAGCATCTATACAGTTTTTAACGAACTATTTTTTATCATTTTTAACACGCAAAAATTCCTAAAAACGACTTCAGTAATTTAACATTTTTCTTTTATTTATTGTAGATTATAGACGCGTCGACATCTAAGGTCATTAGCGTCTTTCAACTACACTAAATAACAATTAACTTAAAACTAAATAACATCACAAAACATCCATGAGCGCAGGTGGGATTCGAACCCACGGCAGTCCAGTCTAGAGGTTGCGGCACCAAGCATGCTAACCACTAGGCTATACTGCCCTCTAACATTTTTCTAATCATCGTTTTGACATTACAATTTATTTATGTCTTCTCTCGTAATTTTAGAAATAATTAGGTATTTAAGTTTAAAAAAAATTATTAGTTTTTTAATTTTTTCTAATAATTTAACATAAATAATATTGAAAATCGAAAAGAAACATTTTTTTAAAGCTATAGATAAATTACTAAAAATTAATTAAAATGTATAAAAATTTAAAAAATATCACGTGACTTCAAAACGCGCCAGGAATGTTTGTGACGTCGTTATGTTAAAATGTGTCTGCATTTGTTGGTATTTGTGTATATGTATTACACATACTATCAAAAATAATAAATTTTTAACTTGGTAACCATGGATACAAAGACCATAGATAACATAATGACGTCACACGCGTTCGGATTCTTTCGGCGCGTTATCGGAACTGAGTTTAAAAATTAATTTTTATTTAAATATAACTTTTTAATTAGTAAGCAAAAAAATTAAATAAAAACAGTTTTGCTATAAAACTTGTATGTGGTCCTTCCATTTAAGTAAAAAAAAAAATCACTTAAAAACCCAATTGAATGTATAAAAGTATTATTATAATTTACTAAATTTCTGAATTCCTAATTCTCTTCATTTAGTAATCCGGTTATTCCAATTTAATGTACGTTTGACCAAAATACGTGTGAAAATAAATGACATTTTTTATTAATCATACACATTCAAAGTTTTAATACCACTGGCAACAGGGTATTTCTTCATCCGGTAATCCCGCTGTTCCAGTAATGTTTGACCAAAACACATGAGAAAATAATTGATTTGTTTTGGTACAACTGGCAACAGTGTATCAAATAATCCTGACATTGAGAGTTCAATAAGCGTTACGTAATAATTAATTTTTAATACAGAAAGTTGTTTTTTTCTGAATTTTATCATTCTTCTCTAGAGTTTAACTGACTGTGGGATCGTGTCTGATCAAGTTTACTAGTTTCGATGGATATTTGTCATCTTTTAACATTAATATTGTATAGTTGAAGTGATCAGGGCCGCGCCGACCCCCCACAGCGCCTGTGTGCGAAACCTATGAAGCGCCTCTTTTTTTCACGAATCTTAATGTTTCAACTTATTTTTATTTCTTATTTGTTAATTTTGACCGAAATAAATGGCATTTGTTGCGCCTATTTTACCTACGTACTTATCGATACTCCACTACAAAGAAATATGTTGTTGTGTAAGTGTAACAAAAATAATTTAGATAGCGGCGCCCCTATTGTCTTGGCGCCTGTGTGCGCCGCACACTTCGCACACAGGGGCGGCGCGGCCCTGGAAGTGACACCGTTCGCGATTCAATTGATAATAAAATAAAGATATCGTTTTATTTTCAAGTAATAAAATAACTCTAATATTTTTGATGTGTTAACAAATGTGTAATAATTTTTTACATTGATTTTTGGTTAGTGTAAGAACTATTTGATCTAAAAATTGCAATATTTGTATAAATAACGTTATTTCACTAAAATCATCCATGTAACAATTTGTCGATTATTTTTGAGTGATAAATGATTTGTGTCAGTGATGTACTTTCAAAATTTGGAACAGTTACATAAAAAAATCTTTATTCACAAAAAGGTTAGCTCCCAATCCATGATGGAAATTAACTATTCGTGTACAACGTTCAAATTTGTGTCAGTGTTAGACTTTTATGCCGCAGTCAACTGTAAATTCAAAATTTGGAACACAGTGCCCTTACAAAAATCTTCATTCGCAGAAAGGTAAGACTTTATTTCATCATTAATATATTTTTTAAGGCATATTTTTGATTATATAATACGAACAAATTATTTATTCTGTATATCTGTAATCTCTAAATTTGAATTTTCAAGGTCAAATATTAAATAGGGTGCGTTCCATTTGGAGATCGCAACGCCTACAACGACCAAACGTAATGAGCGCGACCATAAGGCTCGAGCGTAGTGGGCGCAATGGTCGCCAAGTGGAACGCACCCTCTTCGCCAAGTGGAACGCACCCATAATGTAACGTTAAGAGACCCACAGACGATCGTTAATATTATTGTCAGTCTATTCTAACGGTATAGGTAGATATTAGTAGTTTAGTTTTTAATCGAATAAATCGGGAATCAGGAAGTACCTATGCAATATCCGTTTCGCCGAGGTTTGACAGTCGAAAAAAAGTTCAACGATAAAAATTAATCTAAGTCGATATCTCGAATAGTTTTCGAGATATTTTTTTTTTTATTTAAAAAAAATTTTTTTTAAAGATGTGCACGTATTAGAATTTTCGATTGGAAAAAATACTGAAAGTTTTAAGTTGATATTTCGATTAGTTTTCGAGTTTTAATTTTTTTTTTATATATTTTTTACAAGATAATTTATAATTATACACGAATGTGTGTTTTAACGTTAAGGAAAAATTTTGTAAGTCTGGCTGTACCTGTATTATTATAGGGTGTTTGTGTTCGGTGGGTACGAAACAACGACATTGACCCCCATTTCCCCTATTCAGTAAGTTTGAAAGTTAATCAGTTTTAACGGTAACGATAATTGCACGCACTTGAACCGCCATTGCAGTGATTGCGGTCCAAGTACAATACACTTAGGGATGGGAAAACGTTTCGAGAAAATCAAATTTAACAGGAGAAGGCATAAAAATTTAAGATTTAATTAAGCTTAATGGAAGAGAACAAAGTTCAATTTTTAAAAAGATCGGATAATTTTTACAAAAGTACATATGGCCGCCATTTTGAAATCTGACGCCATTTTATTTTTTTGTGTCCTATAAAACTCTTAAATATCAATTTTCAAAAAGATCGGATAATTTTTACAAAAGTACATATGACCGCCATTTTGAAATCTGCCGCCATTTTATTTTTTTGTGTCCTATAAAACTCTCAGATATTAATTTTCAAAAGGATCGGACAGTAGATAAACTTTTAACATGAGCATGTCGGTGACGTGACGCGAAACCATAAGTTTTTCCCCTCCCAGAAATCGTCTAACGCGCCTATAGAAGCATAGCTTCAAAAATAAATTAGATATGAATTTCTATTTATTATCAGAAATTGACTTTTTCGACGAACTTAAAAAATAAATGCTTGGGTAGCATCACTGAACAACATAGAATGACGTAACGTTTACTAGAAAAATTAATTTCAAACAAAAACATTTCCGGATATTTTCGATTATTTATAGTTTGTGCATCCCTGAGAATTTCTTTACGCTTCTATAATATTCCCACCTTGGCCCGTAATATTCTATTTCATATAAACTTAAGTACCTCGTTTAATTTAATGCACTGCGCAATGTAATACAAGTCATTAGCACAGATATATGCGTCTTTTGTTATAATTGTGACGAATCGAGCCACGTGTTGAATTTGTTTTAAACGATAATGGCGTCTGTTTGCAAATGGATGTTTCTAAAATGGCCGATTTAATCGAGTAAAAAAATCATTCATCCGTGACTCGTGCCTACAAACCAAAGTTATATTTATTATTCACTTAAATGACTGCAAACATATGAAACACCTGAGTAAGAACAATGACGTAACACAATGCTGTAATCAGGAAAAAATCATATATTCAAACCTATGTTACCGTAGGGACTTTAACCCTAAACTTTCCACTATCGCGGCGGACTGAGTGACAGTGACACATTTTCAAACGATCGACTTTCTCCCTGTAAAGCATTCTGTCACTGAAAAACCACTACATGCGAGAGTTGGAATATTGACTCTCGCATGTAGTGGTTTTTCAGTGACAGAATGCTTTAAAGGGAGAAAGTCGGTCGTTTGAAAATGTGTCACTGTGTGAGTAATGTCAACTCAGTCCGCCGCGATAGTGGAAAGTTTGGGGTTAAAATCCCTACGGTGACATAGGTTTGAATTAATGAATTTTTCCTGATTACAGCATTGTGTTACGTCATTGTTTTTACAACAGGTGTTTCATATACTGTTTGCAGTCATTATGCATTCATTTAGTTATATTTATTATTTACGTCGGATTACTTGACTCAAGAACCTTTAATTCAAATTTTAAATTCTAGTTTTTTACAAAATGGTGTTTAATCGAGTAACAATTATACATCCATACAAACCAAAATTAAAATTTTATTTTTGTCAGATTACTTGAGTTAAGTGAATCAGCTAGATTACTTGGTTTATTTATTTTATTTATTGTAGATTATGGATGCGTCGACATCTAAGGTCATTAGCGTCTTTCAACTACACTAAATAACAACTAACTTAAAACCAAATAACATCACAAAACATCCATGAGCGCAGGTGGGATTCGAACCCACGGCAGTCCAGTCTAGAGGTTGCACCGCCAAGCATGCTAACCACTAATCTATACTGCCCCCGATTACTTGGTGCAAATTCACTTGACTCAAGTAACACGAACGTCGACTTGAATTACTGTTTCATATTGTTGCCATTGGCGGCGTACCGACTTTGTTTGGGGGGGGTCTATATAGGCCCCTCGATCTAGAAGCCCGGGCCCCTGGCACGGCTTTAAATACGCCCCTGATTTCAGATAGCATAAATTGAACTGCAGTTATTTTCACATATTTGACACTAGCGGTCCCCGTCCGGCTTCGCCCGGGTGCTAAGAATGTATGATTTATTATCCTCCCCGCGAAAAATTCTCCCCCTGCGAAGCGCAGTCACCCGTCGTTCTCGCTTCGGGTACCTACGTGTCTACAGTTTATAATATTAGTATAGATAGTAAAAAAATTCTACACCCCCGTTTTACTCCCTTTGGGGTTGAATTTAAAAAAACTCGAATAGCCTATAACCTTCCTCAATAAATGGGCTATCTGACAAAAAAAATTTTTTCAAATCGGACTAGTAGTTCCTGAGATTAGCGCGTACAAACCCACAAACTCTTCAGCTTTATTTAGGGGTCGACAAGACAAGAATTCTTGTCTTGACAATAACTTCTTGTCTTGTCTTGAAAAAAAATCAAGAAATTTTAAAAAATCTTGTCTTGACGTTTTCTTGACATCTTATGTCTTGTCTTGACTCAAGAAATTTCAAGATCTTGAAATTTCTTGATTAACCGGTGACACCGTACATGGTGATTCCTCGCCGGCGAACATTTTATTGCGTTGCGTGCTAACACGGCAATCTGGTGGTTCCCCGATCTTTATTTGTTTTCTGACGAACGCAAATAACTCAGTATCTTGGAAGTATGAAATTGAAAAATACTTAAATGAGCCTAGGACAGAAAATTCTGAGAATATACTTGATTGGTGGAGAAGACACGAAAATATCTACCCGTCGTTATCGAAAATGGCCAAGGATTTTCTCGGAACGCCAGCAACATCTTACATTTGTAGGTACCTGCGGAAAGGCTATTTTCAAGACCAGCTTTAACAATAACAAAGCCAAGAAATCGGCTAGGCGTTGACTCCATAAGAAGTCTTATGTGCCTTAATTCATGGCTTATATATATGTGTGTGTGTGTGTGTACACGATAACTCTCGACAGACTTAATCGATTTAAACGAAATTTGGTACACACATTGGAACCCATCACCGCACGAAGCCTATTTAAAATGGGCCCGATCGGGCCATTTTAAGGGTAGTTTTTAGGAGTTGAAAAAAGTTTTTGGGCCCAAAAATACCGAAAAAAATCTCAGAATTGTTTCAAAATTGGAATTAACCTTTTGGAAGAGATTAAAATGTGTTGCTAAAATTTTAACAAAATCGGCACAACAGGACCGGACTTACAAATTTTATGAAAACACTAGTTCGCGGATAGTGATTTATTTGCTGACGGGTGTATTTAATTTGGTACAGAGGTTGCATTGATAATAATATTGAAATTAAGAAAAATAATATTATTTTAAGGGATGTATTAAGGGGTTAAATTTTTTGATTTTGTCCAAAAACAAACTTAAGTTCACATAATAAAGCCACAACACCTTATTAGCAAATACACTATATTATTGTCGGCAGGGTTTGGCACTGCGACCCGAGTTTTTTCATTTATTGTTTTTAATTTACATTTTTGTGAATCGGTCTAGCAAAAAATGTGTTCAATAAATTAAAATAATACGTTATGTTATGTTAAAATATGTTATCTTTTTCACAAATAAATATACGTTTTAGCGTTTTCATTGTTAGTCAAGATATTTCAAGATTTCTTGTTTTCTTGACAAGAAATCTTGGTATTGACATAACATTTCTTGTCTTGTCTTGAAATCTAAAATTACTTCTTGTCTTGATCTTGTCTTGAAATCAAGACAAGATCAAGACAAGATCTTGAAATTTTCAAGAATTTGGCGACCCCTAGCTTTATTATATTAGTATAGAAGTATAGATTCTGTTATACAGTGGATGCGTTTTTGTTTCGTACACTATTTGTATGTAAAGAGCGGCCGGCCATTAAAAGCTCGCTGCCTACATAAATGTATATTTGTGTCGGGTAGAAATACATAAACACATTATTATGTATATAAGTATGCATGTATCTATGTACTTAATATGTTGTTAATATACATATACAGGGTGAGTTCGACCACCCGTATCAGTCGTTTTTTTCGAAAACGGTTAGTCGTAGAGAGTTGTGTCAAAAATTGGTATTATAAAAGCCCTAATAAAGAATCGAATGGTGATAATTTTTTTTTCCGGGAAGGTCGGCTTCCCTATTAGTTTGCTCCAGAATGTTCAGAACTCCGGAATTATAAATGTAACGATAGGTCGAAAATGGTATTGTTGAAAAGACCTTTAAAAAATAAGCAAGTTTTGTAGGAAAATTTTTTTTATTGCTGCCACCCCTGTAAATTTCTATAAATATAAATATAAATTATTATATGTTCAAAACTCCGGAATTTTAGAAAGCACGATAGGTTGAAAGTGGTGCTGTTGAAAAGCTCTTTAAAAAATAGGCGAGTTTTGTAGGAAAAATTATTTAATTACTGCCACCCCTATTAAGTAACAATCGTTTGAAATTATTAAATCAAAATTTCATAATAACGATCGAAGTCGGCATTAAAAATCTAGGAACCTTAGACATTGTCACAAGTGTTCAAACTGTCTTCCATTTACTCTTTAATACATACTACTGAGCTCTTCTGGTTATACTTTGAGTGTACTTCTTCAGTGTTTAATGATCGATAGATAGGTAACTAGATTTTAAATGCGGACTTTTAAAAAGTTCGTTATTATGACATTTTAATTTAGTAATTTCAAACAAATATTACTTAACAGGGGTGGCAGTAATAAAAAAAAATTTCCTACAAAACTTGCTTATTTTTTAAAGATCTTTTCAACAATACCACTTTCGACCTATCGTTACATTTATAATTCCGGAGTTCTGGACATTCTGGAGCAAACTAATAGGGAAGCCGACCTTCCCAGAAAAAAATTTATCACCAATCTATTCTTTATTAGGGGTTTTATAATACAAATTTTTGACACAACACTCTACGACTAACCGTTTTCGAAAAAAACGACTGATACGGGTGGTCGAACTCACCCTGTATATAGAGAGAGACCCGATGGTAGACGTACGAATATTTCACATTTACCGCTGACATATTCGTTTCTGCTTTCCATATCCGATTAGAGCTTACAGGGTGTTTTAAATTCTATACTAACATAAATTTATTTCATCACAAATATTTTTCTAGTTTAACTTCTGCGTATACAGGGTGAGTTCGACCACCCGTATCAGTCGTTTTTTTCGAAAACGGTTAGTCGTAGAGAGTTGTGTCAAAAATTTGTAATTGAAAAGCCCTAATAAAGAATCGAATGGTGATAATTTTTTTTTCCGGGAGGGTCGGCTTCCCTATTAGTTTGCTCCAGAATGTCCAGAACTCCGGAATTATAAATGTAACGATAGGTCGAAAGTGGTATTGTTGAAAAGATCTTTAAAAAATTAGCAAGTTTTGTACGGGTTTTGTTTTTATTACTGCCACCCTTGTTAAGTAATATTTGTTTGAAATTACTAAATTAAAATGTCATAATAACGAACTTTTTAAAAGTCCGCATTTAAAATCTAGATACCTATCTATCGATCATTAAACACTGAAGAAGTACACTCACAGTATAACCAGAAGAGCTTAGTAGTACGAATTAAAGAGTAAAGGGAAGACAGTTTGAATACTTGTGACAATGTCTAAGGTTGCTAGATTTTTAATGCTGACTTCGATCGGTATTATGAAATTTTGATTTAATAATTTCAAACGATTGTTACTTAACAGGGGTGGCAGTAATTAAATAATTTGTCCTACAAAACTTGAATATTTTTATAGAGCTTTTCAACAGCACCACTTTCAACCTATTGTGCTTTCTAAAATTCCGGAGTTTTGAACATATAATAATTGATATTTATACTTATAGAAATTTACAGGGGTGGTAGTAATAAAAAAAAATTTCCTACAAAACTTGCTTATTTTTTAAAAATCTTTTCAACAATACCACTTTCGACCTATCGTTACATTTATAATTCCGGAGTTCTGGACATTCTGGAGCAAACTAATAGGGAAGCAGACCTTCCCGGAAAAAAAATTATCACCATTCGATTCTTTATTAGGGCTTTTATAATACAAATTTTTGACACAACTCTCTACAACTAACCGTTTTCGAAATAAACGACTGATACGGGTGGTCGAACTCACCCTGTATATAAATGCAGGCAAGAGCTACATACGTTTAAGAGGCAATGTCATTTTGCCTGCCTAAGTGCGATAAACTCAGAAACTATTCAAAAAGGGCGAGCGAAGCCGCGGGTACTGCTAGTGTTACCATATTGTTATATTTATAAAACAAAACGTTACAAAACTACAAAGTATTATAATAATATCTATTGGGATCCGTCAAATGAGCATATGACATCTGGTGGCACAAAATTGTTCTCAAAACGAGGGAAAATTTTATATGCTAACAGTGCAAATTTATCGTGAAATTGTTTATTACAAATATAAAACAAGTAAAATAAACAAAAAGTTTATCGAAAATGGAATTCGCGACGTTTTCTAATATCATGGCATTAAACACTGTCAGTTATTGCCTTGTAAAACTTACTTTACAGCGAATTATTTTCAAATGAAATGTGTAAAAACTGTATTTATGAATTAAAAAAATATTTTATATTAATAATAAGATGTAATTATTATCATACTGCACTACAATAGTTGAATCCCTGATGATTGACAAAATTATAGGATTAACTTTGTATACAAATATTTTGAGGTTAGTAACTTACCTACTTATTACAATATAACTTATTATGTTACAGTTATGTGTTTACATTATTCACCTAACCCAGCCTTAAAGGCGCATTGAACGCGGATGATTAATTTCGTGGAGATTTTCTTTTTATTTTGATGTTTTTAAGCAATATGTCGTAAAGAATACTACTTTTGACAGTTCATTTTTCTCGTTATATTTCCGACATTTGATAATTTGCCCGGCTTTGAAAATCCGTTCTCCTTCAACGAAATTCCTTTGTTTAGGATTTGTACCGGCCCAATCACAAATTGCACTTATATTTATCATTTCTTATCACTTTGAAAATCATAAAATTACACGCAAAAGTATACCCCGTATTTGAAATTTCCCCCCCTCTGCGCCATGTTTTTTAAACTCCACCTATCTGACGGATCCCAATATATAGTTGAACAAATTTATAGTTAAATGAATCTTTGTACTGAAATTCTTTAGTATTTTTTTCAAGTCGACAAAGATTATTTTTGTGAATTTTGGGAAACTTTAAATTAATACAACTTCAAAACCAGAAGAGATACAGACGTTTGTTTGTGCTCATTGGATTCAGTGTGTTTTTTTGTACAAGTGTGGTGAGTTTGAAAAAGTTCTGACAGATTTCGAATTTTATCAAAAGTTTTTTCCTCAACCCTGTTCAATATTTGGATACCTATGCAGCTTTTTGTTTATTTTTAACCGACTTCAAAAAAAGGAGGTGGTTCTCAATTCGGTTGTATTTTTTTTTTATGTTTGTTACTCATAACTCAGCCATTTATGAACCGATTTTGAAATTTTTTTTTTATTTGAAAGGATATACTTTCAGATTGGTCCCATAGAAATTTTATCAAAATCGGTTCAGTAGTTCGGATGATTTTAATAAAAGTAAGTAACGGCGGGTGATTCTTTAAGGTAAATGCCACTTTTTGACATATCAGACAGCGTAAGAAAGTCGGTTCGACGGTTTAATAAAAGTGGGTAACTGCGTGTGATTCTTTTAAGGTAAATGTCACTTTTTGACACTAAAAAGTAAAAAATAAAAAACTTTTTAACAAAAAAAAAAACTCCTTCAAAAAACCACTAAAAAGAGGAAAATAATGAAATTTTGAGGTCTGTGCCAATTTAATAAAATATGAAGTTGGTTAAAAAGATGATATTAATCACTATACTATACTTTTTAACCGACTTCATATTTTATTAAATTGGCACAGACCTCAAAATTTCATTATTTTCCTCTTTTTAGTGTTTTTTGAAGGAGGTTTTTTTTTTTGTTAAAAAGTTTTTTATAAAAGTAATATTGTCACAATTTATAAATAATTAAACACAAGACTTAAGAGTTGAGGAGGACAGTATGGCTCAGTTGGTAGCGTCGCAGCCTCTGAATCAGACTGTCGTGGGTTCGAATCCCACCTCTGCTCATGGATGTTTTGTGATGTTATTTAGTTTTAAGTGATATATTATGATATTTGTTGTATTTAAGACGCTAATGACCTAAGTTGTCGACGCGTCTATAATCCACAATAAATAAAATTAAGAGTTGAGTTTCTGTGGACACAATATGCATAATATAATGATATTCCAATTGTCCACACCGCATTCACATAACATTATTAAGTAAGTGAATAATTTTAGTCAATCAACAGCAAGGCTGTCATCCTGATTCTTTTGGCTATCATAAGAAAAAATCAAATGCCACTGCTGGGAATCAAACCCGAAATACTCAACGACGCCATAACTGCTGAACGGATCTGATTGAAATTTTGCATAGTATATTATTTATGACTCGACTGGGCTGGCACGTGCGCCTGGTCGGACAGGCGATCGCCTTACGGCGCCATATTTTTAGGGCGGCATATTTTTGTTGCAGCGAATTTTTCGTGCGGTATTCTACTTTTTAAAAATTATTATATTGTTCGAGTTTTCACCGATTCTTAGTCCACCTTCTACTACTAGATAAAAGATGTCGCATGTCGCCCAGCCGTTCGGCGCAAATACCATAAGTTGTAAAGGGGGTATTTATAAATTACAGGCAGCCAGGCAGCGTTTATTCGTGCACTGTGTACGTATAGAATTACATTTGTTTTTTATTTGTTAAGTAAATAAAATATATCATCGGTTTATTAATTTTTTTAATATGTGAAGGGGCGGTAAAAGTTGTATTCGCCTTAGGCGGCATATTTTGACGCGCCGGCCCTGTGACTCGAAATATTCGACACAAGTAGTTTTACTTTTTGGCCACAAAGATATGTATTCGCGAATCGCGTACACTCTGTATATTCGGGTAGCGTACCTACACTCGTGAAAGGTTTATACTTTCGGGTCGGGTTTATATAATTATTATACATACATCCGGTGTATATATGCAACTCTTCAAAATGCTAATAATGATAATTACTAAGAGTAGTCGACGAGCGACTATGAAAAAAAGATGCGACAACTAGACCGCCGTCGAATAACCCAACCTTGCTGTTATCTTTATTATCTGAAGGTCTGATTGCTGTAAAAACACTGATCTTTAATATGTGGATTGTGAATGGCGGTTATTGGGTTCCATGCGTCTTGATCCCCGAACAAAATATCCCCGACAAAATATCCCCGACAAAATATCTCCGACAAAATATCCCCGGACAAAATATTCCCATGACAAAATATCCCCGTGATAAAATATCCCCGAATGAAATAACGACAAAATATCTCCAATTAGAAAAGACAAAAAACAAATTTATTGATAGAAACAAATTAATTATTAACAATGAATATTTATTGAAAAATAAATTCAACCCGATTCGTTTGATATTAAGTCTATTTATAGAAAAAATAACGCTGAATCGACTCCAACACCCCGCACTTTTAATTTCAAATAATATGAACAGCATCTGAGAGATTTTTGATTTTTCTTAAAAATGCCAAAAGGAAGAAAACCCCCCTCTTTGTACAAATTTGCGAAATTTTTGAAAAATAAATTCGATATGATTCGTTTGATATTAAATCTATTTATAGAAAAAATAACGCTGAATTGAGGGAACGGTTTAAATTGGGGAGCTTGTTTTTCAGGAAAATCGTAGAAATTTTAAATAGTTGAGGGAACGATTTAAATAATTGAGGGAACTATTAAAATAAATTATTGAGAGAACGATTTAATTTGGGGAACTTGTTTTTCAGGGAAATCGTGGTAAAATTGTAAAAATAGTGGAGGGAACGATCTATTGTGAATACATTTAATACGAGGATATTTTGTCATATAGATATTTTATACAGGTTTATTTTGTCATGGGGGACATTTCGTCCGAGGATATTTCGTCCGGGGATATTTTATTATGAGGATATTTTGTCATTGGGATATATTTTCCGGGAATATTTTGTCAGGGATATTTTGTTCGGGGCTCAAGACGCCTGATACCGGTTATTGTATATGAAACCAACTTGTATATCGCCATATTGATGGACCTTAAAGCGCGGATCGCCATATTGATGGGGACCTTTAAGCGCGGATCGCCATATTGATGCGGAACTTTTAAGCGCGGGCTGTTGAGATTGGCTGATATTTTTTTATGAATGGCGGCCATCTTGTCAAAACTAACTTGTGCAGCGCCATATTGATGCGTGACTTTAAGCGCGGGCTGTTGGGATTGGCTGATAATTGTTTATGAATGTCGCAGAGACATTTGGCGAAGTGCCTTGGGCGAGAGTAAAGTGCCGACATAAAAAGCTGTGTTGTTCAGAGACTAGGCGACTATCCGCAATCGATTTATTAGAGATCAGTGCTCTGATTGCATTAAAAGAACCCCCTATGTACTAGGCAAACAGTGAAAGAGAGAGGATACTGAATACTGATTTCGTGGATAGCTTCCGACAATTCGCATGGAAATCAAGCAAGGGTTGTTTTATTGTGCCTCACCCTTTAAAACACTGACGGACGATATTAATAGTACCTACGCCATTTTTAAAATTATCAACTGCTATGTTTATTTTGACCTAGTATTAGTTCATATTGTTAATTTATTATTATATTTAATAATAAATTGAACATCCAATGCATACTTCAGCCAATTCTGAGGAAAAGTTTGTACCTATGTTTGTTTGGCGCGGATAATCTCAGGAACTGTTAAACCGATTTGAAAAATTCTTTCACTATTTAAAAGCCTACTTCTTCCCAAATGACACAGGCTTTATATTTTTGTGCTAAGACAAAACGGGGATGAGCAATGAGCGAAAATGTAAACCAAGTCAGGGATGCCGCTATAGCGATCTGAGCTAAATTTTTATACGCTGCAGGCCAAACTATAAACACTAAAGTGATATATGATATGATATATGATACATTTTTTGCTCTTGGTTGTTTTGTTGTGGGTGAAACCGAGCCAAAAAGCTAGTCAATTATAAATACGGCCTTGATATTTTTATTATAATGCGAATGAAAGCGTTATTTGTTTATACTATATATCATACTTACATATTTTGCATTAATATCTAGTAATATTTCCCATTCCCAATACTGAATTGATCAAATGTCGGCAGACAGTTGTAGTTTATGGTTAGACAAACATTCTAAGAATACCCCGTCTGTATGGATAATCAATGATAACATTGGGTCGACATTTGTCTCCTAAACAGTCCTACTATCGTTGTGTAAATGATGCTTTATATCAGTGGACCCAAACTTTTTTTAGAAAAAATAAACCGTTTAACTTAAATGTTTTTTTACCTATTTTTATTTTCTAGTTTTTAGTTTGATTTCTGGCCCGTATCATTATGCAAACTCCTCATCCTTTCAACTGTCCACCTCCTGCCTCCATCATCAGATCCTCGTTACCAAGTTGAAATTATCATAATATTGTATTGTCACGGGAACTCAATGCGTGTGTGCAAAGTTTCATAAGAATCGGTTAAGTAGAAGTAGTTGAAAAAGCTGTCGCAAGATTTGAAACAAAGATAGTAATAAACAAACAAACAAATATACGGGCTCAAGCTAAATAAAACCGTTTAAAAATGTGTAACGGGAAAGAATGTTTGGAATGTATCCCCTCTTCACGTTGTTTATTAATGCCCTATCTATGGGATATTTCATCTTCAAATTAGCTGAATAAAGTTACGCGTAACCAAGAATATTTGTATGGCTAAATTTTTTGAAGTGAAAACTTCCTTAGGCGCGCTTTGCCTGGGCTGTTACAGTGATGTGAAACGCACCCGACAGTGACAATCGAGGCTACTCGGCACAAACACGAACACGTATTTGCAATATGCTGGCAATAGTGCGTAGTTCATAAATGTGCTAATAGATGACACTAAAAACTTAATACGTGTGTGTGTTTTAAAGACCACCAACAGCTAAGGCTATTTGGGCCTAGTACCAATTCATATTTTCAATTCATCATTTTTTAATAATAAATTGAAAATCCAATTGACACTTTTACCAGCTTTCGGGCTAGAACCCGGGAACTAAAACTTAATACGAGTAAAAAGTCATTTGTAGTTCACAAGTGCGCTAACAGATGACACTAAAACTTAATATAATTGTTAAGGTATTATATTCATTAAATTGAATTGTATATTATGTCGATTTTAATATATTTATGATTAAACTGTGTGATTAAAAAATTATATATACGTATATTTTAAAATTAGAAAATCTGAAGTTTTCACTTCTGTCGTGTGGTCATAAGCACACACCCATTTTTTTTTTGTAGTAACCGCTTTTTAGCCGAGCATTTTCTTTTTCGCATCGGCGTAACGTTTTGTAACAAAATTAATGCAATTCCCAATTTTTGACGTCTTACCCAACAGAGCGAGGTGGCATACTGCCAGGTTGGATCGTGGGGAGACTATAGCACCCAAGGGCTTGAGAATAGCCGAGCGTTTAGCAATGCTGTTGTTTACATGGCGTTGCTATGGTTCCTCTATTACAAGTCCACAGTTCCCGGGTTCTAGCCCGAGAGCTGGTAAAAGTGTCAATTGGATTTTCGATTTATTATTAAAAAAATGATGAATTGAAAATATGAATTGGCACTAGACCCAAATAACCTTAGCTGTTGGTGGTCTTTAAAACACACACACACACACAATTATGGCACCAACCAGCAGATTAAATCCAGCAGATTGTGTCGTCTGTAGGGGCTTTTATAGTAATTCATTCTCTGTGATCGTATGTTCAGACGTGACTTATTCCAGCAAAAAGAGTAAATTGAATGGCATTTTATTTTACAATACGTTGAAAATCTCTTTGACAGGTTACTAATATCGTTCAATGTCGCCCTCTGTAAGTACTTTCTATTCAGCAATATCTCATGACATGATAACAGAAGATGATGCAACCTGCGTATTTTACTATGTCAACTACACAAAAGGATGCCAACAAAAAATGGTCTTTTTTCTGTTTTGTGCATAAAATAGGTACAGGTGTAGCGGAAAATCTTTCACATAACTTGACAAGTACAAACGACAGGTTTTTATTTGCAAACAAGCCGTGAGGTGGGTCGTTTATTAGGACTAAAGTGCGACCCTTGAGGTCCACACGACGAACTTCCCAGTTTGATAAATATTTAATAATAATAATTAAATTAGATATTACACAGAAAAGTAATCATTTTAATCATTAAAACATAATTATTATTTATTTTTAACAATAATTAAAAAAAAAAAACGGCTGAACCGATTTTTATAAAATTTATGTCGGATCAAAATGACGTTAACACGCCTCTATTGACATCCTTACGAAGTCGATATAATTTTTTATTCGCGAGATATTGTGTAAAATCTACTTTTTGGAGTCTATTTGGTTAAGAAAAAAGAACGGCTGAACCGATTTTGAAAAAATTTCTTTCATATCATATTTACGTTAATACGCGTCGATTGGCACCCTAACGTAGTCGATATCATTTTTCATTCTCGAGATTACGTCTTAGAAAGAAATGGACACACACACACACAGACATCTTTCTAAAAATAGTGTAAAAAAAAATTTATTAAAAAACAAAAAACCCGACTGCGTAAAAATCGAACTTAAAAGATGGAAACAAGATCAAATGATAACATGCAGTCGGAGGCATAGTAGTAACAAATTGAACAGAAATACCTCCGACTGCATGTTATCATTTGATCTTGTTTCCATCTTTTAAGTTCGATTTTTACGCAGTCGGGTTTTTTGTTTTTTAATAAATTTTTTATTTCAAATGTTTTTAGTTAAAAATAAATCGATATAGATCCTAAACGGTCAGTCGAATCGAAAAATGTTGAGGGAAAACTAAAAATGAATTTTAAATACCTATTCAACGATACCCCACTTGACATAGTTTGTTGACTTTCATTTTTTTCATTTTCACAATATGGCGTCCTCTAGTCGCCATATTGAATTTTCACTAACGTCATGTCTTTAGTGACACTCGCCGGACTAAGGAGAATCGATTCACACGTCAATCGATTCTCCTTAGTCCGGCGAGTCATAAAATCGGCCCGTTTGGTCTGTATAGTGCTTCAAAGGAACATACAAACATACATACATACATAGACTGTTAAACACATTACCACTCCTTTGCTTCGCAGTCGGGTAAAAATAGTGTAGTGACCTTGAAACATAAAAAGTTGTTATACATTTTGATTTCGATTTTCGAACCCATTACAATAACTTCCAATGGGAAGTTAATAATATCGCGAAATAGTGGACAAAGTTGTCATCAATAATAAACTATTATTATTAGGTGGAGGGGAAGGGAGAGGGGGAAAGGAGGGGATGGAGAGAGCGAGAGCGAGAGGGAATCATGTGTCAGAATAGGTTTGTCCAGACAGGGTAAACGCTGTAGTAAAGATACGTGTGCAAATATTATATCCGGTGCGCGCTATACGTGAAACTGAGTCCCTATTCCACAACTAATAGTGAAATCCTTGTTTGCTCGTACTTACTTTACAGCGCTATTAGTCGCCTGTCTACAGTCGCGTGTAACAAAACACGGCCACTTTTACTTTCTTTTTGAGCGGTGACAAAAAAAAAATTGACTACTGCGATTGTACATCGGAAAGGAGAACATCATAATTATTAATGAATTTAATCCACAAGGCATCCACTAGGTAGTGAATAGTATTTCTTAACATATCAGTCAGCATATTATGCCAACATGATTATTAAACGTCAAACGATTGTTATAAGATATATAAGGAAAAAATCAGAAACCAACCGAAATTCCCAGTTTCCGGCTGGTTGAGTTGCCACTTACTCACACGAGTGCCCCGAAAGTGAAATCTGTTCCTTCCCCATATAAGATTTCACTTTCGAGGCACTGTTTGAGTAAGTGGCAACTCAACCAGCCGGAAACTGGGAATTTCGGTTGGCTTCTGATTTTTTCCTTATATATCTTATAACAATCGTTTGACGTTTAACAGTCATGTTGGCATAATATGCTTACTGATATGTTAAGAAATACTATTCACTACCTAGTGGATGCCTTGTGGATTAAATTCATTAATAATTATTATATTGTTGTCCACAATTACCTAACTCATATATTGTTATTTAAGGAGAACATCTTTTGAAAATGCCAACCACGCGTGTTGGCGAAACGTCAAGAACCGAAAACTTGAACAAACGACGACCTAATATCCCAAAAAACTCGTCAAGATTAAACTGTTGGAAATTACGAACTTACTTTAAAATTGGTTGAGGCTTTCGCGGCCAGTTGACGAGCTGGCGTTGTCCTGATTCGGGTCTATAGGCCGTCGTTGGTTGAAATTGCTTCCTAACGTTTCGCTAGCATGAGTGGTGAGCTTCTTCAGAGGTCCTTCCATCTCCGATGCTGAATGTAGAATGACAAATTCTCGGGCGCAGGTTGTATTTTATACCTGTGGGTAGGGGGCGGAGCTTGTTTCGCTTCGGTTGACCTCGTGATATGAGTCAACGGCTACCACAACAGACTGGTCAGAGAAGCCATCGAGATTCACAAACATCCTAATAATTTCAACAGAAAGGAGGAAACCCTCAAGCTCAACCAGATCTGGAACCCGATACTCAGGCACTCCCGAGTAATGCCGACCGATATCACGAGGTCAACCGAAGCGGAACAAGCTCCGCCCCCTACCCACAGGTATAAATACAACCTGCGCCCGAGAATTTGTCATTCTACATCCAACTACGGAGATGGAAGGACCTCAGAAGAAGCTCGCCACTCGTGCTAGCGAAACGTTAGGACCAACCAACGACGGTCTATAGACCCGAATCAGGACAACACCAGCTTACTTTAAAATACTTATAATTCTTAATTTTTTCAAGCACTTTAGTGAGAGCTCGATGCTTTTAAGCATTTTTGAAAGCGAAACTGATTGTCGCTTGAATAAATCGAGCATTTATGGTTTGATGCTTTGCCCAGCTCTGGTGCTCGAATTCGCGGACCGTTTCTTTGCTTCGGGTGTGCAATTGCCAGTGTTATGCAAACATATATAAAGATAGGTAGGCGCCTATTATGGAGCGTCCGCCTGTTCTATAAGTGGCTATAAAAGGGTCTCAAAAGACACTGCGAGATTTTGATTTAAAACAAACCACGATGCTCGAGAAACTGCTCTGTATGTGTTGGGATTATACAGGTGATTTATAATATGTGCAAATATTCGATAGGTGATTGGGGTGGTTATTTTGAGAGCAAAAAATTTATTCTATTTTTTTGTAATTTATAAAGATTTAAAAGGCATTGTCAGATTTGGTCCAAATGTTTGCCTATTATAGTCAAAAAAGAATCGTGCTGTAAATACAGACTGTTTACTAAACATAATGAGAAAACTTAAGGGGTGATTCCTTGGGTAATTTTAAGAATATTTTGTCCTTTAATGCGTTTTCGGAAAGACGCTTTGTTTTAAAAAGGTAGGTACAGAGCGATAAAAGTTTTTCTACAAAGACAATATTTTATTACATAAGTACAGTGAAGCTTCTTAATCTACAACAACTACTAAAAAAAAGTTTAACTAACTATCAAAGATAGAAAATACAAAACGCATGAATCTATAATTTATTTTATTTATTGCAGATTATAGACGCGTCGACAACTTAGGTCATTTGCGTCTTAAATTACATTAAATAACAACTAACTTAAAACTAAATGACATCACAAAATATCCATGAGCACAGGTGGGGTATAAAAAATGTTTGTACCTACCACAAGTGCTGCCTCTCGTGGATAATTGAAGGAACTACTCTCAGGAAAATGGCTCATTAACAAAACAGAACAAAGCGGCTTTCCGAAAATCATGAAAGAACAAAATGTTCTTAAATTACTCAAGGAACTCCTTGAATTTTTGGCATGTATTTAGTAAACACCCTGTATAAGAAGGCAGTGTCCATCTATTATAGAATATGTCACAGTAAGGGATACCCAAATAGATACTAATGGACCATTCGATGCAACCAACAGCTGGGACCAGAGCGCTATCTTATTTATGTGTAATTTGCAGCAATAGTAACTAAACAATATATACCTACCGTGCCGCGTCGTACCGCACAGTTTAGTCATTTCCCATGTTCCCTTGCAAGATCAGTTATTAACCGACTTTAAAAAAAGGAGGTGGTTCTCAATTCGGTTGTATTTTTTTTTATGTTTGTTACCTCATAACTCAATCATATATAAACCGATTTTGAAAAAAAAATTTTATTTGAAAGGATAAACTTTCAGATTGGTCCCATAGAAATTTCATCAAAATCGATTCAGTAGTTCGGCTGATTTTAATAAAAGTGAGTAACGGCGTGTGATTCTTTAAGGTAAATGTCACATTTTGACATATCAGACAGCGTATAAAGAAAGTCGGTTTAATAAAAGTGAGTAACAGCGTGTGATTCTTTTAAGGTAAATGTCACTTTTTGACACTAAAAAGTAAAAAATAAAAAACTTTTTAACAAAAAAAAACCTTCAAAAAACCACTGAAAACAGGAAAATAATGAAATTTTGAGGTCTGTGCCAATTTAACAAAATATGAAGTTGGTTAAAAAGAAGATATTAATCACTATACTATACTTTTTAACCGACTTCATATTTTATTTATCTGGCACAGACCTCAAAATTTCATTATTTTCCTGTTTTTAGTGGTTTTTGAAGGAGGTTTTTTTTTGTTAAAAAGTTTTTTATCTTCAGTTATAATAATTAAAACTAGTATCGCCTGTTCCGTCAGGGGAAACAGTGAAATATAGTTTTCATTCCAATATTTTGTATGGGGATTAGCACTCCTAGGGACCCGAGCTCGTACCAGTCGGTTTGTGTATGCCGCCTGGCGGATTCTAATTCACAAATGGATTTTTTGTTGTGTTGAAGACGCTAATGACCTGAGTTGTCGACGCGTCTATATAATCTACAATAAATTAAATTAAATTAGTATCGCCTAGGTGGTCGAAATTCGACCAATTGTGTCTGTAAAACGTAAAAATTGTCCCTTCCTATTTCTTTGCCTGACCCGTTAGCGTTCTTCTTCGAGGCATAATACAAATATATTTTCCGTTTACGTTGTATAGACAAAAACGTAAAAGCTTGCAACAAAACACAGCGAATCACATTTATTTGTTACATAACCTTATAAACACAAATTCAACATAACTGTACCGACAACGAAGAAATCCGACACAAGTTCCCAGTTCCCGGGTTCCAGCCCGAGAGGTGGTAAAAGTGTCAATTGGATTTTCAATTTATTATTAAAAAAAAAAAAGGTGTGGGTCTCGGGACCCCCGACAGATGTGAAACATCAAAGAAAACGTTATTGAACTCGGTGGTATTCTCTATGTAGTAGTATATATTTTTTCAAAAGCTGCAGCAACAAACTGTTATGCTGACGTAATCCTATATACTGCACACGTGTAACACCGCGTGTGCTACAGTGCATGCCTGAGCCAGTGCCGCAGTGGTGGGGAGAACAGCGGAAGGAGCGGACCAAACATTTCGTTGCATATTTCCCCTCACGCGGCTGTTCACAGCCCGACATAAGATGTTTCACATCAAAAATATGAATTGAAAATATGAATTGGTGCTAGGCCCAAATAACCTTAGCTGTTGGTGGTCTTTAAAACACAATGAATAAAGAAATCCAACAAAAGTTTGTTTTGCCGATGACTTCTACATATTGATAGTTCATAGAATCTCCGTGGTGTGTCACCAGAAGTTTTTCAACAGCTAGAGAAACAACGCTTTTGCATGTAATATTCTCCCGTGCAGGAAAGGCATGCTTTCAATGGATATTATGTGTCTATATGTTCACTTTATTTTACTTGTCGTAACGGCAACATACACGCATGATTTTTTTGTGTTGAAACTATGAAAAATGAAGACAATATAACTTTGATTATAACATGTTTTACGTGTCAGTTTGCTGGGATCAGACTGAAGTGTAGAAATTGGTGGGTGGTAATGGCATTTCTATCCCGTCTACTTTAATTTGTTGATTTAAATCGAAAGTCGCGCGCCCGACAGCCTGTCTGTCTGGCTGTGAAAAAAACACAGATAGATAATTTATATGGTCGACGGAATGCATTATCAATTTATAAATTATAGACACGATGCATTTTCCACTACGGTTACAGACAACCAGTTGTTTTGTTTATTTTTAGTGTATTTGCCATAATATGGCACATACACTATTGGCGTCGGTCGGATGGCGGGACCTAGGGGTCGGACCAAAATTTCTCGACGTTTCATAGCCTCCTGAACAATTTGGCACCATTTTTGAAAATGTTTATATATATATGTATGTATATATTTATATATATATATATATTTATATATTTATATATATATATATTTATATATATATGTGTGTACACGATAACTCTCGACAGACTTAATCGATTGAAACGAAATTTGGTACACACATTGGAACCCATCACCGCAAGAAGCCTATTTAAAATGGGCCCGATCAGACCATTTTCAGGGTTGTATTTAGGGGTTCCAAAAAGTTTTTGGGCCCAAAAATACCGAAAAAATTGTCAGAATCGTTTCAAAATTAAAATTTAACTCTTTAGTAAAGATTAAAACGTGCTGCTAAAATTTTAATAAAATCGGCCCGACAGGACCGGACTTTCAAATTTTATGAAAACACTAGTTTGTTGATACGGATTTACTTATGGAAGGGTGTATTTAATGTGGTACAGAGGTTGCATTGATAATAATATTGAAATTAAGAAAAAAATATTATTTTAAGGGATGTATTAAGGGGTTAAATTTTTTATTTTGTCCAAAAACAAACTTAAGTTCACGTATTAAAGCCACATGGCCTGTATTAGCAAATACACTATATTGTCGGCAGGGTTTGGCACTGCGACCCGAGTTTTTTATACCTATAGATACACTGTAAGAAATGCGAAGGTCGATTACATAGATTATCGATGGTACATTTGTAGCCAGCGATTAATCTGGTAATAGGCACACAAAGAGACAATGGCGTCGCAAACAGGTATCGCCTGAACATAGCGTAGATTCCATAAAAACACATTGCGCATGCGTGGTTACTAATTTTACATTAATTTGTTTTGTATTCATCCATTTTATATATGTAACTATACATTTTATTTTGTAATTTTTACACACTTTATTGGAATATTACACAAATTATGTGATTTTAATTTACTTTATGTAAAAATCACAAATTTGTTTAACTTTACAGTAAACGTCCAAGTTTTTATGAAGTTTTCTGTGTAAAAATAAATAATAATGTAAAATCACTTAGAAAATCGAGCGAATTCTACCTTAACTTTCAAAGTATTTTTACATCCATTTTTTACAATGTACATTTATCCAGTGTTCAAAGATAACTTCGTGACAAAATTGATCAGTCAGTTTTGTTATAATATTCTCCAGATGTATATAGACACTTAAAATATGAAGACGCAGCTACTACATAACCTCAAAAAATGACAGTTAACCAAAGAGATAGTAGAGTGTTGGGTCACTTCCGCGACACACCACTTCCGTGACACTCCAGCGAGTCACATTGGCAGACATTTAGGTTTGAGGGACAGTGCCTATACAGATGTTTCTTATCGAATGAATGAATTGTGAATTATAGACGCTCGACATCAGAGGTCATTAGCGTCTGTAATGTTTCTTATCAAATAATAAAAGCTAAGCCCCCCGAGGACAGTGTAATCCAGGGATCAGCGTCGCGGGCTCTGAATCAGACTGTCGTGGGTTCGAATCCCGCCTCCGCTCATGGATGTTTTGTGATGTAATTTAGTTTTATGTGAGTTGTTATTTAATGTAATCAAGACGCTAATGACCTAAGTTGTCGACGCATCTATAATTTACAATAAATAAATAAATCTAAGCCCCCCTGTAAATACGCCCCTGATTTAAAGTCGACCTTTCGCAGACACATTGTAGTTTTCTAATACATAAGTAATTTCTTGAATCTTATCAATAAATTCTCTGTGGCAATTTGTTACACTGAACAGACGGTGCATCGGTTTTCTGCATCCAGTCTCTGACAGTATAAAATCGCCTCCTGCATCTAATATATAATTCTTCCCGCTGGACCGCCTCGGTGGTTCCTGCTAGCGGTAAACGTAAAATGTGCACGTGTTGTTTTCTGAAACTCATTAACAATTAATGATTTCAAACGAATGCAAATTTTGTTCGTGTTGCATCGCGAAATAAAATAGTTTTTGCCATACTCGCTATAAAATAGTTGCCTTAAATGCATGTATGTAATCAAGGGCGTCGCCAAGGGGGGGCAGGGAGGGGCAGTTGCCCCCCCCCCCTAGAGATCAAATGTAGCTAGCCGCAAAGCGACCAAAGTGCGAGCAATTGACTTCCTTACCTATTAATAAATTCCGCATCGCATGACAAAACGTAAATAAATTCACAAGGTTTAATGTATATTGTAGAAAGTATTGAAATATTCAGAATAACATTAAGATTTTGACATCCGTTTTTAAAATCGCCGCCATTTTCATCACGACTATATCAGATTTGCCAAAACGCAAGGCCATTAAACAGTGTAAAAATATGTAGCTTATTACAATCGTCATCGAGGCAAAGACTTCCAAAGTGTAACGCTTCGTGCTCTCGGCGTTCATATTTTTTATCCTCCATAATATTGCCCCATTGCCCCCCCCTTAGTCATAAGCTGGCGACGCCCTTGTATGTAATATGTATGTATGCATGAATAGTTATTTTCGATACGTACGTGTGCTTGAAGTGAGGTATTCTAGTAGGCTTAAATTGAGGCACGAGCTAATGGACTGACGCATACACAACGAGATCGAGTGCGCTGTATATCCCCACGAGCCGTTAGGCGAGTGGGGGTAAGCGCACGACCATCACACCATCACATGTCAAGGTTCTCTAGACCTAGTACAAGCTTTTAGGCCTACTGTTCACCATCGAGATGTTTCGATAGGTCGCTCTCTGCTTTTTACAAGCTTTTATTTTAACTTCACCTGTTAGTATGTTAGTATGTTTAGGTCAAATCTTGCAGGGCTTGAGAATGGCCGAGAGTGTAGCAACGCCGTTGTATACATGGCGTTGCTATGGTTCCTCTATTACAAGTCCCCAGTTCCCGGGTTCTAGCCCCAGAGCTGGTAAAAGTGTCAATTGGATTTTCAATTTATTATTAAAAAAAAAAAATAATGAATTGAAAATATCAATTGGTGCTAGGCCCAAATAACCTTAGCTGTTGGTGGTCTTTAAAACACAAATTCAAATCTTGCAAGTCAATTTTGACCGATTTCCACATATCCGATCGAATTGAAATTTTGTACACTTATATGTATTCCCGATGACAATACATGAATCAATCGTTTTTTTAGAATTAAATAATCAATTAATTTTTAAAAATTAATGTTTTAATAGTAAAAATTTTGATAAATAAGAACAAAATAAATAAAATACCAGTAAAGACAAGCTTTTATTAAAAATATGTATCTACTAAAAAGGGAAAAATATTTTTTTTATAATTTATTTTATTTATTTATTGTAGATTATAGACGCGTCGACAACTTAGGTCATTAGCGTCTTAAATACATTAAATAACAATTTTCTTAAAACTAAATGATATCACACAACATCCATGAGCGGAGGTGGGAATCGAACCCACGACAGTGTGATCCAAAGGCCGCTACGCTAACCGTTACACCACACTGTCCTCCTTTTTATAATTTAGGTTCATAATTATAAAAGCGTGGGTCGTGACTAATAAACTATCATAGAGTTTATAACCCAGGTTTCTATAATAATTATAATCCTAAATTATTAAAAATTATTTTTTCCTTTTTAGTTTACATTTCAATAAAAACTTGTCTGTAAAAAGGTTTTTTTCTAGTAATATTTTTTAAATATTGAAAATTTAACTTTTATGTTGGTAGGTATATTATAAAAACATGAAAAAGAGAAAATTAAATAATGTTTTCACGTTTCATTATTTAGATTTGTATAGAAAAATGTACCTATGTCGAGCCACGGTTCCGGTTTTTATTGATATTTTTTTGGTAATAGTCGACCGTGTGTAGGTTTGATTCTATACAGGGTGATCTATAACGAGTGTAACAAACTTTGAGAGTAGATGGAATACTTAAAAATAATGCGAAAAGCCCTAATCAACGTATGTCCAAAAATGCTAAGCGAGATACAAGGTGCTTAAGAAATTATAATTTTTTTATAATCTGGAAAACTATAAATGGAGCTATTCATTTGGGTTTTTGGACACAATATTTTTTTGAAGTTCTTAACTAATTTACATAGGTATAGATTTTGAGTTTTTATTTTCAACATACACTGTAAGAAATGAGAAGGCCGATTACATAGATTATCGAAGGTTCATTTGTAGCCAGCAATTAATCTGGTAATAGGCACACAAAGAGACAATGGCGTCGCAAACAGGTATTGCCTGCACATCGTGTACATTCCATAAAAATACATTGCGCATGCGCGTGGTTACTAATTTTACATTAATTTGTTTTGTATTCATCCATTTTATATATGTAACTATACATTTTATTTTGTAATTTTTACACACTTTATTGGAATATTACACAAATTATGTAATTTTAATTTACTTTATGTAAAAATCACAAATTTGTGTAACTTTACAGTAAAAGTCCAAGTTTTTATGAAGTTTTCTGTGTAAAAATAAATAATACTGTAAAATCACTTAGAAAATCGAGCGAATTCTACCTTAACTTTCAAAGTATTTTTACATCCATTTTTTACAGTGTAGTTTTGGTAATAAATGTGGTCTCCACACCTGTACTAGTGACACCACTGGTGAGAGTACAAAACTCAAAATCTATAAATTAGTCAAGAACTTCAATAAATTATTATGTCCAAAAATCCCAATGAATAGCTCCGTTAGTTTTCCAGATATGTATTTAAAAAATTATAATTTTTTTAGACATTTCAACACCTTGCATCTCGCTTAGCTGGCATTTTTGGGTATAATATGTTGAATAGGATTTTTCTTGTGTTGCCGTCTAGATCTAGACTTTCTAGACTCTTGTCTTGTCTTGTCTAGATTTTCAAGACAAGACTTGCAAAAGTCTTGTCTAGAAATTTTCAAAACAAGACAAGACTTGCTTTATCTAGATCAAGACTCTTGCCAAAACTCTAGACAATTTTCAAGAGTCTAGATAAACTAAGCAGTCGTAGGTAAAGTAAACCACTCGGTTAATCTAGATTCTAGACTCAATTGAAAATAATCTAGAGTCTTGATATTAGACAAGACAAGAGTTTTTTAATTTAGACTTAGATACACTCGTTATAGATCATCCTGTATATCAAATATACCTCCACCGTCTATCCGTCCATGTGAAGGTATTTATTTGAATTTATATTGTAAACGCTTCGCTAATGTACATTGCGAAGCAAATCATGCATACGAAAAACTACTTCAATATACAGGCAGGCACGATTTTTTTAATACAGAATGTTCCTGAAAAGTCAGTTTGAAAGTATTGTTACGAAACTGTTTTCTGAGTTGGCGGAATAAATATTTATTATTATTATTGGGAATTGCTCGGCGTGGGGCGCAACGATCCTTACCAGGCCTTTACAGGCGTGGCACGGTCTGGCCTGGCCTATGCTAAGATAGGCCGTAGGACCCAAGCTTTAGGCGCCGGCAAATCTAGCTACAGCACTGTTTAACTTACAATTTTATTGTCTGACTTGTTTCTTCACACTGAAATTTCCACGAACAACTCAATAATCAAACCATACACAGAGAGATAACTGTGTTCTTTTGTTGTTTACCGCCACACCTGGCACGTGTGTATTTCTATTGTCTGATCTCTATTCACTTGTTAAACAAACACTTATTAAGGTTTCCTCGCTGTGGAAAACCAATAAAACTACCTGTTTCATGTATTTCAGTGTATTTGTGTTCTAAGGTTGCTTTTCAGAAAAAAGATTGATGCGACTCTAACAAGTAACAAGTGAAGAGCTTTGAATATGATTGTTAAAAATAGAATGGCAGTATATAAGGTGTTGAATGAATTGTGAATTATAGACGCTAGACATCAGAGGTCATTAGAGTTGAACGTGTTGATTGACCATACTGTGCTACAACGTACATAAAGCTAGCAGGGCCAAAACGTCGTATGACGAAATTAATGGTATGAGAATTAAGGGCTATTTAAAGGCTAATTTAATGCCCCTTTTTTAACCGACTTCAAAAAAAGGAGGTTTCTCAATTCGACCGTATATATTTTGTATGTTTTATGTATGTTCGCGGATAACTTCGTCGTTTATGAACCGATTTTGAAATTTTTTTTTTATTTGAAAGGATATACTTTCAGATTGGTCCCATAGAAATTTCATCAAAATCGGTTCAGTAGTTCGGCTGATTTTAATAAAAGTAAGTAACGGCGTGTGATTCTTTAAGGTAAATGTTACTTTTTGACACTAAAAAGTAAAAAATAAAAAACTTTTTAACAAAAAAAAAACCTCCTTCAAAAAGGCACTAAAAAGAGGAAAATAATAAAATTTTGAGGTCTGTGCCAATTAAAATATGAAGTCGGTTAAAAAGTATATAGTGATTAATATCTTCTTTTTAACCAACTTCATATTTTAATTGCCACAGACCTCAAAATTTCATTATTTTCCCCTTTTTAGTGCCTTTTTGAAGGAAGTTTTTTTTTGTTAAAAAGTGTTTTATTAAATTTAGAGCTCTTACCCTTAAAGGCGCTGCTAGCTTTAGTAAAAGGCGATAGATCCTGAGGAAAACTCTGAACTTGCTGAAACCCCCTGTATACTGGCTTTATATTAAACAATGGTAGCTTGCTGACGTCGTGTGGAGCTTGTTAGCTCGACTTTTGTGCAGAACACAAGCACACTCCTCTTCACAGAAATGTGGTAATGTTTCAACTGTACATTGTTTCTGCACAACATTGTTACAACAGTAGTGTAATTATTGCTTTTCATTTGTTTACAATAATAACATTGTATTATATTATACCTAGTTGCACTGTACACACATTGCTGACGCATGCGCGTTGATCATTTTCTCTATCATTGTTGTGCGAGCTTTTGTGTATCGAATATAGTATCGGAAAGTTCCGACAGGCGACACCTCGTGTAAACTATAGTTATTTTCTATTTAGAGGTCACATTAATCTACCTACTAGGCGCCGGGGTGTAAAGATTCGTATGGCGTCGGGACGTCTCAAAAGCCAGCTATAGTACGGTTGGGAAATAACAGAGAGTGAGTCATGCACTTATAGACCGAGAGCTATAGTCACAATTTGTTGGTGTTATTTATTCAAGGTCTTATTTTTGTGAAGATGTTGAAGGAGGCATATTAAGGTGCCCTGAGTAAGGAGTTTTGCTAGATAGTGGTATGGGAGGGGTGCAGAGACCGTCCCCAACATGTAAAAAAAAAATGGTCACAATTATTATTGCTTCAAGGCTGAAATTGTCTGTAGGTATAGCCTGTCGGTGACCCAATAATGCCATTATAATATTTGCAGATTGATTGGTCAGTATTAAAGGGGTGGCAGATCACCCTAAACGTGTCATGTACCCGACGATATTTATATTTAGATGAATGCATAATGACTGCAAACAGTATATGAAGACACCTGTTGTATGAACAATGACGTAACACAACACTGTAGTCAGGAAAAATTCATTAATTCAAACCTATGTCACCGTACAGTGTTGTTACTACAGTGTTGTGTTACGTCATTGTTCATACAACAGGTGTCTTCATATACTGTTTGCAGTCATTATGCATTCATCTAATTATGTATTTGGTCACGACTTTACGTGTTAAATTTGTATTTATTGGATATTTATATTGTTATTTCAAGTTTCAAATTTTAATATGTTGTTACAGGGACTGTTTTAAGCATATATTTGAATTTGCAGAACAAAATGTTGGTATTAACCCCCTTGCAGAACGTTATAAACACCTAGGCGAGCAAGTTTCCCTCTACGAGAGGAGGTTAATACCGACATTATGTTCTGCAAATTGAAATATTTGCTTAAAACAGTCACCGTAACAACATATTAAAATTTGGACCTTGAACTAATAATATAAATCTTCACAAAAATAAGGCCTTGAATAAATAACACCAAAAAAATGTCACTAGCTCTCTGTCTATTATACCTACTTCACTATTTATGTAAGCGGCACCGTTTTTATGCATGGGACGCGTATGATTTACATTGTTTCATTGCTTTTCTGCTCGCTCTCTATTATTTCCGAACCGTACTGTGAGTGTCTACTTTGTTTGTAATTTCAAGTGGCACGTGTATGCAGAAAAAAATATCTTACCTACTAGTTGTAGTCCAGATAAAACGGTTAAAAAAATTCTAAAGCCGAGGTCCCACGGTGTGTGACTTGGCCACCCTCATTTTGCTCAAAGTTCGTACTTTTGGACTTGCAGTCGGTCGAATTCCGACCTCGCATCATTCCCACAGCGCGTGGCTTGGCAAATCTCGAGCGAACCCGAACATTTCCAGACGTTCTTTCCAGTTTCATTTGTATAGGTGAAAACTGCAAAACCACAACAGACTGTGGGAACATTGCACGTCATCCGTCGGACCGCAAGCCTTTGATGTCTGAGCATTTACCGACATTTAACGGGAAAGGTCGAGCCACTCCTAATAACCTCGAGCACTAGCGAGTCTTTACGTTCCCTCGGACCACGGCTCGAGGTATGACAAACGTCAGACCAGGTTCGCCAAGCTACACGCCGTAGGACCACGGTTTAACTGGAACTAATTGAATGTTGATTTGGGGTTCTGGCGTCCCTAGGGACCTAGCGCCTGGGTGCATTCTATCCCTTGCACTCTGGGTAGAGACGTCCTTGAGACGATAGTATCATTTCATTTGATGGCGATAAGATCGGAACGGAACGAAACGTACGAATAACGTCAAAGTAATTGTGAAGCGGACCGTCAGGTGGTGAACGGTGAGGCCAACTATGCATTATCTAAACACAATATGTCACGCACAACTTGTGCAAATTGACTAATGTGATAATTTAACATCACATGTGTGCGTGTGTCACGCACGCGTGACTGCAAATACCGATCGGTAATTAACTGATAAAATTATGTTGCTGAAACAGACGCATCGACGGCCTATATCTACACGCCATTCGGCCCCATTGCGATTATTCCGCTCCGAAATACTTGTTGCTATAAACGAACTATCCATGTTTATGCAGAGCAGTGTAAATATAAAAAAAAGAGTGTGTGTCAGTGTGTACTTATGTACGCATGTCAGAAGTTATACTTCTTTGGCTTAACAAAACAAAAATAACTCCAAAATTTTATCCCGCGTGCCAGTACTAAACGTTTGTAAAAAAGACGATAAAATAATAAAATAAAGATATAAAATAAATTAATTTAATTTAATAAGTTATTAATTTATTAAATATATTTATTTATTATATTTATATCTAATTATTTATTTAAAAAAAAGCATGTTTGTGTTGAGATTCGAACCCGGGACCTATTTCGTATGACGCGGCGGTGCTATCCATTACGCTACGTACATCTTACTTAGCAGTGCTATGTAATAGGGTATTATAAACATGAACTTCCGACTTATAGCTTCATGGTGTTAAATTTTCGTGAGGCGATGCGCGCGCATCGTAAAAATTCACTCTCATCATTTGTCCATAACGCGCCAAAAGAAGTATAACTTTAAAAACAAGTTCCCCTTACATTTAGGAACTTAAAAAAGCGCAACGGGGTTTTTTTTGGTAAATAAAAATATTTATATTAGAAATCGTGTCCATCGTGATTATAATAAAATTAAGAAAAATCGCAGGATAGTGGACAAAATATTGGATTTATTTAATTTATTAAATTTATTTTTATGTACTTGAAAAAGTCTAAATATATAGACGAAACGTCGTACATTTAATTAAATAAATCTAATATTTTGTCCACTATCCTGCGATTTTTCTTAATTTTATTAATAAAAATATTATTTAGGGGTTTTCAAGGGATAAATTTGTTTAATTAAAATTACTTTTTTTTAAAGAGTTTTGCTCAATAGCATTGTAAAATCAAAAAGGATTGTCCAGAAAATTAATTTTTTTTGTTAATCTTAGTCTAGCTACATTGATTTATATTAATTAATTATTAGGTAAATCTATATACAGTATGTAAACAGGTAAGCTGCACATAGGAAAATTATTATTCAATTATTTTTATTTTAATTGCCGTTTAAATGTCAAATAAAATAAAAATATTTGAAACTAAAATAAAAACACTAAAATAACCATAGCAACCCTATATAAATACGTACATTATGAGTCATGGCTCACTCTGATCCATTCACTTTTTCCCAATGCTAATTTCCCTATGTGCAGCTTACCTGTTTACATATACTGTATAAGAAGAAAGAAAATAATAAATCAAGACAAAACCAAAAAATTCAATATTTCATATTTTTATTAATTTTGAACTGTTTGCGTTTTCATGTCATTTTTAGTGATAAAATAGCAATTAATTATAAATTCGACGAACGAGCGAAGCGAGTGCGTAATGTAATAATTATTTATGAAATTGAGCGAACGATCGAAGCGAATGACTAATGTTATAATAACTCAAAAAAAAATCATGTAAATCGGATCAGTGGTTCTCGAGCTATAAGCGTACACAAGAACAGACAGACAGAGAGACGTTGTATTTTATATATATAAATTATTACAGAGAAGAAAGAATATACCTAAATAGTTTTAGATTTACAATTATACAAAATATTACTGAGTTTAGAGAGACTTGGTTTGACTGTGTTCTCGTTTTATCTACAGTTATGGTAATAGTGTCGATTTATATCGGTTATTTAATCCTTTAATGACATTGTGTTTAGACTGGGAGACCTGCATTCGATCGCAACAATAAAAAAACAATGACAACAATGGGCAGCACAGTTTTGTTCGGTGACGTATCATTAATAAAGCTAACTGCATTCGGCATGCATAGTGCATGCGATTACCAGCGGGGATTTCCCGTTGTTTATTTGGAAATTGCAGGATTCCCACCCTTTCATTATATTTCGATAATAATATATTGCTTAACAGTATTGCCAGATTGGCGATTTTCATCATGGGTTTAGTGGTGTTTTAGTGGATTTTTTTCGTGGATAAATAGTTTAAATTCACCATAAGGATTCAAAATAAAACTAAAAAAAATATAATTTTTTTCAGTGACAGAAATGTTTATTTATTTACGAATAAATTATTTATTCAACATTAACTACCTACCTATAAGTTGTTCATACATAAAATTTACTTGAATGAAATATAACTCGTTTCAATCAAATAAACTCATTCAAACGAAATATACATTCGACAATTTTTTTTCTTTCATGTCTATTCAACAGAATATTTTGCTATTAATGAAATGTCAAACTTGTACATATTTTCCATTCACAGTTAATAATAAATTTATATAAAGATTTCTAGAAGCGGCGTCGAATTTTCATTTCTAATAAAAAAATTCACAGATTTCGCAATCCTTGCAACCATCGAGGACATTGGAAATTATAACAGCATATATGAAACATAATTAACTGTTTATTATACACACAATATTTATCAATGCACTGTTTAGTTTTGTCAGGAATAACCATATTATTCTTCTGTTATATACGCGTTCATTTTTGCTTGATTACTTAACTTTTAAATGGATTTTTCTACAGTATTTATTAACATTTGCTCAAAAATAACACCGCAGATCGTCGCAAATACCTCTCAATTAACTAGACATGATATAAAACACATTTCGAAAAAATTGCACTAGTTCAATTTTGCATGATTGCTCCTCACTTGATCGCGACACCGTTGTCTTCGTCGCAAATACCTCTCAATTAACTAGACATGATATAAAACACATTTTGAAAAAATTGCACTTGTTCAATTTTGCATGATTGCTCCTCACTTGATCGCGACGCCGTTGTCTTTTGGCCTTGAACGAAAACTCGTAACTCTGCCCCCATATACGAACACAAACATTTCCAATGTTAAAATCGATTTGTGTACCGGGGAATAGAAGAAATAAATTGTAATATTTTTCTTTGAAGTGAATGTAAATAAGCTTAAAGCCTACGTGACGTTACTATTACCGACATAATTCCATTAAATTTATGGCCCAAAGGCAATACTGTTTATGCCGAATTTGTAGTCAAATAAAATCAAATGATAAAATCATATTTTGTTTTCAATTTTTATTGTTTCTATAATAATATAATAGTTATTTTCGATACGTGTGCGTGAAGTGAGGTATTCTAGTAGACTTAAATTGAGGCACGAACTAAGGGACTGACGCATACACAACGAGATCTCGTTGTGTATGCGTCAGTCCGTTTAGCGAGTGCCTCAATTTAAGCCTACTAGATATCTCACTTTAAGCGGACGTATCGAACATAATTTTTTATAACGACTGCTTCTAAAGTTTAATAGAGAGAAAAAAAATATGAAAACGGAAAATTTGCTCTTCGAGTCCTTAAAACTTTACAATTACAGACTAAGTTACGATTTAGTTTATTTTTATTAAAGTTATTAACTTCTGTATAAATCATTAAAAACATGACTCTCTCATGATGTGGACTTTGTAGGCGCGTTACTATATATAGGAACACATCGATCGATAGCCAGTAAATAGTGCTTGTATTGTACAAAGTGCGGAAATTTCGAATTTATGAGATGTAGAGATTGTACTTTTACGCATGCTTTGGACTTTTACGCACGGTGACTGTACTTTTACGCACACTTACTAAAATACGCCTCTTCACGCCCGCCTCACAGTGCTCGAATATTGAACTTTAGAAGCAGGAGTTATAAAAAATATATTGTATAACTCGATTTTATCTAACACCATGTAAAAACTGTCATGTCTACAAAAAAAATCTAAATTTCTTAACCTTTTTTTACCACGGACCTCCTTTAGGTAGAAAAGCCTCTATTTGAACTGTAAAATCTCATTAACATATTATTTTCTTCGGTGAACTACAGGTTAAGAAGCGCTGATCTAGATTACTAAATTGTTCATTTACCACAAATTTGATATTCAAGCTTAAACTAGAAAATCTATAGATGGATTCAACATTAATAAATGGAACAACAAAGTGGACCTGGCAACTCTGCAGAGTTATACGATTAATTAAAAAAAAATCAACATCAGTCAAGGAAAATCCGCTGAAAGCTCTCGGGCAAAAAAGCGCCTTGTGTTTAAAATATATAAATTATCAAAAAATAGACATACACATCTTTTGCCTTTGGGTCGCATAAATAATCTCCATGAATCACAGAGACACAGCAGGCGTCAGTGGCGTCGTTGTTATGGTGGAAAAGACTAGCATCATGCATACTGTTCGTTTTCCCGAAAGAGGTTTCCATAGAAATTAGCATTAAGTTGGCTTCTCTTGTATTTGTCCGTTGCTTTGTTACGTAACAAAACCATTGTTTAGTAAGTAATAACCTGTCAGCGAACGCTTTGTCTCATGTAAGCTTTACTTTGTATACAGGGTGTACGACTGAAGTCGAATTAATACTATACACCTAACACTGTTAACCTGACTTCGGTTTTTTACAAGCTTTTATTAAGTTTCATTTTTCTGTAAGGGCGAAATTTTATAACAAAATTTTAATCCACTTTCACTTGTCCAGTTGACTTGAATCTTTACAGTCATACAACATTCTGATATTTTAGCTATAATAATACCTATTTAAATAGCAAGAAAAATGTTAGAAATAACATGTGGTGGAAGTCCCTGTGCTAGTGGTGGGAGAACGTGTCTACCGTCGTTTTTTTTCATATTGTAACAAAACTGTTTTTAAGTTGGCGGAGTTAAATTATTTATTTATTAGGATTTATGTACGAGGTCTATTTACAATAATTAATTATAATAATTATAAGCACAATAATAACAATAACGAAAATGTCAATTCTAAACAATGAAACACTTAAATGGTAATTATAACACTTAACAATACAAGGATATTTATTTTAACAGGTATGTTCACAGAATACTGTTTTATTTATTTTCCATTTATTTTCATAAATCACCGATTGACTGACTCAACACGACGCTGAATGACTGATGCCCACTCAGTCGCGCGCACCGCCTTATATACACGCATTGTCTGTGTTTCTAGATATTTCCGGCAGACACTAGATGCCGCGACAAACAGTAGCTTCTCATTCTGGAATGTTCTTGCGGAGCCAGTGGCGTAATATTTTGGGATTTGTTACAATATAATATGGTATCTATACCTATAATGACAAAAAGTTTAAAAGTAAAATAGATGAAAAAAAATCAATTTTATTTTTTTCTTATATACTTAGTCTTGTAACATTAATGACACAATTGATGTTTGGAAACATGTAATTTGCTAATGAAAGTTAATTCGTTGGTGGAATTGGGTTTTTAAATGAACTTTTTTTTTTACTTAAATGGAAGGACCATATACAAGTTTTATAGCAAAACTTTTTTTTTTATTTTTTTTGCTTACTAATTAAAAAGTTATATTTAAATAAAAATTAATTTTTAAACTCAGTTCCGATAACGCGCCGAAAGAATCCGAACGCGTGTGACGTCATTATGTTATCTATGGTCTTTGTATCCATGGTTAACAAGTTAAAAATTTATTATTTTTGATAGTATGTGTAATACATATACACAAATACCAACAAATGCAGACACATTTTAACATAACGACGTCACAAACATTCCTGGCGCGTTTTGAAGTCACGTGATATTTTTTAAATTTTTATACATTTTAATTAATTTTTAGTAATTTATCTATAGCTTTAAAAACTTTTTTCTTTTCGATTTTCAATATTATTTATGTTAAATTATTTGAAAAAATTAAAAAATTAATAATTTTTTTTAAATTTAAATACCTAATTGGAGTTACAATCAATAATTATTATCAACTAACATTCATGCTGCAGCTTTTAACTCCTTTGTTCTGAGAACATGTTGTATGAACCGTCTTACCGGCTTCAGTTAGAAACAGCTTTTGTGAAGTGAGAGAACAATAGATGTTTGAATTTTAATAAAGTTTGTGTAAAAAACAATCATGTAGCTACTTGTTGCAATGTTTCCGATCTGAACATTGTATCGTCGTCATCCTGCCATTTTGTTACATCAAACTTGCAATTCTAAGCTCTTCCTCAGTCAACCTCCGTCTTCTCGCTTCCCCGCTCGCTCCTTGATACACTCATGTATCGTGGTAGACCATTTGTAGAGTTAAATTTAGTTAGATTATAAATATATGACCACCAACAGATATCCGAAATAAAGTCAGAATCTGTAAAATATAGAACAGACTAAATTAATACTTTGAACCTTCTGTTTGCCTTGTGTACAACCGACTAGGCTAGGGATGTACAAAGTATCTGAATGCTTGTTTGAAAATCAGTTAAGTGCGAAGTCTTATTACCTGTAGTCGGTTGATCGGTTGTACTGTCAAGGCAAACAGAATTCTCAAAGTTTTAATTTAGTCTGTTGTATCTATTTTGCAGAATCTGACCTTATTTCGGATATGATTTTTCGACCCTATCACCATACTTTAATTTACTTATGGAACATGAAAGAAAAATTGATAACAGAGCGTTGTTCATCTATACTTCAATTTTCTTACGGAACATGGAAGAAAAAATTATAGCAGAGCGTAGTTCAGTCATACTTCCATTTATTTATTGAACATGGAAGAAAAATTGATAGCAAGGCGTAGTTCAGTCATACTTCCATTTATTTATTGAACATGGAAGAAAAATTGATAGCAGAGCGTAGTTCAGTCATACTTCCATTTCCTTATTGAACATGGAAGAAAAATTGATAGCAGAGCGTAGTTCAGTCATACTTCCATTTATTTATTGAACATGGAAGAAAAATTGATAGCAGAGCGTAGTTCAGCCATAGGTACTTGCTTTTCCTTACGGAACATGAAAGAAAAATTGATAGCAGAGCGTAGTTCAGCCATACTTCCATTTACTTACGGAACATGGAAGAAAAATTGATAGCAGAGCGTAGTTCAGTCACACTTCCATTTATTTATTGAACATAGAAAAAAAATCGATAGCAGAGCGTAGTTCAGCTATACTTCCTTTTCCTTACGGAATATGGAAGAAAAATTGGTAGCAGAGCGTAGTTCAGCCATTTTTCCATTTCCTAACGGAACATGGAAGAAAAATCGAAGGAATCCGTGAACGTGCGTGCTCCTAAATCACACATCCGGTGCAATATGGAAGATACGACTGCAGTATTGCGTCTTCCTTTTGCAGATTTAGAGTGTCAGGGTAGTGGATTCATTAAAAGAAATGACAAGGCAAAAACATTTATACTAGAATGTCAACGGCGTATTGATAAATGATTGTCCTACGGAAACTGCAAGTGTTGCTAACAGCAAACGGTGATTAAAAAAATTTGTCGAGTGTGCGGTGAGACAGGAGGGTCTGGACACCGTGGCGCTTCTGTGACCGCGAGGCAAAGTCCCTTATGACGATTTTTAACATTGGAAATGTTTATGTTCGTATATGGGGGCAGAGTTACGAGTTTTCGTTCAAGGCCAAAAGACAACGGTGTCGCGATCAAGTGAGGAGCAATCATGCAAAATTGAACAAGTGCAATTTTTTCGAAATGTTTTTTATATCATGTCTAGTTAATTGAGAGGTATTTGCGACGATCTGCGGTGTTATTTTTGAGCAAATGTTAATAAATACTGTAGAAAAATCCATTTAAAAGTTAAGTAACCAAGCAAAAGTGAACGCGTATATAACAGAAGAATAATAAGGTTATTCCTGACAAAACTAAACAGTGCATTGATAAATATTGTGTGTATAATAAACAGTTAATTATGTTTCATATATGCTGTTATCATTTCCAAATTCCTCGATGGTTGCAAGGATTGCGAAATCTGTGAATTTTTTATTTTTTAATGATAGATCGAGCGTGTGGGTCGTTTTTTAGTTTCGATGGCTCCTCTAATAGAAGCGCCCAGTTTCGAAGTTCTAATCAATTGGATTTTCAATTTTTTAAAAAAATATTAAATCGAAAATATGAATTGGTGTTAGGCCCAAATAATCCTGGCTGTTGGTGGCCTTATATAAATATACATTGACCGATTTTTTTTAACTCTTTTCTTAAGTAGTATTAAATACGGAAGCCGCTAATTGAGAGTGGCTAAGTGATCGTTATGGAATTTTCGGAATTATTTTCATACCTTCAAATATAATTTTTAGGTCTGTTTTGTGCAAGCATTTTAAAGCAAAATTGAAACTGGAATCAGGTTGAGAATAGCCGAGAAAGGCAAAGTGGGTTATGCCAGTTTTTGCGGTATTTTTTTATACCTTCCTATACTTATAATTTTTAACTTCCCATTGGAAGTTATTGTAATGGGTCCGAAAATCGAAATCAAAATGTATAACAAATTTTTATGTTTCAAGGTCACTGCACTATTTTTAGAAAGATGTCTGTATGTGTGTATGTATGTGTACGTACGTACGTACGTACGTGTCCATTTCTTTCTAAGACGAAATCTCGAGAATGAAAAATGATATCGACTACGTTAGGATGCCAATCGACGCGTATTAACGTAAATATGATCTGAAAGTAATTTTTTCAAAATCGGTTCAGCCGTTCTTTTTTCTTAACCAAATAGACTCCGAAAAAGTAGATTTTACACAATATCTTGCGAATAAAAAATTATATCGACTTCGTAAGGGTGTCAATCGAGGCGTGTTAACGTCATTTTGATCCGACATAAATTTTATAAAAATCGGTTCAGCCGTTCTTTTTTTTGATAATTGTTAAAAATAAATAATAATTATGTTTTTATGATTAAAATGATTACTTTTCTGTGTAATATCTAATTTAATTATTATTATTAAATATTTATCAAACTGGGAAGTTCGTCGTGTGGACCTCAAGGCTCGCACTTTAGTCCTAATAAATGACCCACCTCACGGATTGCTTTAGCTTGGATTTAGGTAAGTAAGCCTTTTAGAGCTGTATTATTGAGAATATAGCCGAGAAGTTTGGAAAGACACTGTTTAAATGATTTTACGAACTCTCATCAGATGTCATGTTGTAATGGTGAAAGATCATTACTTGCGTAACAACTTAATTAGAAAAATTACTGAGGGCAGTGTGACCTAGTGGATAGCGTATTTGGTACCACAGCCTCTAGACTTGACTGTCGTGGGTTCGAATCCCACCTGCGCTCATGGATATTTTGTGATGTTTTTAGTTTTAAGAGAGTTGTTATTTAATGTAATTTAAGACGCTATCGACCTAAGTTGTCGACGCTTCTATAATCTGCAATAAATAAAAAGAAAAATTACTTTATTAATTGCAACTTTATATACTAGATAAGGACTTCAGGAAATATACTGTTTTAACAAATTTGATGGATTTAGTTTCGACTATAAAACGTTGAAAAAAAGCAATAAAAATCTAACATATTATATGTTAGACCTCGCGCGGCGAAAGACAAAACCACCGCGTCATAGTAACGTGAATGCATTGCGCCCGCCTTCTAGCTTGCTATTGGTTGTTTTGGAGATCCATGAGCGTCGAGTGTTTTCTAGAGGTGGAACTATAATAATAATAATAATAATAATATATATTTATACCATCAAGAACCTATTACAGTTATTGGAAACGTCAGAATACAAAAATCACACAGTATTAAAAAATTCCTCTTGTGAGTAAAAACAGCCATCATACAAAAATAAAACCCAATGTGCAGTTTTGCGTACACTGCACTGTCTGCGGGCAAGCAGGCGTTCACTAGCATTTTATTGATGACGTGCCTGGCTTCAATTCTCACCGCGGACACTCTATCTCTATAATTCTATCGACATAAAATTGACATAAGCCACATTATCTTGTGACCATAAATGTAATGATCAATCTTAACGTTGGCGTTAAGTCGTTAATGCCTCCTGTCCCGTTAACATCCCCTAATGCGCGAAACACCCCAACTATCACGCGCGCTAGAATAATATTAATTATTATTATTTGCTTTTTTCGAAAGTTTTTTTTGTGAGCTTTTGTTATTTTTTCAGTCAATATTGTAAAGCTATTGCGAGTCACATGACTCGACGTTGTTAGGATTTTTGCCCCTCAATGACCTCTCGGGAAAAAATTATTTAAACTTTTGTCTAAAAATGAGCCATTTTCCTGAGAATAGTTCCTTTAATTATCCACGAGAGGCAGCACTTCTGGTAGGTACAAACATTATTTATTCCCCATTAGTGTCGTGTCATTTTAATGGTACATCTTAATTATTTAATTAATTTAATAATAATAATAATTTAATAATTAAGTTATACCACTGAAATGACACGACACTAATGGGGAATAAATAATGTTTGTACCTACCACAAGTGCTGCCTCTCGTGAATAATCGAAGGAACTACTCTCAAGAAAATGGCTCATTGAAATCATTTTCTGTAATGAATTTAGTACGTGCATTTGATGATTGTAAAATTTAAACAACTTCTGTTCACACTAACAACGATGCATAATTTAGTTATCTAGTATATCTGTCTTTGTTTTATTATATTTTTTATTTAGGATTTTCAAAGCAGACTACCTCTACAAGCAAATAAAAGAAATTCGAAAAGTTAACAATATTTTCATATCGTTTTTTAAAACTTAAGAAAATGAAAACATTTACAAAATTCAAAATTAAGTATGTGAGTAATTTGAAATATGTCAAAAATCGAAATGATAATAAATATTCCACTGCACAAAATTGAAAGTTTTTAAGATAAAGGTAAAGGGAATGCTGTAAATATAACTATTTCTGTAAATATAACTTCCCCGCTGATATTTTTATCTCAGTGACGATACATTTGTGTTGATAGCTTTTCTTATATGAGACGTACCAACTGTAGCTTTTGTGGATCGATCTGTCTGTCATATTCGCTTATAAAACTTTTCAGCTTAAAATGAAAGCAGAAGACACTTCAACCAAAATCTGTTCCAGATAGCTTTACCTTTAAATTTAGCGCGATAGGGGCAGTGTAGCCTAGTGGATAGCGTATTGGTACCAGCTTTACCAGAACAAAAATTATTGAACCGATTTAAGAAAAAATTATGCAGGACCAATCCTACATCTTCCTGAACACAACGAAGTAAAAAAATTTCAAATCGGTACAGCCATTCCTGAGTAATCGCTGGACATACATTAAAAATGTATGGTGGAGGTGCCGAGATTAATAAATGTGCTTCCACCACACTATCTATCTATACTTATTTTCAATAGCAACTCTATATTAGTACTTGGAGGGCAGTGTAGTCCAGTGGATAGCGTATTTGGTACCGCAGCCTTTAGACTAGACTGTCGTGGGTTCGAATCCCGCCTGCGCTCATGGATGTTTTGTGATGTTATTTAGTTTTAAGTTAGTTGTTATTTAATGTAATTGTGACTCCTATATGTCTGCCCCAGTGCTATCTCACACAGATTTTATCCGAGTATTCAAAACACAGGAAATCCGACGGTCGGCTCTGGGACTAAGAATAATGCTGGTTGGTATGTAGTAAGCTATGTACTAAAGATGGTTAGGTCTATCTTTTGCCATCTCTTCAAAGTCGATTAATCTTCTCGGGCCTTGGACAGTTTTCCCTAAGTAAACTCCGCACTTATTTATTTTTCTCAGAATCTTTCGTTTCATTTGACCTGCTGAAATGACGTCAAATACCTTTTTATACTATATAGGTAGATAATATATCTGTCGGCAACATCAAAAACGCTTTTAACTACTTTTAAAAACTTCTCATCATCTCTTTTGAAATCTGATTCCTTGTTTGACTTTGTAAATTATGAAGGTTTATTTACTTACTTAATTAAATCATTTGTCTATCTTATAAAACGAATTTCGTAAATCATTTTTAATTATTAAAATTACTTCCGGTGTTATTTTATTTCATAAATGTAAAAAGCAAAAACGCGACTGACGAGACAGTAAAACTGTAGTACATAAATCTGGAATTTACAAAAAAATATTATTTTATATATGAAATAATTGTCACAGCATACTTCAAGACAATCCTGACAGCGTAAAGGTACGTACAGTACGCAGCTGGGATTCTAGATGGTAGCATGTATGGTAGATGGTGGCTGAAATTATAAGAGCTTATAGGTTTGCACAACGAAGCTTTGATACTAGCATTGAGGATAGGAGCTATCATGTCCACTCTATTAATAGAAAACGATCTAAATATGGCGAATTTCATCATTTATACCTACCAAGAATTAAAATTTTACCCAAACCGGTTTTTTGAATATTTACGTATGGAACCTAACACTTTTAAATACGTCACTAAATACGTCACTTTTTGACACATCAGACAGCGTAAGAAAGTCGGTTTAATAAAAGTGAGTAACGGCGTGTGATTCCTTTAAGGTAAATGTCACTTTTTGATACTAAAAAGTAAAAAATAAAAAACTTTTTAATAAAAAAAAAAACTCCTTCAAAAAGCCACTAAAAAGAGAAAAATAATGAAATTTGAGGTCTGCGCCAATTTAATAAAATATGAAGTTGGTTAAAAAGAAGATTTTAATCACTATACTGTACTTTTTAATCGACTTCATATTTTATTAAATTGGCGCAGACCTCAAAATTTCATTATTTTCCTCTTTTTAGTGGCTTTTTGAAAGAGGTTATTTTTTTGTTAAAAAGTTTTTTTTTGATTATAGAGATTAGCGAACCGTCTGTATAATATGTATTCATTCATTCATTGGTGAAAAATGGCGACGATTTCTGTTTTTTCGCATGAGTTCGCAGAATTAAGGACAAAACAGGAATTTATTTTATCCTGCAGGAAAAACCACTTGCAAATTTACGTGTACTCTGTTATGTTATTATGTATAGTCAGATCGTTATTACTGACTTGTTGGATCTAATTTTCGTTAACGTGCAAATAAACATTAAAAAATATTTTTGTTAACATACAAAGAGATTTTCATATTTATGTATTATGTAGTATAACGTTTTATATTTTTTGTAGCCCCCAAAATAATATTTATTTTCGAGCCTATGATATAAACTTCTATCTATATATATAAAAGAAATTCGTGTTAGTTAGTTAGTTAGTTACACCATTTATAACTCGAGAACGGCTGGACCGATTTTCATGATCTTTGATTTTTTGGATTTGTCTCCGCCCTGGTTAACAGAATAACTATTAAAACATCGGGAAAATTCACCAGGGAGCGAACGAGCGAAGCGAGTGAGTATTGTAGTTATAATGTTCAAGCGAACGAGCGAAACGAGTGAGTAACGTACCACCCGGGAGCGAAGCAAGTGAGTAATGTAATTATATTATTCAAGCGAACGAGCGAAGCGAGTGAGTAATGTACCACCCGGAATCGAACGAGCGAAGCGAGTGAGTAGCGTATTGCAGTCTGGGCGAAGCGCGACGGGGCCGCTAGTTTAAATATAAATACATTGTAAACTATAGCGACGGCATATGGCTAGCTCAAAACATGTCGCGATTCTGGCCGACGAAGTGAGTCTTATGCTTGTGAAGGGAGTATGAGTGAGAGAATGCTCTAGGTACGGCGGCTGGTACATCACGCGAGAGAGAGTACAGAGACACAGTACACGGTGAGAGATAGCTAGCCGGCCTGTGGTCAGATGGCTCGGGGTGGCCTAGTCGCGAACATATGAAATTGATGGTTGTTTGACGACATTAAGATGTGCTGATTGAGTCAGCTTTTGTTGAGATTTGATGGTTGATTATTGTTGTTTTTGTTAGTGTATCAGTTATTGTAGTAACTGTTTAGAACACAAACATTCCTTAATTTTAAAGAGTGAATTTAGTAGTACGACTGTAAAATACATAAGTAGAATAATTTATATTGTTACATCAGCCAAATTACATAATGTATTCCGCAATATTAGGAAAAATTTATCTTATCAACCATTGTCACAGTCGGGATTCAAACCCGAACTTTTCCACTATCGCGGCGGATTGAGCTATCATTTACTCAACCGTTATCAATACTTGTCACAGTTGAGTAAATGATAGCTCAATCCGCCGCGATAGTGGAAAAGTTCGGGTTTGAATCCCGACTGTGACAATGGTTGATAAGATAAATTTTTCCTAATATTGCGGAATATACATTATGTTAATTTGGCTGATGTAACAAATATTCCTGTTTATTATATCCATTTTCCTGAGCTAGTCACTTAAAATAATTTCCGAAATAACTATTTGAGGTCGGCAACAATTTAATAAAAAACTCGGGTCGCAGTGCCAAAACCCTGCCGACAATATAGTGTATTTGCAAATACAGGCCATGTGGCTTTAATACGTGAACTTAAGTTTGTTTTTGGACAAAATAAAAAATTTAACCCCTTAATACATCCCTTAAAATAATATTTTTTTCTTAATTTCAATATTATTATCAATGCAACCTCTGTACCACATTAAATACACCCTTCCATAAGTAAATCCGTATCAACAAACTAGTGTTTTCATAAAATTTGAAAGTCCGGTCCTGTCGGGCCGATTTAATTAAAATTTTAGCACCACGTTTTAATCTTTACTAAAGAGTTAAATTTCAATTTTGAAACGATTCTGACAAATTTTTCGGTATTTTTGGGCCCAAAAACTTTTTGGAACCCCTAAATACAACCCTGAAAATGGTCCGATCGGGCCCATTTTAAATAGGCTTCTTGCGGTGATGGGTTCCAATATGTGTACCAAATTTCGTTTCAATCGATTAAGTCTGTCGAGAGTTATCGTGTACACACACACACACACACACACACACACACATATATATATATATATATATAAATATATATATATATATTAATATATATATATATATATATATATATATATATATATATATATATATATATATATATATATATATATATATATATATATATATATATATAAATATATACATACATATATATATAAACATTTTCAAAAATGGTGCCAAATTGTTCAGGAGGCTATGAAATGTCGAGAAATTTTGGTCCGACCCCTAGGTCCCGCCATCCGACCGACGCCAATAGTGTATGTGCCATATTATGGCAAATACACTAAAAAGTACCTACCTATATAAAAAATTTAAGTAAGTAAGTAGATAATTAAATTGGCTCAATTTAATTTTATAACGTTACTTGCCAACTGAAAGCTTAACACATTAGTTAATGAACCAACACACACACATTCTCTACATACATGTGTGGCCATTAGTGGTTTTCATATAAATGTAAATGTCATGTTTAAAATTTTTCTTTTTTCGTTTAACGAGTTGAATTTAATTAATTGACTTTCAAAACATAAATATACATACGTTTATATTAAAATATGTTTTCGAGTGCAAATACAGAGCAGTTGCGCGGGAAGGGGGGGGGGGGCGGAGTAGTTAGGAGCGTTCTAATGTACGGAAAATTAATAATGAACGACAGATATCTATTTTTTATTTTCTTTCATTGGTCAAATGAAATTGATTGTACAGCGGCATAGCTTGAGAAAAATCAAAGAATGACGGCTACCATATTTTGCTACAAGGTCTGAAAGTGGGGATCTAAAATCACGTTATCACTATTGTCTGCCTACCTTCTAACATAATGCGAAGATGATAATGTATTTTATTTATTTATTGTAAATTATAGACACGTCGACAATTTAGGTCATTAGCGTCTTGATTACATTAAATAACAACACACTTAAAACTAAATGATATCACAAAACATCCAGGAGCGGAGGCGGAATTCGAACCCACGACAGTCTGATCCAGAGGCCGCAACGCTAACCACTGAACCACCCTGTCCTCGATGATAATGTAGGTACCGCCGTTATCGGTTGGTTTAAAATTTAAATCATGGATATGCAAACACAGCAGATCTGCTAGACTCCTTCCTGTATTTTTTTATTTATTCGTCAAATTGCATAATACATAACAAACTGACATATTATTTTTATGTACACACGATATGTGACCGGGGGACAAGCTGTTGTGTTGTTAAAGTAAAATATTTTTGCAAAACACGCAATCTGTGGGTTTGTTTTTTAGTACAGAAATAAACTATTTTATTAATTATTATCATTTATCACAGTTCCAAATCTAGCACATGTCATAAGCACCTTGGATTACGAAAACAATGTTCATTTTTTAACCGCGCAATTTCCTGTCTTTTACATATTATCGAGTTACAGTAAAAACCGGCCAAGTGCGAGTCAGACTCGCGCACCGAGGGTTCCGTACATTTATAAAAATAGGGGTAAAAAATTAACAGTTTTTATTTAAGCTTGTTTTTAAAAAGTTTTTTTTATTTATATTTAATTTTGTTATTTTTAATGTTTTAAAATTTTTCAGTAGCAAATTTAATTAAATTAATTTTTAAAGTAAAAAATTCCAAAATTATCAAAAAATCAAACAAAACAATCAAGTATCGTCAGTAGGATTTGAACCCGGCTTTTCAGGGTGACATGCGAACGCCTCACCATTACGATACAACACACTGTATAGAATAGCATTCAATTCTAGAAAAAACATCCATACAAGATATCGAGCGTGTAGCAATGCTGTTGTTTACATTGCGTCGTTATGGTTCCTCCATTACAAGTCTCCAGTTCCCGGGTTCTAGCCCGAGAGCTGGTAAAAGTGTCAATTAGATTGTCAATTTATTATTAAAAAAAAAATAATGAATTGAAAATATGAATTGGTGCTAGGCTCAAATAACCTTAGCTGTTGGTGGTCTTTAAAAAAACACAAACACACCATCGTTAACTTGGGCCTTAGGGCGATAACATTTCTGAGAGAATTGGTTGAGGCTTTCGCGGCCAGTTGATTAGCTGGTGTAGTCCTGATTCGGGTCTATAGGCCGTCGTTGGTTGGAATTGCTTCCTAACGTTTCGCTAGCACGAGTGGCGAGCTTCTTCAGAGGTCCTTCCATTTCAACAGAAAGGAGGAAACCCTCAAGCTCAACCAGATCTAGAACCTGATACTTAGGCACTCCTGAGTAATGCCGACCGATATCACGAGGTCAACCGAAGCGGAACAAGCTCCGCCCCCTACCCACAGGTATAGATACAACCTGCGCCCGAGAATTTGTCATTCATTACGAAAGTTTAATTTTACATGTTAAAGTCCTATGTTCGCCAGTCACACTCACCACCCGGTATATCTAGATAAAGAATTGATCATTTGAAAAAGCGTCAATTAAAACCGAATTAATATTGTCGGGATTTATAAAAATCTTCAAAGGCAGGAGACGTATAAACATGATGACTGGCAACTTTGTCCCGACGCGATGTGACGCCTCATCGTAACAGCCTCCTAGCTGTGTAAAAGCTTAGCTTATGTAACTATAGAGCGCAGCATGTAGTTGCTATATGACTCATTCGTTTGGTTTAATCCCTTTGTTCGGGACGCTGGGAAGGCCGTCGTGTGCAGTATGTTCATTCACACAATATATCTGGGCTCGCAAAACAAAAAACGTATGGAGAGGGCAGTGTAGCCTAGTGGATAGTATACTTGGTACCAGCCTCTAGACTAGACTAAACTATTCGACGCGACATCTCTTGACTGGGAGGTAAAGTTAAGTACTGAAACAAACTGATTCTATATACAGGCTGAGTATCAGTCGTTTTTTTCGTAAACGGTTAGTCGTAGAGAGTTGTGTTAAAAATTTGTATTATACGTCATAAAAAAAATCCCTACAAAACTTGTTTATTTTTTAAAGATCTTTTCAACAATTCCACTTTCGACCTATCGTTACATTTATAATTCCGGGGTTTTAAGTTATTTGTTATTTGATTTGATGTAATTAAAAGACGCTAATGACCTAAGTTGTCGACGCGTCTATAAACTACAATAAATAAATAAATATAATTCCGGAGTTCTGGACATTCTGGAGCAAACTAATAGGGAAGCCGACCTTCCCGAAAAAAAAAATTATCACCATTCGATTCTTTATTTGGGTTTTTATAATACAAATGTTTGACACAACTCTCTACGACTAACCGTTTTCGAAAAAAACGACTGATACGGGTGGTCTGACTCATATACTAAATGGTTTGTGATGGAAACGCCATATAAACAACGGCGTCGCTACATGCTCGGCTATTCACAAAGCCTCGGGTGTCACTTCAAAGTACAAGCAAAATAATTCTCATTTAATAAATCGCGGGGGCACAAAGCTTGGTACGACTCAAATATTAATAAAGTTAATCAAACCAAAGACGAAATTATCAACAAAATTGTTAAATTGCGTGCAAAGTTTTGCGTACAAACATGCCATTTGCGAATTATAATGAGTAACTACGAAACATAATTTTCTCTAATAACTCATTAAGTTTATTTTACAACGAAATTATTGTATCAAATAATTGTACAATAAACGGAAGTTTATTAGAAAGTGGAGATGAAAATTTTACAGTGCGTTCACTTAAAGACGCAACATAGGCGAATTAAAAAAATGTCTTGTAATTTATTTTTTTTAAATTAAAATATTCAAAACGTAACCCATAATATGTATTGAGTTTCAATCACAAACTATTGTTACACGCATCAAGAGCAGTGGCGCTTCAGTTCGGCTGATGACCGACTTAGGTTCACTAGCGTATAACCATAGACAATTACCACAACCATAGACAATAACAACAAAGCGTATGTATTAGCCTAGCGGTACTGGCGAGAATTAATTGTGCCAACACGGCACACGGTGAATGGTCTCCAGGCGGAAATGGAGGGGATTGGATTAGGGCATCCCAGCGAATGGCGACGCGCGTTCTACACGTGTATAACTACGTAGCTAATAAAAGTATATTTTTACGGACATAATAAAACGGTATAAATAATTTCCGTAACACTATGATAAAATTTATATTTAGGTTTCCCATCAAAAACTGCATTTATACGAACGAATCTGCGGACAAAAGCTAGCTATATGAGTATTGATATTAGAAACGAACTAATCAGACTGTTAAAAAATGAAAGCGATTAAATGCATCGTCTGTTATAGCGGTCTCTATCTGTAGACACAGACCGGGCGGCACTAAAAGAGCGGACCAGATAGTGATCTCCTGTGGGAAAACTATAGCGTTCATTCGTCGGGACGGCTTAAAGTCCCTGTGACTCATTGTGATTACACGACTACTTATCTATATATCTGAATAAATATACAGCGTGATACAAAAGTACGGTGATTTATCGCATATATACACTGAATCTAAAAGGCCAATTGTAAGAATGAAAATATTCATTGTATAATATAACGCTCGACATTAGTACTATAATGACCTTAGCAGTCGAAGTGCATTTTGTTTTGTTAAAAAAAAAATAAAACATTCATACATTTCTGAGCCAATAACGTTTTTGTTACAATGAAATGACTTTTTTTACAATGAATTTTCCATGACTGCAATGTATGTTTTTCAGTGTAGGTACTTACGTTCATAGAATGAATTTTTTTCAGGCCACGCCTTAAGGTACGTGCAGTACGCAGCTGGGATTCTAGATGGTAGCATGTATGGCAGATGGTGGCTGAAATTATAAGCGCTTATAGGTTTGCACAACGAAGCTTTGATACTGCATTGATACAAGCTTAAATCGCGTTTGAAATGTCAGATAGCGAAGACGAATATTTGTGTTCTTCTGCTACAAAGTGGTATATTTTAAATACAAATTTGGGTAGGAGCTATCATGTCCACCCTATTAATAGAAAACGATCTAAACATGGCGAATTTCATCATTTATACCAAGAATTAAAATTTTACCCAAACCGGTTTTTTGAATATTTACGTATGGAACCTAATACTTTTAAATACGTCTTAGAGAAAACTCAAAACTAATTAAATAAAAACTGGCAAAATTTCATTTATTAAACTAGTCACATCCATTGCGAAACTTGTAACGGCCATTTTACAGTTGTCACACGTTGATTGTAGTAGTCAGCGCGCTGATAGAATGGTGAGATACATTCTTGAATCTACCAGCTCTTGTAACAGCGCTTATACCTGCTACACTCACTGCTTCGTTGTGTACGCTCGCATATATATATATAAATGCATTAATTTAAGCAAGCCCTGCTATGATCTACGCTACCATCTAGAATCCCAGCTCCATACTGCACGTACCTTTAGCAAGATATTTACTCGTTTATAAATATTATGCCAAATTTCAAACGCTTTAATTAATAAGCTGGTTAGAATATTCGGTTTTATACATAACTAGCGGTTGCCCGCGACTTCGTCCGCGTGGTATAGATGAATTTCGAAAAATACCTTCTTAGTAGATGCTTACGTTACAAAAGAAACCTACTGTCCAAATTTCATATTTATAGCTTCAGCGGTTTGACCTGGGCGTTGATTCGTTAAAAAAACTCTACACCCCCTTAGGGGTTGAATTTCGAAAAATCCTTTCTTAGCCGATGCTTACGTCCTATAAGGAGCCTACCTGCCGAATTTCATGTTTGTGGACTTTATAGTTCTTGAAATTTCGTGATGAATGAGTGAGTGAGTGAGTCAGTGGTATTTCGCTATATATATTAAGATTATTTATAGATATTATAATAATTCTTATATTGACTTTGATTATTATTTTTTGCAGATTTTTCGACTATGCATCACAACAATCAAAGGTAAGTTTACTTTTTTAAATTGGCGTATATAAATATCTTGTTAACTTCCATCGTAATTTTTATCATAAAAGAAATTATTTTGATTACAACATTATCCCTGCAGAATTACGATAGTTAAAAATAAAAAAAAGTGTTTTGTGCATTAGTTTTTGAAGTAAATTCAAATTGGATTTTAGGAAAATTTGTACAAATTAAAGTAAAAATAGGGTAGGCACATTTAAGTGCGACGCCTTGTAGCAGTATAGCATTTTCAAAAAATGCTGCAGCTTTTAAAAGTCCCCCCTCCTGTCACGCTACTGCTAATTAAATTACGATTTTGAACTTTGAAATAATATTACATAATAAAATAAAAGTGTCCAAATTCACAGACAAGTAGTATATATTAAATATTTATAATATTAAAAGATTATCGACGTTTCAGCCAAGATGTTGACTCTTTTCAAAATTTGAATAAATTATCAATAAAATAAAGATTAAAAAAATTTCAAATCGATCGGATACGTGGAAGTCATTCAAAATTGACTTGCAAGCTTTGACCTAAACAAATAAAATAACATACAAACATTGCAAGTTAAATAAAAGCTTATAAAAAGTCTATTGATTTTTTTTTTATCTGTGAATTTGGTCATTTTTATTTTATTATAAAATATATTTCATACAGACGTTAAACTAATTATATAATATTACATATGTTTACTTAAGATAATTTTGCTTTGTATATTGACATTTCGAGTTTCGCCAGTTGTGTAAATAATTAATTAATAGTGCTTTTGCATCAATTAAAATTAATATGCTTCAATGAACATCGAACACGATTTGATAAATCGAAATTGATTTTGCATTAAAATACAAAACGAAAATTTTGATCGGATATTATTAGTTTAATTTAACATAATTAACAGACAGTAAAATTTATATAACTGTACTACTGTGACATTAATTAGGGTCGTCCCAAATTCTATTTGTTTAGTCTTGGAATCGACGTTACAAATAGATAATAAAACAAATTCTATGATAATTTTTCAGAAGATTTTTTTATAAGAAAAAGATTCTCAAATGTGCGTGTTTTTCAATGTAATTTTAAACACAGAATTATACCGCCACGGAATACGTAATTCACAGCCAGCCTTCTCTGATTGGCTGCTGTAGTTGAATCACGCCCACTGATCCATAGATTAAGAGAGAGTATAGTATTGTTTAAGTACAGCTGACAGACGTGCAGTTAGAACTTAGGTTAGGCTCTTCACGAGTTACGACTGACGAGGAAGTATTCCTCTCTTTCCATAGACATACCTCTCCTTTATCTCTGCGTGGACGTATGTCTGGCTTCATTGGTCTGGCTTTGACGTCATTATATGGCGGCTAAAATATTTCTTAGCAAGCGAAATAGGCTCATCAGTACCTTAAATTCGCGAAAACCGATTTGAAATTTTGTATTTCCCAAAGAGAATATATGAATCAGTCGTTTTTAGAAATAAATATTCAATTAATTTTAATAAATTAATGTTTTAGTAGTACGCGGGGTACTAGTGACATCTAACGGAATTTTTGTAAATAATGATATATTATCAGAAATGCAAGGTTGACGGAACTAAAATTTAAAAAATTAAAAAAAACTTTTATAAAGACAAGCTTTTATTGAAATGTAGATACTAAAAAGAAAAAAAATAATTTTTAATAATTTAGATTCATAATTATAAAAGCGATGGGTTGTAAACTCTATGATTAATGTTGCGTCGATTGTATTCCTGTAGGATTTCTTGCACTACATTGGGAATTTTCCAGAATATTTTGAATTTTATTACGAATTAAGTTTGAATTCCTCGTCGCCAGTCTCGCGATTTTAAAGTGTTATGTCTCTAATCCTATGCTATGTATTTTCTTTTCAGGCTCAGGAATTTCCGTACAGGCCCGGATTAAGTGTGAAATAATTGTTAAAGATTAATTATGTGAATTTCGTTATCGTTCCGTATCGCTTCATTATTTATGAAGATTTTATGTTAAGAATTTCGCTATCGTTAGGTTATCGTTTCGCTTATCGCTCGCTAACGTCACGCTACGTTTTTCGATAGAATGAGTAGATTGTTGTGAGGCTTCGAGGCCTATTAAATTAGGATTTTTGTCTCGATTGTTGGAAGTTCCGTGAGGCCTGTGATTACAGTGCCGCTTTTATTTTTTGGTATCTCGAATACCGTGTGTCCCGATATTGTGTTCGGAATCTATCGTTTTGTTAGTATTTTATGTTAAGTTATCATGTGGTTTTGGCCATTGAAGTTACCTCTGATTTTTTCTGTTTATCTTGCTAAGAAGTAACAGCGTTAGGCCTGGGATTTAATATAACTGTGATTGTGGTTCTGGACTCTGTTGCGGAATATTTTTCGGATCTCTTTTGGCCAACGTGGTTATCCTTTTCGAATTATCCCTAACTGTGACCACTCTCGCGTCTCAGTTTGGACGACCTGAGACTTACGCAGTGTGGCCCTATAAGTTCTGGCGCCCTTTGATCTCTCGGTCGGTATCTGGCCCACTAATTAATTTTCCATCGAGATCCGTCTCTGGTTAGGTGATACTGAGGTAGAGGTGACTTCAAATTTAAATTGAATTATTGTGACGCACGATTTATTGTGTGCGTTCACATTTTGTGTTGTCCTAAGTGTCGAGTGGTAGGTGGTTGGGTTTTTTATTGCCCATTAAGGGCTTTTCCTGTACGTAAATTTTAGGGCTGCTTTCATAAAAACAAGAGTGATCGTATCGCTAGAAATAATTTTTGTTCTCCGACCCATGACCCCGCGCCGTCGGTAGCTAGCCGCGCAACCGATTAAATTCGGGTCTTTAGGAGAAAAAGCAATTGCTATAAATTTACTAGTCACGACCCACGCTTTTATAATTATGAACCTGTTTTATTAAAAATTATTTTTTCCTTTTTAGTATCTACATTACAATAAAAGCTTGTTTTTAAAAAGTTTTTTTACAAATATTTTTTTTGCTTGGGATTAATATTCCCCTTTCAATTTTTGAATAAATCCACGTAGACGAAGACGCGGGCAAAAGCTAGTTGTTCTATATAAATTTCAATATGTTTGACTCATCTGTATTGCTATAGTGCGATGCTGCATTTGAGCATTGTTACGTAAAGGCTCTCGCATCGAGTATGGCAGCTGTTGCATTCACTTGTAGTGCATGCGTCAGATAAAGGGAGGCTCACGTTGTTATTATAATATTATATATTCGCGTGCTGTGTGCCCTTTGTCTCCCCCTCCCCAACCTCTCCTTTCGTCTTGCTTTGTGCAGCCTGCGTCTGTCTATGTTTGTTGCACCGTGAAATGACATATACGAGGAGATTAATTCCAAAACCAGTTTTATCCCAATGCATTATTTGCAATAAACTTATCGTGATAATTACTAAATTAAAAGTGAACTTAAAATGTTCAGTTAGTGTCAATTGACAAAATGATTCTTGAGTTTATTAATTAATTTTAAAAACAGTCTTTAAGTTATACAAAAAAACTTAACACGATAACTGTTAAATGAAATTTTGAAAAAAATAACTGAATCATAGTTTGTTCAGTTTTTCTTCATAAGGAGAAAACTGTTTTTTAAATGGGTGTGTGTGTTTTAAAGACCACCAACAGCTAAGGTTATTTGGGCCTGGCACCAATTCATATTTTCAATTCATAATTTTTTTTTTTTAATAATAAATTAAAAATCCAATTGACACTTTTACCAGCTCTCGGGCTAGAACCCGGGAACTGGGGACTTGTACTAGAGGAACTATAGCAACGCCATGTAAACAACAGCATTGCTACACTCTCGGCTATTCTCAAGCCCGTTTTTTTAAATGAACCTATTCGTATTAGTATATTTTTATTTTCGAAAGTCATACTACTGAACTATTATTGATGCTTTAGTTTTTATTTGGGAATTTTAAATTATCTACTTTTAATTCATCAAATCCGTTCCTCCACCACATATACCCGTCATTGCACCACATTTTGTTATAAAGCGCAGCGCGCACTCTAGAAAATTGATACAGCTCAAAAATTGTCATTTTTAAGTTTTTAAGTGTTTTTGACTGTAAGAGCTCGTTCAGACACGGTCGGAATCCTTGCGTTTTGAACCTCGGAAAAATATACTGTGTTCAGACAGCCGCGTTGAGCGTGCGGGATGCGGATATGCAGGAGAGGGGCGAGGTTAGATAATACACCTTATTTCAAAGATGGAAGTCGAAGAAGCAATGTGTTTGTTTGTGTTTGATGCAACCAAGTGGAGTTTATTTACATTAATTCGTTCATACATGCCCGCGGTGCGAATTGTCAATCAGCGCGCCTGCCGCCATTCGCCCGCTGGAAAATAGAACCGTGCGACGTCCGCGCGGTCCAATTGCGATGTTCAGTTGCTTTGCAGAGGCCGCACGTTTCGAACTTGTAAACAAATAAACAGTGTAGTCTATACAAAATATAAACACATTGCTTCTTCGACTTCCATCTTTGAAATGACATGTATGTAGCCTCGCCCCTTTTCTTACCGCGGCTGTCTGCAGATCACAGCATATTTTTCCGCGCTTCAAACGCGCGGATTCCGTCGTGTCTGAACTAGCTCTTAAATCAACCAGTTCGATAGTAGCAGATCTGCATCGTTTTACATTTAATTTTTTAGCATCACGCTGTATAAAATTTTCATTGCTGATATTAAAGGGTTGTATTATGGCTCTCTTTGTTATTGACTGTGTTTCTGTTGAAAACAGGGGAAACCCCGCTGCGCCGACGACTGCAGGTAATGATTCGTCATTTACAATCATGTCCGTTGTTCTGATTCAATATCGCCCACTCTTGTAACTGCATTGACGACACGAACTCTCCCCGTTATATCAGTTCCTCCTTCAGCGTCTATTATATCACCAAGTGAACCGACTAATCTGATATTTCCGTTCATTTGAAAAAAGAAAATTGGAAAATGAAAAATCGTTCTCTTCCTTCGCTTTTAAGCTTCTGGAAAAGTATTAATTTTCTACTCATGAATACATTTGATAAGCCGTTGATTAATTACACTGCACTGCATAAGATTTAGGGTGCCTTTGTGTTTGTGGACCGGGCTTATCAAAATGGCGGCACAATAAATGGATACCGGACTACCGTGTTAATGAAAATTTAATGTCCAAATATCGGTATTAGTGATGTGCCGGATATCCGTATCCGCGGATATTCGAGGGAAAAGAAAGATCCGTATCCGTATCCGTTAGTTTTTTGGCGGATCTTAAACGGATCTTTTACCTTATCAATTTTCAATTCATAGATAAAATTTTATATATATAGGTGATTAGATAATAATGAAAAACAGTTAAATTCCATTCAGATTATTTTTTATTTTTTATTATCGTGGTCAATAACTTTTTCCCATAACAGATAGTCTCTTTCCAAAGGTCGATGTGCAATATTTAGTATTTACCGCCGCGTACTCTAAGAAAGTTAAGATCCGTATCCGTATTCGCGGATCTTGAGACCAAATATCCGTATTCAGATCCGTATCCGCGGATATACATTTTTAACGATCCGGCACATCACTAATCGGTATGGAGAACCATACATGATTTCTATGTTCCAAAATAATTTTTCAAAAAAAAAACAAATTAATATGAAAAATTTCAGTTGAATTCTTATACTATACTTACGACGATGTTGTTACATATGCACAAAATTACGTATATTTCGAAAAACACTGATCCGATTAACTTAAAAAAATTCAGTTATTTTTTTCTTTTTCATATTGTACTTTATTATAACACCTGAAGATGCCAGACAGATGAAACTAAATTTTAAAAAAATCATGAGTGTGTTTTACATACGGCGGAAGTTATACTCCTTCTTAACATATACACCGTGACTGGTATGACAGCGAAACCTATCGTGGTACAAAGTCTTCTTCGAGTGAAATCTAACGGAATTTTTCTAAACAATTACCTGCAGGGGGAGCGCGCGAATCGTTTAACGCTCAAAGTCGCATAAAGGAGTATAACTTCTAAAAAGTTATTTGTGTTAGATTCTATTTTGAATTATTATCTATTATAAATGTCATGTATAATGATATTCAGTTGTGAGAAATCTCTCATTATAGTAAATTGCTTGGGGATTTGTGCGAGGACCGCGGGATATCAGAGCTGAACCGCAATTGGGCTCGTTGTCACGTCTTCGGGGCAGTTCGCTTGCGGCTGGACAATCCCCACACCGCCGACTTCTGTCGGATCAAACCGACCCACAATCCATGGAGGTACGAAAGGCTTTTTGTTCTGAACTGGCTATTTGTTCAATAGATAGATAAATAATGCAGTCTTTATTTTATACATTATTTAAAGAATTATTATAATAATACGTTTAACGTCCGTTTCTCGACATTATGTCATAACAGACGCCTTTCGTACCATTACTATTTTCCATTTTAGCACTTCCCGTTGTTTTCTACATTTTTAAACTTCAACTTTTTTTTATTAATAGTAATGTGCGAATGGAGGAATTATAGGAAATTAGGATAAGGTAGGCAATTTTGGGAGCATTATAGAAGTTTGACAGGTAATCGGCCATGGCTTTGAATAATGGTTCCTTATTTATACATTCATCTGAAATAATTGAGGGAAACCATCGAAAACCTCAGACAAGATGGCCGGTACAGGAATGACTGTTTCTCGACGTGAGGCAGTAGGAAAAAGTCCTAGCCACATCTGCCCTCGTTGGGATTCGAACCCAGTACCTTCCCAATGCGAGTCTAGTGCTGTACCACTAAGCTACATCGCTGGGTTATAAAATGCTATTACACGTATACAGAGTAAAAATAGGTGTTATCAAAATTATGAACAGAATAAGATTCTCTACAAAGAGTCCAGGCATTTTAACCTAAAAACTATAAATTTGGCTTTAGCGGCCGAAATAGGTGAAGCATATTTCTGTTTCATTGTTATAGAATATCACGTCAAACTTTTTAAAATTTTGGGTATGAACATTGAAGATATAGGGAAGAATTTGTTCTTTAGTGACAGCCGATGTAATGATGTTAAAAAATAATAAAAAAATTAATATTAATAAAACGTCGTAGTGGAGAATTTAATTTAGATTTGGGCCTGGTTTTTCGTTAATTCTTTGAACATGTTTATTCGTACCACGCAAATCCCTTTTAAAACTTTTCACTAAATCCCACTGTCATGCCAAAACTGTAAACAAAGTAAAATGTCACTTCCAACCACACTTAAAATCTAGGCGCAACAAAAACAAACAAAAAGCCTTTATTTTTGTTTAAAAATTATCTGCATGTTGTAGACTGAAATAAAAATCCATTTAAACCTAACAGTAGATAACTAAGAAAATTTTATTAAAAGGGGCCTGCACTTCAAGTTGCCGTAAAAAACCTTTAGAGGCGCTGTCGTCGTTATAAATGTAATATTTTTTTAACAGTTTAATTTTTTTAAATATTTTGAGTAGTTCGACTACTAGCATATAGAGGACTCTGAACGAGCAATAAGTCAATGAACGTCTGACGTCATCCCACGCTTACACTTTACCGCATCGATGCTTGAAATACACATTTTACCGCATCGATGCTTGAAACACAATCAATTACAAAACCGTTGAAAAATACGAACTGAACACGAAACTCATAACTGACATTTATACCAATGTAAACAAAACGAAAGTAGCGCCCTCTCTTAAGGTACGTGTAGTACGCAGCTGGGATTCTAGATGGTAGCATGTATGGTAGATGGTGGCTGAAATTATAATCGCTTATAGGTTTGCACAACGAAGCTTTGATACTAGCATTGATACAAGCTTAAATCGCGTTTGAAATGTCAGATAGCGAAGACGAATATTTGTGTTCTTCTGCTACAAAGTGGTATATTTTAAATACAAATTTGGGTAGGAGCTATCATGTCCACCCTATTAATAGAAAACGATTTAAACATGGCGAATTTCATCATTTATACCAAGAATTAAAATTTTACCCAAACCGGTTTTTTGAATATTTACGTATGGAACCTAACACTTTTAAATACGTCTTAGAAAAAACTCAAAACAAATTAAATAGAAACTGGCAAAATTTCACTTATTAAACTAGTCACATTCATTGCGAAACCATTCCGAAATTTGTAACGGCCATTTGACAGTTGTCACACGTTGATTGTAGTAGTCAGCTCGCTGAAAGAATGGTGAGATACATTCTTGAATCTACCAGCTCTTATAACAGCGCTACACTCACTGCTTCATTGTGTATACGCTCGCATATATGACAATGCATTAATTTAAGCAAGCCCTGCTATGATCTACGCTACCATCTAGAATCCCAGCTCCATACTGCACGTACCTTTAGGCAATAGCGACACTTTTTAGTTATTGATAGCAGCCACAGTGTATCATAAAATCAGTGTTCCGTTTTTGGGTTCTGCAGAGCGTTTTAAACATGCCTTAGAAATATTGTTATGCTCATATACCAGTTTAAATATGTAAATTTAAAAACGGATTTAATGTAGATGTCGTTACATGTAAGTCTAGTTAAAATGGCTGTTTAATTCTACGTAACATTTTTATACCCCGACTTTGAAACAAAGGGGAATAACAGGCGAGCTTTATTTAACATACATTGATAATCCAACATAATCTACAAACCGTCAGACATTTGTCAGGAACGTACTAAGGATAAAATTTGAATAGAGTTGTCCCGCGTATCAAAATTTAATAATCTATACTAATATTATAAAGCTGAAGAGTTTGTTTGTTTGTTTGGTTGAACGCGGTAATCTCAGGAACTACCACTCCGATTTGAAAAAAAATTTGTTTGTTAGATAACCCATTTATTGAGGATGGCTATAGGTTATATAATATCACGCTACGACCAATAGGAGCGGAGCATCAATGAAAAATGTTGCAAAAACGGAAAAAATTATTCCTTTTGAGAGCTTCCGCTGCGTAAACGGTTAAAGTTACGCAAAATTCATGTGTAACGAAATTGTTCCCTTTTAAAAGTTCTAAAAAAAAGTCTGCGACAGCATATGTCTATCTTTTAAGGTTGACTCACTATAACTTTTTTTATGGTAATCAAATTTGTTCTTTTTCTATAAATATGGTAAATTTGAAATGTTGTCTTCTGTGATTTAAAAAAAATCAAAAGCTTCAGAACTTTTTCCATACTTGTAGGAAAGCACAGTGATATACGCGCACTTCTGTATATCTCTTTCGACATTGGAATTAGCAAGTTTCAAAATTTTCCGAAAATGACAACATAATTTTTGAACAAAACTCAAGTACAGAAGAGTATCTTTTTTTATTAAACATTCTTAATTTAATAAAAGGCATGTGTCGCGGCATTCACGACCGACATAAAACTTAATTTATGTATGAATTATTTATGGTTGCTATGGTAATTCGCGTCACCTCACTTCCGTTTCATCCCAGCATTTTACTTCTCAAATCGTCGAGGCAGTGCCGCCTGAGAGGTTTTACTTCGAACATTTCAAAATATTTCAATTTTTCTGTATAGCATACTGTATAACATAACCTTTAACATAACGTTACCTATAAGTTATTGTGAACGATCCTCAAACAAGGTATTGTGTATTTATTGTCACGGCAGGTCCGGTTATATGCATAAGACTGCAGATTGCAGAGTAATAGAAGCGCCACTCAAACGACGTCATAAGTTATCCCGTATCGTGGCGACGCCCTACGTCGACCCACCCAACTGGAACGAGCGCGCTATAGCGAATATGGCGTTATTTCCGCTATAATGCACCGAATTATTCAGTGGGATGTGATACTGTACAGTGTACAGACAAACTTGCACCAAGACAGATACTTAACTTTGAAATTAACGCAGTGCACCTCAAAATATCCACTCCGTTAAAAACACCATATTTTTTGAGGTTTGACGTAATTAGGACTTACATGCCGGAATTTCGAACAAAATTTTTAAACATCAATTACAAAACTGAAACAAGCCGTGAGGTGGGTCGTTTATTAGGACTAAAGTGCGACCCTTGAGGTCCACACGACGAACTTCCCAGTTTGATAAATATTTAATAATAATAATTAAATTTGATTTATATTAGAAATCGTGTCCATCGTGATTATAATAAAATTAAGCAAAATCGCAGGATAGTGAACAATATAATTTGATTTATTAAATTAAATGTACGACGTTTCGTCTATAGATTTTGACTTTTTCAAGTACATACATAAAAATAAAAAAATTTTTATTTTTATGTATGTACTTGAAAAAGTCAAAATCTATAGACGAAACGTCGTACATTTAATTTAATAAATCAAATTATATTGTCCACTATCCTGCGATTTTGCTTAATTTTATTAAATTTGATATTACACAGAAAAGTAATCATTTTAATCATTAAAACATAATTATTATTTATTTTAAACAATAATTAAAAAAAAAAAAACGGCTGAACCGATTTTTATAAAATTTATGTCGGATCAAAATGACGTTAACACGCCTCGATTGACACCCTTACGAAGTCGATATAATTTTTTATTCGCGAGATATTGTGTAAAATCTACTTTTATGGAGTCTATTTGGTTAAGAAAAAAGAACGGCTGAACCGATTTTGAAAAAATTTCTTTCAGATCATTTTTACGTTAATACGCGTCGATTGGCTGCACCCTAACGTAGTCGATATCATTTTTCATTCTCGAGATTTCGTCTTAGAAAGAAATGGACACATACGTACGTACGTACGTACATGCACACATGCACACACATACACACACAGAGACATCTTCCTAAAAATAGTGTAGTGACCTTGAAACATAAAAATTTGTTATACATTTTGATTTCGATTTTCAGACCCATTACAATAACTTCCAATGGGAAGTTGAAAATTAATTAAAGATATTTACGTTTTCTATATCAATATATGCAAACATATTTCGATTTTAATTGATTACGTTAGAATTTTTCAATCCTGATAATTTTCATTCAATCTACACCTAATTCTTAATGTTGAAATAGTACATAGGTAGATAAAAATCTGAAATATCGGAAGAGATATTTGAAAACCGAATTTTAAAATTACGAATTTACTTGATTTTATAAAAATACCGGTGTTTTTTTGGTAGCAGTTCCCATCTAAAAACAGTGTTTTTTTGTGAAATGACAAACATGCTTCATTGTTTAATTACAAGAGTTGATTTATTTTGGGTGCAGCGTATTTGACAAAGGTTCCCTTTCATGTATTGTATTTTTGTGTAATAATTCTAAAAAACGCGTAAACAATAGAACAATCACGTGTCATGCATTTATGTAACGTGTCTGTAAAAAAGTTGGTATACCAATTCGCCATTCTTATACATGTAGGTAACAGTATTGTCAGTGTTAGGAAAATTTCCCTAGATCGAGGAAAAATTTGGGTATGTGAGGGAAAAAAAGAAATTTTCGATGATCTGGAGAATTTTCCAGAATTTGCAACAGATGTCAATTTGAATTATTTTTTTATCAATTTGATACACTAAACGGTCTCTTAGTGCTTCATCGTTACGCTATCTTCATTATTTTAGTTAGCCTTAGATCTCCTCTACAATATAATAAAATATAATAAAATCACAAAATTCATGATGTTTTATTACTTATATAGTATACAATATATTGTTTTTTGACGGCATTGATGCTCTGAAGATGGTGTAAAGAGCGTTGAAACGTTAGCAAAGAAATGCAATTTTAATCATTTGATCCTTTGCCACAGAGACCTCCTCTCCTAAAATTTTATTATTGAATTTAACAGTTAATAATATAACTTATTCGGCCAACTTTATTTAAAGTGTACAAAATCACAGTTAGTATAAATATTTATGTATTAATATGAATGACGTCCCTTGAAAATCATTTCGCAACAGCGAGTTGTTTAACAAAAAAAAAATGTTTTGTTTTAATATTCATAATGGCCGCATTTTATTGTCTTGCATTTTACAATCCATAAAACTTACAATATATAATTTAATTATATGAAAACAGAAGCTTTTAAAAGCTACCAACGTGTTCACAACTGTAACTTGAATAGTACTTGTTGTCTGCTTTGTTGCAGACCCTTGACAACAAGGATGGCTCATTAATAGCTACTTGTATGAAACAAATCAGTATAGTTTAATGATATAATCACTGATCCCAGCATTCTTATCCCACGACAACTGATCCCACGACAACTGATCACACGACAACTGATCCCATCGACATCTGATCCTTCCGACAAATGACGGCTGATGCTTTTTATAATTCAAATCGGAATTTTGTCCTTCTGTCTTGGTGTCAAACCTATTTTTTAGTTATTTACTTCTATAGATACTCACGTACATAATTAATGGCTATATATGTGTAATTGATTTAGACATGATCGGAAAACTTCTGGAACCTTCTATAGAAACGTCATAAAACCTTCTAGAAACTTCATAGAAAATTCTAGAAATCTCTTAGAATATTCTATAAACTTCATGGAACCTTCTAAAAACTTTATAGAAACCAGACTGAACCTTCTAGAAACGTCACAGAAATTTCTAGAAATCTCTTAAAATATTCTATAAACTTCATGAAACTTTCTAGAAACTTCATACAATCTTCTAGAAACTTCACAGAAAATTCTAGAAATCTCTTAGAATCTTCTATAAACTTCATGGAACCTTTTAAAAACTTTATATAAACTTCATAGAAACTTCACAGAAAATTCTAGAAACCTTTTTGAATCTTCTATAAACTTCATGGAACCTTCTAAAAACTTCATAGAACCTTCTAGAAACTTCACAGAAAGTTCTAGAAATCTCTTAGAATCTTATATAAACTTCATGGAACCTTATAAAAACTTCATAGAACCTTCTAGAAACTTCACAGAAAATTCTAGAAATCTCTTAGAATCTTCTATAAACTTCATAGAACCTTCTAGAAACTTCACAGAAAATTCTAGAAATCTCTTAGAATCTTCTATATATAAACTTCATGGAACTTTCTAAAAACTTCATAGAAACTTCATAGGACCTTCTAGAAACTTCACAGAAAATTCTAGAAATTTTTTAGAATCTTCTATAAACTTCATGGAACCTTCTAAAAACTTCATAGAAACTTTATTGAACAAGATATCGATATCAGTTCCGATATTGAAGGTCCTACTTGTATTCCGTTCTCCTAAAGCTAAATATTAAAAGTCTTCCAAAAAGTTTTAAAATAAATCATTAAAAACAAACATGACATACAGATCATCCTTCGCATCGAAGTCGATTTAGATTGTACATAACGAACCCCTTTCTTTTCTCTGCGAGTATATATATTAATATATACTCGCAGAGAAAAGAAAGGGGTGAATCGACGAGCTGCTAGCGAAGCAGAAGACATAAAACTTTCTCTCGCGTCTATATTCATGGAAATATTTTATATATCTGGTTACTTTTTCGCATGAATTACGCAAATTAAAAAGACATTAAACAATTCACATAGTTTATAATAACAACACCTATGTATATTTCAAGCATTAATGTTTTCTGCACTGTCAAGAGCTTATTGAAACACGTGAGCCACGCGCGGACTGGCCGGGGACGCTGGGCGCTGGAGCGTCTCGGACCCCCCCCCATCGAGCGAAAACCTGTATCCGCGCCTGTCTGCCTAACTGGTAAAATTTTTATATTGATTGCTTTTAAAATAAAAAAGTTATTTAGGTGTATACACAATTACGATTGTACAATGTCATCAGAATAACGTAAAACATAGACGCGTGTAAAGTGTCATATTTCAGTTATATGCATATTATATAGTGGTTGTCGTTTGCACCTTGCCCAGTGACCTTGTGAATTGCTGTAGCGGCGAAACTGTTTCTTATAACAGCAAAACATAGGCGCGTGGAAAGAGTCATATTTCAGTTATATGCATAGTGGTTGTCGTTTGCACCTTGCCCAGTGGCAGTCTGAATTGCTGTAGTGGCGAAACTGTTTCTAGTACAGCGTTGCCGTCACAATAATATAAAAATCAATTACGGCGAGGCGCAGTTGTAAACTGTGTGTCGTGCGAAGTCAGAAGTTCAATGAGTTGCCACTGGTTCTTTAAGGGTTTATATGTACCGGTAGATGGATCGACCAATCAAAATGGTCACAACGGCCGTTAGAATACACCTAAACAGACTATAGATTATAACGACGCAGGAGAACAGGGGATACATTCCAAACATTCTTTCCTATTACTTATTTTCGTTTTAATCGAGCCAGAATTTAACTCTTCAAATCGTCGAGGCAGTGGCGTAGCATAAGAAGTTTCACCTCAAAAATTCATATAAATCGGATTAATTCGTGCCTAAAAATGTTAGATTGTTTTAACAAAAAGTTTGCAAGTTAAGAAAAACAAAGAAAATTAAAACCCATCTTCCACCAACGAACCGTTAAATTCCCCCACATTTTGTTAATCAACGAAAATGAGGGTGACAAATCAAAATATTTACTTCTCCGTGAAAAGGCTGTAGCAAGATCAAAAACTATGCTTTGTTTTTATTATAAGAGTAAAGTAAATGGTGAGATGGCGTGCATTTTCTGACGGAGAAACGCGGGGCGCTAATCTCAACACCAACGTCGCGACGCCCTCTTCAAAGCGTTAACAAGTCACTGTTTACGCCAGATTTATTCCTGGCTACACGCCTTTCTTCCTTCCTTCCCTGTTCTCTTTCCTCTACTCCCGAGAGTTTATTTTTAAGGCATGTCTTTTAAAATGGTCGTCATCTAAAATGCACTTTTCTATACCAGAACTTTTACAATCGTGTTTCTTGAAGTGGGTAGATACTTGGTTACCGCGCTGAATAAAATAAATAATAAATTAGTAGTTAGTATTTGAGTAACTTGGACAATGAAACAGTGTTTTTGCCATACCCATTATAAAATAGCTGCTTTACATATAGTAGCGGATCTACATAGAGACTAATAGGGGAAATAGGGCTTAAAAGCCCTGGACCCCAAGTGTCAAGTGCCCACAAAAATTGATCTATTATTATCATAAATTTTTAACAATATAGTAAAAAATAGGGCTTATTGGACTTCAGTAAACCCTAGGCCCCTAGATCCGTCCCTGTAATTATATACATATATGTATGCATGTCAAGTGACTTTTGACAGGCTAGTGTACGGGAATGTATCTTTCCCACACTGGTGTGAGAAAGCAAGTCATTTTCATAGTGATTTATGTTTATTCGCCTGATTCACATTAAATAATATGTGCCAATTAAACAATGTCAATGTTAATGGGAGGACAGTGTGGTCCAATGGTTAGCGTCGCGGCCTCTGGATCAGACTGTCGTGGGTTCGAATTCCGCCTCCGCTCATAGATGTTTTGTGATGTCATTTAGTTTTAAGTTAATTGTTATTTAATGTAATCAAGACGCTAATGGCCAAAAGCTGTCAACGCGTCTATAATTTACAATAAATAAATAAAACAATGTTAAGTAAAACATACCCGTCCAATGTATAAAAACTGTGCCGCTTATATTATATTGTGATAATATAAATAATAATAATGCGTTTACCGTCCGTTTCTCGACATTATGTCATAACAGACGCCATTCGCACCATTACTATTTTCCATTTTACCACTTCCCGTTGTTTTCTACATTTTTAAATTTCAACTTTTTTTTTATTAATAGCAATGTGCGAATGGAGGAATTGTAGGAAATTAGGATAAGGTAGGCTATTTTGGGAGCATTATAGGAGTTTGACAGGTAATCGGCCATGGCCTTGAATAAGGAACCATCTCGATATTCACCTGGAATATAGAAAAATAATAAAATTTTAATTTTCTGAATTTACATCTATTTTTTAATTGCGTTTAACGCTCATAATGTACAATAAATAAAATGTACAATAATTGAGGGAAACCATGGAAAACCTCAGACAAGATGGCCGCGGTAAATGAATTACCGTTTCTCGACGTGAGGCAGTAGGAAAAAGTCCTAGCCACATCTGCCCTCGCCCAGTACCTACCGAATGCGAGCCTAGTTCTGTACCACTAAGCTACATCGCTGGGTTAAAAAACTTATTATTTAGTCTATACTTCGAAGAACGTTCCTTATACGTGTAGTTTATCCTCGAGATTAAGTTAGTTCTAGTTCACTTTCAGGCTTTCAGCGCTTCAAGAGATACGGCAAGTAGTATAGTACAAGTAAGTATACATATAATGTGGTGGTATTAATTACATCCAACGACCGCCTTAAAGCATGCAATAACATTTGTCACAACATTCCTTCTATGTTATAGAAATGCCTACTGCAAACAGACCTCCCCCCTTTACACAGTCTTGACTAGCTATAGTTCATTTGGGATTTGAATAGATTAAGAACAAAAAAATGGTGAGAACGAAGCACTCGCAGCTTTTTATGTTATGTGTCAACATCTTTATGCATGGCTGGTTCTGATCTTGGTTTAATTTTGTCAATGGTCATTTATAGTTCATATTAATTATCACAGATGGCAACATATTCCTGATTATATAATTTGCGTAGACACTTTTAGCTGACGCAAGTGTGTAGTAAAACAGAAATAAGAACATCTGGCAGCTGAGTGAGGCAGGCTCGTAAAAACGCTGTGTATTTAACTGGAAGCTCAACCAACACTACGCAGTTCCAGCTGCCAGTAAAATATGTTTGGCGTGTCGATGCTGTGGCAGCCGCAACCAAGCTGCCAGCCCAATTGACTGGAATCTGGGTAAGGTACGTTTCATATAACTACATGCATTTTGTTGGAAGCTCAACCAGTTGCGGTGCCATGGCAACTCGGTAAGGCATGGTCTTTATTTAAAATACGCGTTAAAGTGAAAGAAGGCATTCACTATTTGATGTCTTATAACGAATTGAGTATAGTAGTTGATGAGTTTATATCGAAAGTACACTCAAGTAAATGTATGTAGGAGTGTACGTTGTACATATGGCGTCTTATTTCACCTCCTTTGACGTAACTCTTTTGGTATCATATTGTCAGATGTCGCACTATTCGAAGCTTTCTACTAGAAGTTTGTATATTTATTACTAGTTAGTCTAAACTTTATTTCTCTTGAATTTAATAACCAATGTGTTTCTTAACTCAACTTCAATACTTCACAAATTATTGTTTTAAACTACTCCCACGCATTGAAATTATGGTGAGATTACGGAAACTCATAAAGAGGCCCTCTCAAGCTATCAATATTATTATTGTCAATCTTCTACTTTATTTAATAGTATATCAATTTATTCTGGGAATCATTTTGTTACCGAGGGACTTCTTTCCTGATCCGTTAAATGTTTCCTTAGACACAAATTCATTGGACATGTGCCAGTTCTTTAAAAGCTAGGGTATTATTGAATAACATAATGACGCAGTAAAAAATAAGAATCAATGACCTATCAGCAATCATTGCCACAAACACAACTGATTTTATTTCATTTCGATAAAATTAGGTATTTACGTAGATACATATTTTTAAATTTTAATACCTGTAACACGTTCGCTGCAAATAGGTATTATTATATACTCTATATATCAGGCCGCCTAAGTTCCCTGTAAACTGATTTCGCACGGCCGGAATGAGATAGATAATGTATTAAATATACAGGATGGCACATCTTAAACAATGCAGTGAAATACCTCGTAAACGGTACAAACCATAAAAAAATGTTTTATACAAAAGTTATAGAGTGTCAAGGGGGACAGAAGACTATGATACCAAATTTAACATAAGTGATACTGTGAAGGCCAGACGAAGGTCAGCTTCGATTTTTTAATTGTAACAGTGCATTTTTATTCCAGAATACGATACAGTATTTAATTGTGAACAGTAAATTATCAAAGTACATATGAGCTAAAGTTAATAAATATTGAGATATTTAGAAATTAAATAACAGCCAAAATGAACGACAATTAGATAAATTATGGCATAGCAGCCATGATATTACGCACCGGCCTTCTTGCGCTTGAATTCAATTCATAAAAGAACCGAATTGACAAATTAAATTTTCTATTTAAATATCTCAATATTTATTAACTTTAGCTGATATATATCTTAATAATTTACTGTTCACTATTTAATACTGTATTCTGGAATAAAAATGCACTATTACAATTAAAAAATCAAAGCTGACCTTCGCCTGACCTTCACAGTACCACCTATGTTAAATTTGATATCACAGTCTTCTGTCCCCCTTAACACTCTATAACTTTTGTACAAAACATTTTTTTATGGTTTGTACCGTTTACGAGATATTTCACTGCATTGTTTAAGATGTGCCACGTGACCCTGTATATAGCCTGTAATAGTGGGTCGTGATGTTTGGTGTCAATGACGTCAGGGCGCACAGCCTCTTGAATTGGAAAAATATTTATTTAACCAACTTCAACAAATTATTGTGAAGCCATTTTAAGTGCTAGACAAAAAAATCCAGCGGCGTTATTTAAGTTAGACGAAGTTCGTTCCAATGGTTTTATAAAAAAAGTAGTTTTTAGGTTGAGAACTGTTATTTGTAAAATCGGTTCTTTTCCAGTAACAGCTCTTAAATAACTGCTATTGTTATTTCGCCCCATCGCACTGAAGTTTGAAATACGGTAATAGAATGATATGTTTAATCGAGGCCTAGGGGAGTAATAGGTTAAACAAGCAAATTTTAACGTTACTATTGTGACTACGGGTAACGACACAGTGCGGTATTTTATTGTATCCATTTATTTAATCAATTTTAATGGGTTTTACAGTCCCTATTGTGTGTACAGCGCAAACCTGTGCGAGCAAATGTTTTTCTACTAGAGACGACCAAACTATCAATAAATCGATACGAAATCGTCTATAAACTCACTACCAAATACAATCAAGTGCAAAAAAACAGACATATTAAAATTTTTATGATTTTTTAGGCTTGATAACTTTTTTTATTTTTTATTTTTAGTTTAGAAAACTGTATACTGTAAAAAATGGATGTAAAAATACTTTGAAAATTAAGGTAGAATTCGCTCGATTTTCTAAGTGATTTTTCATTATTATTTATTTTTACACAAAAAATTTCATAAGAACTTGGACTTTTACTGTAAAGTTAAACAAATTTGTGATTTTTACATAAAGTAAATTAAAATTACATAATTTGTGTAATATTCCAATTAGCGTGTAAAAATTACAAAATAAAATGTATAGTTACATATATAAAATGGATGAATACAAAACAAATTAATGTAAAATTAGTAACCACGCATGCGCAATGTATTTTTATGGAATCTACGCGATGTGGCGATACCTGTTTGCGACGCCATTGTCTCTTTGTGTGCCTGTTACCAGATTAATCGCTGGCTACAAATGGACCATCGATAATCTATGTAATCGGCCTTCTCATTTCTTACAGTGTACCTTAAAACCAAATAACATCACAAAACATCCATGAGCACAGGTGGGATTCGAATCCACGGCAGTCCAGTCCAGAGGCTGCGGCACTAAGCACGCTAACCACTAGGCTATATACTGCCTTCCTTAATCCGGAGTTCTACTGTACTACATGCTATACATAAATTTTGTATAATGTGCTCTCATAATAATGAAGATAGATAAATACTCACAGCGGATTGAAAGCAATTTGTTGAATGACTGAGCGACTGATTTGTGATGATTGATTAGTCATTGTTGTTATGTAATGCGTCTCCTCTTGCAACTCCCCCTCCCCTCCTCCTTGCCTCTCCTCTTTTTGAGTGTGCTGATAAAACTGCATACCATTTACATTTCTCACTTGTCGTTCGTCACTTGTTTTCCGTTTCAGCTTTATATAATAGCACTTTAAAATGAATTTATTTTATTTATTGTAGATTATAGACGCGTCGACATCTCAGGTCACTAGCGTCTTTCTAAATCAAATAACAACTTTCTTAAAACTAAATGACACCACGACACATCCCATTTTTTGGTCCTTCGATCCGGATTGCCTGTTACAAAATAATCTTATTTATTTATTGTAGATTATAGACGCGTCGACATCTCAGGTCATTAGCGTTTTTTAATTACATCAAATAACAATTTTCTTAAAACTAACTGACATCACAAAACATCCATGAGCGCAGATGGGATTCGAACTCACGACCGTCTGATCTAGAGGCCGACGCGCTAACCACTAGACCACAGGGCCCCACTTTAAAATGAAACGAATTGATTTACTTACAGTAGGTAAATGCCTTAAAAATCGTAAAAAAAACCTTTAATATATATCTCAAATTAAGAGCTTTTATCGAAAAAAGTACGCTGATTTCAATGAGCACAAACTACTTTTCACTTAATTTTTCAAAAATGTTTGACAATTCATTTGCGTCGCCACCTTCACTCTATAGTAGGCTGAGACTGTAGCTGTCAGTATGGTTACAAAACTGTTTTCTGAGTTGGCGGAATAAATATTTATTTACAATAATTAAAAATACAATAACAATGAATGCAACAACGAAAAGTCAATTTTAACAATAAAAAAACTTAAACGGCAATAATTGAACTAAACGAGCCACTTAAATAACACTTAACAAATAACTATATATACAAGGATTATTTATCTGTAATTATTTATGTCACTGTATTTATATCAGATTTATTTCTAACGTTTATTTATGTCGGTCATTTACTCAGTTACTTCAGTACTATTTATTTACACCCACTCCACTATTTATATCACTGTACTGACTGATCCGACCGTTGATTGACTAATATTTATATCACCGATCCGCTTGATGGCACGACTCGCCATTCACTGCTTACCGATTGCGTGACACCGTCGACTGATTGCCTGAACGCTTCACTCACTCGTTTATATACCTGCGCGCTGCCTAAGCCCAGTGGGTGCTCGTATTCTTTAGCGTTGTCTAGAATCTTCGCGTAGACACTAGTGTGTTCAACGTCAGACACCGCTTCTCAGAATTGTTGCCCGCCGTTCATATATAGGGTGAACCGTAACAGTATGTAATAGCGGGCGGATTAGGGCGAACAAACATAAATCACTATGGAAATTGTTTACTTTCCACACTAGTGTGTTTGAAAACACTTTTAACACACTTGCCTGTTAAGTGATCCTAACATATGCATGTAAATTGTAAAGTAGCTATTTTATAGTGGCAAAAAAATAAAACATCGCATTTTTAAAACTTTGAATTTTTAAAATGTTATTACGTCACAATATTCTGTCTTGATATGTTCAACTATACAACAATATGGAAGACAATAAATTTATTATCGTTTCGAAAATGTGTCGAAACTAAAAAGCGCGGGAAAGCCTAAAGGGCTGAACGTACAACATTAAAAAGAGACAGGCAAAATACTAGTGATTCGATTTACAGCAATCTCTGAACACGAATATTCAATTTAAAAGAAATCCCTCAGGGAAACTTTGCTGCCTGCACCGTTTCTGAGAAATACAAGTAAAAATTATATATTCATAGTCAGTTTTGTGTATTGAATGTCCTCTGCCACTGTTACACAGTCATCGAGTTTGAACTCCAACCTTATCTCTGTATTGTTTCTATTTACATTTCTATAAATGAAAATTTTAACGAACTTTGTAAAGAAGTTAATTCGAGATCGGCTATAAAAGATTTTTATCCTGGGCTGCATAACGTATTTATCAAACAAACCGTGAGGTGGGTCGTTTATTAGGACTAAAGTGCGACCCTTGAGGTTCACACGACGAACTTCCCAGTTTGATAAATATTTAATAATAATAATTAAATTAGATATTACACAGAAAACTAATCATTTTAATCATTAAAACATAATTATTGTTTATTTTTAACAATAATTAAAAAAAAAAAACGGCTGAACCGATTTTTATAAAATTTATGTCGGATCAAAATGACGTTAACACGCCTCGATTGACACCCTTACGAAGTCGATATAATTTTTTATTCGCGAGATATTGTGTAAAATCTACTTTTTTGGAGTCTATTTGGTTAAGAAAAAGAACGGCTGAACCGATTTTGAAAAAATTTCTTTCAGATCATATATACGTTAATATGTGTCGATTGGCACCCTAACGTAGTCGACATCATTTTTCAGTCTTGAGATTTCGTCTTAGAAAGAAATGGACACATATACGTACATACGTACACACGTACATACGTACACACACACACACAGACATCTTTCTAAAAATAGTGTAGTGACCTTGAAACATAAAAATTTGTTATACATTTTGATTTCGATTTTCGGACCCATTACAATATCTTCCAATGGGAGGTTAATAAATTGAAAATATGAATTGGTGCTAGGCCCAAATAACCTTAGCTGTTGGTGGTCTTTAAAACACAATTTGTAATTTTGTGGTAGGATTTATAGCGATGGGAGTTTTTCCGGTGAGGTTTTTCCGGAAAGAATATTTTCTGGTGGATTTTCTTCCTAGTGAGATGTTTTCCTGTAAAATTTTTTTCGGTGAGGGTTTTTCTGGTGGAGTACTTTCCAGTGAAGTAGCCAGTTTCATTTATAATATTTAAAATTAGATCTTCAGTCGAACGCTCTACCAACTGAGCCAGTCGAACTATGCTATTACATAGTACATCGTAGAGTGTAGACTCATTAATAGAGTTTCTTTCGGGGGTACGGAACTCTAAAAATGAATTATAATTCACAATTTTGTGAACACGCTGTACATGACTGACGTTGTACAACGTCACAAGATTTTTAACATACATTTCCTCAAAAGTAACGTCTGAACAAAACACAATTTGCAGTTTAGCTTCAGAAAATGAAGATTGTTGCTGCAGGAAGCGAAAATACGTATATATTTTGCTTCACAAAGAATCCACTTTTTATTATGTCAGCGATTGATAGTTAGATACCGAGTGTACAATTTTATCATTACAATCTTTTAAAAATTATAACCGTAATTTCATATTATTTAATCAAGGTCAAAGCAAGTACAAAATTTCGTAAGGAAAGGATGTTGACCTGAATCAGTAACGGCGCCAGAGGGTGGGCCATGGCCCACCTTAAACTGTCTTGGTCCACTCTGGCATAATCCCCAATCTTTAGGTTATCTTGTGAATACGTTTTTAACCCTCGAAATGTCAATAATTTTTCTTGTAAATTTTATAGCAAGTAATCTGGGTTAAATTTTATCAAGCAGTGAAATTTTGGGAATAAATGTTATTGACCCTCACCATGCCCAACACTGGCCCACCCTAACAAAAAACTCTAGCGCGCCGCTACTGACCTGAATTAGCAGAATACGTTTTGTAAATAAAAGTTGCAAGTACCAAGTAGTTGTGTAGACCTATTCGTCCACGACTAAAGGGGTACTATTTCGAAATTTGAAGAGTCCTGACAAAAAATCGGACATTTCAAAAAAAGTCCGGACATTTTAGATTGATTTAATACTCATGTTTTATTTTTATGTAATTTGATGCGAAAATTAAACATTCATTCAATATTTTTCTATCTAAGTCGAAAATCCGGACAAATTAAAAAGCCGGGCAAAGTTCGGACGGAGGCCGAAAGTCCGGACAAATTCGGACGGATGGTAACCCTATCCACGACGCGGACGTTTAATAGCATTTTGTGCTTTTCATGATCAAAACATTTTTGATCTAACGCTAGCCACTGGATCACACTGTCCTCTATGATAGAAAAATATAGATATTGTAGACGACTATAATTATCTCTTTCTAGCATTGTGATTGGTTCTTCGTCTCCATGTCTATATTTTATATTTTTTATGTTGTCACTTTATTTGAAAATTCAATATACATATATTCATTGCAGCCTTATTATATGTTAGGGCGAAGAACCAATCACAATTCTAGAAAGAGAGAATAATAGTTGTCTACAATAGCTTGCTCTCTCTCTCATGTATGTGCCAAAATTATAGGGGAACGCTCTGTCTGTATGGTTAACACGACACCAATGGACACTTTCTGTTGTTTAAAAATTGTTAAATTGTGTTTTTTAAGACCACCAACAGCTAAGGTTATTTGGGCCTAGCACCAATTCATTTTTTAACAATAAATTGAAAATCCAATTGACATTTTTACCAGCTCTCTTGCTAGAACCCGGGAACTGGGGACTTGTAATAGAGGAACCATAACAACGCTATGTAAACAACAGCATTGCTAAACGCTCGGCCATTCTCAAGCCCTTCTGTTGTTTACATACTTGATCTTTTCTGGAAGCCTGAACGGGTTGAATACATTCTGTTAAATTGTTAAATTGTGTTTTAAAGACCACCAACAGCTAAGGTTATTTGGACCTAGCACCAATTCATTTTTTCAATTCATTATTTTTTTTTTTAATAATAAATTGAAAATCTAATTGGCACTTTTACCAGCTCGGCCATTCTCAAGCCCTTCTGTTGTCTACATACTTGATCTTTTCTGGAAGCCTGAACGGGTTGAATACATTCTGTATGTTACGTAATAATATGTGGTAGAAGTGGCACAGATACGTCAGTCGAGTTTTCTTTTGAGACGCCGATTGAAGTCTCCGCACCCCCTCTTCCCGTTCTGTATAATATTATATTATGATGGCTTATACAGACCGCTGTATTACCGATAGCAAGCGAGGAAAATACATTCGCGTATAGGAAAATATGCTCGCATATCGCACTATCTTTCTTCTTCTTATTCTCCTTCTCTTTTATCGCAAAGAAAGAATGTGTGATACAAGTAAAATATAATATTGTTCTTGAAGGATATCAGTTACCGTTGTTAAATGCCATGAACGTGTTAAGCCAGTTTTACAACCAACAAAAGTCGCTTAAACAGATTTCTATTTGAAAATGATTCTGGAGATTCGTTTACAAAATAGATTAGACCTGTATTTTTGTGTTTTAAAGATCACCAACAGCTAAGGTTATTTGGGCGTAGCACCAATTCATATTTTCAGTTCATTATTTTTTTTTTTAATAATAAATTGAAAATCCAATTGACACTTTTTACCAGCTCTCGGGCTAGAATCCAGGAACTGGGGACTTGTAAAAAATTGTTAAATTGTGTTTTAAAGACCACCAACAGCTAAGGTTATTTGGGTATAGCACCAATTCATATTTTCAATTCATTATTTTTTTTTTTAATAATAAATTGAAAATCCAATTGACACTTTTACCAGCTCTTGGGTTAGAAACGGGGAATAATAGAGGAACCATAGCAACGCCATGTAAACAACGCTCGGTTATTCTTAAGCCCTAGACCTGTATTTAAGTTTAAATTAAAGATTTAAGCTTAGATTAAAGTGGGGCGATAAGTAGTGGCGTAACTTAATTTTGGTCCGGGGTAAGAATTCTTGAAGGGCCGGCCTTTTTGGTCAATAAAATAATAAAATATATAGGTAGGGTTGCCAACTCCCTATGGAGCTTAACCCGGAGAGTTTAAAAGCAGTGCGGCAAATAGTGGATATATTTTCCTTTCGGGGAGTCTGAATACCCCCCAGCCTAAAAATAAGTCTCTAAAACTTATGGAATGCGATTTCATAACAGTTACAAAAAGTAATTGTAATATAGGATGCTTGAGGGCCCCCAAGAATTCCGGGCCCGGGGGTAATTGCCCACTCTGCCCCCTCGGTAGTTACGTCACTGGCGATAAGCAGGCCCGGATTTATGCCTAGGCCAACAAGGCACCGGCCTAGAGCCGAGTTGGCCCCGGCCAGCGCGGAGATGGAAATTAAAGAAAAAAATCCCAAAAATTTTGTAAGACAACCCATTTTTTTCTGCTAAATTTTCATCCAATCCCATTTTTTCATTTCTTTCCCTTTTTTGGGCTTAGGGGGCCAAACTGTCAAGTGCCTAGGGGTTCGGACGTGGCGATAAGGTAGCTTGCCTCACAATCGCTGAGAGTTGAGACCTAAGAGATCTTTTGTGAATTCAATTTAATTTATTCCTCGATAAAAAAAAATACTTAGTTTTACAATCAAATGAATAAAGATTTCCTGCCCAATTTGGAATCCCCTAAAATATTTATTTCCAACCGGGTAGGAGGATTTAGTGGAACGGTACTGTACTGCGCAACGTGCGATATTCCACGGTACACGCAGTGTTATTTATTACAATAAAGTTATTGTGGAGAGGACGGCGTAGCGTCGTGAGGAAGACATCAAGTAAAGTAGACAAGTCCGCACAGCACAGGGGATTTGAGAGAATGCGGCGCGGGGACCTCGTATAACATAGAATGTTGGATGCATGTACAATTCACATTACAATTGCGAGGTAAAAAAGGCAATGTAATTATGTTCCTTTATAAATATGCACGCGACAATTTACACATTTCAAATAGCACACAAAAGTAATGTATTTCATGTTGGTAATTATTATTATCCTGCGCTCATGTCAACTCAGCTGAATTCTACAGAATATGCAAAACATAAAATGTGTGTATGACCTTCACCTGGAAGTCCTTAAAGACTGTACTTCGTAATCTTTTTATAGTGTTTATGCCTCTCCATCGAATGAAATAGTATATTAATTATTTTTTCTGTTTTGTGCAGATACGTAGAAAATCGTCAATACAAAAAAGTGGGTGTGTGCTTGTAACCACACGGCAGAAGTGAAATCTTCTAATTTTCTAATTTTAAAATATATATATATGTTTTAGTAGCATATATATATATATATGCAACTAAAACATATATATATATTTTAAAATTAGAAAATTAGAAGATTTCACTTCTGCCGTGTATATATATATATATAATATATATATATATATATTACTACAAAAACCTTTTCAATTAAATCTAATATTAAATTAAATCTAATAGCGCACTTGTGAACTACCAACATATATACCACAAATAAGTACCTTTTCAATTAAGTTTTAGTGTCATCTATTAGCGCACCTAAGAACTACAAATAACTTATTACCAGCATTCTACAAAAATCTTTTCGATTAAGTTTTAGTGTCATCTATTAGCGTAGAATCTATTAGGGTTGTATTTAGGTGTTAAAAAACATTTTTGGGCCAGGGCAAAAAAAATCTCCACATTGTTTTAAAATTGGAAATTATAATAATTTGTCACATTCCTGACATGAAATATAAAGTTTCAATGTATTTTTTTTTAAACAATGCTTCTATTTGTGGAAATAGCCTTCTGATATAATGCACAATTATGTTTTTCCAGAAATTTCTGCATGCCTTTTTAATTAACATCCCTCGTTTCAATCCGGATTTTTAATTAAGCATTGATAGGATTTCATTCTGTTTTTACGTAATATAGTAAAGTAGGGTTCAGAATAACGTTTCTGTCTGTTTATTAATTGTTTCCTGATACCATTGGGCGTAAGCGTGACGTAATCTGACGAACAAATGAACACCTAGTTCGCACGTCATTTGTTTTACCGCGATTATGTCATACAAGTTGTTGTTTTAAATAAATATGTGTAAATTTAACCTCACATTGTGATTTTCTTCTTTTAATTCTTATCGTGTATGTTAAACTGGCTAAAGCCGGCTCCAGACATGGCAAATGTCGATCAATGTTGATAATCGGGCAATTGCTTATTTTTTAAAGATCTTTTCAACAATACCACTTTCGACCTATCGTTACATTTATAATTCCGGAGTTCTGGACATTCTGGAGCAAACTAATAGGGAAGCCGACCTTCCCGGGAAAAAAAATTATCACCATTCGATTCTTTATTAGGGCTTTTATAATACAAATTTTTGACACAACTCTCTACGACTAACCGTTTTCGAAAAAAACGACTGATACGGGTGGTCGAACTCACCCTGTATATGTTTTAGTTGCATATATATATATATATATATATATATATATATATATTACTACAAAAACCTTTTCAATTAAATCTAATATTAAATTAAATCTAATAGCGCACTTGTGAACTACCAACATATATACCACAAATAAGTACCTTTTCAATTAAGTTTTAGTGTCATCTATTAGCGCACCTAAGAACTACAAATAACTTATTACCAGCATTCTACAAAAATCTTTTCGATTAAGTTTTAGTGTCATCTATTAGCGTAGAATCTATTAGGGTTGTATTTAGGTGTTAAAAAACATTTTTGGGCCAGGGCAAAAAAAATCTCCACATTGTTTTAAAATTGGAAATTATAATAATTTGTCACATTCCTGACATGAAATATAAAGTTTCAATGTATTTTTTTTTAAACAATGCTTCTATTTGTGGAAATAGCCTTCTGATATAATGCACAATTATGTTTTTCCAGAAATTTCTGCATGCCTTTTTAATTAACATCCCTCGTTTCAATCCGGATTTTTAATTAAGCATTGATAGGATTTCATTCTGTTTTTACGTAATATAGTAAAGTAGGGTTCAGAATAACGTTTCTGTCTGTTTATTAATTGTTTCCTGATACCATTGGGCGTAAGCGTGACGTAATCTGACGAACAAATGAACACCTAGTTCGCACGTCATTTGTTTTACCGCGATTATGTCATACAAGTTGTTGTTTTAAATAAATATGTGTAAATTTAACCTCACATTGTGATTTTCTTCTTTTAATTCTTATCGTGTATGTTAAACTGGCTAAAGCCGGCTCCAGACATGGCAAATGTCGATCAATGTTGATAATCGGGCAATTGCCATGCCGTATGGATGATTTTAATATAGCCTATTTTTAAACAGTAACCAACGTTGGCATTGGAAGACATTCGCTTTGAAGGCGGTTTTTTGAACACACATCAAAGGGATTGGCCAACGCTGGTCTCGATTTACAAATATTACCTTATTTTCATTCAGACGATTGGACAGTTTTCACTACGCGATGTGTGTCAGTGTGTGTGTTTATTATTGTGATTTATGAGTTGCATGAAACATGTATTAAGAGCTGGGCACAAGAAAGTATTATCTTTGAAGTACTTGCAATAAGTAACTGCGTCATCTTCGCTATCCATTTTGTTTAATGTTGGTGTATATTCGCTAAAAACCAGGTGTAGCATGAAACATGTATTAAGAGCTGGGCACAAGAAATTATTGCCTCTGAAACACTTGCAATAAGTAACTGCGTCATCTTCGCTATCCATTTTGTTTAATGTTGGTGTATATTCGCTAAAAACCAGGTGTAGCATGAAACATGTATTAAGAGCTGGGCACAAGAAATTATTGCCTCTGAAACACTTGCAATAAGTAACTGCGTCATCTTCGCTATCCATTTTGTTTAATGTTGATGTATATTCGCTAAAAACCGGGTGTAGCATGAAACATGTATTAAGAGCTGGGCACAAGAAATTATTACCTCTAAAACACTTGCAATAAGTAACTGCGTCATCTTTGCTATCCATTTTGTTTAATGTTGGTGTATATTCGCTAAAAACCGGGTGTAGCATGAAACATGTATTAAGAGCTGGGCACAAGAAATTATTACCTCTGAAGCACTTGCAATAAGTAACTGCGTCATCTTCGCTATCCATTTTGTTTAATGTTGATGTATATTCGCTAAACTTTGGATGTAATAAGCTTGGTCAACGCTGGCCAAACAGACCACACATGGTCAGTCCATACCCAACATGGATCGCCAATACATTCGCTAACATTGGCATACGTTGGCCATGTTTTGTCTGGAGCCGGCTTAAGAATGCGGCTAGATTATATCAGAAACTTGAATTTGAATTTAGCGGGACGGCTCAATTAGCCTCAAACAGTTTTGCCTTTATAATGTCGATTTTAAAATATTCTGCAATCCCTAAATGTGAATTAGGCTGCGTGATTTATTAATTTATTTGTGTTATTAATTAGTCTTTTGTAAGGGTGCTCCCGTTTACTTAAATCATTCCATTAAATTATTTTAAATGCATTACATTAAAGCACTAACCATTACCTGCGGCCAAACTCACGTAAATGTCAGTTTTGACAAAAACCTTACCTAACCTGATTCGACATCTAGCAGGCGACCTTTAAAATAGTATTTATTTTATTTATTGTAGATTATAGACGCGTCGACAACTTAGGTCATTAGCGTCTTAAATACATTAAATAACAATTCTCTTAAAACTAAATGACATTACAAAACATCCATGAGCTGAGGTGGGATTCGAACCCACGACAGTGTGATCCTTTAAAATAGTATATACATTTCTAAATTATCCCTGACATCCAGCAGTAAAGGTGTGAAATAATAGTACCTTTTTCTGTGTTAATGCCAGTTTTGACAAAAACTTTACCTGAACACGATTTTCTTTCTTGATATTTAATTACTAAACTAAAAAATAAAACTGCTGAACCGATTAAAAAAAAATTTATGTGGAGACACCCTGAAGGTATGCCTTATTAAATAAAGCAAGAATCATCAAAATCGATAGAAAAAAAACTGCTGAATCGATTTAAGAAAAATTATATGAGACCAATCCGACATCTTCTTGGATGCAACGGAGTCAAAATGTTTCAAAACGGAGTAGCCATTCCTGAGTAATCGGTGAACTAAAAAAAAACTGCTGAACCGATTTAAATAAAATTTATGTAGGACCACTCTGAAGGTATGCCTTATATAAAGCAAGAATCATCAAAATCGGTAGAAAAAAAACTGCTGAAACGATTTAAAAAAAATTATATGAGACCAATCCAACATCTTCCTGGACGCGGAGTCAAAATGTTTCAATTTTTTATTGTAGATTATAGACGCGTCGACATCTAAGGTCATTAGCGTCTTTCAACTATACTAAATAACAACTACCTTAAAACTAAATAACATCACAAAACATCCATGAGCGCAGGTGGGATTCGAACCCATGGCAGTCCAGTCTAGAGGTTGCGGCGCCAAGCATGCTAACCACTAGGCTATACTGCCCTCCAAAATGTTTCAAAACGGAGCAGTAATCGGTAGACGTATCTACATTAAAAAAAGAAATTACATATTGATCGAATTGAGAACCTCCTCATTTCTTAAAATCTGTTAAAAAGCCGCAAGAAATTGAAATTACAGGCGGAGATAGCGTTAGTGAGGATGACGAGAAATGGGCGTTAAACGTTCCCTATACGATCATGAATAATAATCTAACATATTTTATTTTGTGCGCCGTCTATGGCAGTACAATGAAAGTAGTAATTTTATTGTGAGACGATAAAAAATGGTACCGATTTTTTAAAGCAGGGTAACTTGTTCAAAGAGTCCATCTGTTCTGTACTCTTTGTATCCGACTTGGTGCTTACATAGTTACATATATCACACTGTCAGAACTGAATATGTATTTAATACATAGAGGCATATATTGAGTAATTCTGCTAGAGAGAGCTTTATGCATCAATGTATGAGTTAGGGGGAAAGTTGGCCGACCCATTTTGTATAATGATGCCACATATATATAATTACACAAATTTATTATTTTCGCTGATTGTGTGATTACGAGAATGTTTCAAGTCCTCTCTCTGAGCTCCATTCTCAAATTCCAGGATACCTTATTTCTATACCTATACCTACTTAATCTAAAATTATCTAAATTATTTTTTGCAACACTTGCATCAAAAGTACAATTTTAGATGGCTGTATACCGTTTGAAAAGTGATTCTTTATGGAAGCTTCTGATGCGTTCGAACGGTAGTGTTTAAAGTAAATTTTAACACTCCGTTCTATAAAGTAATACTGTTTTGTTTTACTTTATAACACACGTGTGTAATAAAGTACTTTATAGATTACTTTGCTATAATGTCACTAATAAAATGTTTATCCAAATTGTGTTTTATTTGCTTAAAATTGAACTTTTGAAGCAGTTGTTGCAAAAAATATTGTATGTAACGCGTGTCTAAAGTGACGAATTTGACAGTCGCGATTTTACAATACTCTCTTAAGGTTATGTTGCATTTATGCCAAAACGAGTGCGTGTGTTTACCGTGCGAGCCGAAGGCGAGTGCGATAATCACACGGGTTCAGGTATAAATGCAGCATAACCTTAGACTCGTATCGCAAAATCGCGACTGTGATATAATTCGTCACTTAAGCCACTAGTTGCATAAATTACTATTATATTCAACACATGCACGCTTTTAGTGTTTTTTCGTGTTAGTAAAGCGGATCTTAAATGGCCATTTATCGACTAGTGATGCCATGATCTATTATGAAACGCTTTTCGATGCTATAGGGAATGAAAAACCCTTTACATAATGAACCATTATGTAACTCTTTTCGATGCTATAATGAAATATGGTTACTGTGTTATAGCCTATGTCTTAAAGCAAAGTATCACCTATATCGAACAGTAAAAAAATTGAAGATGCTTCAGTAATTTCTGAGATTATCACTGATCCCCCCCCATCACTAATTTTTTTGAAAATAAAATACAGCCCATGTTAATCGCTGATAATGTAGTTTTCTATAGCTGAAAGAATTTTTAAAATCAGTTAAGTAGTTTTTGAATTTATCCATTACAAACAAACAAACCTGGACACCAGCTCTCCGACATACAAAACCAATGACCAATCGTACAAGGACGGAATACGACCGAGTAGAGAACTCACCCCCACCACCACACACTGCGCAGTTGACTAATTACTAAGAGACGGACTACGACCGAACAGAGAACACACTGGTACTAGGCATAAAAGAAGGGAGGACACCAGTCACTGACACACTGACCTGTGAGCCGCCAAGGAGGACACTTCGACCGCTGCCACATCGCCTTTGAGAATGTCTACCGCAGTTGTAGACGAAACGTCAGGTAGAAATACCACCGGACCACGGCCTACAAGTCCGGAAACCATAAAGACTTGGAACAAAGCTTGCACACCTGGATACAAACATACAAAAAATCTTTATAATATTAGTATGATTAACAAACGTAAATCAGAACACACAAGTGGGCAACTTCACCCTGCGTACGTTTGAAGCAACGTCGCACGTGTCAAATGCATTTCCATTGACAGATCGACCCCATATACTATACACACGCCAGCTACTGCATCACCCATTCACTGCACTATAATATTATGTAGTCGGGGAGGCATTAGTGGAGTGTCGGGGGTCGGGGGGGGGGTAGTTTTTAATATAGTTTCACTAACTAAACGACCGCACCGCACCGGCGTCCAAATGACCTATTGTGTCGGGCCACCCATCTGTAAATATCATATTATCGTTGCTATAATGTTCTATGCATTTCATAATATCAACCGACCTACTGAAATGGTGCAACCAGTGTTGCCATTTGCATAACATTAACTCGCTAAAATATCCTACTCTTCTATTTTTACCCGAATGCGCCAGAAGGAGGGTAATGTTTTTCGAGTGTATATGTATATATGTATGTAAGTATATTTCTTTATCACGCTCTGTAGCCTAAACGGCTTGATGGATTTTGAAAAATGAGGTGCCATTAGATTCGTCTGACATAGGGGTATATGACGTCAATTCAATATGGCGGACGCTAAACGCCATTTTGTCAGAATGCAAAAGTAATTTTCCTTCTAAGTACATTGATATAGGTACCAAAATCAAAAGAAAGGTTTCGTTGACATGACGTCACGGAAAATTCACTATGGCGGACGCTAGACGCCATTTTGTCAGTACGCAAAAAATCGGTAAAACCTTATGTGTGGGGTATCAAATGAAAAAGCTTGATGAGTAGATTCGACTAAAAGGAAGGAAATAAAAAATGTATTAAAAAAAACAAAAACCCCGACTGCGTAAAAATCGAACATAAAAGATGGAATTAAGATCAAATGATAACATGCAGTCGAAGGTATTTCTGTTCAATTTGATACTACTATGCCTCCGACTGCATGTTATCATTTGATCTTGTTTCCATCTTTTATGTTCGATTTTACGCAGTCGGATTTTTTGTTTTTTTAATAATTTTTTTATTAACGTTGATATAATCAGTCAGCTCTCAAGGTCCTCGTTATAGGAATGACGTTTCATCATTTCTCTTTTTAAGGACCGACTGCAGGTAGGGGTATAGACGCTGGTGACCTCAGCTGTTGAGCGTCTATAATCTACAATATAATCTAGTCTGCAAGTAGGGAAAGTACTGTAACCGCCACTGGACACATTTCTCAGTGTTATTCTTTTAGTAAACTTGAGATACTGTCATCTCGCTAAAAACGTCCTCCTGTTAATTTGATGCTAGCCAGTGAAACCTAACCTCACATAAAAAAATAAATTAATATTATTACGTGACCAACTAACACACTGGCCGTGTTCGCAGCGTGAAGGTTCGTATATTCTTCAAAATGATGACGCGTGATGTGATTGGCTAATTCCCGTTCAAAATAAATTATAACAGCCAATCACATCACGTGTGCCGTCATTTTGAAAATCGCGAATTTTCACGTCACAAACACGGGTATTGTTTGTGGCTATTACTTGGTCAGCGAACGCCAGGCGGCTCTGAATTCGACTCGTGAGACGATCAAAATGGTAGCCAGTGAAACATAACCTCACATAAAAAACATTTATTATTGTCACATGATCAGCTGACGCACTGTAACTTGTCTGTGGTTGTTATTTGGTCAGCGAACGCCAGGCGGCTCTGAATTCGACTCGTGAGACGATCAAAATGGTAGCCAGAGAAACATAACCTCACATAAAAAACATTTATTATTGTCACGTGATCAGCTGACGCACTGTAACTTGTCTGTGGTTGCTATTTGGTCAGCGAACGCCAGGCGGCTCTGAATTCGACTCGTGAGACGATCAAAATGGTAGCCACTAGCCAGTGAAACATAACCTCACATAAAAAACATTTAATATTGTCACGTGACCAGATGACGCACTGTCACTTGTTTGTGGCGGCTACTTGGTCAGCGAACGCCAGGCGGCTCTGAATTCGACTCGTGAGACGATCAAAATGGTAGCCAGTGAAACCTAACCTCACATAAAAAATAATTTAATATTTTTATTGTTTCGCGAGCGGCCGGGACTTTTATTATCAATAAACCGGCCTTTAAGATCCACGTGAACTCGCCAGGTTTATTATGTGAACTTAGTAAACAGGGCTCGCGTTTGTTTATTTCCCAACAGCGGCAAGCGCATATAACAACTTTATTGTGTATCAAAGTTAAATTAACTTTTGTTCTATATCTACACGTACCTACTATATTTTATGTAAACAAAAGTTTTTTTTTTTGCTAGAATGTTTTCAGAAAACGAACGGGTACTTTTCCCAGAGACATATATTTTATATGCTTGTTATATAGTAGGTACAAGGTTTTGTGTCTCATTAAAATTTATGTTTAACCCTCCAGAGAATGTGCGGATCACGAATTAGTCTATTTTTCATTAAAACCACTGATCTCTAATTAAAAGATAGCGAATGACGAGCATTGTATTTGTATGAAATCAACCTGTACAACGCCATATTGAAATTATATAATGGCTGACTTTTTTGGCGGGCTATTTTATTTGACAATAGGGTTGACCCACGTATTTTTTTATTTTTTTAATCGGCAGTATTTTTGAATTTAAGGTTATCAATTTTTTTCGGAATTTTTAGAGACTCAGAAAGACCTTATATAAAAATAATAAAATTGACATCACAAAACATCCATGAGCAGAGGTGGGATTCGAACCCACGACAGTCTGATTCAGAGGCCGTGTAGCAATGCTGTTGTTTACATGGCGTTGCTATGGTTCCTCTATTACAAGTCCCCAGTTCCCGGGTTCTTGCCCGAGAGCTGGTAAAAGTGTCAATTGGATTTTCAATTTATTATTAAAAAAAAAATTATAAATTGAAAATGTGAATTGGTGCTAGACCCAAATAACCTTAGCTGTTGGTGGTTTTTAAAACACATATTAACAATTTAGCCACGAGCCGACACTGGATAAAATAGTTTATCGTCGAGATTTGTTTCGACACATTTTTGATTTCCTGACACAACATGTGCCATTATATGTATTTTTCTGAATTTAATATTTTTATCTTTCGCTGTACGAGCGTGTAGGTATTTCCGATGTATTCAGTATTGCATATGACGTTGATGTAATTTAAATAACAAAATTGATATTTTATACAGCGAAATGCATCTTTTCTGACAGCCGACATGAAATCACAAATACTACGTCACTGTCATAAACTTTGTACATAATATCAGGTAAAATTTTTTTTTCAAAAATAAAAGGTATACAATTGAATAATTTCAAATGTAATATTATGTTTACTAGAGTGGTTCTTAAAATGGTCCAGTGGGCTCAAATGTTTCTAAATAAATAAATGGGTGTGTGCTTATGACCACACAACAGAAGTGAAAACTTCAGATTTTCTAATTTTAAAATATATATATAATTTTTTAATCACACAGTTTAATCATAAATATATTAAAATCGGCCTATACAATTAAATTTAATGAATATAATACCTTAGCGATAATATTAAGTTTTAGTGTCATCTATTAGCACACTTATGAACTACACACTATTACCGGCATATTGCAAATACATTAATTTTCCGAAAACATTTATTTTCTCAATTAAAATTTATTTAGAGACATTTGAGCCTATGGGAGTTTTAATTTTTGGAAATGACCATTTTAAAAACCACCCTAATAGTCCAGGAACATTAGTCAAATAGAGGCAAGAATCTCGGGATTACAGGTTGACCTCGAATGATACTCTAAATAGTTAAACATTGCGCGCGCTCTGCCCTCTATCTCAAAAATGGTTCAAGATATAAAAAAAATGTTTAAACAAAAATTGTAGAAAATTTAATCCTCTACAATATTTATAATAAATATAAACAGCATAAAACCCATAGGAAACGAGATATTTGCAATAAATGTGTAAAAAATCGATTTTTTGACCTTTGACTTTGGGATATTTGAAGACGCGGACACTCTACGATAGGTAGGTTTTGAGGCAAGTTTTAGGGTACCAAAATAAAGGTTTATACAAGTTTATAGCCGACTATCTCTCATTCCGAGGTGAAATCCTAATATGCATGGACTTATGTTTATGTACAGAAAGGTACCAGAACTTATGGTGTTCACGTATTAATATATAGATTTAAAGAAAATCGAATAACATTCCAGTAGAACTTCTACTAATTGGAATAAATGTAATGATAAATTATGTTTATAAATGATTTCTTTTTGCTTTTCATCTTTCAACAATTTGTGACTAGACAGTTTTTTTATGCGCATACATTTTGTACATGAGAATATTCGTATTAACATTTCAATAATCGTGATAAATGGTGGAATTCACTCAGTGTTCGCGTCAAAGTTTATATTCACTGATCTTGAAAAATGATAGGCAAAATGACAGCCTGCATGTACACACATACACACATGTAAGTACAGTGAAACCTGCTTAAAAGGCAACCGATCGAAATCAATTACCTACTTATATAGACCGAGAGCTAGTGACAATTTTTTGGTGTTATTTATTCAAGGCCTTATTTTTGTGAAGATGTTAAGGGAGGCATATTAAAGTGCCCTGAGTAAGGGATTTTGCTGGATAGCGGTATGGGAGGGATGCAGACCGCCTTCAACATGTAACAAAAAAAATGGTCACAATTATTATTGCTTCAAGGCTGAAATTATTTGTATAGCTTGTCGGTGACCCAATAATGCCATTATAATATTTGCAGATCGATTGATCACCCTAAACGGGTCATATACCCGACGAAATTTATATTATTAGTTAAAGGTTCAAATTTTAATATGTTGTTACGGCGACTGTTTTAAGCATATAGGTATTTCAATTTGCAGAACAAAATGTCGGTAATAACCCCCTCTCGTAGAGGGAAACTTGCTCGACTAGGTGTTTCTATCGTTCTGCAAGGGGATTAATACCGACATTTTGTTCTGCAAATTAAAATATATGCTTAAAACAGTCGCCGTAACAACATATTAAAATTTAAACCTTAAACTAATAATATAAATTTCGTCGGGTACATGACACGTTTAGGGTGATCTGCCACCCATTTAATACTGACCAATCGATTTGCAAATATTACAATAACATTACATTATATGACTGTTAATAATAACTATAGTATCAACACCGATACTTCCTACCTCTCAGAAAACGGACAATAATATGTTACTTCTAATAAACTATTAGGTTTATTTTAATAACAAAAATAAAGATAGTTACTTCTTACCACAACAGTTTTATTGATGGATGTACATTTCGAAAGCTATGTTCATGTTTCATCTTCAGCAAACACTATACTAGTATAGTGTTTGCTGAAGATGAAAGCATAGCTTTCGAAATGTACATCCATCAATAAAACTGTTGTGGTAAGAAGTAACTATCTTTATTTTTGTTATTAAAATAAACCTAATAGTTATGGTAAGAAGTAACTATCTTTATTTTTGTTTTTATTCCAACCACAGTGCTCATATATTTTTATTTTATTTTAATAGTTCAGTCCATGAATGAATCTTCTAGATCTGTTTTTATTTTTATTTCCTCTTTTTGCCTTATTATGCGAATGAAATCGGTCGCACGTTTCACTGTACTATGTAGATACATCAGCTGAACACACACACAAACAAACAAACAACTCATTATAACGCATGCGTGGTTGAGTATAAATGATTCTCTCATTTATTCATTTATTTGTCGAGCCAACACTTGTTTGATGTTAACTGTGCTCAGTATTAATCACAAAAATTATTAAGGCAGTACTTTTTGACAAATATAGCAGTGGCGTAAATAGCACCCTCGCAGATTTTGAGGGGGCGCAAAACTCAAAGGGACACTAAAAGCGGTAGACATATTATATTTCAAGTATTGGGTAATAATTATGTGTGTATAAACAAAAGATTATTTTGCCTTACTAATGGAGACGCTATGAAAAATTATCGCGGGGGCGCGCATTATTTCTTAGTTACGCCACTGAAATATAGATACCTATAAAGAAATATTCAGTGGATCTACAAACGTGGATCTACAAAGTTGGCATCATCAAGAGATGATTAAATTTTTTTAATCATCTCTTGATGATGCCAACTTTGTATCAAGTCAAGCAAAATTTTTTTTTCTTTTGACATTTTTTTGTAAAATCAAATATAATTTTTCTCTTTTGTAAACTCAATACAGGGACATACTGTAGATGTTTACACATCAAAAAATGTCGACAATTTTAGTGTCTAACGAATTTGTCAGGTTTTGAAAAAAATTGTTATCCTCTAAAGTAAGCTTAACTTTTAAAAAAAAATCGTCCTTGAAAACCATATGATTGTTTTTATTATTTTTTGTCCACCTGATGTTCAACATGTTTTTAGTTGTGTTATATGTAATTAACTATGCTATATAATAATAAATTTGCATATTAATGCGTTCCAGTTTCATTAAAACCTTACAGTATTCATTTATTTTTTCCGAACAATGAACTATTTCTGTTTTATACAAAAGCTTTCGTAATTTTCCAAGTTTTATAATACACTGGCATGAAATTCAGTTCATTGAAGCAAAAAAAAATTAGCAATAATAAAAATTAACACGAACACTACTCATTAAACTTTAAACTAAAGTTTGACTTTATTGTATAAAAAACAAACAAAGCAATGTCGATCGTGGAACAACATAAAGCTATTTCAAAGTAAAACATCGCCATTTTGGTTGAAGTCATTTTGGTTGCATGTCTTAAACTACATACTATAAAATGTGGCTGAAATAAAATGCAATATAGGAATATTATGAAAAATATATCTATTAATCGAGGTACAAAGTCTTCATGCCGTGCCATCTAACATAATTTTTCTGAAGTTCAACTATTACCTACAGTGGGGCGCGCGCATCGTTTAACGCTTTGCGTAAACTCGCCCGGAGAAGAAGTATAACTTCTAAAAAACGAGTTTCGTTATTTCGTGAAAAACACGCATTTTCATATATTCCACTTCAGCTTGGGTTTCGCTGAATAGGTACGTAATATTTGATGTAATTTCGAGTTTCGTACCAACTTTTAAAATATTAATAAAAGCCAACAGTAGCACCAACGTTGTATTATATACATTAACTATTACGTTCACATAACTGTTTCGTCTGTTTTAAAGTTCAGTTTTGTTTGAAAATCAAACAAAAAGTGCAAACACATATAATGCCGTATTATTGTAAATTATGTATGAATCAGAAGCGTGCGTAAAACATGTTAGACCCGTTCTTCCACCATCATCAATAGCGATTTATTCATACGTTAGACCCGTTGCTACCACCTTCATCAATAGCGATTTAGGGTGCATTCCACATGGCGATCGCAACGCTTACAACGACCAAACGTAATGAACGCGGCCATAAGGCGCGAGCGTAGTGGGCGAAATGGTCGCCAAGTGGAATGCACCCTTATTGGTGATGGTGGAAGACACGGGTGCCCAGGTTCCTGTCGGAGAACTGGCAGAAGTGTCATTTGAATTTTCAGTGCATTAATTACTATATGTGCCTGCGACTTCGTTCGCGTGAATAACGACATTAAGTAATAAAAAATAACGTTTCAACAAAACACTATGATGACAACTGATTACACCACGCTCACCAATCGACTGCCACAAAAAAAATCGACTGATGACCAGACCTATACTTCCCACCTAGTAAATATTTGCAAAAAATAAACACTCTTTTTTTATTCTTTGAAAAAAAGCATGGCCCTCTTTTTTGTTTGATGATCTACTGATGGCTAGTAAATAGTAATATAGCAAAATTCATGGCTACCTTAATTTACGTACAATTTTCTTTTTTTAGTAAAATATTTTTTTTCTTGAAAACTGTACATTTTAGAGAAAAAAATATTTACATTTTTTTCATATTATAACATCTAGAATTCATTTATATTTTTTTTTACCTACGTTAATACGTGACATTGAGAACGTTTTTTTTAATATCTCAGGATCCACTGAACCGATTTGACTCAAAATCTAATCAGATCTAAGTTAAAGGCTGATAAACACAATAGAACAATCGACATGGCCGTATGTTGTTCCGTTTTTACGATATCGAAGGCGAGAAATTGACCACATACACACACACATACAGACATCAGTCAGAAAATGATCTTAAACGATTGCTAGGGTCTCAAAACGTGAAGATCTGTTAAAATCTCGAAATATTTTTTTCGGACTAAATCCATTACTTTCCTACCATAGTAGAGGTGGGAAGTAAAAATTATAAATATGGAATAGTTGTAAAAAAACAAAAATCATTAACGGTGCCAACAGTAATCGAACCATAGTAGAGGTGGGAAGTAAAAATGTGAAATCTGAAAATCAAAAATAAGCAGACAGACACTTCTATTTTATTTTTATCTGTCTTGATTAAAAGTATCTAGGCATTAACAAATTAAAAATATGGATGCTCTAGGCCCAGATAACCTTAGCAGTTGGTGACGTTAAAAAAATGACTGAAAGTGACAGAAATTTTTTTCTACGCCCCCGTTTTGGCGTCAAAGAGTTTTTGTCTCAATACGTATATTTTCGTGTACTTCTTTTTTAATATTTTTCCTTTAATGACCAATATACCATTTTTATGTGACAGCTGTACATTATTAATAAAAACACATTGTGATGTCAAATTCGCGCATTTACATAGCTTTTTAGCTCGGATAATAAAACATCTTTTATCCAGCCGGGCCGGGGCAGGGCAGAACACCGCTACGAGAGTCGAACGCACGTCACTGCGCCCTGGAGACATCGCTACAGTCGTGTGGACTGTAGAGAGAATGTACGTGTGGTACACTCTCTCTGCGCGGAAATATGGATATATTTTTTCAGGGAAATTTTAATTTATGTATGTGTTTTTGTGGTGTTTGTTCCGCATTTATCGATCCACGCAAACGTTGAAGAAACATTTTAATGTTTTTCTCAACATTGCAAATTTTTCGACACGGATTTTATGGATTTAAATCCGAAAATCACCAAGTGACTGGCTTAACTGGGCGTAGTACCTATATACTTAATTAATATTTTCAGCTTATTATTAAGTTCCCATTGGAAGTTATTGAAATGGGTCCGAAAATCGAAATCAAAATGTATAACAAATTTTTATGTTTCAAGGTCACTACACTATTTGTAGAAAGATGTCTGTGTGTGTATGTGTGTACGTATGTGTCAATTTCTTTCTAAGACGAAATTTCGAGAATGTAAAATGGTATCGACTACGTTAGGGTGCCAATCGACGCGTATTAACGTAAATATGATCTGAAAGAAATTTTTTCAAAATCGGTTCAGCCGTTCTTTTTTCTTAACCAAATAGACTCCAAAAAAGTAGATTTTACACAATATCTCGCGAATAAAAAATTATATCGACTTCGTAAGGATGTCAATCGAGGCGTGTTAACGTCATTTTGATCCGACATAAATTTTATAAAAATCGGTTCAGCCGTTTTTTTTTTTTAATTATTGTCAAAAATAAATAATAATTATGTTTTAATGATTAAAATTATTACTTTTCTGTGTAATATCTAATTTAATTATTATTATTAAATATTTATCAAACTGGGAAGTTCGTCGTGTGGACCTCAAGGGTCGCACTTTAGTCCTAATAAACGACCCACCTCACGGCTTGTTAATTTTTATTGTAATAAGCAATTTTGTTTTTTGGTCATGGATAATGTATAATATTATAGAATTGAATGGAAACGGAACACATAAACTACAAAGTGACCCATCCGAAAGGCACATAATTAACCGCATTCCAGTTTAATTCCGTCTCTAGTTTAATCCGGTTTTGTGCCATGCTTTTTGCGCTAAACCAATGCGGTTTTCGTGTTCTGAAAATGACAGAACTGTCGCCGACTCTACCTACGTTATTTACATTTCGAATACAGATGACAACATTAATTTTTACCCGACTACAAAAAAAGAGGGTTATGATTTTAATAGTCTATGTAGGTACCTATGTTTATTTTTGTGTGTGTTTTTAAAAACCACCAACAGCTAAGGTTATTTGAGCCTAGCACCAATTCATATTTTCAATTCATTATTTTTTTTTAATAATAAATTGAAAATCCAATTGACACTTTTACCAGCTCTCGGGCTAGAACCCGGGAACTGGGGACTTGTAATAGAGGAACCATAGCAACGCCATATAAACAACAGCATTGCTACACGCTCGACTATTCTCATTATTTATTGTAGATTATAAACGCGTCGACAACTTAGGTCATTATCGTCTTAATTACATTAAATAACAACTCACTTAAAATTAAATGACATCACAAAACATCCAAGAGCCTAGGTGGGATTCGAACCCACGACAGTGTGATCCAAAGGCCGCTACGCTAACCGTTATACACCACACTGTTCTCTATGTACCTATGTAAGACGTATGTATGACGTATGTAAGACATATGTATGACGTATGAATGACGTATGTATGACGTCTGTGTGACGTATGTGTGACGTATGTGTGACGTATGTATGACGTATGTATGACTTGTAAGACGTATGTATGACGTATGTGTGACGTATGTATGACGTATGTATGACGAATGTATGACGTATGTATTTTAGTTTGTTACCTCGTAGAGCCAAATCTACTGAACCGATTTTCATAATCGATGTGTCATTTGATTTATCTTAATCTTAATTGTGTTATAGGCTATAAAATATGTTTGTAAATTCAAAATGGCGGCCGTAAGATGGAAAAAATACAGGTAAAATTTTTTTCTGAGCCAAATCGGTCGAGTGGGGTATCAAATGAAAGAAAATTTTGTGGTGATTCCAAAAACATATAATTTTTATGATTTATAATAAATATAGGTTACATATAAAATAAATAAAAGTGGATGTATTTCTTTCCATGACAACGAATACAATTATTTGTGTTTAACGGTATTCACTAATCTATCTGTATCCGCGATACAGACATACCTATTTTTTCATTTGACCATTTCTTTATATTTTAAACACGAGTTTGTAAAATGATGACACTTGTTCAGCGAAAATAATAAATAGGTACCTAAGTACTTAATCAATTATTATACACACTTATGGCCGGTTTAACGTACATTTTAATCACGATGTTTTTTTAATCACACTATTAAATTTTGACAGCTACGTGTACATTGGTTGCTGCGTTTCGTTACCATAGCATAACAATGTGATTAAAAAACATCGTGATTAAAATGTATACGATAAACCGGCCATTATGCTGGATTTATTGTACAATATTTTTACAGGCTGTTTTTTAACCACGCTGTTTTTTGACTGCTACGTGTTATTGGTTGCTGCGTTTTCATTTTGGCAAAGTTGTTGATCGTTGCCTTAGCAACCGCCATTTAACAGCGTGATAAAAAAATAAAATTATACGTTAAATCCAGCATTAGGATTCACGCCCAATCTTGCATCTCTGCTGCCTTCTACATTAGATTCTGTGTAGCGTACACAAATAAACCATAGAGCTATAATGTACAGTATAGACTTCCATTGCGAGCAACACGCACATGACATGTGTCCATTGTCACTCCGTTTGCAAGCCCCGGTCTGCCCCGCTTACTCCCCACCCGGTACGCCTGCCGCGCCCCTCGCCACTGTGAAATAAACGAGGCGTGAATTAATTCTGCTGTGTCTCAACAAAAGAGTTGTATCGTTCGAACGACGCTTGCTTCTGAGGAAAGTTGCCACAACAAGACCACTATGTATTTTTACTTCCCACGTCTACTATGGTAGGGAAGTAATCGATTTAGTCCGAAGAAAATATTTCGAGATTTTAACAGATCTTCACGTTTTGAGACCCTAGCAATCGTTTAAGATCATTTTCTGACTTGTATGTATGTGTGTGTGTATGTGGTCAATTTTTCGCCTTCGATATCGTAAAAACGGAACAACATACGGCCATGCCGATTGTTCTATTGTGTTTATCAGCCTTTAACTTAGATCTGATTAGATTTTGAGTCAAATCGGTTCAGTGGATCCTGAGATATTAAAAAAAACGTTCTCAATGTCACGTATTAACATAGGTAAAAAAAATATAAATGAATTCTAGATGTTATAATATGAAAAAAATGTAAATATTTTTTTTCTCTAAAATGTATAGTTTTCGAGAAAAAAAATATTTTACTAAAAAAAATAAAAATTGTACGTAAATCAAGGTAACCATGATTTTTGCCATATTACTAGCCATCAGTAGATCACCAAACAAAAAAGAGGGCCATGCTTTTTTCAAAGAATAAAAAAAGAGTGTTTATTTTTTGCAAATATTTACTTCTTTGGGAATTAGCACTCCCAGGGAACCGAGCTCATTCCAGTCGGTTTGTGTATGCCGACTGGCGGATTTTAATATACACAAATGGATCACATTTTGTTGTGTTGAAGACGCTAATGACCTGAGTTGTCGACGCGTCTATAATCTACAATTAATTAATTTAAAAAATCCAAATAGTGCAAGCGGAGCCACGGATAGTCGCTAGTATTTTATACATAGTCAACTTTCCTCTGGGTTTATTATTATGCATGTCAAATATTCTTTGATGTGACGTAAATATTCATCTGTATATAAAATGAATCGTATAGTCTCGCTAATGTTATATTCGTGGGAGGGCCCTCAGTCGCACACTCGTAGTACGCATAACGATCAAATGACGAAAATTAAAAACACTTTAAATTGCGTACGTAATATAACACACGTCGTCGTCATGCGAAACCGTGTTAAAGTTATATAAAAAGGTTTATTCAAGTTGATGGGGTAGGGACGCTGACATTCAGCTAATAAAAGAGAGTACGAGTTTAAGTCCACACGTTCCTGATTACTTTGCCTACTCAATTATAGATGGCAGTGTCAACCAAACACGGTGTGCAGTTCATAAACGGTATGTCAGTTGTTGACTGTGCTCTATTTCTTTTTCCTCACTCAATCTATCTCTGTCATGTCGCTTTTTCGCTTCATCGCCTAATTAAGTTTAACTTCAAAAAGTAAAATTTGAAAGGTCCCAATTCCCAGTTCATTCCAATCCGAAAGCGAGATCTGGTGAAAGAATAAACTGAATTTTTAATGTATGTATGCACTTAAAACACAAGGCGTTTTTTGTCCGACAACTTCAAGCGGCTTCCTCTTGACCAAATTTTTGTTTTATTATTCGAGTAACTCCATAATAGAGTTGCCACTTGCCGGCTCTATTTTTTTACCATTGGACAGCCTGGTGAAAACGTTCTGACTTCGTTGATATCGTCACCGCCACAACACGCTAGAACGAAAAACATTGTTTAATGCGGAGCAAACTAGACGAGGCGACGGATCACCGACGGATGTACAGTCTGGGTAAAATGTTCTGATTTGGTTGATATCGTCACCGCCACAGCACGCCAGAAACGAAAAACATTGTTTAGTGCGGGTCAAACTAGACGAGGCGACGGATCACCGACGGATGTACAGTCTGGGTAAAATGTTCTGATTTTGTTGATATCGTCACCGCCACAGCACGCTATAGGAACGAAAAACATTGTTTAATGTTGGGCAAACTAGACGAGGCCACGGAACACCGACGGATGTACAGTCTGGGTAAAATGTTCTGATTTCGTTGATATCGTCACCGCCACAACACGCTAGAAACGAAAAACATTGTTTAATGAGGGGCAAACTAGACGAGGCGACGGATCACCGACGGATGTACAGTCTGGGTAAAATGTTCTGATTTCGTTGATATCGTCACCGCCACAACACGCTAAAACGAATAACATTGTTTAGTGCGGGGCAAACTAGACGAGGCGACTGATCACCAACGGATGTACAGTCTGGGTAAAATGTTCTGATTTCGTTGAAATCGTCACTGCCACAGCACGCTATATGAACGAAAAACATTGTTTAATGCGGGGCAAACTAGACGAGGCGACGGATCACCGACGGATGTACAATTCGGATAAATGTTCGACACGGATAAATTTGTGTAGTCTGTCTCTGGTTATTCTTTAAAAATAAATTTGCACATACAGCAGCGTAACCCAACACAGTGGAATCCATTTTGTAACTAGCAGAAAGCAGTTGTATTGTTTTGGGTGAATGTACTCGATGGAAAAAACGCTTTCTGTTTTGATACATAAAATTCAGTGGAAATCTCGCCGCGCGAAACACGCCGCGGAAAATCCGCGCGTGTAGTTTCGCTCTTATAAACTGACGCATTAAATTAAATGGGATATAGGAAGATCGTTCAGCAATTATTCATCATAAAGACCTATTCAGCAGAAGAGATGTCGCAATGTGAGACGAAACTGTGGGTTGTTATTTGAAATTGAAATGTTTATTGAAATGAAGTAACATTTCATAAACATGATATGAAAAGTCTGAAATAGTGTTACATCAATATGTTCATTACGAACTGTATAATTTCCCGTACCTCCGAATGAAAGTCGAAACCCTATTACTGAGCCTACGATGTCCGTCCGTCTGTCTGTCACAATAGACGGAAAGCTGGCGACGTTTTTTCTCAAGTGTCTACGTAAGGCAAAGTCGCAACATAATATTATGAAGTATTAGAAATACCTTGTATAATGTCCGTCTTGTGACTTCTTGTGATTTAACACGACGCGTTTCAGCAACGAGTTGCCATCTTCAGGTGTGGTTAATTATTTAAAAAACGCACATTGAGTATTCGTAACACTATATAATATTATGATGCTAAGCACTGTGTATTATGTGTGTTTATTAAATAATTAATCACGCCTGAAGATGGCAACTCGTTGCTGAAACGCGTCGTGTTAAATCACAAGAAGTCATAAGACTGACATAATACAAGGTATTTCTAATACTTCATAATATTCATATAGTGGCTTGGAGACCCAACACTCTAAAAATGTATCGCAACATAATATTGAAAATACCTGTCGGTGTACGTGTTCCTCATTTTAGATTAGTCTGGCAGCCTTTCTCCCTTACCTTTTAGGTGGCAGAGAAATTAGACAAGTAAAATATGAATTTTTCATATATCTAATAGCACTTTTTTTAAATCTATATTAATGAGTAATAATTTAGAATACATAAAATAACATTGCCTGCTCGAATGCAGGTCATTCTTTATCATGTCGTTAGACATTATTTATAATAAAAAAAAATGTTTCATTTATTTACGTAAGGTCTGGCATATTTTTTTTACATAATGGGTGACATTTATATTGTAATTCTAAAATTTTCAATAACTTTGAAGACAGGCTCTCATATAGGTTTTAGATGTGAAGAACTGTTTAATTAAAAACAGAAAAGTGGTGATCCTGATGATAATGAAAGAAGACAGCTTTGAAATGGCTTAAGGATCCAAAAATAATAAGCAAATACTGTTAATATTGCATTTATTAAGCTGACGTTTCGAGAATTATATTCTCATCCTCAGAGCTCAAATGCCGTCAAACATGACAGTAAAATTGTCCAAAAAACTTTTTAAAAAAACATACTAACATTTTATTTGGTTTTTATTGAAGTGTAAAAAAATTTGTTTTATTGATTTGATTTTGTACACAGAAATACTCAAAACTTTATGTTTTATAGAATTTGATTTTATTTTTTATTGTAGAAAATTTTTAATTTTTTTTTTATTTGCCAGATTAACTGTTTTATATTTACGTGCTATAAGCTAGAAACTAACTATAACTAACTATAAGCTAACTATAGGTTTTACTTCGTATTGTAATGATTTAAATATTACCACTGTAAAATTTTTTGTTTCGTAGTAGCTTACGCAGTATTCTACAAGCTGGAAAATGATAGAACTTTAACGGCACTTTTATTTTTAACCGACTTCAAAAAAAGGAGGTGGTTCTCAATTCGGTTGTATTTTTTTTTATGTTTGTTACCTCAGAACTCCGTCATTTATAAACCAATTTGGAATTTTTTTTTATTTGAAAGGATATACTTTCAGATTGGTCCCCTAGAAATTTCATCAAAATCGGTTCAGTAGTTCGGCTGATTTTAATAAAAGTTAGTAACGGCGTGTGGTTCCATAAGGTAAATGTCACTTTTTGACACATCAAACAGCGTAAGAAAGTCGGTTTAATAAAAGTGAGTAACGGCGTGTGATTCCTTTAAGGTAAATGTCACTTTTTGACACTAAAAAGTAAAAAATCAAAAACTTTTTAAGAAAAAGAAAAACCTCCTTCAAAAAGTCACTAAAAAGAGGAAAATAATGAAATTTTGAGGTCTGCGCTAATTTAATAAAATATAAAGTTGGTTAAAAAGAAGATATTAATCACTATACTATACTTTTTAATCGACTTCATATTTTATTAAATTGGCGCAGACCTCAAAATTTTATTATTTTCCTCTTTTTAGTGGCTTTTTGAAGGAGTTTTTTTTTTAATATTATGATGTACAGAATAGAACCCTACATCATTGTAGTGATGGGCGGTTACGAGATGTTTTTACAATCGAAACAATTGTAATCGTTCATAATAACAATCGAGTCCACAATCGACTCGGTGTTTGATTTTACAATCGAAATGTTCGATTGTTCAAGTCGATTATTTGCCACATAGGTTATAGCAATAGCAGCGAATGAGAGTACATATAATTGCGATTCAAGGTTATATGCTATTCGACTGACGTTCACGCGACTCGTTGACACTGTTCAGTCGGTACTCACTACTCTGTGATCTCTTCACTATTGAATTCGTATTACACGATTACTGCACAATCGACCATCGACTCGACCACACTGATTGAGTGATGAACGATTGTATATTATGTGGCTTTCGACAGTGTACGATTCAGTACTATGCGACTCGGTCTCGGTGAACTATGAAACAACAACAATCGAGTCCAAGTGACAACCATCGAGATGTTTGAACAATCGAGACAATCGACTAAAACATCTCGTATTCGCGCATCACTACGTCAGTGTAATCGATTTTCAAATTTGGTTAAAAATTTGAAGCGGTCTCTGCGTGAGTTAAATTAACGAAAATTGCTTTTCATTATCATGCCCCTTCGTTTTCAACAGTGACAACACGGTTTCCAAGTTCCCCTAACGATTTCTTCTTGTTGTAGTTATGGAACTGTCTGTCGACCAGTTAATTGGAATCGCCTGCATATAGGTTTATTTTCAATCCAAATCAGCCTGAGCATGAAATACGATAATATGACCTATTTGTATGTTAGGGCTGTGTAAACATGGTTTCTTTAAAATTTCAAAATAGGTAGTTTATATTAGAAATCGTGTCCATCGTGATTATAATAATATCCTGCGATTTTTCTTAATTTTATTTCAAAATAGTCATGGAATTTCTTTTTTTTTTTTTTTATTATTTTTAAGACGCGCAGCAACTAGGCTATATGCGCCGTTATGTGATTATAAACTTTAGAGTCATGGAATTGAATTCTTCGAAATTATCATACACTGTAAAAAATGGATGTAAAAATACTTTGAAAGTTAAGGTAGAATTCGCTCGATTTTCTAAATGATTTTACATTATTATTTATTTTTGCACAGAAAACTTCATAAAAACTTGAGACTTTTACTGTAAAGCTAAACAAATTTGTGATTTTTACATAAAGTAAATTAAAATAATTTGTGTAATATTCCAATAAAGTGTGTAAAAATTACAAAATAAAATGTATAGTATGTATATAAAATGGATGAATACAAAACAAATTAATGTAAAATTAGTAACCACGCATGCGCAATGTGTTTTTATGGAATCTACGCCATGTGCAGGCGATACCTGTTTGCGACGCCATTGTCTCTTTGTGTGTCTATTACCAGATTATTCGCTGGCTACAAATGGACCATCTTAAAAGATGCCAAACATAGGACGATTTTTCGATCGTCTGTATATGAAAACATTGCATTGCATATACCATTAATCGAGAATATGGGTAACGTATTTATAACCTATTTGATTGACTTGCGTCCTACTCTGTCACACATGAAATATAATTAATGGATTTATATTTAACAGAGTTCACTGTATATTATGTCCATGTACTGCACATCGATATTAAATTATTCTCCTGTATTCAAAGAATTTTCAGCATGTAAAATCATACCTGCGTAATTTTTTGCTAGGCAAAAAAATCTTCGTATTTTTAACTTCCCATTGGAAGTTATTATAATTGGTCCGAAAATCGAAATCAAAATGTATAACACATTTTTATGTTTCAAGGTCACTACACTATTTTTACACTATTTTTAGAAAGATGTCTGTGTGTGTGTGTGTACGTATTTGACCATTTCTTTCTAAGACGAAATCTCGAGAATGAAAAATGATATCGACTACGTTAGGGTGCCAATCGACGCGTATTAACGTAAATATGATCTGAAAGAAATTTTTTCAAAATCGGTTCAGCCGTTCTTTTTTCTTAACCAAATAGACTTCAAAAAAGTAGATTTTACACAATATCTCGCGGAATAAAAAATTATATCGACTTCGTAAGCGTGTCAATCGAGGCGTGTTAACGTCATTTTGTTCCGACATAAATTTTATAAAAATCAGTTCAGCCGCTTTTTTTTTTAATTATTGTTAAAAATAAATAATAATTATGTTTTAATGATTAAAATGATTACTTTTCTGTGTAATATCTGATTTAATTATTGTTATTAAATATTTATCAAACTGGGAAGTTCGTCGTGTGAACCTCAAGGGACTTTGGTCTTAATAAACGACCCACCTCACGGCTTGTTTTACTGGGAATTCTAGCGAATGTAAACATTGCAAGTCGCTCGTTCAGATGTGTGGCTACCAAGAAACGTTTCCGAGAATGTCTGCGTACGATCAGCAACGCAAACGAATGTCAACGTTTGTCTTTATTTATTGTAGATTATAGACGCATCGACAACTCAGGTCATTAGCGTCTTCAACACAACAAATAATCAATTTGTGTATTAGAATCCGCCAGCCGGCATACACAAACCGACTGGTACGAGCTCGGGTCCCTGGGAACGCTAATTCCCACAAAACATTCGAATGCAAACTACATTCCAATGTTTCCCCTGAGGGATCAACGTTTGCCAATTGTCAGATGTATTCCCGGCTTAATGTGAGGAAATGGATGTCCGCTTTTATACGTAAACATTGTCTTGAATCGACCCTGCGCGTGTTATGTGACCGACCCTTACTCCACCTGCAATACTCCGTATGTCCGTCTGTTTAGGTAACATGATTCTGTAGGTATATCTATATGTTATACCTGCTCATTTCGCTCTAATAACTTCCGTGTTTATATGTATATGCATAACATTCACTCATGTATGGGAAAACTGCCCTTCGCACTCTACAAAGAAAATCTTCTTTGTGTGTAGCAAAGGGAGGACATTCAAATCGTGTGCTTGGAAAATAACCAATGTGTAATGATTTTGAATTGGATTGTTTTGAAAGTACGGGGCAGGAAGAAAGGTTTTGACCTATTTTGATCGCATAACTATAATAAAGTACGTGTCGTAATATCTAATTTTTCAGAACTGCATCGTGCCAGATGACCCTTAGAGAGTTGATCGCCCCAATTCGGACCAAAAATGCTCAAGGACAACTAAGAAATAGTATATTGTGCGAGAAAGAGGAGATTCCTCGAGTGTGGATTTTGCCGGGATATGGAACTCATCATCATCATGCCTTAAAAATAGCAAAAATCGAAATCTTTCATATATTTATATAATTGAAGACTTTTATAGAAAAAAATGCACCATAACGATAAGCAAACTCCTGTATTAGTTTAGAAGTTATGGACACACGACGATTTTTTTGCGAATTTTAGAAAAAAATTTACCTACTTCCAAACCACTAGAGATAGACGTTTACTTGTACTCGTTTTAAAAATTATATTTTCCCACTTCATTTATCATCGTAACATTATCCCAGCAATACGACATTCCCCTGTTGGAAACGTCTATAGGTACTCAATATTCAAGAGTCGACATAGGGATTATTGTAGTGTATGATTTTGTGATTTGACTTTCAACTTTCAAGTCACACGTTTAGATTCTAGATATTTATTGGTTATTAGTGTATTTGCTTATAATACATTGTACATGTCACTATTGATTGTCGAGCCTCTATTGTTAGAGACTTTAATTTCCTTGTTTTGGTATTTCATATTATTTTAATATTTAGTTTATTTTTCTTAAAATTATTATTGACACATGGTACGCTTGTATAAGTCTAAAAACAAAATAAAATATAGTTACTTCTTACCACAACAGTTTTATTGATGGATGTACATTTCGAAAGCTAAGCTTTCATCTTCAGCGAACACTACATTCATGTAGTGTTCGCTGAAGATGAAAGTTTAGCTTTCGAAATGTACATCCATCAATAAAACTGTTGTGGTAAGAAGTAACTATATTTTATTTTGTTTTTATTCCAACCACAGTGCTCATATATATTTTTATTGTATAACTCTATTTAAGAAAAATAAACTAAATAACATGAAATACCAAAACAAAGAAATTAAATCTTAATAGTTTCCGGGCTTGTAGGTAGTGGTCCGATAGTATTTCTACCTGACGTTTCGTCTACAACTGCGGTAGACATTCTCAAAGGCCCCATGTGGCAGCGGTCGAAGTGTCCTCCTTGGCGGCTCACAGGTAAGTGTGTCTTCCCTTCTTTTATGCTAAGTGCCAGTGTGTTCTCTGTTCGGTCGTACTCCCGTCAGTCTGTTCTCTGTTCGGTCGTAGTAGGACTACACATACTGGCCTTTGAAAATGTCTACCACGCAGTTGTAAGTATTGTGCAGAATAAAATGTCGATATTAACCCCCTCTATTAGAGGGAAACTTGCTCGTCTAGGTGTTTATATCGTTCTGCAAGGGAGTTAATACCGACATTTTGTTCTACAAATTGAAATATATGCTTAAAACAGTCGCAGTAACAACATATTAAAATTTGAACCTTGAACTAATAATATAAATTTCATCGGGTACATGACACGTTTAAGGTGATCTGCCACCTCTTTAAACTGATCAATCGATCTGCAAATATTATAATGGCATTATTGGGTCACCGACAAGCTATACAAACAATTTCAGCCTTGAAGCAATAATAACTGTGACCATTTTTTTTTGTTACATGTTGGGAGCGGTCTGTATCCCTCCCATACCGCTATCTAGCAAAATTCCTTACGCTGGGTAATTTAATATGCCTCCCTCAACATCTTGACAAAAATAAGACCTTGGATAAATAACATAAAAAAATTGTCACTAGCTCTCGGTCTAATATAGGAAGTAAGCTTTCCAGTATTATTTTATTTCAGTGGACGACCATGTCATCTGATATATTATGTTAATCCACTATTATAGTGAATTTATTTGCGGTTAGAAAACTAATCATATTGATTATTAATAATTTAAAAAACCGTAATTTCTTATAGATATTTTGTATTTTGTTTACACATTTTTGTACTTTTAATATTTTCTATGTAATGTATACTTATATATTTTTTTTTATTTTCAATTCCAAAATTTTAGTGGGTCTTACCAATGTTTGAGGAAAGGCTGTCCCTGAAGACGATTCAAATAAAGTAGACGATTTATTAGATGAAGCCAAACAATTTTTAATGCCTCTTTTCGGTGATAAGTACTTCAATAGATCAGGAATAGTGAACGCACCTAACAAAAGAATTGAAGGAAATTGGAATAAATCTGTTGGAACTAACATTGGTGACGTAGTTAACACCTGGGCCACTGAAGTTGAGGGCACTCTGACAGATGATCGAAAGAATTTCGTAGCACCATTCGTGGATATTCCTGTTCAAATTTTTAAAGCTTTTCTAAAATTTATTAAGACTTTATGGGATACATATCACCCATGAATCACCCATGAAACGCCTATTTTTACTTTGGTAAAAAGAGATGATAAACTGAAATGTTGCAAAAAACTGATAAAAAATTAATATGCACTTTCAAATAATTGCATGAAACTAAAAGCAAAAATGTGATTTATTTCTATTTTATAAAAAAAATTAAAATCTAAGTAAAATAAATGTAAGTAATATTTTGATAAACTGTACAAATAATCCCAAATAAATTATTTTTACCTTGGTATAATGAGTTAACAGATGATAAATTGAAATGTTGCAAAAAACTGATAAAAAATTAATATGCACTTTCAAATAATTGCATGAAACTAAAAACAAAAATTTGATTTATTTTTTTATTATAAAAGAAATTTAAAATCTAAATAAAATAAATGTAAGTAATATTTTGATAAACTGTACAAATAATCCCAAATAAATTATTTTTACCTTGGTATAAAGAGTTAAGAGATGATAAATTGAAATGTTGCAAAAAACTGATAAAAAATTAATATGCACTTTCAAATAATTGCATGAAACTAAAAACAAAAATTTGGTTTCTATTTTATAAAACAAATTTAAAATCTAAATAAAATAAATGTAAGTTATAATTTGATAAACTGTACAAATAATCCCAAATAAATTATTTTTACCTTGGTATAAAGAGTTAACAGATGATAAATTGAAATGTTGCAAAAAACTGATAAAAAATTAATATGCACTTTCAAATAATTGCATGAAACTAAAAACAAAAATTTGGTTTCTATTTTATAAAAAAATTTAAAATCTAAATAAAATAAATGTAAGTAATATTTTGATAAACTGTACAAACAATCCCAAATAAATTATTTTAATGCAAACATGTTACTGTCTTTTTATTTACAAAAATTATCAAAAATAAAATGCCACTGCCGAGTCTACCAGTTCCCGACTGGAAACTGGCAGTTTCGGGTTCAAGTCCCGGTAGTGGCGTTTAATTTTTTCTTCAATCATGGCAGCTTAGCTGTCTGATATTGTGTTCTTCACTAATTGTTAAGTGAATACATTGTAGATATTAGGAGTTTAAATCGCTTAATTATATTATCAATATATATAAATTTCTGGTGTCCGTCTGTCTGTTTCGGCTAATCTCCGAAACGGCTTAACCGATTGCAATGAAATTTTGCATACACATGGAGGGCATTGTCCGTAAGGACATAGGCTACTTTTTTCATTGAAAATAGAATCTATGCAATGAATTCGAGTTCATTGTTTATAACAATTGAATTTTGATAGATCCCGTTTTCGATTGTTTATAACAAATTCAAATGTTAGTAACGTTATTTCATGTTTGTTTTAGACCCTGTTTCAGTGTTAGTAACGTTATTTCAGTCAAAAACTCGAATTCGTTACATTGATCCTATTTTCAATAACAAATCAATTGTTTATAACAAATTTAATTGTTACATTTTTTCGCAAGTCAATTTTTTATTGTTTAAAGCAATTGTTATTGTTACATTTTTTCGCAAGTCAATTTTTTATTGTTAAAGCAATTATTATAAACAATCGCCCAACTTTCCGTGTAAATTTCTGTATATTGATTATTGAACTTCACGGTCAAGTATTGTTTACAACAGTCGAATGATTTCTACGCGGACGAAGTCGCGGGTATATGCTAAAATTTAATAAAATCGTAAACGCTCTTTTTATATGATTGTCTGTATGTTTGACTACGCTAATCTCCGCAAGTGGCTGAACCAATTTGGATGTGGTTTTTAGTGATGTATTGGGATAACCTTGGGCTGACATTCAGTGTTTGTTTCATTTAAATCGGTTGACAAATAAAAAAGATATCTCAGTTTTAAAATGCGTGTCGTGCGTGTTGTGCCACCGTTAATGCAAATGTCAAAACAATAAACTGTTTATTTGTGTGACACCGTTAATGCAAACCATTTCCAAGCGATTTTAAGCCCGACTTCGCTTCGCAGGGGGAGAGATTCTCGCGGAGGTGGGGATAATAAATCATACTTCGCTCCGCAGGGGGAGAATTTCTCGCGGTGGGGATAATAAATTAACAGTATACTGAATATACGTGAGCGGAGCCGCAGGTAGCCGCTAGTTAACTATATATTTATTATTGTGTGTGTTTTAAAGACCACCAACAGCTAAGATTATTTGGGACTAGCACCAATTCATATTTTTAATTGATTATTTTTTCTTTTTATAATAAATTGAAAATCCAATTGACACTTTTACCAGTTCTCGGGCTAGAACCCGGGAACTGGGGACTTGTAATAGAGGAACCATAGCAACGCCATGTAAACAACAGCATTGCTACACTCTCGGCCATTCTCAAGCCCTATATTTATTATTGTTATCCAATATCCACAGTTACTCAAATCCTGTATTTGATTGTGCAAGCGAGGACAGTGTGGTCTAATGGTTAGCGTAGTGGCCTATTAGACAGACTGTCGTGGAATCGAATCTCACCTTCACTCATGGATATTTTGTTATGTCATTTAATTTTAAGTAAGTAATATTTTCCTTGACGTAAGATGCGGATTACCTAAGATGTCGACGCGTCTATAATCTACAATAAATAAATAAGATTGTACAATCTATATTTTTTGTATATTAATTTCATCAATAATTAGTGTTGAAACGGAACAATGTTAGCCATTAAAGAAATTTAGCAAATAAATATTATTATTATTTTGTCTTATATTCCGTTCTCATAAAGTAAATAAACATCAAACTAGGCGTTTTAAGGAAACTATTTATGCAAATCTGGAAACGTAAATATGAAAATTAACATATTTTCTGTAAAGAGCACAACAATGATAAGTCATTTTTTATGTTTACACAAATTTAAAATGTCATTGATTAAACAAATAAAGTTCATGAACTGGTAATCGCGACATTTCGACAAGAAAAGATAGTGTAATAAATTATTGCGTACGTAAAAGTCATCTATAGTCAAGTTACAAAATTTAAGATAGTGAGTCATGCACTTATACTCCACTATTCATATAAGCGGCACATGGGACGCATATGCGAACGCACATCCTTACCTACTATTCGCTGGGTGCAGAGTATATGGTGGGGACAACCGAGTCGACTGCAGCGCACGCTATGGACAAAATAAGCGTTAAATCACACTCACGTTGTGAATAAATAAATGAAGTTATTTAAAAAATGTTGCATAATAGTTGTTGTGTAGTTAATTGTAGAAATACAGGCAGAAATAGTAGCTGCAAATATTTTAAATTGTGATTATGTTAGCTTTAATGCTATTATAACTAATATTATTATAAATTTTGACAACTAACCTTACTCCATTCTGTTTTATTTTATGTTTATAAATAAAAAAATTAAAAATTTTTGATTACTAAAAACATAAGTGCAATACCACATGTAATAAACACATTTATTGATTTGATCTATAAAATATTTATTAAGAAAATAACTATAAACTAAGAACAATAATTTACAACATCGAATATTATCTGATGGCATTACGTTCTCACAGTCTGTTCATATTAAGTTCCCACTGACATCTAGTGGACAGTAGACATAGATACATAACACATTCGAAATAAAATGTATTTTATATTTATTAAAATTTTTTATACTTACTTTTTTTCAACACAATACATAAAATTTTTTAGCCCCTTTTAGATGTGGTTTTGCACTTATATTTTTTAGCGATCTGAAATTTTTTATTTATAAAAATTTATCATTCCTTCAACGGATATAGAGTGTGATTTAGTGCGGTCATCAGATGTCGTTTCCGTCGTGCACCCAGTCAATAATAATTTGTTTCATTGCTTTTCGCTTCGTTAGCCTTAAATTTAGCCTGTCTTAAATTTTGTAACCAGACTATAATTTGTTATAATATTGTATTTTCAAGACATAGCTGATTCAAAAAAAAAATTTCTATCTCAGTCTACTTATTAATAGAAGTGTAGCATATATTGTGATAATGTATGTACACGACAAACTCGAGAATCGATGGACCGATTTCGATGAGACTTTTACTAAAGGATAGGAAAATTTAAGTAACATCGATTCAACGGTTCATTATTTATTCCGATTTTATTTAACGTGGTTAAACCAAAGAGATATCATAGATTGAATAGGGAAGCCATCCAAAATAGTGTCGGTGCATTAGATAGAGATGGAGAATAGAGCAGTTCTTCTATCTATCTATCTATCTATCTATCTATCTATCTATCTATCTATCTATCTATCTATCTATCTATCTATCTATCTATCTATCACAAATACATTATCATGGTTACAGATGTAAATTAACAATACGTAAATTTTTAAATTCACAAATGCGTCAGAAGACAAGGAAAAGAGAAACTATCCGTTTTCTACTCACTTATTAGCTTCTACCGACAGCAAAAAAGATAACTTTAATAAATAAAACACACAAAACTGGCTATAGCTGTCCAACTTTATTTTTACTTCCCACCTCTACTGTGGTAGGGAAGTAATGGATTTAGTCCGAAAAAAATATTTCGAGATTTTAACAGATTTCACGTTTTGAGACCCTAGCAATCGTTTAAGATCATTTTCTGACTGATGTCTCTATGTGTGTGTGTGTATGTGGTTAATTTTTCGCCTTCGATATCTTAAGAACGGAACAACATACGGGCATGCCGATTGTTCTATTGTGTTTATCAGCCTTTAACTTAGATCTGATTAGATTTTGAGTCAAATCGGTTCAGTGGATCCTGAGATATTCAAAAAAACGTTCTCAATGTCACGTATTAACATAGGTAAAAAAAAATATAAATGAATTCTAGATGTTATAATATGAAAAAAATGTAAATTTTTTTTTCTCAAAAATGTATAGTTTTCGAGAAAAAAAATATTTTATTAAAAAAAAATAAAAATTGTACGTAAATCAAGGTAACCATGATTTTTGCTATATTAAGCTAGCCATCAGTAGATCACCAAACAAAAAAGAGGGCCATGCTTTTTTCAAAGAATAAAAATTAAATTGTGTTTTAAAGACCACCAACAGCTAAGGTTATTTGGGCCTAGTCAAAGAATAAAAAAAAAGAGTGTTTATTTTTTGCAAATATTTACTAGGTGGGAAGTATAGGACTGGTCATCAGTCGAATTTTTAAATACTACGTTTCGGTTTGTTATGAGAAACCCTTTCCAAGCACTACTGATCTATAGATAGATCAGTAGTGCTTGAAAAGAGTTATGGCGGAACGGACACATCATAACCTCTTTTTAAAGTTTTATTTTTAGTATTGATACATTATTAAGAAAAATACAGAAGCTTGAAGTGAAACAGAAACTAGATGCGGTTGAAATTGTATTTCTGGAACTGCCTATATGCAATATTAATTAATAAAATAAGTATAAATATTTAAAAAAAATCATATCGATCATACAAAAAAATGACCTCATGTTTAAATATTGTTTATCAAAGACTTTCGACATATTAGCAAATTTTATTCAATACTAATTTGCAATGCAATCACGGTTTTCTTATAAATAAATTCAAAACAGAGTGAATTGCAGTTGTTTATCTAAAAAATTATAAAATATATTGTCACAAGGACGAGTATAAGATATATTACTGAAAAAACGAGAAGTGTCTGTTATAAGTTTACAACTAAAGTTAATGTGTTAAGAAGGAGATAAAAAACATTTTTCTATTTATTTGTATGGTTTATATATTAAAATGGCGTCGATAATTTTAGTACTTGCAATTATATTAATAATTACCTACAAATTTTATAAATATACAATATACCGGCCTCCTAATTCACCACCAGGTAAGAAAATTATAAACAGTTGAAATAACTATCTTTTGTTTTCATCAATGAAATAGTATATTGCATTACAAGGGACGAAACACAGCGTTTGAAAGGAGTGTGAAGTTTTACCAACCATGGTCACAGTCAGGATTCTAGCCTGAATCTTTCCACTTTCGCGGAAAGGTTCAGGTTAGAATCCTGACTGTGACCATGATTGGTAAAATGATTTTTTCCAATATGCTTCGAAACAATTATATAATTGGTTGCTTTCCAACGAAAAAAAATCTTTCAATTGCATTTCAGCCGTATAAAACTATTATTTATTATGAAACTTCTTCGGTGCGACTGAATTTTTAAAATTATAAATATTTCAGGGCCACCTAGATTCCCTATCTATGGAAGTTTATGGTTAAGTTTGTTCAGCAAATTCAAATTGACGCATCTCTGGTTCGAAGAGTTGGCTCAGAGATATGGCAAAACCTTCAGTTTGTACTTAGGATCCGCTTTGAGCATTGTGGTGACGGACTATCATGACGTCAAAGAAATATTGAGTAGGACGGAATTTGACGGACGCCTCAATTCTCCTCTCATATATAAACGTTCCTTCGATAAACCGCTCGGTACGTTTTTTATGCCATTTTTAACCGACTTCAAAAAAAAACGGAGGTTATCAATTCGACATGTACCTATATTTATATTTTTGTTGTTTGTTCAACCATAACTTCTCGACCGCGACGGGTTAATCAATTTTTATGATTTTGATTACGTTGAGTTCAGAATGTTTACGGAATGATCCCCTATAATTTTTATTTAAATCGGTTCAGTAGTTTTTTTTTTAGTTTATAAAGTATAAAAACCTGGATAAGTGCAAATTACCCATCATAAAAGTTTTCCGGTAAATTATCCGGATATATCTAACACTACCAGTTTTTTGAAATGGTTGGTTTTTTGTCGTCTTTTCGACGGTTTATTCTGTTGTAATTTCACATCGGATGAACATAATTTTAATTGTTTAAAAGCGTGTCACTGTAGAGTAATTGTCAACTCAGCCACCGCGAAAGTGGAAGTTTCGGGTTAGAGTCCCGACGGTGACATAGGTTTGAAAAATGAATTTTTCCATTGTTGCATCATATTGTTACGTCATTTTCGATGGGTGTTTCTAACACAAATGCAAACGTTGCATGTAATAATATTATTATTAATTATTGTAGACGCCCGACAACTAAGAGGAAAAATTCGAATTGGTAAAAAAATGTTAATATGATTTTTTAGGCATATTTTTCACGGATGGAGAACTTTGGCATGAGCAAAGACGTTTTGCATTGAGATATTTGAGAGATTATGGTTTTAGTAGACGTTCAAATATTGTTGAAAATGTTGTTGAATACGAAATAAAACAGATTGCTGATTTATTAAATTTTGGTCCCCAACCGGGAGAAGAGGTAATAAGGGTGTCTCAGAAGTAGCGCCGATAATTTTCATTTTTATTATAAAATTCGGAATCGAAAAGCCTTTAACAGTTTTTGACTTTGAAATTAATAATCGCTAAAGATTTTTGAGTTTTGTTCAAATTGACATAGGGCTTGACAATAGCCGAGAATGTAGTGGCGCTGTTGTTTACATGGCGTTGCTATGGTTCCTCTATTATACAAGTCTCCAGTTCTCGGGTTCTAGCCCGAGAGCTGGTAAAAGTGTCAATTGGATTTTCAGTTTATTATTAAAAAAAATAATGAATTGAAAATATGAATTGGTGCTAGGCCTAAATAACCTTAGCTGTTGGTGGCCTTTAAAACACAATTATCAAATTGACATATAAAAATTCTCTATTGATGATAGCCGAGAGTATAGCAATGCTGTTGTTTACATGGCGTTGCTATGGTTCCTCTATTACAAGTCCCCAGTTCCCGGGTTCTAGCCCGAGAGCTGGTAAAAGTGTCAATTGGATTTTCAATTTATTATTAAAAAAAAATAATGAATTGAAAATATGAATTGGTGCTAGGCCCAAATAACCTTAGCTGTTGGTGGTCTTTAAAAAACACAATTTCTATTGATAATAAAAATGCAATAAAAAATAGGTACCTTATTATAGGTTGCCATGTAATTGACATGTTTTTCCTGTACACTTCGTGTATTTATGAAAAAAATAAATATTTGTACAGAGTTATTCAAAGACGCTTTTATGTCTGTGCGTTTGTGCACGCTAATCTCCGCAATGGCTGAACCAATTTGAATGTGGTTTTCAGTGATGTTTGAGATAAGTTTTGGATAACATTTAGTATTTTTTTCATTTAAATCGGTTGACAAATAAAAAAGATATCTCCATTTTTAAATTCAACTGTTTTTTATGTGACACCGTTAATGCAAATTTTTAAAAACTGTTAAACATAATAAACTGTTTAGTGACACCCTTCATGCAAATGTAAAAACTGTTAAGCATAATAAACTGTTTAGTGACACCGTTAATGCAAATGTAAAAACTGTTAAACATAATAAACTGTTTAGTGACACCGTTAATGCAAATGTAAAAACTGTTAAACATAATAAACTGTTTAGTAACACCATTAATGCAAACTACTTCCAAGTGATTTTAAGCTTGACTTCGCTTCGCCACGGGTGACCGTTATAAATCATAAATTCATAGCATCCGGGCGAAGTCGGACGGGTACCGCTACTAAATAAAAATATATTGCATAGTTGAGCTGCGAAGACAAAATCGATCGATGGTTTTAGAATCGAAAGTTCGCAAGAAACATGCCTTTGAAATTCTCGGCGTTATTTAAGAAGCATTCTGTATAAATACTGTTTGACCAGCGAAAGAACTCTGGTCAAAAGAATGTGCATAGCAGCATAGGGACTCTTATTTAGGATAAGCGGTACGAAAACAAACAAACGACTTGCAGCTAATTCTGACAATATATTGTGATAAAACGCTTGTGTCAGATTGTGAACACCTTCTCCGTCAATCCCCTACCGCACCGACGTTCTTTCCTTGGTCGGACAGTAAAGATGAAGTACGTCAATTTGAATAAAACTAAAATCTGAGAAACATTAAATTGTTAATTTTTTCAACAGGATATTATAAAAGGGGACCTGGTGCTAATTCCAGATTTGTTTTATCCGGGTTTTATTAATACTTTTACTACCGTATTTAATTCTGAACAATACCCCCGCGAAGCGTATCCCCTTCTTCGAAAAGTTGGCAAAGGAGCCTTACAATTCGCAAGGTCGGCTACAGGAACTGGCGGATTTCTAGGACAAACACCTTTCTTAAGGTTTCTTGCACCAAAAAACACTGGATTTACAGATTTTATTGAAGGAAATCAAACGTTGGTCGATTTTGTAAAGGTAAATTTTATACCTACTACTCACTTTTTATTTCAACATGTTTTTAAAGCATACTGTAGAGTCAGGCCCGGACTTAAAGACCCAGGGCCCCTAGGCACTTGACAGTTGCCCCCCCAAGCCCAAAAAAAAGGGGAAAAAATGGAATTGGATGGACATTTAGCAAAAAAAAGTCGCCAATTGGGTTATATTACAAAATGTTTGGGCTTTTTTTTCTTTAATTTCTATCTCCGCCCTGGCCGAGGCCCCCTCGGCGGCTGGGCCCCTAGGCCGGTGTCTTGTTGGCCTAGGCAAAAATCCGGGCCTGTGTGGAGTAACATTTTTCATTCCTGTGTTAAAATAAAAATACAAACATTTTTTTAGGAAATGATAAATAAGAGAAAAGCAGATTATACTGAAAATCCTGAACGCAGTTTTACTGATTATTATTTAAATATTCTTAAAGAAAAAATGGAAAGCGGTGAAAAAATCACATTTTCAGGTAAGTTTTTGACGTGAATTACGTCTAATGTCTCATACTGGGATGGTATTTTAGAAATATTAGATAAAACGGAAGTAATCGGAAGTGGTTGACATGTGAAAAAAAACAGCATGTTAAGATCTCATACACAGTAAGCCAGCTGGCCGTACGGAAATGTACAAGTCTACCGACAGAGTGCAGTAATGAAATATTATTCAACGATGTAATTTAATAGCGTTACCATGGATATGAAGGTTTATAATTGACGTTTCCATGTTAACGCTATTAAATTATTTATTTATTTACGTTAAAAATATTAAAAGTAAAATTAAGAAAAATCGCAGGATAGTGGACAAAATATTGAATTTATTTAATTAAATGTACGACGTTTCGTCTATATATTTAGACTTTTTCAAGTACTTGAAAAAGTCTAAATATATAGACGAAACGTCGTACATTTAATTAAATAAATTCAATATTTTGTCCACTATCCTGCGATTTTTCTTAATTTTATTATAATCACGATGGACACGATTTCTAATATAAATTAAAAGTAAACTGTGATAGCAAGGTTTGAGTAAAATATTGTATAATAAGAAGTATTAGAAATACCTTGTGTCCGTCTTGTGACTTCATGTGTTGACTTTGAAAGTCTTGTCTTGTCTTGTTTAGACGGCAACACTATACCGACAACTAAAACGTTTCAACCCTAGGGTTGAAAATCTCAGTTTCAACCCGCTAAACAGGTACTGAAAATCGAATTTTCCATAGAGGCGTTGTGAAAATAGCTATTATGTTTATTATTTCATAATTCAGAGGAACAACTAACAATAATTGGAGCGGATTTATTGCTTCCATCATCGAATGCCGTAACTACAACAATGTCTTTTATCATTATGAATCTGATCAAACATCCAGACGTACAAAAGAAAATCCAAAATGAAATTGACGACGTTGTGGGCCGAGGACGTTTCCCTACCCTCGATGACAGGCCGAAGTACGTGTCTTTATTTTTTATTTTCTTTTTCTTGTATATCTCCTCCCGCGTATTTACCTGCACCCTCGCCTTCGGCTCGGGTGGCAATTTTATACGCGGGAGGAGATGTAGTAATTTTCTCCCGTGTTGCGCATACTATTTTTTCTCCTGCCAGGCCGATAGTTTGCAAAATTGAAAAAAAAAATATTAAAATTATTATTTTTATTTTATTTTATTATTAAAAAAATAATTTTAAAGGAAATAATTTTAATGTGTAGGAGACAGAAGTAGGTGCGTGAGAGCCGGCATAAGTACTATTGCGCACGCGCACTTGTCCGTACCACGGGAATAAAGAGCGACTTTGTTCCCGCTTGGCAGGGACGAAAGTAAGAACTTTCGGCCTAGGTAGGAGAAAAAATATTTTAATAATGTTTGGTTTTGCGTATCATCTTGTCTTATTTTATATTTATCATTTTTATTTATCCATTGACAATTTTTTCTAGCCTTTAAGTTTATATTTCGTAAATATGATTCCATTCCTTCTTATAAGCTAGGTGGTTCCCTCGGTCTATTTACTAATCGAGTTTAATGTTATTTTTTTCTTCAGCTTACCTTACACTGAAGCAGCTGTAAGAGAAACCATGAGATGTCAAACGCTTGCACCATTAGCTGTAGGTCATAGAACTTTAGTTGATACAACGTTTCGAAATTATGACGTACCAAAAGTAAATATTGACATAAAACCTTTTAGAAACTTGTCGGAAGTGAGCACTCCCTTGGCACGTAGGATCAATAAAAGCAATACTGATTAATTCAAAATTTGCATTTAATAACTAACGTTTCAGTATTCTTCATACCATCTTCAGAATCTACAAGAATATCGAAACGTTAGTTATTAAATGCAAATTTTGAATTAATCAGTATTGCTTTTATTGATCCTACGTGCCAAGGGAGTGCTCACTTCCGACAAGTTTCTACTGTTTTCAAGGATCAAATTGTTTTATTTAATTATAGCATTAACTTCGAATTCAATAAAACCTTTTATCAGTAATAATATAGAATTTGTCAGCAAATTATTATTATATTTTTACAGGACACAATGGTCTTTGTATCACTTTACAGTATGAATATGGATAAAAAAATCTGGGGAGATCCTGAAAATTTCAGGCCGGAACGATATATAGATGAAAATGGTCGTCTGAAGAAATCTGATTTGAGTTTTCCATTTGGAATAGGTATGGCATAATATACTCAAATATAATCGAGAATAGAGTAGAAAATATGACGTTTGCAGCAAGTGTGGCTTCCAAACTGCTGCCTAGTTAGAAAACCAAGTTTGGGCTACATTAGGCTTAGGATACTACCAACAAGTGTGGCTTCCAAACTGCTGCCTAGTTAGGAAACCAAGTTTGGGCCGCATTAGGCTTAGAATGCCACAGGCAAGTGTGGCTTCCAAACTGCTACCTAGTTAGGAAGTCAAATTTGGCGGAGCCTCGCAACTGCGTTACTTCCCAGACGTCGGTCTGGTTTGGAAGCCTCACTTGCTGCAAGTTTGGCATTCGGTATGCCTTATTTGGGCCGAATCACTGCCTCACTGAAATTTCTAGTCGGGTATGGCGTTTCCATGACTCCTAGCCATTACAAGCCCCCAGTTCCTAGGTTTTAAATCGGTAACTGGTGAAAGTATAAACTGGAGTCTGATGAAAGTATGAATTGGAGTTTCGATTTATTATTAAGAAATAATAAATTGAAATTATGAATCGGTATCAGACCCAAAATAACCGTAGTTGTTGGTGGTCTTAAAATAGTCTAACACAAACTTAGAGTAACAGCGATATAGTCGGGCCGCTTAACAGATGGAGTGATCACGTGAAAAGCACATGAATAGCTTGCGCCGCAGGCGTGGCCATCGCATATAGTTTCGTTCCCGAACGTTCAAGCAACCAATCAGGTACTTTGCACGTGGTGATCATGCGTTTTCATTGCTCCATCTGTTAAGCGGTCCGACTATAAACTCTCCTCGTCTAAATTAAAATTTATTGGTGTGACTTTATTTCAGGGAAACGATTATGTGCTGGAGAAACATTTGCAAGACAAAATATATTTTTATTTACGGCTGGAATTTTACAAAATTTCACATTTGCCGAACCTAAACATTTGCCAGTGCCTTATAGCGATGAGCCAACAGATGGATTTGTTATTTCGAAGAAAAATTATTGGGCACAAATTATTCCAAGAAATTGAATAAGATTTTTTTTTACTTTAATATACAGAGTTGCCCGCAAATAATCGGCCATAGCAAAAATCAAAATAACATGTCTCGCACCTCTCCTTAGAGAGTAACATGTACCAAGGCATGTTGGGCTTGAGAATGGTCGAGCGTGTAGCGGTGCTGTGGTTTACATGGCGTCGCTATGGTTCCTTTATTACAAGTCCCCAGTTCCCGGGTTCTAGCTCGAGAGCTGGTAAAAGTGTCAATTGGATTTTCAATTTATTATTAAAAAAAAAATTAATGAATTGAAAATATGAATTGGTGCTAGGCCCAAATAACCTTATAGCTGTTGCTGGTCTTTAAAACACACACCAAGGCATGTTTACCTTGATAAATATTATTCCTTAAGTGCAGGGCATCTATTATTACTCTGAAGCATCTAAACATAATATTGTCTTAATGCAAAAAAAAATGTCCTTACTAAATTTCTTGTAACCCGGCCTAAGGAGTAACATTTTATCAAGTCATGTTTAGATAAATGTTTACGGGACATCTTGTATATTCTACAAAGTGTCATATTATATCAACTGAATAACACTCGAACGGTAATTTTTTTATGAATATAAATAATAATGACAAAAAATTGTTCGGATTATCCAGAATGTCAAGTTAGATGTAAAAACCAGTGGATGAAATTATTATTTTATTCGAATTAAATAAATAAATATCTTTTTGCCATGTCCACTACAAAATAGCTACTTTCGATGTATGTATAGCGGCCATTAATGACCCATTTAACAGGCGGGTGTGCGGAAAATTGTTTACTTTCTGCACTAGCGCAGAAAATAACGGTTGCCATAGCAACTTCTGTTTATTCGCTCTATACGCCTGCGTGCTCCTGTCATTACTTACTTGCATGAACTTCGCGGCACACTGGAAGGAAAGAAGGCGACGCAAATGATCTGTTAGAATTTTTTGAAAATTACGTGAAAAGTAGGTATTTTGTGGTGACTATGGCAAAAAATAACATATATGTCTCGTACGTAATGCTATTACGGCTCGTGTGACAATCATCACTCGTCGTAATATGCCTCATTACGTATCTAGACATACAACTATTAAATAGTTGTTTGATTTACTTATAAATCAGTAAATAAATTTATCTCAAACAAACACAAGTAAGTAGTATTGAGAGAAAAATAGCGTTTTAAGTTTTTTTGCGATTTAATATGTAGGTATAAATATTAATCATTTACTTAAAAAAAATAGATACATTTTTGTAGCATTTTTTAAATGAAAAATAAAGTTTATGTAAAAACGTAAAGAATTTTATAATTACCGATTAAAAATGATGTTTCATTATTGAACACAGGGTAAAAGCTGCGGTTCCCATTAATACTGACCAATCGATCTGCAAATATTATAATGGCATTATAGGGTCACCGACAAGCTATACAAACAATTTCAGCCTTGAAGCAATAATAATTGTGACAATTTTTTTTGTTTGAAATTGAGGGCGGTCTGTATCCCTCCCATACCGCTATCTAGCAAAATCCCTTACTCAGGGCACTTTAATATGCCTCCCTCAACATCTTCACAAAAATAAGGCCTTGAATAAATAACACCAAAAAATTGTCACTAGCTCTCGGTCTATTTTTCGTAAACGTAACTCTAAATCACTGAGGCCACGCCTCTCCCAATAAAGGCGGTTTTAATAGGCGGTCACGAATTAAAGGTTAAATTGAACATAGCATCCGACATCTAAATTACATTATTTCTAGTCCACCTGTAGGACAGATAATGCACATGAATAGTTGATCAAAGTAATAACTGGTCTCGACGCCTCATGGTAACGATGATCGTTGAAATTAACTATTTATAGTTAATGTCGAGGTTAATGTTAATTGTATGTTTGCTGGGTCGCGCGTGCTCATTGTAAACGCATTTATATTACTGTTAAAAGCACTGATTCTAAAACTACGTATAGAATAAATACATTTATTCTGGCTTGCAGAAAGTATTGTCAGAAAATTAGAGGCGGATTAGCAGTTTTGGCCTTCTAGGCCGTTCAGTAACAGGCTAACAGTCGCCTTTCTGCGAACTTTTCAGCGTACGAAAATCGGCATTGCGTTCGGTTCAACCCGCCATAAACGAATGTCTCCGAGAGCCATATGAAATGACTGTCAATTGTCATAGTCACTTGGCCGTTTATTTGTTATATTTGACTCATGAAGTCCCAAGAAATTACTAATTACATTGCGTGAATCAAGTTGTTTTGTTCTTCTCTTAGATTATAGATATTGTAGCAAACCCCAAGATGTTACGCCACTGCCTTCAATAGAAACCACGAGAAAGAAAGGTCACAGTTGCAGGGCCGGATTAACCATTTCGGGGCCCCTAGGCAATGCAATTCTCGGGGCCCCTTTTCAGCCGTTTGAAGATGATCAGTTCTTTTCAAGTTGATGAAGGTAGCGTATTGTATGATTCATACAATACGCTATACGTAACGCATCCATGTTATTAGTTCTAGCCCGAGAGCTGGTAAAAGTGTCAATTGGATTTCCAATTTATTATTAAAAAAAAAAAAAAATAATGAATTGAAAGTATGAATTGGTGCTAGGCCCAAATAACCTTAGCTGTTGGTGGTCTTTAAAATACAATACAATCCATGTTATTAGTTCTACTACTCGATACTAGATGGTTCTGTTTTGTAAGTATGAAGTATTTCATCAACTGACAGCATGCGTCCAAAAAAAGCAATAACCTATTGTCATTGAGGATACAAATTTTCCAATTAAATTTTCACTGTATGAAACATTTTCGATTTCTTTTGTGCGCGCGCAGGGCCCCTAGCCGATGCGGGGCCCCTAGGCAGTTGCCTACTCTGCCTAATGGTTAATCCGGCCCTGCACAGTAGTAAAGCGTAGAATGGTATCGAAAATTCCAGATAACGCTAAAGAATACGAGCACAAACTGGGCTTAGGCAGCGCAGGTATACATATAAACGAGTGAGTGAAGCAATCAGACGGTCAATCAACGGTGTCACGCAATCGGAATCAGTGAATTGTGCGTCGTGCCATCAAGCGGACCGGTGAAATAAATATTGATCAGTCAACGGGAATCAGTCAGTGTAGATTCTACTGTGACAGTGTTGAACAGCGAAATAAATCTGATATAAATACAGTGACAGAAATAATTACAAATAAATAATCCTTGTATATATAGTTATTTGTTAAGTGTTATTTAAGTGGCTCGTTTAGTTTAATAATTACCGTTTAAGTTTTTTTCATTGTTAGAATTGACTTGTCGTTGTTGCATTTATTGTTATTGTATTTTTAATTATTGTAAATAAACTCAGAAAACAGTTTTGTAACAATATAGATGTCAGTTTAGCCAAACATGGCGTGCGACTTATTTCAAGTAGACAGCCGTTTTATTTGCAGATATGAAATTGAATTGCTCATCAAGCGAGAACTTTCAAGTTCAATTGTGATTGCACAGCCGGGTTTAAGAAAGGAGCTGACCGGGATTATCTTAGCACAAGCTATTATATTTTAGCATTCAGTTGTGAAACATAAAATGACAGACTCAATCTATCTTCGTGGCCTTCCTAGAGTTCGGTTACTGCAATGTCCTGTGATTCTATATTGCTCAAAGGTTTGTTTTTGTCTATAAAGTTACTATCACTAGCGTCCCTAAATTTGCATAAAGCTTCAATAAACACAGTGTGATCGGTTTGTTGCTCTTCTAAAATAGATGCTCGTTGCAGAAAGCGAGATAGCTTTTAACGTTTGTAGGTGGAAGAGAATGGGGTGGTCCCGCATTTTTAACATTGGAAATGTTTATGTTCGTATATGGGGGCAGAGTTACGAGTTTTCGTTCAAGGCCAAAAGACAACGGTGTCGCGATCAAGTGAGGAGCAATCATGCAAAATTGAACAAGTGCAATTTTTTCGAAATGTGTTTTATATCATTAATATATATAATTGACAAGTATTTGCGACGATCTGCGGTGTTATTTTTGAGCAAATGTTAATAAATACTGTAGAAAAATCCATTTAAAAGTTAAGTAATCAAGCAAAAGTGAACGCGTATATAACAAGAATAATAGGGTTATTCCTGACAATACTAAACAGTGCATTGATAAATATTGTGTGTATAATAAACAGTTAATTATGTTTCATATATGCTGTTATCATTTCCAATGTCCTCGATGGTTGCAAGGATTGCGAAATCTGTGAATTTTTTTATTAGAATTGGAAAAATTGAAAATTGTGTTTTAAAGACCACCAACAGCTAAGGTTATTTGGGCCTAGCACCAATTCATATTTTCAATTCATTATTTTTTTTTTAATAATAAATTGAAAATCCAATTGACACTTTTGCCAGCTCTCGGGCTAGAACCCGGGAACTGGGGACTTGTAAAATATTAGAATTGGAATCTACGTTACAAATAGATAATAAAACTTTTTTTTTGAGAATTTTCCGTAAGTTTTCTCTACAAGAAAAAAATTCCCAAAAGTGTGTATTTTTCAATGTAAGTAATTTTAAACATAGAATTATACCGCTATGGAAATTACGTCAATCACAAGCCCTTCTGTGATTGACTGCTGTAGTTGAATTACGCCCACTAATCAATAGATATGGAGAGAATATAGTACACTGATTTGTTTATGTACAGTTGATAGACCGATAACTGATTACAAAAAAAAATATCTCTAGTTTCATATTTTACTGGTACTTGGTACTCTATTGGTACGAAAAGAAATTAGAAAATTTGTAAGCTAGGTACAATTTTGTACCTTAATGTGCAAATTAATATTTTCTTTACAAAATAGGTACCTGTATTAGGTATCGATAAAATATGAAACTAAAGATTTGAAATAGTATAACGTCATGATTTTTTGTATTACGTAAATATGATGCTTATGTAATAATTTTTAAGATATTAAGTAATATTTCTTAGATCATTATGTTTTGGCACGAAAAAAAAGGAATCTTGAAAATTTTTCAACCCGCCACTGTAATATAGGCAACCTACATACATTATGCTGTTTCTTTTAGAAAGATTTTTTATTTTGTATTTTTTCAAACGGACATACGATTTTTCATTTGACTGAACAAGGATATATCTCTTGTTTCTACTTGAGCGATCAGCGTGACAGTGAAAAGTGTTGATAGCTAGGCACACATACACACAGAGACACACTTTGTACGGCCATATTTGCACATTTATGTATACTGATTTGACTTTCTCACTTCACGTTTACTGAATAACCTAGTGCTGCACTGCGCTACGCCATCTATAATATTCTTGCCGCCTTTCAGCTGCAGTGATTTTACTCTATATTTCAAAACAATCTAAATTGTCTGTTTATTCGTTCGTCAAACTGATAGTGGAGAAAAATATACTTGAAAAGATACGATTGATCGACGGTAAATACGGTTCTGATACTGAATACGGTTCTTGTTAGAGTGATGCGTTTGACAGAAGATGAATTATAGTTCTACATGAAAAGAGTGGACTGATTGATTTGAACATGGTTCTACTTGCAGGAAGGATTTGAATGACTGACAGTAAATACGGTTCTACTTGGATGGATTCGATTGACTGATACTAAATGCGGTTCTTGTTAGAGTGATGCGTTTGACAGAAGATGAATTATAGTTCTACATGAAAAGATTGAACTGATTGATTTGAACATGGTTCTACCTGCAGGAAGGATTTGAATGACTGACAGTAAATACGGTTCTACGTGGAAAAATTTGATTGACTGGCAGTGAATACGGTTCTACTTGGAGATATTCAATTGACAGAAGATGAATTATGGTTCTACCTGAAAAGATTGGACTGATTGAAGGTGAACCGTGAACATGGTTCTACTTGCAGAAAGGATTTGAATGACTGACAGTAAATACGGTTCTACTTGGAGATATTTAATTGACAGAAGATGAATTATGGTTCTACCTGAAAAGATTGGACTGATTGAAGGTGAACCGTGAACATGGTTCTACTTGCAGAAAGGATTTGAATGACTGACAGTAAATACGGTTCTACTTGGAGAGATTCGATTGACAAAAGATGAATTATGGTTCTACCTGACAAGATTGGACTGATTGAAGGTGAACATGGTTCTACTTGCAGGAAGGATTTGAATGACTGACAGTAAATACGGTTCTACTTGGAGAGATTCGATTGACAAAAGATGAATTATGGTTCTACCTGACAAGATTGGACTGATTGAAGGTGAACATGGTTCTACTTGCAGGAAGGATTTGAATGACTGACATTAAATACGGTTCTACTTGGAGAGATTCGATTGACTGGCAGTGAATACGGCTCAACTTGGAGATATTCAATTGACAGAAGATGAATTATGGTTCTACCTGAAAAAATTGGACTGATTGAAGGTGAACATGGTTCTACCTGCAGGAAGGATTTGAATGACTGACAGTAAATACGGTTCTACGTGCAAAAATGTGATTAACTGGCAGTGAATACGGTTCTACTTGGAGATATTCAATTGACAGAAGATGAATTATGGTTCTACCTGAAAAGATTGGACTGACTGATGGTGAACATGGTTCTACTTGCTGGAAGGAATTGAATGACTGACAGTAAATACGTTTCTACGTGGAAAAATTTGATTGACTGGCAGTGAATACGGTTCTACTTGGAGATATTCAATTGACAGAAGATGAATTATGGTTCTACCTGAAAAGATTGGACTGATTGAAGGTGAACCGTGAACATGGTTCTACTTGCAGAAAGGATTTGAATGACTGACAGTAAATACGGTTCTACTTGGAGAGATTCGATTGACAAAAGATGAATTATGGTTCTACCTGACAAGATTGGACTGATTGAAGGTGAACATGGTTCTACTTGCAGGAAGGATTTGAATGACTGACAGTAAATACGGTTCTACTTGGAAAGATTCGATTGACTGGCAAGTGGCAGTGAATACGATTCAACTTGGAGGGATTTGATTGACAGATAGTTATACTTGAAAAGATTCGATTAATTGAAGATGAACACGACTCCACTTAGCCAATACATTTTAGTTCTGCTTGGAAAAATTATAGATTAACAGTCAATGTGACTTTACAACACCGAGACATGCAAATTCATTTGGGATAAAAGAATGTATGCCATCATGTAAGGTAATCAGAAATTATTCATCAATTTAAATGTCTTTATTTCAGGCGACTCGCGTGTCCATTAGGAAATGTAAGGTGCGGTCGGTTGTGATCCGAGAGTTATAATACTAAATTGTCACGCTACTGAATTTAGTAGGTAGCGGAATTATGAATACTGAGTAAGACATGTAGTTTCAGTGGTTTGTGCAAAACTGCAAACAAAAGCGAGACATGTAGAACGGAATAACACAGCGGTGGTCTGTTAATTACAAACTAGTTGAATATTTTAATGAAATTATTGTACCTAAATCTCTCTCAGACTCACGACATCAAACGTTCAAAGCTTGTCGTTATTTCATTTGAATTCTGAAAGTGTATTCATCTATCAAAGACGTTTACATAATGAAGATGGACACTGCCAAAATTGATCGCTAGGGGCGCCAGGTATACAAACTACCTCTTTAATTTTCTTCCCTGTATCTACTCCGATGAGTATAATAACAACCGATCCCGATTAGGGATGTTATGGAGCTCCGTAACCGTAACCATTGCATATTCGAAATAATTTCATGTCTTATTCATAACCAAAACCGATAAAAGACTCCTAACGTATCCATAGATCCGAAATCTCATGACTCTAACAACACTTATTTATTTACACCCTGGGCTTGAGAATAGCCGAGAGTGTAGCGGCGCTGTTGTTTACATGGCGTTGTTATGGTTTCTCTATTACAAGTCCCCAGTTCCCGAGTTCTAGCCCGAGAGCTGGTAAAAGTGTCAATTGGTTTTTCAATTTATTATTAAAAAAAAAAGTAATGAATTGAAAATATGAATTGGTGCTAGGCCCAAATAACCTTAGCTGTTGGTGGTCTTTAAAATACAATACTATTTACACCCTGAATACTTGCTAATTTCAAAATAAAGGTCTTCTTCTTGCAATTTTTAACAACGAGCTATTGGACTAGGCGTTATGAAGAACTCGCATAATAGGTATAGATGATCTGCAATCATCATTTATTTACACCCTGAATATACTAGCTAATTTCAAATTAAAGGCCTTCTTCTTGCAATTTTTAACAACGAGCTATTGGACTAAGAGGTATGAAGAACTCGTATAATTATATAGCTAGATGATCTGCAATCATCTTTGGCCATAGAACGGAATGTACCCACGTCCCACATGTCTATACAATTAACGGCAGCTATTAATTCAATTAAATGCTGTAAACAAACAGTTACATACGACGTACGTATATTTACATTAAGAAAACCGCAGCGGGTGTTCACCAGCGTTCCTTACAAAGGGAAAATGCTCATTTTCTTGATGGTAGGCTTAAAGGTTAGAATTGAATTACAGTCGTTTCTTCTGTAAAGCGATATACAGTGAATTTTATTTAAGACGCAACATATTTGACGTTACATAAGTTAAAGTGAAACAGAAATTTTGTACATTCTATAACATTGACTATACATATTATATTGTAGCAAACCCCAAGATGTTACGCCACTGCCTACAATAGAAGCGTCGAGAAGGAAAGGTCACAGTGGTGAGGCGTGGAATGATATCGAAGATACAAGTACCCGCCGGAATGTTCTGGAGAGCGCGCGAGCGTGCTGGGCCAGACTGCTCGACCTATATAAGCGAAGTACGAGTGAGTCAGCGGTCAGTCAGTGTCGTGTTGAACTGCGAATATAAATACAGTACCTATATATAAATATAGTTATTTGTTCAGTGTTATTTAAGTGTTTCACTTTGTTTAAGAATTACTGTTTCGTTATTATTGTGTTGATTGTTAGATAGTTGTTGCGTTTATTGTTATTGAATTGTTAATTATATTAAATAAATATTTATTCCGCCAACTCGGAAAACAGTTTTGTTACAATATTATGGAATAGCACCACAAGTCTATGGTACTCGAAAAGAGCAAGGCTTTAAACAGCGAAAGAATTTTTCAAATCGATCCAGTAGTTCCTGAAATAATTGCGCACATACATAACTATATAAGTATACGTCGAACTGATGACCTCTTTTTTAAGTCGATTAAAATCATCGCGTTACAGAATTTCGCAAAGTTATTATACTTCACCTGTTGCACAGAGTACACACGCAAATCAAATTCTGTATTGAGAATTTTTATTAGTAGGTACCTACCAGCTTTCCGAAGTTTCGCAACTTGTTTAAATATAATAACTTTAATTTTGTGTGCGCTGTTCTTGCACGAACGCAGGTAAGGTTATGTCAGTAAATTATATATTGGAGCCCGGCGTCCAATTCGTCAAATATAGCGTCGCTGTCGTCGGCATTCTTGCACGCGTCGCGACGGAGCGACGTAAGCACAACCACTTACTGTATCTAATTTAGATTCGTCTGTTGGCTTTCTACGCTAGTTGTGATAAAACTAGTCCAGACATGATACTTTTTGTATCACGATTATGCGATTAAGTTTGTAGTTCGTCAGATGTAGTTACCATGAACAGCGTAAGGCTAGCTGTAATAAAACTATCTACACGTACGTTAGGGTCAGCGGACACACTACTTTTTGTATCACGATTGAGAGATTAAATTAAGTCGCTTGCAGATCATCAGATGCAGCGAATTGAATTGTAGATTATAGACGCTCGACAACAGAGGTCATTACCGTCATCAGATGCAGCTACCAACAGCGTAAGGCTGTACACTATTCGCTGAAACACACAACTGATGTGTCACGAATGCGCGATTACCGAAAATATATAGCACACTTAGTCGCAGGTTCGCGCTACTCCATGACATGGATTGCTATGAGACTGCACTCTTCACGCGCAGGCACACGAATACGAAACAATGTCATCGATCGCTAGAATGCACGAAAGTGCGATTGAGTTTCCATGCTGTTTTCAAGTCGAATATATTATAATAAATACTCGATTTTCAAATGAAGTCGAGTTGTGTCGAGGGTTTTAAATTGTTTCCAATATTTTACTTTTTCTTCTTGCAAAAAAAAACCTCATTTAAAAAAGCCACAAAAAAGAAGAAAATAATAAAATTTTGAGGTTGGCGCCAAATTAATAAAAAATGAAGTCGGTTAAAAAGTAGATATTAATTAAATTGGCACTTTTTAACCGACTTCATATTTTATTAAACTGGCGCCGACCCCAAAATTTTATTATTTATCTGTTTTTAGTGGCTTTTTTGAAGGAGGTTTTTTCAATTTATTATTAAAAAATAATAGACTGAAAATATGAATTTGTGCTAGACCCAAATAATCTTAGCTGTTGGTGGCCTAAAAAAAAATCGACGCACTATATTCTATGTAGTTAAACAGTTTTAAGCCCCCGATGAAATGTGTTGCACAGTCCTAGTACACGCACAGTTGGATATGAACATAGGGTAAAACTTTCGCTTTAATACCTTTTCTCCGTGGCAAAGTAGAAAGTAAGTCGTCAACGAATGGCAACGACATTCCTAGGGAACTCGCCCCATATCATATAGGTTTTTGTATTATACAGATCTAGACAGCTAGCTTGAATATTCTGATGCAACTTTACAAAATGGCACTCTAAAAATTATATCAAAAAAATTTATTAAAAAAACAAAAAACCCGACTGCGTAAAAATCGAACATAAAAGATGGAAACAAGATCAAATGATAACATGCAGTCGGAGGCATAATAGTAACAAATTGAACAGAAATACCTCCGACTGCATGTTATCATTTGATCTTGTTTCCATCTTTTATGTTCTATTTTTACGCAGTCGGGTTTTTTGTTTTTTTAATAATTTTTTTATTTCCTTCCTTTTAGTTGAATCTACTCATCAAGCCTTTTCATTTGATATCCCACACACAAGGTTTTACCGATTTTTTGCGTACTGACAAAATAGCGTCTAGCGCCCGCCATATTGAATTTTCCGTGACATCATGTACCCTATTTGAAATGTCAACAAAACCTTTCTTTTGTTTTGATTTTGATACCTGTATCAATACATTTAGAAGGAAAATTACTTTTGCATTCTGACAAAATGGCGTCTAGCGTCCGCCATATTGAATTTTCCGTGACTTCATATACTCTATGTTACTCTGGGGATTCAGACGAATCTAATGACACCTCATTTTTCAAAATTCGTCAAGCCGTTTAGGCTACAGAGCGTGATAAAGAAATATACATACATAGATACATACATACACTCGAAAAACAATAAAATAATGAATTGAAAATATGAATTGGTGCTAGGCCCAAATAACCTTAGCTGTTGGTGGTCTTTAAAATACAATTAAATTCGAAAAACAATACCCTCCTTCTGGCGCAGTCGGGTAAAAACGTGATATTTGTCAATATTTCTTTACAGCACGACATGAGATTTCGAAGCACAGAAAGTTAAATTGACATTTTAATGTTTTTTTCTTCACAAATGTATATTAAAAATACTGAGGCATGACGTTTGTTCAACAATTTTTTTGGAATTTATTTTATAAATTTGTGTTAAACTTATGCTATTTTTGTCATTTTTACCTGATTTTAAATAATTTATTTAGATCAAATAATATATAAATATCATATGGGAAGAATGATACATACTTCTAGTTTATTTTCAAAGCATTACCGCATCAAAGATTGAATAAGATTTTGCACAGAAATTAAAGATTTCCGAAACTGTTTTTCAGCATTTTGTATGCACACACACATTTATATGCTCGTAAGATAGAGCTATGCGGGTGAATAAGGGAGCATAATATTGAACAGCTGGTGAACTGGAACCATAAGCTCAATTTTTATTCTCTTCGCCTATATAACGGTTTTTAAGACGCTCCTATGTCCACACAAGCGGAGTCTCGACCAAAAATTAGTATAAAATATTTTTTTCATTTGCAACGCTATGTTCTCATATTTCGACCTTTCGTTATGTGAGCAATCGAAGTGTCTATGATGTAACACATCGGACATACAGGTTGATTTTAAACTAAATGCAAATATTTTAGAAAAAATAAATAGATACATATTTTAAATATTTAAAAAGTTGTAATTATGAAATTAAAGAACACGGAAAACCATACATCCTATCTATGCTCTTATTTCAGTTAATGAGGATGAGACACTACCAAACTTGACCGCTAGAGGCGCCAGCTATGTAACCACCTCGGTCTGTGGGCAGTTCATAGTAGTGTGTACAGAATGAGTTTATTTAAAATAATAAATCATTGACAATGCCGATGTGCTGTGTTTACCAATGTTCAAATCATAGAGGTTTTGTATTACCAAAGGATTTTTTCAATCAATGTTATGTATACCAGCCGCAACAAAAAAACTATTAGAAGTTTGAATCTGAGGTTTTAAAACATTGTTTTCCAAACTTCGACCTTTTGCGCACCATTTTGAACACAAAGTACAAAGACTTTTGCTTTGAAAACATATTTATTTATTTATTTAATGCAGCCAACAGGCAAATCCCAATAACAGGCCACAGAAAAAAAATATATACAAAAAAGAAATAAAATACAATTGAAAATACATAGCATATCATACAATAAAAAATCATTTGCCATAAAGTACAACATTTGACAAATTATACATGAATAGAAAATTTGTGCTGCCTATTGACAGTACATCATTACATGAACCACAGTTTGAGAAACATTGTCTTAAATTATTGAAATTATGAAGTGAAAAGATTTTGAATGCCACCTATTAACGTAATATGCTCGTAATAGCTATGATATCTATTAAGGTCAAAAACAATAGGAATTACATAACGAAATGATTGTAGGTACATATTTTAGATTTTTTAAATTTTAATATTTTTGTAGTACATCGTCTAGCTTGGAGATCATGTCTAATCGCGTAAGCATGTCGTAGATTGCAATTTATAGACTTTCGACAGTGAATTTAGTGTGAGTTATCGTATCGATGAATGATTAAAGACAATAGTGATTTTTGAAAATTGTAAATACTTATTCTGTGATAATGACTGATATAACTAATTTTGACTTTTATAAACTGTAATATTAAGGTGATTTTCTTTATAATGTTTTAACCATTTTCTTGATGCTATTATTTTGTAGCAACAGTTGGTTCGTCTAAAAATTTACCAGAAGTCCAAGATGTAAAACTTTAAAACTTTTGCCTTAATTTCTTTTAATATTGTGATAATTGGGAATGAACATATATTTTCTTGTATTAAAATTACAGTGCCAAAGCCGTTGGGGTAGTGCTACTTGCTATAAGGACTTCTGAACATCCAAGGCAGGGATATCTACAAAAAGGTAAGACAATTTTTTATGAATTTATTTTTTAACCAAAAATTATATAACACAACTATTTCTTACATCAAATAGGTATTAGATATTTTAAATTATAGATGCTCGACAATATTAGGTATTATGCAAATACGTAGGTACTACAAAAATTATGCATTACATAATGCGAGCCGTGGGTAAAGCTCACAGCTTAGTTCTTTAATAAAAATATTTAAATTTCCACTATGTCTTAAATTTATTTTATTTATTGTAAATTATAGACGCGTCGACAGCTTAGGTCATTAGCGTCTTGTTTACATTAAATAACAATTAACTTAGAACTAAATGACATCACAATACACCCATGAGCGGAGGCGGGATTCGAACCCACGACAGTCTGATCCAGAGGCCGCGACGCTAGCCACTGAACCACACTGTCCCCCTATGTCTTAAAGATTATGTCTTAAAAATTATGTCTTAAAGATTATAATATTTCAATTCACTTTAAAGTCACCTGTATATAAGAAAAGGGGATTCCAGTAGTGTCTTTGATATTTCTGTTAGTTTGCAGGTCTGGTTCTCTGTCAGCAAAATATAACTGTATATTCTATTACATCCCCTAAAAATAAAACTTACAACAGTTTTTTTTTCTTCTTATTTAGGTTGGGAAAAATAATTTGATACGTTTCCTTCGGGTTTTCATGATCTGAATTTCTGATCAGAAATGTTATCAGGTGATTTTAAAAATGAATATATTGATAATCATAAAACATGTGCGTGTTTTGATTGGATGTCCCAAATAAGATTTGAAAAACGATCTTTTTTTATGTGAACCTGTCAGTTTTTTGTGAGTGAAGTCTAAAATGCCACATATTAAAAAGTTTGAAAACGACATTAGACTGGAGGAGGCAGTATAGCCTAGTGGTTAGCATACTTGGTGCCGCAACCTCTAGACTGGACTGCCGTGGGTTCGAATCCCACCTGCGCTCATGGATATTTTGTGATGTTATTTAGTTTTAAGTTAGTTGTTATTTAGGATAGTTGAAAGACGCTAATGACCTTAGATGTCGACGCGTCTATACTCTACAATAAATAAAGACATTGGACTGTTCCTGCATTATAAAAACTGGAATTATATAATCATAATCTAACCAGATTTTCTGACAATACTTTCTGCAATAAGAATTTTATGTGAATAAATCTCTAGAAAACAAAAATGCTATAAAATATTTTTTAGTCGACTGGAATTAATTCGAGTCTCAAAAGGGTTAATTTAAAATCAATATAAAATCAGCACGGGTTTAATCGTTGCCCTTCCGGAATAATATAGAATAAAATATACCTATGTAGCGATGTGGTACCAGAATGCAATGTGTGACAAATCCAACTAACAAAATTAATTAAAACTTCACTACAAAATGGAGAACGCTATATTGCCGTGTCATCAGGTGTCGGAGTGCATGTCTTGTTTTCTTTTTTAATAAACAATTGGCGGTTCAAAATTTCGAACGCTTTAAAATAGATACACATTTAATTAAAAACCATTATATACGATGTGTGTTATAAAAGTTATGAAAGCTATTTTTTCACTCTCCAACTGGTAATATTGGAAATATACGCCATCATTGTCGACTATGAGCAGGGATATGAACTATGCAGACCAGGGGCGGATTGGCTCACCGGGACACCGGGATTTTCCCGGTGAGCCGCTACTTATATTGACGAAAATGGACCGATGAAAAATACTGCTATTGTATTTGTACATACATGCAATTATTCTATTTTTCCCGGGCCGGTCAGATCATGCCTATCCGTCCCTGATGCAGACTGATGAGGAACTTTGGTGACTTTCATAGACAAAATGATAAAAAAATCGAACCGAAAATACTAAATAGTATATTGTGCAACGCGTGTGCTAAATTTTTATGCGTCAGGCGCAATGTTTTCAACACTCGTATTCGGTTCGCGATGCTCACTCGCCAAGGCTCGTGAGCGCTCGCCTACTACTCGTGCTGAAAACATTTGGCCTGACGTATAAAGATGTATTTAGCACACTTGTTACACAGTATACTATTTAGTATTTTAATTATGCTTATGAAGTATGAAGTACACACACCCATTTTTTTAAAATTAGTTTTTAGCAACAATAAAATCAAGTGCCGAAACTCATGCTGTGTGTTGAGACACTTGAAACAGACAATGATGCCGTTCTTACAGTGTTGCCAGTTGGGAAATTAAAAAATCGGTATGGTTACTTTTATGCCAGACCTCGTATATATTTCGCCGATTCGGTGATAAAATACCCATTCAATTTAAATTGAGTTTCGGTTTGCTTGGTACGGTTAATTCAGTATTTACTGTAGAAGAGATTAAATTTTGAAATGAGAATTCTGAAGAAAATTATAATTATATTTATAACAGCAAGAGATCACCTATGTATCAGATGTTCTGATGAGGTTCGTCCAGGCCTTTTTTTTATTAAACCCCCTCTTGGCTTCAAGGATTTAATCCCATGTGCCAGACACAAAATGATAAAGATTAAACAAACAAGGATTAAACAAACAAGGATTAAAGGAACCAACACCTTTTCTCGCCACAGGCCCTCGAAGCGCCTTTTTCATTTCCCTGCAGTCAGAAAGAAAACATTAAAATAAATGAGCTGAATTATGCACTAATGTATGAGTATATATAGGGAACTGACAAACTGAGACATGACATCTGGTGGCAAAAAATTAAACTATTATAAAATTGCAACTGTTTAGTTAGTATGTGGTGTTAACATTCACATTTAAATTTAATTAATTGATTATTAAATAAAAAAGTTAAAATGCAAGTTGAACGTTTTCCAGAACGTAAAAAATCGAAAGTTAGAGTTTGTTATGTAGCAAACGGTTGTCAAAGTAAATCTGCTAAAGATTTAGATTTTATTTTTCATAAGTTTCCGAAGCATCATACTGTTGGTATTGAAATGTTTTTAAAATTCGTTGAGGACAGTATGGCTCAGTTGGTAGCGTCGCGGCCTCTGAATCAGACTGTCGTGGGTTCGAATCCCACCTCTGCTCATGGATGTTTTGTGATGTTATTTAGTTTTTAAGTGATATATTATGATATTTGTTGTATTTAAGACGCTAATGACCTAAGTTGTCGACGCGTCTATAATCCACAATAAATAAATAAAATTTAAAATTCGTTCTGCATCATAATATAATATATTCTCTTGGTTTGGGTTATCACCAACCTAAGATATTAATTCACTCAAATTTAATTGTAATTTTTTTAAAACTGCAATTTTTCGTCGGCCATGTTTTTGAAACCACACCCACATGTCAGTTCCCAATACGAGTATTATTGCTAATCAAATTATGACAAAAATTTTGTGGCGCCCCCTCAGGGGCGAGGCCATCGGCGGTCGCCGACGCCTAACGCCGCTACTGCGTCCAGGGTGCTAAATGGTACCAGTCTAGTAGGTGCTTATGACACAAAAGATCTCAACTGTCCAAATTTCAAGTTTCTAGCTGATGAATGAGTCAGTGAGTACGTGAATGGTATTTCGCATTTATTTATTAAAAGATTATTATATACTTAGATATAATAATGAGGTACTTAGAAAGTTTCAATTCGCACCCTCTAAGGGGTGTCAATTACTCTCAGGTGCACTATGTAAAACAACAGTTAACTGTTTAATTTAGGCTGCATAATACACTAATAATGTATGAGTTTTCAGGAAAACTGTATGGAAAATGTTGCAACAGTAGTTGGCTGTCATACAAATAACTTCCATAATGGAATTCTATTTGAGAGACAAACCAAGCCACGTTTCTACCTAATTCTACAATTAAACTTGAAACTTTGTACACTGGGTATCTAACAGTGCTGTGATGTAGGTACTTATTCACTTATGTTTGGGGGAAAGACGTAAATCTCTGCGGTCTGGTCCAATTAAAATACGGTATTTTTACAAGCTTTTACTTATTTAACTTGCAATGTTTGTATGTTAGTTTGTTTGTGTGTTGGTTTGTTTAGGTCAAATCTTGCAAGTCAATTTTGAACGACTTCCACTTATCCGATCGGTTTAAAATTTTGTACACATATGTAGTCCTGATGACAATACATGAATAAATCGTTTTTAGAATTAAATTCAACCCCTAAGAGATTCAAACAAGTGTAGGGTTTTGTTGACTAATCAACGCCCAGGCCAAATCTCTGAAGCTAGAAACTTGAAATTTGGACAGTAGATTCCTTTTCTGACGTAAGTATCCACTAAGAAGGGATTTCTCAAAATTCAGCCCCGAGGGGGATCAAAAGGGGGTCACATTTTAAAATGAACAAAATAAAATATTAGTAAAAAAAAGCTTGTAAAAAGTCTTTTTAGGGACAAGCTTTTATTGAAATGTACTAAAAAGGAAAAAGTAATATTTAATAATTTTGGTTCATAATTATTATAAAAGTGGGGGTTGAGATTACAACCCCCGCTTTTATAATAATTATGAACCAAAATTATTAAATATTATTTTTTCCTTTTTAGTACATTTCATTAAAAGCTTGTCTCTAAAAAGATTTTTTATACTAATACAGTCGTATATCTATAAAATGCGACCCTTAATCAAAGAAGTTGATTTTCAAAGTTTTAGAATAGCCAAGCGATGGCTCCTCCCAGTTTCCAGGGAATGGAACGTTTCGCCGCGGTAATTTTAGAAATAGAAAATATGAAACATTGAAATAATATAAAAAGCAAAATATGAATAAATGCAAAACTTCATTCGGGCAACTTTATCCCCTTCGTTGGTGCATGACAATTAGCTCAGAGCTTCATTTCAACTAGACATTAATTTATTCATTTTGCTAACTAGAAATTCACTATGACTGCTCCGTATAATCTAATTAACCGCGGAAAATTAATATTTAGCAAAAAATTGCAACTGCATTTTACAAAACATGCATAATATACAAATAAAAATACCAATGAAAAATGAAAAATTTTATTTCGAAATAGCAACGTTGTTTGCATTGTATAACGGCATAATTCGATTAAAAATTATTTTTTTAATTAAACAAAATATAAAACAAACCTTTGTGATTATAAAGTAATCTTATACAAGCGGCCTCGCTAGCGTAAAAGTTGATTTTTTAATGTGAAGCTGTCACGGACAAAACGGCTCTAACTATTTGGATGAAAATCACTGAAGAGGGGTTTTGGAGGGCAAAAAATCGATCTAGCTAGGTTTCATCCCAGGAAAAATTTATTTTCTTGTATCAATTTTTTGACGTTTCAAAATAGTGTACCTAATATTGTAAGCAGGCTTTGGATACCTATGTATATGATGTTATGATATCCGTGGATTTTATTAATAACTAGCGGCCCAGTCCGGCTTCGCCCGGGTGCTATGAATTTATGATTTAATAGCGGTCACCCATTGTTCCGCTCACGTATATTTAGTATATTGTTAAATTGTTATCCCCCGCGAGAATCTCCCCCCCCCCTAATTTGCTATCCCCCTGCGAGAATCTCCTCCCCCGCGTAGTCAAGTCGACTTTATACTTTTTTTTTAATTTTACGTGCGTTCAGTCATTAGTTTTTCTCAAGGATTAGAGTAGAACACCCTATATTATAAATTGCATCATTCATGAGAATGTATATCCTTCGTTTAATATACATACAAAGTTTTTATACAACAAACACAAAATATTAACGTTCTAATTAATTTAAATAATTTCTCTGCGCATTTAACTTAACTTTTTATGAAAGCTTTTCAGTTTGTTTTTATTATTATTATTTATAGAGCGTGAAATGTATTTTCATAGCAAATAGAGGCATTAATGATATTATATAATCATGGAGATAAAAATTATATAGAGATGGCTTTTAATCAGTATCTTTAATGATAGAGTGTACATCGTCCTACTCGAAGGACCACTGCGACTCACTTAAGGACGTACGTAATCGTCATATTGTAGTAGAGTGCCCGCGGTGAGAGATGAAGCCAGGCACGTCATCAATAATATGCTAGTGAACGCCTGCTTGCCCGCAGACAGTGCCGTGTACACAAAACTGCACATTGGGTTTATGAGGTAAGTACAATTTTGGCAAACTGCTATTCATGACAATAAACAGCCAATAGCAAGCTAGAAGGCGGGCGCAATGCATTCACGTTACTATGACGCGGTGGCTTCATCTGTTGCCGCGCGAGGTCTACTTTCAGAACTGATAGCAGGACAATTTTATGGGTAGATATGTTCAGAAACTTATGAATTATCAACGCAAATTTTAGGAAAGGCTGTACTATGTTTTGTTGAGCTGATACAAGAATTTTTATTACTTGTATAATCGTGTGTGTATATTTATAATCACTCGTCTTAATATAGCCCATTACACATCTAGATATACAATCTATTATAAATCTCGGCAATGGCATTTAATTTTTTTCTTATTTTCGGGAGGGGTGACCATTTTTTTACGCCCCAGGTAAAAAAGTAGTTGTTGGGAATTAAATTGTTTAATCGTGAAAAAATTGGCTTCCTATGAAAGTTTAATAATTATGGTTGTTCTTTTGAAAAAAAAAACAGACAGATGTTCGAAATGTTTTCCCAATAAATTTTCCAAATTATTTTTGCGCGATCATGAGAATATTTGGAAATAACCAAACTTAATTTATATTTGCTAATAAAGAAAATCGTCATATTTGTGTCAGACTTCATTTGTTTTGCTCATCTAAGTTTGCTTCTTCATCTCTATGGTTTAAAACTAAATATGTATAGAGGCTATGAATACCGGATACTGATTTCATTCGGGCTTGCAAGTGCACTTCGCGTCTTTGCCGTACTAATTACTATTTAATATTAATTACCAACTCAAATGCGATAAAATAAATACATATATACAAAATATGTTTATAATATCGTGTCCTCGGAAAGTTTTACTATTATCATATCCTTAATTATTAAATAGACTTGAGCTTTTTTAACATTGGAAATGTTTATGTTCGTATATGGGGGCAGAGTTACGAGTTTTCGTTCAAGGCCAAAAGACAACGGTGTCGCGATCAAGTGAAGAGCAATCATGCAAAATTGAACAAGTGCAATTTTTCGAAATGTGTTTTATATCATGTCTAGTTAATTGAGAGGTATTTGCGATGATCTGCGGTGTTATTTTTGAGCAAATGTTAATAAATACTGTAGAAAAATCCATTTAAAAGTTAAGTAATCAAGCAAAAGTGAACGCGTATATAACAGAAGAATAATAGGGTTATTCCTGACAAAACTAAACAATGCATTGATAAATATTGTGTGTATAATAAACAGTTAATTATGTTTCATATATGCTGTTATCATTTCCAATGTCCTCGATGGTTGCAAGGATTGCGAAATCTGTGAATTTTACACGTATATAGTAAAGTAGACTTCTGGACATGTATAAGATCTAGGAGCCTCTCTGCCGAAGACATTTCGTATCTTTCCTTATAATGCATCTTAACATGTCGATACTCCGGTATATAGTCCAATTTTACACGAGATCTGTCACCATTCAAGTCCAACAACGGCCACACTATATAAGAATATTCGAATTCGTCACCGAATGATAGTGCATATATGTACTATATCGAGCGCCGAGCATGTTCGGGTATTCTCGACGTTTTACATTACGAAACTATCCGGTCAGACTTTAGATTTAAAAAAAAACTAGCGAATCGAGCTGGTGTTGTTCTGATTCGGGTCTATAGGCCGTCGTTGGTTGGAATTGCTTCCTAACGTTTCGCTAGCACGAGTGGCGAGCTTCTTCAGAAGAAGCTCGCTGGGTTCAGAATGTTTACGGAATGGTGCCATATAATTTTTAGTTAAATTGATTCAGTAGTTGGTTGAGGCTTTCGCGGCCAGTTGATGAGCTGGTGTTGTCCTGATTCGGGTCTATAGGCCGTCGTTGGTTGGAATTGCTTCCTAACGTTTCGCTAGCACGAGTGGCGAGCTACTTCAGAGGTCCTTCCATCTCCGATGCTGGATGTACCTTTGAAGAAGCTCGCCACTCGTGCTAGCGAAACGTTAGGAAGCAATTCCAACCAACGACGGCCTATAGACCCGAATCAGGACAACACCAGCTCATCAACTGGCCGCGAAAGCCTCAACCAACTACTGAATCGATTTAACTAAAAACTATATGGGACCATTCCGTAAACATTCTGAACTCAGCGGCGTTAAAATTATTCAAATCGGTTAGTCCCTCGAGAAGTTATGGCTGAACAAACATAAAAAATAAAAGAAATATGCGTGTTGAATTGATAACCTCTGTTTTTAGGGTTCCGTACCTCCGAACGGAACCCTATTATTGTGCCTACAATGTCTGTCCGTCTACTACAAGGCTCAATCTCACAAACGGTAAGAGGTAGCTAATTGAAATTTTCACGGATTGTGTGTTGTTGTGGCATGAATCCTGGCAAATATTTTTTTTAAGTCTGTTAAAAATTACTACCAAATGTTGTTCGTTTTAAAATGTTTATTTCACGATTAGCTACAACTCGACATTTGAAGACCTAAATGAAATCGTTTGAATAGAAATGGATTAGTGCTGCCGTCTAGATCTAGACTTTCTAGACTCTTGTTTTGTCTTGTCCAGATTTTCAAGACAAGAATTGCTAAAGTCTTGTCTAGAAATTTTCAAGACAAGACAAGACTTGCTTTATCTAGATCAAGACTCTTGCCAAAACTCTAGACAATTTTCCAGAGTCTAGATAAACTAAGTAGTAGCATATGTAAAGGTTTACTTTACCTACTACTACTAATCTAGACTCTTGATATTAGACAAGACAAGAGTTTGATAATCTAGACTTAGATATTTCAAGACAAGACAAGACTTTGAAAGTCTTGTCTTGTCTAGACGGCAACATACTAAAATGGAGTATGGTTTGGTGTCGCACTAAGGAGATAGTTTATGTAAAGATTAATTATATGATGTAAACAATTCCTGGACACAGTGTATGTACACTGTGGTGTTTGACAATTTAATACACACGTTGTATAACCATACAGTATAGGTGTACCAAGCGTAGGTGCCCTTTACTGTACTTCATTTAGCTTATGTAAAGCACACTGCAGTACAGCTGACCTAATAATAATTATAACCATTGTTTAACATATTGCTAGAAGATTTTGAACCTTATGAGCGTAAATGAGGCCACTTTTAATAGAGGCAGCTAGACGTCGCACTATTGGCCATCTGTTGACTAGCATCCTAAGTTTTATTATTTAATCTTTGAGTACAGAATAATTGTAGAGTTTTCAGAAGTGAGTTGTGTTGACAATCGTTAGGCCATCTGGTGACTAGCATCTTAATTTTATTTAAGACAATCTTGCGTCATTGGTTCATATTGCATAATATTTCGCGGTGACTATTAATAGACAACCCCTAACGTTCTTTCGAAACGCCTCTTTTTTGAGATGTTTATATTCACGAGGAATATTATTATAAGTATATAGAGGCAGAACCATAAGTAAAAGATTTTTTATAAAAATTTGTTTCATGCAAGTTTATTGACAATGTTGTATCCTGTGACATCGTATTTTTATTATTATTATGATAATCTGATAAATATTTTAAATTGCAATTTAGATAATCTGGCTGCCCGGTTGTGATCAAGTTGTCTACGAAGTATGCGATATGTAAATTTATGTTGTATACAATATATCTGAAGCATATATTTTAAAATTTTTGGATAAGCTGCGATGTTGACTGGTTTATACATGGTCCGTACACAATATCACAATAATTAAAAGATGATAAAATGAGCGATTCCACTAAGTATTTGTCTATGTATAATCCTAAATTTTTGCAGTAGTCTACGGAATTAGTTTGATGACCAGACAGCGTTACGGCACTTTAACCAACTGATTCCGGCTTTCTATAGACATTATATGGAATTTAATTGGATTTAACATTAGGGCAAGACTTTTGGACCATTCTGATATTTTATTTAATTTTAAACTTAATAATGTTAATCATTATTATGTCAAACTAAAAATATTCATACATAAGAAAATTAGATAATCAAATTCATTAAAGGGGCCTACACACGATCAGTTTAACTGCGCAGTTTAACCCTTGTGGCGTCATGTCTGAGCGATAAACTGAGATAACTGCATAGTTCCGACAAATTTTAACGCAGGCTTTTGGCCTGCGCATTTGACTCTACTTTGCACCGATAAACTGCGAAGTCAGCTCAGTTAATTGAACAGTTGGCACAGTCATGTGTAGTCTTTGGGTAAGTTCGGTTTTGCGCTCAGATCAATCTGAGCGCAAAACCGAACTTCCCTTTCTAGTCGTGTCTAGCCACGCACGTCAGCTCTTCAAACTGAGAACAATTGAGGAGCAAACTGAAATAGCCCACACACCGTACAGTTCACACAACTGTGCAGTTTGACTGCACAGATAAACTGCGAAGTTAAACTGATCGTGTGTAGGCCCCTAACGATTAGAAAAATTGTGAAAGATTTATTTTAAATTCTTTTATTTAACAACAAATTTTACAATCTTAATGAATTTGATTATCTAATTCTCTTAAACTGCTTGCTTTTGTTAACTAATTAGTATAAGTTGCTATGATAGACTAAGAGCGGATAACACTTTTTTATGTGTTTTTAGAAGACTTGGAACTTTTTTTAAAAGATAACTTTTAAATATCTCTACAAGGGGTAAATAGTCTGTCATTCCAAACGCGGGGCAAAACTTTTTCTAGACTTTACTAATGATAAACACACATAAGTCTTTTTTCGCAAGGGTGAACAAAAAAATATGGGGTGGTTTTTCCCCGCGTTTGGAATGACAGACTATATACCCCTTGTAGAGATATATAAAATTCATCTTTTAAAAAAGTTCCAAGTCTTATAAAAACACATGAAAAAAGTGTTATCAGCTCTTAGCCTATGAATACATCAAAATATATTTTACGAGTGTTTGAACAATTTTTATTCAGAGACAAAGAAATATAAAATCAGATAGCGTTAACAGATAAATTATGTAACTAAACTAAGTTCACTTTATATAAGTTTTATACAGTCTCAACAAATTTCAAAACATTAAAATAATGTCAGCTGCGGCAGTGATGTAAATATCTTATATCATTATTTAGGATCAGTTAGAGGTAGCATTGACAATATCTGAGCTGTTAGTTCAACAATAATATAGGTGGAAGCACAAGTCAACATTGAGTTTGTGGGCCAGGGGAATGAAACGTAAGCGGGCAGCTATAGTATATTTTTCAGTACATGGAATCACTATCTTCCCATATAATATGTTAATCAATGTTATAACGTCATGTTACGTCATCAGATATGCATAGCGCACTCTAGCTATACTGTGTTGCCATCTATCGCCTGTTTATAAAGTTTGGTGTATCGTCTTTAACTCTATGCACTGATCTCTATTCGCGATTATATAGATAGATAGATAGTTTATTTAGTCATATTGGAGATACAAGTATCTATATAACGGGTCAGATTACAAATAAAATTACATGTTAAAATCTTTGATATTGTATAGACACGCTTCAGTCAGAGTTTTTTTAATTTTATTTTTAAAAACATTGTCAGGTAGATCTTTAATTGTTTGGGGTAAACTGTTGTAAAATTTTTGCGAAAGGTAATAAAAATCGTTTTGATTGCTAGATAGATTGCACTCAGGCAATCGTAATGCTTCCTTATTTCGCGTGTTATGTGAGTGATTATTATTTTTAATGAAATATAATATATTTGCCTTAGCATAAATCAGTAGATGATATACATAGAGAGACGGTATAGTCATTAGTGTATTTGCCATAATATGGCACATACACTATTGGCGTCGGTCGGATGGCGGGACCTAGGGGTCGGACCAAAATTTCTCGACGTTTCATAGCCTCCTGAACACTTTGGCACCATTTTTGAAAATGTTTATATATATATGTATGTATATATTTATATTTATATTTATATATATATATATATATATATTATATATATATATATATATATATATATATATATATGTGTGTGTGTGTGTGTGTGTACACGATAACTCTCGACAGACTTAATCGATTGAAACGAAATTTGGTACACACATTGGAACCCATCACCGCAAGAAGCCTATTTAAAATGGGCCCGATCGGACTATTTTCAGGGTTGTATTTAGGGGTTCCAAAAAGTTTTTGGGCCCAAAAATACCGAAAAATTTGTCAGAATCGTTTCAAAATTGAAATTTAACTCTTTTGTAAAGATTAAAATGTGTTGCTAAAATTTTAATAAAATCGGCCCGACAGGACCGGACTTTCACATTTTATGAAAACACTAGTTTGTTGATACGAATTTACTTATGGAAGGGTGTATTTAATTGGGTGTACTGATAAAATCCATGTCTAATATTGAAATTTAGAAAAATTTAATTATTTTAAGGGATGTATTAAGGGGTTAAATTTTTTATTTTGTCAAAAAACAAACTTAAGTTTACATAATAATGCAACAATGCCTGTATTAGCAAATACACTATATTGTCGGCAGGGTTTGGCACTGCGACCCGAGTTTTTATTTTATAATATTGAAAAAATGGTTTGCAGGGCGCACGGGGTGCAGCCCGAGCCAAAATGCGGACTGCATTATATAGTCGGTAACTGAAATTAATCGTAAGTGGGATGACCTCGAAAACAACAATGGCCGCTGCTGAATGTCAGAGTCTTAGACCATAGATATATAGAAATGGGCAGCTAGTTACACCTTTTTTCCCACCGTATAGCAATGTAAAGTCCATAGCTGTCTCGTCAAAGATCAGAGCAAGATGGAAACTCTATATTGACGTGTGAAATGAACAAGGTCATCCCACATATAACATTACCCATAAACTATCACTTTTTAGAATGATCGAAACGCCCAGTACAGCAGCTACTACATTATATTGTTACGGATCACCCTGTATATAAACGGCAGGCAAGAGTTCTGAGAAACGGGGTCTGCTTACTGTAACAACTAGTACCTGCGCGAAAGTTCTAGAGAAAGCGAGAACACACTAGGCTTAGGCCACGCAGCATATATAAACATTCAGTGCGAGTGAGTGAGGAGATCAGTCAACGGTGAGTCACGCAGTCAAGTCTACGGTGGATCAGTGATATAAATAGTGCCGTGATATAAATAAATAGATTGATAAAATAAATACTAGTGTAGTGGTGATAACTACGAGTTATTAGTTAAGTGCTATTTATTGTTTTATTTTGCTTTGTTTAAGAATTACTGTTTAGTTATTGTTTACTTGTGTTGATTGTTAGAACTGACTTTTCTTTGTTGCATTCATTATTATATTGTGTTTTTAATTATTGTAAATAAATATTTATTCCGCCAACTCAGAAAACAGTTTTGTAACAATATTATAAAATTGTAGTTTGAAATTTTGCAAATAGGCAATACAGCGACCTTTCTATTTGGTATGCTGTAATAAAAATCAGTTGAACGCGCATTAATTTACGAGTGCACGATTTCTAATACTGAACCTAGATAACGTGAATAGAATTGGGGTGTACAACCCCTGCGGCAAACCTCACATACGTCACAAACAGCTGCCGGTCATGATGCATTTGTATATTGGCAAATGTACATACAGCTAAATACATAAAACGGCACATAAACACAGAATATGATCGAAAATAAACACTTCTTATATATAAGTGAGATAAGAGAATTTCATTATCACGATGATAATAATAGTGTAGCAAAACCCCAGATGTTACGCCGCTGGCGGCAATAGAAGCATCGAGAACAAGTAACAATGGTGAGGCGTGTACAAATTTGCGAAATTTTTGAAAAATAACTTCGGTCGGATTCATTTGATATTAAGTCTATTTATAGAAAAAATAACGCTGAATCGACTCCAACAACCCGCACTTTTAGTTTCAAAGATATAAACAGCATCTGAGAGATTTTTGAGTTTTCTTAAAAATGCCAAAAGTAAGAAGACCCCCCTCTTTGAACCAATTTTCGAAATTTTTGAAAAATAAATTCGACCCGAATCGTTTGATATTAAGTCTATTTATAGAAAAAGTAACTCTGTATCGACTCCAACAACCCGCACTTTTAGTTTCAAAGATTTAAACAGCATCTGAGAGATTTTTGAGTTTTCTTAAAAATGCCAAAAGTAAGAAGACCCCCCTCTTTGTACTAATTTGCGAAAAATTTGAAAAATAAATTCGACCCGATTCGTTTGATATTAAGTCCATTTATAGAAAAAATAACGCTGAATCGACTCCAATAACCCGCACTTTTAGTTTCAAAGATATAAACAGCCATTGAGAGATTTTTGAGTTTTCTTAAATATGCTAAAAGTAAGAAGACCCCCCTCTTTTTTCAAATTTGCGAAATTTTTGAAAAATAAATTCGACCCGATTCGTTTGATATTAAGTCCATTTATAGAAAAAATAACGCTGAATCGACTCCAATAACCCGCACTTTTAGTTTCAAAGATATAAACAGCAATTGAGAGATTTTTGAGTTTTCTTAAAAATGCCAAAAGTAAGAAGACCCCCCTCTTTTTCAAATTTGCGAAATTTTTGAAAAATAAATTCGACCCGAGTCGTTTTATATTAAGTCTATTTATAGAAAAAAAAACTCGGGTCGCAGAGCCAAATCCTGCCGACAATAGGTATAGTGTATTTGCTAATACAGGCCTTGTGGCTTTAGTACGTAAACTTAGTTTGTTTTTGTACGAAATAAAAAATGTAACCCCTTAATACATCCCTTAAAATAATATTTTTTTTCTTAATTTCAATATTATTATCAATGCAACCTGTACCAAATTAAATACACCCTTCAGTAAGTAAATCACTATCCGCAAACTAGTGTTTTCATAAAATTTGTAACTCCGGTCCTGTCGGGCCGATTTTATTAAAATTTTAGCAGCATATTTTGATTTTTACTAAAAAGTTAAATTTCAATTTTGAAACAATTCTGAAAATGTTTTCGGTATTTTCGAGCCCAAAAACTTTTTTCAACCCCTAAAAACTACCCTTAAAATAGTTCGATTGGGCCCATTTTAAATAGGTTTCGTGCGGTAATGGATTCCAACGTGTGTAGCAAATTTCGTTCAAATCAATTAAGTCTTTCGAGAGTTATGCAGTAAACACACACACACACACACACACACACACACTTTTATATATATATGTAGACATTTCCAAAAATGGTGCCAAAGTGTTCAGAAGGCTATGAAACGTCGAGAAATTTTGATCCGAACCCTAGGTCCCGCCATCCGACCGACGCCAATAGTGTATGAGCCATATGGCAAATACACTAATAAATATTGGTTATAGTTAAAAAAATGTCAATTTTACAAACATATCATTTTAATAAAAAAAGTCCCGATCCTGAAATCGGGACTGTAATCTCTAATATCGAAAATATCGAAACTAAAATATTAATCCCCGGATTGAAGCCCTAAATAGTCACAGCCAATCGTCAAAGTTCTGCTACCCCATACTTCATGTAAATCTATAACGTCTGCTGGGTCGACGCTAATCACAAACTCGGCATTTGTCTGATTTAAGTTTCAAACAATTTACAGTTTTAAAATTATATTCGAAATATATAGAGCACGTTTTAATTAACAACAACTTGAGGGGCATTAATTTTATAACACAAAGCATAAATAAACACATGTGCAAACATTGTTTTCATTAATATTACACAATGTTATTCATATATTATGTAATAATAATTAATAAGTAAATAACGTTATTATTATCAAGTTTAATTAATTAAATATCCCAATTGTGTAGGTAGTGCTCTGGCATAGGTAGCGATCGAACAGATATTATGTAACGATGTAATGTTGTTATCGGCGCAGCCAATAACAGCACAGCTAGTATGGTTATCGAATTATCTAACTATCTCGTATTTACTATATGAATATATGCTTACTAATCCGTTATAGAATTATACTGGGTCCAAACTTACGTTGGAGCAAGACTAGTCGAACGTGTAGCTAGGCCCTGGCAACCGGGTCCCGCGCCAGGTGCGCAACCCCGGAGAGGGCGCAATCAGCGATGCGAATATTATTATTTTCAAGCAGAGCGCGAAATCAGAATCTTGCCCTGGGCGCTGATGATCCTATATAGCTGATCCTGTAGCGATGACATTAATCCAGTCAAATTAGAATTTTTAAATTTTAGGAGAATTAATAATTTATATACTTAGGTGTGCAAGCTTTCACGACCGGCATTGTTCCAAGTCTTCATGGTTTCCGGGCTTGTAGGCCGTGGCCCGGTAGTATTTCTACCTGACGTTTCGTCTACAACTGCGGTAGACATTCTCAAAGACGATGTGGCAACGGTTGAAGTGTCCTCCTTGGCGGCTCACAGGTCGGTGTGTCAGTGAATACGACCGAGTAGAGAACTCACCCCCACCACTACACACAGTTGACCAATTACAGAGAGACGGACTACGACCGAACAGAGAACACATTGGTACTAGGCATAAAAGAAGGGAGGACACCAATCACTGACCTGTGAGCAGCCAAGGAGGACACTTCGACCGGTGCCACATCGCGTTTGAGAATGTCTACCGCAGTTGTAGACGAAACGTCAGGTAAAAATACCACCGGACCACGGCCTACAAGCCCGGAAACCATGACGACTTGGAATTTATATACTTTTGGGTTTTTTTACAATGAACACTTAAGAGTTAATAATTGGTAATTGTGTTTTAAAGACCGCTAACAGCTAAGGTTATTTGGGCCTAGCACCAATTCATATTTTCAATTCATTTTTTTTTTTTTTTTTAATATTAAATTGAAAATCCAATTGACACTTTTACCAGCTCTCGGGCTAGAACTCGGGAACTGGGGACTTGTAATAGAGGAACCATAGCAACGCCATGTAAACAACAGCGCCGCTACACTCTCGGCTATTCTCAAGCCCCACTTAAGAGTTAATAAGGGACTAATACATCCTCATGCATGTCGTGGATAGAACATCCCTTTTGGAGTGGACCCTTATTGAGTTTTTCTCATTTATCTTTTAAATCGTTACTCAGACGAAAAAATATCACACTAGCGCAAAAATTGCAGAGTAGACTCTTTTCTATAAAGTACAAGATTCCACAATTTTTTTATGTTCTTTACTGACTTTTTAAGCTCGAAATTGGGGCGCTAATTGGTAGCCTTGGAAGCCAATGGTTAAAACGTAATGTCCTTTTCAATGGCTGAATATATTTATTTACATTGTTTTATATGGCATTTCATGTCGCCATATTGACTATGTTACAAGTGAATTCCTCCCATATGTTTTCCCAAGTTTATTTACTTTAATAATTGATAACTGTGATGTACCTATTAATTATTGTACATGCCTATATTATTTAATGGTTTTGCAATTACTGAATAATTATCTAATTTTATAAGATTACATTTTTGTAGGTACACTTAAAAATGTAAAATAAAAAATTCGACTGATGACCAGTCCTATACTTCCCACCTAGTAAATATTTGCCAAAAAAAACACTATTTTTTATTCTTTGAAAAAAAGCGTGGCCCTCTTTTTTGTTTAGTGATCTACTGCAGATGGCCAGCTTAATATAGCAAAAATCATGGTTACCTTGATTTACGTACAATTTTTATTTTTTTTAGTAAAATATTTTTTTTCTCGAAAACTATACATTTTAGAGAAAAAAAATATTTACATTTTTTTCATATTATAACATCTAGAATTTATTTATATATTTTTTTTACCTATGTTAATACGTGACATTAAGAACGTTTTTTTTAATATCTCAGGATCCACTGAACCGATTTGACTCAAAATCTAATCAGATCTAAGTTAAAACCTGATAAACACAATAGAACAATCGGCATGGCCGTATGTTGTTCCGTTTTTACGATATCGAAGGCGAAAAATTGACCACACACACACACACACATACAGACATCAATCAGAAAATGATCTTAAACGATTGCTAGGGTGTCAAAACGTGAAGATCTGTTAAAATCTCGAAATATTTTTTTCGGACTAAATCTATTACTTCCCTACCATAGTAGAGGTGGGAAGTAAAAATCATTAATGTTCTGAGTTTCATCGAACAAAGAGTATCTAATTATTTCAAGATAAATGTGAAATCAAATTATTTATTAAGACCTAATTAAACGTCATAGAGAGTTTAGCGTCGATCCAATTCCTGCCACCACAAGATAATAGACAGTACCAACTATATGCACGTAGATAATGAGATGTCAAACGCTTAATTGATAATTTATACCGGCCTATCTATATATTTATTCGTACCTGTACTGGAAATGACTCAATGTGATAAGCAAATTTAATCTCGGCGTATATCGGCTTTATAAACTCGACATGCACCACTTCATTTCACACTGACTTGATAATTGATTGAGTTCAAAGGCGTTCCTTAAGTTTAATTGAAATTTGATAAAAAAAAGATTATTTCCGGTGTACTGGTTTTTGAAACTTTGAAACATGACAAATAATCATACTTTTACTTTCATCTTCCGTAAGGAAATTGAAGTATGGATGAACAACGCTCTGCTACCATTTGTTCTTCCATGTTCCGTAAGGAAATCGATGTATGGATGAACAGCGCTCTGCTATCATTTATTTCATATTCCGTAAGGAAATTAAAATATGTATGAATAACGCTCTGCTACCATTTTTTCTTCCATGTTCCGTAAGGAAATTTATGTATGGATGAATAGCGCTCTGCTACCATTTTTTATTTCATGTTCCGTAAGGAAATTAAAATATGTATGAATAACGCTCTGCTACCATTTTTTCTTCGATGTTCCGTAAGGAAATTGAAGTATATGGATGAGCAACGCTCTGCTACCATTTTTTATTTCATGTTCCGTGAGGAAATTGAAGTATGGATGAACAACGCTCTGCTACCATTTTTTCTTCCATGTTCCGTAAGGAAAGTGGTTTTCCGCATGGCTGCTATACGCGTGTTTTCTCAGCAATTGTGTGCATATTTTGTACCTATAACAAAGTATAGAACAAGGACTTTATGACAAATTTCACAAAAAATGTCATATTAAAAATATTTTGAAAATTATTGTGGTTCTTGGAAGTCATATATGGTTTTCCAGATTTTTTTATTAAATATTTGCCAAAATATTCTATCATACCCATCTTATGAAAATTAGTGTTTAGGTTAAAATTCAAAATCTACAACTAAAGAGTGTAAACAAGACGATAAAAGTAAGCTAACCTACATTTTTTTCAAAAATGGGTTATCCATGATTCATGAACTTTGTAAAGATGCATAATAATAAAAAGTGTTATAAACTGAGTTATGAAAATTTATATACACATTGAAAAAATTGAGGTTAAATTGAATTTAAATCACAAGCTGTATCTATATTCATAATACATCAATTGTAATTACAAAATATTATTTATCTTGAAGTAATCATCGTTGAAATAATATTATTTTTAAGTATCTGCTTAAATTACACATTTTTTTTCACCCTCCCGCCGAAACAACCCTCTTAATCGTTTGCCATATAGTAAACCAGTTTTTTATCATCCTGTTTGATTGCAACGCGTTTAACATAAGGGCAAGTTTCCGATTTTGGTTGGGGTGGAACGTGGTCAGACGTGTGCACCCCATCACCGCGTCCTGGGCAGCTGGTCGACTCGCTCGTGCACTTATTTAATCCAGTTGTCATCAATGTCCACTATTAATTCATTGTTGTTTATCAGCGGCCACGAAACAAACTGGTTTATGTCGAATTTTTAGTAATTTTGAGGCGACTAGAAGTTCATGTTTTGATAGATGCCTTCCGATACATTTTTAGTGTATTTGCCATATGGCACATACACTATTGGCGTCGGTCGGATGGCGGGACCTAGGGGTCGGACCAAAATTTCTCGACGTTTCATAACCTCCTGAACACTTTGGCACCATTTTTGGAAATGTCTATTTATATATGTATATATATATATAGATATATATATATTTATATATATATATGTGTGTACGGGCTATAACTTTCGAAAAAGTTAATTGATTTTGACGAAATTTGGTAGGCACGTTGGAATCCATCACCGCACGAAGCCTATTTAAAATGAGCCCGATCGAACTATTTTAAGGGTGGTTTTTAGGGGTTGAAAAATGTTTTTGGGCCCGAAAATACCGAAAAAAATCTCAGAATTGTTTAAAAATTGGAATTTAACCCTTTAGTAGAGATTAAAATGTGTTGCTAAAATTTCAACAAAATCGGCACGACAGGACCGGACTTACAAATTTTATGAAAACACTAGTTTACGGATAGTGATTTATTTGCTGACGGGTGTATTTAATTTGGTACGGAGGTTGCATTATTGAAATTAGGAAAAAAATTATTATTTTAAGAGATGTATTAAGGGGTTAAATTTTTCATTTCGTCCAAAAACAAACTTAAGTTCACATAATAAAGCCACAAGGCCTGTATTAGCGAATACACTATATTATTGTCGGCAGGGTTATGGCACTGCGACCCGAGTTTTTTTTAGTTATATTTTGCGACATACTGTATAAAAACGGTTCAACTTTGCACAAAGTCATAGTAAAACTGAAATTCAAAAAGGTTCAGTCTGAAACTATACCTACTATATTCATTCATTTCATAATCCAAATTTTTATTAATTTTTTTTATGTCTTTTAAGCTCTATTTTCCGGTAATGGTATATAAAAAAAGGGTGTGGATCTCGGGACTCCCGACAGATGTGAAACATCAAAGAAAACGTTATTGAACTCGGTGGTATTCTCTATGTAGTAGTATATATTTTTTTCAAAAGCAGCAACTAACTGTTATGCTGACGTAATCCTATATACTGCACTGTAACACACGCGGTTGTCTTCCCGAGCCCGAGCGCGCGGAAGCCGAGAGAGAGAGAGTGCCGCAGTGGTGAGGAGAACAGCAGCGAAGGAGCAGACCATACATTTCGTTGCATATTTCCCCTCACGCGCCTGTTCACAGCCCGACATAAGATGTTTCACATCAAAAAGTTTCATCTTTCTACAGATTAATAGTAAACCTGAGACTGTTTAAAAACAGTTTATTTAACTTTTCAGTGAGGGTAATCCTTTCAGTCTGGGTCTGAAGACATGAAATATCTATTCAATTGACATAGAGAATGGACTACGCATTCTATATCAGCAATATACTGAAAATGTACACGTTTTCTATGAACCTATAATTGGAATCTGAATCTCTATTGGTGCGAACCTGAACTTATATACTCTATTATTCTAAAATATCTGGATGACCGAGCTTTGCTCGGATGAGTTCAAAAAAATTTCATCAAAATCGTTAGTCATTTTTAAGAAAAAAAATTACATACCTACCTATAAGTATAAGATAATATTATTATACGTCAGTATACGTCATACTACATAACGTATGTACCTACATATTTTCAAATAATTACTGATCATTTTAATAAGTTAAAGATTGACTGTCAGAGTAATTTGACATAAATAATGAAAATAGTTTGTTTTTTCCAAAGCCTACTCACCATACGACACTGTTTTATGACGTCAAAAAACCGTTTTTTAAAATGATAAAATCGATAAGAAAACGAATTTTTCCAGGGATGAGACCTAGCTTGATCGATTTTTTGCCCCCCAAAACCCCTTTTCAGTAAATTTCATCCAAATCGTTAGGGCCGTTTTCGAGAAAATATTTATATAGGTACATATATACAAGATTTGCTCGTTTAATAATATAGGGATCTGTACGAAAGTCTATTGGCAACACGTTTTGTAATCTGTTGCACAGTCTATTTCTCAATGTTAGTGATACGTTTGATAACTTCAGCTCGTACGCCATACTAGCAGATATCGAGAGCACGGTCGAACGTTATTAGTATGAGTAGCAATGGCCTCTGACGTGAAATGCGCGTGACACACCGGCAACTGTTTACTCGCGTTCACTTGTTCATGTATGAACGAATGGAGCGGCACGCTACGTGCCACGTAGGAGACATAAGACATGCGCACTAACAACATTTATGCTCTGCTCTCCTCTTCACCACTGGTTTAGTTGTGAAATGACATGTACGCTAGTAACGCTACAGCATGTTAGTTGTTTTGTATAGAAAAATATAATATTGTTGTTTATTGTGTTGCTTGATTGTTATTTAATTCTTGAAATGAAGGACGATTCGGCGTTTAATAAGATGTTTGTACAACTTGTTCAGAAAAAGAAGTGTCTGTATAATACGACGTGTCCAGAATATCGCGATCGTGATGTTCAAGACGCAGCATGGCAATCGGTCGCCATTGAAGTAAACGCGTCGGGTAAGTAACAAGACACTCACTGCAAACAGGGCCGGACTCAGTTTGTTTCTTAGGGCTCTGAATTAGTAATGTACCTCTATATGGATATAATTTTTTGCCATACCCACTATAAAATGGCTGCTTTACATTCATGTTGAAATTTTTTTCAAATTGAAATGAAAATTATTTTTTCATAAAAAATACAAGCAGTATAACATTGCAATGTGCATATCTGAAAAAATAATAGGTACATCTAAAGGAATCCCCGTACTAAAATGTATACATGTAAAGTGATTTTTGACAGGCCGGTGTGCGGGAACGTATCTTTCTCACACTAGTATGGAAAAGCAAACCATTTCCATAGTGATTTATGTTTATTCGACTGATCCACCTGTTATTACCTACTGACAGCTACTCTCGGCCTACTATAGAAGTGAAGTTGGCGACACAAAATAAACTGTCAAAAATTTTTGAAAATACTGAAAATGAAGTGAAAAGCAGCTATTTTATAGTAAGTGTGGCAAAAAATGCCATATATTTCTCGTGCGTAATGATATGGGTCGTGTGATTGTTAAAACTCGCTATCGCTCATTTTAACATACTGTCTCTACTCGTCAGTTATATTTACTTCATTACGCCACTAAGTATACAATCTACTATTACTTATTTTTAGTAGAATTCAGAGCCGTGGAATTTTTTGATATTTGAAAAAAAAATATAAACATTTTTTAAATTTTCATCAACAAAGTTATGGCGAGTTACTGAAATTGAATAATTTTAAATTTTCGGCTATAGAAACGGAAAATGTTATTTGCATCCAAAAAACAGCTCATAAGAATGCATTTTCTCTATATAGCTCCCGAAATCAGGCCCAACGAAAATTGGACGGGCAGTTTCTTTTTTTATTTTTGTAAATCTTAATTCAACTCGATTGAAAAAATAGATATAGAAGAATAAGACAATAACTGTGCCAATTCAGTTGTACGCGGAAAGGAGACCCGTAAGTTGCTCCCCCCCCCCCGAGTCTGGATTTTCTGTTCTGTCGAAGATACCGTACAAAAACAATGAAAATAGAGCATCCTGTATAATTTTATTTCTCTTATAGTAGACGAATGTCGAGCGAGATGGAAAAACCTTCGGGGAGCTTTAACGAGATATCTAAAGCATCGATCAGGTGGTCAGTCGAAAGCTGTAAAGAAATATTACTTATCAGAAGCAATGCAATTTTTAATCCCTTTTACCAAAACAAGAAGAAATTATGGCGTACAGAAATTCGAAACTAATTCACCGTCGCATGCGCATCAGGACGAATCTGATAATGAAATGGAAGAACTTCCATTCGAATATCAAATTGAAGATACCAAACCACATTCCGAAGAAACGTCAAGGTCATACAATGATGATTGTCCCGAAGAATCTAGTAAACCGCCTGAATTTCAAACACCGAAAGGAAAAATGTGTGTCACCGACCCGTTGGATATGGAAATGGCTGTTGCGACATATTTTTCCAAAAGGGCTACCGACACAGTCAGCGCGGACCTCGACTTTTTCAAAAGTATTCTTCCAGATATTGCTTATTTCAATCCGTCACAAAAGAGGCGTTTCAAACAACGAGTTTTACAAATCATCGAAGATATTTCTAGCGAAGATGTTTCCGGACCTTCATCTGTACCGAGCGGCTATCACTTTATTAACTCGAATAGTGCAGATCAATATTCGACAGGATCGTACGATCCTCTAAACCGCGATTGATTTATGACGCGTTGATAAAAAAATCGGGATCATTTTTAGTGCCATATTAAACGTTTACCTATATTCTGATTTATAGCCTTCATACGCATTCAGTTTGACGTACTTTAATACTGAATGTTCAAAAAGATATATTTTTTATTTAAGGACACCAACTGCTAATTTTATTTAGGCCTCATACCCATTCATATTTTTAGTTTATTGTTGTTTTTATTAATAAATTAAAAGTCCAGTTGATACCAGTCAGTTACGTAGAGTCGTTCAAGGGGGTCCAGAGTGGTTTAGGGGGTCTAGACCCCCCCAAAACAATTTAATTTGGTTCGATTTTTTTAAATTTCAATCTTACTAAAAAAAACGTTTATTAAAACATTCAAAATACATTTAGGTACCATTTTTTTGTGATTATAGTATTGGTACGTCCCTGTAAGATAGTATACAGAAAATTAATAAGTGCAACAAGGAAGAAAATAAAATGAGCATCACATTGTTGATAAAAGAAAATAAAATGAGAATCATATTGTTGATAAAAAAAAAATTTCAACAATAGATTAGCTATATATTTTTTTATCAAGAATAGATTGATAAAAAAATGAACGGACCCCCCCAGAGAAAAAACCTAACTAAGCCACTGATACCAGTTTTCTGTTTCATATGCTTTATTAGTATTTAAAGTCTAAGAAGAAACATGCTCGGTTTTTTATTTAATTTCTATTTGAGGAGGTTTAAGGACATCTTTTTAGTTTTTAGAAATAGTTTATTTTTGTTGTAGCAATAAATTAATTATTAAAATTTATGTCTGAGATGTTTCTCTCAAGATATAGTTAAAGGCAATATGGCAACGGGGTCGTTCCACATTTTGTTTGTTGGAATTTACATTTGTTGGAATCTAAATATGGATTGATATAAGTTTAGTCTAAATATTTTGTATATAAATGTGAGAAAATATCTGTGTTAATTACCATAATTAATTAAAATCGTTTATTTAATAAATGAAATTACGAATTCATCAAATCCCCGATTCCCGAATTGTATTACAGGATCACTACATGTGTTTACAGCTTTACAATGACCTAAGGCTGGTCCTTTATTAGAGGTACAGTACTGGGACAAAGAAACACACAATCCAACACATTTTTTTACATTAATTTTGGATAATGGATACCGGAAGTTACCCCCGGCACTCTTCGTTTCAAATCCTTTCCCCGTGCCTAAAAACGTTTATGGCTCTTCCGACGCTATTTTTAAAGCTAATAGGTTCAGGTAAACGCTAAATTAAGGACCAAGAATCACACTAAAGATCCCTCAGGCGAAAAATTGAAAAAAAAAATATTTTGGAAAAACACAACTTTTAAAAAATTACGTAATCTTTCAAACGTAGCAAAAAATGTTTTCAAAAAATTCACCTATAAGAGATCTGTAGTGTGATTCTTCGTCCTTCATTTTTGACGTTTACTCGAACCTTAAAGCTTTAAAAATAGCGTCGGGATGGCACTCTCGACGCTATTTTTAACTTCCCATTGGAAGTTATTGTAATGGGTCCGAAAATCGAAATCAAAATGTGTAACAAATTTATATGTTTCAAGGTCACTACACTATTTTTACACTATTTTTAGAAAGATGTATGTGTGTGTGTGCACGTATGTACGTACGTATGTGTCCATTTCTTTCTAAGACGAAATCTCGAGAATGAAAAATGATATCGACTACGTTAGGGTGCCAACTGTCAATCGACGCGTATTAACGTAAATATGATCTGAAAGAAATTTTTTCAAAATCGGTTCAGCCGTTCTTTTTTCTTAACCAAATAGACTCCAAAAAAGTAGATTTTACATAATATCTCGCGAATAAAAAATTATATCGACTTCGTAAGGGTGTCAATCGAGGCGTGTTAACGTCATTTTGACCCGACATAAATTTATAAAAATCGGTTCAACCGTTTATTTATTTTTTTTTTTAATTATTGTTAAAAATAAATAATAATTATGTTTTAATGATTAAAATGATTACTTTTCTGTGTAATATCTAATTTAATTATTATTATTAAATATTTATCAAACTGGGGAGCTCGTCGTGTGGACCTCAAGGGTCGCACTTTAGTCCTAATAAACGACCCACCTCACGGCTTATTAAAGTTTTGAGTTAGGGGAAAGAATTTGAGATGCAGGGAGTAATTTCCGATATCGAATACTCTTAAACAGAAATTAGTGCAAAAGGTTTTTCGATATTCGAAAGAAATTGTCATTAATTACAATTTACAGCTCTTTCAATGCGTATACACACTGTAAATGTGTAATGTCACAGCTTTGCAGTAGTAAGAGAGAACGTTTCACAGCGTCGTACCTATACAATTCGATATGTATGCAAATGCAATTTAGAACGTTGCATAACCCAGCAGTTGCATACATGCTGATGCTACAGCTTAATTAGATGTATATACATCTATAGACATTATCTCTCGAAATCGGGAACTAGAATAAATTATGTATTATCAAATCAAATAATAAACATGACTATATTACGAAATTTACATACAATTTTATATATATTATGTGGTCATAAGGCAAGCAGGCTTATGTCAAATTTTTGTGAAAATATAAAAATCAATTTAATTTCTTCAGTGGGTGCCGGATGATCAGGCGCGGGTCCAGGTTTTCGCTCAGGGGGGGGGGCAATTTTTATGACAGTTACCTATCTTCCAGGAGATTCGTTCTGATTTTGTGATTTGTGAAAGCAAAAATTGGGTAACATATTATTATTTAGTTGAATATCCATAAAATCTTATAAAATTAATAAAATAAAAAATACAGGTAATAGTATTCGCGCCTACGTGTGTTTGTAATTCAGACGTTCATAGATAGAAAAATAGTATTGTGTGACTAGTGTGCTAAATACATCTTTATGCGTCAAGCGCGATGTTTTCAGCACTCGTATTCGGCTCGCGATGCTCACTCGCCAAGGCTCGTGAACGCTCTCCTACTACTCGTGCTGAAAACATCGCGCCTGACGCATAAATATTTAGCACACGTGTTGCACACTATACTTTATGTAACACATGCATGGTTTTAGACTTTAATTAAATAATTTAATGTCACTGACAGAAGTACATCTCATAAAAAAACATTGGGCTCGATACAATATTTTTCACTTTGTTACCATAGTAACCATATTTCATTTGTAACAACGAAAAGAGGTACGTAATGTTCATTAGATAACGGGTTTTTCAAATGTTTTTCAATATATCATCGAAAAGCGTTTCATAATGGATCATGACGTCACTCATCAATAAATGGTCATTTAAGGTCCGCAAAATGGATACAATAAAACACTAAAAGCGTGCATGCGTGTTATTATGTTATATAAAATAGTTTATTTGTGAATTAGTTTAACACAAATTACAAAATCTTTAAAGAAACAAAGATAAAATGCAAATTATGGAGCGCTGCAACAAATTTTTTATTATAGTAAATATAATTGTAAATTATTAAATAAAACTTTATTTACTTATAATATTAATGTGTAAATCAGTTGACCGCTGGCGGACTGTCGAAATAAAACGGCTTGTGTTTTAAATAATATAAATATTAATTTTACGTAAACCATTTTGTCTTGCGGTCACAAATATAACCCCAAAATAGGTATGGGTAATGGTCATTGTGTTTTGTTTTTAAACACTACATAAATCGGAGACAATTCATAAAGTATTCATGAATGTGGATGAATGAAAGTTAAATTAAAACAAAATATGTAATATAACAAAAAATATATACCGGTCCTCTTCTAAATATTGCTACCATTTAGGATTGTCAGTTATTTTAAACTGAAACCCAATTTTTGGCGTCAGTTTGTTTTCATTAACACGAGTAATTGTGAGTAAAGGTTTCAAAATTATCGATTTATTTTTTACACAATAGACATATTACATTTTTATACACTATAACAAATGGATCTAAAAATACTTTGAAAGTTAAGGTAGAATTCGCTCTATTTTCTAATTGATTTTACATTATTATTTATTTTTACACAGAAAACTTCATAAAAACTTAAACTTTTACTGTAAAGTTAAACAAATTTGTGATTTTTACATAAAGTAAATTAAAATTACATAATTTGTGTAATATTCCAATAAAGTGTGTAAAAATTACAAAATAAAATGTATAGTTACATATATAAAATGGATGAATACAAAACAAATTAATGTAAATTAGTAGCCACGCATGCGCAATGTGCTTTTTATGGAATCTACGCGATGTGCAGGCGATACCTGTTTGCGACGCCATTGTCACTTTATGTGCCTATTACCAGATTAATCGCTGGCTACAAATGGACCATCGATAATCTATGTAATCGGCCTTCTCATTTCTTACAGTGTAGTGTGAAGTTCTATATTTAAATTATGAAATATGTGAAAATTGTTTGAAAACGTTAATATTGTTAACAAAACAATAACAAAACAAAAGACTATATATAGGACGTATGGTGCATACTTATAATAACGACTAAATTATTCATAGGACTTCCGTCTTTTCATTATATCGAAGTTTTACAATTTTTAGTTTGAAAAGTTGTTCAGAAAATGTGTGCTTCATTTTCAATTAAAAAAAACAATTTTGCCATTTCATAGTTTGCATATTAATATGATGAGGCAATATTAAAAACCAATTAGGATATAGAAAAACATGTCATTTCAGAGAAATGCTCGAGGAAATTAAATTGAACATTTTCACACTTATATAGCTTCTTGGAAATTTATTTTAAATTGAATTATTAAAATCGTATATCTTCCATACCATTATTAGTAGGTATAATATTAAAAAACATACTGTAGCAAACCCCAAGAGGTTACGCCACTGCCTCCAATAGAAACCACGAGAAAGAAAGGTCACAGTAGTAAAGCGAGGAATTGTATCGAAGAATGTTCTAGAGAACGTGAGAACATACTAGGCTGGGCCGCGCAGGGTATATAAACATAGCCGGTACGAGTTAATGGGGATCAGTCGACAGTGTCACGCAATCGGGAATCAGTGAATAGTGAAATAAATATTGATCAGTCAACGGGAATCAGTCAGTGTAGATTGTACTGTGACAGTGTTGAACAAAGAAATAAATCTGATATAAATACCGTGATATAAATTCACCTGATAAAATAAATATTAGTGTAGTCAATTGTGTATATTATAGTTCGCTTGAATATTATAATTACATTACTCACTCGATTCGCTCGTTCGCTACATTTCGGATCAAATTGTGAATCTAAACCATTCTCGAATCAACTTAATCACACACACACACAATTTCATCAAAATCAAACCAGCCGTTTAGGAGGAGTTCAGTCACATATACACGGACAGAAGAAATATAGGTATCTAATATAAAGATATAAAGATTATCAATTTCAAAAATATAGGTATTAAAGATTTCGATCATTGCTTCTTAATAAGCCCTTTCCTACGATATGCCACAAGTTAAAAAATTGTATATTGTCGAGCGTCTATATTTTACAATGTTTTCTATCGAATAAGGCCGGTACAGACATGCGAAAATTCCGGAAAACCTTTCTCCCGTTTAGGCGTCACACAAAATACCTGCAAAACACGCATGAAATCGAAATTACTTAAGAGTGGTCCTGAAACCTGCTAAATGTATTTATTAATTTGAAAATTCATAATAAATTGAAAATATGAATTAGTACTTGACTCAGATAAACCTAGCTGCTGGTAACCTAAACAAATACGTACGACACGTTTCTTTTTCCTTCTATAGAGTTAATCAAAGTCAATAAATTATTAAATCCAATAAATTTATCGAGAACGTTTTCCAGTGCCTTCGCATTTGAAAGGACCACCTGTGGGTGGTCGCTTTTAGAGATATTGCAGTGTAATGTTTTATTGTTATCATCTGAGTTACAACTTACAATACCTACTATAATGCATACAGAATTTGATTTTCAACACAATATAATTTATACACATAAATATATATTAGTACACTATCGCTCGAAAGTTTAAATTAATAACAAGTATAATATATACATATTGTAGAAATTGTCGAAAGTGAGCACTTCCTTGGCACGTAGGATCAATAAAAGCAAAACTGATTAATTCAAAATTTGCATTTAATACTAACGTTTCGGTATTCTTCATACCATCTTCAGAGTCTACAAACATACATACATAAAATCTTTATTTCAAAAAAAAACAGTACAGAGCTGTATAAAATGCGTCATAAAAACAATTTAAAATACTAGTTAAAATATTCATTTAAGTTGTGATGGCATTCATTTATCAGATAATCTTTAAATTTTGTTTTAAATCTATTAATCGGTAGAGAGATTCGTCCCACATTTTTTTTGAGGTTGGAATCCACGTTACAAATAGATAATAAAACAATTTCTTTGAGAATTTTTCAGGAGCTTTTTCTACAAGAAAAAAATTCCCGAAATTGCGTATTTTTAAATTAATTTTAAACATAGAATTATACGGCCACGAAGTATGTCATTCACAACCAGCCTTCCCTGCTGTGGTTGAATCACGCCCACTGATCCATAGATAAAGAGAGAATATGGAGAGAATATAGTACCTTCACTGATTTGTTTATGTACAGCTGACAGGCCTGCATCTAGAACTTAGACTGAAGTATTCCTCTCTTATAAGACATACCTCTCTTTATCTATGCGTGGACGTATGTCTGGCTTCATTGGTCTGGCATTGACGTCATCATATGGCGGTTAAGCTCAGCCATTTGAAATGCGCTATAATAGATGACACCAAAAATTAGAAAATCTGAAGTTTTCACTTCTGTCGTCTGGCCATAAGCACACACCCATTTTTGTTTTATAAAATTCTGCGACAAAAAGAAAACTTCTGGTCGGTAATGTAGATATCTGTGCGCATAATGTATTACACAATGTATTCCAGTTAGAGCGATCCATCTAACGATTGATCGTAATTTAACTAAAATCTCTCAACACATATTTCACTATAATTACACGAAATATGCAAATCGTATCTGCGCAGAGCCGAGTTGCATCAGCCCTATGTAGGCTATATATATTGGTGTATTATATAAGCTCTCATGCATTTATCTGTTTAATGTGAAAACGTTAATAATAATAGTCAATTTGTCGCAAGTTTGTCGCCGCGCAATTTACGTCACTTTTCCACACGTACTTTTGAGGACAGTGTGGTCCAGTGGTTAGCGTCGCGGCCTCTGGATCAGACTGTCGTGGGTTCGAATCCCGCCCCCGCTCATGGATGTTTTGTGATGTAATTTAGTTTTAAGTAGGTAGTGATGTAAAAATACGCGGGTATTAAACTTTTTTGTGTATTAAACCAATGGTATAATACCGTATTTTTTCAGTATAAAACGGTTTTTTACTTTTTCACACTACGGTTACGGTGCATTATTCAGTATTGCCAACTGCATAATAGGAAAAGTTACTGTTCTCATTTTGGTATTAAAGCGTTTTAAACAGTGTTAAACGTTTTATACGTGCTGTATAAAATAGTAAAATAGGCAGTATTCATACCTGGTATAAAACTGGGGTATATTATTTTTTTTACATATCGTGTAATACCGTTTTATACAAACGTTTTATACCAGAGTACTTATTATACGCATTTACATCACTAGTTTTAAGTGAGATGTTATTTAATGTAATCAAGACGCTAATGACCCAAGTTGTCGACGCGTCTATAATTTACAATAAATAAATAAATAAACACACGTACTTTGACGAAAATGCGACGATATCTAATAGCGTTTTCAGCTGGTTACTCTCTGTTACACTAGGTCGCACTAGTGTAAATTTTCACCAAGAACCGTGTTTGACTGGTCAGTGTAGAGCGCAGGGCCGGAATCAGTCTAGTCTTCGGTATGTTATAGACATTCGAAAAATGTGGGTGTGTCGAATTACCCACCAGAATTGCTCTGCGGGGTGTTGGAAATGATGAAAATTCAAACCGTATTTAAGAAATTCTTGCACTCGTCTCAAATATTTTCTCATCGACTAAAAACGGTTACCGCGCTCTCCCGACGCTATTTTTAAAGCTAAAAGGTTCGGGTAAACGCCAAATGAAGGACCGAGAATCAGACTACAGATCCTACAGGTGAATTTTTTGAAAAGTTACCTGTGAAAGATTACATAATTTTTAAAAAAGTTGTAAGTTTTTTCAGGAAACTGTTTTTCCACTTTTTCTATAAAGGATCTGTAGTCTTTATTTGGCGTTTACCTGAGCCGTTTAGCTTTAAAAATAGCGTCGGGAGAGCTGTAATCGTTTTTAGGCGAGAGGAAAAGATTTGAGATGAAAAGTGCATTAAGACATTAATTTAAAAATATCCTTTTAAAAAAGAATCTAAGGTTTCGATTTCAGAAGGGGTTGTTTTAGCTTAGTCTTTTTTTTATACATCACTAATCGAAATTGAGAGCACGAAGGGTTGTCTGTCGAATAAATTAAAAGTAACTAACATCTCGAAGCATTACGTTGTGATAAATAAATTCTGAGTCATGCATTCAATTGATGCTGTTGGTTGCACAATATCAGTGGTCCTAAAACTATCTATACAGTTCAATTAGTTTGTACAATATTTCGAGTATATATAGATTGCCCAATATTTTGAACGATATACTTATAGTGCATCTGGGCTTGAGAATGGCCGAGCGTGTAACAGTACTGTTGTTTATATGGCGTTACTATGGTTCCTCTATTACAAATCCCCAGTTGCCGGGTTCTAGCCCGAGAGCTGGTAAAAGTGTCAATTGTATTTTCAATTTATTATTAAAAAATTCGACTGATGACCAGTCCTATACTTCCCACCTAGTAAATATTTGCAAAAAATAAACACTCTTTTTTATTCTTTGAAAAAAGAATGGCCCTCTTTTTTGTTTGGCTAGTAATATAGCAAAAATCATGGTTACCTTGATTTACGTACAATTTTTATTTTTTTTAGTAAAATATTTTTTTTCTCGAAAACTGTACATTTTAGAGAGAAAAAAATGTTTACATTTTATTCATATTATAAACATCTAGAACTCATTTATATTTTTTTTGCCTATGTTAATACGTGACATTGAGAACGTTTTTTTTAATATCTCAGGATCCACTGAATCGATTTGACTCAAAATCTAATCAGATCTAAGTTATAGGCTGATAAACACAATAGAACAATCGGCATGCTTTTTTTCAAAGAATAAAAAAAGAGTGTTTATTTTTTGCAAATATTTACTAGGTGGAAAGTATAGGACTGGTCATCAGTCGAATTTTTTTTTATTTAAATGACATGAACATTGAACGTACGTATGTTATGAAAAAATTTTGAAACACTAAACAAAACAAAATAAAATATAAGTAAAAAAAACTTTTTTAAAACAGGCTTAAATAAATAAATCCGGTAATTTTTTACCCCTATACCTAACTCCTTATTTTTATTACTGTACGGAACCCTCAGTGCGCGAGACTGACTCGCACTTGACCGATTTTTTATAGGTTCTGATAGTTTTTAAAACATAAAGAATTGCAAATGTTTTAAATAAGAAGAAAAATAACTAACTCATCAAAAAGCGTTAGTAGACTGTGTTCACCGAAATAAGCAAATAAATAATACAAAGCATGTCAGTTTAATTAATTTACAGTCTACTAACTTCAAATTAGTTTTAAAATGAGTGAAAATAATCTAGATATTTTCCTTTTTACAAGCTTTTAACTTCACTTAGGTATTATTTAGGGTGGTCAAATATTGTAATCCAATTTTGATCCACTTCCATAATATATCCGATCGGCTTCTATTGCTATATCTGTTCATAATTTTAAAATCTTGCGCGGCCATATTATATTTGCCATTCTTCTGACGTAATCTCAAGGTTATTAGAGTACAGGTTGCCTCGTTCCATCTAACCAATCAGCGTAAGCGCGGGAATAGTTTAAATCAAGTACTTACAAAAATTGTTGAAGATTGTGCTTATTTATATTAGGTGCTTCGTGCAGATTTTTTCTTAAAATTGGCAGGAGACAATAAATAGAAGAATAGATGTTAAAAAATAGGATAATTTTTATTTTTATTACAAAATTTAGGTTTTAATATCTATAATATAAACAAACAAAAAATTAAATAATGCTCAAGAAATGGCAGATCTTGTTAATTACCTATTTTTTTAAATTTAAGAAACGAATAGAATTAACTAACAAATTGATAAATTATTATTTTATCTTTTATATTCACAAAATATTAAAAATAACCATAAAACACCATAAAAATTGACAACTTATCATACTTTTTTCACTAACAGAAGAATTATGTTTCTATTAGGTATTGAAAAAATATCTCACAATACCATTGTTACTGCGATTTTTATTTTCAAAAATTAGCAGCGTCCATGGTCTGATCTTTTCTATTGAAGTGGGCAAGCATGGTATATTCCGAGTGACGTCATTGGGGGAATGACGTCACTCGGAATATACCATAGATAGTAGTAGGGGGTACTACTATCTATTGGAACGAGGCAACCTATACTCTACTAGTGTATTTATAATATTCAAGCGAACGAGCGAAGCAAGTGAATTATGAATAGTGTATTGCACCCGGGCTTTCTTAGCACCCGGGCGAAACCGGACGCCCCGTCATACCATATTTCTATAGATCAAGTCTAAGATAGTTTTTGTTACATCCATCTTTTGTCGGATTATAATATTGCTTGGAATCGAATGATTATATTTTGTATAATTTTCTTTATCAATATACTCAATATTTTATCAACAGTTTGACGGTTTCTGCGACATATGTATATCTGTCTGTCTGTTGTTAACCATCCATTAATAATCCCTCGACAGTCATCGATGTGAATTGTCTGCACTGCGTTGTCAAGCGGCTTCAAGGGGGGTTCTCAATAACGTGAATTCAGCACCCGCCGCCATGTTATATGCACCCAGTACTATAAATACATGTACAATATTATGCTATCGTTTACCTATATTGAAGGACATAATAATCTAACCAAAGATTGGTGGATAAATATCAAATTATTCTGTACAGGTAAATCCCAACTTGACGAATTAATTCGTTTATAGAGCATGGGTCGTAAAGTAAAAACTCACAAAGCCGGGAATGCCGGAGTTTATTATTTATTAATATAAATAAATAGATTTATACGACTGAATTGCATTTGAAAATTTTTGTTTGAAAGCAGTCAATTATATTATAATTGATTCCAAACATATTGGAAAAAATCATTTTACCAACCATAGTCACAGTCAGGATTCTAACCTGAACCTTTCCACTTTCGCGGCGGAATGAGCTTGAAATAATTTTCACTTTTATGATGAGCTCTCGCTAGCATGAAGATTTACACCTACAACCTAGCTATAATGAATTAACGCTCGCATGTAGTGAAAATCAAATGATTCCGAAGCATAATAAATGTTAGATTAGTAATCATGTCACGGTTGAGTAATTGTAAGCTCATTCCGCCGCGAAAGTGGAAAGGTTCAGGTTAGAATCTTGACTGTGACTATGGTTGGTAAAATGATTTTTTTCATTATTTATTAATGTTTATACAGTGTGTAAAAGGTTTTGCCGAACATAAGGAAAATATCATTGAGAACATTCACAATTTTATAGTAGGCTATGGGCCATAAGACCTAATGTAAATATGTAATGGCAGTCCAGGGAAATTAGACATATTTCACTTCGGAAAAATTAGGGGAAAGCTGAATTTTGGTATGAACGTTGATATTGTAGTTCTAAAGAAAATGTCAAAAGTACCCATCGATCCAAGTTCCGCTAAAAATTTTAGGGGGGGTCAAAGATTATACGAAACGGTTTCTTGCAAATTTCTTGGTTCCGTTCCATTTTTAGTAAATTTTCCATAGCAACGATTGACTGTTAAGAGTAACTCGTAACATGCTAAATAAAAGAAAACAAAGCATCCACTACATATTTACATTTGATCTTATGGCCCATAGCCTACTACAAAATTGTAAATGTTTGCCCTATGTTCGGTTTACATCCTGTATTTTCAACTCTGTACATGAATAAAAGAACCTGAAAAAAGAAAATGTTCTGTCAATGAACGTTCCTGGCAAAATTCATTGCGTTTATACATTGAGAAAATAAATATTTTATTTTGAACATAGTATAATGTACATGTACAGCCCTGCATGGTAACCTAGTTTTCATAGGGTCTCGAGAAATACCTACATCATATACGCTTGGCCCTTGGGCATTATGATGTCCAATAATCCGTATTTGAATATTTCCTGTCACTGGTAAACAGTTGAACTATTGTGATCTATGACGACTTCACTCGATAGGCAACCAAACAAGCAATCGACTTGAGCGTTGTGCATATGTTTCATCATTAAAAATTAAAATTTAAATATCGGTATCTATGGACCATATATGATTTGCATGTTCCAAAATAATTTTTCTAATTTTTAATATGAAAAACGTCATTGAAATTTTCCAAAAAGTGCTTCTACGATAATAAATCGATATTGCTAATGGCAGGTACAAAATATGCACACAATAATATTGTATGTAAGTACAGTGAATTTATTTTAAGACACAACATAAGCGGGGGGACCGTGTTATCTAGTGGTTAGCGAGTCGGTTTCTAGATCGAACGGTCGTGGGTTTGAGTCCCACCTTCACTCATGGATGTTTTGTGATGTCATTTAGTTTTAAGAAAGTTGTTATTTAGTGTAGTTGAAAGACGCTAATGATCTGAGATGTCGACGCGTCTATAATCAACAATAAATAAATTAAAACATAAGCGGGATTAAATATGGTAACTATATAAATCTTTACCTATAATTAAAAATTATTCATTGAAAAAAAATCTTTTTAAGTAAAACGCTTTCATTTTCAATAGTGTCTTGCATAAATGTACTAAAAACAAAAAAATAATAATGAAATTAAGAAAAATCGCAGGATAGTGGACAAAATATTTGCTTTATTAAATTAAATGTATATTTTGTCCACTATCCTGCGATTTTTCTTAATTTTATTATAATCACGATGGACACGATTTCTAATACAAAAAAATAATGTTTAATTTAGGTTCATAAGTATAAAAGTGTGGGTCGTAAACTCTATGATAATTTATTACAGGCACGAATCACGCTTTTATACTTATGAACCTAAATTAAATATTATTTTTGAAGTAAATACTTCCTTAGGCGCGTTATGCACTTTTTGCCTGGGTACTGAAAAAATGTGAAGCCTCCGAACTACTTCCATAAGAATTCCAACTACTTCCGTAAGAATTCGCAACATACTTATATCATAAAAACGACCGTGTACACACTGGCCAGCCATAGCTCAGTTGATTTAGTCGTTGCGTTCTATGCATAGGAACCTGGGTTCGAGATCTGATGGCAGTGTAGGATTTTTGCCGTTTTTTTTTCCAAATTCTACATGATATTTACTTATATATTTTTTATTTTTGTTATATTCTTTCTTTGACAATAATTATAATTTTTTTGAAACCAAGGTGGAATTAATTAAAAAAACAATTTTGGTATTTTAGTAATAAATTATTTTTAGTTCATAAATGCGCTATAATAGATGACACCAAAAATTAGAAAATCTGAAGTATTTACTTCTGTCGTGTGGTCATAATCACACACCCATTTTTTTTTCTTTTTTGTACATTTATGCAAGACAAAACACCACTTTTGTGACATTTCACCGAACTATTCTACCCGAAATTTTTGGGAAAGGTCCCAGTGAAGATGCTTACACGTCAAAAAATTCTAAGCTTTATAAGAAAAATAATAATTTGTTATTTTTTTTTTGTAAGAACCGCCATTTTCTTCTTTGAGTAAAAAGAAAAAAAAACAGGGACAATAACTATTTCAATATATACAGTCAGTTCCACACAAAGTAAATTCTAATTAAGGCTGCTTGCACCACCGATAAGAACTCATTATATAATGTATAGTGTAAACCGCTTCTATATATCCAGCTTCGGTGTACAGATAAAATATAACTACGTTTTCACAGTTTTACGAGTTAAAATGTGAAATGTGTAGCTACTAGGAGCATTGAAATAGTATATTGCAAGGGACGAAACACAGCCAGGCCCCTCTTTTCCATTGGTCACTCTGGGCAAGTGCCCAGGGCCCCACGATCGACGGGGCCCCTACCTCCTACCAGATCACCAATCGATAACCGATATTACCGATAAATATATTTATAGCTGCACTATCCACCCGAACTGAACACGTTTCGCCGACACTGAGGCCCTGGGCCCCATTATCCTATAATGCCCAGGGCCTCCAATAGGTTAAAGGCGGCCCTGAACACAGCGTTTGCAACTAGTGTGAAGTTTGCTACCAGTGGAACGAGGGTAGAAAATGCACACGCGTTGCATTCGCTGGGGTTCGTTCCGAGTAAATGCATATTAATTTTCACAACTCTATTGACAATTCGATTTGAGGTACCTGCAATTTGGGCGCACAAAAAAGCCGCAAAAATATTAGATCTGTCAGATCCATGTGAAATTTATGTGGGGTTATGTCTCTCATTTTGACGTTTTCGAATATTATATGCGAATTGATGTTGACGCGACTCAATCGCTCTATCTTTCTCTTAACGATGTTAAAAAACAGAGAAAACCGACAACTATAAATGTTCATCCCTAAACAAGTACCGAAAATCGAATTTTCAATAGCGGCGTTATGAAAAAGTTTTTTTTACAACCCTTCGGTGTTAAGGCAGGTAGCGAATCACAACGTCGGCGCGATAAACCTAAATATCAAAGGCCCTTCTAAAAACAAAAAAAAAATGTTTTTTTCACTTTTGAAGTTTTATTAATCGATAAGAAATAAGGCGTTTATATAGAGAGGCTTAAAATAAAATTGTCCTTAGGGCCTCCAAATACCTCATCCGCCACAGTACCTGAGAGATTTTTAAGAAAAAGTAAGAAGACACCCCTCTTTGGAAAAAAATCGCAAAATTCTAGAAAAATAAATTTGCTCCGATCTGTTTAATATTAAGTATACTTATAGAAAAAATAACGCTGAATCGATTTTGATCACCCACGCCCCTCTATATCTATTAGTTTTGGAGATATGAGCGTTTATATAAATTTTTATTGAAAAATTTAAAACTTGCCTAAACCTAAATCATAATATCTGACTTAGTGTCGGGGATTTGTGATCTAGTGTCACCACACGTAGGCCAAGCGATTGATTTTCATTTTCTAAACTGTGTGAAAAAATTTATATTAGAAATCGTGTCCATCATGATTATAATAACATTAAGAAAAATCGCAGGATAATGGACAAAATCTATAGACGAAACGTTGTACATTTAATAAATCAAATATTTTGTCCACTATCCTGCGATTTTTCTTAATTTTATTGTGTGAAAAAATGTTTTCGGTTCAAAAAGGAGTATACAATTCAGAGGCTATATGAAAAGTTTGATGTAAGATTAGTTCCTATTTTAATCACAAGATAGCATATCTTTTTTTGTATTATTTGATCGTCCCTATTTGTAATTTTCGATGTGCAGTCTGCGGTGTTTAAAAAACGTACACTGCAGCGGTGCAATGTTTAATCGTTGCATCCACATCACGAACTGAGCTGCAACTCTCCGGGACTCCCCGCTACTTTCTTACCGTAATTTATAGCCACTATGTGATTCACAGATAAAAACAAACAATTTTTAATTTGAACTCCTTATTTTCCAAGCTGTAAACGAGTTGATATTACGTTAGGTATTTTCATTTGCAATATTGTATAAATTTTATACAAAGTAAAGTTAAACCTCAAGGGACATAAAAAAAAGTTATGGAGAAAAAAAAATACAGGATGATTTATTAGCTCATCAACAAACTTTGACAAATGAAAGCTCATCTATAATTAAAAAAATAATAAAAAAACGAAAGTTTTGTTACTAACAAGTAAAAACAACGAATGTTTGTATTATACTTAATTGAGTTACTGTGAATGAATCTAAATAAATAATTAAAATCAAACGATTTTTTATCTCCTTATATCCACACCATATTCATAATATAACAATTAAGTATAGTGCATAATATATCAATAAAAAATGGTGGAACCTTTGGTGTAAAGATACGAAATGTTACAATTACCACAAAACACCAAACCATAACAAACACTCTCGACGTACGTTTCGCCAACCAAGTTGGCATCATCAGGAGATGATTAAATTAATTAAATTTAATCATCTCCTGATGATGCCAACTTGGTTGGCGAAACGTACGTCGAGAGTGTTTGTTATGGTTTGGTGTTTTGTGGTAATTGTAACATTTCGCATAATATATCAGACAGCAAAGCTGATTATAATACTAAGTGGTTTGTGCTAGTAATATAGCAAAAATCATGGTTACCTTGATTTACGTACAATTTTCTTTTTTTAGTAAAATATTTTTTTTCTCGAAAACTATACATTTTAGAGAAAAAAATATTTACATTTTTTTCATATTATAACATCTAGAATTCATTTATATATTTTTTTACCTATGTTAATACGTGACATTGAGAACGTTTTTTTTAATATCTCAGGATCTACTGAACCGATTTGACTCAAAATCTAATCAGATCTAAGTTAAAGGCTGATAAACACAACAGAATAATCGGCATGGCCGTATGTTGTTCCGTTTTTACGATATCGAAGGCGAAAAATTGACCACATATACACACACACACACACAGAGAGTGAGACATCAGTCAGAAAATGATTTTAAACGATTGCTATGGTCTCAAAACGTGAATATCTGTTAAAATCTCGAAATATTTTTTTCGGACTAAATCCATTACTAAATCCATAGTAGAGGTGGGAAGTAAAAATAAAATGAAAAATTTCTAAATGGTAACACATATAAAAAATACACATTAAAAAAGAAAAGATAAAATAAATGCGTAGCTTAATGAAATTGCGTTCAAATATTTTCCATAAAAAATGCCATTTTAAAAATTAGAAGATTCTCTAAACTGAGAAAAATATTAAATGGAATCCTTGTCCATAAAATTATTATGCGCGTACTTTTAAAACAAAACAACATCGCCGCAACCCCTACCACTGGGAGTTTCATCCCCGTAGAGTGATTCGATTTCTTATATATACATGAGAGACAGAGTGCACTTTAAAGCTATTAAAAAGTATAATGAAGATAACTTTTTTAATTATGAAAATCTTTGAATAAAATCATCGTTTGTGTGTACAAAAAAAAATATGCATACAACAATTCGGTATCTTTAACTGTTGTACATTAAACCGTTTCAATATATTATTACACCAGTCTCGTTTACAATGAATTAAACCACCTAAAATTAGTTTTGTTATTCGCACACCGAAATGGGCGCCTCTTAATATGTCGTCGCCATTCGCCTCGGTGATCCTTGGGCTTGAGAATAGCCGAGCGTGTAGCAGTGCTGTTGTTTATATGGCGTTGCTATGGTTCCTCTATTACAAGTCCCCAGTTCCCGGGTTCTAGCCCGAGAGCTGGTAAAAGTGTCAATTGGATTTTCAATTTATTATTAAAAAAAAAAAAATTAATTGAAAATATGAATTGATGCTAGGCCCAAATAACCTTAGCTGTTGGTGATCTTTAAAAACACACACACTCGGTGATTCTTCATCCATCTCTGCCCCGCCTGTTCAGTATCTCCATCGGGTCAAACAATAAAAACATGAAAAACCCCGTCCAATAGTAGTCATAAATCTCTTTGATGTACCGCTCTTATAGCGATCACAAAATACGTATGTGTACGCTGTGGTACACGTCCACACTTTTTTCATGTATGCTATGTATTTGTGTTTGTTGTGTGGCCATGTTTGCATTCTATGTGTCTGCGGCTTAAAGGCATGGTCTTTAGTCAAATGTATTTAAGTTATTCGTAGTGAGAAGAAATTGTAATGGTTGAAAACAGTAGGGCACTGAAGGGGAAGGGCTAGAAGTGATGACGATTTGTATGTACTCTTTTTTCCCAGCTATATGTTTAACAGTTTAGTCAAGTCAGTCCGGATATTTCCGACAAAGAAACAAATAGCTCTAAGGTAAAGCTTACATCCACACCTATTTGATTTGCATGAAAGCAAGTTTAAAATGCAAATGTGCTTAAGAAAACAACGGCCGGTGAATATAAACTTGAAAAAATTAAAAAGATAGAGAAAAACATTACTTACACTCCTTTGGTAGTCGGGTAAAAAGTTAAATCGACTGTATTTAATGATCTTTTGTTAACGCCATGCTTTTTATTTCAGTTTTGTTTCCTTTTAAAGATTATAATATTTTATAAAAACTCCTTGAAACACTTATTTTACATTAATTAATATTAATTGTCACAGACTCTAAATATTTTATAATACTTTCAATATCGGATTTTAAGTACACTAAAAAGGTTTGCTAGGAAAAAAAGATAAAAAAATGAAAAACTGACAAGTGCGAGATAGACTCGCGCGTCGAGGATTCCGCACAATCAACCTACTATGGTAGATTGTATAGATCACCCTGGACGCGCGAGTCTAGCTCGCACTTGTCGGTTTTTTTAACTTCCCGTTGGAAGTTATTGTAATAGGTCCGATTTTGCGAATGAAAAATTTTGACATAACCAGACGTTTTGAGGTTTCTTCAAGTCTGAATCTACTGTGAATGAATTTTCAAATACTTACCGACCAGTTAGCATTTTTCTAACTCGAGTAATTCAAAAACCAATTTCTCTATACTAGTAGGTACTTATCGCAGTTGTATTCCTTTCTCCTCTACTTCCGTCACGCTATTCATATTCGACCGGAATCACCCAAACCGCGCCTAAAAAAGTTTGACTTAAAAAAAATAGAGTGTGTGTATTTATGTAAGCACGTCAGAAGTTATACTTCTTTGGCGTAACAAAACAAAAATAACTCCAAAAAATTTTATCCCGCGAACGTTTGTAAAAAAGACGATAAAATAATAAAATAAAGATATTAAATAAATTAATTTAATTTAATAAATTATTAATTTATTAAATATATTTTTTTATTATATTTATATCTAATTATTTATTAAAAAAAAAAAGCATGTTTGTGTTGAGATTCGAACCCGAGACCTATTGTGTATGACGCGGCGGTGCTATCCGTTACGCTACGTACATCTTATATAGCTGTGCTATATAATAGGGTATTATAATCATGAACTAACTTCATGGTGTTACTACCGACTAACTACATGGTGTTAAATTTTCGTGACGCGATGCGCGCGCATCGTAAAAATTCACTCTCATCATTTTTCCATAACGCACCAAAAGAAGTATAACTTCAAAAATAACGAAGTATATGGAGGCCCTTATAATTTTTTTATTTGCTGCACGCATTCATGGACACACTGTACTGTTATAGAGAAACAGTTTAATATTATATAACGTAAAACGTAGAGAGATAGAGTCATATTCTATATGTAATAATGTTAGTAGGCGGATATCACAAAAACCAATATCGATGTTATATCAATGACCATAGATGTTAACAATCAATCATAAACCAATACCGCAGTGTTGCCACCCGCGAGAAACAAATCAAATTGAATAAAAAACCATATATTCACTGTATATACGCACACATAATATAATATATAGACGCAGCAATATCGTCCTTGTCTAACGTAGGCATGAAACAAAGAAATAACGGAGTATGAAACATGTTCGACGTAAAAGACATTTTTACTTTCTTCGATTTATCTTAATATTATAACCCGTTACTTACACCATCATTCTTCTCTTCCACCACATTTCTGGTCGTTAGCCAAAACCGATCGTATCGAATTTTTCATTAGTTTTCTGGATCATTTTTACTGACCCTCCAGCCTCAAAATTTTTGCTATTTTGGTGAAATGTTACGGAAGTGACGCTTGTGGTGAACAGCTCGAAAAGTTCTTATTTATTTGTTTATTGTAGATTATAGACTCTCGACAACTAAGGTTATTAGCGTCTAATTACATCAATTAAAATATTGTATATATTAAATATTTTTATTTATCGAATTATACCAGTGGTTTGTCTCACTAAAACTTATATCTACTTATTTTGAAAAATGGTGCCGTGACCAGGAACATCCAAGATTCGCACCCACGACAGTTTGATCCAAAGGCCAGCACACTAACCGTTACACCAAGGTTTCTTCTCGAACAGTTCACAGACGATCATCCCCTCCATTAAAGCAGACACATTTTCGGACCGATGCACCGCGACGCGATATATAGAAACTGACACTTTTGGAGAAAATATTCAGGAAAAAAGCCCTTGATAGAGGCCGTGGTCCTAGTGCAATGTCACTGGCTTTTGAAAATTTTCGTATTTCAGAAGCGTAGAGGCTGCGATCTCTCAAAGGGGTTCAAGGTCGCATTTAATTTAACGGTCGATTAAAATTATTTTAAAAAATCGCACGAGGATGTGGTTTTTTGGAAACTTTTCGGACATTTATTTGTTTTTATAAGACTGTCTTAAGGCGAAATCTGACCTGACGGTTGGACCACTAAACCAAAATTGTGGACTAGTATTTTTCTCCATTTGGCGACTTCCTCGCTTATAACTCGCTGAATTTTTGGGACGGGTTTCTAAAAAGAATTAACGCATATTTTCGTTTTCCAGGCGAGTCCCCTTGAAATTAAAATATGGCATATAGACTAGGATCTATTTTCAAATTCGTGAAAACCATTCGACCTGTTTTTGCCTAATGAACGAACAAATAATTGTTATTAGAAATGTAGATATTGTAAAGAACAGTCGTTAAAAATAATAGTCCTTAAATGTATACAGCGAATGAATAAACATTTGATGAAGCTTGAGACGTCACTTCAGTAGAAGTTTGACCTTGAAGTGCCAGTTAACAAGACGTCTGACACGTGTTTCTTATTCAAGTGGTTTTGAACTACGGTCGAATTTCGTGTGTGAAGTATTCCACGATCGTCGTTCGTCCTTCAAGTGTCAAATAACGTTTCAGCGTTGTATATTGCAATTTATTAAAGATTCAGTTCGAATCCCCGTGCTGAAACTGTTCATGAATCAATTTACGTCAGTGTGTTTGCTGTGAAGCCTGCAAAGGCGACTCGTTCAATAAAATCAAACGACTGCAAAGCTACTTGTTGCATCTAAATTTAATTATTTTTTAAACCACAGAAACAAACCGAGAATAGGAATCTGCACCCCAGTTTTTTTCTCTATCGAATGATTGAAGTATTCTAATTGTTGGTAGGAAAACAAAAAATAGTTCCCTGTACCCTCAACAGATGTGTAATTCAGATTGGAATACTACGACAGCTACATATAACCTCAAACATTTTGGCAGCTGACAAGGATGGTGAAATATCTGCGCCACTTCCGCGACTTACCGTTCCGTGACATTTTACCGAGTCACTATAGCAGAAATTTTGGGAGATGCGTCAGTAAAGATGTTTACACACCAAAAACACATTTTTTGCAACTTTAAAAAAATTTCAAAAACAAAATTTTTAAATCATTTTTTAACTTCCCATTGGAAGTTATTGTAATGGGTCCGAAAATCGAAATCAAAATGTATAACACATTTTTATGTTTCAAGGTCACTACACTATTTTTACACTATTTTTAGAAAGATGTCTGTGTGTGTGTATGTGTGTACGTACGTACGTACGTATGTGTCCATTTCTTTCTAAGACGAAATCTCGAGAATGAAAAATGATATCGATTAATTTAGGGTGCCAATCGACGCGTATTAACGTAAATATGATCTGAAAGAAATTTTTTCAAAATCGGTTCAGCCGTTCCTTTTTGTTAACCAAATAGACTCCAAAAAAGTAGATTTTACACAATATCTCGCGAATAAAAAGTTATATCGACTTCGTAAGGGTGTCAATCGAGGCGTGTTAACGTCATTTTGATCCGACATAAATTTTATAAAAATCGGTTCATCCGTTTTTGTTTTTTAATTATTGTTAAAAATAAATAATAATTATGTTTTAATGATTAAAATGATTACTTTTCTGTGTAATATCTAATTTAATTATTATTATTAAATATTTATCAAACTGGGAAGCTCGTCGTGTGGACCTCAAGGGTCGCACTTTAGTTCTAATAAACGACCCACCTCACGGCTTGTTATTTTCTCAAATAATCAAGTATAATGTTATTTTGTACTTGAATTCAATATTGTTCTTTTTTGAACCGTCCTTGTTCCATATTCAATAATGGCCACCTTAACAAAAAGTCAAACTCAACACAGATAATATTCAAAGCCCAGTCAGCTTATTCAGTATATGATTTTCTATATTAAAATTGATAATCATACAGTTTTCGATAATGATCCAGCTGAACCAGCATCAATTAATTTTAACTACACCACTGATCACTGTGTCAATATAATACATAGAGACGAACAACAAGATTGGAAACCTTATACGCTGGCTATGAGTGCGGAATATTCGTGGATACAGAGTCGGGTCATAAAAAAAAAACAAAAATAAAAATGTTTTTAATCGAACATGTTAGCGCTAACTTCACACTTTTATGTCAGCAAACAATAATTCCCCCCCCCCAAATTCATACTCCTTATTGAAATTCTAAACTGTTTTAAGTTGGATAGGCATTAAGGTATGTTGCAAGGTTTGCGATGATCGCTGCAAATATTTTTGTCATGTTAGATAATAATGCTAGAAAGAGAAACCTATGTATCCTTCTGTGAAAATATGTCATATGTCATTTTAGGTTTTGACTTCGAAATAAAAATATCAAATCTTTAAATTGGTGGAAATGTTGTGTGTAAAGGATACGGAATAACATAGGTACTAATGCTGAGTTGCAGAAAGCATTGTCAAAAAATGTGATTTGACAATGACCATAGGTTGACCCAACATAAAAGTTCTAAACTCTTCTATGCCGAATTCTTTTTTTTTTCGGAAAACCACCCTCAGCGAGAACTTGCCGCTGTGTTTTCACATCTAGTTTCCGAACGGTTAATTAGATGATACATGTGAATCGACAAAAACACTTGTCATTAAATTTAATCCTTTTACCTATTACATTTCCTTTAGAATGTAGACGTACAAAAGGAGTGCAAATCAAGGGTGGTCGCGTTGTCTTTGTAGACACAGCTGTCTTGTCGAAGTTTTCTAAGCTATTACTTCCCCTACTTACAGGCTTTAGAGAAAGAATTGAAGAGAAATTGTTCCTATATGCAGTGTGTATATAAATCGTCAATTATATGTCTTTACTATGGTTCCTCTATTACAAGCCCCCAGTTCTCAAATTCTAGCTCGAGAGTTCGAAAAAGTTTCAATTGGATTTTCAATAATTTATTATTAAAAAATAATGAACTGAAAATATTAATTAGGTATTGACCTAAAAAAAAAAAAAAACTCGGGTCGCAGTGCCAAACCCTGCCGACAATATAGTGTATTTGCTAATACAGGCATTGTGGCATTATTATGTGAACAGTGAACTTAAGTTTGTTTTTTGACAAAATAAAAAATTTTACCCCTTAATACATCCCTTAAAATAATTAAATTTTTCTAAATTTCAATATTAGACCTGGATTTTATCATTACCTGTACACCCAATTAAATACACCCTTCCATAAGTAAATCCGTATCAACAAACTACTGTTTTCATAAAATTTAAAAGTCCGGTCCTGTCGGGCCGATTTTATTAAAATTTTAGCAGCACATTTTAATCTTTACTAAAGAGTTAAATTTCAATTTTGAAACGATTCTGACAATTTTTTCGGTATTTTTGGGTCCAAAAACTTTTTGGAACCCCTAAATACAACCCTTAAAATGGTCCAATCGGGCCCATTTTAAATAGGCTTCGTGCGGTGATGGATTCCAACGTGTCTACCAAATTTCGTTAAAATCAATTAACTCTTTCGAAAGTTATTGCGCGCACACACACACACAAATATATAAACATTTTCAAAAATGGTGCCAAAGTGTTCAGGAGGCTATGAAACGTCGAGAAATTTTGGTCCTATCCCTAGGTCCCGCCATCCGACCGACGCCAATAGTGTATGTGCCATATTATGGCAAATATAATAAGTTAAGTGGGTCTGATAAAAAAAAGTTGAGTACAGGTCTGATAAAAATGGCGCTCTAAAATTCTCCGTTCGGTTCGTATGTATATATAGGAGGATAGAAAAGAGTATTAAGTCACAGATAGACTCCTTTCACCCGATCTATGAGATACCCTCGGGATGACCAACAAGATGTCGACTCGTCACCATCTTTCTCACACCATTCGAATGTTGTATGCGCGACCCGACCGAAGCGCGACGTCAATTTGTGCGAAGATCAAACAAGGTCGTCGGTCGAGGTCATTGGCTGTACATAGATTTAATATTTAATGTTTATGGAATTCTTCACCTACGGTACTGAAAAAAATGTGCTGCATCTACCCGAATACCTACTACTATACAGTGAATTTCACTTAAGACGCAACATAGACGAGGACAGTGTGGTGTAACGGTGTAGCGCAGTGGAATTTTTTGATAGTTGTTCGTGATTAATAAAATTGGTAGATATTATTTTTAATAAAAGTATTTATTGTAAAATAACTGTAACTGTAATATAATTTATAATTTGTTAATTATAATTTATCTGAATTCTCTTTGCAAGATTAATTTTATTCTGGCGACGGCTGGTCAGAATAATATTTTAATTTATCTTGGTGTGTTGAATATTATATTTGAACTAACTAACTATTTCTTTTGATTTTTTAAAATTGACGAGAAATGAATGTAAGGATGCCAGCGACCTTGCATAATAGTATATTTGATAATCTTTGTAAAATTGGCGTTATGTCACTGTACAGGACCGGCATCGTTACAACGGTTAGCGTAGCTGTCGTGGATTCGAATCCGACCTCAGCTCATAGAAATTGTGATGTCATTTAGTTTTAAGAGAATTGTTATTTAAATTCTATAGAATTATCGCTAGGCACTTGGTAGAACATGATTGAATAAAAATTAATAAACAAACACTTGAAAAATTCTACACATTTATTCATCTCAACGATCGTTTCGAGCTTCTAACACATCATAAGGAGGTTTACTTTAAAACTATAAAACGTTTAAAGTAAACTCCTGATGATGGGTTAGAAGCCTGAAATTATCGTTGAGATGAATAAATGTGTAGAATTTTTCAAGTGTTTGTTTATTAATTTTTATTCAATTGTTATTTAATGTATTTAAGGTACGCTAATGACCTAAATTGTCGACGCGTCTATAATCTACAATAAATAAATAAAATAAATTGCAACATCCACCGAACAGTTAAAAATACATAACTAACATTAAAAATGGTTGGATTAAATTAAAAATAGCTCCAATACAGGCCTTTATATTTAAAGAAAATATTGAGAATACATATGTGTACAAAATTTCAAATCGATCGGATACGTGGAAGTCCTTCAAAATTGACTTGCAAGTTTTGACCTAAACAAACACACAAACTAACTAACAACTAACTAACCGACATACATTGCAAGTTAAATAAAAGCTTGTAAAAAAAACTTTTTAACAAAAAAAAAATCTCCTTCAAGAAGCCACTAAAAAGAGGGAAATAATGAAATTTTGAGGTCTGCGCCAATTTAATAAAATATGAAGTCGATTAAAAAATATAGTATAGTGATTGATATCTTCTTTTTAACCAACTTCATATTTTATTAAATTGGCGCAGACCTCAAAATTTCATTATTTTCCTCTTTTTAGTAGCTTTTTGAAGGAGGTTTTTTTTTTGTTAAAAAGTTTTTTATTTTTTACTTTTTAGTGTCAAAAAGTGACATTTATCTTAAAGGAATCACACGCCGTTACTCACTTTTATTAAACCGACTTTCTTACGCTGTCTGATGTGTCAAAAAGTGACATTTATCTTAAGGAATCACACGCCGTTACTTACTTTTATTAAAATCAGCCGAACTACTGAACCGATTTTGATGACCAATCTGAAAGTATATCCTTTCAAATAAAAAAATATTTTTCAAAATCGGTTCATAAACGACGAAGTTATCCGCGAACATACATAAAACATAATTACATAAAAAATATATACGGTCGAATTGAGAAACCTCCTTTTTTGAAGTCTGTTAAAAATAGAAAGAATTGACATCCTGTAAATTATTTAATAGTCAAAAATAACCAAAATACCTATTTATGTCGAAGTTAACACAATTTTATTAAATTAATAAATATGCAAATATGAAAAAAATATAAAAATATTTTTGTTTCAGATCCCCACAAAATACATAAATGACGGTCTTAGAAACGCCTAAAAGTGGATATCCGATGTAAGTTTCAAATTTTTATTCAACTTGTGTTCTCTCAATATCGTAGCATATATTTATTTTTTCGATTCCCGATATCGTATCCTTTTAAACAGGAGTCATATTCCTCAAAGGAGAAAATATGGCTACATAAATAATAACTGCCAGAATTATAAATTTAGAAGTTGGGAACAGCTGCGTATCACGTCTTACATAATCATTTCTAAGAAATAACAACCTTTTACATGAAAACTCGCCAAGTTTTTAGTATGTAGTTATCGGAAATAGCAACAACTCAAAAAAATAAATATAAATACAGTCGACTCTTTCTAAGAACGACAGATTTTTTTCTTAAGACTATCAACAGCTAGGATTATTTGGACCAATTCACATTTTTGATTTATTATTTACTAGCAGTGGCGTACTAAGGGAGGGGCGGAGGGAGGGGGGCTCGCCCCGGGCCTCTGATCCTAGGAGACCTCCAAATCTCGAGAAGTCCTTAATCAAATCCCAAACAAGGCCAAAATATGTTTAGTAAGTAAGAGGTAGTTTGGAGTTGGAGGCCCCATACGTATACAAAATATAAACGTAGGTAGTTCGTTTATTATAAATATTTGATTTTTTTTGTCAGCCATATATTATGTTCGATTTTAGTGTTAGTTTGTCATTAAGAATGTTGTGGCTTTATATATTTCATATTCTTCGAGGGTGTCCATGTGTTTTAGTTTACCTTTACAGCAAATATGTAATGGAATAAAATTTGTTTCAAAATCGTGATATTCATGATTTTGTGAAATTATATGTTGGGCGTATTTTGATTTAGCATTTAACAACTTTCTTTTAGGGAGATGTTCTTTGAAACGTTCTTCAAAAGGTCTTCCAGTTTGTCCTATATAGAATCTGCCTTTTATTTATTTATTTATTGTAGATTATAGACGCGTCGAGATCTAAGGTCATTAGCGTCTTTCAACTACACTAAATAACAACTAACTTAAAACTAAATAACATCACTAAACATCCAAGAGCGCAGGTGGGATTCGAACCCACGGCAGTCCAGTCTAGAGGTTGCGGCGCCAAGCATGCTAACCACTAGGCTATACTGCCCCCTGAATCTGCCTTTTGAACGCACATGTGGCAAAAGCAAACATAATTTTAGAATTGACGATGGGCGTAAAATAACACGGGCCAGCACTGTTCAACTGTGGGCATTGACTTTGCGTGTTGGGCAATATTAGTGTTACATTTATAAAGACGTTGTACATACGAATAAATAGATACTTATTGTTGACTGTTTGTGAACGTGTGAAGGTCAAAGTCGATCTATGTTTAGGCCAGCGACCGTATGTCACATTGGGGCAGGTCGCATAGCGTAGCGAACGCGCGCTTTGCCCCACACGCCAAACACATTATAGGCACTCTACAAACAGCCAATTGTTCTCAAACTTCATAGCGCTATAAACTTTAAAACAGAACTACCTATATAGGATATTTTTTGTCATACCCACTACAAAATAGCTACTTTCGATGTATGTATAGCGGCCTGAGTCATTTAACAGGCAGGTGTGCGGAAAATATTTTATTTTCAGGCTCTGTTAGTTTATAAACAATTTTTTGGGATCAAATGTCGTGGGATCACTTGTCGTGGTATAAAATTGCTGGGATCAAATGTCATGGAACCGAATTAAATATTTTATCTGCACAATGCACTAAGTTGTCGAGCGTTAGTAATCTACAATCTAACCTAAAATATGTACCACATGGCAGGTTTTGTCTTGATAACGACGATATTTGATGCGTTATACACTCTGTAAAAATATTGTATAAGTTTTTCAGTGTTTTGGCCAATGAACTATACGCGTATGACATTGAAAAAGTTTTTAAGCACGTGTACGACTTTGAAATAGGCGTGAAAAACATTGATCTACTGATTGAAACAAGTATTGTGAAACTGGTAACTAAAATAAACACAACCGAAAACAAACATTTCTTGTTCCTCTCCAAAGCTTTTAATATTTTTATATTCTCTATCTATTAGTGATGCGCGTATTCGAGATGTTTTAGTCGATTGTGACTCTCGATGGTTGTCACTTAGACTCGATTGTTAAGTTTTATAGTTCACCGAGACCGAGTCGCATAGTACTGAATCGTATACTGTCGAGAGCCACGTAATATACAATCGTTCATCATTAAAATACTGTAGTCGAGTCGATGGTCGATTGTGCAGTAATCGCGTAATACGAATTCAATAGTGAAGATATCACAGAGGTGAGTACCGACTGAATAGTGTGAACAGTGAATAATCAACGAGTCGCGTGAACGTCAGTCGACTAGCATATAACCTTGAATCGCGATTATATGTATTCTCATTCGCTGCTATTGCTATAACCTATGTGGCAAATAATCGGCTTGAACAATCGAACATTTCGATTGATCAAACTCCGAGTCGATTGTGGACTCGATTGTTATTATGAACGATTGCAATAATTGTTTCGATTGTAAAAACATCTCGTATCGCCCATCACTACTATCTATACAACCGTAGAAGAAGAAAGTCACGTGGCGTTGGTGTAGATTTATTTTTATTAAAAAACTGTTTTCAGAGATAAATGTAAGAAATGTTTTTTTCCAATAAATATTTTTACGGAGAATAGGGTCGTCCCACATCTTTTCTTAAAGTTGGAATCTAGAATACAAATAAAACTTAAAACAATTTTTTTTAATTCCCAAAAGTGTGCATAGATATTATATAACTTAGCTAACCTTCTAAATCCATTCATTGTTAAATTTACAACCGTATTTTAAACTCAAATTACAATACAATTATTTGTGTTTAAAAGGGGTCTGCACTTCATCCATTTCAAGAAATGGCGCCACCATATGTAATTTAACCCAATTTTTCTTACAACATAGCAGCTTTTATATTGAAATTACAGTCAATTTGTGTGATCAGTAAGATTCTATAGATGATATTCCTGGTAATAAACACTTTTGGGTTCATGCAATGATATCAATAAAAGTAGAAATTGAGATTGAATTTGAAATATTTTTTTCAATGAAGGGGCATTTTGAGGCATTTAATACCTGAATTGGTAGGCAACAAATGGATAAGCTGAAGTTCAAGACGAAATTGTTAATAATAACAGCAGAATGTTGAATTTTTAGTCACTCATAACAGATACTGTAACTGTGGCTGCTATAAATAACTAAAAAAGTGTAGCTATTGTCTAAGAGAGGGCGCCTACATCGGTATAAATGTCAGTTTTGAATTTCGTGTTCAGTTCGTGTTTTTCAAATGTTTTGTGATTGATTTTGTTTCAAGCATCGATGCTGTAAAGTCGATGCGGTAAAGTGTAAGCCTGCAGGGGTGACGTCAGACGTGCATTGGTTCATGTTCGTTCAGAGTTCTCTATATGCTAGTAGGCGAATTAGGTACTCAAAATATTTCTAAAATTAAACTGTTAAAAATAATGTAAATTTTAATTAAAAATTCTAGAAGTTTTTATTAAGTCTTTCTTCCTAAGATAAAGTTTACATATATTTGCAAAATGGACATGAAAAGTGATTTAATAGTTAAAAATAATGTTACATTTAAAACGACGGCAGCGCCTCTAAAGGTTTTTAACGGCAACTTCTGTCTGTACCCGCGATACAGACATACCCGTTTTCTTATTCATCCCCAGGTTTCAATCTAAGAACTACTGGAAGTATCATTTGAGTTTTCAAACTAAAAATATGAATTGGTTTTATGCTCAGATAATCTTGTCTGTCCGCGTGGACATGGATAAAAATTTTGTTCCATTTGATAAAATAATGAGTAGGTACGCCATTGGAACTCGACATGCTATACCAGTGTCATATATCTAGTGGTCTACTTCCTTTTGTAAGATATAACTATCTCTCTAACATGATATTTGCTTTTATTAAATGTTATTACTGCTTTAATAAAAATTACAAAATGGAAAAGAGAAAATTTAATTTAATTTTAATTAATTTTCTTGGAATTTTCTTCTTATTGTATCATCTTTATCCAACTTGGACTGAATCTTGCGAATAAACTGTTTGCTACTTGTGTTATTATTTGATACTTTAATTAGTAAGTACATACTGCAATTTCGTGTTTATTTTTATGAAATTAAGAACGTAATTATCACAACACTAATTTTATTTTATCCACAATAATTATAGATATACATTAAATGTGAAGTTTGATAGTTTTTTCAAGGCCACCAGCAGCCAGGGTCATTTGGGCCTAGTACCAATTAATAGTTCCAATTTAGGTATTATTTTTTTTAAAATAAATTGAAAATTCCAAATCATATTTTTACTGCGAACCGGGGGCTTGTATTAGAGGTAGACATGGAAACGCCATATATAAACAATGGCATTGCTACACGCTCGGCTATTCTCAACCCCTTGAAGTTTAATATCTGCAATTAGGTACATAAGTATATAGAAAATGTTCAGTTTCAACCAATTATTAAAATTAGAATACTAAAATATATTTTTATTCTAATAAAGGATTTTACAAAACAAATCTACCAATATTTTATTTATTTATTCATTTACATTTTTATTGTAATTTTATCTTCATCGGGATTTAAAAAGCATTAATGATAAAATGTGGAAACTTTGTCACACACACATATAATATCACAAATATGGTACTGAAAACAAAAATGAAACATTTTTTTATAAAAATAACGCTTCCAAAATACTATTTTTATTATTAACTAAAGGCTATCGACCTAGGTTCTGTCTAAGAATCTAAACCATCCCGGGGGCAGTGTAGCCTAGTGGATAGCGTACTTGGTACCAGCCTCTAGACTAGACTGTCGTGGGTTCGAATCCCACCTGCGTTCATGGATTTTTTATGATGCTATTTAGTTTTAAGTTAGTTGTTATTTAATGTAATTTAAGACGCTAATGACCTAAGTTGTCGACGCATCTATAATCTACAATAAATAAATAAAAATAAAATAAACTATACTCCCTCCCTCCGTTTGGGGTGTTCTCACCAGTTCGCACAATTCTGACTAAGCACTCTTTTAGTACTACCTACCTAATTTTAAGAAATCAAATTGGTTTGTTTAATATTCGCGGGTAAATTCAAAGTGGCTGATCTCTAAATAGTCGTTAACTGAAATTAATTAATTCTAAGCGGACGCTAATGACCTCTGTTGTCGAGCGTCTATAATTTCCAATTCATTCAATTCTAACTCGAAACTAGTATGGCCGCTGCTGAATGTCAGAGCCTTAGTCCATAGATGTAGAAATGGACAACTAGAATCAAGTACTCTAGCACCTTCTTAAATACACCTCACTCAACGTTTTTCATGCATGTCACTTTCACTTAGTCCAATGTATTTCCATAAATCGATATAATTTAATACATATAAACTGTCAAGTTTTGTTGAATCTGTCAAAACATGGATCCAGAGTGAAATAGCGTTGCTAGTCCATAGTTGTATTGTCAAAGGTCAGAGCAGGTGGGGAACTCCATTAACTTGTTAAAATTGTAAGTTCATCCCCCTTAGAACATTGCCCATGCTGCCATAGTTCGATTTAATTGGCAATACATTTGGAATCGCTTTTTTAATTTAATTTTTTAAATATTTCCTTTCTACATGTAATACGTTCTGACACTCTTGGTATATAATAAGCTAAATATACATATAGATAGAAGCAAACCATGATCCACTTCTACCCAGAGCAAGTTTATAATTACAATATAGAATAAAAGACAAGTACTCACCCTTCAAGAGGGCTGCCAAGGAAGGAGTTGTAGGTGGGATGGATTACTCACTACTGTTCATACAGACAGTTCAAAAATATAATTATAACAAGCCGTGAGGTGGGTCGTTTATTAGGACTAAAGTACGACCCTTGAGGTCCACACGACGAACTTCCCAGTTTGATAAATATTTAATAATTATAATTAAATTAGATATTACACAGAAAAGTAATCATTTTCATCATTAAAACATAATTATTATTTATTTTTAACAATAATTTAAAAAAAAAAACGGCTGAACCGATTTTTTATAAAATTTATGTCGGATCAAAATGACGTTAACACGCCTCGATTGATACCCTTGCGAAGTTGATATAATTTTTTATTCGCGAGATATTGTGTAAAATCTACTTTTTTGGAGTCTATTTGGTTAAGAAAAAAGAACGGCTGAACCGATTTTGAAAAAATTTCTTTCAGATCATATTTACGTTAATACGCGTCGATTGGCACCCTAACGTAGTCGATATCATTTTTCATTCTCGAGATTTCGTCTTAGAAAGAAATGGACACATACGTACTTAAATACGTACACACACACACATACACATACACACAGACATCTTTCTAAAAATAGTATAGTGACCTTGAAACATAAAAATGTGTTATACCTAGATTTGGATTTCGATTTTTGGACCCATTACAATAACTTCCAATGAGAAGTTAATAATAATATTCGGGCGGATACTGTAAGGTATTAGTAGATTATATCTAGATGCGTGATGGGGTATAATACTGACGAGTTAGTAACATTATGTTAAAACGAGTGACAACGAGTTCTGAGACCAAAATAAGCCGATTTAAGCAAACTTACCTTCCTACAAAATTGCTTATAGTTTGGGCGCTATACGACCCTGAAGTTACAATTTTGAAATCGTTTTTTTGTTATAAAATTAAAACGGCTTGTGCGATTTTGCTAAAATTTGGCACGTTGACATAGTTTTATGGAACAAAAACCCATGTTAAAATTATGATTAATATTAATCCATAGGCGTAGAAATCGGGTTTTTTAATATTTTAACATTTTAAATTTCTACGCCAAAAGGGGTTTAAGTATAAAATTTAGATTCAGTAACTTATTTGCTACAAAAAATGTACTCTTAATAAGATTCGAATACTCCCATAGTTTTTGAGAAATTTGTATTTTAATAATTCGCAGTAATTTTTACAAAATTAAGTAAGGTTACTAAAACATGAATAGAAATAAATAAACATATCATTTTTCGAGACTTCTCGTTACCGAGACGAGAATGTCACCATCGAGAAAGTAACACGACAAGAGTTACAAAATTTCTCGTTTACGAGTTTTTTTCTTGTGAACACATACAAAATGTAATTGAAAATTTTTTTTTTTTTTTGAAAAATTGTTTCGAAACATATTGGAAAAAATCATTTTACCAACCAGTGGTCACAGTCAGGATTCTAACCTGAACCTTTCCACTTTCGCGGCGGAATGAGCTGCTTTCCAACGAAAACATTTTTCAATTGCATTTCAGCCGTATAAAACTATTATTTATCACAAAATGTAATATTACAATCAACCTGAAGTTAGTAATCACTAAGCGAGGAAAGGATCAGGAAGTCTGGGAAGCCCCGTACATATCGCGTGATGGCCGTTGTACAACGTCTGTCTGTCGGTATGTAGTTGGGAGTTTAAGAGCAAGCAAGAGCGAACTGTTGGCCAACTTTTCGAGGATTATCTTTCACTAACAATGAACAAGAAAAGTTGTATGATGCAATGTTAGAGTACCTACATGGATAAATGGTGTGAGATGTCTGTACCCTTTAACGACCATTTCCAATATGGACGGGACCTCTATCTGTCATTTTTGAAGTGAAAACTTCCTGAGTAGTGAACGAAAGTGAACCGTCACGCTTCGGGTCGGTGACGCTGAATCGGGTTTACTCGACTCAAACACGAAAACGTATTTGTAGTATGCTGGTAATAAATTGTTTGTAGTTCATAAGTGCGCTAACAGATGACACTAAAACTTATTTGAAAAGGTTTTTGTAGTGTGTTGGTAATAAGTTATTTGGAGTTCATAGGTGCGCTAATAGATGACACTAAAACTTAATTACGTTACGTCATTCGATTATGTAAGACTACTTGATTCGTGTGAACTCTTAATTTTAATCAAAATTAGTTGATTCTGAAATAATTGATTATGGTTTTGTCAATCGAAAAATAATATTTTTTTATCTGTCTATACGCGCGGTATAATAAAATGATAACTGGTGTACGTGTTGTTATAGCATCACGAAAAAACAACTGGACTGATTTTTATAAAACTTTGCAGTTCTATACCTTATACGCTGGGTCTTTACCTCCATTTAGATTTGTCACGATATTTCTCATAGGGGATTAACAACGAGCGAAAATAGTGAATTGAGTGAAACTAGCGACATCAGACGGGATTTGATATTACTATAAAGTATCATTGGAAGTTAGTTTGGTAGCATTGTTTTTTCAAGAAAACAAGGGATCTGCAGGTATGCGGACTGTCAAAATTGTTGTCCATAATTATTTTACTAATAATTTGTTTAAAAAATGTTAATTGGCGTTGAATTATTAACTTCCCATTGGAAGTTATTGTAATGGGTTCGAAAATCTAAATCAAAATGTATAACAAATTTTTATGTTTCAAGCTCACTACACTATTTTTAGAAAGATGGCTGTGTGTGTATGTGTGTACGTACGTACGTATGTGTCCATATCTTTCTAAGACGAAATCTCGAGAATGAAAAATGATATCGACTACGTTAGGGTGCTAATCGACGCATATTAACGTAAATATGATCTGAAAGAAATCTTTTCAAAATCGGTTCAGCCGTTCTTTTTTCTTAACCAAATAACCTCCAAAAAAGTAGATTTTACACAATATCTCGCGAATAAAAAATTATATCGACTTCGTAAAGGTGTCAATCGAGGCGTGTTAACGTCATTTTGATCCGACATAAATTTTATAAAAATCGGTTCAGCCGTTTTTTTTTTTTAATTATTGTTAAAAATAAATAATAATTATGTTTTAATGATTATATTACTTTTCTGTGTAATATATAATTTATTTATTATTATTAAATATTTATCAAACTGGGAAGTTCGTCGTGTGGACCTCAAGGGTCGCACTTTAGTCCTAATAAACGACCCACCTCACAACTTGTTAAATATCGTAGTGTTAAATTTGAACATACGTTTTTAGTGTTATTTGGTTGTTACGTAGGTACTTTACAAGGGTTGTCGCTTACGGGAAATTTTATAAATTATCATGATATTAATATATCAAAAATAACAGCAGCAGTTCGGAAAGCACGTGAGCACGCCGGGGGCTAACTGGTTAAGTAGATGTCTGTGGGTGTTGTTTGTTAGATGAGGCGTCAGACGACGAGCACGACATGTATTAAGTGTAAGTTGTTTGTGAGCTTGTTTAACATTCTTGTAGAAAATTAAACGATGTGAAAATTTCATTATCTGTAATTCAGGAAAAAATAAACAACAGTGTCGTCATGAAGCTGTGATTTTTTTTTGTCTAAAATTACGAAGCGAAGCAATCTTTATAATCTCTACGGCAGTAATCCCCAAACTTTTCCATCCTGCGCCATGTCCAATTTTTATTGCGCTTCCCAAGAAAAACTGTTCTGTTATGAGATTAAGCGATGGAATGAACATTTCGATTATGGCCGGGCTAGGAGTTCGGTCGTACAGCTGCAATTTTTGATGTGTCGGGGGTCCCGAGACCCACACCCTTTTTTTTTAAGTACTAGAGGCACGCAACTTTTAACACCGTGAAGGAGTTCACCGTAGATTGTGGCCAGGGTACCTGTCTCAGAATTTGAGGGCAGATTTCCAGATACTTAATACATAATAGATTCCCGGAGTCAGTGGAGTTTTATGCAAAGCAAAAAACGAATGGGGTGCTGGGGGGATCCAAAAAAACGCTCGCCGGGGGATGTTCGTACAATGGCGTTAAACGCGGGGTGAAGAGACAGATAACAAATTGTATGCCGATGTTCTCTATAGAGTCCAGTCACCCTAGGTACTTCTCCGAAGGCGTCTCGTCACCCAGTTTGAAAACCACTGGTCTACAATATTCAAATTATGTATTTTTACGTATAAAATAAGGAGATAATCGTATTATTTTAAAGGACGCGACTTTTCCCGTACCTCTAATTATATTTTCCTTATACAGTGAATATAGTTAAAAATACTTCCACGTTTTACGTAGATATACAGTCGACGTCTTCTAAGAACGCTTCTAAAATCGCTCTTTCTTAGTAATAAATCGTTATCCACACCAAAGACGCAAAGAGTTTTTCAGTCAAGTTCCTCTAGTTTTCGCATACTACTCTTCTTAAAGACATTTTAGTAGTCAGCTCTTCACCTCATGTACATTACTTCGACAATCACAAACCTCCTCTTCGGAGCACCACGATCCACCCTGTCTATAAATAACTTAACACGACCTCAGATGTTGAGCGTCTATAACCTACAATCTATCTAATAATAACCTAACACGACTAGCGTCGTAATCTAGTAGGCAATTCGATGTATTTATGTTGGATTTGGAAGGAAAATAAAGCTCACAAAAAAGGCTGAACAAAAAAAAAATGTTTCCAATTGCAAAATATTCTTCTGTATGCTGTCGTCACAGTCTATAATTTACGCACGCCTAGCTATACTCCCGTATGGCATAAAATGTCGCATTATTGTACGTGTGCTATATATATATTATTTTAAGTATCCGACTAGAGGGTCGAAATGTTGTACATTTCAAATATGTGTTACAAAAAGAATATTTTGAGTCAAGAGAAAATCCCTGATGACTATCTTTTGCTTTTTATATAGGTACCACAAATATCTCTATTTTTAATAAACTAGAATGATTTATTAAAAAAATTTCCCTTTTCGTTATTACCTCCATTTTAACAGCATGAAAAATATAGATTTATATTAAATTAAATTGCAGCTTAGATATTATTATAAAAGAGTACATGTAGGGTAACTTACAAAGTGCCATTTCAGGAGACTAGAGCTTTCTTATAAGCCGTTGTATTTTTATCGTCGTGCCAAACCCCACACCCATTCCCCCTCCCCCTCCTAAAAAACCCCTCCTAGCCTATTTATCCCACGCAACCTTTCAACGTCCCACAGTATATAGCATAAATCACACTTAGCGCTTCACGTTCTGACCAATTTCTTTCATCGGTGCCGCTTAAGTTTGATTATAAAATTGATTTATCCGATGCTTTTATTAGATTTTCATCTGCTGTGGAAAAACTTTCTCTCTCTTTTTTTATTGGATCATTCATTTAACTTAAATTGTTTTAAAAACTTCAGTAACTTTTTATAATCTTGTTTCTTAATCTCATATTTTTTCTAAAATTATTTTCGTTAACGTTGATCCCTCTGAATAAAATTAAACGCCAATTAGTATGGTCGACCATATGCGATTCCATATCGTCCTCTATCTTACGTAGCTTGTATTTACATTTTTAACTTTTATAGAATAGACATCGACCACTTGACACTGTGTCTGAGATCTTAACATAGTTACACATGCTGTGTTTTGTTTCGTATGTCAACCACTTCCGAATATTTCCGTTACATCTAATATTTCAAAAATGCCAACTCAGTATGAGACATTGGACGTTATTCACGCGTCAAAAGTACGATTTCTCGGCGAACAGCAGTAGGAAAAAGTTTTGTGTTACATCCGTTTCTACCGCAGCTGAAGTCGAACTCAGTACTAGTGTTGCCGTCTAGATCTAGACTTTCTAGACTCTTGTCTTGTCTAGATTTTCAAGACAAGACTTGCTTTATCTAGATCAAGACTCTTGCCAAAACTCTAGACAATTTTCAAGAGTATAGATAAACTAAGTAGTAGAGTGCTCGCGGTGAAAGATGAAGCCAGGCACGTCATCAATAATATGCTAGTGAACGCCTGCTTGCCCACAGACAGTGCCGTGTACACAAAACTGCACATTGGGTTTTATGACGTTAAATACAATTTTGGCTAACTGCTCATGGATCTCCAAAACAGCCAATAGCAAGCTAGAAGGCGGGCGCAATGCATTCACGTTACTATGACGCGGTGACTTCATCTTTCGCCGCGCGAGGTCTAGTATGTAAAGGTTTATTTTACCTACTACTACTAATCTAGACTTTTGAAAATAATCTAGAGTCTTGATATTAGACAAGAGTTTGTTAATCTAGACTTAGACTTAGTGAAGTTTTGATATTTCAAGACAAGACTTAAGTGAAGTCTTGTCTTGATATTTCAAGACAAGACAAGACTTTGAAAGTCTTGTCTTGTCTTGTCTAGACGGCAACACTAAACTAAGTACCTTCCGCGACTTCCTAATACAGTTACCACTACTTTACATGTTCTGTAAACTTTTTTCAAATAAAACGGCGACTGAAATTGGATATTTTTACACTGATTCACGACTGCAGTATAATGCCTTACACTATTCAAATATTTACAAGCCTCTTCAAACATTCTGTAGGCTCACTGTCATAAAATTCCATTTGTATATTTGCATTGCAAGCTGAAGAGGTTTTCTGTATGAAAAAAACTTACGTGAAAGATATTATATAATATAGGCCCGAAGTATTTATATAGGTACTTACCTATTTCCCTGTGTACTAGCAGTAATCATGGAGGCTTTTGAACTCGGTTCTCGCGCGTCTTTAATTTACAATGTCTGTCTAAGTAATCCTGGAGAGGAAGGTAGTATAGCCTAATGAATAGCGTACTTGGTACCGCAGCCTCTAGACTATACTGTCGTAGGTTCGAATCTCACCTGCGCTCATGGATGTTTTGTGATGTTATTTAGTTTTAAGAAAGTTGTTATTTAGTGTAGTTGAAAGACGCTAATGACCTGAGATGTCGACGCGTCTATAATCTACAATAAATAAATCCTGGAGAGGTGTTTGTCAGAGCCGTGCTAATATAGGTTAGGCCGGGATAGTTCCGGACATGTATATAGCTCCAGGAATCACGTCGTCAGCCGAAAATGTTTCCAATCGGTCATGGAAAAAAATACATCCAATTTTATTTATCTTATAAAATCAAATGTTCGTAGAATATAATAAATAAAATACTTGTCATTTTACTTTTTTATATTTTAAATTGTTATCCAATACGTATATATGTATTTTCATTATTAAAAATAAATAAATAAAATAATAAAAGCCTTCGGGATTCGATTTTGGGCATGGCGTTTGTATTTGTTGGTAGCCCCGTACTTTTTCGTAGGCCACCTGGCTTACTGTGTCTGAGACCTTAAGCTATAGATACTGTTTTGTTTCACATGTCAACTACTTCAGACTATTTCCGTTACATCTAATATTTCTAAAATACCACCCCAGTATGAGATATTAGACGTTATTCATGTCAAAACGCAACTGTATTACCTGAAAATATAATATTGTTACAAAACTGTTCTCTGAGTTGGCGGAATAAATATTTATTTACAATAATTAAAAATACAATAACAATAAATGCAACAACGGAAAGTCAATTCTAACAATAAAAACACTTGAACGGTAATTATTGAACTAAACGAGTCACTTAAATAACACTTAACTATATACAATTGACTATACTAATATTTATTTTATCAGGTGAATTTATATCACGGTATTTATATCAGATTTATTTCGCTGTTCAACACTGTCACAGTACAATCTACACTGACTGATTCAACACGACACACTCCTGTTTATATACCTGCGTGCGGTGTACGCTCAGTGCGTCCTCGTATCCTCTAGCGTTGTCTGGAATCTTCGATACCATTCCACGCTTTACTACTGTGACCTTTCTTTCTCGTGGTTTCTATTGGAGGCAGTGGCGTAACATCTTGGGGTTTGCTACAATATAGTTGAGTCATTTTGCGTGATTTCGCATTTACGTCACAAAATAAATATAGGAGTATAGATCAAAAGAACGAAAGCGAACAACATTATATAATCCTAAACAAATACACACCACAAAATACGGAATCACTCGAGTTGAAGATCAACAAATGATCACTGTAGATACTATCTACAGCGGAATCTCACCTCCTCGTTTTCTTTCGAATTATTTAAAAATTGGAAAAGCTTTAAATTACAATTATTTGCAAAATCAACATTAGCACTTAAAATAGGACGTTCGTCTATGTAGTTTCGTTTCGGGTTTTTTTTTGGGGAATTTTATAGATAAGTGTGCAAGCTTTCACGGCCGGCATTGTTCCAAGTCTTCATGGTTTCCGGGCTTGTAGGCCGTGGTCCGGTGGTATTTCTACCTGACGTTTCGTCTACAACTGCGGTAGACATTCTCAAAGGCGATGTGGCAGCGATCGAAGTGTCCTCCTTGGCGGCTCACAGGTCAGTGTGTCAGTGACTGGTGTCCTCCCTTCTTTTATGCCTAGTACCAGTGTGTTCTCTGTTCGGTCGTAGTCCGTCTCTCTATAATTGGTCAACTGCGCAGTGTGTAGTGGTGGGGGTGAGTTCTCTACTCGGTCGTATCCCGTCCTTGTACGATTGGTCATTGGTTTTGTATGTCGGAGTGCTGGTGTCCAGGTTTTACTGAGATTGAGGCCTTTATCTTTTGAACCGATTTTAATGAAACTATCCACTAAGATCTAAACTTAAAGTGATTCGAAAACCATAGCTCCCTCAATACGCGTTTTTAGGAAAAAAAATTTTTTTGTTCCTGAATTCATCGTATCAATTTTGCGTCATACTTTTGAAACACCCTGTGTGTTAGTATTGATTATTTTACATCTGAACATTTTTCCAAACTGTGTCGAATGTATGGGAAACAGATATAAGTGACACACTCTATATTATATTAAGGTTCACGTGAGTATCTCTACAAGTGACATTTTATTTATAACACAGTAAAAAGAAAAATAACATGTTTGTACATCCTCTTGTTACAAAGGCTGAATGTTGGCCCTGAAGGGAAAGGACAACAAGTCCCTAAGGAAATCGACACATACAAACATACAACTATACAGTGCCATGTTTAGTATAAGAAGGGCGTAAGTGACATTAAGAAATTATTGATGTTTTAGGACCGTTTAAAACGTTAAAGTTTTCAGCTTAAAAAACTTGAATCGTGAGCATAAAAAATATTTAACCAAAAAATTACACAAATAACTTTGTAAAACGACACAATTTTTTTACCGAATGCAGCCAGCATTTCTAGTATAGGGAATTTCGATTTTTTTGGCACTAACCCCAAACATTTCTGCTGGACTATCGCAAAGTTCAGTGTGATATTCAACCCTCCTTGGACAATTGTTCAAATTTTTTTAGGTTATATGGAGTTCGAATCTGAATGTTTACACATCTATTGAGAGTACAGGGGACTTCGTTCTTTTTCTTTTTTGTTAAAACCTCTAAACGCTAAGGTCTCTTGGTCTGTTTCTATTGAATTTCGGAATAGCTACATTCTTCTCGTACACCCAGCTTCTTTAATATACTTCTTAATATTTCCAATCGAGAAAATAAACCTTTACTATCAGCAACAGCCTAATTATCCGTCATTCGACTGCTCGAACTTTATATCACTAAAATAATTATAAAATAAATCCAAATAATTATTAACTTTAGTCGCCGAACACCATAGAAAAAATGTATCTTTTTCCACCACCTAGACCCGTCCTTCCACCATATGTATTAGAAAGTTAAAAACCAACACAGGAATCGTTCACGTAAGTGAATCCACGGGAAAAGATTAATATACAATAATTAAAAAGAGAGAGAGAGAGAAATTATAGATTATAGATGCTCGATAACTGAGATCATTAGCGTCTATCACTAAATAAATATAATACACCATGCAGGGCTTGAGAATGGCCGAGCGTGTAGCAATACTGTTGTTTACATGGCGTTCCTATGGTTCTTCTATTACAAGTCCCTAGTTCCCGGATTCTAGCCCGAGAGCTGGTAAAAGTGTCAATTGGATTTTCAATTTATTATTAAAAAAAATAATGAATAGAAAATATGAATTGGTGATAGGCCCAAATAACCTTAGCTGTTAGTGGTCTTTAAAATTTCAATTTCAATTTTCACCATGCAAAGGATTTTCGCCGTATAAAATGATGGATTTTTGTTTTGTAAACAAAAAATAAATAATGCATAGAAAAATGGTACAACTTTCAATGACACCCTGTATGGCAAGCGTTTATTGAACACTCGATCATTTTATTCAGCGATGTTGATGACGTTGGTGCGCTAACTCCAGTTAGTTCCAACTTTAAAGGAAAACTGAGTTTGTTAGAAAGGTAGTAACTAGTTATGTAGCTTTGAAAACTTCTGCAAACATTTTCAGCTCATTTACTTCATAAATATTACATTGCGCATGAAAATAAAAATATTGTTCGTTCAGATGCGTTATTTCATTTATTATTTACTAGCTATATCCGTGGCTTCGCTCACGTGCGTGCTGTTATCCTTATTAATATTATAAATGCGAAAGTATGTTTGTATGTCTGTTTGTTATCTCTTCACGGCTTAATCACTGAACCAATTTCGACGAAAATTGGCAAAGAGGTTCCTTCAAGCCCGACAAAGGACATAGGCTATAACTAGCTGACTCCGTCCGGGTACAAATCAGACTTTTTTATGTTACTTAACTGGAGAGTTGAAATTTAACGAGCGAAGCGAGTGAGTAATGTATTAATAAATCATAAATTCTGAACGGATAATATAAATCAAGCTTTACTGTGTCTGAAACCTTAACATAGATATATATTATGCTATGTCAACCATTTTCGACTACTTATTTCCGTTTCAGCTAATATTTCTGAAATGCCACCCCAGTATGAGACAAAATGTCCCCATTCAAAATTTATTTATTTATTATTTCAATGTTACCACAGACTAAAGAGAAAAATAAAACTCTCATAGTTTGTGTGAAAATTTAAAATTACATCCAACACGCGAATTTTTTGCTGTTTTCATATTTATACTTTTTGTATACATAGACTTTGTACCTACAAACTTCAACTTTGTATCAGAGCAGCTTTTCTTCCAGTCGTATTGTTTTGAAAACTAAAAATAGCTACGTAGAAAATAAATAATACACACTATTTTGCAACTGACATAATATTGTGTATATCAACATAATATATACAGAATCATATTATACCTATGTGTTACTTCTGAGCTCACAAAACAAAAGGACTTATGTTAAATCTGTTAGATTTTAACCTCAACTCCTTCAATACCATGCTGCAGACGATTGCATCATCACATATACAGGGGAAATACTATGACGCAAACGTTTACATAAATGAACTTTTAACAACGTACTGATGGCATTGCTATGGTTCCTCTATTACAAGTTCCCGGGTTCTAGCTGGTAAAAGTGTCAATTGGATTTTCAATTTATTATTAAAAAAAAAATAATGAATTGAAAATATGAATTGGTGCTAGGCCCAAATAACCTTAGCTGTTGGTGGTCTTTAAAACACAATTTAACAATTTAATTTAGCAACGTACTGTACCTACTAAGAGGCCAGTGTAGCCTAGTGGATAGCGTATTTGGTTTCGCAGCCTCTAGACTAGACTGTCGTGAGTTCGAATCCCACCTGCGCTCATGCATGTTTTGTGATGTTACTTAGTGTAGTTGAAAGACGCTATTGACCTGAGATGTCTCATGAGATGTGATTTAGTATTGAAATAGGTATACTCGTATATGGGGAAGGAACAGATTTCACTTTCGGGGCACTGTGTGAGTAAGTGGCAACTCAACCAGCCGGAAACTGGGAATTTCGGGTTCAAGTCCCGACAGTGGCTTCTGATTTTTTCCTTATATATCTTATAACAATCGTTTGACGTTTAACAATCATGATGGCATAATATGCTGACTGATATGTTAAGAAATACTATTCACTACCTAGTGGATGCCTTGCGGATTAAAACTTCATTGTTGAATTAATTAATAATTATTAAACTGAAAAACATTTGAATTTTACTTACCCGGCGGACCATAAAAAAAGTCCGCTTGTCGTCACTAGCCTGTAATGTGTCATTTTACGACCGGTATCCGTGTATGAAAAGCAGCTATTTTATAGGGAGTAAGACATAAAAATTTATTTATTTCTATAATATGCCAGAATGATCTTCGTAGTTTCGATATCTATTTTCTAATCACCCCCTGTATATTAGTAACGTAAAATATTGACCTACTCTAAAGTGTACATAAAAATATACATAAAATTCTTCTGTTGCTTACATTTTCGACAGTCACGATATCAAATCTCAGTGTACACTCGAGAACAGTGAAACCATGTCGGTGCAGGCATTCAAACTACACTGAGTTAAGGTACGTGCAGTACGGAGCTGGGATTCTAGATGGTAGCGTAGATCATAGCAGGGCTTGCTTAAATTAATGCATTGTCATATATGCGAGCGTACACAACGAAGCAGTCATTGTAGCAGGTATAAGCGCTATTACAAGAGCTGCTAGATACAAGAATGTATCTCACCATTCTTTCAGCGCGCTGACTTCTACAATCAACGTGTGACAACTGTCAAATGGCCGTTACGAGTTTCGCAATGGATGTGACTAGTTTAATAAGTGAAATTTTACCAGTTTTTTTAAAATTTGTTTCGAATTTTTTCTAAGACGTATTTAAAAGTGTTAGGTTCCATACGTAAATATTCAAAAAACCGGTTTGGGTAAAATTTTAATTCTTGGTGTAAATGATGAAATTCGCCATGTTTAGATCGTTTTCTATTAATAGGGTGGACATGATAGCTCCTACCCAAATTTCTATTTAAAATATACTACTTTGTAGCAGAAGAACACAAATATTCGTCTTCGCTATCTGACATTTCAAACGCGACTTAAGCTTGTATCAATGCTAGTATCAACGTATAAGCGCTTATAATTTCAGCCACCATCTACCATACATGCTACCACCTAGAATCCCAGTTGCGTACTGCACGTACCTTTACACGAATTGAGTTGAAGTCGCTTGTCAAGAATTTTGAACACTGTGTCACCCTAGTGCAGTGGAACTACTTGAACGTTGACAAAACATAACGAAATTATTCCCGTTCTATTTTTCTTAAAGATCAAAACAAAAAAACTCGGGTCGCAGTGCCAAACCCTGCCGACAATATAGTGTATTTGCTAATACAGGCATTGTGGCATTATTATGTGAACTTAAGTTTGTTTTTTGACAAAATAAAAAATTTAACCCCTTAATACATCCCTTAAAATAATTAAATTTTTCTAAATTTCAATATTAGACATGGATTTTATCAGTACACGCAATTAAATACACCCTTCCATAAGTAAATCCGTATCAACAAACTAGTGTTTTCATAAAATTTGAAAGTCCGGTCCTGTCGGGCCGATTTTATTAAAATTTTACCAGCACATTTTAATCTTTACTAAAGAGTTAAATTTCAATTTTGAAACGATTCTGACAAATTTTTCGGTATTTTTGGGCCCAAAAACTTTTTGGAACCCCTAAATACAACCCTGAAAATGGTCCGATCGGGCCCATTTTAAATAGGCTTCTTGCGGTGATGGGTTCCAATGTGTGTACCAAATTTCGTTTCAATCGATTAAGTCTGTCGAGAGTTATCGTGTACACACATATATATATATATATATATAAATATATATATAAATATATATATAAATATATACATATATATATATATAAACATTTTCAAAAATGGTGCCAAAGTGTTCAGGAGGCTATGAAACGTCGAGAAATTTTGGTCCGACCCCTAGGTCCCGCCATCCGACCGACGCCAATAGTGTATGTGCCATATGGCAAATACACTAAAAAGAAGAAGTATAACACCTTTCAAGTGCCAAATTTAAATTTTAAGACCGGATCTACTATAATCTAAACATAAATGCGAAATAAATTAATAACACACGCGGTGTTACAGTGCAGTATATAGGATTACGTCAGCATAACAGTTAGTTGCTGCTTTTGAAAAAATATATACTACTACATAGAGAATACCACCGAGTTCAATAACGTTTTCTTTGATGTTTCACATCTGTCGGGGGTCCCGAGACCCACACTCTTTTTTTAACTTGTGGTTCTCATCTGGGTGTATCTCCGTTCACTGTTCATTTGAGTAGAGGTTCTCCTGTAAGACACCTGAGTCTTGATAGAATATCATGTTAACGTCACATGAAGAATACTTTTCTAGAATAGTTTTGTATTACGTACCAAGCGCATATACTGAATGTATAATAATAATATTACATAATATTTGCAATAGTGTACTGTTACTTATTGAATTTGCAACACATATTTTGCTACGCGACACAGCTTAATTAAATATATCAGCTGCAACACTCGAAATGTGAAACGTAATGTGCGCATACATGCTGCGCAATCGTCCGCCATGTTCTTAGCAGGCACAGCTGCCCGTCATGACTCAAACTGTCGTGTCAGTCATGTATTACATATTTTTTTCGATGAACGTTCGTTAGATGAACATTTTTTTTATGATGGATGATTAAAAAGAACGCTGTGCTTTAAGTTCGGGTACCGATTAAAACTTTTTTTATATACTATTTAATTATAAGCCTGGAGATCGTAATAAATAACATATTTTTTGTACTCATCATCATTGTAAAAATTGGAATGGGTCCCATCAAAAATGTCCCGGTAGCAAAATAGCCGCCGGTAGTGATGCGCGATTACGAGATATTTTAGTCGATTGTCTCGATTGTTCAAACATCTCGATGACTCTCGATGGTTGTCACTTAGACTCGATTGTTGTTGTTTCATAGTTCACCGAGACCGAGTCGCATAGTACTGAATCGTACTCTGTCGAGAGCCACATAATATATTATACAATCGTTCATCACTCAACAACTGTGGCCGAGTCGATGGTCGGTTGTGCAGTAATCGTGTAATACGAATTCAATAGTGAAGAGATCACAGATTAGTGAGTACCGACTGAACAATGTGAACAGTGAACAATCAACCAGTCGCGTGAACGTCAGTCGACTAGCATATAACCTTGAATCGCGATTATATGTATTCTCATTGGCTGCTATTGCTATAACCTGTGTGGCAAATAATCGACTTGAACAATCGAACATTTCGATTGTAAAATCAAACTCCGAGTCGATTGTGAACTCGATTGTTATTATGAACGATTACAATTGTTTCGATTGTAAAACATCTCGTAATCGCCCATCACTAGCCGCCGGTATGAGCGGTATTGCGATTTCAATTAAGTGTAATGTAATATTTTGCAGACATGTTTGTTTTCAGGCAGATAGGTTACTGCATATGACATGCAAATATCACTGTTTTCTTGTTCCAAAGCAATTTTAATTTTCTTTTCAGTGTGTATTTATGTTTACATGTCGGAAAGTTTGAAAAAAAACATAGAAATAATTTTACGTTCTTTACTTTCGTATTTTTCCATGATATGAATAAGATATCGATAAATAAATAATTATATAATGTCTCTTTTTTGCCGTCCTAAGACAAAACGTTCTATCTGCAAAAATTGGTATTTTCAGGGTTTAATCTAATATTCAAAAGAGTGTGGTGAACTCAAAATTTTTAAATTTGGCCTGTAGAGCTTCAAGTGGGAACCATTCACAAAAAAATCTATCCTTGGATCAAAAATATGATCGGAAGCGTTTTAAATATTAAACATCAAGTTACAAAAAGGCTTTTCAAGTTAATTGAAATTGGATGACCTTTTAACATAGTTCATGAAAGTAAAAAAAAACACTTCATAAAATTTTAAACTTATAAACTTTTCTTGTATGACTTGTTCGTATAAGTTATATAATATTAATTGTAAAGAAAGCTGTTAACACACTCAATGCCATTTTGTGCAAACTTTATTAATTATAGTATCTATTATAGTAGATTGTATATCAAGTGGCGTAATGAGATATATAACTGACGAGTAGTAACAATATGTTAAAACGAGCGATGGCGAGTTTTAACAGCCACACGAGTCATAATATCATTACGCACGAGATTTATATGGTATTTTTTGCCTTAGTCACTATAAAATAGCTGCTTTTCACTTCATTTTCAGTATTTTCAAATTTGTTTACAGTTTATTTTGTGTCGCCAACTTCACTTCTATAGTAGGCCGAGAGCAGCTGTCAGTAGGTTATAGCGGGCGGATCAGGGCGAATAAACATAAATCACTATGGAAATGGTTTGCTTTCCTACAATAGTGTGCTGCGCTGGATTTACACCAGGGGCATTAGGGGCTAGTGCCCAGGGCGGCAAATTTTCAGGGGCGGCAAAATTTGGAACGTGAAAACATTCATAAATAAAATACTTTTTCTCATTATTAAGAATGTGAGTAAAATTATAAACACTGCAGTTTTATTTACAAAATTGTAAAAAAAACTTGAGTGTGGGGCGGCATTTTTCACGGCGCCCCAGGGCGGCACATAGGGTAAATCCGGTCCTGATAGTGTGGGAAAGATACGTTCCTGCTAACCGGCCCGTCAAAAATCACTTTACATGCATGCATAGTCATGCTATTTTATAGTGGGTATGGCAAAAAATTATTTACAGTTACTATTGATAAATAATTTTTGTTCAACACCCGCAAGAAATAAATCATTTCGTGGCCCTGCTGAGCGTGGGCGAAATAATGAGTCCCTTGATTGTTGACGTGCAGAGTGGGCGAAATCCCATTTCGCCCACGCTCATTATACGGGGAACGTTTACGCAATCAATTAGGTCACTCTTTATTTCGCCCACGCTCAGCAGAGCCACGAAATAACATATTTCTTGCGGTAGTTGAACAAAATATTGTGTGCGACTAGTGGGAGAAAGAGAAGATTCTTCGAGTGCGGATTTAAAACACACGAGTGGAATCTCCTCTTTCTCCCACTAGTCGCACAATATACTATTTATAGTAATTGAACATTTCTTTCACCATATTTGTATTGACTTTTGTTGACAGAAATTTTATTTCACAATAAATCTATTTAAATTCTCGGCTATACTCTTTACGAATCAAATTAAAATGGCGGAAAGTGAAATAACATGTAAGTAATAACCTCGTTTTATGAACATTATTTAAACGATCTATTAAAAAACATATTACGAATTAATAAAATTCGTGTAGAAATTTGTCAGCATGCGTTTCTTGATTTATTAGGTTGCATTCAGCTAGATATGCATCAATTGCAACGGAAACCATTTACAAGTCGTAATTTTTATGACAGGTCATTAGAATTAAGATTTATTGTTTGTTTTTCATTTTCCTCTTTATTCAACTATCGTAATTTTATATAGGTATACTTTTATTTGTACTAAAAATACGAGTATACTGCACCGGAAGTAAAAAATACGTCTATTAATTTTGATAGCAAAAAACAGAAAAAATCAGAGAAGCACAGATCAGATACTATGTAAATTATAGACGCTCGACAACTGAGTTCATATCCGTCTGAATCAGACAAGCGTGCACTGTAATTGAATAATAAAAAATAGTTATATTTCTAAATGTAGGTTTCCCAACTTTTTTTTAATAAATTAACAACAAATTCAAAAAAAGCGACCGAACGAGCGAAGTAAGTGGTTACGTTTGGAATTTCGTTCTGTTTGGTTGCCTTTGGTTTTCATAAATATTTTCTGAAGCATTATAGCTAGCCTCAGGAGATATATTTTGTGAAAAACAAAGGCAACCAAACAGAACAAAATTCCAGACGCAACATCACTTGCTTCGCTCGTTCGGTCACTTTTTTTCTTTCTTTTAGGGTTAGAATCTATATTACAATTAGGATATAAAACATTTTTGTTGAGAATTTTTCGCAAGCTTATTCTATAACAAAAGGCTGCAGTGTTAGGTTAGGTTTCCACGCGAAAATATTAAAAAGTTATATTGAACAAGCGTGAGACCATTCTCCGCGTCATCATAATATGGCGGCAAGCACAGCCGTTCAAAATGTACGTAATTTTTTTATTCTTGTTTGCAATTAAGATAAAGGATATAAAAACGAAAAAGTTGATTTACCTAATAGTGCACTGTTCAAAATTATTAAATTTTGATTTGTGGGACGACCCTTTTGTATGTTGCTACAGTGAAAGACAAACCAAAAGAAAAAATGGGTCTGTCTGTATAATCGCGGGTACAGACATGACGAGAATATACCATTTAACAGAAATAAATGTATTCGTTGTCGTGAAAAGGAATAAGTATTTACATCCACTTTTATTTATCTTATAAAATCAATTAATGTCGATAAATATAACAAATAAAATTATCGTAATTTTATTTTTAATATATTTTAAATTTTTATCCAATACCTACCTATATATTTTCATTATAAAATAATATATGTATTAAAAGATTCGAGCCTGCGGGCTTGGCGTTTGTACCTGTCCGTATAGACTCGTACTTTTTCACACGACCACCTGGCTTACTGTGTATGAGACCTGAGCATAGATAGGTATATAATAGACGCTGATTATCTCAGCTGTTGGGCGTCTATAATCTACAACATAGATATATACATGCTGTGTTTTGTAGCCACTTCCGACTATTTCCGTAATTTCCGGTACATCTAATATTTCTAAAATGCCATCCCAGGTATGAGACATTAAACGTTATTTACGTCAAAAACGAAATAAAAATTCGTTCATGTCAATCAAGCGAGCCCATGAATCAGCTATCGGCTTTAGAGAGCAGGGACAAGCGGGCGGCCGCGGTGAGGTTATGTACTATGAAAAGTGATTTATGTAGAGTTAAACTAGCACATTAATGAAATGAACTGGCGCGTTGTGAATTCTGCTCAATGCCCCCCAAACCCCCAAGTCAAGCCCATGACGTCACCGTTCTGCTTCCAGCTTTTAAATCAGACGACGTAACGGAAGCGAGATTGATTGCTGTTTAATCAAGTCATTAGTCAAAAATTTGACGTCGACAGAACCGTCGATGTGTCGGTGTGTGTGTACGCGCGTCGAGAATGCCATAAAGTAAATGTGAGGCCAAACATTGAGTCCCGTAGGTGGGTTCCGCTTGCATCTTAACACGCAAAAATATGTGTAGTCACATAATTGTGTTATTCATTTTTTTTAAGTCTTTAGGCGCGTTATGAAATAGACTACAGAAGTAGGCGGTCCTAATTTGAGCGCGAAATTTAAAGTGGAGTCGATTGACGTTTAAAAATGTATGGAGTTTAACGGAATATTCATTACTATTCTCTTAAAACACATTTCTTATCAAAACAATGGCTGTTTCATAAAAATAATTAATAAATTCCGTCATTATTGGCCACAATATGAACATAACATCGCTGCTTTTCAATGAGTACTGATCTGGTCGACTACCTGCACATTTGTTTGCAGTGTACAATATAATTATGAACACAACATCGCTGCTTTTCGATGAGTATTTCTTTGGTCTATTGCTTCGATTGGACGTGATGTGACCTCGACATGCGTAACCGAACGAAAAAAAACGAAGCTAATAAATTTTCACTTTTAAAATAAATCAGTTGCACAAACAAATAAGCCGTCGGAAAATCCGAACCTTGGGGAAATCACCCCGACTCTCCGCACCTCTCGTCGGACCCTAAAAGTATATAGTTGTTGAAAAAGAGTCAGTCAGTCGAGACACTTGATTATATTATTTACGATATTGATTACTGTGCTTGCGTCTAGAAAAGCACCAAAACCAATTAGCCATGACGAGACCATCAACTTGTGAACTAAACTCAAAACATGCAGGGTCTGTGTTCTATTTTCACACACAATGTTAAACCTGCCCTATGAAACAGACATTTATAATCCTTTAAAATAGGCTGTTAAAATACCTATTTTCAATTTTAATTATATCAAGTCATGACCGGGAATCTTTCTATTAACTCGCATTTGGAAGGCACTGGGTTCGAATCCCGGCGGGGGCGGATGTGGCTAGGATTTTTTCCTACTACCTCTACGCCGAGGCCCGAGAAACGGTAATAGACTACAGAAGTAGGCGGCTTTAATATGAGTGCGAAATGTAAAATGGAGTCGATTGGCGTTAAAAAATGTATGGGGTTTAACGGAATATTCGTTACTATTCTCTTAAAACACATTTCTTACCAAAACAATGGCTGTTCATAAAAATAATTAATAAATCCCGTCATTATTGGCTACAAAACTTTATTATTTCGTGGGAAATAATTTTTTATTTGAAATTAAAAATTTATGAAAAATGAATGTCCTAACTTGATTCAGATTCAGCCAGTGACGTTTATTCTAACCTAACCTCGTTGACGTTTGTCGAGGTATAATTTAAGCAATTATAATTAGAAATTGAGTTTGTTCTTTCCATTTGGAGTTGAAAAAGTGTTCTGAAGTCGTCTGAGCTACGTTAGATCAAAGGAGGGTAAGCTAAAAGGATAAAAAAAATGTTTTCATCAATTAGATATTGGATATCTAGGTATTATTTTAGCTTTTTCCTCAGTCGGAAATTTAAACTTTTTGCAGTCACAATTTTCATTATATAACTGCGTCCAGGTACAAGACACCATCCCATAACAAATTAGTTTAATTATTAACGATGACGCGTTTAAAAAAAAAAGGTTATGTAAGTAGAATGAATTTGACAGGTGTGTAGTGTCAATGGGTGAAGGGGAAGGGAAAGAGTGATTCAATTCACAACGTATGTTTAACGTAGATTCTTATAGCTAGAAGGAGACAGTTGCGACTCCGCGACGCCTTCCTTTACCGACCATCTCGTTGAGGTTTTCCATGGTTTCCCTCAATAATTCCAGTTGCTGCTCTATCCGTTTTCCTGTCTGTCTGTTTTTTCAATCTGCTTCGGGTTAACTTAAAAACTACTAAACCGATTTTTATCAGCCAAAAAAATCGACATTAACGCAAGTGAAACCGCGTATAAAGGTTGGTAATAAAATAAATATAATGACGGTATTTGAAAACGCACGCCACTGACCGGGTTTGGTCTACTCCAGTACCTACAAGCGGATTTATTGGTTCGTTTATTATTTATTGAGACAAGAGGGAGTCATTTCAGCACGGTGCTCAACCATATTATAGCTCCGTGTGTACTTGGTGGCGCTATATAGCGCATTGCGCAACTGTATAACTCTCCAACAGCTCCTTGCAACTCGCTTGCATGTCTACTGTTTCAAACGCCATGGGATTTTAAACTACTGCAGTGAACCAACTTCTCCACCGGAGCTGATTTTTATGAATAGTTCTGCAAAGACAATACAACGAACAGAATGGCCGGGGAATTCCCTGTTTATGGTAACCTATATTCAGTTTTATGTACCTACTCCAAAAATCCGATGACAGTTTTGCAAAACTCAACCGAAACATTATTTTCTTGTGATAGATGAGCATCGTATTTTATCAAAATTTAAAATAACAAAGAAAATGCTCGTAATTTTCATACTTACAATCAGTGCATGGCTTTAGAGGGAGTGCAACTCGGGCGGTCGCTCCGGGCGTCAGGACCCCAAAGGAGCGCCGCGCGCTAACTCGGCGCTTTGACCCGTAATTCGCGGGCAAACACGAACACGTGTTTGCAATACGCTGAAAATAGTGTGTAGTTCATAAGTTTGCTAATAGATGACACTAAAAACTTAATACGTGTAAAAAGTTATTTGTAGTTCACAAGTGCGCTAACAGATGACACTAAAACTTAATATTATCGTTAAGGTATTATATTCATTAAATTTAATTGTATAGGCCGACTTTAATATATTTATAATTAAACTGTGTGATTAAAAAATTATATATATATTTTAAAATTAGAAAATCTTAAGTTTTCACTTCTGTCGTGTGGTCATAAGCACACACCCATTTTTTTTTATTTTGAGATTAGTATTTAGTATATATTTTCCAAATTGCAGTTCGGAAAATAGTGGAGGTTTTCAATCTCAGCTAGAAAGATACAATAGTAGATAGGTATGCACCATTGTCGAGGTCATAGCGCAAGAGAAAAGAGTCCATTAAGGAAAAGACAACAGTGCTTCTGTTTCTCTTTTAAAAACATTCCAGAACAAAGAATTCGGTACATGGAAACAATAAAAATGTCGAGACAGTGTTACAACAAAACCATACGATTTTCTACAATATCTTCATATACTTACGCAAACACTATGTAACCTATATCTTAAACTAGGTACTAACCGCGATCGAGAGTGATTGTAGAGGACAAATAGCCTAGTGGTTAGCGTGCTTAGTACCGCAACCTCTGAACTGGACTGCCGTGGGTTCGAATCCCACCTGCGCTCATGGATATTTTGTAATGTTACTTAGTTTTAAGATAGTTGTTATTTAGAGTAGTTGAAAGACGCTAATGACCTGAGATGTCGACGCGTCTATAATCTACAATAAATAAATAAAGAGAGTGATTGTCGATTATAGACGCTACACAACCGAGGTCATTTTCGTCTGATGAAATTACAGTTAGAATATATCTATTTCAGCGAGAAAAGATCAAAACAAACGCTTGATTTTGTGAGTGAACACATTTTTTGTTGTTGGAATCTACATTACAATTTAATAGATTATGAAACAATTTTTTTGAGAATTTTTCAAAAGCTTGTTCTGTAATAAAAAAAATCTCAAAGGTGTGTAATTTTCAATAAATTATGTCGGTACCGAAAGGACTTAAGCTTGTGATTGGGTGACTAGATCTACTATATCCCGCCCACTGATCTGTCAAATCGAAAGCAAACCACAAGAAAAAAGATACACATCTCTTTCTGTAGATAAAGAAGTGTGACTGTCTTCTGTGTCATCATATTATGGCGGTTTATGCAAGTGATTAAAATATAGGTATATATATATATATTTCTTTTGTTTGCAATTAAGAGGAAGGATATAAAAGAACGAAAAAGTTGATTTACATTATTTGTTTATACAGGATGATTCCAAAGTTGACGTTATCCTTTCACCAGCGAATAGGGCTTCAACAAATAAGATTTTTTTTCTTTTGGCGCTTTTTCGAAATATCAACATCAACGGGGATACAGGGTGTCAAAGTTTTATTTAAAAAATTAAAATTTATTAATAACTGCCAAACCACTTGAGATATTTAAGAAAAATTTTGTAGGTGTCAATAGCTCGTGGGAGGGAAATTCTTCATATAATAAATTATTTTTGGGTTAACCAGTGGCGCGCGTAGAAAAAAAAACTGATTTTTCTAAAAATAAAAATTCTTATTGAATTCCTTGTTTTCGAGTAAAAAAAACCGTTTTAATGGGCACCTAAAATTAAGTTTTGAATACATACATATGTATTTTATTTTTTTACAAAATTTTTCATAAAAATCTCAAGTGGTTTGGCAGTTATTAATAAATTTTAATTTTTGAAATGGAACTTTGACACCCTGTATCTCCGTTGATGTTGATATTTCGAAAAAGCGCGAAAGGAAAAAAATCTTATTTGTTGAAGCTCTATTCGCTGATGAAAGGATAACGTCAACTTTGGAATCACCCTGTATATGAGATTATGAATAATATGCACTGTTCAAAATTATCAAATTTTGATACGTGGGACGACCCTATTGATAATGTTTAAAATTGATACCTACTTTATATTCACTTATATACTGTTACGGATCACCCTGTATATAAACAGCAGGCGAGAGTTCCGAGAAACGGGATCTGCTTACTGTAACAACGAGTAACTGCACGAACATTCTAGAGAACGCTAGAACGCGCTGTGCCTAAGCCAAGAACTGACTTTTGGTTGTTGTATTTATTATTGTTGTGTTTTTTAATTATTGTAAATAAATATTTATTCCGCCAACTCAGAAAACAGTTTTGTTACAATACGACATATACAGTGTTGAAACGGTTAACCCGAACACAGGGAAAATAACACTGAGAAAATTTACAATTTTGTAGTAGGCTATGGGCCTTAAAATCTAAAGTGGATTACATAGAAAAAATAGTACTGTGAAATTTTTGAACAATTTTCCATAGCAACGGTTGACTATTAAGAGTGACTGGGAATCTGCTAAATAAAAAGAAAAACAAAGCATCTACTACATATTTACATTAGATATTATAACGCATAGCCTACTACAAAATTGTAAATGTTCTCAATGTTATTTTCCCTATGTTCGGGTTAACTGTTTATAACGGTGTTTATTCTAAAATTTATAAATTAACTTCAAAAATAGACAGAAAGCTTTAGAAACAAAAAAAAAAGAAAGTGTTCTTAATTTAACAATGATTCATGGCGGCACATTCAAGAGAAAATTAAAAAATTCCCGTTGAGAAAAAGAAACCACCTGCAGCTTAAAATGAAAATGAGGAAAAGCTGATAAATGTAAATAATTATTTTATAAAGTATAATAATAAATTTCAGTTAACCTACAAAAACTTTTTCTGAAAACCGTGTGATAAAATATATTACCGAATTTCTTAGATGATATTTTTCTTAATTATAATCGGTATCACAAATTTTAAATTCCTTTGTTAGAGTCTTTTCAAGAAAACTCGTTTATTATATTGAAAAGAAAACTATCATAAACGTTAAAGAAAACCAGAAGCTCATAAAATAAAGAAGATACTTGTAGAGCTTGGTCTTTTTCTTGTTGAACTGTGAAATGTGAATATAAATCAAAGATATAAATACAGTACTACCCACCATTTTTAGGGTTCCGTAGAAACTAAGGAACTCTTAGAACGATATGACACACACAGCGGTTTGTATGTTAATGTTTTTCAATGATGCAAAACACACACCGCGGCGAGAATCGTCTGCCGACTCGGAGCCGCCTCGACACATCGTTCTCCACAAGAAACGCCTGACTGCCGAGATGACACCGCTGTGTATGTCATTATTCGAACATGCTCGCTCTCTTTAGAGGACAGTGTGGTTCAGTAGTTAGCGTCGCGGCCTCTGAATCAGACTGCCGTGGGTTCGAATCCCGCCTCCGCTCATGGATGTTTTGTGATGTAATTTAGTTTTAAGTGAGTTGTTATTTAATGTTAGTATAAGACGCTATAATGACCTAAGTTGTAGACGTGTCTATAATTTACAATAAATAAATAAATCGCTCTCTTTATATTCGTATGAGCAAGTCGTTGATTTCCAAGCTGTATAAGCTCTTAGCTTAGCAAATTGTGTTTTAAAGACCACCAACAGCTAAGGTTATTTGGGTCTAGCACCAATTCATATTTTCAATTCATTATTTTTTTTAATAATAAATTGAAAATCCAATTACCAACTCTCGGGCTAGAACCCGGGAACTGGGGACTTGTAATAGAGGAACCATAGCAACGCCATGTAAACAACAGTATTGCTACACGCTCGGCCATTCTCAAGCTCTTCTTAGCTTAGCAATCAACCAATGTCACTTTATTTACCTAAACATTTGCCATTTTAAAACACGGGAATTGAATTGTAAATTATAGACGCTCAACAGCTGAGGTCATTAGCGTCTAAATAAAACACGGGCAACGCCAGGCGTAACAGTTAGTACATTATAAAGAAAAACAATCGACGGCTATAATATGAGTCACATACGTGAAACAAAAGAGCGACGATGGCGATTACTTTCTGCAGAGTGGAAAAGAAAAAAAAAACACATTTTGTGAAATATTTATTTTAACAATGGCACACGTTTTCGCGTCGAAGTGTCACATTTATCTCGCGAAAACTTATTTTACAGAAAAGAAAACATGGAAATGTTTAGTAAAGACAAACAAATGAAATAATGATATTTTCTTTTTTTTCAATTTCGTTATAAGTACGATATAAATAAATAAATAACTAGATTAGCTGTGACCTATTTTTCTTTGAACACGAACTAAGATATTAATAACAGTATCCGCTTAAAATATAATTACAAAGTAGTGAACTTTTTATTTTGAATAAAGAAAATGCATCCAAAGAAAACAACTTGATTACACATACAATATAAATCTAAAGCTTGCAACAAATAACATAGAAATCCAAAGAAGGACCGAAAAAAATGCCGTTTTAGGATTTGCGGGTCTTCCTTAATGTAGAACCGGATCACCCTGTATATAAACGGCAGGCGAGAGTTCTGCTTACTGTAACAACAAGTACCTGCACGGAACTTCTAGAAAACGTGAGAACGTACTGGGCTTAAGCCGCGCAGCATATATAAACAGCCGATGCGAGGGAATGGGGCAGTCAGTCAGTCAGTCAACGGTTGAATCAGTCAGTGTAGTGTCGAATACGCAGTCAATGGTGAGTCGTGCAACCAAGCGGATCAGTGATATAAATATTAGTCAATCAACGGTCGAATCAGTCAGTACAGTGATATAAATAGTGGAGTGGATATAAATAAATAGTACTGAAGTAACTGAGTAAATGACCGACATAAATAAACGTTAGAAATAAATCTGATATAAATACAGTGATATAAATAGTTTCGTGATATAAATTCACCTGATAAAATAAATATTAGTGTAGTCAATTGTATATAGTTAAGTGTTAATTACTTGTGTTGATTGTTAGAACTGACTTTTGGTTGTTGTATTTATTATTGTTGTGTTTTTAATTATTGTAAATAAATATTTATTCCGCCAACTCAGAAAACAGTTTTGTAACAATATGTTAAAGGCGGTTGTTCGATGGCGTATCTCATTTTTTCAATTTTTGTCAGTTACGTCTTTACATGAGATCTATTGAAAGTTGAAACACATTTTAAACAAGCCGTGAGGTGGGTCGTTTATTAGGACTAAAGTGCGACCCTTGAGGTCCACACGACGAACTTCCCAGTTTGATAAATATTTAATAATAATAATTAAATTAGATATTACACAGAAAAGTAATCATTTTAATCATTAAAACATCAATAATTAAAAAAAAAAAAAAAAAAAAAAAACGGCTGAACCGATTTTTATAAAATTTATGTCGGATCAAAATGACGTTAACACGCCTCGATTGACACCCTTACGAAGTCGATATAATTTTTTATTCGCGAGATATTGTGTAAAATCTACTTTTTTGGAGGTTATTTGGTTAAGAAAAAAGAACGGCTGAACCGATTTTAAAAAAATTCCTTTCAGATCATATTTACGTTAATACGCGTCGATTGGCACCCCAACGTAGTCGATATCATTTTTCGTTCTCGAGATTTCGTCTTAGAAAGAAATTGACACATACATACGTACGTACACACACACACACACACACACAGACATCTTTCTAAAAGTAGTGTAAAAATAGTGTAGTGACCTTGAAACATAAAAATTTTTTTTCCTTTTTGATTTCGATTTTCGGACCCATTACAATAACTTCCAATGGGAAGTTAATAAGCGCTTATGATCTCTGTTGTCTCGCGTCTGTAATTTACAATCTATAATTCACAATTATCATTATCGTCACATTTTTTTTCAATCAGCGCATTTGAAGGATGCTAGATAATTCCAGCATTTGACGGTGGCGGATTGTGGTTGTACCTACCCCGAAAGAGAATTAAAATATGATAGGTGTGCGCTCTATATACGATAGATACGTCGAATGCTATAAAGGAGAGCACAAGCTAAGAGGATGTGGGTTTAGCTTTATAGATAGGAACAGTGAACAATAGGACGTTGATTATGTTGCAATGTACAGCACACACACTCACACACACATCTGGAATAATCAGTAGCGGCTCGTTTATATATTTTTAATTTGTGGGCAAAAAACTTTTGATTAAATGTTTTTTTAATTTGATATAGTTGCTAAAGGAAACAGGCATAGTTTCCTTTAGCAACTATATAGATCAAATTAAAAAAAAATTAAATAAAAAAAAAATTAAATAAAAAAAAATTAAATAAAAAATTTTTTTCCCAAAAAGTTAAAATATAGATGTTTATCTGGATATTGACGCATTTCCATTTGTGACAAGTCTTAAAAACATGTTTGTTAACTATAACCAACAAAATTAAAAAAAAAATTAATTGGAACAATTTTTTTTGTGATTTGTTATTTAGAAACACAACCTTTTAACTCTTATATGGTGAAATTTTAATAAAATCGCCCAGATAAGGTGTTAGATCGATAAAATGCTTGCCGAATATTGAAACTGAGGTTATTTTTGAATTACAATTCTTTTAAAAAAGTCCCACATTTTAAACCGAGCATTGAAAAGGACAGACTGTATCTGTTCAAAAGAGATTTCACTGTACTGTAATTAGTGATGTAAATGCGTATAATATCTAGTATAAAACGTTTTTATAAAACGGTATTATACGGTATGTAAAAAAGTTCGACTGATGACCAGTCCTATACTTCCCACCTAGTAAATATTTGCAAAAAATAAACACTTTTTTCTTTTTTTTTTTATTTTTTGACTAGGCCCAAATAACCGTAGCTGTTGGTGGTCTTTAAAACACAATTTAATTTTTATTCTTTGAAAAAAGCATGGCCCTCTTTTTTGTTTGGTGATCACTGATGGCTAGCTTAATATAGCAAAAATCATGGTTACCTTGATTTACGTACAATTTTTATTTTTGTTAGTAAAATATTTTTTTTCTCGAAAACTGTACATTTTAGAGTAAAAAAATATTTACATTTTTTTCATATTATAACATCTAGAATTCATTTATATTTTTTTTTACCTATATTAATACGTGACATTAAGAACGTTTTTTTTAATATCTCAGGATCCACTGAACCGATTTGACTCAAAATCTAATCAAATCTAAGTTAAAGGCTGATAAACACAATAGAACAATCGGCATGCCCGTATGTTGTTCCGTTTTTACGATATCGAAGGCGAAAAATTGACCACATACACACACACAAACACACACACAGACACACACACACACACATACACATACACACACACATACACATACAGACATCATTCAGAAAATGATCTTAAACGATTGCTAGGGTCTCAAAACGTGAAATCTGTTAAAATCTCGAAATATTTTTTTCGGACTAAATCCATTACTTCCCTACCATAGTAGAGGTGGGAAGTAAAAATAATATACCCCAGTTTTATACTAGGTATAAATACTGCGTATTTTACTATTTTATACAGCACGTATAAAACGTTTAACACCGTTTAAAATGGTTTAATACCGTTTAAAACGGTTTGATACCAAAATGAGAACAGGAGCTTTTCCTATTATGCAGTTGGCAATACTAAATAATGCACCGTAACCGTAGTGTGAAAAATTAAAAAACCGTTTTATACTGAAAAAATACGGTATTATGCCATGGGTTTATTACACAAAAAAGTTTAATACCGTATTTTTACATCACTAACTGTAATTGACTTGCAAAATGTTTGTTCGCGTTGACATTCATTTGTTCTGTTATGACGAACCGCACGTGACAGATGACGTCGAGAAGCGTTCTTCGCGTCGCGTAGGCTGTTCCACGAAATGTCATGTCTCAGGAGGATTAATGGTTAGTCAGCGCGCGAACAACCTGTAATATCTGTTCGTTTATAAAGGCAAGGTTTGTACCACGTCTACTCAATTCAAGATATCAACTTCCAGGTGGGAAAAGTAATTTCATTTTTGAAATTGAACTTCTTTAGGCACGGTGATTTCGATCGACAATGTAAGGAAAAATCGTGGCGGAAGTAGAAGTAAGGAGAAAGAAATACTCAGTGGAATTAGTTAACTCGCTAACAGATGGCAGTAAAAAATAAGTGGAAAGGCGTTTCCTCGGTTTCAATAAATTTTCTTAGATGGCGCTCACTTAAAAGTTTGCATTGTGTATGTGTACAAGAGAGAACGCGGCAGTATATATCGACAAGTTTCACTTCTACGTTGTAGTTTTAAGCACACACTCTCTTTTTTAATTTAGTATTTTGCATTTGACGATAAAACTTTTAAAGCAAGGGGAAAATAAAGCTTTTAATAACCGAGCGAACGAAACGAACTACGCTTCCCCTCAGCCGAGTCAAAAAATCTGCAGTCGGGCGCTGGGCCTCCTCCCGTACCCGTTGATTACAGCCTGATTGGCCAATCGTTTGTGAGGGCCATACATTTTAATCTAATGTCAAATGAAAATTTACTTTAATAAAATTTTTATCAAAAATTATTTAAATATTATAAATAAACCATAAATTATTTAAAGTTTACAAAAACTTCTTACTAGGACGAGATACAGGCTAGTCTATTCATTTTCAAGATAGAGTGACCTGTGTGCGTGATCAGCTCCATTTGTTTCTTGAGTTGTGATTACGGTCGATCGGGAGAATTTCAAATTTTGCTAATGTACTGGACCGCATTTACTTATTTATTTTATATTAGAAATCGTGTCCATCGTGATTATAATAAAATTTAGAAAAATCGCAGGATAGTGGACAAAATATTTGATTTGTTAAATTAAATGTACGAAACGTCGTACATTTAATTTAATAAATCAAATATTTTGTCCACTATCCTGCGATTTTTCTTAATCTTATTTATTTTGTTGTAAACTGTATAGGTAAGTGACACTATTGGAAATTGGAATGTACTTTTTCAAATTACTCTATCTTGGAAATGAATAGACTTTAGTTACATAATATTTACAGAAATAATCGGGGAGTTCCCCAGTTATTTTACCAATCCATTGGCAATCTAGTCGTAACAGACTATACACTGGCAGTTCCTCGTTAGTCAGTTCTTCCATAGCAAAAATAATACAGGATAGCATGACACCGTCTTCTGTTGTATGGCTGTAATAGTTTTAGGAAAGGATTTTGTTAAGCTCCAAGTACATCAAAGAGGACTGTGTTTCAATTTAGAATTTAGATTATATCATATAAACGCTGTAGCTATATTAACATGAACTACAGGTATAATATTCTAATATTATACGTATTTTATTTTTATTATACAAAACAGATTGCTATGTCTCAGTGGTGAACCCGTATATTTCGTCGTTGTTTCACTTCTATTATATTATTTGTAATTTTCATTTAACGTTCGATTTTTGACTAAATTCTATTTACAAGTAATAATAACAATAATGAAAATTTTTATTGAAAGAGCAGCCAATTAAATAATTGCTTCCTTTGCATATAGGTATGGAGAATTGGTAATCATGTCACGGTTGAGTATTGTAAGCTCATTCCGCCATAGGTATGCACAGCAGTCTGGATGCATGGCTTGAATGCTCTCCCTTGGGAACAGATTTCCGGGATAAAAAGTAGTCTATGTCCTTTGTTGTACTTTAAGGAATCTCTTTGCTAATTTTCGTTGAAATCGGTTTAATAGTTAAGCCGTGATGAGGTAACAAACAAACAGACACACTTTCGCATTTATAATAATAATAATTCTTTATTGCTTAGCGCAAATGGTCAGAAATCAGTCTTTACAAACTGGTCTGCCTTTCTGACCAATTAATACATAGATTTAACATACATAGACAAAAATAAAATACATACATAAAATTCATAGTAATATTAGTAACGGATCAGAATTGAATTGTAAATTATAAACGCTCGACAAAGCGGATTAGAACGTGAGAGGGTTAAAGGCGGGGAGATTTCCCAAAATTGTTTGAATCACATGACGCCTACGAATTGTTTTTATTAGTGTATTTGCCATAATATGGCACATACACTATTGGCGTCGGTCGGATGGCGGGACCTAGGGGTCGGACCAAAATTTCTCGACGTTTCATAGCCTCCTGAACACTTTGGCACCATTTTTAAAAATGTTTATATATATATGTATGTATATATATATATTTATATATATATTTATATATATATTTATATATTTATATATATATAAATATATATATATATATATTTATATATATATGTGTGTACACGATAACTCTCGACAGACTTAATCGATTGAAACGAAATTTGGTACACACATTGGAACCCATCACCGCAAGAAGCCTATTTAAAATGGGCCCGATCGGACCATTTTCAGGGTTGTATTTAGGGGTTCCAAAAAGTTTTTGGGCCCAAAAATACCGAAAAATTTGTCAGAATCGTTTCAAAATTGAAATTTAACTCTTTAGTAAAGATTAAAATGTGCTGCTAAAATTTTAATAAAATCGGCCCGACAGGACCGGACTTTCAAATTTTATGAAAACACTACTTTGTTGATGCGGATTTACTTATGGAAGGGTGTATTTAATTGGGTGTACTGATAAAATCCATGTCTAATATTGAAATTTAGAAAAATTTAATTATTTTAAGGGATGTATTAAGGGGTTAAATTTTTTATTTTGTCAAAAAACAAACTTAAGTTTACATAATAATGCCACAATGCCTGTATTAGCAAATACACTATATTGTCGGCAGGGTTTTGGCACTGCGACCCGAGTTTTTTTATTTATTGTAGATTATAGACGGGTCGACAACTTAGGTCACTAGCGTCTTCCTACGAATTGAGAACATATAGAACTTGTTTTGGTCCAAATAACGCTAGAAAATAGTAACCGTTAAAAATTGCATAATATAGCATTTGAAAAATGTAAATGATAGCTGTATAGTCATAATCAAAATTATACCTACTAGGTACTACTTATTTTAATAAAATTACATATCAAGTGCATTAGTGCATTTTTACGATTATTATACAGTATAATATTTTTGTAGGTTGCAAAATGTTACGCTATTGAACTTTTATTTGCGCAAACAACTTTCGTTTTCCTTTGAAATGATCAACACCTACAGGGTGTTCATGGAAGCATGTAATTCACACAATGCTCTATATATTATAGTCATTATGTTGTGATTTAATTTGTCAACATTAATACGCCGCGGGCTTTAGAATAGCTGAGATCGCACAGTTGTTGTTTATATGACGTTTCCACAACTGTTACAAACCCACAATTACTGATGAGAGTTACCATATTGTAGTAAACCCCAAGATGTTACGCCACTGCCTCCAATAGAAACCACGAGAAAGAAAGGCCACAGTAGTAAAGCGTGGAATGGTATCGAAGATTCTAGACAACACTAGAGAATACGAGGACGCACTGAGCGTACATCGCACGCAGGTATATAAACGGCGAGTGTGTCGTGTTGGGGCGATCAGTGAATGGTGTCGTACCATCAAGCGGATTAGTGATATAAATATTGATCAGTCAACGGGAATCAGTCAGTGTAAACTGTACTGTGACAGTGTTAAACAGCGAAATAAATTTGATATAAATACAGTGACATAAATAATTACAAATAAATAATCCTTGTATATATAGTTATTTGTTAAGTCACTAAGTGTTATTTAAGTGGCTCGTTTAGTTCAATAATTACCGTTAAAGTTTTTTTTTTTTAGAATTGACTTTTCGCTGTTGCATTTATTGTTATTGTATTTTTAATTATTGTAAATAAATATTCATTCCGCCAACGCGGAAAACAGTTTTGTAACAATATTTTTATTCGTCAGATAGCGCTATAGTGGCAAGTAAGGTATACGTCAAACCTGTACATTTTTTATTCGTCAGATGGCGCTAGTGGCAAGTAAGATATGTGTCAAACGTGTACATTTTTTATTCGTCAGATGAGTCAGAATCTACTGTTTTTAGAGAGAGGTGTGTGTGTGTACGTACATTCGTTCGTTCGTTCGTACGTTGGTGAATTTTTTTTCGGCTCGCATATCTCACAATGATATCGACTCCGGACCAGTTTCATTCGACACATAATTACATAACAAACACCTGATAAGGTTTAAAAAAAATGAAATGGCGGTTTTTTTATAACAAAAAAAAAACATGTCAACCTGTATTGCAAATAGTTTTTCTACGGTAGACTGGTCTCTAATCTCTAAGGGTACCCAATGGGAAGTTAGCAGTTTAGTTGGGCTTGAGAATAGCCGAGCGTGTAGCGGTGCTGTTGTTTACATGGCGTTGCTATGGTTCCTCTATTACAAGTCCCCAGTTCCCGGGTTCTAGCCCGAGAGCTAGTAAAAGTGTCAATTGAATTTTCAATTTATTATTAAAAAATAATAATGAATTGAAAATATGAATTGGTGCTAGGCCCAAATAACCTTAGCTGTTGGTGGTCTTTAAAACACACACACAACAGTTTAGTTTTACCCACACACCAAGCCTCTTTTCTAAAGACCTTGTTATTCATGTGAGACTGCTAGTAGAATACACAGTTTAATATAGTTTTCAATATGAAAGTGAATAATTTTAATGCACCATAACATCTTGATTTGAATATACCATAACAAATGAATCGCAACCGTTCACGTTTTATAAATTTACATGATGCTATTGTATTTTTTTTTTGTTTTATTCATACTTTACTTCCTTAAAATTTAATGAACCGATGACCTCAAATCGTTCGTGATAAAATAAAAGAATACCGATCTCAACGTTAAACGAAAAAGAAAAGTTTAACGTTATTTTGAGATTCATATTTTTACCAGAAATTTACCCAAAATCTTTTTTGAAAATTGAGACGCTGAATTGAGGACAGTGTGGTGTGACGGTTAGCGTAGCGACCTTTGGATCACACTGTCGTGGGTTCGAATCCCACCTCCGCTTATGAATGTTTTGTGATGTCATTTAGTTTTAAGTGATTTGTTATTTAATGTATTTAAGACGCTAATGACCTAAGTTGTCGACGCGTTTATAATCTACAATAAATAAAAAATAAAATAGAGACGCTGAGTTCGATAAGCACATTGAACCTTTCGGTATAAGATAAAATAAATTTATTCCACAAAATGTACCTAGGTAAGTCGTTACATTTTTAAATTAACAAAAATCGAAAATAATATGTTTGAATTGTCCACCCCAACTTTGCTATTGCCTGTTCTATGGTTGTACAACTTAAAAAATTCGACTGATGACCAGTCCTATACTTCCCACCTAGTAAATATTTGCAAAAAATAAACACTCTTTTTTTTTTATTCTTTGACTAGGCCCAAATAACCTTAGCTGTTGGTGGTCTTTAAAACACAATTTAATTTTTATTCTTTGAAAAAAGCATGGCCCTCTTTTTACTTCCCACCTCTACTATGGTAGGGAAGTAATGGATTCAGTCCGAAAACAATATTTCGAGATTTTAACAGATTTTCACGTTTTGAGACCCTAGCAATCGTTTAAGATCATTTTCTGACTGATGTCTGTATGTGTGTGTGTATGTGTGTATGTGTGTGTGTGTGTATGTGGTCAATTTTTCGCCTTCGATATCTTAAGAACGGAACAACATACGGGCATGCCGATTGTTCTATTGTGTTTATCAGCCTTTAACTTAGATCTGATTAGATTTTGAGTCAAATCGGTTCAGTGGATCCTGAGATATTCAAAAAAACGTCCTCAATGTCACGTATTAACATAGGTAAAAAAAAATATAAATGAATTCTAGATGTTATAATATGAAAAAAATGTAAATATTTTTTTTCTCTAAAATGTATAGTTTTCGAGAAAAAAAATATTTTACTAAAAAAAATAAAAATTGTACGTAAATCAAGGTAACCATGATTTTTGCTATATTAAGCTAGCCATCAATAGATCACCAAACAAAAAAGATAAATTGTAAATTGTATTTTAAAGACCACCAACAGCTAAGGTTATTTGGGCCTAGCACCAATTCATATTTTCAATTCATTATTTTTTTTTTTTTTAATAATAAATTGAAAATCTAATTGACACTTTTACCAGCTCTCGGGCTAGAACTCGGGAACTGGGGACTTGTAATAGAGGAACCATAGCAACGCCATGTAAACAACAGCGCCGCTACACTCTCGGCTATTCTCAAGCCCAAACAAACAAAAAAGAGGGCCATGCTTTTTTCAAAGAATAAAAATTAAATTGTGTTTTAAAGACCACCAACAGCTAAGGTTATTTGGGCCTAGTCAAAGAATAAAAAAAAGAGTGTTTATTTTTTGCAAATATTTACTAGGTGGGAAGTATAGGACTGGTCATCAGTCGAATTTTTTGTTTGGTGATCTTAACTTAATATAGCAAAAATCATGGTTACCTTGATTTACGTACAGTTTTTATTTTTTTTAGTAAAATATTTTTTTTCTCGAAAACTATACATTTTAGAGAAAAAAAATATTTACATTTTTTTCATATTATAACATCTAGAATTCATTTATATTTTTTTTTACCTATGTTAATACGTGACATTGAGGACGTTTTTTTGAATATCTCAGGATCCACTGAACCGATTTGACTCAAAATCTAATCAGATCTAAGTTAAAGGCTGATAAACACAATAGAACAATCGGCATGCCCGTATGTTGTTCCGTTCTTAAGATATCGAAGGCGAAAAATTGACCACATACACACATACACACACACACACATACACACACACACACACACACACATACAGACATCAGTCAGAAAATGATCTTAAACGATTGCTAGGGTCTCAAAACGTGAAAATCTGTTAAAATCTCGAAATATTGTTTTCGGACTGAATCCATTACTTCCCTACCATAGTAGAGGTGGGAAGTAAAAAATAACTTAAAACAGAAAAAAATAAAGAGAAAGTATTTATTTTATTTATTGTAGATTATAGACGCGTCGACATCTCAGGTCATAAGCGTCTTTCAACTACACTAAATAACAACTATCTTAAACTTAAGCTTTCATCTTCAGCGAACACTACATGATGTAGTGTTTGCTGAAGATGAAAGCTTAGCTTTCGAAATGTACATCCATCAATAAATCTGTTGTGGTAAGAAGTAACTATCTTTATTTTTGTTTTTATTCCAACCACAGTGCTCATATATTTTTATTATTACTATATATTGATTGATTATTTTTAAGGTATAGGGCATTAAGCCACTCTATGTCTCCCTAGCTACGGCCCTGACTTGATTGCATATCCAAATTCAAGCAATCGCAGAAAAGTGAGCGAATTGCCTTTTGATTGATACAGTTTGTTCTCTCCGTAAATGGATACAAATGATCTATAAGATCGCGTTATGTAGATCACCAGACAAAGTTCTTGCAAATGTCAAGGTGATACCATTGTTGTTTCTAATATGCTGTGCACTCTACTATTTATGGAGATGGCTCTACTTCATAACAGCGTTTTGTTGCAGGGTTGACCACATGCGCTGTGTCTAACAAACTCGCAGTTGTTCGTGATATCGAGGGCAGTATAGCCTAGATGGTAGCGTGCTTGGCGCCGCAACCTCTAGACTGGACTGCCGTGGGTTCGAATCCCACCTGCGCTCATGGATGTTTTGTGATGTTATTTAGTTTTAAGTTAGTTGTTATTTAGTGTAGTTGAAAGACGCTAATGACCTTAGATGTCGACGCGTCTATAATCTACAATAAATAAATAAATAAATAAATTCATGATATCGATACGGATCTCAAATTATCACATAAACACATAGAGTACTGGTTGATTTTTTCAACAAAATTGTGGGACGTATTTTTCTATGAGCGGTTCGTACTCTCAAGATAATAGGGTCGACCCACATTTTTTAGGGTTGGAATCTACGTTAGTGATGAGCAAAGCAAGACCAAGACCAAGACTTTGCCAGTCTTGATCTTGCTCATTTTATCTGTCTTTTTTTAGTTTTTTACTTCTGAAGATCATCATAGTTATAGGTAAATTAAAAATAATTCACAATCTATTATTAACTAACAAAATACTTTATTTTATTAAAATGTTAAAAAATATCAAAATTACATCATTTTTTAATTATTATGTTCTACTATATAGTCTTGTGTATTTGGTCTTGGTCTTGCATATTCGATCTTGGTATTGGTCTTGTTCTTGTTCACTCGGTCTTGGTCAATTGCTAGTCTAATGATAGTCTTGGTCTTGGTCTTGCTTTTTCGCAAGACCAAAACCAAGACTAATTTTGCTCATCACTAATCTACGTTACAAATAGACAATAAAATAGTTTCGTTGAGAATTTTGGGAAGCTTTTTCTATAAGAGAAACAAACCTAAAAGTTCGTATTTTTTAATGTAATTTTAAACATAGAATTATACCGCCACGGAATACGTCATTTACAGCCAGCCTTCTCTGATTGGCTGCTGTCGTTGAATCACGCCCACTGATCCATAGACAAAAAGAGAATATAGTACACTGGTTTACTTATCAAAAAATCGATCTAGCTAGGTCTCTTCTCAGGAAAAAATCGTTTTCTTAAAATCAGTTTTTTGACGTTTCAAAATAGTTAAACATTGACAACAGGCTTTGGATACACTTAAATAGATAACAATTATTCATTAATGTTAAAAATTCTGAAAGGGGAAGAGCAAAATTGTAAATGTATGAAGTACGTACGGGTATGTGGGTGAGGCAAGTACTTACCCTTTTTTTCTATTTTCTGTCTGAAAATCTAATATCAAAATTAATTTCAAAAGATAATTTACTAAAACCAATAAATATCTAACATTCTGAAATCTTGTACAAAATCATTGTTTATTAGACAATTATATAAGTGATTCCAAACATATCGGAAAAAATCATTTTACTAACCATAGTCACAGTCAGGATTCTAACCTGAACCTTTCCACTTTTACGGCGGAATGAGCTTACATTACTTAACCGTGACATGATTGAGTAATGTAAGCTCATTCCGCCGCGAAAGTGGAAAGGTTCAGGTTAGAATCCTGACTGTGACTATGGTTGGTAAAATTTTTTTTTCCGATATGTTTGGAATCAATTATATAATTGGCTCCTTTCCAACAAAATGTTCAATTGCAATTCAGTCGTATAAAAAAATCTAATAATTTATATTGTTTATTAGCTTGTAAAATTATTTGAGAAAGCTCTAAAAATAATCCTCAACAGTAATGTTCGTAAACACCTGAGACTAGCACGAAATAAATTTCAAATAATTAAAATTTTAGTTTTACTAATTATCAAGACAGCGAAGAAAGTTTACTAATATTTTAATTTATTGTGTGCATTTAACCAATCAACATAAAAACACCGATAAAAGTTAATTAATTAATGAACGTTAATGGACGATAATATAAAATATGCAAAGCGTAAACGATTAAGTTTATCTCGTCATCGCGGTAAAAGCTTAGCTCTCGCTATTCTGCGATATAAGGGCCTATCTTTGTGTTGCAAAGAAATTCATAATCCACCACGTCGTTTGTATTAATTGTGCTCATTCTTAAAATTAATATATAGCCATTAACATCGCTAAACGGTTTGTGGAACAGTTGCCATCTTTCACAATAACCGAACTCACAATCTACGTTTCTTCACCGCCTCCCAGATAATACCTCACACTCTACCGATGCTACAGGTCTGTACAACATTCGTTTCATCGGCCATTGAGAAAGTAATTCTTCAATCACAACCTACATCGAGATAATACTCAATTGTACAAACCTTCAGCGACCAATGATGAAATATTTCTTCAATCACAACTTAAGGTACGTGCAGTATGGAGCTGGGATTCTAGATGGTAGCGTAGATCATACCAGGGCTTGCTTAAATTAATGCATTGTTATATATGCGAGCGTACACAACGAAGCAGTGAGTGTAGCAGGTATAAGCGCTGTTACAAAAGCTGCTAGATACAAGAATGTATCCCGCCATTCTTTCAGCGCGCTGACTACTACAATCAACGTGCGACAACTGTCAAATGGCCGTTACAAGTTTCGCAATGGATGTGACTAGTTTAATAAGTGAAATTTTGCCAGTTTTTATTTAATTTGTTTTGAGTTTTTTCTAAGAAGTAGGTATTTAAAAGTGTTAGGTTCCATACGTAAATATTCAAAAAACCGGTTTGGGTAAAATTTTAATTCTTGGTATAAATGATGAAATTCGCCATGTTTAGATCGTTTTCTATTAATAGGGTGGACATGATAGCTCCTTTCCAAATTTGTATTTAAAATATACCACTTTGTAGCAGAAGAACACAAATATTCGTCTTCGCTATCTGACATTTCAAACGCGATTTAAGCTTGTATCAGTGCTAGTATCGAAGCTTCGTTGTGCAAACCTATAAGCGCTTATAATTTCAGCCACCATCTACCATACATGCTACCATCTAGAATCCCAGCTGCGTACTGCGCGTACCTTTCCACCATCTCGCTTCACTGAAGATGACACCTCATGGCACAAACTGTGAAACATTGGCTTCAGCGACCATTGATGAAATATTTCATCAATCACAATTTACATCTTCTTACTTCACTGAAGATGACACCTCATGGTACAAGTGAAACATTGGCTTCAGCGGCTATTGATGGGGAAATATTACTTCAATCACAATCTATGCCTTCTTCCCTTCACAGGTAATAGTACATCACACTCTACTAATGGTATTAAACTGTGAAACATTGACCTCATCGGCCTTTAAGGAAATATTCCCTCAATCACGCGGTATGTCTTCTCCCCCTCCTCACATATATTATCTCAATTTCTCTCAGATAGCAGGCCAATTTCAGATCTTCATCGTATGTTGAGAGAATCTTGAAATGGTGGATACGAGATCGATTTCAGAGCTTCATCGTATACTGAGAAAATCTTACAAAAAATCCTGGAGAGAGAGAGAGAGAACTAACGAGAATCTTGGAACCCCACAGATGTTATAAATAGATACAGCGTCTTTTTTTAAAAGTCATCTGACTCCTTCTTCTCCTTTTTTCGTAGATGATATTTTCACAACCCGATGATGTAGTGTTGCAGCGCTTAGTTTGAACGATCCCGCGTGAGACATTCCCTATCTCCTCTGTACCATTATACTGACTGAACACGATAAGATATAACATAGAAGCGATGCGCTTAGCGCGCCTTGAGCGCCACACTGTTGTTCCTGCTCTGCTGATGGAACCCGGTGAAGATAAAGAAGAAAAATGAAAATTGCCGCGATATAGAAACCGTCAATTTGATGTTCGCAACATAGGTACCTACCCGTCTATGTATATCGTAGACTCTATTGAATGTTGTATGACCCATTTTCTGCTGAAAAATAATTACACTATCATATAATATTATATACTTACTGTGCAATATAATATTATTTTCCACCAGTTCTTTAATGTTTATCACGGTGGCACTATGAAAATCAATATTGAGAGGCCGATTTAAGTACTATAGAAAGAGGTCAAACGATATTCTTGCTAGTTTTTGTGTCTCTTGACAAAACTGAAAACACGTAAGTTTTTAAAAATAAGTTTTTTTTTGCGTCATAAACTTGAAATCATTTTTTTGTAAACGCATTTAACTGCAAAAATATAAGTATCACTTACAAAAAATAAATTATGTCACTGCCAAGATTTGAACCTGAATCCTTTTAAATACATTGTAGATTATAGACGCTCGACAGCTGAATGACGTCATCAGCGTCTATTTGAAATCTCTTGTTTCGTGGTAGGTACACTAGAATACTATAGGGTTCCGTAACCAAAATGATAAAAAACGGAACCCTTATGGTGAAACTTCGTTGTCTGTCTGTCTGTCTGTCAGTCGATTTTTTTAGTTGTTATACTCCTTTATACGACTCCGGGCGAGTTTACGCAAACCGTTAAACGATGCGCGCGCCTCACTGTAGGTAGTTGTTGAACTAAGAAGTTTAGAAAAAATCCGTTAAATTATACGCCAAAAACACTTTGTACCTCGATTCATAGATATATCGCTGCCGTACCAGTCGCGGGATATATGTTAAGGATTATAACTTCCGCCGTGTGTAAAACACACACATGCATTTTTTTGCTATATGAACTAATAGTGCGGGAACGAGTGATAATTTTCATACGTCATAGTGCTGATGCACTGTTTAGGAGGAACAGATAGATAATACCGAACACACAACGTAACTCTGGTCAGTTAGCTCTAAGTGGTTGCGTTCCGCCCCTATCGATTTTTGAAAGTGACAGAATTTCAGGATCATTTAAATCATATTGCTGACAAAAACTTTAAATTTCATATGTGATATGAAAGATTAACCTCTGCAGATCACAAAAACGTCCGTCTGCCATGCCAAAGCGGTTGCTATCGCCGTCTGTCAGGGTGTCAAAGTTGCACAAATTCCACATTGACATCGTTATATTGAGAGAACCGTTTTGGATACGACCTTCAATTTTGGAACTCGTTCGTCACTAATGTAAAGCTATAATCCTACGTTTGGAGAAAAATGACACACTGGAAATAGAGCAAACACGGCACTTTTGATACGTACTATAAAAAATCAGCCGAACTACTGAACCGATTTAAGAAAAATTTATATGGGATCAACTTCGAGGTATACCCTATCCAATAAAAAAAGAATTTTCCAAATCGGTGTATCAATGACGGAGTTCTGAAGTAACAAACATAAAAAAAAAATACAACCGAATTGAGAACCACCTCCTTTTTTTGAAGTCGGTTAACAAATTAATACGAAATTATAAAGTGTTAATCGAACACACTGTAAATTGAATCGAAACTCTCTGCGTACCATCCCTTAATTAAAGTCTAGTTAGGGATGATATTATATTATACTTCTATATTATAGTACATTGTTTGTGACTGTGCTGCTTTAGCGGCCTTCGGGCAAGATCTCATATACTCTGGAATCAAATAAATTAAATAGGCTAATCTGAAACATCAATGTTTATGAAATATGAATAAAAGCTTCTCTAAATTATATATTTTAAATTAGGTTATTGTGGACAACAATATAATAATTATTAATTAACCTAACTCATATATTGTTATTTATTTAAAACGGCTTGTACGAGCCATTTGAGTTATTAATATTTAAGTTTCGATTGTAACTTAAAAATAAATCGGCTCTCGCATGAGATGTGATTTAGTATTGAAATAGGTATATATGGGAAGGAACAGATTTCACTTTCGGGGCACTGTGTGAGTAAATGGCAACTCAACCAGCCGGAAACTGGGAATTTCAGGTTCAAGTCCTGACAGTGGCTTCTGATTTTTTCCTTATATATCTTATAACAATCGTTTGACGTTTAACAATCATGATGGCATAATATGCTGACTGATATGTTAAGAAATACTATTCACTACCTAGTGGATGCCTTGTGGATTAAAAATTCGTTGTTGAATTAATTAATAATTTTTATATATTTTAGTTAAAAATAAATAAACCAAAAAATTTCTTTGTGTCCAACTGTCACACATTTATCCAAGTGTGCAAGCTTTCACGGCCGGCATTGTTCCAATTCTTCATGGTTTCCGGGCTTGTAGGCCGTGGTCCGGTGGTATTTCTACCTGACGTTTCGTCTACAACTGCGGTAGACATTCTCAAAGGCGATGTGGCATTGGTGGCAGCGGTTGGATTGTCCTCCTTACGCTTACCTGTGAGCCGCCAACAGAAGGTTCAAATCTTGATGGTTTCCGGGCTTGTAGGCCGTGGTCCGGTGGTATTTCTACCTGACGTTTCGTCTACAACTGCGGTAGACATTCTCAAAGGCGATGTGGCATTGGTGGCAGCGGTTGGATTGTCCTCCTTACGCTTACCTGTGAGCCGCCAACAGAAGGTTCAAATCTTGATGGTTTCCGGGCTTGTAGGCCGTGGTCCGGTGGTATTTCTACCTGACGTTTCGTCTACAACTGCGGTAGACATTCTCAAAGGCGATGTGGCATTGGTGGCAGCGGTTGGATTGTCCTCCTTACGCTTACCTGTGAGCCGCCAACAGAAGGTTCAAATCTTGATGGTTTCCGGGCTTGTAGGCCGTGGTCCGGTGGTATTTCTACCTGACGTTTCGTCTACAACTGCGGTAGACATTCTCAAAGGCGATGTGGCATTGGTGGCAGCGGTTGGATTGTCCTCCTTACGCTTACCTGTGAGCCGCCAACAGAAGGTTCAAATCTTGATGGTTTCCGGGCTTGTAGGCCGTGGTCCGGTGGTATTTCTACCTGACGTTTCGTCTACAACTGCGGTAGACATTCTCAAAGGCGATGTGGCATTGGTGGCAGCGGTTGGATTGTCCTCCTTACGCTTACCTGTGAGCCGCTAACAGAGGGTTCAAATCTTGATGGTTTCCGGGCTTGTAGGCCGTGGTCCGGTGGTATTTCTACCTGACGTTTCGTCTACAACTGCGGTAGACATTCTCAAAGGCGATGTGGCATTGGTGGCAGCGGTTGGATTGTCCTCCTTACGCTTACCTGTGAGCCGCCAACAGAAGGTTCAAATCTTGATGGTTTCCGGGCTTGTAGGCCGTGGTCCGGTGGTATTTCTACCTGACGTTTCGTCTACAACTGCGATAGACATTCTCAAAGGCGATGTGGCAGCGGTCGAAGTGTCCTCCTTGGCGGCTCACAGGTCAGTGACCGCTGCCACATCGCCTTTGAGAATGTCTACCGAAGTTGTAGACGAAACGTCAGGTAGAAATACCACCGGACCACGGCCTACAAGCCCGGAAACCATGAAGAATTGTCACACATTTACCGATTTTTTTGATAAACTGCACGTATGCCGGCTGGCAGATTCTAATATACAAATGAATTATTAATTGTTGAAGACGCTAATGACCTGAGTTGTGACGCGTTTATAATCTACAATATAAATAATAATTATATACCTAGATAGAACAAATTTCTATATTATTTCAGTCATATAATTAAATCGCGGATACATTTTGAGTAACCCGTATTTTCGTATGTTGCACTTCACAGCAGTCACATTTATGCCCAACACATGACATTTATTCTTTTTTTTTCTATATTATGTTTTTTTTATTATTTATGACCGTTTTGATTTATGTCCAGAGAAATAAAAATGTATCTGATTGATAATATTCTTGACAAAGCAATAAAAAATTGCAGATTCCACAAAACACAAAGAGCGTTGATATTTAAGCTGGTTACAAATCTGTGACCACAAGTCATAGTGGCTTAGGTCTAAATTTTGATACTTTTCAATCCCTTCAAATACATTTTGGTTTCGGTTTTTAAGATTTAAAACTGGTATTAATAGTTTAACGTCTATAATCCACAATTCATTCATTCAGTAAATTTATGACCATATTTGAAAATATGGTAAAGTATTCCTGGATGGACATGGATATGATACTCGCGGAAAAAGGTCATAAAACTACCATATTGGCAACAAATTAAGACATAATATATAAGTACGCATTGCTCAGAAAATTATTCAGCCAACGTTTTTAATAAATTACTTGAAAGGTTAAACAATAATGGTAAACATCAAAAACTTTTTATTAGAACGGGTATTTTATAGTGTACTTAGATGAATTTTTATGTTAATTATTATGATAATTTTATATTTTATTGTATATTTTTGTTGACGTGTCAAATAGATGTACCTCAACTGACAAAATAAATTTATCATATATTTAAAATCTCGACAGTTTGGCCAAGATGTTGGCCCTTTTCAAGATCTGAACGTCAAAAATAATATTTAAAAATTCAAAAAATTAATTGACTAAAAGACAATGAAAAAAGAAATTGTTTCGTTCAATTTTTTTGTCATTTGTTTTTAATTTTTAAATAGATATTATTTTTGGCATTCAGATTTTGAAAAGGGCCAACACCTTGACCGAAACGTCGAGCATTTAAATAGATAAGATAAGATAAAATTTTATTAACAAAAATAAACACATTATGTACAAAAAAAGGGGTGGGGTTTGGGACCCCCGACAGATGTGAAACATCAATGAAAACGTTATTGAACTCGGTGGTATTCTCTATGTAGTAGTATATATTTTTTCAAAAGCAGCAACTAACTGTTATGCTGACGTAATCCTATATACTGCACTGTAACACGCGGTTGCCCGAGTGCGCGGAAGCCGAGAGAGAGAGAGAGAGTGCCGCAGTGGTGGGGAGAACAGCAGCGAAGGAGCGGACCAAACATTTCGTTGCATATTTCCCCTCACGCGGCATAAGATGTTTCACATCAAAAAATAAAACAAGATGCTTTACAGCGTTCCCAATACCTGCTGCTTGGCTAAATTTAAGTAAATATATTATAATTTTGTCTGTTTGAATTGGTCATCAATTTATTGAATTTAAAACTGGTGTTCGTGAATGAATTTCATTTGATGACGCTCGCCTAGAAGGCATGATTTTCAAGGCATGACCACTTTTTTACAAAAAAATCTGACATAATTCATTATGCATTGTGGCTACACAAGTAATCTAAATTTGCTAGCAAATACGGGGTCTGTCAAGGCTATTACGTAAATTGAAAAATGACAAATAGTTCCATCAAGAACTGAATTGTCACTGTGTTGACAAATTATAGTCAGGCCAACTACTTAAATATGGACGATCTGAGGGATTCTGGAAATTGCAATGCTTGTAATTTACTTCAGAGGCTATCCACATCCTTTTTCTTACAGATTAGTATTCCTTTTACGAGACTGCTTTTGTTTTTTTTTTATTATTTATTTATTATAGATTGTAGACACTCGGCAACCCAGGTTATTGGCGTCTTAAATACATCAAATAACATCATCAATTATTATTATAAAACATACATGAGCGAGGTGAGATTCGACCCCACGACAGCTCGATACAAAGTCCAGCATACTGACCATTACACCAAGCTGTTCTCTACTCTTTTTTTTGTTTACCATGCTGACGTCAAATTATTAACTTACCGTTGTTTTTCTTTTTTTTCTAGTTCATTTTTACAAAGTGAAGATGGATTCATAGAAGTTTGATCATCACAAGGTAAGCGAATATTTAGAATTTTTTTTTAAAAGTAGAACTAAATTAAATGGAATTTCAGGTCAGTGTGACATTCAAAAATCTAAACTAAAAAATTCAATTCAGAATGCCAAGTAAAGGTTTTCCGATTGTTTTACTATACACCAAAAAAAAATCTGCGTGTTGTTTGTTTTACACGATAAAACAAACTGCAATGAGAGCTGCCATAGGCTTTTTTCTAGACCTCGCGCGGCGAAAGTTGAAGACACCGCGTCATAGTAACGTGAATGCATTGCGCCCGCCTTCTAGCTTGCTATTGGCTGTTTATTGTCATGAATAGCAGTTTGTCAAAATTGTACCTAACGTCATAAAACCCAATGTGCAGTTTTGTGTACACGGAACTGTCTGCGGGCAAGCAGGCGTTCACTAGCATATTATTGATGACGTGCCTGGCTTCATCTCTCAACACGGGCACTCTACCACCTGAAAGCGAACTGCAGTGGCAAGTAAGGTATAAAGCTACTAGAAATAGTAACTTTAGTAAGTAGTTCTCAAGTACATAAAAATAACAATATTGTTATTTTTACGTACTTGAAAAAGTCTAAATATATAGACGAAACGTCGTACATTTAATTAAATAAATCAAATATTTTGTCCACTATCCTGCGATTTTTCTTAATTTTGCTAGTATAATATATTTGAAAACCGTCGTTACAACGTCTTCGATTATACCGTCGATTAATAATTTATTTAGTAATTTACATAATTACAATATTTATTTCGTAATTTAGGTACCTTAATTTATATAGTATGCGATTATCCCTCACTATTCGAATTTAATTATCTCACTCCATGATTCAAACTTATACTAAAACCCTGCCCTAATTTAAATTTATTATAGTTGTGTGTCAACTGAAATTATTTACCATATAATTCCATGTACAGGATGTTAAATAAATATTAGTAAAAAACTTTTTAGAGACAAGCTTTTATTTAAATGCACTAAAACGGAAAAAATAATTTTTAATAATTTAGGTTCATTATTATAAAAGCGTGGGTCGTGACGAATAAACTATCATAGAGTTCACGACCCACGCTTTTATAATTATGAACCTAAATTATTAAAAATTATTTTTTCCTTTTTAGTGCATTTAAATAAAAGCTTGTCTCTAAAAAGTTTTTTTTACTAATATTTATTTTGTTCATTTTAGTCTTTCAAAATTTTACCAGCCTTTGACACCCGTAGGGGTTGAATTTCGAGAAATCCTTTCTTAGTGGATGCTTACGTCAGAAAAGGAACCAACTGTCCAAATTTCAAGTTTCTAGCTTCAGCGATTTGGCCTGGGCGTTGATTAATCAAAAAAAACCCTACATCCCCGTTTGAACCCCTTAAGGGTTGATTTATTTCTAAAAACGATTTATTCATGCATTGTCATCGGAAATACATATGTGTAGAAAATTTCAAATCGATCGGATACGTGGAAGTCGTTCAAAATTGACTCGCAAGTTTTGACCTAAACAAACACACAAACTAACTAACTAACATACATTGCAAGTTAAATAAAAGCTTGTAAAAATTGATGTGAATTGTGTGAAATGGGAATGAGCCATATAGATTGTGAATCGCCCTACAAAATATTTTAAATGATTGAAAAATGTTTTATCGAAAAGTATACAAAAAAATCATTATTCATATAAATAGTTTTATACAATCGAAAGCAAATAAATGATCGTATTCAGTTTTTGTTTGTTTTGTCGTCAAAAAAACTTTTACACTTAGACAAAGTTTCGGAAAGAGAGGGAGAGAAGAACCTCGACTGACACCGTCAGTTGGGGCTCGAACATGTACCATCAATTTATTGTCCGCTCCACGCATCAATCCTCCATACTTCAATATCGCAGGGGTGGATCATTTTTTTTGACAGGGTAAAAATTATTTTAGTTTCACATTATACGCTTAGTTAAGACTTTAAAATCGTCGTACATTTTTCTACTCATTTTAATATCATTTTCAAATAAAATTAAGAAAAATCGCAGGATAGTGGACAAAATATTGGATTTATTTAATTAAATGTCCACTATCCTGCGATTTTTCTTAATTTTATTATAATCACGATGGACACGATTTCTAATATAAATCATTTTCAAATTTTATTAAAATCGGCCGCTTTTAAAAATGTTGATATGAGGCACCATACTTGACTTCCATGTTTAAAATCATTTTTCAAAATAATGTTTAATATGAAAAATTTCATTGGAATACGTACGGGCATCGATGACACATGGTTTTCTGTTCGCAACGTTCTTGTCAAATATTATATAGATATGTCTTTTTTATTTTTGCCTGCGATAAACTCGGAAATCATTCAACTGATTTCATGCTCTTTTCACATATAGCGAGATAAAATGTGTGGAAATTTTATAAGGCTCATTTCATTATGCTATCGCATGTCATTCTCGGGCAGTACCGGGTAAATATGGCTAGTTACAGATATAAAATCTGGTTATTCAATTTTCTGTATTAATATTGATAAATTCATATTATTGTATAATAGGAAAGTAGAATTAGTTCACAATAAAACTGAATGAAGATCTATAATTAAAACATTTCTATAGCTGCTCTGGGGCACAACAATATATTGTTATATCGAAGAATTCATATGTACATATCATGTATGTGAGATTGATATGTTTACTGGGTGTAACTGAAAATTGTAACCATAGTAAATTCTATATAAAAATAGTCTTAAAGTTATGTCTCTGAAGTAAAACTTCTTAGGCGGCACTGCCAAAAATTCAAACTTCTAACGCAATGCAATAAAAAGATTTAAAAAAATGTATTTTTTTGATAGTGACTCACTGATCAAAACCCATAGGGTACTTCCCGTTGACCTAGAATCTTGAAATTTTGCACGAAGAAAAGTCTCACATAGACACAGTTTACGCACTAAAGTCTAAACCAGAGATTCCTAACTGTGCGTCGCGACGCCCTGGGGCGTCGCGCGCTATCCTAGGGGAGTCGTAATTTCAGAACTTCAGTCCCGATTTAAGAAGTTATGCTCAGAAAGCAAGCTCATCCCGCTCATTAATTGTATTGTTTGTAGTTTTTTATGTTTACTAATTATTAGAGTGCCCGCGGTGAGAGATGAAGCCAGGCACGTCATCAATAATATGCTAGTGAACGCCTGCTTGCCCGCAGACAGTGCCGTGTACACAAAACTGCACATTGGGTTTTATGACGTTAGGTACAATTTTGGCAAACTGCTATTCATAACAATAAATATGCCAATAGCAAGCTAGAAGGCGGGCGCAATGCATTCACGTTACTATGACGCGGTGGCTTCATCTTTCGCCGCGCGAGGTCTACAATTAGAATCTAATAAATACTAATTAAGATTCTATAGGTATATTCTGTTTCTTTGGAGTTTCCTTTGAATAATTAAGTAAAGAAGGGGTCACAAAAAATCGCAACCTGTAAAGGGAGTCGCAGTAAAGAAAAGTTTGGGAACCCCTGGTCTAAACAATTATTACGTGACAAACTTAGTTTTTATTAAATTGTTATACCTTCAGGGCGCGAGTTCTACATGACCATTTTTTTACATTGATTTAATTTGTTCTATACGTCAGTTTATGTTCAAGACGCTTTACGATTACACATTCAGTCCCGACTGTGTGCAGACGCTGATGACCTTGGTTGTCGAACATCTATAATCCACAATCATCTATCATTCCATCCGACTATGTGCAGTTTAATAGCTTCGATTGAGTCAGTCATTAATTTCCGAACGTCCTGTAAAATTGTGTGGAGAAAGAGAGAGGGAGGGAGAGAGAGAGATGAGCAAATGTACGCTTGATTTGCAATTCGATGTAATCGAAACGGTAGTAACTAGTATCTCTGTTATGGACTATATCATATTATATACTGTACATATTCACGAGTACAAAACCAGGCGCTCTCAACATTTCCCATCGCCAAATTAGTCATCACAGTAGTATATCTCAGATTGACCGTCCACGGACAGTAAATGATAATGATATCGACTCCGGACCAATTTCATTCGACGCATAATTGCACAATGAACACCTGATAAGGTTTGCAAAAAATTTCAATTGGCGGTTTTTGATGTGAAACATCTTATGTCGGGCTGTGAACAGCCGCGTGAGGGGAAATATGCAACGAAAGATCAATGTTTCTCCTTCGCTGCTGTTCTCCCCACCACTGCGGCACTTATATTGTACTGGATAAATAATTTATAAACTAATTGTCCGGGTATATTAAGTTATACATATATCAGTAACAACGGCTGTCTAGACAAGTTCATCCGCAGAGTAGTGGTACCACTTTAGTCTTCTATGCATGGGGACTTGGGTTCGGAAACTCATGGCATCGTACAATTTTTTTCTTTATAACAAATAAAAAACATGTTAACCTGTAAATAGTTTCTCTATACGGTTATAGATTGGTCTCTAATCTCTAAGTTAGCAGTGTAGTTTTACCCACAGGCGAAATTTCTTTTAACATTGGAAATGTTTATGTTCGTATATGGGGGCAGAGTTACGAGTTTTCGTTCAAGGCCAAAAGACAACGGTGTCGCGATCAAGTGAGGAGCAATCATGCAAAATTGAACAAGTGCAATTTTTTCGAAATGTGTTTTATATCATGTCTAGTTAATTGAGAGGTATTTGCGACGATCTGCGGTGTTATTTTTGAACAAATGTTAATAAACACTGTAGAAAAATCCATTTGAAAGTTAAGTAATCAAGCAAAAGTGAACGCGTATATAACAGAAGAATAATAGGGTTATTCCTGACAAAACTAAACAGTGCATTGATAAATATTGTGTGTATAATAAACAGTTAATTATGTTTCATATATGCTGTTATCATTTCCAATGTCCTCGATGGTTGCAAGGATTGCGAAATCTGTGAATTTTTTCTTTCATCTCAGGCAGACGTTGTGACGTCTTTCAGGCAGACGTTGTGACAACGTCTGCCTGGAATGAAAGAAATAATAAAACAATCAAACATGGCTAAGAACCATCTCGCAAATACTATCTTTCAAACAAACAAAACCGCTTTTAAATCGGTTGATCCGTTTGGGAGCTACGATGCCACAGACAGACACACAAATACACACGTTAAACTTATAAGGCAGTCCCAGCCATTTGAGAAAGGCAGCATTCTTTGTAATGTTGTTATAAAATTAATAGCTCTCGCAGTTACTGGATTTGCGGTACATCGTCGCTATATATAGGAAAGATTAAATGTTCACTGTCGGGCACTGTGTAGTAAGTGGAAACTTTCCTGACGCGAAATCGGGAGTTCTGGGTTCGAATCCCGGCGGTGCATTTACATTTTTCCTGTATAGCCTTCTATATAATATCATGGCGACAATGTCGTCTGATATTCTTATGTATTTAGTTACGGTCTAGGGAAATTAATCATATTGATTGTTTATCTTTCATTGTTAATTATTAATTAGATGCCGTATTTGAAGCTTTCTCACGTGTGTATTTTGATTATAACACCCCTTTTTTTTGTCGGGGGTTAAAAAGTATGGAATCCTATACACGTTTTTGGCATTTAAAAGTTGCTAGTTGAGAAAGTCTGGTATTAATAATGTACAGATTGTTTTAATTGGTAAACTATATTATGCTCTCCTTTCTAATAAATGATAATTTACCTTGTTTGCGTTGGTAATTGTATACGCATTAAAATAATAACTTCGCTGCATCCACCTACAAACAATACAAGTCACATAACAAGAATAAAACATTCAGAATAATAACTGATAAAATATAACAGTACGTAACATTGCTTGCATTATTATGCATTAAAAAAAATAATATTAAAGTTTACAGCTGCAATTTTATAAGCCAATTAATATTTGAAGTCGGAAGAGTTGTATGCACTCAAAAAAAATTAAAATAAACGCTTAGGCATAACTCAGCCAGCGCGAATGTGGAAGTTACGGGTACGAATCCCGACAGTGACGGTTTAAAACAATAAATACATTTTTCTTATATTGCTTTGTAACGTGACGTCATTGGATGTTTCCCTTATGCCTCCTCTACACTATCGGCCATGATGGACGATCACGATGGAGCCATGATTGCCACCATCATTGCGCAGCTGTCCACACAATCGTTCATTGTCCATTTTATGACCCAACGTCCTTTGATGTTTGGCCGAAAAACAGACACAGCGGCGATTAGGCTCGATCGTCACCGACCATGGGCAATTACAGGCGATTATGCCCTTCGCACATTCGTAATCGCCTGTAATCGTCCATCATGGCCGATAGTGTAGGTGATTTAATATATCTTAATGCCTCGCCTCTACACTATCGGCCATGATGGACGATTACAGGCGATCACGAATGTGTGGAGGGCATAATCGCCTGTAATTGCCCATGATCGGTGACGATCGAGCGTGATCGCCGCTGTGTCGGTTTTTCGGACAAACATCAAAGGACGTTGGGTCATCAAATGGATAATGCACGATTGCGTGGACAGCTGCGCAATAATGGTGGCAATCTTGGCCCAATGATCGTCCATCATGGGCGATAGTGTAGAGGAGACATAAGCTATTATGATGTATTAGAAAAGTTATTAATCTGTTTTTTTGGGTTCAGGAGACTAGAAAACGTATAAATTTACCAAAAATTCAAAATGGCATTTTTGAAAATATTACACGATCGACTTGCCCTGTATGAATTTGTACGAATTGTGATTTCAAATTAATATGAAGCGAACCGTAATATTACAAAAAAAAATGTTATACAAAAATAATTAGTGGTAAACTAATAAACTTCTATTGCAAGGATTAATTGAAACAAAATACGTGCAAATTAAAAACTTGTTTATGAAATAAACTGATGCAACGACAGAAATGTTTTCAAATTATTCTAGAAACATTTAGATCTTAAATCTTGCAGCAGATTTTGCAATGAAATCATTTTTAGCGTTGATTGCTATAGTTTCGTATAGACAATGATGATTAGGAAAGAAGCGCTCTCAAAACATCTTACAGTATCTATTAATTATACCTACTTGTTAATCTTTGTATTGTGCAAGCAGTTTGTCAGTTAAAAAAGGACAAACTACATAGATATCTATGACAAACATTCAAAATGGCTTATGTCGAATGTGTGCTAAAATAAAATTAATGATAATTATTTCATCCAGTGCATTGTTTATGCCGACACTTCACTCTCACCGAAACAACGCGAGGAAATCCAAGCGCGAGTTTGAAAGACACGCTCGTGTCGGCTCGCTGTGTCTCGTCTCGCCTCGGCAGCGCTCCGTGTCTTGTCGGTTTTATGAGTCCGAGTCAAAGGAGATGAGCCGTACCGAGGTGATCCATCGACACTCTCGCGTTATCTTGCGGCTTTGCATAGTATTATTGCATCAGGTTGGCATGTTGTAGAACACCAACTGCGTTTTTCGAGAGTCTGGATGGTAGCTCTCGGGCCTCGGGGTTCCTTGCCTCGCCAAATGTCTCGTAGAGACACTCGGCGAGGTGGCTCGAGCGAGAGCGAAGTGTAACGAAAAAATTAAAAAACCGACAGAAATGCAGGAAATGAAATGAGCTGCTAGCGGGGAACAAATCAGGATTGGCGGCCAGGTAGTGCGTTGAGGGGGAAACTCAATCGACACATCCCTTTCTGTTCGCATAGTAGAAATAATACCTGGGCTGATAAGCGAGACACCGAGAGTATGGTATAGCCATTTGTGATAATCGGCTGAAATTAATTTTATGCATAATGTATACACTTCGCTCGTAAAGTCTGGAATAAATGTTTTTTTAACATTGGAAATGTTTATGTTCGTATATGGGGGCAGAGTTACGAGTTTTCGTTCAAGGCCAAAAGACAACGGTGTGGCGATCAAGTGAGAAGCAATCATGCAAAATTGAACAAGTGCAATTTTTTCGAAATACGTTTTATATCATGTCTAGTTAATTGAGAGGTATTTGCGACGATCTGCGGTGTTATTTTTGAGCAAATGTTAATAAATACTGTAGAAAAATCCATTTAAAAGTTAAGTAATCAAGCAAAAGTGAACGCGTATATAACAGAAGAATAATAGGGTTATTCCTGACAAAACTAAACAGTGCATTGATAAATATTGTGTGTATAATAAACAGTTAATTATGTTTCATATATGCTGTTATCATTTCCAATGTCCTCGATGGTTGCAAGGATTGCGAAATCTGTGAATTTTTTCAATGGTTTTCACGAAAAATCCTCGGACACGTCAACTTTATTTTTTAATATGTGACTTTTTTCCGTGATTGGCATTTTTCGATTGTGTTTTGTTAATAATAAGTAAGGCAGTCATCGAGTCTTATTCACGACTCTTATATAGGTACAATTTATATCGATATAATTAATAATTGTATATATAGATGCATTTAATATAAAACTATTAGATCATCGCATCTCATCCGAACAGTGTTTTCGCAACAGCCGTTCTCCTTGCTCTCAAATAAATCAAATTCAGTCGTGTTCTGCTACACATTTTGTAACTTTTTGATTAACTATATGCATGAAGAACGTGATTCCTTTGTTGCAATTCCTGCAACAATCGTTTTATGAAACAGCATGATGCTCATAGCTGATGTAAATTTCATTCATCTAAAAAAATATTATCTCTGCATATGAGTCTTCGTTCACAATAACGTAAGTTAACGTCATGTTTGACAATGGGGCCGTATACCACATTTTTTTTAGAATTGGAATCTACGTTACAAATATTTAAAATAACAATTTTTTTGAGAATTTTTCGGAAGCTTTTTCTACAAGAAAAAAATTTCGAAAAGTATGTACTTATTTTTCAATATAATTTTAAACATAGAATTATACCGCTACAGAAATTACGTCAATCACAGTCAGCCTTCTCTAATTGGCTGGCTGTAGTTGAATATACTTTCACGCCCACTGATCCATAGATAAAGAGAGATAATACACTGATCTGTCATAAATTGAAAACAAACCATAGGTATTTAATATACACCTCTCTTTCCATAGACATATCTCTCTTTATCTATGCGCGGAAGTGTGGCTGGTTCAAGATTAGTACTTTGGTCTGGTTTTGACGTCATCATATGGCGGCTGAGCTCAGCCATTTGAAATGAATACATTTTTTAAATTATTGTTTGCAGTTAAGAGGAAGGATTTAAGAACGAAAAAGCTGGTTTACATTATTTGTTTATATATGAGGAATAACACACACTCTTCAAAATTGTCACATTTTGATACGAAAATAGCTATTCTTCACGCTTGACGCGTTGACATTGCAAGATTTACATGAAATAATTAATTTTATTGTAAAAAAGCGTGGGGTAGTATGAAAATATGATACAAAGCACCCCACGCTTTTTTACAATAAAATTAATAATTTTTTAGTTTTTAGTTCTTTAAAGCGTGTTTTTTAGTTATTTTAAATTATAATTTATTTTTGCTTTTTAGTCCTGGAGATCCTGGTCAGGATAATGGGACAAACTTATGGAATTATTGTATTGTCATCGGTCCTTGATAAGTGTGCAAAGTTTCAGTTCAATCTGAAGTTTTTTGCTTTTTTTTTAGTCCTGGAGATCCTGGTCAGGATAATGGGACAAAATTATTGTATTGTAATCGGTCCTTGATAGATGTGCAAAGTTTCAGTTCAATCTGAAGTTTTTTGCTTTTTTTTTTTTAGTCCTGGAGATCCTGGTCAGGATAATGGGACAAACTTATTGAATTATTGTATTGTCGTCGGTCCTTGATAAGTGTGCAAAGTTTAACTAAATCTGACCGTTCAAAGTTGGTCAAAATCAAGTTCAAAGAAGTCGGTTACAAACTGACAAACAAGCAAGCCCGCAAACATACAGGTGAAGCTAATATAAGCGTGTTAAAAATAATTTAAAACACGTATATAGGTAGTTTAATATTCAAATCAAATTTTTACGAATTTATAGCGAGCGGATCAGGGCGAATAAACATATATCACTATGGAAATGGTTTGCTTTCCCACACTAGTGTAAGAAAGATACGTTCCCGCACACCGCCTGTCAAAAGTCACTTTACATGCTTACATACATGCATGTAAAGCAGCTGTTTTATAGTGGGTATGGCAAAAATGATAGTTACGTATTCATGAATTATAATCAGGTTTTAATTTTTTCATTTCTCCATTTTTACTTTATTGCCGATTAGAAAATAATTTATTTCTTATTATTTATAATAATTTATTAGATTTCTAAATGTCGATTTGCAAGCGTTAATTTAAAATTGAAGTCTGTTGATTATCCTACAGTGAAACCTCTTAAGTGAAAACAAAATCATAATTAGACAATAGAATATTACAAGAATAAGTTGCTGAGGAAGTTGCAATAAAGCAACGAAACGTTCAACAAGATTCGCAGTGTTAATTCTTTTTTGAACTTCCTGTCCAATTGTCTGCTGCTATCACGGCTCTACTACTGTCACTATATCTTACTCAAAAAACCGAGCAATGTAACTTAGTGGTAGAGCACAAGATTCGCATTCGGAAGGTACTGGGTTCGAATCCTGGCGGGGGCAGAATATGTGGCTAGGACTTTTTCCTACTGCCTCACGCCGAGAAACATCATTTCCTGTATCGATCTTGTTGAGGTTTTCCATGGTTTCCCTCAATAATTTCAGATGAATATCGAGATGGTTCTTTATTCAAGGCCATGACCGATTATCTGTCAAACTCTTATGCTTCCTAATTTCCTATAATTCCTCCATTGGAACATTGCTATTAATTAAGATGAAGTTTCAAAAATCTAGAAAACAACGGGAAGTGGTAAAATGAAAAATAGTAACGGTGCGAATGGTGTCTGTTCTGACATAATATAGTAACGGACGTTAAACGCATTATTATATTATCTTACTCAAAAAAAGGGTCTCGGGACCCCCGACAGATGTGAAACATCAAAGAAAACGTTATTGAACTCGGTGGTATTCTCTATGTAGTAGTATATATTTTTTCAAAAGCAGCAACTAACTGTTATGCTGACGTAATCCTATATACTGCACTGTAACACACGCGGTTGTCTTCCCGTGCCCGAGTGCGCGGAAGCCGAGAGAGAGAGCCGCAGTGGTGGGAAGAACAGCAGCGAAGGAGCGGACCATAAATTTCGTTGCATATTTCTCTCACGCGGCTGTTCACAGCCCGACATAAGATGTTTCACATCAAAAAGTTAGTTCGTATTTTGCAAGTTTCACTGTAATAATATACATCGATATTACGACATAGTATGATGAATTACTACAATAATATTATGCCTCCCACACTTGCATTATCTATCAGTCATTTTGTTTGTTTGTGTGTGTGTATGTGTTGATGGTAGACGTACGTAGTTTGCAATGTCGTGCTACATAAAAGCGATTAAATAACAACTGAACGCGCCAACACTTAAAAGTGAAAGTGTTCCACATTCTCCATAAAACTTGCACTCTTCATTAGTCATTACACATTCGTACAGATTTTTTTTTTAATGTTACTTATTATGTGTAATCTACATAAGTATATACAGAATTCGCCAAATAAATCTTCCATTGCAATGCAACTTAGTTTCTGAGGCGTACACGAGATGGTGCATGTATGTAATTAATGATTTGAAAAACAAAATTAAAACTTCTGTTTCGTAACCAACAAGGGAGGTAATAAATCAGACATATCAGCTACAGAATAAATAAAGCAAAAAGCACATTTGAGTTATTACACCAGGTGTGGAGATCTACAACATTTAGAAATCTTTCAATTTCGTCAAGATTAGATTTTACACGGGCCGTAAGGCATAACTGTCCTCCGTTCACTGCGACCTTGAAGATCTCTTGTGAGTCCCTTCGTATTTACTCCCATTCAGGTATTAGGTTCTTAACTAACCTTACTACCTTTCTGGGAGCTGTGTTCCATACCTTATTAGGCTCTAAGAACCTTCCATCTAAATGTTGCAACCTTTTGGAAGAAACTTCGTCGCATGAACATAAAATATTTATTTATTTATTTATTTTCCATTTGAATAGGTAGGTACACATATTGATATTAATTTATACATTGGATACTCCTACCCAACTTGGCAGAAGCCAGTGCTAGGGTAGGGGTACTTTTTGTTCAGCAGTTTCTCTTGTCTCCTTGCAGAAGCGACAGTTATCATCTTCTACCATACCCATGTTTTAAGATTTTTTAGAGGGCCGTGTCCGGTGAAGAGTTCTGTCAAAATCTCAATTCTGTTCTACTGAGAGTAACGAATTCTTTGGTCTTTTTTGCTGATTAAAAGATAAATCTTTTAGATTGTCGGAGTCCCGGAGTGGAAATCCAACGGAAAGATTTATTTGCTTCCTCCCATCTGTGAATCTCCATTATGACGTAGCTTTTGGAGTAACCACAGAAAGGTTCCGCGCCAATGAGATATTTGGTGTCACCTTCTTTAGCAAGTTGGTCTGCCATTTCATTTCTCGCGATACCAGCGTGTCCAAGGACCCACATACTGGTGCCTAGACCATTTACTGTTTCTAGACATTCCCAGACTAATCTTGAATCATGTTTCAATTTCGTCAATACAATTTCAAAAAACGATTCTTTTCGAAATTCAAAAAATAATATGGTTGATGGTACAGAACCCTCGGCGCGCGACTCTAACTCGCGCTTGTCCGGGTTTTTTTAACCGATTTAATTTCGGTTTGTCTTCTATGAATAACTACCTACATCGGTTCCAAGGAAAGTGAAAATCTAGGGAATTCTAATGATTTTTAATTATTCTATTTACTTTGGCGACACTGGTCCCTGGTAGAGTCGTAATGGAACAAAATAATTTTGAAGTGTGATCATATTTTAATGTTCCATTTTGTATAAATGTATCGGTTGACCAGTTTTGCATTAAAACTTAAACCAACGAGTGTGTGAGATTCTATATACATAAATATTACATGCATTTACTTCCTATTTGCTATCGCTTCGTGAAATCTCATGTCAGTTTATATCTTTCTACAAGCCATTGGAAAATTATATAGAGTGTCTTTTTTCAATGAGATCAAGTTTTTTTTTATCAAATTCTTCATTTCAAGATCTGAGCCATCTGCCAACATTTAAAATTATTTTAAAGTAGCAGTTGAAAGGTGATGCAGGAAAAGTGCGGGGTGCCTCATATCGCCATTGTGTTTTTACTGACTAGCATTTTGCAAATGAATTTGCAGCAGTATGACAGGTGAAGGTGAGGGGACATGTGAGATTAAAAAAAGTTGAGAATCCCTGATGTAAACGATCGGCATTTAATTATATCTCGAAATTGACTGAAAAAAATATTGTTATTTCTACAGTAAATATAAAACAAAAAACGTATTTTTAACCGACTTCAAAAAAAGAAGGTGGTTCTCAATTCGGTTGTATTTTTTTATGTTTGTTACCTCATAACTCAGTCATTTATAAACCGATTTTGAAAATTTTTTTTTATTTGAAAGGCTATACTTTGAGATTAGTCCCATAGAAATTTCATCAAAATCGGTTCAGTAGTTCGGCTGATTTTAATAAAAGTGAGTAACGGCGTGCAGTAATTTTTTAAGGTAAATGTCACTTTTTGACATATCAGACAGCGTAAGAAAGTCAGTTTAATAAAAATGAGTAACGGCGTGTGATTCTTTTAAGGTAAATGTCACTTTTTGACACTAAAAAGTGAAAAATAAAAAACTTTTTAACAAAAAAAAAACCTCCTTCAAAAAACCACTAAAAAGAGAGAATAATGAAATTTTGAGGTCTGTGCCAATTTAATAAAATATGAAGTTGGTTAAAAAGAAGATATAAATCACTATAATATAGGTACTTTTTAACCGACTTCATATTTTTATTAAATTGGCACAGACCTCAAAATTTCATTATTTTCCTCTTTTTAGTGGTTTTTTGAAGGAGGTTTTTTTTTTTTGTTAAAAAGTTTTTTATAATTGTAGAAAATGTTCCAAAACGGATTACTGTTTCCTATTTCATTTGTTTTGAAAAATTGCCTATAATGGCAGCGATACCATTTAAATACGGCGTTATAAAAGTTAATAACGTTTAATGTCTTATACTGGGGTGGCATTTTAGAAACATTAGAAGAAACGGAAATTATCGGAAGTGACTACGTCTCAGACGCAGTAAGCCAGGTGGCCGTGCGAAAAAGTACGAGTCTGGTGACAGGTACAAGCGCCAAGTCCAGATTCGATTCCCGAAGGCTTTTAATATTTTCTTTGTCTACGTTATTATTTTTACATAAAATCAAGTGACTAGATTTTTATTTAACCTTTTTAATATAATTCTACCTACCCCTGTGAAAACTTCTGAACCGTAAAATTGAATGGGATTTTGTATAAATTTAAAAAGCATTACAGAGATTGGTTGTTGCACGTGTGTGTCTTTTGTTTTAATAGATAATGTTACAGATTTTTTTGTGACGTGAGTCTTCATATAAGGCGACAGATAAATACGCAAAATGCTCGATAATATAATAAAACGAGTAAGTTTTATGTATTTTCTTTGTTTTGAATATAAACTCCATCTTTTTCTCTTTCTATCTGGATAAAGAATGCTGAATACGACAGAAAATACTTTATTGCTAATAAAAAGCAACTGATGCGAGCTTTTTTTTTTCAGTGAAAAATTAACCGATAAAAGAAGGTGTCGTGCTAGCAATTATCATTATCGAGGAACTGATATCCTAAGAACGTAATGCGGAAACATAATTTTAAGATAGATTTTAGTACCTCGACAGCCCTTCATTTTAAGTTTTAAGTGAAATCAACAAAAAAAATTGTTTTTGACAATTCCCAAAATTCTAAATATTCTAGTAACTATATAGGAACCATGAGTGCTTCGGTACTCGAGCACCATGAGATTTTTGATGTGAAACATCTTATGTCGGGCTGTGGACAGCCGCGTGAGGGGAAATATGCAACGAAATGTTTGGTCCGCTCCTTCGCTGCTGTTCTCCCCACCACTGCGGCTCTATCTCTCTCTTGGCTCAGGCGTGCACTGTAACACACGCGGTGTTACAGTGCAGTATATAGGATTACGTCAGCATAACAGTTAGTTGCTGCTTTTGAAAAAATATATACTACTACATAGAGAATACCACCGAGTTCAATAACGTTTTCTTTGATGTTTCACATCTGTCGGGGGTCCCAAGACCCACATCCTTTTTTTTGTACTGTAGCAGAGCATTAACGAATTTTCTCTGACCTCTAAATGCATGCTCGCAAACAATCTTTTATCTCCAAATCAAATATATTATGCAAGTATATTTTTACGGGATCATCATGAATCCTCAGAATTCTACGCGCGTTGAAAGTTAAAAAACCTAACTTCTCTGACGCTTTGCTACGACAGAGAGGCGAAAGCGTAGCGAAAATTGAAACACGTCCGTCTAAATTTACTGGCAGTTTACTTCGTAAGGAGTGGGGCGATCGATATTCCCCTCTCCCCTACCTCCCACTGACGAGCCGAGTGGTGTGAATTGTTGTTTCTATTTTTGTTACGCTCCCATTTTTTAACGCCTGTAGTACTTTACTGCTCGTTTACTTTGTAAGAAGTGAGACGATCGATATTCCCCTCTCCCCTACCTCCCACTGACGAGCCGAGTGGCGTGAATTGTTATTTCACTTTTCGTTACGCTCCCATTTTTTATCGCCTGTACTACTTTAGTGGTCGTTTACTTTGTATGGAGTGAGACGATTGATGATCCCCTCTCTCCTACCTCCCACTGGCGAGCCGAGTGGCGTGAATTGTTGTTTCACTTTTCGTTACGCTCCCATTTTTTAACGCCTGTACTACTTTACTGGTCGTTTACTTTGTAAGGAGTGAGACGATTGATATCCCCCTCTCCCCTACCTCCCACTGACGAGCCGTGTGGCGTGAATTGGTGTTTCACTTTTCGTTACGCTCCCATTTCAATCCAAGAATTCACTAATAGGGTTCATTAGATTTCGATGATTTGGTTCCGTCAGATTAAAGGAGCTCTTCAAGTGATGTCTTTCTATAAAAACATTTTTTTATAGATGTCAACTCGGCATCAATGGACGACGAAATAAATCGGATTTGCCTTTTTATAACAATCTTTAAACAAAATCCTTTATTTCCATATAGTATGTAATACGTGCATTCCTTTTACGATTGAAGAATATCCCCATATATAAAAAAGGGCGTCAAAAATTATTGTTGACAACCGTCTACCGACGCCATTAAAAATATAATGGTGATGTTCTGTATTTCATTTAAATAAATACATAAACAAAACTTGACTATTTTTTCCTATTTTTAATTACAATATTTTCACATTCAGAATTTCCATGCGGTATTCAATGCACACTGAAGATGGTAGATTATAGACGCTCGACAGCTAAAGTCATCAGCGTCTATAATGAGTTATCCAAGATTGTAAATTTGCATGTTTTAAGTGTGAATTATAATAATGCACACTCAATGTAATATTATGTAAAAAATCAAAATAAAATATCCAAGACTGTAAATCTTGGATATTTTTTTTGATTTTTTTAAACAATTTCTGAATTCAGCGAGAGGTTGGCAAAGTATTACAATTATAGGACATTTTTCCCGTGGATTCCTAGAAGAATTTTTTTAATTTATTTATTGTAGATTATAGACGCGTCGATAACTCAAGTCATTAGCGTCTTTCAACTATAGGTACACTAAATAACAACTTTCTTAAAACTAAATGACATCACAAAACATCCATGAGCGCAGGTGAGATTCGAACCCACGACACTCTAGTCTAGAGGCTGCGGTACCCAGTACGCTATCCACTAGGCTACACTGCCCTCAAGAATTTTTTTATTTGCTATAGAAGGTACTCGGAACATACAATAAAATCGTAGACGTTTTTTTTTAATGTTTGTCCGCTGTGTGACCACGCTAATCTCCGCAATGGCTGAACCAATTTGGATATGGTTTTCAGCGATGAATGAGGTAAGCTTGGGCTAACATTTAGTGTTTGTTTCATTTAAATCGGTTGACAAATTATATTTTTTTTTAGATTTAGAATTTATTGTTCCACAAAATATGAAATAAAAAAGATATATATGTCATTTTTAAAGTGTGTCTCGCGCGCGCTGTGACACCGGTTATGAAAATGTCAAAACGTATAAGGGTTAAACATATAAATAGGTAGGGTTGACTGTTTATTTTTGTGACACTGTAACAATTTCCAAGTGATTTTAAGCTCGACTTCGCTTCGCAGGGAGAGAGATTAGGTATCGCGCAGGATAATAAATCAGTGGGAGAATTTCTAGCGGAGAAAATAATAAATTAACAATATACCTACTAAATATACTACGTGAGCAGAACTACGGGTAGCCGCTAGTATTTAAATAAATAAATAGCGAATGAAATATTATGGAATAGTTGTATAAATAAAATTAATGATGCCGCCCGAGATCGAACCGGCGACCTTCTTCATACAAAGAAAGAGTGTTTAACTACATAATATATATCCGTGGCTGTGTAGTTATTTACGTGTTATTATTGGTAATTCGCGTCACCACATTTCCGTTTCATCCCAACATTTTACTCTTCAAAATCTTTGAGGCAGGCCGCCTAAGAAATTTAACATCAAAAAAATTACCAAAAATCTAAGTTTGTCTTGCGGCTCGAAGGAGGTTCGAATGTATCATCAGCTGAAGAAAGTGATTATTTTTCAATTTGATTTGAAAGTAGCTAATTAATAAAACATTAACTGTATTCAATTCACAAATTCCCATCCAAATATTAGACGGAGAGCTGGCGACGTTTTTTCTTAAGTGTCTACGTAAGGCAAAATAATATTAAAAATACTTACAGCCGTATTCATAGTTAACCCTTAAGTAGTAAGGGACACTTACTCATACCCTCAAATCGAATATGCGTTTCATAGTCAAAATTGCCGTCTGTAAGGGCCCTTACATCACCCTCACCTTAAGGGTGGATAGTATGTCCCTTAAGTGTCGAAAAAGTAAAAACAGTAAAATACATGAAAAACACGCATTTATATCAAAAATGACAACTAAACACAATCGGTCTGCAGTATGACCAACTATTCTAAAGGAAAAATCATGGAGGTTTACTATAATTCTTCTCTCACTCAAGGAAATGACTATGAAATGCTCCTTTGAATATGGTGCCCTCAGCATTTAAGTGACCCTCAGCGAAGGGACCCTTATCACTTACCTTAAGGGTTAACTATATGAATATAGGCAATACCTGTAAGTATCTGTAAGTTAGGCAGCCTTTTTCCCTTGCGTTTTAAGTGGCAGGTAGAAATTAGACAGGTAAAGTATGAATTTTTCATGTATCTAATAATTCAACACTTTTTTTTATTGTATCTTAATGAGTAATATTTTGAAATACTTACATAAAATAACACTGCCTGCTCGATTGGTCATTCCTATCATGTCGTTAGACTTATTTATTAAAAAAAATGTCATGTAGGTATAGCTATTTACGTAAGGTTTGGCATATTTTTTTATATAAAGGGCGACAGATATATTATTCTAAAATGCCACATCAAAATGTAATGTTGCGAACACTTTGAAAAAAGTTATTGAAAATCCACTATTTCTAATAATAAAAAATATAACAAACGAAATTTAGGTCATGGGTACCTTGGTGTCGAAACTGTTTAAAGATGGTAGTTTATTTTGTATTTTCTGTATTTTAATGTAACTTTTAATATATATCTATATGACGTTTTGTATACCTTTCGGTGTAAATGCAAATAAAGAAATATTATTATTATTACAACATTGACTCAATAATGCAATTTAAAAATTAAAAATAGTGTTACATTATTACATGAAAAATTTGTCTAATTTCGACCTGCCACCTAAAACGCGAGAGAGAAAGGCTGCCAGACTTACAGATTCTCAAATGGGGAACACTTATACTGGGATTATTTTACCTTACGTATAGACACTTAAGAAAATCCGTCGCTGCCTCTTAGACTATATATTTTATGTTAACATATGTAAGCCATAGTTCGTACCTCTATATTCATAGTTAGCGCTCACTCATAAACTACTTTAATGTGTTCGTTTATTATCTATTAAAGTAAAACATTTTTATGTGTTTTGAAATTTTCTAGTTCGATATGGGTTATGGGCCATGAAAATTAAAGTAGCTCTTCGATCACGTGCCTCATAAAACCTATTTTACGGTCCTTATTTATATTTGCTTTTGCCCATAAATATCTCTAAAGTTTACATTAAACTGAATATTTTTTAGGTTTTTAGCAATCGCCGTAAATAATAATATAGAAAAGTATTGTTCCGCTTGCGTACCGCTACTGTTTTAGAAACGTTCCGAATATTGTCAATATCGAAACAGTTTTTCAGAAATTGGAGTTTCATGCTTTCACGGCCGGTAGACATCTTGGTAGCAAATGTTTCCGGGCTAGGTAGCCGTAGTCTAATGGATTTTACTCCGTACGTTTCGCCCAAAGCTCCGTTGGGCATCTTCAGCAGCGATTGGCAATACGATTCGATCTTCTTGCCGGTCGACTGGTATTGCCAATCGCCGCTGAAGATGCCCAACGGAGCTTTGGGCGAAACGTACGGAGTAAAATCCATTGGACCACGGCTACCTAGCCCGGAAACATTTGCTACCAAGTTTTTTAGAAAATACATAATTAATGGTCAATGACGGACTCAGCCCGTCGGAGGCCCGGGGCGGCAGAACTAAATGAAGCCCCCAGTCTGCCTAGAAATCGATGTATTTGTAGTGTAAATTTCGTAAAAAATTAATAATATAGATGTAATGGCTGACAAAAAAAATCAAAAATTTATAATAAACGACCTACCTACGTTTATATTTTGTATACGCGTACAGGGCCTCCAACTCCAAACTGCCTCTTACTTACTAAACATATTTTGGCCTTCTTTGGGATTTGATTGAGAAGGACTTCTCGAGATTTGGAGGCCCCCCAGGATCAGAGGCCCGGGGCGAGCCGCCCCCTCCGCCCCCTTAGTCCGCCACTGTTAATGGTATAAATAAACAATAATAATCATTTATCAAAAAGGATGTATTTAATGGCGTAAATGTTGGTGCGTTTGTGTATTGAAAAATATTCTACAAAACCATATAAATTTTAAATAAATAAGATTAAGCTAGAAGTAATTGCCAGATTTTATCGAATGTGTTGCCATTTCTTATAAACTTAAAGACTGTTATGACCTCAGTTGTCGATCGTCTATAATCGACAATCTATTTGAGAGTCGTAACCTTAACCTAAAATGACAATGGCAATGTTTTTACTGTTTTTAAGCAATTATGACAAAGACTTGGTAGAAGTTATTAATTTCGACATTTTAATATAAAACAAAATTAGCAGATGGACAAATATTATTATACAGTGTGTCCACAAACTCATTCTCAACACGAGGGTCTTTGTTATTATGAGAGATAGAGATTTGGTTATATGAGATTAAATATTCCTTAGGTAAAGTTCTATCAAATCACATAAATAAAGTTGAGATATTTTGCGTAGTTTAGGCGCTATAACAAAAAAGTCAATTCTCGATTTTTTTATTTTATAATATTTTTATTCAAAAATCTAAATACACCACGAAATTGGTATTAAAGAACTGTCTTAAGAAAGTGCAACCTAAATCAGCCATCGGCAAAAATAAAACAAGCCGACGAACTTCCCAGTTTGATAAATAATAAAAATTAAATTAGATATTACACAGAAAAGTAATCATTTTAATCATTAAAACATAATTATTATTTATTTTTAACAATAATTAAAAAAAAAAAACGGCTGAACCGATTTTTATAAAATTTACGTCGGATCAAAATGACATTAACACGACTCGATACCCTTACGAAGTCGATATAATTTTTTTTCGCGAGATATTGTGTGAAAAATTACTTTTTTGGAGTCTATTTGGTTAAGAAAAAGAACGGCTGAACCGATTTTGAAAAAATTTCTTTCAGGTCATATTTACGTTAATACGCGTCGATTGGCACCCTAACGTAGTCGATATCATTTTTCATTCTCGAGATTTCGTCTTAGAAAGAAATGGACACATACGTACGTACGTACATACGTACACACACATCAGAGAGAGAGAGAGAGAGAGAGAGAGAGAAAGAGAGACATCTTTCTAAAAATAGTGTAGTGACCTTGAAACATAAAAATTTGTTACACATTTTGATTTCGATTTTCGGACCCATTACAATAACTTCCAATGGGAAGTTAAAAATCGAAAATTCACTTTTTTATTATAGCTCCTAAACTACGCAAAATATCTAAACTTTATTTATGTGATTTGATTCAACTTTACCTGAGGAATACTTCATCTCATTTAACCAAATCTCTATCTCTTATAATAACGGAGATCCCCATATTGAGATTGAGTTTGTGGACATACTGTATACATATAACTCAATTTCTTAAAAATATGCAACTGCGTTCAGAATTAGCATGTTATGTCACAGCATTTATTGTACCGTAGAGAAAAATACTATATCGTTAAATCATATTCCTCTAGAGTTGAGAGAAAACGTGGTGTTTTGAAATAAATTAAAAATTGTTTTAATAATTAAAATAAACCGAGTCAAAAAATTGCATCGTCAGCGAGTTTTATTTTTTTTAATTTAAATTAGAAAAACCGTGCTCATTCGACTAAGAAAATATGTTACCCCATTAAAAAAGACTCTTGAGAAAGGAAGTTGGTATAATTTCCTCCACTCTCTAGTTATATACATTCTGCCGGGGAAAATTAAGATGTACAGACGAATGTTATTTTAGTTAATTAAGGCCATTTTAAAATCTCCATTGGTATAAGGCATAAGCGAATTGAACGCGACTGGGAGAAAACGGTTATTTACTACAAATCCCACAAGTGGTCAAAAAAAATGTTTTCTTCTAAATTATAAAAAAATATTGTCGTTACCCGTATGTAGAATTTTTGGTATTTTTTCTACATCGTTAGAAAAATTTTTTTTGACTCTGTTTTATGTAATATAGGTGTTGTACCCGGCTTCGCCCGGGTGAGATTTTGTTCATTCTAAATAGAGACAGTAACTCGACATCTCGTTTTTCACTTGTTCGATTATTTTTTCGAAAAACTTTCGAATATGATTTTTTAATTTTTTTCTAGCTTGAACTTAATAATTAAAATAATTAAATCGGCATTAATTAATAATAGTTTTGCATTGGGTCGACAATTTTCACCCTAAAAGCTTACACGTTCAATTTGAAAATTTGATATCTGGGACAGCATAGTCCACAAATAATACATTATTATTAATTGCAATAAATTTTACCTATTTTGTCTAATTTTGAAATAGATTTCGATAGTTAAAAATAAATTATTCCCATTAAATATTTGCTTTTTTTTCTGTTTTTTTAAAATCAAAGCGAAATATGAATGAAAGAGGCAAGGGAAATTTTTAATCGAACTATGAGTCAAGTGTCACTTTATCCGATATTTTACGGTGAACCGATCACATTTAACAAGTGCGCTTTGTGCAGCTGCTATTCAGGGGGTTACTGGGGTTAGTGGGGATCCTATCTGGAGCCCTTGCCGGTTAAACTTATCCCTAAGGAGCATGCACGGTCATCATAACGTACAAAACTAAAAGTGTGCAGCTGAGGTTAGTAGAAAAAATAACCAGGAGAACATGTTTACTAAAATGATAATTTTATTTATTTATTCATTAAAATCCACCAACTGCATTTATGGCTCTCCTATAGTAATCAATAAAGCATAAACGTTAAGTAATTCTGTGAAGAACAGTATAAACAATATCGAAAAATCATGTTCTCCTGATATTTTTATTTCGCATTCTTTTCAAATTACTCCTGATTTAGTTGATTTAAAACTACCTCTCATGCAGTTGTGCTTTCCTAATAATTAGAAACTTGAATTGCTGTGGAGAATAAAATAAACAATATAAAAAGAGAAGGTTTCCTGACCATTTTCCAAATGCCATACTTATTTAGCAATACCACTTATGCAATTTTATGCTCTCCTAGTAACGAGCAAAACATAAAGGTGGAAGTTTATCTCTTGCAAAGTAAACAAACAACATCAAGAGGACTATGTCATGTTCTCCTGATGTTTGTTATTTCGTGTTCAGTAATAATATAATTAGGGGAACATAAAATACATAAGAGCTCTGAAACTAACTACGATCAGCAGCAGGATTACAGGAGGAACAGGAGCAAACCAATCGACCGGTGCTGTACAGGATTCATTCACATCGACTGTAATATGCGCCTACGCTTGGTTATGACGTGATATAAAGCTATTTAATGGAAATAAACTCTGTTATATAACGAATCATTATCGGTTATACAGACTTTTTACACTGTGTCCACGAATGCTAGATATTATGTAATGGATAAATTTGAAATGAAGCGCCGTATTAGGAGAAACGATGTAGGTATATGTGTGGAATGGATGTTTGTCGTGTGGCATCAAATAAAATTTTAATTAGACAATCTCCTATACACTACTTTATTTTTTTATTGTAGATTATAGACGCGTCGACAACTTAGGTCATTAGCGTCTTAAGATATATACTACTTTATTTTCATCGTGTTTATATACAATTATCCAAATATAAAATTTTACTAAACAAGTACAGAGTACTTAATTAAAAATAGGTAGGCAGTGAAAAAATACTTTTTGACAAAAATTGACTTGTTTTTTCTGTAATACTGTTCTTTTTAGTACGTGTATTTTAGCAGTTGATTAACAGGTAAACTGTAAGAATAATTTCATTTTTTTAGGGTTCCGTACCTCAGAATTAAAAAACGGAACCCTTATAGGATCACTTTGTTGTTCGTCTGTCTGTCTATCTGTGCGTCAAGACCCTTTTTCTCAGGAACGACTGGAGGTATCAAGTTAAAATTAATATTAAATACATACTAAGATCTGCAACCCTATTAGTCCTGTAAAAAATTCAAGCTTCTATTTATTTATTTATTGTAAATTATAGACGCGTCGACAACTTAGGTCATTAGCGTTTTGATTACATTAAATAACAACTCACTTAAAATTAAATTACGTCACAAAACATCCATGAGCGGAGGCGGGATTCGAACCCACGACAGTCTGATCCAGAGGCCGCGACGCTAACCACTGGACCACACTGTCCTCCTTCAAACTTCAACTCAATGCAATAAAAAGATACGGCCTTTCAAAAAATCACGTATTTCGCGGTATCTAGAATGAATGAATGAATTGTGGATTATAGACGCTCGACAACAAAGGTCATTAGCGTCTCGCGGTATCTAGAGGACAAGTTAAAAAAACATATAGCTATGGACGCAAACCAATCTTGGGGTCGATCGAAGCGCCATCCTACGCAATTGTTGTAAACTATATCTGGGAATTATTAGGTGACAAACTTAATTTTTATTAAATTGTTATAACGCTACTCGCACTTGATAGCTTTTTGTTTAAAGACAGACGAATTCAAGTAATGTTTAACATTTGTGAAAACGCTGTACATGAGCGCTGGTCTATAACGCGCCTCTTTAACTACATCCTATAGAATTTACCGCCGTCATCGTTTATATCGGAACAGAAATTTAAATTATTTCTCATCGATCATCGACACGAAAGAAGAGAAAAGGGTTCAAAGCAGCCCGTGAGGTTTTTTCTTCTCTTTTTTTTGTTAAATATCTCGACCCTCGGAATAATAAAAAGGAATGTTGACCGCACCCTAACAACAGTCGTGGTGGCATGGTAACGTACCTGAAAACAGATTTTACCGGACCCGACAAAAATAGTTGATCGGCTAGTTAATTTATAAAAGCCAAGAGGTGTCATGGACACCCGACAGAAGCTATGCTTTTTACGTCAACACATGCGATGGGCTACGCAAGTACAGTACAAAATATAAATACAATTTAATTGAAATAAGAATTAACATACTGATATTATTTAAAATTACCTGTATAGATACTGCACACAGTACTAATGTTGTACAACACGTTATCTTTGTGCATATACGTGTACATAGGCCACTGCGCGTGCGCCAGTATATTACTTTCAGAGCTGGCTAAACGCAATACGTATAAAGTATATCTATAGCTATATGAGTGTAGCTATAGATATACTTTTAACATGAGCATGTCGGTGACGTGACGCGAACCCATAAGTTTTTCCTCTCCCAGAAATCGTCTAACTCGCCTATAGAAGCATAGCTTCAATAAAGTAGCTTTCCGATCTGGCTTCACCCGGGTATCTTTTAGTTGAGCAGCTTAATAATCAAGAACAACAAATGTACCACTTTACTGCGCATCTTTTATAAATAGTTTACACTAATTTAATTCAGCAATCGTCTGATGAGATCCCCGACTCTCTTTGAATGCATATATGTATAGCAGCTATTTTATAGTGGGTATACCAAAAAAAAAATTAATAAACATAAAATTAAGTGAACAAAATGGATTATTGTTAAATTAGATTTTAACTTTGTGACAAAACTTAATTTTTTCTGTATTCTTGCCATCGTTTTTATTAGATCTGTAATCTAATAAAAACGATGGCAAGAATACAGAAAAAATTAAGTTTTGTCAAAGTTTAAATCTAGAGTTAAAATCTAATTTAACAATAATCCATTTTGTTCACTTAATTTTATGTTTATAAATTTTTTTTATTAGATCTGTAATCTAATAAAAACGATGGCAATATTTTAAATACAGGCGGTAATCCAGAGGTGGAGCTGAAAAATGGTTAAACGCAAAAAAATATAAATTCCAGTCCAATTATTTATGTCGGATCCTGTGTTTGATTATTTTCTTTACTTACACCTGAGTCTGACTAAGCATTTCTATTAGTTTTGTAAGATCTGAACAATCACAATTTTTTATGAGTTCTGAGAATAAAAACAGGTTCGAACAACATAATGTTTGTAAATACATCCGTTAATCAAAATAAAAGATCCATAGAAAATAGTATAATTTTTTTTTGTGTAGGATAAGAAGATAACGAACAAGGTTTTATTTCAATAATATAGATATAAATATTTCAACTTTTTTACATGTGATTGGTTTGTAATTTTAACAGTAAACTATAAAAAACTGAACGGTTGAAAACAATAGGGCTTGAGAATAGCCGAGCGTGTAGCGATGCTGTTGTTTATATGGCGTCTCCATGGTTCCTCTATTACAAGCCCCCAGTTCCAAGGTTCTGTTTAGAAAACTGGCAAAAGTATACATTCGATTTTCAAATATTAAAAAAATTAAAATTGAAAATATGAAATTGGTAGATACTGGACCCAAATAACCTTGGCTGTTTGGACTTAAAAAATGAAAACAGGCGCAGAAGGAGAAGGGTTAGAAACGCTGACATTTTTTTTATTATTCCATAAGTGTCTTGACGTGACTAACGTCTAATGTCTCATACTAGGGTGGCATTTCAGAAATATACATTATTATTTATTTTTACACAGAAAACTTCATAAAAACTTGGACTTTTACTGTAAAGCTAAACAAATTAGTGATTTTTACATAAAGTAAATTAAAATAACATAATTTGTATAATATTCCAATAAAGTGTGTAAAAATTACAAAATAAAATGTATAGTTACATATATAAAATGGATGAATACAAAACAAATTAATTTAAAATTAGTAATCACGCATGCGCAATGTATTTTTATGGACACTACGCGATGTGCAGGCGATGCCTATTTGCGACGCCATTGTCTCTTTGTGTGCCATTACCAGATTAATCGTTGGCTACAAATGGACCATCGATAATCTATGTAATCGGCCTTCTCATTTCTTACAGTGTAAAATGTAACGGATATAGTACACGAAAACATATTAATCATGTCAAACAAGCAGTGGACATAAATGGGTTAAGATGACAAGTTCGAATATTTACAAGATGACTCGAGATCACAAAGCATAAGATCTAAATATCGCAATATTTTAACCTTGACATAATTATTATCTTTATATAGTTGCTGTGGCCATCTGCTAAAAACGCAGATGCGTATTTGTTTTCATGTATTTATAAAAATCGGATTTGCCCTCAAAAATAGCTTGCGTAAAAATGATCAACGGAACAGAGAATAGCCGAGTTCGTACAAGAATTCTCAGATTATAATGCGAGAACTTATGAAAGAATCAATTAGATTTTAAAATTTTTAGATAAGATAAAAATATTTATTAAACTAATTATTATATACAGGTGTTTACATAATTATATTAGTGCTGATACCAAAAAACCACCCAGAACATTTAATATTTCATAATTTATGTTTACATAATGTTATGCTTGTTTTAAACCCTTATTTTTATTTATATGGAAAAAATTGTAAAAAACCCATCCTTTAAAATTTTTATTAAAAATTATAATAAGCCCATTATCGATGCTGCCAAATGTAGTTCAATTTAATTTCGAATTATTTAATACTAGCTTTTACTCACGGTTTCGCTCACGTGAACGTAGAAAAATAGATTTAAAACGATTGAATAAATTTGTCCCATAATAATAATAATTGAAATGCTTTTAAAATCACGTCGTTCAATCTAAAATATGCAATAGGGTAATATAAATCGTGTGATGTTGTTTGCATGATTTATTTAAATGCCAGGGCTAACATTTTATCAATTAATTATTGATGTATTGATTAGAGCTGCACTAACAGAAACTGATTTAATTATTTTAATGTATATCACAAAAAAATGGTTGCAGCATATAATCGATCTATTTGGATTTTAACAGTGGCGGAACTAAAATATAAAAGTCAGGAAAAAAATTGACAATTTTATTATTTGCGATTTTTGTTACCTAATTATATGACATATCTGACGGGATTTTTTGAACTCACGAGAGAACACAATCGGTAATTTCGAGTAGTAAATTTTATTAGTTTCAAGAATTTCTACGTGTTGCACTTGCTTTCTGGGTATGTGAGTCGTATCGTGAAGTAAATTAAGGTTAATTGGGGTAAACTGGGATAAATTAGAGTAAATTAGGGTAAATTGGGGTAATTTAGAGTAAAAGTAAGGTAAATTGGTGTAAATTAAGAAAAACTAGGGTAAATTAGAGTAAACTGGGGTAATTTGGGGTAAATTAGGGTGAATTAGGGTAAATTGGATTAAATTGAGGAAAATTAAGTTAAATTGGGGTGAATTAGAGAAAATTAGGCTAAAATAGGATAAATTAGAGTAAATTAGGGTAAATTGGGGTAATTTAGAGTAAATTAAGGTAAATTGGGGTAAATTAAGGAAAACTAGGGTAAGTTAGAGTAAACTGGAGTAATTTGGGGTAAATTAGGGTGAATTACAGTAAATTGGATTAAATTGAGGAAAATTAAGTTCCATTGGGGTAAATTGGAGAAAATTAGGGTAAAATAGGATAAATTGGAGTAAATTAGGGTAAAATTCTTTCACTAATTATATTCGCAGGGCGAGAATTTCTCGCGGGGAGGGGTAATAAATCAGAAATTATTTTCTCTGGAACTAAACCGATTCTAAAAATTCTTTCACTAATAGAAAGCTACACTATCCCTAAGTGATATAGGCTATATTATTTGTTAAAGTCGCCGGGGGGATTCAAGCTATAAAAATGTTTCACATCTGCCAGACGTCATATTTTTTATTTTTCAAACGCTACTCCACTGTTTTTGAACGATCTTGTCAATAAAATATAACAGATTTCAAAGATCAAAAGAAGAGAAATATATTATTTATCCGGAACTATGTTATTAAGAAATATCAAGGTCGTTATGAATGGAGACTGGAGAGTATAAAATGAATGGTATATTTAATTGAAAAAAAGTTTGTTTTTATGAAACATAATTACATAGAACTTGATTCTCGGCAACTCTGTGAAAATGAAGAGCGAATTGTTTTTTACTCTTTCGAATATGAATATTTTTTATTATCTTTTCAAATGAATATAAAGAGGAAATTTTCAATTTAAAATTTTATTTTTAAAGGCAGTTTTAAATATACTCTTTTTAGTACTGGATTTGCTGAATTTTGTGTTTTTCTTTTTTTAAATAAATAGGTACAATAAAAACATTGAAGTAAAAATAATTAATAGGTAAATTATTTTGTAAAAATAGATTCCGTGTAAATACTAAATACCTACCAATATAAAAAAACTCGGGTCGCAGTGCCAAAACCCTGCCGACAATATAGTGTATTTGCTAATACTGGCATTGTGGCTTTATTATTTTTGAAACGATTTGAAACGATTCTGAGAATTTTTTCGGCATTTTTGGGTCTAAAAACAGTTTTCAACCCCTAAAAACCACCCTTAAAATGGTCCGATTGGGCCCATTTTAAATAGGCTTCGTGCGGTGATGGAATTCAACGTGCCTACCAAATTTCGTCAAAATCAATTAACTCTTTCGAAAGTTATAGCCCGCACACATATATATACATATATATAAACAGACTTTTCCAAAAATGGTGCCAAAGTGTTCAGGAGGCTATGAAACGTTGAGAAATTTTGGTCCGACCCCTAGGTCCCGCCATCCGACCGACGCCAATAGTGTATGTGCCATATGGCAAATACACTAAAAACATTACAATTTTTTGGTATCCACGAAAAATCTAACAAAAATTTTAGCCAAACAATTAATATTTTTAAACATTTAAAAAATCATTTTAAAACTATTTATCTAATTTTACAAATAAAAATATGATTTTGTAGAATATGTATCGCAAAGTTTCACGTTAGACATAGCTATAGGTAGAACAGATTATTAGTGTATTTGCCATATGGCACATACACTATTGGCGTCGGTCGGATGGCGGGACCTAGGGGTCGGACCAAAATTTCTCGACGTTTCATAGCCTCCTGAACACTTTGGCACCATTTTTGGAAAAGTCTGTTTATATATGTATATATATATTTATATATTTATATATATGTGCGGGCTATAACTTTCGAAAGAGTTAATTGATTTTGACGAAATTTGGTAGGCACGTTGAAATCCATCACGGCACGAAGCCTATTTAAAATGGGCTCAATCGGACTACTTTAAGGGTAGTTTTTAGGGGTTGAAAAATGTTTTTGGGCCCAAAAATGCCGAAAAAATTCTCAGAATTGTTTCAAAATTGAAATTTAACCTTTTAGTAAAGATCAAAATGTGCTGCTAAAATTTTAATAAAATCGGCCCGACAGGACCGGACTTATAAATTTTATGAAAACACTAGTTGGCGGATAGTGCTTTACTTACTGAAGGGTGTATTTAGTTTGGTACCGAGGTTGCATTGATAAAAATATTGAAATTAAGAAAAAAAATATTATTTTAAGGGATGTATTAAGGGGTTAAATTTTTTATTTTGTCCAAAAACAAACTTAAGTTCACATTATAAAGCCACAAGGCCTGCATTAGCAAATACACTATATTGTCGGCAGGGTTTTGGCACTGCGACCCGAGTTTTTTCATTCTTATCCTTATTTGGCCATCTAGGAAAAAGCTACCTAAATTTAGTGCCCGAGCTAATATTAATTAAAACATTTAATAAATATTTTTTAGTGTATTTGCCATATGGCACATACACTATTGGCGTCGGTCGGATGGCGGGACCTAGGGGTCGGACCAAAATTTCTCGACGTTTCATAGCCTCCTGAACACTTTGGCACCATTTTTGGAAATGTTTATATATATATATATATATATTTATATATATATATATATATATATATATATATATATATATATATATATATATATATATATATGTGTGTGTTCGCGGCATAACTCTCGAAAGACTTAATTGATTTGAACGAAATTTGGTACACACGTTGGAATCTATCACCGCACGGAACCTATTTAAAATGGGCCCAATCGGACTATTTTAAGGGTAGTTTTTAGGGGTTGAAAAAAGTTTTTGGGCCCGAAAATACCGAAAAAAATTTCAGAATTGTTTCAAAATTGAAATTTAACCTTTTAGTAAAGATCAAAATGTGCTGCTAAAATTTTAATAAAATCGGCCCGATAGGACCGGACTTACAAATTTTATGAAAACACTAGTTTTGCGGATAGTGATTTACTTACTGAAGGGTGTATTTAATTTGGTACAGAGGTTGCAATGATAATAATATTGAAATTAAGAAAAAAATATTATTTTAAGGGATGTATTAAGGGGTTGAATTTTTTATTTTGTCCAAAAACAAACTTAAGTTCACGTATTAAAGCCACAAGGCCTGTATTAGCAAATACACTATATTGTCGACAGGGTTTTGGCAGTGCGACCCGAGTTTTTTTAAAAATGTGAACATAACTACACTAGTAATTAATTATAAATGTTGTAACTTTTAATGGAAAAATATATATGACATCTAATTAATAATTAATTAGATATCTTTACGTCCTTTTATAGAAAACAAATGATATTATGTCATAAACACAATCAGTGGCGTGCGGAATAATATTACATCTAGATTAATTCTACAGAGTTCTATCTATAGTAATATATAAAAGAAGTTTGTATTTATGGTACCTACCCTTAAAACTCGGGACCCACTAAACCGATTTGTATCATTGTTCCACTACCTATTTAAAAATCTAGTTCTTGATAAGTATATAGCATTTAGGATTACGATACGATAAAAGGGGGATGAGCAGTGCGCGAAAATATCGATTTGCACCTGCGCGAAGTCGACCTGGGCAGCTAGTAAACTCTGAAATCTAGCACGGTGAACTAAGCTGTGCTATGCCGCCATAGTTTGTTAGTGGAGCCACGAAATTACTGAAAAAAAATTATTTTCTAATACGCCAAACGGCCACTTTTAATCGGCTTTTCACAATAACCATCTTTTGACTTTAGAGAGGGGGGGGGGAGGTGAGAAAGACATTATAATATAGAATACGCTCGATAACTGGGGTCATCACCGTATTTTGATTTTTTATTTCAGTTTTTATTTACGACCCAAACAATGTTAATAGACAACCAAGGTCCAAGAAAAATAATTTACTATTGATGATACATTTTTAGAGTGTTGGGTCTCCAAGTCACTATATGAATATTATGAAGTATTAGAAATACTTTGTATTTTTTAATGTCCGTCTTGTGACTTCCTGTTTTTTAACACGACGCGTTTCAGCAGCGAGTTGCTGTCTTCAGGTGTGGCTGAAACGCGTCGTGTTAAAACACAGGAAGTCACAAGACGGACATCAAAAAATACAAGGTATTTCTAATACTTCATAGTATTACTATTGATGTATCACGCGCATGTCCCACACCTGCATTTGTTATCAACATGTTTCTTTTCATGCATCTAGTCGCTGATGGAATATATCTTTCCAGCGAAAAACAAACCAGGCACTTGATGAAGAGCCAAAGCCAGCTGTCTGCCGACAGGAAACCTCAAGGGATTTGTCGAAAGAGCTTTCTAATTTCGAACAAGAAATAAACATTCTTATAGAAGAAGGCTGTGCTAAAGTTTCTCAAGTCATTAACAGAGAACTGCTAAAAAGCAAAAAATTAATAATAAGAAATATTAGAAATATCTTCTATTTTTAGTGTCCGTCTTGTGACTTGTGTTGTTAACACGACGCGTTTCAGCAACGAGTTGCCATCTTCAGGTGTGGTTAATTTTTTTTTTATATTATAAAACACACATCTGAGTGGAAGCGCCTATAATATACTATCGCTTTATTTGTAAGTCACGCTTTTTAATCATTCGTACAGGCCAAACGGCTGAACAGATTTTTTATCACCTGTGCATTTTTTTTTTCATTTTATTCACTCCACAGACCTACGGTCCACTTACAGAGTGACAAATTAAGCGTACACAAGCAATAATACATTAAACCACACAAGAAAAAATATAAATACAAAATAAGCTTCTTTTTTAATTCTTTTTTTACCCGGGCGAAGCCGGGCCCGCTAATTATTATAGCCTATGTCCTAAAACAAAGTATCACCTATATCGAACAGTGAAAATAAAAATTGAAATCAGTCTAGTAGTTTTATTTTATTTATTTAAGTATTTATTTATTGTAGATTATAGACGCGTCGACATCTCAGATAATATTAGCGTCTTTCAACTACACTAAATAACAACTTTCTTAAAACTAAATAACATCACAAAACATACGTGAGCGCAGGTGGGATTCGAACCCACGACAGTCTAGTCTAGAGGCCGCGGTACCAAATACGCTATCCACTAGGCTACACTGCCATCTCTAGTAGTTTTCAAGTTTACTTCTTACAAACAAACAAACTCACTCTCTCTTTATATAACATTAGTATAGACTATAGATAATAATGTTACGAGAGGACAGTGTGGTGTAACGGTTAGCGTAGCAGGCCTTTGGATTCCACTGTCGTGGGTTCGAATCCCACCTCCGCTCATTGATGTTTTGTGATGTCATGTAGTTTTAAGTTATTTGATTTGATGTAATTAAAAGACGCTAATGACCTAAGTTGTCGACGCGTCTATAATCTATAATAAATAAATAAATAAATAATGCTTGAGTGATCTGTCTATAAATTTCAAATGTAGGAAATCGATTCTCAAGAACAATAGACTTTGTAATGCAGTCTATTTGTTTAATACATTTTATTTGCCAACGTTTCGACTTAAATCAAGGCTCTGTAACAATTAATAAAGTTGTTTTTTAAAAAACAAATTTATTCCTAAATAAATAATGTTACGCTACTGATTAGTGAGTTGTATTTTATGGACAAACCATGTGCAATATGTAACTTCCCACGCCGGTGTGTTGATTTGATACAGAGAGGCTTTATATATATGGAAGTTAGTAACTGATTATTGTTTTTATCTACATAAATGGAAATTGTATTTTCAGTTCCTCTTTAGAATACGTTTCGGTTTCGTTCTAGTGTATGGCGTTCAATTACGTCACATTCGTGTATTATGTAAATGTCGTGAGACATTTTTATATTATTATAATTACGTCGAGTTTCGTTAAATATGTTGAATGAGAACAAAAACTGTTATTATTTTACAACTAGCTGTACCCGCGGCTCCGCTCAAGTGCATTTGTAAATATTTAATTGCTTTATCTATTTTGTTCCGCTTTTTGCGTCTAAATCTCGATTTTTTTTACATCACATTCTAAAATTCCAGATTTGGTAAAATAATTATCTGTAAACGCTGTACGTAGCAAATTTAATGTATTAGCAAATACACTATTTTTTTGGGTTCTGCACCCCTTTAAAAAATTGACTTTGACTCACAATGTCACCGTAAAAATGGCGAAATAAAAAATTATGAGTACCTCTAAGGCCCGTATTCACCGAGCCTAGTTAGTTATTTATTCCCCTGGTAACTATTACTCGGAATAAATAGCAATAATTCAATTCACCAAACGTAGTTAAGTTTACTGCAGGTATAAATCGTAAGTTCAGCACGTTAGAGTAAATTGTTTCTCCTCGGTACAGGGCTTTGGCCCTAGTGAGGAGAAAAATATTTCTGAAAAATCTTTGTACTTACCTGATTATTGTATGGATATGAAATAAATTTGTTTATTATTATTTAAAAAAAAAAAAAAAAAATTAAAAACTATTCTGTCCAATTTCAAGGGTATAAATATTTATTCGCCTAGTAAAATAGGATGCACAAATTGCTTTATGACCTGGCGACCTTTTCGGGTAAATATTAATTTTTTATCTTTCAGGCTTTTGTAATAAAATAAAATAAATTTACATTTTCGATCGATGCGCCATCGGTCGGATTTTTGGTAAACGTGCTTTAGAATCAAAACATTTGACAAAAAAATCCAAGGTGTACGGTATAAAGTAAATTTGTACCTGAAGTTACTATTCTATCGAATGAATTGCTTGGTGAATTGAAAGTAAATTTTATTCCAAGGAATAAGATTAGTAACTTTTATCTTTAACAATGTTTGGTGAATACGGGCCTAAGAAAACTATTTTTTTGGTCGGCTATAGAATTAATTTATGATTCAAGGGATTATTATTATTGGCACCGAAAACAAATTATTATTTTTATGAAGAAAAAACTATATTTCATCGACACACAGTCATAGAGATTTTATATCTCTATGCACACAGTTTGCATGGTCAGTCATAAATAAAGCTCCAATTAAAAAGAATCAGTTCAAAAAAAACAAAAATAATAACTCTACGCAACTTCTTAATAAACATGTCAATGAATAAGCATATCATTTTATTGCCAAACGCTTTAAGTGATCTTTTATAGAAAGAAAAGTTTATTTTAATAAAATGATTAATCAACATATGGAAGTCTTTACAGATAAAGGCTGTAGTAAAGAATAAGTATACTTGAGCAACATTAAATTTAGTTTTAAGTGGCTATAAATATTTGCGTTGTTTATAATATTTTATTTTTGTTTTCAGATGTGCAAAGGAAACTATTTGGAGCGACTCCAAACTGATAATATGTCCACAATTCGCACGCTATGCAACTTTCAGGCCAACGCTTGGAGTCAAGGTGAGAGCAACAAAAATAATAACGCTAAACTTAGCCTACGCTTTTCTCAACTCGCGTAAATTATCACAAACTTATTATTTTTTTGTTCGCTGTCTGAATTTGTTCCAACAAACTATAAAATATTGCGCTTGTTGTGAAATATTGTTATTATTAAAAATAATAAAATAGATTCAAACACAATTTTTTATAGTTTTCAACTAAAAAAGATAAATTGAAATTAGGAGAGGAAGTCTTTGTGTCCAAAGGATAAAATAAATTGCAATACTGAAGTTCAGAATTGCATATCTTAGCTAACGTTTCGGTACTCTTTACACCATCTTCAGAGTTTCAATGCTGTCAGAAAATCAGTATATAATATCAGTATAATTTCAATCATTATCTACCGTATCTCTATATCATAGAGTTTTTTAACATAAAAAAAATAAAGTTTTCTTCAGCTTATTGGAATCAAAATGTCTTTTTCTATTGGGGTCCGTCAAATGAGCATCTGACATCTGGTGGCAGAAAATTGTACTCAAACGAGGGAAAATTTTACATGCTAACAGTGCAAATTAATCATGAAATTGTTTATTACAAAAATAAAACAAGTAAAATAAACAAAAAGTTCATCGAAAATGGAATTCGCGATGTTTTCTAATATCATGGCAATAAACACTGTCAGTTATTGCCTTGTAAAACTTACTTTACAGAGAATTATTTTCTAATGAAATGTGGAAAAACTGTATTTATGAATTAAAAAAATATTTTATATTAATAATAAGATGTACTCATTATCATACTGTACTACAATAGTTAAATCTCTGAATATTGGCAAAATTAGGACTAATTATGTGTATACAAATATTTTGAGGTTAGTAACTTACCTACTTATTACAATATAAATTATTATGTTGCAGTTATGTGTTTACATTATTCACCTAACCCAGCCTTAAAAGCGCATTGAACGCGGATGATTAATTTCGTGGAGATTTTCTTTTAATTTTGATGTTTTTAAGCAATATCGTAAAGATTACTACTTTTGACAGTTCATTTTGCATACATTTTTCTCGTTATATTTCCGACATTTGATAATATGCCCGGCTTTGAGAATCCGTTCTCCTTCAACGAAATACCTTTGTTTAGGATTCGTACCGGCCCAATCACAAATTGCACTTATATTTATCATTTCTTATCACTTTGAAAATCATAAAATTACACGCAAAAGTATACCGCGTATATGAAATGCCCCCCCGTCTGCGCCATGTTTTTGAAGCTTCACCTATCTGACGGATCCCAAAAAGTGGGATTTTTTTACAATTTTTATGGAATATTAAAAAAAAATATTGAAAGCTTTCATCCGTTTTTAGTTTCTTTCATATTTCCCTGACTATCAGGAGAACATCAAAGTAGAAGGTATTTCTGCAGCATGTGTCATTTACAGAGTTCCGTTTCCTTCAATTCTTTGGACACTTTATGCAGTACTTGTGCAAAAACAGCAAAGGTGTTCATTCGTATAACTAAGTATACCTATGTAGTCATGGTAACAAGTCTGTATGCATGTATGTATGTACTTTCCACATTAACAAACTCAACTTCCGCCCTGTCTAACTGCTTCCAACCGCCTCCAATGACCGTCATCTGCCGCTGACACAGTTGTGTTATCGCAGTGGCGTCGTTATTTTGACCGATTTAGAAAATTATTTCAAAATTTAAAGGTGAAACTTTATTAGTCTCGTTTTTTTCGATCGGTTACGCATGTCGCGCGTCAAGTCACGTCCGTTACATCTATCTATATTGTACAACTGCATACAAGTGTAATCGTAGTCGACCAGACCACTACTCATCGAAAAGCAGCGACTTAAAAGTAAAAAATAAAAAACTTAAAAAAAACCTCCTTCAAAAAAGCCACTAAAATGGAGGAAGATAATAAAAATTTGAGGTAGGCGTAAATTTAATAAAATTAAGTAAAAACCAGAAAGCGGGTTCTTTTTAAATAAAGACTCCTCTGTGGCCCGTTATTTGTGATAACTCCCCAGTTTCCGGGTTCTAGCCCGAGAGCTGGTAAAAGTGTCAATTGGATTTTCAATTTATTATTAAAAAAAAAATCAATTGAAAATATGAATTGGTGCTAGGCCCAAATGACTTTAGCTATTGGTGGTCTTCAAAACACACACACACACAAGAAATGAGGGGCTAGAAATCTTTATAAATATTAAAGGCTGCAAATAAAATTATGTTATTAACCTTTTGTAATCTACAATTCGCGATAAAAATTTAATATGAATGTTAAAAAAAACCATTAAAATATCATGAAAATTATCAGTTAATAATAACGTCTTTATTACACGTTACATTAAATTAGGTACCTATCGTAAAAATGTGATTAAAAAATGTTTCCCACTTGTTAACGGAATTTAACGTCATTTTTACTTAATCGCAATTTCACTTCAAATTCAACTTCCAGTTAAACAAGATGTTCTTATAACTTCAAGTTTGCACTTAAAACTTAAATCAACCTAACCTAGGAAAACCTCAATGAAAAATAATTTTAATTATTATTTGCCAGGTTTTATGCCACAACAACACACAATCTGTGAAAATTTCAACTCTACCTCTTACCGTTACGATATATTATCAGAATTTTCAAGCGTCTATAATCTACAATTTATCTAATTCGTTATTTTGCACGTACCTATAGATCATGTTGAACAGCACTGCTCGAAATGCGCAAGTTTGAATCCAGCTTTAGAATGCAAAATAAAAATTTCACAATCAATTTAGTAAGCTTTGATAACCATAATTTACGTTTCATCTATAAATTATTTTTTCATGTGTCATAAATTTATATTATAGTATTTTTTTCTTAATTAAAGCCGTTGAATAAACTTTACAATACCCACGTACGTCACTGATATAGCGTTTAGTATGTTTTATTCTATTTCTGCACAAACTTTTGATAACTTGGACTTCGTAGATTAGGTGAAGTAAATTGTTCTTCTGCCTCTTGGAAAGTACATATACGTTTTAACTGAAATATTCTTATACTTTTTTGATGCAAATAATTTTTATTTAACATCAATTCCAAAACGACTATAGCCGTATTAATTAATTATTCAAGCAAACGAGCAAAGCGAGTGAATATAACTTATTAATTAACGAGCGAAGCAAATGATCAACACAGTAATTAACTATATGTCGAGCGAAGCGAGTGGATAACGTATTAATTAATTAATTATAAATTCGAGCGAACGAGCTAAGCAAGTGTTAAATGCAGTAATTAACTATAATGTCAAGCAAACGAGCGAAGCGAGTGAGTAACGTATTAATTAATTATAAATCTGAGCGAACGAGCGAAGCGAGTAAGTAACGTATTAATCAATTATAAATTCGAGCGAACGAGCGAAGCAAATGATTAACTTAATGTCGAACGAACGAGCGAAGCGAGTGAGTGACGTATTAATTAATCATAATAATTTGAGTGAACGAGCGAAGCAAATGAATAACGCAGTAATTAACTATAATGTAAAGCGAACGAAATAAGCAAACGATTAAAGCGGTGATTAACTACTTATAATGTCGAACGAATAAGCGAAGCAAATGATTAAAGCTGTGATTAACTATAATGTCGAACGAACGAGCGAAGCAAGTGAGTTATTTAATTAAAATAATAAATTCGAGCGAATGAGCGAATCGGTCGCATACGGGCATCTAGTCTTTTATATTATATAATTCGATTCACACAGGTATTCAGACGTTAGTTATATTATGACGTAAACCATTTCTAGACACAATGTACCTTACATAGAAACATAGTTATAATATTATATACCTTTTAAACTTTCTTATATACTCGAAGAAAAACTTTTCTAGACGATGGAAAATTTCTGCCTGATTTATTGCACACCTGTTCGTAAACATAGAAGTCGAGTTCGAATTATTAAAGTTACAGAAATTGCAATGCATGCCGGTAAATAAATATGCAATATGCATCAATGATTCTCATTTATATATTTACAATAGGGTAAAACCACCAGTTCCCGATCACTTACCTGCAGTAGTCGATCACTTTTTACAAGTTTTTATTCAATTTTTGTTGTCAGTCAACTTCCCGTTGAGATTAAAGACCAGTCTACCATAGATAAACTATTTGCAATACAGGTTAACATGTTTTTTATTTGTTATAAAGAAAAAAATTGTACGATGCCATGAGTTTCCGAACCCAAGTCCCCATGCATAGAAGACTAAAGTGGTACCACTACTCTGCGGATGAACTTGTCTAGACAGCCGTTGTTACTGATATATGTATAACTTAATATACCCGGACAATTAGTTTATAAATTATTTATCCAGTACAATATAAGTGCCGCAGTGGTGGGGAGAACAGCAGCGAAGGAGAAACATTTCGTTGCATTGATCTTTCGTTGCATATTTCCCCTCACGCGGCTGTTCACAGCCCGACATAAGATGTTTCACATCAAAAACCGCCAATTGAAATTTTTTGCAAACCTTATCAGGTGTTCATTGTGCAATTATGCGTCGAATGAAATTGGTCCGGAGTATTGTCCTCGAGATATGCGAGACGGAAAAAAGTTCACGAACGTACGTACGTACACACGCACACACAGACATCTCTCTAAAAACGACGGATTCGAACTCTAGGGACCCTGAAACGTGGAGATACTACATCAAAATTTTTCTTTTGCAAAATCGAACCCATTACAACAACTTCCAATGGGAAGTTAATAAAGTAGCCACGGAAACGAAAATGTCGGTCAATCGGGCTTCACTTCAGTGTATGATGTGCTCAGCGCCCGCTCTAGGGGCCGGCAACCCGGACATTTATCCGGGGCGCCAAAATTTGGGGGCGGCATTTTGGCTGTAAGTGAGAAAAATATTGATGTGTTAAATACCCAATTAATAGAAAATTTACAAAACTTACAAAAATCTAGTAAATTTTTATAATTTCGAAAAAGACACATTAAAATTTAAGTGAAATGATTTGATTTTTATTGAAAATAAAAAATCTTTATTTAAAATTTTATTTATATATATTCTTAAGAGGCGGATATTTGTCTTTTTGTCCGGGGCGACGTAACCGCTAAAGTGGGCGCTGCTGAGTGTGCCATATTATAGATATCAGTGATCACAGGTAGCCGAAAATTAGTGACTTTACCCTATTTATAGGAAACCTAATGTCAAGCGAAGTTGAACTGCAATTATTATTATATAACTATTATTATAATTAAAATTGGTTGTTAAAAAAAGTTAACCCTTAAAAATTGTAGGTATGCATACTAATTTTCATGATTTAAAAATTTAATTTTAAAGAATTGTAACTAAATACCTAGTTCATGTTTTAAATTTATTATTATTGATGAATAAACATCTTTACTTCCCCTCCCCACAAATTTCTGCTAGAGTGACTTGGTGAAATGTTACAGAAGTGACGCGGAAGTGACGCAAAGCTGTCAGCTATATATTAAACCCTCATAAATATTATAGTATTGTTGTGACAATTATGATTTCACTGTTGATTAAAGAATTGTAAAGAAATAATACTCTTGAAGTTTTTAATTAACTGAACCACCATACAAACATAAAAACATATATTATGTAAGTACGAGTATATTGTATTACATAAGACAGAAAGTTTTAATGAAGCTACGACGATGTGGCTTTGTTGGCAGCTTATAAAACATATAAGTGTATAATATGTAACATTCGTATAAGTTTGGTCTTAGCAAAAAGGATATAATATTATATACTAGCTTTTACCCGTTGCTTTACTCGCCTTAATACCGCTTTTGACAGAGACATAATCTTATCCATACTAATCTAAACTAATATTATAAAATTGGTAAATTCTGCACTTTGTACAATAGAAGCACTACTGGGTACCGATCGATGTGCTTGTATATATAGTAACGCGCATACAAAGTCCACATCATGAGAGAGTCATGTTTTTAATGATTTATACAGAAGTTAATAATAATTTTTATGATTGTACTTGAAAAAGTCTAAATCTATAGACGAAACGTCGTACATTTAATTTAATAAATCAAATTATTTTGTCCACTATCCTGCGATTTTGCTTAATTTTATTAGAAGTTAATAACTTTAATAAAAATAAACTAAATCGTAACTTAATCTGTAATTGTAAAGTTCTAAGGACTAGAAGAGCGAATTTTCCGTTTTCATTATTTTTTTCCTGTTTTTCAAATTTCAATCTATCTATATTTCTATTTGTTTGGTTGAACGCGCTAATTTCAGGAACTACCAGTCTGATTTGAAAAAAATCTTTTTTGTTAGATAGCCCATTTATCGAGGAAGGCTATAGGCTATATAATATCACGTGTTGTATAGGGACTAGATGACTGTTCACAATCCGTATAATTAGAGATCAATGACAAATATCCGCGCTCACAACAATATATACCTATCCCAGATTCGATTGGAGACTTACTCCATCGCGGAACGTTCATAAATAAATTACGTCAGCACATTCCCGTGGGACGGCCAGACAGGACACGGCGTTGTCCCGAACGGAGAAATTACTGTGCAGGGATGAAGAGAAAGAGATATACAGCTGTTGAGTCTATGTACATATATCCAATAGCCGGGAATATCTCCAGGACTGGGTAAAGGTGGAGCCTCAGTGGCGGACTAAGCCCGTCGGAGGCTCGGGGCGGCAGAACTAAATAAGGCCCCCGGTCTGCTTAGAAATCGATGTATTTGTAATGTAAATTTCGTAAAAAATGAATAATATAGATGTAATGACTGACAAAAAAAATTAAATATTTATAATAAACGACCTATACCTATACGTTTATATTTTGTATACGTACGAGACCAACTCCAAACTGCCTCTTACTTACTAAACATGTTTTGGCCTTGTTTGGGATTTGATTAAGAAGGACTTGGAGGCCCCTCAGGATCAGAGACCCGGGGCGAGCCGCCCCCTATAGTCCGCCACTGGTACAGCCTACATTTAACACGTTAGTTACCATATAACAGAGCCTATATACCTACTTATCTATTAGGCAGAGTCTCCAGAGTCCACGAAGCTGCCGGGGTTTTAGACTGCAGAGTGCCTAGAGCCCAGGAGGCTACCGGGACCCAAGAAAATGTTTTTTTGTTCTATAAAATAGTTGCTTTTCATGCATTTAAACCGGTCGTAAAATGATCGATTTTAGGTCGGTGCCGAACCGGGCGGTAAAGTAATTTTACCGCCCGCTTATAACGGGCGAAAAAGTAAAATTCAATAATTTTGATATTTCATATTCCTGAAGCTGGGATCGAGTTTGTAATCTTGTGAACCAAAATACAGGACTGACGCAATTCACACTGACAACTGAACTACGAACTTTCGGCAGATTTGCTGCTTAATCAGTGACGTCATATTGTAGTTTTACATGTCAATAGTATTTTTTAAAGCATACACTATACGTCACTTTCGTCATCAATTTCCGTAACAGAAAATTCTGCGTTACCACGAGCTTAAAGAAGATCAAACATTTTTTAGTGTACCTAGGTATATTTACATTAGGGATGTTCAATTAAATTAAATTAATTGTAGATTATAGACGCGTCGACAACTCAGGTCATTAGCGTCTTCAACACAACAAATAATCCATTTGTGTATTAGAATCCGCCAGCTGGCATACACAAATCGACTGGTACGAGCTCGGGTCCCTGGGAGCGCTAATTCCCAAAGAACATTGGAATGCAATTTGCGATAGCAACTACATTCGAATGTCCCCCCTGGGGGGTAGGGATGTTCATACTAAGCGTACTCAATATATTGGGGCTTGAGAATAGCCGAGAGTATAGCGGCGCTGTTGTTTACATGGCGTTGCTATGGTTCCTCTATTACAAGTCCCCAGTTCCCGAGTTCTAGCCCGAGAGCTGGTAAAAGTGTCAATTGAATTTTCATTTTATTATTAAAAAAAAAAAAAATAAATAATGAATTGAAAATATGAATTGGTGCTAGGCCCAAATAACCTTAGCTGTTGGTGGTCTTTAAAATACAATTTCTCAATATATTCTATCACTTCTATATGGCACAAGAGTCTAGGGATCAAATCATGAGGAGCCCGAAGATGCACGATTGCTCGCAGCTGTTTAGAAATAATTCACTGGATCTTCACCTTGTGTTTTTTGAGGAGCTCCCCCGTGCATCATCACTTTTTTCACCCCGCAAAAAAACGTCACATCGCACTAAAATGCCCCCACGAGAAACTCCCCCTGCGAGAAACTCTGCCCTCCACGAGGGTTCGACTAAAAAATCAAAACCGAGAGTGTACACCTCGCTATAAGTTTAATTGTATGATAAAAAAATTAATAAAATAGAGAAAATATAAAAAAAGCGGTCAAGTGCGTGTGGAACTCGCGCTACGAGGGTTCCGACCGTTACAACAATAAAATTAGGCAGACATATTCTGTGAAAATTTCAACCGGCTACATGTTACGGTTTCAATAATACAGATTTTAAAAGGTTTTCCGTTTTTTGTGTGGGGACCCCCTTTAATTTTTATTTTTTGTGATTTTCGGATTTTTTCCTTTACTTGTACTATGCGAGACCTTGCTTTTTGCCAAATTTCATGCTAGGTCAACGGGAAGTGCCCTATAGGTTTTTGATGAGATGACAAAATGGCCGTATCTTTTAATTGCGTTGACCTAGAAGCTTAAATTCTGTACACCTTTAAGGGACCGTAGACCTTAGTATTTCGTATAAATTTCAACTTGATATCTCTATCCGTTCCTAAGAAAATGGGCCTTGACTGACGGACACCCAGCCAGCCAGCCAGCCGGACAAACGAATAATCCTATAAGGGTTCCATCTTTCTTATTGAGATACGGAACCCTAAAAATAATAAAAAAAATATATAAATAAATATCAAGTGGAATATAGTATAGTTGTGAAAAAAAACAAAAACACATTTATGGTTCCGACCGGTATCGAACCACCGACCTTCCGGGTACGAAGGAGACGCGCTAGCAGCTTTGCCATTGAAGCTGTTTGTTACAGGAGCTGTTTTTATGCTATAATAATTAGTAGTATAAGTATTTTAGGTATTTATTTATTGTAAATTATAGACGCGTTGACAGCTTAGGACATTAGCGTCTTGATTACATTAAATAAGAATTCACTTAAAACTAAATGACATCACAAAACATCCATGAGCGGAGGCGGGATTCGAACCCACAACAGTCTGATCCAGAGGCCGCGACGCTAACCACTGGACCACACTGTCCTCAATCAATCTATCATAGACATCTGTGATTGGTGTGACACTAGCGGTCTTAAAATTAATAAAGCCAAAACAAAACATATGTACTTTGACACTAAACAGTCGTATAATATCAATAACGCACCTACTATTTCTATGCAGATGGACCGTCTTGATAATGTTCAGGTTTTCAATTACCTTGGCGTATACATAGATAACAATTTACAGTGGAGTTATCATGTGGATGTTCTATCCAAAAAACTACAAAAAAGTATATTCTTAATACGTCGTATGAAGGGATTGATGGATAATCAATACTTACTGTCACTTTACTATGCCTTCGTTCATTCTTACATCAGCTATGGTGTTCTCCTATGGGGAAATTCCAGAGATAGCAAACGTATATTTTATTTGCAGAAAAGAGCTATACGAACAATTTTTGATTTAAAGCCGCGTGATTCTTGCCGTAATGTTTTCAAAGAAAATAATATTTTAACTTTGGCAGCAGTTTACATCTATAAGGCTGCAGTTTATATTCATACAAATAGGGAAAACTATGGTTCAAGAACTCACGAGTACAGTACGCGACATAAAGATTTACTTTTACTTCCAAAACCGAACTTGACATTGTTCATCAAAGGCACATGTTACAATTGCGCACGGATCTATAATCATCTACCAAATAGTATGAAAATTATTAATAATATTGTTAACTTTAAAAGAACTCTAAAAAGATTTTTGTATGATGGCTGTTTTTACTCACAAGAGGAATTTTTTAATACTGTGTGATTTTTGTATTCTGACGTTTCCAATAACTGTAATAGGTTCTTGATGGAATAAATATATATTATTATTATTATTATTATTATAAGTATTAACCTGTAGGTAAATTGTACAAAATACAAAAGGTACTTCGTGCTTGTTCGGGGCTCCTCACTATTTGATCCCTAGACATTTCTCTATAATATGGCACTGCGGTGTGCAGACCCGTGTCTTTGCGGATAGCATAAATCGACATAAAGTCTGTACGGAACTGCAAATTGCCAACTGTGAGGCACGAGAGGACTGTGTTGTGTACGTTATTGGAGCGCTGGGGGTTAGACTTGTACCGCACGGAGACCCCAACTTCATGTTTTGTAATTAGTGTTGAGAACGTTAGCGTATATACTGACGGGGGACGAAGGAGAACACTTTAATTGAAAATGGACACAGTGACACTGTCACGTATTTGTTACCAGACATTTGTGACGTCGATTTCCCAAATGTTATAGTAAGAAATTTTCTTATTAAAATTGTTAGTCGAATGACTTTAGAGGACTATGTTCGCGCCTGCAGCCAATAAGAGTAAAGCCAGCAGAAATGAAAATACACTGTTGTATTTTTAATTGTCAAGCGTCAAGAAGCGCGTTTTAATGTTTTTGTTACTTCAAACGTTCAAATATCTATATTGTTATTTTTACATATTATTTTCAGACGTTTTTGTTGAGAAATGAATACGGAATTAATTAATTACGGATTTTGACATTTGGCATCACAAAGACAACGCTGTTTCAGCCATATTTCGCCAGACGAACAGCGCGCGTCTTCTGATTGGCCCTTTAACTGACGGCAATTTTAAAAAAAACTCGGGTCGCAGTGCCAAACCCTGCCGACAATGTGTATTTGCTTATACAGGCCTTATGGCTTTAATACGTAAATCTTAGTTTGTTTTTGAACAAAATAAAAAATTTAACCCCTTAATACATCCCTTAAAATAATATTTTTTTTCTTAATTTCAATATTATTATCAATGCAACCTCTGTACCAAATTAAGTACGCCCTTCAGTAAGTAAATCACTATCCGCAAACTGGTGTTTTTATAAAATTTGTAAGTCCGGTCCTGTCGGGCTGATTTTAATAAAATTTTAGCTGCACATTTTGATCTTTACAAAAAGGTTAAATTTCAATTTTGAAACAATTCTGAGAATTTTTTCGCTATTTTTGGGCCCAAAAACATTTTTCTACACCTAAAAATCACCCTTAAGATGGTTTGATTGGCTCCATTTTAAATAAGCTTCGTGCGGTGATGGATTCCAACGTGCCTACCAAATTTCGTTAAAATCGATTAACTCTTTCGAAAGTTATAGCCCGTACACATAAATATATATAAACATTTCCAAAAATGGTGCCAAATTGTTCAGGAGGGTATGAAACGTCGAGAAATTTTGGTCCGACCCCTAGGTCCCGCCATCCGACCGACGCCAATAGTGTATGCGCCATATGGCAAATACACTAATTACTGTCAAATTAAACTATTTAAAAAAAAATAGTAAACGCTTCAAAATTCCTACCAAAAATGGATATTGATTATACACCTAGAGTAAAATGATATCCGTAAAAAAACAGCCACTTTCAATATAGTGGGTCAAAACCCATTCCAAGTATAATTTGTAGTAAAATTAAGAAAAATCGCAGGATAGTGGACAAAATATTGGATTTATTTAATTAAATGTACGACGTTTCGTCTATACAGGGTCTTCAAAGTTAAGTCGGCACTATTGCTAACTTCGTTATTTTTGGATCTACAAAATCGGTTAAATTAGCAAACTAGAAGTATTTTTTCCGGTGAATAAAACGATGAAAACAGAAAAACAATTGAACATCGCGTTTTCGAGTTATGTCAAAAATTTCTATTTTTTTCAATGAGACACCCGGTATACAATATTCACAATCGATAGACAGTTGAATTCTGAATTCTTCCAAGTTATAGAATAATTCTTGTCACTTTCTATTTTATGGTGAGGCAAAGTTGCCACTAACACAGCTACCTTTATTTTGAATTTGAAAAATCATTATTGACTTAGTCATTTTTGACATAAGAATAGAAGACTATGGGACACTTTTTGTTCAGAATTCAACTGTCTATCGATTGTGAATATTGTATACCGGGTGTCTCATTTAAAAAAATAGAAATTTTTGACATAACTCGAAAACGCGATGTTCAATTGTTTTTCTGTTTTCATAGTTTTATTCAGCGGAAAAAATACTTCTAGTTTGCTAATTTAACCGATTTTGTAGATCCAAAAATAACGAAGTTAGCAATAGTGCCGACTTAACTTTGAAGACCCTGTATATTTAGACATTTTCAAGTACATAAAAATAACATTAAATGTACGACGTTTCGTCTATATATTTAGACTTTTTCAAGTACATAAAAATAACCAATAAATAAATCCAATATTTTGTCCACTATCCTGCGATTTTTCTTAATTTTATTATAATCACGATGGACACGATTTCTAATATAATTTGTAGGTTAATTTTTCATTGCGTAGAGACGGCAATGTCGTATGTATATGAAAACGAAAAATATCGTCTGCAGAGAAACCATTTTCGTTTGATGTAAGCTATAATCTGCAAGCGTTTGCTCCAGTGCGATAACCCAAAGCCTACAGACAACAAAAGCTCCATTTATTTTATAGCGTTCGGTGGTCATAAATTGACTTTAAAGGTAATGCCATTGCGTCAGATCCCTTTTTTTTGTGAAATGAGTGACAAGAAAAGTTTCATTATTTAAGGATTTTTATACTTTTCCGATAGATCGGTAACTAATTATTTTAAAATAAAGCTCCGGATTTTGTTTTTAATTCTTTTAAAGTAGCTTTATCATTTATCTAATCGTTTTATTTTTTATTAAAGCCATCGACTACTAGGGATCTGTGGGCCTATTACTAGCTCATGTTTTTAGTGTATTTGCCATATGGCACATACACTATTGGCGTCGGTCGGATGGCGGGATCTAGGGGTAGGACCAAAATTTCTCGACGTTTCATAGCCTCCTGAACAATTTGGCACAATTTTTGAAAATGTTTATATATATATATGTGTGTGTTAGCACGATAACTCTCGAAAGACTCAATCGATTTTAACGAAATTTGGTACACACGTTGGAATCCATCACCGCACGGAACCTATTTAAAATGGGTCCAATCGGACCATTCTAAGGGTGGTTTTTAGGGGTTGAAAAATGTTTTTGGGCCCAAAAATACTGAAAAAATTCTCAGAATCGTTTCAAAATTGAAATTCAACCCTTTAGTAACGATTAAAATGTGCTACTAAAATTTTAATAAAATCGGCCCGGCAGGACCAAACTTACAAATTTTATGAAAACATTAGTATAGCGGATACGGATTTACTTACCGAAGGGTGTATTTAATTTGGTACAAATGTTAGGAATGATAATAATATTGCAATTAAGAAAAAAATTATTGTTTTAAGGGATGTATTAAGGGGTTAAATTTTTTATTTTGTCCAAAAACAAACATAAGTTCACATAATAGAGCGACAATGCTATTAGCAAATACATTATATTATGTCGGCAGGGTTTGGCACTGCGACCCGAGTTTTTATTTTATTATTATTATTTTAATAACAAGCATACATCTTGTACTAAATATATTAATTTTATCAAAATACCTTGCTTGAATATTACTTCAGGACAATATTTATTTTCTGAACTGTTTAATGATCAACGTTTCGGCGACACAAATGATGTATCCTTCAGTAGCAAAAAATTCTTTTGTATACCTACATATTTACATTATTAAAAAAATATATATTAAAAGCCTTGGGGATTCGAACCTGGGACTTGGCGTTTGTGCCTGTCGGTAGACTCGTACTTGTCTGCACAGCCATCTGACTTACTGTGTCTGAGACCTTAACAAGGTTATACATGCTGTGTTCTGTTTACACATGTCAACCACTTCCGACTATTTCCGTTTCATCTTAATTTCTAAAATGCCACCCAAAATGAGATAAAAGTAATATGTAATATTTTTACTAGTTCTAAAATTAGAAACTGGTAATTGAAGGTTTTTAAACTAACTAAAATTGCTTCATTTTTAGCTTTCAAAATAACACATAAAAAAAACATATTTTATCAAAGGTGCGTGATTCAGTGTATCGAATAACAATAATAGTTTTATCATATGAACTTGAACCAACAATTATTATTATTGCAACATTTAACAATATTGTTCACACGTACTGCAGGTGTGTTTAATAAACATTGTTATTATTATTGTAATCGAAGTTCGAGTTTTAAAATTACTATTATTTTACACAACACCTCGGTTATCAGCTCTGTAATAATTAATTATTACTATTATTATTATTATTATTATTATAATGGACCATTTACACGAGACCAATAGTATTTGACAAACAAATTTTTTTGTGTTATATTAATAGAGCAGTAAATTCTAAACAAAATGACACCTAAATCCCTTCATTCTGATTTCAAATTAGCTTAAAAATAATTTTTGAAACATTTATGTTAGCCCCGCCCGCTAATAATCGTTTTTGCTCTACGAATCTATGACGTCATATTTTTATGAATGTACGTTTATATCTACTAATTCGATGCTAATTATATCAGAAACAGAGTGTTGAATGCAGAGATGCGATTTATTTGAAATACTTCTATTTAAAATGCAAATAGAAAATGCAAAATACCTATTTTGTATTTTGCATTTAAATGCCTTTTAGTAAAAAACATTTTGTATTTTATTTGAAATACCTTTCGAGATGTATTTTGCATTTTTAATATTCATTTCAAAATGCAAAATACTTTGTGATTAAGTTTAGCCAACATCACCAGTCAAACAAAATGAAATGAACGAATGACGCTTGTATTGCCGAATTATTTTAAGTGAGTATTATTATTATTATTATTATTATTAATGACATAACAGAATTTATTGATACGCGTACTGATAAATATGACCAAAATGTCATGAATAAGGTGTCATGTTATTAGACGTTTTTGTTCGGCTCGGCATTGTGTCCCTATTTCTCATGATAAATACCTAAAATAAATAAAAATATCTGAAATTTGGTAAAAAGGTATTTTATTTTGAAAAAGTATTTTGAAAATACCTATTTTGCATTTAGCATTTGAAATACAAAACGCAAAACTATTTGGTATTTTGCATTTGAAGTAGTAAATCTGAAAAGTATTTTGCATTTTGTATTTAAATGCTTTTTTAAAACCATTTTGTACATCTCTGGTTGAATGGTGCCAAGTTGTTCAAAATAGTGTGAAAGGTGGAGAATTTATAGGCTATATATATAGGCAAATAAGTAGTGCCTAGACGAATAAAATGAAAGAATGATGATCCTTGCGGTGTTGAGCCTTTGAGGTGAGAGGGGTGAATGGCACTTGTACACGCTGTCTGCATAGAGTATGGGAGTCACACGGCACGGCAGGAACGCGCGCGATGCACGCAGGCCGGGGTCGGGCAGTAGCAGGAGCACAGAGAATGCAGGGTCGACAATCGCATGAGCCAAACCGCCAAGGCCGCGTCGTTCCGGTCACCTCTATGTGCATCCCGTCGTCATCCACTGAACTGTATTGACATTGCCGCCGTCGGACCCAACATAAGTGCAATGACTGTACCTATGAGTTATATCTTGTTACACTGCCACTATGTAAGCACTACGAGTTTTTGAAATACGTTGTTTCGGAGTTTAAAGTTAAGCTTAAAATTATTGAACATCAAAATGTCCCTGTTTCTTATTTTTAATATAGATTTGGTCACTGGACTAGCCAGCGCCGACTCGAGCAATCTTGGCGAAAGACTTAAATGGCGCCCCCATTAAAGAAAATTCACGGCAAAATAAAACACAAATGTAAACAGATTAAGTGTGTATAATTTTTAATCAAATAATTAGAGTACAGACATTATTTTCTTACATAATAGAGAGTGTATACATAAAGTGACCATCCGTCCCGATTTAGGCGGGACAGTCCCGATTTTAATCCACGAGTCCCGATTCAACAAGCGTCCCGCTTTTGTCCCGTTTTCATTAAATCACGTGCATTAAGAATGTTTATTTTTTGTAATTAGATATTTTTACCCACTCAAAGTATTATATTTGTCAATAATTATATAATTGATACCTACCTTAAAAAATAAATAATATTTAAAATAAAAACTCGCTAAAAACCCTTAAAAAGTCGCTAGAAACCCCCAAAAAAACGCTAAAAACCCCTAAAAATTCGTTAGAAACCCCCAAAAACTCGCTAGAAATCCCCAAAAACTCGCTAGAAACCCCCAAAAACTCGCTAGAAACCCCCAAAAAAACGCTAGAAACCTCCAAAAACTCGCTAAAAACCCTTAAAAACTTGCTAGAAACCCCCAAAAATTCGCTTAAAACTCGCTAAAAAACCCCAAAAACTCGCTAGAAACCCCCAAAAACTAGCAAGTTTTTGGGGGTTTCTAGTGAGTTTTTGGGGGTTTCTAGCAAGTTATTGCGGGTTTCAAGCGAGTTTTTGGGGACTTCTAGCTAGTTTTTGGGGTTTTTTAGCGAGTTTTTGGGGGTTTCTAGCGAGCTTTTGGGGGTTTATAGCGCGTTTAAGGCTTTTTTGGGCGTGGAACCCAACGGTTGCCTGCGCCTGGTTTTTATAGACCTTGTCCCGCTTTTTGATATTCAGGATTTGGTCACTTTATGTATACACCTTCTTTTTCTATATAAAAGAGTGAAATATGGCGCCCTCAAATACGAGCGCCCTAGGCAGTTGCCTATGTTCGCCTATATGAACGAACCGGCCCTGAGACTAGCTCTCTTTATGTCGCTACTCCATCATCACCTAGAAAAATTCACTTTGCGGACAGTGTGGTGTAACGGTTAGCGTAGCGGCCTTTGGATCACACTGTCGTAGGTTCGAATCCCACCTCCGCTCATGGATGTTTTGTGATGTCATTTAGTTATAAGAGAATTGTTATTTAATGTATTTAAGTTGTCGACGCGTCTATAATCTAGAATAAATAAATAAATAAAAATTCACTTTAAACGTAAGTCGCCATCGGGACTCAAACCCGAATCTTCCACTATCGCGACGGCAGAGTTATCATTTACTCTTTTGCTTTATAATGGAAACAATATTGAGTATTTAATCGTGTCGCTGTAAACTAGAGTAAATAACTCAGCCGTCGCGATAGTGGTAGATTCGGGTTTGTGTCCCGACAGTGACAGATCTAAAGTGAATTTTTCTAGTATTGCATTGTAACGTCACGTAATTTTATGGGTGTTCCTAATAGTAATGCTAACATTAAAAGCTGAGGGCAGTATAGCCTAGTGGTTAGCGTGCTTAGTGCCGCAACCTCTGGACTGGACTGCCGTGGGTTCGAATCCCACCTGCGCTCATGGATGTTTCGTGATGTTATTTAGTTTTAAGATAGTTGTTATTTAGTGTAGTCAAAAGTGGCTAATGACCTGAGATGTCGACGCGTCTATAATCTACAATAAATAAAATAAACATTAAAAGCATTTATTTGTAATTAATGTTCATATTTTTTCTGAATATTGGAAAACTCGAAAGAATGAAACACCATGAACAATTGATGAAACCTCTTATTTGTAATAATTTACTCTGACAAACAAAAATCAATTTTCCATCCGCTATATAAATAACCGAGTTCACGAAACCCAGACGACGGATGTATCGGCACGAACTCTGCGACTGGTCGATGAAGCGCTTGAACTGTTGTGGCACATTCTGCAAGCCGGTTGTTGTCCGGGGACTGCAGCAGCAGTAGTTCTTTGTTCTCGGGCCGCGCGGGTTCAATTGCACTACTCCGTGATTCCAGCCGAGGAGAGCAGCCTGAGCTAACTGCAGCCACGCTCGTATGTCTTACCTCTTTATTATTATAAAGTGCGCCCCGACACGACGACGGGTCGAGGTGGATGACTTTAAGTAACAAGAGGTACCAACTGTCGCATTAAATAGTTCACGTTTAGGGCTTTGAGGAAAATCAAAACTTTCTGGTCTTGATCTTGACGAGTTTTTAGGGCTATTAAGCCGTCGTTTGTTCAAGTTTTTGGTTCTTGACGTTTCACCAACACGCGTGGTTGGCATTTTCAAAAAATGTTCTCCTTTCCGATGTACAATTACAAGTGGTTTCTACCTGGGTCTCAGCCGGTATTTGAAAATGCCAACCACGCGTGTTGGCGAAACGTCAGGAACCAAAAACTTGAACAAACGACGGCCATAATAACCCAAAAAACTCGTCAAGATTAAACGACGGCCGCGAAAGCCTTACACAGTTTATTTCTGGTCTTGTCTCGACGAATCCAAAATCTTCTCGAAGTCTATGGTCTTTCCCACCAACAGATATAGTTATCACGTGAACCGATCGTGCCGGCTAGGGATGCACAAAATATCTGATTGGTTATTCTGCTGTGTTGAGTTTCAAGCGATCAATCAGATGCTAATTACGTATAGTTTTATTGCTATATCGATTCATGAGATAAAATATAGTCTCGATTTTGTCTTGATATCGATTCAATATTGTTCGACAGTAAGCGTTCCTATTTCGAGATCCCGATTGATTTTAAGCGTGCTTCCGGCTTCGGGATCAGGATTAGATTTCTGCAATATAGGTTTTTAAATTATTAAAAATATTCATTCAGAGAATAAAATTCAGTACTTATCAATAAAAAAACTTAACACTGCATTTAAGTCATTTCCGGACCCATGTCAATTGGAAATTTGTTTTTCTTAAAATGACCTAAGGAATCACCTCCCGAAGTTTTGAACTTTAAAAAAATGTGTCAAATCAGTTCAGTGGTTCTTGAGTTATGAGGTGACACAGATGCAAACTTGTTATTTTATATATTATAGGTAGTATAGATAAATAAGTTAGACGAATTGAAGAGAAGGGGTTGCGTTTTCTTCCCCAAAAGTCCCAAAGGCGCTGAATTAACGAGAAAGTTTGTTATACATTGTATTTTTACGATTTTTTATTTAAAGTATATTGTACGTGGTGGTTTTGAACAGAACAGCTTTTTAAAATTGCTGCCTATAGGTATAGTTTTTTCCAGTAAAAAGCGAAAAAATATTAGTTTTTGTGAACTCGTTGAAATATAATATGAGTAATGATTTTCAATATTCATTTCTTGAAAATATCAATCTTAAAACGTAGAAGTTTTTGATATATTTACATTTTTTGCAAAATTCCAATAACTTTTATTGTGTTCAAAACTATCAACCAAATCTGAACTGTACTTGAAATATAGAAATTTCTTTTTGCGTTAGACATAACCGTTAGAGAAAAAATCTTTATAAAGAAAAAAAATTTAATAAGAGTAGGTAGCTATTTTATATAACGATAAGTGTATATATTTTTCTTTTTGCAAAAAGTTTTTTTTTCGTTCATGTGTAGCACAATAATAACAGCAGCAAAAGAAAAATCTTTTTTATTCTTCCGCAAGTTAAAGTAGAATATTGGGGTAGATAAAAGCTGCCTTATAATAAAAACTCGAGTACACACAGAAGAAACATTCAATATGCAGTAACAAAATGACATAATCAGGTATTAATCACTCACAGAAGAGAGTGTTTGTTTTGAACTTATACCTATACCTGCGTAGTGAGGCGTTGTCACGTCAAAAAAAAAGAAAAAATGGGTCTGTGCTTATGACCACACGACAGAAATGAAAACTTCAAATTTTCTAATTTTTGGTGCCATCTATTATAGCGCATTTATGAACTAAAAATAATTTATTACTAAAATACTAAAATTGTATTTTTAATTAATTCCACCTTGGTTTCAAAAAAATTATAATTATTGTCAAAGAAAGAAAATAAAAAAATATATAAATAAATATCATGTAGAATTTAGAAAAAACGCCAAAAATTCTACGCTGCCATCAGGGCTCGAACCCAGGTTCCTATGCATAGAACGCAATGACGTATCCAACTGCGCTATAGGTGGAAGTGTGTAGACGGCCATTTTTATGATATAAGTATGTTGCGAATTCTTATACGGAAATAGTTGCGAACGCTTCACATTTTTTTCAGTACCCAAGCAAAGAGTGCCTAACGCGCCTTAGGAAGTTTTCACTTCAAAACCGGGCGTCGTTGTGTCACCGACCACATCCAGTTACATATTGAACACACACATATAAATGAAAAAGACACAATATGAAGGTGGTATAATACAGTACGGTATAATATGGTATGGCGGTGGTATATCGCACAGAGAGCTCTACTAGAGATATATACGATAAAAGCAATGCGATATCACACGCTTAATTTCGCGCCGCGCCTAATCTTGTGGAAATGCCATCAAAACATACGACACATTGACACAGCTGACGGAAAGACAAGGCTTCACTGTTAACTATCCTCCTGCCCTGTCCTTCACGCAAACAACCTATCCACATATCGGTGGTCACGAAGCTAAGTTGATTATGTCAGATCTTTTTTTGATCAAATAATCCGATGAACAGGTGAAGTACGTTGATCCTGCTATCCGTTTCAATGAAAAAAATTCGACTGATGACCAGTCCTATACTTCCCACCTAGTAAATATTTGCAAAAAATAAACACTCTTTTTTTTTTATTCTTTGACTAGGCCCAAATAACCTTAGCTGTTGGTGGTCTGTAAAACACAATTTAATTTTTATTCTTTGAAAAAAGCATGGCCCTCTTTTTTGTTTGGTGATCTACTGATGGCTAACTTAATATAGCAAAAATCATGGTTACCTTGATTTGCGTACAATTTTTATTTTTTTTAGTAAAATATTTTTTTTCTCGAAAACTATACATTTTAGAGAAAAAAAATATTTACATTTTTTTCATATTATAACATCTATATTTCATTTATATTTTTTTTTACCTATGTTAATACGTGACATTGAGGACGTTTTTTTGAATATCTCAGGATCCACTGAACCGATTTGACTCAAAATCTAATCAGATCTAAGTTAAAGGCTGATAAACACAATAGAACAATCGGCATGCTCGTATGTTGTTCCGTTCTTAAGATATCGAAGGCGAAAAATTGACCACACACACACACACATACACACACACACACACATACACACACACATACACACACACACATACACACACACACACACACACATACAGACATCAGTCAGAAAATGATCTTAAACGATTGCTAGCGTCTCAAAACGTGAAAATCTGTTAAAATCTCGAAATATTGTTTTCGGACTGAATCCATTACTTCCCTACCATAGTAGAGGTGGGAAGTAAAAAGGGTGTGGGTCTCGGGATCCCCGACATATGTGAAACATCAAAGAAAACGTTATTAAACTCGGTGGTATCCTCTATGTAGTAGTAACTAACTGTTACGCTGACGTAATCCTATATACTGCACTGTAACACACGCGGTTGTCTTCCCGTGCCCGAGCGCGCGGAAGCCGAGAGAGAGAGAGAGAGTGCCGCAGTGGTGGGGAGAAGAGAGAGAGAGAGAGTGCCGCAGTGGTGGGGAGAACAGCAGCGAAGGAGCGGACCATAAATTTCGTTGCATATTTCCCCTCACGCGGCTGTTCACAGCCCGACATAAGATGTTTCAGATCAAAAAAGAAAAATGGCGCTATGACTCTCATAATTTAAGCCTGGTGCTGACGCTGACGCAATTATTCGATCCGGCCGATCGATAGTCAGCGCGCCACAGTTGCAGGTGAAGAGCGTGTTCATAAGAACGCTTGGTGGTCACTCATGCAATTACTGAACAGTCGGCCGATTAAAAATCGATTGTCCGTGCCAGGCCTTACCTCCGTTGATTTTTTTTTTGCAAAATAAGATGATTTTATTTTTTCCTCTCAAAGCACTATATAGTAATCTTGTTCGTTTTTTTGGTTATAATGACCAATAATACACCATCGTTGTCCCAAATGTACTTGATTTAAAAAAAGAGATGTGTGTACTTATGTACGCACGTCAGAAGTTATACTTCTTTGGCGTAACAAAACAAAAATAACTCCAAAAATTTTATCCCGCGTGCCAGTACTAAACGTTTGTAAAAAAGACGATAAAACAATAAAATAAAGAAATTAAATAAATTAATTTAATTTAATAAATTATTAATTTATTATATATATTTATTTATTATATTTATATCTAATTATTTACTAAAAAAAAAGCATGTTTGTGTTGAGATTCGAACCCGGGACCTATTGCGTATGACGCGGCGGTGCTATGCATTACGCTACGTACTACTTAGCGTATTATAATCATGAATTTTATATTATATTATAATCATGAACTTTCGACTAACTTCATGGTGTTACTAAGGACTAACTTCATGGTGTTCAATTTTCGTGACGCGATGCGCGCACATCGTAAAAATTCACTCTCATCATTTTGCCATAACGCGCCAAAAGAAGTATAACTTCAAAAATGTAAGTTGGAAATTGCGTCGTTCACGATGCTCGTGTAGAAGATTGGATATCTAATGAAATATGACCGGCGTGCTGTTTCTTTACATTGCAGAGAAAAGTGGACAAGTATCGCACGCACACTGCGGGAAGTAAATATAATTCGATTTAAATGCAATTTACGAGCGAGTATGACGTCACATGTCCCGCATGTCAGGCCTGACATTTGTAATTGCGACGGTAACCGCTCTTTAGTCTTTACTTAAGTGCAAAGTGCAGTACGTGTCGTTCTTTAGTTGAGTTAACCGATGCCAAGGTGCACCAATAACAATTAATGACGTCGTTTGCTTTGAAAAAAGTCCCTTCTATGAAAGTATGCCATTAAGCATTTTTATTTTCATGTTCCTTAAGGAAAAATCCGAGATTAAGTCAGATTCTGATTTTCCTACCAATCAAAACGTAAAAGTGATTTTACGCATGGCGGCTGTACCTGTGTTTATGTCTGTGAAATTTTCTTTCGCTCACAATAACTTCTTCAAAAAGACACCGATTTGGTTTTTTATTCACATGTTATTTTTTTAATGTTTGTCTCTTTAAGGACTCCAAATTTATCTATTGATATTGGTGCCAATCGGGTCAGTGGTTTTGACAATATACTTGGAGTCTTAGACAGAGAATTGAGGGGAAATGATCTTAGAATATCTATCGGCATAATTTAATATCTATTAAATATTTCAAATTGTATTAATTTTGATTCTTGAAAAAATGAAATTATATAGTATTTTCTTTACCAGTAACTTTCTGCGGAGGATGTCGTTCCTATTTCCTAATAAGCGTATAATTTACAGGGAGACCCCGTTTTTCATTCACATTTATTTTTCAGACGCTTAGAACCGCTGTCTATAATTTACAAAATCTATCTACAGAGATACCCAAAAAAATCAAAATACTATTTTTATTATGAGCACACCTAATTGGTGTATCACATCGTGGTGTTTGGCCTACAAGCCATGTTAGCCGTGGTGGCGTCTCGACGCTGACCGACGTCGGTGACGACAGTTAACACAGAACACACGCACACGTGTGGATATATACTTTGCCCCATAATATTGCCTTTTCCGTTTGTAATCTGTTATCACTTTTATATGCCGTAAGCGGGTGACATATTTAAATATATTAGTAAGGGTTGTATATTCCATTTTTTAAGTGTAATATGCGAGTTTGAGTTCGGGTATTTAAAGTTACAAGCATGGCTTTTAGAGAATATCGGTTAGTTTTCGAGACATTTTTAGTTTGCATTAATATAAGAGTCATTATTTCCCCCGAGTTCCCCTGTACAATAGTTTTGTTACAACGGATTATGAAAAATATTAATGTAGCAAACCCCAAGATGTTACGCCGCTGACTACAACAGAAGCGGCGAGAATGAAAGGTCACAGTGGTGAGGCGTGGAATGATATCGATAACCGCCGGAATATTCTGGAAAGCGCGCGAGCGTGCTGGGCCAAGCTGCTTGAACTATATAAGCGAAGTACGAGGGAGTCAGGCAGTCAGTCGTGAATCAGTGTCGAGTTGAATTGCGAACATATATACAGTATATAAATAGTTATTGTTCAGTGTTATTGAAGTGTTTCACTTTGTTTAAGAATTACTATTGTGCTGATTATTAGAATTGATATATATAGTTGTTAGTGTTGCGTTCATTGTTATAAATTGTTAATTCTTGTAAATAAATACTTATTCCGCTCACGCAGAAAAACAGTTTTGTTACATTAATATCTGAGAAAAGCTCTTTTGTGAAATATTATGTAAGCTGAAAGTGAAACATACTTACATCAAAATTAAAAACCTGTTAAAAACATATTACATAATCTGATATTGTATTTACTGTCAAATGCTGTGATACTGCACAAAGATATAGTTGGAAAAATTCATTAATGTGAGTATTAAATTGTTCTTTGATCCTCACTCCTACAGTTTTCATCTGTGCAAACATAATGTCGTTGTTAGTTTTTTTTAATACCTGCTGTACGTTTATGTTCTCCTAATAATCTGGAAAACATAAATTTACAAAGTTCTTTGTAGTGTATTTGTGAATGCAAAATAAACAAATCAGAATCACTTATATGTGCAAGAAGCAGTGATGATCCCTTGATGTTTTTATCCCAAGCATTTTTGATTAACATGCTCTCCTGATTATCAGTAGAATACGTACTTTTTTAAACCACTATTGCAACCATTTTTTAGTTCCGTACCCTCAAAAGGAAAAAACGGAACCCTTGTGAAAAGGACAAAAACGGAACCCTTGTGGGATCAATTTTTTCGCCCATCTTTTGCAATCGAATTTCTCTGAAACTAAATAAAGGTATCAAGCTGAAATTTTGCATAGTTATGAAACTTACTGACATATATTCCAATATTCAGAACTTAAAAATATTTTCTTTAAGTTTGGGTGGAGGCAAAGTTTGACACTCAAAAAAATATCTTTGTATTCGGTCACGCTGGATATTATTTGAAAAGAGCCTTTCTTAGGAATCTCAGAACTATTTTTTTCAGGATTTTATGTTCGTAGTTTTCGAGATTTTCCTGAAAACGCTTTACTATTACGATGTTTCCAACGGTTCCATGCGTCTTCATCCCCGAACAAAATTTCCCCGACAAAATATCTCCGACAAAATATCCCTGGACAAAATATTCGCATGACAAAATATCCCCGAACGAAATATCCTAGCGACAAAATATCTCCAATTAAAAAAAACAAAAAACAAATTTATTGATAGAAACAAATTAAATAAGAACAAGTTAATTATTAACAATGAATATTTATTGAAAAATACATTCGACCCGATTCGTTTGATATTAAGTCTATTTATAAAAAAAATAACGCTGAATCGACTCCAACACCCCGCACTGGTAGTTTCTAAGATATAAACAGCATCTGAGAGATTTTTGAGTTTTCTTAAAAATGCCAAAAGTAAGAAGACTCTTTGTACAAATTTGCGAAATTTTTGAAAAATAAATTCGATCTGATTCGTTTGATATTAAGTCTATTTATAGAAAAAATAACGCTGAATCGACTCCAACACCCCGCACTTTTAATTTAAAATAATATAAACAGCATCTGAGAGATTTTTGATTTTTCTTAAAAATGCCAAAGGTACAAATTTGCGAAATTTTTGAAAAATAAATTCGATCTGATTCGTTTGATATTAAATCTATTTATAGAAAAAATAACGCTGAATTGAGTGAACGATTTAAATTGCGGAGCTTGTTTTTCAGGAAAATCGTGGAAATTTTAATAGTTGAGGGAACGATTTAAATAATTGAGGGAACTATTAAAATAAATTATTGAGGGAACAATTTAATTTGGGGAACTTGTTTTTCAGGGAAATCGTGGTAAAATTGTAAAAACAGTGGAGGGAACGATCTATTGTGAATACATTTAATACGAGGATATTTTGTCATATATAGAGATATTTTATACTGCAGGTTTATTTTGTCATGGGGGACATGTCGTCTGGGGATATTTTAGCATGAGGATATTTTGTCATTGGGATATTTTATCCGGGAATATTTTGTCAGGGATATTTTGTCGGGGATATTTTGTTAGGGGATCAAGACGCCTGATACCGTTTCCAACAACTGTAGTTTTTCAATGGCAAATAATATGGCTGATGGTACAGAACTCTCGAAGTGCGAGTTCGGTTTTTTGAAGTCAGTTTGCAATAATTCTAGTGGGTTAACTGTAATGTCAGGCTAGTTGAAGCAACGCAGCAGGTCGTTAAGCCGTTTTGAGTGTTTTGCTTTGAGATGTGACGTCAGCAAGTACGGCGATACAATTATTTCCTTACATGGACAGACATATAGACACTCACATTGAAGGGTTTGGATACCATTCGGTGTTGGTTTGACGATCTCACACGAACCAGATGCAGTGCTGTTACATAAACCATAAAACACAAAATTTATTTTGAGATGCGCAGATGTTTTTCGTAATAACACCAAGTTAATAGGTTATGATACTGGAAATCTGATAAAGACTTGATACATTTTGACAGAAATTACAATTATGTGACAAAAAAATATATCAAGAAAAACAGATAAAACGGCAAGGAGGTTGTAGCGTAATTCGGTCTATAAAAAAAACTTTTTAACAAAAAAAAAACCTCCTTCAAAAAACTACCAAAAAGAGGAAAATAATGAAATTTTGAGGTCTGTGCCAATTTAATAAAATATGAAATCGGTTAAAAAGTAATAATAATAATAATAATAATAATAATAATAATGCGTTTAACGTCCGTTTCTCGACATTATGTCATAACAGACGCCATTCGCACCATTACTATTTTTTCCATTTTACCACTTCCCGTTGTTTTCTACATTTTTAAACTTCAACTTTTTTTTTTAATAGCAATGTGCGAATGGAGGAATTATAGGAAATTAGGATAAGGTAGGCAATTTTGGGAGCATTATAGGAGTTTGACAGGTAATCGGCCATGGCCCTGAATAAGGAACCATCTCGATATTTATCTGGAATAATTGAGGGAAACCATGGAAAACCTCAAACAAGATGGCCGGTACAGGAATTACCGTTTCTCGACGTGAGGCAGTAGGAAAAAGTCCCAGCCACATCTGCCCCCGTCGGGATTCGAACCCAGTACCTTCCCAATGCGAGTCTAGTGCTGTACCACTAAGCTACATCGCTAGGTGAAATCGGTTAAAAAGTATAGTATAGTGATTGTAGGCCGCGGGCAGCGTGGTACTGGGCCGTGGACGCTGGTCGAGAGTCTTAAGCCAAGATAAATATTATCGGAGCTTCACGGGTAGAGATGGGAACAATCGAGTGTGTGTGTTTATAGTTTTTACTTGTATATTTTAGTTAGTGGGCCTCAATTTTTTGTTACAAAATTAGTGGTCCGCACAAAAAAAAAAAACTCGGGTCGCAGTGCCAAAACCCTGCCGACAATATAGTGTATTTGCTAATACTGGCATTGTGGCTTTATTATGTGAACTTAAGTTTGTTTTTGAACAAAATAAAAAATTTAACCCCTTAATACATCCCTTAAAATAATATTTTTTTTCTTAATTTCAATATTTTTATCAATGCAACCTCTTTATCAAATTAAATACACCCTTTAGTAAGTAAATCACTATCCGCAAACTAGTGTTTTCATAAAATTTGTAAGTCCGGTTCTATCGGGCCGATTTTATTTAAATTTTAGCATCACATTTTAATCGTTACTAAAGGGTTAAATTTCAATTTTGAAACCATTCTGAGAATTTTTTCGGCATTTTTGGGCCCAAAAACATTTTTCAACCCCTAAAAACCACCCTTAAAATGGTCCGATTGGACCCATTTTAAATAGGCTTCATGCGGTGATGGATTTCAAAGTGCCTACCAAATTTCGTCAAAATCAATTAACTCTTTCGAAAGTTATAGCCCGCACACATATATATATATATCCAAAATAAACAGACATTTCCAAAAATGGTGCCAAAGTGTTCAGGAGGCTATGAAACGTCGAGAAATTTTGGTCCGACCCCTAGGTCCCGCCATCCGACCGACGCCAATAGTGTATGTGCCATATGGCAAATACACTAAAAAGTTGGAAACAGCTGGGCTAAAGTTTACAGTGAAACTGAAGATCCTTCGTTTATATTCGGTAGTTTCCGTTGTCTACGCCGCTGTTTTGTCGCAAACACGAAGCATGACGGCGATCATTGCCTACTGCAATTAATGTGTTGACAGTATTTTTATACTATTCACTGGTTTATCAACTACAATCTGTTTAATGTGGCCTAACGATGTATGAATGCATCAAAGCTTTCAGTTCTCTATCGTTTATTTCAATGGCTTCTCCTCGTTCGATGTTTTTGTTGCTTTTATATTCAATGCCCGGCTCCGTTTTTATTATACCTCAACGGATGCTCTGTTTTTCGGTCTATTCGTTTACTCGAATAATAAATATTTTAACATCATTCAAAACATTGCTTTTAAAATTGATCTGCGTAAATGATATATTATTATTATGGCCATTCATTTCTACACATCATTTTCACGCTTCAAATCAACTCTTTTTTTCTAAGACTAAAGGTACGTGCAGAATGGAGCTGGGATTCTAGATGGTAGCGTAGATCATAGCAGGACTTGCTTAAATTAATGCATTATTATATATGCGACCGTACACAACGAAGCAGTGAGTGTAGCAGGTATAAGCGCTGGTACAAGAGCTGGTAGATACAAGAATGTATCTCACCATTCTTTCAGCGCGCTGACTACTACAATCAACGTGTGACAACCGTCAAATGACCGTTACAAGTTTCGCAATGGATCTAGTTTAATAAGTGAAATTTTGCCAGTTTTTATTTAATTTGTTTTGAGTTTTTTCTAAGACGTATTTAAAAGTGTTAGGTTCCATACGTAAATATTCAAAAAACAGGTTTGGATCGAATTTTATTTCTTGGTATAAATGATGAAATTCGCCATGTTTAGATCGTTTTCTATTAATAGGGTGGACATGATAGCTCCTACCCAAATTTGTATTTAAAATATACCACTTTGTAGCAGAAGAACACAAATATTCGTCTTCGTTATCTGACATTTCAAACGCGACTTAAGCTTGTATCAATGCTAGTATCAAAGCTTCGTTGTGCAAACCTATAATCTCTTATAATTTCAGCCACCATCTACCATACATGCTACAATCTAGAATCCCAGCTGCGTACTGCACGTACTTTAAAGCTTGTCGTTCACAGTCTACTATTCGCTGTGAGCAGATGGATGGTCCTGCCGTCTGGTGAGTGCAGATAGCGTAAATCGGCGGTGCTAAAGTTACAATTTAATCATTCAATGATTCTGTTGAATTTAAAAATAACAACGTAAAAAGTGAATAATATAAATCATAAACCTTCTTTTTCGTGATTCGCAAAGCAGTTTCGGTTAGTACACTTGACCCAATCTACGCGTAAAACCGAAATCTCAGCTGTCAAATTAGAGCATTAAATCGAACGGTGAAAAAAAATTGAAATCGGTTCAGTAATTTCTGGGATTACTCCTAAATTTTACGCGGGCAAAACCAGGCCGGCCAGCCTATGTTCATCTCCATTGCGGAAGCTACCCGTGTGCAAAATTTCACAGAGATTGGTTGGATAGTTGACGCGTAAAAGCGGAGCAAACAAACAAACCAACTCACTTTCGCATTTATAATATTAGTTAGGATAAATGCTCGAGTTCTGGTACGACTTTGAAAGTTATTGTAGATTATAGACGCTAGAAAACTAAGACCATTCGCGTCTAATTACACCGAATTAAATTAAAAGGCGTCACAAAATATCCATGAGCGGAGGTGGGATTCAAACCCACGACAGTTTGATTCAAAGGCCAGCACGCTGACCATTACACCAAGGTGTTCTCGATTTTGTTGTCTTTTGAATATTGTATACAGATTGTATCAAATTAAACCTGTGCATAGGGCATTCTGTGTGTAAGACAGAGATTGATACATAAATCAATAAGTAAGAATGAGATAATGATGGCTGATAGGATGTTACGTGGTTACTGTAAATTAAACTGATAAAAGATTTACATTTTTACAGCATAGAAGGAGCGAAAAAACAAAGATGACGCTATTAGGTTGTATAAATATTATTTATTTACAGTAACCACGTAACATCCTATTATCATTTATCTCATTCTTACTTATTGCTTTATGTATCGATCTCTGTCTTACACACAGAATGCCCTATGCACAGGTTTAATTTGATACAATCTGTATGTTATCTAGACGGAACAATGTGTACCTATCTAGAATTTTTGTCTGTTTGTTAATCTATCCAGTATTTTGATGAAACTTGTCAAAGTTGCAGACATTAATGCGAGCGAACCACGAGTAAAGGCTAGTTGTAACTTGTAAAAAAAAATTTGTAATTCAATCATATAAAATATGTAAAATCGAACTGTTCATAATTTGGCTTTGTTCCATGCTTTTGTAAACACACTGTATGTTATGCGTGACCGGTTAAAAGGTCGATAAACTAGGGAATCAGTTTATTTGCGCTTTTTGTATCAACATTGGTGTATTTATAATTCGTTCATAGTAAGGAATTTTGCATATGATTAACTTGCGATCCCATTTATATTTGCTTTCAGTTCTACTTTTGGACGGAAAAAAGGAAAATTTAAAAAAAATCGACCGGGGAACCAATTCCACCTAGTAGAATAACACTACGCAATGCGTCGTTCCAACTCTCTTAAAGAAGTGGAAAGTAATTTCCACGTTGTATTTAAGGGTTAATAAAAATGTGATTGGGTCCAAAACACCACAAAAAATAGCAGAATTGCTCCCAAATTTAAAAAATCGTCCAGAAGACAGTGTGGTCCGGTGGTTAGCGTCGCTGCCTCTGGATCAGACAGTCGTGGGTTCGAATCCCGCCTCCGCTCATGGATGTTTTTGTGATGTCATTTAGTTTTAAGTGAGTTATGTTATTTAATGTAATCAAGACGCTATTGACCTAAGCTGTCGACGCGTCTATAATTTACAATAAATTAATAAATAAAAAAATCATCCAGGCTTACAAAAATTTATGAAATCACTAGTTTGTGGATAGTGCACTTCCGGAAAGGTACTGTGTTGATAAAAAAGCATTCCCAATAATGAAATTGAAAACAAATTAACCATTTTAAGACTAAATTGTGGGATGGAAAAAATATTTTTTGTTCAAAAACACATTTTAGTTTACATAATGATTTTAAATACACAATGCATGTATTATCACATACACTATTTTATCGACAGGGTTTGGCAGTTAAACCAATGTTTTTTTTATTTAAAAAATATTACACGAATAAATATTTTACGTACCTACATTCAAACGAACTTTAATGTAAGATATAGATCTATTATTATAATAACAATTGGCCTTGAATTGTTACTTTTGTTCTCTGTAATGCAGTGTTATGAATTATGATAAATTAATGTTGCCGTAAAGTAATAGAGAAAGTAGAGACAGTAAAATATTACCTTGGATTGCCATGTACCGTTATCAATAAATTATGTATAATATTCGAAATATTTTCTATACTTATATACGTAGTAACTTGTACTGATAGGGTTGCCGCCTGCCGCTAGTTGATTAAAGGGTTACCAGTATAAAAAATACGGGTTTTAGATATTTTTACGGGAGACAATTAAAACAGCAATGTTTAATGAAGATAATCTATTTTTTAAATTTATATTTATGGTTAGAAGAAACAGTTTTTAAAAGTTCTTCATTTTGAGAAGCAAATATATAAAAATCTTTGCAAGATAACTTAAAATTACATTTTACTTGTAACTCCGCCTTGACGGGAGCTTTATTTACCCTGTATTTTATTTTCGAAATTATGGGTTTTTGTATTATCTTAGCCTGGAAAACGGGGTAACCCGTAAAATACGGGGCATCTGGCAACCCTACTTGTACAGTAGACTTTAAGTTGTCAGCACCTTAACTCTGTTCGGGAAGAATCTCTACCGGAAGTTACCCCCTACACTCTCCATTACAATCTTTTCTCCTCGTCAAAAAAGCGGTTACAGCTCTCCTGACGCTATTTTTAAAGCTATAAGGTTTGGGTAAACGCCAAAAAAAGGACTAAGATTCACACTACAGATCCTACAGAATTATTATTATCAACACAAGTCGTAACGGTTGAAAACAGAAAGGCACGACTTAATGAACGACTTACGGTACGTGCAGTATGGAGCTGGGATTCTAGATGGTAGCGTAGATCTTAGCAGGGCTTGCTTAAATTAATGCATTGTTATATATGCGAGCGTACACAACGAGGCAGTGAGTGTAGCAGGTATAAGCGCTGTTACAAGAGCTGGTAGATTCAAAAATGTATCTCATCATTCTTTCAGTGCGCTGACTACTACAATCAACGTGTGACAAATGTCATATGGCCGTTACAAGTTTCGCAATGGATGTGACTAGTTTAATAAGTGAAATTTTGCTAGTTTTTATTTAATTTGTTTTTAGTTTTTTCTAAGACGTATTTAAAAGTGCTAGGTTCCATACGTAAATATTCAAAAAATCGGTTTGGGTAAAATTTTAATTCTTGGTATAAAGAATGAAATTCCGCCATGTTTAGATCGTTTTCTATTAATAGGGTGGACATGATAGCTCCTACCCAAATTTGTATTTAAAATATACCACTTTGTAGCAGAAGAACACAAATATTTGTCTTCGCTATCTGACATTTCAAACGCGATTTAAGCTTGTATCAATGCTAGTATCAAAGCTTCGGTGTGCAAACCTATAAGCGCTTATAATTTCAGCCACCATCTACCATAACATGCTACCATCTAGAATCCCAGCTGCGTACTACTGCACGTACTTTTAGAGTATTATGAACACATGTAGTTCCCGTTTCACGAGTCCTTTTTTACTTGATTAATACGGCGAAACAAAAAGAATTTATCTGCATTCTGCAGTATGGGGGACTGATCTGATCTGGTTTTGAGTTATAGTTGTTTAAATTTGTAGTTTTTTATATGTACTATGTTGAGCACAAGTCGCGTGATTTGTAAAGATTAATATATAAAGAAATTTGAGCTGTTTAAATACAGAATGCAGACGTAGAATTCGGTCAGTTTTGAAGAAAATGTGCCAACAAAGTAATTTGTATTTTTCATATCGTTTGGTTGACAGCGTTACAAATCTGTTGATGTATTTATGCAAACACCACGCCATCGTGCCTTAATATTAAAATATATATGTTACGGACAGTGTGAAGTTTTATGAAAACTTTAAAGCGGTATTTGGAAACATATTTATTGATGTGAAACATCTTATGTCGGGCTGTGAACAGCCGCGTGAAGGGAAATATGCAACGAAATGTTTGGTCCGCTCCTTCGCTGCTGTTCTCCCCACCACTGCGGCACTCTCACGCTCTTGGCTCAGACGTGCACTGTAACACACGCGGTGTTACAGTGCAGTATATAGGATTACGTCAGCATAACAGTTAGTTGCTGCTTTTGAAAAAATATATACTACTACATAGAGAATACCACCGAGTTCAATAACGTTTTCTTTGATGTTTCACATCTGTCGGGGGTCCCGAGACCCACACCCTTTTTACCTTAGGAGAAACGGGATACTATAGGCAAAAGAATAACATTAAAATTTATTTACTAAAGCAATGGCGGCAGAATACTAAAGAAATAGATAATTCTTTTCTCATTATACTTGAATAATTTAAAATTTAGATAAATGCAGATTTTTCCACATTTTAAAAATTAAGCAAATACATCGATTATTATTTATTAGTGTTGCTTGTTGCCAACGTATGCCAATGTTGGCAAATGTATTGGCGAAAAATGTTGGGTATGGCTGGGCATGCAGTCATTTGAATATCCACACGAAAGGATTCTGTTTGGCCAACGTTGACCAAGCTTAGTACACCAAATGTTTAGCGAAAATACACGCACATTAAACAAAAGGGTGGCGAAGATGACGCAGTTATTACAAGTGTTTCAGAGGTAATAATTTCTTGTGCCCAGCTCTTAATCATGTTTCATGCAACTCATATATCACATACTGACAAACTCCGCGTAGTAGACCCAATGTTTAGCGAATATACACGCACATTAAACAAAAGGGTGGCGAAGATGACGCAGTTATTACAAGTGCTTCAGAGGTAATAATTTCTTGTGCCCAGCTCTTAATCATGTTTCATGCAACTCATATATCACATACTGACAAACTCCGCGTAGTAGACCCAATGTTTAGCGAATATACACGCACATTAAACAAAAGGGTGGCGAAGATGACGCAGTTATTACAAGTGCTTCAGAGGTAATAATTTCTTGTGCCCAGCTCTTAATCATGTTTCATGCAACTCATATATCACATACTGACAAACTCCGCGTAGTAGACCCAATGTTTAGCGAATATACACGCACATTAAACAAAAGGGTGGCGAAGATGACGCAGTTATTACAAGTGCTTCAGAGGTAATAATTTCTTGTGCCCAGCTCTTAATCATGTTTCATGCAACTCATATATCACACACTGACAAACTCCGCGTAGTGAAAACTGTCCAGTCGTCTGCAGATGAAAACAAAGTCATACTTGCAAGTCGAGACCAGCGTTGGTCAATCCCTTTGATGTATGTTCAAAAAATCGCCCTCCAAGCGAATGTCTTCCAATTCCAACGTTGGGGACTGTTTGTTAAAAATTGGACATATGAAAACCATCCACATGGCGTGGCAATTATCCGAAAGTCAACATTGGCCCGTGCTCGACATTGGCCATGTCATCTAGAGCCGACTTTAGGCCAGAGCTGCACGTATTTAAAATTCTATAGTATTTGCTGTAACATATATAAGTACCTACCTTATTACATAATATTATTATTATATGTAATATGTATACAAATTATGATCACTATCAAACCGACTTATTTGTTTTACAGTTGGTACTATTAATTATTAGTCACGTCCTTTTTTTGTCGTGCCGCAATAATGTTGACTTTTATTTTCGAAGTTGCATGAATGTCACTAATTATTTCATTGTTCTTTTTAAACACCCATTCATTTATTTTAGACAATTTATTGTCTGCTATCTTAACTTTTCAGTACCTACCGTACATTTCCAAGCGCGTCTAGCTAAGGACTACGAATCCTTAGCTAGACGCGCTTGGAACAATACTAGGTTTACATGCTACACTCTATAGATTTATATTAGAAATCGTGTCCATCGTGATTATCATAAAATTAAGAAAAATCGCAGGATAGTGGACAAAATATTTGATTTATTAAATTAAATGCACGACGTTTCGTCTATATATTTAGACTTTTTCAAGTACATTAATAAATCAAATATTTTGTTCACTATCCTGCGATTTTTCTTAATTTTATTACACTCTATAGAATTTACAAAAAAAATTGTTGAAATTTCGAGGGTTAAAAGCGTATTTAAAAGATAAACTAGAGATTGGGGATTATTCCAGGGTGGGTCAAGGGATGGGCCAAGACAGTTTAAGGTGCGCAATGGACCAACCGACCCACCCTCTAACGCCGCCACTGATGGCAGGATTTGTTTCCTAGCGACCTGTAAAGGTGGCGCCATTATCAACTTACACATATTACCCTATAAACAAAATTTAAAACTCTTAATTATGTTTCAGTACGAAATTTTAGAATCTAGTACGAAATCTAAAAAAATATCTAACCACTGGCAACGCTGATTCGATGTCTTAGAAAATAAAGAACATCTTGGCTAGATTATATTGTAGAATGTAGAACCTAGACGCTCAATTAGTTGGGTCATCAGCGATGCCCTGGTTCGACTATATCCTTGAGGTTAACACAATTTCTCGTCCCAATAGTAAAAATTTATTTGACAACTAAATTTACTAACCCTGAGCCGAGGGGTCTTTTAAATAGATACAAGCAACAAAACCTTGTAATTTCCAGTGCAAAATATACTGTTGTAACACATAAACAACAAAGAAGAAGGGAACAAAGCGTGTAAAAACAGACTTGCTCATTTTATCGTAAAAATGAAAGAAAATAAAATAAATTGGCGTTATTACAGTAAGATAATACGGTCACGATCCAGACTATTTCTATAAATAATTGATTGCTGTAGTAGGGAGACACAGAATGCGAAAAACTGACCGCGTGTGTGCTTGCATTTGGCAAGTAAACTTAAAAAAAAACGGTCAAGTGCGAGTCGAACTCGCGTATCGAAGGTTCCGTTTAGTGTTGCTGTCTAGATCTAGACTTTCTAAACTCTTGTATTGTCTAGGTTTTCAAGACAAGACTTGCAAATGTCTTGTCTAGAAATTTTCAAGATAAGACAAGACTTGCTTTATCTAGATCAAGACTCTTGCCAAAACTCTAGACAATTTTCAAGAGTCTAGATAAACTAAGTAGTAGTAGGTAAAGTAAACCACTCGATTAATCTATAGACTCTTGAAAATAATCCAGAAGTCTTGATATTAGACAAGACAAGAGTTTTTTAATTTAGACTTAGACTTAGTGAAGTCTTGATATTTCAAGACAAGCCAAGACTTTGTCTTGTCTAGACGGCAACACTAGTTCCGTTTCCGTACAATAATAAAAAAAATTCGACTGATGACCAGTCCTATACTTCCCACCTAGTAAATATTTGCAAAAAATAAACACTCTTTTTTTTTTTATTCTTTGACTAGGCCCAAATAACCTTAGCTGTTGGTGGTTTTTAAAACACAATTTAATTTTTATTCTTTGAAAAAAGCATGGCCCTCTTTTTTGTTTGGTGATCTACTGATGGCTAACTTAATATAGCAAAAATCATGGTTACCTTGATTTACGTACAATTTTTTTTTAGTAAAATATTTTTTTTCTCGAAAACTAGTTACACATTTTAGAGAAAAAAAATATTTACATTTTTTTCATATTATTATTATTATTATTTTTCATATTATAACATCTAGAATTCATTTATATATTTTTACTTCCCACCTCTACTATGGTAGGGAAGTAATGGATTCAGTCCGAAAACAATATTTCGAGATTTTAACAGATTTTCACGTTTTGAGACCCTAGTAATCGTTTAAGATCATTTTCTGACTGATGTCTGTATGTGTGTGTGTGTGTGTGTGTGTATGTGTGTATGTGTGTGTGTATGTGTGTGTGTGTGTATGTGTGTATGTGGTCAATTTTTCGCCTTCGATATCTTAAGAACGGAACAACATACGGGCATGCCGATTGTTCTATTGTGTTTATCAGCCTTTAACTTAGATCTGATTAGATTTTGAGTCAAATCGGTTCAGTGGATCCTGAGATATTCAAAAAAACGTCCTCAATGTCACGTATTAACATAGGTAAAAAAAATATAAATGAATTCTAGATGTTATAATATGAAAAAAATGTAAATATTTTTTTCTCTAAAATGTATAGTTTTCGAGAAAAAAAATATTTTACTAAAAAAAATAAAAACTGTACGTAAATCAAGGTAACCATGATTTTTGCTATATTAAGTTAAGATCACCAAACAAAAAAGAGGGCCATGCTTTTTTCAAAGAATAAAAATTAAATTGTGTTTTAAAGACCACCAACAACTAAGGTTATTTGGGCCTAGTCAAAGAATAAAAAAAAAAGAGTGTTTATTTTTTGCAAATATTTACTAGGTGGGAAGTATAGGACTGGTCATCAGTCGAATTTTTTTACCTATGTTAATACGTGACATTGAGGACGTTTTTTTGAATATCTCAGGATCCACTGAACCGATTTGACTCAAAATCTAATCAGATCTAAATTAAAGGCTGATAAACACAATAGAACAATCGGCATGCCCGTATGTTGTTCCGTTCTTAAGATTTCGAAGGCCACATACACACATACCACACACACACACACACACACACACACACCCACACCCACACATATATATACAGACATCAGTCAGAAAATGATCTTAAACGATTGCTAGGGTCTCAAAACGTGAAGATCTGTTAAAATCTCGAAATATTTTTTTCGGACTAAATCCATTACTTCCCTACCATAGTAGAGGTGGGAAGTAATAAGGAGTTTGGTTGTTGTAAAAATTAACAGAATGTTTTTCATTATATAGCATCGAAAAGCGTTTCATAATGGATCATGACATCACCAGTCGATAAACGGCCATTTAATATCCGCCTTACAGACACGAAAAAACACTAAAAACGTGCATGTGTTGAATAAAAATATTTTTACATAAAAGAATAAAAAATGATCAATTTTTTTTGTAATTACATACAAAAACAGACTATTAATAAGTAATTTATTTCTTCTAATTGCTAGGAATAATTTTTGACGTCTTCAAAGTTTATTTTCAAAACAGTAATTACACCTAAATTGGTGATATTAAAATGTAATTAGGTGACTCAGTTTAAATATCTTTACCCTAGCTTCGAATGAATTAAATTTTGTCTGTAGCAGTCATTTAGCTAGATTTATATTTTATATGAGTAGATAAGCAGGCTAGTGTATTAATAAATAGGGTTGCCACCTTAAGAAAAAATATGAAGAATGTACAAAGGGCTAATGACCCTGTAATATAAATTTCATATGATAGATAGAAGAATTATTTGTCGCAACTAAGATTGAGAGGACAGTGTGGTCTAGTGGTTAGCGTCGCGGGCTCAGACTGTCGTGTGTTCGAATCCCGCCTCCGCTCATGAATGTTTTGTGATGTAATTTAGTTTTAAGTGAGTTGTTATTTAATGTATTTAAGACGCTAATGACCTAAGTTGGCGACACGTCTATAATTTACAATAAAATTAAAATATAAAGATTGACTATTATACAATGGAATTATAAATATCATGTAACGATAATAGTTATTTAAAAAATCTTTAAAATTGTACAAACAGATTTCCATTAGATGCTTTTTAACAACTTTTTTTAAATTATTTTCAGGAATAGAGCGAATTTCCAATGGCATTATATAATTTCAGTGATCAATAATTAGGTCCATATTTCTGTATGTTTATACACTTTACAGAATGAAAAGGCACTCTGGTAGACCTCGCGTGGCGAAAGATGAAGCCACCGCGTCATAGTAACGTGAATGCATTGCGCCCGCCTTCTAGCTTGCTATTGGCTGTTTTGGAGATCCATGAGCGTCGAGTGTTTTCTAGAGGTGGAATTTTAAAACCCAATGTGCAGTTTTGTGTGCACAGCACTGTCTGCGGGCAAGCAGGTGTCCACTAGCATATTATTGATGACGTGCCTGGCTTCATCTCTCACCGCGGGCGCTCTATCTCTGGCACTCCGTGTATTGTGAGAATGTACTTCTTCAATAATTTGAAACAGATTTCGTTTGACGTATACAAAAGATTAAGAAAAACAAAATTATATTCCTGGAAGTTGGTGTCCCTTACTGAAAAAAATCTGTTTCGTATCGTTTTTGATATTTCTCTTTGAGAAAACTTCCACACTAACCTCGTACCTTTCGGATGTAGGCCACTAACAACCAATTAACAAAATGGCGTTTATATATTTTATTAAACCATTCTTTGTATTGCGTTATTAAAAAAAACTCTCGCATATAATGGAATTATTATGTTAGTTTGTTATAAAGGAAAGAATTGATTATTTTACGTGGCATAACTGATAACTTATCCAAACGATACTAGAGATTTCGAATTTGAGTCCAGATAATGACAATCTTCTTAAAATAGATATAGCTAATTTTTGGCGTCTGCATTTATAATTCGGAAATTGTAGACAGTGACTATAATTACTTAGTTACTAACAAGCTTAATGGAGCGGAAAAGCAATACTTGTTCTTAAATTTTTCCATACATAAAAACGTTGCCGCTTATATTGCATTGTGAAACTATATTAAGTATTAGTCACTGCCTACAAATTCCGAACTGAACTATTATAGCTATTTCACGTATTGCAAGTATCATAAAAAAATATTTCCCACGTTTTTGTGTACTTTTCCTTTCAAACCCTTTAAGCAAATATTTATAAGGACATTACGAGGACAATTAAAAGCTCAAGCTACTAAAGTAGGATAATGATAATTATCTCGAATTTCCTTTACTGTTCGTTTAGAGTTGCCATTATCATGATAATATGATATATTTATCTATTAAATTTCCTATAAGGCTCATCCCAATTTGATACAATACACTAAATTTGTAAGCAACAATTTAAGACGGAGATATTATGTTTCTATTTATTTATTGTAGACTAGCCGTTACCCGTGGCTTCGCCCACGTATTTTTCGATTTACGATTTGATCTTCTTGCCAGATCAAATCGTATTGCCAATCGCCGCTGAAGATGCCCAACGGAGCTTTGGGCGAAACGTACGGAGTAAAATCCATTAGACCACGGTTACCTAGTCCGGAAACACTTGCTACCAAGATGTCTACCGGCCGTGAAAGCATGAAACTCCAAAAATCCAAATTTGTCGCAAAAGCCGAAACAAACAGCCAGATGACAGTCCTAAATAGCATAGAACGTTATCATTGCCACTGGGATTATAAAAAGAATATTTCAGACACGCCATTCCATCAGAATTCTCCCCAAGCATGACTGTCTGTAAGACCAACCAACCCCCAGCTCCTAAGGGATGCGTTCTGACAGTATTCAACAACAATTTTAATATCTGTGAATTACTTGCTGTACATTTTCAAATGTACTTCTTCAAATTGTCTTTATGCTTGGAACAGAATCTCCTGAGGGTCTAACAACTTTAACCCTTACATTACAAATTATGTTTTCAAAGTTTTAACATAATAGATGCCTTTTTGCAGTTATAATTGAGTTTTTTCTTTAAACAAACTCAGTTAATGAATTATTATTATGATCTTTTATTTTAAAAAGTACAAATGAGTCTAAACTAGCAGTGCTTAATTCTGCAAACTTTTTGCTCGAGAGAGCAGTAAATATATTTCAACTCCAAATTATTAAGTTGTGAATTTATTTAATTGTAAAGGTTATTAGCATCTTAATGAACCATTTTCCTGAAAGTAGTTCTTTCAATTATCCACGAGAAGCAGCACTTGTAGTAGGTACAAACATTATTTATTCCCCATTAGTGTCGTGTCATTTTAGTGGTATAACTTAATGATTCAATTAATTTAATAATAATAATAATTAAGTTATACCACTAAAATGACACGACACTAATGGGGAATAAATAATGTTTGTACCTACCACAAGTGCTGCCTCTCGTGGATAATTGAAAGAAGTACTTTCAGGAAAATGTCTCATTACACCAAATTAAATTAAACGACATCACAAAACACCTTGGGACCGACGAAGACGTAGAGGGCCGTGTAAATAAAGCACGGCAGGCTTATGGAATATTACAAAATATATGGAATAGCCCAAAACTGTCTGTGAAAAATAAACTCCGTCTTTTTGATACAAATGTCAAGTCGGTATTATTATATACGCATGCGAAACATGGAAATCCTCTGAAAACAACACGAACGCTTGTCAAGTCTTTGTAAATAATTGTCTGAGACGGATACTCGGGTTGAAATGGTACCATCGAGTTTCAAATGCTGAGTTACTAGCTAGATCAGCACAAATACCAGTAGGGAGAACAATAAAATCAAGAAAATGGAAATGGATAGGACATTCCCTTAGAAAAGAAGAAACTGATATTACTCGTAGCGCACTAGAGTGGAACCCGCAAGGAAGCAGACAACAAGGACGTTCAAAAATACTTGGAGACGCACTCTGGAGGCCGAAATGAGAGAATATGGCGTCACCTGGCAAGAAGTTAAGAGACTCGCTCTCGATAGACCTCGTTTCAGAGCATTTGTAGAAGCCCTATGTTTCTAAAGGAACCAAAGGAATTTAATATATAAATATACAAAACATCTATGAGCGGAGGTCCGAGGTGGGGCAGCTTGATCCAAAGACCAACATGCTGACCGTTACATCAAACTGTCCTCAATTTATTAGAGTAATTTTATAATCGATATTTTATGTGTAGTGTTAATTAAAAGGATGTCAGTTAGAGAAAGCCTTCTTAAAACCTTGACGCTAAATTATTAGAAACGATTATCTATTACGGTCCTGTAATAAAGTGAACTTGAGTCCAGCAAAGGCAATGCACACACTGAATGTTATCTCAACAAAGCTATTAAATTAATGCATGGTGATCTGTCCAGATCTTATTGTTGTATCTGCAGTGTTTAAGAAGAGCCTTCCCGTTTCCATCTTATAAGAACGCAAGGGTCAAAACCTCTCCGTAAAAGGGATTTCGGATCATCATTTTCGCCACGCTTAACACTCGATTCGTGCACCAATAAATTCACATTATAAGCATGTACAGTACAAACCCGGTAAGTATATACCCTTCCTTACTGTAGATTGATACCCCGAAAAGAACCAGCCAATGAATATTCGTTAAAATTTAAACAGTTCATTACAACTCACACAAAGGCTAGTTTACACAGTGCAAGCTAGCATGCGAGTTGAGAAGGCCGCAGTTACTGTATGCCCGCTACTGTCATATTTTAAACAGATCGTTCCGAGTTACTGTCTCTGCAAGGTGGTCAGCTGCTACTACATGCTGGTTACTTCAATTTTTTTTATTTTACAGACCACCCGCCTTTCCCCACTGCATATTAAGCCAGTAGTTCGAATCCTACTCGCTCAGTTTGAACGCAGAGTAGTATTTGAATAGACAATTAAGTGGATTGATTTATCACATCACGAGAAATTTTAGAACACTGGAAAACCCCCAAAGTTCACTGGAAAACCCCCAAAGTTCACTGGAAAACCCCCAAAGTCCGCTAGAAAACCTCCAAAGTACGCTAGAAAACCCCCAAAGTTCGCTAGAAAACCCCTAAAGTTCGCTAGAAAACCCCCACAGTTCGCTAGAAAACCCCCACAGTTCGCTAGAAAACCCCCAAAGTACGCTAGAAAACCTCCAAAGTTCGCTAGAAAACCCCTAAAGTTCGCTAAAAAACCCCCACAGTTCGCTAGAAAACCCCCAAAGTTCGCTAGAAAACCCCCAAAGTTCGCTAGAAAACCCCCAAAGTTCGATAGAAAACCCCCAAAGTTCGCTAGAAAACTCCAAAAGTTCGCTAGAAAACTCCCAAAGTTCGCTAGAAAACCCCCAAAGTTCGCTAGAAAACCCCCAAAGTTCGCTAGAAAACCCTCAAAGTTCGCTAGAAAACCCCCAAAATTCGCTAGAAAACCCCCAAAGTTCGCTAAAAAACTCCCAAAGTACGCTAGAAAACCCCCAAAATTCGCTAGAAAACCCCCAAAGTTCGCTAGAAAACCCCCCAGTTCGCTAGAAAACCCCCAAACTTTGCTAGAAAACCCCAAAAGCTCGTTAGAAAACCCCCAATTTTCGCTAGAAAACTCCCAAAGTTCGCTAGAAAACTCCCAAAGTTCGCTAGAAAACCCCAAAGTTCGCTAGAAAACCCCCAAAGTTCGCTAGAAAACCCCTAAAGTTCGCCCTCAAAAAATTCGTACTGGAGGAAGTCACCATGCCTCTCACCTCTTTCGTCGGGCCTGGCCTGCTAACAACAGGGTACTTTTGAGAGACATTAACTCAAACAAAACTACGTACAAAAGCGCTCTTATGTCGTTCAAGTTGACAGTACCACTGTGTACGACCAGAGGCAAGTAACAACCACACTGTATGCAAGCACTAAGTCAAATTGATTCGTTACATTTAACACAACAGTGTAATCTGAATGCATGTTACCATAAGTATTAAGAACAATAGCTTCTAAAGTACTCCTATATCTACGTATTAAATGTAATGTGAACTGTTAATGGATTTTCTTATTAAGATTTTCACACTTTCTTCAACCTATTATTTTCCAAAATACGTTATCTCTTCATTGCAATGCAGACACGTCTAACACTCGTTTTCTTAAAGGACAAGTACGTATAAGAGCAATGGCACACATACAGCGGTTTGTGCCGACTCAACGATGACACACACAGCGGTGTCAACTCGGCAGTCAGGCGTTTCTTGTGGAGAACGATGTGTCGAGGCGGCTGAGAGTCAGCCTTCAGTCGGCAGGCAAATCTCGTCGCGGTGTGTATTTTGCATTATTGAAAAACATTAACATACGTGCCGACTCGTTATTGCTCGTTCTGCAAGAAAAATATGGTTGAGCATGTATACCGTGTTCTGCCACCTAACCAGCAGCAGTCAGTGACAACCGATATAGACAGATTTTTGCCCAGTAACCGCGAATCATCTGTGAACACGGTATGCGCGCGCAAACCAGGTAAAAAAGATCCGTGAATTATCAAGCTTTTGCTAATTTTCAAGTTGAACTTGTGTCAATTAACAAGTCAATGTCGATAATTATTTAATATTCATGAGGAGAACATACAAATCTTGATACATCTTCAGTAGGTATTTGCTATTCTAGAACTGAAAGGGTTAACTAGATCAAAATTTCATTAGAGTGTCAAGTATATATGTAATATTTGGTCATATATAGACACGTACAGGTATTTGAACGTAATAGTTTTATTGCTGCAACATCTCAGTTAACATGAGTCGAAGTGTTCAGCGTCATAGTAGTAGTGTGCTGTGGAACCGTTCCACATTAATACGGAATGACCTCGACACACCATTGACACCCGTTTGACGGAACATTCACATTCGTGCATTTACTTGAATTCAAGTCCACTTGAATCCATACAACAGTCACTTTAAGTCATCATCTTATTTAGTTGAATTCAAGTCCACTTGAATCCATACAACAGTCACTTTAAGTCATCATCTTATTTAGTTGCTTACTACCCTTTTCTCCACCAGAAGATTATACACTACGCGTTTCAGCAACGAGTTGCCATTTTCAGGTGTGGTTAATTATTTTTTAAACAAGCCGTGAGGTGGGTCGTTTATTAGGACTAAAGTGCGACCCTTGATGTCCACACGACGAACTTCCCAGTTTGATAAATATTTAATAATAATAATTAAATTAGATATTACACAGAAAAGTAATCATTTTAATCATTAAAACATCAATAATTAAAAAAAAAAAAAACGGCTGAACCGATTTTTATAAAATTTATGTCGGATCAAAATGACGTTAACACGCCTCGATTGACACCCTTACGAAGTCGATATAATTTTTTATTCGCGAGATATTGTGTAAAATCTACTTTTTTGGAGGTTATTTGGTTAAGAAAAAAGAACGGCTGAACCGATTTTAAAAAAATTCCTTTCAGATCATATTTACGTTAATACGCGTCGATTGGCACCCCAACGTAGTCGATATCATTTTTCGTTCTCCAGATTTCGTCTTAGAAAGAAATGGACACATACATACGTACGTACGTACGTACGTACATACGTACACACACACACACACACACACACACACAGACATCTTTCTAAAAGTAGTGTAAAAATAGTGTAGTGACCTTGAAACATAAAATTTTTTTTTCCTTTTTGATTTCGATTTTCGGACCCATTACAATAACTTCCAATGGGAAGTTAAAAACAAACATTGAGTATTCGTAACACTATATAATATTATGATGCTAAGCACTGCGTATTATGTGTTGGTTTGTGAAATACTGATTTAAATTTCGAGATTTTATGATTTATATAGTAGGTAGATAAAATGGAAATGTGAGTATGTGTGTGTATGTGTGTAGAAGTAGACGATTACTGAGTATTGGGTGTTTGTGTATTAAAGACGGACATAATACAAGGTATGTCTAATACTTCATAATATTCATATAGTGACTTGGAGACCCAACACTCTAAAAATGTATCAACTAATAACTGTCTTTATTTATAGATATTTATTTATTTATGCTATCACAGTAGTATATTTTGTAAAACTAACACTGGGTTAATCGCTTGTTAAAGCAAAGACCAACTGAAAAAAAAATCGTATTATATAGAACTGGGTTATAATATCAGAATTGAGACGCTAATGACCTAAGTTGTCGACGCGTCTATAATTTTCAGTAAATAAAATAAAATATCAGAAATGGATGACCTTGACAATAACTGGACAAATGGTAACCGGGCTATAAGTTTTAACAGTCACAGTTACATGTATGCATAATATTGTACAGTAACCCTTCTGTCCTGTCCTGTTTCTCTGATGGCGGGACGTGTTAAATGGATTGAATCGAGTTGTCTTTGTGTTGTCCTCTTCTACCTTCGTGTCGGTTCTCTAGCTGTGGTGGCTGAACTCGAGAGAAGAAGCTTGCTCTATTCTCGCTTTGAGAGATGGCTCAAAGTGAACTCTTGACCCTTGTTTGCGTCTTTGGTTTATTGTGCGTACATAATGTACACTACATATGTATACTATTACTAGATACATACACTACCGTTCAAAAATACAAATGGACTACATTGATCGCGTCCTTCATTCATAAAATGGTGCCTACGAAAAAGTAGCAACATCCCAGTGTGTAAGCTTTCACGGCCGGAGTTGTTCTAAATCTTGATGATTTCCGGGCTTTTAGGCTGTGGTGACGTGGTCCGATGGTATTTCTACCTGACGAACTGTGCTTTCAAAGGCCTTTGAAAATGTCTACCGCAGTTGTAGACGAAACAACTTACAACAGGTAGAAATACCATCGAACCACGCCCTCAAGCCAAGAAAACATCAAGATTTGAAAAGTAGAAAGAAGTTAAGACAAGAGTATAGTTGGATAAAAAAATATGTTAGTTTTAGTTACCCGACTACTTTCCATATTGGAGCCATCTGCCATGGTGACGTAATATACCCTATAACACACACGTCACCAAGACGAATCGATAGACTACGGAACCCTTCACTGTGCGTGATCCGACACGCACTTGGCCGCTTTTCATTCTCTATTTTACTGTAGGTACCTACTGTCCGTAGGCGATCGATCTGAGACACTATATAATAACATAAATAAACATTTATAATATATTTGTTTTATTTCTAAAAAACTTTTCTACACGATCTTCACTCTAAACGGGCTTAGTTTACTTATTTGTTATATTCGTATATTCCGTTAGATGTCAGGCCAAGAACACTTTGTGGTTGTGCCTCGATTCATAGATGTCGCTGCCGTACCAATCGCGGGGTATATGTTAAGGAGTTTAACTTCAGCTGTGTACAAAACACACACATGCTTTTTTGGACAGTATTGTACCTTACATGTACACTATCAACCCACACAGGGTCTTATCCGCGTGCGTATAAATAATACATAAGCTTCCAAATAAACAATTCACACTACCGAGTATTCTAGAGTCCTTGCTACTGCGCGACTAAATTGAAACAAAAACATAACATCAGATATGTTAGGCTGAATTACAGTAAACTTTAGTGCCCAAGGAGGTAAACGAATATTTTTTTATTACAAACTTTTATTTAACTTATCACTTGTATGTAACTAACAAACTAACTAAGTAAACAAATCTAGGAAGTCGATTTTAACTTACTTCTAATTGTCGTATCGATTTCAAACTTTGTAAGTGTATGTAATTCGGATGACAATACAATAATTTGGTACCATCGCAATCAATGTTGTAGCTCGATTCTGGCAACCGGGGCCCGCGTCAGGGGGCGCTAACACCGAGAGGGCGTAATCAGCGATACGAATATGATTATTTTCAAGCAAAGAGCGCGAAATCAAAATCTCGCCAGGGCTACCGATGATCCTAGCTACGACGCTGAGTGAATGAATGTAAATAGGCCCAAAAATCTAGAAACGACTTTAGAAGAATATATTGATGAGGATGGCGCTCACCATATTCAGAACATAAAAGACTCCCATCCTTCTAGTTTAAAATATGTGTGTGTGTGTGTATATATATATATATATATTCCATGGATGTATTATACTCACTGGATACCTGACTAGTGATTTAAAAGTGAGGTAGGATCGCCATATTTGAAATGGGCAAAACATATTATCAACGCTTGTAATATTACAAGGACACATAGTAGAGAACCATGGATATGTGTAATACAAACTTTTTCATTTATATTGTGAGCTGTGTCAACTTAAATGGTTTCCAATGTCAGCCATGTTTAAAAAGGGCAAAAACAGGACTGCTTCATTTTTGTGACCTATTGAACATAAGCAGTCGGGTATCCAGTGAATATAATACATCCATGATATACAGGGTGAGTTCGACCACCCGTATCAGTCGTTTTTTTCGAAAACGGTTAGTCGTAGAGAGTTGTGTCAAAAATTTGTATTATAAAAGCCTTAATAAAGAATCGAATGGTGATAATTTTTTTTTCCGGGAAGGTCGGCTTCCCTATTAGTTTGCTCCAGAATGTCCAGAACTCCGGAATTATAAATGTAACGATAGGTCGGAAGTGGTATTGTTGAAAAGATCTTTAAAAAATAAGCAAGTTTTGTAGGAAATTTTTTTTTATTACTGCCACCCCTGTTAAGTAATATTTGTTTGAAATTACTAAATTAAAATGTCATAATAACGAACTTTTTAAAAGTCCGCATTTAAAATCTAGTTACCTATCTATCGATCATTAAACACTGAAGAAGTACACTCACAGTATAACCAGAAGAGCTCAGTAGTATGTATTAAAGAGTAAATGGAAGACAGTTTGAACACTTGTGACAATGTCTAAGGTTGCTAGATTTTTAATGCCGACTTCGATCGTTATTATGAAATTTTGATTTAATAATTTCAAACGATTGTTATTTAACAGGGGTGGCAGTAATTAAATATTTTTTCCTACAAAACTTGCCTATTTTTTAAAGAGCTTTTCAACAGCACCACTTTCAACCTATCCTGCTTTCTAAAATTCCGGAGTTTTGAACATATAATAATTTATATTTATACTTATAGAAATTTGCAGAGGTGGCAGTAATAAAAAAATTTTTCCTACAAAACTTGCTTATTTTTTAAAGATCTTTTCAACAATACCACTTTCAACCTATCGTTACATTTATAATTCCGGAGTTCTGGACATTCTGGAGAAAACTAATAGGGCAGCCGACCTTCCCGAAAAAAAAAATTATCATCATTCGATTCTTTATTAGGACTTTTATAATACAAATTTTTGACACAACTCTCTACGACTAACCGTTTTCGAAAAAAACGACTGATACGGGTGGTCGAACTCACCCTGTATATTCATTTATTTTAATCAATTGTTTCATAAACTGTCTAAAATGGGTAATACAATTTACCAGTCTGGTTATTGATTCCTTCAGTCTGCAGGACAGCGGAGTTATTCGCACGAGCTTTATATTTAGAATGAAAGAAATAATGATCATTTGTTTTTTCTCTCTTACAGAGCTTGGGCATACGACTCTACTGCAAACCATCTCATTTATCACGTCGCAAGGGGAAGATGTGATGTGGACTTTTTTATTCATTCGTTTGTAAGTACTATTGCACGATACGTTTAAATAATATGGTGAATTGCATCAACGTTTTAACCGACTGTTAAGTTAATCCTGGTCTTTTTTCTGCTCATTTGAACTGAAATACCCAATGTCAAGTTCATTCATACTCAACTTTTATGGCAGAATTTTATTGAGTGAAACATTATTTAAGTCAAGTTGAGTTAAGTGTGAGAAACTTTCTACATCTATATTAAAAAACTTTCGCGGTTTCCTGCTTCCCTAATTATTTTAGGAAAAATATCTTCAAATAATAGTTTTAGAACATAAAATTCTGCAACTAAATCATTAAACAAAATTAATTTTACATGCTTTGTAACGGCAGAAATTTGATATGAAAATGTCAAAATTAACTCAAAAACAGATAGCGATAGCCATGGAACTTGAACAAAATGATTAGAAATTATTCTGACAGCTAAAACGTCATCATTTTGTTCAAGTTACATGGCTATCGCTATCTGTTTTTGGACGTAATTTTGACATTTTCATATCAAATTTCTGCCTTTACAAAGCATGCAAAATTAATTTTGTTTAATGACTTTTATGTTCTAAAACTTTTATTTGAAGATATTTTTCCTGAACTAATTAGGGAAGCAAAAAATCTCGAAAGTTTGATTTTACGGGTTAAATCCCTATGTGCAGCAGTCACGGTCACCACCCTGTATATAAAAATCACGTGGAATATGGAATAGTTGTAAAAAAATAAAAACAGTAATTGGGCCGACGGAAATCGAACCCGGAACCAACGACTTTCCGCGTATGAAGTAAGCGCTATACCACTGAGCTAGTTTGATGTGTGGCTGTTTTTATGCTATGTCATTATTGTTGTATAGGATATATATGGGATCAGTGTTGGACGTGACATGATCGGCATGCGTAACCGAACGGTAAAACGAGCCTAAAAAAGTTTCACTTTAAAATAAAATTAACGGTTTTTTTGCACCCACATACTACTTTTTATGTCTACATCCCTGGACTACGTTCAAAATTCTAATCAGGATTGCGTTAAATTAAAGCTGCTTAATACCACGTGTATAGATACTAAATTCTGGTTTAAAAACTGTTTATTCATTTTATAGACGTTGTTTAATGAGAAAGGATAATTCAGAGAAGATAACTCAAACAACCCTTACAACAAACGGTTGAAATGCATTCAAAAACGATTAATAAAAGATAGCGAAGCGACACTGAAATATGCAGATTCCTATTTACACATTAGGCAATGATAAATTAAGCTTTTGTATATCATTAAAATCTTCTACCGGCTTGTTAAATCGTATACCTAAAATGATCATCGTCAGCGAATCATATAATATTTGTGACCCAAAAAGCAAAACTGCTTAAGGATGTATGACACATATAGTCTAACACACAAGTTTGTCTTTTGCTCCAAATGCTATACCATACCAAGCACATCCGATGTATAGCGAAAACTTCTACCTCGGTACAGGCAGAGATAGATTACACACATACATAAATAATTATTAACTTCCCATTGGAAGTTATTGTAATGGGCCCGAATTTCCAAAAATCGAAATCAAAATGTATAACAAATTTTTATGTTTCAAGGTCACTACACTATTTTACATTATTTTTAGAAAGATGTCTGTGTATGTGTATACGTATGTGTCCATTTCTTTCTGAGACAAAATCTCGAGAATGAAAAATGATATCGACTACGTTAGGATGCCAATCGACGCGTATTAACGTAAATATGATCTGAAAGAAATTTTTTCAAAATCGGTTCAGCCGTTCTTTTTTCTTAACCAAATAGACTCCAAAAAAGTAGATTTTACACAATATCTCGCGAATAAAAAATTATATCGTCTTCGTAAGGGTGTCAATCGAGGCGTGTTAACGTCATTTTGATCCGACATAAATTTTATAAAAATCGGTTCAGCCGTTTTTTTTTTTAATTGTTAAAAATAATAATATATAAAATGATTACTTTTCTATGTAATATCTAATTTAATTATTATTATTAAATATTTATCAAACTGGGAAACTTGTAACGACCATTTGACAGTTGTCACACGTTGATTGTAGTAGTCAGCGCGCTGAAAGAATGGTGAGATACATTCTTGTATCCAGCAGCTCTTGTAAAAGCGCTTATACCTGCTACACTCACTGCTTCGTTGTGTACGCTCGCATATATAACAATGCATTAATTTAAGCAAGCCCTGCTATGATCTCCGCTACCATCTAGAATCCCAGCTCCATACTGCACGTACCTTAAGAAGTATTCACTTCAAAAAATTAGGGAAAATTTGATATACTCGGTTTTGTCTTTATGCCAATGACATAGAAGTATTTGCTGCTGGAAACAGTTGACGTCGAGGTATTAGTAGAGAGAACTACACATAAAAAAAGTTGAGCAAGTTCTGTCGCACGATAACAATCATTTTAACACTCCGAGTAATTAATCTTTGAGGATCCGACACGCAAGCGATTATATCAACTCACTTGTCAACTTCCTTAATTACTGCGTCTCATTCGCGTTACATCTCCACTCTTCTATACGCAAAACTTGTCTCATTTCATTCCTCACTTCACACGTGTACTTGTAGTACGTTCATCCTTACACGGTCACCACGTAACAATAGAAATGGGAACATGAGAAACGTAATATAGATGACAGCAGGCACATAGTTTCCTAAATTATGATTGGTTTTCATAGAAAAACGCGCGAGATGGCGTAAGTATGAATAAAGTTTTTTCCCTTCCGGATCCTTTGGAAATACAAAGCCTCAAGATTGAACATTGGTAGACACAGCACATCGGCATTGTCAATGATTTATTATTTTAAATAAACTTTGGTATTTTGTACACACTACTATGAACTACCCACAGGCCGAGGTGGTTATATAACTGGGGCTCATAGCAGTCCCTTAAAATGTATTGAAAACCACTCATTTCCACTGAACTTTGCTATAATATTCATGAATCTGTTGAAGAGCTAGGGTATGAAGATGATTAAAACTCATCATTTCCTGATGATGGTTGAAGAAAGATGAAACCTTTGGTATGAAGATGATTAAAATCTCCTGATAATGGTTTGAGGAAAGATGAATCCTTTAGTATGAAGATGATAAAAACTCATCATTTCCTGATGATGGTTGAAGAAAGATGAAACCTTTGGTATGAAGATGATTAAAATCTCCTGATGATGGTTTGAGGAAAGATGAATCCGAGATGAATCCTTTAGTATGAAGATGATAAAAACTCATCATTTCCTGATGATGGTTTGATGAAAGATGAAACCTTTGATATGAAGATGATTAAAATATCCTGATGATGGCTTGAGGAAAGATGAAGCCTTTGGTATGAAGATGATAAAAATTCATCATTTCCTGATGATGGTTGAAGAGAGATGAAACCTTTGGTATGAAGATGATAAAAACTCATCATCTCCTGATGATGGTTTGATGAAAGATGAAACCTTTGATATGAAGATGATTAAAATATCCTGATGATGGTTTGAGGAAAGATGAAGCCTTTGGTATGAAGATGATAAAAACTCATCATTTCCTGATGATAGTTGAAGAAAGATGAAACCTTTGGTATGAAGATGATTAAAATCTCCTGATGATGGTTTGAGGAAAGATGAAACCTTTGGTATGAAAATGATTAAAATCTCCTGATGATGGTTTGAGGAAAGATGAAACCTTTGGTATGAAGATGATTAAAACTCATTATCTTCTGATGATGCTATGGCTATAGTTTAATATTCAATCTGCTATATCTATAAACTATATAGCTATTTACTTCCCATTTCTATGGCAGGGAAGTAAAAAAATGTTTTTCGAGATTTTGATAGTTCGTCACGTTTTGATACCATAGGAATCGTTTGATCTCATTTTCTGAATTTGTGTCTGTCTATGCAAAACATACGGTCATTTAGAAATTTAATAAAAATATTTTGTACGGTGGACAAATTTATTTCGATGTTTAACTTTCATAGCCAATAACTTATAATCGAACTGCAAATACACAAGTGTAATATTTCAACAAACAAAATGGTGAACTCCTGGTAACGACCTTGCTGATACCATGTCTAAGTTCACCGAGAAGCAACATCTATATATTCTATATGAATTCGACCGACGGCGTCAGATGCAGATGGCGCATCTTGATGCCTTCACCTATAGCGTAACCCGCTGAGTTTAATGGCGATCAATGATTATGTCATTTGATTGAGGTTCGAGGGTTCAAGTGACGAGGTGGAGTCGTCGCTATAAAGTAAAACTGAACATAAATCACAACCTTCTTAATTACGGAAAATACGTTTGTAGCCCTATTAACGGAAAATTGCGTAAAAGTAACTAACAAAAAGTTGTTTCAAAAGTTGTAATGTTTATCTACTAATATATAAAGTTGTCAAATTGTTCGTTTATCAAATGCCACTGTCGGGACTTGAACCCGAAACCTCCAGTTTCAGGCTGGATGAGTTACCAATTACTCCACAGTAGTCGAAAGTAGAATCTGTACTTTTCTTAAACTCGAAACTCGAAGTTTCTAGCTGTAATACTGGCCGAGATTTCTATATAAATTGTGATGAGGTCTGAAGATCTTGGAAATGCCTGAGCTGATTTCAGTCAAACATGGCTAAGAACCATCTCGCAAATATCAGCTTTCAAACAAACAAAACCGCATTGAAATCGGTCCTTCAGTTTGGGAGCTACAATGCCACTGGCAGATAAACAAACCACATACGCACAGCAGACAAAGGCTTCAAACTTATAACACCCCTCTTTTCTCATCGGGGGCTAAAAAATAGACATTTTTGACAAGACAATAGAAATAAAAAGTTGCATTAAATTTTACTTATGAGCTATGCTGTGCTGCCGCTAACAGTGCCAGCAAACCATGAGCAAACTATTTGAAATATATATTATATAGTATATATAAACATGATTAACTGTTTAAAACAATGTACTGCAAGGTCAAATACTACTTTTTAGCTTTACTAGCGGCGGCACAGCTTTGCTCGTCGTCGACGGTAAACTTTATTGTTTTATTAAGTCCATTACTTATTATATTACGCGAACTATAGTGTAATGTCTACAATTAATGTACAATAGCCATAATTTAATAGTTAGCCGTTAAAAAGTCTATATAGATTGATAGATAAGAAATTATTAACATAATTTACATTTTATATACAAAATAAAACAAATTTTTTAACAGCTTTCCTTACTACTGGCTGCGCTTAATGTAAAAGAAAAAATATTGTATGTATATCCCTATATTATTAAACGAGCAAATCTTGTATATATGTACCTATGTACCTATATAAATATTTTCTCGAAAACGGCTCTAACGATTTTGATCAAATTTACCGAAAAGGGGTTTCGGGGGGCAAAAAATCGATCTAGCTAGGTCTCATCCCTGGAAAAATTCGTTTTCTTATCGATTTTATCATTTTAAAAAACAGTTTTTTTAACGTTATAAAACAGTGTCGTATGGTGAGTAGGCTTTGAAAAAAACAAAGTATTTTCATTATTTATATCAAATTACTCCGACAGTCAATCTTTAACTTATTAAAATAATCAGTAATTAAAAAAACAACAACAATAAAATCTAAACATAATTATACTCACATAATTATGTTTAGAGTTTATTGTTGTTATTTTTTTAACTAATATTTAATAAATAGGTATATTACTTTTATATTACCTATATATAAAATATATAGGTACATACGTTATGTAGTATGACGTATAATAATATTATCTACTTATAAGTATGTAATTTTTTTTCTTAAAAACGACTTAAAAACGACATTTTGATGAAATGGGAACTTTAAGTACTATTTTTTTTAACTCATCCGAGCAAAGCTCGGTCATCCAGATATTTAAGTATTTAAATATTTGAAATTGACACCTATTTTTTTATATATCACGTGTACATTTAATGCTCTCATAATTGGACTTTTATAGTCTGTGAGAAGCAATCAAATAAATAAATAAATAAATAGGCGAGGGAAAAGGATTTGAGATAAAGAGTGCAGGGGGTAACTTCCGCTAGGTATCAAATACGCTTAAGAGAAAGCACAAGCAGCGTGTCACGGCACAAAAGTGTTCGTTTTCATAGTTGCATAGCTTAGATTGTTTACACAAATATAATACAGTATTTTTAAACGATCATTTTCATGGAATTTTCTACTCTATTAACATAGCACAAAAAATGCATGCAAGTTAACCTTTGGCATACAAAGTATTTATTTAATTACTACTGCCTATTATATTACTTAATGAAGAAATTTGTCTTTAAAGGCTTAACTCAAACAAAATGGACGTTTTATTTGGTCGATTTAATTATTCTCGGAAACTAAAATTAATTACGTAATAACTAACAAGTTCCGGTTCGTAGAAATCAAAACGTTAATGCTCTAATATAATATTCCTAAACAATTAATAGTGAATAGTAAATTTAATAATATAATCAGCTTTAATAAATGTTCTGATCCAAATTCAATACTATGTACCTATATTTGTGAATTGTGTGTGAATATATAGGGTGGTTCATGACGACGACGAGATTAATGCCCATCTTCTGAATAGTTACGTAACTGCGTGACGGTATTGGTGGCGTTGTTTCCGGTGAAACCGGAAGTAATATAGAGATAGAGAACATTCGCTTTTAAATTAATTATTGTCAGAGTCAATCTTATTGTGTGATCGTTGTGATCCAGCCTGTATAGGTCTGCAGAAGTGATGCGCGATACGAGATGTTTTAGTCGATTGTCTCGATTGTTCAAACATCTCGATGACTTTCGATGGTTGTCACTTGAACTCGATTGTTGTTGTTTCATAGTTCACCGAGACCGAGTCGCATAGTACTGAATCGTACACTGTTGAGAACCACATAACTCATAACTGTGGTCGAGTCGATGGTCAATTGTGCAGTAATCGCGTAATACGAATTCAATAGGGAAGAGATCACAGAGTAGTAAGTACCGACTGAACAGTGTGAACAGTGAACAATCAACGAGTCGCGTGAACGTCAGTCGACTAGCATATAACGTTGAATCGTGATTATATTTAATAATAATAATAATAACATTTATTTGCACTGCCAATAAATGGATACAAAACGTCAATAAAATTCAAAATTACATTAGTTCATAAAGATCATAAGGCACAGATTTCAGAAAATATTTTTTTAATTCTTTTTGGAATTTGATCAAATTTTTTTCTTTTCTAACAGCTTCAGGCAATCTTGCTTATATTTTATAACCTATATATTATGTAGATTGTAGGGCATTTTTCATAAAATGTTGTTCTATGTTTTATCATAATGTTTCAAATTGCTATCCTTTGCAACAAAGTAATTTAAATTATGTAGATATTCTTATTCGCTGCTACTGCTATAACATATGTGGCAAATAATCGATTTGAACAATCGAACATTTCGATTGTAAAATCGAACTCCGAGTCGATTGTGGACTCAATTGTTATTATGGTCGATTACAATTGTTTCGATTGTAAAAACATCTCGTATCGCCCATCACTAGTCTGCAGTAGTAATTTATAATAGTATAGGTAATACACAAGAGTTGACGCCCCATAACAAACCAGACCCGTTTGTGGTTGCGCGCGTGCTTTACAAAGCGTTGAACACAAATCACATATGTATAATTACGTAATACACGCATTTAAATGTCTCTATTCATACACGATACACATAATAGATAGGAAATCAGCGAACTATGATTGATCCTAATGTAATCTTACTATAGCTGTTCTACCTGTAGTCTTCGCTCATTCCAATAATTATTACAGAATTCATTTAATGAATCAATCTATCAAATTATGTATAGGTACCTACCATCGACTTATACTACTGGATGGACCCTAGCGATTAATAAAAAATTTATTATAAAAACAAAAAACCCGACCGTAAAAATCGAACATAAAAGATGGAAACAAGATCAAATGATAACATGCAGTCGGAGGCATAGTAGTAACAAATTGAACAGAAATACCTCCGACTGCATGTTATCATTTGATCTTGTTTCCATCTTTTATGTTCGATTTTTACGCAGTCGGGTTTTTTGTTTTTTTAATAAATTTTTTATTTCCTTCCTTTTAGTTGAATTTACTCATCAAGCCTTTTCATTTAATACTCCACACACAAGGTTTTACCGATACTTTGCGTACTGACAAAATGGCGTCTAGCGCTTACCATATTAAATTTTCCGTGACGTCATGTACCCTATTTGAAATGTCAACGAAACCTTTCTTTTGTTTTGATTTTGGTACCTACTTATATCAATGTATTTAGAAGGAAAATTACTTTTGCATTCTGACAAAATGGCATCTAGCGTCTGCCATATTGAATTTTCCGTGATGTCATATACCCTATGTCACTCTGACGAATCTAATGACACCTTATTTTTCAAAATCCGTCAAGCCGTTTAGGCTACAGAGCGTGATAAAGAAATATACATACATAGATGCATACATACACTCGAAAAACATTACCCTCCTTCAAGCGCCTGTCTATCCGATTTTGATAAAATTTTAAGGATATGTTAAATTGTACTAAAAAGCTAAGTTATGATTTTGAAACAATTCCTTTAATTTTTTGTGCTTCTGGACTAACACTTGTAAAAAGTCTACAAAATTTTTATATAATTCACTCAATGATTTCTATGAGTGCATCCATCAGCGCTTCTTGCATTTGGGAGGATCCAGTTTCAACGAAATATCCATTAATAAAATTTGACAATTTAATGTCAAATAAACAATAACACTGTAGCGGTTTGCTACAGTGTTTTGTCGACGTTTACAAAGTCGATGTTCATTGTAATGGTTTTACACTTTAAACAAAGGGTAGGTAATACTACAAGAGGCGACATCCGAATCAGGAAACTGATTTTCGACAGATGTGTGATTTAAAAATCGCTAAATCGATATCTTTAACGATTTAAACTCTTAATATCCACAACGTATGTACTTAAGAATTAATGTAATGAGTAACAGAAAATCAGACAGCTAAGCTGCCATGATTGTTAGGCTATATTTAAGAAAAAATTAAATGCCACTGGCGGCAGCCGGGACTTGAACCCGAATTCCCAGTTTTAAGCATATTTTTCAATTTGCAGAACAAAATGTCGGTATTAACACCCTTGCAGAACACCTAGGCAAGCAAGTTTCCCTCTACGAGAGGGGGTTATTACCGACATTTTGTTCTGCATATTGAAATATATGCTTAAAACAGTCACCGTAACCACATATTTAAAATTTGGACCTTGAACTAATAATATAAATTTCGTCGGGTCAATGACACGTTTAGAGTGATCTGCCACCCCTTTAATACTGACCAATCGATCTGCAAATATTATAATTGCATTATTTGGGTCACCAACAAGCTATACAAACAATTTCAGCCTTGAAGCAATAATAATTGCGACCATTTTTTTTTGTTACATGTTGCGGGTGGTCTGCACACCTCCCATACGCTATCTAGCAAAATCCCTTACTCAGGGCACTTTAATATGCCTCCCTCAACATCTTCATAAAAATAAGGCCTTGAATAAATAACACCAAAAAACTTTTTAACAAAAAAAAAACCTCCTTCAAAAAGGCACTAAAAAGAGGAAAATAATGAAATGTTGAGGTCTGTGCCAATTAAAATATGAACTTGGTTAAAAAGAAGATATTAATCACTATACTATACTTTTTAACCGATTTCATATTTTAATTGGCACAAACCTCAAAATTTCATTATTTTCCTCTTTTTAGTGCCTTTTTGAAGGAGGTTTTTTTTTTGTTAAACAGTTTTTTATTTTATACTTTTTAGTGTCAAAAAGTAACATTTACCTTAAAGAATCACACGCCGTTACTTACTTTTATTAAAATCAGCCGAACTACTGAACCGATTTGGATGAAATTTCTATGGGACCAATCTGAAAGTATATCCTTTCAAATAAAAAAAAAAAATCAAAATCGGTTCATAAACGACGAAGTTATCCGCGAACACACATAAAACATAAAAAATATATACGGTCGAATTGAGAAACCTCCTTTTTTTGAAGTCGGTTAAAAATTGTCACTAGCTCTCGATCTATTAGAGGTTATCGTTTGATTATTATCAACTATTTAATATTGCTATCCACAGTTACCCAAATCTTGTATTCTAATGCTAAAGGCGTTCAGTGCTCAGATTGTCACCTCTTATAAGACCTACCTACTCTTTGCTTTAACTACTAATAATACATTCACACTATCTCTAAGAGTTATTGCTCACGGCTGCTTAACTATACAACTTTATATCGTTTAAACAGTTCAAAATTCCAGTATATAGAAAGGATCGAGATTATATTGGTGAACTTTACGACCAAGACATTAAATCTCTGTTGTTGTGAATCATGGGACATTAATGTGTACACCATAATATATTATGTTTAAACCTGGAGTCTTTAACTACAAAGTATGATCACTCGTTACTTCCAGCAATGACAAGAGATCAAGCATGTAAACGATCGGCCGTGTCCACGAACATTAGATTCCTTACCGCAAATAAAGTTGCTTTTTGAAGGAGGTTTTTTTTTGTTAAAAAGCTTTTAAACATTAAAAAATTACCGTTTGTGAGATAGAGCCTTGTGGCAGACGGACGAACGGACATCGTAGGCTCAGTAATAGGGTTCCGTTCGGAGGTACGGAACTCTAAAAGGAATATTGGTGGGTAAGGGATTTTTTTCTCGAACAAATAATTACAATTTAAACATTGTAGACATACAAATGCAGTCAATTCATATATGGATATCTGCCCTTGAGTTCGTTGACCTATATAATTATTAATTACCCAAATCATATTCTTTGTTTAAGAAATCGGAGATAACCTACAGCTTTGACATGAACTTTGAAGCACGAAAACATTTTTATACTTCCATTTTTTAATAATTTTTCACAGACTTTTTGTCTAATTATACTTTACAAATCTGGCTAGGGATCGGCAAAGGTTATATAGTTATAATTTACAAGGCTATTTATAGAGCTCAGAGCTAGTAAGGTCTCGTAATCCCTTATTTCTAGTATGCGGTAGATATATTTATGATAGCATTAGCAACTCGTACCAAAAGCATTTCGTTGTGTTTCAAGCTCATCATAAATTAGGGTTAGGAATGGCGCAATTTGATCTCTAATCATTCATACGCAATCTGCACCATCTCACAGCTTGGAACTATAATAGAGATTATAGACGCCGATGACCTTAGCTGTCGAGCGTCTATAATCTATAATACGGTTAAGTTGACTCTAGTTGGTGTAGAGTAAAATCGCGATTCACAATATTGATCATGAATGAAGGAATAATTAGAAATGTTTTTCCCAGTGGCAACAGGAACCCTGTTGGAAGGCCTACCGATAACATAGCTGATGAATCTCTTTAAGATTGATTTATTGAAGATTATGATAATTGAAGGAAGAATTAGAAATGTTTTTCCCAGTGGCAACAGGAACCCTGTTGGAAGACCTACCGATAACATAGCTGATGAATCTCTTTAAGATTGATTTATTGAAGATTATGATAATTGAAGGAAGAAATAGAATGTTTTCCCCAGTGGCAACAAGATTCCTGTTGCCAGAAAAAAAATTCTTATTCTTCCTTCAATCATCATAATCTATAATAAATCAATCTACACGGGATTCACCAGTTATGTTACTGGTAGGCCTTCCGATCCCGAAATTTCGGAATTCCGATTGATTTTATGCATGCTTCGGAATTGGGATTACATTTCTGTAGTCTGCACATAGGGATCGTAACTCGTAAAAATGAATACAGCAATCGGCCAATCGTATTTGAATTTCCCGCTTTATAATTTACGACGATTTTGTACATAATTCCTATTTCCAAAGAAAAACTTTTTTGTATTCCTATTTTAATAACTAAAAACATTTTGTTCAATAAATAATGGTCAGTTAAGCAGACTACTTTCAAGGAAACTTCCGACTGTTATCTCTAGTCCCGTAAATCTCTGGACTAAAATATTGATACCCAGATTGAAGCCCTAGTTATTGAAGTTATCAAATAGGGTACTAAGTAACTAAACAGGATACAGATAATCACCGTTCCAAATAAATAAATAATCTCTGCTGTTGAACGTCTATAATCCACAATCTACCGATACGAAGATCAATTTGTGTGCAATTTCTTTGATGCAAAATCTTACCAACTTTCAGAAAATTGACAGCATTTTTTCGTCAGCAACACTGAATTCAATTGCACAGAATACTTCAAGGACCTCGTGTCGTGTGACTCACACTGGACAAAACCCTGGTTCAAAGCAATGCTTTGTTATCGCTGTTCGTTTGTTATTCGCGCAGGGTTGACCATAGATATATTGTTGTCGTACAATGTACCATTTGGTTGAGTGATGTATTTGCACAAACCTGCATCTGTGTACTACCTATATCTATGGTTGACTATACACGTCCATTGACATCAATGCGTTATTCTGAACCGAAGCCTACTGAAACAGACAAGGATACAGAGAATGCGTTAGACAAAGATAGACGGGTTGAATGAGCGGTACCAATGTACTCGTCCTGCACGTTTCATGGATGGACGAGCATTTTGCTGATTCTGGGAAATTGGAAATGAAAATTGATTACGTTCTGCGCGTCAAGTCTGACTACATTCTTACAGAGTACAGGGTATACCTGGGGAGTGAGGCGGAGCTAAGAGCAGTTCCGGATTTTGGCATAAACAGAAGAAACTACAGCTTACCCCACAATCCGCAGGAGGGTCAAAAAATTTAGGAATTTTTTTTGAAGTTCTAACAGTGTTTGCAAAAATTCAGAAAGTATTTTGATGTATATTACATAATGGTTGGCCACATTGGTAATAAAAAGACGTGAAGGCTAACGAAGTAACACATTTAGCTGTTGCGTCAGATTAAAAAATAATGATTTCAATTTTTATCCGACCTTCTGGTACATTTTTTTTGAAAAGAAGCCTCCAAACATTTTTTATAGCTTAGAGCCTCACCAAGTCTAAATTCGGTACTGCCTTAAAGACTCTTAAGAGTTATTTGAGTCTACAGGACAACGTCGGGCATCGGCAGCTTTTGATATTTGAAGAGTGTAGTTTTTAAGGTTCCGTACCTCCGAACGGAACCCTATTACTGAGCCTAAAGTGTCTGTCCGTCCGTCCGTTCATCCGTCCATCTGTCACAAGGCGAACGGTAAGAGGTAGCTAGTTGAAATTTTCACATATGTGTGTTGTTGTGGCATGAATCTGGCAAATAATAATTGGAATTAAATAATCAATTAATTTTAATAAATTGATGGTTTTTATTTTACTACAACGCACTGATTCTATACTGTATTATAGAGCTTGTAACATCATTGGTCGACTGGCTCAGTTGGTAGAGCGTTCGACTGAAAATCTAAACGTCTCTGATTCGATTCCGGGTTTCGGATCGCAATATTTTTTTTTTTTAATCATCAAATATTCTGTCAATATATTTTTTATTTCGTATAATCGTGAAAAATATTCTTTGTTCTTAGGGATGATTTAATATAAATTAATTTCGATCATTAAAGAAACGCTTCCTTTGAGAATTATAACATCTTGAAAGAACCATCGAATTTCGGTTTTACTCATAATTAATTAGCTGTCTCTAAGTCAATTCACTTTGGTAAACTATAATTTACAACACTTAGGCCCGTATTCACCGAGCCTAGTTAGTTATTTATTCCGTTGATTTATTCCCCTGGTAACTATCATACGGAATAAATAGTGATAATTCAAATTACCAAACATAGTTAAGTTTACTGCAGGTATAAATCGTAAGAATAGTTATCCTGTCCAATTTCAAGGGTATAAATATTTATCCGCTAGTTAAATAGGGTGTGCACGAAATGCATAAATTACTTTATGGCCTGGCGACCTTTTCAGGTAAATATTAATTTCATATCTTACAGGTAAAGGTTTTTGTCAGTAAAATATGTCAATATTCATCATTTTACATTTTCGATAGATGCGCCATCGGTCGGATCTTTGGTAAACGTGCTTTATTTGACAAAATCTGCAAGGCGTATAGTATATGGTAAATTTTTACCTGCAGTTACTATTCTATCGAATGAATTGCTTGGTGAATAGAAAGTTTATTTTATTCCAAGGAATAAATTTATTCTAAGGTTAGTAACTTCTATCTTTAACAGTGTTTGGTGAATACGGGCCCTAAATGACAAAAATGTATTAAGAAGCTTTTAAAGAAAATGGATTAGTAGCTTGTTAATGCTTTCATTTACCACCATTTCTTGGAATATGTTTGAAGCATCCAGTTGTTACATCCTTTCCCGTCAAAGCACGGCGGGATCGGTTGAGTCCTGGTGCAGACTTCGAGGGGTTGGGGCGGAGGAAATGGGGGGAGCACGACATCACGCAGTGTGTGCGCGCCAGAGGTAGGCACGGGGAGAATTCAGTCAGCTCACCTATACACTACAGACTGTCCTCGTTAAGTCAACAACGGGGAATTCCCTTATCCAAAGTTGAACAAGATCTTTTTAGTGTATTTGCCATATGGCACATACACTATTGGCGTCGGTCGGATGGCGGGACCTAGGGGTCGGACCAAAATTTCTCGACGTTTCATAACCTCCTGAACACTTTGGCACCATTTTTGGAAATGTCTATTTATATATGTATATCTATATATATATATATATGTGTGTGTATGTGTGTGTGTGTGTATGTGTGTGTGTGTGTGTGTGTGTGTGTACGGGCTATAACTTTCGAAAGAGTTAATTGATTTTGACGATATTTGGTAGGCACGTTGGAATCCATCACCGCACAAAGCCTATTTAAAATGGGTCTAATCGGACCATTTTAAGAGTGGTTTTTAGGGGTTGAAAAATGTTTTTGGGCCCAAAAATGCCGAAATAATTTTCAGAATTGTTTCAAAATTGAAATTTAACCCTTTAGTAACGATTAAAATGTGCTGCTAAAATTTTAATAAAATTGGCCCGACAGGACCGGACTTACAAATTTTATGAGAACACTAGTTTGCGGAAAGTGCTTTACTTACTGAAGGGAGTATTTAATTTGGTACCGAGGTTGCATTGATAAAAATATTGAAATTAAAAAAAAATATATTATTTTAAGGGATGTATTAAGGGGTTAAATTTTTTATTTTGTTCAAAAACAAACTCAAGTTGACATAATAAAGCCACAATATTATTAGCAAATACACTATATTGTCGGCAGGGTTTTGGCACTGTGACCCGAGTTTTTTTTAAGTGTTCTGGCTCTAAGGATCTCAAAAGTCATTTATATGGAGATAGTCATGTTTTTTATGACTATATTTTTATGACTATATTTATTTAAATTCTACATATTTTTCTACATATTTTTTCTACATATTATATTTATGAATGACAGCAAGAATCATTCATAAATCTGTGAAATCAGCCAATCCATGAAATCGCTAGCCAATCTACAAAAAACCCCGACAGGCAATTGGCGAATTGACTGTTGTTTTAGGCTGCAGTTCACAGGCTGACATGGCGTCTTTTAGACAAAATGCCGCCTAGCTCAGACATTTTGAAAACATTCTTCTCACTTTTTAGATGCTTTTTATTGAAATCGCGTTTGTCCTTCTGCCATTGTGTCTTAGTGTCACGCTTATACTATACTATGTATATATGTATATCTAGACATGGTGCAGTTATAATCTACTTCTGTTAAGGAACCGCTCGCAACAAGTCTAGAAACTTCATGGAACATTTTAAATACAAATCAAACACATTTTTCATTTTTTTCTATTTATTTTAAAAAGTAGTGAATTATTTCTAACTAAAAAGTAGGTACCTATAAAATAAAATTAAAGTAAGAAAAAAATTTTAATAGAAGATGCTTTTTATCGAGAGGTCCTAAAAAGCAGAAAATAAAAAATTAATCTTCCGAATTTTTAAATGTTTAAAAAATTTTAAAAAGCATTCGAGACCCCTACAAACTAGATCATTCATTTAATAGCAAAATTTATGATTAACCAACAAATATATTCTAGAATATTGATCTCGAATGCTTTTTAAAATTTTTTCAACATTTAAAAATTTGGAAGATTAATTTTTTATTTTCTGCTTTTTAGGGCCCCTCTATAAAAAGCATATTAATTTTTATAATTTTTTATTTAGCTTGGCGAGTAAATATAGAGTAGATATACAGAAATTGATCTAAAAAATAAAAAACTTTTTAACAAAAAAATAAACCTCCTTCAAAAAACCACTAAAAAAGGAAAATAATGAAATTTTGAGGTCTGTGCCAATTTAATAAAATATGAAGTCGGTTAAAAAGTATAGTATAGTGATTAATATCTTCTTTTTAACCAACTTCATATTTTATTAAATTGGCACAGACCTCAAAATTTCATTATTTTCCTCTTTTTAGTGGTATTTTGAAGGAGGTTTTTTTTTTTGTTAAATTTTTTTTTGTTAAAAAGTTTTTTATTTTTTACTTTTTAGTGTCAAAAAGGGACATTTACCTTAAAAGAATCACACGCCGTTACTCACTTTTATTAAACCTAAAACTGACTTTATTACGCTGCCTGATGTCAAAAAGTGACATTTACCTTAAAGAATCACCCGCCGTTACACACTTTTATTAAAATCAGCCGAACTACTGAACCGATTTTGATGAAATTTCTATGAGACCAATCTAAAAGTATATCCTTTCAAATAAAAAGAAATTTTTCAAAATCGGTTCATAAATGATTGAGTTATGAGGTAACAAACATAAAAAAAAATGCAACCGAATTGAGAACCACCTCCTTTTTTTGAAGTCGGTTAATGATGTTTTAGGGCAATTGTCGCGTTATTCAAGATAAAAAAAATCTTCAAAGGAGAACAGAAATATTCTTTATTTATTCTATAACTGTTTTGGCCCGATATGTAATTTTAAAACTTTAAGCATCATCAGAAATGTGGACACGTACTATAATATATAATATTAAACAATTTTCTGATATAAAAAGGACATTTTATATAGAGAAGTTGCAGACTGGTTTGGCTGGGGTGAGCGTATATATCAGGGTGAATCGTTTCTCTCTCAGTTCGCCGACCGTTTTTCTCGCTCTGAACGCGTCGTCGGACCCCCCGCACGTGCCGCTGCCCCATGCAGCTGCGTCAATATAGGTATACTTATGCTGTATGTATATGTGGACCGTGAACTAGAGGCCGACCGTCTGAACGCGGCGAGAACGGGGGGGGGGGTTGGTTCCAGGGCCGCACTCAAATTTCATAAGATATACCTACCTAGCTGGCTATAATTATGATTTCATCTTATCGTATCAAAAATCAATCAATACTAATATTTTAAATAGAAACGGAGCCTATGCCTGTAAATTATTTTTTTACCAACTTAAAAAAAGGACAAAGTTCTTAATTCGACGCGTATATATTTATAATTTTTGGTGTGTGTTTAAAAGACCACCAACAGCTAAGGTTATTTGGGCCTAGCACCAATTCATATTTTCAATTCATTATTTTTTAATAAATTGAAAATCCAATTGACACTTTTGCCAGCTCTCGGGCTAGAACCCGGGAACAGGGGACTTGTAATAGAGGAACCATAACAACACCATGTAAACAACAGCATTGCTACACGCTCGGCTATTCTCAAGCCCTATAATATAATTTTTGGTAAAATTCTGCAGAATGGTTACACAATTTCTGGTAATTTTTTTGACGAATCCTCGCGGGGTGCAGAGTTTCTCGCGGGGGAGGGGGGTGTTGGTGCAATGGCGTTTTTCTGAGGAGTGAAAAGCAATGGCGTTTTTCTGAGTGGTGAAAAGCAATGGCGTTTTTCTGAGGGGTGAAAAGCAATGGCATTTTTCTGAGTGGTGAAAACCAATGGCGTTTTTCTGAGGGGTGAAAAGGGGATGGTTCAGTGGAGGGGAGTTCCCCAAAAAACGTTCAAGTAGGTGGAGATCGTGAATAACTACCGTTGTCGAGCGGTGACATAGCGTGGTTTAACTTAACAGCGTAAATTATAAGGATGGTCAACGAACGATGTAAATAGATTTTTATACAACTGAAATCTTAAATATATTTTTAATTATTATATAAATATAAAAAGTCCGGGTCTGTAAAAAAGTCTGCAGTTCACAGAAAATCTGGTATAAGGATGTGTATAAAGAAAAAGTAAGTTTTGTTTTAAAAGCTAACAAAAAGTGAAGACAATAGCTTTAATTCTCTTTTTATTTATTTCAGTATTCGAAGGACAAAAAATAATTGATTATTTAAAAACTTGAAACTCAAATAGAAATCGTTCTTCCTTTGAACTTCCTGAAAAAAGTTTTACTTGTGATTGTTGACGCTGCTAGAGGTAAAGTTTTCAAGTTTTGGTAAAACGATACCTTTTGTTCTTTTCCAGAATTGCATTATAGAGCCATCATAAAATAGGAACATTGTTTTATTTTAATGTCATAAAAAGGAACGCTAACATCGCTGGTTTTTTCGAAATTTTAGCGATACTAGTTTTGGAAACAAAGGGATGGAAGCAACTTTCGAGATGTGTTTTCAAGAATATCTCGAAAACTACGTGACAAAAAATTTGAAAAAAAAAATAGTTTTGGGATTCTTTAGACCCTTTTAAGGTAAGATAAGATTTGAGGCGTGTAGAAGCAAAACTCGCCTTATCCATTTTAGATAAATTCGAGAAAAATAAAAAAAACGTTTTCGTAGTTTACATAGGTCTATACGTTATAATATATAGGATAAGGCGAGTTATGCTTTGACTGTTGACATAAATATTTTACCATTTAATTTAGCTGAAATAAAGAGAGTTTTGCTAATTAATAACATCGACGGCTAATACCCGCCAAGACGAGCTATACAGTGGCATTTTCAACTAAATTTTCACCAAAAGTGGATAAGGCGGGTTTTGCTTCTACACGCCTCATTTATTGTCTATATTATTATATAAAGTTTAATTTCTAGTTCCTATATTTATTATATAATACCGTTTCATATGATACGTCACATGACCGAATGCGAAGATATTTTTTTTGGGATGTTAAACTTTGGTCTCCCAAAATTTACGGGAAAATATTTTTTAGGTTCGAACTATTGAAATATATTATGCTAGTTAAGCTTTATATAACTATGCCAAATTTCAGCTTGATACCTTTATTTATCAATGCAGCGAAATTCAACTGTGATAGACATAACATTTGAGGTACGGAACCCAAAAAATCTTAAAATTTTTAAGTTGTCTAATAATTAATTAATCATCGTATCTCATATAAAAAAACACAATTTATTTGTGCAAGTGTAGGTATTCTACAATCTGATGAAAGTTGCATAATCGAAATACGATCTTGCATAAGATGAACATGACTGTACTTTTTTAAAAAAAGATTATCTAATTTCAAAATTAATTATGCGAAATGTAATTTCATGGATGCATCAACTTTTTCCTATTATAGACGTTATTAATTGAGACCATCGATCTTTTTATGATCTCCTGATAACTCAATTTTCAAGATGGATATAGATTACGTAGTAACTTTGTAAAACTCTGTTAAAATTAAATAAGAGCCGGTAAAATTAATATTAAGGTAATTTTATAGGAACTACGTTTAGAAAAATATTCTAATTAAAATTAAAATTTGCTGTCTCTTTGAGTTCAATTTAAAATGGAGCGAACTTTGGGGGTTTTCTAGCGAACTTTGGGGGTTTTCTATAGCGAACTTTGGGAGTTTTCTAGCGAACTTTGGGGGTTTTCTAGCGAACTTTGGGGGTTTTCTAGCGAACTTTGGGTTTTTTTAGCGAACTTTGGGGGTTTTCTAGCGAACTTTGGGGGTTTTCTAGCGAACTTTAGGGGTTTTCTAGTGAACTTTGGGGGTTTTATAGCGAACTTTGGGGATTTTCTAGCGAACTTTGGGGGTTTTCTAGCGAACTTTGGGGGTTTTCTAGCGAACTTTGGGAGTTTTCTAGCGAACTTTGGGGGTTTCTAGCCACTATAGGAACCCTAATTTCGTCATGTCAATATGTGTTAGAAATTGTGTTTTAAAGACCACCAACAGCTAAGTTTATTTGGGCATAGCACCAATTCATATTTTCAATTCAATATTTTTTTTAATAGTAAATTGAAAATCCGATTGACACTTTTACCAGTTCTCGGGCTAGAACCCGGGAACTGGGGACTTGTAATATAGAGGAACCATAGCAACGCCATATAAACAACAGCACTGCTACACGCTCGGCTATTCTCAAGCCCTCAATATGTGTTGCCTGACTGTTCGTCTGTCTGTCACAACCCCATAGCTCCTAAAATTTACAACCAATTTTGATGAAATTTCATAGATTGTCTTTTTAACATATAATTTATTTTGGAGCCCCAGTAACGCGCTATCTTTATTTATTTATTTATTGTAGATTAATGACGCGTCGACAACTCAGGTCATTAGCGTCTTTAACTGCACAACAAATAACATATTTGTGTATTAAAATCCGCCAGCCGGCATACACAAACCGACTGGTACGAGCTCGTGTCCCTGGGAGCGCTAATTCCCAAAGAACGCATTGGAATGCAATTGCGATAACAACTACATCCCCTCTGAGGGGAACGCGCTATCCCCCTTCTAACTTTCCAACCGTTAAATAAAAAAAAAATCTGAAAAAATTCAGAAATTCAGCGTTTAGTAAATAATGAAAGTTAGTTCGGTCACTATAAAATAATAAGATTTGGAGAAGCACAACCAAAACTGTTGTTAATTTGAATATCTTCTAATTTTCTAACAGTTTTCCAAAAAAAATGAAAATATTTTATGAAAAACCAGCTACGGAACCTTAATTTATGCATGTCTGATACGCACAGTTTTTTTTTTTTATGAAACGCCAAACGATTGATTTAAAAATAAAAAGCTAAATAATTTTCTGAATTGGGATCTGTCAAATGGGCATATCTATATGACATATTCTGGTAGTAGAAAATTTTACTCGAGTGAGGAAAAATTTACATGCTAAAAGTAAGTTCATCGTGAAATTGTTTATTACAAAAATAAAACATACGTAAAATGAACAAAAACTTTATTGAAAAATGAATCCTCGACGTTTTCTATCGTATTGTATTAAAGTAAGTCAGTTATTGCCCTGTAAAGCTTTTACTACAAACTATTTTGTAATGAAATGTGAAAAATAATATATTCATAATCATACGAATAATTGTCCATCTTTCCCATCAAATTAATAATATTAAATTACAATGGACTCAAACACCAATATTAATTTGTTTTGTATTCATCCATTTTATATATGTATCTATACATTTTATTTTGTAATTTTTATACACTTTATTGGAATATTACACAAATTATATAATTTTAATTTACTTTATGTAGAAATCACAAATTTGTTTTACTTTACAGTAAAAGTCCAAGTTTTTATGAAGTTTTCTGTGTAAAAATAAATAATAATGTAAAATCAATTAAAAAATCGAGCGAATTCTACCTTAACTTTCAAAGTATCTTTACATCTATTTTTTACAGTGTAATAATCCGATGCGGATGCCACTTCACTAGTCAGTATGAAAAACATTAATTTATTAAAATAATTTGATTATTTAATTCTAATTATTATTTGCCATGATTCATGTCGCAACAACAAACAATCTGTTAGGATTTCAACTAGCCACCTCTTATCGTTTGTGAGATACAGTCCTGTAACAGACGGACGAAGAGACATCGTGGGCAGGGTAATAGGGTACCATACGGAGGTACGGAACCCTAAAAAACGACATAAACCATTTTTCCTTACAGCCGCAGATATCTGCAAAAGGCATTCAACTTTAATTCCACGTGCTGAACATATACATTCGAGTTATGATTATGTGCATCTTATGATCTTTTGAAAACTTTTCTTTTTGCTTTAAATAATACAGAAGGGTTCATTTAAACTGCATAATATACCAAGACTAAAGTTTGGCATTTACCCAACCACACAGCTTTGGTTTGTTCCTTTTCCAAACTCAGACAGACACGGAATAATTAAACGCATCCCTTATAATATAAGAGTCTATTGCCTTAATGTGTATCAACCCCCGAAACTCTCAGAGTAATAAGTCGCTACCTCAGAATAGAGATAGCTATAGAAACAGCATATCACGTCGCTTGTGAAACCACAACTATATACTAAAGTACGACGTGTCAGATACATAACGATCATTTGTTGCTTGTATTCGGTAGTGTTAATTACTCTTTACGTCGTGTTGTGTGCCTTGATGTTACAATAAAGATTCCAAAGCGCTTATGAAAAATCAAGGTGTAGTATCGTATCATTAGTAAGTACCTAGTAAATAAAATTATTTTATTAACTTCCCATTGGAAGTTATTGTAATGGGTCCGAAAATCTAAATCAAAGTTTATAACAAATTTTTATGTTTCAAGGTCATTACACTATTTTTAGAAAGATGTCTGTGTGTGTGTATGTGTGTGTGTGTGTACGTATGTGTCCATTTCTTTCTAAGACGAAATCTCGAAATATGATCTGAAAGAAATTTTTTCAAAATTGCTTCAGCCGTTCTTTTTTCTTAACCAAATACACTCCAAAAAAGTAGATTTTACACAATATCTCGCGAATAAAAAACTATATCAACTTCGTAAGGGTGTCAATCGAGGCGTGTTAACGTCATTTTGATCCGAAATAAATTTTATAAAAATCGGTTCAGCCGTTTTTTTTTTTTAATTATTGTTAAAAATAAATAATTATTAAGTTTTAATGGTTAAAATGATTACTTTTCTGTGTAATATCTAATTTAATTATTATTATTAAATATTTATCAAAATGGGAAGTTCGTCGTGTGGACCTCAAGGGTCGCACTTTAGTCCTAAAAAACGACCCACCTCACGGCTTGTTATGTTTTCAATTGTTCCCCGCACGTTTCGACTGGCTTTAGTTGTACATACCTATACAATCTGTGATATTCCACTTCTATAGCGATCTGTGTTCTGAGGTCGCTAGAAACACAACTATAATGCTATATAGAGTTTCTTATATTATATAGGTGGAAAATATATTTCATTACTAGCATTTTTTCTTTCGTACATAATCTAGAATAGGAGTCAGCACAATACGTCAATAGCGATTTCGCTCTCTCGCTTTTTAGCCTTTTAAGCCTCCTTTTTTTCGTCGTCGAGAGAAAATAGTGCGATTTACGAAAATTTAAACTTTTTGATTTTTTTCATTAAATACGTTTGTATATATTTATTTTTTATTTATTGTAAATTATAGACGCGTCGACATCTTAGGTCATTAGCGTCTTGATTACCTACATCAAATAACATAACTCATTTAAAACTAAATGACATCACAAAACACCCATGAGCGGAGGCGGGAATCGAACCCACGACAGTCTGATGCAGAGACCGCGACGCTAACCACTGGACCACACTGTCTTCTGTTTGTATATAGGCCTGTTATACTGAATAAGCCTACATGAAAGAGAAAGACTTGAGCGCTACAAATTATTTTTAAAACCAACATATTTAGTGATTCTATATTCGCATAATACATCAAGGCAGATCATTGGTAATTAGCATGAATACCCCCTGCACTCTTCATCTCAAATCCTAATTTATTATTTTTTTGAAAAAGTTATGTAAGCTTTTCCAGAATTTTTTCGCCTGAAGGATTCGTAGTGTGATTCTTGGTCCTTCATTTGGCGTTTACTAGTATTTTTAGACGAGAGGAAAGGATTTGAGATGAAGAGTGCAGGGGGTATTTGTAAGTATCCAATACTCTTGTAGCTCACCTATGTAGTTTAAGAATTGGCGACCCCTCATTTTGAATGTTGAAGTTTTATTATACCTATTAATTTTTACAAAAAAAATCCGTAGGTACTCTTGTTACAACAGACAACTGCTAGATAAGAATGAATTAAACAGAAATTCTAGACATCTTTTGCATACAATAAATTTAATGCTAAAATTTAGGTACTTATATATAATAATATTTACGTAACTATAATACACACTAATGTAACTTCCCTGCAAAGTCATAGAAAACTGATTATGTGTTATTTGTATAGATCGGTGTGTAAAAATCACAAAATTCGACTAGATATTCTTGCACCGGGCTCGTTAGTGTATTTATCGGTTCTATCGATGCTATTTTTAACGAACGTTTATTTTTATTACAAGCTTTTGTTTAACTTGCAATGTTTGTTAGTTTGTGTGTTAGTTGTGTTTGTTTGTGGGTTTGTTTAGGTCAAATCTTACAAGTCAATTTTGAACGACTTCCACGTATCCGATCGATTTGAAATTTTGTACACATATGCATTCCCGATAACAATACGTGAATAAACCGTTTTTAGAAATAAATTTAACCCCTAAGGGGTTCAAACGGGGATGTAGGGTTTTTTTGACTAATCATCGCCCAGGCCAAATCGCTGAAGCTAGAAACTTGAAATTTGGACAGTTGGTTCCTTTTCTAACGTAAGTATCCACTAAGAAAAGACCTACTTATACGTAATTTGAATAATTTAATAAAATAATATAAAAATAAATCAAAAATGCAGTTTGATTCTAATTTTTGTGTTAAATGCTTACTTACATGATAAAATGAAAATCCTGTATAATGTATTTAGTTGGAATTTGCAACAATTAATGAAAAAATTTACATATTATTTCGATTTTTTATGCTTGTAAGTATAACCTACTTACCTATAGATAATATTTATTTAGCGTAATGCGCTACGCTAAAATCAGTATCAAAAATATTATTTTGGAGTAAGTAGTAGGTACCTAGTCTAATAATTTGTCTTTTGAAATATGTGAAAATACTGAACCCCAAAAAAAAATACTTTTATTGATAAAAAAATAATTTCAAAATTATGGTTTGTTTTTCATTGTCATTCATCGATTTTTCCCGCGTAAAAATTAATCAATATCATCTTAGAAAATGCTCCAATAGTTTTGTTAATAATTAATTGACACACAGGGGGGCAAATAACCTCCCTTGGGGCACCCTGCGGACGCGTATGCTACCCAGGACGATGTAAAAACTTTGCAGAAACTCAAATTTTCAAAGTCAAGAGCGTTATATAAATCTTTGGCAAAAGGCGGTGTTTTTTTGACAGGCGTTATTATTACGTCGATAGTATCGATACGGCCCTATTACAGACAGAACGAGGGTTCCCAACTACATAATTTCGTTGCATGCAGAGATAACGAGAGAGACCGATCCGCGCTGTATCACCAATACAGCATATAGACGGTAGTACTGACTCGCGCCGGCAGAGCAGACCCCACTGCTATCGTTCGCGCATGTGTGCAATAGGGCAAGCTAGCCGGCTTTTGTTTGTATGGAACAGTGCGATCCTTGTTGGTTGCAGTTGTCTAAAGTATCGCGTCCTTACGACAGGCTCATACTGACGTTCATAAGTCATTTCAATATTGTATGTCAGTGTATCTAGGATCGTGCAAAATTGCGACGAAAACCAGAAAATAAATAATATCTATCATACAAGCTTGTTGAATCTAATTGTTGAAAGTGTAATTTGTATATAATCAAAACTGTGTTTGACAGTTAATAATAATAACTTCTGATAATAATTTAAAGTTGGGATTATCTAATTGTTTAAAAATATTATTATAGGTAGTGTGTATAACTTAACAAGTGTGTTTTATGATAAATGATTAAGGTGTTTTTGTTTTAAAATAAATGAATTGTACATTAATATAATAAAAAAATAAGTGTTGTACAATATAAATTATTTTTAATAATATATAAACAAAAGACAACAGTTGTCACCTGGGAGCTGTCAAATTTTCAATTAGTGAGTGTACGATTACTGTTGGATGGATTAATCAAGAGGTATGTTTTTTATCAATCATATGCCACTGTTTTCAGTTTAGCTTTTTTCATTTTTTTAACTTTAGTGCAGTCTTTTAGATGACAACTGTGCATACAAAATTGATTTCTTTATCATCTAGTTAAGAAAACAATAACATGTTATTGTCAAACTGTCAAAATATGTAAATTCCATAAACATGTGGTTATACAAACAAAGAAAATATGAAATGAATTTGTTTCTCCGGCCAGTAAATTGTCAGTAAAAGAATTGTTTCAGCATATAAAACTATCTGAATTAACGAAAATATAAAATATTTTGTTTTCAGCTATTTAAAAATTCATTAAAAAAAGACAAACAAATTCGTTTCGCAGAAATTTCATGTGCAGTACAATTTTATATACATAGATATACCTACCTATATTATTTCGTTGAGTTCATGGAACTACCCTATGACTCACCTCCGGCTGATTTATTTTATAAAGTTTTACACATCTTTATTACATTTTCATTGAAGATATTTTTAAATAAAATAAGTAATTTTGTTTAGTCACCAAAAAAGAATCGAAAATTTATATTGAAACATTAAAATTGATTAGGTATATTTTTCGATTGCGTAACATAGATATTATTTTAAATGTGATAAATTTACATAATAATTTATTAAAGCCGGTATTACACAGCTGTCAAATATGTTCGATATAATCGTCAAGTCTATACTATAAAAGAAGTTTGTATCTATGTTACCTCAAAACTCAGGAACCACTGAACCGATTTCAAAACAATTCTTTCAGTGTTAACCAATGACGAAAAACATAACCTATATATTATTCGATACGACAAATTGGGGATGATCACAAGTGCAAATCGGATTAACAGTTACATCTAAAATTGCTATTTTCGCTAACCGCTCATCCCCTTTTTATCGTAGCTTAATAATATATTATAGCCTATGTTCCTCGTTAAGAAGTTCTCTCTTAAACAGTGAAAGAATTTAATTCAGTTACGGAACTACAAGAGCGGAATACAATTTTGAATTTTTGTAGTTCCGTAACTAAATAAAGTGGGGTTTGTGTCCACGCGCGATTTTTGATTCGAAATGACATTCCCAAAAATATGTCAAAGTATCAAACGAATCGTATTAATATTTTGCAAAATATAACTACCTAAGCAAAAATTTGAAATTTTAACATCTGAAATATTTTAGGACACATATCTTTCAAAATCTTTCTATACCTCCTAAAAGTTTTCAACTCTCGTTGGTAAATCATTCTGTTTAAGAATTTTTTTTGTTAATAATTTTATAAAAGATCAATAAAAATTCGTAGCAAATATAAACAGAAGTTGCATACTGAAAATAAGTTATGGGGCACATAGTTGGGAATTGGGACAAATAAAAAATAACAAAATCAACAGTAAACCTTTGTTTTTTCTTGTAATAAAAACTGGATGTTTAATTGAACTTTATTATTAGATTTTAATTTACATAACGAATTTGGCGACATAAACAAAAATCACAAAAGTAATAAAAGTGCCAATTTTGAATTTCGGTCACGCATAATGAAATTGAAAATAAAAACAGAACTTTTAAAAGTTTAATTAAAAATTAACAGTTAAAAAAGAAATTTTTTGTGACGTTCTACTATAATGCTATGGAATTAATTTTTGGTAACCCGATTACATAAGTTCTATAGCCCGACGAAGACAATTCTTTTTATTTTATAACGAATATTATTACCAATTAGCGTTATTTGATCAGAAAAAAGCCCCCAATTTAAATAAAGCTGGACTTGAATTTTATGAAGATGGACATTGCCAAAGTTGACCGCTATAGGGGCGCCAGCTATTTAACCACCTCGATCTGTGGACAGTTCATAGTAGTGTGTACTGAATAAGTTTATTTAAAATAATAAATCGTTCACAATGTGCTGTGTTTACCAATGCTCAAATCATAAGAGGTTTTGTATTTCCAAAGAACCCGGAACTGTTGCATGCTATCAGGAATTCAGAAGTAAAAAAACTTGATTTCTCGCAGGTTTTTCTATGAAAACCAGTGATAACTTAGGTGGCTATAAACCTGCTGCCATCTGTTTTTCATGTGCCCATCTCCATTGCCATCTCATGGGGAACTTATGGACTGAGATTTGAGGAACCTTGAATTCTAATATAATACATTTGATGTTTGGTATCAAAATATTGAATGCAATGTTTTTTTATCAGTAGGAGTCCCTATAAATCAGTTCGTGGGCAGAGAAATATGAATATCCGTTATTAACAAGGAAATAGACAATTTTAAAATTCTGGTCACCTTAGAAAATTGCACCTTATGATCAGGAAAACCGACCCCGCGTAACGGGAAGAGGCGAGGAGGATGATGATGTATTTGTATTGATCAAGATTGGGACGATGAGACGTGTTAATTTGTTAAATTATTACGGAAACTGTATTTTAATATCATAATTAATATATGAATATCCGTTATTAACAAGGAAATAGACATGTGTGTAATAATGCCACTATAATCTGGGTTGCACAACTTGTTTTTATCCAATGCATGTTTCTTTGGTTATACATTCACTTTCGCTAGCATAGAAATGGTGTGGTGTTAATAGCGTCTTTGAATTCGTAGGTCAAATGATCTTAGTTAAGTAAGATGCAGTCGCAGACACAGACACTACAGCGGTTTTGTATTGGGGAATCGCGTCATTCACCATATTTTGTGGAGAAAATTCAGAATTCAAAAATCTAAATTGGAGTTTCATGCTTTCACGGCCGGTAGCCATTTTGGTAGCAAGTGTTTCCGGGCTAGGTAGCCGTGGTCTAATGGATTTTACTCCGTACGTTTTGCCCAAAGCGCTCCGTTGGGCATCTTCAGCGGCGATTGGCAATACGATATGATCTTCTTGCCGGTCGACTGGTAACTGAGGCACTGTTTGCGGTGTCTGTATTTATAAGGGGTGGCTGGAGCTTTGGGCGAAACGTACGGAGTAAAATCCATTAGACCACGGCTACCTAGCCTGGAAACACTTGCTACCAAAATACGCCATCTGTTGATCATATTTTTTATTGGGAAAATTTAGACGTGAAGAAATAATAACTTATGCAGTTTTTTTTGGTAAAATTATAAATAAATAAACCTTTAGAATTTGTGTAGATCATTAACTTCATCCTTTATAGCGGCATTTTTTTATTAATTTTTATCAATTTTTTGTGTTGATCCTTGATCATATAATCCTCAACAATATTCAAAAAAAGTTTAATCAAAATCGCTTCAGTAGTTCTGGCATGTATCCCCAACTTGCTTTACATATTAATCTGTCACGTAGGAAAAAAAGTTTTGATAAAAAATTAAAAATATGCTCTTGATTTTAATTGTTTTTTGTTGAAGAGGGGGACGATTAAAAAACTTTCCACGAAGCGTTAGAAATCACAGCGCCAGCATGTTAAATGTGTTAATATTATGATTTGTTTGCTTTTATAAAAATATATTCAGTTTTATGGATTTTATCTGACTTGTATGCGGTTTCCTGTTAGGTCACCAATTTTAATACACATTTAGACAAGGTCGCAGCGTGGTCTCTGTGAAAGCATTTGTTTTGGGTGAAGCAAGTCATATTATTCATATCTTCTATAATCTATACAGTATAATATATTGTGTAGGCTGATAATTTTCAGAAATTCAAAAAATAACGTTCAGCTAAGACAGAGCTGGGTAGTGCTGAGAACTTAGTGCTTATAATGTTTAAAGCACTTTGTAAAACAGATGCTCGAAACTTGATGCTTAGAACGCGTCTTGTATAAACACTTGCTACTTATTAAAGCACGTAGAAATTACTTTAAAGTCTTAATGCTTGTAGCTTGAATAAAAGTGCTTGATGCTCGGTGCTTCAAGCACTGAACTAAGATTGGAAAAACGATTTTTTTTACGAAAACATATATTTTTTATTCGTTAATCAAGCAGGTTATGTACTCAAAAACAAAGGAATCAAGATAATAATTTATTGATCATTAAATCAAAGAGGAAGATCGTAGGGATCCTATACCTACATAAAATATCCAATATCCATGGGTCTATTACAAAATTCCAGGCTGTAATTTTGTGTAGTGTCGAAGTATATTAAGTAGGTTTTTAATTTGTTTGTTATTAAAAATATGACTTAGTTTTGTACCAACTCTGGCGATGGGTGGATTTAAAGAAAATGAAAAAAAGTGGAGATAATTGGAACCTAGAAAATATATTTGCAACTACATTCGAACTTCAATAACTCAAACAAAATTAGTTGGCAATAGCGTCAAGAATGAAAATTAATATTATTTGATAACTCGAATTTTTTTGTGGCAAGTCATGGTTCGAGTTATCGAAGTTCGACTGTATGTGTATTGATTATTTTGTTCTTTGGTCGTCATTCTAGCAATTTTTATTTGTAAAACTTAAATGTTGGCAGGCCTCTCTTTTCCATTGGTCACTCTGGGCAAGTGCCCAGGGCCCCGCGATCGATGGAGCCCTTAGTTCCTAACAGATCACCAACCGATAACCGATTTATATAGCTGCACTATCCACCCGAACTAAACACGTTTCGCCGGCACTGGTCATAGTCATAGGGGCCCCATTATCCTGAAGTGCTCAGGGCCTCCAATAGATTAAAGACGACCCTGATTGTTGGTTCATAAAAAATTAAATTGTGTTTTAAAGACCACCAACAGCTAAGGTTATTTGGGCCTAGCACCAATTTATATTTTCAATTCATTATTTTTTTTAATAATAAATTGAAAATCCAATTCACACTTTTACCAGCTCTCGGGCTAGAACCCGGGAACTGGGGACTTGTAATAGAGGAACCATAGCAACGCCATGTAAACAACAGCATTGCTACACGCTCGGCTATTCTCAAGCCCTTGTTGGTTCATAATTTGGACAAAACTGGCATTGAAATAAAAGATCTTCCATTACAGAATTGCGTTAAAAATTGTACATAATATAATTTATTGAGTCAGTCAGTTTGATATGTTTCAGTCCGCATTGCATACAGCATACGCTGTGTTGCTGCAGTCTGCAGTTGCGCGTTTTCTTTGTTGTCTGCATGGCATATACATACCTTGCTGCAACCGAAACCCATTGCACATTAGTTGTATTCGCTCTGAACCAGTATTTCTCAATAGGTGATCCGCGAAAATTTTATGTATACTCCAAACACATCACGTAAGCTTAGAAACGATAGATAGATATTGTAGATTATAAACGTTTGACAACTGAGGTCATTAGCGCCTGCAAGCTTAGAAACGGTTTTGAACTGTTATGTCTTTTTATTTCAGGAATTACATTCAGATGTCCGGTAACCATGCGGTTTCCAGCTAAATTGGGAGAATTTAGATATTCGTAGTTCGTACCAGTAGAACCTTTTTACAAGCTTTTATTTAAATTGCTTTGCTAGTATGTTAGTATATGAAATCTTGCAAGTCAATTTTAAGCGACTTTCTCATATTCGATTGATTTGAAATTTTGTACGCATATGTATTCAGAATGTATTCGTTTTTAGAATAATTAAATAATTAATTAATTTTTTGCCATACCCACTACAAAATAGCTACTTTCGATGTACGTATAGCGCCCATTAATGAATAGGCAAAAATGGATTACTTTCTGCACTAGCTCAGAAAATAACGGTTGCCATAGTAACTTCTGTTTATTCGCTCTATACGCTTGTCATTACTTACTTGCACGAACTTCGCGGCACACTGGAAGGAAAGATGGCAACGCAGATGAACTGTCAGAATTTTTAGAAAATGACGTGAAAAGTAGGTATTTTGTAGTGAGTATGGCAAAAAATACCATATATGTCTCGTATATAATGGGATTACGGCTCGTGTTACTGTAAAAACTCACTATCGCTCGTTTTTACGTACTGTCATCCCTCGCCGTATATTATATGCCCCATTACGTATATCTAGACATACAATCTTCTATTAATTAACTAATGTTTAATTGTAAAAATTTTGAAAGACTGAAAAGAACGAAATAAAAAATGTTTTTGAAGACTAAGCTTTTATGAATTAGCAGTAACATTTTTGTGACACGTGGTCTTAGGCACATAACAACCATTTTTTATTTTGTCAGATTATGAGACATTTGTAACGCGTTGGATTATTGTAAAGCTATCACGATTTATCGCACGATTTATCGAGTGGCTGTTTTTGTTCCTGAGAGAAATCTGTTTGAGAACCACTGATTAATGTTTATATGTTAAAACTTTAAACATTATTCTGCTGCAACAGAATTGTACACTACCGTTCAAATTTTATACTAGTCTGAATTTAATTTTTTCGCAGAATATGTGTGTCGTAATTTCAAGTAGCCAAAAAGTAATATTGTTATAAAATTACTAATTGGCTTGAGAATTGATAAAAGTTTCAATTAGATTTTCAATTTATTATTAAAATAACAACATTCTAGGATCTATTGTTCATTAATGTTTCTCACATTTGTATTTTGATTGTATTTTTGTTTTGTATTTGTATATGGTTTGAATTGAAAACCACACTGTAAGAAATGAGAAGGCCGATTACATAGATTATCGATGGTCCATTTGTAGCCAGCGATTAATCTGGTAATAGGCACACAAAGAGACAATGGCGTCGCAAACAGGTATCGCCTGGACATCGCGTAGATTCCATAAAAACACATTACGCATGCGTGGTTACTAATTTTACATTAATTTGTTTTGTTATCATCCATTTTATATATGTAACTGTACATTTTATTTTGTAATTTTTACACACTTTATTGGAATATTACACAAATTATGTAATTTTAATTTACTTTATGTAAAAATCACAATTTGTTTAACATTACAGTAAAAGTCCAAGTTTTTATGAAGTTTTCTGTGTAAAAATGAATAATAATGTAAAATCACTTAGAAAATCAAGCGAATTCTACCTTAACTTTCAAAGTATTTTTACATCCATTTTTTACAGTGTATTTATGAAAAATTCATTGGGAAGGTGAAAGCGTACTAATAAAAGTATTGCATTATTTGAAAAAAAAAAATATTTGCTGAAGAACAGAACATTTTCATTGATACGGCGTAAGTTCTTTTTTCGTTGGGATTTGAATTCATTCTAGAAATTTTATTTGAGAACTGTAGTGTGTACAAGGTGGAAACCAACCGATAAGCAAGTTGAGCTCTATGCATGTCGCAACAATTGCATGTCCGTTATTTCATATTGTCACTGCGCTTTTTTTATAATCAGCGACTACATTCTCCATTAACTATTATATAGCCGTATTATAGAGTGTAGAAACTTGCATGAGAAATTATAACAAGTATCCGATGTAATAATAAAATATTGCTTGTTTCATATTTGATCACGTGACGATTGTTTTAATTGAATAGTATTTTCTCTGTTAAAAAAAAATAGACTCTCCGGCGCTTTCATCGTCTGGGTCAAAGTGTGGTCCGTGAATCCCTTGGAAGATCACATCATCTTTAAGTGAGATCCCGGTCCACATGCGTTTATCAAAAAAAAAAAAATCTGTAAATCGGTTGACCCAGTAGGCCATCCCTGGAACTTCCCGCTATTTTCAAGCGCTTTGAGTTCGAAGCACTTGATAATATACCCAAAAGTAGATTTTTGAGCTCATCGAGCTCAAAAATCTGAAAATTGCTGATAACACTATTTTAATTTTTGAAAAGCTATAACTTTTGAACGCGTTGTTCGATTTTGATCTTTAAAACGGCATTCGACGCAGTTTTTTAAGCTCTAAAAATATTGTAAGAGGTACAAAATCGATTGGTTGAGAAATCTCGAAGTTATTTTGAAAAAACACTTTTTCCGAAATCTATTGACTACGATATCTCTCGAACGGATTAACCTATTTTGATCCACTTAGCGGCATTCGACGCATTTTTCTGAGGAGAAGAGCTGATTAGATTATGAAATCAATCGGTACAATATTCTAGAAGTTATTTTGAAAAAACATCGTTTTAACAATTTTTTTTCCGTTTTTTTTGGAATTTCTCAAAATCTGTTGGGCCGAATCGGTTCAAATTTTCAGAAAATCCAAGTTCAGTGGAACTTTTTTGAATGCCGTAAATCGTGATTCGATCGGTCAAGCCGTTCAAAAGTTATGAGAGGTTTACATACACACACACAGACTTACTGACATCATTGTAAAAATAGTCAGAATAGCTTCCTAGGATCACAAAACGTCGCGATCTGATGAAAACTCGATTTTCGAAAATCGGGGTGAAATCAATAACTTCCCTATTTTTGAAAATTTTCAATTTTCTTAGCGGGAAGTTAAAAAAATAAACATGAAAAGCTATTCAAAATAAAGCATACTCCGACGCGACCTTTTTTGGGGCATACGGTATGTACGCGTCAGGTAGATCAAAAATAATTTCTCGCGCGCCATGTAAAAATGATCGATTGAGCTTCAAGTTGGCTACGGCGCGAGTCCATCGGATGTATGCCTGGGAAATAATCCCAACAAGATGTCGCACGTACAATTATTAGTGACTAGACAAGATTTGGAATTACGTTATTATGTTTATGTGTAACCCAGAACTCTACCTGGACTAAGGTAAAAGTTTTCGCTCTACATCCGATTTGCTTGCTATGGTACCCAATAATTAGGGTGGGTCAAAAAAATCAATTATTTTTTTTTACAAGTGACATGGAGAAATGGGTTGCTAGACACCTTAAAAAAATTCTCACCAAATATGAGCTCTTAATTTTAATAGAAAAATCCTCCGCATCACAGTTTTTTATTTTTTTCTCAGTCCAATAGAAAAAATTCATACCTCATCATTAATTGATTGTACAGAAAAATGATTTAAGAGAATTTTGTAGGAAATTTAATGCTCTACAAAAAAGGTATCTTATATTTCTTCCGCAAACCTCACCATTTGAAAGATATTGAAGATTTATAATAGTCATTTATTGTCGAGTTATAAAATTCATAAACAAAAATGAAATTTGTCTTAAAATAATCAAACTTAAATCTTCAATATCTTTCAAATGGTGAGGTTTGCGGAAAAAATATAAGATACTTTTTTTGTAGAGCATTAAATTTCCCACAAAATTCTCTTAAAACATTTTTCTGTACAATCAATTAATGATGAGGTATGAATTTGTTTCTATTGGACTGAGAAAAAAATAAAAAATTGTGATGCGGAGAATCTTTCTATTAAAATTAAGAGCTCATATTTGGTGAGAATTTTTTTAAGGTGTCTAGCAACCCATTTTTCCGTGTCACTTGTAAAAAAAAAATAATTGATTTTTTTGACCCACCCACTACCCATAGTATATGGAGCAAGAGACAAACTTGTGTGTATAACTACATGCCATACATCCTTAAGTGCAAAAGTGATACGCAAAAGGTTAAAGTTTGGGGAACGCTGAATTGTGTAGCGCTTATATACTTGAAATGTGAGATTGTTATGAACTCCGAAGTGTCTACTGACGACATTAAAGAAGATTTGTTTTGATCGTTCTGTATAACAATCGTATAAAGCCTGTTGTTATGATCTGTTCATTGCCCGTTGCCAAAACATCTCCCGAAACAAACATTTTATGTCATCTTTGTCAAGTTCATTGTCTCGCGTTTTCAAGTCTGCGGCTGGCCGAGATCGTTAATGAAAATCTTTTGCAATGACTAAAAATACTTTTCACTGTTTTGTTGTTTTTTACAAGCTTTTATTTAACTTGCAATGTGTGTATGTTAGTTTGTTTAGGTCAAATCTTGCAAGTCAATTTTGAACGACTTCTACGTATCCGATCGATTTAAAATTTGGTACACATATGCATTCCCGATGACAATACATGAATCAATCGTTTTTAGAATTAAATTCAATCCCTAAGGGGGTCAAACGAGAGAGTAGAGTTTTTTTTTTTTTGACTATTATTCAACGCCTGTAGGCCAAACCGCTAAAATTAGAAGAGGGCAGTATAGCCTAGATGGTAGCGTGCTTGGCGCTGCAGCCTCTAGACTGGACTGCCGTGGGTTCGAGTCCCACCTGCGCTCATGGATGTTTTGTGATGTTATTTAGTTTTAAGTTAGTTGTTATTTAGTGTAGTTGAAAAGACGCTAATGACCTTAGATGTCGACGCGTCTATAATCTACAATAAATAATTAAAATAAACTAAAATTAGAAACTTGGAATTTGGACAGTAGGTTTCTTTTGTGACGTACGCAGCTATTTTATAGTCTGTCACTGCTCACTGTATTAAAATAAAAATGGACGCTACTGACTAATCATTTATTTTCTTTTCATTATTAGTGTATTTGCCATAATATGGCACATACACTATTGGCGTCGGTCGGATGACGGGACCTAGGGGTCGGACCAAAATTTCTCGACGTTTCATAGCCTCCTGAACACTTTGGCACCATTTTTGAAAATGTTTATATATATATATATGTATGTATATATTTATATATATATATATATTTATATATATATATGTGTGTACACGATAACTCTCGACAGACTTAATCGATTGAAACGAAATTTGGTACACACATTGGAACCCATCACCGCAAGAAGCCTATTTAAAATGGGCCCGATCAGACCATTTTCAGGGTTGTATTTAGGGGTTCCAAAAAGTTTTTGGGCCCAAAAATACCGAAAAATTTGTCAGAATCGTTTCAAAATTGAAATTTAACTCTTTAGTAAAGATTAAAATGTGCTGCTAAAATTTTAATAAAATCGGCCTGACAGGACCGGACTTTCAAATTTTATGAAAACACTAGTTTGTTGATACGAATTTACTTATGGAAGGGTGTATTTAATTGGGTGTACTGATAAAATCCATGTCTAATATTGAAATTTAGAAAAATTTAATTATTTTAAGGGATGTATTAAGGGGTTAAATTTTTTATTTTGTCAAAAAACAAACTTAAGTTTACATAATAATGCCACAATGCCTGTATTAGCAAATACACTATATTGTCGGCAGGGTTTGGCACTGCGACCCGAGTTTTTAATTGTTTTATAACAAAATTCCTATCTAATCATATAAAATAATACACGAGGAAAGTATCCAATAATTTTGTAATAAAACAACTGCTGTTAAATATATGAAAATGACTGACATATCATAATCTTGTTCTTGGAAAATTGTATGCAGAAAATTATGTTTACTAAACAATTTAAAATTTTTAATAAAATTCATATGCATCTTTTCAAAGTAACTGTCAATAAAGATCAAATTATTTTTTTTTACCAAGAATGGCGTGTCTGTCCGAACTAACTGCTATCCAATGAGAACACTACACTGTAAAAAATTCGACTGATGACCAGTCCTATACTTCCCACCTAGTAAATATTTGCAAAAAATAAACACTCTTTTTTTTTATTCTTTGACTAGGCCCAAATAACCTTAGCTGTTGGTGGTCTTTAAAACACAATTTAATTTTTATTCTTTGAAAAAAGCATGGCCCTCTTTTTTGTTTGGTGATCTACTGATGGCTAACTTAATATAGCAAAAATCATGGTTACCTTGATTTACGTACAATTTTTATTTTTTTTAGTAAAATATTTTTTTTCTCGAAAGCTATACATTTTAGAGAAAAAAAATATTTACATTTTTTTCATATTATAACATCTAGAATTCATTTATATTTTTTTTTACCTATGTTAATACGTGACATTGAGGACGTTTTTTTGAATATCTCAGGATCCACTGAACCGATTTGACTCAAAATCTAATCAGATCTAAGTTAAAGGCTGATAAACACAATAGAACAATCGGCATGCCCGTATGTTGTTCCATTCTTAAGATATCGAAGGCGAAAAATTGACCACACACACACACATACACATACACACACACATACACACACACATACACACACACATACACACACACACACACACATACAGACATCAGTCAGAAAATGATCTTAAACGATTGCTAGGGTCTCAAAACGTGAAAATCTGTTAAAATCTCGAAATGTTTTTTTCGGACTAAATCCATTACTTCCCTACCATAGTAGAGGTGGGAAGTAAAAATGGATGTAAAAATACTTTGAAAGTTAAGGTAGAATTCTCTCGATTTTCTAAGTGATTTTACATTATTATTTATTTTTACACAGAAAACTTCATAGAAACTTGGACTAATTTACTGTAAAGTTAAACAAATTTGTGATTTTTACATAAAGTAAATTAAAATTACATAATTTGTGTAATATATTCCAATAAAGTGTGTAAAAATTACAAAATAAAATGTATAGTTACATATATAAAATGGATGAATACAAAGCAAATTAATGTAAAATTAGTAACCACGCATGCGCAATGTGTTTTTATGGAATCTACGCGATGTGCAAGCGATACCTGTTTGCGACGCCATTGTCTCTTTGTGTGCCTATTACCAGATTAATCGCTGGCTACAAATGGACCATCGATAATCTATGTAATCGGCCGTCTCATTTCTTATAGTGTACGATCCTTAAAATCGTATACTGTGATAAACCCTTGTCTCGAACATACAGACGGATAGACAGAAAAAGAGAGTTATAGCTTTATATAATATTGCTTGATTGTGTGTTTTTGCGATTTCGAGGAACATATTTTATCAAAATCGGTTCAGTAGTTTTTAAGTTCAAGCATACGCCATCCGTAATAATGTTATTGTATTGATAAAAATCTACAAATAAAATTCAAGTGTTTACCTTGAATGCAATATTTCACCCTTCAGCTACAATTGGCGAGTGCATTGTGATTTATGGCACGATTTTGTTCAAATAAAAGTGTCGCAAACTTGTTGAAAATCGTTTTTGGAATCATCAGCTTATGTTACAATACCTCAATAAGTAATATATGGGAATTGGGAACCTGCATAGTCAATGCAGGAAAGCGACGTTGAAGCTATATGCTGAATACTGAACGTCGATGAAGCTTGATAATAAATCACGCAAAGTGAGCCGACGAATTGTGTTGGTCAGGGATGTATCATTATAATACGTTTTATATTAAAACCGGAAATGCAAACTGACCGAACTTTTCATGTATGTTTACGCCCACTCACGAAAATTACCGATCGTTTCTGGAAAATTAAATTGACATTCACACGCGCCATGCAGCTAAAAATATTTTGTTATATTATTTCAAATAGTCCCCGACTTGAGAAGCTAAATCGTTCCGTAAATTATAGACGCTCGACAACTGAGGTCATAAGCGAGAAAAACGGGTCTTTGACTATGACTTACACAATGTGAGTCACTGTGATGTAAATCGTTCCGTAAAAATTCGTAAATTCTGAATAGAATTTATTTATTTTCTATTTGGTTGAAAAATTGTAACGGAACTTCTGTTCGTAATTTCGTTTAATAGAGTCGTCACACATTTTTTTAGGGTTGAAATCTACGTTACAAATCTCTATTCTCTATCTTTATCTCTATAATCTCTATAAATAGTATAAAACAAAGTCGCTGTCTGCTTCACAACGGATTTTTAAATGGTTTTCACTAATAGAAAGAGCGATAAACGAGGAAGGTTTGTGTATATAATTTGTAAATATTTTGGCGACCGCGGACCGAATGCAAAACATAGTTTTGTTTGCGTGACGGAACATGACGTAAACGTAACTGAAACATGACATGCAATGTGAATCAACCTTTATCTGTGTACATTTCCATCCCTGATAGTGGTTTTCCAGTGAAATGTATTCCAGTCATACCAACAGTTCCGTGTGACGGATCGTTGACTATCGTGTCGTTATCGTTTTGTCGGTGCCTATATTATGAACTATATATACGTAACCATATAATATATTATGCAAGCTATTAGAGACCTTATACGTTACACGTCTGTGTCAGATTTTTTCGATTAACTTTTGTCTGCGTCTTCGCTCACGTAAACGTCGATTTTCCTAGCGGTGCAAGTTCGCCAATACTTACTGTGTGTACACGAACCATTTCGAACTATACTTTTTGAACTGTACTTACCACACTAGCAGTGTCGGATTTATATTTTTTATGAAAGTAGGCACTTTATTCCGCCGCCCCATGTACATACCTTTCTAAAATAATAATTTTCCATTTGTAGTAAAGGGGCCTCCTTTACTACACTTTTATCCTCTGAAATCAAGTGACCGTCCTCTGAAATCTGCCGCCCCTAGGACGCTGCCGCCCCTAGGCCGCGGCCTATACGGCCTATTTATAAATCCAGGACTGCACACTAGTGTGTTTTGAAAACACTTTCAAGACACCTGCCTGTTAACTAACCCATTCCATGCATTCATACACGCATTTTATAGTGGGTATTTTCCGTTTTATATTTTATGCAGAAAATATTCTTAAAAAAAATAATGAATTGAAAATATGAATTGGTGCTAGGCCCAGATAACCTTAGCTGTTGGTGGTCTTTAAAACACAATTTAGCAATTTTCAGAAAACATTATCAGTTACATTTTTGCTCAGTAGATTTTACGATATTACATAACACATCGCAGATACAACATCCTGTATAAGTATATGTACACTGTATACAGGATAAGACGATCTCGGTGTTCCGCCAATGTCACTCTAGTGACAGTTTAATAACGCATTTATATGTCTGTTTATGGCAGCCTCGCTCTGTCAGACGTGTCAATTTTTCAATACAGTCTAACAGAAATGTAGAGTGATAGCTGCACGTGATTGGTTCCGTTTGGACGGAGCCATTGTCACCAACTATTTAAGGGCCCTGTATATACAGTGTGTCCACAGGATCATGATATTGTTACAAAACTGTTTTCTGAGTTGGCGAAATAAATATTTATTTACAATAATTAAAAACACAATAATAATGAACGCAACGACGAAAAGTCAATTCTAACAATCAACACAATTAAACAGTAATTACAAAGCAAAACAAACAACTATATACAATAATTCGTAATTATTACCACTACACTCGTATTTATTTATCAATTTGGTTATTTATATCACGGCACTATTTATTTTACTGCTCCAACGTAGACTTGAATGCGTGACTGACCGTTGACTGATTCCTTCACTCACTCGCACTGATGTTTATATAGGCTGCGTGGCATAAGCCTAGTGTGTTCTCGCTTTCTCTAGAACTTTTGTGCAGGTACCAGTTGTTACAGCGGACCCCGTTTCTCAGAACTCTTGCCTGTCGTTTATATACAGGATGGTCCGTAACAATATTATACAGGGTCTAAACGGTTTTACCGAACTTAGGGCGAATAACATAATTGAGAACATGTACAATTGTTAACCGACTTCAAAAAAAGGAGGGGGTTCTCAAAGTCGACGCGTATAGATATTTTATTTTTCTTATGTATGACCACGCATAACTTTTTATAATATGTAGTATGCTATGGGCTATAAGATTTAATGTAAATATGTAGTAGGTAGGTAGATGCTTTTTTTATTATTTAGCAGGTTCCTGTGGACACCCTGTATAAGTACTTAGACATTTTTTTATTTTTTGGTACTTACCAATTAGTTATTCCGGCCAACGCCCATAATATTCCATGTTTGGGCAATTACATTATTAAAACGCGTTTAGGGACTCAAAATCAGGTACCGTTTGGAGGTATTGCTCATTGCTAAAAAAAGTAGGTACCGACAGTATTTTATTTTGTTTTTTATTCGCATATTAACTCGAGTTTATATGAGAGAGAAATTCTAGATTATTGGCATTTTCTGAGACGAAATGCGTAAAAGTTTTATATTTCGATTTTATTTTAAATAGCAATAAACTTCATAGGGAAAATCGAAACTCTTTAACACCTGTCTGTTAAAAATGTTTTTAATTAATTTTTGAAGTTTCCTTTTGTGCAAAAGTTTTTAAGTGTAATGAAATTTGAGAAAGCAATATGTACAAAGATTTTCAATCGTTTGATATTTGTCTCGATTACAATTTACTATAATGAAACAAAATTTTTGTTCTTAAAAGAAAGTTTTCAGTTTATTAAACAAAAGACTTGTTTGATACTATAATTATTAGCTGATGTCGAATTCGGATTTTATGATACGGTTGGATTATATTTGAGTATAAATATAGATAGAACAACTGGTGAAATATTTTATTAGGAATTACTAGAGTCCGACCGAAGGCCTTTTTACCCGACTCCAACGCAAAGGAGTGGTAATGTGTTCAACAGCGTATGTATGTATGTGGGTATGTATGTTTGTATGTTCCTTTGAAGCACTATACAGACCAAACGCCTGGGCCGATTTTTATGATTCACACGTCAATCGATTCCCCTTAGTCCGGCGAGTGTCACTAAAGACATGACGTTAGTGAAAATTCAATATGGCGACTACAGGACGCCATATTGTGAAAATGAAAAAAATGAAAGTCAACAAACTATGTCAAGTGGGGTATCGTTGAATAGGTATTTAAAAATCATTTTTAGTTTTCTCAACATTTTTCGATTCGACTGATCGTTTAGGATCTATATCGATTTATTTTTAATTAAAAATATTTGAAAAAATCACATAATTTAAACTTAAATTCCAGTGCAATTGTGATGTAGTACTGATGCTGATAGGAAATCCAGTCTGGTAAAACTCATAACTAAAAAGTATAAAATAAAAGAAAATAATTTAAAAAACCAAAAAATCCGACTGCGTAAAACTGAAAAGAAAAAAACAAGCACTTAGATGTCCGGTGGTCAACTGAACAGTCGGGATCCATTATTCGACAGCCAATCAAATTTTTCAATGGATCCGAATGTTCAGTTGACCACCGGACATCTAAGTGCTTGTTTTTTCTTTTCAGTTTTACGCAGTCGGGTTTTTTGATTTTTTAAATTTTTTTTTTTTTGAGAAAAAATACCTATCCAGTTAGAGCAAGTGAGAGAGATCAAAACAACTCAGCTGCCACAACAATGCGCAAGTAAGAGAGATAAAGACAACTCAGCTGCCACAACAATGCGCAAAGCAAAACGCAATTATTAGAAGTTAGAACAAGCGAGAGAAATTCAACGCAGCTCGCAGCAACCGATACGTGTTTCGTTCTGCGCATTGTTGTGACAGCTGGGCTGTTTTTCTCTCTCTCGCTTACTCTAACTTGGATAGATCTGAACTTGAGAAGTATTTTTTTTATTTGGTGTTTTTCTTTACATTCCTTCTTTGTAGAGTTGTGTGTGTGATTTAAACAAAATAATACTCATTCGATTATTCAGTAAAATCAACATTCCGCTTCGGAACCTTCAACCCGATTTTAGCCGAACTGAATGTTTTGCCGAAGTCTCGATTTTTAGCCGGATGCGGCCGAAGCTTTGGTCGAACTCGAGGATTGTATGATACGACAAAAAATCTGACGTAAGACAGGTTGTCGTGTGACCACAGATAAATGAAAATTAAAATTAGGTATAATGTTTACTTAATTTTCTTGGCAAAACTAGTAGATTTATTAAGAATGTTTATGAAGAAGTGAAAAAGAGCTAAATTTAACTTGTAATATTTTAACCAATTGGCAACTGAACAAATAACATTCGCGTGCATGGATTTCATCAAAATATAATATAAAATGCTGTACGTCAATTTAAGCTTACATCTGGCAAGCTGATTTTCCAATAAAATATAATCAAATTAAAAGTATTTTTTAACTTCCCATTGGAAGTTATTGTAATGGGTCCGAAAATCGAAATCAAAAAGGAAAAAAAATTTTTATGTTTCAAGGTCACTACACTATTTTTACACTACTTTTAGAAAGATGGCTGTGTGTGTGTATGTGTGTGTGTGTACGTACGTACGTATGTATGTATGTGTCCATTTCTTTCTAAGACGAAATCTCGAGAATGAAATATGATATCGACTACGTTAGGGTGCCAATCGACGCGTATTAACGTAAATATGATCTGAAAGAAATTTTTTCAAAATCGGTTCAGCCGTTCTTTTTTCTTAACCAAATAACCTCCAAAAAAGTAGATTTTACACAATATCTCGCGAATAAAAAATTATATTGACTTCGTAAGGGTGTCAATCGAGGCGTGTTAACGTCATTTTGATCCGACATAAATTTTATAAAAATCGGTTCAGCCGTTTTTTTTTTTTTTTTTTTTTTAATTATTGTTAAAAATAAATAATAATTATGTTTTAATGATTAAAATGATTACTTTTCTGTGTAATATCTAATTTAATTATTGTTATTAAATATTTATCAAACTGGGAAGTTCGTCGTGTGGACCTCAAGGGTCGCACTTTAGTCCTAACAAACGACCCACCTCACGGCTTGTTTTTGAATGTATTCAGAATCTGGCCTCCTGCAATCGCGCTTTTCAAACTTAGAATTTTTCAATTGAAAATATAATTGATACTTTAACCGGCTCTTAGAATAAAACCTGAGAACTAGCGGCTTGTTTAATGAGCCATTTTCCTGAGAATAATTCTTTCAATTATCCACGAGAAGCAGCACTTGTGGAAGGTACAAACATTATTTATTCCCCATTAGTGTCGTATCATTTTAGTGGTATAACTTAATTATTTAATTAATTTAATAATAATAAAAATTTAATTTTAATTAAACCTGCGCGGGGACTGGCCTAAATACCCTTGCAGTTTATTTAGTCAGTGTCAGTGAGTTAGAGCGATGCGGATGTTTAAACAGTTCGAATGTGGACACGAAAACAAAATTTATTATAAACAAATTTTGGTGTAAAATTGTGAAAATATATTGCAGCACTGAAATTATAATATTTCTTTCAGTTCTCGGTTTTGATTGATTTACAGTCTTCAGTTGATTGACACACCATTTATATTTATGAAAAAATTCGCTGAAAACTTTGAACAATAAATATGTCATTAGTATTAAATATGAACGTCTTCTCATTAACTTAACGCAGTTAACAGTTTTTTGTAGAATGTAAAAATTAGTATACTTTTCGTTTTTTTGATGTATAAACAATAAACATCTTTACAGACACGATGTTGTCCTGATTCGGGTCTATAGGCCGTCGTTGGTTGGAATTGCTTCCTAATGTTTCGCTAGCACGAGTGGCGAGCTTCTTCAGAGGTCCTTCCATCTCCGATGCTGGATGTAGAATCCAGTATCGGAGATGGAAGGACCTCTGAAGAAGCTCGCCACTCGCCACCCGAATCAGGACAACACCAGCTCATCAACTGGCCGCGAAAGCTTCAACCAATTTATCTTTACAGACAGTTATCCCGTTACATTTTTTATTACTGGTATATTGATTTTTACTTCCCACCTCTACTATGGTAGGGAAGTAATGGATTTAGTCCGAAAAAAATATTTCGAGATTTTAACAGATTTTCACGTTTTGAGACCCTAGCAATCGTTTAAGATCATTTTCTGACTGATGTCTGTATGTGTGTGTGTGTGTGTGTGTGTGTATGTGTGTATGTGTGTGTGTGTGTATGTGGTCAATTTTTCGCCTTCGATATCTTAAGAACGGAACAACATACGGGCATGCCGATTGTTCTATTGTGTTTATCAGCCTTTAACTTAGATCTGATTAGATTTTGAGTCAAATCGGTTCAGTGGATCCTGAGATATTCAAAAAAACGTTCTCAATGTCACGTATTAACATAGGTAAAAAAATATATAAATGAATTCTAGATGTTATAATATGAAAAAAATGTAAATATTTTTTTTCTCTAAAATGTATAGTTTTCGAGAAAAAAAATATTTTACTAAAAAAAATAAAAATTGTACGTAAATCAAGGTAACCATGATTTTTGCTATATTAAGTTAGCCATCAGTAGATCACCAAACAAAAAAGAGGGCCATGCTTTTTTCAAAGAATAAAAATTAAATTGTGTTTTAAAGACCACCAACAGCTAAGGTTATTTGGGCCTAGTCAAAGAATAAAAAAACGAGTGTTTATTTTTTGAAAATATTTACTAGGTGGGAAGTATAGGACTGGTCATCAGTCGAATTTTTTGATGTATAAACAATAAACATCTTTACAGACACGATGTTGTCCTGATTCGGGTCTATAGGCCGTCGTTGGTAGGAATTGCTTCCTAACGTTTCGCTAGCACGAGTGGCGAGCTTTTTCAGAGGTCCTTCCATCTCCGATGCTGGATGTAGAATTCTACATTCAGCATCGGAGATGGAAGGACCTCTGAAGAAGCTCGCCACTCGCCACCCGAATCAGGACAACACCAGCTCATCAACTGGTCGCGAAAGCTTCAACCAATTTGTCTTTACAGACAGTTATCCCGTTACATTTTTTATTACTGGTATATTGATTTTTTGTTACCAATATAGCCGGGAACGCGCGACCGATTTTGACGACCAAAACCGCCAAAGCTGATTATAACTTTGAAGGTTAATGTGATGTTATAATGAAGCCTCGTGACCTTCAGCTGCGACCCCAGCAGTGGGTTGGGCTACGGCAGCCTCCCAAAGTTGATAATATGTCAAAAAGAAACGAGCGATGCTTTTGTTAATTTTTTGATAAACATAGAATAAAGATCTTTTTGACTTGATTTAATATTATTGTAGATCCTTATATAAAATTATAAATAAATAAATAAAACGCAATAAAATTTGATTTAATCAAGACGAGTCTAAAAATGGTAGATTATAGACGCTCGACAACAGAGGTCATTAGCGTCACGAGTCTAAAATAGGTCTGATCACAACGAAATTATAATTTTGAATTTACTTGTTTGTTTCAAAAGCGTAGCATATAATAGAAACTCCAAAACAAAACAATGTTGTGGTCGACAATGTAGAGTATTAATGTTGACTCGAGAAGACACAACAATAGGACTTGAGAATAACTGCAGAGCATGCAGCAATGGCGTTATTCATGTGACATTTCCATGGTTCCTCTATTACAAGCCCCCAGTTCCCAGGTTCTAATCCGATCAATTGGATTTTCAATTTATTATGACATAAATAATAAATTTAAAATATGATTTGGCGCTATAAGCCCAAAAAAAATATTTGAAGTTGTTTCGGCAACATTATTTTTTTATGTAATTATGTTGGTATGCTAATTTAGTAAATATGTGCATATTTTCGAGAATATTTTTAATTGTATTTTTGCCTTTTAGTAAATTATATCTTCATATATTTCAATGCGTTTTGCCAAGGTTATTGTACAGGAATTTCCAAAAAAACGTCATAAATAACATCGTCTAGAATGTTAAATCAGTTGTTTAATAATTATACAAAAATAAGTCGCCAATCTACAAACAGTATTAATTCTCCAGAGCAGCATTTTCTAAACTATGACTCGCGACCCACTGGTGGGTCGCGAGCGAATGTTGGGTGGGCCCTGAAAAATAGGACGATACATCGACCAACCGACAAATACATCTTTCTCATTGAAATAGCACACTCCTTGTATTTAATTAAGTATTAATTTTCGATTGTAACTGAATGTTTTTTTCTTATTTGAACAGTCCTTCATTCATATAGTTATGCCGCTTTTTTCTTCATGACAGCCAAGAGGTGAGTCCCGAATTTGGAAATTATTATTAGGTGGGTCGCGGTCCAGTTAACTTTGGGAACCATTGCTCCAGAGAATAAACAGTAATGAAAAAGGGTCATTCATTCAACATATGTCTTTTTGAAGATTAAAAAGGCATGAAAATTAAAACAAAACTTATTTCTCTAAGCTAATTTTTAAATTCAAATTTTTTTTAAAATGTATCCAAGAGCAGCGGAATTATACATTATACTAATTTAATCTAAAAAAAAATATAATTCCTATTCAAAACAATGGAATATCTTCGTTCATATTAAAACAGCTGTTATCGATTTTAGATTAAAAACGATAATAAAATTCACACGAAAATAATAAACAACATGCAGACACAAAACATACAACGTGTCTATTTTGAGACGTAGCATAGTCTATTTATTTATTTATTTATTGTAAATTATAGACGCGTCGACAACTTAGGTCATTAGCGTCTTGATTACATTAAATAACAGTATCTACTGACTTAAAACTAAATGACATCACAAAACATCCATGAGCAAAGGCGGGATTCGAACCCACGACAGTCTGATCCAGAGGCCGCGACGCTAACCACTGGACCACACTGTCCTCTGTTGTAGCATAATCTCAGTCGTGAGTCCGCCATAGAGGCACGTGCAGAGGCAGGTCGTGAAAAGAAAATCTGGGCTCGGAAAGATTTTTTTCAATCGAGTGAATTGTACAGAAATTTCGAAAACAATAAACCGTCGGAATATCTGTACCCTCAAAAAACCCGGGCAAGAGGAGATCACTCCGTCCATTATAAAACGTGTACACAATTTCCAATCATTAATATTAAAAAAAATTTCCAGAAGGTTTTGCGTGAATTGTTTTTTATTCATCTTTTTCAGTTCTTATAACATTTGAAGCCTTATTCCAAGTATTGCACCGATGTTTTAGAAAAAAAATGTTCATTTAATTGCTTCAGAAATGAATTCTGGCGGTTCATCACTGCCGCCACTTCAACGGAAAATGTGTCTCTTTAACTACAAAAAAAAATTTTTCGTGGGTCATCAGTGCCGCCCCTTTTCGATGGCGCTCTGGGCAGCTGCCCAGTTTGCCCATGCCACAAACCGGCCCTGCTTATAACAGACCGAAACGTAGTACTTAAAAATAAAGTTGGACAGCTACAGCCAGATTTTATGTGTTTTATATTTTATTAAAGTAATCTTTTTCGCAGTCAGTAGAAGCTAATAAGTGAAAAGTCAAGGACATTTGATCTGAAGAAAAAGTAGCCACCCTGCAAACTTAAGGTTAGCTATGTAACGGTTCAGCATTAACACATATGTTTTAATGTAAATTGAATTATGTATTTTTATCACACTTTCACTTCTAACATACACACTCACACTTACAAACATTAATTGCGTATAATATTATGTATTATACAGTCTTACGTTTACCTGTGTGTGTGCCATCATTTCAGTTTTGCTTTATCGATGAAGGTTATAACTTACATTGATTTATAATCTAAATTAAAATCGTCGATACACGTTTCTCCGACTAAGTTAGCATCATCAAGATGGTGATTGTTAATGGCGGATCACCGTACAGGCGCAGTAAGCACACGCTTAGGGTCTCAAAAACCCAAAAAGATCAGTTTTTGGTGTCACGTTTTGTTAATTGAAAAAAAAAGGCTGTGGGTCTCGGGACCCCCGACAGATGTGAAACATCAAAGAAAACGTTATTGAACTCGGGGGTATTCTCTATGTAGTAGTATATATTTTTCAAAAGCAGCAACTAACTGTTATGCTGACGTAATCCTATATACTGCACTGTAACACACGCAGTTCCCGTGCCCGAGCGCGCGGAAGCCGGGAGAGAGAGTGCCGCAGTGGTGGGGAGAACAGCAGCAAAGGAGCGGACCATAAATTTCATTGCATATTTCCCCTCACGCGGCTGTTCACAGCCCGACATAAGATGTTTCACATCAAAAAAAAATTCTTAGTAGAGGATTTCAAAATCGGAAGCTTGGAAAGATCCTGATGCCTAATGCATCGCTATGTGGGATTTAATATGGATGCATGCGACAACCACATTTTGCTGTACTTTTATTTTCTGACACCAGATGTCAGCGTCAATTCCCTTCATGTAGGTGTAGCCGTCCAATCTCAATAAGGATTTTAAGATGGACCCGTGGCAAAAACAATTGAAGAGTCTTCAACACCATACTGGGGAATTGCGATTTTATTTGCATTGATGCGATCAGGAGATCAGAAACATTGAAAGGTAATAGGTGAAGGGAAGATTTTTTAAGAATTCGATAAGAGCAAAATTGATTCAAATTTTTAAGCATCAAGTGAATGCATATCACAGACTAGAACCTTGATATAACAGCACAATATCGCTATTAATAAAGAACCAGTTTTCCTCATGTGTCGGTGTGTACAGACTTCGTTTTTATCGGCCACTTCCAAGTGAAATTGTTGCTCAACAAAAATGTAATGTGTTGACATAACCAATGTTGTCAATATTTGCTCTTCAGCTTCTTTTTCTCTCTAGCGCAACACGCGAGTTGAGTTCAGTGCATCTTTATGGCTTATGGATAGTTGGATCTATTCCAATAAGTACCTATAATATAAAACAAATGACAATCTACAGTGGTTACTGTACGTGCAAACCAAAATGTTCAAAATAATCTGTAAATTTACGACACGCTATTATTGGAATTAAATAGATCCAAGCCAGACCAGTTACTTCAGCAAAAAGATACATTTGCAGTTTGCACTATCCATATTATGTAAGAAACTAGCAATGCATTTATTAATTTTTTTTAGCAGCTAAGGCTATTTGGACCTAGGACCAATTCATATTTTCAATTTTTTTTTAATAATAAATCAAAAATGAAATTAAATAACATTATTTTACTATTCGTTGAATCTATTATTTTATTGATGAAAACATATACCACATAATACGATTTAGGTGAAAGGAAGTTTTTGTGAAGGACTAGAACTGTGCTCTGGATAAACAATTTTTTAAGTAGATATATAATAATTAATAATTATTTGTTATCACTTTTTAATCTTTATTATATGATGTTTTTTATAATTTAAGTTAATGTCAATTTAGGACTATATTTATATCATTATATTAATCGCACTTGTTGCTTCATAACAAATGAAGACGTTCTTTGTAATTAACTGATATCAAAGTTTTACATCATTTTTACAAAAATACCAACAACAAAACCATTTCGCCATTCCTTTTTTTTGCAAGTAAAACTTTAATTTTCAATTTTTATACGTGCTATTTTTTCACCCTCAAATCTTGTAGTTGGAATGGTCCCCCTATAAACATTGCATTCCATTCGTGAAAGGTTGGGTTGAAAAACACCTAGTGGCTAAACCTCGCCTTTTAGTTCTTCATTTTGGTACTAACAAAGATTATTATTTATTATTATTATTATAGTCGGACCGCTGAACAGATGGAGCAAGATCACTGCGTGATCACCGCGTGCAAAGTACCTGATTGGTTGCTTGAACGTTCGGGAACGAAACTATATGCGAAGGCCACGCCTGCGGCGCAAGTTATTCATGTGCTTTTCACGTGATCACTCCATCTGTTCAGCAGCCCGACTATAAAGGTTTCATGAATCACCTTTCTCAGATAACATATTCAACCAAGAAATAACATTCTATTCTTTTACTAAACATTTTATCAAGTTTTTTTCGCATAAATAATTTTTCTTTTAGGTAAACTTACTTACCTGCAGTGTTGTGAACTAAATGCAATTTAAAAATCAGTAATGTCTCTGCTAAAGATTCGGATACAAAAATGCCTTGGCCATTATCTTCACTGCAAAACAATTTGTACTAAAATATACGGAAAAAAAAATAATAACCCATTGCGGAGGAAATAAAATTGCCATCAGGGAACGAACAAGCAAATGTCACTTTACCGAGGGGTGAAGAGAATCGGGTAGTAAAACGTTGGGAATAAATGGTGGGAAGGTATAGTGTATTCCTTTTCATAAGAATCGCAATAATAACAATATTGTAAAAACTAGCTGTGCCCGCGACTTTGTTCGCGTGGACTTTTGAATTTGTTTAGTTAGCTTATTGTTTATTGATATCTTGATGCATGGGTGTCCTATAAAGTCTTATTCAAAAAATTACTTTGCGCGTTCGATAAACAATTAACTATCGTAATCTCCGTTATTCAAGTTCTGCTACTGCACCATAGATGACGCCTTATAAAATTTTATCGATGTTTCAAGGTCACTACACTATTTTTAGAAAGATGTCTCTGTGTGTGTGCGTGTGTGTGTGTATGTACGTGTACGTACGGATGTGTCCATTTCTTTCTAAGACGAAATCTCGAGAATGAAAAATGATATCGACTACGTTAGGGTGCCAGTCGACGCGTATTAACGTAAATATGATCTGAAAGAAATTTTTTCAAAATCGGTTCAGCCGTTCTTTTTTCTTAACCAAATAGACTCCAAAAAAGTAGATTTTACACAATATCTCGCGAATAAAAATTATATCGACTTCGTAAGGGTGTCAATCGAGGCGTGTTAACGTCATTTTGATCCGACATAAATTTTATAAAAATCGGTTCAGCCGTTTTTTTTTTTTTTTATTTATTGTTAAAAATAAATAATAATTAGGTATTTAAGTTTAAAAAAAATTTTTAATTTTTTAATTTTTTCTAATAATTTAACATAAATAATATTGAAAATCGAAAGGAAAACATTTTTTAAAGCTATAGATAAATTACTAAAAATTAATTAAAATGTATAAAAATTTAAAAAATATCACGTGACTTCAAAACGCGCCAGGAATGTTTGTGACGTAGTTATGTTAAAATGTGTCGGCATTTGTTGGTATTTGTGTATATGTATTACACATACTATCAAAAATAATAAATTTTTAACTTGGTAACCATGGATACAAAGACCATAGATAACATAATGACGTCACACGCGTTCGGATTCTTTCGGCGCGTTATCGGAACTGAGTTTAAAAATTAATTTTTATTTAAATATAACTTTTTAATTAGTAAGCAAAAAAATTAAATAAAAACAGTTTTGCTATAAAACTTGTATGGGTCCATCCATTTAAGTAAAAAAAAAAATTCATTTAAAAACCCAATTATGTTTTAATGCTTAAAATGATTACTTTTCTGTGTAATATCTAATTTAATTATTATTATTAAATATTTATCAAACTGGGAAGTTCGTCGTGTGGACCTCAAGGGTCGCACTTTAGTCCTAATAAACGACCCACCTCACGGCTTGTTGAATAATTTACCTTAGAGAACTGTCATCGCTGTGTTTGTGAAAACGAATGCATAATGATATAGGGCATCCATAGAGAGAAAGAGAGATGCGTTCCAGGATGACGCAACGTTTGGTGAGCGCAACGTGCGAGCGGCAACGGGAATATGGCGACAACATTCCGCTAAATTTAACGTAAATAAATAACTTCTTGCTACGAACGAAGCGAAGAATGACAGAAATACCAACGTTCCGAAACTCAGCGCGCCAAAGTACCCACCTACAGGGCTTGTTAGGGATGTTACTCTATAATTATACATCCTTCTTGATATATACTTGATATAAGCAGGCACTGAACTAAAATATTCTCAGGAGTTTTCAGAGAACGCTAAATTGTAAAAATTTCGGAAAATTGTATATTTTAAGGTTCTTTGCCAATGGTAAATTTTCGATGAAAATAACTAGGTACTGGCTTATTTCAGAGTGGCAATATTTCAGTTAGAATCCGCTATTAGCTGCCATTAATCATTCTAATTGTATAAAATTGTGAAGGGACTTCAGTCTGTACTGGAAAAATCATTGATTTAAAATGTAGATTAATAGACATCTATGATTTTTAGTTATCTGCTTTAAATGAAAACACATCCCTAAAACTAACCATTTAGTTGGGTACATAATGGCTGTATTATATATAATATACAAAATGGTCGTTTTATCATATGTTTGTTCTTAAAGAAAAAAGTTTTTAACATAACCTAATAAAAGATTCAAAGCTAATAGATCGTTTTCATGGGCTACCATTTTTTACTATAATGGATTTTTTATTTGCTTATCGTTCCACGAAGTATTATACTATTTATTTTTAATATCACTAATTCAAAAATAAAATGCTTCGATAATATATTTTTATATCAATCATCTATAAACAGTACCTTCTACGTTATGAATTTTTGATTTTTTTCTTCTTTAAATATAATAGGGTTGTGCCACGTATTAAATTTCATTATTTTGAACAGTGCATATGATTCCTCATTCATAAATAATGTAAACCAACTTTTTCGTTCGTATATCCTTCATCTTGATTGCAAACAAGAATTTAAGACGCTAATGACCTCTGTTGTCGAGCGTCTATAAATTACAATTCATGCAAACAAGAATTAACGAAATATATGTATTTTAAAAGCTGAGCATAAACCGTCATATGATGACGTAGAAGATAGGCGCAATTCCTTATCTATAGAAAGAGATGTATATAAATTTTTCTCGTGGTTTGCTTTCAATTTGACAGATTAGCGGGCGTGACAGTGTAAATCGAGTCAGTCAATCACAGACTACGTTTCGGTAGCGGCTTAATTCTGTGTTTAAAATTCCAATGAAAAATACAAACTTTTGGGAATTTTTTCATTATAGAAAAAGCTTCCGAAAAATTCTCAAAAAAATTGTTTCATAATCTATTTGTAATGCAGATGGAAAAAAATGTGGGAAGACTCCATTGTGCGAGATATTTAAATACGTTACCAACCAAATGTGCGTTGTAAATGTTGTAATAATCTAGAAGAATATTATAAATTGATTATTTACACTTTGTACAAATAAAGGCCATATTAATTGTAATTAATGAAAATGTCAATACTTTTTAACGAGTAACTTTTCCATCTTTGATTAGATTAGAAATTAGTTCTTCTTAAAATGAACTTTCTTTTCTCTCAAGTATTATAAATCCAGTGTTTTTCGTTAAGAAAACGTCAAATGAACGATATTTTTTCAGTGTACCTTGATGATATTAAAAAAAAAATAGCATGTGATTAAACTGGGAAACTGGAGCAATCATTAAAACATTGTTTTTGTATCATTTTTTATGTGATATGTATGAATAGAGATGATATGAGTTCGATTTTCTGAAAACCATTTGTAAAATGCAATGGTAGGTAGGTAGGTACTACGTTTTCTGATATCATTATTTTGACGCAAGTTTTTTCATCCAACAGACCGTATCTCTTCACCTTCCGTCATTTACACTACAGGAGATCCTCGCAATAGACAAATTCACTTATTTTTAAACGATTTTATTTAGTTTGACCCCGTATATGTGTTTATTTGTTTCTTTGTTTGTTTTTTTGTTTGCTTCATAGTTTATATCTTCAAATCTTGCGACCGATTTTTCACCCACTTCCCGTGATCCGATTGAGTTGAAATTTTGCACACATGTGTAGCTCCGGTGACAGTACAATATTATGGTAACTAGCTGACCGGTCCAGCTTTCGTCAGGGTGTAAATCGTACTTTTGAATTTTCACCCACTTCCCGTGATCCGATTGAGTTGAAATTTTGCACACATGTGTAGCTCCGGTGACAGTACAATATTATGGTAACTAGCTGACCGGCCCGGCTTTCGTCCGGGTGTAAATCGTACTTTTGAATTTTCACCCACTTACCGTGATCCGATTAAATTGAAATTTTGCACATATGTGTATCTACTGTATAACTCCGGTGATAATACAATATTATGGTAACTAGATGACCGACCCGGCTTCCGTCAGGGTGCAAATCACATTTTTGAATTTTCACAGGCAAAAGGTCTTGCTCCGGTAACGTTTCAGTGGATCGGATAAATGTAATAAAATCAGACTAAGCAAATAAAGCACACTAAAAAATTAAAAATAAAAATAGGTAAAAAAACTTTCAAGTTAAACGGTTTTATAAATATTAAATGTACAAAAAAGAAAAAATAAAAATTAATCTAGGTTCATAAGTATAAAAGCGTGGGTCGTGACTGTAATAAATTATCGTAGAGTTTACGACTTATGAACATAAATTAAATAGGTATTATTTTTTTTCTTTTTTGTACATTAATAAAACCGTTTAACTTAAAAGTTTTTTTACCGATTTTTATTTAAAGTGAAACTTTATTAGCTTCGTTCTTTCCATTCGATTACGCATTAAGAACATCACGTCATCCAATCGAAGCGATAGACCAGAGTCCAGACCAGTACTCATCGAAAAGCAGCGACGTTATGTTCATAACTATATTGTACTTCTACATAACTAATAGATATAGTAGGAATATTCACTCGAGCAGCACATCAAATATCCTTTGACTACCAACGATAGAACCTGGATTCTTACGTTCGTCTCCATACTGACAAGGGTTCAAATTACATTACCAAAACCACGTAAACAAAATTATATACTTTCGGCGATTTCGGGTTCACTTGCACCGTGGTTTCATATTTTATGATGACACCAAGATATGCAAACGGTTTTCCAGAATTTTTGTCTGTATGTATCATCGTCAGCGAAACAATTATTAAAAATAAAGATACAGTGTAAATTTCCTAAACCTTGTATTTTATTGTTCCACAAAATGTTTTATAATAATTTACATCAAGTAAACACCCACTATATCATTATTATGTTTTATTAATTACTAGCGGCCCGGTCCGGCTTCGCAATACACTACTCCCTCGCTTCGCTCGTTCGCTGAATATTATATTTACATTACTCACTCGTTTCGCTCGTTTGCTTGAATATTATAATTACATTACTCACTCGCTTCGCTCGTTCGTTTGAATATTATAATTACATTATTCACTCGCTTCGCTCATTCGCTCCCGGCTGGTACATTACTCACTCGCTTCGCTCGTTCGCTCCCGGCTGGTACATTACCAACTCGCTTCGCTCGTTCACTTGTATATTATAATTACATTACTCACTCGCTTCGTTCGTTCGCTTGAATATTATAATTACATTACTCACTCGCTTCGCTCGTTCGCTCTCGGGTGGTATGATTTATATACAAAATCTTTGTTTTATATAAGTATACAGAGTAACAGAATAATAATCTTTGTTTTATATATACAGAATAATACATTACTCACTCGCTTCGCTCGTTCGCTCACGGGTGAATTTTTCCGATGTTTTAATAATTATTCTGTTAACCAGGGCGGAGACAAATCCAAAAAATCAAAGATCGTGAAAATCGGTCCAGCCGTTCTCGAGTTATAAATGGTGTAACTAACTAACACGACTTTCTTTTATATATACCGTGCGAGTTTTTTCAAAGCGTACATAGACTGTTTCACAATTTAAAATCGTGGTATAGACATTGTTGGTATCTATCTGGTCTGCCTGGAAACTGCACACTAAATAACGCAGAGACTTGCCGACAACTATTTCCACCAGAACACAAATTGTACATAAAAATCTTTTCTTCCACGGTGTACATTTTTTATAGAAAAAATATTAAATTAATCTCTGAACTTATAAAATTTATTATCACAACTCAATAATAATAAATTGTAAATAAAAACATTCGTTTCCATAGTGTCTAACAATATCTGTACCACGATTTCAAATTGTGAAACAGTCTATGTACGTTTTGAAAAAACTCGCACGGTATATAGATTAGTATTGCTTATTTATGGTACGATTTTGATCATTAAGCATTAAACGAGGTTCTACTGTAAACGTATAACAAATATGTGCGGCAGAACAACCTACTCGTTTTTTTCCCCTGTCCCATGTTGCCTGGGGACTCGTAATTCGTCCTGTTTAACTTGTACTCTTGTATTATTTCGCGTCGGTTTTCTCTTTTTCACTTTTTTCGTGTTTTTCATCGTCTTTTACTTCTTCTTACATTGCTGCTTTGAACAACAGTGTTTTGTTTGAAAACTTTTAAAAACACATCACTGTTCGACAATATTTTTCTTTTTGCGTTATAAAGTTGGAAATTTTCATGAAAAACTAGACGAAAGTAAACATAATTTTTTAGACTCAATTTTAAAACAAATATTGTTTTTTATCTCGATATATTTGCTTCAATCTGATTCTACAGCTGTGTCAATATTACAGTATTTCTTATTTCGTTGAAGTCTATTGCTTAACCAGCTAAATCACAAAATTGTTGGTATTACATTATCAAAAATTATTTATGACAATTCTGCCTTCACCTTTTGTAAAAGATATTTATACACTGACTGAAATATTTTGTAAATCATTTTTATAGAATGTTATTTGAGTTAAGTACGGCCAGGGGCGGATTCAGAAAAATATTTCAGGGGGGGGGTTCAAAATACTTATCTCACTAAGTCAGTTTTTTACGCGCGAAAATATAAAAAAAAATATTGAAAATATGCAACGCCCAACGCCGCCAAGATATGAATCGATGTCTTTTTCATTGCGTTGCCAAAAATTTCGGGGGGGTTTGAACCCCCTAAACTCCCTCCTGAATCCGCCACTGAGTACGGCTGTAATATACAATGAACGGGATTTGGAAAGTCAGTCAAGTTATATAATATTACTATGCAATATAAAAAAAATTATTTTATCAGCCATTGTCACAGTCGGGACTCCACTTTCGCGACGGATGAGTTACCAACAACTCACCTGACCACGAAAGTGGAAAGATATATAGAAAAATTCATTTTATCAGCCATTGTCACAATCTGGATTCAAACCCGAATTTTCCACTTTCGCGACGGATGAGTTATCAATAACTCACCTGACCACGAAAGTGAAAAGATATTATATAGAAAAATGTATTTTATCAACCATTGTCACAATCGGGATTCAAACCTGAATTTTCCACTTTTACGACGGATGAGTTATCAATAACTCACCCGACCACGAAAGTGGAAAAATATAGAAAAAAATCATTTTATCAACCATTGTCACAGTTCGAACTCAAACCCGAATTTTCCACTTTCGCGGCGGATGAGTTATCCATGACTCATCGAGAAATTTCAGGTTTGAGTCCCGACTGTAACAATGGTTGATGAAATGAATTTTCTATATTGCATAATAAAATTATTATAACTTGGTTGACTTTCCAAATTCTGGTCATTTTTTTATAGTGTAATATCGACCATGTTGTAAATACTGAAATTAAGTTGAAAATAATTAGCATTTTCATGTTTGTATTTTTATTCGAAATTTAAGTAACAATTCAGTTTCAAATCAAATCACATACCGTTTTTTATTGAGCACTTTTATGTGAATAACCTACTATTAGTTTGCTCTTAAAATACTTAATACGTACAGTTTACAATTTCCATATACAGGGTGGTGAACGTAACTGCTGCACATAGGGATTTAATCCGTAAAATCAAACTTTTGCGATTTCCTGCTTCCCTAATTATTTTAGAAAAAATATCTTCGAATAAAAGTTTTTCAGAACATAAAATTCTGCATGTAAATCATTAAACAAAATTAATTTTGCATGCTTTGTAACGGCAGAAATTTGATATGAAAATGTCAAAATTACCACAAAAACAGATAGCGATAGCCATGGAACTTGAACAAAATGATTAGAAATTATTCTGACAGCTAAAACGTCATCATTTTGTTCAAGTTCCATGGCTATCGCTATCTATTTTTGTGGTAATTTTGACATTTTCATATCAAATTTCTGCCGTTACAAAGCATGCAAAATTAATTTTGTTTAATGATTTAGATGCAGAATTTTATGTTCTAAAACTTTTATTCGAATATATTTTTCCTAAAATAATTAGGGGAGCAGGAAATCCCGAACGTTTGATTTTACAGGTTAAATTCCTTTAGCCGCAAAACTATTCAGCACCCTGTATAGTAGAGTACCTATATATCATATATGTACAAATTAGGTATTTTACAACGTATTTTTCTTTGGTAATACCCATTATTTCCTAGAACTGTTATCAAAAATAATTACATTCTATCCATTAAAAACACCGATAGTATGAAACTATATAAACTTCTTATCACTGATTTAGAGGAAAGTTGACTTAACATTTTGTTAAACCGTGCCCTAATTTGTTTTTTTTCCGTTTCATATTTTCGAACTTCTTACGCGAATTCGGGGCGTTTAACGCATTAAACGGTGTAACCATGACAACGAAAAACAAATCATTGTATCATATATTATTTTTTCTGTAAATGTAAATTTATAACATGCACGTACTTATGTAGTTTTTGCGTAAGGAAGTTTATTTTTTGTTAAAACAAGCGTTTCGCAACCTTTTTGACGTGCGACCCAACATATTTTTTTGAAATAGCTATGAGAGCCAATTGTTTATTTTGCCGAGAGTGTAGCGGCGCTGTTGTTTACATGGCGTTGCTATGGTTCCTCTATTACAAGTCCCCAGTTCCCGAGTTCTAGCCCGAGAGCTGGTAAAAGTGTCAATTGGATTTTCAATTTATTATTAAAAAAAAAAAATAATGAATTGAAAATATGAATTGGTGCTAGGCCCAAATAACCTTAGCTGTTGGTGGTCTTTAAAATACAATTACAATTGTTTATTTTATGATATAAAATAAAAAAGGTAGTATACCGTCAGCTTGCTACTGTATGTAATACTCGGATTAACTTACGGTACAATGGACATGCAGAATTTTAGCGATCCATTTCCGGGAGAAGTGCATACATGTCACGTTAAATTTCAAGGATAAACTGGTAATAATTTATCCTCGTTGATGAATAATAAAAACTAAATAGTATATTAAGAGGTCGACTTTCTCCTAAGCGCTGCAATTTTATCGAATACACTCACCTTTAAACAGTCACAAACGACCTTGTGTCGTGTCACGTCATCTGTTTGGGAAGGGAAATGGGAACGGCTATCCCATTTACACTAAATATCTGTAATTATAATGTGTATTGTTTGTCAATGCTTTATTCGAAGTGCCATCAAATTATGTTAAATACCTGTTACTGAAGTAATTTTCAAATTTAAAAAGCCATAAGGAAAAAACAATTATCTGGCGATAAGAATTTGTACTTTAAATAGTTTTACGTTAAAGATTTTAATCTTTTAAATTATAAGCCGATTAATGACCACTTAAAATTCAAAAATATATAATTTCACTGATAATATTTTTATAGTCATTTGTGGTCTACATAATTATTTAAATATTTTTAGACTTCAAAATTACAAAATAATTTTTAATATGAAAAAGGTCAGTAGAATTTGCCAGGAAATCTTTATATAGTTTGACCAACGAAAGAACCCCGGTCAAGAGAGTGAGAGACCTTATTTCGAAGCACGCTCTGCTACCAAATTTTATTTCTTATTCCGTAAGTGAATGTAACTTGAAAGTATGGTGATATGGTCAAAAATATCCTATCACCATACTTCCAAGTTACATTCACTTACGGAACACGAAATAAAAATTGGTAGCAGAGCGTGGTTCATCCATATACATCATTTCCTTAGGGAAGTAAAATGCTTTGACATGTTGAACTTTTAACACACAATACATTATAATCAACGCAGTATTGAAATTTTTGGACCCGGCTGGATGTTATTCCTTGCACTCTTATTTTTTCCAGACGCCATTGTGGGATGTTTCTATCATTGACACAGAATCACTCATAAGGCCGTGCCAACGATGCACATTTCTCGCATTGCTCATTTTAACACACGCCTTGTCCTTGTCACGTAGAATGCCATGCGCGTTTCACGTATCCTTCTCTTTGTGCATATTAAGCGCGTGTATTTAATAGGGGTGTAAGAATATTGCATTTTCTTTTTCCGAATCGTGTCGAATCAAGTACAGGATCGTCTCTTGATGTTACAGTCAATGCTTTCCCTCCTGCGCCTTAGTGCTGCAAATCTTGACTTGACTTCCTTCTTGCTTCACGTGCATGTGCATGACCTGTAGCTATTCATTTTCAAGATAGAGTGACCTGTGTGCGTGATCAGCTCGTGTCCTTTGTTTCTTAAGTTGTGATCGATCGATCGAGAGAATTTCAAATTTTGCAAATGTAATGGACCGTATTTACCTATTTATTTTGTTGTAAGCTGTAGGAAAGTGACACTGTTGGAATGTATTTTTTCAAATTACTCTATCTTGGAAATGAATAACTATATCTAAGTATGTGTCTTTAAATATTTTTACTCCTGGAAACTGCATACATGTAGATTATAAACACTCGACAATTGAGGTCATTGGCGTCTGATAACTTGGTCATATTTCCGGATGAGAGTACTTTTTGAATTTTTAATCGGCTCTGTCGTGTGTCGTTACCTCCTTTCGCGATCACAAATTTAGAAAGGCTACTTTTTGACAGGTATTTGATTTTTCGAGTACTCGTACAGCCCTCGTATTTATTACACAAATGTCTTGTATATAATTTCTAGCCGGGTGGTCAGAGTAAGATCTGCATATTAAAGCGACCATGACACTGCTGTTTCACAACATTTATGGCCGGTATTATAAAGGAAAATTAACATTTTAACTGGCAACTTAATTTATCCGGCAGATTTTGAAAACTTGATTCTTGATTTAGTTGTCATGGTTTTTCGAATAACAGTTGAATTTCCCTAAGTCGAACCTCCATAACTCAAATTATTCTCTAAGTCAAATTTTTACCATGAATCTTGATGTGATGTATTTTTTACTCTCAATTTTTGACATTGGACTTAGAGAAGTTCAATAGCCGACGTTTCGTGAACATTGTAGTTCATTTCTTCGGAACAGGTATATATGAGAAGTTCTACATATTGTGATGATTCTCTTGTTTAGTTACCGTGGAAATTTAACCTGTCTAGAAAACTATGCAACACGTATCAAAATGAAATCTTAACTGAAACTTAAGAAATTATTTTTTGTATTCTATTGTTATAACAAGATTTTCCGTTACTTTACCTTGAAATTATGACATATATTTCCAAGCCGGTGCGTTTAATAGACTACGGATTTGAATACTTTATTTTGCATGTTATATTGTCACTGAGGATAATTAATTGCAAGTAATTATCATTACCATTACAGTGGGTGTCTTGTTCTTGACGTGTCAATATCAGAATCAATCATGATTTACGCTTACATTAAACAACTGTTATTTTCTATTCAAATAAACCAGTAAATAGGAATAACAGAACTTCCTACAACATGGTTATGAGTCATTTTTCTATTTTTATTTTTGGTCGTAAGATAATATACGTACTATAGATAGATGGATAAATTTGAGAGTAAGAGAAATGGCCACTTCATTGTGCATCCCCGACCACGTTCTAAAGAGTCTTGGGCCCTCGTGAGAAGGCACACAGTCCATTCGTGATGGACCTGGTTAATCTTTTGGTATCCAATTGCTTGGTTCCTAACGGTTAGAGTCCTACCCTAAAAGGCAATATGAAATTGGGACATCAACCAATGGAGGCAATTTTTAATCACTGTTCCCACTTTAGTGATGACAGAGATAGATAGATAAATTTGAGAGCAAGAGAAATGCCCGCTTCATTGTGCAATGTGCATCCCCGACCACGTTCTAAAGAGTCCTGGGCCCTCGTGAGAAGGCACACAGTCCATTCGTGATGAACCTGGTTAATCTCTTGGTATCCAATTGCTTGGTCCCTAACGGTTAGAGTCCTACCCTAAAAGGCAATATGTAATTGGGACATCAACCAATGGAGGCAATTTTTAATCACTGTTCCCACTTTCGTGATGGCAGACCTGGTAGTGCTTCGTATGGCCAGACCGAGATCCTTTTTAACACTTATATTAGTTGTAGAGGCTATTATCATTCAGAATAGCTCAAAAATAAATATCAGTTATCGATTGAATCTGAGACATATATTCTTTGAAATGAGTGATTGACAATGCCATATTAAGCAATCTTCTTTCAAGTGTTAATTAATCAAGGAATTGCAATTTGTCAATTCTTTACATCAATGCAATAACCAACAGTTTCTTCGCTTCTTGACACAAGAAGCATAAATGAAACCTTATTGACTATATAGAGAAGTTAAACTAACAATGTCACTCATACATAATATTCACATTGATCTTCCATTCTCTGTAGTCTCTATAATGATGAAACACAAACCGAAATTACAAAACAAGGATTTGAACATAATACTGTAGGTATGTGTGCTTCCATCATTATTACCAATAATTGTAGATAATTTATACCTTTGTTAATTATGTACAATTATGCATAAGCGTTAGTTTGTTCGTTTGATCGTCCCAATACTCCCAATACAACGGTGATTTGAGAACCGATCAATGATCACAAAGCTCTTTGCTATCGTTAATCAATGGCGGCTCGACAGAGTAGGCACCGTATATTTAGAGCAGAAAAATAGTAATGCATTCTAGTTGAATTTTTCAATATTTTTTATCAGCTTGGCATATTAAAATTTACAATATCCTTTCTTTCCCAAATAAATCGTCGATTTTAGCGATTCTTTTCTTGAATTTACCAATTCTTCCACTCGCCACGGTTCTGCTATCTAAACATAAATTTGACACGTAATGGGACGTGGATTGGATTTGGAAGAAAAGTCGAGCCTGGTGAAAACATCTACTTCGCAAATTTTACTTTTTCTTTGTTGCAGCCTAAACTTGCAGGATGGTGATGACGTATCGCATGTAAAGAAATGTCCCTTCCTGTAGCAGCGACTTCAATTACCAATAGTTCGCCCTTATTCATCATGCCCTAAAAAAATACAGTCGTCTCTTCAAGTATTCAACTAACCGGCTCTCTTAATTATTCCTGAGCCTTGTTACATACCAAAATCCAAAAAAAAACAAATTATTATGTGACCACTAGTGCTGCCGTCTAGATCTAGACTTTCTAGACTCTTGTCTTGTCTAGATTTTCAAGACAAGACTTGCAAAAGTCTTGTCTAGAAATTTTCAAGACAAGACAAGACTTGCTTTATCTAGATCAAGACTCTTGCCAAAACTCTAGACAGTTTTCAAGAGTCTAGATAAACTAAGTAGTATATAGTATGTAAAGGTTTACTTTACCTACTACTACTAATTTAGACTCTTGAAAATAATCTAGAGTCTTGATATTAGACAAGACAAGAGTTTGTTAATCTAGACTTAGACTTAGTGAAGTCTTGATATTTGAAGACAAGACAAGACTTTGAAAGTCTTGTCTTGTAGATTTGTGCAGGAGTGGGGATATGACGATTCTTGTAATTCTGTTACTCCACAACCCCATGACTGGATTCTGTCGCCTGGACGTTCTTGAATAGTGCAGACTCCTCATCAACTAAAGCCTCCACTGAATGTAAATGCTGTCTTTGTAACGTAAAAGAGACATACAAAGACTCCGTACGCAAGGCGCTGTGTGTGAAATGTTATAATATGACAGAACAGACAGACAGAATCCTCATTATACGCATGACGTCATTCAATCACTCCCATTACATTCGTTGCATGTGGATGTAATGTGTGCCTCTATGTACTTGAGACTTTTGCCGCGGGCTATTGATAATGCAGTGTATAATACCTCGTATGAAATGACATAGCCGCAACGGCTAAAACAAACTTTTACTTTCTTGGTCCAGGTTAAAAAATTCATAGATTTCGCAATCCTTGCAACCATCGAAGACATTGGAAATGATAACAGCATATATGAAACATAATTAACTGTTTATTATACACACAATATTTATCAATGCACTGTTTAGTTTTGTCAGGAATAACCCTATTATTCTTCTGTTATATACGCGTTCACTTTTGCTTGATTACTTAACTTTTAAATGGATTTTTCTACAGTATTTATTAACATTTGCGCAGATCGTCGCAAATACTTGTCAATTAACTAGACATGATATAAAACACATTTCGAAAAAATTGCACTTGTTCAATTTTGCATGATTGCTCCTCACTTGATCGCGACACCGTTGTCTTTTGGCCTTGAACGAAAACTCGTAACTCTGCCCCCATATACGAACATAAACATTTCCAATGTTAAAAATTATTTGAGAATTTTGCCAGAAGCTATCGCTACTAATTGTAATACTTTGTAGAAAATTACGACTTAATAAGCCATAAATTGCGGTAAATTGTAAGCTAATTTTTCAATCGACAATAAGTCCAGATTGAAAAATTGGCTTACAATTTGCTTTACAATGGAAACAATTGATTGTTTAATCGTGTCACTGTAGAGTAAACTCAAACGCCGCGATAGTGGAAGATTCGGATTTGAGTCCCGACGGTGACATAGATTTAAAATCATGTTTTCTAGTATTGCATTGTAACGTTACTTCTTCGATGGGTGCTAACATAAGCTTTAATTTGTATTTAGAAAAATATATTCCATAATTAATTAATTGTAGATTATAGACGCGTCGACAACTCAGGTCATTAGCGTCTTCAACACAACAAAATATAATCCATTTGTGTATTAGAATCCGCCAGCCGGCATACACAGACCGACTGGTACGAGCTCGGGTCCCTGGGAGCGCTAATTCCCAAAGAACATTGGAATGCAATTTGCGATAGCAACCACATTCCAATGTCCCCCCTGGGGGGAAAATATATTCCATACATTTTTGTAATATGTAGATTGTAGACTTTAGGCGAAAGATGCAGTTCACAATACCTTGTACAGTACAGAATTGTCATGATAAGTGACAACTTTCTTTGGTCAGGTTGTGACCATATTTCAGTAGAAGAAATACATTTTCTACCTATATGTATATGTTTTTAAATAAATAAGACTATTCTTTTACAAAAAAACATGCAATATTGAAAATATATTAAATAGAATTACCTCACTCAATTTGGTTTTACCAGTGCTAGAGTAAGGATTTCCTAAGTCTTTTTTTTTGCATAATTGTATGATTTTGACGCAATACAGACATCGTATTGTTAATTGGTAGGAGGCTGTAAATTAATTAATTGTAGATTATAGACGCGTCGACAACTCAGGTCATTAGCGTCTTCAATACAACAAACAATCCATTTGTGGATTAAAATCCAGCCGGCATACACAAACCGACTGGTACGAGCTCGGGTCCCTGGGAGCGCTAATTCCCAAAGAACATTGGAGTGCAATTTGCGATAGCAACCACATTCCAATGTCCCCCCTGGGGGGTAGGAGGCTGTAACTTATATAAATTAATTAATTACAATTAATTTTTTGAAAAACATCCCGTATGTGCACTGATCTCAATATAGCTTTTTAATATATTTTTCTTTTTTGTTTTTATGTCGACAATGTTTATATATCATATAGGCAATAGGTACATATTTTTTACAGGTTATTTCAGCACATACTAGGTTTTACACTTATGCCTCATTAAAAATACATACATGACTCTGTAGACTGTACTGTACTACAAATATTATAATGCGTCTAGCATTCATTGCTGTACTAAGTGCTGTACTTGATTTAGTTGTTATCTCTTCACTTTAACCATAAAGCACATGCATGTGTATGTGATATTTGTATGTACATACTTATATGTGCGCGATATTTGTCTAGTCTAGTCAATAATACGTATATTTACATGTCTAGATAAAGCATTGGTCGAATTGAAAGGAGGTACACCTACTATACATACATTGAAGTTTTATATTAAATTTTGAGAATAAAGGTTTGTTTACACGCTTGCTTTACTTTTTCGCTCACTGCTCATCCCTCTTTTGTCGTAGCGTAATAATATAATAGCCTATGTCAGAGGTCGGAAACCTGCGGCTCGCGATCCGCATGCGGCTCTTATGATGTCAAGATGCGGCTCCCCAGTTTCATGCGCAAATATTAATAATTATATTATTTTATTTTCAAAACTCATAAAAAATATTATACTGCAAAAAAGACTTTAAACAGGATAAAAACACTCAACAGAGAACAGTGAGAATAGGTGGAATAGAGAGTATACGGACAGCTGACATTTTTTAAATGTGGCAACACTGTTCTGTTTGTTTAGTTATTGGTGCACTGTGTCGTCAACGGTCGCAGTCAGAACTTTTTTTTTTATATACCTAATCCTAATCAAATACTATAATATTGAAATAAAAATGTTAGTGGCTCTTTAAAAACTGGGAAATTTTGTAAATTGTAACTTTTGGCTCTTCCGTCTCAAAAGGTTGCCGACCCCTGGCCTATGTCACTTCAGTCAGGAATAAGTAGGTTTTTAAACAGTGAATACTTTTTTTCAAATCGGGTTGGTAGTTTCTGAGATTACCACCAACAAACAAACATACATACTTTTCCTCGTTATAATAGATATTATTAGTGTAGATAAAATGACATTGCCACATCTGAATCTCAAATTTTAAAAAATGAATTTTTCTGGTATTGGTGGTATTGGTGTTCCTAACAGGAATGCTGACATAAGCATTCATTTGTATTTATTTTTGAGGACAGTGTGGTCTAGTGATTAGCGTGCCGGCCTCTAGATCAGACTGTCGTGGGTTCGAATCCCACCTCCGCTCATGGATGTTTTGTAATGTCATTTTAGTTTTAAGAAATTTGTTATTTGATGTAATTAAAAGACGCTAATGAGCTAAGATGTCGACGCGTCTATAATCTACAATAAATAAAAATGTACTATTTATTTTTAAGCTATTGTTTTTCCCCGGGGGACTTAAATGCGTCATTGTATATCGACTGGAAACAGTTTATTAACGTTGTTTTTGCCTTAAAAGTGTTCAAACGATTCTGCGAAATTGTTCTCAGGCACATGTGGACGAGACACGAACATTGTTAGTGAGATTCAAATAGATTAACTGTAATAGGATTAAGTTCCGTGAATCCTGTAGGTACACTGCAGAATAATGGTAACATTCTAATCTTTATAGTCTTGTTGAGGACCACGTACGTTCATTTAACATAATTATACTCCACCTATAATAGAGACCATCGTACAATACATACATGTTCTCTATGACGGCCTACTGGAGGTCTTCTAGTAAAAATACAGTCGAGTCTTTCTTTTAACCCATTTTAGACGAAAACAATTTTTAAGTGAAACTTTTTAACCTCATTTTTTAGGGTTCCGTACCTTAGATTGAAATAAATATTAGTAAAAAAAACTTTTTAGAGACAAGCTTTTATTTAAATGCACTAAAAAGGAAAAAATAATTTTTGACAATTATGAACCTAAATTATTAAAAATTATTTTTTCCTAATTTTAGTGCATTTAAATAAAAGCTTGTCTCCAAAAAGTTTTTTTTACTAATATTTATTTTGTTCATTTTAGTCTTTCAAAATTTTACCCCCCTTTGACACCCATAGGCTACGACCGAACTGTACCTATAGCTTTGCTCACTTACAACGGCGAAGAGTCCGCGAACCCCCTTGGATATACTCACGGACCCCAATTTAGGAAACACTGGTATATATGACTTATAGACAAGAGAGTACACAACACATTTTATGTTAGTAGTTGGTATGCACTCCGTGTAGAATTTGACGCGAGACGAACGCGCGCTGCGGGATTCCGCCCCCGCCGGCCTTCTCTACTGCATTGATGTAGTGTCTGTACTGGTGGTCACATAATAGACGGAACTTTCCGTCATCGTCCAGGGAAAAATGTTTGTAAAATTATGCCGACATGAGCCTGGATATCTTCTTATATACCCTTTAAGACTTAAACGGCTCTTTGTTTAATAATTGGACCTGAAGTTTAAGGTCCAATTACTTTGTTCATCTTGCTCCTCATGGCCTGACGGCTAGACTCTTCTCAAATTTGTTGTCCGTAACGTATAGGACACGAACGAGACCTTAAGTTCACACACTCCTTGTCTGGTAGTAAAATAATTGATATCTAGAAAGAAACTGCCAACAAAAAAAACTTTTTAACAAAAAAAAAACCTCCTTCAAAAAGGCACTAAAAAGAGGAAAATAATGAAATTTTGAAGTCTGTGCCAATTAAAATATGAAGTTGGTTAAAAAGAAGATATTAATCACTATACTATACTTTTTAACCGACTTCATATTTTAATTGGCACAGACCTCAAAATTTCATTATTTTCCTCTTTTTAGTGCCTTTTTGAAGGAGGTTTTTTTTTGTTACAAAGTTTTTTATTTTTTACTTTTTAGTGTCGAAAAGTAACATTTACCTTAAAGAATCACACGCCGTTACTTACTTTTATTAAAATCAGCCGAACTACTGAACCGATTTTGATGAAATTTCTATGGGACCAATCTGAAAGTATATATGCTTTCAAATAAAAAAAAAATTTCAATATCGGTTCATAAACGACGAAGTTATCCGCGAACATACATAAAACATAAAAAATAGATACGGTCGAATTGAGAAACCTCCTTTTTTTGAAGTCGGTTAAAAATGACAATGATTAAAATTTTGAACCGTGATAAAATTTTTGGCTATGGTGAAAAAATAAAACTGCAATAACTCCCCTAATTATGTAGAAATTTGACAGATATCGCCTTAACGTACGTCTATTATTACAACGCAACATGTCTACACAGAAATTAGTGCCATCTATCAATGAAAAATAAAACTTATCGCAAAAGTCCGTCTCTCCTCGTGGTCCAACTCTCCTCGACTTGCCCCGCTAGGCCTTTGGAGCAATGTGGCGTTTTTTGCAAAGTGAAAAGGGGATGCAGGGGGGAGTTCTCAAAAAAACATACGCGGAAGGGTGTTTGTGCGATGGCGTTTTTCGCGGGGTGAAGATCCAGTGAATTATTCCAAGACAGATCACGTGCTTCTCATGACGGCTAGATACTTGTACAAATTTGTACATATCAATACCTACCATTGCAGTCTGCTTGTAGCCAAGAATCAAACCGAATACCTCATTGAACTGAAATTTCTTATGCGGCGCCACTACCTCGACGATTTGAAGGGTAAAATCATGAAACGAGGGTACATGTACAATGTACATGTATAGGTACCTAAACCTTATATTATAAAATTATAACAGACCTCGGTCTGTAATTAGTTTTCTTGCGGGATTTTTGATTAATAATTGACAGCGATGTTGGTCGGTTACATCTTTGTTGTGACCACGATTGCAGTCGACCAACTCGGTAGTGACAACGTTAAGAGAATGCATAATGCTGCTGCATGCTTATAGTGAAGACTTGTGATTTATCGACAGGAAATGGACACAACATGACGCGAGTTGCTCTCTCGTATAATCAGCATTTGTCTTTGTCACCTCACGTCATGTTGGTCTCACTTCAGAATGGTTACAGTAAGCTGTTATCAAAATCTCTTCTGTTCACTGCTATGCATTGGATCATTATCTTCGACTAAACATTGATTTATTTATTTACTATAGCGACCCGGTCTGGCTTCGCTCGAGTGCTATGAATTAATTCCGAGTTAATCTTAATAGTTAACCGTTGTATGGAAAATTGTTTAAATATTCACTGTACTATTTTTTCTAGGTAATCCCATACATATTAGCCCATAGCCTACTGCAAAATTGTAATTGTTCTCAATGCCATTTTCTCTATGTTCGGTAAAACGTGGGTAAAACCGTTTATACAGGGTGCTGAATTGTTTTGCGTGTAATAGGGATTTAACCCGTAAAATCAAACTTTTGCGATTTCCTGCTTCTCTAATTATTTTAGGAAAAATATCTTCAAATAAAGGTTTTAGAACATAAAATTCTGCAGCTAAATCATTAAACAAAATTAATTTTGCATGCTTTGTAACGGCAGAAATTTGATATGAAAATGTCAAAATTACCTCAAAAACAGATAGCGATGCCCATGGAACTTGAACAAAATGATGACGTTTTAGCTATCAGAATAATTTCTAATCATTTTGTTCAAGTTCCATGGCTATCGCAATCTGTTTTTGAGGTAATTTTGACATTTTATATCAAATTTCTACCATTACAAAGCATGCAAAATTAATTTTGTTTAATGATTAAATGCAGAATTTTATGTTCTAAAACTTTTATTCCAAGATATTTTTCCTAAAATAATCAGGGAACCAGGAAATCGCAAAAGTTTGTTTTTACGGGTTAAATCCCTATATGTATATTACCCGCAAAGCAATTCAGCACCCTGTATATCTACTGATATAATAATTTTTGCGTGTGATCAAGTTTTTCTAAATTACTATTAACAATTAGAATTCTTTAAAATTTAATTTGTCGTAGAATGTCGCATGCAATTCGCTGTTATATAATTTATTTTAAGTTTTGTGTGAATTCGTTACCTAATTTATTGAACAGTGATAAAATATTTGTGGGTATTAATAATCAATCTTCTACCACAGGTGAGATTGCGATACGGGTATTTAATTTATTCAGCACGCTACGGGAATTTTATTTTACAGACTATATATAAATTTTAATCTGGTGTTTGAAAACCATAAATTTTAATCTACTGTGTGAAAAAAATCCCTGTACATTATTCTACAATCTACAGCGGAACCTCGTGCGGAATGAATACTGATTTCGTGGCTTGCAATTGGTCAGTATTTTTATTTTGAGATTCAGCGTTTCCGGTCGTTCGATCATGCTTTGATTTTTTTTAATATTTTGAAAAATACTAGTATCTAGTTCCCGACTTTACGAGGTACTTAGCCCATTCGTAAAGCGAAACCTCATGAAACGTGAATTTATTGAAAAATATTTTTGACTTTTAACATTTGAAATGTTTATGTTCGTATATGGGGGCAGAGTTACGAGTTTTCGTTCAAGGCCAAAAGACAACGGTGTCGCGATCAAGTGAGGAGCAATCATGCAAAATTGAACAAGTGCAATTTTTTCGAAATGTGTTTTATATCATGTCTAGTTAATTGAGAGGTATTTGCGACGATTTGCGGTGTTATTTTTGAGCAAATGTTAATAAATACTGTAGAAAAATCCATTTAAAAGTTAAGTAATCAAGCAAAAGTGAACGCGTATATAACAGAAGAATAATAGGGTTATTCCTGACAAAACTAAACAGTGCATTGATAAATATTGTGTGTATAATAAACAGTTAATTATGTTACATATATGCTGTTATCATTTCCAATGTCCTCGATGGTTGCAAGGATTGCGAAATCAGTGAATTTTTTTTTATACTAAAACAGTGAGTCACCGGTATTCTCAGGATACGTGTAGCATTCAGGTTAGAATACTGAAGAGCTTCATTTAACCTCAGCTGACCAAGAAGGGTTGAATATGTATATGGAAGTTGAGCTTTGCGTCACTTTGACATTTCACCGAGTTACTCTTATAAATTTTTAAGGAGCACCAATGACAATATTTACACATTGAAAATTATCATTCGATCGGAATCACTCCTATATCTACCTATCGTATATATAGGCCTATAAAGAAGTTGAATCAATTCAACTTTACTTATATAGATACACACAGTACTAATGTTGTACAACCCGTTATCTTGTGTTGGTGCATAGGCCACTGCGCGTGCGCCAATATATTACTATACGTCACACTCATAGCTATAGTTATACTTTTAACATGAGCATGGCGGTGACGTGACGCGAACCCATAAGTTTTTCCCCTCCCAGAAATCGTCTAACGCGCCTATAGAAGCAGAGCTTCAAAAGTATGAATAACATATGAATCGTTGCTTATAATAATTGGCAGTGTTTATTATCCAGAAATCGACTTTCCCATGATCCACTAACTATTATTTAAACATTAGTTTACCCGTGTAATGTGTATGCAAGATCATTTTTTTTGATTAGATTCTGCTGTAAAAATCAAATAGTCACATATTAATTTCGGTTAAATGGACGAATACAAAAATGTGTTTTAATTAAGAGGTAACGACGGGCACACGATGGAATCCGAAAGCTTAGAATATATATCGATAATACCCAATAAGCATCCAAATTTATGCTAAAAGATCAACCCACCTGTTTGTTTTCATAGATACCTAAGCCAATATTTTGTTTGTGATAAATTTAAAAAATTTTATTTGCCATTCATGGAACAATACCTACAACGAAGTAGCAGAGATTAATAATTGTAGGTAGAATTTAATAATTATAGCTGAGGACTTAATTAAAAATGCAAGTATTGTTCTCCGCTAATAGGTAATTAAAATGTCTGCAAATCGTCAATAAAAAAAACTTTTTAAAAACAAGCTCTATTAATATAACACAAAAAAAAGTTGTCAAATACCCTATTGTAGTCTTGGCTTATTCTGATCCCATTCATTTTGTCCCAATGCTAAATTCCCTATGTAGGTATACTTCGGCCTGGGACACGGTGGTCAATAAAATGGGTGTCACGTCATTTAAGGATAATAGTATAATGTTGATATACGTAATATTCAGATATGACGTGCGATAACAATTCTATAATAAACGAATTAGGTTTTGTGTGTGATTACGTGTACATAAAAGTTTTCGTCGTCGATTTATTACTGGATAATTTAATCGTTTGCTAGTTTTCTTCACCACATGCACTACGATATCGTGTCAATTATATAATATCATAATATATTAAAGTGTTATGCTTACAACGGTATAACAAACAAGATTTGATCGGTTTCCGTTACAGGGTTCATATTTGATTACTTTTTTAAGGGAAAAAACATTACTTATACACTGCGTTTCCTTGTAAAAACATTACTGCTATTTGCGTATCTAAAGCCGAGGCCACACTCGTGTTCAGCCTGGCCCAAAACGTTCCAAGGTGGATCATGGGCGAGTATAGTATGTGGTCACTCCATCATTGGCAATGATCGTCAAATGTTGGATTTATTTATTGTAGATTATAGACGCGTCGACAACTCAGGTCATTAGCGTCTTCAACACAACAAATAATCCATTTGTGTATTAGAATTTCCGCCAGCCGGCATACACAAACCGACTGGTACGAGCTCGGGTCCCTGGGAGCGCTAATTCCCAAAGAACATTGCAATGCAATTGCGTTAACAACTACATCCCAATGTCCCCCCTGGGGGGCCAAATGTTGGAGGCTCGATGGTATTGGAAGGCTGGTCGAAGAGAACGATCAGAACCTTCCAGCCCCCAACCGTCAAGAAACATTGGATCAGTCGGATAAAAATAAAATAATTCATAAATGTTTAAAACAAAAAAAAATAATTTTAGTGAGTCTACACAAAATGATTGTATCAAAAGTTAAATTTTCTCATGTATGATATTTTAATATGAAACGCGTAATTTATTTTTAACATTTCCAATTAAACTTTTGTGTACAAATGAAATGTTTAGATAACGAACCCTGGCAGTTAAGGGTTAAATGCGTGGAAATGTACTCGGTCCGTTAAATTGTTACGAGTCTTTGTACGCTACGGTCGCTGGTCGGTCAGGTGTGTTTTTTTTTGTAAGAGACGAATTGTTACTTATTATTATCATGTTGGCCATCTCTCAGGTAGACCCACCGCGTGTTTTTGTGTTGTTATCCCCCCTGTGGTCATAAGGCAAAATTGCTTATGGTAAAATAAAATTAAAGACGACATTGACGGTTTTTTATAAGTTTACTGGATAATAAAAAATACTCGCTGATTCCAATAAACAAAGAATAAAATTAAATCCACATTTTGGATTTGGTTTTGCTGAATAGGCAAATAAAAAGTTATTTTATTGTTTCTAAATTTATTTTGCGTTTTTTGAAAAAGTAGCCTAACTTCCTGTTTACCATATTTAACATTAAAAAAATGGTCAGCTTAACTGAATTGTGTATCATTTTCTAACATTTATTGCATAACGTGAAGTGAGACAAATGTATGTTTTTACAACAATTTATTGTGATACAGAATAACACTAAAAAATACTATATTTAAGGATGCGAATTAAAAAAAATTCGACTGATGACCAGTCCTATACTTCCCACCTAGTAAATATTTGCAAAAAATAAACACTCTTTTTTTTATTCTTTGACTAGGCCCAAATAACCTTAGCTGTTGGTGGTCTTTAAAACACAATTTAATTTTTATTCTTTGACAAAAGCATGGCCCTCTTTTTTCTTTGGTGATCTACTGATGGCTATAGCTTAATATAGCAAAAATCATGGTTACCTTGATTTACGTACAATTTTTATTTTTTGTTAGTAAAATATTTTTTTTCTCGAAAACTATACATTTTAGAGAAAAAAAAATATATGTACATTTTTTTCATATTATAACATCTAGAATTCATTTATATTTTTTTTACCTATGTTAATACGTGACATTGAGAACGTTTTTTTGAATATCTCAGGATCCACTGAACCGATTTGACTCAAAATCTAATCAGATCTGAGTTAAAGGCTGATAAACACAATAGAACAATCGGCATGCCCGTATGTTGTTCCGTTCTTAAGATATCGAAGGCGAAAAATTGACCACATACACACACACACACACATACAGACATCAGTCAGAAAATGATCTTAAACGATTGCTAGGGTCTCAAAACGTGAAGATCTGTTAAAATCTCGAAATATTTTTTTCGGACTAAATCCATTACTTCCCTACCATAGTAGAGGTGGGAAGTAAAAAATGGGCGTGTGCTTATGACCACACGACAAAAGTGAAAACTTCAGATTTTCTAATTTTTGGTGTCATCTATTATAGCGCATTTATGAACTAAAAATAATTTATTACTAAAATACTAAAATTGTATTTTTAATTAATTACCACCTTGGTTTCAAAAAAATTATAATTATTGTCAAAGAAAGAATATAACGAAAATAAAAAAAATATATACCTATATAAATAAATATCATGTAGAATTTAGAAAAAAAACGCCAAAAATTCTACGCTGCCATAAGGTCTCGAACCCAGGTCCCTATGCATATAGAACGCAAACGCACTACTACACACCGTCTTTATGATATAGCTATGTCAGCCGCGTCACATTTTTACGAACGGTTTCCTTTTTTTAACTATCCAGGAAAAGAGCACCTAACGCGCCTAAGGAAGTTGTCACTTTAAAAATCGATTTAATCCACTTTGTGTTGTGACTACAGATCCTTTCGTCTGTTTGTCTGTCTGTAGGTACGATTCTGTTGTCCGCCCAGCAGTCCAGCCTGTTAGTCTGTTGGGCCCTGTATTTTGTTCTCTGGCCGTTGTTCATTCTGTTGGAATGTTGTACAATCATAATAGCCGTGCCGGGGCTCTGACCACGTTCTCTCATCTTTTCAAATATATAATATATATTACTTTATATACAGCTTTTCGTTTTCATTTTAAACAGGGTTGACCAATTCATGGACAGTTTATAATAGATTGAGAGCCTACCGTCAAATAAACACACACAAATTTGACCGTTGTTAGCATTGGGGCAGGTAAATAGGGCCCCACGATTATTATTGATGTGAAACAGCCGCGTGAGGGGAAATATGCAACGAAATTTCTGGTCCGCTCCTTCGCTGCTGTTCTCCCCACCACTGCGGCACCTTTCTCTCGGCTTCCGCCCGCTCGGGCACGGGAAGAGAGAGAGTATACATACGAACGTACTGTAAAGCAAAAGTATATGTATACACGTGTAGGTATGTAATATAGATACTTCGCTGTGTATTTAGTTGCGTTTCTGGCTCAGGCGTACTCAAACGCCGCAACCGCGTGTGTTATAGTGCAGTATATAGGATTACGTCAGCATAACAGTTAGTTGCTGCTTTTGAAAAAATATATACTACTACATAGAGAATACCACCGAGTTCAAGTAACGTTTCCTTTGATGTTTCACATCTGTCGGGGATCCCGAGACCCACACCCATTTTTTTTAATTTGCCGTATCATGAAATGCTCAGGTCACTTCCGGTCTTCTTATGTCATCGACTACATAAATAAAATTAACCACAAAATGTCAGTCTCCCGACGCTATTTTTAAAGCTAAAGGGTTCAGGTAAACGCCAAATGAAGTCCAAGAATCACACTGTATGATCTGTAGTGTGATTCTCGGTCCGTCATTTGACGTTTAAACGAACCCTTTAGCTGTAAAAATAGCGTCGGGAGAGCGGGAACCGTTTTATAGGCTAGGGGAAAGGATTTGAGAAGGGTGCAGGGGGTAAATTCCGCTATCGAATACTATTAACAATATCATGCATTCTGTTATGATACCTCATTGTTTTTATTGAACTGTACACCCCTTGATTTATAGGTCGGTATATTTACCTCAGCTGTATATCTTTTGTTATGAGATTCTGATATTAATCATTTTTGAGAAAGAATTCAAAGACCGGCAATAAATGTTTTATTGGTGTTATATATTTTCTGAAATAATGAGATTGGGTAATAACTAATAATAATTTAACACCATCTTAATATTATTATTTGTGCCCAGAGAATGTTTATGAGGGATGTCGTGTACATTTTGTGGTCGCATGCATATTGTGTTGTTGTTTTTTTTATTTATGTCCTGTATAAAACACAATAGTGTACACGCGTGTAGGGAACTGTGACATAATTCATTTTGATTTTCCTGTAATATCTAGAACTTTTCATCGTTCCGTCCGTGAAAATGGTGTCTGAAAGCCTTTAATGGCATACTTGGATACTCACAAAATGCTTTAACCATCTAGCTATACAACAGTGTTGGGAGAAACTTATTTTTTGGGAACAGTTATGTTATTTGAATATAACATTTTGCCAGTAATTGTTAAATATAACAGTTACGTTGTTTAATAAAAATGTAGGTTTACTAAAAGATTTGGTTACTGCTTTTTGTAATTATTACAACAAAACAGTAACCAGATCTGGTGTATTCAAATAGATTTGGTTTTTCGTATTATTTAAAATAATAGTGAAAAGCAAAAAAATTATGTCTGTATCGCGGGTACAGACAGATAACCTGAATACCGTTTAACAAGAATAATTGTATTCGTTGTCATGGAAAAAAATACATCCACTTTTATTTATCTTATAAAATCAAATTTTTGTAAAATATAATACTTAGGTAATTAAAATACTAATTTGTAGGTAGGTATAAAATAATTTTTTTATATTAGGTATTTTTAAATTGCTATCCACTTCCTAAGTACTAGATATATATTTTCATTATTAAAAAATAAATAAATATTATATTCCTTGGGGATTCGAACCTGGGACTTGGCGTTTGTGCCTGTCGGTAGACTCGTACTTTCCCGCACGACCATCTGACTTACTGTGTCTGAGACCTTAACATGCATACTGTGTTTTGTTTCACATGTCAACCACTTTCGAATATTTCCGTTACATCTAATATTTCTAAAATGCCACCCCAGTATGAGACATTAGACATTATTTACGTCACGTTAAAACAAATATTTCGTGATTTCCCGATAGGATTTAAATCACAATTTTGCAGTGTAATTCTAAAGTAAATTATAGACGCTCGACAACTGAGGTCATTAGCGCTAGTATAATTCTACCTGCAGTACCTACTGTTTAAGGACATCACAGGTACTCATGTATTAACGCATTTTTAATCCGTCTTTGTTTTCTTTTCCAGGTGAGTAAACAAACAAAAGCTTTTTGCGAATCACAACCAATCCAGCGCAGCCTGATTACGAATTTACATACACGTAAAGATGTGTTTACAACAGAATATATTATGTAAGTACGTAACGTAAATTATTGTAAGAACCGTGAAAATTAAGATCCCAATGGACTTGAGAATAACCGAGCGTGTATAGATTTCATTATTCATACGGCGTTTGAATTTTTGAATCCCCGAGCTGGGCGCCAAAACCGAGTATTATACAAACAACAATAAATTTATTATTATTACGCTTTCTTCAATAAAAACTATAATCAATATTATTTGTTGTAAACTGGAAACGAATGACTCATTCAGAGCTAACATTTACATTTATTATTGTATTGACATAATTATAAAAATAATGTCAGTAAGTATAATAAGTCCTATTACATCCTATATTTATATTATTAATTATCTAACGTTTTATTATCATTGTGATACAGATAAAAAACTGGTATCGGTGTTAAGTGTTAACCTATGTTTACCTTGTTTTATCTATCCATATGAATTTACTGGGTCATTTTTGAGCACCTACGCAATAATTGTCGGTCTTTTAAATTATCGGGTTTATCGAAGTACCTATATACAAAAATCGGTTTAAGTACCTACATCAAATTCCTACTAGACCTCGCGCGGCGAAAGATGAAGCCACCGCGTCATTTCATGTTTCTAGGCCAAATAGTTGCGAACGGGGGATACATTATTTTACCAAAACTGACCAAATTACGGGATTCCACTTCGGACTTAACTATAAATTTGAAAACATTCTAGCCCCGCGATGAGACCTACATTTTTATAAACATCCCACATGGCTTTATTAAAAAATTAAATTTTTTACCCCATTTTTTTTGGTAGGTACGAGCCTTTAAAATGTATCTGAGTTTGGACCATCAAATTGCATAACGTTTAGACTGTGACAGACGAACAAACAGAATAATAAGAAAAATAGGGTTTGATCCTTCGAGTATACTAAACCTTAAATATTGAAATGCCAAATTACATAAGCAATACAGTAGTACATTTATTCACTTATTAGCTTCTACCGACAACGAAAAAGATTATCTACTTTAATAAATAAAACACACAAAAACTGGCTATAGCTGTCCAACTTTATTTTTAAGTATTGGTCTGTTATAAGAAACCCTTTTCAAGCAATTATAGCCAGTTTTTGTGTGTTTTATTTATTAAAGTAGTTTTTCTGGACCAGCCTGTATATTATACGTATGTAAATGAACCAACTACGCATTTTCTCATTCGATGTACCAATTACACAATTAACAAAGTTAAATATACCTGCGACGTATATAATATTCAATATGTAGCAAGAGATTAGTATATTAAAGTTTTTACGGCTTCCTGATTTAAAATTCAGTAGAATTATGACGCAAACCATTTGTTTCTGTATTTACTATTTATGTTATTGTTTTGACCGTAGTATTGTTAATTCCATGTCGAATTCATCCGCGAACATATTATATATCTACTATTTCAAAACTATGTTTGATTTGCAATTATTGCAAACACTACAAATTTAAATTAGGTATAATAGAAATTTCCTCATGAGATCTAAACCTTCTCTACCGTTAAAAATAAATTAAAATTTTTCCTAGTTAGATGTCATGTACTTATTTGTTATCATATATACATTATTTTTTCCGACTTGCATTTTTTTAAGGTCACCAATTATCAAGGTTATTTGGACCTAATACCACTTGGCACTTCAGATTTTCAATTTATTATTATTATTTTTTCTGGATGAGGCGATTTGTCTGCGTCGAGACAATTTGTCGTTGTCTCACTTCGCAGTCGATAGTTCCTAATGGCTACCTTTCTGCGACTTGAATCGTATTATTTAATTTCAAGCTAATATAAATAAGTATAAATTTAATGCTTGGTCACAAACAACCGTATATTTATTATGTATAGCTTAAATCTTGTTAAATTGATTTATTTCTGTAATTTGGAAACAACAAACCGACGGTAATCTAATAAAATTTATAGTGATTATATTTCATACTGTTTAATTTTAATCTTGACGTTTTATTACAAACTAGAGTAGTCCGTAGGAAAGTCGCCCTTTATTGCAGAGGTGAACTGTTGATCATCCATAACAAACTTCCAGTAGGTACTTAGGTTCTGATCCGAGAAATAGTGAAAGTATCCTTTGGATTATCTATATATTTGACGAATTGGTACTGAGCCCAGAAATCCCTCCAGTTGATGGTTTTAAATAACTGTGTTAAGTAAGGAATAATCATTTGAAGGTGTTGCAAATTTGAGTTCTATTTGAGGAATTTAAATTTAGATTAATCTTAATTTTTACTTCCCACCTCTACTATGGTAGGGAAGTAATGGATTCAGTCCGAAAACAATATTTCGAGATTTTAACAGATTTTCACGTTTTGAGACCCTAGCAATCGTTTAAGATCATTTTCTGACTGATGTCTGTATGTGTGTGTGTATGTGTGTATGTGTGTATGTGTGTGTGTATGTGGTCAATTTTTCGCCTTCGATATCTTAAGAACGGAACAACATACGGGCATGCCGATTGTTCTATTGTGTTTATCAGCCTTTAACTTAGATCTGATTAGATTTTGAGTCAAATCGGTTCAGTGGATCCTGAGATATTCAAAAAAACGTCCTCAATGTCACGTATTAACATAGGTAAAAAAAAATATAAATGAATTCTAGATGTTATAATATGAAAAAAATGTAAATATTTTTTTTCTCTAAAATGTATAGTTTTCGAGAAAAAAAATATTTTACTAAAAAAAATAAAAATTGTACGTAAATCAAGGTAACCATGATTTTTGCTATATTAAGCTAGCCATCAATAGATCACCAAACAAAAAAGAGGGCCATGCTTTTTTCAAAGAATAAAAATTAAATTGTGTTTTAAAGACCACCAACAGCTAAGGTTATTTGGGCCTAGTCAAAGAATAAAAAAAAGAGTGTTTATTTTTTGCAAATATTTACTAGGTGGGAAGTATAGGACTGGTCATCAGTCGAATTTTTTTTATTTTCATTCCTATAAAAGTAAGAATATTTTTATTGACATCACGTACCACCTTTTTTGAACTTAGAGATGGGTGTACTTTAAAAGCATGGCGTTAAAAGAGGGTTTACTATTAAAATGAAAATATCCAGTTAATTTCGTCAAAAATGAACAAATTCAGTAATAAAATTAATTAAAGCAATATCTTTGTTGCCGGGAGTGCTCCAAGCTTCCCCTACACGATATAAGCGATATAATAAAAGTTGGTATAAGTAAGTATGTACGAGTTTTATTTGAGGGACCGGACGTTGCTGTGCATTTTAGATATCGCACATGAAAAGCAATAAAACCACTGAAAGTAAGTGCTCTGCTGCGATGTGTCCGAATCCCACAGGCCTTACTTGTGCTGCGGACCTCTAGGAGTCAGCTAACACAGGCTGGTACACAATATGCTTTTTAAATAATTTGATTTAATCCATTCATCAGCAGTTGCCTTTATCGTAGCTTAAACGTCAAAGAATTTTCTGATACTAATGAGTATGATTGATAAGGAAGAGCATGATAGACAAGGATGAGTATGATTGATGATGATGAGGATGATTGATGATGATGATGAGGATGATTGATGATAAGGATGAGTATGATTGATGATGATGAGGAGTATGATTGATGATGATGATTGTTGATGATGATGATGGATGACAAGAATGATTGATAATTAGAATTTAATAGTGATGATGATGTTTGATGATTTACATGATTTTGATTGATGAGGATGATTGATGATTAGGATGATTTTTGATGAGTATGATTGATACTGATGAGTATGATTGATGATGAAAAGGATTGATGATGATGAGGATGATTGATGATGAGGATGATTGATGATGATGATGATTGATGATTAAGATGATTTTGATAATTATGAGTATGATTAATGATGATGAGTATGCTTCATGATGATACAGCTACCTTAATCGTATTTAGTGGTGACGATGATAATGAGGATTATATTGACATTTAATGGTCGCTTACACCAGCAGCTGCTTTATCGAAGTTTAAACAATAATGTATGGATGATTGATGATAACGATACGGATAATAATGATGATGCTTGAAAAATCCCGTTACACTTATGCCTACGAAGGACTCATTGTGCTGCCTCAGTAGTAATCTAAAGTCCTTGAATGCATTGAAAAATGAAATTGTTAAGAATTTTCCAATCGTGCTTTTTCCACATCTAACACGTCGCTGACACCATGTAAACAAACCAGACGGTGGCGCCGTGCAGCGGCATCGAAATAAAATAATATATGCATGGAATTTTAACCGATAATTATGCATGTGAATGCGTTTTAAAAATAGCAGATGTCGTATAACTCTATAGATCGTCCTCCCTTCCTTTTTCCGTGGATCTACGTCCGCCCAACGGACGCAGCAAACGGCAAAACGATTTCCTGAATATTTAACGTTTTTTATTTAACTTTACGCTTTTGCTTTTTTTGTGTACATACCTGTGCGTGTACTCTTTTTGCCTATCAGTTGTGTGCCAAAGTTCAGTACACGCTAATTTTGTTGTTGCGTCATAATATGAAGTAACTCAGTTATTAAGCCGGACAAAAATGATATATTTACCGTCATATTTAGGTCTGCAGAATGTAATAACCGAAGAGGAATAGAAGTGGTGTTAATACAGATCCAGACAAATTGTTAAATTGTGTTTTAAAGACCACCGACAGCTAAGGTTATTTGGGCCTAGCACCAGTTCATATTTTCAATTCATTTTTTTTTTTAATAATAAATTGAAAATCCAATTGACACTTTTGCCAGCTCTCGGGCTAGAACCCGGAAACTGGGGACATGTAATAGAGGAACCATAGCAACGCCATGTAAACAACAGCACTGCTACATGCTCGGCCATTCTCAAGTTCCAGACCCGGACAAACGTACGTTGCCCGTGACATCATGGCCGATAGTGTAGAGGAGGCATTAGAATGGCACAGTGACGCCATCAGCGTATTGGCGGCAAAGCACCGCTCTCACTATCAATCTAGCAACGGACTGTCTGCTTGACAACCGTTAACCTCTCTGCTTCTCTCTAATGGTTTTTACCATAGACGGCGTGTATGAGTTTGAACTCACTCGACAACGGCTACTGTTCCGGTCTCCACCCATACTCAAGGGTGGAGACCGGAACAGTAGCCGTTGTCGAATGATGACGTCTCGGTGTCATTCTTATAGTATTGTGTCTACACCTTAGACAGAAATCTAGAGACGAAGTACAAGTGAGTGGAGTGGTTGCTGTTCCGGTCTCCACCCATACTCAAGGGTGGAGACCGGAACAATAGCCGTTGTCTAGTGATGACGTCTCGGTGTCATTCTTATAGTATTGTGTCTACACCTTAGACAGGAATCTAGAGACGAAGTACAAGTGAGTGGAGTGGTTGCTGTTCCGGTCTCCACCCATACTCAGGGGTGGAGACCGGAACAGTAGCCGTTGTCGAGTGATGACGTCTTGATGTCATTCTTATAGTATTCTGTCTGAGTAGTGTTGCAATTGATAGCGAACCTCCTATAATATGCCCGTTGATTTTTCTCAGTAACTGTGTATACAGACTATAGAGCGGACGATGCGAGAGGGGAGAAATGGGTGAGGCCACAGGGAGGGTGGGGTACATGAAGGTGAGTTACCATCGCGTGAGTATACGCACGACATGTGAAAAGTTGGTTTGCTGTTTTTCCGCGAGCCGATCTCTGTTTTTTGTGGGGGTAATTTTTTTGCAATTCCGGTCGTATAACCGAATTATAGCTTTTCCACGTAAAAAGGGTAAACTAATTTTCCTGTGTTTGCCCTTGTCTGTGCATTTTGTCTTGTTTATGGCTGATGTCGCCATACATAATTTAACTACACGCTTTAAGAGGACTAAACAAATGTCGAAAAGACACGATCGTATAATCGTTGTTTTTAATCTTATAGTTTTTTTAAATGAAACTTCTCAAGCATGATTCATATGTACCCAACATTACGTAACAAAGACTATAAGTAGAGGAATCATTGTTTGTTTTTTTGTGATGTTTATTGGCCTGACTCTTGTCTTTGGCCAGTAGCCGAATTTGTATACTTTGTCCTTTTGATCAGGAATTATTGTTATGTGCGTAATATAAACATCAAATGAATGTACCCTCTTTGTGAATTAAAAAAAAAATGAAACGACATACTAATTGAAGTTGATCGATATTCAATCAGCACATGTATTGTTGCTGTTGTTGTTGGTATACAATAATTACGTATCTAGATTCTAGATACACAGGAGTGTCAGCCAAGTTCGGCAACAGTGACTGTGTGACTGACCTTCAGTAACTCAAAATCTATTTAACCTGCACACTTGTAAATTTTGTTTGTGTCTATTAAGCTTCCCCCCCCCTCTATTTACACAGAATCCCAAGTTTTATAAAAGTAGTTCAAATGGTCCACGAGATATTGACTTCCAAATATTGCTATTTTTAACACTCATCAAAAACCTAGACCACTTCCGGTTGACTTAGAAACTTGAAATTTGGCATGACGTTAGGTCATTGGGTATATTATATAAAGGAAAGAATAACAAACAACCAATTATGTGTCGGGAATAGTCGAAATTAAAGTCAAAGTAATTGGTGCGATAACTTTCACAATACGTCATATAAGGTACTGGCGGCAAATATGGCCCACCTTAATTTAAAATGATTTTTACTTTTAACCCTGATTTTTTATGGAACATTTTTTATATCAAAATAACAGATAACTATGAACTTGTCATGGGGATATAATTTTATTTTGTGAAAAAAGATTTTTTTCGGAAATAAGTGTAAAAATAATCAGCCTTACACTTGGGCCATATTATCCATCTGTTCGGATTATATGGCCCACAACAAAAAATATCTTAAAACCTATTAGCTTTTACATTATTATTTTTTTAATTTTAATAAACTAATTCCAAAGTGCACACAACTCACATAAAATAAAATAAAAACGAAAACAAATCCTGCCATGGGCACTAAAAACAACATAACATTGAACATTTTTAGGGTCTAAAATTAACAGCACTCAAACTCATCAAATTTTTGCATATTTTTCCCATCGCAAACCTAAAACAAACGGGAAGAATTCGCAAGTCTATCTTATGAATGTTATTTAGTGGAGTTGGTTACTATGACCCACTGTTGGATTATATGACCAGCGGTCCATATAACCCGCCAACGCATTGGGCCATATTATCCGAAAGGGTAACTGAACAACATTATCATGATAAATAAGGCAAGCGAGTGCAATATCAATTTATAAATATTTCATGCACAGATTCCTAACAAAATGACACTTACCCCTGACTTTTCACAGCTTCTACTTCAGACGTAACAACGAAAAAAAAATTGACAAAAAAATTAAACAATTAACAACAGCATGTCAATACACCCGCAAAAACAAACGAATGAACTATTGTCGGAAGTTTTGCAGCGGGGGGCTGCGGGAAATCCTAAAATGTTACGCCACTGGCTTCACAAGAACATTTCAGAATGAGAAGCGACTGTTTGTTGCGGCACCTAGTGTCTGCCGGAAATATCTAGAAACACAGGCAATGCGTGTATATAAGGCTGTGCGCGCGACTGGTTGGGGATCAGTCATTCAGCGTCGTGTTGAGTCAGTCAATCGGTGATTTGTGAAAATAAATGGGAAATAAATGAAACGGTATTCTGTGAACATACCTATTAAAATAAATATCCTTGTATTGTTAAGTGTTATAATTACAGTTTAAGTGTTTCATTGTTTAGAATTGACATTTTCGTTATTGTTATTATTGTGTTTATAATTATTATAATTAATTATTGTAAATAGATATAGTACATAAATCTTAGTAAATAAATATTTAATTCCGCCAAATTAAAAACAGTTTTGTTACAATATCAAACATGAAAACTTGGCACCCACTGAGATCTCAATTCTTTTTTCGGTGAAACTATTCTTTGTACCGGACTTGGCTCCATTTTTCATATTTATTTTTGGTAGGATCATTTACTATACGCGTTCGTTCAATCAGGTATGTTTTTGAACTCATCGAACCCGATATTTATTGATAATGATTAATAATTGTTGTCATTTTTTAAACTTTTCGATTTAAAATCCGTAAAACAGCTCAGTACTGACATTTTAACCAATTGATGACTTTTAATCAATAAAGTTGGAGTGGTCCCATTGTCCAATTGGCTGGACATTTTTACCTCTGTCGAACTCCTTATTTTTATTATTGTACGGAAGCCCTTACTGAAGGAATATGGATTGGCCGACTCTTAACTAGGGTACTTTTGTAAAAATTAACCGATTCTTTTGAAAATTGATATTTGAGACTTTCATAGGACACAAAAAAATATTATGACGTCAGATTTTTCAAAATGGCGGCCATATGGACTCTTTTGTTAAAATTATCCGATCCTTTCGAAAATTGATATTTGAGAGTTTCATAGGACACAAAAAAATAAAATGACCTCAGATTTTTCAAAATGGCGACCATATGGACTCTTGTAAAAATTATCCGATCCTTTTGAAAATTGATATTTGAGAGTTTCATAGGACACAAATAAATGAAATGGCGTCAGATTTCAAAATGGCGGCCATTCGGTGCGCTAATCTGACTCGCACTTGGCCTGTTTTCTTTTTTATTACACTGTTCGGTGGGTATTCAAATGTACTATACGCGATACTTTTGTTTTCATCGCCACAGCATAACGTACTGCAGTGAATTATTTCCGTATTTCTCGCTCTGCGCAGCCAGCCGTTAATTTACCCATTATATTGTTATGTAATATCGCAAGAAGACTTATACACACACACACACATACAAACATAAAGTTCAAAAGTCAACGAATTGCATTACCTTTACTCCATCACTCCAAGCTTATTAAATGCAATATACAACAAAATAACAATAGTCTGTGCTCTGTCTCACTTTATTTGTATATCCTGTTTACTTGAATGAAGCGAGACAGCACGATGTTATCTAACCTATAACAAGCGTCTAAGTGATTACTGGAATCTGGATAGTGGTGTCCAGTTTTATCTGCAGTACTTATATCATTCGTGCTAGCCCTGTATGTTAATGATAGAGTTTTACGAGCGCTTGTCCTGCTTAGGGAATGCAATCTCGATCTCGCGAGATCTCGAGCCATTTTTCGAGATTTAATCTCGTGGGCAGGCAATCTCGTTTTTGAAATCTCGTTCGAGATCTCGACCATATCGGGTCGAGATCTCGAACGAACGCGCTTGAAAAAAAACTTATACGTAATAGTTTTTGACAGTCGCGCTAATTGGTTCTGTTTATTTCTCTGCATATATTGTTTTAATTTAATTTTAATTTAGTTCTTGAGTAAAATGGACAGTTATTGCTATCAGCTAGCGAGCATATTTTCTTACTTTATACCTATGCTGGTTTGTAGTAAAAACAGCACAATACACAAGTTTATGCTGTAACCTTCTAGTAATCCGACGATTTCGATAATCCGATACACCCTAGACTCTTATATGTGCCGGATTAGTGGAAATCCACTGTACATAATTATATTCTGATGTGAATATAATTCATATCCATTTGAAAAAAGTATAAGTAAGTAACCTATTATTTTGTGGTATGACCGAAGATAGTGTTTTTCGTGTTATTTGCCGTTAATTTACGCTTTTTAGAGCTTGAAACATGCTTTCTATTCGACGCTATTTTTAGCTAAGTACTTTATCCCATTCCACAGAACTCGACGTGTTGTGTATTTTTCGGTCTTTTACTTTTTTTTCTATCTTCTCTTAAGACTTTTATTCGATCTTTCCATTCAATTTCATTCAATCTTTTTACCGTCCAATTCAGTTATACATACGGGATTGGACAGTCTTTGATTTACAGTATTTAATTTTTGTATTTTTGTCTGAATTTAAATTTTCCAGCCACTGAGGGCTATAACCAGGCTTTTTCTACCAGGAAGTGAGGTACACGTCATTTTGATGAAGTTCAAATGTCAGTACTGTTTATATTTTCCGCCCACCTGATGGCGCCACTAGCAAGTGAAGTATCTGCATTCAATCATTTAACAGCTAAATCGCAGTTTTGTATTTATTTAATTATTCCTTAATAATGGATAAATAAAGAATCACTAAACACAAACCGTTAAGTTCTAAACGTTTGACATATCTTACTTGCCACTAGCGCCATCTGACGAATAAGAAATGTAAGCGTTTGATGTATATCTTACTTGCCACTAGCGCTATCTGACGTCTGACGAATAAGACGTGACCATTCCAACTCCAAAAATACTGATACTTGACATGATATTGTAACAAAACTGTTTTCTTACGTGGATGGAATAAATTATTTATTTACAATAATTAAAAAAAATGTAACAACAATAGATAACAATAAAATGTAACAATTATATCTCAATTCTAACAGTCAACACTGTTTATATAATAATAACCCGAACAGTAATTCTTAAACTAACTGAAGCGCTTTAATAACACTGAACAATTTATATGCTGTATTTATTTCAAATCGACACTGTCCCACGACACTCGTTGTTCTCTCCGATGACTGCTCCTACTTATATAGAGCTAGCAGTTTGACGCCCCCACGCTCGCGCGGTTTCCAGAACATTCTGGTGATTACCTGTGTCTTCGATATCATGCCACGCGTCACCATTGTTACTTGTTCTCGATGATTCTATTGTCGCCAGCGGCGTATCATCTGGGGTTTTGCTATAATATAATAAATATCATTCGTTTTTCGTTTCTTAAAAAAAAAGAAGGAGGTAGATTTTTCGAGATACTATATCACTACTTAAACTTAACAAAATGGTGGCATTCGAAACTTCTGAAAACACCTTTTCCCGACTACAAAATACTTGAAAAACCGACAAGCAAACGAAATTACAGTCGATTTTCCCGAAAATAAATAAACATTTCTGAACCCAAGTTACTTCAGCGTTATTTTTTTATGTAGTGGATTCCACTCAACTTTTTTTTGAAGTTATACTGCTTTACGCTATTCTGGGCGAGTTTACGAAAAGGTATAGTTGTTGGATTCAGAACTTAAAAAAAATTACGGTAGATGTCACGGCAAGAACATTTTGTACCTCGATTCATGATGTCGCTACCGTACCAGTCGCGGGGTATATGTTAAGGAGTATAACTTCCGCCGTGTATAAAACACACACATGCCTTTTTTTAGCAATAATTGAGTCGCTATATGTATGCTTTGTGAACATTCTGTATATTACAACATGAGTAAATCGAACTCCCGCTATATTTTCAATAAACCTAACCAACCGGCTCCTCCGCACGTTTCACCTGGAGAATTCTTAAATCACTTTTGCGAGCCAAGAAATAAACATTCCCTTTCCAACGCCAACCGAAGAACCCTTGAGAAATACTGCAATCTGTTCAACTTGTATGCAAGGCTGGACATTTTTACACGTTCTGAAACTTTTAATAATAAAGAAAAAATCAAATATTTCATAATCTCCTAGCTGGTTTTGAACCCTCGTACCTTGTAGAGTTCATATGGCTTTACGCCTTTAGGCGCACGACTACTGACCGCCTTGTAACAGACAGTTTAGCTGTCAATATACATGACCAATACTAGCGATGATTACATAATACGTATAGATTGTATCAAAATAAAGCTGTGCATAGGGCATTTTGTGTGTAAGACAAAGATCGATATATAAAACAACAAGCCGTGAGGTGGGTCGTTTATTAGGACTAAAGTGCGACCCTTGAGGTCCACGCGACGAACTTCCCAGTTTGATAAATATTTAATAAAAATAATTAAATTAGATATTACACAAAAAAGTAATCATTTTAATCATTAAAACATAATTATTATTTATTTTTAACAATAATAATAAAAAAAACGGCTGAACCGATTTTTATAAAATTTATGTCGGATTAAAATGACGTTAACACGCCTCGATTGACACCCTTACGAAGTCGATATAATTTTTTATTCGCGAGATATTGTGTAAAATCTACTTTTTTGGAGTCTATTTGGTTAAGAAAAAGAACGGCTGAACCGATTTTGAAAAAATTTCTTTCAGATCATATTTACGTTAATACGCGTCGATTGGCACCCTAACGTAGTCGATATCATTTTTCATTCTCGAGATTTCGTTTAGAAAGAAATGGACACATACGTACGTACGTGCACACACATACACACACACACACAGACATCTTTCTAAAAATAGTGTAAAAATAGTGTAGTGACCTTGAAACATAAAAATTTGTTATACATTTTGATTTCGATTTTCGGACCCATGACAATAACTTCCAATGGGAAGTTAATAATGAAGTAAATGATCGCTACTGTCATGGTTACTCGTCAGTAATATACCTACTCCATTACGCATCTAGATATACTTAATCTACTATTTTATTAAAGAAAAATAGAAAGATAATAATTTTTATCTACAACTTCGACAAAAAATTCGTAAACATTTTTTCGTCGCTGTAACATTGTCAACCTTGCTGCGTGCGTCTGTGAGTTATTTATTATTGGACAACCCTTGAACAGTTCCAGACAGACACAGACGTTTTTTTTTCACTCAAGTGTTTTCTTATGCATGTGCTTATGCTCCACCTGAGATAGGATAGCCTAAAGGCGGTATTGCATTACCCGTCCCGAACTGAAAACTTTCATTTATTTCAACAGCTTCGATAAAACGTGAAAAAATAAATTTCAAAAATCACTCGAATTTAATAATACGTCCAACCTTTAAATCGGGTTTCATTGCTTGAGGATAACCGAACCCGTATACTCTATAGGGATGTCGTATTGTGTTTTAAAGACCACCAACAGCTAAGGTTATTTGGGTCTAGCACCAATTCAAATTTTCAATTCATTATTTTTTTTTAATAATAAATTGAAAATTCAATTGAAACTTTTACCAGCTCTCGGGCTAGAACCCGGGAACTGGGGACTTGTAATAAAGGAACCATAGCAACGCCACGTAAATCACAGCATTGCTACACTCTCGACTATTATCAAGCCCTATATATAGGGATGTCGTTATATTTATGTAACAAACCCTCAGTTCTCAGGTTCAGCGGGGATAGGTTGGTGTAACGGTTAGCGTGCTGGCCTTTAGATCGAACTTTCAGAAATGTCTAGGTATCAAATCATCGAGGAGCTCCAAACAATCACGAAGTACATTTTGCATTAAGAGTAGACATATATACATATATTATACTAGGTACTTGTTATATAAGTACTTATACCTCAAAAACAGCTCAATAAGATATAAGCGCGTCTGCATAGTACTCGGAAGGTAGCTAGTAGCTATGTTTTTTGTTTTTTACGATTTCATATTCCACTTGATATCTAATATATAAAATTCTCGTGTCACGGTGTACGTAATTGAACTCCTCCGAAACGGCTCGACCGATTTTGATGAAATTTTGTATGCTTATCGGGTAGGTCTGAGAATCGGACAACATCTATTTTTCATCCCCCTAAATGTTAAGGGTGGTCCACCCCAAATTTTTTTTTTTTATTTTTTGGACAAAATTTTTTGTTTTAATTTTTTCATGATTCAGCATTGAAAAATACATACAACTCTAAATTTTCACCCTTATACGATCAACCCCTGATTTTTAATCGCGATTTTTATATTAAGCTTTAAAAAATACATATATGGCGAACGAGCGAAGCGAGTGAGTAGTGTATTTATAATATTCAAGCGAACGAGCGAAGCGAGTGGGTAGGCGAAAATATTCAAGCGAACGAGCGAAGCAAGTGAGTAGGCGAAAATATTCAAGCGAACGAGCGAAGCGAGTGTGTATGCGAAAATATTCAAGCGAACGAGCGAAGCGAGTGAGTAGTGTATTAATAAAATTCAAACGAACGAGCGAAGCGAGTTGTTAATGTAATTATAATATTCAAGCGAACGAGCGAAGCGAGTGAGTAGTGTATTTATAATATTCAAGCGAACGAGCGAAGCGAGTGAGTACTGTATTAATAAAATTCAAACGAACGAGCGAAGCGAGTGAGTAATGTAATTATTCCTAGAAATTATTAACAACGTTTGCCGGATCAGCTATACTAAATATACGTGAGCGGAGTAATGGGTGACCGCTATTAAATCATAATTTCATACCACCCGAGCCAAGCCGGGACGGGTCCGCTAGTTTATTTATATATTTTTTCTATTCTTTTTTACTTCCCACCTCTACTATGGTAAGGAAGTAATGGATTTAGTCCGAAAAAAATATTTCGAGATTTTAACAGATCTTCACGTTTTGAGACTATAGCAATCGTTTAAGATCATTTTCTGACTGATGTCTGTCTGTCTGTATGTATGTATGTGTGTGTGTGTGTGTATGTGGTCAATTTTTCGCTTTCGATATCGTAAAACTGGAACATTTATGTAACATCGCAGAATCTTGCGGTCGTAATATGTACCTGCATCTCGCGACACGTCGATTCGACTCCCACCATTGCAGCGGACCTGTTATGCATTCGTTGGGTTACGTTCTATGCTATGTGTATCAAGTTTATTTGTTTGGATATATTATTATACTTCTCTACAATGGCGTCGTACGCGTACCTGTATGTGGCCGTAATACCTTTGTGTTGTTACGTATGCGTATCTATGGACACGGGACAAAACTGCCAATGCCAGAATTTTTAGTAATCTTCATATGTTATACATTTTTGTTCTCGTAGACCTCACACACGACGACTTCGAATTCGAACACCAGATGTCAGCGACTTTGCTTTATATACTTTCGTTTATTTAATAAATATTTATTAAGTATTACACACTGTAAAGAATGGATATAAAAATACTTTGAAATTTAAGGTAAAATTCGCTCGATTTTCTAAGTGATTTTACATTATTATTTATTTTTACACAGAAAACTTCATAAAAACTTGGACTTTTACTGTAAAGTTAAACAAATTTGTGATTTTTACATAACGTAAATTAAAATTACATAATTTGTGTAATATTCCAATAAAGTGTGTAAAACTTACAAAATAAAATGTATAGTTACATATATAAAATGGACGAATACAAAACAAATTAATGTAAAATTAGTAACCACGCATGCGCAATGTGCTTTTTTTGAAATCTACGCGATGTGGCGATACCTGTTTGCGACGCCATTGTCTCTTTGGGTGCCTATTACCGGATTAATCGCTGGCTACAAAGGACCATCGATAATCTATGTAATCGGCCTTCTTACAGTGCATTTTAATTACAAAATAAGCTACGCATAAGTACACAAAAAAGGCATACAATTTAAACGCCATTCTTATTAACATTACCGAAACACAATCTGGTGTGTGTCTCTTGAAACACATCAAAGGGTGATGCCAACTTACAAACTTAACAAAATATACAACACACTTTGCTTTGATTTGCGAATGGAAAATTTTATAAAAAATAATAAAATACTGGGATATCAAAACGTGAAGATCTATTAAAATTTCGAAAAAAAATATTTAGATTTATTCCCATACTACTTCCCTACCAAGTTGATAACATAAGTGGTTTTATCGTGTGACCGTAGATGTATAACACACGCACAGTATCAACACAAAGGATTATATTAGGCAGTGCGAACGGGCGTCTGACTTCATGCGAGGACCCCGACGCGACGTAGCCTGGACTGCTGACATCCATAATAATAAAAGACGTTCGTTTGCCAGTGTATTTTGCATACGTGAAAGGACAATTTGTACTTTATTTTATTGTACAGTTTCTTTTGTGACGGTCAATTTTATTATGTTACAAGTTTTGACGGCTTCTCGACAGAGTAGATTTGTTAGAAGGTTTAATAATGTAACCCGATTTTCTTTCTTTTTACCCGTGTTATTTTCAAAGGATAAAAGTTGGTTTTTTGAATAAAGATATTCGACCACAAGTATTTCAGAACTACTAAGGCTCGTATTCACCAAACACTGTTAAAGATAGAAGTTATACTAATCTTAGAATAAATTTATTCCTTGGAATAAAATTAACTTTCAATTCATCAAGCAATTCATTCGATAGAATAGTAACTTCAGGTAAAAATTTACATTATACCATACACCTTGAACATTTTGTCAAATAATAGTTTTTTTTATACGGCTGAAATGCAATTGAAAGATTTTTTCGTTGGAGAGCATATATGGAGAATATTAGTTTAGCAATCTTGTCACGATTGAGTATTGTAAGCTCATTCCGCCGCGAAAGTGGAAAGGTTCAGGTTAGAATCCTGATTGTGACCACTGGTTGGTAAAATGATTTTTTCCTATATGTTTCGAAACAATTATATAATTGGCTGCTCTCCAACGAAAAAATCTTTCAGTTTGTCAAATATTTTGATTATGTTTACCAAAGATCCGACCGATGGAGCATCGATCGAAAATGTAAATTTATTTTATTTTACTACAAAAGCCTTTACCTGAAAGATATGGAATTAATATTTACCTGAAAAGGTCGCCAGGTCATAAAGTAATTTGTACATTTCGTGCCCACCCTATTTTACTAGGCGAATAAATATTTTTACCCTTGAAATTGGACAGAATAATTATTCTTACGTTTTATACCTGCAGTAAACTTAACTACGTTTGGTGAATTGAATTATCGCTATATATTCCGAGTAATAGTTACCAGGGGAGTAAATCAACGGAATAAATAACTAACTAGGCTCGGTGAATACGGGCCTAAGTGAGACTTTTTACTTTGTAGTTTTGAAACAATATTTTCATTATGCAATTAGTAATTTGAGTTCAGAATTTAAGTAGGTACCTACGTAAAAACTAGAAAATCCCTTATAAATAAAAGTAAACATTCACTTAGAGCTTTTAAGTTAGATATACCCTTCTGTTAACTTTTCAAAAATAGCATGCATCTGCTTTTTATTATCGTAATATTTCTCAAGCCTGCTTGTATTTTTCAAAAGCCATGTCGCGATGAAAAATTTAATAAATCTGCTGCTTATATATGTTATTTCAGTGCGTAGCTACCTGGGCGCTATAAGTCCCGAGGGACGCTAATATGTAATATACGAAGAAGAAACCGCACCCGCTCTCATAAGTCCTCCATGAATATGAGTGAGGGGAACTTTCTCATTGGTTCAGAACTTCAATTTGTGGCCGTATTTTGTTGCGTTATGGCTAAGAGAAAATAAAAATTGGTTTTATTTGTGTTGACTGCACGCTCGAAATTTCGACCACTTCTGATTGGTTATCGTTATAGGAACGCACTAGTCGAGTTCGATCATTATTCGACTCTATTATAGAACGTCAACAGTATGCGACTATCACAGTAAAATATTTTTTGTTCAACACCCGCAAGAAATAAATCATTTCGTGGCCCTGCTGAGCGTGGGCGAAATAATGACTTCCCTGATTGTTGACGTGCAGAGTGGGCGAAATCCAATTTCGCCCACTAGTGGGCGAAATAGCATTTCGCCCACGCTCATTACGGGGAACGTTTACGCAATCAATCAGGTCACCCCTTTATTTCGCCCACGCTCAGCAGAGCCACAAAATGACATATTTCTTGCGGTATTTTAAGAAAATATTGTGTGCGACTATTGGTCGAAAGAGGAGATTCCACTAGTGTGTTTTACCGCACTCGCTACGCTCGTGCGGCAAAATCCACACTCGAAGAATCTCTTCTTTCTCCCACTAGTCGCACAATATACTATTTTTGCACTGTAATTATTTGCCGTTAACATTGATTTTTAAAAGCGAGTTAATTAGTTTGAAAGAAGAACTCGCGGTGATAATCGACTTTATAAATCTAAACCTTCCTCGTGAATCAGTCTATCTAATCGTGAAAACCGGAACAAAATCCGCTCAATAGTTAAGTAGAAAATTGGACACAGACAGACGCGGCGGGGGACTTTAAGTTTTATAATAAAATTAAGTTTTATAATATGTGTTGATGAAGTATAAAATGACAGCAGAGATATTTTTAGTATTCTTGGAAGTATTTACCAATGTCTCCTCTCTTTTCCGTGAATGAATCATTACTTCAGAGAAACATCAAGGGTTAAGAGTAAAATTTTGTAAGCAATAATGTGGCAGCCATTGAGTTAATAATTAGGCAATGATTAAATTCTTTATTAAATGTTTTCATTCATCCTACGTTTGAAGGGTTTATCACAAGACCGTGGGTTTTGACAGATGCTTAGCGTTGAACTACGAAACCTTTAAATCACATCAGAAATGGTTGATTTGTTGATCTGAACCAAGGCATAATATAATATGAATATTATCTAATATGGCGGGTGCATCGTCAGTGACGTACACAAAATGGAGGGTGCGTCTAAAAGTATTAAAGATATCATCAGATAGCGTTGCATCTAGTGTACATATCGAATGTTGAATAGCTCCACGGATTCCAAAGAAACTGTATATAAGGGATGACGAACCCGGTGGTAGTTACGAAGCGACTCGTGAAGGATACCGAATTAATTTTTAACCAATGTGAAATATTCTAAAAATATAAATTACTTTTTTATTGAATACAAAATGGTTTTATACCTATAAATCTCTATCGAAGAATTGTAGATTATAGACCCTCTTTCGATTATTTTAACAGTATCTAACTAACAACAATGTAATAAAATATTAGTAAAAAAAACTTTTTAGAGACAAGCTTTTATTGAAATGTACTAAAAAGGAAAAAATAATATTTAATAATTTTGGTTTATAATTATTATAAAAACGGGGGTTGTAAACTCTATGGTAGTTTATTAGTCGCAACTCCCGCTTTTATAATAATTATGAACCAAAATTATTAAATATTATTTTTTCCTTTTTAGTACATTTCAATAAAAGCTTGTCTCTAAAAAGTTTTTTTTTTACTAATATTTTATTTTGTTCATTTTATAGTCTTTCAAAATTTTACCCCCTTTTCATACCCATAGGGGTTGAGTTTCGAGAAATCCATTCTTAGTGAATGCTTACGTCAGAAAAGGAACCAACTGTCCAAATTTCAAGTTTCTAGCTTTAGGAGTTGAATTTATTTCTAAAAATGATTTATTCATGTATTGTCATCGGGAATACATATGTATGTGTACAAAATTTCAAGTCGATTGGATACGTGGAAGTCGTTCAAAATTGACTTGCAAGTTTTGACCTAAACAAACAAACCAACACACAAACTAACTAACATACATTTCAAGTTAAATAAAAGCTTGTGAAAAGTATCTGGACATGTAACTGCAAACAGCATGTTGGCCTGTCAATAAAAGATGATCATAATGAAGGATGATTGACCAGTTTTCGTTTTTCCTGAATTATGATCTTAGATTCTTAGGGGAACAAACAGTTGATTCATTCTACCCATCCATTGACATGTAGATGGTAGAGTGCCGAGAGGCAATGCCAATATTCGTGATATCCCCACTCCTATAAGCGTGACAATTGGTCAAACCGTTCTGACGGACAAACAGACAGACAAAAATTCTAGAGACACATTTTTTCGTTTAGGTAAGAAAATGAAATCAAAGGCAAAAGGTTCTGCTATTATTTTATATGAGTTGAAACATTCATTCTACCAATCCATTGAGATGTGGATGGTAGAGTGCCAAGAGACAATGCCAATATTCGTGATATCCCCACTCCTATAGGCGTGACATTTAGTCAAACCGTTCTGACGGACAAACAGACAGACAAAAATTCTAGAGACACATTTTTTCGTTTAGGTAAGAAAATGAAATCACAGGGAAAAGGTTCTGCTATTATTTTATATGAGTTGAACAGCGTCGAACGTCACTGGTAACCGATGCCAATGATGGCGGTTCCTTACATATAGAAGCGACGTCTGTGAGTGACTAGGAGAGATAGTCTCAGAGTGCACTCTTGCCTAGTAATAGACAATCTACATATTTATTATGAACACAAAACGCCAGAATATATCATATCTTACTACTTACATACATAGAGATAGACTTATACCTATTTGCATTTTCATAAACTGCCTACTTGAATTTAACTATAGACTTAGAGAGTGGACTGTTCAACAGGCCAGAAAAAGATATAGTGGTGGATTCACTATATTCACGTCCTTTTTAGGGTTCCGTAACTCAATAAGAAACAAGCCGTGAGGTGGGTCGTTTATTAGGACTAAAGTGCGATCCTTGAGGTCCACACGACGAACTTCCCAGTTTGATAAATAATAATAATTAAATTAGATATTACACAGAAAAGTAATCATTTTAATCATAACATAATTATTATTTATTTTTAACAATAATTAAAAAAAACGGCTGAACCGATTTTTATAAAATTTATGTCGGATCAAAATGACGTTATCACGCCTCGATTGACACCCTTACGAAGTCGATATAATTTTTTATTCGCGAGATATTGTGTAAAATCTATTTTTTGGAGTCTATTTGGTTAAGAAAAAAGAACGGCTGAACCGATTTTGAAAAAATTTCTTTCAGATCATATTTACGTTAATACGCGTCGATTGGCACCCTAACGTAGTCGATATCATTTTTCATTTTCGAGATTTCGTCTTAGAAAGAAATGGACACATACGTACGTACACACACACACAGACATCTTTTTAAAAATAGTGTAGTGACCTTGAAACATAAAAATTTATTATACATGTTGATTTCGATTTTCGGACCCATTACAATAACTTCCAATGGGAAGTTAAAAATAGCCTTAAGTTCTATCCTGAGTACCTACCTATGTCGAAGACAACTGAAAACAACCAATATATTTCTTAGAAAGAGACAGAAATTGACAACCATTTTATTTCATCTCTCTCACTCAGTAGTGAATTTTTTCTAGCACATTGCTGCAAAGGTGCAGTCTATATACTGTAAGTCTATAAATTTATACACTTGATGTGATATGTGTGATACAGAATTACGGTGGAGCGTGTTTAACGCACACCGGAACTACTAGAGTGCTCTGATTAATCAATTTATATATTATGCAGTGTTATCGAAATGGAAAGTTACGAATATTATCGGGTACACTCGAATACCCACCGAAATGTCGCATCAGCCACTAAGGCTTGACTTGAGATTAGCTGAGACCGTAAACTGTCACTATTTACAGGGCCGGCGCTAGGATTATCGGGCCCCTATCCCCTCCTAAAAAAATTTTTCTCCAATTTTTTTTTTTGGAAATAGAAAAATTTAATGCAAAAAATCAAATTTACAGGGCCGGCGCTAGGATTATCGGGCCCCTATCCCCTCAAAAAAAAATTTTCTCCAATTTTTTTTTTTTTGGAAATAGAAAAATTTAATGCAAAAAATCAAATTTACAGGGCCGGCGCTAGGATTATCGGGCTCCTATCCCCTCCAAAAAAAATTTTCTCCAAATATTTTTTTTTGGAAATAGAAAAATTTAATGCAAAAAATCAAATAACGTTTTTTTTTTGTTGGGAAAATGTTTTAAAGCTTGCAGTTTTAAACACGGTAGTCACATATAATAAGTAGGTAACCCCCAGGCCGGGGGTCCGGACCCGGGGTTTCCTTTGACCCGCTGACCCCCCCCCCCCTAACTCCGGCCCTGACTATTTACATACCTAAATAATTCCAAATGAAGTATACTTGTAGAAAAAAACACGCTGAATCGATTCCGACCACCCGAGCCTTGTATCTTTATAGTTTAGGAGATATGAGCGTTTATATAAATTTTTATAAAAAAACAAATTTATTGATAGAAACAAATTAAATAAGAACAAGTTAATTATTAACAATGAATATTTATTGAAAAGTAAATTCGACCCGATTCGTTTGATATTAAGTCTATTTATAGAAAAAATAACGCTGAATCGACTCCAACACCCCGCACTTTTAATTTCAAATAATATAAACAGCATCTGAGAGATTTTTGATTTTTCTTAAAAATTCCAAAAGTAAGAAGACCCCCCTCTTTGTACAAATTTGCGAAATTTTTGAAAAATAAATTCGACCAGATTCGTTTGATATTAAGCCTATTTATAAAAAAAATTACGCTGAATCGACTCCAACACCCCGCACTGTTAGTTTCTAAGATATAAACAGCATCTGAGAGATTTTTGATTTTTCTTAAAAATGCCAAAAGTAAGAAGACCCCCCTCTTTGTACAAATTTGCGAAATTTTTGAAAAATAAATTCGATCTGATTCGTTTGATATTAAATCTATTTACTTATAGAAAAAATAACGCTGAATTGAGTGAACGATTTAAATTGCGGAGCTTGTTTTTCAGGAAAATCGTGGAAATTTTAAATAGTTGAGGGAACGATTTAAATAATTGTGGGAACTACTAAAATAAATTATTGAAGGAACGATTTAATTTGGGGAACTTGTTTTTCAGGGAAATTGTGGTAAAATTGTAAAAATAGTGAAGGGAACGATCTATTGTGAATACATTTAATACGAGGATATTTTGTCATATAGATATTTTATACAGGTTTATTTTGTCATGGGGGATATTTCGTCCGGGGATATTTTATCATGAGGATATTTTGTCATTGGGATATTTTGTCCGGGAATATTTTGTCAGGGATATTTTATCGGGGATATTTTGTCGGGGATCAAGACGCCTGATACCCATTAATAAAACAGTTTTAAGAAAATAATGATTTTCTTGTCAAAATCGGAGACAATGGCGTCTTTATAATGTAGTAGCACGTTATTTTTATTTTTTGACACAAAATATTTTGTATTTTTGTTGGCTTATTGACATTACTAAATTAAATTGTATTTGTCAATAGTTCTTCACACAAATAACATGCGGTCTTACACTGTGTCCGCGAATGCTTTATTTTATGTGTACCTAATTAATAAATAAAATAGTCTCGATTCTTCTATAAAACATTTTTTCTGTAAATTTTTTTGCATTTTAGCGTATTGGCGGAATCCTGCTAATATTATAAACACCATCAGCGCGGCTTCGCTTTGCAGGGGTCTAGAATTTCTCACGGGGGGGGGATAATAAATCATAAATTCATAGCACCCGGGCGAAGCCAGACCATTGTTTACTATAAATTCACGAACACGGTGTACACTGTACAACATATATACTACGTAATAATCCGTTACTGTTATTTGTTTGCATATTTTGTAAAAAAAGTGTAAATTGAATTACCGGCATATTTCACGTTTTGTCCACAACGTTGGGGCATGACTTACTGCAGCGGTTCTTAAACTTTTTCGCTTACGGACCTGCACTTAGAAATTAGCAAAATTGTCGCTGACCCCCATTAATATAAAACAGAGTCATTATTTATTTAATTTTTTTTAAGTGAAACTTCTTTACGCACAGCACTACAAGAAATTTCGACTACTTCTAATTGGTTATCGTTATAAACGCACTGGTCGAGTTCGATCATTCACTGTAAGAAATGAGAAGGCCAATTACATAGATTATCGATGGTCCATTTGTAGCCAGCGATTAATCTGGTAATAGGCACACAAAGAGACAATGGCGTCGCAAACAGGTATCGTCTGCACATCGCGTAGATTCCATAAAAACACATTGCGCATGCGTGGTTACTAATTTTATATTAATTTGTTTTGTATTCATCCATTTTATATATGTAAATATACATTTTATTTTGTAATTTTTACACACTTTATTGGAATATTACACAAATTATGTAATTTTAATTTACTTTATGTAAAAATCACAAATTTGTTTAACTTTACAGTAAAAGTCCAAGTTTTTATGAAGTTTTCTGTGTAAAAATAAATAATAATGTAAAATCACTTAGAAAATCGAGCGAATTCTACCTTAACTTTCAAAGTATTTTTACATCCATTTTTTACAGTGAGCAAAAACTGGATTAATCTGTCGAAAAACTACATGGCATAATACTGTAATAGGAGGTTGTATATCTAGATGCGTAATGGGGTATATTCCTCACGAGTAGTGACATTATGTAAAAACGAGCGATAGCGATTTATTACAGTCACACTAGTCATAACACCATTACACACGAGATATATACATTATTTTTTGCTATACCCACTACAAAATATCTACTTTCCTCTTCATTTTCATTATTTTCAAAAAAATATGACAGTTCATTTGCGTCGCCACTTTTACATTTACAGCAAGCCGTGAGTTTATAGCAGGCGGATAGAGCGAATAAACATAAATTACTATGGCGACCGTTTAATTACCGCACTAGTTATGTTATGAAAACACTTTCGGCACGCTTGCCTGTTAAATGATCTAATACAGACCGGTATACATGCATGGAAAGTAGCTATTTTGTAGTGGGTATGGCAAAAAATATTTATCACTTTGCCGGACGTTGTTCATATAGTTAGGCCGAACTGTATATCTTTGCCCACTTACAAACGCGGTCCAGCTCGCTAACTAGAATCACAGTTTGCCTGACGGCGTTTATACAGTTCGACCGTTGTCGGCCGAACTGTATAGCTTTGCCCACTTACACCAGGGATGAGTGCGCGAATCCCCTCAGATGTACGGACCCTTACGGATTCGCTGACTCCCTCAGATGTACGAACCCTTACGAATTCGCTGACCCCCTCAGATGTACGGACCCTTACGGATTCGCTGACCCCCTCAGATGTACGGGCCCTTACGGATTCGCTGACCCCCTCAGATGTACGGACCCTTACGGATTCGCTGACCCCCTCAGATGTACGGACCCTTACGGATTCGCTGATCCCCTCAGATGTACGGACCCTTACGGATTCGCTGACCCCCTCAGATGTACGTACCCCTAGGGATACGCGGATCCTAGTTTAGGAAACGCTGAATTACTGCATCACAATTCATATTATAATAAATATATAAACAGACTGACAAAGAAAAAGAGTTCAATGCACTGTCCATAACAAGGTACACACACAATATCCAACATTGTACAATGTACATATATCTACCTGTTGTTAAAGAAGGTATAATAGTTTTATTATTACTATTATTATGATGACTGTGATGTCATGAAATCATATGTTTCGATGCTATTATGTTTTTATCAAATACTGGCTTTCCGGTTTAGCTTCGCCCGAATAGATTTTGTTTTGCTAACAAAATAATTAATAGCAATTTCTCATATATTACTACAATCTGACCAAAGCTCAGTTTATTACCCGAAGTCGAACCTTCAGTATTTTTCTCACCTTCGGTCGAATCCGAAGATATTGTGCATTGCCAGAAAAACGGGTGAAAATATTAATTATTGTACGCTGAACGCAATGGAGATGGGTACTGCCAAACTTGACCGCTAGAGCAGTGAGTTGGAATGACTTCGACTCAAAAATTAATGAAACGCTGACAGGAATAAAACGACTCTATCAAATGATTTGGATGAAATTTAACTGAAAAGAGGTTTTGAGGGGCAAAAAATCGATCTGGCTAAGTCTCATCCCAGGAAAACTTCGTTTTCTAATAAATTTTATAATTTCAAAAATCATTTTTTGGCGTTTCAAAATAGTGTAATATTGTAAGCAGGCTTTGGATACGTATGTATGATATGATATCCATATATTTGTTACTAATAAATAATAATGGAAGTTATTGTAATGGGTCCGAAAATCGAAATCAAAATGTATAACAAATTTTTATGTTTCAAGAACACTACACTATTTCTAGAAATATGTGTGTGTGTATGTACGTACGTATGTGTCCATTTCTTTCTAAGACGAAATCTCGAGAATGAAAAATGATATCGACTACGGTAGGGTGCCAATCGACGCGTATTAACGTAAATATGATCTGAAAGAAATTTTTTCAAAATCGGTTCAGCCATTCTTTTTTCTTAACCAAATATACCCCATAAAAGTAGATTTTACACAATATCTCGCGAATAAAAAATTATATCGACTTCGTAAGGGTGTCAATCGAGGCGTCTTAACGTCATTTTGATCCGTCATAAATTTTATTAAAATCAGTCAAGCCGTTTTTTTTTTTTTTTTTTTAATTATTGTTAAAAATAAATAATAATTATGGTTTAATGATTAAAATGATTACTTTTCTGTGTAATATCTAATTTAATTATTATTATTAAATATTTATCAAACTGGGAAGTACGTCGTGTGGACCTCAAGGGTCGCACTTTAGTCCTAATAAACGACCCACCTCACGGCTTGTTATTTATTGATTTTAAAAATGCTGAGAGGGCTTGAGAATAGCCGAGCGTTTAGCGATGCTGTTGTTTACATGGCGTTGCTATGGTTCCTCTATTACAAGTCCCCAGTTCCCGGGTTCTAGCCCGAGAGCTGGTAAAAGTGTCAATTGGATTTTCAATTTATTATAAAAAAAAATTAATGAATTGAAGATATGAATTGGTGCTAGGCCCAAATAACCTTAGCTGTTGGTGGTCTTTAAAACACACAATTGAAAAATGCTGAGAGGGGAAAAGCAAAAATGTATATGAAGTATTTCTTCGACCGTGCACTTATGTGGGTGAGGCACATACCCTTTTTAGTGTATTTGCCATAATATGGCACATACACTATTGGCGTCGGTCGGATGGCGGGACCTAGGGATCGGACCAAAATTTCTCGACATTTCATAGCCTCCTGAACAATTTGGCACCATTTTTGAAAATGTTTATGTATATATGTATGTATATATATATATATATATATATATATATGTATATATATATATATATTTATATATATATATGTGTGTGTACACGATAACTCTCGACAGACTTAATCGATTTAAACGAAATTTGGTACACACATTGGAACCCATCACCGCACGAAGCCTATTTAAAATGGGCCCGATCGGACCATTTTCAGGGTTGTATTTAGGGGTTCCAAAAAGTTTTTGGGCCCTAAAATAGCGAAAAATTTGTCAGAATCGTTTCAAAATTGAAATTTAACTCTTTAGTAAAGATTAAAATGTGCTGCTAAAATTTTAATAAAATCGGCCCGATAGGACCGGACTTTCAAATTTTATGAAAACACTAGTTTGTTGATACGGATTTACTTATGGAAGGGTGTATTTAATGTGGTACAGAGGTTGCATTGATAATAATATTGAAATTAAGAAAAAAATATTATTTTAAGGGATGTATTAAGGGGTTAAATTTTTTATTTTGTCCAAAAACAAACTTAAGTTCACGTATTAAAGCCACAAGGCCTGTATTAGCAAATACACTATATTGTCGGCAGGGTTTGGCACTGCGACCCGAGTTTTTTTTTTGTATTCGATGTCTTTAACACCGAAGGTTCCATCCCTCTTCTGTTAGATTCATTGTTCTCGAATCCGTCATTGCAAAGGTTAAGAAACTATAGTTTGTTGATGCTGATGAATAAACAACTATACCATATTATTATTATAACGAGAGTGGAATGTTTGCAGCATTTGTAAAGACTCAAGTTCAAGTACCTATAAAGCCAATCTTAATCTATAAATAAGAGCGGATTTATCGTAACTCCCACAATTACAATGAAGTTAATGCTAGGTTTGGCATCTATCTATATAAGTTGGCAAACTCTGGTTTATACTTTATTAAACCAATTTGTGGTAAGTGGATGAATACGAAATCTAACCTATTGATGATAGTGTAGTATGTATACTACCTTCTATAACACTGTGGTGTACATGTCTAATATATGTAGAATATCTATTGTATTTTGATGTTCTTGGTGTGGTAAACCTTGTTCTCTCTTCAAATCAGTTGACTAGATTAGATTTAACGTGGGGCATTAAGGCAACTTGCCTCACAATCACTGCTACCTGAAAAATCTTTTGTGAATCCCCTGATATTTATTCCCAACTGGGTAGGACTCCTACCCGATTGAGAATAAGAAGCTTACTCTGCAAAAGAAGCTGATGAATATATCCTTTGTGCATGTGAAGCAGTTTTCTCCAAAAGGCTGCAATACCTGAATAGGCCTTTTTTAGAACCTGATGCAGGGCCGTAGCTAGAGCTGAATTCAAGATAGGGCACTGAAAGTTTAAAGTAGGGCTGAAGCAAAAGACTACAATTTTTTAATTGGACTGCCCACCTCATCTGGTGATATCAAATTACAAAAGCAAGAAAACGGTAAATGATAATTTAATCAAAAAAAAAAAAAAAAAAAAATACAGAACTTACCATGTTATCAAATTTCCGAAGAACTTCATTTAGTCCAACGAATTTAATCTTGTTTTTTCCAAATGCCAGATAGATCAAGTCTGTCATTCTGTCGTGACAGTCTTTGCGGCTTGTTTATAATTCCTTAAAGTAGGGCACTGGATGTTTTAAGGTAGGGCATTGCCCCTTAATGCCCCCCCCTAGCTACGGCTCTGACCTGATGAAATGTGAAGAACAGCCCCCATCAAAGATGAAAGGTTTATCAAAAGCCTCCTACTGTAGGAGGCTTAGGTTTTTGATAAACCTTACAACTTTTCATCAGGTCTAAAAAAGGCCTGTTCAGGTATTACAGCCTTTTGAAAAAACTACTTCACATGCACAAAGGATTTGTTCAGCAGCTTCTTTTGCAGAGTAAGCTTCTTTGAGAGGTGATACCTCTTAGGGCAATGGCCAGTGAAGAGTCCTATCAGTATAATCAGTTGACTAACTACCTCTCGCGACATCTCTCGGATGGAATGGAAAGTATACTTTTCGCACACATGCATACTAATTATCTGCGTATAGTGAGACGTTGTCAATAGTTTGTCTGTGCCTTGCTATCCGTGCAGCCCCCATATATTGTGTTGGCGTATTTTCTCGACCCAGAACGTTGTTTGCTCAACGTTCGAAAACCAATATCTTCTCCATCGTATTCATTGTTGATAAGAAGATCCGCCCGTAATGTATTTGTGTTGTTTTCGTTCCACTGCTTTGCGTCTCTCTTACGCGCACGTCACTGCCATAGAGTGATGGGTATATCTTTGTCTCTCTCATGCACTCGCTCATTGTTTGCAACTTAATACGTAAATGGAATTATCGTTTGGTTTTACATCGTTTCAATGTGGTGGTTTTGCATTTTCCAAGAATTTCCGACATCTAATTTTATTAATAAACATAATAATGTCTTGTTTATGTACACAGCTTCGAACCGATGATAAAATATTGTGCCATAGTGCTCTGCTTTATTTCTCTCTAATTGAATTTAAAATAAAAATAGTTTATAAATACTGGGATTAATAAGCACTCAACTTTTTAAATTGGATTTGCGTCGACGCGACGTGTATTACGCTGAACAAAAAAGGTACAATGTTTCTATACAGGGTGTTCTATAAAGTGAAACAAATTCCGAGAGTAGATAGAATACTTAAAAATAATGCGAAAAGCCCTAATCAACGTATGTCCAAAAATGCCAGCTAAGCAAGGTACAAGGTGTTGAAATGTCTTAAAAAAATTATAATTTTTTTAATATATGGAAAACTAATCATTTGGATTTTTGGACATAATAATTTATTAAAGTTCTTGACTAATTTATAGATTTTGAGTTTTGTACTCTCACCAAGAACTTAATAAAATATTATGTCCAAAAATCCAAATGATTAGCTCGGTATTTTTCCAGATATTAAAAAAAAATTATAATTTTTTAAATACATTTCATCATCTTAATTGTATCTCGCTAAGCTGGCATTTTTGGGCATACGTTGATTAGGACATTTCGCATTTTTTTAAGAGTAAATACTCTCGAAGTTTGTTACACTCGTTATAGATCACCCTGTATATATGAAAATGTTTTTTAACTTAGGTATAATTTTTTTAATAAATATTTATTAAAATGAAATTTTCTTTGTCATTATAATGGATTTTTTCATAAACACAATCAGGGTCGTAAAGAGAAAATATACTGACTCGATATTTCTTCACTTAAGTTGAATGACTTCTAAAAATAAAAGACGTCTAAATTCCGAAAACAATGGGCTGTCGAAAAATCTGAACCCTTACAAAATGCACCCCTCGTCCTCGTCGGTAAGACCTCTAATATCACATCATCCTCAATTCCGGAACTAGTTTCAATATTTGGTTCTCAGTTTCGAAATTCCGAAACTATAGTTCCGATTTCATGAGCTAAACATTTTTTTTTTATTTTTTTTTATTTATTTTAATTCATCATTCATAAATACAATTTTTCCACATTTCATTATATTTATATATTTTATATATATTTTTTAATTTTTTGAATATAATATGTATCCTGCCCAACTTGGCAATGCCAGTGCTAGGGCAGGATCCAACATATGTATGTACAGACTAGTCTATTTTTTCCATGATATGATGTGCTCTCTCCGGCCCAATATTTTTTCACAAAACAAACTAAAATACACGGTCTACACAGAAATTGACGCTCCTCCCTCCTCCAAATAACCAGCAGTGGCGTAACATCATTTTGAAATACAATGTTGCACCCCCCCAGAGGTGACATTGGAATGTGGTTACTATCGCAAATTGCATTCCAATGTTCTTTGGGAATTAGCGCTCCCAGGGACCCGAGCTCGTACCAGTCGGTTTGTGTATGCCAACTGGCGGATTCTAATATACAAATGGATTATTTATTGTGTTGAAAACGCTAATGACCTGAGTTGTCTACGCGTCTATAATCTACAATTAATTAATTAATTTACAATGTTGCACCACTGTGAACAAGGTTATAATACGAAATATTGAAAATTAATTATATTTACATTATTTTGTGAAAAAGATAATAAATGCAAAATAATGCGTTTTTATCGCTGATAACGATAGTTGAATGTTTTCCTTTATTCATGAACTACGTGACATTTGAGACATTCGCGTCTTGACTTTTTATACCGAAGTTTACAATAAAATTCACGTCCGAATCGCAAACGCGCTGTCATTAATTATGCACTTCGTGCAAAACTGCCTTCTTCTATTCTGATGTTGATGTATACTGCAATTATGTGTATAGTGACCACCAAACTGGAATGGCGTTACACACGATGCTACGAACGTTGACGCGAATGTTGGACCAAACGTTTGAGTCAATTGAGTTCGACAGTTGGTGTGCCAAATGTTTCTGATACCCGGTGTGTCGAATGTTAAAGCATTGCATGTTTCCCTTCGAACGTTGGAGGAATTTCTTTGACTCGGGTCAAGAATACCGACAACAGCCGGAACATGATCAAACGCGAACGTTGGACTCTCTACATTGGTAGCTCGTAGGTTTGACCATCGGCCACACGATGCGACGAACTAACGTTGGAAGGTGTTCGTAGCATCGCGTAGCGCCAGCATTATGACAGTTGATCGAGAAGTGTGATTTTTCGAAGCGTGATAAAAAAATTTCAAAACTATTTTTTCCCAGCTAATAAAAGCGGGATAAAAACATTAAATACATATAATTGGATGAAAATATCTTTGTATTAAAGGCTTTGGGGAATACCCGACTACTTTTAAATTAATTGAAATATTATAGTAGTTGTCTTTAAACAATGTACTTAAAGTTTATTCACTCAGCTAATCTGTCAGCTGTAATAATTTTAACTGCAGCCCGATGCATGTATTATTCACATGCTTGCATTTTGTGCTGATTTAGGTAGATTACTGCTAATCATCTTGAAAATGCATTATATACAGCAGTGGCGTATTTTTGCTAAGGAGGGGTCTCTTCATTTTTTTTTAAATCAATCTATTGTTTTTGCTTATGTCTTCCTTGTTGCACTCATTAATTTTCAGTATATATAATCTCTACTAATATAAATGCGAAAGTTTGTGTGTGCGTGTGTGTGTTTACTAGTCAGCGCCGTAACGACTGAACCGATTTTCATGAAATTTGCTGTACAGTTACTTTAGGTTCTGGAATAGGACATAGGGTACTTTTCATCCCGGAAAAATGTATATAGGTACTAGTTCCTGTGGGATATAGTAACAAAACGTAACCCTGCAATTTTCGTGCATTTTAGCGTATTGGCGGAATCCTAATAATATTATAAACATTAAACACCACCAGTCCGGTTTCGGTCGGGTCGCAGGTGGAGAATTTCATAGCACCCGGGTGTAGCCGGACTGGGATGCTAGTATGTTATAATATGTATTTTCATCATTGGGATGCCATTGGCAAGAATCGTTATTAAAGTTAATTTATTTGTGATTAAATATAATTTAAATGTAAATTAATTTTGTGACAAAATTATAATGCAAATGTTCGCATTTTATAGTATTTTCAAGTGCCAGTACCGTATTTTGTTTTTAACAATTCGAATATACTGTTTTTATCAATAAAAGATTATATCCCTATATTATTAAACGAGCAAATCTTGTATATACTTTTGTACCTATGTATCTATATAAATATTGTCTCGAAAACGGCCCTAACGATTTGGATGAAATTTACTGAAAAGGGGTTTTGGGGGGCAAAAAATCGATCTAGCTAGGTCTCATCCCTGGAAAAATTCGTTTTCTTATCGATTTTATCATTTTAAAAAACAGTCTCTTATATAAGACCGCTTGGATCAATTGAGATAAAACTTGGTATACTATCAATTTGTAACCAAAGTATACTGTAGGTACTTTTTATCCCACTAATTGAATGATTAAAAGCAAAGCTCAAGTGACCACAACAACTTCTATCAATATCCGCCGCGTCTGTCTGTCTGTGCCCTAACTATATACTGAACGGATTTTGTTCCGGTTTTTACGATTTAGGTTTAGGTGTATGATTAAAACTGGCGGACTCGGGTGAAAATCGGGGGTAATCTCAGAAGATCGACTTTTAATTTTTTTCACTGTTCAATAAGTGAAAATGATAAATTCATAGCACCCGGGCAAAGCCGGACCGGGACGCTAGTTGTTAATAATAATTGATTACTTGTAGATACCTTGTTGATTATAGACGCTCGACAGCTTAGGTCATTAGCGTCAATCGACCAATTTACGCTATTGTTTTTTATACAGGATTGGTTAGTGTATTGACCGGAACATAAAATTTTGTGAGTGTTGGCGGGAAGACAATACACATCCGGTAAGTTACTGGTTCAAATCCGGTATAGATTACATTCCGGCATTAGAGATGATATCGCGAATACATCCGCAAACACTTTATATACATATTTATCACTTGTATAGAAAAATTATGTACATCATTACGTTATGTTTGTTAAATTGTGGTGACATTTTATTTTATTTATTGTAGATTATATAGACGCGTCGACAACTTAGGTTATTAGCGTCTTAAATTAATTTAAATAATAACTAACTTAAAACTAAATAACATCACAAAACATCCATGAGCGCAGGTGGGATTCGAATCCACGACAGTCTAGTCTGGAGGCTGGTACCAAGTACGCTATCCACTAGGCTACACTGCCCTCTGGTGACATTTATTAATTGATGTTGTTTCGTATTTATGTCAAAGTCAATAGGAGAGTTTACTAAAGTCAACTCTTCCTAAAGGGACGGTTTGGAATCGACATCACTTTTTTAAATGGACGCCGTCAGTGTCGTGAAATGCAACCGTGCCACTGCACACTTTTCAATTATAAATTCAGAAAATTACAATTATTTAAAAATGTCATTCAAATTTTTTTTGCTTCCCGAATTTTCTATTTGTCTCTTCTCCAATTTTCAATTTTCGTTCATCAGTGATGGGAAAATAAAAAAAAATCCCCTAAAAATCGTAAGTTTAAAATTTGGTTTCAGTCACACTTCAGCATTTACGATTGGACGGGACATCTTTAAACTTGCAGTTTCGATATGTAGAGACCATAAATCTATCGAAATTTCGAATTTGATTTTTTTCACCATTGCAAGGTTTTTCTCACTTAGGTCGCTCAATGAAAAAAGTTACTTAAACCACTATGAACATAATACTTACGTCCTTTTTGTTGTTGTAAATCTAAAAGATCTGATCAAAATCGTTGACCTCCCAGCTATAAGAATCCCTTGCGAATCTATAGCTGACTTGGAGATTCTCTGTCTTACTATATTGTGCGGATACCTGATGGTAATGGTCTTAGTATCGAGGGGGGCAGTAACCTATAGTTAACCTCTTGCGTTGCTATTGTTACGGTGTCGTGAAGTCATCACCGGCCGTTTCTCTGTAACAACACACACACATACATATATTTTATAGTGTGCATTATCTTTGTTATGTTCTTATAATATCATGTAAGTTGAAATGAACCGATCGCCTGGGAAAATCGTTCTCTTCTACAACCTATTGTTGTCAAGTTAGTCTTACTGTTAGTGCCAGGGTTACCAATCATTTCTTTTCCTGTAAAAACACCTGTATCTCCAGCAAAAAAGACGTATATTATCGAGTACCGACGAAAGCGATGAAAAATTACGAAGTCATAATCGGAAGGTGTCGGCTATTTCTCTTCAATTACTTGAGGCAAATGTCATGAGTCATTTGACCTGTCAATTGGCAGCCTTTAAAAAGAACAAATATTGTATGACAGATATTTTTGAATGATTGTTATATTGAAACAAGACAGATTTGGTACATTTCATCTGCCGAAGAGACTCGGGGAATCACGACTGAATAAACGAATGTACGCAATAGTAATTCTAGGGTAATTTTTGTATGGTAAAAAAGAAGATTGGCAACCCTATTGATGCTGCGATACCTGCACAACATAATTATATATACAGACTGTTTATTAACCTTCTGAATCGTGAAAAATCAGTCTTGTGGAAAATAGTCGATGAAAATAATTGGTTATTATTTTCAGTCTGAAGTACCTACTCCACCAGTGCTACAAAAGTTAAACAACCTCAACTTTTTTATTTCCTGCAAGTCTTTGCCTACTATTGCATCTTTACTCTGCATTTTACAGACAGACAAAAATTCTCGAAATACGTTTTTTGTTTCCCATCCTGGTGCCATACAAAATATAAAAAATAAACAACGAAATCACAAACACCCTCCACTATTTTTTTTTATTTTTTGGAAGTCTCCATACTATTGCATCTTTACTCTGCATTCAGACAGGGCTTGAGAATGGCCGAGCGTGTAGCAATGCTGTTGTTTACATGGCGTTGCTATGGTTCCTCTATTTCAAGTTCCCGGGTTCTAGCCCGAGAGCTGGTAAAAGTGTCAATTGGATTTTCAATTTATTGTTTAAAAAAATAATGAATTGAAAATATGAATTAGTGCTAGGCCCAAATAACCTTAGCTGTTGGTGGTCTTTAAAAACACAATTTACAATTTGCATTCAGACAGACAGACAAAAATTCTGGAAACACGTTTCCCCATCTAGGTGTTATACAAAATACAAAAAAAAAGATTAAGAAAGAAGATCCCATCCCTACTTTTTGTGTAAGTATTGATTATGGAAAAGTTCGCTCTCGCATGAGGTGAAACATTTGTTACAATTTGCTTTATAATGGAAACAATTGATTAAATCGTGTCATTACAGACTGAAAGATAACTCTGCCACCGCGATAGTGGATGAGTCGGGTTTGTGTCCCGACGGTGACATAGGTTTTAAATGTTTTTTCGAGTATTTCATTGTAATGTTACGTCATTCGATAGCTGTTCCTAACAGGAATGCTAACATAGCGCATTCATTTGTATTTGTTAATTAACTTTTTAACCGACTTCAAAAAAAGGAGGTGGTTCTCAATTCGGTTATATTTTTTTTTATGTTTGTTACCTCATAACTCAGTCATTTATAAACCGATTTTGAAAAAAAAAATTTTATTTGAAAGGGTATACTTTCAGATTGGTCCCATAGAAATTTCATCAAAATCGATTCAGTAGTTCGGCTGATTTTAATAAAAGTGAGTAACGGCGTGTGATTCTTTTAAGGTAAATGTCACTTTTTGAAACTAAAAAGTAAAAAATAAAAAACTTTTTAACAAAAAAAAAAACACTAAAAAGAGGAAAATAATGAAATTTTGAGGTCTGTGCCAATTTCATAAAATATGAAGTTGGTTAAAAAGAAGATATTAATCACTATACTATACTTTTTAATCGACTTTATATTTTATTAAATTGGCACAGGCCTCAAAATTTCATTATTTTCCTCTTTTTAGTGGTTTTTTGAAGGAGGTTTTTTTTTTGTTAAAAAGTTTTATGTAATGTTATTCTTCGTTTTTTTCATCACCCGGTACAAATCTTGAGCGTTCTGACGCAATGCTTTATTACTGTGATCAGAGCGAAAGAACCTGGGTACATTTCTTCTGCCAGTTTTATATAAGGCTATAATATAGTAAATCTCAGTGCGCCGCCATGGTGTTGTTTATACGTGCCGGCTATAAGGTAAATTAAACCCGTTCTCGTCTCTGTGGAATAAAGAAAACAGCATAATATACAGGTACACGGTACACCGTAGGTTGCTTGTACTTTCAATATGTACATTGACTTTGGAGAACGAACTGCACAACAGGCCAGAACAAATTCTGTTGTGGCCTTATACGTATGGATTTGTGTGTATGTCTATAGTCGACGCGTCTAGAAGTTTCACTTCTGTAGTGTATAGTGTAAAATAAAAGGTCGCACCTTTTATTTTACACTATACACTACAGAAGTGAAACTTCTTAGTCGCGTCGACTATAGACACACACACACACACACATCCATACGTATAAGTTGCAACGAATTTTAGAGTTCCATTCTAGCTCAACCGGCGCAGAGGAGTGGGAGTACAGCGTTTCGTTATACGTTCAACGGTTCAATCGCATGAGTCAAGTTCACTCTACCGTGCGTAAGAAGTTTCACTTCTCACTTCCTTTTGCAATCCAAGTTGGAGTAGGGTCTATTCTGTAATTTTGCTCTAATAGCATCTATAAAGGCGATATTGTAGTTCTCTAACTTCAAAAAAAAGGGTGTGGGTCTTGAGACCCCCGACAGATGTGAAACATCAAAGAAAACGTTATTGAACTCGGTGGTATTCTCTATGTAGTAGTATATATTTTTACTTCCCACCTCTACTATGGTAGGGAAGTAATGGATTCAGTCCGAAAACAATATTTCGAGATTTTAACAGATTTTCACGTTTTGAGACCCTAGCAATCGTTTAAGATCATTTTCTGACTGATGTCTGTATGTGTGTGTGTATGTGTGTATGTGTGTGTGTATGTGGTCAATTTTTCGCCTTCGATATCTTAAGAACGGAACAACATACGGGCATGCCGATTGTTCTATTGTGTTTATCAGCCTTTAACTTAGATCTGATTAGATTTTGAGTCAAATCGGTTCAGTGGATCCTGAGATATTCAAAAAAACGTCCTCAATGTCACGTATTAACATAGGTAAAAAAAAATATAAATGAATTCTAGATGTTATAATATGAAAAAAATGTAAATATTTTTTTTCTCTAAAATGTATAGTTTTCGAGAAAAAAAATATTTTACTAAAAAAAATAAAAATTGTACGTAAATCAAGGTAACCATGATTTTTGCTATATTAAGCTAGCCATCAATAGATCACCAAACAAAAAAGAGGGCCATGCTTTTTTCAAAGAATAAAAATTAAATTGTGTTTTAAAGACCACCAACAGCTAAGGTTATTTGGGCCTAGTCAAAGAATAAAAAAAAGAGTGTTTATTTTTTGCAAATATTTACTAGGTGGGAAGTATAGGACTGGTCATCAGTCGAATTTTTTTAAAAGCAGCAACTAACTGTTATGCTGACGTAATCCTATATGCTGCACTGTAACACCGCGTGTGTTACAGTGCACGCCTGAGCCAAGAGAGAGAGAGAGAGAGTGCCGCAGTGGTGGGGAGAACAGCAGCGAAGGAGCGGACCAAACATTTCGTTGCATATTTCCCCTCACGCGGCTGTTCACAGCCCGACATAAGATGTGTCACATCAAAAATTCGATTCTGTAAGTTCACTATTGTAAGAAACAGAAATTGGCAGCCATCTTATTTCTTCTCGCTCACACACATAGGTACGCATTTTCTGCACAATATTGCTGATACAAAATGAGCAGTCCAATCTTTAAAGTCAATGGTTGTTTGCATGTTCAATGTAGGTACGTATAATCGGAGGTACAATACTTGACAGTATCACACGGGCCTGCTACATAAAATTACACTCGGGCCATGATCCTTATGTGCTCTGGATCACGTACAGTGTGTACAGATTACAGTTGCGATGATTCCAACTTCCCAGCATTGCCTGTCAGAGAAGTTAAGAAGGAAGACCTCGTGGCAACGGAATCGATCAAAAGCAATATTGATATTGTTACAAAACTGTTTTCTGAGTTGGCGGAATAAATATTTATTTACAATAATTAAAAACACAATAATAATGAATGCAACAACGAAAAGTCAGTTCTAACAATCAACACAAATAAACAATAACTTATATACAATTAACTACACTAATATTTATTCAGGTGTATTTATATCAGACGCACTTTTTATATTACTGTATTTATAGCAGATTTATTGATTTTCGCACTATTCTTATCGCCCGTACTTGTAAACGCCCAGTACTTCACTGACTAACTGATTCCCGTTGACTGATCAATATTTATATCACTGATCCACTTGATGGCACGACTCACCAGTCACTGATTTCCCAACACGACACACTCGCTGTTTATACACCTGCGTAGCTCAAACCTAGCGCGTTCTAGCGTTCTCTAGAACTTTCGTGCAGGTACCAGTTGTTACAGCAAGGAGACACCGCTACTCGAACTCCCGCCTGCCGTTTATATACATGCTGATCCGTAACAATATTTAAAATTGAATTTATTACTGACGTTTCGACATATACTTAAAACTCTGAAGATGACATGAATTATATCGAAACGTTAGTATTAAATGCTATTTTAATTGTCGGTATTGCTTTTGATCTTACTTACATTTTTTGTCATGATCGGCTAATTCCTTAACTACAGGCTTTTCTAGATCAGGACTCGAACACAATTCTTCGAACGGTAAATCGATTCCTTGTTTTAGACCAATATCTTTGAGCTGTGTTGGATTCGGAACGACGAGAGCGACAGAGTATTGTTTAGTCGGGTCTCCGTAAACGCAAATATTCTCGACTCGAGGTCCTTTGCTACTTCTCTTGTAATTTCGTAAGGATCGCAATTTACTTTTGAAGGAAAGTGATAGGAATTTTAAAAACTGTGTTTTGTCTTGAACAGAAAACACAACTGGAATTCCGAATGGTCTAGTCCAAACTTGAGATATTTGGGGATCAGGATCACCAAAGAAGAGCAAGAAGTACGTAACTTGGAGCCCCAAAAAACCAAAGAAGTGGACAAAATTCTATTATTTTTTTTTAATATTTCATTAGTTGATAAAAAGTTCAATATTTTTAGAGGGATGCATCAGTTTCAAGCTAGGCCTCCAAATTCTTAATTCCCCAGTAGTGGACTGTATAAGGGAATCACTCGGGGAATCACAAACGTGTGGAAGACATATTCGCCTGTCATTGCCCATGATCGGGGACGATCGAGCGTAATCGCCGCTGTGTTGGTTTTTTGGGCAAACACCAATGGACGTCGAACGCACGATTGTGTGGACAGATGAGCAATGATGGTGGCAACCATGGCCTAATCTGTGATCGTCCATTGTGGCCGATGATGAAGAGGAGCCTTTAATGCCTCCTCTACACTATCGACCATGATGGACGATCACGATTGGGCCATTATTGCCATCATTGCGCAGCTGTCCACACAATCTTGCATTGTCCATTTGATGACCCAACGTCCTTTGATGTTTATCCGAAAAACCGACACAGCGGCGATTAGGCTCGATCGTCACCGATCATGGGCAATTACAGGCGATTATGTCCTCCACACATTCGTGACCGCCTGTAATCGTCCATCATGGCCGATAGTGTAGAGAAGGCAAGGTTTAAAGTCGCCATTCGAAATTGGACCAGTTGTAGTTTTCTATCGTAGTGGTCGTTGCTCGTCAACGTTGTATATCAGTTCATGCAACGCAGTACAGGTATGTCGTTCTGTTGTGTACATCGTATTATAAACTCACACACACACAGACACGTGGTACTGAACGTTCAACTCTTGCTTGCTTCTCCTGTCAAGGTCGTTGTGTTGCGTTAAACAAAGGAAGTTTACCGTCTATAATAATATGAAGAGAACATGGCGGCGGGAGTACGTGTATTGCGCGCCGAAGGGGGACGGAGAGGATGTAAACGTCCAACCGGCCGGTTACCAGAGTGAGATGACCTGCACTAATGTAACGATATTTTATCTGTTAGTCAAAGCTGTGAGTTTACACATTGTCAGATTACACATAAGAGATCGTCTGACTGAATTGTATAATTTTATCAGTGTTTAATACATTATAATTTATTCTTTATACCACGAATTTTCCCATTTTTAGAGTTCCGTAAAACGGAAAAAATTAATAATTAAAGTAAGTGTTCAAAATTTTTGCCGTTGCAAAGATTACCTATTTGTTAAAAATACATGACACACTTTTCTATTAATAAATAAATAATTTCCTTTTGATATTGTATCTAAACTGAATTTTTTTCATTTAGTGGCTGTAACTCCCTTGGAAGCATTTCCGAACATACATATGTTGTTTGAGTATGGCCGTTTCATTTTGGAACACCCTGTATAATAGAACACCTCGACAATGTAAATCGCGTATGTAATCCCATTTGTTTGTGTTTCAATAATCTCGGCTGTTCCTAGAAATAAGTTAGGGCTACAAATGTGACCTTCACCGTGAACTCGCCATTTTATTCACCTTGGACAGATTATTACCTTCTACAAATCGTTCATTCTATTCTTGTTAATAACGACGCGTCGTTATTTGCGGAATTTAGTAAATATTTATATTCTACGCAACTTTGAGGTATTTGCCAGGTCTGGTGGTTAAACGTCGTTTTTAAGTATCATAAATTTAACAATAACCACATTGCATCCGAAATATTTTAACTATTCTGTGAACACAAAGAAAAGTGGCCTTTTGGTCTATAGGCAAAAATATCAGTAGGATTCTTATGGCCGGTTTATCGTAAATTTTAATCACGCTGTTTTTAAATCACACTGTTAAGTGACGGGTTGCTATGGTAACGAAACGCAGCGACCAATGAACACGTGGCAATCAAAATTTAACAGTGTTGATAAAAAACAGCGTGATTAAAACAACGTGATTAAAATAGCGTGATTAAAATAGCGTGATTAAAATAGCGTGATTAAAACAGCGTGATTAAAATGTACGATATGTACGATAAACCGGCCATTAGTGTTCCGTACCCAAATCGGCAATAAACGGAACTGCACTTATTTTAATTTCAAATTAGGCCCGGATAACCGCAGCGCTTGATGAATAAGTACCTAAATTAAATAATCGGTCAATCAGCTAAAAAAATATTAAAGGTAAAAAAAAATTGCCATTGTAAAATATGTGTAAGGTGGCCAGCTCATTATGATTCTACTATAAATTTATCTGTTCTGAGATAAAAACATGAAGACTTAACCAGACGGCCGCAAAAGCAGCTGCTTGTTCCCCACCCATTTTATTCTTGTTTTATTTTTATTCAGTTGGTATTATAATTATGTCTCAAGTATATATTTCTTTAACTGACAGGTTTCTGGGTACTTTACACTATGGAAAATATGTTTTATTAGAATGCAACTGCAGTTTTTTGTCAGTTTTTGTTGAGAAAATTTATTTCAAAAAACACATCACAAGTTTAGAGAGGAAATGGCTGAATGGACAACAATGTTGATTTTTTTTATAAAAAATATGTAACACGGTCAACGAATATTTATTTTTTTACTTATCTTAGGAAACATTCAAGGCTGCCAACTTTAAATATCTCGCAGAACAAACACAATATGAATGATAAAAAACTATTGATACTATAAAAAAAAAAACAATTTTAGATATTGGTACAAAATAAGCTTTGGAATTCGCAAGAATTAGGGTATTTATATCGTTGGTTGTTAACTCTTAAGTTTGTTAGCCAACAATTGGCTTCAGGATTTAATACATATGTGCCAGAAGTTCGGGTAATTTTTTTAAAGTATTGTTGTGTTAGGAATAAGATCCTAATACAGAACCTAATTCTGTACAAAAAAACATGTTTAAAAAATCGGTTCGGCCGTTTGGTCCGCACAAAGTAGTACATTGATGGGGCAGAGTAGAAATCAGTTTTGGCTGCACTCTGTTCCCAAATAAAGCATTTATTATTATTATATTACAAATAGACGCTGCAGCTATGCTGAGGTCGCACCTAACTAAAGACCCAATGAGGAATAAATTTATTAAACAGACAGACAAAAAAAACATGCAAAATGTCTAAAAAAGAAGAAATTTCTTTTAAAAAAAAATATCTTACAGGAAAACCTCCTTTTACAGTTTTATCAGCATTAGAACAAATTATTTTGTCAATAGATATACTTAAAATGTAGATTTTAAACATTGATTGTTTTTAATTTAGTTTTTTAATTAAATTCTCGCTGATAAACTATCTATTAAATATTTTACTGATATGAATAATTGAGGAAATATTATTTGTTACGGTCAGATGATTTTATTTATATAAGTTAATTTGGACCCGAATAGTGTATATATGGCAAATACACTAATAACGCTGAATCGACTCCAATAACCAGCTCTTTTAGTTTCAAAGATATAAACAGCATCTGAGAGATTTTTGAGTTTTCTGAAAATTCCCAAAAGTAAGAAGACCCCCCTCTTTGGACAAATTTGCGAAATTTTTGAAAAATAAATTCGACCCGATTTGTTTGATATTAAGTCTATTTATAGAAAAAATAACGCTGAATCGACTCCAACAGCCCGCACTTTTAGTGTCAAAGATATAAACAGCATCTGAGAGATTTTTGAGTTTTCTTAAAAATGCCAAAAGTAAGAAGACCCCCCTCTTTGTACAAATTTGCGAAATTTTTGAAAAATAAATTCGACCCGAATCGTTTGATATTAAGTCTATTTATAGAAAAAATAACGCTGAATCGACTCCAACAACCCGCACTTTTAGTTTCAAAGATATAAACAGCATCTGAGAGATTTTTGAGTTTTCTTAAAAATGCCAAAAGTAAGAAGACCCCCCTCTTTTTTCAAATTTGCGAAATTTTTGAAAAATAAATTCGACCCGATTCGTTTGATATTAAGTCTATTTATAGAAAAAATAACGCTGAATCGACTCCAACAACCCGCACTTTTAGTTTCAAAGATATAAACAGCATCTGAGAGATTTTTGAGTTTTCTGAAAATTCCCAAAATAAGAAGACCCCTTTCTTTGTACAAATTTGCGAAATTTTTGAAAAATAAATTCGACCCGAATCGTTTGATATTAAGTCTATTTATAGAAAAAATAACGTTGAATCGACTCCAACAACCCGCACTTTTAGTTTCAAAGATATAAACAGCATGTGAGAGATTTTTGAGTTTTCTTAAAAATGTCAAAAGTAAGAAGACCCCCCTCTTTGGACAAATTTGCGAAATTTTTGAAAAATAAATTCGACCCGAATCGTTTGATATTGTCTATTTATAGAAAAAATAACGCTGAATCGACTCCAACAACCCGCACTTTTAGTTTCAAAGATATAAACAGCATCTGAGAGATTTTTGAGTTTTCTTAAAAATGCCAAAAGTAAGAAGACCCCCCTCTTTTTTCAAATTTGCGAAATTTTTGAAAAATAAATTCGACCCGAATCGTTTGATATTAAGTCTATTTATAGAAAAAATAACGCTGAATCGACTCAACAACCCGCACTTTTAGTTTCAAAGATATAAACAGCATCTGAGAGATTTTTGAGTTTTCTTAAAAATGCCAAAAGTAAGAAGACCCCCCTCTTTGTACAAATTTGCGAAATTTTTGAAAAATAAATTCGACCCGAATCGTTTGATATTAAGTCTATTTATAGAAAAAATAACGCTGAATCGACTCCAACAACCCGCACTTTTAGTTTCAAAGATATAAACAGCATCTGAGAGATTTTTGAGTTTTCTTAAAAATGCCAAAAGTAAGAAGACCCCCCTCTTTTTTCAAATTTGCGAAATTTTTGAAAAATAAATTCGACCCGATTCGTTTGATATTAAGTCTATTTATAGAAAAAATAACGCTGAATCGACTCCAACAACCCGCACTTTTAGTTTCAAAGATATAAACAGCATCTGAGAGATTTTTGAGTTTTCTGAAAATTCCCAAAATAAGAAGACCCCTTTCTTTGTACAAATTTGCGAAATTTTTGAAAAATAAATTCGACCCGAATCGTTTGATATTAAGTCTATTTATAGAAAAAATAACGTTGAATCGACTCCAACAACCCGCACTTTTAGTTTCAAAGATATAAACAGCATGTGAGAGATTTTTGAGTTTTCTTAAAAATGTCAAAAGTAAGAAGACCCCCCTCTTTGGACAAATTTGCGAAATTTTTGAAAAATAAATTCGACCCGAATCGTTTGATATTGTCTATTTATAGAAAAAATAACGCTGAATCGACTCCAACAACCCGCACTTTTAGTTTCAAAGATATAAACAGCATCTGAGAGATTTTTGAGTTTTCTTAAAAATGCCAAAAGTAAGAAGACCCCCCTCTTTTTTCAAATTTGCGAAATTTTTGAAAAATAAATTCGACCCGAATCGTTTGATATTAAGTCTATTTATAGAAAAAATAACGCTGAATCGACTCAACAACCCGCACTTTTAGTTTCAAAGATATAAACAGCATCTGAGAGATTTTTGAGTTTTCTTAAAAATGCCAAAAGTAAGTAGACCCCCCTCTTTTTTCAAATTTGCGAAATTTTTGAAAAATAAATTCGACCCGAATCGTTTGATATTAAGTCTATTTATAGAAAAAATAACGCTGAATCGACTCCAACAACCCGCACTTTTAGTTTCAAAGATATAAACAGCATCTGAGAGATTTTTGAGTTTTCTTAAAAATGCCAAAAGTAAGAAGACCCCCCTCTTTTTTCAAATTTGCGAAATTTTTGAAAAATAAATTCGACCGGAATCGTTTTATATTAAGTGTATTTATAGAAAAAAAAAACTCGGGTCGCAGTGCCAAACCCTGCCGACAACATTTTCCCTCCGTGAACTTACTACTTTCATTTTTCCCTTTTCCTGGTCGATTCTGCACCAACAGATGTCGTTAATCTTTCTTGCGGTATCACTAACTCTGACGGCATAATATACAAATACATATTACAGAATTGGCTGGCTTATATTGGCTTTAAACCATTGAAATCGTGGATTAACCGGTTATACATAGCGCATACAATATAGTGGATGACCCATGTCACAGTGAGTCATTCGTAAGTCCTATTATTATGCATAACTCCCTTCGACAAATCCTACCCGTACGCCAGTGTGATGCTAATGCATTGGTGGGTTTATACCCTGACTGTTTTGTTACGGACAGGGATGTGTTATAACATCGAAAAATGCACCACAGGAACGAAAATGTTCATATTTTTAAAGTGAAACTTTATTAGCCTCGTTTTTTTCTGTTCGATTACGCATCGTCACGTCACGTCCAATCGAAGCGATTGACGAGACCAATACTCATCGAAAAGCAGCGACGTCATGTTCATAACTATATTGTACGTCTACATAACACTAATAATGTACGAATATTCATTCGAATGAATGAATTGAATTGTAGATTATAGACGCTCGACAACAAATATTCATTCGAGCAGCATATCGAATACCCATCAACGATAGAATCTGAATTCTTACGTTCGTCTCCATACTGATCAGGGTTTAAATTACATTACCAAAACCATGTAAGCAAAATTATATACTTTCGGCGATTTCGGATTAAAAGTGTATGGCAATAAAATTAAACTTGCACCGTGCTTTGCTAGGACGCTAATGACCTAAGTTGTCGACGCGTCTATAATTTACAATAAATAAATAAATGCACAGTGCTTTCATAAAACCCCACCCTAGTTTCTTAGCCAGTGTTGTAGCTTTTTGCGACAACATTAATACTCCATCTCATAGTCATATTATTCCTAGTTGGGTTTTTGGTTTTGTATGAACTACGTTCAAAAGAAATAACAATTTTTAATTTAGTTGTTCAAATAACATTTTAAAAATGTCTGTTATTTGCAATCCATAGTTGATACATCCTTTTGTATTAAAATATAGCTACCAAAAATTATATTGAAAAAAGTAGTTTCCAACAGTCCAACAACGGTAATCTAGGAACAGTTAATAAATAACCGGTAACATTTATTTAGTAACTGTTATTTTTTTTATAACAGCTGTTATCAAATAACTGGTACACTTTCGTGAGATTCCTACTTAACTACGTAGGCAACAATATTGAGTCATAATTAATTATGTAAGTATTATCTAAGGTCTTTAATTTTAAGTTTCTATGTCAAGAAACGGTCAGTTGTAATTTAGCAGTGTACAATAAAACATTTATCGTCTTTGTATTATTAAAAATACTTAGCAATGGCTAATTGCTTGTTAAAGCAGAGGTCAATTCAAAAAAAGAAACACCGCGGTTAAATTGTTCAAAATTAAATAGAAAGTGATTCGGTGACATTACTCTAAATTTAATTAAATATTATCGAAAATTTTATATTAAACTTGCAATGATCATATCTGTAATATTTAAATGTAGCCAGTGGTTGGTTATTATAATACTGATTTATTTTAACATAAAATATTTCTACAAAACGTTCATTACATAATGTGATAATGATAAATTAAATAATAACTAATTCTTATCTTATAATAATAACTAGGCACTCACTACATCTTCCTGTTTGTTTTATGTGGGACAAAACCTTTCAGGAGGTTTTACAGGTCGTCCAGATTGTGTAGTTATATTTGTGTATGTACAGGGTTCAAATAAATCACTTAAACCACTTAAGTCTATATCATCTTCTTCACCAATATCAATTACAGACTCGTTAATATTAACGTTGTCAGATGTGGATGGAACAGAGATATCACTAAACGGAAGAACTGGAGGTGTTAGAGAAATGAATTTTCTATTCCGCATTAATACATTTCCCGTATTCATTTTTACTTTGTATGAACGAGGCTTGGATTCATTTTTCTCTATAATGGTACCCCTGTTCCACTCTGCATTTTGCTGAACTCTCACTTTTTGACCTCTTTTAAGATCTTCCAATGGTTTAACTTTCTTATCAAAGTAATATTTTTGTACACTTTGTTTTGATTTTAAATTAGATCTTATTTTCTGAATGTTAACAGTTTTCGGCATTAACTCTTTATTTGTGATAGGTAATAAACCGCGTAATTTTCTTCCCATGAGCATTTGGGAGGGAGCTCCAGTTTCATCAGTAAACGGAGTATTCCTGTATTCAAGCAGTGCTAAGTAAATATCTTTATTATCTGCTAAAGCTTTTTTCAAGATATTTTTTACAGTTTGTATGGCTCTTTCCGACATGCCGTTTGATTGGGGATATCTGGGCGAACTGGTAATATGAACAAAATCCCAATCTTTAGAAAACATTTTGAAACGGTCACTACTAAACTGCGGACCATTGTCAGATATCACAACATTAGGTATGCCATGCCTAGCAAATATAGACTTTATATGTTTAATTACGCTTTCGCTACTGGTAGATTTCAAAAGTGAGATTTCAACAAATTTTGAAAAATAATCAATCATTAAAAGATAATTTTCACCATTAAAATAAAACAAGTCCATACCGACTTTCTCCCACGGTCTATTCGGAACATCATGCGGCATTAATGGTTCGCTAGGACTTGAGCTTTTAAATTTACTGCAAATATCGCAAGATGATACAACTTTGTATATATCTTTATTCATTTCCGGCCAGTATAAATAACTACGTGCTCTGGATTTACATTTGGCTATGCCTAAATGGCAATAGTGAATCAGATTTAGCATTTCTGCTCTTAAGGATTTCGGAACAATTAATTTATTATTTTTAAAAAGTAATCCCGAGTATTCAGAAATGTCATGTATATACTTTTTATATTCTGCAATTTCCGGGTTTACTTTAGATTTTGGCCACCCGTAACGTATATACTGTCGAATTTTTGACAAAGTTGGATCATTTTGCGTTTCAATTTTAAATTTATTAAGTTTATTGTCACTTATTTGTAAATTTGTTATAGCTAGACACACGTGAGCCTCAACGTTATTCGTACTGTCGTCATTTATTATGGACTGCGTTATATAAGCTCGAGAAAGAGCGTCGGAAATGAATTGTTCTTTGCCTTTTTTGTAACAAACTTCTAAGTCAAATGGTTGGAGTCTAATCAACATGCGTTGTAAACGTAATGTTGTGGAATTCAAAGGTTTTTTAAAAATTGTTATAAGAGGTTTATGGTCCGTTTCAATTCGCACTTTCTTTCCGTAAATGTACTGTGAGAAACGTTCACAGGCAAATACAATTGCATAAAGCTCTTTCTCGATCTGTGCAAAGCGTTTTTGTGTGTCCGTCAAAGACTTGGATGCATAAGCGATCGGGGCCCCATTTTGCATAAGAACAGAGCCGACACCGTTTGAAGATGCGTCGGTAGATATTGTTACAGGTTTATTGACGTCGTAATACTGAAGAGCCGGTTGACTAACCAATGATTTTTTTAATAAATTAAAAGCTAAATCATGATGCTCATTCCAGTGCCATTCTGTTGACTTTTTGCATAACTCTCTTAAAGGAGCACTGGTTTCAGAGAATTTATTTATAAATCGACTCAGATAATTAACCATACCGAGAAATCGTTCGAGAGATTTTTTGTCTTGAGGTTTTGGCATTTTAGAAATAGCCTCGATTTTTTCGTCATCGGGAAAGATTCCATTTGCAGTAAGTTTATGCCCCATATATTTAAGCTCTTTTACGTTGATTTTGCACTTGTTTTTATTTAGTTTCAAATTATATTTTAAAATTCGTTCTAATACCTTATTTAATCTAAGGTCGTGCTCTTGTTGAGTGGATCCCCAAACTAGTATATCATCAATATATGTATCAACACCAGAAATGTCATCAAATATTTGTTTTATTGTCCGATGAAAAATTTCTGGAGCTGAACAGATACCATACGGAAGCCTTAAATATTTGTATCGTCCAAACGGTGTATTAAAAGTGCATAATTTTGAGCTAGCCTCATCCAGAGGTATTTGCCAAAACCCGTTGCTGGCATCTAAAGTGCTGAAATATTTAGCCCCTGCTAATTTACCTGTAATTTCTTCTAGGGTTGGCAATTGAAAATGTTCGCGCTGAATAACTGAGTTTAGGTTTTTAGGGTCTATACAAATTCTCAACGAACCGTTTGGTTTTCTAACTAATACCATAGAATTCACCCACGGAGTGGGTTCCTCAACTTTTTCAATGACTCCCGCTTTTTCTAAATGACTAAGTTCGTGTTTTAGCTTACTGCGTATGGGCAATGGAACCTTTCTCGGAGGATGTACAACCGGCTTTGATTCTTTTTTAATCGTTATATGATGAGGGGGGACTTTAAGGCAACCTATACCCTCAAAAATCTCTTTATTTTTTTCAAAAAAATCTGAGTCATTAATGAGACATATTCTTTTAATTAAATTTAATTGCTTACATGCAATCAACCCCAATATCGCTGGTGCATCCTCATTTACTACAAAAAAATCTAGAATATGAGAATTATTATTGTATTCACATTTTAATGTACATTTGCCGACAACTTTTAATCTATCTTTGGTATAACTACTCAATAGTTCATTAGTCTCCATTAAACAGTTGCTATCAATATTAAGTAAGTTAAATAATTTCAGAGGTACACAATTAACTTGAGCACCTGTATCTAGTTTAAATCTAATTATTACATTATTTTCAAATTTAACATCAGCATACCAATCTTTGACTTGAGATCGACAATTTATTTTTCCAATGAAAAAAGAATTGTCTGATTCATCAGTACTATCACAATCTGTGTAATTGTCCTCGTCCTTGTCAATATTATCAACGTTACGTGACCTACACATTTTTTCAAAGTGACCTTTACCTTTGCACCTTCTGCATGTTTCCCTGAAAGCTGGACATTTGTACATGCGATGTGAATCTCCACACCTTCTGCAGTTTTTTCTTTCGTATTCTTCAACTGTACGCGTTGACGAGGATGCCGCTTCAGTGTGGTTCGGTTTATGACGACGGCGATAAACCCGATCCACATTAGAATCGACTGTTGAAGGATTTGAAATCTCTTGAGCTTGTTGTCTCGACAGCTCCATCGCTCGACAAATGTTAAGAGTCTTTTCCAGACTTAAATCATCTTCCTCTAGTAGCTTTTCACGTAAACTGAGATTTGTTACGCCACATACAATTCGATCGCGAATCAGACTTGCTTTCAGATCGCCGAATTCACAGTTTGCCGCAATACTTTTTAAATCAGTTACGTATTGGTCAATACTTTCGTCTTGATGCTGACTTCGCATGAAAAATAGATGTCTTTCAAATGTTATGTTCCTTTTTGGATTAAAATAATTTTCAAACTTTTTGATGAGAATGTCAATTTTGGTTTCTTCAGATTCGTCGAATACAAATGTTTTATATATTTCGAAGCACTCTTCCCCAATGTAATGCAATAGAATTGCACATTGAGTAGCTTCTGGTTTTGCTTTAATATCGGCCGCAATTAAATAATTTTTAAACCGGTCAATCCATTTTTGCCAATTCTGTTTCAAATTTCCATGCATATTCATGGCACTTAATGTTTTATCATTCATTTTTTATATCAATATAATTCTAATCTGCTATATTTTAACTTTATTTAAACTCGTACCGACTGCGCCATGTAATATTTAAATGTAGCCAGTGGTTGGTTATTATAATACTGATTTATTTTAACATAAAATATTTCTACAAAACGTTCATTACATAATGTGATAATGATAAATTAAATAATAACTAATTCTTATCTTATAATAATAACTAGGCACTCACTACAATATCAAAAAATAATTTCTCATTTACGTGATTTATAGGTCTATAAATTGTGTAATATTAATTGGAGTGGGGACTAAGGGGAAGTATGAGGGGCACAGTGGTCTTATGTGGCGTTCGATTGCAGGTATATTATAGTTTCACAAAAAGAAATGGTTGCCGTGTGGGAAAAAATTCTATTATTTGATTTCTAATTAATTTCTAATACGGCCATTTTATGTGATTTAGAGTAATTACAATAAAGTTCGACATGTTTTTAGTATCGCGACGTATGATTCGGATAAGAAATTTCTATATAGATTGTATTTCTATATATAGTATGGCTCAGTTGGTAGCGTCGCAGCCTCTGAATCAGACTGTCGTGGTTCGAATCCCACCTCTGCTCATGGATGTTTTGTGATGTTATTTTAGTTTTAAGTGATATATTACATTTGTTGTATTTAAGACGCTAATGACCTAAGTTGTCGACGCGTCTATAATCCACAATAAAATAAAGTATTTCTATATAGATTGTATTCTATATAGATTCTATATGGGAGGAATTTACTTGTGACGTAATCAGTATGGCAACATGAAAGGGGTTAAAAATTGGCATTAGACCGAATTAACTGTGGAAAATGGAAGTTTTTATTTTAATTTCAAAAAATCGTACATACACAACAATCTGTGTTCAGAAATATATCTTTTTCACAAAGTTTTGTCATTAACAACATGTCAGATCTGGATAACATTGCCCATCCCTGCATTACGGACACTGCAGGAGTGAATCATATAAAACCATTTAGTAATTTCTGACGAACTCGATCGCGTCGGTTTGGTGTCTGCTAGTCGCGCGCGCTTATAACGTAAATCTACCAGTTCCACTGATGCTAGGCCAACTGTCTACTCCACACCACTTCGACAACGCGTCAAAACGACGCAGACTGTGTTCAGATACACACAAACACGCAGCTCGTTCACTTCTGTAGACCGCGCGCATGGACAGTTATAAATTAATTGATTAATTACCGAACTTTCCCGCTAAACTTAACTGAAACTGTCTTTAAAATATTGTCATCAATCAGTTTTGAATGTGTCTTTAATTTAAATGTTTGTGGTTTAATTAGTGAGTGTTCAAACGTTTACTTATAATAGAATTATTTAGTGTTTTGTGAAAAAAAAAGATTTGCACTGAGTGTACTCACTTTTTTTGTGGTCGATTGGATTAAAAACAAGCAGCTGAGGAATTGATCTTTAAAAAGTGAGTGATTTTGAATTACGTAAAATAGTTGAACCAGTAATTTTAACATGTGACATTTTGAAAAATCAGTTTGATTGATAATTAAAAAGTTTTGACATTTACATCGTGTTTATCGTTGAAGTATTTTCTATAAATCAGCTTCCTACATGTTTGGTAAGTGTTAGAAATAGAAAGGGGGAAATGTTTTATACGTATTGCGTCTTGTTGGTTATCTAATTTAAATCATTGACAAGACAGCTTGAGCTGTTCATCTCTGTTTAGTGATATACTTTGTTTCAATCATGGTGTGATTATTTTTGATTAATCAGTTTATATCAAAGATCTCAAGGCTTTTCTATGTGAACTTGATATACTGTAGTATCATTATTCACTATCAGTTTTACTGACATTTCCTCCGAGGGTCCGATTTTTTTACTAGCTTTAAAATCGCGGTTATTTTCCAGAGGAAATAATTATAAAAATTGAAAATTATCTGTTGATTACGTACAGTACGCGATTTTTAAAATTAAAACTCTTTAAATTGGTAAATAGTAAATTGTATGTCTAGATACGTAATGGGGCATATTACGGCGAGTGATGACAGTATGTAAAAACGAGCAATAACGTGTTTTTACTGTCATACGAGCCGTAATACCATTACGTACGAAACATATATGGTATTTTTTGCCATATACCCACTACAAGTTAATATTTACTTTTCACGTCATTTTAAAAAAATTATGACAGTTCATTTGCGTCGTCATCTTTCCTTCCAGTGTGTCGCGAAATTCATGCAAGTAAGTGATGACAGGCGCACGGAGGCGTATATAATAGAGCGAATAGACAGAAGTTGCTATGGCAATAATAATTTTACAGAAAGTAAACCATTTTCCGCACACCTACCTGTTAAATGGGTCATTATAATGGCCACTATACATAGGTACATCGAAAGTAGCTATTTTGTAGTGGGTATGGCAAAAAGTATGAGTGTTCAACACCTGAGTTTTTATTGTTACGAACCAACTGCCCATTATGCTGTTGAACAGTTCAAAAATTTATTTTCTTTTAATTAAAACACACCTTTCTTTATAACTTAATGAAAGATCGCGAATTGATTGACACAAAAATTTGAAAATGTATTTATTGACGTTGATGTGTTTAAAAAAAATATGTTTAACTTAGTAATTATTGCAAGATCATTCTTGCACGGGATCCACTAGTATTCTTATTTAATTGCTAATGATAGGAGAGTCTTCCATTATTACAGAACTCATCTGTAAGAAGTTTAATTACGCTGCAAAATATGCAAAATTGTTTTAAAGCAAGAATTTCATAAGTTTTTCTTCTGAATCACTGAAGTGACCTTGTGTTATGGACTTTCCAGTTTCTAAACACGTCTGCTGTAAGCAAAGTTGCAAAATAACCGTATCATTGTTAAAGAATTTTCGCAATCTTTAAAACTTTTAAATGTCATTTTTCAATGAACTTGGCCTCATTGTCATGAATCATTGCATTTTTCCATTAAAAATGTATGGCTTGTGAATTAGTTGAAATCTTTAGTGGTGCAACTGTTCAGCGTTTTCAAAGCTCGTCCGTTTTACAGTCACCTTCCCTACCTACATTCAGTTAAAAGTCTGCGTAAATAAACCACTATAATTGTGCCGACGTAGGGAAGGTGACCGTAAAACGAAGGGGAAAATATTTGATCCTTTTTGGAGATATTCTGATTTCTTTTTTGAAGTCTATTCAATTTTATACATCAATGTGAGGTACTTCACTCCGAATCTTCTCTCCTAAGTTGAATCTCTAATAATATGGCGTATAGCCAAATACTAATTAGATTCGACCTTAAGATATGTCGCATGTTTTGTGAAAATTAGTGTAGCCGTTTTTGCGTGATACACAAAAAGAAATGCAATTTTATATACAAGGTGTTTAAGGAGGAATGGTACATATTTTAGACTGAAGTATGTTATAGGATCGTTCATTTTAGCTCATATATTAAACATGTGGTTAAAAATGTCACACATTTTAACATTGGAAATGTTTATGTTCGTATATGGGGACAGAGTTACGAGTTTTCGTTCAAGGCCAAAAAACAACGGTGTCGCGATCAAGTGAGGAGCAATCATGCAAAATTGAACAAGTGCAATTTTTTCGAAATGTGTTTTATATCATGTCTAGTTAATTGAGAGGTATTTGCGACGATCTGCGGTGTTATTTTTGAGCAAATGTTAATAAATACTGTAGAAAAATCCATTTAAAAGGTAAGTAATCAAGCAAAAGTGTACGCGTATATAACAGAAGAATAATAGGGTTATTCCTGACAAAACTAAACAGTGCATTGATAAATATTGTGTGTATAATAAACAGTTAATTATGTTTCATATATGCTGTTATCATTTCCAATGTGCTCGATGGTTGCAAGGATTGCGAAATCTGTGAATTTTTTTACTCAAAATGAACGATGCTATAAAAAACTAAAATATGTACCATTCCTTCTGAAACACTCTGTAAAAATATATAATTTATGTTTTCGTGGTCGTTAACTTTCGAGCACTAAAATACGTTACAGAATTCCATCTTTTAATCTGTTCAAAATATAAATCCTCGGTTTAAATTTATTACAAATCATTTAGAACTATTTTATTACTATCTGATTTATGCAGTTGCCCCATTTCGTTTAATTCAAATGCGCAAGTTATTATGACGTAGGGTTGCGTATAAAATTTAATGCTAACAAAGAAATGAAAAACATGTTTAAAAAAATATTACACATCTGTTATTACAGGTATAGAAAATACGTTTGATTTCCTTTTGCATTGTTCAATCACTTCAAGGCAATCCTCCTTGTTTGGAAGTCGGCATCATTGTATTTTGTAATCTTGCGATTTTATAATAATTACTCTTATTTCTCTATTAAAAAAATCAGTTTGCGTTAAAACATTTTTCCTTATAGTTACTGGATTAAAGTTTAAAGAATTCCCATGCAAATTTTCGTTGAATTTGAGACACAAATCGACTAACTGACTAAAATGCCTTCTCACTTCGTTCGCGAAGACAAAATTTGACCATAATCACGAGACGAACCGAACGACTGAATAGGTCGCTTCTAAACGGGACATCACTCGCTCGATAAAAGCTCGTCATAAGCTACTTTACTTTGTTGTCACAGATTTATTTGTTGACCTGTACCTTTGGATACAAAACATGTAGTATAGGTACTGATTCTGACCATACGCATACACACATAAAGCTGAGCGTATACCGATTAACCAACACAACTTTGATGTGATTCACCTTGATTCTGTACCGAGGTTGATGGCTCATGCTATGCCCCGCACACACACACAGTCACACATACACAAGTACGTGTATCCTCCAGTATACGGGGTCAATGCATTATTATACCTGTGTATAAAATGTTTATGTATATGTAATCTGTATCTTTTGCTATAATAGATGTTTGTCGGTTAGGAAACAGCGCAAAAAACACACTTCTCTAGCCGTATCTTTAAATTCTAATAGATAATAGATATACAGTGTGACTAAAGTCAACCGCAATATAAGAAAATGCGTAGTACTAGGCTAGGCTAGGCTATTACACTGTCAAAGATATTTGACAGCGATATTATTTGACGACAATATTTGACAATAATATCTGATGACAATTGTTGACAACAATATCTGACGACTATTATAACTTGACAACAATATGTAACGACAAAGTTTTGACATACGATAATTTACAATTTTTAACAGCGATATTTGACAATGTTTGACAAAGATATTTGACAATGTTTGACAACGATATTTGACGACAATTGTTTGACGACAATGTGTGACAGCGATATTTAACGATAATGTTGGAACAATTTGACATATTTGATAAGATAACGATATTTTATTTAACGACTATATTTGGCGACGATTTGTGATAGGTAATGATATTTGACATAAATATTTGACAACGATAGTTGTTAGCGGTATTTGACGACAATATTTGATAACGATAATTGACGACAGTGTTTGACAGCGATATTTGACGATAATGTTGGAACACGATATTTGACATAATTGATAAGATGACGATATTTTAATTAACGATTAGATTTGACTACGATTTGTGATAAATATAACGATATTTGACATAAATATTTGACAACGATAGTTGTTAGCGGTATTTGACGACAATATTTGATAACGATAATTGACGACAATGTTTGACAGTGATATTTGACGTTAATGTTTGACCATGATATTTGACACATATTTGATAACAATGATGACGATATTTGAATTAACGACAATATTTGACAAATATTTTGTAACAATAATTGTTTGCGATAATTGACGACAATATTTGAAAACGATATTTGATATCTACTGATATTTGATTATAATACTTGACAACGATGTTTGATAAATATATATTTGACAACGATATTTAACAAATATATATTTGACAACGATGTATAATAAATATATATTTGAGAAAAATATGTTATAAAATGATTGTTGTGAAATTTTACAGTGTATTTAATTTAAAAGAAACTGCGAAGAAAATACTCCATAACTATATCCGTTTCTTTTATGGAGAAATGACATTGAATATTAATAACATCCATACGTTCCTTTTCAATGTAGACATACTGTACACGAATATCAGTTTGATGGCAGTCATTTGTTTCGTTTTTTTATTTAAATATTTTTATTGCGGATTTTGAACTAATCTCTCATCCGTTGTTGTTTAATAAAAGATTGTGGACCATCTATCATTTTTTATGGTAAATGGTTATGCGAAGTGTTTTTTTCTATAGCAAAAATAACTATACCTAGGGGTCGCCAAATTCTTGAAAATTTCAAGATCTTGTCTTGATCTTGTCTTGATTTCAAGACAAGATCAAGACAAGAAGTAATTTTAGATTTCAAGACAAGACAAGAAATGTTCTGTCAATACCAAGATTTCTTGTCAAGAAAACAAGAAATCTTGAAATATCTTGACTAACAATGAAAACGCTAAAACGGATATTTATTTGTGAAAAAGATAACATATTTTAACATAACATAACGTATTATTTTAATTTATTGAACACATTTTTTGCTAGACCGATTCACAAAAATGTAAATTAAAAACAATAAATGAAAAAACTCGGGTCGCAGTGCCAAACCCTGCCGACAATAATATAGTGTATTTGCTAATAATGTCTTGTGGCTTTATTATGTGAACTTAAGTTTGTTTTTGGACAAAATCAAAAAATTTAACCCCTTAATACATCCCTTTAAATAATATTATTTTTCTTAATTTCAATATTATTATCAATGCAACCTCTGTACCAAATTAAATACACCCGTCAGCAAATAAATCACTATCCGCGAACTAGTGTTTTCATAAAATTTGTAAGTCCGGTCCTGTTGTGCCGATTTTGTTAAAATTTTAGCAACACATTTTAATCTCTACCAAAGGGTTTAATTCCAATTTTGAAACAATTCTGAGATTTTTTTCGGTATTTTTGGGCCCAAAAACTTTTTCAACTCCTAAAAACTACCCTTAAAATGGCCCGATCGGGCCCATTTTAAATAGGCTTTGTGCGGTGATGGGTTCCAATATGTGTACCAAATTTCGTTTAAATCGATTAAGTCTGTCGAGAGTTATCGTGTACACACACATATATATATAAGTCATGAATTAAGGCACATAAGACTTCTTATGGAGTCAACGCCTAGCCGATTTCTTGGCTTTGTTATTGTTAAAGCTGGTCTTGAAAATAGCCTTTCCGCAGGTACCTACAGATGTAAGATGTTGCTGGCGTTCCGAGAAAATCCTTGGCCATTTTCGATAACGACGGGTAGACATTTTCGTGTCTTCTCCACCAATCAAGTATATTCTCAGAATTTTCTGTCCTCTAGGCTCATTTAAGTATTGTTCAATTTCATACTTCCAAGATTCTGAGTTATTTGCGTTTGTCAGAAAACAAATAAAGATCGGGGAACCACCGGATTGCCGTGTTAGCACGCAACGCAATAAAAAGTTCGCCGGCGAGGAATCACCATGTACGGTGCCACCGGTTAATCAAGAAATTTCAAGATCTTGAAATTTCTTGAGTCAAGACAAGACATAAGATGTCAAGAAAACGTCAAGACAAGATTTTTTAAGATTTCTTGATTTTTTTTCAAGACAAGACAAGAAGTTATTGTCAAGACAAGAATTCTTGTCTTGTCGACCCCTAACTATACCTCGCTTACTCTTTGATTTGAAGACGGAATTGGTCAAATTATTTCTAATTTTATAGGATTAAAATTTATATTTGTGATCTAAAGTCAAAACAGTGTATGTGATTTTTTAATTCTAGATATATTTTGTGTACCATCGCGTAAAAACGTTTTTATCGCCAGATAAATTCTAAATTTCAACACGTAATTTTTTGTAAAAATGATAAATACAGCTATATATAGGTTTGCTATAATCTATACGTTACACAAAGGGTGAAAATATTGCATTTAAAAACATATTTTTTGTTAGTAGGATCTATTCGAATTTTTCATCATTCTTATAGGGCCAAAAAACCCGCCTTATGGTCCCTAAGTAATCGTCATTTCGCGATATAGTATCCTAAATAGCACTTTTTTAATACAAAAAATTAATTAATAATTTAATTCAAATTATTATTTGCCAGGTTCATGCCACAGCAACAGCCAATCTGTGAAAATTTCTACTAGCTACCCTCTTACCGTTCGTGAGATAACAGACATACATTTATTTTATTTATTGTAGATTATAGACGCGTCGACATCTCAGGTCATTAGCGTCTTTCAACTACACTAAATAACAACTATCTTAAAACTAAATAACATCACAAAACATCCATGAGCGCAGGTGGGATTCGAATCCACGACAGTCCAGTCCAGAGGTTGGCACTAAGCACGCTAACCACTAGGTTATACTGCCCTCACGGACATACAGAATTCGTAATCTCAATAATAGCAAATAGGGTTCCGTTCGAAGTAGCATATGTGCGTTTTTATTTACTATTAGCTAATGCTTTTCTTCGTTAGCTAATAATGATCTTCAATGAAAGTACCTATTTCTAAAATCTCACCTGGAAGTAATCATCTCAGCAGTAACCGGTAACTTACTCTGTCACAGACGCATTAAAAAGTAGTTTGCTCTTGAGAGAGTGTCAATATTTTTTTCCTAAAAGTAAACATTTACATAAGACATCGAATGATGTGTACAAAGTGGCAATATTTACATGCATACTATTGGTATCTCGGAAATTGAAGGAAACATTCCTTTTCAAATATAGGATTTGAGTAACACTTATTCACTCAACTTAATTAGCGAATAATAGAATATCAGACAAGCAAAACTCTGGCAGACGGTTTCATCGTTGAAATTGCTGTGTACAAGAGAAAAACAGATTCTACTTTCGGACACTGTGGAGTAATTGATAACTCATCCAGCCGGAAACTGGGAGTTTCGGGTTCAAGTCCCGGCAGTGGTCAATCTGATATTCTGTTATTCACTAGGTAATTGTTGAGTGAATATGTTGTGGATATTAGGGGTTTAAATCGTTTGAATATTATATTGACTAGACCGTCATTAGCTAATGTTCCTTTCAGCAATAGAACACCACGTTTTTTTAAATCATCATTTTCTTTTTATTATAACTTTGAAGCATTATGCTCCAAGTTAAAGGAAATATTATGAAGTATTAGAAATACCTTGTATTATGTCCGTCTTGTGACTTCTTGTAATTTAACACTATTCGGACATAATACAAGGTATTTCTAATAAGTACTTCATAATATTCATATAGTGACTTGGAGACCCAACACTCTAAAAATGTATCGGAAAGGAAATGCTTACATAAAAGTATAATATATTCAACTTATATATTTCAAGTATCTATAAATACTAATATATTAAATAGTACCTAACCGGCTACGGGACCTCTATCTGTAATTTCCTTTTTTGAGGTTTTAGAATATTCTGTATATTTTATTGTAAATAGTTATTGAAATTGAAATACGTACTTAAATAGAAACATTAAATTATAGAGCGATAAATTCAAATGCAATTATGACCGATTACTGTATTTATTTACGAATTACGATCTCGATGTGAGTCTCGGTATTATACAGAAATGTAATCCTTGACCTTATCCCGAAGCATTAATCAATCCTGATCTCAAGATTTCGGGATTGGAAGGCCTACTAGCAACAACGTTACTAAAATTAATGTTAAAAACCCAGCTGATAACAGATCGGAAAATCAAACTACTCTGATCTCTTGCGGTGTCCGAGAAAGAGAGAGAGAGAGATTATAGATTATAGAGCGCTCGACAACTGAGGTCATTAACGTCTGTGGAGTGTCCGAGATTGTAATAGTGTACGCTACAGTATTTGGGCCTCTACATATATGTATCTATATTATATTATTAATATTACACTAAATTGGTATGTAATAATTTCAAGTTCACTTTCACTATAAGTATACTTGCATTTATAACACTCAGGTAGCATAGAGCGCGCCTTTGTAATAATGTAAAGGTGAGGTACTATGCTGTTTCGTAACTTTTGCGCTCTGTTATGTCGTTAGTTGTTGGTGAGTTGCTCTCGTGTTAACAACGAACATAACTTATTAACTAGGGCTAGACCAAATTTATTTTGTTATAGCCTCGCCGTTTTCGAATCTTTTTTATCCGGACTGTGACCTTTGTTGTCGAGCGTTTATAATGTACAATATCATTTTACTCTTGAAGCTGATGCAAAAATTTTACAACTCTCGTCTCGGTAGGTATATTTTCTCGAGGGTGGCAACAGAATCAATAAAATGCAATGGATTGCTCGCAGTGGCTCGTAACTCGGTGGATCGTCTCGAAGGCGGTAAATGAACACGAATCAAACGATTTTATGATGGCTCATAATATAATAATATGAATATTATGATAATCACAATATTGACCCTACCTCCACGATCCATCTAGAAACACGATCCGCGCCAAGACGAGCCTCGAACCATTACAAGCCACGCGCCGTCTGACCTCGCCTTGAGTGCTGAAACGTCAGAGAATATATGTGCAAATATTTTAACGTCAATTCATATTGCATTTTATTGATCCTGCCGCCAATGGAAAATATTTCTAATTCTTCCTTCAATCATCATCAATACAGTGACGTAGCTAGGTGACCTCAGGGCAAAAAATAAACCACTCCCCTATAACCAATTTTTTTTAAAGCTGGAAACTTACTATGTAACCATAAATGCAATAATTTGTGTCTCAAGGAAAAAGCTTTATGGAGCTGGCCAGTGGCCCCCTGAGCTTTAGGGCCCTGGGGCACTGCCCCATTTTGCCCTACGGTAGCTACGCTACTGCATCAATATATTGTGGATCGCAATTTTACTGTACACCAACTAGAGTTAACTTAATCGTATAGTAACTATTGATGTTTGTTAATAAATAATCCAACCCTATACTTGCTTTAGTAATGAACGTTGGGATATTCAGTATATTATATCTATATATGTAATAGAATAGGTTTCACTAGTTAAATAAACAAGTTTTGCTGCAACGTGGTATACGTCGTCCTATGTTACATATAGTTACTGACCTGTAAACTAGAAGCTTTAGTGTTCACATAACAGAAAATGTTTCTACTCAAGAAACGAATGAAGCTATAAATAAATAAAAAGATGTTGTTGAATATTCCATAATTAACATCGCAGTAGCCGGTTTTGTATCGGCTCATAAAATAACTCGGTTATTTTTTTTTTCTTATGAGAAACATCTTTACGCATGGGTGTAAAATCGTTTAAATTGAACGTCGTTTAAATGGAACTTCGTTTCAATGGAACGTCGTTTAAATGTAACGTCGTTTGAATGGAACGGCGTTTAAATGGAACGTCGTTTAAATCGAACGTCGTTTAAATCGAACGTCGTTTGAATCGAACGTCGTTTGAATGGAACGTCGTTTGAATGGAACGTCGATTGAATGGAACGTCGTTTAAATGGAACGTCGTTTAAATGGAACATCGTTCAGAACGCATCTTCCCGTACTATACTGTTCAATACCTTCGCAGGTTTACAGTTTCTCGCGGGGTGGAAATTAGAGTAAATCTCTGGAACTACTGAACCGATTCTAAAAATTCTTTCACTAATAAGTGATATAGGCTATATTTTATTTTGATAAATTTGTCGCGGGATGTTCAAGCTATAAAAATGTTTCACATCTGCCAGGCGTCCAACGACGGCTCACATTTTTTTTTAGTTTATGTGATTTTGGTATAATGCTGGTGTTTTTAGAAATTGGTATATGATATCCATAATTTATGTAACATTTGGACGCTATGACATCAATTGTCGAGGGTCTATAATCCACAATTTATCTATCAGCCCGCTAAATAAAATGTAAGATTTTGAACTGTAAATTTTTACACAAAAATCACAAATCGAAACATTGACGTTTTAATATAGTAATGTAAAAAAGTCTTTTGAATAAGGAAATAATTTATGAACAAGAAATGTTTTTTCTTCTAATTTACTTTAAAAAAATGCATAAATTATAGAATCATCAATAAAAACATAAGTAGGAATCTTAAAACATTCTTAAAATATTTTAAGTCGAACGGCTTGTTAAATGGAATAAATGAGATGCCATTGAGTGAAGGATTTTACACTTAAATGAAGAAACGATAAATTCAGCGTTTATTTTTATTGGTTTCCGTTTGATCGAGTAGTTGGGAAAAAATATTTTGAATAATTAGTAAAAAAAACTTTTTAGAGACAAGCTTTTATTTAAATGCACTAAAAAGGAAAAAATAATTTTTAATAATTTAGGTTCATAATTATAAAAGCGTGGGTCGTAAACTCTATGATAGTTTATTAGTTACAACCCACGCTTTTATATTTATTATGAATGTAAATTATTAAAAAATATTTTTTCCTTTTTAGTGCAATTAAATAAAAGTTTGTCTCTAAAAAGGTTTTTTTACTAATATTTATTTTGTTCATTTTAGTCTTTCAAAATTAACCCCCCTTTGACACCCGTAGAGGTTGAATGTCGAAAAATCCTTTCTTAGTGGATGCTTACGTCAGAAAAGGAATCAACTGTCCAAATTTCAAGTTTCTAGCCCCAACGATTTGGCTGCTGGGCGTTGATTAGTCAAAAAAACCCTACATCCCCGTTTGAACCCCTTAGGGGTTGAATTTATTTCTAAAAACGATTTATTCATGTGTTGTCATCGGGAATACATATGTGTACAAAATTTCAAATCGATCGGATACGTGGAAGTCGTTCAAAATTGACTTGCAAGTTTTGACCTGAACAACCAATAAATTACAAACAAACACACAAACTAACATACATTGCAAGTTAAATAAAAGCTTGTAAAAAGGTTTAAAAACGCCTGATTGACCTTCTGAGTAATTGGCCTTTTGAATCAAGTTCAGTATTTTTTTTTCGAGTCGAGTCCAGGGTCGTAGCTAAGGGGGGACATTAAGGGACAATGCCCTACCTTAAAACATCCAGTGCCCTACTTTAAGGAATTATAAACAACCCGCAAAGACTCACGACAGAATGACAGACTTGATCTATCTGGCATTTGGAAAAACAAGATTAAATTCGTTGGAACAAATGAAGTTCTTTGAAAATTTAATAACATGGCAAGTTCTGTATTTTTTTTTTTTTTTTGAATAAACTGTCATTTACCGTTTTCTTGCTTTTGTAATTTGATATCACCAGATGAGGTGGGCAATCCAATTAAAAAATTGTAGTCTTTTGCTTCAGCCCTACTTTAAACTTTCAGTGCCTATCTTGAATTCAGCTCTAGCTACGGCCCTGGTCGAGTCCATTATTTAATTCTACACGAAAAGGAAAATCTAGTCTGAAAAAAATATTTATAACCACACCTCCAACTAAAAAACAATGTAGGTACAAATTTGCTTTTATTCATTTAAATTATGTCTATTTAATCAGAATATTAACAGTCACAGGTGTTTTTATTATTTTTATATTCTGATTGCTTTGTATTTAAAGCGTGTAATAGGAAAATTTATATGACACGCTTTTCATATAATTTTCTGAACACAATACAAACGACACGCGCGTTTTACGTACACAATGAAAAGCGTTTTCCAGATGCTTGTTAAATATTTAAGTGGAATTTTCCTCCCTATAGTTCTTTATATAAAATATATTATATTATTTTGGAATACAGTTGTGTAAAAATGTTTCAATGTGTGACAAGAATATCGATATCGTCGTTATTGCATGAATTTCATAATTACATTTTTTTTTACAAAATTAATTTTTATTTCTCCAGCTACTAGTTTGACCTGGTTACCAAATAAGTATATATTTAAAAATGACTTGAAAATTTCAAAACAATTTTTAATTAAAAGATGCGGATTCATAAGGTGGGTTTTTGGCTCTAAATACAATAAATATAAATTATAATTTAAAAAAACTAAAAAACACGCTTTAATGAACTAAAAAGTGAAAAATAATTAATTTTATTGTAAAAAAGCGTGGGGTAGTATGAAAATATGATACAAAGCACCCCACGCTTTTTTACAATAAAATTAATTATTTTTTACTTTTTAGTTCATTAAAGCGTGTTTTTTAATTTTTTTAAATTATAATTTATTTTTGCTTTTTAGTCCTGGAGATCCTGGTCAGGATAATGGGACAAACTTATGGAATTATTGTATTGTAATCGGTCCTTAATAAGTGTGCAAAGTTTCAGTTCAATCTGAAGTTTTTTGCTTTTTTTTTTTTTTAGTCCTGGAGATCCTGGTCAGGATAATGGGACAAACTTATGGAATTATTGTATTGTCGTCGGTCCTTGATAAGTCGACAAAGCTTAAACTAAATCTGACCGTTCAAAGTTGGTCAAAATCAAGTTCAAAGAAGTCGGTTACAAACTGACAAACAAACAAGCAAGCACACAAGCACGCAAACATACAGGTGAAGCTAATATAAGCGTGTTTAAAATTCGAATCAATCCTACTAACGAACTAATCATTTTTTTTTCAATTTTGAATGTTTGTAGGTACTTGTTTAAGCAATATTTTAACCCTTTTGAAGGAATTTGTATGACGTTTATAAAACTAGCAAACCTGTAGTTACATTTTTACAAAAAATTATCTGTTTTTGCTGATACAACAAAATTGCATACCAATAATTAGAATGTAAAATTAGTTTGGAGATTAGTTATAGACGCTCGATAACTCTTTTCTCTTACTACAACCTGATAAAGGCAGGATAAAAGGCATATGTGCCGCAGCACACACGACTGAAGTAAACTGTAAAACTTCTTATGTATTATAGGTATAAATAATATAAAATTAATAGATCAGAATTCAGAATGAGCCATGACTACATTAATTATTTATTTAGGGCTGTTATATGGTAATTCGCGTCACACATCATTTTTGTCACCTATTTTCGTTTCATCGAGCCAGCATTTTACCCTTCAAATCGTGGAGGCAGCGTTGTCTAAGAAGTTTTACTTCAAAAATTTGGAAATCGAATTTGAATTCTATTCAAAAAGGCGCAGAAAAAAATTACTATATTAGTGTATACTAAGATTTTATTTCAAGATGTTTTAAAATAAAGAAACAAATCATTTAGGTGGGCTCGACTAATAAACCTGGTGTCGAGTAGCGAAGCTCGCGTTTTCAGTCGCACGAGTGACTCAACTGGTATGATTAATACAGTCAACTGGGCGAACTATTTACCCCTGAGTCATTAATTAAAGGGGTGAAATTAATTCCGTACCTCTTATATAACAGCGCCAGTACAGTATCTAGAGATTTACAACTGAATGCAAAATAACGTCTGTATAATTCCAAGTAAATACTCGAGCATGTTGAAAACAGGACATCATATTTAACCCTTAAGACAGTTTTATTTGATGTCACAGTAGACTGTATAAATGGTCGTAATCGAAATAACAGCTTTCGTTGTGAATCCAAAATACGGGAATGACTTAGTAAAAATATGGTACTGTGTTAGGGAATTAATAAAGCGACTATTTTAATAATATATGCCAGGGTTGGCAGATCCAAGCGACTCCTTCACATTGCAAAATAACAAATATTTTTGAAAAAATTTAAAAAATGAGCAGTTTGCATGAACTGTGTGTGGTACCACTCAGTCTTTCGATTAATCGGTCCAACTTCACTGAACAGAACTGTGGCATGAAGTTTGATCGTCAGTGGACCCTATTCAACCCTGTTACATAATAAAAACCAACATCGATTTCTCCCCCAGGGGGAACATTGGAATGTAGTTGTTCTCGCGATTGCATTCCAATGTTCTTTGGGAATTGGCGTTCCCAGGAGCCCGAGCTCGTACCAGTCGGTTTGTGTATGCCGGCTGGCAGATTCTAATACACAAATGGATTATTAATTGCTGTGTTGAAGACGCTAATGACCTGAGTTGTCGACGCGTCTATAATCTACAATAATAATAATAATAATAACATCGATTTCAGTATTTATACTGTGAAAGCAAGTTGACATTACAGCCATATTTAATAAAACTTATTTTGTATAAGATTTATTTTAATCTATTAATAGTTTTAATTAATAATAAAAAAACTTGATTTTGGGTCATTGTCATATTTTTTATACAATCTGTTATTCTTATTTCTTTCGAATATTTAATCCACATTAAATTATAGAAGGCCTTCAAACTTAATCACACGTATAGAATTTCTTGCATGTTTTATTAGTTTGATTGCTAATAGTTCTTGAATTGTTTACCAATTATAATCAGAATTTTGCGACCGTATAAAACCGATTTTTAATTCTTGTTTGCCATTAAAAGGATGGGTATATTATTACTAGCGGTACCCGTTCGGCTTCGCCCGGGTGCAATACACTACTCAATCGCTTCGCTCGTTCGCTGTATATATAAACCTTCCGTGAAAAATTATCTAACGGATGGTGAAAACCGCATCAAAATCTGTTGAGTGGTTTAGGAATTACATTACTCACTCGCTTCGCTCGTTCGCTATATATATAAACCTTCCGGGAACAATTCCGTCATACATGATTTTTACGTAACTTTAACCGTTTACGCAGCGCACGCAACGGAAGCTCCCAAAAGGAATAATTTTTCCCGTTTTTGCAACATTTTTCATTGATGCCCCGCTCCTATTGGTCGTAGCGTGATATTATATAGCCTATAGCCTTCCTCGATAAATGGACTATCCAACACAAAAATAATTTTTCAATTCGGACCAGTAGCTCCTGAGATTAGCGCGTTCAACCAAACAAATAAACAAACTCTTCAGCTTTATAATATTAGTATAGATTTGTTTATGAGGAATAATACACACTGTTCAAAATTACCATTTTTGATACGCGGGACGACCCTATTGAAACGTTGGCTATTTAAAAATTTAACAAATAGCAATTAAATATTCTTATTATTTTGCCTTGTATTCCGTTCTTCTAAAGTAAATAAACTTCAGACAATTAATACGTCGGTATATTGATTACAGATAAATATTTGCACACCTCAATTTCAATATCTGACTACGCCCCTGTACAGAACATTAACTTATTCCACACTGGAATCGATAAACTATAGCGTTGTCTTCACAATTACTGTTCTTGCGACAAATCACTGAATCATAGAACTAAACGGTTTAAATTGCTAGCGTATTTCATACCAAGAATTAAACGATTTAAATACCTTTGCTTATGTACTTACTGAATCAAGAAAATACTGGCTATTTTAATTGTCCAGTACTAGTATTTACTAGTAACAACTTAGTACTAATTAGTTAATTTCTGTGAATCTATTTTATTTGATGAATAAGTCATTCCCCCGAAAACAGTTTGGTTAGTCATTTTGGTCACGAAATTACGTGTGTATTTTTTGGGTCCTTTGAATTTTAGCCATTGTGGTCACGAAATTACGTGTGTATTTTTTGGATCCTTTGAATTTTGAAACCAATTTTCATTTATTATGATGCAACATTTTGTAACTGCATACTGTTTTATAATAATTAGAATTAATAATCTGAAGAAAGACTTGCTGTTCCAAGTCATAAATTTCAGATAAGAAAAGATAATCTAAATTATATTTTTTTTATTCATGATTAATTGAATTATTTATTAATGAAATTTTCTTTTTGTTTTAGGTAAGTGTTATACAAGCATCTGACCAATCATATAAGTGTTTTTGACACGTAAGTTAAAACAAAATAATTTTTTTCTTTGGAGTTCCTCTTTTTAGAACCAAAAGCCTGATTCAATTTCACCATCAATGCAAACAATGGCCCTTTCACTGCAGAAAGCTCAAAAAACTAAAAAGCTATAACTTTAAAAAAATGATACAATCTCCGCGTGGGTGGAGGTGTCATCATTTTTGCTAGATGAAATTCAATTTGATTCTCGCGCAGTAAGAAGTTACCTTAAAGCATGTAATCGAGAGTATTTTCATTGCGCCAAAAAATAGACAACTCGATTGCTTCGAAATTTACTAGAATCTTTAAGTAGTTGCTTATCCCATTTTGGGTAAGTATCCAGGAGGCATTGCCAGATCGCGCGAGTAAAATATCGTATTTTTTGTGCCACCGTGGCAGCACCATCAGCAAGCATTACATTCATTATTAGTTGCTTATCCTATTTTTGGTAGGAATCCAGAAGGCGTTGCCAGATCGCGCGCGTAAAATTATCCTTATTTTTTGTGCCACCGTAGCAGCACCATCAACAAGCATGACATTCATTATTACATAGATTTTAATCTCCAACTTTTAATAATAGTCACGCTAACCACATAATGAGATGCTTTTTACCCAGCTGCATCATTCTTCAACCGAATGGTCAGTTCTTCTGGTCATGACAATGAATTATAATTAAGTGTAGAGGATGTTTTGTTTCATACGCATTTTAAATTATGTGGGTGTTTAATATAATACAAGAACAAAACTGGTTTTCTGTTTCTATTAATATATTTAAGAAGGTTGTGGATTATAGACGCTCAACAGTTGAGGTCATCAGCGTTTATTTATATTATATTCATTATTCGGCAAGATCATTGTTCACCCGAATCACGCGTAATATAGTAACGTTACAAATTAGCAATAAAATATTTTCAGTTAAAGTTTAATAAGAAACTAGTCAGTAAGCTAATTTGTTAGCTAGTTGATAAGCTAGTTAATAAACCAACCTATATGTATAGGTAGCTTTGTCTACCTCTATAGGTTTACATTTTATGTAATGGTTACTAAATATATAAAATTCTAAAATTATGTAATTTCCAACTCGATATGACTTCTTAAATTAAAAAATAAAAATTCCGTTGCCTGCAGAAACCGAAAATGTTTTTTTAATTTATTTTTTGGTTTCAAAAATTTAAAGTAGAAATATTTCAAAATTACAGCGATCTAACTTTGATCTTTTAATTACAAGCTTTTATCAATTGATTTTAGCAAATTAATGTTTTAAAAGCAAAAATTTTGAAACTAAAAAACAACATAAAATATTGGTAAAAACACTTGTTAAATACCTATAAGATTTTATTGAATTGTACTAAAAAGGAAAAAAAATATTTTTAATAATTTAGGGTCATAATTATTATAAAAGTGTGGGTCGTGACTAATAAACTATCATAGAGTTTACAGTTCACGCTTTTATAATAATATGAACCTAAATTATTAATAGTATATTGTGCGACTAGTGAGAGAAAGAGGAGATTCCACTCGTGTGTTTTACCGCACTCGCTACGCTCGTGCGGCAAAATCCACACTCGCCTCTTTCGATCAATAGTCGCACACAATATTTTGTTCAACTACCGCAAGAAATATGTCATTTCGTGGCTCTGCTGAGCGTGGACAAAATGATGGGTGACCTGATTGATTGCGTAAACGTTCCCCGTAATGAGCGTGGGCGAAATGGGATTTCGTCCACTCTGGGAACTCATTATTTCGCCCACGCTCAGCAGGGCCACGAAATGATTTATTTCTTGCGGGTGTTGAACAAAAATTATTTTTTTCCTTTTTAGTACCTATACATTTTACTAAAAGCTTGTCTTTTAAAAGTTTTTTTTACTAATAATTTTCCCCTACGGTGTTTGATTTATAATTTTTTTAAAGCTGTTTTTGTGTGTTGTAAATCGTTATCGTTTCATGTTAAATTTTTTGATCATCAGTTAGAATTGAATAGAGTACCTATAGACCATAATAGTGGTTTTGTTTCTTATATACGCGAAGAATAGAAGATGGTATGTTTCATGAACCGTGACCGGGGGATCTTAGTTTGGAGCCTACGCGCTGTTTGTTTTTGCTTTGCTTTCAAGTTCATAGTTGACTTAGATCCGTTTCAATGACCCCCCATATAAACACGCGCGCATCGCTGTGACTGCTTACCAAGCTGTTTAGAAAATAGACAAAACTATTTTGTTTCAAACTGTTTTAAAGAAGGCGACCTGACGCTAATGAGTTTAGTTGTCGAGCGTCTATAATATACAACCTAATCAAAAAAAAATTTACTTTCTATTAAGGTAGAAGGATTAAACAACATTTCATTTATGTATCCCCGTAGTTACTTTTCCGGAACATGTTGCAATAAAGAATGTCTACATGTAGGTGCAGATGTCATTAAATTATTTATCGAGGAAACTTGGGCTATTGGGTAATATTTTGTGATCGATAGGAATTGGGAGTAATCGGTCATGAAATAGTTCCACATTTTTGATTCCCGGAAAATCCGACTATAATTCCCGATCACATCGACAACACAAACTTCATTAACTTCTAACAATGTTGGAAAAACACATAAATGCTCATTAAAATCTAAATGTTCAATTGTTGTCTCCAGAATTCGCTTTACAATAATAATGCACTAAACTATCATAACACCAACATAAAATCCCATTGGGATAATCTTGTCGAATAATCCAGTTAAAATCGACTGCCACAAAACTCCAATCCAAAATGAAAGTTGTTCAAGAATTCCAGAATTATTTCAGAAAATCCAGAAATCCGCTATTCGGGAAAATCCACAACAATTCCTACAAAAAGATACTTTTGTTGGGCACACGGTTTTCTAATCCCTACTCCCAAACAGAAAATAGTTCCTGGATATATATCTGGAATTATTGAAGAAAACTTTGGAAAAGTTACTGATCTTTAATAGATGAATTACTGATAGTCCCTATGCAATGCGCCTGAAGCCTGTTGGAGGACATACTGAGGGAGAGAGGAGAATTTTAGCTGGAAATTTGAATTACGTTAAAAATAATATATACGGTTTGAAAAATGTTAGCCGATCCCAACGTCTCAACAGCCCGCGTGGAAAATCCCGCGTCAACATGACGCTGAACAAAAAAAAAATATCAGCCAATCCCAATGTCCCAACAGTTCGCTCTGAAAGTCCCGCGTCAGTATGGCGCTTCACAAGTTATAAAATGTCAGCCAATCCCAACACAATCTAGAAGTCTATATATTAGAGATCGGTGGGAAAACCTCAACTAGATGACTGGTAGAACGATTCTCGGGAAGAGTCAGTAAGAAATAATCCTTTCGTTCGAATACTAATGATATTTGCAATCAGTCACGTCTTAAGGTACGTGCAGTATGGAGCTGGGATTCTAGATGGTAGCGTAGATCATAGCAGGGCTTGCTTAAATTAATGCATTGTTATATATGCGAGCGTACACAACGAAGCAGTGAGTGTAGCAGGTATAAGCACTGTTACAAGAGCTGCTAGATACAAGAATGTATCTCACCATTCTTTCAGCGCGCTGACTACTACAATCAACGTGTGACAACTGTCAAATGGCTGTTACAAGTTTCGCAATGGATGTGACTAGTTTAATATTCATTTTGCCAGTTTTTATTTAATTTGTTTCGAGTTTTTTTCTAAGACATATTTAAAAGTGTTTTCCATATGTAGATATTCAAAAAACCGATTTGGGTAAAATTTTAATTCTTGGTATAAATGATGAAATTTGCTATGTTTAGATCGTTTTCTATTAATAGGGTGGACATGATAGCTCCTACCCAAATTTGTATTTAAAATATACCACTTTATAGCAGAAGAACACAAATATTCGTCTTCGCTATCTGACATTTCAAACGCGATTTAAACTTGTATCAAAGCTTCGTTGTGCAAACCTATAAGCGCTTATAATTTCAGCCACCATCTATCATACATGCTACCATCTAGAATCCCAGCTGCGTACTGCACGTACCTTTATCCGTAATGAATTAAACATTGAATGATAAAGTTCAGGATATTATTTCGTACTTTACGCTTCTAAAGTTTTGAGCGGTAGTGTATCTATTATAAATATGATGTTGACCTTGATATACGTCGGTTGAACACAGGTTCATCATCGTTATCCATGTACTACGTCAGTGCTATGCTATGTCCGACCGGCGCGCTAGCATGGGAGGACAATTACCTCAACAGTACGATGATCTGTACCTGGTAAAGCCGGATACACACTAACACACACGCGAATGTCCAGGGACTGTACCGGCAGTATTGTGGTAACCGAGGACAATTACCTCAACAGGTACGATGGCCTGTGTTACCTGATAAAGCCGGATAGATACTCACACATATACCCGAATGGACAATGTAGGTACATGATGTTTTATTTTCGTTGACATTGATTTTGCCAAGATGGGGTGTTCGACCAAAAATGGACCCTGACTACAGGGTCTAGTCACTTGTCCATTGGCGTCTGAAGGGGTGTTTGATGCTTGATAGAAGTGTATAGATTTGATTTTGTCATTTTGGAAAAACTTAGTCACGCGCTATTTTATTTTCGATGAGTTGATTTTATCTTAATTATTCAAAATTTAATGAACAGAAAAAATGTCTGAGAATATCATTTGCTAATTAAAGAACATACTATTGAGCCCAGCTCAATTTTATCTTTTGACATACTTAGCAAAATTGGATCTTTTTGTCGCGTTTAGGCATCATTCAAAATACCTGAAAGAAGATGAAATGACGTCAGTATAAAAAATAAAATTAAAAATATGTATAAACTACACCCGATAAGCAGCATTTTTACAGCAGAGTTATATGCTATCATGAAATGCTTATTCGATGAAAAATCAAACACAGATACCACAAGCGTCTTAATTTTTAGCGATTCAATGAGCGCATTACAAGCCATAACCGAAATGTATACAAGCCATCCGTATATAATAAACATTCAAGAAAGCATAACGGAGATACAAAAAACAAACAGAAAAATAGTCTTCGTCTGGATACCATCTCACGTGGGTATCGAGGGCAACGAATTAGCCGACCAAGCAGCCAAAGAAGCCGCCACCTCCAACGAGCCCCCGACAGAAGAGGAAGTGATAAGTTTTGATTTCAAAAATTATATAACAAACAAATTAACAGATCACTGGAACAATAATTGGATAACAACCAACAACAAATTGAGAGAAATCAAAACAACAGTCGCAAAATGGGAAACAGAACAAAAACTATCTAGACGAGAATTGATCGCAGTAACCAGACTCAGAACCGGACATACCAACATAACCCACAGGCATCTAATTACAAAAGAACCACCACCAATATGCAATGTATGTCAAACACCCATAACTGTAAAGCACATCATTCTTACCTGTAACAAATACCGCAACGCCCGGCACCAACTCGACATCCCCAGCAGAATCGAAGAATCCCTAAACAACGAGCCAGTAAACCTAAAAAAAATAGTGGAGTTTATAAAAATAACAGACATAATAAAATATATTTAACATAAAACTTACCATAAAATTAATAAGTACTTATCGAAAAACCAATACTTGTTTGATAATTAATACATCCGAAATTTAATACTTACCTGATAATAATTAATACTTACCTTTTATTGTATAATACGTATTGTATTATATCATTGTATAATATATAAGATGCCATTCGGCAGCAGTGCTAATGACCATAGTAGTCGAAGCACATTTTGTTTTGTTTTGAAATAAAAAAAAAAAAAAAAAAGATGAAATGACAGACAGACGTCTCGTTACGATTTTGAATATTACCTATATATAGTATGAATTAATTCTGTTCTATTCACCGTCTCCTCTTTTTTACCTCTTACTCAGTCGCGGCCTCAAGAACTGTTAGATATATTAGCCGACCAATGTCGTTTTTTATATGGTGTTGCCATGGCTCCTCTATTACAAGCTTGTAGTTTCCAGATTCAACTCCGGGATTTTCAATTATTTATTAATAATAGCGGCCCGTCCCGGCTTCGCCCGGGTGGTATGAAATTATGATTTAATAGCGGTCACCCATTGATCCGCTCACGTATATTTAGTAAATTGTTAATTTGTTATCCCCTCGGCGAGAATCTCCCCCCTGCGTAGCTTTCTATTAGTGAAAGAATTTTTAGAATCTGTTTAGTAGTTCCAGAGATAAGAATTTATGGTTTATTACCCCCTCCCCCACCTCTAATTTTTTTGAAAATAAAATACAGCGCATGTTACTCGCTGATAATGTAGCTTTCTATAGGTGAAAGAATTTTTGAAATCAGTTGAGTAGTTTTTGAGTTTATCCATTACAAACAAACAAACAAACAATCCAATTTTACCTCATTATAATATTAGTATAGAAAAATAATAAATTGAAAATTTGAAAATATGAATAGGTGCTAGACCCAAATAACCTTAGCTGTTGGTGGCCTAAAAGAAGTGTTATAATTGCTCTCTGGATTGTATAGATTATAATACGCTCAACAGCTAAGATCATCAGCGATTTCTCCCTGGAATGAAATTCCGATTTAACATCAAGGTGAAAAAGGTCGACCATTTTGTCACATATTATTTTACACAGTAAGTAATAATGCAAATGAAGCAAACAACAATTGACCAGCGTGACGTCATAATACTCTGCGACATGAGGTTGCGTCTGTTCCCATGAGGAAAACCGCTATCTTATCGGCCCGCAATGTCATATGATAAACATGAATTCACTGCATTTATCTCTGTTTTTGCGTTTTTTCTCTTGTTTATTTAATTTTAGCTTTGTAAACATGAACTCATTATTTACATACTGCATATATAGAACATAATAATAGTGTTTATAGTTTATCAATAATATTTATCATTTCGTCGGGACTATTATCATTTTTTTTTTCGATAAAAATACTTGTCTGCTATTACAATAAAACTGTTCGTAGTTCGAAGGACAACGTTCCTGGAAATATTCACTTTGAACGGGAAACATCAATGGACACCGACTGCACCTTAGAGATCATCGGCAAGCAATTTATTATCTGATTCTACACCCCGCGAAAAACGCTACTTTTTTGGGGCGAACTCCACCCTGCACCTTACCTCCTTTTCACTCGCAAAAAACGCCATCGCATCAGCACTCCCCCCTCCCCATCGCAGGAAACTCTTCCCCTGCAATCGTTTATACAGATTGTATCAAATTAAACCTGTGCATAGGGCATTCTGTGTGTAAGACAGAGACTGATACATAAAGCAATAAGTAAGAATGAGATAAATGATCGCTAATAGGATGTTACACGGTTACTGTAAATTAAACTGATAAAAGATTTACATTTTTACAGCATAGAAGGAGCGAAAAAACAAAGATAACGCTATTAGGTTGTATAAATATTATTTATTTACAGTAACCACGTAACATCCTATTAGCGATCATTTATCTCATTCTTACTTATTGCTTTATGCATCGATCTCTGTCTTACACACAGAATGCCTTATGCACAGGTTTAATTTGATACAATCTGTAGACTGGTTGTGAACTAACTATAAAAAGATTTTTAAATGACCTTGAAAGAATGATACTTGCATAGCGCGTTTTGTTTTTTTAACTGTGTGGAAGTGACAGACAAAAAATGTATCACTTACATTCACTTTTGACTTTTTTTTTTATTTATAAACTATAATTACATTATCAATAGGTATAGCGTTTCAGCCAGTGAACTGAATTATCGACAAAAAAACAGTCGCCGATATTTACATAAGAATATGTGTAAGCAAATTTGAATACGATGACAGCTGATCAAGGAGGGAAAATATAGCTGACAGTGGAGTTTTGCGTTACTTCCGTGACGGAAGGTCATTTATGTGTATAAGATTGCAGACTTGAATGCGGCATGAAATTTTAAAAATGATATTGCGAGTATATTTTCAAAAAAAAATATAAATAAATGGATATTATATAATATAGGTAATATTTTCAATCATAAGCAACCAAACAAGTTTTGTAAACTTTTATTCGTTCATTTTATGCAATAAAAAAAAAATAATGCATTTTCCAAAGGTCACGCGAGATTTGGTTGTGTTCGAGAACTTTCCACAAAAAATAAAAAAACAATAAGCAGTAACTTATTTTGCGAAAGTTTTATGAAACACAATTTTCAACAAAAGCGTCGTACCTGAAGCTTTTTTCATATCTCCATATCGTATTATTGAAATTTAAAAGTTCATTAAAACTTTAAGAGAAAAATTTTAATGTCTGTAGAAAAAAAGTTTCCTTCTTTAGTAATTTTACGACATTCAACGTATATATATTAAAAAAGTAACTGAAATTTATGTAAAATGTTCTACTTTTGTACGTTATTTAAAAACATGAAAAAGGATTTATAAGCACGCAAATATTAAAAAAAAATGGGTGTGTGCTTATTACCACACGACAAAAGTGAAAACTTCAGATTTTCTAATTTTAAAATATATATATAATTTTTTAATCACACAGTTTTATCATAAATATATTAAAATCGGCCTATACAATTAAATTTAATTAATATAATACCTTAACGATAATATTAAGTTTTAGTGTCATCTGTTAGCGCACTTGTGAACTACAAAATATATGTTTTAGTGTCATCTGTTAGCGTACTTGTGAACTACAAATGACTTTGTACTCGTATTAAGTTTTTAGTGTCATCTATTAGCACACTTATGAACTACACACTATTACCAGCATATTGCAAATACGTGTTCGTATTTGAGCCGAGTAGCCCCGATTGACACCGTCGGGTGCGTTTCACATCACTGTTGTTAACTGCCCAGGCAAAGCGCGCCTATAAGGAAGTTTTCACTTCAAAATATAAAATATATGATTTTGTTGTTTATTATTATTATAGGCGTTCACTGGCATATTATTGATGACGTGCCTGGCTTCATCTCTCACCGCGGGCACTCTACTTCGTGCTTGTTCGGGGCTCCTCTTGGTTTGATCCCTAGACTCTTGTCATTTTATACCCTTTAAATGGTACTTTATGTAAGTAGTAAGTGAACAGATAATTCATATTAAACTCTAGGTGAGTGCCCAAACAAATATGTCATTTAATTAAAATGTCAGTTTGTGTACTTTGTGATAATATTTGGGTGAACGACTACCTATGTAGGCGGTTAAAAATACGTTATCAATTAATTTATCAACATTTTTGTGTGAATTACTAATATTTTTGCACTTTGTATTATGTCAACTAAATACATATCACCTTGCAGTGAACGATTTTATTAAATGCTATTTTCTATGATGGCATAGCTACTTGTACGTTCGGTACTTGTTTTATTTATTTATTTATTGCAAATTATAGACGCGTCGACAACTTCGGTCATTGGCGTCTGTTCGGTACTTGTAGCAGCACGTTATATGCAATATAAGTCTGCAGAAAAAAATCGTAGAAACAGAATTTCCAACATAATTCGTTCTTTCACAGAATAATATCAAACGTATTTCAAAGGAAGACACTCAGGACCAGAATTACAAAAAAACAGTGTGTGTCAGCTCCGACGCACGTCTGGGGTTTACTCCTTAAGTACGATTGCCTTTGACTATACATACTTACATGCGTCAGCTGTCGCGCAGCATACCCTGTACAGGTGCGCAAGGTACGTTGCGCAGAAAAACAACGCTTTTTAGTTAACGCTTGTATAAATTTTACTCCTCATAAAATTTCCATACCGGGCGCCTTATATGAAAATCAATTCTTAAGGAGTAAACTCCAAAAAAAAAACAATTGCAGCGGAACCAAAATGGCGTTTTTAAAAAAATGTGAAAAATTCATTTTTCCAGCCCGCCTCAATGTCACTTCCGTGACAATTCACTGAGTAACTATAGCAGAAACTTTGGGAAGGGAAGAGCGTCACATCAAAAACTCTTGTAAAAGATTCGGATTTCGTGTAACTTCAATTTATATGAAATATAAAATTTTCTTTTATAAATTTTGCTGTTTCCCAAAGAATGGCTAGCTTATGACCTCTTTTGTCGAGCGTCTATAATTTACAATATCTGTCAAAGAGTTGTTATAACAAATTAAGTTAACAAAATAAGATCAAACAAAAAAAAAATACTGAAATAAATAATATTTTAGAACCTGGAGAAAGCCTCACGTTCGATAAAAAAAGGCAAAAATAGGACAAAAACAATATCGTTGGTTTATTTTTAACTCTAACAACATTGAAGTTATTTTTAGTTACGAATATTCCGAGAGGTCATGGTTACAGTGTAACCGTTATAGACCGGATCAAACGATATAGCCATTTTATTTTTGGACCATATGTCATTTTGTTTTTAGACCACAAACCAGAAACCCAATGACTGTATCGTCGGTGATACTGCAAAACCGCTTAGGTACTCTGCAATACGTTTAAAAATAGGGTCAAAATCGATGTTCACGCCGTTGACATTTCACCGAGTGACTGACAGAATAAGGGGAAGGGCAATAAAGGTGTTCCCCCCAGGGGGACATAGGAATGTGATTGCTATCGAAAATTGCATTCCAATGTTCTTTGAGAATTAGCGCTCCCAGGGACCCGAGCTCCTACCAGTCGGTTTGTGTACGCCGGCTAGCGGATTTTAATACACAAATATGTTATTTGTTGTGTTGAAGACGCTAATGACCTGAGTTGTCGACGCGTCTATAATTTACAATAAATAAAGTTGTTTGCACATAAATAATCTCAATGTCTAAGAACTGGTCATTAGGTTTTTGTAGGTAGATTAGTTCTAGCCGTGGCATTTAAATTTCTTATATAACCTGAAAAACCTTGTAAGTTTAATGGCAACTTAGTTGTCTGGAGACTTTATAGTAATGAAAGTTATTTCTTATTGTTAAAAAGGGTTTATAAACATTTATTATTATAAATGTCTTTGTTATAAACAGCATTCATTGTTAGTTACTCAAATTTACTTCGACTTGCCTGGTCTGAAACAGCTTCAGTGTAACCGAAGCTTTATCTAACCTATCGTGAAGCTGTAACACTGGAAATAATCAATTATTGATCGAATATTTTATCATGTAATAAGTACTTAGATATTGTATGGGCAGGTAATATTGTATATTGACGGAAGCTTATCCCATGGTTACTGCTACGCTTAACTGATCTTACCTCAGAACAGAGCTATAGCTATAGAAACAGCATATCACGTCGCTTGTGAAGCCACACCTATACACTAAAGTACGACCTGTCAGGTACATCATAATCATTTTGTTGCTTGTATTCCGCGTAGTGTTAATTATTACTCCTTATGTCGTTTTGTGTGCCTGGATGTTACAACAAGAAGAAGAATTGGAGAGCTTGAGAATAGCCTAGAGTGTATGGTTCCTCTATTAAAAGTCCCCAGTTCCCGGGTTCTAGCCCGAGAGCTGGTAAAAGTGTCAATTGGATTTTCAATTTATTATTAAAAAAAATAATGAATAGAAAATATGAATTGGTGATAGGCCCAAATAACCTTAGCTGTTGGTGGTCTTTAAAAATACACACAAAGAAGAGTTGTAAATTATAGACGCTCGACAACTGACGTCATTAGCGTCTAGATGTTACAATAAAGGTTCCAAAGCGTTTATGAAAAATCAAGTTCTTTATATAACGTAGGTGAGCACTAAGAAAGGATTTTTGAAAATTCATCCCCTAAGGGGTTAAATGGGGGATGAAAATTTGTATGGAAGTGCGTCATTTTTGAAGTTAGAAATATGAAAATCGGTGTTTAGGCTTCTGTTTATAAATAAAAGCTAGTTGTATCAGCGTTTTTGGAAATGCATCGCCTAAGGGGTTAAAATAAGGGACGAAAGTTTGTATGGGAAGTGCGTCATTTTTGACGTTAGAAACGTAGAAGTTGGTATTTATGCTTCTGAAGAACCTAATCATCAAATGATTTTACTATTGTAGTACAGTATAATAATAAGTATATCTTATTATTAATATAAAATATTTTTTTAATTCATAAATACAGTTTTTCCACATTTCATTAGAAAATAATTCGCTGTAAAGTAAGTTTTACAAGGCAATAACTGACAGTGTTTATTGCCATGATATTAGATATCATAATTATTAATTAATTCAACAATGAATTTTTAATCCACAAGGCATCCACTAGGTAGTGAATAGTATTTCTTAACATATCAGTCAGCATATTATGCCATCATGATTGTTAAACGTCAAACGATTGTTATAAGATATATAAGGAAAAAATCAGAAGCCACTGTCAGGACTTGAACCTAAAATTCCCAGTTTCCGGCTGGTTGAGTTGCCATTTACTCACACGGCTTGTACGAGCCATTTGAGTTATTAATATTTAAGTTTCGATTGTAACTTAAAAATAAATCGGCTCTCGCATGAGATGTGATTTAGTTTGAAATAGGTATATATGGGAAGGAACAGATTTCACTTTCGGGGCACTGTGTGAGTAAATGGCAACTCAACCAGCCGGAAACTGGGAATTTTAGGTTCAAGTCCTGACAGTGGCTTCTGATTTTTTCCTTATATATCTTATAACAATCGTTTGACGTTTAACAATCATGATGGCATAATATGCTGACTGATATGTTAAGAAATACTATTCACTACCTAGTGGATGCCTTGTGGATTAAAAATTCATTGTTGAATTAATTAATAATTATTATATTGTTGTCCACAATTACCTAACTCATATATTGTTATATATTAGATATCGTCGCGAATTCCATTTTCGATAAACTTTTTGTTTATTTTACTGGTTTTATATTTGTAATAAACAATTTCACGATAAGTTTGCACTGTTAGCATGCAAAATTTTTCCTCGTTTTGAGTACAATTTTGTGCCACCAGATGTCATATGCTCATTTGACGGATCCCAATACGGCTAGTAAATTTATAAAATTGGATGGTATGAGAACGGCTTCAGTGATACACACAAACAATAAACAAACAAATAAATGAAAGACAACAACGTTGGCTAAACGTTCCGCTCGATCCTTGAGCGGGTAAATACTTTCCCATGTTACGGGTCAGGGGTTCAATTACCAACTGAGTAGTGAACTCGCTTCGACGCGTACTTGCGCATGCGTAACGACAAAACAGTCGATGTAACACTCATCAACACATAGCATCATAATATATTCTTCTTCTACAGTCTTCATTGTCCGATCTCTCTTGTCTGTTTTGCGTTTCAAAATGGGTTCAATTATAATTGTTATTGTTTCTATCTCTCACATCTTCGCCACAACGCGTTTGTTTGTTGACTTATTATTTTTAAAATTTCTATTGGAAAACAAATGAACAACGATCACGATGAAAGTTAAAAAAATATATTTGTCATTTTTTCGAAAACGAGCCAGCTAAAATGTAGTAGAGATGGTATAACGGATTAAACGTTTTTATTTTACAACATTTAGATAATATTGCCGAACAAATTGGTTGAGGCTTTCGCGGCCAGTTGATGAGCTAGTGTTGTCCTGATTCGGGTCTATAGGCCGTCGTTATGGTTGGAATTGCTTCCTAACGTTTCGCTAGCACGAGTGGCGAGCTTCAGAGAAGAAGTTCGCCACTCGTGCTAGCGAAGCGTTAGGAAACAATTCCAACCAACGACGGCCTATAAACCCGAATCAGGAACTGTCACCAGCTCAATATTGCCGAAGTCTTCAATGACATTATTTAATAATAGCGCCGAACATCATGCCTTAAAAATGTTTAATATGTTGCCGCATGATATTAAAATTTCGAAATTTAATAAGTTTAAAAAAGTAATAAAGGCATCTTTTGATGATTTCTATATTAATTAATATATATTTTATAGTGGACCGATTTGTATTTGGTGTTTTGACGAATCCTCGTGTAATTGTATTATGGATTAATAGATTTCTATTCTATTCTATACATAAATAAATATAAACATGCATACATAGACTGCTAAAAACATTACCCTCCTTTTGGTTTTGCCGTAGTCGGGTAAAAATAGAACCTCCTTCAAAAAAAGCTACAAAAAAGAGGAAAGTAAAAAATTTTGAGATATGTCCACTTTTATTTTATGAAATTGGCGCCGACCTCAAAATTTTATTATTTTCCTCTTTTTAGTGGAGCTTCTTGCTTGATATTTGAATACTAAACTAAAAAAAAACAAGCCGTGAGGTGGGTCGTTTATTAGGATTGAAGTGCGACCCTTGAGGTCCACACGACGAACTTCCCAGTTTGATAAATATTTAATAATAATAATTAAATTAGATATTACACAGAAAAGTAATCATTTTAATCATTAAAACATCAATAATTAAAAAAAAAAAAAAAAAAAAAACGGCTGAACCGATTTTTATAAAATTTATTTCGGATTAAAATGACGTTAACACGCTTCGATTGACACCCTTACGAAGTCGATATAATTTTTTATTCGCGAGATATTGTGTAAAATCTACTTTTTTGGAGGTTATTTGGTTAAGAAAAAAGAACGGCTGGACCGATTTTAAAAAAATTCCTTTCAGATCATATTTACGTTAATACGCGTCGATTGGCACCCCAACGTAGTCGATATCATTTTTCGTTCTCGAGATTTCGTCTTAGAAAGAAATGGACACATACATACGTACGTACGTACGTACGTACATACGTACACACACACACACAGACATCTTTCTAAAAGTAGTGTAAAAATAGTGTAGTGACCTTGAAACAAAAATTTTTTTTCCTTTTTGATTTCGATTTTCGGACCCATTACAATAACTTCCAATGGGAAGTTAACAACTGCTGAACCGATTTAAGTAAAATATATGTGGGATCACTCTAAATGTATGCCCTATTAAATAAAACAATAATAATCAAAATCGGTTCGCAATTGATGCAGGAGATATGTTAACATACATAGGTAACATACCTACATAAAATACTAAACTAAAAAAAAAGTGCCCCACGCTTCTAAACGTTTTTAGGCGCGTTGATGTAAGCGTTTTTTTATTTTTTTTTTAAATATATTTTTTTTTTATCACCTCATTATTTGTTTACATGTCAAATACACCATGAGGACAGTATGGCTCAGTTGGTAGCGTCGCGGCCTCTGAATCAGACTGTCGTGGGTTCGAATCCCACCTCTGCTCATGGATGTTTTGTGATGTAATTTAGTTTTTAAGTGATATATTATAATATTTGTTGTATTTAAGACGCTAATGACCTAAGTTGTCGACGCGTCTATAATCCACAATAAAAATAAATCAAATACACCAGACGTGGGATCCGGCTTCAGGTTTCACAAAAGTCCTTCATGAAGTGTCGGATAAAGAAATGTAATTGATACGAGTTTCGGTAAACAATTGAAAGGAAATACGCTTCTGAAAAATAAACAGTTCCTGGAAATATATTTTTTTCTATTAATGTTATTATTTATATACGAGCTTATCACTTTAAGTATAATGTTATTGGGTCCATATGGCCAGTATAGTGGTACAGAGCAAAATGGTTCAAAGGTTATAAGTGCGACCCCGTGGAGGGTCACAAGGCACACTTGATCTTTAAATAGATTCATTATTCAGTATCTGGTGACTCTCCGGATATTAATGGTCATTTTTATTAATTATGTTTAATTTTTTTTATTTTCAATGTTATGTAGATAATGAAATATTTACTTAAAAAAAATCAATAACCGCGGCGAGATTTTACCGTCGTTTATTATTTATTATTATTATTTTCCTCTTTTATTTTAGTGGTTTTTTTGAAGGAGGTTCTATATTTTTTAATTTTTTTAATAAGGGCTATATATTGCAGTTAAAATTTAACTAATTTTATGACTACAAAGTTGCACCAACGTCGATTATAAATATCTGTAAATTTTGATTTTGTCAGGTTTGAGAGTTTTTTCAAAGATGTTAAACATTTTGCAAAATCAGACATTTTTCAGTCTTGTAAAGTGAATAATAAAAAATATTAGTAAAAAAAATCTTTTTAAGACAAGCTTTTGTTGAAATGTACTGAAAAGGAAAAAATAATATTTAATAATTTTGGTTCATAATTATTATAAAACCGGGGGTTATAATCTCTATGATAGTTTATTAGTCGCAACCCCCGCTTTTATAATAATTATGAACCAAAATTATCAAATATTATTTTTTCCTTTTTAGTACATTTCAATAAAAGCTTGTCTCCAAAAAGTTTTTTTTTTACTAATATTTTATTTTGTTCAATTTAGTCTTTCAAAATTTTACCCCCCTTTGACACCCTTGGGGTTGAATTTCGAGAAATCCTTTATTAGTCGATGCTTACGTCAGAAAAGGAACCAACTGTCCAAATTTCAAGTCTCTAGCTTCAATGATTTGGCCTGGACGTTGATTAGTCAAAAAAATCCTACATCCCCGTTTGAACCCCTTAGGGTATTGTCATCGGGAATACATATGTGTACAAAATTTCAAATCGATCGGATACGTGAAAGTCGTTCAAAATTGACTTGCAAGATTTGACCTGCACCAACAAACTAACATACATTGCAAGTTAATTAAAAGTTTGTAAAAATCAGTTTAATTATTATCTATTTAATGATACCCATATTAGATTGTAGATTATAGACGCCCAACAACCGAGGTCATCAGCGTCTATTTACTTACTGTTTAAGTTAGGCTTCCCTACATTCATGCGAGCGATTTGCGAGTAAAATTGACGTTTACGGAAGCGACGCCGCGGGCAAGATCTAGTTATAAGAACAAGCACACTTTTCTGTCGTTTTATGGCTTAGGAGTTATAGCCGCTTAAAGTTATAAGCTATTAAAAAACAAAGGGGAAAATGAAGGTATTGTTCTGTGTGTTAGTGTGCAATTTTAAGTCCAACATACCTAATTCAAGTAGGTAGTCTGAGGGTGTATGCTTTAATTATTAGTAGATAGGCACAAAGAAAAAGTAGCTTGCTTTCTTATTAGTGTATTTGCCATAATATGGCACATACACTATTGGCGTCGGTCGGATGGCGGGACCTAGGGGTCGGACCAAAATTTCTCGACGTTTCATAGCCTCCTGAACACTTTGGCACCATTTTTGAAAATATATATATAAATATATGTGTGTGTGTGTGTGTACACGATAACTCTCGACAGACTTAATCGATTGAAACGAAATTTGGTACACACATTGGGACCCATCACCGCAAGAAGCCTATTTAAAATGGGCCCGATCGGACCATTTTCAGGGTTGTATTTAGGGGTTCCAAAAAGTTTTTGGGCCCAAAAATACCGAAAAATTTGTCAGAATCGTTTCAAAATTGAAATTTAACTCTTTAGTAAAGATTAAAATGTGCTGCTAAAATTTTAATAAAATCGGCCCGACAGGACCGGACTTTCAAATTTTATGAAAACACTAGTTTGTTGATACGGATTTACTTATGGACGGGTGTATTTAATTGGGTGTAATGATAAAATCCATGTCTAATATTGAAATTTAGAAAAATTTAATTATTTTAAGGGATGTATTAAGGGGTTAAATTTTTTATTTTGTCAAAAAACAAACTTATGCTCACATCATAATGCCACAATGCCTGTATTAGCAAATACACTATATTGTCGGCAGGGTTTGGCACTGCGACCCGAGTTTTTAATTAATTATTATCAGCTAGTAAAATATATTAATTAAAGTTCTAATTGGAATTCGAAAAACAAAAATCATTTCATAATTTTGTGAATTTAAATTTTCAAATAACTTTTTAGTAAAATAGCCTGCGTACATATTTTTGTTATCAAAAAATAAACTTTAATTAAATTTGAATTAACAATATCATTGATATTATTTTACTGTGGGGCGCGAAAATATTAATTATGAAATATAATTAAAACTCAATATGAAATAATGCATCTGATAATATCGTTCAGAGTTGATTATAAAATGAAACACGATTACAGTCTATTCATTATGAGAGTTTCATGGTCGAAATCTCTGGGACCAGAAAGGCCCGTTTCGGCGTAACCACGGATGAAAGACAGGACGTTTTTCGTGTCCCCGACGACTACTAGCTCACTTACTGTGTCTCTGCGGACCTTCGCATGTCCGGGGGGATTGCGGCTGTGTTCCGACGACAATTTGGATGTCAAGCCTTCTGTAATCTGCACCACACTGAACTGTCCCACAGTGATATAGATAACAATAAGTATATTAATAGTACATCCTGTATATTAATATATTGGCTATGTTGTATTATGAGAGAAATGCCACGTGGCATTATCCAGCGGCTGTAAAACATTTATATTTAAATAAGCGATCAAATCAATAACTCATAATGAATTATATTGAATTCAAGATAAACGCCCGATGAATTTATTAATATTAAATATATACCTAAATTTCATTATTGATCTTCCTTGTATGCAGATGTGAAATTACCGTATTGTGACTGTAGTAACGCACCCTGTACGAAACAGCATTTTCATTTCATCAATTAAAAAAGATTTAATGAACGCCAATAACATTTTTCTATAATAATAAAAAAAAGAGGCTTGGTGTGTGTGTACAACCACACTGCTAACTTCCCATTGGGTGCCCTTAGAGATAAAAAACCGCTATTTGAAATTTCCGGCAAACCTAATCAGGTGTTTATTATGTAAATGTGTGTCGAATGAAATTGATCCTGAGTCGATATTATTATTTGTTCTCGATATGCAAGCCGATAAAAAGTTCACCAACGTACGAACGAACGAACGCAGACACACACACACACATCTCACTAAAAGCACTAGATTCGGACTCTAGAAACCTCAAAACGTCCAGATGTCAACATTTTTCATTCGTAAAATCGAATCCAATGAGAAGTTATTATTTGCACTGCCAATAAACGGATACAAAACGTCATAAAATTCAAAATTACATCAGTTCGTAAAGATCACAAGGCACAGATTTTAGTAGATATTTTTAATACGTCGCATCAATAGAAAAGTTGTTAAATTATATTCGAATTTTAAAGGCACCGCAGCAGCTAGGTTTATTTGGGTCTAGTACCAAATCAAATTTTCAATTAATTATTTTTTAATAATAAATTGAAAAGTCAGTTGATAGTTTTACCAGTTCTCGGGTTAGAACCTGGGAACTGGGGGCTTGTAATAGAGAAGCCGCATGGAAATGCCATATAAACAACGGAATCGCTACACGCTCGGCTATTCTGAAGCCCAAAGTTTATTATTATTATTAATAATAAGTAGAAAATATTATTAATATTATTGATACTAAGCTCAAATAACCCTATAGCAGTTGCTAACCGTAAAATCTAGAGTTCATGCATATATTTTGAGGCAACTTTATTTGTGCCGCATTCCATCGACAGTTCTAAACAGTTTTCACCTCCTTGATTTTAACACGCAACTTTCACCCCTCCTGTGAAACTTTACACAAGTGTATACCGTAATTCCAGATGATTGAATTTTCAAGTGTTTTCTGTAAGAACGAATTCGACTTAAACGTGGGAATTAATAGCCGTATTAACAAGTTCAAAGCTGAGATTTTAAACGCACTTAAGATGAACTTGAATGTAAAATATAAGACTGGTTCAAGTAGGCATATAACAACACGTCTGTATTCGTTTAGTGTTTTATTTTAGAAACATCACTCAATTATTGGCATAAATATTAAATAGGCTTAAAAATATTTAGTTAGAAGTATTGATGGATGTCACACATCATTTTATGTGAGTTTAATTTGACGTAGAATTGATCACAACTAAAAACTTTTTCGCAAGGGCGTAATCGACAGATTTATTAATGGATGCAATGAGGTACGACGCTAAGCTTGTAATCGGGAGGTTTGGGTTCTAATCCCGTGACCAACTGTCGTTATTGAGGACATGCAATTTTTCCGCAATCACTTGAAACAAATGCCACTGTAGTTCCTTTCTTGAAGTTGATCGTGAACGCTTAGAGTCGATAAAAGAGATGCTTAAAATAAAAGTTAAATACAACTTGATCAAGTTCAACTTGATCGAGTATGACTTGATCAAAACATATAAGTACCTGGTAAAATACGATTGAATCAAATTTGACTTGGTCAAGTACGACCGAAACAAATTAGATTTGGTTAAGTATTGTATGATCAATTGCGATTTGATTGAAAACGATTTGAACAAGTTCGATTTAATCGAGTCCTTGCACTTGATCGAGCCTCACTTGACCGAGCCCCACTTGATCGAGTCACATTTGGTCGAGTCACATTTGGTCGAGTCTCACTTGATCGAGTCCCACTTGATCGAGTCCCACTTGGTCGAGTCCCCCTTGATCGAGTCACATTTGGTCGTGTCCCGCTTGATCGAGTCCCACTTGATCGAGTCCCACTTGATCGAGTCTCACTTGATCAAGTCCCACTTGATCGAGTCCCACTTGGTCGAGTCCCACTTGATCGAGTCCCACTTGGTCGAGTCCCACTTGATCGAGTCACATTTGGTCGAGTCCCGCTTGATCGAGTCCCACTTGGCCGAGCCCCGCTTGATCGAGTCCCATTTCATCGAGTTCGATTCGATCTAGTTCGACTTTGATAGAGTTCAAATGTGTTAAATACGACTTGATTCAAGTTAGATTTGATTCTGTACAACTTGACCAAATTTAACTTTCTCATCTTCAACGAGTTGGTTTTTGATTAACATCTATTAATACGACTACCTACTGCTCATTGCTTAAGTTTAGTTCGAGTTGCATCGATACGTTAAACACTCGGTGTAATATCGAGTCAACGAGATACGACGAACGCTATTAGGTACGTTTTGCATTTTACGAATAAATACTCCAACTGAGTAATTAACGGCCGATTTAAATTGTAAATTATGTGAAAATGTTTGTTCTTGCTCCGTTGAACAGGGCCCTGAATTAAATGTGCCGGTCTCCCACTCAGGGATGAACAAGTACGCGGCAAATTAAATGATCAACGAATTTAATGATGCTATATTTTTGTCTTCTTTCAAAAGATATTCGTTTAGTTCCATGAATCAACATTTCTGGTGTTTTTGGAGTAAACACGGAGGAACGGCAGGGACCTTTTTGGTGTCTTATGCGAAACTACTAAATCGAAATTACCTCGACACAAAAAGTACCAACACGACAATTCAAACATGCATGTATAACTCTGTTACGCGCTCACACAGAACGACTGATGGTGGAGAAACGTTTTGTCTACACTCTACGGTGTATAAGATTGCAGGTCCGCGTCAGCTTGGAGTAATTATGAAATGTTAAATTTATTTAATATATACCAGAAATTTTTATAATGCTTATGTGTGCATTAGTATATGAAACACCCCACCCATTTGGTATGACATAACATAATACTGCAACATGGGAAAAAATCCATTTTTCAAACCTATGTCACCGTAGGGATTCTAACCCTAAACTTTCCACTGTCGCGGCGGACTATTACTCGCACAGCGACACATTTTTGAACGACTATTGTCCGCGATGTCTTTAACTCGGGTTAAAACAATGTATATATTAAATTTATTGTTTTTTTTATTATTAAAAATAATAAATTGAAAAAATGATAAATGTATCTATAAGTATATAATATTAATTAATTTATTTTAAATTCGCCATGGTTGACGAAGACGAAAAATTATGTTTCACTTCAATCGTGCGCTTATGTGGGTGAGGCACGCACTTGGCCTTTTTTTATTCAATGGTACTGCAGTTGTGAATTGTGATGTATTAATACAATGAGCTTTTAAAGTTACAAAGTGATATTAGGTACGTACGTCATGAGTTCAACCGTTTGAGTTAAATTAGCGGGTCTTTAAACAGCGCTACAGCGTAATTCCGTCGTGACATTTGTTAAATACCGCTCTCATTTAACTTCCATAATCTAGATTGCAAGCGTAAAGTTGCAACTTAATTGTCCCACTTCGTTAAAAACCGCATTGTAACCTAACCTATTTGTTAAAAATCCCTGGTACATTTTCCAAGAGAAAATATAAGCTGGTTTTTAAACACTACCAATGCTAGAAAACTAGCTGTTTATATTATTTATTGTCGATTGTAGACGTTCAATATCTGAAATCTTCGGCATATTGTAGATTATAAACGCTCGATAACTAAGGTCATTAGCGTCTAATTACATAAAAAAATGTTAGGTCGGTTAAAATTTATAGGTATCGAAAATCAGTCGGTTTATTGGCAGTGGGGTTAACACATCCTTGACGCACAGCTACAACTAATTTATTCTTTATTAATTTATGCGAGAATCGAATGAAATACCAATAATTCACGGCGAATATATAATAATATATTCATTGCGTTTTGCTTTAAACGTGTCGAGAAATGTCAAATCTAAAAATATATGTCTTGATAAATTACAACATTCTCTAAATAAAATATAAAATATGTTAGTTATGTAGCTTAAATTTCTTAGCAACACGAGACTAAATATAAAATTTATTTATAGAGTGTTTGCGACAAATTACTAATCAATACTAATATTTAAACGCCAATAGTATATTTGCCACTACTAATTAATAGTAGGTTAGTGGATTTTCGAACTTTTTAGGTATTTTGTAAAATACCCAGATGAAAAAACGTGTGAATTTTTATCATTCTATTTTGTATCAGCATTATTCGAGGACGACGTGGTATACTTGAAAAAAGTGTTGGCTACATGTAAATCGTGTTTTAAAGACCACCAACATCTAAGGTTATTTGGGCCTAGCACCAATTCATATTTTCAATTCATTATTTTATTTTTTTTAATAATAAATTGAAAATCAAATTGGACTACATGTAAAAGATTACGTAATTTTTAAAAAATTGTAAGTTTTTCCAGGAAATCTTTTTCAATTTTTCTCCTGAGGGATCCGGTGTGATTATAATTGGTCGTTCTGGCGTTGACCCGAACCGTTTAACTTTAAAAATAGCGTTGAGGGGCCATAACCAAGTTTAGGCGAGGGAAAGGATTTAAGATGAAAGAGAGCAGAGGGTAATTTCCGGTACTTAAAAGTATATTCAACATTGAAATCGTGGTTGCCATGGTAATTCGCGCTAGAAGTATTTTACCGTTGAAAGTCGTACCAGAAACCCAGCATAAATATGTCAAAAATAGTTTGTGATCTCTGATCTATATTCTATTCGCAATTAAAAGCAAAGTGGCTGACATCTGGTGTTCTAATCCGAAATCGTCGCATGTGTGGTCTACGAGAAAAAAAAATGGCGGCTCCCGTAATGTCATTATTTCTTCCGAAGTGCTGACATCTACATTTGCTTTTAATTGCGAATACTACACTGTAAAAAATGGATGTAAAAATACTTTGAAAGTTAAGGTAGAATTCGCTCGATTTTCCAAGTAATTTTACATTATTATTTATTTTCACACAGAAAACTTCATAAAAACTTGGACTTTTACTGTAAAGTTAAACAAATTTGTGATTTTTACATAAAGTAAATTAAAATTACATAATTTGTGTAATATTTCAATAAAGTGTGTAAAAATTACAAAATAAAATGTACAGTTACATATATAAAATGGATGAATACAAAACAAATTAATGTAAAATTAGTAACCACGCATGCGCAATGTGTTTTTATAGAGTCTACGCGATGTGCAGGCGATACCTGTTTGCGACGCCATTGTTTCTTTGTGTGCCTATTACCAGATTAATCGCTGGCTACAAATGAACCATCGATAATCTATGTAATCGGCCTTCTCATTTCTTACAATGTAATATAACAAAGAGCTAAATAGACGCTGAAGACCTTAGCTATCGAGCGTCTATATAATCTACAATATATAAAGAGCTTAAAGTTAGTTTTTTCAGTCTGTCCACTCTCCAGTCTCCACACTAATCACAGTAACTACTTAACCGATTTGAAAAATTTTTTCACTGTTTAAAAAGCTACTTCATTCCCGGCTGACAGGCTATTATATTATTACGTTACGACAAAAGGTAGATATGAGCAGTGAGCGAAAATCCGGCACGGAAAGCTCTAGTGTATTAACAAGACTTCTTATACCGGCCGGCACTATATAGATATGTGCAGTTCTATTGCGCATGCTCTGTGTATCAACAATGAACTGTAAGCGATTAAAACTAATTTACCGTGCATCAATTCATTTCGAACCGTTTTATTGACCCCAGAGACCGAAGTCACATGACATGACAATAGTTTCTGTATGACAATAAGATTCTGTTATGATCTCGGCACAATGACCCCCGAGTTTACAAATACTCTGTCGAGTGTCGGTGCGTGTAGATTTATAGGAATGGTAAACTTACCGACCATGCCGACACTCGGAATCGATAATATTTTTCCGTATTTGTAAAATATTTTAAATACAGTCACAAATCTCTTTAACGAAACTCAAGACACAGCATATGAGGCTGTAAAAAAGGCATTTATGTGTTTTACACACGGCGAAAGTTATACTCCTTAACGTATATGTCCCGCGACCGGTACGGCAATCTATGAATTGAGGTACAAAGTGTTCTAGGTGTGACATCTAACGGAATTTTTCTAAAGTTCTTAGTTCAACAACTACCTGCAGTGAGGCGCGTGCATCGTTTAACGCTTTGCGTAAACTCGCCCCGGAGTCGCTGAAAGAGTATAACTAAACGAGCCACTTAAATAACACTTAACAAATAACTATATATACAAGGATTATTTATTTGTAATTATTTATGTCACGGTATTTATATCAGATTTATTTCGCTGTTCAACACTGTCACAGTACAATTTACACTGACTGATTCCCGTTGACTGATCAATATTTATTTCACTGTACTGACTGATGGCACGACTCACCATTCACTGCCTGCTTCAACACGACACACTCCTGTTTATATACCTGCGTGCGGTGTACGCTCAGTGCGTCCTCGTATCCTCTAGCGTTGTCTGGAATCTTCGATACCATTCCACGCTTTACTACTATGACCTTTCTTTCTCGTGGTTTCTATTGGAGACAGTGGCGTAACATCTTGGGGTTTGTTACAATATACTATATCTAGTTCTTGGACGTGACGCGACAATCGACATGAGTAAACGAACGAAAAAGTCTAAAAAAATTTCACTTAAAAAATGATATCTTATTCCCGTAATACCTATATGCCAAAGATTATTGGCGACCAAGTGCTGGTTGTTTTTGTAACGGCTGAGGGACGGGTACAACGGCCTACATGTTTGACACACCTACAACGTCTCAGATTGTTAGATGTGCGTGTAGACGTTCTGTAAATTAGATAAATTAGAATATTTATTAAAACACTTAGCATAGCGTACACAACAGATCTCTGTTTATAAGTCAGTATACAGTTATGTACATTTATTTATATAACATGTGTCATTCATTCATGCTCATCACTTTGCATTTATGTATGTAGTGATGTAACCGATCGGCATTTGTTCGCAAACAGATGACTGCGCGCCCATTGACATAATGGACTACGCAGACTCGAACGCACCCCCTTCTTGTGAGTTATATTTGATTATTGGACTTTTAATAAATTGTTATCGATATTACTTTCACCCGTCCGTTTACCTAAGAAACGCTAACTCCATTGCGCCCGCCGTCCCCTCTACCACCCGCAACGCCGTGCGAACCTGCCAGAAAGCCAAGTCGCCGCGGCGTGTATTATAGTTTAAGGATTATCGGACTCTTTTAATAAATTGTTATCGATATTATTTTTATTTTTTGTTTACTTAAGAAACGCCAACGCCATTGCGCCCGCCGTCCTCTCCACCACCCGCAACGCCGTGCGAACCTGCCAGAAAGCCGAATCGCCGCGGCGTGTATTTTAGTTTAAGCTATCGTCGCTAGAGCATAGCTTCGCCGCTAGAGTAGTACGTACCCCTTGTTGCAATGTCAATAGTTCTACGCCAGTGAACCTTAATCGATAGTTAAGCAGTCATCAATCTGACTGAAGCGCCACTACATTTTATTCGTGTAACTTATATTACAAAACCAATAAATCTTCATGGTTTCCGGGCTTGTAGGCCGTGGTCCGGTGATATTTCTACCTGACGTTTCGTTTACAACTGCGGTAGACATTCTCAAAGGCGATGTGGCAGCGGTCGAAGTGTCCTCCTTGACACTGACCTGTGAGCCGCCAAGGAGGACACTTCGACCGCTGCCACATCGCTTTTGAGAATGTCTACCGCAGTTGTAGACGAAACTTCAGGTAGAAATACCACCGGACCACGGCCTACAAGCCTGGAAACCATGAAGACTTGGAACAATGCCGGCCGTGAAAGCTTGCACACCTGGATAAAACCAATAAAGTTGGGTTCCGTGAATTTTACAAGTTTGCTTTCTGTAACCGAGCATTAACTTATCGGTAAATTCGCTCCTGGGGTACGCAAGAGATCAAAAAACATTTCGATCAGTATCAGTATAGGCAGCCATTGTATCTCTCTCAGTACTGAGATAGGGAATGCGCAGTCCATAGTTTCTATGTCAATTGCTGAGCCAGTGCCAGTAATCCGTGGATACAAAACAGTCATTTGTTTTACGATTGAGTTACATTGTGAAGACGATGCGTCTTTTGTTTTCGGAAATTGTTATGTTTTGATGTTCTCGTGGGAAAACAGTTGACTGTCATTTCGAGAATTGCATTTTTGTCGACTTATTGATAGTTCGGCTTTTGTTTTGTGTTTGGGGAAAACCGATGTATGCTAATCAAACGTATGCGGATATTTCGTCACAGGAAGCTTTATCTTTTGTTTTTGTTGGTGTAACGCGGGCGGTTCACCAAAACTTCCTACAAAACTAAAGACAATAACTTTAATTACGTAGTGCAAGCCCGATAACCGGACACCATATAAATACCAAACCTAATGATGGATCACTGGAAATAGAGGAAGAGATATGTTATGGGACGCTTTTGATAATATCCATTAAATCTGAGTAAAAGATATCTGACACAAGATAAATACATACTGTTTCTGAGTTGGCGGAATAAATATTTATTTACAATAATTAAAAATACAATAACAATAAATGCAACAACGAAAAGTCAATTTTAACAATAAAAAAACTTAAACGGTAATTATTGAAATAAACGAGCCACTTAAATAACACTTAACAAATAACTATATATATATATATATACAAGAATTATTTATTTGTAATTATTTATGTCACTGTATTTATATCAGATTTATTTCTAACGTTTATTTATGTCGGTCATTAACTCAGTTACTTCAGTACTACTTATTTACATCCATTCCACTATTTATATCACTGTATTGACTGATTCGACCGTTGATTGACTAATATTAATATCACTGATCCACTTGATGGCACGACTCACCATTCACTGATTCATTCAACACGACACACTCGCTGTTTATATACCTGCGCTGCCTAAGCCCAGTGTGTGCTCGTATTCTCTAGAACTTTCGTAAAGGTACGAGTTGTTCGGTAAGCAGACCCCTGTTTCTCAGAACTGTTGCCCGTCGTTCATATACAGGATGATCCGTAACAATAACATTTTTGACATACCCACTGCTGTTGGTGGTCTTTAAAACACAATTTCAATTTCGACATACCCACTATAAAATAGCTGCTTTACATGCATGTAAAGCTGTAAAAATTATATTTTTAAAACTATTAAAATGATGACTGCTGTTTTTAACAGTCTTCTAATTAATTTTCTTAATTTTAAAAGTTTACGTAATTCTCATTTTTTAATTTTAAAACAACTATTTTTTTTCGTGTAAATCTGTTAACAGTTTACACCAGTTGTCAGTAGCAGAGCGTTGTTTTTTATTTACATATATAAGTTTGTTGAACACAAATTAGAACTTGTTACATGCGCCATATTGACAGCAGCTGTCGATAGTGTTTTATTATAATATCTCCGCTACTTTATTAATTTATATAGAGCTATTGAACGCTTGCATGAGTGCAATCTTTTTATTATTTCATATTAAATACTTCAGTCACTTATAGTGATTAAACTTGGACGGTGAAAAATGACTACCCAGATAATGGCGAATGTAGGACAAAACTGCCAGATTTCACTAGTGAAGAAACCGAGCTTGAAAATAGCCGAGCGCGTAGCGATGCCATAGTTTATATATGGCATTTCCATGGCTCTTAGTGGACAGCGTGCTTACCTTTGGCTCGAGCTGTCATGGGTTCGAATCCAACCTCGCTCATGAGTGTTTTGTGATGTCATTTAGTTTAGTTTAGTTTAGTTTATTAATTCTCCAGAGACAATACAAACATTGTATGGATTTGTCAGATATAAAATTACAATAAATCTAAAATTATAATACATTTAAAAATTACAATAAAACTTATGCTAAAAATTCATTAATATTATAATAGCACCCATCTATTAAAAACTTTTTTAAATCTGTCTTAAAAATTTCAAAACTGTTAATTATTTGTAAGAAAGGCGGAAGTTTATTGAAAAACCTGGAACCTGCGCACACAGGAGTTCTACTATACGAGGTCGAATTAAATTTAATTTAATTTAATTGATTTAATTTAATTGATGAATTCTATAGAATTATCGCTAGGTATACTTGGTACAACATGATTGAATAAAAATTAATAAACAAACACTTGAAAAATTCTACACATTTATTCATCTCAACGATCGTTTCGGATTTCTAACCCATCATCAGGAGTTTACATTAAAACTAAGTTTTAATGTAAACTCCTGATGATGGGTTAGAAATCCGAAACGATCGTTGAGATGAATAAATGTGTAGAATTTTTCAAGTGTTTGTTTATTAATTTTTATTTAATTGATGATATTATTTGATGTATTTAAGACGCTAATGACCTAAGTTGTTGAGCGTTTATAATCTACAATTCCATGACTCCTCTATTACAAGCCCCCAGTTTCAAGGTTCTAATCCGAGAACTGGTAAAAGTGTCAATTGTATTTTCAATTTTTATTTTTATATTAAATAAATTGTAAATCTAATTAATACTTTTACAACTTCTCGAATTACAACCTGGAAACTGAGGGTTTGTAATTATAGGAGACATGAAAACGCCAAATAAACAACGGCGTCGCTATAAAATTTATATTCTATTAAAAAATAATAAATTTGAAATATGAAATGGTGCTAGGCCCTAACTGTTGATGACCTTAAAAAAACGACGCCATCTTGACACTAATGCTGGGTTTCTGGTACGACTTTCAACGCTAAAAATGGATTACCATGGAAACCACGATAAGTTTCAATGCTTAATACTTTTATCTTTAATAATCGTATACCAGGGACTCAGCATAACTACGTTCGATAAAAGAAAAGTTAAGTAATAAATCGGGAAATATATTTTCAAATGATGCGATCATTTTTTCCTATTTTTTATCAAAACTGAAAATACCTAACATCAAAACAAGTTGGAAAGAAAAGTCAACCTTCCCCTACAAATCTCATCTAAAGAGATCTGGCGCTTTGTTATAAATTTTAATATCGTAAAATCAATGTGACGCGACTTAGAAGCTTCTTTTTATTATTTTGATTTTTTATTTATAAAAACGTTTTATCTATTTGAAAAGTTTTATGTTTATTTATAAAATTCATTTCATAATATTTAAAAGTCGATATATAAACTATACTCAAATTTATTTTCACATTGTCGTGTTTTTTACAAAGTTATTTGTGTATAAACTTTGATGTTTCTAGAAAGAAATTCGTCATAAATACAGTGAAAATTCTTTTTGTTGACATTTATACAGGGTGTCTCGAAAAATCACCGACAACGTTCTACAGTGACTTCCCAGGGCCAAATTAGGACTTTTTACTCTCTTGAAATTATATCCCAAAATGCACCCCTAAAAAAGTTTTTTTTAAGGGTTTTATGTTGACGCCACTGCTGAACGGGTAGTTTTAGTGGTGCGATTTTCTTGAAATTTCTATCACATTTTGACTTTTATAAGATAGGTTGGCTGTATAAAAACCAAAAAAAAAAATTTCAGCTTTTCAGAGAAGATGATTTTTTTACTTTTTAAATTCAACTTTGAGAGCATATAACTTTTTAGGGGTGCATTTTGGGACATAATTTCAAGAGAGTAAAAATTCCGAATTTGGCCCTGGGAAGTCACTGTAGAACGTTGTCGGTGATTTTTCGAGACACCCTGTATATTTTGACATAATATCAAGTTACATACATTTTTTGACTACCTTACTCATCTTCATCTGTCAAAGTTTGTAGGTGAGCTAACAATTAAAGTAAATTATTATTATTAGGTAAAAATATCATCGTCGTTTTATTTATTTTTTTAAGTAAATCACAGCAATGCTGCGAAAAATCTTGTGGTAATTTATGTTGGTTGGAAATTGTGACGTAAATGTAATAAATGTGGCAACGTTGTATCACTATAATTTTTCGTTAAAGAACTATAAATAAGCAGGTATTATACCGAATTACGACGCATGTAATTTAGAGGTTATGTAACGTAGCCCAGGTATGTAAAACATAAATTAACATTGATTTATTTTGATTTCAGAATGGCTTTGTGGAACACTCATCCCATTTGCCTGTGGAAACGTAAGAAAGGTAAGCCGAGAACAGATCTCTTTATAAATGATAAATAACCATTATTTATCACGCGCACCACCATATCTACCCGGTACCTACACCACTGTACTGCTCGTTTCTTTTAAGCTGGCAACTAGTATAGTTCAGAAAGGGATCATAAAACTCGATAATAAAGATATATAATAAAATTCTATCAGAAATCAAAGATCTACCGTTAAATTCTTAAAACTTAAAGAACACACTGTGCGTCACTTTTATACGTCAAAGATTTTATGTAAATTTTATTTCTTTTTTATATTCACAATTTATTTTCCTATACCATACTTACATTGTACAAAGCAGAAAAGCAAATATTGATGTCTATCTTGTATCCCGAAACACTGAAGCATTTTGCCTTGGGTTATTCTCGAGTTACCCGACTACGAAAAAAGGAAGTGTTATGATTTCTTTAAATGTATTTTTTTTTTTTAATTTATTTCCATCTCAATAATTGTACTGGACCCAAAAAGGTTCGTTGTAACATACTCATACTTTCTCAGCCAATAACTGTTATCATAATAACAATTATATTGGTTTTTATTATGTTTTCTTCATATCAATGCTTTATTTTTAAATCAATGCATAAGCTGAATTTATTTGCTCATCCAAATTTCTGCTAGAATGACTCTAGGACATGTCGCGGAAATGGCGCAAAGACCCGATCAGCATTCGTGGTCATCTGTAAAAAAATTGAGGTTATATATATTTAGTTGTCATCTTACTCGAATGTAATTAATATGTTTACACATGTCGTGAGAATACGGGGATTCACCGTTTTTATCCTGTTACGTTTGAGATAAGGTTTCTATCAGACATTAGGTTAGATTTTTAATTATGGACACTCGAAGATTTCTGCTAAAACGCGAGCGAAACCACGGATCAAGACTAGTTAATAACAATAATAAAAAACTCGGGTCGCAGTGCCAAAACCCTGCCGACAATATAGTGTATTTGCTAATACAGGCATTGTGGCATTATTATGTAAACTTAAGTTTGTTTTTTGACAAAATAAAAAATTTAACCCCTTAATACAGCCCTTAAAATAATTAAATTTTTCTAAATTTCAATATTAGACATGGATTTCATCAATACACCCAATTAAATACACCCTTCCATATCTAAGTAAATCCGTATCAACAAACTAGTGTTTTCATAAAATTTGAAAGTCCGGTCCTGTCGGGCCGATTTTATTAAAATTTTAGCAGCACATTTTAATCTTTACTAAAGAGTTAAATTTCAATTTTGAAACGATTCTGACAAATTTTTCGGTATTTTTGGGCCCAAAAACTTTTTGGAACCCCTAAATACAACCCTGAAAATGGTCCGATCGGGCCCATTTTAAATAGGCTTCTTGCGGTGATGGGTTCCAATGTGTGTACCAAATTTCGTTTCAATCGATTAAGTCTGTCGAGAGTTATCGTGTACACACATATATATATAAATATATATATAAATATATATATATATATATATACATACATATATATATAAACATTTTTAAAAATGGTGCCAAAGTGTTCAGGAGGCTATGAAACGTCGAGAAATTTTGGTCCGACCCCTAGGTCCCGCCATCCGACCGACGCCAATAGTGTATGTGCCATATGGCAAATACACTAAAAATTAGAATTAAAAAAAAATCAAAAACCCGACTGCGTCCAAAGCGAACTAAAAAGATGGAAACAAAATCAAATGATAACATGCAGTCGGAGACATCATATATTTCTGTTCAAATTGTTACCACATGTGTCTTCGACTGCATCATGCATGCTATCATTTGATCTTGTTTCTATCTTTTAAGTTCGTTTTTGACGCAGTGGGGTTTTTTTGATTTTTTAATTTAATTTTTTTTGAGACTAATTTTTTTGAAATCGTGTCGACGAGACCTTTCTTTTGATACCCATATCGATATATTTAGAAGAAAAATTTATTTTACGTTCTGACAAAATGGCGTACAACGTCCGTCATATTGAATTTTCCGTATCGTCATACGTTAATACGAATTTAACCTCATTTATTAATATCCATCCAGCCGCTTGGATGCTACGAGGGAATAAAGAATCCCACATTCAAACAAACAGGGATAGCGCGACAAACATAACCTTGCCTGTGCTGTCGCGCAGTCGGCTGAAAATTAACCTTAAATCTTTTTAGAAACAGTATACATTTTTAATGTACTTTTGTATTGCATAACCTATATTATTATCCGACCTCCGACTGTGTACCACCGCCGAGGTGTATCTTGTTGTATCCATCTCACTTTATAAACAGCGTGACGCTATTATGTTCACTCTGTCTTTCTCACAGAAATCTCATTTATCTGTATTATATCGGTTTCACGGAAATTATTTTTGTATCATTATTTCAACTTAAATAAAAGACAAACAGTGCTCTCGTTTCTCTTTATTTTAAATCGAGTAATTTTTTTTCGCGGCTTCTTTTGTTCCTGAAATACTAACTTCTTAATCGAGGGGTACGCTATTACGGCAAAACTACGTTATTACATTTTTTTTACGAAGATAAAAAAATATCGATTAATAAACAACTATTTTTATGCACTAGAATCCACGTATCTTTTTTGCCTGGAATGCGCGCGCATACCGTGTTCAAAGATGATCCGATAACTAGGCAATACTCTGTCTATATCGATTGTCACTGACTGCTGCTGACTAGGTGGCAAGACACGCTATGCATGCGCAACAATATTCTCTTTTTCTTGCGGAACAAGCAATAACGATCTCCTGCTCTTATTTCGAAGGATAGGTCCAATTATTCGACTAAAATAGAATACGTCAGACTCTTACTGAAATCTGTCGTTTCATGAAGATCCGAGGGCGGCAATTTATTAATTTGAGTTCCTAAAAATTGCATTAAATGACAGAAATTTCTATAATTACTTATTTATAGGATCATACACACTTCATGACGTAATGTCAATAAGATAATTTTTTTTTAATATTTGTATCAATAATTGATTTTTAGGGTTCCGGATCTCCGAACGGAACCCTATTACTGAGTCTACGATGTCTGTCCATACGTCCGTCTGTCACAAGGCTCTATCTCACAAGCGGTAAGAGATAGTTCGTTGAAATTTTCAGCTGTTGTGGCGTGAATTCTGGTAAATAATAATTAGAACTCAATCATGTAATTATGACGTTAAAGTTTAATTTATCCGAGGCGCTAAAAAATCTCTTCTAATTTAGACATGACCTATAGAGTGTGAATTAGAACAAAAGTGCGTAAAAAGCAGGTTCTACTGTACCTAAACTTCACTATTTTCGAATATATTTGTGTTCGCGGTTAAATTACCGCATCCTCAGAAATTAGAGCGCGAAATGAGTTTTTGTGGTTTAATATTTCATAAATTGTAAATTATTTTTCACACGTAATTTCATAGGAATGAAAACAAACTAACCTTTACTGTATTTTGAATTACACAAAATTTTAAGAGAACTTTTTATCATACCCAGTATAAATAAATAGTTTTACATTTGTGTTGAAAGTGTTTTCAAAACACACTAGTGTGGAAAATGAACAGTTTCCATAGTGATTTATGTTTATTCGCCGTTATTTGTTGTAAATTGTTATACATAATTCTTTTGTTGCCGCTGTTATACGGACTTGACTGTATCTATATGCATTGTTAATCATAATGTGCAACACAAATTTTAAAAATTGATCTTCCATTGTTTTAACAGCTTGCATATAAAAAGACAACTTAATTTTTTATAGCTTCTTACCATTAAACTTTAAATAAAGTCACTGAGTGGATATGTAAAGATTTTTACGATTCGAAAATTTTACTTCATTATTGAATGCAATATAAAGCTACCGATATAGTTAGAGCAGTATTAAAATGAGAAGAGGTCGCAAGGCGTGACTTCGTTTTTGATATTTTAAAATACGAATTATAGACTCTTTAACCCTCTTAAAAAGTATGGAGGAAAAGGTGAGGGAAAACTGTGCTTTTGCTACTGGAAAATTTTATGGCTGCTCTATTATTTTTTATTCCACATTCTTTTAGTTAGTCACGTTTTCAGCCTCTTCCAATTTTAAGTCTGCATTTACAATACTAGCTTGTTTTAAAACTACATGTGTAGCTTGGCAACATCTGCCATAAATAGTTATTAGCTATAAAATATAAACTTGCGGTTATGAACTACTATTATGCAGCTAGTGCTTTAGTACTACTACTCTACTATTAATTTAAAAAAACATGTTATATACAGGGTTCTCTTAAATCCTGCGCTTACTCGATAACTCGTTTGATATAAAGGGTAGAGAAAAAATTATAACTAAAGTGAAAATTGGTGGGTTATCCCCTGCTACATAACCAAACATTTTCAGTTAGCATTAGCTTCGAACGCATTAATGACGGTTACCTGATCGTAGCCGGTCAAAAATAACCCTTTTCTTTAAGTTTGGCTATCGAGCTTCATCAAAATCGGTTCAGTTTCAAATGATGCGCAAACAGACAAAAATTGTGGAGCACACGGGTCCTGCGTAGGTCTCATATAAAATTCTCCAAAACCCCGCAAGAAGATGAAATCACAGGTGCATCCAACTTATTTTAAATATCCTAATTACATTTTTAATGTTACGTGCAAACGAAACACTTATGGAATCACTTACGTGTCCGTCCGTCCGTCTGGCGTTTTTCTCTGAAATTATTTGACGTAAAAAATTGAAATTTTGCACAGAGATAGCTAAGTGTGGTGTCCCAATCACAGATGTGAAGTATAAAAAGTTGAATTGTGACTCTATGGGGGTAAATTGGGAAATGAAAAAAAAATGTTTTTCTTTATTGTATTAAATATCCTTTTAGTAAAATATTTGAAAGCCTAAAAAGAACAAAAACAAATATCAGGATTGAAAAATTCTAGCGCGATCAATTGTTTATTTCTTTATCTACAACTTCAGAACCAACATTTTTTCTTTATAACTGCAGAACCAAAATTTGGCCATAGAACACGCAAGTGGCTGGCTGATGGCACGGAACACTAATTATGGATGTATAGCTTGCACTTGAGCGATTTTTTAATTATATTAGGTAAAATAAAAATATATGAGCACTGTGGTTGGAATAAAAACAAAAATAAAGATAGTTACTTCTTAGCTATGCTTTCATCTTCAACAAACACTATACATGTATAGTGTTTGCTGAAGATGGAAGCATAGCTTTCGAAATGTACATCCATCAATAAAACTGTGTGGTAAGAAGTAACTATCTTTATTTTTGTTTATATTAGGTAAAATTTTAATCCATGTATAAGTATCTCGGTAAGATACAAGCCCTGGTAAAATGTTTACCTGAAGTTTGCACATAATAATGTGTTATTGTATTTTCTACGTAAGCACAAACAATCTACCTACGACGACACAACTACAAATATGAAGTAGGAGGTGTTTTGTTGTCTCCAGTCGTATTGTATTTCCACACAGCGGTTTATTGAATCATAACTGTCTCGACTAATTAAAACACATACATAATTAAACATAAATCCAATTACATTGAATCGCCTTGACACTCGTTTTAAAGCACTGCATACCTACATTGTATTATTAATATAAATATTTACCTAGACTCTAGAGTGTTGTTGATTTACGTTACGTATTTCCCATAAACAGTATTATTGATTTTTATAGATTACATTGTAGCTTATAGACGCTCGGGAACAGAGCTCATAAACGTCAGTGAGGGTGGAGCTTTGCGTCTCTTTCTCGACACACCACTATCTTAGTCTCTCAACCAATATTGGATATATGGCTGGGCATGTGTGATCATTTGAATAAGAATAAGAATAACAATCTTTCGCGTAGCTATACAAAGTATAGATGTGAATGGTCAATATTGATAAAAACTAACAGTTTAAAAACTCATTTATACTATAAAAACAGCCTGTAGTGAGGTACTTTTTTAGTTCTATTGTAAATTGCCCGAAAATTGCCTAATATTTGAAATTTGGCTTATACGCCTTGGTAAATGCTTAAACAGATTAGATCCCGCATAAATTGGAGATTTTTCATAAGATGTTGTATGGTGCTTATTTATATATATCTGAGATGATTGCCTGGAATTATAGGGATTGATATCTGAAACTGTCTTAAGTATCCACGCGACAGGATTTTGTTTAACCAACGTTGACCCAAGCTTAGTACACCCAATGTTTAGCGAATATACACCAACATTAAACAAAAGGATAGCGAAGATGACGCAGCTATTACAAGTGCTTCAGAGGTAATAATTTCTTGTGCCCAGCTCTTAATACATATTCCATACAACTCATAAATCACAATATTAAACACACATTGACAAACATCGCGTAGTGAAAACTGTCTGGGAGGAAAACAAAGTCATATACGCAAGTCGAAATCAACGTTGGCCAAACACAATTGATGTGAGTTCAAAAAACCGCCCTCAAAGCGAAAGTCTTCCAATGCCAGGCGTTGGTGACTGTTAAATTTAGGGCACAGAAAAACCATCCACACGGCATGGCAATTACCCGAATGTCAACATTAGTCGACATTTGCCATGTCGTCTGGAGGTTAGAACGGCAGCCATGTCTGTCTGGGAGGAAAACAAAGTCATATACGCAAGTCGAGATCAGCGTTGGCCAATCACAATGATGTGAGTTCAAAAAACCGCCATCAAAGCGAAAGTCTTCCAATGCCAGGCGTTGATGACTGTTAAATATAGGACACAGGAAAACCATCCATACGGCATGGCAATTGCTCGAATGTCAACATTAGTCGACATTTGCCGTGTCGTCTGGAGGTTAGAACGGCAGCCATATCGTTCAGTTCCAACGGAAGAGGGGCAACGTCCTCGTTAGTGACCGGTCCGTTTGGCACGTTTCGTTTTCGATATATCGCGACAAGACACTCGCCTCTTCCATTGCGGTGGGGTATTTACTGTATATATCAGTTACACGTTTATGAGTGAACAGCAAATGAAGTGTAGACGACGATGACAGCACGGGAAGTGCAAAAGGAAGCCGGAAGAATTAGGTACCATGTTTTGACTGCAGTGCGTGTTTTCGTGATGCCGGTCTGTCAGACCGCACATCATATATTACGTTGTTATGGTATGAAGAACTCTCTCTCTGTGACGGAAGCACTGCGGTATACGATTTGTAAACAGTGCGTCCGTCCGGAAGTGTTACATAGTCCATTGAGATTAGATTATAATAGACACTCGACAGCTGAGGTCATTGGAAAAAAATATGGAACATTTTGAATTTTTAAAAATCGTCCCGAGAAAGGATGGCGCGATTGATGCTTGCGAAGTTTGATGATCTAGACGAGACATTTTGAGAACCCTCGTCTTTTCTCGTCTCGAAATAGTAGACGAAAAAAATGTTTAACCTCGCGTCGAGATTTTTTGATATATTTTTCTGATTAAAACGTTAGCGAATGAAAAAAGGCAGAGAAAAATGCAATTTAGATATTGGAAAATCTGGAAAAATTTTGATTTTTTTGTCAAAAATATGTAGACACCCTGAACATAGTTATATTCAATTTCTCAGAAAAAATTCCGATTTTGATTTTTCTTCGCACTGTTGAAGATTACCTACACGTTGAATCAGAGAATCAGACGTAGAAATGAAGAAAAAAATGAGATTATGATCAATTTTGTAATAATTTATTTGATCGACTGTAAAGTTTAAGCAAAGTGTAATAAATCTCTCAGTATATTGTCAACAATGTAAATTCTCGTAACTTCAGAGTTCAAAACGTTCAAACCCTACTTATCATTTAGTGACAGCTATATTGGCGAAACTTCTCTAAACGTAGACCTTATATCTATAGTCTACATTTACACTTACCACATTATCGTAGGTATCAAAATCATATAATCCTCCTTAACTGAATTGCCAAACTATAATATGTTGACGTTGGGAGTTTAAGCCAGGAATCAAAATAATGATTGAATTTAACAAGAAACTAAAAATTCAAAGATTTTTAAGTTTTAGTGACGTCGTTTTTGGGGATACCTACTTCTATTTAAAAAAAATTAGTTACTTTTTGTTCACAAAATTAAAAATGCCGTCATTTTGAATATCCTAAAATTTTGAGGTTGTGGTCAGACTGAAAAAAAAACCTTTCGAATGGAAGAGTTACTCGACTAGGTTCATAATTAATTATATTTTTTCCACGAAATTTAAAATGCCGCCATTTTGAATATCATTTCAAATGAATTTTATTTTATTGTGGATTATAGACGCGTCGACAACTTAGGTTATTAGCGACTTACATTCATGAGCGGAGGTGGGATTCGAACCCACGACAGTGTGATCCAAAGGCCACTACGCTAACCGTTACACCACACTGTCTTCCTTTCAAATGAAGCTTCATTGTTGAACAAGACGACGCGATGTCTTGTCGCCCTTGTCACCATCTTTAGATGTATACTCTTTCCGTTTGTTTTCGAAAAATTATTATTGTAGTTCCCATAAAAGTACCTAAAATTTGGTTGATCTACGTCAATTAGCATCAAAGACTAACCCTTGGAAATCACGTCACGTCCATCACGAATGGACTGAGTGCTTTTTCAACGACCCAGGCTTGGTCTGGACCTAGTTAGTTGTCGAGGAGACAGAATGGATTCTTCTAAACCCGAGTGCAGCAGGAACATTTTTTCCTACTCTCTTAATTGATCTTTTTATCCATCCGATTACAATACCAATTTGGTTGATCTACGTCAAATATCAAAGACTCTAACCCTTGGAAATCAAGTATTTAGATACCAAGAAATTCGTCGTGTCTATCACGAATGTGTCTGTTTTGGATCTAGTTTGTCGGTAAAGCAGAATGGATTCTTGTAGGCCTAAGCGCAGCAGAAAAAAATTCGACTGATGACCAGTCCTATACTTCCCACCTAGTAAATATTTGCAAAAAATAAACACTCTTTTATTCTTTGAAAAAAATCATGGCCCTCTTTTTTGTTTGGTGATCTATTGATCGCTAGCTTAATATTAGCCCGGGAAATAAAGGTTTTAGGTCGCAAATAATTCCAAAGGAGCTGGATTTTTCACAGATGGTAGAACACCATTAGACATGTATTTTTACAAAAGTCCCCGGTTATCCCCCTTGTGCTTCCCCCGCCACCCCCTTTTGAATATAATTTTGCAAGCCTTACGGAAAACGTTAATATCTCCTTAACCAATGTCTGAAATCAGACGACTTTTTTTTTGTCTTGTTCCTAAATAGTTACTCTAAAAAAGTTCTCCTCTTCAATTTTGTGATAAAATCAATATATGCTTTGCAATTTATTAAAAAAGAGAAAATATCAGTTTTTAAAAGAATATTTCACAAAATATTTGCATATAACTTTTTGATGAGCCTGTTTCGAAATATCTCAAAAACGATGCTTTCATTTCAAATAGGATTACATTTCATATAATTTTCATTCCTACAAATTTTCTGTGGTACAAATAGTAAGCGCGCTACAGCTTCTTGAAAATCGTACGCGCTTTTTGTAGCCTTGGAAACCAAATGTTAAAACGTAATGTCCTTTTCAATAGCTTTATTTATTGTGTTCTTCATCGAATTTTACATTGAAAATACACATGTTCATAAAGCAAAACACGCTCTAAATCGTGATTTTTATCCCATATCGATATCGTTAAAAATTTAGAAGCTATAGCCAGTCAAAGTTGAAGTCATCATAGAGCCTTACTTTTTTTTTTGGACACGTGTTACGAGGACTTTCCATACCGAATAAAAAAATGTCCGTCTAGGAAAATCTAAAAAATTTAAGGTCCAATCTCACTAACTTGAAATATTTTCAAGTTATAAGCATTAATGTTCATGTTTTTACTTTTTGACATAAAATTAAAACACTTCACGCGAAGTGCTCTACTAAGAAGAGTGTTCGAGAAATATTAAGTTTACATATAGAAGCTGTAGACCTATTCATGGGTTATCTAAGTGAGTAAAAAAATTTTAAAAATTTGAAAGTGGTCACTCTACAGAGCTTTTCGCAACAAGTGTGTCAATTTTATGTCAAAAGGTGAAAACATGTACATAAATGCTTATAACTTGAAAATTTCGCAAGTTAGTGAGATTGGACGTAAATAATTGTTTATGGCATTAAATTTTCTATAGACGGAAATTTTTTTATTCGGTATAGAAAGTACTCGTAACGCGTGTCAAAAAAAATGTAAGGCTCTATGATGATTTCAGCTTTGACAGGCTATAGCTTCTAAATTTTTGAAGATATCGATATGGGACAAAAATCATAATTTAGAGTGTTCTTTGCTTTATGGACATGTGTATTTTCAATTTAAAATTCGATGAAGAACACTATAAATAAAGCTATTGAAATGGACCAATTGGTTTCTAAGGCTACAAAAAGCGCGTAATTTTCAAGAAGTTGTAGCGCGCTTACTATTCTTACCACGGAAAATTTGTAGGGATGAAAATTGTAGGAAATGTAATTCTATTTAAAACATTACATAACGAAAGAATCGCTTAAGTCGACCGTTTCTGAGATATTTCGAAAAAACAAAAACAATGTTAAAATTTCGTGGTTTTTTGGCTGCCAAAATTGTCCCGGTGTCGTGTTGGCACGAATATATACACACAAATAGTAGATTGTATATCTAGATGTGTAATGGACTATTACGGCGAGTAATGACAGTATGTAAGAACGAGTGATAGCGAGTTTTTACAGTCACACGAGCCGTAATACCATTACGCACGAGATATAATATATATGGAATTTTTTGCCATACCCACTACAAAATACCTACTTTTCACTTAATTTTCAAAAAAATTTGACAGTTCATTTGCGTTGCCATCTTTACTTCTACAGTATGCTGTGAAGTTCGTGAGAAAGTAATGGCAGACGCACGCAGGCGTTTAGAGCGAATAAACAGAAGTTCCTATGGCAACCGTTTACTTCCCGCACTAGTGCGGAAAGTAAAACACTTTCCATACACCTGCCTGTGAAATGACTCTTTAAAGGCCGCTATACATACATCGTAAGTAGCTATTTTGTAGTGAGTATGGCAAAAAATATCTTATACCCCACCTTTTGCAAGGTACAATGTATCCCAAAAACTACACAACATTTCTTATTCAAACCGATTTTCGTTGGAAGTATTTTATAAATTCTACTTCATTTACATACCAACTGTTGACTTTAATAAAAAAGTCATTTTGAAACTTCTACATCACTTTTGAAGGCCTATCTAATGATACACACGCTTATGTGCACTGGAATTTTTTTATCCCTCAGTTGTTACATGTATGGTGTGCCACCACTATTTTTTTCGTAATTTTACTTAACCATTGTATAGCAGTTCATAGAAATCACCTACCTTCCAAATTTCATCTATAATGTGCCAATAGTTTCCGAGTAAAATGACTGTGACATACGGACGGACAGACAAACAGGATGAAATTATAAGGGTTCCCTTTTTTCCATTTGGCTACGGAACCCTAAAAACGCTTCAATGTTAGATAAATAATTTTATTACAAATAAATAAATACAATCCAAAAGTTTTTTTAATTTTATCGCTATGCGTCCGACCGCTGCGCTCATTATTAACAGCCCACTTGCCCTATAATTAACTAAAGTCTATCAATATATACATCATTTTAAAGCTACAAATATTGTCTACAAATTTTACTTGAACAACTTTTACCCTAACAGGCTTAGCAAAAAGTTATATGGAAATATTTTGTGAAATATTCTTTTAAAAACTGATATTTTCTTTTTATTAATAAATTGCAAAGCATATATTGATTTTATCGGAAAATTGAAGAGGGGAAATTTTTTAGAGTAACTAATTAGGAATAAAACAAAAAAAAAGTCGTCTAATTTCAGACATTGGTTAAGGAGATATTATCGTTTTCCGTAAGGCTTGCAAAATTATATTCAAACGGGGGTGGCGGGGGAAGCACAAGGGGGATAACCGGGGACTTTTGTAAAAATACATGTCTAAAGGTGTTCTACCATCTGTGAAAAATCCAGCTCCTTTGGAATTATTTGCGACATCGGGTGTTTTTTTCCTTTCATTTCCTGGGCTATATGGCAAAAATCATGGTTACCTTGATTTACGTATAATTTTTATTTTTTTTAGTAAAATATTTTTTTTCTCGAAAACTATACATTTTAGAGAAAAAAAATATTTACTTTTTTTCATATTATAACATCTAGAATTCATTTATATTTTTTTTACCTATGTTAATACGTGACATTGAGAACGTTTTTTTGAATATCTCAGGATCCACTGAACCGATTTGACTCAAAATCTAATCAGATCGGACTAAATCCATTACTTCCCTACCATAGTAGAGGTGGGAAGTAAAAATTTTAGCCTCTAATTGATCTTTATATCTATCCGATAAAAATAACTAAATTTTGACTGATCTACGTTCAGCAAGAGGGGATCTCAATAATTATATACTAACATTGACGGAAGTGATGTCGCCATGACAGACTTTTCAACCGCACTTTGGCAGCTTCAATTATCTACCGAGCCGAAGTATAGAATAATAGTGTACTATATTTCCGTTTCAGCACAGGATGCATTCATGCGCGTACACCTCTACAAATTCTATATAGTTTCAGTGAAGCAAATCGGAATTGTAACTGCAAAGTGTATAAACTTTGTTTTGTTTGTTTCACCTTAACAGGAAGACTACTGATACCATCCCAGTTTAACATACAAAGTATAAGCCCATAGCTTTTGTCCCCATCTTGTTATGCCCCGGCGTTCCTCGATATCATATGCTGCTCGTTGTGAGCGCGGTGTGTTTTGTAGCGTTGATAATCAAAACGCAGGGTTAATATTGTTTATATCCCTATTATACAGGATGTCTCAGAACGATCGCCTACGGACAGTACAGTGAAATAGAAAAAAAAATTCTGAGCAGAAAATTCTCGACATTTTTTGATCCGATATAATTGAGCGGAATTACATAAGAATATTAATAAACCATGTCTACTCCCCTACTTATCTTCCCCTTTTTTCATGTTGACCCTCAAGTTCCCCATTTCACTATGCATTATGGCAGCGCGAGAAAAGTTTCAAGACATTCGATATGATTAGATTAAATTAAAGGGCGTGAGGCAGGCCTCGCTAACACCACGACTTTAGTAGATCTTTGTGTTGCCCTGACATCCTGTGCGATGTTAAGACTTTTGATAAAATCCCGAGTGGCTCTAGAATAAGTTTCCCATACCTGGTCTCAAGCGCGGATCCACGTTGTGGGCACGGTAGGCATGTCCACAACCCTAATTGAGGTCGATAGGCTGATGTTATATCTGCAATGCCTTAATAAAATTTAAAAAAAAAAAACGAACCTTGCGGGTAAGAAACTGTTTGAGGTTGCGTGAGCGAATCCGTAGCCCGACTCGCACTTGGCCGATTTTCGGGTGGCCGTGACCACAACCTTTTTTGAGGGCTGAATCCGCGCCTGCCTGGTCTGACGTTAGAAATGGATTGTTGAGGTGACGAAGTCACCACATCACGACTGCTTCATAATAATTTACGAAGTAAATGCTCCGATGTTTCAGGGGCATGACTTGATGTCCGTCACACCAATCTTGTCAAGGTGATACCGTAGTGGGCAGTGACCAGACAAGAGCCCGGAAATAATTTTGAACTCAGTTTTTCTCTATTCTATTTCACTTTTTTCATGTCGACTCCCGAGTTTCCCCATTTCACTTGCAGCGCGAGAGAAAAGTTTCAAAACATCGCTTTTTGTCATGTCGACCCCCGAGTTCCCCATTTCACTGTAGGAAAAGTTCCAAAACATCGTTTTAACATTGGAAGTATTTATGTTCGTATATGGGGGCAGAGTTACGAGTTTTCGTTCAAGGCCAAAAGACAACGGTGTCGCGATCAAGTGAGGAGCAATCATGCAAAATTGAACAAGTGCAATTTTTTCGAAATGTGTTTTATATCATGTCTAGTTAATTGAGAGGTATTTGCGACGATCTGCGGTGTTATTTTTGAGCAAATGTTAATAAATACTGTAGAAAAATCCATTTAAAAGTTAAGTAATCAAGCAAAAATGAACGCGTATATAACAGAAGAATAATATGGTTATTCCTGACAAAACTAAACAGTGCATTGATAAATATTGTGTGTATAATAAACAGTTAATTATGTTTCATATATGCTGTTATCATTTCCAATGTCCTCGATGGTTGCAAGGATTGCAAAATCTATGAATTTTTGTCATGTCGACCCCCGAGTTCCCCGTTACACTGTAGGAAAAGTTCCAAAACATTCGATACATCCCCTAGAATTAGCACAGATACTATAATATTCAAGTACACTTTTATGTTCCTGTTTTGTCTTCGGAATGGTGCGGTCCCCACGCTCCCCTCTTCCTACTATTTTCTCATAGAGCAGCGCGCACTGGCTGCTCGTTTTCACTGTTCGCTGCAGCGTGCAAATACGGCTGCGTGTTCGGTAGCGATAAAACTTTCTCGTGAACAAACGGAACATTCCCTGAACACGCGTATATACATTATGCCTCTATATCTCTGCGGTCTAAAAACAGAACCGTTTATGTCAAATTTTTGTGGAATTTTTTTTCTGTCCAGATATTTTTTTACCCGACTGCGAAAAAGGAATTGTTTAGGATATACAAGTGGATTACAGAATTAAAAAGTTTTTTTTTAACCCGACTGCTCAAAAAAACTTTTAAACCAAAAAAAATCTCTTTCAAAAAGTCACCAAAAAGAGGAAAATAATGAAATTTTGAGGTCTGTGCCAATTTAATAAAATATGAAGTAGGTTGAAAAGAACGATATTAATCAGTAATCACTATACTATCTATACTTTTTAATCGACTTCATATTTTATTAAATTGGCACAGACCTCAAAATTTCATTATTTTCCTCTTTTTGGTGGCTTTTTGAAGGAGGTTTTTTTGTTAAAAAGTTTTTTATTTTTTTACTTTTTAGTGGCTTTACAAATTACAATACGTAGTTTAAGTAGTCGCTTGCCAATAGATTCACTTACTTAACTGACTTCTTTCGCTGTGTGACATTTACCTTAAAGGAATCACACGTCGTTACCTCCTCACTTTTATTAAACCGACATCTTATGCTGTGTGATGTGTCAAAAAGTGACATTTACCTTAAGGAATCACACCCCGTTACTCACTCTTATTAAAAATCAGCCGAACTACTAAACCGATTTAAGTAAAATTTATATGGGACCAACTTCGAGGTATACCCTATCCAATAAAACAAGAATTTTCCAAATCGGTTTAGAAATGGCGGAGAGTTCTGAGGTAACAAACATAAAAAAAATACAACCGAATTGAAAACCACCTCCTTTTTTGAAGTCGGTTAAAAAGGAAGGATTATGATCATTATGAGTTTAGGATTGACGAACTAAAAAGTTTTTTTTTTACCCTACTGCTCAAAAAGGATGGGTTTTGACTACAGAATTGGCGAGTGAGTGAATTCCAAAACTTCTGTTTTTGTTATTTTTCACACCTGCCATCTCCATCGCTATAGAAATTCGACTAAAGAAGTTTTTCCTGAACAATCAATCTGAAAGCAGTAAACAAATTATGAAAAAGTCGAGGCATATGCGATTTTGTTTTTTGCCCCTAGATTTGTGTGTACACAATATAGTCAAGCTGTACCTTTACCTTCCTCATGCTTACCGATGTGTATGTTGGGTTCTTTTTGTTTTATGAAAATTAATCTAATAAACTTAAATTAATATCGCTCTTAAAAATTATTTTTATTGCTTTGGGGTCGCTTCATTTACCCCTTTCATGGATCGTGCGTTCACCGCGTGCATGGTACCATATTTATTACATCGTCGTGTACACTTAACTTTTGTAAATTGATGCAGCAAAGTGGAACCATAAATGGAAGTGACTAACTCCACTGTAAAAAAAATTATACAGTAAAATGTTCCGCAACTATTAAATACAAATAAATGCTTAAGTTAACATTACTGTTAAGGACACATATAGAATGACGAATAACGTTACAATGCAATACTAGAAAAATTCATTTTAAACCTATGGCACCGTTGGAACTCAAACCTAAATCTTCACGAACTCAGCTGCCGCGATAGTGGAAGGTTCGCGTCTAAACCCGACGGTGACAGATTTAAAATGAATTTTTCTAGTGTGTCATTGTAACGTTACGTCATTCATGAGCTTACATTACATAAATATTATGTTCGAGATTAATTTGAAAACCGCTACACCGATTTGAATTTTATAGCTACAGCCACGACACAAGACGGTTCTTAGCTTAGAGCATCCAACCGCTTGACCATTTTAAAAATGGGAATCACGTTAAGTCATGGCAGGCAGCGGGTAACGCAGAGCTTAATAGCTACACTGTAAAAAATGGATATAAAAATACTTTGAAAGTTAAGGTAGGAATTCGCTCGATTTTCTAAGTGATTTTACATTATTATTTATTTTTACACAGAAAACTTCATAAAAACTTGAACTTTTACTGTAAAGTTAAACAAATTTGTGATTTTTACATAAATTAAATTAAAATTACATAATTTGTGTAATATTCCAATAAAGTGTGTAAAAATTACAAAATAAAATGTATAGTTACATATATAAAATGGATGAATACAAAACAAATTAATGTAAAATTAGTAACCACGCATGCGCAATGTGTTTTTATGGAATCTACGCGATGTGCAGGCGATACCTGTTTGTGACGCCATTGTCTCTTTGTGTGCCTATTACCAGATTAATCGCTGGCTACAAATGGGCCATCGATAATCTATGTAATCGGCCTTCTCATTTCTTACAGTGTAGTAAATACTTTTTCAAGTGTGGCTCATTTCAGAGTGATTTTATTTCTGACATATCTCGACTATTTTAATAGCCTATTTAATTTGAATTGTCGTTACAGTTCACTTTGAACAAGCCCAAATTTATTGTAATTTCAAATCGTTAAGACATGACAACTTATAAATCTAAATGTCTAAATTTATAAACAATCAAAACAAGTCATTAGTTGGCACGTGAACAGGGGGTAATAAATTTCAATAATTTAATATAGTTCAGTTGTGTGTGAAAGTGCGCCATTTATTTTCAGTATAAATTTTAAATGCGCCAGTTTATTTGTAGTATACAAGATTTTAATTAATTTGTGCCGCACAAATATGTATATTTATAGTACAATATTAATATAATGTATATGATTAATTATGATGTGTACACCACATTTTAATGTATACTGTAATACAGTAGTTTACAATTAATTTAAATATATTAGTTATGTATTTTATACATTCATGCAGATTGGGTAGAGCTATAATGAAATGTTGTTTACTGCAACCTTAGACCATCTCAACTAAATAGACTAATGCTTGGGTTTATCGTACAATTTTATTTTTTAATCACGCTGTTAAATGACGGTTTTTATGGCAACGACCTGCAACAATTTGCCACGCAGTAACCAATGAACACGTACCAATCAAAATGTAACATCGTGTCTTCATGGTTTCCGGGCTTGTAGGCCGTGGTCCGGTGGTATTTCTACCTGACGTTTCGTCTACAAGTGCGGTAGACATTCTCAAAGGCGATGTGACAGCGGTCGAAGTGTCTTCCTTGGCGGCTCACAGGTCAGTGTCAAGGAGGACACTTCGACCGCTGTCACATCGCCTTTGAGAATGTCTACCGCAGTTGTAGACAAAACGTCAGATAGAAATACCACTGGACCACGGCCTACAAGCCCGGAAACCATGAAGACTTGGAACAATCCCGGCCGTGAAAACTTGCACACCTGGATGTAACATCGTGATTAAAAAGACAGCCTGTTAAAATTGTACGATAAACCCAGCATGGGTATATTTACACGAAGACATCACGTTACTGTCGAAATCTTGACGACACCATGTTGACAGGACGACCCCCATTGCAAATTTAAAAGTAGGAACATTCCGTCCTCTGAGACATCAACGGTTGCAACTTTTCGCTCCAGTTGTCTTCGTTGTTATTATTAGTTTATTAGGAAACAAAAAGTTGAGCTGTTCGTGCGGCGTCTTCGGTGTCATCTAGTGTCAGCCGATGCTTATTCTACTAACCTGACAATGAAGGGGTGATATTGTACGGAAATGCGAACTCAGCAATGGTGAAAATACTTTGTTGACACGGATATACAAGTTCTTAAAATTGAAAAAATTACTTTCCTCTTCTATACGCGAAAAGGAACATATTTTAAGTTAAGTATATCAAGTATTAGTAAAAAAAAACTTTTTGGAGACAATCTTTTATTGAAATGTACCTACTAAAAAGGAAAAAAATAATATTTAATAATTTTGATTCATAATTATTATAAAAGCGGGGGTTGTAATCTCAATGATAGTTTATTAGTCGCAACCCCCGCTTTTATAATAATTATGAACCAAAATTATTAAACATTATTTTTTCCTTTTTAGTACATTTCAATGAAAGCTTGTCTTCGAAAAGTTTTTTTTTACTAATATTTTATTTTGTTCATTTTAGTCTTTCAAAATTTTACCCCCCTTTGACACCCGTAGGGATTGAATTTCGAAAAGTTCTTTCTTAGTGGATGCTTACGTCAGAAAAGGAACCAACTGTCCAAATTTCAAGTTTCTAGCTTCAGCGATTTGGCCAGGGCGTTGATTAGTAAAAAAAAACCCTACATTCCCGTTTGAACCCCTTAGGGGTTGAATTTATTTCTAAAAACTATCTATTCGTGTATTGTCATCGGGAATACATATGTGTACAAAATTTCAAATCGATCAGATACGTGGAAGTCGTTCAAAGTTGACTTCCAAGTTTTGACCCAAACAAACAACAAACAAACAAACTAACTAACATGCATTGCAAGTTAAATAAAAGCTTGTAAAAACGGCTGGACACAATATGATGAAATACACTACTAATATATTATGTTTGGAAGGAGATCCCATCAAAACCAACATTAATGCAATTGTGGGACTCTTTAAAAAAAAAACAGTTTCGAATTAATGGGCGTCTAAAGAAATTTTTTAACGAGAAACAACGAGGAAATGTGTTACCTTAAAATTTTAAAATTAAATTTAAAAAAATTTCCAAAAAAAATTTTTTTTTAACAGTCAAAATACCTCCTTCCTGCGGACGCCAATGGTATTATTCAGAATAAATAAGTCTTTTCGTATTCGGTGTGAAATGAATTAATAAATTAAAGTGTATAACGAGTTCTTTTATCTGTTGAACCGTTAACTCATCCCCCACTCCTAAAACCGTTGCACCAACATAGTATTAAATATCCCCATTTGGTTTAATTTCTAATATTATAATAGTGCACTGCAGCATATAGTACATACATAGATATTATGTGGATGCATACAAATCATTTTCCTAGCATGAATCATCGTTTATAATTTATTATAAAAACTGTATATGTATAACAAATTATCCCAGGACAACGCTACACCACCCCATTGTGTATGTGTGGGTAGTACTCATGTTTATATACAACAATACATCCTGTGTATAGTATACACGACATGAACTGGCGTTCTAACAACAGAAATGTTGCCCTGGAGTTGATAATGTTGTGTCTTTTTGAGTCAACATTAATACTCTACATAGTCGACCACAACATTGTTTTGTTTTGGAGTTTCTATATGAGCTACGCTTTTGAAACAAACAAGTAATTCAAAATTATAATTTTGAATTACTTGTTTGTTTCAAAAGCGTAGCTCATAGATACTCCAAAACAAAACAATGTTGTGGTCGACTATGTAGAGTATTAATGTTGATTCAAAAAGACACAACAATAATATATTAAAGCGTCTGTCTGTAGACCATCTTCAACAGGTTTATCATGAAGTGGTGGGAAGTAGGTAGACCTCGCGCGGCGAAAGATGAAGCCACCGCGTCATAGTAACGTGAATGCATTGCGCCCGCCTTCTAGCTTGCTATTGACTGTTTATTGTCATGAATAGCAGTTTGCCAAAATTGGATCTAACGTCATAAAACCTAATGTGCAGTTTTGTGTACACGGTACTGTCTGCGGGCAAGCAGGCGTTCACTGGCATATTATTGATGACGTGCTTGGCTTTATCTCTCACCGCGGGCACTCTATACCTATCTCTTCAGCATTATTTTAGTTAACTGTCCCAAGTGACTGAACAGGTTATTTGACTAATTTTTCTTTTTGTGTTCATTCTGATTTCAAATAAGCTCAAAAATAATTTTTGAAATATTTATGTTAGCCTCGTTCGCTAAAAATAAAAGTCAGTAAAATTATTCAATCACTGCCTGATCACTCGATTATTCAGTAACATTCGATTTCGACAAAACCTTCGACCTGATTTTGATCCGAAACCGAGGGTTTAATTTTTGGCCGAAGCTTCGATCGGATTAATCTAGAATCTTTCTAGGATTATTATTCAGTAACATTCGATTTCGACAAAACCATCGACCTGATTTTGGTCCAAAACCGCGGGTTTAATTTTTGGCCGAAGCTTCGATCGGATTATTCTAGAATCTTTCTAGGATTATCATTCAGTAACATTCGATTTCGACAAAACCTTCGACCTGATTTTGGTCCGAAATCGAGGGTTTAATTTTTGGCCGAAACTTCGATCGGATTATTCTAGAATCTTTCTAGGATTATTATTCAGTAACATTCGATTTCGACAAAACCTTCAACCTGATTTTGATCCGAAACCGAGGGTTTAATTTTTGGCCGAAGCTTCGATCGGATTATTCTAGAATCTTTCTAGGATTTCTAGCAAAACAAATCTGATGTTAGTTCAAGTCGTACATACTCTATATGTCCCGTCCATGTAAGCATGTGTTGTGTCGTAGCTCATTAGTTAGAAATGGTCGTAATTGATGGCCTGTGTCGTGTCGTGCCGTGTGCGAGGCCTCCGCACGGGTCTCCGGTGACAGAACTGGGGGGTGGGGACATGCAGCCTGCATACGATATGATGAACTATATTATATCATATATACCTACGTACTGTAATAGGATTGAACAAATCCAATCTCACAGTGTCGTCCCAGTGGGGATGGGAAAGAATCAAAACCTAACTAAAATAACTGGACATCGCTGTTTTTACTTCCATGAAGTATGAGTAGAAAAATTGTGTCCGAGATAATATCAGATTCTGATTGTACTAACCTCAAAAGTCAAAACATAAAGAAATGTGGCTGCACGTCTATGTAAAAATTGACAATTGGAACAGTGTTTTATTCCATGCTCCCACTTGTAGATTAAATTGTCATTAATTTTTATTTTACCAAAAATCTCACATAACCCCACTCTATCTTGTGACTTTGTGACACGCCTGCTATATGCAGGGTATAAAATATTATAAGTATAGGTCGATATTATTATGTCTACATTTATAATCAACAGCGTGAATAAAATCATACTTAAAATTGACGACTGTCCTTTTTGAACTATCGATAATGCTAAAAAAGCGACTGAAAATCATAGAGATACCTACCATAGAGTAGGGAAACCACCCATAAAAGTGTCGAGGCAAAAAACTTTTTAACAAAAAAAAAAAAAAACCTCTTTCAAAAAGCCACTAAAAAGAGGAAAATAATGAAATTTTGAGGTCTGCGCCAATTTAATAAAATTTTAAGTCGATTAAAAAGTATAGTATAATGGTTTATATCTTCTTTTTAACCAACTTCATATTTTATTAAATTGGCGCAGACCTCAAAATTTCATTATTTTCCTCTTTTTAGTGGCTTTTTGAAGGAGTTTTTTTTTTGTTAAAAAGTTTTTTATTTTTTACTTTTTAGTGTCAAAAAGTGACATTTACCTTAAAGGAATCACACGCCGTTCCTCACTTTTATTAAACCGACTTTCTTACGCTGTCTGATGTGTCAAAAAGTGACATTTACCTTAAGGAATCACACGCCGTTACTAACTATTATTAAAATCAGCCGAACTACTGAACCGATTTTGATGAAATTTCTATGGGACCAATCTGAAAGTATATCCTTTCAAATAAAAAAAAAAATTTCAAATCGGTTTATAAATGACGGATTCTTAGGTAACAAAAATAAAAAAAAAATACAACCGAATTGAGAACCACCTCCTTTTTTGAAGTCGGTTAAAAAGATAGAGATAGAGAGAATAGACGTGTCGTTCTATCTTTTTCTATCACAAATACATAACTATGGTTACAGATGTAAAGTAACAATACTTACTGAAATTTTTTAAATTCACAAATGCGTCAGAAGACAAGGAAAAGACAATATTTCGTTTTCTATCTGTCTTTTCCAAGATGACACTGTCACAGTTGTGCCTATGACTCCCCTACTCTGTCTATGATATCTCTATGGTGAAAATACTTATTGTAAGTTGAACGCAATTCCCTTGAAGTTGAAAAGTATTTTTTCATTTCTTGTTTTTTTTTTTATTAATACCTATTCTTTGTTTGCAGTTACACTTGAACTAATTCTCATTTGATTATTCAATAATAAATTCAACATTCGGCTTAGCCGAAGGTCCAATCTTTGACCGAATGTGACCGAAGCTTCGGTCGGACTCTTAATATCATATTTTCGATCCCTGAACGCGAGCAAAATCGCGGGTTTTTAGCCTGAAAATTTATAAAAAATCATGAATTTATTTTCTAACTTCAAGTGTCGGCCGTACCTTTTACGTAATCGAGTTGATAGCAAATCCAATACAGAACTTTTAAAGAGCACTTTTCTACATAATTCTCTTACAATCCAAGTTACAACTTTTTATAACACATACATCTTATTCTGTTAATAGGTTGCATGAATAATAGATTAATGTAGTAGCGGAGAACTTAATTTATTTCTCATTAGCTGTATACACGGTAAGGACAGAATAATCTGCCACACACTTTCAACGCTTGCTTTCTACTAATGATTTTGTCATCAACTCGCTATAAAATCATTCACCCTGACTCACTCACTTACCGATTTATTAATTTTTTTACTTGAATAACGTCTAATATCTCATACTGCAGGCCGCAGGGTGGCATTTGAGAATATTAACCCATCAGCAATTCCATGATTTTTTTTATTGGAGTTACTGTCCAGTCACTTAGCCAGAGTCTTCTTTCGAGAGGAGCTCAGACCTCGAATTTTATCCAACGGATCATCGCAGGGCTAAAAAGCGTGGCACGTTATATAATGACGACAGACAGTTCTGTCTGAATGAGAAGAATGTTCTTGCAAGAAACTCTTCGTAAGATTTATCCACCTTTACAAATATCTGAGTTTTTGAAGTTCAAATTAAAGCGTCTTTTTAAATTTAACTTCTTCAAGCCTTGGTTAATTTCAAAAAAACTTTTGCTTGAATGAATGAGGCTAGGAAAAAAATTTTCTCAGTAATTTTGACACATTTTTATTAAACAATTACTACTTAACTTTTTCAAATGACTCGGTTTTAGTTCAGATTAAAGTGTTTTTTTTTTACAAGCTTTTATTTAACTTCGCTTGTATCTATGTATGTCCTGGAATTTTGTAATCAATATTTCACCCACTTCTACTGAAGCTATCGGGCTGAAATTTGGCACACACGTTTGGTTCTCGTGACAATGCACGATTACTTAAATGCCGCCATTTTTAATCCAATATGGTGGACGTTACAAAATGGCAATTTATCATTTCTACAACAACCCCTATGATATGGGTATCAAATGAAACGGCTTGATGAGCGAACATTTAGGGGGTAATTTAAGGGCATGCTGGGTGTCGAAGGGGGATAAAATTTTGAAAGACTAAAATGAACAAAATAAATATTAGTAAAAAAAACTTTTTAGAGATAAGCTTTTAATTAAATGCACTAAAAAGGAAAAAATAATTTTTAATAATTTAGGTTCATAATTATAAAAGCGTGGGTTGTGAACTCTATGATAGTTTATTAGTCACGACCAACGCTTTTATAATTATGAACCTAAATTATGAAAAATTATTTTTTTCCTTTTTAGTGCATTTAAATAAAAGCTTGTCTCTAAAAAGTTTTTTTTACTAATATTTTTTTTATTAATCTTTCGTGGCCAATTTCTTGCCGTGTGTATGCGACTTTTAACGCACCGATAAAGTCCTCGACTTTTGCAAAGAACAACAACGTCAACCATCATTTTATAAATTGCTTTTATATTTATTGTATGTTTACATACATTATACATATCTTTTAGTATTCTTCTTTGTACTGAATACAATCGAACATTAAATTTATGATTGATTTTCAATTGATACACGTTTTATGATAAGAAATATATATGCGTGTTAAATGACAATATATCAACAAGGAAAAATAAATTGATAACGACGATAGGGTAGACCTAGAAGAACAACTAGGATATGCGTAGAATTGTTGCTGTATTTTATACAGGCTGGTTCTATAAAGTAAATTATCAAACTTCAAGAGAACTTTAGATAACGCTATTTATTACAAGCTCCATTTTCCCATATGTTATAATCTGATATAAAGCTTTTTTTTAATTGCAATTGAATTTTAAAAATAAGTAAATTAACTTCTGTATTTTTTTAACAGACGTGTACATATAATGTTTCAATTTTATCAGAAAATTACTCTGGACTTTTTTTATATTTTTTTTAAATTGGTGAAATTTTTCGTGTCAACGTCCATCGATCATTCATACTTCGATAATAATAATTCTAAAATAGATACCCGCTCCTTTATCGTATGAGTAAGTTTCTTAACAGTAACTCCTCTCTCAGCGATAGATAACTCCATCAACGATAACTCTCAAAAATACTTGTCTTAAAAGTATCTCACTTAACAGTAACTAAAAAGACTAAAGAACTCCTTATTCTCAGCAAAGCAGAGCTGAGAATACTGACAGGACATTATACCCTCTAAAGGTACCACCTCTCAAAGATGAGTAAGACTTAGGATGATAAATGTCGCTTCTGCAAAGAAGCAAAAGAAATTGCTGAACACATCCTCTGCGCATGTAAAGCAGTTTTCTCCAAAAGGCTGCAACACCTGAACAGACCTCTAGAACTTGATAAGTGTGGAGGGCAGCCCTCAGCAAAGTAGTAAGGTTTATTAAAGGCCTCCTACCCGACTGGGATTCATAAAAGATCGTTTAGGTCGCAGTGATTGTGAAGTAAAAATTTTAACCATCATCCCATGTAAAATCTAATCTCAACAGTAACTCCCTGGCAAAAAGTTCATTCATTAGCTGTTGTGAATGATTTTCTCGAGTGGAATTCGCTCTTAAACTTGGACTAGGTACTTAGTTTTATTTTAGAGCCATCCTACGTAATTTTATATATTTATTTGGAACAAAGAACTGAACACGGGGGAAGTAAATTATCATTCTTTATTACATGCCATTAGCTTATACTCTACGTTAGTATACATACATACGTCCATGTAACTACGTTACCACCACTGTAATACGTTGTAATGCAATCCAATAAGCATTTATTACTGTAATAAAACGTCGTTCATTTAGATGATGCTTTACTATATTGTAATACACAATATAGCTACTGATGTATCTGCTAATAATAATAATATCCGTTTTGATTATGTTAATTATAGAAAATTTATCATAGTTGCGTGTTGAAAAACAGGAGATAACTTAAAAAAAATCATTTCAATTTTAGCAATTCGCAAGCGGCGTTTGAAGCCACGCTATCTGACGAGTAAAATTGGAACTAATCAAATCGTGTCACCTATTAAGACAAAAAATTCCTGGTCAGGAAAAAAACATCTGGGTGACGGGTTTCTCACGCGTTCGAGATGAAACTTCATAGGTAAACATTTGTAGCCATCAGTAAACACTAATTAGAAAGGGGCGTGTCAATCGAGTTTCCTCCTCAACGCATTCGAACCTATATACACTACCCGCCAGCCAATCGGTTCCCCACTAGCAGCTCATTTCCCTCACTCCTGACGCAGTCGTTCTTCGTGTTCCTTGCGCTGTTGAACAAAATTACTCCCAAGTATATAAGCATTTACGGCCGGCGTTCCAAATCTTCATAGTTTCCGGGCGTGTAGGCCGTGGTCCAATATGGTATTTCTACCAGACGTTTCGTCTATAACTGCGGTAGACATTTTCAAAGGCCAGTATGTGTAGGCCTATACTACGACCGAACAGAGAACAGACTAGCAGGAGTACGACCGAACAGAGAACACACTGGCACTTAACATAAAAGAAGGAAGGACACCAGTCGTTGAGACCGCCAAGTAGGACACTTCGACCGCTGCCACATGGCCTTTGAGAATGTCAACCGCAGTTGTAGACGAAACGTGAGGTAGAAATACCATCGGACCACAGCCTGCAAGTCCGGAAACTATCAAGATTTGAAAATTACTCCCATCCCGGCTAAAGATATTTCACTTCTTTAACTGGATTGTTTTTTGAGATTTGTGACCGCCCTGTTCCAGTTTTTGTGAAAACAGTTTGAAAATTGGCTTGCATTATTTCCATGATTTTATAGTTATCGGTAGACAAGATTATTTTTCCCGCATTTATCTCAGTAAAAAACATTAGGAAAATTGTAGCACATTATAATATACATTGAGTGTAGCACGCGAACGAGCGCGTGTCATTGGACTGTGATCGTATCGGTGAGATGATTAGTACAATGGAGACCGGATATACATGATGACATTTTTAACTGTTTATCGAAATTTATATATATTAAGTATACAAAGTGAGACAGAGAGAGAGGAACCTCATTAACACACAGGATGTTGGAATGGGTGAATAATATACATTTACACAACATTGTATATCAACAATATCTGCGGTCGCGATACAAAACTGATTACGGCAGATTTTCTATTGAAGATTTTTGAAATTATACACTGCTTTTGGCGCGTTATGGAAAAATGATGAGAGTGAATTTTTACAAAGCTAGTCGGTAGTAACACCATGAAGTTAATCGATAGTAAGACCATGAAGTTAGTCGATAGTAATTCATCATGAAGTTAGTCGGAAGTTCATGATTATAATACTCTATTATCACCAGTCACAATGTGACAAGAGCGTTTTCAGTTCTGAATAACATTAATAAAAGATATTGCTATACAAACGCTCGTTTATGCCGCTTTAGTTAAATATGAGTTCGTACTCCAACACCCGTACTGTTCACATTATTATAACCTTCATCAATTGTATTTAATATCTTTATTTTATTATTTTATCGTCTTTTTTACAAACGTTTAGTACTGGCACGCGGGATAAAATTTTTGGAGTTATTTTTGTTTTGTTACGCCAAAGAAGTATAACTTCTGACGTGCGTACATAAGTACACACTGACTCTTTTTTTTTGTTATACAATAAAAAAAAAGAAAAAAAAGTAGTTCAGATTCCAATTAAAAATGGCGACTGCAGGAGTACTTTTTAAACCAACGCGACTCTCAGACTGAATGGTCATTGATTTTGTTGTACTAAAAAAACTGTGATAAACCATTTTGTTTTGTGACCACAAAATATATATTCACAAATAAACACAGGACATGACATTTCGTTGACATTCAAATATCTTGCCACATAAAAAGTACCGCGTGCGGTGCTAATTTGTCGTATTTTTTTATTGTTGTGACTTCATCCAACTCCAAGTAAAAGATTTAAATCCACTCTTCATTTTGTATTATGTTAAGAGATATTATGTTGCGTTTCCCGTAAGATCAGGACTCGTTACCTTCTTCTCGCCCCGAAAAAGCCCACTAACAAAATTTGTATGTAAAAGCCCCTGAACAACAAACCTATCGAATAATTCTATTGTTGCTTACAATCGAGTGACTCGATTGGTCCCATCTCTACCCCTGAAGCTCCGATAATAATTATCTTGACTTATACTCTCGACCAGGCGGCGTCCACAGCCCAGTACCACGCTGCCCGCGGCCCACTTGTGGGTCGCGGTCCATGGGTTGGGAACCGCTGCACTATACTATAATTAAATTTTAGGAAAAGTGTTGACAAAAGCAAATTAAACAGTCGATAAACTTATCGATGTTGAGAGCGACACGATGGTCTTTTTAATGAAGAACGCCGCAGTACGGCGCTTCTTTTAATTAATTACAAGACAATGAACTTGCAACTATGATTATTACAAAGTGCGGGCGGTGTACTGTTTCCATTTAACTGAACGAATGCAGTTGGATCAAGCCTAGTCTTATTTATAGATTTGCACTGAGGTCAGATCTATTTGCATTTAGCAATTTCCGTTTCCTTCACTATTGCATTTAATCAGTGGCTCACAGTCTCCAAGGACAATCGGAAATACTTATATTGAGTGAAATACAGATTGTCTATTGAATCGAGATTCACTGTGCAATCGATTTGGTTGGAATAAATAAATAGAAATCAGTTTATCTCGACGAAGTTATTAGGTCAAATTTTTGCATTTTTTTTATTTTCATCTCTTTGATGCAGAGTGTACATATAGATTAATGGCGGACCAGTTACTTGATGATCTAGTGTCCAGTTTATTACTAAAGGGTTTCTAGAACGTTTTTTTTAAATAAAATTAAGAAAAATTGCAGGATAGTGGACAAAATATTTGATTTATTAAATGTACAACGTTTCGTCTATAGATTTAGACTTTTTCAAGTACATACAAATGTTTTACATTTAATAAATCAAATATTTTGTCCACTATCCTGCGATTTTTCTTAATTTTATTATAATCACGATGGACACGATTTCTAATATAAGCTTTTTTTAATAATGTAGTGTTAGATAGTTAAATAAGAAAACATTACATTTTTATACTAAAATTCATTTGAAAAGATTAATTGTAAATATAATTATGTGATATTATAATTTATTTATATATTTTTTTTCTGTTTCAGGTAAGATTCTCAGTTTAGTAAGAAGCCATACAGACATTTTGAATGATTTTGAAATAATACCCAATTAATCGTAAGTATCAGATTGAAATATCTATAAATTAAACTCAAATTTTCAAAACAACTCATGTAGATTTTAACTAGAGCTGGAAATAGTAATTCAATTATTCAAAATTTTAATTTTTGGGTATGATTTTATTTTTGTAGATATAATATACCTATCTATCATTTTATTTGTTTTAACAAAATTTTAAATCGTAAATATTTTTTTCCCCCAATCAGGTTTATAAACTGCTTGAATTATTAAAAAAAATTCGACTGTTGACCAGTCCTATACTTCCCACCTAGTAAATATTTGCAAAAAATAAACACTCTTTTTTTATTCTTTGAAAAAAAGAACGGCCCTCTTTTTTGTTTGGTGATCTACTGATGGTTAGTAATATAGCAAAAATCATGGTTACCTTGATTTACGTACAATTTTTATTTTTTTTAGTAAAATATTTTTTTTCTCGAAAACTACATTTTAGAGAGAAAAAATATTTACATTTTTTTCATATTATAACATCTAGAATTCATTTATATTTTTTTTACCTATGTTAATACGTGACATTGAGAACGTTTTTTTTAATATCTCAGGTTCCACTGAACTGATTTGATCTAATCAGATCTAAGTTAAAGGCTGATAAACACAATAGAACAATCGGCATGGCCGTATGTTGTTCCATTTTTACGATATCGAAGGCGAAAAATTGACTACATACACACACACATCAGTCAGAAAATGATCTTAAACGATTGCTAGGGTCTCAAAACGTGAAGATCTGTTAAAATTTCGAAATATTTTTTTCGGACTAAATCCATTACTTCTCTACCATAGTAGAGGTGGGAAGTAAAAATTCCTGGTACGATAGGTATTTCAAATAAAATTTTAAAAACATTTTCCGCTGCAGTGTGATATTTCGAAATACTCAAATAAGTAATACTAAAAAAAAAAATAAAATTCCCAGCGGTATTTGTGACGTAACAGGAAGGAAATTGAAAGTGAAAAATTCACCATACTTTTACATCCTGTTAAAAATATGTGAATCTGTCAAATTATAAATTAAAATAAGATTAATTACTAATTTTTATGAAACAAATTAAAGTTTATTTGTTTAAAGCAGTATTATAATTAAACTGATGCATAGCTATATCATGCTCAATGGTGTATAAAGCGCTTATAAACAAAACAATAAACTATCGATTAAAATTTTATTAGACAACAGACGGCCATAAATATTGCGCATAATGGCTACACTTGCGAAGTGAAAAATGAGCTATTCTGATCGATTTCACATTATCTTGACGAAACATATTTTTAACTTAAGCGGTGTGATTTACGCTATCAATTTTATTATTATCCCTATATTATTAAACGAGCAAATCTTGTATATATGTACCTATATAAATATTTTCTCGAAAACGGCCCTAACGATTTGAATGAAATTTACTGAAAAGGGGTTTTGGGGGGCAAAAAATCGATCTAGCTAGGTCTCATCCCTGGAAAAATTCGTTTTCTTACCGATTTTATCATTTTAAAAAACAGTTTTTTTAACGTTATAAAACAGTGTCGTATGGTGAGTAGGCTTTGGAAAAAACAAACTATTTTCATTATTTATGTCAAATTACTCTGACAGTCAATCTTTAACTTGTTAAAATAATCAGTAATTATTTGAAAATATGTAGGTACATACGTTATGTAGTATGACGTATACTGACGTATAATAATATTATCTACTTATAGATATGTAATTTTTTTTCTTAAAAACGACTAACGATTTTGATGAAATGGGAACTTTAAGTACTATTTTTTTTTAACTCATCCGAGCAAAGCTCGGTCATCCAGATATTAAAATCCTTGTATAAGAAAACTTTGTAAATTTTCGACGATTTGAAGGGTAAAATGCTTTGCTCGAGGAATCGAAAATTATACATACAGTCAAACTTCGATAACTCGAACCATGACTTGCTACAAAAAAAATCGAATTATCAAGACTTCGAGTTATCGAATAATATTAATTTTCACTCTTGCCGCTATTGCCAACCAATTTTGTTCGAGTTATCAAGAATTCGAGTTATCGAAGCGACTGTATTATATAAATGCAGTTCTCCTCCATAAATTGCAGCTATAAACTCGTCTTTAGGGCTAGTGAAAATTACTTTAATGTTTCCATTGCCAAATTTTTGCTATTGTCGTTAATTTTTGAACACATTATGTAAACAAAACTGTATTGAAATTTCGTTCACGTTAACGATTGAAACGACATCTTAAGGTCGATTTATATTATCCGGTCAGACACGGCGCGGGACCGTAGCGTTTCAGCAAAACAAACATACAAATACGAATATTTATACTTAACGGATTCCGTTCGTTCAGACACGTATCAATACTCGTATTTGAAATGTATGTAAAAATGGTTGTCTTGCCGGAAACGCTACGTTCCCGTGCCGTGTCTGACCGGATAATATAAATCGAGCTTTACGCGGTTTTCACATTTGACTATTTTTTTTCCTTGTCAGCTGTTAATAGAGTAAAACAGGGACTATTGTAAACAATGGGCGCTTTAGTCAATAATTATTAATTATTATTTACGATTTGTTACGACTCTATAATAATTATTATACTAACGATTATTGAACGTAACGTTCCCATAACAACATCAAAATTAATTGTGTATATATTATAACCAATTTATTGTATGGCGCTATGTGGAAGGAAACTTCTGTCAAAACCAAAAAACACAATTATATTATAAAAAATTTTACGTAAATAAATTTTGATCCACCTGATTGAATATTTAACAATTCTTACTTTTTTGATCCCCAGCAGTCCCAGTTGCTTAAACGAAAAGGATACAAAAACTTAAATGAATTTCTCGAATCCAACATGTTTTTTTTCGTTATTAATTCCAAAAATATAGTGGAGGCTTTTTCAAAATAGCCCTACGTCTTGTTGAGTCTTTAGCTAACTAGTATACCTAACGTTCTTTAAACGGGTCAAGGATTATATCCACACCATTTTTGAACTGAAACTTCTTATGTGGCGCCACTGTCTCGACGATTTGAAGGGTAAAATGCTACTTTGATGAAACGAAGAATGTGTAACGGGAAATAATGTGTGGAATTTATCCCCTCTTCTTGCGGAGTATAATATGGCATAGAATATAACTGTATTCGAACGGCAGTGCAGTTGTGGTCGGTTCGTCTACCGGCACATATAAACCCTTAAAAGAGCCAAGGGCAACGCATTCGACTTCTGATTTCGTACGACGCATAGTGTACACTGTACAAGAACTCCTAGTCCTATTTTGTTAATAATATAATAAATAAAGATTCAGTTGTGGTCGGTTCGTCTACCGGCACATATTATAAACCCTGAAATATCCAAGGGCAACTCATTCGACTTCTGATTTCGCACGACGCATGGTGTACACTGTACAAGAACTCCTAGTCCTATTTTGTTAATAATATAGTAAATAAAGATTGTCTCTGTAAGGTTTTGTCGAGACAATAAATTTATTATGATTATTTTGAGTGCAACAACCTCATAAATGTATATTTATAATAATAATGGGTTTGTTCAATTTACTTCGCATACTTCAGTATGAAATCTGTCCGTTGTAAAAGAGAGAGAGTATGTGATTGTGTTTTCTGTATCGATTTAACGATTGTACGATAATTATTATTGATTTTAAGAATTCGTCATTTGTGAATGCAAGCAAAATTGTTTTACTTTAATGATTTCTAGTCAGGAAGCAGAATATTATAAACGGTCAAGTGCGTGTCGAGCCACGCAAAGAGTAGGGTTCCGTACTTTGTAAGTTATGCTAAACCTGCAATTTTGATAAAATAAATACACATTCATAATTAGTGATGAGCAAAGCAAGACCAAGACCAAGATTTGGACAGTCTTGGTCTTGGTCTTGCTGATTCAGTCTTGGTCTTGATCTTGCTCAAATATGTCTGGTCTTGGTCTTGCTTATTTAGTCTTGGTCTTGCTCATTTTGCTCATTATTTCTGAAGTAAGAATTTTTAGTTTAGTCTTGTGTATTTGGCCTTGGTCTTGCATATTCGGTCTTGGTATTGGTCTTGTTCTTGTTCATTCGGTCTTGGTCTTGCTAGTCTAATGATAGTCTTGGTCTTGGTCTTGCTTATTTAGTCTTGGTCTTGGTCTTGCGTATCAAGTCTTGGTCTTGCTCATTATTTCTGAAGTAAGAATTTTTAGTGTCTTGTGTATTTGGTCTTGGTCATATTCGGTCTTGGTATTGGTCTTGTTCTTGTTCATTCGGTCTTGGTCTTGGTCTTGCTAGTCTAATGATAGTCTTGATCTTGGTCTTGCTTATTTAGTCTTGGTCTTGGTCTTGCGTATCAAGTCTTGGTCTTGCTCATTATTTCTGAAGTAAGAATTTTTAGTTTAGTCTTGTGTATTTGGTCTTGGTCTTGCATATTCGGTCTTGGTATTGGTCTTGTTCATTCGGTCTTGGTCTTGGTCTTGCTAGTCTAATGATAGTCTTGGTCTTGGTCTTGCTTATTTAGTCTTGGTCTTGGTCTTGCGTATCAAGTCTTGGTCTTGCTCATTATTTCTGAAGTAAGAATTTTTAGTTTAGTCTTGTGTATTTGGTCTTGGTCTTGCATATTCGGTCTTGGTATTGGTCTTGTTCTTGTTCATTCGGTCTTGGTCTTGGTCTTGCTAGTCTAATGATAGTCTTGATCTTGGTCTTGCTTATTTAGTCTTGGTCTTGGTCTTGCGTATCAAGTCTTGGTCTTGCTCATTATTTCTGAAGTAAGAATTTTTAGTTTAGTCTTGTGTATTTGGTCTTGGTCTTGCATATTCGGTCTTGGTATTGGTCTTGTTCTTGTTCATTCGGTCTTGGTTTTGGTCTTGGTCTTGCTTTTTCGCAAGACCAAGACCAAGACCAATTTTGCTCATCACTATTCATAATCTACTCAAAAGGCCCTTTTCAACGATACGCCGGGAAAAAGACAGGTTACAATGTTCTACGTCAAAAATAAATAAAAAATGTGGATAAAAATGCCTAAAAGAATTAAGTTTAAAGAATAGTGCTTTTTATTGAGATAATCAATCAATGGACTTGCTTCACTGCATAATGTATATTGATTATAATTTTCTAATGAATTCAACATTCTTTTTTGTGAGACATCTGGTTATCTGGTTGGCAGTTTAAAAATAGATTCATAGCGAACAACGCACCGTTTAAGCAAATATTTACAACTTAATTTTAACAATATTAATTTATGATGCTTCGGATATATTTCAAATTCCAATAGTTTTTTAGTGACTTAAAAATAGTTTTGGGCGTTCAATTTGATGTTCTGACATTTTTAGTGTGTATAATAAATCACTGTAGTATTTGTTTTTAAACGGTTTTATTTAGCTTGATCCCGTGTATTTGTTTGTTTGTTACTATCTTTGTTTCAAATCTTGCGACAGCTTCTACTTAACCGATTCTTATGAAACTTTGCACACACATTGAGTTCCCGTGACAATACAATATTATGATAATTTCAACTTGGTAACGAGGGTCTGATGATGGAATCAGGAGGCGGACAGTTGAAAGGATGAGGAGTTTGCATAATGATACGGGCCAGAAATCAAACTAAAAACTAGAAAATAAAAATACGTAAAAAAACTTTTAAGTTAAAACTTGTAAGTCATCTAATTGCTAACAAATCGTTCTCATTTGGATGTCGCAGTAGCATTGAAATCGCGGATTAGTAGTGAGAGAGCGACTTCAGAAATGAAATCCTCCATGAATTAATTAAATGTCCAGTTTCTATCGTATTAATTACCTAACTCATAAAAATCTTTTTATCAGCAATAAATTGTTATGCAACCCGCTGTGTTTTGTTTCAATAACTGGGTTAAAATTCTATTTTTGTTTTGTAATCAACGATTTTGTTATGAGTTTATATAAAAGTACCAACTGTCAGAACTAAAAATAACTCCATTTGCCGCCCACGCGTGGTTTAAACAATGTGTTTTCATGCCGTGTTCAATATAGGTAAATCTCATTTATATAACAATTCTCTAATAACAGCTGCTATTTTTGTCTTTCACATACTATGCGAGAATTTTTACTCTTATTATAATATATATACTTATCTTTATTACGTAGGTTTTAATTAAATATGTCTAAATATCTAGCTTCAAATAATTTAAAGTAAAGATATTTTTGATGTGAAACATCTTATGTCGGGCTGTGAACAGCCGCGTGAGGGGAAATATGCAACGAAATTTATGGTTCTCCCCACCACTGCGGCACTCTCTCTCGGCTTCCGCGCGCTCGGGCACGGGTTGAGAGAGAGAGAGTATACATACGAACGTACTGTAAAGCAAAAGTATATGTATACACGTTTAGATATGTAATATAAATACTCGCTGCGTGTATTTAGTTGCGTTTCTGGCTCAGGCTCAGGATACATTTCTTTTATAACGTAGGCACCAACCTCAGAACAGATATAGCTATAGAAGGAGCATATCACAGCTTATGGGTATGTGGAAATGAAGCCAGTCGAGACATACGGAGAACAATTTATTGAAAACATAATTTTTACTTACTAGGTACTTACTGATGATAAGATACTTCACCTTGATTTTTCATAAGCGCTTTGGAACCTTTATTGTAACATCCAAGCACACATAACACGACATAAAGAGTAATTAACACTACGGAATACAAGCAACGAATGATCATAATGTACTTGACAGGTCGTACTTTAGTGTATAGTTGCGGCTTCACAAGCGACGTGATCTGCTGTTTCTGTAGCTTTCTCTGTTATGAAGCATCCACTAAGAAAGGTTTTTCAACGTTTTATTTTACTTTTTCCACTGAAATATATTGTGTAAACCAGATTTAATTTAAATTCTTTAATAATCCATTTTTCAATCATCGTCTCAGAATATAAGAAAGGTTTTCCAACGTCTTATTTTACTTTTTCCACTGAAATAAATTGTGTAAACCAGATTTAACTCAAATTCTTTGATAATCCATTTTTCAACCATCGCTTCAGTAAGGTGACCAGAATTTAAAATTGCTCAAGAGGACACCAACTGGGCAAAAAAAAAAACTACTTTTGCCGAAAGTGAAACATTAGACTCTTATAATCTAAGAGTGAAACACACAGGAGTGGCGCCATCTAACAGTCCGTAGCCGTATTCGTATTACTTTTTGCTGTATAATAATATAATCATTAAAGAATGCTGTGACTACTCTACCGGTTGGGAGATTGTCTACCCACAGTACAGAACCACAAAGACATTTGTTGAAATCGTTAAAAAGTAGGCCAAATGACGTTATCATTCGAAAGGAGGACACTATCACTGGAAAGAAGGACATAGTAGGACACTATCACTGGAAAGGAGGACATAGAAGGACACTATCACTGGAAAGGAGGGCATAGGAGGACATTATCACTGAGGAGGACAAATCTCACCAAAGAGGACTGTCCTACTCAAAGGAGGGCGTCTAGTCACCTTACTTCAGGAATGTCCCGAAATTTTTTTGGATCTGGCAATCCCGCTGGGAGGTCGTGCATCTAACACATCCATACAATAAATGTTATTTCAACGTGGGATCAGGCAAAGCCATGTAGCAATGTACCAGCTGATAATATGATGGCAGTATGGCAGAGAACACACGAGTACTACGTGTTGTGTTCAACACTGCATGTTTGTGAACTCCATTGTGGTGGAAGATGAGCATTATCGAACTGTTCACCGCTTTTGCCACTACGTAAATATGTTCCGGCAGTGGCGTCGGATACTTGTTTTTTAAATATTTCGTATAGACCGAGAGCTAGTGACAATTTTTTGGTGTTATTTATTCAAGGCCTTATTTTTGTTAAGATGTTGAGGGAGGCATATTAAAGTGCCCTGAGTAAGGGATTTTGCTAGATAGCGGTATGGGAGGGATGCAGACCGCCCCCAACATGTAACAAAAAAAATGGTCATAATTATCATTCCTTTAAGGCTGAAATTGTTTGCATAGCTTATCGGTGAACCCAATAATGCCATTATAATATTTGCAGATCGATTGGTCAGTATTAAAGGGGTGGCAGATCACCCTAAACGTGTCATGTACCCGACGAAATTTATATTATTAGTTCAAAGTTCAAATTTTAATATGTTGTTACGGCGACTGTTTTAAGCATATATTTCAATTTGCAGAACAATTATTAAATAATGAAATGTTTCTCCTGGTTCTCTCGTACAGAGACTTTTGTGGGAACTCTTTCCTGTGGACAGTCTTCTGAGAGAACTTTCCCTGTACGGGTTTTGATGCAGGGTGAATCAGTAGCGTATCGTGTTGCATACGCACGTCACTGGAGAACCATTGTGCACTGCACAAATCATTTGTCCTGATGTGCAATAAACGACTAAATGAGAAAAGCATTCTGCTGCAGTGTGCGCGTGTATACACAGGGATTTTTACTTTTTAGTTTTTGCACTTACCAAACACCACCCAGACTCAGAACACAATAACCGCTTCCCTTTAGCTGTTTTCAGTTTTGTTTTAGTTTAATTGGGAGGGGGGGTGTTTATTTGGTTCACAGTTTTCAGTTGTTTTGTAATGTTATGTTTCTAGTTTATCTTTTATACAGGGTGCTGAATCGTTTCGCGGATAATAGGGATTTAACCCGTAAAATCAAACTTTTACGATTTCCTGCTTCCCTAATTATTTTAGGAAAAATATCTTCGAATAAAAGTTTTAGAACATAAAATTCTGCATCTAAATCATTAAGCAAAATTAATTTTTCATGCTTTGTAACGGCAGAAATTTGATATGAAAATCTCAAAATTACCTCAAAAACAGATAGTGATAGCCATGGAACTTGAACAAAATGATGACGTTTTAGCTGTCAGATTAATTTCTAATCATTTTGTTCAAGTTCCATGGCTATCGCTATCTGTTTTTGAGGTAATTTTGAGATTTTCATATCAAATTTCTGCCGTTACAAAGCATGCAAAATTAATTTTGTTTAATGATTTAGATGCAGAATTTTATGTTCTAAAACTTTTATTCGAAGATATTTTTCCTAACATAATTAGGGAAGCAGGAAATCGCAAAAGTTTGATTTTACGGGTTAAATCCCTATTACCCGCAAAACGATTCAGCACTCTGTAGAAATAATATTGACTTTATTTTTATCGGAATGATGATGAAAAAATGACAAAAACCACAGTGTGACAATATTTCAAAATTCGATTTGTTGATTTTGAGACAAATGATTCTGCAATTATTTCGATATTCAATAATTTTGTTGAATATTTCTTGACTCGGAATTCGTGATCTAATTCGGTCAACCATGATACGAATTTTGATAGTGAAGCTCAACAAAAAATTAACAGTAAAAAGGAAAGCGCCTGTAGCAGAGCACAGCTGCTACATTTTGCAATGATAATAATATGTGCAGGAAACATTCTTATATTACGATGGTGACACAGAAATGGAATGAGAAACACCAACGCCAACTTCTGTTATGCTGTTACTTCTATAGCTACATTACTCCTTTAAGCTAAGCTGTTTCTCATAACAGTTGCTGTGAGAAAGCTCTCTGTTTATAAAATAAAACATAACCTTCCAATGAAAGCTCGTTTTAGACGTCTTGCAATTTTTTCTTGCGAAATTTTCAAATTTACTCTGTCTATGTGACATAAATAATCTGAAAAATGTTTTTTCGTTGGAGAGCAGCCAATTATATAATTGTTTCGAAACATATAGGAAAAAATCATTTTACCAACCAGTGGTCACAGTTAGGATTCTAACCTGAACCTCTCCAACGAAAAAACATTTTTCAATTGCATTTCAGCCGTATAAAACTATTATTTATATAAATAATCTGTATAAGGCGTTATTTTTGCATCACTCGAAAACAGCCGAATCGATTTGATGAAATTTGATATATAATCAGCCATCAAAACCGACATTTATGCGAGCAAATCTGCAGGCAAAATTGATGTTCGTGGATGCGAAGCCTCGTGGATTTTCGCTCACTGCTCATTCCCCTTTTGTGGTAGAGTAATAACCTATCACACGGAAATCAGTATAGGCTTTTAAACAGTGAATCAACTTGGTTGAGTGGTTCTCGAGTTTTGAGGCAAGATAGATACCTACAAACTTGTTCTTTTGTCTTAGTGAGGTATATAAATATAGAAAAAGAGATTTTGTAACAATTTGAAACACAGATTCTTTCAGTCTAAAATAAGCTTTACAGTACTTAGTGTATATACTAAAACATAATGCCAACTTTAGAGTACCTACGGATAACACTGTGAGTTGTGACACGTTTAAAAAAAATAGAGCTTCTTGTTCAAATTAAATTCCGCTAGACATAGTGTAGCGGCTTGTGCAATATTGAATACATTTTTGTCACGTTTCTTATTAAAACTGAAAACGGAAATTTTCATTTAAAGCGTAAGTAATAATTTTCCGTTGTGAATTATTGAAGTTGAAACAAATTGCGCGTTTTTAAAAAAAGCATAAATATATTGTGCCATAATGCAAAAGGTATGTATATCTCGTACCTCCAGAGCATACGTTGTCCGTCCGTCTGTCACAAGGCTATCTCACAAACGGTAAGATGTAGCTAGTTGAAATTTTCACTAATTGGATGTTGTTGTTTCAAGAAGCCTTTCAAATAATAATTAGAATTAAATAACCAATTAATTTTAATAAATTAATGTTTTTTATTTTACAACACTGACCCCAGCCGAACTTCTATATATACGTTTGTCATCAGCGTTGCCAGATTTTATCAAATCGAGATTTAAGCGCAAAAAGGGACAAATTAGGAGGAAAAAAAACAAAATGATGAGTTCAAGTTCAGTACAAATCAGACATACCGGCGCTACACGAAAACACACGGGCGGTGTCGGAATAACACGAGAGTACATTTTCCCCAGTGTTCCTTCCGTCTACCACCGCCATAGACATAGAAATCTATAGGGACGTAATAAAGCGAGTGGGGAGGTTAAGGGGACGGTGAGGAAGCAAGTGTGCCCACATTCTATTGGTCGTTTCAGTTGCGCAAGCGCTGTACGAGCAATTGAGCATGCGTAAAGACGCAGCCAGTAGAACGTGGGCACATGCATAGCATGGACATGCCCATAAAACAGGCATGCACCCTCACCTGAATGGCTTCCCCCTCTCGTATAAAGTGGCATTTTATAGTTTTATACTACATCCCCAGATTTCGACATCTATGACCATCGCACACTGCAGCCGAGCGGAAATTTCTTTTCGCCCGTGTCGCGCGATGCGCCTAACTAACCGACAAGTTTTAGTTTGCCAACATAACGAACTTTGACGGTAACATATACATTTAACTTTATTTATTTATTGTGGATTATAGACGCGTCGACAACTTAGGTCATTAGCGTCTTAAATACAACAAATATTATATATCACTTAAAACTAAATAACATCACAAAACATCCATGAGCAGAGGTGGGATTCGAACCCACGACAGTCTGATTCAGAGGCCGAGACGCTACCAACTTAGCCATACTGTCCTCATATACATTTAACTAGTACATAGTCGTAATGCATTTATTCAGTTGCAAGGAAATAAATAAAGAGGGAATTTCATTATCAAACAGTGTTTGATTATATATGGTTGATAAAATTTATCATGAATATAAAATCGTTAGAAATTCCAATAAATTTCAGTCAAGCTTCGTTAATAATGGACAATGCACATACACTGTTTCATTTGGTTCATTAAGATTGTTTGATATAATTTTTTTTTCATTCTTTTGTAAGCCAAATTATAACTTCAGTAATGTCGATGCTTTATACAAAGGAAATGTTCAAGCAAAATTTATTTATACATAAATTATATTGGTTGTCTTGTGACAAAATGGATTATTTCAGATTTTTGCTAATTTAATCTCTCAGTTTATTTTATGATACAGGTGTTTTGCTTAAATAGGGATAGGCATTATCGAATCTGGACCTCGTCTAAATCCCGGACTAGATTTTTTTACTATTACAAGACTACGGTCGCTAGAAAATAAAAAATTCGCCATGATTAATTTTGCCTGGAGGCCATATATTATGTAATGAGATATGCATTACTATGCTTCTAAATATTGACACAATTTGGAAAGTCAAGACGTAGGTACATTAAAGCTTTTTCTGTTATATATAAATTACCAAACAACAAAGGTCCTTTACTTCCTTTGTGTAGTCCATTTTCTATTCCCAACTTCTATACATACTTTATTTTACACTCGTCTGCGTTTTTTTATTACATTAATTCAATTTTAATGATATTTTTTACGTCTTAAGAAAAATGTTTCCAAGTATTTCCCAAACAAATAACGTTTTGATGTAAACATTTTTTAACAATTTTCAATTCAGTTGATGTTATTTTAAGTCTTCTGACGTAGTCTCGCTATAATTTTGTACTCTTCATTGCTTTCTTATACGCTCTGTCTATACATAATGTTGCCCTGTCGTATCAAAACAACTTTAAATATTTTGATGTTCGCTTGAAATGAAATATCAAACATAGAGGATGAAAAAAGAAACGTATATTCATAATCATCTACCTATATAGGATGTTAAAAAAAGAGTGTAAAATATTTAAAGCGGTAATTGTAGGGACCAAAATAAACAAAAAAGTCTTAGTAAACATGGGTCCGCAAACTAACAGTACATCTTTGTCTGAAAGATATTCGAACTCTTTCTAAAACCCTCTCATTAGCTCGGATTTGTTGGCATTTTTGATTAATTCGTAGCTGCAGCTCCTCGAGGCTATTTACAGCTGGAGTACCATAGACTAATGTTTTCAAATATCTCCAAAAAAAGAAATCTAGAGGGTTTGAATCAGGCAATCTTGCAAGCCATAATACAGGTCCGCCCCCTTCCATAGGTCTCTGAATCTCCGAAACCGTTACTTTGCGGATCCGTGTTTACTAAAACTGTTTATTTTGGTTCATACTATTACTCTTTAAGTATTTTACACTCTTTTTTTAACACCCTGTATATGCCAGGTGTCTTTTTGTGCGGCTATCTCCTCCCAAACTACTGGACCGATTTGGCGATCGAGCTGTCATTTAGGTCTCAGAATTGCGCTAAGTGGATTTTAAGGGTTTAAAATCGATTTTCGAAAAATCATTTTTTAACGTTACAAAAAATATGGTATAATATTATAAACATGTTTTGAAAAAACAATTTGCATTATGTCAAGTGACAGCTTTAAATACTTTAGAAGTTTAGGAGTTCAGGTTATCAAAATAAACAAATATAAAATATTAATTTCAGTGAGTAGTTTTAATTTTTAAATAACATTTAACCAGGTAGGTAATGTGTTTTAAAAAGAGTTGATTAATCGCTCGATTTAGAGCAACAGAACTGCCAGTCTATATCTAACATCTGTACAATAATTTATTAAAATCGTAATTCTTGAGCTTCATGCAATTACACAATTTACTGCAGTAATTTTTCGATTTGTTTCTATAAGTACACCTATAATTACACATTACGGATTCCACTGCATGCGAGAGTTAATAATACCTCAATTATAGAGAAGTTAGTTCAATTAATAAAATTAAAATCGTAACTTAGTCTGTACCTACTCGAAAAAATTGCCATTTTCATCAGATTCTAGTTTTAACCAAAGTGGAAAACGATGTTTTGGCAAAAAAAAGTTCAACCATTCCCGCAAGCGGATAATTATCCTGTATCTTAGTTTAATTTCTTACTATCTGAATTTTAATTAAAAAGAACGGCGTTTTTATTCACGGTCATGTTCGATTAAGTGCTGTTGTCAAAAAAAGAAGTTTTTCTGAAAAATTATTTTTGATAAATGTGAAAAACTTATTTATGTAACATTTCACTTTAAATTATTTTGCAATAAATGCACAGAACAAAGGAATCGTTAATTTGAATTTAATTTTCTTTAGACAAAATTTATTACTTATATAATCGTTAATTATGCATACGGAAGTCTGTATTGAATGAATACATTACTCCCACACATCGTTATATACACGTTTTGCAGGTTTATTCTCTGTAACGTTCGCCAATTGTTTTTTACGATAGTCAATTGTTAATTTGTATAATAAACAGAAGACTGTTATAAACAGTGAGTGACCGTGCTATAATTTCCGTTCTTCGTTTGTTTTACGAAAAAAAGAAGAATAAACGAATTCGTTCATTAATTATAATAAATTACGTAATTCAACACTTCGTTTCCTATTTTATCTTCGCTGTATTTTTATTTGTTTTTTTTTTATATTTGTATTTGAACTATTGTTCAAAAGTTTTCAATTTTATTTAAATTGCAGCTTTTATAAATATCTAGAAAATTTCAGTTTGTTTTATTTGTTTTTTTCGATATTTTCTACTTTATTTTAATGAAGGAAACGTTTCGTATTTCAGTTGAGTTTTTTAATATTTTATGAAAAGTTTTAAATTAGATATTTATTTTATCACTTAGTTTATCAAAAAGGAATAAAAATAAGCACTGAAGCGAGAGAGTCACTCTGAAATCCCGTCCATGCATCTGCTCACAGCCAATATTATCATAGCAGTTAAAAATACACGTAACGACGTAAACGTAAAAAATCTGAAAAGAAAAATAATAATTCAAGAATCTCCGTAATAATTATTTCAGTGTTTGGATAAAGTACTGAATTGAATAATTGAATTATAAACTTTTTAATTAATGCTGTCAGTATTTTTGAAATGAAAAAAAGATTTATAAAGATCGTGAACAATAATAATATGTTAAACAAAAATAAAACTGTGCTGTTTTAAATCTCACAAATAAATAATGCATTTTATAAATATTTAAATACATTAATGTATGACTATGCAAATATTTTGCTTTTGTAGATTTTTGAATATAATTTCGCGGAGTTATTTTTAATGAATTCGCTTTTTTTACATGTGAAAATCAGAAACGGTTGTAATGCTGTGTTGTTTAAAATTTTGAAGCGTGCCCAAAAATGTTCACAACGCTTTTCAAAAGAATTTCATTTAGGGTTTGATACCCTGCCCCCTTACATTTTTATGATTCCTGGGTACCTACAACCGATCTTGTTTGGTCTATGAATAATTTATATTCGATCACATGTCTCGAGGCACCTTCCTGTCACACGAATACCATTCGAACGAAATTCATTCAGCAATTCACTTTTAAAATCTAATTTCGAAACGGTGAAACCCCTATCGATCTATCTGGAGAAAAATTACGAAAAATTCGTCATACGCAGTTCAACCTCGTGGCCACAAAAATATATGTTGCATGTATTGATATCTAAGTGTTATATTTTTTAGCTGTCATTGAAAATCATAGTATAGCTGAAATGGGTCTGACAGTACAAGGAAATAGCGTTACAAATATTTCACTCAATTTTATTTCTAGTAAATAGGATAAATATCTCCCCTTGCGTTTGAAAATAAATATTTTGACATTCTTAAAGCCCGGTTTTATCTTACATTGCATTCCTATGTATATACTATATAAATATAATATAGTTCACTCTGTGAAAGTATGTCATACTAAAGTGTTATTTAGAATTACCTCTGCAGCTTTATACTCCAGCTTTCGTTCGCCCTCGGGTTTTGACAGAAGTTTTATCTTTACCTGATCGTAGCAGACGACCTTTAAAGTAATATAATTCAGTCTGTGACTGATAGATGTCATGTATGATTTTTGATAATAACTTTATTTGAACTCGATCGTAGCCGTTTTACCCTGCAAAAAGACGAATCGAAAGAAAAATCGAGTATCTGTCAAATACTCGTTTAGTTAACCATTTGCACAATCACCATCTCTCTTTTACCACTTTCCCATTATTTTCTATATTTTAAACTTCAATAGCAGTGAAGGAATTATATGAAATTAGGATAAGGCAACTTTGTGAGCGTAGGAAATCTGGCCAAGAAACCACCTCATTATTTATCTGGAATTAATGAGGGGAACCATGGAAAACATCAAAAAGATAATGTTTCTCGGCGAGAGGCACTAGAAAACAGTAGTAGCCACATATTCCTCCACCGGAATTCGAGCCACTCCCTCGATATTTGTCTGGAAAACCTTAACAAAATGGCCGGTACAGGAATTGCCGTTTTTCGACAAGAGGCAGTGGGAGAAAATCCTAGCCACATTTACCTCCACCGTTATTCGAACCACTCCCTCGATATTTATCTGGAATTATTATGTAATTCCTACTCACATCTTCCTTTGTCGGAATTCGATCCTTTCTCTCGATATTTGTCTGAAATTATTAAGGGAAAGCATGGAAAACCTTATAAAAGATGGCCGGTACAGGAATTACTGTATCTCATTGTAAGAGGCAGTAGGAGGAAAATTCGTAGCAACAGCTACTTTCACTGAGATTCGAACCACTCTGTCGATATTTATCTGAAATTATTAAGGGAAAGCATGGAAAACCTTATCCAAGATGGCCTGTGTAGAAATTACCGTTTTTCGGCAAGAGGCAGTAGGAAAAAATACTAGCCACATCTACCTCCGCCGAGATTCCAACCGCTCGGTTATCTGAAGGTAGATATCTAAGACCTTCACCTATCTTGTACATTTTTAAACTTCAACTTAGTTAACTAAAATTAATAGAGGAATCATGGGAATTTAAGATAAGATAGGCAACCGTAGGAGTTTGGTAGGGTAGTCCGGCTGGAATTTTTGAGAGAAACCATGGAATACCTCAACAAGATGGGCCGGTGCAGGAATTACCATTTCTTGACGAGAGAGGCAGTAGAAAGAAAATTTCTAGCCACATCTTCCTTCGCCGGGATTCGAACCACTCCGCTACTCACTCAGTTATCTGAAGGTAGATCTCGTAAGGTCTTTGCACAACGGTAAACACGTTTTACGTAACAGAAGGGTTAACATATGCAGTAGAAAAAAATATAACTGAAATACAAAATCCTTAAAAGTTGAACGTGACTTGGATAACAAAATTCTTCGAGAGAAAATATTAAAATCCAACGGTTGGTGGTTGTTCTTCTGTATAGACAAAAGTTATACCAACGTACAAAAAGTTTTCTGTGAGTATAAATTTAACAATTTTAACATTTTTTCGCGTCATACGTTCCTTGTTGAACATACATAAATTAATAAATTCTTTTCATACTGTTTATATTTTATAGCAGCTACTAAAATTGAAAATACTTTTTTATATTGGAGCTTGAAATTTATATCTGCATCATTTATTATTTGAAGTATTCTAAGATTTTTCTTCACGTTGTAAAACTTGTTCTTTATAATACTCGGTTTTTAAAGTTTAGTGTTTAATTTTCTTAAGTTGTTTGAGAATGTTCTTCAGTGATTTAAACACATTTTATTATATCGATTTTTTATTGGAAAACCAACCAATTACATAATCTTATTTTGCATTACTTATTCAAATACAGTGGAGTCACGATTGACGATAAGGTGAACTAATTCAGACCAGTGGTATTCAGCTTATCGAATTTGTTCACCTTATCAAGGTAAATAAAAAGGGGTAATGAAAAGAAAACTTCATAAATTAAATCTATACTATTTCGCATCTTTAATAACCACTTGTATGCTGCTTCCATTTTTGGGAGTTCTGAAGACTTCATCCTTTTTCGCTTACTTGCGCCAGAAAGTGTATTCCCCAGAGCTCTCAAAATGCGCTCTATATTTTTTCGAATACCACAAATGGTAGATTTTGCAACACCATATTCACGCGAAAGGGCAGTCACAGTTGCACCTTTGTTAATTTTTTTTATTAAAGTTCAAACACTAACACTACATCAATGAGATCAGCTTTACTATAAAAGCAGAAATTCAAACCGAATCACAAATATGTGGAAGAAAAATAAAAATAGTATAATAGGTACATCTGTTTATCATCAAATCAGCACCGCTGTGTCGGCATTACTACAAATACAAAAATAACAGAGATATTGTTGGGAATAAAACGGCCTACCAAGTATTCCGAGAACCAATAACAGTGTCAAATAAATCAAATTAGCTTTGTTCACCTTATCGAGGTTCCAGTTGTTCACCTTATAGAATACACTATACACAGTTTTAAGTGTTCACCTTATAGAGATGTTCACCTTACCGGGTGTTCATCATATCGCGACTCCACTGTATCTTAGAATGGCCCTGTTCATTTCCAGTATTTTCCTCTCGAGCAGTCTTAATTACCTACAATTTGTGATGTATATTTTTTAAATTCAACACACGTTTTGAATAATAAAAAAAATACACCTGTACTGCATGTATTTTGCATATAATTTATTATTATTTCGCACATAATATTGACATCAGTGCCCTGCATCTGTGCCAATGTATTATTTATTTATTTATTTGTTTGTTTGTTTACGTTTTACGTATTTATATATACATCTGTATGCAGTTGGCGTAGAAATGGAACGATACGGGTTTCTACCTGTGTCAGTCGTGTGAGGTCACGCAAACTTATTAACGAACAGAGAGACGGAAAATACGGGAGAACGGCGTCGCCGTCGGTGTGGAAATAGTGATGGACAAACTAGTTATATTTCAGTAACAACTACAACAGTGTTTGAAAATGGCTTGAGAATAGCCGATCATGTAATTGTAATTGTATTTTGAAGACCACCAACAGCTAAGGTTATTTGGGCCTAGCACCAATTCATATTTTCAATTCATTATTATTTTTTAATAATAAATTGAAAATCCAATTGACACTTTTACCAGCTCTCGGGCTAGAACTCGGGAACTGGGGACTTGTAATAGAGGAACCATAGCAACGCCATGTAAACAACAGCGCCGCTACACTCTCGGCTATTCTCAAACCCTGCCGATCATGTAGCAATGCTATTGTTTATAATAGAATATTATTAAGAATACGAGCTTTAGGCCCATGATGACGTTTTAGCTGTCAGAATAATTTCTAATCATTTTGTTCAAGTTCCATGGCTATCGCTATCTGTTTTTGAGGTAATTTTGACATCTTCATAACAAATTTATGCCGTTACAAAGCATGCAAAATTAATTTTGTTTAATGATTCAGATGCAGAATTTTATGTTCTAAAACTTTTATTTGAAGATATTCTTCCTAAAATAATTAGGGAAGCAGAAAATCGCAAAAGTTTGATTTTACGGGTTAAATCCCTATTACCCGCAAAACGATTCAGCACCCTGTATATAGCGTCAACTTTCAAACAAAAATGAACTAATGAAAAGCGTTCAGTTGACGAAGGAATTTTCGTCAGAATTCGTGGTCACACATAATCTAGATACGGATTAATGAGTACACGCACTGAATAAATACGTCAAAAAGGATGCGAATTGTCTAGTAAAAAGGATCTATATAGTGGTACGATGGTTCGGGACTACAATAGCTGTGTCGCGTAGTTTTTGTTTTGTGTGTCGACGTGGCGACGCTTGGATGAAGTGCAAATCCTAACGATTCGCATAATAAACACGCGCCGAACCAGTGTTTTGAAAGGATGTGAATCCGTTCAATGTACAATTAATAAAATCATAACCCTACTTTTTTTCGTAACTTGTTAAAAAAAACGGACAATTGCGAGTAGAACTGTGTCCCTGAGGGTTTCGGACCGTTGTAACAATTTAATAAAAATTAAGTTTGTCAATGTCTTCATTCTTCAATATATTGTTACACGCATCAAGAGCAGTGGCGCTTCAGTTCGGCTGATGACTATTGTACTACCGATTTAGGTTCACTGGCGTATAACAATAGACAATAACAACAAGGCGTATGTATTAGCCTAGCGGCACTGGCGAAATCTAATTGTGCCAACACGGTACACGGTGAATGGTCTCCAGGCGAAAATGGGGGGAATTGGATTGGGGCATTCCGGCGAACGGCGACGCGCGTCTCACACGTGTATAACTACGTACCTAATAAAAGTGTATTTTACGGCCATAATAAAACGGTATAAACAATTTCCGTAACAATATTACGGTTGACCCAATGAATGTTAATAGAAGGAAGGTTTTGTTGAAATAATGAAGCTTTACCAAAAAGCTTCATTATTTAGCGTCTACAATTTATACCAGTGATTCAAGCCTTTCTGCAACCTTTAGTAAATTCAAGTTGCTTGAATGTACTTAGAAGGTTGTGTCTATAGAACCGGATTACTCTTAGAAAGACACAGTGACGGGCTTGAGAATAGCCGAGCTTGTAGCAATGCTGTTTAATTGAAGTTGCTATGGTTCCTCTATTACAAGTCCCCAGTTCCCGGGTTCTAGCCCGAGAGCTGGTAAAAGTGTCAATTGGATTTTCAATTTATTATTAAAAAAAAAATAATGAATTGAAAGTATGAATTGGTGCTAGGCCCAAATAACCTTAGCTGTTGGTGGTCTTTAAAACACAAAGACACAGCGACGTCGTCAGCCTATTCGTGGCAAAGCACCGCCCTCACTTGGCAACGGACTGTCGGCTTGACAACCGGTACCTTCTCTACTGCTCTCTAATGGTTTTTACCATAGACGGCGTGTATGAGTTTGAACTCACTCGACAACGGCTACTGTTCCGGTCTTCACCCATACTCAAGGGTGGAGACCGGAACAGTAGTCGTTGTCGAGTGATGACGTTTCGGTGTCATTCTTATAGTATTGTGTCTACACCTTAGACAGGAATCTAGAGACGAAGTACAAGTGAGTGGAGTGGTTGCTGTTCCGGTCTCCACCCATACTCAAGGGTGGAGACCGGAACAGTAGCCGTTGTCGAGTGATGACGTCTCAGTGTCATTCTTATAGTATTGTGTCTACACCTTAGACAGGAATCTAGAGACGAAGTACAAGGGAGTGGAGTGGTTGCTGTTCCGGTCTCCACTCATACTCAAGGGTGGAGACCGGAACAGTAGTCGTTGTCGAGTGATGACGTCTCAGTGTCATTCTTATAGTGTTGTGTCTATACTCTATAGTCTATACCATCTCTGTCGGTAGATAGGTACGTATTGGGAAGGGCGCATTTGCATATGAACTGGTCACGTCTTTAGAGAAATGGCATATATGCCATCCCTGTCGGTAGCCATGCGTGACATATACGCATAGATAGGAATGTATTGTGGAGAACACATTATGTATGGGACATAAGCATTGAGGATATGTGTGGAGAAATACAGTGTAGGCAGTAGTATATACACGACAGGGTAGCAGTATATATTATACAGTGCTTATATAGGGTAAATGCACCGATTTCCTACCAGTCACCTATATAGTCGACCGTTTTTACCCGACTGCATTACACGCCAAGGAAGGGATGTGTTTATGTCCGCGTATGTGACAAAAATGTCACGATTTACGCTCTATAACTGGAGAGAACCTAGGTTGCTGTGCTGACCTTTAGAACAAGCTGTCGTGGGTTCAAATTTCACCTCGCTCATATGGATGTTTTATTATTTCATTTAGTTTTAAGTGATATATTTGATGTAATTAAGACGCTATAATGACCTAAGTTGTCAACGCGTCTATAATCTACATTGAAATAAATCAATAACTGGAATGGATAGACCGATTTAGACAAATAGTCTTGATCCTCCAAGTGTCCTACGATACATGACGTCACGAATATTTCAATATGGCGGCCGAAAGCCGTCACAATGTCTAAAAAAATATTACCTAATGTTTTAGTCTGCAATAGTTATTGTATAAACAAATTATCAATAAATATGTTATGTTGCTAAAACTGATTGTGTCTGTTTATCAGACTATTTTTCATATTGGAAACTGCATATATACCTAGACTACACAGTGCGACGCTTAGTTTTGGCGTCACACTGTATATTCGGTGTAAGCTAGACAAAGACACTTACAGAATGACGCATATGTATGTTACTCCGCATCGGGGACGTCCCCTGGCGTCGCCCGACGTCGGTTTGACACGCATGCATTCACAACAACCGGCAATGTTTCACCTGTAGGTACACACATACATACGTACAAACATACATTGTGACATCCCATAATACTCTACTATACCGGCTGTGTTTTGTCTTGTGAATAATATATGAAGTGTTCGTCAAAATGTCTCAATGACTCACCGTTATCACAGGTTGGACAGCTGAATCACTCGAAGTGTAAAAACCGCATTCGTGCATGCGTCCAGCATATTCTTAGCAGGCGAGGTGTCGTGACGGGAACCTTATCTTTAACTCCCAAGGGTAGCCAAATAAAAATACAATTAGTGTTGCCGTCTAGATCTAGACTTTCTAAACTCGTCTTATCTAGATTTTCAAGACAAGACTTGCAAAAGTTTTGTCTAGAAATTTTCAAGACGAGACAAGACTTGCTTTATCTAGATCAAGACTCTTGCCAAAACTCTAGACAATTTTCAAGAGTCTAGATAAACTAAGTAGTAGTAGGTAAAGTAAACCACTCGGTTAATCTAGACTTGAAAATAATCTAAGGTCTTGATATTAGACAAGACAAGAGTTTTTTAATCTAGACTTAGAGTTAGTGAAGTCTTGATATTTCAAGACAAGACTTAACTGAAGTCTTGTCTTGATATTTCAAGACAAGACAAGACTTTGAAAGTCTTGTCTTGTCTAGACGGCAACACTAAATACAACTCCTTATTTTAATTTTGGACGCAAATTGATAAAGTCTCAACAGCCGTTCTTGAGTAATGACAGGTCATCCAAAAGGAAGACTTCTCCCAGGACGCCCGAGAAAACGCTGGTTGGATGACGTAGATGAAGACCTTAAAAAAGGTTAATTATCAGAGGCTGGAGACGATGAGCCCTAGACAGTACCGAGCGCAGAAAAGTGGTAGAGCAGGTTAAGGCCGTTTATGGGCTGTTGCGCCACGGAGTAGTAGTAGTACTTGAGTAATGCTGATAGGGATAGGCAGATAAAAATTGTTTAAACATGGATACCCTTCTTTAGGGTGTTACACAAAATACTCAAAGAGAACGAAAATTACATGAAACATAATAATTATTCATTATATTTTCAGAAGTAAGGAAGGGAGCGACACAATTTTTTGGTGCGTGATGTACCAAAAAAAGTAGTTTCTCCTCTCCTCAACTCCGAAAGTATTGGGTCTAAAAAAAATCTGGCAAATAAAGCTGCGATAAAGATTACAGGAAAACAATAACAAATGATACATTCGATGCCAAAACTCAAAAAAAAAATTTTTTTTATGAATTGTGGCTCCGAACGTAGTTTTTATGTGATCTTTATCAACCTCTTTATATGTCTGATTTTTCTCAAAATTTTAGACCTAATACTTCCGAAGATGATATCCGAGACATACATTTTTAGTGGAAGATGTAGCAAAAAAACACATGTCTCTCCTCACCTTCAATAGGCATATATTGGGTAGAAATGAAATGATTTTCTTGCTTAAAAAAATGTTTTCATTAGTAAATGGGCATTTAAAAGGTTAAAGATTTTGTTGCAAATGTTACCTTGAGTTAACTGTACTATTCCTTGAAACGATAAAATTCATCATGCTGTTTTTGACAGTAACAATGAAGGTGTTAACTATTAACAAACTTCCTAGTCGTGATCTAATCGCACCGACACCTTAAATAGACAAACCAATTACTTATGCCATATAAATATTGCATAATTTTTTAATAGATTTTTTTAATGTTCAAAATAACGTAATTTATTATCTCATTAAAAATGATCTCAGTAGCTGTGAAGAAATACTGCAAAAAAATTACGGCGCTTACCTTGTTACTCCTACAGTTTAGTGTAGGGTAAAGTTGGATGGCGGGCGCGTCAATCAGGTCCCCACCTACGGGGGTTCCACCAAATTGTGGCCAAGTTATAGACACTGCCACAGCTGAGGGTATAGGCTTTATCAAGGTAAACACTAAAAAAGTCCACAAAATTTTATATTGCTCATTTAACAAATGTAGTACTAAGAAAGTAGGATAATATCGAGTTTAATTTGAGACTTCTCAGGGATGGACCCAGATGCTTGGTGGGGAGGGGGGCTTGAGCCCCTTAGCCCCCCCTGGATCCGCTACTGGATTAGCGTGCTCGTCTTTGGATCAAACTGTCGTGGGTTCAGATCTCATCTCCGCTCATAGAAACATAGAAATTCTGAAACGCAAACTGACGCGCTGCTGGAAAGTAAAGACAGACATAGTTAATAGGGCCACCTGTCTTTGTCGCACAGTCTATTAAGACTGTAGTGGAACAAGGACAGGTGGCCCTATTAACTATATCTGTCTTCACCCGCTTTCCACGCACAGCAAGGTATAAGGAGTAAGCTTTCCAGCATTACTTCATTTCAATTCCTCCGCTCATGAATGTTTCGTTTTGTCGTTTAATTTAATTTGCTGTTTAGACGCTAATTGCCTTAGCTGTCAAGCGTCTATAATCTACGAAAGTTAAAAAAGTAGAGGATGAGTTTTATTTATTATAGATTATAGACGCGTCAACATCTCAGGTCATTAGCGTCTTTCAACTACACTAAATAGCAACTATCTTAAAACTAAATAACATCACAAAACATCCATGAGCGCAGGTGGGATTCGAACCCATGGCAGTCCAGTCCAGAGGTTGCGGCACTAAGCACGCTAACCACTAGACTATACTGCCCTCGTGGAGGATGAGAATATGTCAGGTTTACTCCACTTTATAGAGATGTTGACCTAACATATACATTTTATGGAAGACACTTCTACGTTATACATCTGCGCATAATCTAACTTGAGAAAAAAAATGATGTGTTACTTTCACCTTTATTGCCAATGAATTTATACCATCATAAAACGCCTCCTACTTAATTTGCACTTAATGAGCTACAAAATGTCGATATTTTGTTGTTTTCTACTTTGTATAACCGCGAATTTTTTTAGAGCAGCTCTTGCGAAAACATCAGATAGTTTTATTCACGGCACGTGACACATAATTTGAGAATCACTCGTATGAATTGATTTATAGGTTATCTAGACACTCCGAGTCTCGACAGCTGAGGTCATTTAGCGCCTATGCACTCTTATGAAGATAGTCCAAATTTTTGCCGAACGTGTAATTTTTGAAGTATTTGCGGCTTCAAACATGATAAATATTTTATAAACACTTTTGACATCTTCGTAGCTGATTGTCGTCACATATCGTTTAAATACCACGGCAGCTTTAATACATTATTGCGCTTCCAACGAATCCAAGTTTTCGATTTTTGTTCTGCAAAATAAAAAAAATCCATGCACATTGTCAAGTATAGGTGAGGTGTGTAGAAGCAAAACTCGCCTTGTCCATTTTAGATAAATTCGAGAAAAATGGAAAAAACGTTTTCATAGTTTACATAGGTCTATATACGTTATATATAGGATAAGGCGAGTTATGCTTTAACATCAATATTTTACCATTTAATTTAGCTGGAGTAAAGATAGTTTTGCTAAATAATAACATCGACGGCTAATAGCCGCCAAGACGAACTATACAGTGGCATTTTCAACTAAATTTTCACCCTATTATAATATATACCTACGTCGTCGTAACGATTCGGATTACAAACGCGTCAATAATCCAAATTGCAACATGCTTAATGGAAAAAATCAATCCAAATTACGGAAGGTTTGGATTATCTAATACTTGACTGTTTGGTAGGGTTGCCATAATTTGTTAGAGTTGAATCCGGACGGTCCAGCAGATCTGGGGATGAATCGCTGCAACCGTGAAGCACGAGCCGCGAAAAATTTTTTTGGTATAATTCAAATGTCGGTTGTAGAAATTGGGAAAACTAAGAGTAAAACCATTGAAGAGTGTACAGAAGAGGTGAGGTAGGTGGATATTAGTAATTAAAAAACTCAAAATCAACATAATGATCATGTACTTATTATTATATAAATGGCTACTGACTCGGTCCTTCTTCATCCCCAGCTTCATTTTCAATGCAATAATCTGTTTTTCAAAATACATGATGCGTAACTATAAAAACGTTGAACGTATATCATTAATTCATGATCTCCTGTCTTTCCAACACCATAGGCTTGTGCACAGTAGTGTGGAAGTGTGTAGATGCATGGCTTGAATGTTCTCCCTCGGGAACAGTTTTCCGGGTTAAAAAGTAGCCTATGTCCTTTGTTGGGCTTCAAGGAATCTTTCCCAATTTTCGTCAAAATCGGTTCAGTTGTTAAGCCGTGAAGAGGTAACAAACAGACAGACATCTTTCCAACACCATAGGCATGTGCACAGTAGTGTGGAAGTGTGTAGATGCATGGTTTGAGTGTTCTCCCTCGGGAACAGTTTTCCGGATTAAAAAGTAGCCTATGTCGTTTGTCGAGCTTCAAGGAATCTCTTTGCCAATTTTCATAAAAATCGGTTCAGTTGTTAAGCCGTGAAGAGGTAACAAACAGACAGACAAACACACACATGACACTTTCACATTTATAATATTAGTTTGGATGAAAAACTGTAGAAGTTTTCTTCCCAACTTGACATTGTTTGTATAAGGGGTGATTTTAAAATTATGCATGTACTACCAAGGCTTTTTTTTGTTGTGGAAAAACAGTTCCATTGTAAGAGATCTGATGAACCGCTCAACAAGTTTTTACATTGTTGAGTGTACAAGGCGGTTATCTTCACTTGTTGTATATATTGTGTTGTGATAGATGGTACAACGTACAGGCTTGCCAACGCAACTAGTGTTCAGACCACTGCTTTTGGTTTCGTAAACACATCGTCAGATGATGTATTTTTATTTGTAAAGTTTTCCCATAAAGAAAACCCACTGTTAGTATAGAATATCTCGCCTGTCCAAACATTTTACAATAATTTTAACTGCACTTACTAAACAACAAACTTTTTTGTCGAGTTAGTTTTTTCAGTTTGCATTGAAATTTGGTACTTGTGTTAAATCACTGTGTTCTCATTTTTGAACGATTTTTTTTTGAGCAGGCTGTTATCGGAGAATGTTAAATATTAAATGAACGGATTATGTGACTAATGATAAAGTGATGCAAATAATGCAAGAACAGAAAAGTTTAGTAAATGTTCTCAAAAAGAGACAGTCTTCATATTTTGGTCATATAATGCGATCACAAAAATATAACCTCCAGCAAGTGATACTAATGGGCAAATTAGAACAGGAAAGACCCAAAGGAAGAAAAAGAATATCGTGGTTAGATAACATCACAGAATGTACGGGATAAACTTTAATAGACTCATCCGTACTGTCCAGGACAGGGTTAAATGGAAAGAAGTGGTCTCCAACGTCCTCTAGGGGATATGGAACTCATCATCATCGTCCGGGTGGATTTTGGTTTGGCAACTATTTTCCAGTTCTATGAAAATTCATCCTGATTTAAAATACCTGACGCTTGGCCTTAAAAAGATTCCTTTCTAAACAATATTTTCTTCGAGTTTAATCCATGAATTTGATTAATACTCTTCTCTTCTTTTCGAGTCTAGTAGCGTAAGGACAAAATTTTAACTTGTGAATTTATTTATTTGCGTATCTGCAAAAAACCTGTTTCATAACGACATACGAATTCAGTGTACGAAATGGACGCAGTAAAATATCAAATCTTAATCATGACCGAGAGATTACGTTATGTAATTTATAATATCATGAGAACCCAAACAAGAAAGGAAATTTAATTAAATCGCTTATTTAATCGGAAGAAGGGATTTTACAGTAAACATAAAATCTCTTTTTTCAATATCCCTTTAGTATTGCGTTATTCTTAGTACAATAGAGATTTAAAGGCGGATTCACAATATCTGAATTATAGATCCTTACACAAGACGATAGTACAGATCATAAATATGTACGTTTCAAGTCCATTGTCTACCCATTTATTCCTTCAATTCTATTTTTACATTATTTATTTTAGGGACAATAACTTCCAGGATCTTCTTTGTGTAGGACCAATTCTTTTGAAAAATTTTTTTTTCTTCCCTTGATAATAATAGAAATGTGCGCACAGAACCTTAAAAAATTATCGAAGGTTACTTATTGCAACAACAAATGAAAGTCAAAACAGATTTGGTAATTTCATTTTGTTATTTTTTGATTGACAATCGATCAAGTTAGTTTATAAATTTGAAACAAAAATTTGCTTTACAAGAAACAAAACATAAATGTGAGCGCTTTAATAAATAATATAAAACAATATGGCGGTTTCACTGCGACAAAAGTGGTGTAAATTTGATGAAGGCAGCTGGATAGAAAGATTTAGGTTTTTTATGAAACCACATCCAGCACACGAACGCCAAATGTACGTCTTCTTTATCCCTGTATTCCCTACATTCTTATTGCTCTTCCAGGTTCGGCCAAACTTATTGGCCGAAAATTCAAACTTTTTGTATTCATAAAGGAAAATACACCATTCGCGCATCCCTGCCACTTTTTCGTTTCTGAAAAATAAAATTTAATAAAACTCGATTTCTATAGGCATTCTTGAATTCTAAATAACTTTTTGCCGTATCAATGGACCTCTATCTCTCTAATTAAGAGCGAGAGATCGTTATTGCTTGTTCTGCAAGAAAAAGAGAGAAATAATATGGTTGCGCACGCATACCGTGTCCTGCCACCTAGCCAGCAGCAGTCAGTGACAACCGACAGACTATTGCCTAGTTACCGAATCATCTGCGTGAACACGGTATGCGCGCGCATTCCAGATAAAAAAGGTACGTGGACTGAACGCGATTCAAATAATAGACATGTATCATTTTCTTATAATTGATCAGAGTAGACTGGTGTATTGATTTAAACGCGCGAAAATATGAAATCTTAGTGACACAAACATGAAGTTGGATCGTTGTATTTGACATATTTTAAAAGATGCGTCTTGGGAAATTGTGCAATTGATAAAAAAACATTGAATTCCCGGCACACTCAAGAGGTGTGTAAACATTCAGATTCGAGTTCGATGACAGCTACATATAACCTCAAAAAATTATAACAAGCTGATCACGTGTGTTAAAATACAATTGACAGTGGAGGTTTGTGTTACTTCTTTGACATTTCCCCGGGTCACTCTAGCAGAAATTTGAAAAATGTTTACACATCAAAAATAATTGGCGAAGCAAAAAAATTTGACTTTTAAATTTATTGTTGACCATGCCTGGAAAGGGTGACGCGTTGGGTACGTTGTAAGACAGATCAGAGACCGGCTTTAACTGGAACGTGATTTGATTTTTATTATAACATAGGTGAAATTGTTCGTTGGTCGATTCAAGTTGTGTCAGTGGACGACCGACTGCGTCACTCGAGTAACGCCATGTGTGGCGGCTGGATGTTGATCCATTGCCTCATTAATCACCATTAACCGTACACGGCACACTGTTGAATGCTAAATCGTATACTCAAAGGGATTTAGAAGTCAGTGTTTGGATTGCATGCTCATCAAATCTGCGGCTGTGAATCAGCAATATTGCCGTCACTTTCTATCTGTGTAGTCTTCTGCCTTGCATAATTCGTTTTTCAAACTTCTCCCACCAATAGTCTTGTTGCTTAATTCGTTCATGATGTCTCTTCCACCAATAACAATCTTGCTTAATTTCGATACTGATGTTTCTTCCATCAATAGTCATTGTGCTTAAGTCGGTAGTGATGTTTCTTCCACCAATAATCATCTTGCTTAACTCGTTCCTGATGTCTCTTCCGCCAATCTTGCTTAATTCGATACTGATGTTTCTTCCATCAATAGTCATCGTGCTTAATTCGGTAGTGACGTTTCTCCCACCAGTAGCCATCTTGCTTAAGTTTTGCAATTTCGTACAATAGCCATTATGTTTATTTCGTTTTCCCACCATTCGGATTGAGGAGTAATTGATTGCCAATTGTTTTATTTTAGACAGGTTTAAAAGCGGGCAACAGGTTTGCATACTGTTCTGCTAGAGCATGCTTATTGTTCATCAAATCTGCATCCATATCGCGAATCCACTCTCTCCTTGTGCTCGGCTAGTCTTTAAAAGATCATTTCGATTAATTCCTTACTGAGATTTCTCCGACCAACTGCCAAAAGAGCATGATTGTAAATTCACTCGTGAGTGGAGATATTACGAGGAAAGGGAGTGGAGATATTAAGATTAATTTTCTCATAGGGGCTTCATGGATGGATTTCTGGGGTCGACTGCATTTAAGAGATTGCAAATTTGATGACCTTGACAAAAATATTAGACTTATAAAAATCGGACATTCCATTGTCGATATAACTAGAATCTAAGCTTATCTCGTTTTGGCAAAAATTGTAGATCAACAGTACTTGCTGAGCAATCGCGGAAATAAAATTGCACACATCTACGATTACGGTTTTTAATAATCATCTATGTATATACTAGGTATTGTTCAGAAATTAGTTGACGTGCCGCTCCTGATCTGTCTGCACTATTCTACTCTCTTTACCCGTCTTGTTTTTTCCTCTCCTTACCTGCAAATCCAGACGCCTACCAACCTGACGCTTGGAGCACTTTTGTATTACATGCATACCTATATATCTGTGTTCCCTTTTTTCCCTTCTTTTCATTTCCGGCGATTTTACTTTCGATTTCGACCGATTTTTCGACATGCTTTTTTCAAATCTCCAATCTTATTGTATTGTCGCACTATGTAATTTATTTGATTACATGAACCTATATATAGGTATATATGAGCTTAGGTATGTTTTTAGGATGAAGAATAAAATGGCTGATGCAAAAAAGGCGACATACACGGTGTACTTTTATAAAAACAAAAAACCCTCAATATTTAAGTGAGTCGCCGACTGGCAAAGAGCATTTTATTTATTGCAGATTGTAGACGCTCAACAGCTTAGGTCATTAGTGTCTTAATTACATCAAATAACATTATCAATTAAAATTAAAGACATCACAAAACATCCATGAGTGAGGTGGGATCAGAACCCACGACAGCTTAATCCAAAGGCCAGCATGCTGACCATTACACCAAGCTGTCTTCGACAAAGAGCACTAGGCTCTCGTTCGTAAGGTACTGCGTTCGAATCCCGGCGGGGGCAAATGTGACCAGGACTTTTTCCTACTGCCTCACGCCGAGAAACTTAATTCCTGTACCGGCCATCTTGATGAAATTTGTGTGATGAAATACGTGCACAAAAATCTGCCACGCTTAGACTCGATTGTAGAATATAGACGCTCGACAATTTCCACGTTTGGCGAAGTTCAGATTTTGTCACCAGACGTCACCCTTAGTGACATATCTCAGAAGTATTTGTTTTTGGAGATATTTCGAACGCGTAATGTATGGAACGACTAAGATATTATTCAAGATTTTCACTGCGTTATATACAACGGTTAATTCTCGCGGGTAAACTCTTGTTTGGTCTAATTAATCCACTGTCGTTATAATAATATATACCTTCATAACGCAACGCGTCATGCAAATCTAAAACATCTAATCTTACCTACTGCTGTCTCATGCTTCATCGACAGAGTAAAGTTGAATAATGTGTCAAACCACTGTCAATTCTATCAATTCGAAAGTGTTGCGTAACCGGTAAGACCTATTCACAAATTTATAATTCATTATCAGTGTCGCTAATGGCGTTTTTATCTTATCAGTTCAAATGTCACGAGTGCAGTTTAGTTTTTTATAGTGAAATTTTGAGATCTTTGGAATTTAAAATAGCTTAAATGGATAAAAATATTAATGTATGTAGGTACTAGGTATATCAATATCATTTTTGGTCAAAGTTTAATGGTTTCACATATAGATTTTTTTAACCAATCCACGAAATACGAACTTCCCATTGCTAAAGTTAAAGGACTGATCTTACTTTCAAACACATCTTTTCAGTTCGTCTAAAAATTTACCAGAAAACCCAGATGTGAAACTATTTATTATTATCATCATTATTATTATTATTTAAGACCACCAAGTTATCTGTCAGTTATCTGGACCTACTACCATAATTTATATTTTTAATTTATACTTAGTGTTGTGTCTTTTTGAGTCAACATTAATACTCTACATAGTCGACCACAACATTGTTTTGTTTTGGCAGTTTCTATTAGCTACGTTTTTGAAACAAACGAGTAATTCAAAATTGTAATCTCGTTGTGACCAGACGTATTTTAGATTCGGCTTGATTAAATCAAATTTTATTGTGTTTTATTTATTTATTTATTATTAATTTTATATAAAGACCTACGATATTATAAAATATCACCAAAAAGATCTTTTGTAAACTTACAAGAGATGTTTAAAGCGTTACATAATATTGACGTGTATCATCTTAAGTTTATAAGTCGACTTTCCCCTTTTACAGTTGAGCTAAGGTATACAAAGACAAATTATAATTTATAATATTGTGTATTTGCTGTTCTTGTCAAGTCTAACAATCAAATATTAGATATTAGCATAGTATATACAGGGTGTCCACACTGAATATATATATAGATGGAACTACAATTTATGCGTATGCAAAGCAGCAAATTTGCTTGTCTGAAAATAACTCATTTCTTGACCAGTGTTGAAATTTGTCAATTTATAAACAATAACAAAAAAATCTAAACCACAAATTCTTCTACTTAGTTTATCTAGACTCTTGAAAATTGTCTAGAGTTTTGGCAAGAGTCTTGATCTAGATAAAGCAAGTTTTGTCTTGTCTTGAAAATTTCTAGACAAGACTTTTGCAAGTCTTGTCTTGAAAATCTAGACTAGACAAGACAAAAGTCTAGAAAGTCTAGATCTAGACGGCAACACTAAGTTTAATACAAGACCACTGAATCGGAAAGAGTATGAATCGAACTTTATAACGGAAATGAAGAAAGTGAGAGAGGGTATTTGTAAAGAGAGAGAGATGGTAGTTAATAAGAGGAAACAGAAACATGAGACGGATGGTAAGCAAAACCTGAACGTAGACGGTCCGTCCTGTGTGTGTGATGAGGTGAAGACGGAAGTGGTGGACGTTGAAGGAGGAGTACGAGGGACGTATTAAATTCACCACAAAGGAGGAAAGCCAATAAGAGAGACAATAAACATGACAAGTGTCAGTGTGGCATTGTCAGCTCTAATTAGTGCCAGTGTCCTGTGTAATGGAGGAATTGCGCTCATGCTTCAACAGGACCCAACCGTACCGACCCCACTTTCCTATAACCGCTGGTCTCTATAAATGTATTGACCGTTCGTTCTACAACTCCCGTTTGTATCCAGCTGACTTAATTAAAAAAACACCTAGCGATGTTATAGTGGTTGAGCACTAGACTAGGAGATACTGCGGGTTCGAATCCCGGAATATTAAGATATCAGATTGTAAGTTACATATAGCATTGTTCACTTACAAACTTGCGTTTCAAATTGTTGACTAGAATCATTGTTTGCCGGACGATGTTCATACAGTTGAGCCGGCGACGGCAAAACTGAATTACTTGGGTCACTTACAAACTGGTGTTCCAAGTAGATCATCCGCGCTATAGCAATTAGCAATCATACCGCAATGTCATATATACGAGTATATCTATAAATTACTTCCTCGTATATGGCAGATTCTGTTCCTGAGAGTGTAACCAACATATTGAGATAGAAAACTATATCTGTTTCTGTCTGCAAACAAATCCATAGTGTTCTTGCTATATACTCGGCCAGGAGAAGTCGATTTCTGGCACCCAAAAATCCGTCCAGTTTGATTTGTGTCGCTGACCCTTAATCGACTCACTTAAAAAATGCTGATGAGAGAAAGAGTGGGGACAAAATGTGCGATTAGTTGCGTAATTGCGACAATTCAGTCTCCAAATAAATACGCATTGGCGTAGCTAGGGGTGGGTAGGGGGGCACGTCGCCACTCAGAATGCCCTAGAAAAGTGCGATCTAATGTATCTAATTAGAAAAATTATAACATATCTTCACCACAGACAAACATTACGGTCAAGACATTAGATCCCCAGAGAATAATGCTAGCTACGCCAATGTAAATATGGACATTGTGCAGGAATATGTTCGCAGAAATGTCGGGAGGGTGAAATGAAACAAGTACACTTTTAATAAGTACACGATAAAAATTTAAATTTTGAACAATGTAACGCCTGTATTCCCAAAGTAACCAGCGGAATAATTATTGCCAACCAAATAAATGAAATTGTCACGTACGCAATTAATTATTACAGGAATTCATTTTCGTTCGAACAATTTAGTGGTTGTATAAATCACTCAGGAAATAGATAGGTTAGCGCGTATATCTAGATCGGTATTGTTCATGTCGAAATCTATGGTCAGAATGTAATACAGCTTATGTCAAATTTTTGAAGTGAAAACTTCTTTAGGCGCACTTTGCGTTTTTTCTGAATAGTGAACGAAAGTGAACCGTCACGTTCGGGTCAGTGACGCTGAATCGGGTTTACTCGGCTCCACTCGACATCAAGCGCGCTCGGGTCGGTGACCACGTTTACTGTCTAATAAGCAGCTTCGAAGGTGTTGACTTAACGGTTAAGTCAACACCTACGAAGCTGTTGGAACTCGGGACTTATAGATAAGTTAGAGGGCGATAAAATTATTTCGTTGCACTCAGGTCTACAAGACCTAACGTGACAGTCTGTAATATACTAAAAGTGCAACATACTCCATTTTTGCTTTGTGTTCCCGGATAACACTCATCCCTGAGTTGTCCTCCCCCCTCGTCCCCGCCGCTAGCGCCTGTTCCATTCACACATTGTCACTGGCCAGTACTTCGATAATATATCTCTTTCATTTGGTTCGAGGTTAGGTAAATAGGAGGAGATTCGAAGACGCGTAGACAAAAACATCTCTGTACAATAATAAAATTGATCGATCCAAAAACGTTAACTTAATCACGAACTCACTCAGATACAAGGCGCATTGAATTATAACTAAGTTCTTATTACGAAACTTACTAAGAATATTTTGCCATACGGAGAATACAGAGGTCCAAAATTTTCAATAATTATTTCCCATTTAGATGTCATACAAAAGCTATGCCTCTAAAAACCCAAGAAATTGGCGTTACATTTAGAGACAGAGATCTCATTTATATATTATTTATATTATATTATGTATTATTACCTAGTATTGATTTCGTTTTCAGCTCGAACATAGCTTATTGTTAAAAATATTTTATTTGAAAGTTGAAGACAATATTCTAACAATTTTTTTTTCTATTTTTTCAGGTAAGCATCAAATCTATGCAAACAGGGCTTAACACCTGAATATGTAAGTTAAAAAATTACAAGTTTATAAATATTTTTTTGATATAGTAGATACTTATATTTCATTTTTACAAAAATAGTTTAGATACACCTACTAATTTCTTCTATTCAGTAAAAAAGGTGTAAGAAAGCAAAATTATCACTTTAAATCACAAATACATCGTATTTTAGAAAACGTTTTTTAAGATTGTATTTCTTCTTTCTGCTAGAACAAATATTTTATAACTTGAACGAACGGATCTTCATATTTCGCATAATTTAAAGCAATCCATTTTTGGAAAACACATCTATGTTCCATCTTCTAGAACAGCAACTCTTAAAATTTCTATGGGTGGTATAAAAAAATTAAAGGAAAAATATCCTAGAGCATTTACGGGCGCATAGGCATCGCGGACTCGTGGAATCCTCGGACCACAGTTGAAGACAGCTTACCGCTGTTCTAGAATCAGTTGTCCGCACATTTATCAGTTCTGTACAGTGAAGTAATTTCTAAATTATTTAAACGAAGCCAGACAGTAATTTCCTTGTAACTTTAATACTTAAGGGCGTGATCTAAGTAATCATCTCTAAGAGTGAAGACAGTCAAGCGTTAATATATTGGTCATCTCTTTAATGAAAATTACTAACTTGTATATATTAACCACAAATTAAAGTTAAACGAAGCAACTAACTACTTCTTCTTAAGTAAAACCATTGACATAAACATCATAGAGAATGTCGAATGAACTGTGTTTTCGCTGCCATTGCAATGACCTGAAAATTGACCCTGGTATGCAGTGGCGTAGATACGGGGGTGGTCCAGGGGGTCTAGGTTTCCCCCCAGAACAAAATAATTTAGTTCGCTTTTTTAAATTTCATTCTTGAAAAAGGAATTTATTTATACAGCCAAGATATTAAACATTCAAAATACATTTATCAGTTATACAATAGATTGATTAAAAACATGGACGAATCCCCCTCCCCCCGAGACAAAACCTATCTACGCCGCTGCGGGTATATGTGGGCAAGATAAGGATTGGCCCAGTGCGTTCCATATCCTACTATAGGCACAAAAATGAGAGAAAGAGGTAGCTATTGTAGACGACTATACGGTTTTGGGTAGGTAGTGAATAAAAAGAGAGGTCGATAGTCGTCTACAGTCTCCATCTCTCTTCTCGCCTTTAACCACCCACCAATCGGCTAGAGTGCACTGTCCAATCGGTATGTTGATGAAATAAAGTGGCTGCAAATCTCGTGAACACTAATGATTTGATTAGAAAAGGATGAAGGATGTGAAGAGGCAGCCACCACAGTCTATCTCCTTTTACTAAGCGAGACGCTTGGTTTGTGTGCGTAGTCCATTCTCTCTATGCCAATGAATAAAATCAAAAAAGATATTATAGAGTCGGCATGCAACGCTAAAAAGGCGTGACCAAGTATGGTAGTGAACTACCGTTAGTGCTCCGAACTATTAGTTACCAGGGTTAGCAAATCGCTGTTTTCGCTCACTGCTCATTCCCATTTTGGCGTAGCGTCAAAAAGTAGACCTTTAAACATTGAAAGAATGTTTCAAATCGGTTCAGTGGTTCTCGAGTTTTGAAATGACATAACTTGTTCGTTTATGGCAAGGAGAAACTTCATTTCTGACAGACTATAACAATTGCAGTTTTTCACAAATAGATGGCAGCAAAGTCTTCCCATTTTGGCGTAGCGTCAAAAAGTAGACCTTTAAACATTGAAAGAATGTTTCAAATCTGTTCAGTGGCTCTCGAGTTTTGAAATGACATAACTTGTTCGTTTATGGCAAGGAGAAACTTCATTTCTGACAGACTATAACAATTGCAGTTTTTCACAAATAGATGGCAGCAAAGTCTTCTCACTTGTGCAACTTTTGTTGTGTTTAAGTTGTCAGTCTACAAGTTACTTAGCATATGGTAAAACTAAACTTTTCTCGTTGAATGGACAACTTTGAAGTGTGCTGCATGGTGGAGTTTTGATATGTTAACGAATTAAAGAGATCGTTTTCGTCAAACAAAGCACAAGTTTCCGGGAACATTTCTAATTAAATCTGACAAGTGAATGCGACCGCCTTAAAGGACTAGACAAAACACTGTTGCCTCCTACCCTATCCAGTTGAATCTAGTAATTAATTTTCTTAGACGCATCGCCTTGAATGCGGGTTGTTTAATAGAACTGGACTATAAAAGACAAACCAGACACAACAGTGGATATTGTTCGCCGAATAACACCGATAGGCGTGTATAACAACAGGTTAACAGGGGTCATATTGTCTGCCATACAAAGAAGCAGTACCTACAACAAAAATTATTAAAAAATACGAGAAAAAATATTATTTTGCCGACTTGAAAAAAGTATAAAATATTTTTTTCTTTCGTTTTCACCGTCTCTTATCAAAGCCGTAGCCAGAAATTAATGTAGGTAGGGTAGGTGATTGTAAAATGAAGAGAAATTTTTTGAAGTGAAAACTCCCTTAGGCGTGCTATGCCTGGGCTGTTAACAACAGTGGTGTGAAACGCACCCGACGGTGACAATCGGGGCTACTCGGCTCAAACACAAACACGTATTTGCAATATGCTGGTAATAGTGTGTAGTTCATAAGTGTGCTAAAAGATGACACTAAAAACTTAATACGAGTAAAAAGTCATTTGTAGTTCACAAGTGCGCTAACAGATGACACTAAAATATATATTTTGCAGTTCACAAGTGCGCTAACAGATGACAGTAAAACTTCAATAGTATCGTTAAGCTATTATATAGTCATTAAATTTAATTGTATAGGCCGATTTTAATATATTTATGATTAAACTGTGTGATTAAAAAATTCTATATATATATATATATATATATATTAAAATTAGAAATTTTGAAGTTTTCACTTCTGTCGTGTGGTCATAAGCACGCACCCATTTTTTTTGTAGGCGGTTCAATTTTCTTAAAATTATTTCTATTTCACACTTTGGAAAGTTTATAACATACCGATTCATAATGTGTGTCAGTTTGTTGGTTCTGGATTAATTCAAAAACGGCCAAACCGATTTTGATCGGACTTTCACTATATTATTTGTTATACATCAGAGAATAAGGATAGAGGCTTCTAGTAAGGTTTAAATATTTCTTGGGCTTGAGAATGGCCGAGCGTTTAGCAATGCATGTTGTTTACATGGCGTTGCTATGGTTCCTCTATTACAAGTCCCCAGTTCCCGGGTTCTAGCCCGAGAGCAGGTAAAAGTGTCAATTGGATTTTCAATTTATTATTAAAAAAAAAAATAATGAATTGAAAATATGAATTGGTGCTAGGCCCAAATAACCTTAGCTGCTGGTGGTCTTTAAAACACAATTTTTTTTAAATATTTCTTAAATTCTTGTTTGATTCTTTCGTTTGTTCTTATGTAACCGTGAAGATTAAACGTTTTCCACCACCGGTAAAAAAGGAAACTATATATAACGGGAGAACTACAGACGGATTCAATATCGACAGAGTTTCTGTGTGACTACTAAAGCCCTGTGGGGACTTTCTTGATGGTATTTGACAAACGAATATAGTCCGGTACCGCCTTCAATTGTTATACTGGGAAACACGTCCTTTTTGTATCAAAGCTGTGTCCTCATTTCCCCGCATATAATAATATATTATTTGCTTTTGTTTCAATGTCATCATCATGATGGCAACAAATTTAGAAAGCACATCTATCGGTGTAAGTGGAAAGTAAATAGTTTTGCTACAAAGACAAAAGTCACTAACATATTTTGTTGTAATGTTGGGTCTATTTGTGTGTGGTTTTGTTTACGTTTTGTAAATTACCTTTTTTTTTGGTTTAGCTTTTACAAACATTAAGAGTATCATCTCGAATTTCTCTCGTATTTTTTTCCAACCTTTCGTCGTAAACACTAAAATGGTATAATAAAACAAGTTGTAAAAACAGTTGAAAGTTGACATGTGTCCAATGACTGCGCTGCATGGGGGGATCTTTTAAACATAGATGTCCGCTCGTCCGTTCATTTGTTTGTCAGTATATGCAGAAATCTGACTGACACATCATTCAACGAATCGAAACCAATTTCCTAAGGTTTTAAGAGGATTGTATTTTGCCCCCACTCGTCCATTAATGGTAGTAAATTGATGAACGAAAATCGAAAGATGCCATTTTCTCGGAAACGGCTCCACGATTTTAGTTCCCTATGAAAGTTGGCATCATATTGGCTAAGAATACTTTGAATACGCAAGCACGAAGCAGTTCAATGGATGATTTACCAAGCCATTTCCGTAAGTTTTTTAGCCATGAAATACTCTGACGTCCGACACTACATTTTCCTTGTATTATTATTATTAATTGAAGTAGTTGGTATTTTTGATTTCGTAAGATATGTCCGTGATATTATAATTTGCTTCAATTAGTTGGAGAATTTCTTCATAGCTTAGGATCAAAATAAAGCAACTACTAATTGAAATACGGTTAAGGATCACAAATCTCCCCTCGCTGAGAATGAACAATGCTTTATTTTGATCCTGTGCTATAATGAAATTGTTCTACTAGTCTTACTATTTGAAATAGATTCAAGGATCACAAATCTCTCCTCGCTGAGAATTAACATTGCTTTATTTTGATCCTGTACTATGAATAAATTATCCTACTAGTCTTACTAATTACATTAAATGATCCAAAATCTCTCCTCGCTGAGAATTAAAAACTACATTATGATTTGCGTTTCTTAATTGTGTAAATGACTTCACATGATTTTTTTTCATTCTGAGGACTTCGTCGTCATTAGCTTCTATCAATCTTTTCGAACCGAAAATGGTAAATGTAAACAGGATCGACTATAAAAATTTATTGAATGGCTGACTTTCAACGGTCACTTTCGAGTTTCGATGCATATTTTTCTAGTGTTTGTCTCAAGTGCACACATATATATTTAAATAGTATTTAAGGTTAGCAGCAAAGTTTGCGAACATCTGTTGAACACATTATGCAATGGCATTTGACATTTGCGTGTGGACACTATGAATCATACATTGACTAGGATGGCTTCTTCAACACATCTGATATCATTTCGCATATACTCTTTCATGTTCACGACACCACGTGTTACGTTTGTGAAGTCATTCACTTCGACCCACGCAGTAAAAATACCGCTTTGCAAACTGAATGCATATCAAATGCACAGCAGCACAAGGTCAGTATTTGCAGTTGGTTCAACCTCGGGATACATATTTGCAATAATTGATTTGCATTTATACCTATTTGATTTAAATATTGTATAGTCGGTTCTCACTATGAACGGCATTCGTCTTTCCTTCTCTACTGCAGCTAAAGGAAGCATTGTAGTCAATCCTGAAATTGTATATAGAGTAATAAATCATTTTGACAGATTCCTGTGGTATCAAAGTACCTAGCCTTTCCAAATTTGCAGGTAAATACTTTAATAACCAATAACCTTTAAGACTGTTCTGAACGCTGTCTTAACAATTTATAACAATAATCATAACAGTCTTAATAAAGTTAATTGGTTATTAAGTCTACTTGAATTTGGGAATGATTTAAAAGAAGACTAGGTACCTATTCTATAATACCACTGGTATCTGTCAAAAACTTCAAACCAAAACGATCTCAGAATGAACTATAATTCATAAATTGATTGTAATTTTCTTTTCATTCATAATTCTTGATAAACTTGTTCATCTTCGTGGTGGTTCGTGCAGTTAGTAAAAGCCTTGTATTATGTACGGTTTCATAATAATATGATTTGCGGTTGGTTTCAGCATATACTGCTTTGTGTATGGGGAAATTTCAGACTCGAGAGTGAAATGAGAGAGAGAGAGAGAAATCAATGGCGGCGACATTAGCTTCTAATGTAATATGAGCCGACACTTAACATCTCCCGTTACACTGGCATGTTGGAGTCCTTCTGTCTTTCATCTCCTATACTTTTATACAGGATTCTTCAAATCGAATCATTTTGAACTAAAATAAATACAGTTAACTTTTCCTGTGTTTGTTTGCAAGTTCTCAGCTGGTTCTGAACTCCTGAAGCTTCTGTCGGCAATAAACTCTTCGGACATAACTGTTTGAACGTGGTTCTAGTAGTTCTAGGTTCCTAGAACTGCGAGCCTAGAATGACGTGGGTTCAATTTAAACAGTCCGAAAAATCCAACAATTATTGACCAATAAGCACACTGTTGCTTCCAAAGAGTTCTGTATTGCTGACAGATGCTTTGGAAATGCAGAACCAGTTCAGAACTTATCAAAAAGTACACTTATTATCAGGCCCGGACTTAATGACCCAGGGCCCCTAGGCACTTGACAGTTAGGCCCCCAAGCCCAAAAAAAAGAGAAAAAATGAAATTAATGGAAATTTAGCAAAAAAAGGTCGCCAATTGGGTTATCTTACAAAATGTTTGGGTTTTTTTTCTTTAATTTCCATCTCCGCCCTGGCCGGCCCCCCTCGGCGACTGGGCCCCTAGGCCGGTGCCTTGTTGGCCTAGGCAGACATCCGGGCCTGCTTATTGCCCATCCTGAATTGTTCGGCTCACTGAATTTCTGTAGGTCGCCACTAATAAGCAACTTTTAGACGCTATCGCGCCGATGTCCAGACAATCAGGCGAATATTTCGGTATTTTTCTGGTAGAAGAATTTCCGCTTTTATAACAGTTTGTATAGTTTATAACTTGTCAAACCATATAGTGATCGATCTGCGCGCTTGATAGATTGATTTCGCTACTTTGTCCATTTAAAACTTTTTTCACCCTAGATTTATATGATGTTACTTTTTATATGTGTGAATACTTGAAACATACAGTAACTACTGACACTCTCAGACACAATCTACTGCACACGACTCACTTGTACAAACAAGACTTTGAAAGGACGATTTTTTATTTTATTTATTGTAGATTATATAGACGCGTCGACAACTTAGGTCATTAGCGTCTTAAATTACATTAAATAACAACTAATTTAAAACTAAATAATATCATAAAACATCTATGAGCGCAGGTGGGATTCACGACAGTCTAGTCTAAAGGCTGGTACCAAGTACGCTAGGTACACTAGGCTACACTGCCCCCTTTGAAAGGAAGAGCGGCCATATTATTCTAACATTAACAAATCCGCTATTTTTATGTATCAAGTTGAGTACAAATTCCATCTAGTGGAATATTCCATTCAACTCGAAAAAAATTCGTTAAAATTTAAAGGATGTTAAAAATTACGATGCTCTTTGTCACGAAATGGAATTATAATGTAGCTTTAGTTACCATAAAAATATGTAATCTGCTATAATTGTTTTTCGTAGATTAAGAATAATTTATCGAATCAGGTAGATATAACTGACGGATCCCCTGTACATATAAATACCTACATATACCACCTGTCATCTTACTCATAAAGGATGATGCACAGTCCAACAATTAAGGAAGATTCATGACATTCATCATCATGCTTTAATTCTTCTATCATAAATTTAGTTAACTGGTCTGCAGATGCTTCGTCTTCGTTTATTTTTAATGGAATAGCATCATAAATTGTAACTTCTAATAATATCACGCTTCTGAAATGAAACTTCATGGGTAAACACTAAATAGAAAGGGGCGTTTCGATCGAGCTTTCCCCTAAACGCATCCATACCTACACTACCCATCAGCCAATCGGTTCCGGTTCCCCGCTAACAGCTCATTTCCTCCACTCCTTACTGTGTCATTTTTCGTCAGTTTTTTTCGTTGTGCTGTTGAACGAAATTACTCTCGTCGTGCCTAAAGTGTCAACTTCACTTAAGTACCGAAACATCCACGTAGTCGGCACGTGTATTGATTGTCAGATTTAACCTCAATCTTAGATTACAACTGCAAGTAATTATGTCAATCGACCTTTAAAACGTTCCACACAACGTTCTGTTTCTCATACAAGTATTGTCTGTCTCACTTAGTCACTCTCGTATTATGTTTCAAATTAAAGAATGCAGAATTACGAGGAATTCTTTACGTCCTTCGTTATACGTGAAGCATTTTTTAATGACATTATATCTGCCCATCTGTGGATAAGTAAGTAAGTAACTTGTATGTTTGCTCTGTGAGATTATTTTACGAGCTTCACTAATTTGCAATTCGTAAGTTATCGAGTTACCGCCAAATTTTGTGTTCGCTAATTGACTTCTTTAAGAGGGCTCTCTCACTGATGACCAACATTTTTGGCAAAATACATCCCTTCGGTTAACACTATACACAAAATACTTCTAAGCCAAAAGAGTTAGATATAGACATTTGCTTGCGCTCATTGGAACCAACCTAGTTTTTTTCTACAAAGGTCATAGCGATTTTTGATGGCATTCGAAATTTCTTAAAATTCCAATGAGCACTAGCAAACATCTGCATCTCTTCTGGTTTAGAAGTTGTATCCATTTAAAGTGCCCTAAATTTCGCAAAAAAATCTTCGAGGGCCCATAACTTTTAAACCAAAAGAGATACAGAAGTTTGCTTGTGCTCCTTGGAATCAGCGTATTTTTTCTACAAAGGTCCTCAATTTGAAAAATATATGAAAGATTTCGATTTTTCCTATTTTTGAGGCATGTATACCTACTTAAAAAAAATGCGATTTTTGATAAAATTAGAAATCTCAGAACTTTGTCAAACTCACCAGTCACCATGCTTGTACAAAAAGACACGCTATTTCCTATTTTTGACCCGTTCTATTCTCCGTAATACGGTGACTTCAGTAACAGGTATATTTAGATCTCGTAACAATTACGTTACTGTACAGTTTGCGAAACATTTCCAAAATACAAATTCCAAAGGCGTTCTTCACCCTGTACAAGTGAACTTCAGGTAACGCTTTTTTTATTTAAAGGAAAACTTAGTAACGGTGGGCGGGAATAGACAATTTTCAGCTATGTAATTTTGACTAAATAGTCTACCGATTGATCTTCCGTTTGGTTGGATAGCATCGAAATCAATTCCAAAGCAGGTCCCAACATCTTCAATTATTGATCAGACGCTAATGACCTCTGTTGTCGTGCGTCTATAATTCACAATTCATTCTTCTTCAATTATTATGAGATACAACTGCACCCTACCCGGGATACAACTCGAACCATCTAAAAATTTACATGCCTACTTTCCCCCAGGAGGAACATTGGAATGTACTTGTTCTCGCAATTGCATTCCAATGTTCTTTGGGAATTGGCGTTCCCAGGAGTCCGAGCTCGTACCAGTCGGTTTGTGTATGCCGGCTGGCAGATTCTAATACACAAATTGATTATTAATTGTTGTGTTGAAGACGCTAATGATCTGAGTTGTCGACGCGTCTATAATCTACAATAATAATAATACATGCCTACTTGAAAGACAACTCGAATTCACCCATTAAACTTGCTTTCACGGTACACCCACATAATTTTGAGAAGGATGCTCACTCATCCATTGAAATTTGAAGGTACATATTGCGTGAACTCCCATTATTTATTTTTACCAACATCTAGTCATATCTAGGACCTTGACCTTTATCGTTCACTGGCTATTGTCACTTGAACCTTTGTTGGATGTTCACTCAAGCAAACAATTGTAAAGAACTTTCAATCGAATATTTGAAATGTTACGCTTGATTGTTGAATATGAAAAATAAGTTTAACAATGAAAACGTCAAGTCAATAAAATAAATTAGAGATCGTCGATAAAAATCCCATATATTCAAAGAATTGTTCCATGAATAACACAGTCAGGTTCTGAAAGAGGTAAATAATGATGTTTGTTTCTTATTAACAATATTAACCGTTTGATCGTGGACAATTTTTTGAAATTAAAAGTTTCTAACCGACATTTTATTCGATATTTTTAATTTCTGAAGAGGATTTCATATTTACATGCGCATCCTCATAAATTCGCTTTTAGGATTACGTACCAAAATGGTAAAAGAAACGATACTCTTATGGTGAGGCTCCGTTGTCCGTCTGTCTGTCACTTCAAAACGGATAGATCGAGTGATGTGTTCCGCAGATATTCTAGGCTATTGTCTACACGGCCGCGGATGTTTTGGACGTGACAACGTCTGCATAATCTGACAGGCCTGTAACTTCTGAACGTTCAGTCGTAGGAAATTGAAATTTGGTATTTAGATCGAGTGATGTGTCCCGCAAATATCCCAGAGGTCGTTTACAAAAAGAAAATTGCATCCTTTGCGGCCAATATAATAAAAATTAAATAAAATAGCTATATCACGTACTTAGCATGTGGTATATCGTTGGAAAAAGCCCACTTTAAAGATACTTTTTTTTTGATGAGTTTTTTGTAAAAAAAAACTCATCAAAAAAAAGTATAAAGGTTAGGTTAGTTAGGTATTCCATAAAAATGTACCTAGGTATCAAAAATATGTCATAATGTCCCCTTTATCTCTTAAAGTCTCGTAAAACAATTACAAAATATAAGACCCACCAAAATTGTGTGAACCATATTTTTTAAGCTGAAGTTTCGTAAAAAACTTGTCTGTTTCATTGAATGACCTTAAATGCAACGACATTTTATTCTTCTCGTGTAATGCATTATATTTATAAGATGACATTTTGTTTTAGTTCATCATTTATTTTGTAATATCATTAAAAAGTAATTAGTTGATTCACGATTTATAATTATACTAATAATACGTTTGTTTCTTTGTGATGTAGAATATCATGCACTACTGAACCGATTTGCAAAATTATTTTGCTGTCTAAACTCCTACTTCTTCCTGAGTGACATAGGCTAAATATTATTACGCCACGGCAAAATGGGGATGAACTGTAAGCGAAAATGTAAAGGAAGCTGGGGATCCCGCACACGATTGGCTAAGATACAGTAAACTGATAAGAGATTTGTTGCTCTTGAAGTCTTAACTATTTCAAACCGAAATCTATCCGGACGAAAGAGGCTTGAGAATGGCCGAGCGTGTAGCAATGCTGTTGTTTACATGGCGTTGCTATGGTTCCTCTATTACAAGTCCCCAGTTCCCGGGTTCTAACCCAAGAGCTGGTAAAAGTGTCAATTGAATTTTCAATTTATTATTAAAAAAAATAATAATGAATTGAAAATTGGTGCTAGGCCCAAATAACCTTAGCTGTTGGTCTTAAAAAAAAAACAATATCCGGACGAACCGGACCGGAAAACTAGTAAAGTATACTAAAGTATTTTGTATTTGTTTCAGGTAAATTTCTCGAGCGATTTTTAATTCAGTATTGAAGACAGGATTTCTGTAAGTGTTTTAGTACCTTCTTTTTGAGTAAACGTTTTTGAAAAGATTAATTAGAGAAGATAATGACATGCTTATTAATTATAACAAATTTGACATTTTTAATTTCATGGTCAATTACACACATGTGCTGCATGATTTAGGACACTAATGGCATATGGGGCTAGTCATTCAGTATTAAAAATATTTATATTTTGTTTGGATCGTGCTAAGGAATTTTTATGAATTAAAAATATAATTGAAAAACTTGTTTCCGGATGTACAGTCGCGGACTTAAAAAAGTTTACACCTGTATCATCTAGTTACCGGTTTTTTTAATTTTTGCATATTGTAATTTGGCTTTTGATAGTAATGTAGCAATTACTAAGGTTACATCTTAAAAATTCAATAAAAAATTATTACCAAAACACCTCAGTTTTTTATTATACAATCCAAATTACTCAATATTATTCAATTAAAACATAAAAAGATTTGATATTTGATACTAGCATATTCCTTCCTCTAATTTTGCAATACTTAATTTCTTCTTTTTTGTTCATCGTTTTAACAATTTCGAGGCATTTAAACGACAATTATTTCTTTTAATTTTTGACATTTACATTTACCTATTAAAAACTAAATTTGTTGCTAAGCTACTGACTTTTTGTGAACATACATTAAAAAACTCAAGTGTAAACTTTATTAAGCCCGCGACTGTATCTACACTGGCAAGCCAAAAAATCTGTTGTTGCTTTAATAATTAGGTAATGGCTTTTAAATTTCAATGTCTAATAAGATAGCATTTTGTATATCTAAATGCTTAATGGAAAAAAACGAGCGATAGCGAGCTTTTACAGTCACACGAGTCATAATACGCACGAGATACATATATGATATTTTTTGCCATACCCTCTACAAAATACCTACTTTTCAGTTCATTTTCAGTATTTTCAAAAAAATTTGACAGTTGATTTGCGTCCTTATCTTTACATTTACAGTAGGCCGTGGTATGTAATAGCAGGTGGATAGAGCGAATAAACATAAGTTGCTATGGCAGCCTTTTACTTACCGCACTTATATTATATGAGACGCTAATGACCTCAGTTGTCGGGCGTCTATAATTTACAATTAATTAATTATATTATATGAAAACACTTTCGGCACGCCTGCCTGTTAAATAACCAAATACAAACTGGTATACATGCATGGGCAGTAGCTATTTTGTAGTAGGTATGACAAAAAATAATTTATCATTTAATTGAAAATTATTTTAAATTTTGAAATTTTAATTTCCTCGTATAGGTTTTCGTTTTTAACTAAAAACAACATTATGGTATTTTTTGTATCGTAGAATATAGACGCTCAACAACTCAGGCCTTCAATTATTAGATTATAGAGGCTCGACAGCTGAGTTATTCATTTAAAATATTACAGAGAGGCGAAACATTACCCAAATAAATCATCGCCTTGTATCAGAGAGTAGGGACATAGTAAGAAATTAAAATTAGGAAGGCAGTGCGATTTTTTAATCTAAGTCATCTAATTTCTAAAGCAGTTTATTGATTTTTTCATGAAATGGAAAGTTACATTTTTTAGTGAAAATGCCGTAGGTACATTTACGCAATTATATCGATCATGGGCGCCATACAATTCGCATATTTTGTTCAATTAGGTATTTAAGTTTAAAAAAAATTATTAATTTTTTCTAATAATTTAACATAAATAATATTGAAAATCGAAAAGAAAACATTTTTTAAAGCTATAGATAAATTACTAAAAATTAATTAAAATGTATAAAAATTTAAAAAATATCACGTGACTTCAAAACGCGCCAGGAATGTTTGTGACGTCGTTATGTTAAAATGTGTCTGCATTTGTTGGTATTTGTGTATATGTATTACACATACTATCAAAAATAATAAATTTTTAACTTGGTAACCATGGATACAAAGACCATAGATAACATAATGACGTCACACGCGTTCGGATTCTTTCGGCGCTATCGGAACTGAGTTTAAAAATTAATTTTTATTTAAATATAACTTTTTAATTAGTAAGCAAAAAAATAAAAAAAAAACAGTTTTGCTATAAAACTTGTATGTGGTCCTTCCATTTAAGTAAAAAAAAATTCATTTAAAAACCCAATTGTAATGAGACTTAAATTCTAAATTATGGATTAATAATTCCACCCTTAAATTAATTGTACAGTATGAGTGAGTGAAAAGTGCAGTTTGCACGCCACCTGTCAGCTGATATAAGTAACGAACCGACATACGTGTCACATCTTTAACATTGACATGTTTAAATGGGTATACATTCACTTAATGGCCAACAACACAATATTATATAATGCAACAGCTATTTGTATAACAACCAACTTCACTACAAACTTGTGCCAACTTCAGACCAATCTAGTTAACATGAATCATTCAAGAGCCCTAGCGTCTAGCGCAGAGAACCCCTTGCTATATTCACGGCGTATAGTAAATATACCGTTCTGTCAATTTGATGTATAACTTGCAAATGTTTTAAGTGACTTTTGTGATAGTGCGTGGCAGGCCGCAGTGGCGTAGCACCAGGAAGTGGCAAGGGTGTAATTTGCTATACTCAAGAATGTATTGCCTTCGAACATATTGTTCTATAAAACTGCGCTGGATATTATTATACATCGAAGCATTCGATGTATATTAAATTCGCTTTTTTTTCCTGTATGTATGTATGTCTCAATCCTTTGTCGTACCATAACTCGAGTAACTGTAATTTGTTTTTAATGACATTTTGGCCACACATGCGTTCCCATCATGGCAGGATCTGTATTGTTTTTCATTTACGTAGCTAAAAAAATAGTGCCCTTTTTTATTTGTTGGTTTAGATTAAAACAACTGCTTCAATTTTTTTGGTTACTTGTTTTTGACAGCGTATAGAGTTCATTTTTCGTCTCTTGGCTAAATCAGTTAGCAACTAAATCAGACACCACGTTTCAATCTGCTATTTTTCCAAATTTTTTAATCGTTCGGAGTTTGACAACTCTTGAAATTTAAAAAAAAAGTAAATTAAAACATCTATGCTGAATTCCATTGGACCCAATGTTCTACGGTTAAAACACGCGTACATATAGACGCTTCAGCTATGCTGAGAACGCACCTATCTATACGACTGAAATGTATAAAAATTGAAATTCACCAATTCGCAATCGATACCACATGTGTGTACAATAATATCTGTAGTCCAGCCTGAAATAGAGTAATAAATCTTTTTGGTTTGGAGTTTCTGACAGATTTCCAAAGCGTAGGTACCTAGCCTTCTTTTAAGTCATTCCTAAATTCAGGTAAGGACTTAACCAATGAACTTCATTGACCTGAATTTAGAAATGACTTAAAAGACTGTTCTGAATGTCGTCAATTTATAACAATAATGAGAACAGTCTAAAAGTTATTATAAGCCTTTACCTCATACCTGGTACCACTGGCCATTGGAATCTGTCAAAAATTTCAAACCAAAATGTTTTATTACTGTACAGTATTTCAGGATGGACTATAATCACGACTCAGTTGAAGAAAAACACTGTTGTCTTTCTAAGAAATCTGGTTTTGCTTACTTCAAAAGTGTCGTGAGAAAATAACACGCAAGATGCACTTTTAAGGATTATCTTCACATATGGTCAGAATTAATGACTGCACTGCCGACTATTTTTATAATGACTAATATCTGGGTGCCGAGCTTTGCTCGGATGAGTTCAATAAAAACAGTACTTGTATGCTGTGAGATATTATTTTCTCAGAATATTATTCCGAAACGAATTTATTACTGAAACATAATTTAAAATAATTGTTTCTGTTAAATATTTTAAATACCTATGTGTATTTTTAAGCGTAAAAACTAAGTATCAACTTGAATCAAGCATTTTTTCCTGTAAATATTATTTAGATCGCCATTTTCAAATCTACCGCCGTTATTGTTTTGTTGACTGAAGAACTCGCAAAAACCGATTTTCATAGATTGAATATCTTGTAAAAATGTTCGAATCAGATGAAATTCTGCTTGCCCGTTGCCGTTTTAATAATCCATTTTTAAACATTGATACCAAATATCAACTTTATCGAAGTACTTTTTCTCTGTGATGTCATCTTAGCAACTTCCAGTAAATTTCAAATATTTTTTTTGCATAGAAGGTACCTACTGAAAAACTCACAAAAATCGATTTTCGAAGAAATAGAATTCATATTATATCTTTTAATAACAAACGTCAGACTATAAACCTGCAGCGCAAAACTTTTTTGCATGCATCTTCACCATAGTTTTTAAAAATCAATTTGTTTTGATATACTGCATGTCTGCGTCGCTAGAAGTGCGGCACTTCGGGCCGCCTGTTTGTTATTATTTACATATTGTGCAAGACACTTCTTATATTAGTGTTCATTTACAGTTTTAACCCTTGTGATATATTATACAAAATCTATGTAGAAATAGGCTTCGAATCGATCTGACAATTGACCGAGTTATAAATAAAAAAACCCTTTTTTTTAATTGCTCCCCTCTGGGACCAAGATTCCTACCTAGATCGATTTCTCGCCCCGAAAAACCCCATTCTGTAAATTTCATTAAAATCGTTATTCGTTTTTGAGAAAAAAAAGTCTAGGTAAGATTATACGTCATACTATATTTAACGTACATAATATACATATTTTATATAGGTAATATAAAAATAACATACCTAGGTACCTATTTATTTAAATATTAGTTAAAACTACTTACATAATTATGTTTAGTTTTTATTTCTGTTATTTTTTACTATACAAATAGTTCACGGATTATTTTAATAAGTTAAAAATTCTGTCAGAGTATTTTGACATATAAATAATGAAAGTAGTTTGTTTTCTCCAAAGCCTACTCACGATATTACAATGTTTTGACAGGTCAAAAAACCGTTTTTAAAAATGATAAAATCGATAGGAAAACGAATTTTTCCAGGGATGAGACCTAGCTAAATCGATTTTTTGCCCCCCGAAACCCCTTTTCGGTAAATTTGATCAAAATCGTTAGAGCCGTTTTCGAGAAAATATTTATATAGATACATAGAAACATATATACAAGATTTACTCGTTTAATAATATAGGGGGATAGGGGGATATTTCTAAAGCATTGAAAATTTATAATAGTCACGTGCGAAATGTTACAATTACCACAAAACACCAAACCATAACAAACACTCTCGACGTACGTTTCGCCAACCAAGTTGGCATCATCAGGAGATGATTAAAACTAAAGACTAAACAAAAATTACTGTCTATTTATAGGCTACCTAATTTTAATTACCTGAAAACTAAACTAATTTACTAAATCAAAAGAAAAAGTGGAAGAAAAAGAAAAGTCCGGGATTTATGAAATTAGTTGTCAAAATTGTAATAAAAAGTATGTTGGCCAAACGAGAAGATCTATTTCAGTAAGATTTAAAGAGCATATGGCTCATCTAAAATATGGCAGGTTTGATAAATCTAGTGTTGCCCAACATGCATTTGAAAATGACCATAAAATAGACAATAGTAATTTAAAATTAATTAGAAACGTCATTAATATTAGACAACTAGACGCCGTAGAGAGTCTAGAGATTCATAAGTGTAAACATAATATTATGAACAGTGACAAAGGCCCAATTCCAGGTAGCCTGCTTTTTGATTTAGTAAATTAGTTTAGTTTTCAGGTAATTAAAATTAGGTAGCCTATAAATAGGCAGTAATTTTTGTTTAGTCTTTAGTTTTAAGATAAGATAAGATAAGATATATTTTTATTGTCATACGGTATAAAATGTACAATCATGTTACATGTTTTGTTATGGCGTTCCTATAACCTACCACATGAGTTTTTTGTATATGAATACGCTGTCTTTGTTCTTCAGTTAATTTGGCTTGTTTTTCTGGGAAAAACTCTTAAAAAACCCAGAATCATCTCCTGATGATGCCAACTTGGTTGGCGAAACGTACGTCGAGAGTGTTTGTTATGGTTTGGTGTTTTGTGGTAATTGTAACATTTCGTATCTTTACACCAAAGGTTCCACCATTTTTTATTATTAATAGTCACGTGGTATAGCTTACTTCTTAAGGCGTCTTTAAGTCGTATTCATTATTCTGTTCTTGGTAATTTATAGTTCTATTATAGCTTATACGAGGTGATTGATTACCTTATTATACAGAAAGTTCTCTAAGAAGGCATTACGTCGGTAAGGAATCCCTTAAAATTATCTGTAAGTAAGACACTTGTCCATGGTAATTCATAATTCATAGCTTACCAGGTGACTAATTACTTATTATGTAGGGAAAGCTTTTTAAGAAGACATTCCGTAGGAAAGAGAATCCCTTCAAAATTATCTTTAGGAAAACACGTCTTGTGCTTATATTTTTAGGTTTTATTTATTTCTCAGACACTTGGTAATTGATAGTTCCTATTTTATGCTATGTTAGATAGTGTGGATTATAGACACACGACAACTTATATAAGGTGATTGATTTAAGACAACCTGATGAAAATGCGTGACGAACGGTTTTTAACACGCTTTTATTAGCTTCACTTGTATGTTTGCTTGTCAGTTTGTAACCGACTTCTTTGAACTTGATTTTGACCAACTTTGAACGGTCAGATTTAGTTTAAACGTTGTCGACTTATCAAGGACCGACGACAATACAATAATTCAATAAGTTTGTCCCATTATCCTGACCAGGATCTCCAGGACTAAAAAAAAAGCAAAAAACTTCAGATTGAACTGAAACTTTGCACACTTATCAAGGACCGATGACAATACAATAATTCAATAAGTTTGTCCCATTATCCTGACCAGGATCTCCAGGACTAAAAAAAAAGCAAAAAACTTCAGATTGAACTGAAACTTTGCACACTTATGAAGGACCGATGACAATACAATAATTCCATAAGTTTGTCCTATTATCCTGACCAGGATCTCCAGGACTAAAAAAAAGCAAAAAACTTCAGATTGAACTGAAACTTTGCACACTTATCAAGGACCGATTACAATACAATAATTCCATAAGTTTGTCTCATTATCCTGACCAGGATCTCCAGGACTAAAAAGCAAAAATAAATTATAATTTAAAAAAACTAAAAAACACGCTTTAATGAACTAAAAAGTAAAAAATAATTAATTTTATTGTAAAAAAGCGTGGAGTAGTATGAAAATATGATACAAAGCACCCCACGCTTTTTTACAAAAAAATTAATTATTTTTTACTTTTTAGTTCATTAAAGCGTGTTTTTTAGTTTTTTTAAATTATAATTTATTCATGCTTATAATTCACTCAATTAAAATCAGATCAGTTCGAAAGATGCCTCAAGAGAAATGTTTTCATAGATTTCGCTGGCTCCCTACTTCAAATTTGTGCTCGTTACCATAGTTACGCCATAGCTTGTTGTGTTTATCACGATTCACGTATATGTTATTTCAAATTGAAAAAAGAATATAAGTAATATTGTACCATGTAGTTCTACGTCTTCGGTGGCGTCACAATACCCCTTGTCATTTTTTTATTAAATACTGCTTAATAATTTTAGTACTTTTAGAATTGAATATGGATTCCGTATATTTTTAATTAGCAAAGAAAAAGTTTCTACTAAAGTCTTGTTCCTCAAAATAGTTTACCTATACATAATCGAATGCAAAATTTACATAAGTAATTTATGCTACATTTTTAGCTTTAATAAAATCTTATTATAATTTATTTCTTTGTTAACAAGGTATACATTTCCGAAACGCGTCTAATTAAATATTTAATTAGAAAACAATAGAAGTGAACTTTCTTCATTAATTCTTTAAATTAAAAAAATATATCTAATAAATGAAATGAATTTCCGAAATGTATGAAAAATAATTTGTTCGATTGATATTTTACTTTCTTCGTAAAATCTTTCAATTAAAACGTTACAATTTATTGAATCGGAAACAAGAGACAGTAGCTCCGTAAACAATAACCAGTTACAAACAAAAGACAATCTCACGCCAAGACAACTGCTAGGCTGTTTACAACATTTTACATAATCGTACGCGGTACGTCACAAATTATTACATACACGAAGATAATGAAGCATATGTCAGTAGATATACTGGGTGGATCATAAGACATTTTATAATTCCTTCTTAAATCTGTTTTATCTAAATATAATTTATTCGAGACTCTATTTATAATACTTGAACGCCCTAAGATTAATTGGAAAGAGGTACTTTTAACGAATGAATGAATTGTGAATTATAGACGCTCGACAACAGAGGTTACTAGCGTCGAGGTACTTTTAGACAGAGAGTGTGTGTGCGAGAGAGAGAGAGAGAGAGACCGCGACGCACGGTGCCATCGTAAGGGCCGGCGCATGACACAATAAATTTTTAATCGTTCAACTGTTTAGTTGTTTGTCAAAACGCTATGGGATCAGAAGAGACTGCGCATACTATCGATCGACACGATAGTTGTACAACAAAAAAATCATAAAACCGCATTGATTGTCTTTTGACTTTTCTGTTGAACAACTATCATCGGCAGCTTATGTCCACAGCTGTGTATTGACGCTATAGCATACGCTCGACCAAATAGTTGTTCGGCGACCCATTAGTTTAATAGTGAAGCTATGACACAACTGATTGATTGTATGCGCACCTCTAACAACTAAACAGTTTAGTCGAGTTGAAATCGCGACACGTTCACAACTCGACTAAACTGTTTAGTCGTGGAAACAATTGTGATTATACGCCCGGCCTAAGACAAGTATCCCTCTTGTCTTAGACCAGGCGTATAATCACAATTGTTTCCACGACACTGAACAGTTTAGTCTCGTTGAAATCTCGACACGTACACAGCTCGACTAAACAGTTTAGTCGTGGAAACAATATTGTGTGTATACGCCCGGCCTAAGTTTTAAAAGCGGCCGCTTTTTAATGAGCCACTTCGTATACGCACATTAGTAAGAATGAAGGAAGGAAGAAAGTAAGCACTACGCATATGTGTGTGTGTGTGTGTTGGTACTTTTACTTTCATTAAACATGCGCTGACGAAAACGAAAGTGGTTCAGCCGGTTGCGGCTCCATCCGACTGCACTCCGGTATATTATATCATCCGTTGTTGAAAGACTCTTACCATAATATTATATATTATGAGGCCTACTTAATGCACAGGGCTGTAGCAGACGCGCTACGCCATGTTCGATTCTTTTCATTATACTCGTTTTTCAGATTGCACCAGATGTGTAATGTTACAGCACACGTTACGAGACGCAACTTAAAAAATTACGTTGAACACTATTAAGGTCGATTTATATTATCCGGTCAGACACGGCGCAGGAACGTAGCGTTTCCGGCAAGACAAACATTTTTACATGCATTTCAAAAACGAATATTTTTATTTAGCGGATCCCGTCCGTTCAGACGCGTATCATTACTCGTATTTGAAGCGCATGTAAAAATGTTTGTCTTGCCTGAAACGCTACGTTCCCGCGCCGTGTCTGACCGGATAATATAAATCGAGCTTTAAGCTACTAACGCACAAAAAACAATCTGAAAAGAGGTCTGATTTTTTGTATAATATATAATTTTTGGAGGGCACGTGTTTTTTTTTAGTATGTTTTTCTCAGAAAGGACTTCAGGCATTTTGATTTTGGTGCTAATCGGGTGGTTTTGGAAATATACTAATCCAAGAGCTTGTGGCCAAAAAATTGCATGAATTTTATAAAAGCTAATATTTTGAGACTATAACTAATATTTAAGGTGTAAATTTATATACAAGTCAGGCGGTTGGGACCAATGACGTCGGGGCACTTTAAAAAGTGTAAAAAAACTAGCATTTAGTAAAATCTGACATTCAAGCATGGGCACATGGTTAATTTATTGAATATAATTTATGAAAACAACACCTCATTTAAAAAAAAACGACCTAGTCAGCAGTTGGAAGAAGTTCTACTATAACTGCAGCTGCTGGCTAGGTTGGTTCTATAAATCAGGGATGGCGAACCTTTTCGCCTTTACGTTTACATTTACATTTTTTAACCGACTTCAAATAAAAGAGGTTTCTCAATTCGACCGTATATATTTTTTATGTGGTTATGTTTTATGTGTGTTCGCGGGTAACTTCGTCGTTTATGAACCGATTTTGAAATTTTTTTTTTTCATTTGAAAGGATATACTTTCAGATTGATCCCATAGAAATTTCATCAAAATCGGTTAAGTAGTTCGGCTGATTTTAATAAAAGTAAGTAACGGCGTGTGATTCTTTAAGGTAAATGTTACTTTTTGACACTAAAAAGTAAAATATAAAAAACTTTTTAACAAAAAAAAAACCTCCTTCAAAAAGGCACTAAAAAGAGGAAATGATGAAATTCTGAGGTCTGTGCCAATTAAAATATGAAGTCGGTTAAAAAGTATAGTATAGTGATTAATATCTTCTTTTTAACCAACTTCATATCTTAATTGGCACAGACCTCAAAATTTCATTATTTTCCTCTTTTTAGTGCCTTTTTGAAGGAGGTTTTTTTTTTGTTAAAAAGTTTTTTTTAAATATTTTGATACCTAATCAATGCCGTGCCGCGACAATATTCTGTCGCGTGCCATAGGTTCGCTATCCCTGCTCTAGATAGCACTTCTATAGAGCTATTCTCAATACATTACAAAAATCTTGTATTTTTGACGGCGAACCCTTGAACTATCAAATAAATCTGTTCAAATAAAAAAATGTATCCATTCCGCTCCCCCGCGATAATTCGAGAAAAAATTCACAACTAGATGATTTGTAACGGAAATCAGTTTTTTTATTAATAATAAATGATTAGAAATGACTGATTAGAATTTCTGTTGCATTTGAAATACCTGTCAGTCAATAGCGTAAATTGTAGATAATTAGCAAATAACCTGCTTGTTCATTAAATATTCATTTACTCACGTTATTGTGTCAGTTATTCGTTTTATTTCTGACAGCAATGTACACGACTGTACAAAAGAAATTGCATCATATTTTATCATTGATAACATATTTTACCGATAACTGGCCAATCGTTATATTATAGGTAATTATATTTATTATTAATTACTATCTAATTATGGAATAAAATATTGAGATGGAATTTGCGGTAGTAGATAGAAAAAAATTCACAGATTTCGCAATCCTTGCAACCATCGAGGACATTGGAAATGATAACAGCATATATGAAACATAATTAACTGTTTATTATACACACAATATTTATCAATGCAGTGGTTTAGTTTTGTCAGAAATAACCCTATTATTGTTCTGTTATATACGCGTTCACTTTTGCTTGATTACTTAACTTTTAAATGGATTTTTCTACAGTATTTATTAACATTTGCTCAAAAATAACACCGCAGATCGTCGCAAATACCTCTCAATTAACTAGACAACGGTGTCGCGATCAAGTGAGGAGCAATCGCTCCTCACTTGATCGCGACACCGTTGTCTTTTGGCCTTGAACGAAAACTCGTAACTCTGCCCCCATATACGAACATAAACATTTCCAATGTTAAAAGAACTTAATTTTTTTGTATAATAAGTATCTGTTGAAATAGACAATTTTTTTTTAAATATTTACAAAATATGTAAAGTGGAGCGTGAGATTTGGCACAATGAATTAAAAGTGTTAAAAGTGACAAAACTGCTGGTTTTGCCCCTTACTCCCCTCATCCCTATAACAATAATTGTTATTATAAAATGACCAGCAGAAATATTATTGTCCTTTCTTCACTTTTATTTTTTCAAAGTAATATTATAACAGACGCTAATGGCCTCAGTGTCGAGCGTCTATAATCTACAATCTTAAAAAAAAAAATTAAAAAAAACAACGAAACAAATTGATTTGTCGTATTATGTTTACAAATACAGCCTGTATTAAGTCCGTATTGATCACTAATCGATTAAATTTGACCGAGACCCAATTAATGAAAAACAATGCGCAAAAAACAAAATAATGTGTCTAATAATCTGTATAGAGGGCAATGCAATTTCTGTGAAATAAAAAGAAGGTAATTTTATTGTTTGTTTTTTTTTTTTTTAAATCAAATGTTACAAACTAATCACTTTCTCTCTCTCTCCAAAATGCTTTCTGCATTCCGGCGACCCACCTTGTTAATTTTATTTGGTGTTAAATAGTTTTATAAATTTTTATAACCAATAAAATTACACGTGCTTGCGTAACGTGTTTTTTTTACTTCAGTAATTCCACATGCATTTATGAACACTTTACTCAAGGGTGACCAAAAAAATGTTTTTGAGTAAATTGTTTGCCCGAATGCAAATCACTACATATAAATTAAAGTCCCCCGCCGCGTCTGTCTGTCTGTCTGTATATATGTTCGCGCTAATCTCAGAAACTACTGTGGGGATTTTCAATCGGGTTTTTTTTTGCATCGACGCGTTTTTGATAAGTATCTCTATGATTGCCACGCGGGCTCGGCTATTCGCAAGCCTGCAGTATAAATGAAAGACCTTACATAAAATGGACGAGAGGCAGCGTAGCCTAGTGAATAGCGTACTTGGTACCAGCCTATAGACTAGACCAGGGGTCGGCAACCTTTTGAGACGGAAGAGCCAAAAGTTACAATTTACAAAATTTCCCAGTTTTTAAAGAGCCACTAACATTTTTATTTCAATATTATGGTATTTGATTAGGATTATAACTAAACAAACAGAACAGTGTTGCCACATTTAAAAAATGTCAGCTGTCCGTATACTCTCTACTCCACCTATTCTCACTGTTCTCTGTTGAGTGTTTTTATCCTGTTTAAAGTTTTTTTGCAGTATAATATTTTTTTATGAGTTTTGAAAACAAAATAATATAATTATTAATATTTGCGCATGGAACTGGAGAACCGCATCTTGACATCATAAGAGCCGCATGCGGCTCGCGAGCCGCAGGTTGCCGACCCCTGGACTAGACTGTCGTGGGTTCGAATCCCACCTGCGCGCATGGATGTTTTGTGATGTTATTTATTTTTAAGTTAGTTGCTATTTTAATGTAATTTAAGACGCTAATGACCTAAGTTGTCGACGCGTCTATTAATCTACAATAAATAAAATGGACGACGGCCCGTCTTCATCGGGCTAGTAGCATCTTTCGGCTATCATCTCTTTTTTAATTTGTATAATGTTATGGTTATGAGTTAGTCCATAATCATTAAACGGGCGCGGTCAAAATTAAATTGTCTATATTGAAATCCAAACGGACACGCATCTAAGAGTAGAACGGCTTCTATTTTAATATTACAGTTCGTGAGGCAGAGTGCGTATAAAATAAAATATGTATTTATACAAATTGTACAGCCTACATAATTACCGACAGGGGGGCGTTGACGTTTGCTTTCGTTTGTTTATTGTAGTGTGTACCACCAATAGCTCCAGTGTAGCCACCGGACAATTTCCTGTATCGTTTAATAACACGTAGTGTTGAATTTATAGAGACGGCATAACGTACACGCTCAACCTGTTCACCACACAGATTCAGTAAGCGTGCGATTAGCAGTATCGCGGGGGCATCTAGAAACAAAAAAAATTCGACTGATGACCAGTCCTATACTTCCCACCTAGTAAATATTTGCAAAAAATAAACACTCTTTTTTTATTCTTTGAAAAAAAGCATGGCCTTCTTTTTTGTTTAGTGATCTACTGATTGCTAGCTTTATGGAGGGTAGAGTTAAGGAGAACACTCTCATATGGGGGAACAGTTGCAAAAGTGTCCAGCTGTAAGCTGTAAATAACAGTTCCAAATCTCTCCAGAGTGGCGCCAAAATAGCAAGAGAGTATGAAATGAACTTAGCAGTTATTGACTGAGTGAAGTGCGCTGAGTTGAAAAATTTAATATTTTTGATGACTAGAGTAGTTATAACAAAACTGCAGTATACAAAACCTCAACTGTTTGCGTAGTCCAAAAGTTCAAAATAATTTTGTAAATATAACCTAAAATAACTACTGTCAGATAACGTGGACGGTGATTTAATTTCCATGATCTGTTTTACATCAGAAATTTCAGTTTTTTAATAATTTTTATTAGAGAATTCTACTTTTGAAGAAATTTCAAAAATTATTATGTGGAACTTTTATAAAAAAAATGAAAAGAATATAATTGATTGACAAATTCAAGTATGTATTTGCAGGTGTTTTAAATTTTGCGTTTGTAATTTTTTATAAAAGCAATCATTGTTAAAAAATTAAATAATTTTTCAGGCGTTCATTTATATTGGGATTATCTTTATTTACTATATTATGCATAATTACAAGTTTACCAATGATATTTGACTGTTTTTCTTTTGAAAAGCGGAAGTTATGCTTTCCTTCTTTACTTCACTGTCCTACTCTAGTATTATTTGGCGCATCCTTTAAAATTTACACTCTTGCTATTGTGGCGCCACCAATTTATCGCCTTTTGACGGACGCTTTTTCATATGCAGAGAGAGTTCTCCTTACCTCTACACTCCATAGCTAGCTTAATATAGCAAATATCATGGCTACCTTGATTTACGTACAATTTTTATTTTTTTTAGTAAAATATTTTTTTCTCGAAAACTACATTTTAGAGAAAAAAAATATTTACATTTTTTTCATATTATAACATCTAGAATTAATTTATATTTCTTTTAACCTATGTTAATACGTGACATTGAGAACATTTTTTTAATATCTCAGGATCCAGTGAACCGATTTGACTCAAAATCTAATCAGATCTAAGTTAAAGGCTGATAAACACAATAGAATAATCGGCATGGCCGTATGTTGTTCCGTTTTTACGATATCGAAGGCGAAAAATTGACCACATACACACACACACACATACATACAGACATCAGTCAGAAAATGATCGTGAAAATCTGTTAAAATCACGAAATATTGTTTTCGGACTAAATCCATTACTTTCCTACCATACTGTAGAGGTGGGAAGTAAAAAAGTAAATATTGTTTATTTTTTGGCTTCGAAAATCCTTGTTATTGCAAAACTTTATGCATTTCAAAAAATGCCCATAATTATTAACAGTGAATCAAACATCAAAATAACGCAAGGTAACAACAAAAAAATTCCACGTTACGTAATATCAGCGGTGCACATGTTCTCTACAATTCAATACTCTTAACTATTAATATTCAAGGGTGTGTTTTGGTTCGTTTTCTAAAATAAAATACAAATTATTGGATTGTTATAGGTCGGCTGTGTACCTGCTGGCTGCTTCTCCTATAATTATTACAGCTAGAACTAACAGATATATTTTATCTATTTCCGGTGTGCACAAGCGGTGTGGTAATTTCCTGCTTGGATGCATAGTTGCGTTTTCATCCCTTTCCTGGAAAACGTATTTTACAGGATATTAAACAAAGATTTGAAAGCTGCTTGTTTGTAACATTTTTCTGAATTTTATCAATAACGTTAATTAAAAAACAAAATGGTAACACGTTTTGCATAAATCTAGTCTATTTAAATTTTCTTTTGCCTTGTCTTTGAAAATGAAGTAAAGGAAAAGTTTTGCGTAACAAAATATTACTCATTTAAATAGTTTATCTGATATCAGGTTGTCAGAAATCGTTACAACTATTTTACAGCAACTCTCGCAATGTGCATACTTGATATGTTTTATATTAGGTTATCAGGAAATGTTCGATTACACCATCTTTAATTCAAGAAAATATTATTAAATTACTATTTTAACGGGATATCAGCAATAATAATATTACAGTTTTAGTTGTTCAGACTTCAGATGTTTTGCTCCGTAGTCACAAAGTACAGAATTTTTTGTTTATACCAAACTATCAAAAATCGTTCTACTAGTCAGCGTAAGGCAACAAAACATTACTGAGTAGGGTATGATATCAGGTTATCAGCAATTAAAAAAAGTTTTGCTTTGTCGTTAATTGCAGTATAGTTTCTGTCTTCTGATACCAGGCTCTCAGAAATTGAAAAGCTTTTCTGTTTAATCCTTGCACCAAAACGGAACAAGGAAAAAATTATTAAACTCGTGCGTTATTGTTAACCATCGTAATATCCGTCTCCGGCATACTTAAAATGTACTTTATATCTTAAAAATATACATTATTGTTATTAACAATGTCTATATTCTTGTATGACAGAACAGAAAACAATAGGATAATAACGATTTGGTTGAATTTCCTGCGGATACAATTCTGGTCACGGTAAGTTGACAGAGGTAACCGGTCGACCGTTGTCACTGACCGTTCCCGCGCTCGAAACTCAACGGACACAAACACGACAGACAGACAGACAACATGTACGCAGTACGCGCATGTGTACTTTTGTGCACCGTTCGTGTGTGAAAAATAAAAAAAAAGCAATTTGCATACCGGTTTTGTTTTAATTTTGTTATTACTGTTAAATAAATAATTGTATGTAATTTCAGTACAAATAATGCTCATTGATTCGTTGTTGTTTTTTTGTTCGCAACCACATCTCAATTGTTCTGTGTCCTTGATTACGCGACGCTTGAAAAAATTCTTTTGCAGCCGAGGCTGTCGGATTACACAGTCAACATTGAGTACGTGACCTCTGAGCAATTCGGCTTCAAAAAAAAATTGTACGATGCCATGAGTTTCCGAACCCAAATCTCCATGCATAGAAGGCTAAAGTGGTACCACAAGTCTACGGATGAACTTGTCTAGACAGCCCTTGTTACTGATATATGTATAACTTAATATACCCGGACAATTAATTTATAAATTATTTATCCGGTACAATATATGTGCCGCAGTGGTTGGGAGAACAGCAGCGAAGGAGAACATTTCGTTGCATTGATATTTCGTTGCATATTTCCCCTCACGCGGCTGTTCACAGCCCGACATAAGATGTTTCACATCAAAAAAAGAAGTTCAGAGTTTCACTTGTATGTTTTTGTCTTCGAATAACTTGAAAACGGCCGAACCAGCTGAACGAAACTTTTTGTGTATTGTGCTATGATAAATATCGCTCTTTAATTGTTGTTAAATGATAATTTCAAAACTTCAATGCAGTTGAAACTTTCCATCAATCAACTGTAAACTTAAATCTAGAATGAAGCCACAAAAATGTAATTTACTGTTCAATCAGTTTTTGTGTGAATATTTTCATGTGTCAACGATGCCATACAATTTCGTGTTTACACATTGCTGGCTTACATTTCAAATTAAATTTCTATCGTTTTCGTTTTTTTTTCGCAATGGAATTTAGACGGATACACACATATTTTGCGTCAAAATGTTAAAATGCAAAAAAAAAGTAATTATAACAATCCAGTTTTGTTTTCAGTTCACGAACTGCCAGTTTAATTTTTTTGCCATACCCACTACAAAATAGCTACTTTCGATGCATGTTCAGCGGCCTTTAATGAGTCATTTAACAGACAGGTGTGCGGGAAGTGTTTTTTTACGTACCGCACTAGAGCGGTAAATAAACGGGTGCACACTTCTGTTTATTCGCTCTATATGCCTTCCATTACTTACTCACGAACTTCACGGCATACTGTAGAAGTAAGGATGGTGACGCAAATGAACTGTCGAACATTTTTGAAATTGAAGTGAAAAGTAGGTATTTAATTTGTAGTGGATATGGCAAAAAATACCTGCATATATATCTCGTGCGTAATGGTATTACGACTCGTGTGACTATAAAAACGCGCTATCGCTCGTTTTTCCATACGGTCATCACTCGTCGTAATATTGTCCATTACACATCTAGATATACAATCTACTATTTGAACGTGGGCAGTTGATGATTTGCAATCAGTCAATTGAAGCTGTCAAGTTTCTAAATACACACGCTTTGCAATTAATAACAATCACTTAATTGAAAAAAAAAATGTAAAAGTTGCAATGGCAGGTGTTTAGCAACATTGATTTTACTATCACACCCACTTTTAACCCTTACACTGCTATAGACCACGTCAGATTTTTTGTCATCTGTTTTTTAGTGATCCCTCCGTACAAGAACACTTCTGGAATCATTTCAAATTGATACTCGGTTCTCTCTAAGAGGTGTGCTTGTAGTAAATTAAATTCTAGTAAGAATTTTTATTTACCATATAATCTATATCATAAAATAACTTTACTGTTTTAACGCCTTTTGAAAAATCAACAAGATCTGAGATAAAACACAGATTGTCCTAAGTCAGGGGTCGGCAACCTGCGGCTCGCGAGCCGCATGCGGCTCTTATGATGTCAAGATGCGGCTCTCCAGTTCCATGCGCAAATATTAAGAGTTATATTATTTTATTTTCAAAACTCATAAAAAATATTATACTGCAAAAAAAACTTTAAACAGGATAAAAACACTCAACAGAGAACAGTGAGAATAGGTGGAGTGAGCAGAGGTATACGGACAGCTGACATTTTTTAAATGTGGCAACACTGTTCTGTTTGTTTAGTTATAATCCTAATCGAATACCATAATATTGAAATAAAAATGTTAGTGGCTCTTTAAAAACTGGAAAATTTAGTAAATTGTAACTTTTGGCTCTTCCGTCTCAAAAGGTTGCCGACCCCTGACCTATATCATAAAATAACTTTACTGTTTTAAAGCCTTTTGAAAAATCAACAAGATCTGAGATAAAACACAGATTGTCCTAAGTGCAATATACCTACTGAAGCAATCGGGAAACTTGTGTTGAGAATTCTAAATTGAAGTTCCGGAACAGGATATATTCAAATTAGAGTTCCGAATCAGGACTGTCGAATTAGTTTTAAATCATGGACTGTGGAATCCCAAATCATGATTTTCGAAGTATAATTCGAGATCAGGATTTTAGAATTGATCCGAATCAGGATTGTCGAATTAGTTTTAAATCATGGAATTGGAATTCCAAATCATGATTTTCGAAGTGTAATTCGAGAACAGGATTTTAAAATTGGGAGATCCGAATCAGGATTGTCGAAATAGTTTTAAATGAGGATTTTAGAATCCGCATTTCAGATTTTAGGATGTTGGAAGTGGAATTCGAGATCAGGCTTATAGAATTAGAGGTCCGAGTGAGAATTGTCGAATTAGTTTTAAACGAGGGTTTTAGAATGGGGGTTCTGAATCAGGAATCAGGATTTTCAAATTTGAGTTCCAGATTTTCAAATTAGAGTTCAAAATCGGTATTTAGGAATTGTAGTTCCGAATCAAGATTTACGAATGCTCTAGAGTCCTTGATTTTAGAATTGGAGTTCTGAATCAGGATTTTCAAATTAGAGTTCTGAATCAGTATTTAGGAATTGTAGTTCCGAATCAAGATTAACGAATGGTCTAGAGTCCTTGATTTTAGAATTGGAGTTCTGAATCAGGATTTTCAAATTAGAGTTCTGAATCAGTATTTAGGAATTGTAGTTCCGAATCAAGATTAACGAATGCTCTAGAGTCCTTGATTTTAGAATTGGAGTTCTGAATCAGGATTTTCAAATTAGAGTTCTGAATCAGTATTTAGGAATTGTAGTTCCGAATCAAGATTTACGAATACTCTAAGAGTCCTTGAAACATGAAATAAAAGCAAACATTATTAAGAATCGACAACAAATATTTTTTTGATCTACACGTTTCAACCCACGATTTGCATTTATAACAAAATATTTGATATTTTATATAAGAGAGACTTCAAGAGAGCGTATGTCAAGAGCAGACAGAAGCAATTTATAAATAATCAATCTCTTTTTATTTCTTTTCGTGTATTTAAATGCCTAGAGACAGGTTGTTTGCCTTAATACAATATGTCAAAAAATACATTGAAATAAAATACAGATATATTTATATGTATACATAAATTATTATATTGAATAAAAACTACTACATATTTGTATGGGGAAAGTAGTTAAGCGAAGGTGACGAAGCTTGTCGCGAGGGGATTAAACCCTTTCTTGACATTGACAAATATATCAGCCTATACCTGCGTTCACTTGTCACTGATAAAATGAACACTTTGGCTTCTTTTCAAAATATTCTTTGTGGGAATATAAACATTAATGTCAAAATCACCCTTCACTAATGAGGATGGGCACTGCCAAACCTGACCGCTAGGGGCGCCAGCTATACCGTGGTGTGGGTCGTTCATATAGTAGTGTGTACAGAATAAGTTTATTTAAAATTATATAAATCATTGACAATGCCGATGTGCTGTGTTTACCAATGTTCAAATTATAGAGGTTTTGTATTTCCAAAGGATCCGGAACTGAAAAAAAGAGAGAAAACTTGATTTCTCGTGCGTTTTTCTATGAAAACCAATTATAACTTAGGTGGCTATATACCTGCTGCCATCTATATTACGTTTCTCATATTCTCTCTCAATGTTCGACCCCCCGGGGGCATTGGGATGTAGTTGTTATCGCAATTGCATTCTAGTGTTCTTTGGTCGGGTCCCTGGGATCGCTAATTCCCAAAAAACAGTCGGTTTGTGTATGCCGGCTGGTACACAAATATGTTATTTGTTGTGTTGAAGACGCTAATGACCTGAGTTGTCGACGCGTCTATAATCTACAATAAAATAAAATCTCAATGTTCCTAAAATATAATAAACAAAATACATCACTGTAATTTTATTTTTTTGCATATTTTAAATTGTAATCCAATGCCTACCTATTTATTTTTATTATTAAAGAAAATATTAAAAGCCTGTCGGTAGACTCGTACTTGACCGCACGGCCATCTGACTAATGGCTTTATCTGAGACCGACTAATTCCGTTACATCTAATTTCTAAAATGCCACCCCAGTATGAGACATTAGACGTTATTCACGTAAAAAAACATTACAACGATCTCTAAAATTATCATTCATCTTTTAGATTGCAAATCGGAAGCTATAAGAAGCAACCGAATTTTCTTTTAAAAAACGGTATGCAAACAGTTTTTTTAAAACACAATACAACGTTTTAAGCATAATTTCCAACAAGTCGTTATGTGGGATAATATTAAATTCTGTAAAGCCTATAAAAATCGTATTAAAAATGAGGAACATTGTTATGAACAAACAAAAAAGAAAAAGTCTTTTTTGTTATTAAAGTAGATTTTGGATTGTGTTTTTGATCCTCAACACCTACGCCGCTACGAAACAGATTTGAAAATAATTATTCATGAATCTCGTATACGTTAGGCGACTATATTTGTGGCCGTAAGGCAAAATGGTTTAAGTTGCATTTTTTAAATTTTTTTTTGTCATATATTCAGATTTTATTACTATTCTGTATTTTTTTTGTTATTTATTTTTGTGTGGACAAGGTCTTATAATTGCATCTTTGTATGTCGAATACTTCTTGAATAAACTGATTACACCCAAACAAAAATATAGATTGAAAATACAATGACCTTGATATTCAAAGCAGCTGGCAACTTTTAGTGAAAAAAAACATTCACGTTGACGAACTGAAGCGCCAACATAACTGAAGTAAAATTCGTTTCGTTTTTTCTCCACATCTCACACCGTTTCGCTTGTTCCATTATTTCTTCCATATTTCCATTCTTCGTGTTCACATTAAGGATGACGACGGATACCCGAGTAGAATTTGGAACCCGGGTACTCGATTCTCGATGGCAGAAAATTACTCGCGAGGAAATCTGCTATTTCGTTGCCTTCGATGCCTTGAGACCCATATTAGGGTACAGAGTTAGGTATTGTAACAAGACTGTTCTCTGCGTGGGCGGAATAAATATTTATTTAATATAATTAACAATTCAATAACAATAAACGCAACAACTATATGTCAATTCTAACAATCAACATAATAATAATAACGAAACAGTAATTCTTAAACAAAGTGAAACACTTAAATAACACTGAACAATTAACTATATTTATATACCAAGATTATTTATTTTATATTTATATTCGCAGTTCAGCACGACACTGATTCACGACTGACTGACTATTGACTCACTCGTACTTCGCTTATATAGGTCGAGCAGCCTGGCCCAGCGCGCTCTCGCGCTCTCCAGAACATTCCGACAGGTACTCGTATCTTCGATACCATTCCACGCCTCACCACTGTGACCTTTCCTTTTCGACGCTTCTATTGCAGGCAGTGGCGTAACATCTTGGGATTTGCTACAGTATATAGGAATCATGTATGTCTATCCGTTATCCAGTATATAAGAGATTTATTGTCAAAAGTAAAAATTAAATGTACATTTGTTTACAAATTGAATACAGTATTCCTTATTAATTAATTTGTAGATCAGTGGTAAAAGCCGAGTACTCGATTCGGATACGAGTTTCGTCATATTCTATACTTCGGATCTCTTTACAAACATTTTATGTCTATAACAGGATTGGATTATATGAAGGTATGTGAGGAAGTATATAATTCGTTTGTTCTTACAAGCCTGGCTGGTACATTTTTTATCGTCTTTTGCGTACCAAGAGACTTTTTTATACTGGATGTTAATAAGTTTAGTGTACCTTCTTCTTCCGATTTGACATGTTTTTTCCTTTTTTTAATTGAAACGTTTAAATGTCAATTTCAATTTTCATATTTATTTAAACTCAAGAGAAACGAGCACTAGGTTGGTGAGCTTGTCAAAACTCAAAATACATAATATATACAGGGTGTATCACAAGATTGAGAACATAGAAAATAAATGAGTCGCAACAGGGAAGACATATGGCTGCTTTATGTTGAAAATATTGAATATTTCTTTGATGTTTTGAAGTAAATTAAGTTCAGTTCGTCGATTTTCTAAATTTTTTTTTCTCTTTTATATTTATAATTCTTTTATTTTCAACAGGGACTAATAAATGTTTATTGTAAAGGTGCATCTAGTACGGGGATTCCTTTAGATGTATCCTATTATTTTTTCAGATATGCACATTGCAATGTTATACTGCTTGTATTTTTTATGAAAAAATAAATTCATTTCAAATTTCAAAAATTAAACAAAATGGGTAGCGTTACAAAGATAGAATACACATGGCTAAATCAACTAAATTAATTATCATGGCTTTAAGCATGAAAAAGGGCACAGCAATCACTGATCCTAACTAATTTGCACAATGGAGTTTTCCCTATGTTCGGTTTTCTGTGGTACACCCTGTATATTCTTCTTTCCCCGAAAATATATAGCAGAATAATTAGGCACATTGACTTATATACTGGCAGGTCCTGATTTCTGCCTAGGCCAACAAGGCACCGGCCTAGAGCCCAGCCACCGATGGGGCTCCGGCCAGGGCGGAGAAGGAAATTAAAGAAAAAAAAGCCCAAAAATTTTGTAAGATAACCCAATTGGCGACCTTTTTTTGCTAAATTTCCATCCAATTCCATTTTTTCATTTCCCCCCTTTTTTGGGTTGGGAGGGGGCAACTGTCAAGTACCTAAGGGTCCTGGGTCTTTAAGTCCGGGCCTGTATGCTGGGCGATCGTTAGACCAGTTTTATTTGGTCAATCAGCTTGAGAATACTAAAAATCATGTTTCTTTTCGCGCTTAGGTTATCTTAATCATTGTTTGTCTTTCCCTAGTGTCTCTATATTCGCTTCTCGTTCTCTTTCTACGTGTAATATGTTTGTTCGGTTGATAAAATTGTGTTACACCTTGTATAATTAATACAGGATATACTCGTGTGTCTGAATTGGTATAAAAAACTCAAGGACAATAAAAGTCTTTTATTATGATATGTCTTGCAGATCAAAGTCGAAATGACAAAAGAAGAACACGAGCTGCCGCTCTGTTTCACGAATTTTATTAACAATAACAAATTTAATTACTCACGCATATAAAAGATAAAAAGCAGTACAAAATATTTAGATTTAATTACAAACTCAATTAATTTAAGGAATCTCGTAACAAAGTTGTTTTAATAAACGAGCGCGTGCATAAAACATTTCAAAGGTTCGAATTTCTATATACTTACGTCATATTTTCTCAGATATTATCCAATCCAATGAAGTGTAAACTTATTGATAGATACAATAAAAAAAGTTTGGACGTGGCTAACTGTTCTACGTAACAAAGGCCAACAAATCATGTATTAAAAAAAGGAAAAAAAAGATGCTAAACTAAAAAAAATCCGTTTTTACACAAAGCGAGTTAACACAGTGCGAGTTCCTGGGCTGACCAGTGACAAGTACGTGGAAAGTGGGAAAATTGTCAGCTTCTCAGCTGTTTACACTAGGTCAGTAGCTATACTCTCATTGACCAGTTTCCCGGCTTGCAGGTCTTACAAATTGTATCGCAATGTGATAAATCAATCCGTAATGTGATAAATCAATCCGTAATGTGATAAATCAATCCGTAATGTGATAAATCAATCCGTAATGTGATAAACCAATCCGTAATGTGATAAATCAATCCGTAATGTGATAAATCAATTCGTAATGTGATAAATCAATCCGAATGTGATAAATCAATCCAGAATGTGATAAATCAATCCGTTATGTGATAAATCAATCCATAATGTGATAAATCAATCCGTAATGTGATAAACCAATCCGTAATGTGATAAACCAATCCGTAATGTGATAATCCGAATGTGATAAATCAATCCGTAATGTGATAAATCAATCCGTAATGTGATAAATCAATCCGTAATGTGATAAATCAATCCGAATGTGATAAATCAATCAACTTAATTGTCAAACTGAGCGAGTAGGATGCGAACTACTGGTCTAATATACGGTGGGGGAAGGAGAGTGACCAGTAAAATAAAAAAATATTCAAGTAACACGCATAAATTTAGCTGATCACTTTGCATGGAGACAGTAATTCGGAACGATCTGGTATAAACCATGGCAGTAGCTGGCATACAGTAACTGGCCTTCTCAACTCGCACGCTGGCTTGCACTGTGTAACCTCACCTTTACTCGCTACTAATTAAACATTTATTTACATCTTATTGATAATTTCAAATACTCAGATGATGACTTCGGATGTAAATCGAAGCCGACAGCAAAATATTTTTCCGTCTGAAAAATGAATTGTGATTTTTTTAACATTTCGAAGAAGTTTTTAATTCTTTTAATTCTAGAAGGTCGATGATCTTATCTTATTATAAACTATCCAGCAATAGTTTCACTATATTCCAATCATCAGCCACACGTTATTCTAAAAAAAAGGAAGTGTCGGTCTTTTGAACTTGGATAAATAAATGATGTACAATGTTACAGAAATGTTTTATCCTTGTTGCACCAATACACCTGACTTATAAACATAATATACAGTGGGAGCATGAAAACGAGGCGAGAAATGTCGTTAAAACATGTCAGAATAAATAATCTAAACAGTTTGGTTGGAAGTTGAAACAGCGACAATGCCATAACACTCCCTGTATTTTTGTTTAGATTAAAATGCACACATTTTTGTTTTTACTGTATACATTTTGTTTATTATCATTTTGTTTCCTGGACTAATTATTAAAGATATCCCGGATGTTTTTTTATTATGAAAATAAAAGTTCTTTTCTTGTTAATTAATAATTCTTTCATCTCTTAATTTATGGAATTTTGGATGAAAAAAAACGCTACCTACAAATAAGCAGTTATCTTTTACTACCTACAGATCAAATAAATCTGAATCATGCATTCATTAGAGGTTATTGGGCCTATTCAATTCCTTAAATCTTTATAGTTCACTGGTGTTTAAGGCTGTCGTCGCCAGGCGCAAGATCAAAAAATCTAAATTATAGCAAACATAAAAAAAAAATACAATCGAATTGAAAATCACCTCCTTTTTTTGAAGTAGGTTAAAGAAAACAACACTATATTAGTGTTCAGCCCCGCAGGGAGAAAATTGAAAATCTGACTCGGTTAGGGTCTGCGTCCCGTCCCCTATAATAAGTGTGCAAAGTTTCAGCTTTCTAAGTCAATTGGGGGCTTTTAGAGAACGTGGAACGACAGACAGATACATGTTATATTGTATAGGTATATAATACAAAATTAATATAAAACTCTTTTGTTTCTGCTGTACTCAAATGGAATATCAGCGAATGTTTTCACAAATCGAAATAGGTAGACCGGAAACAAAGGATGATAAATAAAAAGGGGAAGTTAAAACAAGAAAGGGATAAAAACTCAATTCAACTTCCACAATAGAACTAATCTCTTGTGAATACAGTAAAAGAAATTCAGTTCGCCGTGGTTCACACCAGCAGGCTTTTTGGATCAGGAAAACAGAAATAATATGTTACGTAATCGTTGTATCTTTTTCTTTCGAATAATAGCAATTGTTTTGTATTGTATTTCAAGAAAATAAAGGTATTTAAAAGCTGTGTAAATTATAAGTTAATCAGAATCGAAAGCAACTCCAAACTAATATTATAAATGCGAAAGTGTGTTCGTATGTTTGTTACCTCTTCACGGCCTAAGTACTGAACCGATTCCGACGAAAATTGGCAAAGAGATTCCTTGAAGCCCTACAAAAGACATAGGCTACTTTTTATCCCGGAAAACTGTTCCCAATGGAGAGCATTCAAGCCAATTAACACTACTGTGCATATCTATGGTCTTGGAAAGACAGGAGATCATAACTTAATGATGCGTGTTTTACGTTTCCATATAGTTACCTTACGCATCATGTATTTGTGTATTTTGGAAAACAGATTATTGCATTTTTAACTGTCAAAATAGACATTAAATAAGCCATTTTCCTAAGAGTACTTCTTTCAATTATCAACGAGAGGTAGCACTTGTGGTAGGTACGAACATTATTTATTCCCCATTAGTGTCGTGTCTTTTTAGTGGTATAACTTAATTATTTAATTAATTTAATAATAATAATTTAGTAATTAAGGTATACCACTAAAATGACACGACACTAATGGGGAATAATTAATAATGTTTGTACCTACCACAAGTGCTGCCTCTCATGGATAATTAAAAGAAGTACTCTCAGGAAAATGGCTCATTCATAGCACCCGGGCGAAGTCGGATCGGACAGCTAGTTTGCGTATAAGAAAATGAGTTTACCTCGAATCCCCAGACAGAGATAGCGTATTTCTGGTACTACTTTGAAAGTAAATTTAACGTTAAAAATCGTTCGACTGATAAAATTCGTAATTCTGTTTTTCATTTGTTATGCAAATCCGTGACGTCACAAATTGAGTTATAACAGATTACAGGAATTTACTATTGGTTATATTTTCATGTCGTAAATCTCCTGAAAATAAATAAATTGCTAAATATCTTTATAACCTTAAAATAATTTGTTTTCACTCGTAATTGAACGCCATCTGTATATTGTATTTCGTTAACTAATCACAAAAAACGCGTCAGTTAAAGTCAAAGAATGTTCCGAAGAATCCTTCTAACAGATTGTTTAAAAATAAACATTATTTATTGTAATTTATCGTGTCAATTAGCCATGGATAACATGTTAAATGAAGGACTAAATTGATAAATAATTACGGATCGTCACCGCAGAACGAAAAGTCGGTAACTAACATTTAACGTTTTTGTCACAATTGATTTAATTACGACATCTCAGGTCATTAGCGTCTTTCAACTACACTAAATAACAACTTTCTTAAAACTAAATAATATCACAAAACATCCATGAGCACAGGTAGGATTCGAACCCACGACAGTCTAGTCTAGAGGCTGCGGAACCAAATACGCCATCCACTAGGCTATACTGCCCTCACTTAAGTTGTCGACGCGTCTATAATTTACAATAAATGCAAAATCAACGCGACAGAATCTGTTGTCCGCGCATGTTGTCTGTGGCGCACAGTTCTAACAAACCGTGGGCTTGAGAATGGCCGAGAGTGTAGCAATGCTGTTGTTTACATGGCGTTGCTATGGTTCCTCTATTACAAGTCCCCAGTTCCCGGGTTCTAGCCCGAGAGCTGGTAAAAGTGTTAACTGGATTTTCAATTTATTATTATAAAAAAGGGTGTGGGTCTCGGGACCCCCGACAGATGTGAAACATCAAAGAAGACGTTAGTGAACTCGGTGGTATTCTCTATGTAGTAGTATATATTTTTTCAAAAGCAGCAACTAACTGTTATGGTGACCTAATCCTATATACTGCACTGTAACACACGCGGTTGTCTTTCCGTGCCCGAGCGCGCGGAAGCCGAGAGAGAGAGAGAGTGCCGCAGTGGTGGGGAGAACAGCAACGAAGGAGCGGACCATAAATTTCTTTGCATATTTCCTCTCACGCGGCTGTTCACAGCCCGACATAAGATGTTTCACATCAAAAAGATGAGGGTACAAATGATTTTATATATTTTGACAAATCTGACATTTCTCCACATTGCATTATTTTATACAATGTAAAAATTTGTAGGGATTTTTTTCTGAACACCACCAACAAATGTTTTCAAAATTAGTTATTTTGGTTGTCTGTAGGTACAGATTTCTTTAAGAAATAATATTATCTACAACTCATTTTGAAAATATGTACTTATGTTTGTGAATAGAAAAACATTCCCTGCAAGGGAGTTTTTTAAAACTGAACTTTTTTCAGACTTACTGGCATAGAAAGACGTAGCAACGTATAAAAATATACCTACGCCTTAATTTTGTTAGAAAAGTTAGTTAGTAGCTTGTTCCTTCACGGCGATGATATATGCTTGTAATTGAACTGTACTATATTATGTAAAATTAGTTTTGTATTGATTATGTAATTGCTTCATTATAAATTGTATTCTGTTTTTTTTTATCAGTTTCTCATGGACTTTTTTTGAGTGCGGTTATTAAAATTTTTGTTTAAATAGACTTGCTCGAAATTTTGATGTATACTGTGTTTTTGATGGGTACAAAAATAGCGCCTGTGTTGCCTAATTTGGATTTGGACTTTAAAACAATGTGTTATTGTGATCATTTCGATCTATCTATGATCGCCTTCAAGATCTGTGTTTCATGGTTATTTTTCAAAAATAAAATATCCACTTTGTTCTATATTACGTAAAAATTAGTTTTGTACGTCCTATCGATTATGCGATTGCTTCATTATCAATTTCTTGTGGACTATTTTTTAGTGCGATTAATTTTATACTTGTAAATTTTTATTTATTCTCAGAATAGTGTTTTATGAACACAAAAATAGCGTCTATGTTACCAAAATTTTGAATTCGGATTTTAAAACAATGTGTTATTGTGATCAACATTTCAGCATCTGTGTTTTATGGTTTTTCTTTTTTTTTTCAAAAAAATTTTGACTTCACGTTTTTTTTTTATTCTGATGAAGTTGACTAGATTTTTCGTGTGCTTGCTTTGTGTATTGTGAACTCAATTTGTTGACCTCTTGTCGTAAATGTTGAACACGCCTCATGAAAACACACATGTTTAAAATAAATCAGAGTGGTCCACATGCAGGCTCCTGGATCGTGCAACAGGATCCAGATTCGGGACAGGAACGTTCGGTAGCAGTTGGGGAACGATAACGCCTGTATGTACATATTTATATAGTGTGACTCTGAAACATAGGCTATTTCAAACCTTTAGTTCTTAAGTTCTAGTTGGATAACTGGTAAAAATAACAATTCAGTTAGTAATCATATCTATACATTGAAAAAATGTACTAGGCCTAGATAATTCCAGCACGTGGCGACCTTAAATTAGAGAACGAGAGATCAAAAACAGGAAAAAATTTATAATACAAGATATGAAGACATGTCTTCAATAAAACATAAGACCACTTTTTTTGAGAAAAGCCCAGTATATACGGGATTTAAAATATTTAAAAAATTACCAGACCGAATAAAAATCATAAAAAACGAAACAAAATTTAGAATTGAAATAAAAAAATATTTATTACATATCGTTCCCTATAATCTTTCTAATATGATCTGATTTCTTTTTTCTTCTGACATTTTTGTAAACCTGTTTTGTATGGTCAAGACAAATAAAAATATTATTTATTTATTTATTATTTATTTATTGTACTTGTAGATAATAGACGCTTGACAATTGAGGTCATTCTATGGCCTTAAAATAAAAAAAAATAAAAAAAATATACAAATTATTTTTTTTTATTAAAAATTGTTAGGGACACTACGGAATTTATTTCACTAAACTAAGCATTCTTTTCAAAATAAATATGTGGTACCTAAATCAGGTCGTTTTTTTTTTGTTCAAAAATTTTCGTGAATTTTACAAATTTTAATACATGTTTTTTACTTCCCACCTCTACTATGGTAGGGAAGTAATGGATTCAGTCCGAAAACAATATTTCGAGATTTTAACAGATTTTCACGTTTTGAGACCCTAGCAATCGTTTAAGATCATTTTCTGACTGATGTCTGTATGTGTGTGTGTATGTAGTGTATGTGTGTGTGTATGTGGTCAATTTTTCGCCTTCGATATCTTAAGAACGGAACAACATACGGGCATGCCGATTGTTCTATTGTGTTTATCAGCCTTTAACTTAGATCTGATTAGATTTTGAGTCAAATCGGTTCAGTGGATCCTGAGATATTCAAAAAAACGTCCTCAATGTCACGTATTAACATAGGTAAAAAAAAATATAAATGAATTCTAGATGTTATAATATGAAAAAAATGTAAATATTTTTTTTCTCTAAAATGTATAGTTTTCGAGAAAAAAAATATTTTACTAAAAAAAATAAAAATTGTACGTAAATCAAGGTAACCATGATTTTTGCTATATTAAGCTAGCCATCAATAGATCACCAAACAAAAAAGAGGGCCATGCTTTTTTCAAAGAATAAAAATTAAATTGTGTTTTAAAGACCACCAACAGCTAAGGTTATTTGGGCCTAGTCAAAGAATAAAAAAAAGAGTGTTTATTTTTTGCAAATATTTACTAGGTGGGAAGTATAGGACTGGTCATCAGTCGAATTTTTTCTTTTCAGGTAAGCATACTATTTCAAAGTACAACATTGTGGTGGATGGATTTTAACGTGAGTTTAACAATAAACCTACTATTTTACCTCTACTAATTTTATTTTGAACAACTTGAGTTAAAATTTATTAGCAATTAGGTATAATTACCAATTCCAAAGCATTTAATTTTTTTGTCCGCTACAATCGACTGCGTTTTTCTACCCTTAAAAAAACCATATTGACGAAACATTGTTTTAAACCCTTTGAAATATATTCCTGCGACCTATGTGATCCATTTCATAGACATACTGTATATGGTAGCACAGTTTTTACATACAAAATGTGTTTTTATTATCTTTTGCACATAATTCTTTTTATACGAACTGTAACAAAAAAACTGGTGACAAACATACAAGATTAATTTGGTATACCAAAATATTTTATTAAAACCTTTCAGTACCATGTTGAAAAATGGTAGGTAGATTTCTGTTTTAGGAATGCGTGTTTAAAAAGCAGTCAAAGTATTTTATATTTTAAGTAAGATCTTCAATATTTTAAAATTGTGATTTAAGCTATTTTGGCTCTAAGATAATGTAATAGATATTCGATTTCTGGCAGGGGGTAAACTTTTAGATTCGCGTCACGCTCATGTTATTAAAAGTATATCTATAGCTATGGTCAGCGCTGTGAGAGTTTTATAGGACACAAAAAAATAAAATTACGTCAGATTTCAAAATGGCGACCATATGTACTTTTGTAAAAATTATCCGATCTTTTTGAAAATTGATATTGAAGAGTTTTATAGGACACAAAAAAATAAAATTGCATCAGATTTCAAAATGGCGGCCATATGTACTTTTGTAAAAATTATCCGATCTTCTTGAAAATCGATATTTAAGAGTTTCATAGGACACAAAAAGATAAAATGGCGTCAGATTTCAAAATGGCGGCCATATGTACTTTTGTGAAAATTATCCGATCTTTTTGAAAAATGATATTGAAGAGTTTTATAGGACACAAAAAAATAAAATGGCGTCAGATTTTAAAATGGCGACCATATGTACTTTTGTAAAAATTATCCGATCTTTTTAAAAATTGATATTGAAGAGTTTTATAGGACACAAAAAAATAAAATTGCATCAGATTTCAAAATTACGGTCAAATAATAACTTTTCAATTGTATTGTCTATAGCTTTGATAAATTCGGTTTTATATACAATGCGTAAAAAGCATAGCTTCTGTCGGGTGTACCATGAAACCTCTTGACTTTTTTAATTTACTTTGTCGCCCCCTAGAATTTTCCGCCTTGGGCCCGGGCACATGTGGTCCATGTCTAAATTCGTCTCTGCCAATATTAAAACAGCCTTTACTTTCGATCACCCATTTTGAGACGCGCTGTAGTACCTATATACGATACACACCCGATGTGTTTTTGTTATCTTTACACATAATTCTTGTTGTATACATCGATGTTAATGTATTCCTGTAAACACAGGGATCTCTGCACACGGCGGATCTGTAAAATATCATTCGTTACATAGCTTACAGCATATAATATCTATAACCGAAAAACGAAACCGCCTAAGTCGATTTTTTTAAATATTTTTTATTCGACATTTTTGTTTATTTTCAAGTAGTCTTCTTTCAATTGTTAATTTATACAGATTGTATCAAATTAAACCTGTGCATAGGGCATTCTGTGTGTAAGACAGAGATCGATACATAAAGCAATAAGTAAGAATGAGATACATGTTCGTGGTTACTGTAAATAAATAATATTCATACAACCTAATAGCGTCATCTTTGTTTTTTCGCTCCTTCTATGCTGTAAAAATGTCAATCTTTTATCAGTTTAATTTACAGTAACCACGTAACATTCTATTAGCGATCATTTATCTCATTCTTACTTATTAACTTCCCATTGGAAGTTATTGTAATGGGTCCGAAAATCGAAATCAAAAAGGAAAAAAAAATTTTATGTTTCAAGGTCACTACACTATTTTTACACTACTTTTAGAAAGATGTCTGTGTGTGTGTGTATGTATGTGTGTGTGTGTGTGTGTGTGTACGTACGTACGTACGTACGTATGTATGTGTCCATTTCTTTCTAAGACGAAATCTCGAGAATGAAAAATGATATCGACTACGTTAGAGTGCCAATCGACGCGTATTAACGTAAATATGATCTGAAAGAAATTTTTTCAAAATCGGTTCAGCCGTTCTTTTTTCTTAACCAAATAACCTCCAAAAAAGAAGATTTTACACAATATCTCGCGAATAAAAAATTATATCGACTTCGTAAGGGTGTCAATCGAGGCGAGTTAACGTCATTTTGATCCGACATAAATTTTATAAAAATCGGTTCAGCCGTTTTTTTTTTTTTTAATTATTGTTAAAAATAAATAATAATTATGTTTTAATGATTAAAATGATTACTTTCCTGTGTAATATCTAATTTAATTATTATTATTAAATATTTATCAAACTGGGAAGTTCATCGTGTGGACCTCAAGGGTCGCACTTTAGTCCTAACAAACGACCCACCTCACGGCTTGTTGCTTTATGTATCAATCTCTGTCTTACACACAGAATGCCCTATGCACAGGTTTAATTTGATACAATCTGTATAAGCTCCCTCCGAGCACCTACTGGAAAACATTCCGTCCTCACTTTTATTTTGACGACCGAAATTTAAAAGAAGAAGGTCTTCGCCCACTTCTTTTTCCTCAATAAGGATTGCTAGCAAACGGTTGTGATTTTTTTGCCATTTTTATTAAAGAAAAAACAAAATATAATAAAAATTAAAAGTGCCTGCACCTATCAGTTCACAAACATAACCTGAATTTTATTGTTAACAAAACCACACATCTCTTTAAAACCGAATAAGTTCGACGCGACAGAATCTGAGAGGACAGTGTGGTCCAGTGGTTAGCGTCGCGATCTCTGGATCAGGCGGTCGTGGGTTCGAATCCCGCCTCCGCTCATTGATGTTTTGTGATGAATTTAGTTAGTGAATTTTTAACTTTCTTAAAACTAAATAACATCACAAAACATCCATGAGCGCAGGTAGGATTCGAACCCACGACAATCTAGTCTATAGAGGCTGCGGAACCAAATACGCTATCCACTAGGCTATATTGCCCTCACTTATTTTTTCGACGCGTCTATAATTCACAATAAATAAAAAAATCAACGCGACAGAATCTGTTGTCCCCGCATGTTGTCTGTGGCGCACAGTTCTAACAAACCGTGGGCTTGAGAATGGCCGAGAGTGTAGCAATGCTGTTGTTTACATGGCGTTGCTATGGTTCCTCTATTACAAGTCCCCAGTTCCCGGGTTCTAGCCCGAGAGCTGGTAAAAGTGTCAATTGGATTTTCAAAAAAAAATAATGAATTGAAAATATGAATTGGTGCTAGACCCAAATAACCTTAGCTGTAGGTGGTCTTTAAAACAAAATTTTTAATTTTTCTGACAAACCGCTTAAATATAGTTAAAAGATCTTTGACAATGTAGAAAAAAAATTGCTATACGCGGCTTTGCTTATTGGCCACAATTAATATTATAATAATACCGTTTTCTAGTATAGTATTAATGCGGCTTGACATACTGCGTGAACTATGACAAGCTATGTAAAGCTACTGAGTGATAAATAATAATAATAGTAAAAGCAGACCTGCAACAGTCCGTCTTTATTTAACGAAGAGGCCGACGCACTTTATATTGTAAACGATACGGTCATTGACAAACGCTTAGTTAACGTTACAAATTTAGTCACAATTTCTTCTCAAAACATTCTAGAAATTTAACCTATGCAAACATTTCACATATGCTAAGAATAAGTATACTAAGTTCTGTGAACTTTAAATCTCGTTTCCTCCATTTTTTTAAGTTAAAAATTTTATAGACTCGCTACACAATCTAGCGTCCTATAAACGAGACAAGGTAGCACCGATGGAACAGTAAGCCATTCGTAACATTTATGTACGTCGTTTGTCCTAGGTTCAAAGAATTTCCGTGTCAAATTTCATTAAAATTGGTCTGCATATTTTTGCCATAATCGTGGAATAGACAATCAAAAGAACTAAATTCTTAGGCTAAAACAGGTTCCCACCTCTCTCGTTCGTACGGAAAATAATATTACAATTCGACCGAATAATCGGGCACCTTCGGCTAAATAATCGGCTTCGGCCAGATTCAATTAAAATTTAAATAGGTAAATGAGGTTCGGCCAAAAACAAACTGAAGGTTAATATAGACCATTATAGACAACTGTTGTTCTTTTACCTACTACTTCAGTATATTAGTTTAAAGTAAGTAACTCGCAAAAAATAATAATTGTTAAACATAAATACCTACTTTATTTTGAATTAAGAGTTGCTTTTTCCTTATTTAAATTTCGGTCGAAGGTGGAAAAAACGACATTCAGTTTCAGCTGAAAAAATCGATCGAACTCTAATTTCAAGGTAACAACAGAGTCAATAATTTTCATAGCGTAAAAATCATATAACCCTTCCTTTTTTCGTAGTCTGGTAAAAATGAATCACAATTGTTGAACTAATCGTTATATTTAAACAGATTTGATATAAAAATTCCAGCCGAATGTGCAAACAATTTACTTCTCATATTGCATTTTCATTGTCTAACCTTGAGGCGAATTTCTTGATTTCCTAACAGCTAATAATAGCGCTGATTGGAGATATTATATTGCAACATTGGTCGGTATGTGTATCTAATGTTACCATGAACACGATTATAATGCAATTTTTATCTGAATTGGATCATTGCTCATAGCCCGGGAAATAAAGGTTTTAGGTCGCAAATAATTCCAAAGGAGCTGGATTTTTCACAGATGGTAGAACACCTTTAGACATGTATTTTTACAAAAGTCCCCGGTTATCCCCCTTGTGCTTCCCCCGCCATCCCCTTTTGAATATAATTTTGCAAGCCTTACGGAAAACGCTAATATCTCCTTAACCAATGTCTGAAATCAGACGACTTTTTTTTTGTTTTGTTCCTAATTAGTTACTCTAAAAAATTTCCCCTCTTCAATTTTGCGATAAAATCAATATATGCTTTGCAAATTATTAATAAAGAGAAAATATCAGTTTTTAAAAGAATATTTCACAAAATATTTGCATATAACTTTTTGATGAACCTGTTTCGAAATATCTCAAAAACGATTCTTTCATATTAAATAGGATTACATTTCCTACAATTTTCATCCTTACAAATTTTCTGTGGTACAAATAGTAAGCGCGCTACAGCTTCTTGAAAATCGCACGCGCTTTTTGTAGCCTTGGAAACCGATTGTTAAAACGTAATGTCCTTTTCAATAGCTTTATTTATTGTGTTCTTCATCGAATTTTAAATTGAAAATGCACATGTTCATAAAGCAAAGAACGCTCTAAATCGTGATTTTTGTCCCATATCGATATCGTTAAAAATTTCGAAGCTATAGCCAGTCAAAGTTGAAGTCATCATAGAGCCTTACTTTTTTTTTTGGACACGTGTTACGAGTACTTTCCATACCGAATAAAAAAATTTCCGTCTAGTAACCTATAAAAAATTTAAGGTCCAATCTCACTAACTTGAAAAATTTTCAAGTTATAAGCATTAATGTTCATGTTTTTACTTTTTGACATAAAATTAAAACGCTTGACGCGAAGTGCTCTACTAAGAAGAGTGTTCGAGAAATATTAAGTTTACATATAGAAGCTGTAGACCTATTCATGGGTTATCTAAGTGAGTAAAAAAATTTAAAAAATTTGAAAGTGGTCACTCTACAGAGCACTTCGCAACAAGTGTTTCAATTTTATGTCAAAAGGTAAAAACATGTACATAAATGCTTATAACTTGAAAATTTCGCAAGTTAGTGAAATTGGACGTAAATAATTGTTTATGGCATTAAATTTTCTATAGGTTCCTAGACGGACATTTTTTTATTCGGTATAGAAAGTACTCGTAACGCGTGTAAAAAAAAAATGTAAGGCTCTATGATGATTTCAGCTTTGACAGGCTAAAGCTTCTAAATTTTTGAAGATATCGATATGGGACAAAAATCATAATTTAGGGTGTTCTTTGCTTTATGAACGTGTGTATTTTCAACTTAAAATTCGATGAAGAACACAGTAAATAAAGCTATTGAAAAGGACCTTATATCTTAACAATTGGTTTCTAAGGCGTGATTTTCAAGAAGCTGTAGCGCGCTTACTATTCTTACCACGGAAAATTTGTAGGAATGAAAATTGTAGGAAATGTAATCCTATTTAAAACATTACATAACGAAAGAATCGCTTAAGTCGACCGTTTCTGAGATATTTCGAAAAAACAAAAACAATGTTAAAATTTCGTGGTTTTTTGGCTGCCAAAAGTTGTCCCGGTGTCATGTTGGCACGAATATATGCAAACAAATAGTAGATTGTATATCTAGATGTGTAATGGACTATTACGGCGAGTGATGACAGTATGTAAGAACGAGCGATAGCGAGTTTTTACAGTCACACGAGCCGTAATACCATTACGCACGACATATAATATATATGGAATTTTTTGCCATACCCACTACAAAATACCTACTTTTCACTTCATTTTCAAAAAAATTTGACAGTTCATTTGCGTTGCCATCTTTACTTCTACAGTATGCCGTGAAGTTCGTGAGAAAGTAATGGCAGACGCACGCAGGCGTTTAGAGCGAATAAACAGAAGTTCCTATGGCAACCGTTTACTTCCCGCACTAGTGCGGAAAGTAAAACACTTTCCGCACACCTGCCTGTGAAATGACTCATAAAAGGCCGCTATACATACATCGTAAGTAGCTATTTTGTAGTGGGTATGGCAAAAAATATCTTATGCCCCACCTTTTGCAAGGTACAATGTATGTCAAAAACTACACAACATTTCTTATTCAAACCGATTTTCGTTGGAAGTATTTTATAAATTCTACTTCATTTACATACCGACTGTTGACTTAAATAAAAAAGTCATTTTGAAACTTCTACATCATTTTTGAAGGCCTATCTAATGATACCCCACACGCTTATGTGCACTGGAATTTTTTTTATCCCTCAGTTACATGTATGGTGTGCCACCACTATTATTTTCGTAATTTCACTTAACCATTGTATAGCAGTTCATAGAAAACACCTACCTTCCAAATTTCATCTATAGTGTGCCAATAGTTTCCGAGTAAAATGACTGTGACATACGAACGGACAGACGGACAGGATGAAATTATAAGGGTTCCCTTTTTGCCATTTGGCTACGGAACCCTAAAAACGCTTCAATGTTAGATAAATAATTTTATTACAAATAAATAAATACAATCCATAAGTTTTTTTAATTTTATTGCCATGCTCCGACCGCTGCGCTCATTATTAACAGCCCACTTGCCCTATAATTAACTAAAGTCTATCAATATATACATCATTTTAAAGCTACAAATATTGTCTACAAATTTTACTTGAACAACTTTTACCCTAACAGGCTTAGCAAAAAGTTATATGGAAATATTTTGTGAAATATTCTTTTAAAAACTGATATTTTCTCTTTATTAATAAATTGCAAAGCATATATTGATTTTATCGCAAAATTGAAGAGGGAAATTTTTTAGAGTAACTAATTAGGAACAAAACAAAAAAAAAGTCGTCTGATTTCAGACATTGGTTAAGGAGATATTAGCGTTTTCCTTAAGGCTTGCAAAATTATATTCAAAAGGGGATGGCGGGGGAAGCACAAGGGGGATAACCGGGGACTTTTGTAAAAATACATGTCTAAAGGTGTTCTACCATCTGTGAAAAATCCAGCTCCTTTGGAATTATTTGCGACATCGGGTGTTTTTTTCCTTTCATTTCCTGGGCTATCAGTACCGTTAAAACTAGTTAATGTAATGCAATTTGTAATTAAATTATTTTTATTAGACGTGTCATCTCTTTTAGAGTCACGTAGCTCCGAACGGAACCCTATTACTGATCCTAATGTCCATCCATCCATCTATCCATCCATCCATCCATCCATCCATCCATCCATCCATCCATCCATCCATCCGTCCGTCCGTCCATCCATCCATTCCGTCCATCCATCCATTCCGTCCATCCATCCATCCATCCATCCGTTCGTCAGCCGTCTGGCACAAGGCTCTAGATCTCATAAACTAGAAGAGGTAACTAGTTTTTGCTTCAAATGTAACATTACTCGACTGAACGACTATGCACCATTAAAAAATCGGCAAACATGAACGTATTTCATGCCCTCGGGACTTTCGTACATCATTCGATCTAGTTTTCTTGTAATCTTTACCATATGCAGGGTGTCGCATTTTGATGTATACATACGATTTACGTGTAAATATTTAACATTGTTTTTCCATAAGTAGAAAGTTTGGTCACAAGTATGCTTTGGCAAATAAGAATATCATTACGTATTCTGATTCATTCATTTTGTCCGTTGCTATAGTTTTCCTGTTTGCCTGATATTTTCAAAATTTTAGACTTAATATTTTCGTGATAAGGGGGTCGGGGGATACCTACATTTTTATAAATTGAAAAAAATTAAGATCTTCAAAGTGAGCCTTTCCAACGCAAAGAGTTAAATCTTAGAATTTATATGACAACAGGGCTAGAGGATCTTTCTATGCCTTTTTCAATGTATTATTTTTAGTAAATTAAAAATCCAGTTGACACTTCCGCCGTTTCTCAGATTAGAACTTTACAGTTTGTTGTAGACGTGACAACGTCCTTGGAAGGCGTAAATGCACCCTTGTCTACGTCACTAAACAAAAGTAGTCCGTTAATCTGTAACGATAATACTTTTAGCTTGTTAAACTTTTGCTATAATAATGATAATAGCAGCTATATAAACGAAATGTACTGTAACCATTCTGCAACGTTAAAGAAATGAGCAAATCGAATTGGCTTCGGCGTTAGAGCAATTTCGATACTGCATTATTATATAGCAGTGTTTCCCAAACTTTTTCGCCTACGGACCCCTTAGAAATTAGCAAAATTGTCCCGGATCCCCATTAAGATAGTATTCTCTACCGAAAGCTACACCCTGCTCACTTCATCTCAAATCCTTTTCCCTCGCCTTAAAACGGTTCCCGCTCTCCCGACGCTATTTTTAAAGCTAAGATAAGCACAGTAAATTATTGCAATATATTATTCTTTTAAGGCAGCGTTGATCATAATTTGTCAAAGAGCTTAATAATAACCGAGTGAGTAAAAAAAATTGTTAAATTGTGTTGTAAAGACCATCAACAGCTAAGGTTATTTGGGCCTAGCACCAATTCATATTTTCAATCCATTATTATTTTTTTTAATAATAAATTGAAAATCCAATTGGCACTTTTACCAGCTCTCGGGCTAGAACCCGGGAACTGGGGACTTGTAATAGAGGAACCATAGCAACGTTTAACAGCATTGCTACACTCTCGGCTATTCTCAAGCCCAACCGAGCGAGTATCGCGATGCCGTTGTTCATAGGTGTTTTTATGAGTCCTCTATTACAAGCCCCCACTTTCTAAGTACTAATCTGAGAATATGTCTACTTACAAACTGTCCTTCCAGATCGCTGTTTGCCGGACGGCGTTTATAGCTTTGCCCAACTTTTACCATAGATGAGTCCGCGGGTCCCTCGGATATACTTACGAACCCCTAAGGGTCCGCGGACCCCAGCTTAGGAAACACTGTTATATAGTATTAAGGTATATCTAAAAAGTTGTTAATGTTAAAGGTGCACGCCAGTGCCATAGGCAGCGTAGCGGCCGGCTCGGTAATCGAATGATGTAATATTATTTGGTGGTGGAAGTAGGGCGGCCACGTCGGTAATGTAGATATCTCGCGGTGTGAGACAGTTCGTGCCAAGGTTGTCACGATAAAATGATATTGCTGCAAACTTACAGCACACCACATGGGCGCACTTTACAGCACGATCACCTAAACTGGAAATCTCATAGATGTAGAAATCTGGGGATGTAGTATAAAGTGCCACTTTAGACGAGGGGGGGAAGCCATTCAGTGAGAGGGTGCGTGGACATGTATATGCTATGCATGTGCACACGTTCTATTGGCCGCGTCTTTGCGCAGGCTCAATTGCTCGTATACAGCGCTTGCGCAAGTGAAGCGACCGTTAGAATGTGGGCACACTTGCTTCCCCACCGACCCCCTTAACAGCAACTACCCCACTCGTTTTTAGTACGTCCCTAGATTTCTATGTCTATGGAAATTCTGTTTTCTAAGGGAAGAATGAATAAAACTAGAAAATAAAAAAAAGTGTAAAAGAATGTAGGCTTTCACGGCCGGCGTTAATAGAATTAAGATAAGAATCTTTCGGGCTTATGAGCCGTGGTCTACTGGAATGGCTTCTTCTTCTTCTTCCAGACGTTTCGCTTGCAACTGCGGCAAGCATCTTCAGTGGTGTGTTCGACGTGGTCGTAGTGTTCTTCTACACTACGTCCACGTCGGACACACCACTGAAGATGCTTGCCGCAGTTGCAAGCGAAACGTCTGGAAGAAGAAGATGCCATTCCAGTAGACCACGGCTCATAATCCCGAAAGATTCTTATCTTAATTCTAAAAAAAAGATTAAATGGTCAGCGTGATAGCCTTTGGATCAAACTGTCGTGGATTCGAATCTCACCTCCACTCATGGATTTTTTGTGATGGTTAATTTAGTTTAATGTAATTAGACGATTATAACCTTAGTTGTCGAACGTCTATAATCTACAACAAATTAAAGAAAAAAAGAAGAGAAATGTAGGTGAAACACGCCATTATTGATTGCGCTGTAGGATAAGCTTTTACAGCGCCGTCGGTGACAGTGTTTTACTTTTAGCGACGTCGATGTTAAAGAATGTCTATAAAATATATAGTCGAGCATCGTTTATCCATTCATGTCACCGACTATACTAATTTATCGTCAGAAACATTGCTGCGGTTTGAATTGAACGTCATCCGTCTAGATTCTAGATAATGCTAGTTAATGTGTCTCGCCATCTATTATAATTAGTCATTTCATGAATTATCTGGACATTTCGTGAAACGCTATTACTCATTCAGCGTTTCATGAACTGTTCAAATCCGCTGTAATCGAAAATATAATTAATAATAATAGTTTTATACGGCTGAAATCCAATTGAAAAATGTTTTCGTTGGAGAGCAATCAATTATATAATTGTTTCGAAATATATTGGAAAAAATCATTTTACCAACCAGTGGTCACAGTCAGGATTCTAACCTGAACTTTTCCACTTTCGCGGCGGAATAAGCTTACAATACTCAACCGTGACAAGATTGCTAAATTAATATTCTCCTTATATGCTTCAATGTAAAGTGGAAAGGTTCAGGTTAGAATCCTGACTGTGACCACTGGTTGGTAAAATGATTTTTTCCAATATATTTCGAAACAATTATATAATCGGTTGCTCTCCAACGAAAAAATTTTTTTCGAAAATATAATTGTCGCAACCATTTGGATTAAACTGAATATTTTATTAAATGTTTTATACTGTTCATGAAACTGATAGTCTCTATAGACCTTTACGAATAGGTAGAATGTAAATTATAGATGCTCTACAGCTTAGGTCATCAGCGTCTATGAACTGCTTAGAAGTCTAGACATTGCAGTGTTGGGTTTTTGATGTGAAACATCTTATGTCGGGCTGTGAACAGCCGCGTGAGGGGAAATATGCAACGAAACAAATATACAACGAAATGTTTGGTCCGCTCCTTCGCTGCTGTTCTCCCCACCACTGCGGCACTGTAGTCTGTAGCACACGCGGTCTTACAGTGCAGTATAGCACACGCGGTGTTACAGAGCTGTATATTTTTAATAGTAAACATTAGTACCCTATACATTGTTGACCACAACAATGTTGGGTCTTTTTTAGTCAACAGTATGTTACGCCATATATACTACTGTGACAGAAATATTATTGTCAGAGTTATATGGGTCTAGTACCAATTTCCATTTTTTATTAATATGAATTGGTAGGTACTATAGAGTATATAGATAACCCTGGTAAATTGAGAGCCTTACGAACAAAAAAAAGAGTGTGGGTCTCGGGACCCCCGACAGATGTGAAACATCAAAAAAAACGTTATTGAACTCGGTGGTATTCTCTATGTAGTAGTATATATTTTTCAAAAGCAGCATCTAACTGTTATGCTGACGTAATCCTATATACTGCACTGTAACACACGCGGTTGTTTTCCCGTGCCCGAGCGCGCGGAAGCCGAGAGAGAGAGAGAGAGAGTGCCGCAGTGGTAGGGAGAACAGCAGTGAAGGAGCGGACTATAAATTTCGTTACATATTTCCCCTCACGCGGCTGTTCACAGCCCGACATATGATGTTTCACATCAAAAATATAAGGTAAAGTTGAACTCATCCAGATTTTGTCTGTGTGTTTATAATCGAGGCTGTACAATTACCGTATCCGTGTACATGTATTTTGATATGGCAAAGAACCTTCACAGCTCAGCTGGTATCCGATGACGCGCGACGCGCCAATTGTCTTTCAGTTATTGTATACATATTCTCTTTGAGAGTTTTTTCTTCAATAAAAATGATAAATGAGGTCGTTAAATTTATATTTTTTGATAAAAATCTACGCAGTTCTTTATAAAATGTCAACCTATACCCTTTTTGAATAGGCTTCTTAATAATAATTCAGCCATCATATACTAAGTTGATGTAATTCTAATGGATATAAAAGAACTCAATTTCAAATTAATTAAAAACTGATTCAAATTTGACCTTCGAATCAAATTTCTAATTGATTGTGTATATCTATTTTATTAACATAAACGGTATACAATACCGAATTATTTCGTAATTTGTTGATATTTCAAATAATTACATAGTAGTACGATTCATAACAAGTTTTTTCAAGCCAATTCAAATATTTGGCCGTTTATAAGAAAATTTCTATAATCATAAGTCTGTAGGAGCTCAAATAGGTCTCAGTTGTCGAGCGTCTATAATCTACAATCTCGAGAATCTCCAGGAGCCAAATGATCCATAAAAATCGAACCGATAAAATATTTGGTCATCTATGTTAAAACGTTGGGATATTACATTTTTAGTTGTTCAGCAAGTTTGACCTTGTTTCTTGATTTCGTCCATTCATTGGAACCAGATCATCCATTTATGGATCTGAATCATCCTTCCAGTAATCCAGGAAAACTAGATTTGCCATCAGATCTAGTAACATTTGTACCTTGCAGCTGAATTTCTTTTGTTGATGGGCACCATAGCACCTACCCAAGGAGCCTGATTATTTACCCAAACTATATCCATGAGAACCGCTTAGGTGTCCATCACATTTGTTTATTTAATGATGTAGGTATAAAAATGGCTGAGCATAGCGGAATATCTCCTGTTCCTTATCATCCATGTCAACCAGAACAACTACCTAAACTTCCATCCATCCGTGATAAATTATTCTAGTTCTTAGTGCAGAGGAATATCTCATTTTCGTTATCATCCAACCAAGGATTCCAGAATCATCTGCGCAAGGAATCTTCAATGGGAACGGAGCAAACTAAATATTTAACTATCGCTCTGATTTGCATCATGAAACTATATTGATCAACCTTTGAACCCATTTCCCCCCCAACTCCATTAGAGTTGCCAATAAAACTGTCGATATTTATGTTTACCATACAGAATAGTATGAGTACACTACATACATGTAGTGGCACACAGAGGACTAAGTGGTAAGGCGCTACGTCGCCCACACGTTTGTTTGTTGACTAAGAAAGCTTCGTCGGCGTCCGTCCGGCATCACAACGTGCTTTATATTACGTGAACGTCGGTCCGTGAATTAGACACACACACAAACATACTAGGGCGTGTCACCTGTTGATGTTATTGTTGTACATGGCTATGTGTTGAGCTCTTTTATAAGGTAAACTAGATGCGGGCAATGTTTGTTTATTTAACATGGACGGGGACGACGTGTTAATACCAAATTTCGAATGTAAAGAGACAAGACAGCTAACAGCTTTTCGAAGTGTAAATTGTCCCAACAATAAATGTTACGTTTCCAAACTAAAAAACCGTCAGTTTCTATAGTCTTTCCCACCAACAGATATATCTAGTAGGCGCTATGTTCTTTGGACAAGAATAGAGGATTTATTTTACGTATCTTTGATCCTCCATTCTTGTTCAAGAAGAGAGCGATAAATATATCTGTTGGTGGAAAAGACTATGGTACTGGTGTACCAGTTGATTTGTGGGATTATTAAAAATAATTGATTCAAGATACATTATATAACTTGATACTTTTCGAAGTATAAATTGTCCAAAACAGTGTTACGTTTTCTAGTTGTGTAGTACTTCTCTACATTCAAGGAATTAATTCATTTAGATTAATGTAGATTATAGACGCTCGACAACTAAGCTCATTAGCGTCTAATTAACAAATTACATAAAACAATACCACAGAACAGTCATGAGCGGAGGTGGAATTCAAACCCACGACAGTCTGATTCAAAGGCCAGCATGTTGACCATTACACCGAGCATCAGCGTCTACAACCGTAATATTTCACCCCAAAATTTGACGTGAACAATTTTGCCTTGCAGTCACAGTCTCACCAGATATGTTACTGACAGACCTGTTAGCAATAAAAAAAACTATTTTGTTTTATAAGGTCATTAAAATAATGGTATCAAATATCTTTTAGTGTATATTAATGACGATTTTAATGACATATTGTACTAATGATGTGACGATTATTATCGCCATTAATGATGAAAATCGATAGCGTTTTTTATTAACAGTCGTGTGGCGCCCAACAGACGGTGTAATATTGGTAAAACCACAAAAATATAACATTTTTTTAATTTATTAAATACGGCAAGTTGCGTGACATCGCCGGGAAAAATGGCGTGAAAATACACCTCCGATTATGTAATCGCATAGTTTCTTTTAATATGTCATTTTGTTGCTTATAGTGTTACATAAGAAAAATTATAAGGTTGATTTTTTTATGATCATTATTAATTAAAATATTATTCCGAATTAGCGGTTAAAAAAATAATGAGCAACATACAAAGTTAACTCGATAATATCAAAAGCTCAAATTTAATAGCTCAGATTTAATTAAAACATGCAAAAGTTAATCAAAAGATGGCCTATGAAGAAGAGTTGGGTTATTAAACATCCAACTGATTTTTTTTTAATATTCTAAACAGTAACTTTAATCTTAAAAAAATTAAAAAGAGATCCAGCAACTTCCCAACGTTCGATCACATCAAAAGCTAAAGTTAAATTAATACCATACATGTAAAAGCAGAAGATGGTCTATTAAAGAGTTCGGTTAGTAAAGATTATTATGATATGGTAATTTTATGGACCATCAACAGATGTCGTGCGGAAACCACACTCGCTCTCTTCCTATAAGATCAAAAGATCGATTTGCACGCTACAATTCCAATAGCTGGATGTATCTGCGGTTAGAAAACGAAGTCACTTACGTTGAAATTTTGACCATAATTAATCCAAGTCAATTTTTTCAAACAGGGTTATTAACCCTCCGTCTATACTCTATGGATTGGTCACAATATTAGGCTAATGGAGATGAATTAAATGCTATATTTGTTCATTGCAACAAAAAATAGACTGCCAATCAAATGTAATGTCACGGGGCACATTTTACACGAGTTGATTGAAATTCATCCAGAAACGGATGAAAATAAAGAAACCGAACAAGGCCGCGCCGAAGGTTACATACCAACCATGTTATTTTCCTTTGAATTAATGACCGCAAAAACTGCAACCAGCTAAAGTATAGCTGATTTCGTATATAGATACCTATGCAAGTTCATTTAAATCTGATCAAATTTGTTTGTTTACATGATTGCTGAATATTCTACATAGACATAGAAAATAATAATTTTCGGATGTTTTCCTTTAATTGTGCTATGAGGCCTTCACCTAATCTCTTGAAGAGGGTTGAAGACTCAAAAGTTTTCAGGAAACATCAAAACACGACCATTTTTCTTGATGCGCGTTTCGCTAAGGATGATGATTCCATATCATCTAGATTCTAGACTCTAGAGGACGTTGCGAGATCACTTCATTCCATTTAGACCTTTCCTGGGCAGTACAGATGATGATGTTGAAGTCCAATCCCGTCCATTTTGTGATGTCATCTCACTAATTTATTTATTATAGATTTTAGACGCGTCGACAACTTAGGTCATTAGCGTCTTAATTACATCAAGTAACTTATCACTTAAAACTAAATGACATCACAAAACATCCATGAGTGAGGTGGGATTCGAACCCACGACAGCTTGCTCCAAAGACCAGCAGCTTGATCATTACTCCAAGCTTTCCTCTGTTATCTAGTCATGATATTCTTTTTCTACCTCTGGGTCTTTTCTGCTCTAATTTGTCCAATAACTTTCAGTGTTAATAATCTCCTGATGGTTAACGATTAATCTGTGGCGGAGAAAAAAAGTGAATAAGCTATTTTGCTTTGTAACCGCAGATACAGTAACTGATATCGTTAATTTTGCAAATGCTATATAATACGCGTATACGTCCTAAGCCTTGATATTCAGCGGGAGTCGAAGGGATGATACGGGTGGTAGGGGGAATAGCATACACATAGAGGATGATTGTGTGAAGGTGCCCAACTGACACGCCGACAGCGGCGGCGTCTTCACGGCTGACCGGTAATTACTTTGAGCCTCTTTGGGACCGAGCCTATATTCTCCTGCACCGCAAATACGTATTATATTGGCTAACCATTGCTTGTATGTCGTCAGCAGGGATGTAGCTGGTCTAAGGGTGACAAACGAATTTACCGAGTACAAATTTTTTATAAAAAAATTCGACTGATGACCAGTCCTATACTTCCCACCTAGTAAATATTTGCAAAAAATAAACACTCTTTTTTTTTTATTCTTTGACTAGGCCCAAATAACCTTAGCTGTTGGTGGTCTTTAAAACACAATTTAATTTTTATTCTTTGAAAAAAGCATGGCCCTCTTTTTTGTTTGGTGATCTACTGATGGCTAGTAATATAGCAAAAATCATGGTTACCTTGATTTACGTACAATTTTCTTATTTTAGTAAAATATTTTTTTTCTCGAAAACTATACATTTTAGAGAAAAAAAATATTTACATTTTTTTCATATTATAACATCTAGAATTCATTTATATTTTTTTTTACCTATGTTAATACGTGACATTGAGGACGTTTTTTTGAATATCTCAGGATCCACTGAACCGATTTGACTCAAAATCTAATCAGATCTAAGTTAAAGGCTGATAAACACAATAGAACAATCGGCATGCTCGTATGTTGTTCCGTTCTTAAGATATCGAAGGCGAAAAATTGACCACATACACACACACATAGACACACACACACACATACACACACACACACACACACACATACAGACATCAGTCAGAAAATTGTCTTAAACGATTGCTAGGGTCTCAAAACGTGAAAATCTGTTAAAATCTCGAAATATTGTTTTCGGACTGAATCCATTACTTCCCTACCATAGTAGAGGTGAGAAGTAAAAAGTATTACCAAACACTATGAAATACAGTTTAAATATGATTTTCAATTATTTAAAATATATTGGAGCAAATGAAAAATTAAAATTAATATTTGAGGAAATAGTCTTAAATTAATTATTTAAGTATTTACAGTTGATTTTAATAATGTTGTGTTCTTAAACACTTCGGCGACTTTAAAAAAATATTTACAAAAATATTTCATAACCTTTGATTGTCGAATTATGTACGCGTTAATAAGACCTAGCATCATGTCAAATTTCAAATTCCTATGTCACGCAGTTTTTGAGAAAAACGTCTGCGTTCCGTTTTTCCTTATAAGGTACGGAACCCTAAAAACGTGTAAATCTCTCGCGTCTGAAGTGAATAAACCACTAAACAAAAAGAGGCGTGTCGATTGTGTTTCCCCCTCAACGCATTCGTACGCATGCACTACCCGCTAGCCAACCGCCGCTAGCAGCTCATTTTCCCCTACTCTTGACGGTGTCGTTTTTCGTTAAATTACTCCCATGGCGACTAAAGAAGTTTCACTTCAAAAATAGAGAACGGGAGATTTTTGGCGGGCACTGTATATAAACGAGATTTGTATGCAAAATAAGTATCCACGCGACATAAATAACAATAGGTGTTTGCGTGTATTCGTTTCAGCTGCTTTTTTGTATGTGGCTGATAATTTATCGACAAAACAATGAAGAGAATAATGTTGACACTGGTGCGTGCGTGTGACAAAGACGAATATCAACAAATCAATCAAAAACCTTCCGCTTCTCGTTAAAACCAATATTGAACCATCACCTTTAACAATGAAAGCGGATGACACGGATGATGATTAAAAGAATTCATTATTATATAACCGACCCTCCTGCCTAAACAACAGCTTGGGGGTTTTTTCGACGTCGCGTTATTTTATTGTGAGAACGTATTAAAAATATGTAATTATTTAATTAGATATAATCAGACTGTCCGTTTCAATAAATTAGTAGGTGTATAAGTATCGTTAAAACTATAAAGCGCTTTATTTAAAGCACGCAGATTTCAAGCAAAAGTGCAATCGAATAATTGGTTTGTGAAAAATCGTCCGTTTCAATAAATTGATCAATTATAAAAAGCGTGCAATCTATAAAGCGCTTTATTATATAACGCAGATTTCAAGCAAAAGTGCGATCGAATTATTGATTTGTGAAAAATGTCTGTTTTGATAAATTGGTCATTGTAAAAAGCGTGCAATCTATAAAGCGCTTTATTATATAACACAGATTTCAAGCAAAAGTGCGATCGAATTATTGATTAGTGAAAAATCTCTGTTTCGTTAAATTGGTCATTACAAGATGCGTGCAACTGCGATCTATAAAGCGCTTTATTTAAATAAAGCAGGTTTCAAGCAATGCTAAAAAGTAACTACGATATGCCCAATGTGTGTTGAATATTTGAATCATGGCTCATTTGATTATAAAGATTGTAGAAAAAATATTATAATTATTTAATTAGATATAATCAGTGTAGCTATAAGTAGCCTTCAAGCAATTAAGCGCTTTATTCAAATCACGCAGGTTTCAAGCAATGCTAAAATAGGGTGCATATCTAAACCAGTTTCTAATGTTACATAATACATTGATATCCCCTCCACAAATCATACAAAAGTTTCACATGGTTTTTGATTTTGCTGGAGCTTCCAACATTGGATCATCGGAATACCTAGTATCCTTCTTTTTAAATTGTTAAACATGTTTTATTGTTCCCTAACATACTCTAAAAATTCAAGATCGATTGGTCAGTATGAAAGGGGTGGCAGATCGCCCTAAACGTGTCATGTACCCTACGAAATTTATATTATTAGTTCAAGGTTCAAATTTTAATATGTTATGGCGACTGTTTTTAGCATATATTTCAATTTGCAGAACAAAATGTCGGTATTAACCCCGTCTCTTATAGGAAAACTTGCTCGCCTAGGTGTTTATATCGTTCTGCAAGGGGGTTAATACCGACATTTCGTTCTGCAAATTGAAATACATATATGCTTAAAACAGTCACCGTACCAACATATTAAAATTTGAATCTTGAACTACCGTCTTCTGTTGTAAATACTGTATACAAAATATACATGATACACGACGGCCCACTTGTATGCGTGCTGAACAATACACTTTGACAAATTAATACGGACAATTTGAACGTCCTAACACCGCTGCCACCATTATTACCTACCACTGCCACCTCTTGTTCTGTTCAAAGCCAACGCAATAGATTCGTTAACTGATTAGTTTTTGTATATACGCGTGTATTCAACATAAATGACTCATATTTTGATATTGTAATTTTACCACTTTATCATCGCATTTCATCAACGTAGTTTTTTGTCATAAATTTATAAAATATCACATTGCTCTGACATTTGATAAATGTATTAAAGCTTTTATATTAAACTGTTTTTGTAAGTTTTAACATTACTACTACACAAATGAAGAATGATATTAATTTAGGTTAAAAATTACTTTTCTTCACAATTTTATAAACCAGAACGCGCGTCAGATGGCGATCTCTTGTGGAAGTCCTAGGTCCCCCTTAGTAGCGAATGGGAATTGATTGATTATCATTATGTATACAAGAAGATGCGCCCTTTCCAAAATGTTGGCACCAAAACTGTGCCCAAATATTCGGTTATTTATTTATTGTAGATTATAGACGCGTCGACATCTCAGGTCAATAGCGTTTTTCAACTACACTAAATAACAACTATCTTAAAACTAAATAACATCACAAAACATCCATGAGGGCAGGTGGGATTCGAACCCACGGCAGTCCAGTTCAGAGGTTGCGGCACTAAGCACGCTAACCACTAGGCTATACTGCCCTCTATTCGGTTATTCCTTGTAGCGAATGGGAATTGATTGATCTTCACTATGCGTGTACAGGAAGATGCATCCTTGCCAAAATGTTGGCACCAAAACCGTGCCCAAATATTCGGTTATTCGGCATGTGACCTTTCCGGATATTCAGTTTAAATATATGTGCTTATTGGTTACAACTCTATTAAAAACCAATCGATAAACTGCTCTGATCAAAAAAAAAACAAAGAATGTAGGTAGACACGTAAAAAGTTCACCTTTAGTCCGTAGTTCATTATTTATTTGAAATCGCGTTGGCGTTTAATAGAGCTGTGTTTGATTGTTCACCCATTTTCTAACCAATTCGATATTTGTACCGCAAACGGGTCGATTCTTTTTAAGCTTTATATTCAGTCAAGTTCCAAAATGAGTAATCATTATGTTTTTATGCAGGTTAATTTAGAAATAGAGTCGGAAAAAATAGACTTAAATAATCACTATCCTAAAATATGAAAGAAAAAAAAAGAAAAAGTTTTATTAGGAAAATTGTACCCGTCACTGGCGAATTAAATTGCATAGTAGAGTCCAATTACTCTTGGAATGGTACCGGTACGTCATCAATGTATTGGCGTCAATCATCAAAAGGCCACCTAAAAAGGAAAAAAAAACAAAAAAATGACTTTTGACTTTTTTCTTTTTAAAAATATTATATGAGCACTGCGGTTGTTTTTTTTTTTTGTTGTTTTTTTTTCATTTTTTTCAGTAATCCTTTGCACACTACGCTATTGGGTCAGGTAGGCGGCGTACAGATAAATAGGCGTTTTATGTCAATGACGTAGCGGTATTATTCTTAGAGTAATCGGATTATATGGACTCGTCAAGGACCAACTTTTATACAAACGTTTTTCACTAGGTACAATTGCTATAAAATTTGGATAAAATGCAATATTTTAACATTGGAAATGTTTATGTTCGTATATGGGGGCAGAGTTACGAGTTTTCGTTCAAGGCCAAAAGACAACGGTGTCGTGATCAAGTGAGGAGCAATCATGCAAAATTGAACAAGTGCAATTTTTTCGAAATGTGTTTTATATCATGTCTAGTTAACTGAGAGGTATTTGCGACGATCTGCGGTGTTATTTTTGAGCAAATGTTAATAAATACTGCAGAAAAATCCATTTAAAAGTTAAGTAATCAAGCAAAAGTGAACGCGTATATAACAGAAGAATAATAGGGTTATTCCTGACAAAACTAAACAGTGCATTGATAAATACTGTGTGTATAATAAACAGTTAATTATGTTTCATATATGCTGTTATCATTTCCAATGTCCTCGATGGTTGCAAGGATTGCGAAATCTGTGAATTTTTTAATCAATTATTACCGATTGCTCTGCTCTGCCGTGAGATATTAGAGATATTTTTACGAGTTTTTTTTATAGGTTCTAATAACTTTTTCATGCTTACAATCAGGTCCGCCGATAGGGGGAAGGGACAATGGGTCCGAACTTTTTTAAGGGTCCTGATTTTCCAACATTGTTTTCGCGATTTCCTCTCCAAGGCTTTGCTTACAACGTAATGCATTTTTTATAAACACCAGGTCTTTTTTCAATGAGCTTTTAATTGACAGAACAATTTTTTCAGGCTATTGAAATTTAGACGCATGCGTAAAAATTCCGTTCACAATAGCATTAGAAATGTTTAGTTGACTTGCATGATAAAGTAGACATCTCTGTACCCTGTAAGTATTATTACCACGCTCTGCATATAGAATGTGTGTATAATTAATATAATATAGTATTGGCAACGGTCTGCAAACTAAGCTAAAGCTGCTGCTACGCCTTTATCACAAGCACCAGCTGTTATTTAAGGCCACTGAGTGGCAGCAGCAGCAGAAGCACAAGGCACAGCTGTTATGACGTCAAACCGGGGGGTTCCGTAGCGCGACAGCTGAATGCGCGGTTATATTGACAGATGTTTGTCGTGTTGTACCCGCTACTGGTGTAATTACACGTGAACTATCCGATATACGAGTTTCTCGCGATTGTGTCGTGTTGATTGCGTCAGTGGTCCTAAAACTGTTTGTTTTTTCCTAACCATATAATATAGATTGATACCCGGAGACAATAATATAATAAGAATGACACCGAGACGTCATCACTCGACAACTGCTACTGTTCCGGTCTCCACCCTTGAGTATGGGTGGAGACCGGAACAGCAACCACTCCACTCACTTGTACTTCGTCTCTAGATTCCTGTCTAAGGTGTAGACACAATACTATAAGAATGACACTGAGACGTCATCAGTCGACAACGGCTATTGTTCCGGTCTCCACCCTTGAGTATGGGTGGAGACCGGAACAGTAGCCGTTGTCGAGTGAGTTCAAACTCATACCCGCCGTCTATGGTAAAAACCATTAGAGAGCAGCAGAGATGGTAACGGTTGTCAAGCAGACAGTTCGTTGCTAGATGTCGCTAGTGGTGCTTTGCCGGCAGTATAGGCTGATTACGTCACTGTATTATTCTATAAAAGTAATCAGGCTATACTGACTGATCACAGCATATGCACCTGGCTTGAGGCCTCAATATTGCAGGGGTCTCGAAAAACAAAACAAAAATTTTTTTTTGTAACGTTTTATAAAATTGAAAAAAATTGAAAGAGACGTGAATTGGGTTCAAATTTATAATTCAGTAAATCTTTCTTGTAACTATAATTAAGCGTTGAATAAAATAAATTAAAACATATGTAATCTAAAATATTATTTATGATTTACTAAAATGAAAAAAAAAATGTTCACGAAATGATACATAATTTTAATCGAATATTTTGTCGAAATTTGATTCGTCAACATCGGACATGTGTACAGTTTCGTCCCCCTTGATTTTATTAACCCCTATTATATATTTTTTTATAATAAAAATACATTTTTTATTTACAATTTATGTATGTGTAGTACCGGTAGGGTGTGATAGAAAAAAGGGTTATATGTATGAGCAATATTCGATTCAGTTAAATAAAAGTTACTATATCTGTATAAAAAACAAACGCCACTCATCTTATGAGGTCATGACTGAAAAGAAAGTAATTTATTATTGTTTTAAATAACATTGTAATCATATGTTTCATAAAAAAATATGGATGACGTAATACTAACATGCATTTTTTTAGTAAATGTGATGTAAATGCCATATTACTTGACATTTACCTACATTTTTATAATTAAAAAGATTTATGGAATTGAAACACAGTATATATAATAAATAATTATTTAGGTATATTACGTGTTGTGGAAAACAAAGAAATTATAACATTATGGATCGAACGATAGAGAGGGCGGTGTATAGCCTAGTGGATAGCTATTTAGTACCGCAGCCTCTAGACTACACTGTCGTGGGGTTCGAATCCCACCTGCGCTCATGGATGTTTTGTGATGTTATTTAGTTATAAGAAAGTTGTTATTTAGTGTAGTTGAAAGACGCTAATAAAATAAATAAAAATCGGACGATAGATTCGAGTGATGTCCATTTTAAACGTTCGGCCCTTGATACACACAGATACTGAAAAGTGAAAAATACAGATTTCTCAAAAAGGACACGTTTTTTTAACGAAAATTTTCCTTACAAAGTACTCAACTTTTTTCTGTGTAATAAACTAATTTAAAAGTTGAATTAACAAATTTATAAAAAAAGTCAATTCACGACTTCTTAAAATTATATTATGTGTTATAGACGCTCGACAACGGAGGTCATAAACATCTATGTCTAGTCAGAGTGATAAGTTTATTTTCCAAACTGATAAATAAATCAATAATAATAATAAAGAAAGTTTCTATAAAAATTAATTAAAGAAAATATAATAGATAATTTCCGTTGTGTTTTACAAACAAAAAAAAGTCGGGAAAGTTTTTGGTCGTGTAGAATAAAAGCAGGTTACATAGGATGTTAATTTTTAAGTTACGTATCTTTTTAAAAGCAGATATCGCGTTATTCCTTTCTCTTTCTTTAACTTACGTAATTTCGAATAAAAGTGAACACCAGTTACTTTTTTAACGATTTTTTTTGTTATTTTATAGCTTCCGCTATACATAATTCATAATTGTACTATGTCTCAAGGTCATGGATACAAACGCAACCAAGAGCCCTACATTTTTTTCTTTATTTTTTGTTGTACAACTTCCTACATAAGTTGATATGAATAGAGAGAAATCTTGAGAAAAAAAGTTACAACAAAATCATGCATCTTTAAAAATATTGTTGAGAATTGTCTTCAGCTGTATATAAAAGCTTAGTTTGTTTACCTACCTTTAAAACGGGTATTTTTTTTTATAAATTAAAGATTGATATTTTTTTCCAATAAACAGGGTGTCTCAATTTTTTTTAGAATTTTCAAATTCAATCCCCTGTATCAGTGTTCTATGTTTTATATTTATAGAAACTTTTATTCTTAAAATGAGGTCTAACGATTGTTGAAATTCTGCTAAAAACTCGGGATACCATGTACTCACGACTATACGTAAAGGAGAGCGCGTGGGGCAGCTGCCTCCTCCCGAATCTAGAATAATGGAATAAAGTGTGAAAATTCCCTTTTATTTCCCGTTATTAAACTTTGGCGACTGAAAATTCCGCGAATTGCACTTATAGAACGTTTGGACTATCGTTTATGATCTAATTGCCCCCTCCCCCCAATTCTGCGTACGCCCTTGTTTTTAAAAAAAATGGACTTGTGTTAGAACGCTGTATTTGATGAATGTTATTTCCAAAATAGCCTTCATTTTTCTGTTGTTTCATAATGTAATACCGACCAAAAACAAGCTTAAAAACACAACGTTTTTGACCGATAAATCATTAGGTACCATATGTAATTTGAATTTGCATGAAAATATTCGCAATTTAGCTTAAGGCTTTTTTTAAATTTCCAATCCGGAAATATAGATTACAAAAATCCCAAATCACCGCTGGCATAAAAACAGCAAACGAATACAATTTCTCGTTATTCTGTTTTCAGTAATTTAAATTACAGTCAGTGTTTTATAACTGAATAAAAAAATTAATCACCGGTGCACAAAAAAATATGACAGCCAACACGCTTTTTTAAACCCGAAGACTATAATTAATTGATATGGAAGCCAATTCTAATGTTACATTTTAATTAACAAAAAAAAAATCAATCCATTCAACAGTTTTTTTTTGTTGAAGATTGGTACAAGTTATCAGTTTTATTTAACCTTCCATAAACATTAATCAAACAATTAATTAACTATGCATAATAACACGATATTGTATTTTGGGTCATTAACAAGTTTAATTTTTGTATCAGAAACGACAGTTCAGTGATACAAAATTCTAAAAAAAATGTTTTATACGACAGTCGTTTCAACACGAAGTCTATGGACTATATACATTAATAGATTTACTAGCTGTTCGAATCCGATCCGACATAACTGATTGCAAATCGCTATTTTCGTTCACTGCTCATCCCTCCTTTTTTCGTAGCGTAATAGTATATAGTCTTTGTTACTTATCTAGGAGGTTTTGAAACATTGAAAGAATTTCAGATACAAACTTGTTCTTTTATACTCATTTGAAAACTGAACACCAGATGAAAAAATGTTTTGGACAGAAGTTGTATAATCCCGAGGGGGAAAGAATATGGAATCTTTCATTTTTTTAATAATAAGGGGGCGTTTTTAAGGTAACCTTAAGATCAACTTTGGCTTTTAATTTTTTTTAACAGATTCAGATTCTGTTTAGAAAAAGAAACAACTTTTGCCGTAATATTTTTTTATCTGATCTACGACTTTTCGAGTAAGATGCCCTGTAACAAAATTCTAAAAGTACCGATTATTTTGAGCCAATCCAAGTCGATTCCGTGCTCGTCCTAATCTTATTTATTGTAAACTATAGACGCGTCGACATCTTAGGTCATTAGCGTCCTTCAACTACACTAAATAACAACTATCTTAAAACTAAATAACATCACAAAACATCCATGAGCGCAGGTGGGATTCGAACCCACGGCAGTCCAGTCCAGAGGTTGCGGCACTAAGCACGCTAACCACTAGGCTATACTGCTCTTCTCGTCCTAATCAATGTTGTTTATTTATTTATTGTAGATTATAAGACGCGTCGAAAACTTAGGTCATTAGGTCATCAAATAACATACTATTGTTGTGTCACTTTTATTGTTGTGTCACTTAAAACTAAATTACATCACAAAACATCCATGAGCGAGGTAAGATTTGAATCCACGACTTCTTACTCCAAATGACAGCACACTGACTATTACACCAAGCTGTCCCCAAATCAATTTTGTTTTATAAATAGATTTTTTTACGGATTTTGATCGAACTTCGTAATAGATAAAGCATATTAAATTACATTTGAAATTACATATTGATTTTTTTACTTATCTATTTCATGTCCCCAGGCTAGTTAATTTGCAATGCATCACACTCTAAAACGTTTAACACACACACACAAATAGATTAATGACATTCAGATTATTTGCAATCTTTCAAAGCGATAAATATTTTACCTTCTTTTTTTATTTTTGCTGATCATTAATCAAGGCGTTTTTTAACCCTCCAGCTAGCGCGTGAATAACAGCTGTTAATTTTTAGATTTTTAGGGGATCACATTTGAGCTAAGATCTATTTTTAGATTTCACCTTAACTGTCCTGAAACATGCTGTAAAATTTGAGCAAAATCGATGCAATGGTTTGAGCTCTGGTCAACTTTTCAACGCGGTTTCTTTGTCAGACGTTTTATTTTGGCTTGATTTTTTATATTTTCAGAAAATGCTGTTTTTAAAAAAAATCAAATTCTCACATATTTTTCAAATAATTAATCATGCTTGTAGAAATATGCATGCTGCTTCCAATTTGGCATAGAAAACTTCTGTATCTCTTTTAGTTTAGAAGTTATGGGTATTTGAAGTTTTTCCAAAATTTAAAAAAATCTTTGAATGCACATAACTTCTAAACTAAAAGAGATATTGAAGTTTGCTATGGCAAATTGGAATTCGCTTATCTTTTTGAGTATGTGTAAGATAAATTTGAAAACGATCAAAAGAATGTCGTTTTTTCGTAGAAAAAGACATCCAACAAGCTAAAGAAAATCGTTTTATCTCTTTTAGTTCTTCTATAAATATTATGGCAAAGTATAAAACATCACTCCCCTTGTGTTTGACGTATATATAGCCGGTTAAAAAAGTAATAATAATTTTGTTATTTTTGTGATTTCTACTTCATATTACCTAAAAAAAAAAAACAGATCAAGCAAAACAGATAAAATGCATTGGAGCTAGTTATTAAAGTTTTTACTTCCAGTCTGGCTTCATCACTTGCATCAGTAGTCCAGCCATTTTATTAACTACCTACAGACTTAACACTCAATGAAAGAGCCAGTGCAATGGAGTTTTCTGGAAGTCTGGTAGCAATTCAAACTGAATATTACCGTCATAAAAAGCACTCGAGCGATGAACTTTTGAATCTTAACAGGCTTCAGTATAGAATATATTCGTTCGGTATATTACGAAACAATATCAAGATAGAGAACAATGCAAGTAACTAGCAATTGTTTATCATAAAACAATGGACTGTTGCTTTTATAAAAGTAACAACGTAGTGCCCATGTTTATCAGCCAGTCTGCTGTTTATTTTCTTTCGTTTATAAAACGTTGTACAGTATGCATCACAAATCTATCACTCTTGACCATTGGTTTGTACTTACAGAATACAGTGTTCATATTTTGAAAAAAATCAACTCCTAGGATCATTCGAGATTAATACCAATTCAAATTTTCAATTCATTGACTAGCGGCTCAGTTCGGCTTCACCCGGGTGCTATGAATGTATGATTTATTAATACATTACTCACTCGCTTCCCTCGTTCGCTCCAGTTATTATAACCTTATGTCTTAAAGCAAAATATCACCTAACAGTGAAATTTTTTTTGAAATCCAGTCTTCTAAGATTACCCCCAATTTTCACCCGGGCGAAACCGGGCCGACGAGGTTTAATTATACATCTAAACCTTCCTCGTGAATCAATCTCTATAATCGTGAAAATCGGAACAAAATCCGTTCAGTTTAGTTACGAAGAAATCGATCTTCTGAGATTACCCCCGATTTTCACTCGGGCGAAGCCAGATCGGCTAGTTATTGTAGCCTATGTTCATCTCCATTGTGGAAGCTACCCGTGTGCAAAATTTCACAGAGATTGGTTAAGTAGTTATGGCGTGAGAGCGGAACATACAAACTCAGTTTCGCATTTATAATATTAGTTAGGACTAGTGCCCATATTCATAGTTAACCCGTAAGGTAAGTGGTAAGGGTCCCTTCGCTGAGGGTTACTTTAGTGCTGAGGGCACCTTATGCAAAGGAGCGTTTCATAGTCATTTCCTTGAGTGAGGGAAGAATTATAGTAAACCTCCATGATTTTTTCCTTTAGAACAGTTGGTCATACTGCAGACCGATTGTGTTTAGTTGTCATTTTTGATATAAATGCGTGTTTTTCATGTGTTTTACTTTTTTTGACACTTAAGGGACATACTATCCACCCTTAAGGTGAGGGTGACGTAAGGTCCCTTACAGACGTCAATTTTGACTATGAAACGCATATTCGATTTGAGTAAGTGTCCCTTACTACTTAAGGGTTAACCATGAATACGGCCGTAGGATTATGATCTGTAAATATGTATCTTTACTAGAGAACCAAGAATCAGTAGATGCATCCCTGCAACTTTGCAAGGAACTATTTCATTTGGCTTTATCTATAAACATTTTTGCTATCCCGTGATTTATTTAAGAAAATAAAAATTAACCCTATTTTCTTGGCAACTTAAACCGTTCTAATAACAAAATTCCTTTATTTGTTAATTTTGAAACTTGATATATTACTCTGATGTTATAAAACAAAATAAATAGCTCTTAGATGCATTGTCTGCTTTGTGAAATACGAGTAAGAACTATCGGTTTTCAGTACCTCTTAAAGAACAAGAGAACAAACTACCCTTATTATGCAATATGCATACATTATCTAGATTGCATAATATTTAATAGCTTGTAAACATTACCCGCATGTCTTATGTAACGCAAGATTGTTGCAAAATGTCAACTTATATTGTACAGCACTGTGGTCGGTTTTATTGATATAAATATCCTCGTTTTATGCACTTCTGAAGCTGCAGCTTGTTCTTAATAGACTACCTACAGTAAAATTTCAATTAACCGGAATTCGATTATTTGAATGATTAGACGAAAGAATTCGTTTCCAGAATTTTCGATTCCCCTTATAGAATTACTCCCTCGTGTCTGTCTGTCTGTCCGCTCGTCCGTCCGTCCGTCTGTCCGTCTGTCTGTCTGTCTGTCTGTCTGTCCGATCTTCCCTCCCCGTCCTTATCTCCGAAACAACTGAGCCTAAAATTTTGAAAAAATAGGGAATAAATGGTTTCAAGCATAATTTACAGGGAAGCCTGAACGAAAATCCTAAGTCCTTATTCCCACGGGAACCGGAAAATTAGGCATAGAGCTGTACCAAGTGTATCAAATATACTATTGTTTGTGCCGTGCCACCACGAAGAGCCGGGTTCAAATCGAACTGACGATACGTGATTGTTTTTTTTTGTAATGTAAATATTTTGGAATTTTTCACTTTTCTGTTAATATATATTTTTTTACGTTAAAAATATACTTTAATTAAATTTGATACTGAAAAGAAGATTAAAAATAAAATATAAGTAGAAAAAGTGTGTCAGCTCCGACGCACGAGTGGAGTTTACTCCTTAAAGTAGGCAAACATACATACTAACATGCGTCAGTTGTCGCACACCATACCCTGTACACGTCGGCCGATGCGCAGAAAACGTAACGCTTTTTAAGTTAACGCTTGTATAAATTTTACTCATAAAATTCCCATACCGGACGCCTTATATGAAAATCGATTCTTAAGGAGTAAACTCCAAAAAACTTTTTAAAAACAAATCTATTGATTTTTTGGAGTTTCATGCTTTCACGGCCGGTAGAAATCTTGGTAGCAAATGTTTCCGGGCTAGGTAGCCGTGGTCTAATGGATTTTACTCCGTACGTTTCGCCCAAAGCTCCGTTGGGCATCTTCAGCGGCGATTGGCAAATTTTGATATTGATATATTGATTTTTTACACCTACCTAACTCCTTTTTTTTATTATTGTACGGAACCCTCGATGCGCGGTCCGACTCGCACTTGACCGTTTTTTTTTTGTACAAATTTTCTTCTTGGAAACAAATGGCATGAAACTGAGCAAGGAAAAAATGTGTTGATACTTTCATTATACGGAACGAGTACCAAACGTTTATTTTAAAGCGCTCTTTGAGTGTTTCCATGCTTCATCCCTGAAAATAAAAATCGTCCACCAATTGAACACAGACAATGGCTCTGCGCTCTCGCGTATGTGTTACAAAGTACTTGAATCCATACATAATATTAACATGCGCCGGGCATACAGTGCGCTTGGCATTTGTTTATTCAGAGCATCTGTTCCTATTTCCATGATGACGCGACTAAACACATATATCTATGGCCACAAGGGAAAGTGACATATGTCGACAATTCACTTCCATGGTTCGAAAAGCCTATAGTCCAGATCTATACACTTGCCCCCGCGAACAACGCGTGTTTTCCATCCTCGACGGAAAACCGAAAACAGCTGTGTATTTGTTTAAATGTTTTTAAACAAACGTTTGCAAACACTTTTTATAAAAATGTTTGCGGAAAAATGTTTGTAGATCTGGACTAGGCTGTAAAGAATCGAAAAATCGTGTCCGAGATGTAAATATAAACGTTAAAGACCTCTGTTGTCGAGCGTCTATCATGTACTATCTCTCCCTCTCTCTCAAAATGTGAAGAAAAGTAGTTTTCTTTAGGGCGGCTGCGCGCGCGTGTCTTAAATTTTCTTTCGCACTAATTCCTGCAAAAATTCACCGATTTGAAGGATTTTAAAAAAAATATTTTTTTCAGAAAGGAGAACTATATTATTCAAATACTATAACAATTAAATACGTGCAACTTCTTGACAGTTTGCATAATTTTCGTGGTACATGACATGTTTTATAGTGATCTACCACACTTTTAATACCGACCAATCCGATCTGCAAATATTATAATAGCATGATTATTGTGTTCACTGACAAGCTATACAAACAATTTCAGCCTGGAAGCAATAATTAATAATTGTGATCATTTTTTTTTTTGTTACTTATTGGGGGCGGTCTGCATCCCTCCCATATCGCTATCTAGCAAAATCCCTTACACAGGACACTTTAATATGCCACCCTCAACATCTTCACAAAAATAAAGGCCTTGAATAAATAACACCTGAAAATTGTCACCAGCTCTCGGTCTAATAGTGCTAGGGGGAAGTGAGGTTTACGTCAAATATTGCTAATTTTGGGCAAGTGGTGCACGTATTTAAATTTCTATAGTATTTGCAATATCCCACTTGAAGTTAAATCATTAATATTATTGTCCAAAAATGTTGGGTTTAGCCATTTTGCCTCGTTACCATCGATATAATAGTATAGCGTACGTCCATATAAATGTTATTTCAAGATTATATAAACAGTTAATGAGTGCTTTGAACTTCTCTTCTCTTTGCTCCTCTACATCAGTTAATTTACCACTGTTCCACACCCTCGTACCCACCCGTTCTTCTCATATCATCCCCTTCCCTGATTTCACTCCCACACCTCCCTATGGTCGCGTCATTGTCTTCTATTACAGCATCTAATGAAAAACATTTTTTTTGTTATTTAGAAAATAATATACAATTATGAATAAGCTCATTCTATAATGAAGTCACTGCACCCATAAATTCTTACCAGTAAGATGTAGACTGCAGAAGTCTGCTTGTACTTAATACTTATATTGAAATCAGCTTGTCTTTTTCTATTATGCGTAGTTAATTTGAATAAAACTTAGCAGTTTCGATGTTTTTGAGATATAATAATACTATACAGGGTGCTGAATCGTTTTTGATTTAACCCGTAAAATCAAACTTTTGCGATTTCCTGCTTCCCTAATTATTTCAGGAAAAATATCTTCGAATAAAAGTTTTAGAACAAATTTCTGCATCTAAATCATTAAAAAAAATTAAGTTTGCATGCTTTGCAACGGCAGAAATTTGATATGAAAATGTCAAAATTACCTCAAAAACAGATAGCGATAGCCATGGAACTTGAACAAAATGATGACGTTTTAGCTGTCAGAATAATTTCTAATCATTTTGTTCAAGTTCCATGGCTATCGCAAAAGTTTGATTTTACGGGTTAAATCCCTATTACCCGCAAAGCAATTCAGCACCCTGTATATATTTGAGCATCTCCCAGATTTTTAGAAGTTAAATAATTTAAGTGATGTTTTTGTACTTAGGTATACATTTTAAAAAAAGTCTGACATGGGCGTTTTTGTCGTTTTGCCTCAATAATCCTACGTAAATTTTTATACAAAAATCTAATTAACATTTCGAAAGTTCAGTGTACCAACATTAATAAAAAAAAAAACTAACTATTAGGAATATTGTAATACAAATGTTTCTTTGTTTCCATTTTAGAATAGCTCAGACAGCCTCAGGCATTTCGTTTCTATTGTAATTTGTAACGAGTGCTGATTTTACATAATCGTTTTTTTATCCGTATCTAATTGATCTTAGGAAGTAAGTAATTTTTTGTTGGGTGGGATTCAAGGTGATTATTTGAGAATAATTGTAAATTAGATTTTTAACGCTATTGACCTGGTCTCATTTGTTTGTTAATATAGCAACCGCGTTTTTGCAATTTGTAGAAATCGAATTAAGGATGTGTCAACAGTAAAAGTATAGAACTTTACGACATTCACAGTTTTCCATTGTGAAACAGGTTTCCCTCAATTATCGAGAAGCTTCCAAGGCCATGACCTTAACTTCTAGGCTTACAAATTTATCTGAATTTCGTATAATTCCTCTACTCAAGTATCGACAGAATTTCACGTAACGACAAAGGGATCGTGATTCAATATATTTAAATAGGTGATTTCTCGATTTCATCGAACGACGAACATCTATAATTTGCAATAATTCATTCATTCGGTCTCGTCTTGCCACGTTGAAACGAAAATGATAAAGTCTAACACATCGTCTCGTTCTAAAATTTCACTCTCTTACGAAACTATAATAATAGACTGTTAACGCGCGCCCGTTGAAGGGTTAATTTATTATGTAAGATCACGGTGCAATTGTTTTAACGATTCGCATGGAATAGAACAGATTTGCTTGTCACACGACTTGGCCCTTGGCCAGCTTATGTCAACGTTTATCGGACATTTCATGAATACATAATAAATTGTTTAAAGTGTCAAGAGCAAATATTTCTTCCTTTTACAATAATGAATAATATTGTCACACATAAAAACGCCTGTCCTTTCTAGAATCACTTTCAAACATGACATGAATGAATTGTTTGGTTGTGAATTGCATTCTGGTCGTATTTGATTTTGATACGATTTTAAATAATGTCAAGTTTTGGGTATTAATCAAAACTATTTTATTGACATTACTTAAATGATAAGTTAGAACTCTTTTTTATTTTTAGACTGGTCATTAACAATGGCTTCGCTCGCGTTAAAGCCGGTTTTTTGGCTCCAACTTAGCCCCATTTAGTAGCTGCGCGATAGGCTGGTATAATATTTCCAGATGTATAACAAACACTGTATTGAAAGTTCGATTAAAAATCGGTTCACTACAAACAGACAAAAGTTACGAAAATGGCTTGTTCGGTCTGATTTAAACAGCTTTGTTACGACTGAAAGCGTAACAAAAATTGACACGTTCGTCTTAATTTACTGGCTATTTACTTCTTAAGGAATGGGGAGATCGATATTTTCCTCTCCCCGGCCTCTTGCTGGCGAGCCGAGTGGCATAAATTGGTGTTTCACTTTTCGTTACGCTCTCATTTCTTAACGCCTGTCCTACTTTGCTGACCGTTTACTTCTTAAGGAGTGAGACGATTGATATTTTCTTTATTCTCCTCTTACTGAAGAGTCGAGTGGCTTGAACTGGTGTTTCACTTTTCGTTACGCTCCCATTTCTTGACTCCCGTCCTATTTTACTGGCCGTTTACTTCGTAAGGAGTGAGACGATTGGATATTCTCCTCTCCTGACGAGTCGAGTGGCTTGAATTGGTGTTTCACTCTTCGTTACTCTGCCATTTCTTAACGCCCGTCCTATTTTACTGGCTGTTAACTTCAGGGAGTGAGGCGATTGATATTTCCATCTCTCCTGCCTCTCACTGACGCACTGAGTGACGAGTATATGCGTTTCATTTTTTTTTCATTACACTCTTATTTCTTAACATGCGAACTTACACTAACAAGTTTCCCTTCGAAAAAGTCAGGGGGAAATTGCGTTTCGGGTACACGAAAACCTGAAAAAGGCGGGAGTTATTTTTACAAATATTTTTGGCCATCCCGTTTATGTCATGATGAGTGATGAACGTGTAAGTCGCATTAAAAAAGTATGTGGTTTTCTTTTTTTGTTCGCATTTTAACTCTTTTGAGTTTGATATATGTTTTGGTATAATATTAATCCATTCCAGTTCTTTAGTATAGTTCTATATATTGTATAGACACTCAACACAGGGAGTTCTGTGTACGGCTTTTAAGTCTCGACGAATTCTCGTGTATTTTGTTATTCCAATGCATTCAGATAATATTGAAATGCTCATAAATTTCACGTCTTCTATCTAGAGAAGTAAATCCTGTACCTCTGTATATGAAAGAAGAATATATCTTATATAGAATATATATTCAAAAAGACTTCTTTTTAAGTGTTTACACATTTCAGTTATGTATTCTTTTTAACAACGGATCAATGGTCTCCATTGAAATGTACCATACAATCAAGATTGCACAATCCGCTAATGACCTCAGTTGTTGAGTGTCTATAATACACAAGATTGCACAGTCTTCGAGCGTATATGATTTTGTAAGTTTTGTGCGCTAATGTGGTGACTCTTTCAGAAATTCTAATAAAAATAAAACTTCAGAGGTACAAGAAATTCTTAAAAAAAAATTAGAAAATAAAATGTGTAATCTTTATAAGACTGAAAATATCTCTTTGTTTTTCCTAAACAAAGAGGAACTTGACGCTACATTGAAATTACTGCACTGGTTCAAACTTCGCCCTACACAGGGTGATTCAGATATAGAGGCGGAAATAAATTCCACAAATCAAATAGGCTCAAATAATCAATCGACAGGTTCATTTTCGAGAAAAAAATGAGGTTTTATTAGAAAAATTGTATCCGCCACTGGCGAATTAAATTTCATAGTATGCACTCTTCTTTCTTTTAATTTTGCGTTCGTTTCATTTCGTTACGTCTCGTTCTAAAAGCGAAAAATAGAACAACTGGATCACAATTGTAAAACGATCATCCATTAAATGATTAAATCATTACTAATCTTGGTAGCAAGTGTTTCCGGGCTAGGTAGCCGTGGTCCAGTGGATTTTATCCGTACGTTTCGCCCAAAGCTCCGTTGGGCATCTTCAGCGGCGATTGGCAATACGATGTGATCTTGCCGGTCGACTGGTGACTGAGGCACTGTTTGCGGTGTCTGTATTTATAAGGGGTGGCTGGTAGGTATGCGGCATCTGATGATTGGTCGGGGCTGGGTCAGGTAAGCTCTGATTGGCTTGGGCTTTGTGAGACATTGCCGTAGTGCTGGATTCCATGTTTTGTCTATTCTAGTAGTTTTTTCCTTTCTATTGAAGTTATTGTGATGTTTGTAAAATCCACTGGACCACGGCTACCTAGCCCGGAAACACTTGCTACCAAGATGTCTACCGACCGTGAAAGCATGAAACTCCAATTACTAATCTTATTTAACCAGAAAGCATGTTCCCTTTTAATTAAGCAAGTTCAAGGAGCAAGGAGTAAAGTTCTTGTGGCCATTTGATTGAGTTTTTGCAGTCCGTTATCACACAGAACAAATTCGCCACTCCACCGTGACGTTAGATATAGGTGTATCGTTATCGTATCAACCGTACACGGGAGTTAAAACCCTGCAAGGCTCGCCGCCGCCTCCGGTATGTTGGATACCTTTACGAACCCCGGCACTAGAGTCTAGAGATACCTCTTCTCTATATCTGCACACATCACATACATGTGATATGCATTATTTATTCGATACCTCCTGAATGTATAATGTATGTAGTATATCTGTAATTCGCATTGTTCTATTTTGTGTCCGAAAAATGTGGCTCGTTTTTGTTCAAAAATATTCCAAAGAGGCCCCCCCAGGGTGGACATCGGAATATGTGGTTGCTGTCGCAAATTGCATTCCAATGTTCTTTGGGAATTAGCGCTCCAAGGGACCCGAGCTCGTACCATACGGTTTGTGTATGCCGGCTGGCGGATTCTAATACACAAATAGATTATTTGTTGTGTTGAAGACGTTAATGACCTGAGTTGTCGACGCGTCTATAATCTACAATTAATTAATGAATCCAAAGAGGCGTTAATTTTAAGACTTGCAAAAAAACGGAATGCGGCCGTCATTGTTTATTTATATAAACAATGGCGGTTCACTGTAGTCTGCCAAAATTCTGCTTCAGAATAATTAAGGCAACGAATACGAAAGAATTTTTATTCCCTCTTAATTTAAGTCACATCTTAAAGTTCGATTAACTTCGAGGTAGTATATGAACTTTTAAACGAATTTTGTCCCAGACATAGTATTTACTATAATATGAGCCCTCCACGTACAAACAGTAGTTATTTTGTGTGTTTTTCCAAGGTCTGGGTCCTGTGTTTGTCTTTGGTTTCTAATGTTGCGCGGGCCTGTGATTAGAAAAGATGTTGCTTCCTTTATTCCTTGATTATTTAATCCTTATCATGTTGTGTCTGGCACATGAGATTAATTCCTTGAAACAACTTTTTAAAGCCTTCTGAATTATCCTCTCAAACAAACCCTGAATGAGAAAAAAATTGTAAAATTAAAATGCAAAGGGTTTGAGGTTAATTTTTGAAGTGTGATTATACGGTATTATTACAAATGCCATATCTCCAGAATCTAGTCTAAGAACTCGTGAATAATTGAAAAATTAAATTGGGGGAATAATTAGGCAATAGACCCAAATAATCCTGACAATTAACTTCTTACATAAAAGTTCCATAACCTTTGCAACATTTTTTATGAAATCGTAACACTTCTAAATATAATCATATTATTGTAACTGTTTTCTATTTTTCAATTTTAATAGTACAAGTAGCTATAAATATTAATAATGAACGATATTATTTTTGATATTCTGCCCAAAACAATAAATGGACTGTGTTGACAATTTAATAAGCCTGAAAAATCTAAGTACATTTCATCTTCGAGTTTGTTTATGCAAATTATAAAATCTATTTCGTTTTATATGACACGTTTGAATTATTAACTCAGTTCGTACGATGCTGATCAAAATACAAATGTGCTTATGCAGTGATCTGTGATTCTGATCAATCACTTCCTGATCATTGAACACATCAAATGCTCTTCAGATTGGAGATAATATACGGCTGCGATGCCAGTGCATGTATGGTATGAATATGACGACGTTCCAATAATTCCTTTTAAATTCTTTGTAATGATTGCATTCTAAGTTTATCTACGGAAATCTTGCGAGTTCATTTCTAGGTGAATATAATTACGATAGCAGCACGTACTAAAATGATTGCATTGCATATGCCATTTATTCTAATGGGTTTAAAGGACATCATCTGTTCTCACAATACGTGAAAGTTTGTGGGTGATTCAAGTAATTTATCTCACTTCTGAATGAGCGAGAAAGTCGACTCACTTGAAAATGTATGAATATTTTAATTTGGAGATTTGACCAACCTCCACAATCAGTCCACGATCACTCAGGATAGAGTGAAAAGTCAATTGCCGGTTAGCTAGCTCCGTGGCCCTAGGTCGTGGATACAGACTTTGGTTCTGATTCACAAGAAAACCCAAAAGGGCTTGAATATCCAATCCACTGGACATAAATAAGACACGTTTACAAAAAAAATGTCCAAAAATTGGGCTTAGAAATCCCGACTTAAGATCTTTATACCACTTCTGCAAGATGAAATTTCTCGCAAACTGAATCCGAAACGCGAAATATTTCACTCCAGAAGTTAACGAAAGGAAGGAGGACAGATAGATTGATTGTAGATTACAGACGCTTGAAAGCTAAGGTTATAAGCGACTTTCAAAGGAAGGAAGAAGATTTCAAGTCGCTAATTATGATCTTTGTGTCTTCAAAAAGATTGTAAAGATATATAAAAATGAGTCTGTTGAAAATAAGGGTTGTCGAAAGAACGGACCATCATATTTTCTATTGTTTTGATTTATTTTTAACTGCCGCTTAATAAATTATTGCGTTCAAAATTTGTGATTGAAGAATTTCCTGTTGCTTGTTTATTTTTCAAGTTTCAACTTCACCAAACTAGAAAGGCAACCAAACAAAACTTAAATAACATCAGTGTCAAAACATAATAATTTTTCATTGAACGTTGGTAATATAATTCGTCTATTTTTAACTTCTTGTTATGAATTCCTTCTCTTGTAAAGTATGAATATTATTCATTATTTAAAAACGCGTGGTTGTATATTTATATTAAAGGCAGGGTTCTTAATGCAGATTATCTGAGAGAAGAGTCATTGACGGTGGTTTATATTATAATATTATGTATTACAGGGGTTCTGTCGGGTCTATTTATGCCAACCGTCGCGAATTTCTCCATCCTTGCTGTTTTTTAAATTGGCTATGTTGACATCACACAATGTTTCAAGATTGCCACAGACATGGGAAAGCTGGATATGTCAGGGTAGCGACAGAACTGCAAGACCTGGATATCAGGAAATATTAAAAATAGGTACTAGATACTCTTTAAGAGTGGCAACAGTCCTATGGTCACCTTGGAAAAGTTAGTATTTTTAATATTCCTTGGCATAGCCAAGTCTTCCAGTTCTGTTTACACCCTGAAAGAGTGAATGTCAGGGAATATTAAAAATACTAACTTCTTCAGTGTGGCCACAGTAGATACTGAGAAATCTTGATATGTCAGGGAATAAAAATACTAACACACTGTTTCATGGGTGACAACGGACCTGGGAAACCTTGAAATATCAGAGAATATTATTCAGTCAGGGAAAAATGTCAAAACTAAATTACAGTTTCCTTTACTATTGTTTATTTTAGTAGGTATTGATGATTATTATTTAAGAAAACCTTAACAAGGTGTCCGATACGGGAATTACCGTTCCTCAGCGAGAAAAAGTAGGAGGAAGTCCTGTATCGTATCTGCCCCTGCTGGGATTCGATCCTAGTATCGTCTGAAATCGAGTCCAGTGTCTCACAACTCGTTCAGTACATAAAATAAACTAGTAATAATTAATAATAATAATAATAATAATAAATTCCTTTATTAGGGTTCGGACAAGCCAAAGTGGCTATCTCGTCCGCCCTCTACAAACAAATGACAATAATAAAAAAATAATACAAGTATACAGATAGCGATTAATATAATAAAAAATATCATTTTAAAAAACATTTTAAAATATTAGCTTAAAACTTTTTAAAATTAACATATTAAAAACACCAATACGGATAAAACAACATATTAAAATAGTACTCAGTAAAAATGACAGTAGAACATAATAAACTCTTTCAACCTGTACGAGACAGAATATACTTCTTGCATTCTCTTTTGAATGCACTGGTGCTATACACCAAACGTGCATTCACAGGTAACTCGTTCCACAAACGTGGCCCAGTGATAAAAAACGAGGTAGCTCCTATAGCTGTTTTACATAACGGTATCTCTAAGTCAATATGTATTGGTGATTATTATTTAAGAAAACCTTAACAAGGTGTCCGATACGGGAATTACCGTTCCTCAGTGAGAAGTCGTAGGAAGAAGTCCTGTATCGTATCTGCCCCTTCTGGGATTCGATCCTAGTATCGTCTGAAACCGAGTCCAGTGTCTCACAACTCGTTCAGTACATAAAATAAACTAGTAATAATTGGTATCAATAAATATGACATCTCCCTTCTTATATAAAAGGTTACATTGTCTTTCATGTCACTTTATTATTATTTATTTTTCACTAGAGTCTCACCACTGCACAACTCACTCAATTCTAAGCCATGTAAGATAATAAAATATGTTGATACGAATAAATATGACATCTTCCTACTTATTTAAAAGGCTATATTATTAATTCATGATAGTATTTATTTTACACGTGTTGTTGAGGAAAACCAATTTCTCCGTAACAATATGGGGTCGGTTTAACCAAATTGCTATATATAAGACTTTAGGTAGTAAGTTCCAAACAATTTTCGTTGGCAAATTCGACGCTGCTCAACTATAAATTATGCCTGAGAATAGGGAAAGTAAGGCAGAAGGGAACGAAAGGACGATAGATATTTTGTATACGAGCCATCTTGAATATAATATTCTCTTCTGCGCAGGAGTTACAGATTGTTCAAATAACAACTGCAACCCCTTTTCGAACTGATTACATTTGAGTAGGATGTATTGTGAAAACATACAAATTCTCTATATGTGTAACGGTATATAGTCGTCCATATTATTCGATATTTTTACTTTATCTCAATGTAAATATTTGCGAGAGATCTTTGTTTAAATAGAAATAATAGATACTTATATGTTTAAATAAGCTTTATTGCGCCTAAATTACAAGCCGAATGGCGGTTGTTTTTTACTTTATCATTGTTAGGGTTCCGTATCTCTGAACGGAACCCAATAATTACTGAGCCTGCGATGTCCGTACGTCTGTCTGTCACAAGGCTCTATCTCACAAACGGTAACAGGTAGCTAGTTGAAATTTTCACAGATTGTGTGTTGTTGTGGCATGAATCCTGGAAAATAATAAAAATCAAAAAGTTAAATCCCTAGGAGGCTCCCCATACATGGATATATATACTCGTAATACTTGTATCTGTGTTGTTTTCTCTAGAATTGAACGGTTATACTACTCAAGTATACCTTATTTCTGCTGTACTACTGCCGTAAGTCTTAGTAGCGCAATGGCTAAGGCGTTCGCATGTCATCCAGAAAACCTGGGTTCAATTCCTACTGGCGACACGTGTTTTTTTTTTTTTTTTTTTTTTGTTTCTTTTTATAATGAAAATATTTTGGAATTTTTAGAATAAGAAATTTAATTTAAAAAAAATAAATTAAATTTAATGAAGTGTATTTTAATTTATACCTTTCTTAGTTGTACGGAACTCTCTTGCGCGCGAGTCGAATTCGCACTTGACCGGGTGTATTGTTTTCGATAGTTATAATTTCTCTAATTATTCCCATGCAAACTGTACGCTCAGATGTGCGTGATTTTAGTTACACTTCGATCTTTTGTCATCGCGACAGGAAAAAGTTTAAATTTCCAAATTCACCGTAATAAAAAAAATATATTTCAGTTTGTTGTGCAATTATTGTTCGTAACGCAATGTTCTTCTTTTTTCGTACACCCGGTATAAGTTTTATATGTGTACGTTATGCAGCTCTAACTCCGGAAAACACGAGCTGTGTCAATGTTGACACTTTTTCTTTTGCGCAGTGCTTATGTTTTTGATCCTAGCACATCAGACTGCGGTATAGAGCTCTCTTGTTTTTATCAGCGGCTACTCGTCTCGGGGATACCGGGATCAATTTACACTTAATAAATTATAATTTAAAAAAACTATAAAACACGCTTTAATGAACTAAAAAGTAAAAAATAATTAATTTTATTGTAAAAAAGCGTGGGGTGCTTTGTATCATATTTTCATACTACCCCACGCTTTTTTACAATAAAATTAATTAATTTTTACTTTTTAGTTCACTAAAGCGTGTTTTTTAGTTTTTTTAAATTATAATTTATTTTTGCTTTTTAGTCCTGGGGATCCTGGTCAGGATAATGGGACAAACTTATGGAATTATTGTATTGTAATCGGTCCTTGATAAGTGTGCAAAGTTTCAGTTCAATCTGAAGTTTTTTGCTTTTTTTTTTTTTAGTCCTGGAGATCCTGGTCAGGATAATGGGACAAACTTATGGAATTATTGTATTGTCGTCGGTCCTTGATAAGTGTGCAAAGTTTAAACTAAATCTGACCGTTCAAAGTTGGTCAAAATCAAGTTCAAAGAAGTCGGTTACAAACTGACAAACAAGCATACAAGCAAGCACACAAGCAAGCAAGCACACAAGCAAGCAAGCCCGCAAGCAAGCATACAGGTGAAGCTAATATAAGCGTGTTATAAAGGCATGTGTGTGTTTTACACACTGCGGAAGTTATACTCCATAACATTACTTCGCGACTGGTACTAATGGATCGAGATTCGAAGTACAAAGTATTCTCGGTGTGATATCTAACGGATTTTTTTTTAAGTTCTTAGTTCAACAACTACCTGCAAGGTGGCGCGCGCATCGTTTAACGCTTTGCGTAAACTCGCCCGGAGTCGCATAAAGCAGTATAACTTCTTAAAACATAACCTATAATTCGAAAACACACGTGTGTGTATATATACTATATATCAGTGTCGGGACTTGAAATCTCGCACTGCCAAAGGGAGAGATTTATTATGATAGGGTAATCCCCTGATTACGTCTGTTGACTCGTCTACTGATACATAGGGAGCAACAACATAAAAATCGTAAATATTATCGATACAAAGCACACAGCGAACATGATCCTATTTCGATTAGAAATTTTTTCATCAAATAAGGACTGGGAAAAAATATCAGATCAATTTTAGAATTTCTACAATCCCACTAAATCGTAAATGCACCAGATTTAGTAGAAATTCTACTAACTTGGTAACCTTGCTTACCTTTGTTTTCATTGTAAACGGCACGCCACTGTTTTCTTATGTATTGTTCTCTACTAGCCCCTTCTTGTTTTTGGTCAATATTAAAAGGGATTTTACTTTGAAAAACCTGCAGTAGTTGAGTTTTTCTTTACATTTTTTTATGTTTCAAGTTCAGTTTTTATTACTAGGCTTATTTTTGTGACATCATTCGCATAAAATTTGCCTTTTTTATTTTTATTTATTTTTTATATTTTTTTTCGGCGATGTTAGAGTAATGTGTTTATTTTATTTAAATATGATTTTAGGTTGTTTTTATGTGAACGATATAGAAATACAGATAAGTTAAATTTAAAGGTGTTGTAAAAACTATCCCAAATTTCACACAAAAACGAATTGAATGAGCCATTTTCTTGAGAGTAGTTCTTTCAATTATTCACAAGAGCCGCACTTGCGGTAGGTACAAACATTATTTATTCCTCATTAATGTCGTGTCATTTTGGTGGTAGAACTTAATTATTAAATTAATTAAATATTTAAGTTATACCACTAAAATGACACGACATTAATGAGGAATAAATAATGTTTGTACCTACCACAAATGCTCTCATGGATAATTGAAAGAACTACTCTCAGAAAAATTACTCATTGAAACGATATAGCAGATTGTATATCTAGTGACATAGTGAGGTATATTATTGACGATTAGTACTAGTGCGAGCGATTAAGCGAATTTTACACAAGCTCAATATCTTTAATTTTTTGTAAATTATAGACGCGTCGACAACTTAGGTCATTAGCGTCTAGCGCAATATCATTACGCACGAGATATATTATAATATATGGTACCTATTTTTTGCCCTATCCACTATAAAATAGCTGCTTTTCCCTTCGTTTTCAGTAATAAACAAATATTTTTTTTATATTACGTGATATTTTTCAATTTACTTGAATTAAGTTGCAATTAAAACAGTGTTTTTTTATATATCAGTAATCGAAAAAGAAATAAAAAACAGACGTGAACTGTCTGGTCGTATCGCTAGAACAGTGAAAAACATATTTTTTATATCTTGTTTTTCAGAGAAGGCGATATTTGCCAGACGTATTTGCCTTGTTTATTTACTTCTTGTTGCGTATATAATTATTCGTATAATGTAACTGTGTTTACAGTTTGTCTTTGTATAACTATACGCTGAAATTTCAATTTTCTTCAGCTTGAATTTTGTTTTTCTTTCGTTAACTAGATGTTTTCTGTAAGGAATTATCTTTGTATACGGAATACTCGTTTCCTACCCTCAATTTTGCAAAGGCAACAACGGTATAGAATCACTTGAGTCTGGGTACCCCACAGACATGAAAAATTAGAAATCAAATTTCTTGTAATTCATGAAAAGCTTGTGAAAGTCTTGACATTTTTAATGTCATGGAAATCTTGTAAAAGTGGTGGCATTTTTAGTAGATCTTAAGAAATCAGGAAATTTCTAATCCCATGGAATTTTTAATAAATAAGTTATGGAAAGGTTAGAAAACTAAGTCATTGATTTCTTTCCCAAATATTATGTGTGGCCGCCCTTTTGGATGACATATCAATCTTCCACAGAAGGAAGCAGTGTGTTTTGATCTTTTATCGTCAAAACAACTATATTTTTTATAAGTTGCACCGCACAGATTCCAGCTAATCTGGTACGCTCTCATCCCACCTGTACTGAAGTATGACAAAGAGGAGAAACAAGTGGAAAAAAGAAAACATTTGTATCGATTTTACATTAAATCACTATATAGACTAGACCATTTCTCTTTCAGACAGCCGCCTATTCTTAAATTCATATGTCTTTTTGCGTCCGCGTCATTATAAAGCTTTTTTCAGCTATGTACTTAACCTTTACGTAATCAAAAAAATAAATTATGCATTTTACGGATGCTTTCTTACAAAAAGTGTATTTGTACATTTAGAAAGCTTTCAATAGTAGGGTAAATGCGGGAGAGATGCCGCGGTAGGAGAGACGCCGCATGGCTATTAACTTACCTATTTACCATTAATGGATGGTGCTACAAGTAGGTACGTATGTTCGTTCATCTTATCACAAGATAAGATGGACGAACATACGTACTTGTAGCACCATCCATTAATGGTAAATAGGTAAGTTAATAGCCATGCGGCGTCTCTCCTGCCGCGGCATCTCTCCCGCATTTACCCTATACATTCAACATTGCGTTACTATAGGGCAGAAAGTTGCCGTTTGCGACGAACTGTAGAGTTTGTCACCGAGCGAAGCGAGGGCTGCAATCTCCCGAGTCACAATCATCAATTTCGCGCGAGTAGTGTAGTACTTTTTGTATACCTAATAAGTGCGTTGAATTAAGAACTAAATACTTAGAAAAACGCCGCAAATGGATATTGTAGGCTAGACGAACTGTCAGATATAGTTTACAATCATCGCGTAGGACCGCGCCACTTTCGCTTACTTTCGACCCGAAAAGAATTTCCCAAGGGACGAAAACACTTGACTTCTGATCTACGCATGCGCGACTTTATTTCACGTCATTTACATGAAAAAGTCAACTTTCATCCCCCCGATATGCACGTATTATAAAAAAATTTTTTTTTTCAATTTTATATGTTCTAATGAAAATGTTTTCTTTGTTTTAGGTAAGCTGATTTTTGGATTCAACCTTTACTGTTCTGTTCTTCCAGTTAAGATAATTTTTTCGGTAAGAATTTGAAAGTTTTTTCTTATATACCTATAGGTCTGTTTTTTGCACATACCGCTAGACTACTAGCGGATGTGCTCTATTTTAAGTATATAAACACAACCATAGGCAAGTTTTTTATTTCAGTAATTTTCGAACATTCAAGGACAGTTAATAAATAAATAATTATTCTGTATGACTATTTTTAAAAACAGATTAAAAAATAACAGTGGTTTAAAAAATTATAATTAATTATTGTTGATTTAAATTTTTCATCACTTTGAGTTTCGTCTATGTCAAAATATTTCACCCTTTGCAGACATCCTCTACTATAAATAAAATTAAATTCAAGGCGCGAATATAATTAACAAACATCTATACATCATATTATATAATAAGTGTTAACATTTAGACTGAGAAATCACTTGAATCTCTCTGTCTACAATAGGAGTAGGCAACCTTTTTAAAAGTCGGGCCAAATAAAGTGTCAAAGATTTATAATCAAATTGTGTTAGTATTGTTAACACTATAGTGAAAATCCGATCAAAATCGGCTCAGTAGTTTTAGAATTAATCCGTGACCCGGAACAAACTAGCAGACAAACAAAATTTATATAAATGTCTAGAAAATAACTAGAATTCAATCTCGTTTTCCTATAAAGTTTATAGGATAACTAGATATAGATAGAAATTTCGATATAGGTATAGATGTACAGTTTATAGTATATAAACTGTACTTGTTATCCTTAGATGTACAGTTTATAGTATAAACTGTACTTCTAAGTCGAAATTTTGTTAGAATCTTACACTTACAAAATTACGACCGCGGGCCGGATCATTCCGGATGACAATCGTTTGCGCACCGAAGCTCAGTGGCGGCGCTAGGGTGGGTCAGACTTGGGCATGGTGTTCTGAAGGTGGGCCAATAACATTTGTTCCCAAAATTTCAGTACTCGTCAAAATTTTAACCCAGATCACTTGCTATAGAATTTACAAGAAAAATTGTTGAAATGTCGAGGGTTAAAAACGTATTAAAAAGATAAACTAGAGATTGGGGATTAATCATTATTCCAGGGTGGACCAAGACAGTTTAAGGTGGGCCATGACCCACCCTCTAACGCCGCCACTGCTGAAGCTGACCCGCAGATCGCATGTTATCCACACCTAGTCTACACTCTACAGCAAACAGAATACATAAAGGGTACATCTGCTTTGAACGCGGACTTTTAACACGCTGTTTGAATTATTATTTATTAGTAAGCTATTAGTATTCAGTTTTTCATTAATCATTTGCTTCTTAGATGTTGGCATCTTGCACTTCACTTCGTTTTAGAGAGCGAATCTTAACTTTTATCTTATCAACGGTTACGTTGATCTTGATTTTTAAATTTAATTATTTTCTCATCAAACATTTAGTCGAATTTCTTTGTGAATTTTCTTGAGCTACTTTAACTTAGTCGGTTTGAAAATAACCGTCCTTGTTCATTGAATTAGGACCGCATTTATAATCAAATAGCTTCGACCGGGTGCTACGAATCTATAATTTATTATCCCCCCTTCCGAGAGAAATCCCCCCCCCCTGCAAAACGAAGTCGGGCTGGTGGTGTTTATAATATACCTATTAATAGGATTCCGCCAATACGCTAAAATGCAAAAGAATGGCAGAGTTACGTTTTATTACTATTCCACAGGACCCCCCTCTCCGCGAGAAATTCCCCCCTGCGAAGCGAAGTCGGGCTAGTGGTGTTTACAATATTGATAGGATTTCGTCAATAAGCTAAAATGCAGAAATTTATTGCAGAGTTACGTAACACGTTTCATTACTATCCCATAGGAACTATACATTTTTCCAAAATGAAAAGTGCCCTATGTGCTATTCCAGGACCTAAAGTATCTATATACCAAATTTCATGAAAATCCGTTCAGCCGTTACGGAGCTGAGTGATAAACATACACACGCACACACAGACACAAACTTTCGCATTTATAATATTATTAAGGGAAATAATAGGCAGTGAGTCAATGAAACAATGTAAAGCATCGCGACCCATGTGTAAAAATTGTGCTTATAATAATACATTGTGATGTTTTGACTCGTATGATTTTTAAACTCGCTAACGCTCGTTTGACATAATATCACACTTCATACAATCTACTATTAGCTTTTTGTAAATGCTGCAAGCGTAAAACATGAAAAGTGCATTTCAAATTTTAACAAAATATTATGAATATCCGGAGTGTAGTTATCCGGAAATTCCCGCAGGCTATGAAATGTTGATATCAAATTATTTGGTTAGCATATAAAATATACTAGCAAAAATTTAATTAAAACATGCAATTATCTGCCTCGATGACAGAAATAATTTCAAGTTATTTAAATTTTCACGATGGTCTTACGTAAAAATGTGTAAATTCATTTTTATAATTTAAATAACGTCGCTGGAAACGACACACAATTAACTGACTAAATTAACAAAATCAAATCTGTACACAGGAATGCGAAGAATTATGAAACGAGTTTTTCAAAATTGCTTTTTTAACACATCAGTCGGTTAAATATTACACGTCAAAACAATTTTATTTTTAAAATTTGTGTTACGGTAATCAACTTTTAAATAACATTTAAACATTTCGGGTGTTTTCTGATTTTTTTATCTCCCGTCAAGGTGTTACATGATAAAAATATATTGAAAAAACCCGCTAGGAAGCGAAATTACAGACAGGGGTCTAGTTACAGTTGTGTTTATTTGTATTGATCTGAAAAATAATGTAAGCGTTAGAATTTTTATATAATGTCGAGTTCGTTTTTTTTCGTTTTTTGCGTAGAGAAAAAAGAAGTGCTATTTGTTATTAATATGTTTGTTTACATTATAAAAGAGGCATGTTTATAAACGTATAATATTTATAGATGCATAACGTACGTCACTGGCAAGCACGTTGTCTCCCACGTTGATATAAAAAAGAAAATAAAGTATTTAATTTCATCGAAACCGATCTTAAGCAAGAATGCACAATTATTTATCGTCGTTGATTTTAAAATACCTCCGGTATTTTTATGCTCTCCTAATAATCAGAAGAACATAAATGTAATGTTATCGCTCTAAGGGACTTAATTGCAAAAAAAAAGATATCAGGAGAAAAATGTAATTGTTGATCTCCGGATACTTTTTATTTTGCATCACTCTAAAAGGGTCGTACATAAACCACTTGTCGCTCTCGAGGGGCCACCAAAGTATATATTGCGTCACAAAGCGGGAGGGTTATTGTTACTTTACATTATCAAAGTAATAATATTACCAAAAATTTGAATAAACGTATTAGGTAGGTAGGTATATACAAAAATTCTCTGAAATTCATATTTTTATTGTGAAAATTTACGTAACCTTTGAGAAGAGGGAGAGAGGGGTCAAGTTAAATGTTTATATGGTGTTACATGGAAAGGGGTGGTAGAAACTAGTGATGTGCCGGATCGTTAAAAATGTATATCCGCGGATACGGATCTGAATACGGATATTTGGTCTCAAGATCCGCCAATACGGATACGGATACGGATCTTAACTGTCTTAGAGTACGCGGCGGTAAATACTAAATATTGCACATCGACCTTTGGAAAGAGACTATCTGTTATGGGAAAAAGTTATTGACCACGATATTAAAAAATAAAAAATAATCTGAATGGAATTTAACTGTTTTTCATTATTACCTAATCACCTATATATGTATATAAAATTTTATCTATGAATTGAAAATTGATAAGGTAAAAGATCCGCCAAAAAACTAACGGATACGAATACGGATACGGATCTTTCTTTTCCCTCGGATATCCGCGGATACGGATACGGATATCCGGCACATCACTAGTAGAAACGTATAAGAACCATAGAGATATCATAATAGAGTATGGGAGTCATAGGCACAACTACGTAAGAGAGTGTCGAGTTGGAAAAGATCTGAGACATATAAACGAACCGGTTCTTAATTTACATCTAACCATGGTTATGATGTATTAAGATATAGGAACCGTTCTATTCTCCATTTCTATCTTTTGCACCTACGATTTTTTGGGTGACTTCCCTCCTTTATCTATGATATTTCTATGAATAAAATACGCATTGCCGGATTTTGGCCAAGGCCCACCAAGCCCGGACTTAGGACGGTAAATTTTTAGAATTTTGAAAGAAAATACTAAACATCAAAATTGTGTCAAATTTTTAAAAGAAGGAGAACTGAAGCGGAAAAATGTTAGGGCTTGGAGCGGTGCCAACGTTAAATCCGGCCCTCAGAACACGCTATGTGGACATCGGACGACCAATTCTAGATTCAAGACCCTCTGGTACTTAAAGGTACGTGCAGTATGGAGCTGGGATTCTAGATGGTAGCGTAGATCATAGCAGGGCTTGCTTAAATTAATGCATTGTTATATATGCGAGCGTACACAACGAATCAGTGAGTGTAGCAGGTATAAGCGCTGTTACAAGAGCTGCTAAATACAAGAATGTATCTCATCATTCTTTCAGCGCGCTGACTACTACAATCAACGAGTGACAACTGTCAAATGGCCGTTACAAGTTTCGCAATGGGTGTGTGACTAGTTTAATAAATGCTAGTTTTTATTTAATTTTTTTTGAATTTTTTCTAAGACGTATTTTGAAGTGTTAGGTTTCATACGTAAATATTCAAAAAAACCGGTTTGGGTAAAATTTTAATTCTTGGTATAAATGATGAAATTCGCCATGTTTAGATCGTTTTCTATTAATAGGGTGGACATGATAGCTCCTACCCAAATTTGTATTTAAAATATACCACTTTGTAGCAGAAGAGAACACAAATATTCGTCTTCGCTATCTGACATTTCAAACGCGATTTAAGCTAGTATCAAAGCTTCGTTGTGCAAACCTATAAGCGCTTGTAATTTCAGCCACCATTTACCATACATGCTACCATCTAGAATCCCAACTGCGTACTGCACGTACCTTAAGAAGTGTATGGCTTTTATAGCTAAGGATTCTAAAAAAAAATCGTTGAGCAATTCGTTGAAAAAAATGTCATTTAAATTTTTTTCTGGTATTTCCGGACCAAATTTGCAGTATTTCAAATAATTTACGATACATTTGTGTTTCAAAATATCCCGTAATTTAAATTTAAAACGTAATGTAAATATACCGATAAATGTTTTTCAAACGAACAAAATTTTTGTTTACATAAATTTTAATTTATTTTAAACCGAATACAGTTATATTTACTTTTCTCTTGTTTCCATTTAAAAGTTTCTGAATTTTAATCTTGAATTTGTGACTGTATTCAAAATAGTAATATATATTCATGATTTTTACTGAAATTGCAATTTAAAAAAAAAAAATAATATTGAAATTATTTGCGTCAATTCTGCTGAATTCAATAAATATTTTTACATTTTTATCTTTATTTCTATACATCTAAATGCGTCGTTTTGATTTCTTTGACATTGTAAAGTAATAATAAAAAAACTCGGGTCGCAGTGCCAAAACCCTGCCGACAATATAGTGTATTTGCTAATACAGGCATTGTGGCATTATTATGTAAACTTAAGTTTGTTTTTTGACAAAATAAAAAATTTAACCCCTTAATACAGCCCTTAAAATAATTAAATTTTTCTAAATTTCAATATTAGACATGGATTTCATCAATACACCCAATTAAATACACCCTTCCATATCTAAGTAAATCCGTATCAACAAACTAGTGTTTTCATAAAATTTGAAAGTCCGGTCCTGTCGGGCCGATTTTATTAAAATTTTAGCAGCACATTTTAATCTTTACTAAAGAGTTAAATTTCAATTTTGAAACGATTCTGACAAATTTTTCGGTATTTTTGGGCCCAAAAACTTTTTGGAACCCCTAAATACAACCCTGAAAATGGTCCGATCGGGCCCATTTTAAATAGGCTTCTTGCGGTGATGGGTTCCAATGTGTGTACCAAATTTCGTTTCAATCGATTAAGTCTGTCGAGAGTTATCGTGTACACACATATATATATAAATATATAAATATATAAATATATATATATATATATATATATATACATACATATATATATAAACATTTTTAAAAATGGTGCCAAAGTGTTCAGGAGGCTATGAAACGTCGAGAAATTTTGGTCCGACCCCTAGGTCCCACCATCCGACCGACGCCAATAGTGTATGTGCCATATGGCAAATACACTAATAAATTTATTGATCAACAAAATCAATAGGGTAAACGAGTTCAGCAAAAATGCTATGAAATAAATAACTTAGTAATGATCTACAGACTAGTAGTTCCTGAGATTAGCGCCTTCAAACAAAAAAAGAGTTTATTTTTTTTTTGTTTTTCTAAGTTCTTTAGAGTCGGTAAAAATCGGAACAAAAACATATTTAACTAATTTTGAAGTAAATTTTGTGCCCTTTAATTTTGAATAGAGCCATTTTTTCGATAGAACCAGCCGTTTTTATGTTATAAGCAAAAAACCGAAAAAAGTGCAAAAAAATCATGGTTTTTAGCCCACCAAAACTCCCCCGCCCTGTTTTAGAGGTCGCAAACTTAGATTTGACATCTCCTAAACATGCTTGAGCACACAAAAAAATAAAATCATTTGCTGCACAAAACGCAAGGCGGACCTACCTTTTTAAGCTCTCGTGACTGGACTACATTGAGCATTTTCAATTTTAATATAGGTATAATCACATACAGGTACTTTTAGTCTGGAAAAATTCCGCAGATCATCTGAGGCCAAAATGATGTGAAGATACAAAATATTAAAAATAACCACAAAACGCTATAACGTCTAACAATTTTCGACGTCCGTTTCGCCAACCATGTTGGCATCATCAGTGATGATGCCAACACGGTTGACGAGACAATTTTGACACCAAATGTATTATCAAAATTTTACAAAATATAAATAACCGTAAAACACTAACAATATTAGTAAAAAAAACTTTTTAGAGACAAGCTTTTATTGAAATGTATACTAAAAAGGAAAACATAATATTTCATAATTTTGGTTCATAATTATTATAAAAGCGGGGATTGTAGTCTCTATGATAGTTTATTAGTCGCAACCCCCGTTTTTATAATAATTGTGAACCAAAATTATTAAATATTATTTTTTTTCTTTTTAGTACATTTCAATAAAAACTTGTCTCTAAAAAGTTTTTTTTACTAATATTTTATTTTGTCCATTTTAGTCATTCAAAATTTTACCTCCCTTTGACACCCGTAGGGGTTGAATTTCGAAAAATCCTTTCTTAGTGGATGCTTACGTCAGAAAAGGAACCAACTGTCCAAATTTCAAGTTTCTAGCTTCAGCGATTTGGCCTGGTCGTTGATTAGTCAAGAAAACCCTACATCCCCGTTTGAACCCCTTAGGGGTTGAATTTATTTCTGAAAACGATTTATTAATGTATTGTCATCGGGAATACATATGCGTACAAAATTTCAAACCGATCGGATACGTGGAAATCGTTCAAAATTGACTTGCAAGATTTGACCTAAACAAAAACTGCACAAACAAACAAACACACACAAACTAGCATACATTGCAAGTTAAATAAAAGCTTGTAAAAACGTTTAACAATCCATCATCATATCATCAACATGGTTGACGAAACGTACGTCAACAATTGTTAAAGGTTTTGATGTTTTGTGATTATTTTTAATATTTTGTTGTAAAATGCAGTCGATAATAAATTTGTTGCCAAAATTGTTTTCATCTTAAACGGATTGAAACAGATGTATGATGCCACTACAAGAGTTAGACCCGGTATCATAATTTGCATTTATAAGAAGTTGGTACGCTGGATGTGTTGTGTGCACTGGCAGTAGTCGATTATGCTGATATTTTCCAGATGTTAACCGTTCGTCTTCGTTCTTTGGTTCTTTATACAGTGACTACCGACAGCACTGTACATTCTAGAAGAAAAGAAAAGTGCCTCGGCTCGGCTAACTTGTTCTATCAAAATCGATTGTTTGTGATAAGGTTTCTTATCTCTTCACTTTTCGACATTTTTACTTGCATAATACGAAAACATCCTTTAGATATAGATTTTTTCGTAATTTTTTAGCAGTGGCGGCGCTAGGATTTTTTATTAGGGTGGGCCAGTGTTGGGCATGGTGATCTGAAAGTGGGTCAATAACATCCCCAAAATTTCAGTGCTCCGTAAAATTTTAACCCAAGTTACTTGCTATAGAATTTATTGGAAAATTTGCGGAAATTTCGGTTAAAAGCGTATTTAAAAAATTAGATATAATATTGGATATTAATTACACATAATTATGCACAAAAAGACTGTATATATTTGAATAAATCTGTAAGGTTCAAATGTGTTATTATTCAGTTTATAATTCGTGAGTTGACTGATGATTTATATATGTTTCTATTATTTAATTTTTAAAATAATTTAACCTAGATTTGGGATAATGCCAGGGTGGGCCATGGCCCACCCTCTCGGCGCCGCCACTGTTTTTAGAAGCTCTCGTAAGATTTTATTTTCAAATTGAGACAAATACTATTTTCAGTAAGAAAACGTCTGTGTATCTCATTTAAAGTTATAAGATATTAAAAAAACAAAACAGTGAGTCACCGGTACTCTCAAGATAATGAAAGTTCAGATTCAAATACAGTTGCAGCTAGGTATAACCTCAATTTTTTTGACAGCTGTTAGAGACGTATAAATAAAATTGTGGTTATTAAAATCAGCCCATTTTTTTCTACAAACACATTCAATTTGTGAAAGTCTTCAGGGATTTTTTATTGAATAGGTAATTGCGTTGTTCAAAAGAGCTTTGTCTATATTGTTTTAATTTGTTATATTGTCCTTTTTTGTGTGAGAGAATAAAAATAGAATTTTGGCATGTGATTGCAGTGCAATTAGCAGAACCCATAACAAAACTCATGCCTATTTTTTTTATCATTTTTTCAACCCAGTCCATGATATTCCGGTTTCCCTTCTATAATGTACCAGTACCTAATTAACTAAAACACTACATATAAAACTAAGAATACATTAAAAAATAGATTAACAAATTGTTTTCGTCTGTAATATGACTGTGAACTTAATAATGGAATGAATAAGAGCTACTCAATTTTAGTCCATCAGTTGTAGAAGCATTCTAAAGGGACGACAGGAACACGGGGCGTTCTGCCCCCGCACATGATTGATAACTTTCCGCACGGCCCGCGCCATCATAAATCAACGGGCCAACCAACTTTTGTGTTGTGCTGCTGCAGTTTTAGGAACTTTTCTCGGTTCACTTCTCACTTTTCTCTCTATTGTATAGTTTAATAATATTGTTCAGATGCTATATTTCTCTTGTGAATTTGATCTCTCTCCCTCTTTCTCTATATGTCTCCCTCTATGTACTAATTTATATCGCTATACAGAATAATAAATTCAATTCCCTGTCAATTTTGTAACTTTCATCAAAATATATTATATATGTAGGCTGCGTTCTTCAGAAAATGCTAACTGAATTTTGCATTCTCAGAGTTTCGTCATATTCATTGGGTATTTTTTAAATTGTAAATAGCATTAATCAGGACGGATGTTCCACTAGGCTGTATACTCTAGCAAGTCAGTCCAAAGAAAGAGGATAAAATCAAAAAGTGTCTGTAAATTTTGTGTTAATATTTTAGATATGGAATAAGTTGGCAATAACATTTTAACCTAGTAAGATTTCTATGATAGTTAATAACATTTTTGGGTTTTTAAACAATCAAACCTAGAAATCCACTTGTTTGCGAATTCTCCCCCTTGGTAACAAAACAATATTGATGAAACTGAAATTAATTGTTCGCATGTACTGACTGAAATGAGGATACCCTGAGATGAGTCCCTTCAAATTATTAGTGCCTATTTTTACTCCGAGATTGTCTATGTGCATTACTTGAGTACCTTAAGATAGGGCACTCTAAAGTTAAAAATCACCCGATGTAGTCTTTAAATATTCCACATTCCCAAACGCAATCCTTCGAATATCTTTAAATTGACTAAGCTTCAAGAAATAACCTATTCTATGAAAGTTATTAACATTTTTGGGTTTTTAAACAATCAAGCCTAGAAATCCACTTTTTTGCGAATTCTCTCCCTTGGCAACAAAACAATATTGATGAAACTGAAATTAATTGTTCGCATGTACTGACTGAAATGAGGATACCCTGAGATGAGTCCCTTCAAATTATTAGTGCCTATTTTTACTCCGAGATTGTCTATGTGCATTACTTGAGTACCTTAAGATAGGGCACTCTAAAGTTAAAAATCACCCGATGTAGTCTTTAAATATTCCACATTCCCAAACGCAATCCTTCGAATATCTTTAAATTGACTAAGCTTCAAGAAATAACCTATTCTATGAAAGTTATTAACATTTTTGGGTTTTTAAACAATCAAGCCTAGAAATCCACTTTTTTGCGAATTCTCTCCCTTGGCAACAAAACAATATTGATGAAACTGAAATTAATTGTTCGCATGTACTGACTGAAATGAGGATACCCTGAGATGAGTCCCTTCAAATTATTAGTGCCTATTTTTACTCCGAGATTGTCTATGTGCATTACTTGAGTACCTTAAGATAGGGCACTCTAAAGTTAAAAATCATCCGTAGAGTCTTTAAATATTCCACATTCCCAAACGCAATCCTTCGAATATCTTTAAACTGACTAAGCTTCAAGAAATAGAGGAGTTATTATTATGGCTGACGCGAATATGTTACTCGCACCGTTTCCTTATGCCTTTCGATATAATGATTGATTGCAAAACCCGTCCACCCACCCAAACGCACGATTGAGCCACCTTCGAAATTCGCCTTCATCGCTTTATAGCTGACGCGATATTATATATGTCTAATATAGGCTTGTTCAAGTCAAACAAGGTCTTTAAGCAAAAATGATTTCGTCGATGTGTTTATACGATAGAAGAACAATCGATGGTATTCTTTTGAACCCTTCTTAAATCCGTTTTCTTCTAACGTCTCTTTAAGTGGAAGCGCTCAGATCAAGACCAATATAATATAATAATATTAAAGTTTCTTCTGTGTTCTTACTTCTTCTTTCTTAAGGGTCCCGCCTTGTAGCACCTCTTTCATGTGGTTCAAGAATTTACATATATACTGTCGAGCATATGTGATGGATATTTCGTATGTGACGGAATCGATTGCGAAAATAAACGTTATTCTTAAATTGAATGCATCGTTTGAGGTATAGCCTGATTAACACAGTTACGTCATCAGACTATTGGCGGCAATGCACCGCCCTCACTAGCAACGGACTGTCTGCTTGACAATCGTTACCATCTCTGCTGCTCTCTAATGGTTTTTAACATAGACGGCGTGTATGAGTTTGAACTCACTCGACAACGGCTACTGTTCCGGTCTCCACCCATACTCAAGGGTGGAGACCGGAACAGTAGCCGTTGTCGAGTGATGACGTCTCGGTGTCATTCTTATAGTATTGTGTCTACACCTTAGACAGGAATCTAGAGACGAAGTACAAGTGAGTGGAGTCGTTCTGTTCCGGTCTCCACCCATACTCAAGGGTGGAGACCGGAACAATAGCCGTTGTCGAGTGATGACGTCTCGGTGTCATTCTTATAGTATTGTGTCTACACCTTAGACAGGAATCTAGAGACGAAGTACAAGTGAGTGGAGTGGTTGCTGTTCCGGTCTCCACCCATACTCAAGGGTGGAGACCGGAACAGTAGCCGTTGTCGAGTGATGACGTCTCGGTGTCATTCTAGTGTTGTGTCTCTAGCTTTGTTTTAGTCTTCTACGATTTGGAATCAACTGTCTTCTAACTCCGTGGCGCTACAGCGCATCCAGGTGCTCCACCTCTTTTCTCCACTCGGTACGATCTAGGCTTGCCGTTTTCAGCCTCCGATTTTTAACCTTTTGATGTTTTCCTCCACGCTATCCAACTAGCGTTTTCTCGAACGTCGGGGAAGACATCTTCCTTCTGGATGATTCCCTGAAGATTTGCCGTGGTCCCCTGCTATCCGGCATGGGCTTCACGTAACCTGCAGCCTATCGTACGCGCCGTTATGTGCAGATCTTCGACTGTCCTCGCTGAAATATGAACAATTTCTTTTCGGTAATTCAGAAAGGATTACAGACAAAAATATTAGTATGGAGAAAGCATACATGACTTTTATGATGAAATATTTCAAAACGACTGATCCGATTTGCATCAAAATCAAGACGTAGATAGATTTTCGGAAAAAAAATCATTTTCAAAATTACAGTCGAACTTCTGTAACGCGAACCATGACTTGCCACAAAAAAAAATTCGAGTTATCAAATAATAATAATTTTCACTCTTGACGCTATTGCCAACCAATTTTGTTCGAGTTATCAAGAATTCGAGTTATCAAAATTCGATTGTAGTAATAAATGGAAAATATGAATTGGAATTTGACCCAGCTAGCTAAATAAAAAAATCCATTGTTTTTTTTTTGTTATTTTTTTCTTGTTGTCACACTTTCTCAAATTATGAAATTCCATAACAAAAAGGAATGAAACTTGAAAGCAAAATACAAAATAACTAATAGATTTTATTTTATAGGAATAATTTAATATGTAAGTTCTTAAAAGAGTCAAGTAGGATTCAGTCAAGAGAGCTTCTTCTTTTGTGTGTTGATGGAACTACAGTTTGATAATAATATATATTGTAGATATTAAAAGAGCACCCGAAGTGTATTCCGATAAAAGATTCTGAAATTACCCTTCAGTTACAAACTTTTCACAGTTAATCTGTAATTTATTACGTTTGAGCATTGTGATAAAAATAAATCAATTGAATTTTTAATCAATTTTATTTATTCGAAGTTGCTATAATTAAATAGAGCAATTTGATCCTTGAAAACAGTTGTAGAAATTGTTGGAAGTGAGCACTTCCGTGGCACGTAGGATCAATAAAAAGCAATACTGATTAATTCAAAATTTGCATTTAATACTAACGTTTCGGTATTCTTCATACCATCTTCAGAGTCTACAAGAAAATTATAATGTTGATACAATGGTTGTATGTAAACGTGGGTGAGAATATTTATATGATGAAGAAGAACAATTATTTTGTGGAAATAAAGTTAAAATTAACAAAAATTAAAACTCATAAAAATTGTTATGAGTTTTTACTTAAAAAAAACCAACAATGTTAACTCCATGTTCATTACTCGATAAAACAAAATACTGAAAAAATTGACAGCATTTTGGTAAGATAAAAACATATTTTAATTTTTGTTAATTTTAACTTTATTTCCACAAAATAATTGTTCTTCATCATATAAATATTCTCACCCACGTTTACATACAACCATTGTATCAACATTATAATTTTCTTGTAGACTCTGAAGATGGTATGAAGAATACCGAAACGTTAGTATTAAATGCAAATTTTGAATTAATCAGTATTGCTTTTTATTGATCCTACGTGCCACGGAAGTGCTCACTTCCAACAATTTCTACAATTTTATTTATTATTTTGATTTTTTAATTTTAGCATAATTATAATTATGCTAAAATTAAAACAGGATTATTTTTATCTAATTTCGTCGCAGACTCTAACTTAGGAGAGTAAACTTGGGATTAAAAAATAATCCTTAATCGCCGGCTTTTGTTTTGTTTTAAACAATTGCTGTAGGTACACAAACAAATGAACGTACACTGGAAACATAACCTAGATATTTAAATTTAGTTCATGTTGATTTTGCTATTATAATAATGTAATACTGTTTGCTTTAAAAAAATAGTATCAGAATTCAGAATAAAAAAAATGACTTTCAGCAAACAATAAGGAATGTTATTAGTGACACGCAAGTGTGGTATCTATTCAAAGAAAAACACCAGATAGAAAAAAGGCGAGGAGAAAATTACCCGCCATTTTTGTCGAATACGCGCTGCATAAATTTAATAAGTAATAACTTGATTTGTCATAAAAATGTGTAATATAAAAAAGTAACAATCATAATGTATATTATTTAAAATACAATGTACAGTCCGTTAAAAATACAAAACCAGACTCTTGTAGATATAATAGTGTACACACTCCCTCCCGGGGTCGTGTTCACCCTTTAAAACACAAGCCAACCCTCGTAGTGTATGGCGGTACAGACGTACAGTGGTAGTCAAAATTAAGTAATGTTTGGGATTAATGGAAAATTATTAAATTTATTCACAAAAAAACATATATTTTTTAGGCTATAAAAAATGAACGAGTCTATGGTAGTCGCCAATGATGTATAAATATCTAACCGAAAGTGTAGCAATGCTGTTGTTTACATGGCGTTGCTATGGTTCCTCTATTACAAGTCCTCAGTTCCCGGGTTCTAGCACGAGAGCTGGTAAAAGTGCCAATTGGATTTTCAATTTATTATTAAAAAAGTAATCAATTGAAAATATGAATTGTTGCAAGGCCCAAATAACCTTAGCTGTTAGTGGTCTTTAAAACACACAACATCTAACCTCCTATTTTAATAGTTTAACGAACGGTTCACGTTGTGTCTTCTACATTTAAAATAAAATAAGTAGACCGAAAACACCCTGTATAACCTATGTTCCCTGTATACTAATCTCGCACGGGCAGAATGAGATAGACATCATAAAAAATTGCACTCTATAGTTTATAGACTAAAATAAATTATGCAAAATACCAATGCGTTACTGATAAGGTTTTGTCGAGCGTCTATAATTCACAATAAGGTTTTGAAAAGAAGATATAGGATTCAGAGTTCATTGAAAGCGATTTTAGTTAAAAGGGTAAGTGCACTGTAAGAAATGAGAAGGTCGATTACATAGATTATCAATGCCCGTTGGTCCATTTGTAGCCAGCGATTAATCGGGTAATAGGCACACAAAGAGACAATGGCGTCGCAAACAGGTATCGCCTGCACATCGCGTAGATTCCATAAAAAACACATTGCGCATGCGTGGTTACTAATTTTACATTAATTTGTTTTGTATTCATCCATTTTATATATGTAACTATACATTTTATTTTGTAATTTTTACACACTTTATTGGAATATTACACAAATTAGGTAATTTTAATTTACTTTATGTAAAAATCACAAATTTGTTTAACTTTACAGTAAAAGTCCAAGTTTTTATGAAGTTTTCTGTGTAAAAATAAATAATAATGTAAAATCATTTAGAAAATCGAGCGAATTCTACCTTAACTTTCAAAGTATTTTTACATCCATTTTTTACAGTGTGATTATAATAAATTATCTAATTAGTGTACGTTCGAAGCCACTGTTTAGGTATCACTGGCGATCATCACAATTCACAACCTAGGGTATAACAAAGAACTCCGCATATTTTCGTTGATTGTATGGGTTTAGAGTGTCGGACTCGGAATCATTAAGGGTTAAATTGAACAAAGCTTACTGCAGCGCATGAGTAATACGCGCGAATATCCCCTTAATAACAAAACAGCATATATAGTATACATAAAGTTATTGTCACTGTACGTAGTGTTAGATATATGGTTATATGTGGTCTAAAAACAAAACAGCTTATTTCGAATTAGAGTTTAAAATGATAATTAGGTACCTACTTTTTTACAACCGACTTTTATTTACAACAATTAGTAAACATTGCGAATAAAAAATAATCCTAGTCGAGCCGTCAAGACGTCAGACGTACGTACGTGCAGTTACAATGTTAAGATTTAATATGAACTCGAATCAATCTAAAATGGTTCAGTTTTATAGAACAGAACTCCCTTTCTCGAAAAACTACAGTTTCAGTCGACTTCTTGCGGAATTGACCTAAATATCCGTCAAGAACTGCGACCAGAGCTCGGACGTACATATACGTACAGACCAATCGACAACTGCTGTTCGCGATTTTCAATTACAATTTTAGAAGTTAATATGCACTCGAATCGATCTAAAAATGGTTCCATTTTATAGAATAGAATCTCCCTTTTTCGAAAGGCTACAATTTTAATTAATCTAAATATAACTACTTGTATATGAACGAAACTCAGGTCTGGGGCACAAAGCGATATAATAGAGCACATACCGCGCTGACGGTGTGTGCCGTTATCAAAAATAGACATAAGCAATGTTGTCTTTTAGCCGCAAATGTACATATATGTTTGTGTTATAGCATAATCACCTTTATTATTGCGATATCTAGCAGACGTTCATTAAAAATTACTGGTTGGCATCTAGTTTTTCATCGTATTAACTGGAAAAAAAAGCTATAAAATCAAGATATTAATGTTTCTATGAAACTAAAATAATGAACGAGGAAATAAAAAATAGTTTATTTCATAAAATCGAAAAATCAGTCAATATCTATATGGAGAACTATACCTAATACATGGTTTCCAAAATGTAAAATTTGCCATCAGGTCTACCTATACTTACATCAAAATTTGTAATATTTAGTTTCGCAATTTTCCACAGATAGCCCAGTAAAATAAGTCAAAAAAAGGACCGAACTTCGAAAAAATGCGGACAATATTACGGAAAACATTTTTTGTTTAAAACATTTTTTAATAGCATAATGATAATTTCCGAGATATTTTCAACAAACTAGAATTTACCCCATCCACCCCCTAAAAAAACCACGGTTCAAATTAAGGCTACTTTCAGGATATGCTTGGGACATGTCGCCGCTTATGACCTATGTTGTCGAGCGTCTATAATCTACAAAGCTGGCATCAATATAAAGGTCTCCACAAAAATCAAGCTTGGTCGGAATTTTTTCAAAAAGTCTAATTTTACAGGGCTAAGAAAAAAATAAGTAATAACTTCCTGCAGATCGCCATATCGGAAAATAATTAGTGTTGTTTAATCGATTTATAGTCATTATTATTCATTAGGGAATTCCATATAATATTTTATTGAAAATTTGCGTAAACAATAGACCGTTAATTTTATTGTATATTATTAGTAGTCATTGTTTACATTTTGATTTTGTAAATTACTTTATTGCCCTTTATTATGCATAATTGTTAAACTTTTACTAAGTGCTAGTAAACATCTTGTTTAGCTTCGTATGTTGAAATTTCTGAAGTGTACTGAAAACCGAAATACAATTTTAATTTTATGGTAGACTTCAAGCGGAATGATATACGACCTTGGGGACAGACTTTGGGGGTGTACATAAGAATCCATAATAATGATAAAAGTTTATATAAACGCACGCTGTAAATTTCATCTAACCGTACTGTAGGGATTTTATACATTTTTTAAACTAATTTGTGTAACACAAATATCTGTGACCACGAGGCAAAAACGCGTATGTTAAATTTTAGAGACTATTTTCTATGCAATCTTCAGATAGATTTTAGTAGATTGTATGTCTAGATACGTAATGGGGCATATTACTGCGAGTGATGACAGTATGTAAAAACTTGTTTACATGGCGTTGCTATGGTTCCTCTATTACAAGTTCCCGGGTTCTAGCCCGAGAGCTGGTAAAAGTGTCATTTGGATTTTCAATTTATTATTAAAAAAAAATAATGAATTGAAAATATGAATTGGTGCTAGGCCCAAATAGCCTTAGCTGTTGGTGGTCTTTTAAAAAAAAAAGTATGTAAAAACGAGCGATAGCGAGTTTTTATAGTCACACGAGCCGTAATACCATTACATGCGAGACATACCTATATGATGTGTGTGTTTTAAAGACCACCAACAGCTAAGGTTATTTGGGCCTAGCACCAATTCATATTTTCAATTCGTTATATTTTTTTTTAATAATAAATTGAAAATCCAATTGACACTTTTACCAGCTCTCGGACTAGAACCCGGGAACTGGGGACTAGGGGTCGCCAAATTCTTGAAAATTTCAAGATCTTGTCTTGATCTTGTCTTGATTTCAAGACAAGATCAAGACAAGAAGTAATTTTAGATTTCAAGACAAGACAAGAAATGTTATGTCAATACCAAGATTTCTTGTCAAGAAAACAAGAATTCTTGAAATATCTTGACTAACAATGAAAACGCTAAAACGTATTTATTTGTGAAAAAGATAACATATTTTAACATAACATAACGTATCATTTTAATTTATTGAACACATTTTTTGCTAGAACGATTCACAAAAATGTAAATTAAAAACAATAAATGAAAAAACTCGGGTCGCAGTACCAAACCCTGCCGACAATATAGTGTATTTGCTAATAAGGTCTTGTGGCTTTATTATGTGAACTTAAGTTTGTTTTTGGACAAAATCAAAAAATTTAACCCCTTAATACATCCCTTAAAATAATATTATTTTTCTTAATTTCAATATTATTATCAATGCAACCTCTGTACCAAATTAAATACACCCGTCAGCAAATAAATCACTATCCGCGAACTAGTGTTTTCATAAAATTTGTAAGTCCGGTCCTGTTGTGCCGATTTTGTTAAAATTTTAGCAACACATTTTAATCTCTACCAAAGGGTCAAATTCCAATTTTGAAACCATTCTGAGGTTTTTTTCGGTATTTTTGGGTCCAAAAACTTTTTTCAACCCCTAAAAACTACCCTTAAAAATGGCCCGATCGGGCCCATTTTAAATAGGCTTCGTGCGGTGATGGGTTCCAATGTGTGTACCAAATTTTGTTTAAATCGATTAAGTCTGTCGAGATTCATCGTGTACACACACACACACATATATATATATAAACATTTTTAAAAATGGTGGCAAATTGTTCAGGAGGCTATGAAACGTCGAGAAATTTTGGTCCGACCCCTAGGTCTCACCATCCGACCGACGCCAATAGTGTATGTGCCATATTTATGGCAAATATACACTAATAATTCTGTTGAAATTAAAATTGCAAACTAGATTTTAAATATCAAATTAAACACATTTTTAAATCGGAATTCATAAACCATGAATTAAGGCACATAAGCCTCCTTATGGAGTCAACGCCTAGCCGATTTCTTGGCTTTGTTATTGTTAAAGCTGCTCTTGAAAATAGCCTTTCCGCAGGTACAGATGAGATGTTGCTGGCGTTCCGAGAAAATCCTTGGCCATTTTCGATAACGACGGGTAGACATTTTCGTGTCTTCTCCACCAATCAAGTATATTCTCAGAATTTTCTGTCCTAGGCTCATTTAAGTATTTTTCAATGTCATACTTCCAAGATTCTGAGTTATTTGCGTTCGTCAGAAAACAAATAAAGATCAGGGAACCACCAGATTGCCGTGTTAGCACGCAACGCAATAAAAAGTTCGCCGGCGAGGAATCACCATGTACGGTGTCACCGGTTAATCAAGAAATTTCAAGATCTTGAAATTTCTTGAGTCAAGACAAGACATAAGATGTCAAGAAAACGTCAAGACAAGATTTTTTAAGATTTCTTGATTTTTTTTCAAGACAAGACAAGAAGTTATTGTCAAGACAAGAATTCTTGTCTTGTCGACCCCTACTGGGGACTTGTAATAGAGGAACCATAGCAACGCCATGTAAACAACAGCACTGCTACACGCTCCGCTATTCTCAAAACCATACCTATATGGTATTTTTTGCCATACCCACTACAAAATACCTACTTTTCACGTCATTTTAAAAAAATTCTGATAGTTCAAGCAGACAGTTCGTTGCCAGCGGTTGCTAGTGAGGGCGGTGCTTTGCCGCCAATAGGCTGATGACGTCACTGTGTCGTTCTAAGAATAATCGGACTATAGCTGTTATCGTCAGAGATGCGATTTATTTGAAATACTTCTATTTAAAATGCAAATACAAAATGCAAAATAACTATTTTGTATTTTGCATTTAAATGCCTTTTAGTATTTTATTTTGTATTTTATTTGAAATACCTTTCGAGATGTATTTTGCATTTTTAATATTCATTTCAAAATGCAAAATACTTTGTGATTAAGTTTAGCCAACATCACCAGTCAAACAAAATGAAATGACGAATGACGCTTGTATTGCCGAATTATTTTAAGTGAGTATTATTATTATTATTAATAACATAACAGTATTTATTGACGCGTACAGCGTACTGATAAATATGACCAAAATGTCATGCATAAGGTGCCATGTTATTAGACATTTTTGTTCGGCTCGGCATTGTGTCTCTATTTCTCATGATAAATACGTAAAATAAATAAAAATATCTGAAATTTGGTAAAAAGGTATTTTATTTTGAAAAAGTATTTTGAAAATACCTATTTTGCATTTAGCATTTGAAATACAAAACGCAAAACTATTTGGTATTTTGCATTTGAAATAGTAAATCTGAAAAGTATTTTGCATTTTGTATTTAAATGCTTTTTCAAAACCATTTTGTACATCTCTGGTTATCGTATTCGAATCCGAGAATATGGGAAAGTAAATTGCGCATAATTTGACTGAATTTTCAACTTGGTCCACCTCTGTATTCAATATTTTCACTTAAGTTGTCTTTGCGCCGTCAAATTATACACCATACGTTTTACTTACCACGTAAGGTATTATAAGTCGCTGGTTTTTAAAACACAATTTACCAAAACGTTTTGTTAGCATTGCGATAATTATCTTTATTACTTCCTCAGTTTGACTATAAACAGTTTCAAACTCACAGTTCGCTTCACTTCTAAGTAAACGACATAAATTTAATTTTCCTTTTACAATTTATTTTGTACCTGAAAAAGTACTCGCCTAATTGCTTTTTTTCACGAAATAATCACGATATGAGTATTATTTGCACTTGCTTTCTTATTATTACATCACATGACAAAAGAACGCATTACATTTCTTTTTTATATGTACACTAGCGGTCCCGTCCGGCTTCGCCTCGGCTGGATGTTATGAATTTATGATTTATTATCTCCCCCCACTCCCTCAGGGGAAACATTGGAATGTAGTTTGCATTCCAATGTTTTGTGGGAATTAGCGCTCCTAGGGACCCGAGCTCGTACCAATCGGTTTGTGTATGCCGGCTGGCGGATTCTAATACACAAATGGATTATTTGTTGTGTTAAGGACGCTAATGACCTGAGTTGTCGACGCGTCTATAATCTACAATAAATAAATAAAAATCTCCCTCCGCGAAGTCGGGCTGGTGGTGTTTGTAATGTTAGTAGGATTCCGTCTGTACGCTAAAATGCAAAAGAATTTCAGAGTTACGTTTTGTATCCCCCTCCCCCCGCGAGAATTGTATCAAAATAGAATATAGCCTATAGACTATATCACTCAGGGATAGTGTAGCTTTCTATTAGTGGAAAAATTTTTAGAATCGGTTCAGTGGTTCCAGAGATATGAATTTATGATTTATTACCCCCCGCGAGAAATTCTCCTTCGGCGAAGCAAAGTCGCTTGTCGTTGTTCTCGCTTCGCGTATACTTGCCTACGTTGTCGAGCGTCTATAATTCACAATTCATTCATTATACTTGCCTACAGTTTATAATATTAGTATCTATAGATAGTCAAAAATCTTACACTCCCGTTTTACCCCCTTTGGGGCTGGATTTAATGAATTCGAATAGCCTAACCTTTCTCAATAAACGGGTTATCTAACAAAAAAATTGTTTTTCAAATCGGACTGGTAGTTCCTTAGATTAGCGCGGTCAAACACACATCCACAAACTTCTCACTTTTATTATATTAGTAGGTATAGATAGATAATATGTGCCTGTCAATTTTTTTTTTCAAATAAAAACTAAAATTTGTTCATTATTTTAATTTATTGTAACGTTAATTTTAAAGAGTTTTTTTATAGTTAAAAGTCGTAGAAATGAAAGTAAAGTGCTAGGGTCAAAAAACTGTGACTCGAGATAAGGTTGGATTTTTCCTTAAAACGTACCTAAATAATAGTTGAACGGATGCCTGTCTGTGGAATTTTCTTTCGTCCATAACTTTTGTGAAAATACATCGATTTGAATGAACCTTTTTTACAAGTTTGTCTCAGGAAGAACTTGAAGCCTGATTTTGGAAATATACGCAAATGTGTCCCTGAATTCGTCACTGGAACAACCTGGAACAACGGATGTAGCATAAACCATTTCATTTACAATAAATTTGAAAAATATAATACAATGACGTGAAAATTTCAGTATTCAGCAGCGCTATTTTTAAAGTTGCTATTGTTTTAAAATTGACACTATAATTTATAGGTACCTACACACTATTTTATTTGATTTGTGAAAACGAAAAACATTTCTGTTTAATAAAGTGAACGCTAAATTACTGTAAGTAAATTGGTACGTCCGGAAATTGGATTTGTGAATTGCGCATTTTGAGTGTTTTATATTTTGTTTGTTTTTCCGAGCAAACATTTAAATGCCATGTATTTTAATTAAAGTACCTGCCGGTACATTTATTGATTGGCTATATTTCTGGAGAGCGTCAAGTTTCCGTTTCCGGATTATTACTAATTTTGATTAAATGATAAACTTGTTAGGGTCTACGCATACATACAACTTTTAATCACGATTTTTGCAGTCCGGTGAAAAGTAAATTTTGACCTAAATTAGTATCATTCCCTTGCACTTGTTGGAATTGCTGGAAGGGTAAAAAACTGTGGGGCTTGCGAATAACCAAGCGTGTATCAATGTCTCTATTACAGTCCCCCCAGTACCCTAGTTCTTACTCGAGAACTGGTAAAAGTATCATTATTGGATTTTCAATTTATTATTAAAAAATAATAAATTGAATACTTAATAATAAATTGAATACAACAATTGACACTAGGCCTCAATAACTAATAACTGCTAACAAGAACTAACTAGTTACAGACAGCAGACCGATTTCAAAAAGTTTTTCACTGTTTGATAGGTGATACTTTGTTTTAGGACAAAGGCTTCGCCCGAGTGAAAATCGATGGTAATTTCAGAAATTACTGAATCGATTCTACTGTTTTTTCAATGTTCGATAGGCGATACTTTGCTTTAGAACATATAGACTATAATAACTGGCCGGTCGGACTTCGCCCGAGTGAAAATCAGGAGTAATCTCAGAAATGACTGAACCGATTAAAATTTTTTTCACTGTTTGATAGGCGCTATTTTGCTTTAAGACAAAAACTTTAATAACTAGAGCGAGCGAACGAGCGAAGCGAATGAATAAAATATTAATAAATCATTAAATTCATATCACCCGGGCGAAGCCGGACCGGGCCGCTAGTAAATAAATAAAAAAAACTGCGCATCACTGTTCACTATAGTCTACAAGATAAATCATATATTTACATAATATTGTTATGTATTCGAACTCGTTCTTTTCGTACACACGACACGCTATAGCCGGTATTATTGTCTGAAGACCGCCAATTCTAGACCGCTGATCCAGACACATAGGGGATGAAGTATATAGAGAGAACTGACTCCACGAAAACGGGCGCTACTGCACTACCACACACACGCATAAATATTAGATATATATGTGTATAGGTGGTATATTTATAGCGGACATTATCCATAGCAGGCATGTTTGAGCGTTGTGTTAAAACCGGCTGCACTTGGTCTGTAGACAAGCCTTGCTAGAGCGGGGTGTTCATTGTCCTTCCATGCCTCGCGTTTAGTCAATGTCAGTGAACGTTGCAGTTAGGACTCTCGGTGCAATGCTCTCCTCGAAAACGACGACGCGCCATCATCAACTGTCATAAATATGTGCGTTTTTTGTTTTATTAATTAGTGATTAATGCCAATTAATATTTTTGGCTATATTATTATATAGTGTAAAAATGAGAATTAGTGATTTTTAATTAATTTTGTGCTAAAGTGTTTAGTGGATAATCCAATTTAATTAACTAATTAAACGTGAGTATGTTTTTACAGTAGAGTGGATTTTAGTAATTGTTTTTTTATGTAGGTATGCATTGTTGTGAATATGATTCAGATTGATTGTATTTTGTTTCCATAAAAGTGATTGTTTTTGCAAATTAAATCAGAAATATTTCTATATAAACGGGAGGCAGTTGTTTATGATAAAAATGGACGAGGCAATTGTTTCTGATAAAAATCAACGGGCAATTGTTTCTTTATGATAAACAAAGGAAAATAGACGCGAGGATTTCGTAGAGTCCTGATTTCCGTTATAACATTTTTCTTTGTTCTCGGTGCAGACGATCGTTTGCCTTGTATACATGCGTGGGTTTGGGCTTGTTAAATAAAGAAAAATAATACTTTTTTTGAGAATAGTATCTACAAATTTGTTTCAGTTAAAATCAACAATAGGTTTATTTTAATGAATGAACTAATTTGAAGTAGAGTTAGTTAAAGACTGGAATGCCTTTGTTCATTTAACTTACAGGGATTTTTTAATTAGTCATTCTTATTTAAATTACTCGTTCCGTTTCATACTAAAATTGTGTTTTGTATATTCTAAAATACCTCATTTATAATTAGGGTTATCAGATGACCGGGATTTCCGGGAATGTCCCGGAATTCGTTGGTTTGTCCCATGTCCCGAAATTTAAGTTTTCTATCCCGGAAATGCATAAGTTCAACGAATTCGTGCTCGCGATCGCAAGAAACGACACAAGTATAAGTACCTATTTATTTAGCACTATCTACAATTTCTGTACATATTTTATATATTTTTACTTGTACTCTTCGGACTTACCCTATGTCGGTAAATACAAATTTGGAACAATAAAATGAATTATTAAGGATTCACACGAAATTATGTGTGATTTATACACTCAGAAGCGCGGCCCACATCTCACTGTGCACTGGTGTGATAAATGAATAAAATTAGACAAGTCTAATGATAAATACAAAAAATAGTTAAATAATAAAACTTTTTTTTTCACAATACCTTTCCCCTCTGAAATAAATTACCTAGGTACCTACCAAGATTTTAACTCAAGATTTAATTCAACCATTGCCTTAGAAATGTCCCGAAAATCTTGGTTTTTGATCTGGCAACCCTATTCATAATGCTATATCTAAATTCATTAATTTATGCCTAGTACGTAGTATAAAACAGAATTTTATTAGTAGGTACCTATATTGCTCTGGCTTTGCCTATACCTATGTAAACAAAGCAACTGAATATGGTCATGATGCCATCATCGTAATAAGTGTGACAGTGCAATGATTTACAGGGTATTTCAGTGAGTTTTAATAAAGATCTAATATAATAAACTTTAAATTCCTTTCAAACTCTGATCTGGAGTAGGTATAAAATATAGACAGAGTATAAAAAACTCAAAATGAACTTTTCGCAGTGTTAAAAACAATAATATTGTGAAAGTTTGATTATGAAGTTTTTATGCTTTGCCTAGTCTAATTAGTGTCGCTTTTATATCTTAATTTTTTGAACTTGATAAAAAAATTCACAGATTTCGCAATCCTTGCAACCATCGAGGACATTGGAAATGATAACAGCATATATGAAACATAATTAACTGTTTATTATACACACAATATTTATCAATGCACTGTTTAGTTTTGTCAGGAATAACCCTATTATTCTTCTGTTATATACGCGTTCACTTTTGCTTGATTACTTAACTTTTAAATGGATTTTTCTACAGTATTTATTAACATTTGCTCAAAAATAACACCGCAGGTCGTCGCAAATACCTCTCAATTAACTAGACATGATATAAAACACATTTCGAAAAAATTGCACTTGTTCAATTTTGCATGATTGCTCCTCACTTGATCGCGACACCGTTGTCTTTTGGCCTTGAACGAAAACTCGTAACTCTGCCCCCATATACGAACATAAACATTTCCAATGTTAAAAAGAACAGTCGAAATGTATTGATTTTAATAATACAAAATGCAGGGAAGAATTTATGATTACAAAAAATTAAATATTTCATCATAAAGTTTGTATAACTAAATAATACAAGAAAACAGGGCTGAGAAAATGAATGAAGATAATTGTAATAAAAATCAAAGTATCACAATTTTTCAAATAAAGTCTGTATGTAGTCGTACTAATTTTGAAGCCGAATGTATGTATTTTGTAATGTTATCGTAAAAATTATTTTTAGTTCGTGATCATATCTTTTTTAGGTACCTATCTAATTTCACAACACTTTCAAAATCATAACATTGCAAAATTCCATAATGAACGAATTTTATGGTTTAAGGTAATTTAAATTTTGTATAGATTAAATAATTTATTACAACGCAATACGGTTAGATTATCGAATCTTCGGGATTTCTTTTCTGATTGTTAAGTATTGTAACTTCGAAGGATCGATATCTCAGGTAAAAACTCTTGGGTTAAATATTTGTTAGAACTTTTTTTATAGTAAAAAAATGTAGGCACCCAATATACCTGTACTAGTTTGCTTATCTGAATAATGTAGACGCTAATGACCGTAGTTGTCGAGCGTCTATAATCCATATGTACCGATCTGAATTAATGATTAGGAATCTATTATAACGTCATGAATCGATCATTCTTGAATTTAAGTATGCGTTATAGACCAGGGTCGATAATTTTTGAAACCAAAAAAAATTATAGTAGGATGAAACCCATTGGAAAAGGAAGAGAATAGAACAAAAATGAAAGGAAAAATAATTTACGGGCGATCTGAGGTCGGGAAGTGGTAGGGGGTGGGTTTTTAAGGGTAAAAAACGGTTTATATCGATTTCCGGCAAAAATACAAGTCCTATGGAAAAAAGTTTAATCGCAAAGTTGTAGGTAATAAAAAGATCTACAACTTTTGTATCATACTTTTTTCACATAACCTCAAAATTTATGTAAAAAATTCAAATAACCAAGTTTTTGGTTTTTTATTTTTATCTTTTACAAAAAACATTTTTTTTTCACGAAATTTGGTGAAAACTTACCTTTTTATGTCCCAAACACACTGTAATTTTTTTGATTTAAAATATTTATTTTTTCACCTTATTTTGACTTAATATCGAAAAAGCACCCTAATTTTCAATCGAAAATTCTCACGTCAAAATATCTGCTTTTTTAAAAAAGTCGGTGGGCTTTTTGTTCGTTGAAATATCTACTTTATGATGGTGTAAAAAAAAATATACATTACTACGGTAAATGTTCTCAGAAAATGCAAATAAACGAGTAATTAAAGTGTAAATTTTAATAAATACCTCAAAATTGTACATAATGATAAAAAAAAAATTTCGGATACGAGTTTTTTTCTCGTTTCTTTGCATTTTCTGAGAACATTTACCGTAGTAATGTATATTTTTTTTACACCATCATAAAGTAGATATTTCAACGAACAAAAAGTCCACCGACTTTTTTAAAAAAGCAGATATTTTGACGTGAGAATTTTCGATTGAAAATTAGGGTGCTTTTTCGATATTAAGTCAAAATAAGGTGAAAAAATAAATATTTTAAATCAAAAAAATTACAGTGTGTTTGGGACATAAAAAGGTACGTTTTCACCAAATTTCGTGAAAAAAAAATGTTTTTTGTAAAAGATACAAATAAAAAACCAAAAACTTGGTTATTTGAATTTTTTACATAAATTTTGAGGTTATGTGAAAAAAGTGTGATACAAAAGTTGTAGATCTTTTTATTACCTACAACTTTGCGATTAAACTTTTTTCCATAGGACTTGTAGTTTTGCCGGAAATCGAGATAAACCGTTTTTTACCCTTAAAACCTCACCCCCTACCACTTCCCGGCCTCAGATCGCCCGTAAATTATTTTTCCTTTCATTTTTATTCTATTCTCTTCCTTTTCCAATGGGTTTCATCCTACTATAATTTTTTTTCACTTTTTACCATTTTCAAAGGCTTCAGCTCTAGTCTATATTGTAATTTAATAATAACAATTTATCAAAATCAGTCTACTTATCGTATTTTTCTTTATTTACTTTTTAATTACTTTTTGTAGCTAAGTATATGCTTTTCTTTAAACGCCATTGAAAAATTATGACAATAGGTTGTAAAGATTAAAGGGTGATAATAAATAGAACTAATCCCTATATGAAATGAAACAAAATAATTAAATTTGATATACAATCAAATCAAGATAAACATACATCTAATCGCAACAAAAAATGAATATAAAATATTGAATTGATGATAACGAAACCACAAGAACTCCCCCTCCCCAGTGGGACATTGGAATATGGTTGCTATCGCAAATTGCATTCCAATGTTCTTTGAGAATTAGCGCTTCCAGAGACTCGAGCTCGTACCAGTCGGTTTGTGTATGCCGGCTGACAGATTCTAAGACACAAATGGATTAATTTGTTGTGTTGAAGACGCTAATGACATGAGTATTCGACGCGTCTATAATCTACAATTAATTGATTGATTAATTAATTAATGAAACCACAAGATAATTTCACTCGCGCCAGATCGAAAAAAGGAAATAATTTTTACAAGACTAAAATTTATTTTGGACGTTTATTTTTCCTCTTCGTTCAAAATTTACATTCACATAAATATCGAAAAAGAAGTTAGAACATGTAAAAATCTATTTTCCATTTTTTCTATTTCTGTTAGTTTTACAGTAAACCTGTTTATTATCAATATTAAACAGAAATAAATTTTCTATAAAAAAATTTCTTAAGCACTGCTTTCGTGTATTAGAAGGTTTTGAAGTTATAGCCTCGAAATGCGCTTTCCTACGATGTCCGTCTGTCTGTCACAAGGGTCTATCTCACAAACGGTCAGAGGTACCTATAGCTAGTTAAAATTTTCAGATTGTGTGTTGTTGTGGCATGAATCCTGGCAAATAATAATTAGAATTATATTATCAGTGTTTCTTTTTTACTACAATTTTGACTAACCGTACTTCAATACTGTACTATAGAGCGTGTAACAGCATCGTTCGACTGGCTTATATTCGTTTGAGAAGCACTGCATTAATTGCAGTAGCTCCAATTTGAGAGTAAATGTATAGCGCGGACTAGACACTATTTTGTTTGTTTATACATAGTCAGGGCGTATACAATATACATAACTATGGCCTTACAACAAAAACGCTTATGTCGAATTTATATTAAAAGAAGTTGTAGTAATGTGTACGTTGGTAAACGAATTTAATTCGGCTCTTAGTTCGCGTACCCGAAATTGCCTCGACAGGGTTTTTTTTTTTTTATTTTATTAGGAAAAAAAAACGAAAAGAAAATAATATATTGTGCTTCAATCATGCGATTATTAGCACTACAATATAATAATTATACATAATGGTATGGTAAGTATTTAAATCGACAGGGTTTTGTTTTATTTTATTGCAAGGAAAAACACACCGCGGGGATGTCACTGTTTTTAAACGGTTTTATTTAGCTTGACCCCGTATATTTGTTTGATTGTTTGTTATTATCTTTGTTTCAAATCTTGCGACAGCTTTTTCAACTACTTCTACTTAACCGATTCTTATGAAACTTTGCACACACATTGAGTTCTCGTGACAATCCAATATAATGATAATTTCAACTTGGTAAAGAGGGTCTAATGATGGAATCAGGAGGTGGACAGTGGAACTGTTAAAAACTAGAAAATAAAAATAGGTAAAAAAACTTAGTTAAACGGTTTTATTTTAAATCATCAGCTGTACCAAAAACCATAAAATAATTAGGACACAAACCAAGGGGCACTTTGTGTCGCTGCATCAGCGGAATAAGACTTTTAACAGACTAAAATAAAAACGTGGGGCGCATAAAAATCTGTATAAATATTAAATAAGAACGGCTTGTCTAGAAAAATGTGTTTCCAAGCCCACCAACAGAAATATTTCAAATGCGCCCCACGTTTTTATTTTAGTCTGTTAAAAGTCCCAGATTATTACTTATTCCGCACAAAGTGTCCCTTGGTTGTATCCTAATTATTTTCTAGTTTTTGGTACAGCTGATGATCTACAATAAAACCGTTTAACTTAAAAAAAATTTTATCTATTTTTACGAGTTTATTTAGGTTGATCAATGAATTTTGTTAAACTTAACGTTGGCGAATCAAGAAAGCGTTGCGTGAAAGTCGAAGTGTGAGGCGAACAGACGCTGTCCCACGTCTAAAGTTTGTTTGAAAAAAATCGACATAACCGGTTTTATCTTTTGGTCGCAATCGCGGGTCTAGAAGCCGTGATGACAGTGTAGCTTGTTTCGAATTGCATCGGAGTAATTTTTACGTTCATTTTAAAACATCTTCGAGGAGGCTCCTGCGCGGTGAGCCGAACTTCACGAGTGTGTTTTTAAGTGTTTCTCTCTGTTCTAACGTCCTGTCATAATAAAATATGTTCACAGAAAAAGCGTCTGTTGCTACTGTAATGTGCGTTTGTGTACATTGGTGTCAGTGACGTTACGTCAACAGTGAATTCTTGTCATATTTAAAGATTGAAATGTACAGGGTGTCAAAGAAATATTGCTCAGACATTTTACTAGCTGGTAAAAGTATCGTTGTTGGATTTTAAATTTATCATTTAAAAATTATCAATTGAAAATGTGAATTGGCACCAGGCTCCAACAACTTTCAATGGCGTAACTACCCACCGGCTAGATAGTTCTAATCAAAACAGTCTTTGAATCACACTATCGTGGGTTCGAATCTCACCTCCGCTCATGAATGTTTTGTGATGTCACTTAGTTTTAATATTGATAACAAGCGGCCCCGTCCGGCTTCGCCCGGGTGCAATACACTACTCACTCGCTTCGCTTGAACATTATAATAACATTACTCACTCGCTACGCTCGTTCGATGAGCGCAGACTAAACTAAAAAAATTATAATTATTGTCAAAGAAAGAATATAACAAAAATTAAAATATATAAATAAATATCATCTAGAGTTTAGAAAAAAAAGCCAAAAATCCTACGATGCCATCAGTTTCCGAACCCGGGTCCCGTGGATAGAGCGCTGCGATGTAACATCTGCGCTACGAGTGGAGCAGTTTAGTACGGTCGTTTTTATGATATAAGTATGTTGCGAATTCTTGCGGTCGGGTTACGAATTTAATTTGTTAACTATTATTATATATAAACCTTCCGTGAAAAATTATCTAACTGATGGTGAAAACCGCATCAAAATCCATTGCGTGGTTTAGGAGGAGTTAGCGGTTAAACAGACAGACAGACGTGAAAAGCGACTTCAATTTATACTATGTAGAGATTATTATAATGTTAGGTTGGCTCGAACCAGTGGTTTACCGTTTACCTAAAATGATTACGACGAGCCGCCACTGTTTTTGTAATGACGAGGACAACGGATGCGGCCGTTAAGGAACGATAGTTTGTTTATGTAACCAACTTGCGTCTACCATGTGATGATTTTTCAAGATATTATGCATATTATAGTAATCTTGTCGTCCGCACCCTGCATTAAAAACTCTTACATTCTTGTTTGTTTAAACAGTCTTCTTTCTTACATGGGCACTAATTATTTTAAAACTTAATTCCTTGAATACTACGAGCATCCTTGATACTTACTGTTTTTATTAGTGTATTTGCCATATGGCACATACACTATTGGCGTCGGTCGGATGGCGGGACCTAGGGGTCGGACCAAAATTTCTCGACGTTTCATAGCCTCCTGAACATTTTGGCACCATTTTTGGAAATGTCTATTTATATATGTATATATATATATATTTATATATACATATATAAATAGACATTTCCAAAAATGGTGCCAAAATGTTCAGGAGGCTATGAAACGTCGAGAAATTTTGGTAGGCACGTTGAAATCCATCACCGCACGAAGCCTATTTAAAATGGGCCCAATCGGACCATTTTAAGGGTAGTTTTTAGGGGTTGAAAAATGTTTTTGGGCCCGAAAATGCCGAAAAAATTCTCAGAATCGTTTCGAAATTGAAATTTAACCTTTTAGTTACAATTAAAATGTGCTGCCAAAATTTTAATAAAATCGGCCCGACAGGACCGGACTTACAAATTTTATGAAAACACTAGTTTGCGGATAGTGCTTTACTTACTGAAGGGTGTATTTAATTTGGTACCGAGGTTGCATTGATAAAAATATTGAAATTAAGAAAAAAAATATTATTTAAGGGATGTATTAAGGGGTTAAATTTTTTATTTTGTCCAAAAACAAACTTAAGTTCATATAATAAAGCCACAATGCCAGTATTAGCAAATACACTATATTGTCGGCAGGGTTTTGGCACTGCGACCCGAGTTTTTAGTGTATTTGCCATAATATGGCACATACACTATTGGCGTCGGTCGGATGGCGGGACCTAGGGGTCGGACCAAAATTTCTCGACGTTTCATAGCCTCCTGAACAATTTGGCACCATTTTTAAAAATGTTTATATATATATGTATGTATATATTTATATATATATATATATATTTATATATATATTTATATATATATGTGTGTACACGATAACTCTCGACAGACTTAATCGATTGAAACGAAATTTGGTACACACATTGGAACCCATCACCGCAAGAAGCCTATTTAAAATGGGCCCGATCGGACCATTTTCAGGGTTGTATTTAGGGGTTCCAAAAAGTTTTTGGGCCCAAAAATACCGAAAAAATTGTCAGAATCGTTTCAAAATTGAAATTTAACTCTTTAGTAAAGATTAAAACGTGCTGCTAAAATTTTAATAAAATCGGCCCGACAGGACCGGACTTTCAAATTTTATGAAAACACTAGTTTGTTGATACGGATTTACTTATGGAAGGGTGTATTTAATGTGGTACAGAGGTTGCATTGATAATAATATTGAAATTAAGAAAAAAATATTATTTTAAGGGATGTATTAAGGGGTTAAATTTTTTATTTTGTCCAAAAACAAACTTAAGTTCACGTATTAAAGCCACATGGCCTGTATTAGCAAATACACTATATTGTCGGCAGGGTTTGGCACTGCGACCCGAGTTTTTAATAAATGTGGACGCCACAATTAGACACTGAACGAGAAAAATAAGGATATGTTTGTATAATATGAGGATTTTTTAACACGCTTTTATTAGCTTCACTTGTATGTTTGCTTGTCAGTTTGTAACCGACTTCTTTGAACTTGATTTTGACCAACTTTGAACGGTCAGATTTAGTTTAAACTTTGCACACTTATCAAGGACCGACGACAATACAATAATTCAATAAGTTTGTCCCATTATCCTGACCAGGATCTCCAGGACTAAAAAAAAAGCAAAAAACTTCAGATTGAACTGAAACTTTGCACACTTATCAAGGACCGATGATAATACAATAATTCAATAAGTTTGTCCCATTATCCTGACCAGGATCTCCAGGACTAAAAAAAAGCAAAAAACTTCAGATTGAACTGAAACTTTGCACACTTATCAAGGACCGATGATAATATAATAATTCCATAAGTTTGTCCCATTATCCTGACCAGGATCTCCAGGACTAAAAAAAAGCAAAAAACTTCAGATTGAACTGAAACTTTGCACACTTATCAAGACCGATTACAATACAATAATTCCATAAGTTTGTCCCATTATCCTGACCAGGATCTCCAGGACTAAAAAGCAAAAATAAATTATAATTTAAAAAAACTAAAAAACACGCTTTAATGAACTAAAAAGTAAAAAATAATTAATTTTATTGTAAAAAAGCGTGGGGTAGTACAAAGCACCCCACGCTTTTTTACAATAAAATTAATTATTTTTTACTTTTTAGTTCATTAAAGCGTGTTTTTTAGTTTTTTTAAATTAATAAATGTGGACGCCACAATTAGACACTGAACGAGAAAAATAAGGATATGTTTGTATAATATGAGGATTTTTTTAAGTTGTCCGCAGGGAAAACTTGAATGGAAGAAAAGGTAGCGTGTTCTAGAATCTAGAATATTATTACGAATGTATGTAGCTATTAGCGAGTCACGTGAGTCGCTATGTCTGTGATATAAGCATAGTTAGCGACACACGTGACTCGCTAAACATAGCGACATGCATCCGGAATAAAGGTTCGATTGGTATTTGGATGACAATTTTTGTTGGTTACCTATAAATATATTTTAAGAAGTGATTTGTGAATAAATTTTATGATTCCCAGTAAATATTGTGATATTTTAGTTTTATTTGTACTTAGGAGCTTGTATTGGAAACCTATTTCGTATATAAAAAATTTGTAATTGGACAGAGAAAATATATATTTTTGACTGTTGTGTGAATGCTCAGGAGAAGCCCCTACCGATATTAATGTTACGCCGATGCGCATGCTCTGTTTATGACAATCTTTGAGTTGTGTTTTGTTTTTAATTGAAATGTTTTCTTTGTTTCAGGTAAACTATGTTTTTGGATTCGTCTTTAACACCTCCCATTCAAATCTACCAAGTAAAATAATTTGTTCGGTAAGATTTTTAAAGTCTTATATTTATTAATTAATTATTATACATAGGTACTCTATAGTAGATACCTATTGTTTTTTAAATGCTTATATTTATAAACTTTAAATGCTTCTTTACGTATCACAATATTATGGTTAATTATTGTTGAAATGCAATAAAAAATATAGATCTTACTAAATGAGTATTGATAATATCGACGGGCGTTAGTTTATATTTGCCATTGGCGTCGCTCGGATGGCGGAACCTACGGGTCGGACTAAAATTTCTAGACGTTTCATACCCTCCTGAACAGTTAGGCATCATTTTTTGAAATATTACCTATGTATTTTTATAGTTCATATCAATAATGGTTTAAACTTTAAACATTATGGAAGTGTTTCTGAAAACATAATTTAAAAAAATCGAATATACCTATCAGAGTTTTTTCTTTTGATTGAAAAACATCAAAGAAGCATTAAATGCGGTTTTTAGATGAATAATGCTTCTGAGAACGTCTAAAAATAATTTCTTTGTAACTATTTTTAGAAATAGACGGTTTTTGAGATATACAAACAACTTTTTTATGTTTTGGTTAGGTTAACATGCAGGTAATATTTCCACAAAAAGTCTTTATCAACTCGTAATATTTTGTTGTTGATCAATTTTTCGTAGGCTTAGGTAACCTAAATCTATTACAAAAATCCCCAGCTCCCAGGTTCAAATGAGCTTGACATGTAGCCTTTCTCAAGTAAAAATATCAAGTCGATGATATCGAGACTAACCTTTGTAGTTACGATAGTTACATCGTTATTTTTGGAAAAATGTATGAAAAAAAAATTGACAGGAAACAAAACCTTAAAGGTACTAATGAGACGTGACGTTTTATTTTCCTCGCGGGGGTGGGGGATAATTCCTTTTCGCGGGGAGGGTAATTCCTGTGGGATAGTAACAAAACGTAACTGCAATTTTTTGCATTTTAGCGCATTGGCCGAATCCTAGACTAATATTATAAACACCACCAGCCCGGTTTCGCTTCGCAGGGGCTTCTCGCGGTGGGGAGATAATTATAAATTTTTAGCACCCAGACGAAGCCGGACGGGACCGCTTATATATTTATTGTAAATTATAGACGCGTCGACAACTTAGGTCATTAGCGTCTTGATTACATTAAATAACAATAAACTTAAAACTAAATAACATCACAAAACATCGATGAGCGAGGGCGGGATTCGAACCCACGGCAGTCTGATCCAGAGGCCGCGACGCTAACCACTAGACCACACTGTCCTCGGAGGGTACCGCTACTAGTATATTATATAATATTGTAGCAAACCCCAAGATGCTACGCTACTGCCTCCAATAGAAACCACGAGAAAGAAAGGTCACAGTAGTAAAGCGTGGAATGGTATCGAAGATTCCAGACAACGCTAGAGGATACGAGGACGCACTGAGCGTACACCGCACGCAGGTATATGAACAGGAGTGTGTCGTGTTGAATCAGTCAGTGAATGGTGAGTCGTGCCATCAGTCAGTACAGTGAAATAAATATTGATCAGTCAACGGGAATCAGTCAGTGTAGATTGTACTGTGACAGTGTTGAACAGCGAAATAAATCTGATATAAATACAGTGACATAAATAATTACAAATAAATAATCCTTGTATATATAGTTATTTTTTAAGTGTTATTTAAGTGGCTCGTTTAGTTCAATAATTACCGTTAAAGTTTTTTTATTGTTAGAATTGACTTTTCGTTGTTGCCTTTATTGTTGTATTTTTAATTATTGTAAATAAATATTTATTCCGCCAACGCAGAAAACAGTTTTGTAACAATATTTTATACTATGTCATGGTTTTATAAAATCTCACCCTAGTTTCCTTTAATTGAAACCGAGACGATTTTACAAAAAATCTCATCCCGTGCGAAGCCTTAAAAAAGAATCGTCGTTTAGCGGTCGAGACTGAAAGTTTTCAGGCTTCCCAGCACGATATATACCTACTGTAGGGATGTGAAAAAATAATCGATTTTTATATTAATCGATTATTTTTTTCTTATAATCGATTTTTAACAATCGATTTTTTTTATAATAATAATCGATTTTTTATAAATCGATTAATTTTTAAATAATAATAATCGATTTTTTATAAATCGATTATATAAATTACACTTTTAAATCGCTTATATAAATTACACTTTTTTTAAATTTTTTTTTTATTAATATTATTATTAAGAAAGAATATAGGCTTTGGGAAACCCAATGCAGCCAACATTTACAAATTACACGTTTTAATTGATTTTTGTAAACAACGCCATCTGTGCGACGGATGAAAAAACGTAAAATAAGTTCACTAAACGTAAACTAATCAGTCGGAAAATGGCGCCATCTGTATGTATTATGTAAAATAGTTTCATTTCGATACACTTCCAATTGTTTTCATTCATTATAAAAGTATGCGATTTTTCGAATAATAGAAAAAATCGATTTTTCACAAAAATCGATTATTTCTTTAAAAATCGATTTTTTACAAATCGATTTATATTGAAAAGAGAAAAATCGATTATTAAATAATCGATTTATATTGAAAAGAGAAAAATCGATTATTAAATAATCGATTTTTTTTACTCAATGTCACATCCCTAACCTACTGTAAATAAGTACGAAAACGCGTAACTATTATGTAACAAATGAATAGCACTGGCTAAGTTTCGGCTTTACATATAGTTTGTTATTGTCTTCAGTAACTAGGTTGTTAATGGGGTGCTTACAGCCTAAAGGTGCGGAGAACCCCACGCGTGTACATACATACACACACACGCACACACGTCTTGTCAGTGACGGCCAATTACGAGGTAAAAGTGAGGGGCATTTGTTAATTGCGATTCCCTAATTAATTAAAATCTGTGTTTGGGTAGTTTAAAGTCAAGTTTTAATAATGTTATGCGTAGTTAGTCGATTTAAGCACTCGTATATCCACCGAACCCAATTAAATTTAATCCTTATTTTAATCCATTGTAGCTAATATTGATTTCACTAGAAACGGGTGTGATTATTAAAAGCGATCTTGCATCCTCCCTGCGGCCTAAAACTTTATTACACACAGCTCCTGATCGTGTTTTTGATCCGAAGATGAATTTTTTAAGTGAAAACTTCCTTAGGCGCGTTAGGCACCTTTTTCCCGGGTACTGAAATAACGTGAGGCGTTCGCAAATAACCGTAAGAATTCGCAACCTGATCGTTCGCAATCTGACCGTAAGAATTCGCAACATACTTATATCATAAAAACGGCCGTCTACACAGTTCCACTCATAGCGCAGTTGGTTACGTCTTAGCGTTCTATGCATAGGAACCTGGGTTCGAGACCTGATGGCAGCGTAGAATTTTTGGCGTTTTTTTTTCTAAATTCTACATGATATTTATTTATATATTTTTTTATTTTTGTTATATTCTTTCTTTGAGAATAATTATATTTTTTTTTTTTTGAAACCAAGGTGGAATTAATTAAAAATACAATTTTAGTATTTTAGTAATAAATTATTTTTAGTTCATAAATGCGCTATAAAATTTTGACACCAAAAATTAGAAAATCTGAAGTTTTCACTTTTGTCGTGTGGTCATAAGCACACACCCATTTTTTTTGTCAAATTAAAAATAATGGTCCCTTGTTAAAACGCTACCGACCAAACTTAAAAAACAAACTCTTTCTGAATATTAAATATGGTTTTAAATCAGCTCTACTGAAAAATATTTTCATTGTTTTTAAAAAGCGCACATGTCGACTCATATTTTTAAGTTTTAAAAAACGTTTGATTTAATCAAAACACTTCTTGAAATTCAAGATTGGAATTTTTAGGAAACAAAATATTTTTGTTTGAATTTCTGTAAATAGGTAGTAAGTATGTAAAATTCGTAGAAATTAAATTTATTGAAACTTTTGTTTTATAAACAGATACCTTAGTATTCATGAAAATTTATACTTAGTTCAAATTAATTTATAACTTCATGGAAATGTGCGCGTATATGAAAATCAATTTTATCGTTGTTCAAGGAAAATCGGCGAATTTCGTAGTATTTACTGTAAATCAGTGTTTCTCAAATTTTGGTACTCGTGTTCTCTTAATAATTCCTGGCCACCCAGTAGAATAAAATTTTATTATTTTAACTCTATAGATAGATAGAGTTTAGATATTCAAAAAAAAAGGGCTAAAGTCATTAAATATGAAATATTAAAATTACTTATTATATTTTCTTTGTTAATTAAAAATTATAAATTGAAAAACATTAAATTACTATTGAATTTTACTTTAGCGTCGGGCGGGCGGTAAAGTTACTTCACCGTTGCTTTTCATCACAGGCCTGTAATGGGTCATTTTACGACTGGTATACATGCATTAAAGCGGCCATTTTATGGGGGGGGGGGTAGGACAAAAAACTTAGATTCAATCCAATTCAATTAAACTCAATTATTTCAAATAACTATCTGACCCTCAATAACATAGTGATTATTATCCAATTAATTAGTAGGTATAAGGCGGCATATTCTGTGTATAAGCTTGTGCTATATATTCCTTTGTGTCCCTTTCATCTATAACGAACAACCTCTGGATTCTGACACGTATAATACATCCTTGCGGTAAAATCCCGAACCCCCGTCCTGCAGCCTGCCGCAAGGATAATCTGCAGCGAAAGTTCAACTTCTCTATATCTACTGTCTCGCTCAGACCTTGAAACGTTCCGCTCTTGCATTTGGGGTAGGGATTCCCAACATTTTTCACTTCAGGACACACGCAGTTCAAGATATTTTCGCGGTATACTTACTTGACCGTAGGGCGTAGGCTATTAGTATGCCACAACCATATTTTGGAACGACCGTATGAACGCCGTCCGAGAAGACTGATGATTTGAGTCTCTTCTTTTTCTTCTCTTATTTTTAAGTCTATGTCTAGAGCTGCCCAATAATTATTTTACCAAATTTTAGCATGTGTTAAATTGTGTTTTAAAGACCATCAACAGCTATAAGGTTATTTGGGCCTAGCACCAATTCATACTTTCAATTCATTATTTTTTTTTAATAATAAATTGAAAATCCAATTGACACTTTTACCAGCTCTCGGGCTAGAACCCGGGAACTGGGAACTTGTAATAGAGGAACAATAGCAACGCCATGTAAACAACAGCATCGCTACACTCTCGGCTATTCTCAAGCCCTTTTAGCATGTGAAAGAAAATACGGATTCAGTAGTAAAAACCGGGACAAATTAGAGAAAAGCAATTAATTCTTCAATATTTTTATTTATAATAAGAAATCATTTAGATTAGAAAATAATAATATTAAACAAGTATGTACCTACCTATAGGAATTTATTTTTCGAAGAACTGCAATCTGCTGAAGATTTTAACTCTTGGAGAGTTTCTTTTTATGCTCCTTAAGGCTTAATGTGTTGAAAAATCGCAAAATTAGCTGTCCCACGCGGGACGTTTAATTTGAGCGTAAAAATCGTGACTTTCCCACAAAAATCGTCTGGCAACGCTTGTATGTCTGTACATATATTTGATTTTACCTTTAATTGAACTCTCGGTGGTCTGTTGGAAAATAGGTAAACAATTTTGCATCTAAAACGTAAGTTTGTGAGTGGGTAAAGTTAAACAGTTCGTCCGTACACCGGTTGGGAATCCCTAATTTAGAGTGATGTTTTAAACTTAAGGGTTGACCTAGCTGTCCAACTTGAGAATGACCACTTGTGTATTGTTTTGATGAGCTGTGTATCTTCTAGTCTTTCTCAAACGGAAAACGGTCCTTCAATTTAGAAATCTTAAGGGGTCGGTTTGATGATATCAGTCTGGTATATAAAAAAAGGCTTGTCCAAAATCTTTGACAACTTAGCCGAGACATCGAGTTAGGTGTTCTTTCAGTTTAGGAATTGAATAAATTAAGGGTCGACCAGAAATACTGATGGAGTGACGAGATACCACTCAAGTTTATAAAAAAAGTGTCCAAATTCTTCGACAACTTAGCCAAGTTAAGTATTCTTTCAGTTTAGAAATGTAATTGTAAGTTGGGGACTGACCAGAAATATTCACTTCAGAGCTGCCGGCGCTACACGATGCCACGAACAACTTCTAACGTTAGTTCGTTGCATCGTGTGGCCGATGGTCAAACCTACGAGCTACCAATGTAGAGCGTCCAACGTTCGCGTTTGACCATGTTTCGGCTGTTGTCGGTGTTCTTGATCCGTAAGTAAGAATGGTCAAAATACCAGACACTAAGAAAATGTTTCTTTAATTTAATCAAATAATGGCCAGAACTGCATAAAACACAATCTTCTCCAGTCCAATTATCAGACTGTAGAAAGGAATAGAAAAGAAAAATAATTCCCAGTGGAGTAATTTCTCGAGAAATAAATTTAAGGGAGACTTCCTGAATTCGGAAGAAATTCCGGGACTTCTGAAGGAATCCTGTTACCATGATTTAAGCGGAGAGTATAGGAGTTTTTCTGCAAAGAAAAACGGTACATTATTAGGAAAAGTCATGTGAATTTCCAACAAAAATTTACACAAATCCCGGGAAATTACTCCCTAGCTTAATTCAAATTTCGCTACCAAACGAAAATCTATAACCCGAGCGACCGTCACTGGAAGCTAATTCTTCATAAAAATTCGTTGAACGAGATCAGGAACCTTGCAGCGCGGGTTAAATGGGAATTAAAATCTTGAAACAGATTGATTAAATATTAAAACTGGTTTAGCCAGAGTTACACGTCAGCATGGGCATATGCATTTCATTAAACTTGTCAACCCTGCTGAAGTCCCGTGCGAACGTGTTTTACCGGGTGATGCGACGCAACACAAGTGAGTATAGCGGCCTAAAGGTACAGAGCTATATAATATGTGCTGTAGATAGAGGGAGCTATACTATAGCTCCCATATAGCTCTGAACACTGCGGTAGTGTTTAATTATGCAATATGCATGTATCCTTCATTATGCGTACAACAATAATATTGTTCTGAATCTGATACGCCACTGTCCTATGTCCAAATTGATACCGAAGAGTAAATAAGTTTTATGCCGGCTCCAGATGACATGGTCAACATATGCCAATGTTGGCGACCAATGTTGGGCATGTGTGATCATTTGAATTTGTCCACTATCCATTACCTCTGAAGCACTTGTAATAACTGCGTCATCTTCGCTATCCTTTTGTTTAATGTTGGTGTATATTCGCTAAACATTGGGTGTATGAAGCTTGGCCAGCGTTTCGGTTCCTTTTAAATCGATTGTGTATAAAGCGCGCGAATTTTAAAAGTCGACGCGCGCCATGGGAAGATCTATTTCATATTTAAAATGTAGATCACAGCACCCTTTTGACATTTTTATGGTGTCTAACTATAATTTTAAACTCGATGTGTTTGTTTTTGTGCCGTGGTTAGTTGAAGAACAAGCATGACATGTGAGTTAGACCTTCGCGAATTTAATATGTGAGTTGGAGTTTTATAGCTCGGAGCTTGAATGTAGCTCTCAAACAAGTGAACGTAGGTAAACTGCTAACTCGACGTACGCTGACCACTCACGTCGGAGTAATGCTGTTATTTCAATTAGAACTTAGAAAATTATAATAGGTAATACCTATTATATTATATGTGCTGCTCATTTTAGATGTCAGCTCATTTCGGTTGGTTCCTTCAAATTATTACGTTATTTCTTTTCGAGGTAAGAAAGCAACGTTCCATTATCTTTTATTTTTAACTTGCCGCTATTGAACATTGAAGGTTTTCAAAATTTCCTGAAGTTATTGGGTTTAGTCCGATTTTCGAAAATTGAGTTTTCAACAGATCTCGACGTTTTGAGGTCCTAGGGAGCTATTTTGACCATTTTGGGATAGAACATTGAAGATTTTCAAAATTTCCCGAAGTTATTGGTTTTAGTCCGATTTTCGAAAATTGAGTTTTCAACAGATCTCGACGTTTTGAGGTCCTAGGAAGCTATTTTGACCATTTTGGGATTGAACATTGAAGATTTTCAAAATTTCCCGAAGTTATTGGTTTTAGTCCGATTTTCGAAAATTGAGTTTTCAACAGATCTCGACGTTTTGAGGTCCTAGGAAGCTATATTTTGACCATTTTGGGATTGAACATTGAAGATTTTCAAAATTTCCCGAAGTTATTGGTTTTAGTTCAATTTTCGAAAATCGAGTTTTCAACAGATCTCGAAGTTTTGAGGTCCTAGGAAGCTATTTTGACCATTTTGGAATTGAACATTGAAGATTTCCAAAATTTCCCGAAGTTATTTCAGTCCGATTTTCGAAAATTGAGTTTTCAACAGATCTCGAAGTTTTGAGGTACTAGGAAGCTATTTTGACCATTTTGGGATGGACGTCCGTGTGTGTGTATGTATATGTAAACATAAGATATCTTTGGAACGAAACGATAGATTTGGACGGTCAATATAGCGATTGAAAAGGTTTATCAAAACACGAGTGGTTTGAGAATCAAAAACGTAAAAAAATTGTTTTTTTGTTATATATTTTGAATGACTTGAAAACTACTCGTGCGATTGGATTCAAAATTTAATCCGATCTAAGTCGTGAATAGCTCTTCCAATTTCCGCAAAATTCATCAAAATCGGTCAGTTGGTCATTCGCTTTTAATTGCGAGAGTTCTGAAATATAATATAAAAATATTAAAAGTCGGTTTGAAAAATTTTTATAATCATCTGAAAATTTCATCTTTTTTCTTCCAGTATGTTGTTACACATAGTTTACATCCAATACATAATATAGAATTTTACATATTTTTAAGAATGTAATACTACATATTACATACATTTCGTTTTATTTCATATACATAAAAGTAAATATTTTATTGATATGAGAATTTTGTTTACCAGTTCAAATTTATGTTTTTAATATAAACAAATTTATAGGTTATATTCTTCGAACTTGTACCTCGTCTTATCTCATTTCGCAATGGGAAACTCGAGTTTAAATCGGAAATAACTCAAATTCAACTTTACTAAACTTAATTTCCAAATTTAATCAATGAAATTTCAAACTCATATATTATATATAGTTAGATATTTACTATAAAATATGTTGTGTAGCAGAGTTCCTAATCAATGGTTGAGAAGGAAGACTCCTTGACTATAGAATCGATGAAGAATTATGTTCGCATTTATTTACTATTCGACATACTTCATGCCATTTTCAAAGTTTCAGTGCTGTCAAAATAATTGTCAACTATACAGGGTGTCCTCAAAGACACTGAACACACGCCTACCACATGTTCCTGAGACCAAAATAAGCCGATTTAAGCAAACTTACCTTCTCACAAAATTGCTTAGTTTGGGCGCTATACGGCCTTGAAATTACAATTTTGAAATCGTTTTTTTTGTTATAAATTTAAAACGGCTTGAGCGATTTTGCTAAAATTTGGGACATTGACATAGTTTTATGGAACAAAAAAGCCCATATCAAAATAATGTTTAATATTAATCCATATAGAACTCGGGTTTTTTAATATTTGAACGTTTCAAATTTCTACGCCAATGGAAGAAAAGGGGTTTAAGTATAAAATTTAGATTCAGTAACTTATTTGCTCAATGAAACCCGTGGAAAATTTAATTTTGCAATAACTATTCCCGTAAATCTAAACTAGTATTATAAACGCGAAAGTGTGTTTGTCTGTTTGTTACCTCTTCACGGCCTAACTACTGAACCGATTTCGACGAAAATTGGCAAGGAGATTCCTTGAAGCCCGACAAAAGACATAGGCTACTTTTTATCCCGGAAAACTGTTCCCGAAGGAGAGAGCATGCATCCACACTACTGTGCAGACCTTTGATGTTCAGACGCTAATGACCTCTGTTGTCGCGCGTCTATAATTCGCAACTCATTCATTCCTTTGATGTTGGAAGGAGGTGATGAGTTATTGATGCGTGCTACGTTTCCATAGTTACGCATCACGTATTTGTGTATTTTGGAAAACAGATTATTGCATTTTTAACTGTCAAAATCATAGAGATATCATAAATAGAGTAGGGGAGCCATAGGCACAACTCTAGTGACAGTGTCACCTTGGAAAAGAGAGATATAGAAAGAGATAGTTGTTGTATTTTCCTTGTTACTATAGGTACCACCAAAACGTGAATGAACAAGATAGAACAACACCTATATTATCACTATCTCTATCTTTTGCATCCACACTTTTTTGAGTGGCTTCCCTACTCTATTTATGGTATCTCTATGGTCAAAATAGGCATTTTTTATGAATTTATTGCACACGGGCGAAGCCAGACCGAACGACTAGTAATATATAAATTTGAAAATTTGTTGAAAAACTTTTCTTAAAGATTAACTAACCTCAATGTGTCATTCGTCCCACGTTTTTATCAAACTATCTATAATATACCTAACATAACTCGACCCTTTACTGTGTAAATGGAAAGTTTAGGAAGCCATTATTGGAATAAACTCCACCTAGGAAAACTAAAAGGGTTTGTGGATGCACTTTCCTATTGTGTGCAAGTATAACATGAACAAACTGAACTGTTTTGAAATTGGTTTTCGGAATATTTTACATTTTTATTTGGTTTAAACAATGGTAGCAATCAAACTTAAGTGAAAAATTTGTCTCAATTTGCAAAAGCAAACGCTTGTTCGGTTTTAAAATCTGTATTGTCAACTATAGTTGCCCAATTTGGCAACGCCCGGTTGTAATTTTCACTCACTGCTCATCTATCTTTTGTCGTATAGCGTATTAAATAATATTAAGTAATTAGGTACTTATAGAAATATATTATACAGTGAATTTTACTTGGCAGTTATGGAAAACATTAATGTATTAGAGAAAATCGTTTCACTTAAAACGCAACATCCACTGAACAAAAACATACATCGCTATCAATATTTTAATTTAAAGCAATTAATTACGCAGAATTTTTTTAAATTAAAAAATTGTTACCGATATATGTTTTTGTTCAGTTGATGCATTTTAAGTGAAACGATTTTCTCTAATGCATTGTTGTCCATAACTGCCAGGTAAACAAAACCCGCCTATGTTACGTCTTAAGCTCGATTTATATTATCCGGTCAGATACGGCGCGGGAACGTAGCGTTTCCGGCAAGACAAACATTTTTACATGCATTTCAAATACGAGTATTGATACGTGTCTAAAGGGACGGGATCTGCTAAGTATAAATATTCGAATTTAAAATGCATGTAAAAATGTTTGTCTTGCCGGAAACGCTACGTTCCCGCCCCGTGTCTGACCGGATAATATAAATCGACCTTTATGTTGATTTCACCGTAGAAATAATTATTCAGTCTTTTGTATTAGACCTCGCGCGGCGAAAGATGAAGCCACTGCGTCATAGTAACGTGAATGCATTGCGCCCGCCTTCTAGCTTGCTATTGGCTGTTTATTGTCATGAATAGCAGTTTGCCAAAATTGTACCTAACGTCATAAAACCCAATTTGAAGTTTTGTGTACACGGCACTGTCTGCGGGCAAGCAGGCGTTCGCTAGCATATTATTAATGACGTGCCTGGCTTCATCTCTCACCACGGGCACTCTACGTGTCTGAACGGACGGGATTTGCTAAGTATAAATATTCGAATTTAAAATGCATGTAAAAATGTTTGTCTTGCCGGAAACGCTACGTTTCCGCCCCGTGTCTGACCGGATAATATAAATCGACCTTTATGTTGAATTCACCGTAGAAATAATTGTTCAGTCTTTTGTTTGAAACTCATTTTTAAAAACGACTCATAATTTTTTATGGAATTTTTAATATACGTTCAATTCTATCAACAAATCGACTTATTTTCTTGTCCTAATAATTTGTCGGACAATCTGTATATGCAACCAAAGGTATATAATATTACGTGGTACATTTCACAAATGAATAATAATGACGTAATTCTGTACCCTAAAACCAATTATTGAGAGCTATAGAGTACGAACGTGTTTTGTTATACAATACGTCACATAATAAACCCACATAGTTATAACAATGTACGTCCTCAAATAACAAAATACCTACTTGGGTGTCCACTTCAGTATCCATCGTGTACAGTAAAAATATTTGTAACTAGGGGTGGCTTTAAAAAAATCTAAGCCATCTCAATGTTTTAAAAAATAGCTTTCGTTGTTTTAAGAAGCGGCATTGCCAGTTTTTAAATCAAAAAACACCCCAATTATTACATATATTTTGTCCCACGAAATAAATTTGCTTTCTTAAATAATAACATTTTTTTCTTCGAAATAAGAAATTTGGGCCCGAAATTATGTCATAATTGAATTTTATGAACCGTCCCTTACAGATTTCTTCATATATATCACCACACCATCAAAAATTGGGATTTAGTGCTTAAAATGTCAACTCCTACGAAAAGAATTCTTCCGATCGTCCCTGTCTAGTCCGTGCATTGTTACATGGCTCCAAGATAATAAATAAATAAACAAATTTGCGATTTCCTGTGACGTACAATATAATCTCGTAATATGAGATAGCACAATATACGTGTAAAACATGTAATAATGTGACACCCGGTATAAGGGACCGACTCTTATCGTGATATCATCATCTACATTTCAAAGTAGTCAATTTTGTACCCATATTATAGCATATAAGCTCAGGAGGTCTCAATATACGAGATTGTTATTGGAGCCAAGTGTTGTACGGACTGTTTAAAAAAAGATGTCCCATGGAAAAATAAAATTTGAAATAAATGGACTCGAGAATATTTGTGTTTAATGCAGGAAGGTGTACGCGGTATCATTTAAAAAACTGTTCGCAGTTATCTAAAAAATATTCCTCCATTTTATATATGTAACTGTACATTTTATTTTGTAATTTTTACACATTTTATTAAAATATTACACAAATTATGTAATTTTAATTTACTTTATGTAAAAATCACAAATTTGTTTAACTTTACAGTAAAGGTCCAAGTTTTTATGAAGTTTTCTGTGTAAAAATAAATAATAATGTAAAATCACTTAGAAAATCGAGCGAATTCTACTTTAACTTTCAAAGTATTTTTACATCCATTTTTTACAGTGCATATATTTTCGAGCAATCGTTACAAACGTAACGTTCTTGTACAAACCAAAAACCGTACTTTTATATATCTAGTCTAAAGACCTAGTTCTCGAACAGGCATTAAACGGGCACGCGGGAATATTGTATGGTTAAGCGAATATATGTATCCGTTCGTCCCGGCTCCCGGGATATCGAGGTTCGTATCTCGACACAACCACAGCACACGATGTGCTCTGTTGCGTTGGGTTCGACAGGTCTCTATATTATCGGCATTACCTTACATCGTACTGCAATAACAGAGATGGGACATCGGAAATATGTACATAAATGTGATGCAGTTTGAGGACCGTATACGAACACTGATAAAGCCCGATTCAAAACTCGTATTTTGATTTTTATTGTGTTTATCACTATGTCGATACTCCTTTTTTTTGTCAATGTTACACGAATAGAATGTAGTGGCGCTTCAGTCAAGTTGACGACTTAGGTTCACTGGCGTAGAACTATTGACATTGCAACAGGGATATCTAGCGGCGGAAGCTCTGCTGTGGCGGCGATAGCTAGAACTATACACGGCACGGCAACTCAACTATCTGGCAGGTTTCGCGCGGCGAAGCGGGTGGAAAGGGGGAATCGGCAGCGGCGGAAGCTGTACTCTGGCGGCGATAGCTAGAACTACACACGGCACGGCAACTCAACTATCTGGCAGGTTTCGCGCGGCGAAGCGGGTGGAAAGGGGGAATCGGCGAGCGCAATAGCGCGGCGTGTAACGTTTGTTTGGCGTGAATTGAGTGTGTAGAAGTTAGCATATATTGGTAATTGTGTGAACAGAAATAATATCGATAACAATATTTTTTATTCGAACTTCTTTGGGGTTGTGAGATTTTAAATATTTCTTGTTTTAAGTCAGTTTGTTCGTTTATGATGTCAGTTTAGTATTTCAACAATTTCACTCGCATGAGAACAGCTTAGTGTAACGGTTAGTTTTTTGATCAAACGTTCGTGGGTTCAAATCTCACTGCCGATCATTGATGTTTTGTGATGCCGTTTAATTTAATTTGATGGAATTAGACGCTAATAACTTTAGTCGTCAAGCGTCTATAATCTTCCATTATAAGACAGATCTTGTCGAAAATTATAAACGTAAAAAAATCACTCCTGGAAACCATGATGCTGTATGATTGAAACTGGCTCATAATTTATCACTCTGAAAAATTTAACTCCTAGAAACCGCAGGAGAACAAAAACTCGAGCGAAACTGCTGTACTACAATTACTTTAAAATTGATATCAATCTTTAAAATCTTTTAATCTATCTTTTAAAACGTCACATGCGGGTTCTTTCTTACGTTAACTGATATCAAGTAGGTACTACAGGCTGTATTAAAATACCTGCATGGGATAGATTTTTTCTGTACATAACCACAAGTGTGAAATATTACAGAATAGGGTCGTTCCACGTATCTAAATTTGATAATTTTGAAAAGTACATATTATTCCTCATACATAAACATTAAACACGTAATGTAAACCAACTTTTTCGTAAGTACTTATATCCTTCCTCTTAATTGCAAACAAGAATTAAACAAATTCACTTATTAGCTTCTACCGACAGCGAAAAAGAATACTTTAATAAATAAAACACACAAAACTGGCTATAGCCAATTCATAAGTTTGATGAACAGTGTATAGTCAGTAGTGCTTGAAAAGGGTCTCTTATAACAGACCGAAACGTAGTATTAAAATTAAAGTTGGACAGCAATAGCCAGTTTTGTGTGTTTTATTTATTAAAGAATTAAACAAATATATATTTTTTAAATGCTGAGCATAAAGCGCCATATGATGACGTAGAAAACAGTCACACCTCTTTATCTATATACGTACTTAGATGTACAAATAAATTATCTTCCTCGTAGTTCACTTTCAATTTGACAGATCAGTGGACGTGATACAGTAGATTTGTCACAATTCTGTGTTTAAAATTCCAATGAAAATACACACTTTTGGGTTCTTTTTTATTATAGAAAAAACTTCCGAAAAATTCTCAAAAAAATTATTTCATCTATTTGCAATGTAGATTCCAACAAAAAAAAATGTGGGACGGCCCCATTGAAGATTGGGTTCATCATACACTGTAAATGCCGTGCTTCTATATGTTGTATAGGGCCTTACTGTTGTTACACGTATCGTATTGCTGCGGGCGCCCTTAGTACTTCCGGTCTCGACTGGCGTCAGCCCGGATATAACCGCTCTCAACCACCTCCCTCCTTCCAATGACTTTCTGTGTTCAGTCTTTTGTACACAGTCCTTTCTTTTTGTGCCTATAAATTTATGTTATGGCCCAGTCAGCTGGAAATCAATTATTTTTTGCTTTATATGTCAGTAAATTAGTTATTGAAAAGATAGGTATACCCTATTAATTTTTCTGTTCGAATGACTTTTAATTTATTTCATCTAATATAATCAATTTTATTTTATCGATTAGTGGCAGCACTCGAGGCGCGTTTTTAGGGAGGTCACGGGTTTAAATGCGATAAAGCTTCTCCCCTTCTTCAAGACGACACATTTTCCCAACTCTCGTCTTGATACTTTATCGAGAGTGACTTTTTAATCGACTTAAAAAAGGAGGGCCTCAATTAATTAAATATCAAGAAAGAACGTACTGTGTTTTAACACGACGCGTTTCAGCAACGAGTTGCTATCTTCAGGTGTGATTAATTTTTTTTTTAAATTTAACCACACCTGAAGATAACAACTCGTTGCTGAAACGCGTCGTATTAAAACACAGGAAATCACAAGACGGACATCAAAAAAAAATTTATTAAAAAAACAAAAAACCCGACTGCGTAAAAAACGAACATAAAAGATGGAAACAAAATCAAATGATAACATGCAATCGGAGGCATAGTAGTAACAAATTGAACAAAAATACTTCGACTGCATGTTATCATTTGATCTTGTTTCCATCTTCTATTTTCGATTTTTACGCAGTCGGGTTATTTGTTTTTTTAATAAATTTTTTATTTCCTTCCTTTTAGTTGAATCTACTCATCTTTCATTTGATACCCCACACACAAGGTTTTACCGATTTTTTGCGTACTGACAAAATGGCGTCTAGCGCCCGCCATATTGAATTTTCCATGGCGTCATGTACCCTATTTGAAATGTCAACGAAACCTTTCTTTTGATTTGATTTTGGTACCTATATCAATGTATTTAGAAGGAAAATTACTTTTACATTCTGACAAAATGGCGTCTAGCGTCCGCCATATTGAATTTTCCGTGACGTCATATATCTTATGTCACTCTGGGGATTCAGACGAATCTAATGACACCTCATTTTTCAAAATTCGTCAAGCCGTTTAGGCTACAGAGCGTGATAAAAAAATATACATACATACATACACTCGAAAAACATTACCCTCCTTCTGGCGCAGTCGGGTAAAAATACAGGGTATTTCTAATACTTATTTCATAATATAGTTGTAATGACGTGTTTTTGATTGATTATTTTGTGAATTATTTAAACATGCAATTTTGTCTGCTGCTATTTATTTATGGTGACGATAGATTTGTTCAGTTGCTGATTGAGATGTTTAATTAAAAGTGACATTTGAGCAAAGTAATAAAGATTCCTTTATTTACATATATCTATATTAGAATATGCGATGCAATCTGTGCATCGTATATGCATAATTTAAATATTAACATATTCATGTGCAAATAAAGCTTGTGTTTACATAGTGTAATATAGATCAAATCAGAGGTTCCCTAACTGTGCGTCGCGACGCCCTGGGGTGTCGCGGCGCTATCCTATAGGTGAGTCGCGAGACGATACGCATAGGTCAAATCGAAGTTACAGGTCACAAATAAATTTAGAAAAAGAAATGGGTATAGAAATTTTAAAACTTCAACCCCGATTTGAGAAGTTATGCTCAGAAAAGCAAACTCATGCTTCTCATTAATTGTATTGTTTGTAGTTTTTTATGTTTTCTAATTATTGGAATTAGAATCTAATAAATACCCAACAATAAAGATTCTATATTTTTTGGAGTTTTCGTTAGTTGCAAATGCTGTGTTTCGTCCCTTGTAATGCACTAGACTATTACTCCAGACATTAAAATGTATAAAAAAAAGTTTACGAAAATTCATATTAAAAATTCTTTCGATAATAAAATTTTGAATATTTCATTTGCGCAAATTCTATTTCTATTTTAATGACATATTTCCGGTTCTTTGTTATGTAATAGGTACTTCAGTCCACCTCTGTCCTGCATGTAACTAGCGTCTGTATACAGGCTGAGTCACGGAACAAGACTACATATATAACTTTTTTTGTATCTTCCTCACTTACCTATAAAGTGTCAAAAACCCTGTACCGAAGGAATGTTTCGACATTCCAGGAAAAATTAAATATCTAAGTATTAAAAATTGTTGATCATGTCCATGTTAATTCAATACCAATAATAGATTGTATGTCTAGATGCGTAATGAGGTATATTACTGACGAGTACTTAGTGACAGTAAAGTCACACGAGTCATAATATCATTACGCACGAGATATATACAGATTGCATCAAATTAAAGCTGTGCATAGGACGTTCTGTGTGTAAGATAGAGATCGATATAAAGCAATAAGTAAGAAAGAGATAAATGATCGCTAATAGGAAGTTTCTAGAGTTACTGTAAGACTACTGAAATTATTGATAAAATCAGAAAACAAAAATGGCGCTATCAGGTTGTATGGGTATTATTTATTTACAGTAACTACAGAAACTTCCCATTAGCGATCATTTATCTCGTTCTTAGTTATTGCTTTATATATCGATCTCTATCTTACACACATACCGCCCTATGCACAGCTTTAATTTGATACAATCTGTATATGGTATTTTTTGCCATACCCACTATAAAATAACTACTTTTCACTTCATTTCCAGTATTTTCAAAAATTGTTGACAGTTTTTTTATACCTCGCTAACTTCACATTTATAGCAAGCCATGAGTAGGTAGTAATAGCGGGCGAATCAGAGCGGATAAATCACTATGGAAACTGTTACTTACCACACTAGTGTGTTTCGAAAACCCTTCCAACACACCTGCCTGTTAACTGACCCATTCTATCCATAAAAATTAAATGACGAGAATAAGCTAGGAATTATTCTGTTGTCAGACCTTGAGAACTTTTGCACATTCGGTTTATGCGCCTCTGCCCTACGTCACACGTCGATGAGAGAAGACTTGTGATTCGTCCTGTATTTATATATGTAACGGTTACACAAAGTGTGATATATATATGCTAATAAAACATTTTAATTCGTCGGTTTAACGTCGGTTGGTCTGAGCGAAACAAACCGTTTGGGATTTCACGTCCGGTGTAGAATATAGGTACCTACATATGTACATAATAATATGTAGGTATGGCTTACCTACCTACACTAACTTCGCGAGCGTTAGTTAAATATAGACAATAATAATAATAATAATAATAATAATAATAATAATTTTTTATTGAAAAGCCACTAATGTGGATACAAACGTCAGGAAAATATAATACATATTAAAAAAGATCCTTTAAATCATAAGGCACAGTATTACAAAAATGTTTTTTTAATTTATTTTTAAAATATTCTGTTTTATTTATGATTTTTATTTCATCTGGCAATTTGTAAAAAATTTTATAGCCTATATAGGTAGGACTTTTTTCAAAAAATGTCGTGTTATGCTTTAAAACAATATTGTGGTTGCGGGTATTATATAGTTTTTGTTTATTATTTTCAAAAAAATACTTATTAGAATGCATAACTGTGAGCAGCTCATGAGCAAAAATTCCATAAAAAGTTAGTAGCTTGTTTTCTTTAAATAGATTTCGACACGAATCTCTATATTTTAAATTGAAGATTAATCTTAAAATTCTTTTTTGCAAAACAAAAATTCTGTGTCTATCTCCTGACATTCCCCAAATAAGAATGGTATATTTGATAGTATTTACAACAAATGCATGATAAAATGTTAGTAATGTGTCTCTGTTATACACAGATCTCATCTGTTTAAGTAAATAATAATAAAAATTCAATTTTTTACATATGTTGTTAATTTGAGTTACCCATTTTAATGTATCATCAATGTGTAGTCCTAAAAATTTGACAGATTGTTTTAATTGTATATCAGCATTGCAATTTGTAGTAAATAAGCCACCAACAGTCACGGGACCTCTGATCCTGAACTGCACACAGCTAGTTTTTTCTATATTAATGATTATTTGATTTTTTTGACAGTATTCAGATAATTGCTCAGTAACACTATTTACTTTAGTTACAGCTTCATCGAATGAATGTGCCGCTATCAACACGGCTATATCATCAGCATACATGATTACTGATCCGGTTGTTATGTAATCCGGCAAATCGTTAACATAACATAAAAATAGTAATGGTCCCAAATTACTACCCTGCGGGACCCCAACATTAATATCTTTTTTTGATGATTTTACATTTTGTATATTTGTTTGCATACATCGATTTTGTAAATAAGACTTAATCAGATCATTAGCCTGCCCTCTGATTCCCATTGCTAAAAGCTTCTGTAAAAGAAACGAATGATTAACCGTGTCGAGCTTGCAGCACATTGTACCAAGATATAGCCATACCTATTAAAGAAGGATCGCAAGGCGTTGCTTAAGGTACGTGCAGTACGCAGCTGGGATTCTAGATGGTAGCGTAGATCATAGCAGGGCTTGCTTAAATTAATGCATTGTTATATATGCGAGCGTACACAACGAAGCAGTGAGTGTAGCAGGTATAAGCGCTGTTACAAGAGCTGGTAGATTCAAGAATGTATAATCTCACCATTCTTTCAGCGCGCTGACTACTATACAATCAACGTGTGACAACTGTCAAATGGCCGTTACGAGTTTCGCAATGGATGTGACTAGTTTAATAAGTGAAATTTTGCCAGTTTTTATTTAATTTGTTTTGAGTTTTTTCTAAGGCGTATTTAAAAGTGTTAGGTTCCATACGTAAATATTCAAAAAACCGGTTTGGGTAAAATTTTAATTCTTGGTATAAATGATGAAATTCGCCATGTTTAGATCGTTTTCTATTAATACGGTGGACATGATAGCTCCTACCCAAATTTGTATTTAAAATATACCACTTTTTAGCAGAAGAACACAAATATTCGTCTTCGCTATCTGACATTTCAAACGCGATTTAAGCTTGTATCAATGCTAGTATCAAAGCTTCATTGTGCAAACCTATAAGCGCTTATAATTTCAGCCACCATCTACCATACATGCTACCATCTAGAATCCCAGCTGCGTACTGCACGTACCTTTAGTCGACACAAAAAAACAGCTGATAGTTCAGACACGTGAATTGAACGGTTGTAAATTATAGACTTTTCAACGAATTAACAATAGACAGTAACGGAATAGACGAGTCGTAAAACATTTGTGAATTAAAGCGATATTCGCCCTAATCAGGATGGGGCACTGCCAAACTTGACCGTTAGGGGCCGAGCTATATAACTACCGTGGTCTGTGGGCATTTCATAGTAGTGTGTACAGAATAAGTTTATTTAAAATGATAAATTTTTGACAATGCCAACGTGCTGTGTTTACCAATGTTTTTTTTAAATTTAATTGTAGGAATAAAATTCTAACTTTGTCTGATAACATCTTACCATTTTTTATATCATATAAACAGTAGGATCTAAGTCTAAATTTCGGACCGAATTAACTAAAATGCATACCTATACCTATGTATTTTTATTCTTTTAAAAATAATGATTTAGAATAATCTAGCTAGGTAGATACACTTCAGTATAAACAGAAGTTTTTGCAAGTTCCGTGTGTGAGAGATTTTCCAACAGACAGATCTCTAAAAGTTTAATAATTTAACAGACTTTACTCTTGAATGCAATGTGTATGTGTGTGTGGTGTCCGTGCTTGGACGCCAGTTTTCTGTTGAACTACCGTATATAATTACATTTCCGGACTGTTCTAAAATACTAGCGTAATTAGAACAGTTAAAGATTCAAGATCGCACTGTTTACACTCTTCCGACCTTTTATATATTTGGCTTAAATTAAAGATAAAGGATGCTTCTAAGTGCGCTACAGGACATTAAAAAATATTGAAAAACTTTTTCAGTAGAAGCTGACATAAAATCATCTTGTGAGTTTTAAATGCAGGCGAGAAGGACAAACCTCCCCAGGGGTGACATTGGAATGTGGTTGCTATCGCAAATTGCATTCCAATGCTCTTTGGGAATTAGCGCTCCCAGGGACCCGAGCTCGTACCAGTCGGTTTGTGTATGCCGGCTGGCGGATTCTAATACACAAATAGATTATTTGTTGTGTTGAAGACGCTAATAACGTGAGTTGTCGACGCGTCTATAATCTACAATTAATTAATTGAAAAGGACAAAAAAAATTCTATTATTGCTAATGCACAAAGTACTGGTAAAACTTAATGTTTCAATAAGTAAATAAATTTAATTTGAAATATATATCCGCCTCTGTATTTATTACCAACGTTCCGCAAACTAATAATGTTTTACCAACATACCGACGCCATTGTATTTACCCAAGCTTCAGAAATACCTCGCTAACATCTCTAAATGGGATCGGAATTGCGCAAATATCTCGTTTTATTTCTCATAATTCGTTTTGTACCATAATATACATATATCTGTGGCATAACTGCAAAACTGCTTATGCCGAATTAGTGATTAAACAAGATTAAAAATTATTGAAACATTTGTATGTCCCAAGTCTCCATTTACGGTGTTTTTACCCGACTGCGCGACATCAAGGCAGGGTTATGTAATTATGTATACATGTATATGTGAGATTATTTATCCCTCAGAGCGTCCAAACGGCTGGGTGGATTTTAATAAATGTGATGTCTTTAGATTCGTCTTAATCCAGAAAGTAACATAGGGCATATTACGTCACGGAAAATTCGATATGGCGGACATTGGACGCCATTTTGTCAGAATGTAAAAATAATTTTCCTTTTAATACATCGATATGGGTATCGAAAGAAAGATCTCGTTGAGACGATTTCAAAAAACTAGAAATACGTAAATCAAAAATTAAATTTAAAAAATCAAAAAACCCAACTGCGTCAAAAGTGAACTAAAAAGATGGAAGCAAGATCAAATGATAACATACAGTTGGAGGCATAAATAGAATTTAACAAGCTGCAGAACAGAAATATCTGATGCCTCCGACTGTTTCTTGTTTCCATCTTTTTAGTTCACTTTTAACGCAGTCGGGTTTTTTGATTTTTTTAATTTAATTTTTTTATAAGTATTTATTGTTCTTTCAATGCACTTTTTCAAAAAGTTCTAGGTATGCGTTACTCTGGCGAAATTGGGTTTTTAAATGATTTTTTTTTTACTTAAATGGAAGGACCACATACAAGTTTTATAGCAAAACTGTTTTTATTTAATTTTTTTGCTTACTAATTAAAAAGTTATATTTAAATAAAAATTAATTTTTAAACTCAGTTCCGATAACGCGCCGAAAGAATCCGAACGCGTGTGACGTCATTATGTTATCTATGGTCTTTGTATCCATGGTTACCAAGTTAAAAATTTATTATTTTTGATAGTATGTGTAATACATATACACAAATACCAACAAATGCAGACAAATTTTAACATAACGACGTCACAAACATTCCTGGTGCGTTTTGAAGTCACGTGATATTTTTTAAATTTTTATACATTTTAATTAATTTTTAGTAATTTATCTATAGCTTTAAAAAATTTTTTCTTTTCGATTTTCAATATTATTTATGTTAAATTATTAGAAAAAATTAGAAAATTAATAATTTTTTTTAAACTTAAATACCTAATTGACGATTGCGACTCGGTTGATTGCCGCCCTCGCTGTGCTCTGGCAAGCAAACGCCACCTTCGTTCGCAATCGCCAATTTTCTGCCCTAGGAACAGAGTGTATTATTTGCCACAATTTCGACATAACCTGTTTAGCGTTTTGGGAACAGACATATTTATATTATAGATAGCCGCCGTATCCACTAACAAAAATACAGGCTTTTGTTTATTTTCTGTTTTAATTACATTTTTTAACAAAATATTGCGAACTGAAATGAAATATTGCATTTCAGGTGAAGTGGAGTTATTTGTTTTTATTTTGTATCTACATTGTCGTTCATATTAACCATATAGACCAGGGGTGTCAAACTCGTTGGAAGTGGAGGGCAAAATTAGATATTTTACATGCAATTGCGGGCCGCAGTATAATAGTATTAATAATAATTACAAGTATAGTCCTGCATAATGCGCATCTAATGACATGCGCCCAGGCTGCGCTTGCGCTTTATTTAAACATGGGTCGCAACCTTGTATAAATTAATATTTTACCGAGGGCCGCAACTGCAGAGGCGGCGGGCCGCGATGTTTGACACCCCTGATATAGACTATATATAGGCAATAATATTTTTATTTGAAAATACTGCAACTTTTTTAATACGATCGGGAATTCATAAAAAATCATAACTGAGTCGCGTATTGCTTTGTTTTTGTATTATCGATGTGCTCACGCTAGAATAAATATTCTTTCACGTAAAAAATTCCTAAATAAATGAAGCGCCGAAAGAGTTTATTTTCCGGGGTTTTTACTATAATTAGGGTTCCGTACCTCAGAATGAAAAAACGGAACCCTTATAGGATCACTCTCGTGTCTGTCTGTCTGTCTGTCTGTCCGTCCGTCCGTCCGATCCCCTCCCCATCTCCGAAACTATTGAGCCTAAAATTTTGAAAGGGAATATAGGGCCTCACGCATAGTTTACAGGAAAACCTAAACGAAAATCCTAACTCTTTAAATTCCCACGGGAAATGAAAAATTAATTAACGCATTTCTATACTGTGTGTATCTACTATATTATGTATATTATACCGTTATAAGTATTAATAGACTATACACAAGTATGCCAATGTATCTGACGCTGTGAAACAAGCACCCGCAACGTAATGGTTAACGCGCGAGACTTTCACTACGAAGACCCGGGTTCAAATCCAACTGACATACGTTATTGTTTTTGTTTTTTTTTATAATGTAAACATTTTGGAATTTTTTACTTTAAAATTTAATTTAATTAAATTTGATACGGAAGAATTTTGAAACACTTAAAAGAACAAAATAAAATATACATAAGTAAAAAAAAAATCTTTTTTGCAGTGCGGAACCCTCGATGCGCGAGTCTGACTCGCACTTGGCCGGTTTTTTTAAATGTAGGAAAATGCGTATTAATTTTAAACTAAAATCATTGAGACAAATTATTGGTGTTTTTTTTTATGTTAAACTCATCTTGTGTAAAATAATAACAGTTTGGTTATAACGATTTGCAATCACTGCAAAATTTCGTTTGTAAAAACAGTTATACACTTTTATTTGATGTACCCAAGTTGTCGAGCGTCTATAATCTATAATAAATAAATAAGGGATCAAGTCGAAGTTTGTAGAAGGAATACTTTAATCCATAAGATCAAGTAACCATAGTGAAGTCACAATTACCACACAAATTGTATGTACAAAGCGGGCTAAAACAGGGAAATCTAATGTATAGGTGTATAAAGTTTGAAGTTGGATATGTTATGTACGTTTGTGCCGTGCCTACGTACCTAATATAATTATATCGGGTTGGTTGTTAATTGTACTTGCATTGTGCAAGCAAACCACATAATCAAAACTTTCCTCTTTATAATCTTAACTATTGGTACCCGTCTGGCTTCGCCTGGGTGCTAAGAAAGCCCGGGTGCAATACACTACTCACTCACTCGCTTCGCTCGTTCGCTTGATTATTATAATTACATTACTCACTCGCTACGCTAGTTCGCTATGTATCCGTGAAAAATTATCTAACTGATGGTGAAAACCGCATCAAAATCCGTTGCGTGGTTTAGGAATTACATTACTCACTCGCTTCGCTCGTTCGCTATATATATAAACCTTCCGGGAACAATTCCGTCATACATGATTTTTGCGTAACTTTAACCGTTTACGCAGCGCACGCAACGGAAGCTCTTAAAAGGAATAATTTTTCCCGTTTTTGCAACATTTTTCATTGATGCTTCGCTCCTATTGGTCCTATAACCTTTCTCGATAAATGGACTATCCAACACAAAAAATTCACAGATTTCGCAATCCTTGCAATCATCGAGGACATTGGAAATGATAACAACATATATGAAACATAATTAACTGTTTATTATACACACAATATTTATCAATGCACTGTTTAGTTTTGTCAGGAATAACCCTATTATTCTTCTGTTATATACGCGTTCACTTTTGCTTGATTACTTAACTTTTAAATGGATTTTTCTACAGTATTTATTAACATTTGCTCAAAAATAACACCGCAGATCGTCGCAAATACCTCTCAATTAACTAGACATGATATAAAACACATTTCGAAAAAATTGCACTTGTTCAATTTTGCATGATTGCTCCTCACTTGATCGCGACACCGTTGTCTTTTGGCCTTGAACGAAAACTCGTAACTCTGCCCCCATATACGAACATAAACATTTCCAATGTTAAAATATTTTTCAATTCGAACCAGTAGTTCTTGAGATTAGCGCGTTCAACCCAAACAAACAAACAATTACAAACTCTTCAGCTTTATAATATTAGTATAGATTAGTCATTAGTGAGTACGTCGGTTTGACTTTATATAAATAGATAGCTGGTAAGGTTATGTATGTGCAGATCTTTGTGGCGGGTAATAATTTGACGCGACCGTACGGAGCATGAAAGAGCTCTGAATAACGACGGTACGTGGAAACGGCGGAAAATTGACTTGTCTACGTGGAAAAAGGAGTGTCTCTACAAGGGAAATAGACGGAGATATATATTTTGTACCTTATATTCCTTATATGGAACTCCCCAATCCTGTATAACACAACAGGACTCTCTCTATAGTCACTAATTAGTGTATGCTTTTGTAAAGGAAATTTGTTTTGTCGCCTTGAACGAACGATTTCCTATTTCTCGTTCAATTGGCAATAGCGTCAAACGGACATCGATCCCTATAACAAGGTGAACCTTTCAGAAAATATTATAGTGTAGTAACCATTTCAAAGTTAATTAACAATATCAAATTTTATTACTGATATAGTCGACGTTGACTAAGAACGACAGTGTGGGACAGAAATCACTCATTCGAGGAATCGGTCTAATACTGAAAGGCCTTCAAATCAATCCTAACCTAATATTATATAAATAAGAATGTGAGTTTGTTTGTTCCGCTTTCATGCCTCAACTACTCAACCAATCTTGGTGAAATTTTGCATACGGGTAGCTTCCGCAATGGAGATGAACATAAACTATAATAACTAGCCGGCCCGGCGCCGTAAAAATCAAGGCATCTCAGAAATTACTGAACCGACTTCAATTTTTTTGTTCACTGTTCGATAGGTGGATACTTTGCTTTAAGACATATTCTGTAATAATTGGAGCGAAGCGAGTGAGTAATATATTGATAAATCATAAGTTCATAGCACCCGAGCGAAGCCGGACCGGACCGCTAGTAGAAGTAATGAAACTTTCTGACTCGGTAATTTCGTTTTCTGGGCGTGTTCTGCAGGATTTTTATGATAAATCGATTCAGAAGTATGTTTCCAGAACTTTCTATCGGCTTCACTCGAGAATGGGCGGACCGATTTTGATGAAACTTGATACACTAGTAATTGATACCCAAACTTAAAATATGGGGTACTTTTTATCCGGCCACGCTCGAGTTAAGATAAAGTTCCTGTCAAAATCAACATTAATGCGAGCAAAGTCATGAGTAAATATAATTTAGAAAAACTAAAAAAAAAGCTACTGATCCGATTTCAGTAAAATGTATGTGGGACCACCCTGAAGGTATGTCCTATTAAATAAAAAAAGAATCATCAAAATCGGTTCACAAATGCAGAAGATATGAGGTAACATACATTTAAAAAAAATTCAGTTGACTTGAGAACCTCCTCCTTTTTTGAAGTCGATTAAAAATCGAGTTTTTTCTTGTCATAAATAAACGCCATATAAACATCTCGGCCATTTCAATTATTCTCAAGGTTCAAAGAATTTTGTTATGGCAGATTATTTTTATAACTGATCATTTTGATTGGTGGTTGTTTTTCTGTAAAATATATACACCAAAGCAATGACATATTTCGTCTAGAATTGAAAATTAAAAAACTGTCAACGTATACGCCACAAAGCCCTCAAAAGGGAATAAAAGAGACACATCGTATAAAGACATGTCGTACTCATATGCCTGTTTGTATCAAAGTAATAACAGAAACTTTAAAGAAAAAGGAATTGCCTTTAGTTTTTCTTTTATAAAGTTTGTCTTCTCGGTGACAGACGTCAAATCGATAAGTATTCAAATTGACAACTGCAGGTAGGCTGTCACTATTCTAATAGACGATCTCTAAATCGCTTCCACGCAAAGACTAAAAACAAAAATGTATATCACGATCAGGGAAGAAAATCGGAGCTCGAGGGAATTTTTTTCAAGTTTCCAGTTGAATTAAGTTTTACAAAAATAAAAAAGAAACGCGAAAACAATTGGCCGTCGGAAATGCCGGGTTTTTACAAACGGCCGTTTCCAATACTCATTTATTACAAACCCCCAGTCGTCAGGTTCTAATCAAAGAACTAGTGAAAATGTCAGTTGGATTTGCAATTTTTAAAAATAAAAATAAATTAGAAATAGACCTATAAATAGCACAATTGCAGCAAGTGGCCATAAAATAAATTAAAAAAGAGTACCACACGGTAGAAATAAAACTTATTAACTACTTTGCATACGCAACCATAGATGGCAGTGCAAACTATCCAAACACGTTGTGTAGTTCATAAATAGTTCGTCAGTTTTCTAACTGTCTCATATCGCACACAATAATATCGTGTACACGCTTGACGCCATATTGTGCTCTATATCTTTCTCAATCTATCTAATATCTATGTTTTTTTCAATCTATCTATTAACATGTCGCTTTTTCGTTTCACTGCCTCACGAAATTAGCCTTCATTATAGAAGTTTCACTTCAAAAATTAATATGCTCGTAAAACGGACCGTTCTGAGTTAATTTTAATGTTTTATTTCGCAATGTTCTTGGTATTTTAAATTTGTATAGTTATTTTTATTAAATCTGAATTATATATTCATTAAGAAAGAAGTAATTTGTGTAAGGAGTGAAGCTTCTATATAAATGAAATAAGAGTGCGCTCTCTTCTAATTGGCTAATACTGCACAAAAGATGCAAGGGTAGAAAAACTGTCATTTTAATGTAAAAGAAAAAGATCAAAGGCAGTCCTCCATTTTTGTAATCCGCTGAGGGAAACGTAAACATAATTATATATTTTAAAAGCGAGCCCTCTTAATGAAATATATTAACCTTCTTTTTTCCACGAGAAATTTCCATTCACTTATAATAAAAAATCTTGTAACAATAATTCCAATAAAAACTATTATGTTTATGATTTCAAATTGTTGAACACGTCATAGTCAGTTGCACCAATGTCGATTAAGTTAACTTATCTTTAAAAAAATGCTTTCGGCAGCGCCGTCTCTAGAGGTTAGAAAAGATGGCCTATGCCAGAGGCGCCAGGTGTCAAAATAAAATCTATCTTATTACAAAATGCAAATTTCAAACAGCATTTAAAGCCTTTTGTCAAAATTACGCTATTTTGTCTTTTTTTTAATAGTTCTAGTCCTAGTTCTGCCTTGTGTGAATTTTATGACATGGTAGGATAAGTCCTACTTTCGCCAGGGGCGCCAGAAACCTGTATTGGGGTAAAAGTTTTCGCTATAAACTTAATATATAATAGTTAAGACAAAATAAAAATAAGTTATATATCCGAATATCCGATATGCTTCCTATTTTACAGTATATGCAGCTAGAGACATACTTGTGTCTACGACTATACGTGCCATACATTCTTAAGCATTTTAAAGGCGTTTGTCAAAATCACACTGCGTTTTGTCTTTTTTTGAATGGTTCTAAGAGGGCGTTCAAGTCCTCCTCTCGTCGGGGGCGCCAAATCTTCCTTTTGCCAGGGGAGCCAGGACTTCTAGATACAGCACTGTTTTCCGCAGTAAACTTAAATATCTAATATGTGGGGATTTTTGTTAAGTCACAGAAGCTTTTATCATGGTTTACACTCTGATAATATTGATGCGAAGTTTGCAGACGACTTTTAGATTCATTATTAATTAAAACCCTTCATTTATTAGCTCAGTTTCGATACAAAAAAGCCTTTTTTTTTAAATAAGTTTGGTGCTTTGGGGGAAGGTAAAACTTTGTTTCATTTTTATATATAAAAAAAAGAGAAAAACTGATCTTAACCAAGGATAATTAAAAATGAAGTAGGTACTCTATTCAACATTGTTGAAAGCTTTGTAGAGGATCAGTACAATGGAATTAATATATTATTTTTTTAACAAAAACATTCTCTAAAACGTACACCAAGTAAATTATTGATTCCAAAATAAAATTATGATAGTAGTATCTCTTTTCAACGCGTGCGGCGTAGATAATTTGTATCACTTCTAATTCGGTAGGTAGGTACTGCAGAAATTACTGAATATTATTGTGAATGCCAAAACAAAATTAATTTACTATACTCTCTTTCACTTTTCCATCCATCCATCACAGGCGATTTTCTCTGAAACTATTTGACTTAAACATTTTTTTAATTGAATAGAGATGTAACTTTTAAATCGCATTTATATTTTTAATTTTATAGTTAGTAAAACTAAATTGTAACGAGACCGGAGCAGTGCTGGATTTACGCAAGGGCAAATTTGTAATAATTATTGTACAAAAAAATTTCTAGAACATCAAAAAATAAATTGATTTTGATGGGGGAGAGGGTTTTTCTTCTACTGCCCAGGGACGGCACAAGGGGCAAATCCGGCCCTGGGCATACGGAAAAGTCCAGTAACAATACAGTAAATGTGAAATCAGACAGATTTAAATATTTATCAAAGCGAAACCTAATATTTGCAATCTGTGGAACATATTTGCAACTGTAATAATAAAGGCTCTATAATATGTGTGTATATTATTATTTTGCTTTTGTACCGAATAATAAAGCCACGGCTAATCTCCCGCTCAATCTTTCGAATACTTTATGATTGTGTTCCATCTTTCTTTCTTTTGTTCCACAACAATTAAAACACGTGACGTGCAATTCTCTTGTTCTCTCTTTCTCTCTATTCTGTCCGACAATTAAAACATGTGACGCACGGTTCGTTTTAAGATATTATGCAAATATTATTAATGCGTTAATCTGATATGTACTGCGGCGACACCAGTGTTATTAACCTCTGTAATGTTGGTAGTACTTCGTGCATTGTGTGTTGGCAGTACGCACACACATACTTGAATGTTTATTACATAACCTATACGAGTAATTATTCATATTAAGCCGGCTACAAACGGATTGGCATACGACGCCTAATGTTGGCCTAGCCGGCATAATATGCCATCTCGTCTACATTACAGTAAAAACATGCCTAATATATTTGCAGTAATCAAAGGATGCTAGAAAAACGTCTCTATTTGCCGGTTTATCGTACATTTTTATCACGATGCTTTTTTAATCACTGTTAAATTTTGACAACTACACTGTAAGAAATGAGAAGGCCGATTACATAGATTATCGATGGTCCATTTGTAGTCAGCGATTAATCTGGTAATAGGCACACAAAGAAACAATGGCGTCGCAAACAGGTATCGCCACATCGAGTAGATTCCATAAAAACACATTACGCATGCGTGGTTACTAATTTTACATTCATTTGTTTTGTATTCATCCATTTTATATATGTAACTATACATTTTATTTTGTAATTTTTACACACTTTATTGGAATATTACACAAATTATGTAATTTTAATTTACTTTATGTAAAAATCACAAATTTGATTCACTTTACAGTAAAAGTCCAAGTTTTTATGAAGTTTTCTATGTAAAAATAAATAATAATGTAAAATCACTTAGAAAATCAGCCGAATTCTACCTTAACTTTCAAAGTATTTTTACATCCATTTTTTACAGTGTACGTGTTCAATGGTTGCTGCGTTTCGTTACCATAGCAACCCGTCATTTAACAGTGTGATTAAAAAAACATCGTGTTAAAATGTACGATAATTATTTAATTTAAAAGGTATGGGCATTCAAAGATTTTTTTATTTTGAGAAAATTTGGACACCCGTAGATTCTAATTGAAAAGAAATACCCTAGAGAAGTGTTCTTTTACTTAGGTACTGGAATCAGCGTGTCTTTTTAATAAGTACCTACAGTAATTTTGAAAAAAATCGGAGAGGATTGCAATTTTGTAAAAAAATCGCATTTTTTAAAGGGAAGTGCCTTAAAACGGGTTTTTTTTATATAGTTTTGACCGTGTTTACTTATAGAAAAAGAAAACTTACGTATATAGCAATCTCGTTTAGTTTGGAACCGATGGTCGCTCAAAGATTTTTGTTAAATTTGTAAGAATCTTTAAACATACACATAACTTCGAGACCAAAAGAAAAACTAAAGTGAGTGTGAATCAATTTAACTAAGTATATCTTTTTCTACAAACTCGGTTAGTTCTAAAGTAATTCTAGAAAATTGGCACTTTTATTTAAGTACCAATATGGCCATATGAAGACGTTTAGCAAATGTTTAAGTATAGCCAATGTCGATTCAATTTCGGCTAATATTGGCCGTCTGCCGTCACCTTTATTTCACATAACAAGTATGACTTTCATGGTACTGTTTTATTTTAAATTGTTCCACCTCTGCGTAATAATCTGATATTATAAAGTCTGGATTATTTTTTCATTATGAAGGCTGCCGTCTGCGAAAGGTCACATCTGGCCTACTTTATTTTGGTTTGATATTTTTTAATAAGCTTGCATAAATATGCATATTTTAATTTAGCACTGGACAGATTTCAGATTCAATTTAAAATATAGAGTGGCCAATAAGTGACTTCACAAAAAAAATTAAACGGCGATTCCACTTAAAAAAACATTTCACATCAGTCATCACCTATATTTAACATTAAAATTAGCAAAGACGAGAATACTTCTATTATGTAAAAACTAAACATTAATAAAAAAACATGATTAATCATGGGTTTTCAATTTATTAAAAAAAAAAATAACAAATAGAAAATATGAATTGGTACTAGGCTGACAGTTGGTGGCCTTAAAAAAGGGTATGTGCCTCACCCACATAAGCGCACGGTCGAAGTTATACTTCATACATTTACATTTTTGCTTTTCCTCTCAGAATTTTTGAAATTAATAATTATTAATAAAATCCATGGATATCATATAGTAGATTGTATGTCTAGATACGTAATGGGGCATATTACGGCGAGTGATGACAGTATGTAAAAACGAGCGATAGCGAGTTTTTACAGTCACACGAGCCGTGATACCATTACGTACGAGACATATATGTTATTTTTTGCCATACCTACTTTTTACGTCATTTTTGAAAAAATTCTGATAGTTCATTTGCGTCGCCATCTTTTCTTCTAATGTGCCGCGAAGTTCGTGCAAGTAAGTAATGACAGGCGCACGCAGGTGTATAGAGCGAATTAACAGAAGTTGGCATGGCAACCGTTATTTTCTGCGGTATTGCAGAATGTAAACCATTTTCCGCACACCTGCCTGTTAAATGGGTCATAACTGGCCGCTATACATACATCGAAAGTAGCTATTTTGTAGTGGGTATGGCAAAAACATCTATAATACATAAGTATCCAAAGCCTACTTACATTATTACACTATTTTGAAACGTCAAAAAAACTATTTTTAAAATTATCAAATCTACAAACGAAATTTTCCTGGAATGAGACCTAACTAGTTCGATTTTTTGCCCCCCCCCCCCAAGACCCCTTTTCAATAAATTTCACTCAAATCGGTAGAGCCGTTTTATCCCTGTCAGCGTTTCATTAATTTTTGAGTCGAGGTCATTCCAAAAAAAAAAAAAATTGTGTTTTAAAGACCATCAACAGCTAAGGTTATTTGGGCCTAGCACCAATTCATTATTTTTTTTTTAATAATAAATTGAAAATCCAATTGACACTTTTACCAGCTCTCGGGCTAGAACCCGGGAACTGGGGACTTGTAATAGAGGAACCATAGCAACGCCATGTAAACAACAGCACTGCTACACGCTCGGCCATTCTCAAACCCGAGGTCATTCCAATTCACTACTCTCGCTATAATGAGGTGTAAATTAAGATATTCAAAATTTTGAAGTCCAAATTAACGATTTCCTAAATTATTAACTTCACATGATAGCTTGAGTCGATTCTTTGCTCGCCAGTATGTTTAGATCAGGGTTGTTACGGATGCAAAAATTTAGACATCCGCGGATGCAGATGCGGATTATTAGAAGTTTACATCTGCGGATGCGGATTTGATGCGGATGCGATGCGGATGCGGATTTTGGGATTTTAAAAGGATAATTATTTAAATTTTAAGTGCATAAATAACTGAAAATCAATTTAATTTTAACTTTTTATTTATTTAATCATATTTTTAGCACGTGCCACTCTGGCTCCGCCCACTTTCTTTACATGTAGTTACTTGTTGATGTGAATCTGCATCCGTAAAAACTCCGCATTGATTGATGCGGATGTGAATGCGGATGCAGATGTCTGAATTAATGCGAATATTCCACATTTACGGATGCGGATGCGAATATTCGTAACACCCCTGGTTTAGATGCTTCCGATTGGAGAGCGACAAGCGTTATGGAACATCCTGTAGTATACAAAACACTTGACAATCGTCTGCAGCTGTAATCTCTGGCTATTAGTTCGAACGGTAATAGCATTAGAGGAGACGCGGAAGAAGGAGGAGAGGAGAGAGAGGGTCCTTCGTGTAGCCGACGCTGCTGCGTCCTCCAGATCGCGACGGTTTGTCTCCTTGGCAACAGGTTGTGACGTCGCACGGCATAGCGTCGCGACGGCAATTCACACTGCGGACGTCGTCGTCTTTTCCTTCTTTCAAGATTCGACCGCGTGTTTTTATTTTTGTATGTATGACATTGCTCAGTGCGGACGCTGTAATACGGTTCGTATAAGAACTGCGATGGAAAGTATTTATGTAGGATTATGGAATACGGACACTCAAAGAGAACTTGAATGAATAAAAATACGAGCATCAGCAGTCACACAATTTTCTTTTGATACTAGGATCTACAGTAGAAGAGATTCGTTAAGCCGACGCTATACGTGCAAAAGTTAGTAACATCACATGTTTAGCATTTTTTGATGGACTTATATGCGTTTCCATATCAGCAATTATGTGATGTAAAAATACGGTATTAAACTTTTTTGATGTGAAACGTCTTATGTCGGGCTGTGAACAGCCGCGTGAGGGGAAATATGCAACGAAATGTTCGATCCGCTCCTTCGCTACTGTTCTCCCCACAACTGCGGCACTCTCTCTCTCTCTCTCTTGGCTCAGGCGTGCACTGTAACACACGCGGTGTTACAGTGCAGTATAGAATAGAATAGGATAGAAATTTATTAATCCATAATACAATTATACGAGGATTCGTCAAAACACCTAATACAAATCGGTCCACTATAAAATACATTTTAAATATAGAAATCATCAATGTTATATAGGATTACGTCAGCATAACAGTTAGTTGCTGCTTTTGAAAAAATATATACTACTACATAGAGAATACCACCGCGTTCAATAACGTTTTCTTTGATGTTTCACATCTGTCGGGGTTCCCAAGACCCAGACCCTTTTTTTGTGTATTAAACCCATGGTATAATACCGTATTTTTTCAGTATAAAACGGTTTTTTACTTTTTCACACTACGGTTACGGTGCATTATTCAGTATTTCCAACTGCATATAATAGAAAAAGTTCCTGTTCTCAATTTGGTATTAAACCGTTTTAAACGGTGTTAAACGTTTTATACGTGCTGTATAAAATAGTAAAATATACGCAGTATTTTTACCTAGTATAAAACTGGGGTATATTATTTTTTTTACATACCGTATAACACCGTTTTATACAAACGTTTTATACCAGAGTATTATACTCATTTACATCACTATCAGCAATATAGTATTATACCGGAAGTTGGGATTGAAACTTGCATTCTTCATCACAAATCTTTTCCCTTATTGGTACGTACAGTTTTGAAATGTTATCTAAGCTGAACTGTAGGTATATAAAATCGTCGACGCCGGATATCGAACTTGGCACGCCTATAGCAGCACGCACTGCCTGCTTTGCCGGCACAGGTTTTAATTATCCTATTAAATCTGTAAATTTTACCGTTAAAACTTGATGTCTGCTTTATGCGAGCGTTGTAAAAACTTCATTGTATAAAAAAATATCTACAAAATACACATCGACAAAGTTTCCAAACCGTGCAGACTGCAGTGTTGCCACTAAACGATTGTTTCAGAATAGGATTGTCCCGCGTATCTAAATTTGATAATTTTATTCCTCATGCATAAACAAATAATGTAAACCAACTTTTTACTTCCCATCTCTACTACTAGGGAAAACTTACAACTTTTTAAAAATTACGTTATCTTTCACACGTAGCCAAAAATGTTTTCCAAAAAATTCGCCTATAGGATCTGTAGTGTGATTCTTGGTCCTTCATTTGGCGTTTACCCAAACACTTTAGTTTTAAAAATAGCGTCGGGAGAGCGCGATAACCGTTTTATAGGCGATGCAGGAAAGGATTTAAGATGTTACGAGTAGAGAATCTCTTAAGGTGAACATTTTGAATCAGGCAACACTGTTACTGGCTCCACTATTATAGACGTTTGACATTTTGTATTGTAATTTTATCGAATGAAATTAATGGCCGCTGGAATGTCTGTAATAAAACACTTTTATGGTAATTGTTGAGTGTGATAACAAAAGCTGTTAACAACCTGAAAAAAAATGGATACGCATTTTTCAGTACCTAACAAAATTTATCTTTTTTAGCAGTGACGGTTTAATTTCATTTTATTACAGAATAGCCAACCTGCTATAATAGTTGCTGTGTGTTTAAAAATATGGTTGGTTATTCAAAAATTCGCTTATAAAAATAAATGGTCGTCGTATCCTTCTACTAAATCGGCACGTCATCCTATGTTAGAGATACAGTCAATCGTCGTAGTAACAGGTTCGTTCCGTTACGTTGTTTCAAGAAAATATCGCGTAATATGCCGTATCGATTCGAAAAAAGCACTCGAGCAATTAAAAGACGGGGCACGTCATCCTATATTAGAATTAGTACCGTCGCATCGTCTCGCGAGCGGCATTTTTCATAACAACGCGAAGGGACGAACCTCTCGTCGCACGATTGACTTTAACATCTAACATAGGATGACGTGCTGAGACGGCAGAAAAAAATCTATCATTGTTCGAAGCGAAACTTGGCTGTGCCGCCACAAGCGAAGCCATCAAACTATTTGCATTACATATATTGTTTTCAGTCGGAAAATACGAGTGTCTATTTTAGATATTGCTGATTTTTTGGCGGTAACAAAGCACATAATGAACGGCTGGCTTTACAAACATGACAGAAACACGCTCTTAATTAGCGATTTAATTAAACCTGGCAATTCGGAATTGCAATTCAACGTTTGTTTGCATTTTTATTAGTCGATTGCAGAGGTTATTTTATTACTAGCCTTTACCCGTGAGTCGTGACGCTAATGTCAGTTTGAAGGAGTTTTTTTTTAATTTATCTACTGCGATAAGTAGACAAAAAACCGATCCTGATAATGTCAGATTATAGATGAAGACGTGGCTTCGTGGCTGAAGGATCCAAAAATGAGGTTCAATTTTTTTTAGTTTGTGTATTTGTTTAGGTCAAAACTTGCAAGTCAATTTTGAACGACTTCCACGTATCCGATCGATTTGAAATGTTGTACATATATGTATTCCCGATGACAATACATGAATAAATCGTTCTTAGAAATAAATTCAACCCCTAAAGGGTTCAAACGGAGATGTAGGGTTTTTTGACTAATCAACGCCCAGACCAAATCGCTCAAGCTAGAAACTTGAAATTTGGACAGTTGGTTCCTTTTCTGACGTAAGCATCCACTAAGAAAGGATTTCTCGAAATTCAACTCCTACGGGTGTCAAAGGGGGGTAAAATTTTAAAAGACTAAAATGAACAAAATAAATATTAGTAAAGAAAACGTTTTTTTTACTAATATTTATTTTGTAAAAAGTTTGCTCTGTAACATCTCCCCTCCACGACCAAATACCCCAGTAACTAGTTATTTGGGTCTAAGCGTGAATTGGTGGATTTATTTATTGTAAATTATAGACGCGTCGACAACTTAGGTCATTAGCGTCGTGAATTGGTGAACGTGGAAAAACTAATTTAATGTATATTTTCAAGTAAGAAATCGATGTGTTATGTATAGTGTCACGTGATTTTTTTCATTGAATAAGTATATAATTATGTTTTTATAGATATCAGATTAGGTACATGTTCGGCTTTTGCCATAACATCTTAAGACATCCCAATCCTCCTTTATTCCAGCGAGACATGTCTTGTTTTTTTTCCTTTTCCAATACCTTGAAAGAAATATCCGACTATTAATGAAGTTGAACACTGCAAAACACTCTCTGCGCGTATTTATACAAGATGTCCGCGAAAAATGCAAAAATATGTTGTATAGGTACGATCGGTTTCTGTCAGAACCGACGTTGACGCGAGCGAAGCTAGTGCAAAAAGACGTAACTGTGCGACTGATTGAAAAAGATTTCAATATCCCATCTCTAATATTATATCTATAGATATAAGGAATTATTTTCCCCATTTTTACTTGCCACCTCTACTATGGTAGGGAAGTAATGGATTTAGTCCGAAAAAAATATTTCGAGATTTTAACAGATCTTCACGTTTTGAGACCCTAGCAATCGTTTAAGATCATTTTCTGACTTATGTCTGTATGTATGTGTGTGGTCAATTTTTCGCCTTCGATATCTTAAGAACGGAACAACATACGGGCATGCCGATTGTTCTATTGTGTTTATTAGCCTTTAACTTAGATCTGATTAGATTTTGAGTCAAATCGGTTCAGTGGATCCTGAGATATTCAAAAAAACGTCCTCAATGTCACGTTTAAGAGCCTAATTTTTTTTCAACCCACAAATACCACCATTAAAAATTGGTTCGATGCATTCATTTTAAATAGGTGTCGAGCTGCTCAATGGTGCTAAAACTTTGACATTTAGAATGATACCGAGCTATGCAACGTCTGGATTGTTTGGCAGATTTTTCCTAGAAATACAACGGAATTAATAAAAAATCATTGAAATTATTCAAGAACTGCAGAGTAATACATGGATCAAGTCTGTATGGTCAACAGTTTAACAAAACACGGTGTATAATATCGTTTTCCATTCGTACCTAAGAGGGTTGTGTGAATGATATAGAAGGTGAATCAAAGAAGGGGGGGCAGTTGCTGTCGGTTGCAGTCGGCGTCAACGGCGCGTTACCACGGCAACGGGACGGCGACCGACGCTCACCGCCACCGAGCGCGGGCTTTCTCTATCTCTCTCTCTTTTTATATCTATACTTCCGACGCCACACACACACAGCACGACGATCATATATTATGCATCCTCCGTCCTTTTCTAACTTATACGTGTGTATGTGAGTGAAGTCTTCAATTACAATGCTGATAATTTCTTCTAAATAAGAAAAACGTCACGTCAATTGAAAATGGAATTTTCCGCGTTGTGAAAGAAAAATAGAAATTTATATAACGTTAGCTCGTTTATAATGTTTGTATTTTTAGATTATTTTTCACGTCATGTCGGAATGGTTTGTGCAATCTTAAAGCGTTCCGGATAATCGCGGGACAATGGGACGGAAAAACAAACAAAACCGAGTGCCCAAACGTTTTAGTTAAAACAGGACATCATTTGCATCGTTCTTTCCATAAAAAAATTATTTAATTGAAAGTCTTTGTCATTTCCACACTCTTCAAAAGCCTCCCGTTGACCTAGGAAGCAACTTTGCATATCTGAGCCGCATTTTCGATTTTCTCCCCGGGGCAGAAATGGAGGGAAGTTAAAAAAATAAAATTTCTTCTCTTGGATTCTTGAACTTCGATCTTGCGCCTAGCGAATTAAACTTTGCATATGCTGAGCCGCATTTTCGATTTTCTCCCCGGGGCAGAAATGGAGGGAAGTTCAAAAAATACAATTTCTCCTCTTGGATTCTTGAACTTCGATCTTGCGCCTAGCGAATTAAACTTTGCATATCTGAGCCGCATTTTCGATTTTCTCCCCGGGGCAGAAATGGAAGGAAGTTCAAAAAATAAAATTTCTCCTCTTGGATTCTTGAACTTCGATCTTGCGCATAGCGAATTAAACACTAGTTTAAATGGCTTTAAAAGATATATTAATTTATTTTTTTAATTTTCCTATATTTTAATGATATCTCTAGAAATATGGCTCGGTGATTGGTGAATATAAAACCAACAGATTCCATAAACGTTATATTTTGTGGATATATCCAACATCTAAAAGAGTGATGGCCAACTGGCGGCGCATGGATCCTTCCAACCGACCCGTTGTCTAGTTAGATTCTAGTTAGGAGACAGTTGCGACTCCGCCACGCCTTCCTTTCCTAATCTATTCGTTGTTGAATTATTAATAATAAAAAATTATTCAATATTGTCATGGTGGCAAAGAAGAGCGTCAGCAAATGACAAAGTCATTTAGTACAATAATTAATTTAATCTGTCGCCATCTTCACTTTTTTTTCAAGTGACTGTCGGGTTGTTTTCAGTTGGCCACCCTGGTGTTTTAAATCATGGGTGGTCCACCTACGATCTTAAAATATGATCAAACTGGCAAGAAGCAAGTGTAATTGAAGAAAAAGGATGAAACGCCGCATAACGTCTTTTACGTGGCGAACGCCACTAAGAAATCTATTAGCTGTTAACGGAAACATACATAAACACGATGTCGGTGGTGTGTTAAAACGAGGTAGAGAGTGCGTTGACACCGATCTGGCGGCGGCAGTATCGGTGTTTCCATCATCAACCATCGCGAGGTCGGAGAACTTAAAACCATATTCCAGCCTGAGCAAACACGACCAACCAAATGCATATACTTAATATGAATCCCCTAGCGGCCGAGCCTACAGCCGGTAGTTGTATAATATGCAGTACTATGGTTTAGGTAGAGGTAGACGCACACAACAGCGCGCGGTTACGGTAGGGACGCTTCAGGACGCCAGTTTCACATATATTATAATCTTTGACCGCGAGGAAAAGTCGCGTATGTCTTTTACGTTTATGTCCGCGGGTATACGCCGGTTACTTCGACTTACACATACAAAGCTTTTCTATTAGATACAAGCAAAATCGTCATAACTGTAAAATGACCTCCTCTTTTGAAGTCGGTTAAAAAGATATAACGATGTTTGAAGTGACATTTGAAAGCCAGATAATAGTTATAATTCAAAAATTTTAATTTTCGTTTGTTAGTTTATTTAGTATACCGGGTGTCCGGTCTCAAAATCGAACATAGGGAATTAACGTTGTGTGCCATTAAACTTAACAGAAAACAAATCTCTAACTCTCCGCAAACTAACACCGCTGTAAAATGTTTTTACCATAAAAACTCTTTCTTCATTTTTACTTTAATTATTGTAAAAATGCTTACGTGGACCAATTACGAGTACAAAAGTTTTTTGACAATTTTATTACAGCACATTTCTTTAAGTTTTTTGTTTTTTGCCTACCTAATTTGAAATCATTACTGCAGAATCGGTCAATTTCAAATTGGTATTTTAAAGTAAAAATTTCATTTTTGGTCTTATTTTTAGAATCAATTGATGCGCAATAATTTTATCTTTTGAATTTTGATAGGTACCATTACCTTTCTTGTACGTTGAATTGGCGAATACGAATCAGCAAAAATGAACAATATCATGTTACATCCCTATGTTCACCTTTGAGACCAGACACGGGGTATAATTTTTAAAAATGTATACCTATATTGAAATATTTTTTTTAAAAGACAGTCCTGGGGGCACGTGCCTAGAGTGCCTAAGAGGTAAATCGGTACGCATATGCAACCGGTATTGTTTATGTAGTTCGGCCGTCGCTGGCCGAACTGCATAACTTAACCCACTCACAAACTTGCATTCATATTTTGTAAGAATCTCTATTTGTCGGACTACATTAGCAGTTCGGCCGTTGTCGGTCAAATTCAATGAACATCGTCCGGTAAACAGTGATTTTGATCAAAGGATACATTATTCTGCATGTAGAACAAAGTTCTTATTTTACCGAAAATCTAGGACGTACGCCAATTTGCCTTGTGACCGCAGATACATGTGCGCCGATGTCAATGACGCGACGAACCGGGCCCTTCCTAACCATCGATCGTTGTGCCCTTGTGTTGTCTGCCAGTTCTTATTGCTCAACCACTGCATTACAGTGGTACCAAAACAAAATTTGCGAATACGCGCAAATATAACAATAACTTATATTTATATTATATAACAGTTTGCTTTCTAAACCGAATTTAGTCCGAAATTTTAAACATTATGCATTTTAGGATTAATTCGCTCGTAAAAATATGGCTTTTGAAAATTTGCTTCACTATGGAGTCGATATTGAATTATTTATTGGTGAATATTATGAAAACACCCACGACAAATTTAAGTCGACGCCTATGTATATGCTATTTTTTTGTCCTTTCAGTTTTGTAAATAATCAATACATACAGGAAATAAAAATAAAACAGTTCATTTTGTTTACTTTTTTGTCCTGATAGCCTGGAGGTTCATGTACATTTGTTATCACATCCTTTCTTTTTTTCTACTTTTTGTAAAATAAATTGTACTTGAAATTGCCAAAGCGACCAGGAAAAGTCGTAAAATAACTTTTTTTGTACCGATGGAGTTTTGTTCGTGTTTTAATTATTTAATTTTATCACAAAAAAGTCATACCTACCCTTGCTGACTGATTAAAAAATACAACCATATAAAAACATGATAGGTCTAAACTAACATCGTTAGAGAAGATATAGCGTGCAATATGGCGAACTGCAGACAGCGTATTTTACTGTACCTTCCCCTTGATTTTAATGCACAATCACCCCAATGCACATTCCCTATTCTCTTTGTGTTCGACTATATCTGTCTCCCTCGCTCTCTCGATCTGTCCCTATCGCCATCGTAGTTTTGCTTATTATTGCACAGTCGCAAACTGTTGGGACCGTTCGTAAGACTGTTTATGTTAGGCGTGAACGACAAACTCTGTAACTAGTTGCATTCAAACTTGACTTGAGTAGTTCCGGACATGTATAGCTCCAGGAACCATGACCTCTGCCGGAGATGTTTCCTATTGTTACAAAACTGTTTTCTGAGTTGGCGGAATAAATATTTATTTACAATAATTAAAAATACAATAACAATAAATGCAACAACGAAAAGTCAGTTCTAACAATCAACACAAGTAAACAATAACTAAACGGTAATTAACACTTAATTATATACAATTGACTATACTAATATTTATTTTATCAGGTGTATTTATATCGCGGAACTATTTATATCACTGATCCACTTGATTGCACGACTTACCATTGACTGATTCCTGATCGCTTCACTCACTCGTTTATATACGCTGCGTGGCTGAAGCCCAGTGCTTCTCGCGTTCTCTAGAAACTTTGCGTAGTTACTCGTTGTTCAGCAAGCAGACACCGCTTCTCAGAATTCTTGCCTGACGTTTATATACAGGGTGATCCGTAACACTATCTTTCCTTAGAACGCATCTTAACATGTCCATACTCCTGCATATAGTCCGATTTTATTTGTCGCCATTTGTCAAGTCCAATATCGGTCACAGTATGAGTATTCGTTCGTTTCCGAATGAGAGTGCATATGTATAACTAGTGGTAGGACGGAATGGCGGTGACAGTTATTTAGTAAACAGATCTACAGAAGACACTTTTTCAGGGTCACACCCTCTAGATCGTTTGCAGAACCTGCAGAAGGCCCTTCCAACAAATCCCGCAGATCGTACATCAGAGAGTTGTTTCACATGCCTATTGGATGGTAATCGAAACAGAGTTGATATTTTATATTGCTGTATTTCTGTATTCGTAACTGTTATGCGTTTGTAACATAAGACAGATAACGACGAAAGTTTTATAATTTAAAGGGATTGTTGGTAGAAGGGCAGAATATGAAAAGGGGGACGTGGAGATTAAATATATATTACATTATTTAAGTACGACAGAAACTTTTCTTTGTTTTCACAATTTTTTTCTCACTGAAGTATGGAATCATTAATTAATATTAATGATAAAATTGGTATGGAATTTTGGTTTGTAATTTTGTTTTCTTGCGAGTTTTTCAATAGTAGCTTTTCAGTTCGGCTTCGCTCGAGTAGATTTTGGTTTGGCAACGAAACAAACCAGAGCAACCTCTTGTATCATTTTACTGTATCTCCTTAATAGCCTAATTAATATGTTACTCAGGAAGAAGATGGCTTTTAAACAATGTAGTCCCTTAGATTATCCGTGGCAAACAAACATACAAACTTATTTATTAAGGATCTGCTAAGTAAGCAGGATTGGTGAGATCCTGATGATATCAAAGATTATTATTGTGGCGTAAGGATCAATTAAAAAACGCAATTAGGCCGAACTCATACACATAAATTATTATTATTCCACGACTAAAGAGTTTAGTCGAGTTGTGTACGTGTCGCGATTTCAACTCGACTTAACTGTTTAGTTGTTGAGGTGCGCATACAATCAATCAGTTGTGCCATAATTTCACTATTAAACTAATGGGTCGCCGAACAACTATTTAGTCAAGCGTATGCTAGCGTCAATACATAGCTGTGGACATAAGCTGCCGACGATAGTTGTTCAACAGAAATGTCAAAAGGCGATCGATGCGGTTTTAACTTTATAAGATTTTTTGTTGTATACATAGTATAGACTATAGGTATATAGAATATATAATGATGAAGTAATAATGGTGACCTTTTTTGAATTCTTGCTATTTTCAAGTAGCAAGAACCATTATTACTTTTATCATTATATTCGCTACTTGGAGACCGTTACAACATGTTAGGTACCTTTCCAGATGTTAAAGATTTTAATTTGCGACTTTTAAAGGTCTCTTACGTTAAAACAACATACAAAAAATAAGAGGTATAATTTTTAGGAAATGAAAATATCATATTTCAGTCCTTCCTGACCGAGCCTTGTGGTTTAGGTTTATTGCTGCCTATAAAATATAGACATATGATTTCAAAATCTTACAAAATACAACGTAACATAATAAATGCATCGGCCAAAGTTAAAAAGTGTACTTTCTAAACGTAGATTAACGAAAAAAATCGCAAAATATAGACGCTCGACAACATAGGTCATAATATAAGGAAATAATTGTATAGTTTTTTAAGGTTTGCTTATTTTAAACCTTGGCCGTTAATATAATAAATAATTAGTTCTGTACAATTTACAAATTCTCATATTTTTCAATACACCTATTTTATTGAATTAACACGTTTCTTACATGTTTGAATTGTAATTTTTATGTATGTGTATATCTCGGTGTAAAAGAATTAAAATATATCAGTATCTATTAGTTATTTCTTTGAAATGTTAATCGAAATTATAAAATTTGATGGTGAAAATGTGAAATTCAAGTTTAACAGTTTTTCAATAATTAAACTTTTGTTTTGAGTTGGCCAATAATTGATGATAATACAACAATCACATACATTTTTTTTGTTTGTTTATTATGAGTAATTTGTTATAATGTTATTAACTTATATTATTGTAATAATCAGATATAAAAAAACAAATCCGAAATGTGTGAAATACTTACCTAAATTTACATTTGAAATTTTCATTATCCGGCGTAATTATTAAAAAAAAGTGCGTAGGTAGGCAATGAAACAAAATTGACATATTTATGAAAATAATAAATAAAAAAAAATTTAGTTAGCTGTTGCAATATAATTAAAAAATTGTGAGTGTATTTTTGTAATTTTTATTATGACAAGAAGGGATAAAATATATTATGGTATTTTTCTAGTCATCTGTGTGGTTTTTGAAGATTTTATAAGGACAAAAGATAAACTGACGTTGAATAGTACCTGCTTTTATATCTTCCTTATTTACCTGTCTTCAAATTTACCTGACCTCCTTGGAATTCGAAATACTCGGTAGGCTATGTAAAACTTCGAAACCTGTCTATTTTTCATTACTTTTCAAGTCTCGTGAGTGTGAGGTACCTAATATAAGTACATTACTACATAGCCTCTTTAATTTAAAGTGATTTTAAAAATATTTTCCAAATATTTACAAATTTGATTTATCAGTGTTATATGGTTCGTTTACTTCGTTAATTTTTTGCTGCATTTCATTCGTAATAGGTTAACAGAATTTATATTTTTTATTTAAATATTGGTTTTATGTTTTGTAATTATTGATAACTGTGACATAGTCACGTGTTTTCATTAAGAAACACGTGGAATTTTGATAAACGTGGTTTTTAAAAAATTCTTACTTACCTAATTTATTATTCTGCAGGTACCTATAATTTATTTAAATATGTACATATGTAGATAAAAAGAACGAAGCGTAGTTTATAAAAAACAATTTTACATTTTTACCCTTTAATATTGATAATTTTTATTACAATTATTAATTGTTGAATATTCAAAACTTACCTTACCATACAAAACGAACCCCTATTTATAAACATGTATTTGATAACTTATTCATAAGTTTTGTGTAGTGAAATATTCAATAATCTAACGAGTTGTTTTTCTTTTTTTGTTTAAGGGATGACGGGCAACTGAAGATGGCCTCACCAACACCTTCATTGGATTCATTGTCTAGAGCTCATTCGATTGGATCTTTTGGTGACCACGCCGACTACCTATCATTCTCTCCGTTAGCTGATTCTCCGTTGACTTTAAGTGATTCCTCACCACCCGTCAGCGATTCAGCAATCAGTGATATTAGAGAATTTAACGGATCAGACTTTTTGTGCGGACTTTGCCACGAAACACTTCTCGAACCAAAAATCTTATCGTGCTTCCATACGTTTTGTCAAATCTGTTTGGAAAAAAGTAAAACTCATCCAGATAAAATCACTTGCCCGAATTGTCAAGTAGATAGTGCTGTACCGAACAACAGAAGTGAACGGTTTATACCGAGCGCATATTCGAATATCATCGAATTAAACACCGAGTCATCGGATAACGCCGTACACTGCACAGGGTGTAAAAGTAAAAAGTTAGACGCAGTAGCGCGTTGTATAGATTGTGCTAACTACTTGTGTCCAAATTGCGTCATGGCCCATCAATTTATGCACTGTTTCGAAGGACACCGCGTCCTCAATCTGGGCGACTCGAAAGACGACCAAAAGAACGGTCTGGTAATCACCAACGGTATTGGAAACAATGACGAAAAAATCATTTATTGTCCAAAGCACAAATTAGAAGTACTTAAATTCTATTGTCGTACTTGTACCGCACCGATATGCAAGGAATGTACCGTATTGGAACATCCTTCAGGGTTACACGATTACGAATACATTACAGACGCCGGACCAAAACAAATCGAAGCGATGAACCAAGCCGTTCAAGAAGCGAGATCAAAAGCGACCGATATCCGAAACATGCTCAAAAATGTCGAGCATAGTTCGAGTCGATTGCAAGTACAATATCATAAAGCACAAAATGAAATAAATGACACGTTTCAATTTTACCGTTCAATGCTTGAAGAAAGAAAACAAGAACTCCTAAAAGAATTAGAAAGCGTTTTTTCAGCTAAACAAATATCATTAGGTGTGATCACTCAGAAGGGTCAAGAAACTGTTGACAAATTGTACCAGACTTGTGATTTTGTTGAACGGCTTACAAAATGTGCAAGTGTAGTTGAATTGCTGATGTTTAGAAAATTGTTAGACACTAAATTACAGTCATTGATGAATTACAATCCCGATCAGACGGTTCAAACGGCATGTGAACTTGAATTTGTTTCCAATTATCAAGCTATTCAAGTCGGTGTGCGCAACACGTTCGGTTACGTTAGATCCAGTTCAGAGGTTAACGTCGGACCAAGTAAACAACCACCGATTGCCAGACCGACAAACGGTTCGCTCATGAACGGTTGCGGATCGACCAGCAGCAGCGGTAGTTCAGTAAACGGAAGTTCCGGAAGCTTAAACGGTGGAATGCACACAATGAACGGCGGCATGAATACCGTTATCGATAGACCGTTTTCAAACGGACTCGTATCTTCGTCCAGTCAATCAACGAGTCCGTTCGAATCAAACATTATTTCAAAGAGATTTAGCAGTGCAAACAGTCTCGGTCCGTTCTCGGCTCCGATAGGCGACATGAATTTGAACGGGATCAATCCGTATGAGAAATGGTCTAATGGTGGTGGAGAAAGCATTTTCCAAAACGGTGGATCCGATCACTTTTCATTATCGGCCACCGTTCCTGCAGATTCAATGCTTGATTTGACTTCGAAATTGATGTCTACATCTATTTTCCCTCCAAAATCGCAAATCAAACGCCAAAAGATGATCTATCATTGCAAATTTGGTGAATTTGGAGTAATGGAAGGACAATTTACTGAACCAAGTGGCGTTGCAGTAAACGCCCAAAATGATATAATTGTAGCCGATACCAACAATCACCGTATCCAGATATTTGACAAAGAAGGTCGTTTCAAATTCCAATTTGGAGAATGTGGAAAGCGCGACGGACAATTGTTGTATCCGAACAGAGTAGCCGTCGTACGTACTTCCGGAGATATAATTGTAACGGAACGATCTCCAACACACCAGATACAGATCTATAACCAATACGGACAGTTTGTTAGAAAATTCGGAGCAAACATTTTACAGCACCCTCGCGGTGTTACAGTCGATAACAAAGGCCGCATTGTAGTTGTGGAATGCAAAGTTATGAGAGTTATAATTTTTGACCAAACTGGCGGCGTCATTCATAAGTTCGGTTGCTCCAAGCATTTAGAATTTCCTAACGGAGTCGTTGTGAACGATAAACAAGAAATATTCATCAGTGATAATCGAGCGCATTGCGTTAAAGTATTTAATTACGAAGGCACCTATCTTCGACAAATCGGTGGAGAAGGAATCACCAATTATCCTATAGGCGTCGGCATAAATGCAGCTGGAGAAATTCTTATCGCCGATAACCATAACAACTTCAACCTGACCATATTTACTCAAGATGGCCAACTAGTGTCCGCTTTAGAGAGTAAAGTGAAACACGCCCAGTGCTTCGACGTCGCTCTAATGGACGACGGTTCCGTAGTGTTGGCGAGCAAGGATTACCGTCTGTACATCTACCGTTACGTACAGGTGCCTCCGTTGGGTCTGTAGGCGCTTCGATCTCCCGTAGTCATTCCCCACAACACATCTCGTTAATGCATTTAAATTAAATAAGTGATATTCTCTAAACGTATTGTTATGTTTCTTCTGAATGGATTTCTTCCCTTCGTAACTGACGAAATGATTTAGTAAGTTTGTACAACGTTGACTGTTATTGTAAGTTTGTTATCCAAGTGACTCGTGCGAACACGGAACAAGCAAATTGTATATATATATAGAGCGTTGCGATTACGAACGTCGGGAGGAAAGCCATCGTTCGATACGATACTATGCACATGATATATGTTTGACCAAAATATCACATGAAACAGGGAAATATTATAAACGATTAACAAATGTTGAGGGCCAGGTTTTCGTGCACTTCCGACAGTGCACGTTCCTCGGTCGTTTTTAATTGTTGTCTAGTTCTGCATTATTATTATTATTATTATAAATATTATTACGATGTCGGTTTCCGATTTGATAATACATAATATGATATATTGTCGAGCTCTATTTTAATATAATATGCCGGCGTGTCGGACGCTTTAGGAGTATAGCCGTAAGCAAGCGTGCCCCGTTGTGTGGGGTACGCGCGTTGTTATTTGTGGGGAGACCGCTCCTCTTTTGTTACACAGACCCTAGTCAACCGTGCTGGACGATACGAGTACATTATTGTATATCTTAAAACACACACAAAAACACACCGGATGCACTCTCGACGAACCCCGCCAATCGTAGCCTCTTCGATAATGTGTATTTGTTTTATTGAGTTAATTTTATTGTTTTTATTCTCTAAACAATGCTTCTGGTTTGAAGACAGCAGATTTGTTTTAGATTAAATCAGTATTTTGAATTAAGTTTTATGTCATTAATAATTTCAAGAGGACGTTTTTGAGTGTGGGTTCGGAACGACTGCGCCTGTGTCTAAAACAATGTCGTGTCCCCGCGCACGTCATGCCATACTAAATGACATTTTGTTTTCTTTTTTTTTTGTTTTATTATATGACATTTTTCGTCTCTCAATTTTTGTTAATATTGTATAAGTTTTTTTTTTCTTTTTTTAGTTAAAGTAATCTTTCTGAGTGTGGTGCATGTTGAAACAATATAAGCCACTTTTTTTATTATTATACTTTATTATTAGTTGTAGTAAGTATATATAGTAGTAATATATTTTGTTACGATTTGCTGCCAAGTATAAGATGTTAATTGTATGAACGCATTCAGAGACTTCTCTAGATGTGGATTGTGGCACTTGCATGTAATTTCTTTCTTTTTTTTTGTTGTGTTCCTCTTTTTTTTATGTAAATTGTTTTTTCCCGGCAAGTGCCAGTTAAATTGAAATCGATAATGCAAAAATCTAAATATTTTGAATGGATTAGATGAAAACATTTTTTTTTGATCGATTCAAAATAACATGCTTGATTCAGTTTGAGTCATCGATAATGACTCAAATTGAACTGACGTTAATGAATTTAATTAAAATGAATGCTCGATTCAGTTCGAGTCATCTTCTTATGACTCAAACTGAACTGACTCTTCGTCTTAATTTCACAATTTTTTTAGTTTTTCACGTCAACTAATATTATCGATTGTCGTTAATCTTTTCTGATACGACAGTCCAAATTTTTAGTATAATAATAAAGTACTTCTTTTTGAAATCATACAGTTTTTTTCAGTTTTAACATTAAAAACTTACCTGCGCGAAATAATTTGGCGTAGCGTTTCTTGTAGGCTTATTAAATTTGGAAGTAGCAAGAATTTTTCATACGTCTAATTTCCGCAACGATTCAGATCTTACAAAAATATCATTTTTAAATAGAAAAGGGGCCGTCCTTTTTATTAAAAATGGTTTTGTGGGCTGTACGAAGATTTTTGTTAATCGGTTGGCTTTAGTTGACAATTGCATTTTCGATTTCCGTTTGTAATTATTGTGCTCTCTGAAGAAAAGAAAATTGAGAAGTCGTTTTACCACTATTTATGTTTTAATTTATTTCTTACTATTTGTTTGTTATTTCGTAGGTACTCATTAAAAGTAGTAGTGCGATTTACGTCTGCGGGGGCTGATTTACGATCTCATCAAATGTTATTTAAAAAAAAAAAAGGAAAAAAACAGTCCCGATTGCAATATTGATATCGGACTCTCAAAGTTTACTCTCTTTCTTTAATTTAGTTTCTTTTTTTTTAATACGAGTGGCAATAGTGTCGCATTTCTTTAAAAAAAAATGGTTGATGTTTATAAGTTTATTAGTTAATTAGTTTAATGTCTCCTGACAACCTGTTAAAAAATGTGTATTACATTATTTTTATATAAGTATTATTATTTTTCTTGTTTCGATGATGAATTGTTCATTCCACAGTAATTATCCAGAGAACAAAACTTTAACTAGCTCGTCATGCCCGCAATATTATTATTATTACTATTATTATTATTAAAATATTATTATTATACAGATGGTATTCCGTTTTCATTGATTTTGATTGTTGTTATTATTATTATTGATTTTAATTATGAACATTGTTCTTAAATTAATGTGAATCGTTTTGTTTTTGAATATTTTTTTGTTGTAAATGCTTTTTTAAAAAATAATACCAATTCTTTTGCATTTTTTTTTTTTATTTTATTTATTTTTCCTTTTCGTTTTTTAATCACGTGCATCATTTTACAACTTTATGAAACAGTGGAAATTTTGTGGCAGAATTCTAATTCCAAACAGAATTTTAACGGGTTTGCAAAGGGTGATTGATGCAATGTGATTTAAAAAAAGTGGTCGAGGTATTCTTATTTTTCCTTCTTTATTCCTATATCCAACCATCACATTTTATTTATTTATTTTTTTATTTTATTATAAGCGGGCTGAGTAAGTATGAGTAACGATATAAATATTTCAATTGGAAGCTATGGTGGTATCATGTCCAAATTAATCATAAAGAGTCTTTATGAAACTGTATCGATACTCGATTTAGGACTTTCTTCTGGATTGCGAAAACTCACTTTTGCGGTGATGAGAGGTTAAAATCGATTGTTTTTTTATCGATACAGTAACATAACATAAACGGTTAACTGTTTGATTGTTTACCTACATAAATGCATTGGTGCTATAAAAAAAAGAATTGTTCTATTTAAAATAACACGATATAATTATTGTTATAACTAGTATTGTAACTATTCTTTTAAAAAACTGAAAATCTAATTTCATGGGTTATCAACACATTTTGTTTAAAACAACTTCTTTACTACAATAACTTCAATAATAGAAAACATTGACATTACTATAAATACTTTTACATATTCTTTAAATAAATAATTCCTGTGTTGATAATCAAAATTTAACGATCTGCTTTTGTTTTCTAAACCACAATCGTTCCACGCAGATAAAAATAAACAATGAAATTCAGTGGAATTGTTGAAACTATATTATTTGTGCACCTTTGCCATGACTGGTATACAAGCAAACGTCTTATTTTTCCTACTTTGAGTTCTAAGAGAGACCAATATGGTCTAATTTAACTTATCAAGCACATTTTTATACTAAAACTTCTACTATCTAATGTACAGTAAAAAGCCTATCGTATTGATATTGCATACCCTATTTCTGTGGGGTACTGTTTTTATTTTCTATATTATAATTAATAATATAGCTTGTTAGATGAAACGCAACAGATGACTGTCGTCTTATTCAAATATGAAATCTAAAATGCCAAAACGCAGTCATTTCTAATCGAGTCAGATTACCGGAACGAGTAAGAAGACAGCCCAGGCACGTTGCAGTACTCACTCGAAGTATCAACCAAAACCCTACTCGAGTGAAATGAAAACAATACATCAATTTAGATCATTTAACGAGCTATCTATCATAATGGTAAACATTTGATAATATATCTTGAGAGAAACAATCTTCCTTGGGCCCAAAAGTCTTTTATTAATAAAGAAACCAATCCTTTGTAGTAGTGTTAGTAGTTTTTAGGCATGTTATTTAAACTTGATCTGTAGTCATTAGTTTTTAAAATAATAATATATTATCTTGTAGTTTAAGTCTGTCAGTGATGGAATCATTTTTAAGTCAGTCAAGTATTAAATCAAATAGGGTAAGTTTTTCTAGTAAGTGATGTTTTGGGGCTGTTTTGTGCGCGGCTTAGTTTCTCTTCTGTACAAAGTTGGCAAGAGATGTAAGCTCGCACATCATATAATATTATATTATAATACTTGTAGATATTATTGTATTTATTTTTAGGTTAAGTTATCGCGTTTATTGGTAAGACTGAATTCAATCACAATGCATGATCTCTTTGACTATTTATTTCAATTGTTGCAAATATATCAATAATTAATGCTTCTACATTATCAGCGGAAAGTCCGAAATAATTATTTTATTGATACAAATAATTCTACTAAATATATTTGTATATTACACGCTCAATTTTGACTGTTACTTTTTATTATTCAAAAGTTTCGTTAAACGAAAAAATTAGTTTTATGATATTAATTTCTCTTGTTGAATGATATAGTGCGGTAAAGAACTTCAAGCGCGAATCATAAAAAATGAAAAAAACATTGGTCTGCAGGTTAAATCGTGAAAAACTTTACGTTATGGTTGAGACGATAGTTCTGCGACGAGCTAATAAGGTACATTATCTCATTTTGAGAACGAAAAATAAATTGTGAAACTAACAATGAGGGAATATTCGACTGTGTAAATACATTTTCAAACATTGAAAACGAAGTAAAGAATGTTTTATATTATTTTAAACCGTTTAATTGACTTTATTTATCTGCACAATTAACATAAAAAAACAATAACATAGATATTCGATTTTATTTTGTGACTGTGTACAGTACTTACCTGATGGATATCCATGTTTCTTACTACTCAAAGTAACAGATGTATAAAAATTTTAATGTTTGCACAAATTTACTCTGCGTAAACCAGATATTGTAGGATACCGTATTTGCGGGCGTTGGGGGTGGGTGGTTTTGGCTTGGAAACATAAAAAAGAACAACTGTAGTGTTCACATTCATACGCACACGTTTTAATCTGTCATTCAACACTCATCCCAACACACAAAAATATAATTACACAATATACATGTCATTGCTAACTTAAATATATCCTACAAAAAAAAGATCCTAAAATTAGTTTATTTACAATATATTTTGAAATTTTTATTATAGTGTAAATTCACCCTAAGTCCGGTTCTAGTATTTAATAACAGCCACCATGTTACGTAATTTGCATGACCAACTGTTACGCAAGTAGGTACGATGTAATTTTTGGTTTCAGTAATGAATTAGTTTTTGATCGATTTAGTACCGTGTAGCTGCTAGTAAATATTTAAAAGTGGGACAGTGTTTTTAAAAACATTTTGTGGGTGCTTTTAATATTTCAGTGTCAATATCACCGAGTTCCCGATTGCTGATTGGAAATTTTGTACGTATTTCGTACGTATTTCAGTTTTATTGGTTACTTAATAGCTTTTAGTTTTTTTACTACTTATTTATAAATTGTAGTACATTTTACACTGTTTAACGTCCTTGAGAGTTTTTTAAAAAATGTAGGTACTAAAGATATAAATAGTGCGCTTTAGATATTATTTTCTATTTCTGAGAAAAATCTGGAAGATTAAAAAACAACTAACTTGGAAAATCTATCGGATCTTTTAATTCATTAATTTGTTATGGTCAACACTAATTTTCTTCAGTTGTCGAGAATCTAAGTATAATTTACAATAACCAAATTTTCAGATAACGCTTGTAGTTCAACTACACTAACTAGATACAAATTTGTGCAAATGCTTTGAAATAATTTTAATAAATAATTACGTTCCAAAATATTATTAATCTCTTCTTAAATAAATTTTTATACATCTGTAGACTGTAGATTGTTAAGAATGAAAATATTAAAATAATATCGAATTAATTCATGTTGATATCGAAAGAAATTGTATTTTACTTACTGTTATCAGTGGTGAAGTTATCGAGTGAAGCAAGTGAGGTAATAAAGTTCACAATTTTAAAATGATTTTTTCATTTGCAAATCGCTTTATCAACTTGATTCTTGAATCGTGCGCTAATATTTTTCTTTTATTTAGAGCCAATCACATTGACGACACGAGGCAGAAAAATGCTGCTTAATAAACTTTACATGTTTTTCAAATGCAACAGTTCTCACATGAGCGACACGATAAAAATTAACGCTTCAGAGAGCGTTGTATGTCGCGTTGCTATGTAAGAATCGAGATCGTGTCGCGGTCGCGTTGTATCCCCATATGAAAATTAACCTTTAAAAATTACCTCTTCATTTTCTGCTAATCTTTGTATAATTACTTGAGAAAAAGAAAAATGACCGAAGTGCCAACAACACTATTGGAAAACTTCCAGAACTATAAGAGTGTGGGATATATATAGGACTAGACAACTTCGCGAAGTTTCGAAGTATCTACTAATACCTCACTTGTCTCACGTCCAACTAGTTTCTAAATTAATTAGAGTGGAAAATGGGTTTCTACGTTCATGTCAATTAACCTAGGGAACATAATATATTAATCAGTGTGTACATATTATACCTATATATTCATAGGGATCTATCTATCTCTACTTCTATCTCTTTCCCTCTGTTATTGTTTCATCAGCATTAAGACAGCAGTCCCATGTACACGGAAAGCGCACGGAAGACGGAACTCGGAAATGCAAATGGTGGAGGTTGACCAATCAGATTCGTTCTGTAAAGTTTGAATATTACGGAAAGAATCTAATTGGTCAACCTCCGCCATTTGCATTTCCGAGTTCCGTCTTCCGTGCGTTTTCCGTGTGCATGGGACTTCTGCCTTACTCTTCTACAGCTTCGTTATTAGATTATTGCGCCATTTTTTAAATAAACTAAGTAAATCGATCTGTGAAAAAACTTAGCGAAACGCTATATAAAACATGATCACCTGGTACTGAAAATATTGCCAAATTATTATCAAAAATGTCAATAGAGAGATTAATTTAGCTACAAAGTTTTAAAAACAATACGTCAAAAGTTTGTTTACTTTTTTATATGCAGGAAACTTTTGACGTTAAGGCGGCAGTCCCACGTACACGGAAAACGCACGGAAGACGGAACTCGGAAATGCAAATGGCGGAGGTTGGCCAATCAGATTCTTTCCGTAAAGTTTAATTATTATTGAAAGAATCTGATTGGTCAACCTCCGCCATTTGCATTTCCGAGTTCCGTTTTCCGTGCATTTTCCGTGTACGTGGGACTGCTGCATAACAGTGTTTTTTTGGTGGTTAATTTTAAGTTTTTATTTTTATACTTGGACTTTTTCACTACAACTAATAAACAGTCCAGTAAATTGCTGTAATAATACTGATAAAATCGGCAATATTTTCGCCAGTGTAAAACTTCGTTTGAATGAGACCCTTTTTGCCAAAATGAATTTAACGATTTTGACTGAAATAATATTGTTGTTACGATTTAATTTGCAAGTAAAATTGTTAAATTCACATTTGAAAAAACGTGCTTAAGTTTGCTTTATCGCGATACGAATGACATCGGCCGAATAAACTGTACCGGTCGCCTCTTAATGAGTATGAATTCCCCTTAACAACCGTGAATATAAAATAAACCGTATTTTCGTATACAGACGATCCTTAATTTCTCTATTATTATAAATAAACAAGATCTCAGCTGAAAAGACAGTAATGCAACCGATTAAAACTTATCTAGTCATTATTTTAACGACTGCCTTACGGAGGTGAGTCAAAAAATGGCTGAGGCATTAAATTCGCTAAAATAGTTTTCGTGTATTGCAACCTATGAATAATAATCAAACGCATTTTTTAAACGACACAATATATTTCTCGTGCGTAATGTTATTATGACGCGTGTGACTGTAAAAACTCGCTATCGCTCGTTTTTTACATACTCGTCAGTATTAAACCTCATTACGACACTAGAAATACAATCTACTATTAACAGTCTATGTATGTTTACCTCGTAGGGCCAGGTTTGCTGAGCCAGTTTTCATAATTTCAAAAATTGTGAAGGTGAAATAAATGTTTTGATTTTTTATTTTTTGAACAATATTTCGAGTTTTTTCAAGCAACGAAATTTTGGAATATGACACAAAACTAACCCTACAATCCTATCGAAATTAGACGCCCTATATACAATGCATTAAACTGCAGATGGGACAAACAATTGAGAAATAATGTTTGTGGTTGTAGTGGGGGTGTAATCAGTCATACGTAAACTCATAAAGTTCGTATAAAAAATGCATTTGTTTATTTTTCATCTGATGTGTGAAATTAGTTATCTGTCAGGCACCATTGCCTGTTAACATGAAGGTAAAGTGTATGCTCCGGAATGCACGAGGTTCTGGTATCGACTCTTTGTAACAGGCAATTGTTGATAAACGAATTATCATCTAAATAATTTATTAACAATGTTCCAACTAAGGGATTGCCAGGATAATTAATTTTTGGAAGGCGCGGAAATTTGTAATTGCAAAATCTTTAAAAAAGACGCGTTGTCTATTTTAGGATTAATATTTAAGATGAAATCTCTGTATAGGCAAGTTTTATGGACACAATAATTTAGAAAATTTGAAAAATCAAAATTTTCGATTGTAAATGAAAATTCTAGTCATTTTCGGATATGTTGAAATATGTTAAATTGTTTATTCGTTTTAATTTAGGTACTATTTCATTTTTAAGGTTATTTTAGTGTTTGAATTTTTTTGTAGTTTAATTAAATTATTAAGAATGTCACCATTTGTAGTTTTACGTATTGTATAGGTACATAATAATTAACTTAATATGCCAAAAATAGTCACTGAAAATTTATTAATATTGTAATTACTTCTTAAATATTAATTTAATAATTGCTTGCTCATGCTATACAAAAATCAAAAATACTGAGTAAACGCACATCTGAAATAAAATCAAAGTTTAACTGTACTTACGGCCCATTATTTTTGAAAAAAATAGTTTTCTTCGTAACTTGTAGTCGTGGTATATTTTACGAACGATCGAAAATAGAAACGAAATTTTCGAAGTCGATTTCATGCTTTGAATTTTTTAACTGAAATATCCCGTTTTTGGAATGGGGTAGAAATTCAACACCCAAATAAACAGGGGCGGATTCAGAAAAATATTTCGGGGTGGGGGGTCAAAATATTTATGTACAAGTACATTATATTGATACTTATCTCACCAAATCAGTTTTTTACACGCGAAAATATAAAAAAATACCGAAAATATGCAACGCCCAACGCCGCTAAGATATGATCGGATGTCCTTTTCTATGCGTTGCCAAAAAAATCGGGGAGAGTTTGAATCCTCTAACCCCCCCCCTGAATCCGCCAATGCAAATAAAAGTCTGCTGTAACATATCGACCTTGGGATACCTATATTGCGAAAGACATAAAAATCAGTTCCGCCGTTTATATTAATTAATGCCCGAACAAACCAAAATTCAACTACAGGCTTTATAAATAAATAGTTATTGTTTAGAAAATGAAAGTTTTTTTATGTTGAAGTGTTTTTTTTGCATTCAATTAATCATACTTACATAAAAAGGGCATTTTTAAACTGTTTGATTTTAAATAAATATTAAATATGTCACTATAAAATTTACTTTACTTGGAGGCTAGAAATCGACTTAAAACTACCAAAACTCCATTTTGTGCTAACAACTTAATCGTCGTAACTCTGAAGCAAAACTCGTAACTCATTTTATTTCTTTCAGTTAATAAAAAACTTAACGATATCTTTAAAAAAATTACTTCTGTCAAATTATTACGCGATATCTTGAACTCGTTTTGAAAGTATTTTGGGTACTGTCGGGGTAATTTTTTTCCCTGAAAAAACATCTAAAACACTTTTTGAACTAGTTTTGGTTTTGCGATCAACTAGTTCTGTAGTATAACGCGATTTCAGGTTGCGATTTTTTTACGTGCACCAAAAACAATCGGGTAATGAAGAAAATTGTTACTTAAACGCCAGTTGTGTAAAACAAAATTAAAAATATAACAGACTGTGATTAAAGGATATGCCTTTCCCCCTCCACAGCTTGTTTGGATTTCGAAAGAAAAATAGATATACGCATAAAAAATAACTTGGAAAAATCAAAATAGTTATTTTTAAAAAGTGTACGGTTAACAGACATTGGGAAAATCTTTAAAACAGTATTTAAAAATCAAATTAATAATTGATTATTTTTAATTATTATTATCAATTTATCATTATTAGATAGTTATTATAATAATTACTATAGCGGACATAGTTTTTGTCAATGAATTTTTGATCTTCCATCAAAATCGTAATTTCCCGGTTTTTAAAATAATACGAAATTTATCTCCTTTTAATGTTTTTATTGGTACACTTTTTCGATGAGTAGAAAACACAATTTTTAGGTCTTAGGTTTTGGATTGAAATTTTGATTTAAAATCTGTAAATTTTTTTTGGATTAGTTATATTATGGGCTACATTATTTGTTTTCATTATAAAAAAGTTATTATAAAAAGTTACAAGTTATTCTTCTTAAGAGATTTATGAAACGTCTTTCTTTTTTGGTGTTGTAAACTCATATAATTTTCAAAGCGGGTACATTTCTGCGTAAAGTAGCACAAAAAGATAAATTTTATCAAACGTTGTTCTTACGGAAAACAGGGTTTTTTCTTGAACGTTACATGATTTTTCCAAATTTGTTTAAATTCTTTAAGTTTGAAATGTTTTTTCCAAAAAATTTTACAAATTTCAAATCATTGTTTCTAATCACAAAATACGTTTAACGAGTTTTTTCATTGTCATTTTAGAAAATATGTGTGTTCTAATATAATAAACATGATCGCATGTCGAATTTTAAAAATATTTATTGAACCCCATTGCAATGTGAAATAAAAATTAAAAAATCGCTTAATAATTCCAAAATCATTTTTTTAACATTATGTAGTTTAGTTTACTTAATTTTTCCACTGCTCAGTTTTCTAATTAAAATTTTCTCTTGAAATATTCCAAAGGAATTACTTAAATTATTATTTTTCCGGTAAATTTTTTCTCATAAAATATAGATACCTTTTTAGAAATATGTTAAATTACGTAACTGAACTTTTTTCTATATAAAAAAAAATTTACTACTCGATTTTCACCCACTGCCAAATGTCCAATTGGCTTGAAACTTTGCTGTCGTATGTTGTTTCGATAATTTGGCCAGTGGCGGATCCAGGAGTTCGCGGACGACCCGTCCGCGACCCCCAAAAGGCTGAAATGTGAAAGACAATGTACGATAACAATATTTATTATCTTCTTAACCCTGTCAGCCCCGAAATATGGGCGCGCCCCCCAAGCGAGGCTCCTGGATCCGCCCCTGAATTTGGCTATAATAATAATATTTATACATACCAGATTAATATTATTATATTATTAATATATAATAATATTAATCTGGTATATATAAATATTATTTATATAACAAAATAAAAAAACCACATGTGGTGGAAGTGGCGGTATTGGCGGTGGAAGAACGTGTCTCCAGTCGTTTAATATGCCAGATTAATATTATATTATTAATGACTAAAAACTTCAAAATAAAAATACATATTTAAAAAAAATATATAGAAAACGCGCTTTTAAGAAGTAGAAAATTAATTTCTATCTCTTTTATAACGTTGAAAAGCGTGCGACACTCGCGATGAATTAAAAGAATTATAATATGTATAGTATGTACTAGAGTGGGTGTCCGACGAGACGGTTTTAAATGCTGTAAAAGAGATAAAAATTTATTTTCTATTTTTAGTGAGTTGTGTTATAAGCGTGTTTTTTTATCTATTTATTTTTAAATTATTTTTTGTCAAATAGTTTTTACGTACATTATTATAATTATTAAAAGACAGGCTGCTAATTCACTCAATGCCTTGGAAAACGACGCAAATTAAATAGGGCATGGAATTTTTGATCACATTTTTATTACGCAGGACGAAAATATACGTCAATATATGAACAAAAGTTTAAATCTGAGAAACATTGAAGGATTCGTTATAAATATTCACAACATCCTTGGACATAACTTATATTTCACATTTGGTGAATACTCCAAGATATGTATTTGCCCTATACGCTAGTGGCAAAAACTTGCAGTTTTATACCCCCTAGGACAGGCACGGAAACTCCATGTAACGACATCTTTACGATCTGTCCCTTCCCCATTTTCAATATTATTAAGTTTAGGGGTCCTTTAAATATTTAATAAAATTCGACGTCCAAATTTATGATGAATTATGATTCCCTATTACTTATACTTACATAATACTTACAATATTTATTAATAATTATATTTGATTACATAAATCAAAACAATTGAACCGATCAAAATACCAAAATGCTTCACATTCTAAGCTTGTCGGACCGATGTAGCTGGACATCGCGGACCAAAAATATTTTTACCTCACGTCATGGTATGACGTAAGTGCGTATTTGTTAGTTTCAACACCCCCCCCCCCAAAACCCTTGTGTAATGTTTAGATATTTCGTTACCATGGTTACCGTCATCTTTGTTTGCGACTGATGTGAACGAAACGGTCACAAGACGGAATTTATCTGGGCGTAGTCATATTTCCAATAATTTATTATTATTTCTTAGTAATAAAATAAAAATCGAATTGGGCGACCCTGGCGACTGAGTATGTTACTGATGAGTCATGAAAACTATGGCATCGGTACAAGCTCAATTATTTTCAAGCCTACAAAGGAATTCGAAATGTGTAGAGTAGCAATACTACTCTACACATTTCGAATTCCTTTGTCATCAGCAAGATGGCCGATCTGCGTGGTAAGAGTAGTGGGGAGAACTGTCAATGGTAGAATATGGACTCGTCTGGCACGAAAGACGCGTGTCAGTGTCAGTCTGTTGTGTCATGCGCCGGCGCGACCCCTTTAAACAAGATATGGACTCGCCCAGCACTAAATTCGTTTGTGCGCTGGTGTCTTCTCTAGAAAATACTACTCTACATATATACCTTCAAATCGCATTAAAAAGAAAAATTTTGAACAAATATTTTGCTAAATGAATCTCTAATGATAATCCAACGTATTTGTAACAAATAAAGTACCCTTGAAAAAGATTTGAATCTCACAGAGAAACGATAAATCAGAACTCTGATTTATCTATTAACGATAGCTATTCTATTGTTTTCTTACAAATTCTTTCATCGGTAGCTTAGACGTAAAAAACGAATTCATTCAAGATAAATTAAGTTTACAAGCGCTGTCTTTTGTTAATAAAACAAATATCTTAAGTTTCGTTCACACTAGTTACAAATGAAATATAATTTCTAATTATTGAAGAAAGAACACAATTATTAGTTTTTAAAAGCGACCAATTGCGAATTAATATAGATATAATAGCTTTTTGTCTCCTATTTAGAATATAGCGGCGTGCGTAGGCGTAAATGAAAAGTAGTTTTAAGTATAGTGTTTTGTTTATATTAGTCATGTAGTAGTAATGAATGAAAACTCGATAAGGTTCGTTTTACAATATTGTTCTGCGTACGCCAGTGGTCTTTTATATGTTAGAAATAATGTATTATCTAGTCTTTACCTTTTAAATTTACTATTAATGTGGTATTTTACGATAGTATTAACACTTAAGATATTTTTATGTGGGCTTTTGTACAACCTTGCCAGTTCATATGTCAATGTACATATATTATTATTACATTTCATTTTTTGTACAACCCTGGCCAATTCGTATGTCAGTGTATATTTAATATTATTCTATTACATTTTTGTCAGTACAAATGTGTCGGCGCGATTTTGTTCTGATACACTGTGATTTACTTTTTCGAAATATGACCTTCAACTCGTTAACACAGGTACAATAAATTCGGGGAAGCCGTTATGAAAAGGGCAAATAGACGCTAATTACTTTAGTTTTCGAGCGTCTATAGTCTATACAATCTAATCTGAAAAGGGCAGATTTTTGTTGAAATCAAGAAATAATTTATCCCACTTCTGCTTCTGAGATTCTGATAGCTTATAGGGATACCCTTAATTTTAGCAGTACGACGTCCATTATCAAAACCGTGTAACTTACGAAATATTTGTATTTTAAGAAACGGTTTTGAAAATTGTATCGATAAGGTTTTGAAGACATTTTCAGTTCCAGTTACAAATTAACTGAGAAAGAGCTCGATCAGGATATGATTTTAAGCTCTGTAAAAGGGATAAAAAACAATTCATTGGATATGTGAAACTGCATACCCATAATAAATGGGTATAAAATCACTACTTAAATGAAAATGGATCTGTCAATTTTAATGTATGTTTTTGAAAAAATAAAACATAAATGTCTTTAAAAAAGGCGCGAAATGAAATAATGTTAAATTATTGTTATGATAAAAAAGTAAATGCAGTGTATTTTTTAACATTAATTAATTACCCGTAAGGATATACTTGTTGGAACCATTTTATAACAATGGCGACTAAACAGTACCTCGTATTTCATTGTAAATATTTGTAACTTTTCAAAAACAAATGCTGCTGTACATAAATAAGCATAAAAAGGTGAAAAAAATATTTTTTTGGAAACATATCAGTCACTATTTATTTGATAAAATTAAAAATTTGTGTTTGATTTGTTGCTTTGTGTTGAGGGCGTACGTCTAAATGTTTTTTACATACTTTAACAAAATGGAACTAATTTCGTGATAATGATTTTAGTATTTAGCTATGGACTTTGAGTCATAGGACACCCTGTATAAAACCTTAAGACTTAATAAAACTATTATCTACGTCACTAGATTTAAAATAAATGATTTTTAGGGGGTGCATTTAAAATTCTAAAATCGTTGACATGGAATTTGCTGAACTGTTGAAGATGGAAAGCGTCTAGTGCATCCTTGAAAGCTCCAGTTGAAATTTGCGATAATTTTGTTATGGTAAAGTACGAGGTATTATTTTGTTAACATAGTTATTTAACTACTGTAATTATATTTGATAGTTTACAAAGATAATCGTTAAAATAATAAAAAAAAATTTATCGTTCATTATTTATTCGATTGGGCATCACACTGGTTTGTATCATTGTATTTAAATTGTTTTTAAAATATGTTGGAAAACAGAAAAAATCAACATATTTTAATTTTTGTTCACTGCGTCAAATTTTTAAAATTGTTCCCATTGTAAGTGACAAGTCAATAAATATAATATAAGCAATACTTGCCATATTTTAATTATTTTTGCAGAATTTTAAATATTTTATAAGTCTATCGTTAATTTTTAACTAAAGCACTCTTTGACAATTGGCACGATTCTCTTTTGTTATACAAATGTTTGTACTTTTCCCAAAAAAAAGGTATAAAATAACAGTACAACGAAAACATTTCAATGAATAATGTCAAGTTTTGTTAATTGTTGATGAAAATTTTAAACAGTTTTCTCTTTGTTAAACAATTGTAGCCATTGTGATGCCAATTGTTTGTCGACTAAGAATCATTGTGACATTGTTATAAATAATATGTGAAACTCAAAACACCATTTTGTGAGAATTGAGCGATGCGTGTGCTTATATTTAATACGGTTTTGATTATTTTTTTACATTAATATCAGCTTATTTTCACGGTCATTAATTCAAAATTAAAAAAAAAACGTATTTTTCAAAAATTTGAGAAATTAATAAAAATTTCTTTTTAATGTTCTAAAAAAATTGTGATGTTCCAAATACTAATTTCAAACAATTTTCTACGATTCAACTATTGCGTGCTCTTCAATTTATCTCCAATTACCTATTTAATAATAATTAAACCTATCTATAATATTTACTTAGACAACTATTTGGGGGGTAGGAAACATTTTCCCACGCTGTACGTAGACCTACAAGCGTCCGTTATACTTCCCCGACAACTAACTGAGTCCCGAACAGTCGTAGGTCCTCTTTGTAATGAACCTCATAATTCTCTTGGTTCCCAAATTTTATTTGCTTAGAAAAACTATTAAAGTGAAATAATAAAATTTTGAAATTGACTAGTTAAATCCTTCACGTAGCTAAGTCATTAAAACCAACTGATGATTTTGACAACCAAATATTAAAAGATGAGGTCAATAAATAATAATGATCAGCACAACTTGAATACCCACCACAAGTAAATTATTATTACTTTCAATCGAATTTTTCTTAAACTTATGCGTGATGCCAAAAAGAAGAACGAAAGATTTTCTTGTTTTTCATTCTCTTTTTTCACTGTTATATAAATTATTGACAGTCAATGCTGAATCAAATTTAACAACTAGAACGGAACCAAGATTAACTATAAAGTAATGTAGAGACACAATACTATTTATAAATGATACCGAGACGTCATCGTAACGGCTCCAACAATAGAAAACACGCGCCATCTATGGTAAAAACCATTAGAGAGCAGCAGCGAGGGTAACGGTTGTCAAGCAGACAGTCCGTTGCTAAGAGGGACACGTGATCGAAAACAAAAAGATCAAAGGTGCCGACAAGAGTAAAACTACCGACTGTACTATCTTTTAACCAGCGGGATTTGCGTCTTTCCGGACATGTAAAGCTCCAGGAACCGTGTCCTTTGTCGAAGATCTTTCCTATCTTTCCTTGGAACGCATCTTAGACGTACGGACATGTAAAAGATTCGTTTATCTTAACATGTCCAATGTCCATACTTCGGCATATACGAGTTGTCCAATTTCAACAACAGCCACAGTATTACTATTCGTTAGTTCCCGAATGAGAGTGCATATGTACTATATCGAGCGTCTGACATGTTCGGGTAGACTGGGTGTATATTCCTGTCTGTTTAGATTTGAGAACTTACTGTAGGAGATCTGTCCGCAATCCGCAAACATTTTTTCTTTCAGCGCAAAGGTGCTAGTGGAACGAGATCGTTCCTCGAACATGTTCGTGGAACAAGATCGTTCCTCGAACATGTTTCTCAGAAACATGTTCGCTCAACAAAGGAAATAGTTCCATGTTCGTTCAGTCTTTGGAACAGTTTTGATCAAGTCTAAGCGGATTTTGTTCGATATAAAAACAAAATGGTTGAATCGTATTTAATTGAATATTTGAATGATTGATTAATAAAATAACTAAATGGTGACCGTGAAACTGTGCTTCTAGTCTCCGTTTAATATATCGTATATATGTTAACTATAAATAATTATGAAAAAGAAAACGGGTTCGCATCCCGTTCATTAAAAACATAATCATTTGGAAATGTGGATAATATGTAAGGAACAATCATTTAACAGTTAACGTTATATTTTTGACTATACCTTTATTAATTGTTGGCGTAATTTAGTAGACATATAAGTATTTTTTAATACATTCCGAATTTGTGAAAAAGATTAACTATACTTAATTAATATTGTATGATGAAAAAAACATAAAAAAGACAAAAAAAACAGACTATTTTAAGCTTTTTTGATGGGAAAAACCACATAATACATTCCTCATGCGTTGTTAAGTATAATAACACAAGGCATTTTTAATACCCCATGCCATTTACACACCCCTGTGTCTCACACATCCCTGCTCAAATAAATTGCATAATTATAGTTTTTAAATATAGTTACATCAAAATTATTGAAGCTCTTCTTTATATACGTTTTTAACAGAAATTTTGTTAATAATTTTATCGCCATTGTTTTATACAGTGTGTAACAGAAAGACGTGGCAAAAATTCGAAAATAGTTGAACTTAAATTAATTAGGAAAAAAAACATTTTTAAGCCAGCATGGTAGAGATCAACCTAATAAATGGACAAATCAAATAAAGTGCTTCAAAAAAGAAAAAGTTTTACCGTTAAGAAATTGAAAAATGTAACAAAATAAACGAACATTATAGGTACTTAATACCTAAATATATTTAAATAATCAATTTTTTTATTAACGTCCAACAGAACCATATTTTATTAGTAAGTTAGCAAGGATTTATCAAAAATTTAGCAAACGATTCAAATTTTGTAAGTATTTTAGTGTTCTAACATCCATCATTTACTTTTAAATTTTTGCTATAAATTTCTGTTATACCCTTTCAACGACTATAGACGCTAATGACCTCAGTTGTTGAGCGTCTATAATCTTAAACATTTCACTCCATTAATGACATAATTATTGAATATATTTTTGAACTAATTAATGTTGATCAATGAAATAAAAATAATTGTCTATTGATAGACAGCTGGGCCAGTTTTTTCCAAATAAAATGTACGACTTTTGTGAAAACAAATATTTTTTAATGTAATAGCAAGAAATATTCTTTATTTTGAATTTTTGTAAGGACCGTCCACCAACTAGTAAATTATATTTATCATATTTTTTGTTTATAATTATTTTTATAGAATTGATAATTTTATCTACAGTTTTCAGATTGAGGGCTGGAGACTTATAATAGACAAATTTATTTTCTTTTTAATAAGACGAAACTTTTGGAGAAAAATCCTAGTCATAGAACATTGATCCGTTTTGACTAAAAGTTGTACATTCATTTTCATAATATAGTCACTAAATGTCCCCTCTCAATGGATTTTAATTCTTTCATGCAATTTGTTTCGTGCGAAAAAAACAAATTCTGGTATACAAATAAAACCCTAAATACATATCCCTGTCTTTCAATATTTTGAAAATTTACAAACCTTCATTATTTTCGTAACAGTCGATACTGTTATGGAAATCCTACCCTATCACTGCCGTGCTCAGTTGTTATGTTTTCTAACCTCAATTTAATAAAAAAAATCATCATAAGTAGCTGTAACGAAATTTTCGAGCAATCGAAACAGAATGCGAAAATCTTACGTTGTGAGAATTTTTAGCTTATTCGTATACTCTCAAAAATGTTGGTAGAGACGTGACTTATCGGCCCGAAACACTTTTGTACTCGAAAGTGGCAACACCCTGTATTTTCACAAGAAAACATTTTCATAATTAAACCTTTTAATTAGAGAACAATGGCGGTAAAATTATAATAGCTGATTGCCAATCAAGGACGTTTTACACGAGCCTTTTTTAGGGGCATGTGGTCAGTTGATGGGGGCGACAATGGTTTGACATGTGGTCGACTTAGCGCCAATTTGAAAAGAAAAGTACTTTTTCCATTCCAGTCAACAAACCATATTTTGTGTTTGACTTCGACGACAGAAAAATGCCCGTGTAAAAAAAGCTTTACACCACTTGTATGACAGTCAGTTGATATTGACTCAAATTATCACGTTGCGTTGTCATATTCCGCAAGTTTACTTGGGAAATTGGTGACACAACGTTATTGTGAATCAAGACTTAGAGTACGTGCAGCAAGAAACTGTGATGAAGTAGCATAGTAGAAATAATTGCAGTGTTGTAAATGCTTTTATAGAATGTAATTATTTATCAACGAAGCTGCGATTGGATGACATTACAAGAATAAAATTCACTATTTTTTGTGAATGTATACCTAGAAAAATAGACTTCAGTATATAGTAGTGTTGACCCAATAAATGTTAATAATTGAAGGAAGCTGGTAGGAGTTCATAGTTTGGATCGAACATATTGTAAGTTGAAAAAATGTAGATCAAATCCAAAAAGTAATTTAATTTATATTATAAATGTAACGATCGTTTCGATATAGATAATATCATATCTATATCGAAACGATCGTTACATTTATAATATAAATTAAATTACTTTTTGGATTTGGTCTACATTTTTTCAACTTACAATTGAAGGAAGGTTTGGTTGAGGGTCAAAATAATGAAGCTTTACCAAAATATCACTTGTGGCCAACGTTTCGAAATATTTAATGAAGATGAAATTAAATATTTCGAAACATTGGCCACAAGCGATATTTTGGTAAAGCTTTATTATTTTGACCCTCAACCAAACCTTCCTTCAATTAGAAAAATAGACCTTACTGCAGAAATAATTTCAGCGTATATTGTGGCCTCAAGCATATCTAAACCAGTGCTTCTCAAATTGTGAACCAACCGACCTCCCCAGGAATTCGAACCGAAAAAGCACCCAAATAAAAATTCTATTTTTAGCAACACATCTTGGGCAATCGATTGTATCGTTTAAAAAATTATTTAAAAAATAAACCGAGGACAGCTTGGTGTAACGGTTAGCGTGCTGGTCTTAGAATCAAACTGCCGTGGGTTCGAATCCCACCTTCGCTCATATTCTGTGATGTCGTTTAATTTGATGTAATCAGACGCTAATTATCTTAGTTGTTGAGCATCTGTAATTTGCATTCAATAAAAATAAAAACAAGCATTGGTAGATGAAATCACATTGGTTTGAGGGGCAAAAAGAGTTTTATATGTGAGGACAATATAAAGTATGCGATTTATAAAGCTTCGTGATTTTTAGTCCAAATTGTGGAATTTATCCAAAGTGGTTTATAATATTTTCTTACAAAAAAACTCAAATGATCGACAGGCCACTCCGAGTTGCAGCTGAAAAGAAAAACCATCTTCACAGTCCGACTAGAGTGGGTATAAGCAGAGTGTGGTCCACACACTATTAATCGGTAATTGGTTCCGCCATTTCAGATGCATTTCCGGCAACTACTTCAAATGTGTGCTGGTTACCATAGTTACGCCATAGTTTGTTGTGTTTTTCATGTACTTGTACCTACCTATATCATGTCTAATGATCCATTTTCCTGAGAGTAGTTCCTTCAATTATCCACGAGAGGCAGCACTTGTGGTAGGTACAAACATTATTTATTCCCCATTAATGCCGTGTCATTTTAGTGGAATAACTTAATTATTTAATAATAATAATAGTTTAATAATTAAATTATACCACTAAAATGACACAACACTAATTGGAAATAACTAATGTTTGTACTTACCACAAGTGCTGCCTCTCGTGGATAATTGAAGGAACTACCCTCAGGAAAATGACTCATTGAAAAACGAAGAAAAGTAAGGAATATTGTTATTGATGAATGCCTATTTTAATTAATTACCAAATGTATTTATTTACCTAATATTATATTTTATAATATTTTAGGATATTATAAATATTATTTTTTGCATTATAAAATAAATTTTTGCGATAAGCACAATGCATTTTTTGACATTTATTTTAACGACAAAAATGTTAATGAAATATTAAAAAAAACTAGCTGCTTTTTAATTTTATGAAACTTTCCAGTCTTATTCTCACATTTCATCGCTCTATCAAAATAGTAATTATACTTTTGTGATCAGAATAATCGAATCAAAATTACCGCCTTGTATTTTGCATCCGAAATGGCGGCTTCCGATTAATTGGCCACACTCTGTCTATACCCACTCTAAGTCCGACATTTTTAGATTGTCTGGCAAATGGCGGATGTAGTAAACTCTGTTAGGTATGCATTTTTGCTAAGATCTGAAATCACAGCTTCGTACTGTACGTACTCTTCAGCTCATTTTCGCATCAGCTAAAAAAGAACACCATTCTTATAAAAAACACTCACGCACACTTTTACATTTTTAAGTAAACAACACGGTATATGCGTACTATTTTTAGTTAATAATAAACAAGTCATCAGTTGAATATTTATTGCAGAAATTAATGTACAACTTTTGTGAAAAGTTAACAGGAATTTGGACAGACAATGTTTGTTGCCGACTGCCGTGAGGCTTTAAGTGGCCGTGAAACTTTATTTCTGCCCTTAAATAAAGATTATTATTATTTAATGCTCATAGAAAATGTTTGTGCAACGTTTCGTCGTCAATTTTTTCTGACATTAAATGCGTGTTAAATGAGTACTTGAAAAAGTCGAAAAAACATGGACACACACATTCATTAAGTAAACAAACCTCTTCTGTCCAAATAGCTGTTATTATTTTTCAAGTGAAAACTTCTTTAGGCGCACTTTGCGTTCTTTCTGAATAGTGAACGAAAGTGAACCGTCACGCTCGGGTTGGTGACGCTGAATCGGGTTTACTCGACTCCACTCGACATCAAGCGCGCTCGAGTCGGTGACCACGTTTACTGTCTAACAAGGAGTGCATCGTTTCAAGAATCACGTTTTTATTATTACGTATTATTTATTGTAGATAATCATTATGGATGTGAATCAACAATCCATATTTCAATTGCTACCGGTAGAGAAGATTTTTGTATTAAAACAAAAAATTCGGTGAGAAAACGGGTAGAATGTTGGTAGCTATTAATTTGAAGAGTTGTATAACGTACACATGACTTCAAATTAACAGCTTATTGAACAGTTGGTAGCGAACACTTTTTCGGTTAAAATAAACATCCGAAGAAGAAAATCTCTTTATTGTTAAATAAAATTCAAAAATGGATACAACTGCTACCGGTAGAAATAATTCTCAATTTAAAACAAACTGAAAACTAATAAATAGGTAATCTTATCTGTTGGCAGCTATTATTAACTGAAATTGAGTCAAATTATTTTCATGCTCAAAAGTTGTACATTTAATTTTGAAATAAAACCTTAAATCATGGTCATCATTTTAAATTATTTGCTTATTTGCTAGAAATTAAAAAAAATCATTTCAATTGAAAAATTATCTTCAATTTTTTAAACAAAATTGAACTTAAATCAATATTTTGGAAAAATAATTTGTTTTTAGTCTGTTGCAAAGTAGAACCATACCGTAGGCGTAATAATAATTATTTATTTCTCAACACGCCGTACAGTAAATACAGGAGAACCAGCCAAATACTATCGATACCTTTTAAATTGCGAACACCATAAAAAATGAGTGATAAATTTATAGTCTGCACTTTATTATCGATATATGGTGGGAGGACGGGTATAATGTGTTAGAAAAACCCGTGACGCAACAGCTACTGCTTATAGGGATATGTGGTGGGAGGGCGGGTATAAGGTTTTGGAAAAACCCGTGATGCAACAGCTATGCTTATAGGGATATGTGGTGGGAGGGCGGGTATATGGTGTTGGAAAACCCGTGATGCAACAGCTACTGCTTATAGGGATATGTGCTGGGAGGGCGGGTATATGGTATTGGAAAAACCCGTGATACAACATCTACTGCTTTTATAGGGATATGTGGTGGGAGGACTGGTACACATTGTGGGATTACGGGTAGATCGACAATTATGATTTTTTTTCACAGAATCACGTACTTTACAGTCTTATACCGTGTTGTTTACCATTTAATATATATTAATAAAAAATAAATACAACATATTTTAATATTATGATATTCGCTACTGATTATTAACTTAGTAAAACGCTTTGTCCGTGATAATCCTGCCACGATAATATCAATATTATATATTATTACGCATATTAAATTGTACGCGCAATTCTTATTACTTGTACCGATGAGACTTATGCACACAGTTGGCTATACTGTATGGTTAGCAACAATTGAATGTCTAAAAAATACAATTGCTCGTAAAAAAACGGTTGATAGTCATTCCTGTGTTGAATTTGTTTTTGCGATAGCTTTTTTTTTGTTTATTGTTGATAATTATACAGTAAGTCCAAAATGCTTATTTTTCCCGTTTCGGTAGTTAGTGTTTACAGGGTATTCAAAAAATATCAACCAATAGCCCGTATTTTGTTTGTTGTTTTAACAAACTATAGTAAACGTTATTATATTATGCGTTCTCGAACATCGGAAACATTGCTAAGTCACTCAGTGATCTAGAACCAAGGTTACTTAAACAGAGATGTTCTGAAAGACGCTATCTACTATTAATAGCATCACATGGCTGTTAGTTGCAATACTTTTCGAACGCCTGTATAGCTTTTGATTTTCTTATTTGTAATCTATTATTATAGACAATATAACTTAAATAATATCCCGCATTAGTTTGGTTATAGAATAGATATTGTAAATTATAGACGCTTGACAACAGAGGTCATAAGCGTCTTACGCATTAGTTTGATGTTCTGACTGTTTCATCTAATTGTATGTTCACCATGTATAGATTCATTTTTTTCGTTCTTTTGTTTTTCATAACCTATAAATGTTCTTATCGATATAAATCCGAAAATCAAAAGTTATATTTAAAAAATAGATGCACTAATAAATACACTAACTTGCTTTATAGCTGAATAAAATTTAAAATCCTTGAAAAATTACGTGTTTTTAAAAATTACAAATTAATAAAATGAAACCGTTGTCTCCTTATAAAAATAAATAATAATTATTATTGTAAGATAAAATGCACATGTTTGGACCGCTTTATTGTTGAATTTCACATAATACAATTGTATTCGTTAGCAATACTACATAAATTTCTGCATTAAACGCAACAATACTTCATTCCTTTTTTTTGCATTCTCAATAAACGTATTTTTTATTTTCTTGCACTAGAATATTACAAAACCTATCTTTTAATTTGAATTTCAATAAAAATAAACGATATCCAATTACTTTTAGCTCGTTAATACCACAACATAAAGAAACATCAGCCGAATCACTCGGCATTCAGCGAATTTCTTAGACAACTTGCATCGTGTACTACAAGACAACTGAGTCAATGTGCTTGCTAAGAATATGGCGATCACTTGCGCAGCATGTATGCGTGAATTAGGTTTTACAATTCGAGTGATTCTTCTGATTGTTTCTGCTGTGGTTAATTCTGAGGGGTGTGCGAATTTACTCGAAAATCGAATAAACATTTCTCAAGAAATTATACTCAAACTCGAGTCAATTAGTAAGTAAAGAATAACGTTTTGGTTAGCTGATTAGTCTGAATAAGACCGGTAGATGAGACGAAAAAATTTTGATTCGAGTTTAGCGCAGGGAACAAAATTTTACATTCTGAAAAGGGTTAAGCAATTCGCTTAATTGACGATCATGTCCAGTGATCAGTACGCGAGTCGAGTACTTAATACAAGGAAGAAAAGTTTAGATACTGCAGAGTATTTATGAAATACTCAATTCAACCGTAAAAAGAAAATGTTATTCGTACATCCCTAGTTAATACATTGAATTTATATATTTACATATTACAGTAAAATGCGAATTTAACCATATCACCTTTATTATTGAAACAAGTGACTTGCGTATATAAATTATAAAATAAAAACAAAAGATACACGATTCAAGGGTTAACTTTATTTTTAATGCAGTTTTTCAAAATAAATTGCTACGATCGACGTATTCTACCGGGTGTCCGGTCTCAAATATCGAACATAAGGAATTAACGTTGTGTGCCATTTTTAAGTATTTTGGTTTTTACTTCTACTCGTATAGACTATAATAAGAAAACAAACAAGTACCTATCTAAGTAATGAAGAATTTAATTGGTTTTTTATTATTAAACAACGAAAAGTAATACTTAATAAAGAAAATAAAATTATAATAAATGATATGAAAAATGTTTTAGGAGGTTTGTAGGATCCGTGAATGAATAGTGATACGTTATTATTGATCGCGACGTTTCGTCGGAATTCCCGACTTCCTCAGGCTCTGTAATATTGCAAAAATAAATCAAACGAATACATTAGTATGTTACATATGTAGCTTAGTATAAAACATTAAAATTATTTACCTCAAAATAAATTTGTTTCACATTAGTCTTAATGTTAAAGCCTTGCTTTATCTGAGCAATATTATCTTGTATGGACATCAAGTTCATTAAAATTAAATTAAAATTCAAATTATTTTGTAATTGAAATAATTATCAATTTCTTATACCAAAATCTGAAATGGCCGATTGTGAGTTCTTAAATTAGCTTGTGTGACATCAAGTGTCGTTACCATTTCCAAAAGTGGACTGTGGTGCCATCAGTTCATATTCAGAAGAAGGAAAAAAATTGATTATTTTACTGTCAATTAAACTATTGAGCTAACTAAAATTATTATTGAAATTTATAAAAATGTCATTATAAGTTAAAAAAATTGCGAACAATACCCTTGTTTTTAACCATCTAAATTATTGTATATGTTATTGATACAGTGTTTTCTTGAAACAAGTCTATATTACTTAAAACTTGTGGTATTAATTGTTACCTTATTTTAAATGACACCGTAGTAAATTTTAGACAGAGCCTTAGTTGAACCACATTGTATTTATTTTGAGGTAAATAATTTTAATGTTTTATACTAAGCTACATAATATGTAACATACTAATGTATTCGTTTGATTTATTTTTGCAATATTACAGAGCCTGAGGAAGTCGGGAATTCCGACGAAACGTCGCGATCAATAATAACGTATCACTATTCATTCACGGATCCTACAAACCTCCTAAAACATTTTTCATATCACTTTGAAGGATCTTAACCATTACGATTATAATAAATATTCAAATAACCCCCCATTTTCAACTAAACAATATCCCAGTCTGTTATAAAAAGAGTTTCTAACGTTTTGTTTTTCGCCTACTTAATTTGAAATCATGACTGCGAAATCGGTAAATTTCAAATTGGTATTTTAAAGTAAAAATTTCATTTTTGGTCATATTTTTAGAATCATTTGATGCGCAATAATTTTATCTTTCGATAGGTACCATACCTTTCTTGTACGTTGAATTGACGAACACGAATCAGCAAAAATGAACAATACCATGTTAAATCCCTATGTTCACCTTTGAGATCGGACACAGGGTATACGTAAACTTTATTTTTTAAATGTTTTGTTTTTAATTTTGCATAGCGTAGAAATATCACAATTCTTAAAATGATTTTTAAATACCATTTTCCTGCGATATTTATTACTTAAAAAAATATCATTTATTTGCTGACACAGAAATTGGAAAGATTTTCTAAACTCAAATTATGGTTTAATTAACAGAATTCCCAAAACATTTATAATCAAAATTCTTAACAAAAAATTAAAAAAAGGAATAAAAACCTCTTTGCCTCTTTCAACAATACGTATTGTCAGTGAACATTATACATTCATGGACAAAATTATGGAATATTTTCGTAATTTCTTTTTGAAGAAATAAATAAATAATAAACTTCAAGTAATAGTGTTAACAAAATATTATTTTTATGTATGTACTTGAGAAAGTCTAAATCTATAGACGAAACGTTGTACATTTAATAAATCGAATATTTTGTCCACTATCCTGCGATTTTTCTTAATTTTATTATAATCACGATGGACACGATTTCTAATATAAATTATCGATAATTTTGTCCATGAGTATACTATTTTGTTAAATTTTGCATACGAAAGAAAAATAAACAATTTAAACAACACAAACATTAATTTACAAATGACATAAATATATTCAGAGATTTGTGTTTTAAAATGCCGTCATTTGCAGGCAAGTAAGAGACAAAAGAGTTTAATATATTTTAGAGTCAGGTGTGCTCATGATAGCACGATACATTTTAACACATTATATATGTTCATATATATACATCTAACGGTCATAAATAATTTACGTGGCAATTGTAACAGCTGTGAATCGTACACCACCCTAGTTGGTTGACTCTAATAGAACCTGGAAACACGAATTGACAATAGAGCACTCATATTTCATTCACAACCGCGACGGGAAATAATGCGACAGAAAGCACCCATGAAATGGAGTATAACATCTTAGCTTATAAAAAGAACACAATAGTAGCAGAGCGTAGTTACAAATTACAATCTACAAACCTCTGCTACCATAAGAGAGTTATCTTGGTTGCAAGTGTTTCCGGGTTAGGTATCCGTGGTCTAATGGATTTTACTCCGTTCGTTTCGCCCAAAGCTCCGTTGGGCATCTTCAGCGGCGATTGGCAATACGATTTGATCTTCTTGCCGGTCGACTGGTGACTGACAGTCACCAGTCGACCGGCAAGAAGATCAATCGCCGCTGAAGATGCCCAACGGAGTCTAATGAATTTTACTCCGTACGTTTCGCCCAAAACTCCGTTAGGCATCTTCAGCGGCGATTGGCAATACGATTTGATCTTCTTGCAAGAAAATCAGTCGCCGCTGAAGATGCCCAACGGAGCTTTGGGCGAAACGTACGGAGTAAAATTCATTAGACCACGGCTACCTAGCCCGGAAACACTTGCTACCAAGATGTCTACCGGCCGTGAAAGAATGAAACTCCAATAAGAGAGTTAGTTCGAGATGGAGCGACACATCGCCGTCTGCAACTGTAGTAAAAATGTCGCTGTCGTGTGTCGTCGTGTCACACTCGCCTCGCTTCGGTAGCGCTCCGTGTCTTCTCGGTTTTATGAGCCCGAGTCAAAGGATGCGAGCCGTACCGAGGTGCAAGCGATTCATCTACACTCTCGCTTTATCTTACGACGTTCCATAGTATTATACTATTATTGCATCAGGTTGGTCTGTTGTAGAATACCTACTGCGTTATTCGAGAGTGTGGATGGTAGCGCTTGGGGTTCCTTGCCTCGCCAAATGTTTCACAGAGACATTCGGCGAGGTGTCTCAGGCGAGAGAGTTTCAAATCACACGGGAAATAAAAACACTAGCTAAATTACTCAATTTTCGCGGTTCGTACAATCGAGGTCGTGCGGTAATGTAAAGTCCAGTTTAGGCACAAGATAGTTTTGTATCAGACTGATAAAACGTTAAACATGCATTCCTTTTCTAGAGATGTAGTGCTTAGGGTGGGTCAAAAAAATCAATTATTTTTTTTTACAAGTGACACGGAAAAATGGGTTGCTAGACACCTTAAAAAAATGCTCACCAAATATGAGCTCTTAATTTTAATAGGAAGATCCTCCGCATCACAGTTTTTTATTTTTTTCTCAGTCCATTAGAAAAAAATTCATACCTCATCATTAATTGATTGTACAGAAAAATGTTTTATGAGAATTTTGTAGGAAATTTAATGCTCTACAAAAAAGGTATCTTATATTTTTTCCGCAAACCTCACCATTTGAAAGATATTGAAGATTTATAATAGTCATTTATTGTCGAGTTATAAAATTCATAAACAAAAATGAAATTTGTCTTAAAATAATCAAACTTAAATCTTCAATATCTTTCAAATGGTGAGGTTTGCGGAAAAAATATAAGATACATTTTTTGTAGAGCATTAAATTTCCTACAAAATTCTCTTAAAACATTTTTCTGTACAATCAATAAATGATGAGGTATGAATTTTTTTCTATTGGACTGAGAAAAAAATAAAAAACTGTGATGCGGAGGATCTTCCTATTAAAATTAAGAAGTCATATTTGGTGAGAATTTTTTTAAGGTGTCTAGCAACCTATTTTTCCGTGTCACTTGTAAAAAAAAATAATTGATATTTTTGACCCATCCTAGTAGTGCTGTATCACTGACGCTAAAGGTATACCGAACCTTTAACGTAATTTGGTTAGGATTTTGGTCTAATTACATTACCCGTCTTTACATTACATTCTAAACATAACTTTTTATCTGTTAATCGGTCTTTAACCAACCACTGAACTATAATACAGGATTGCGCTCTTCCGAACACCTCCTGTGTGTCAAGAGCGAGCTGTTAAATGTATTCTCATCTCTTTTCTACGCAATCGGTATAGTGTTGCCGTCAAGAAAAGACTTGACATAGTCTTGTCTTGAAATTTCTAGACAAGTCTTGTCTTGATAATCTAGACAAGACAAGAGTCTAGAAAGTCTAGATCTAAACGGCATCATTAAATCGGTACGTCGTACAGTTTCATCGAAAAGTTATCATCATATCTTGATGACAAAGATAGAGATAACTATAAAACAGCTATTTCTGTCGGCTTGTCTCCAGTATTAATATAGTTCAGTTTTACTGACCAAGGGTACACAAGCTAGAAAATCGAGATATCCACTTCCAGATAGTGTCTATAGTAAATTTTAACTAAAGAGTAGCTTTAATAAATGTCAGATAACGACCAGGTATCTTCTTGATTAAAAAACTATTACCAAAGTAAGCCAATACCAAATGAAGTAGTTATTAACTTCGAACAATAATAACCTGTTAATTTAATATATTGCCAATTAATTTTAGAGGGTGGGGGTTTGACAATGATGATTTATTTAATTTTAAAAGTTAAAAAATGTACAGTGTATACGAAAAATAGATCGAGCTTTTATATATTCTATACTGACAGTTATGTGGGAAAAAAAATTACACCAACTTTTTGATTGCCCATCTTATACCTACATTTTTTTTTGGGCGTTGCGAATATTTTTCCTGATTTTGGATCATCGAAAGAGTTACTAGAGTTGGTATTCTAATGTGGAAAAACAAGGGCGGATCTAGGTTTTTCGGGGCCAAGGGCTTATTGAAGTTTAATGGGCCCCATTTTTTTCAATACAATAAGACAGTTTATGGAAATTAAATTTTTGTGGGCCCTTGACATTTGCGGGCCTTGACATTTGTGGGCCTTTGACACTTTGGGGCCCTTGACATTTGTGGGCCCTTAACACTTGGGGGCCCAGGGCTTAAACCCTATTAGTCCTTATGTAGATTCGCCCCTGTCGAAAATAAAGGCACAGACGTAAATCTCATTTATATGGTTCTAAGTTTAATGCTACGAAATTCTAAAAAATAATATTTGATTACTGAAATGTAACCACCAGATAAAAAAGACGAATATTTTTTTATCTGAAGACACTATCTTTGCAAATGGGTATCTTAGATTTAAATCGTTTTTTTTTTTTCAGTGTAGCTCCAACCGTTTTGGTTACGATATAGTAATGCAAGAAAATAAAAAATACTAGGCGTTATTTTAAACGTGCATCTTAAAAATATAAATACAAAAACACAATGAATAATGAGATTGTAATGACTTGAGGGGATATATTTGGGACTTTTCGAATTGATTTTTTGTTGTACGGTAATTCATTGATGGATACTAACTTTTTTAAGGCGCCAACTGTTAGGCTATGTGAACCTAATACCACTTCATACTTTCAGTTTAATAAAATAAAAATCCAATTAAATTTTTACCAGTTCTTATCTTCGAATTTCAATATGCTCTCATACCATAAAAATAAATATATATTGTTTTTCATTTTTCAGTGTTTAATAAAATAATTTAATTGCATCGCAAAATCACTTCGTGTTTCCGTTATTTTAAGTTAAAACACGTATAGCAATATCTAATTCGTTCCGCGTTCAAGTTGGTAGTACTTTAATGCCGATAACTTGGTCGTACTCGTGCAACTTTAAAACAATTTTGAAGTCCCAACTCCCAACCTATGAATTATGTACTACGACCGCGCGTGGGAACTTTGCAATATATACAGGGTGTAACATTATAATACGTCATAAACGCTAGGGTCGTGTTCTAATACTCAAAACAAGAAAAAAGTCTTATAAACATGAGTGTCCTAATTTTTTTCGTTTTTAAGATACAGGTGTTAAAGTTTATCGAACATTTATTTTATTTATTGTAGATTATAGACGCGTCGACATCTAAGGTCATTAGCGTCTTTCAACTACACTAAATAACAACTAACTTGAAACTAAATAACATCACAAAACATCCATGAGCGCAGGTGGGATTCGAACCCACGGCAGTCCAGTCTAGAGGTTGCGGCGCTAAGCCTGCTAACCACTGCCCCCCGTTTATCGAACACATTTCAGATATTGAGGAAGAACCATTCAAATATTCAGTCAAAATTTCAGTTTGCTCGATTAGCTCAGAAGAAATAATAAAAATCGATCACCTTTAACACCCTGTATCTTAAAATCGAAGAAAATTAGAACACATGTTTATGTGACATTTTTTCTTGTTTTTGCTCATAGAACAACAACCTAAAACTTGTGACATAATATGTTACAGCTTGTATATAAATAATAGGAATCGGCTATAACTATTATTATCTATTATACAAGACTCTTTTCTATTAACTATTATTATATTAATTAATTATTATTATTAATTAATTAAATGGCTTGCCTGTGTGTGTTGATATTTAATTATAAATAAAATAGTGTTGACCAGCTTTTGAATGTTTTGTAGTATTTCTCTAGCAACTAGTATTACATAATGATAAAATTAATTATTATTAGTATATCTACTATATTAGTTATATATCTGTTAGTAGGACCATCAGCCTTAATCTGAGTGATTTTGCCCGGTTACGTTTAGGTGATAAGCGTAACCTGTAAGTCTTAAACAGTGTAAAATGTCTCTTTATTCAGAGACGGTTCGATAACTATCGACAAACGTGTCGCTTACGTCACTCGACTATATTATTAATCGAGCAAGACACCATTCCGGTCGCTTCGATTGTCAACTGTCTTAAGACGAATTCGAATTTTAAGTGTACTTAGTACTGGACATTAAATACAATAGATTCGAACTTATGCTACGTTCTAAAAGAGGTCGCTAGAATACACAACCGTCGTAAGCATCCGAAGCGTTGACATTTTTAAAAAGCTTTATCAAAATATTAATGTTTTTCAGCGTCATGAGTAAACTTAAAAAAGTCGGCCATTTTTGATAAACCAACGCTTTCAGGTGGAAAGATATGACTCGATATCAATGACGTACTTAAATATTTATGTTGCAGTCAATCAAATCGATTTTGAGCTTTCAACTGTCAAACATCAATCTAAGTTACGATTTGATATCAGTAGCGTGCTTAGATATATTTTGCAGTCAAATATTTTTAATTCTCAAATATGGACTATTTTTCGGCCGTTATATTTGCGATGGTTGACGAACCGACTTTGTTCTTTACCAATGTAATACATTTATAACTGTAATAATATTTGGTGTCTACAAAAAAAATAATAAAAAAAAATAAATAATAATTCGTTGAACCATTATTGCATAAAATTGTTAGGTTATGTTTTATTATAAATGCATGCAGGGTTACCAATTTTTTATTTATGGTTTGGATTATTTATTTTTATTGCCTGTTGGTATTGGGTACAATTGTTTTTGTAGAAATCGTATCGAATTTCAATTAAGCAGTGTAAATAACTTTGACCAATAAACAATAAAGTACTGTTTACACCTGCTTTTAACCACTTCGTTATAAAAATTAAATCACAAACGAATTATATTAAATGTAGACAATATAACAAACTGTTAACAATTTTTTTAAATATGAAATTGGAAACCTTGTATGAATTAATTGTTAAGGCAATACTTTCTGTCTAACTTTAATAAAGTTTAGCCTCTGTCAAATCATTTTTTCGTTTTTTTTTTGTTTTCAAAATATCTGTAAATTTATTTTTGTAAACTACCTTTTACATTTTATATTTTTTATAGTAGCTCATAATTGAAATTGCTTTATTATGATAATAGACGCATTTGACCTCAGTGTCGAACGTCTATAATCTACAATATCTCGCTTTATTATGGTAGGGTTTTGTATTTTATTCTTCATTTAAATTATTTTATAAGTATAGTACCACAATGTTATAATAAGGATTTGCAAACTTCTTAAAATAAACTTAATAAATTTCTTGCAGCCATTTTAAACAAAGTTAGCATTTATTTCTTAAACTCTGTTTTCTTACTTATACATTTTTAATCAGGATTGAGAGAAAGTTGTCAAGTACCTAACTTTGTTTTGTTTATCTCTTAATTTCACAAAAAAATTATATAACCTTAATGAAATATGTACTATACTAAACATAAGAAAGTTAATACTTTTCTTTTGTAAAAGTTCCATTTAACTATTATAATAGTTCGTTTTTTATTTACGGCTTAAGCTAGAAATCGAAATTAACTTGCTTACTAGTTCTTACGCACATAACCTTACTATCACAAACTCGTTTTTCATTTTGTTTTCGACGCATGAGGTTTTAAAGGTGATTTGGAAACCGTTACTTACATGATTTTGTTTCTCTGAAACGTTGTCAAAATTGTTTTCGTTAACTTGAAAAAAAAAATTTACAGATGTTGCTTCAGGATCTCAAGTCTGTTAGTTGCTGTTCAATGGCACTTTTTACGAAATTAATAATTATTCGAAGATGAAAGCAGACACCTTTGCTACTATAAAAATAAAAAATGTAAAAATATTCTCTATTATTATTAATATTTGCAAAACCATATTTATAACTCTAAGACTGAAATTGTTTGAAGAAAAAAAATTTAAAAAAACGAGATTAAAAAAAATGTGTTTTCGGAATTGTTATTTCATTGATGCTATTATTATGTAGTTTAATACAGAAATCTATTTTTATTTCTCGAACCACTTTTTGAAGTTTTCTCCGCCAACTTTTTGCCATTAGGTATATTATAATCAAAATGGCAGATGTTTTTGAATTGCATAAATATTTATATTATTCCAGCCATCTTTTGTAAATAATTTTAACCTAAAGTTGCACTTTAATATATTTTTATATAATTATGCAGTTTTAGCGCGTCAAAAAATGCTTATTTCAAAATATATAAAATTATATTTTTTATTATAGGTTATTTCCTGTGTGAGCCGCCATTTTACTAATCAACAAACGCATGTTTTTTTTTGTGATTTTTGATCAATCACTGAAAAACTACAAATCTTCTTTCTGAAAAGAACAAGAAAATGTCAGAAAACGACAACAAAAATCATATTCTTTATTCCAGATTTATGTCATCTACTTTCTCAGATATTTTCCATACTTAAGAAAGAGTGGATTTTTCAACATAAACTGGTATGGAATAATGGAATTCATTGTTCCAGAAGCTCAAAGAAAATGTATTTTAAATTATTACATAATATCGTTGGATGAAATTTTTTATTGAATGATGCAAGAGTTTTGCAGTAATATCTTCTGATATCAATTTTTTAAAATAATTTTCAAACTAAATTTACGCTGTTAGTTTTTCACAATGATAAACAAATCTATATTGACTACATAATAATACATTGATCTCTATTATTTATCGAAAAATATTTTTTAAAGAATATAACGCACATATGTTTTAACACATGTTTTTGTTTTTAATTTATTTTTTTATTAAAATAATAATAATAATTAAGTTTTTTGAAAATACATTGCCTGGCTTTCCCTTTTTTCAATTTTAATTTACATCAATGTAAAATATCCACTTGCTAATTTATTATTTTCTAAAAACAGTGTTGCAATATTTTATTTTCAACGATGTACAACCCTATAGTATGGGCTACATTCAGTTGACAGTAATTTAAAAATAAAAAAAAAACAACAGTGTACGGCGCAGACCCACCTATCTTAACACGCGCCATTTTTTAATTTTTTAACTTCTCAGCACAGATCGTTGTGTATATTCCAAAATATATTAGGATATCAGGATAAAATTATATTGATGTAAGTTAAAATTTAATTATGTAGCGTTAAGTTGTTTGTTTCGTGTCACTTCGGGAAACATCGTATGAACGTAGTCGTATTTGTAAATTTAGATGACACAAAGTAGACAACTTTTATTCTTTTAAATAAAAAAAAATCTTTCTTGCACCCTGTTGTAACTATACACACTCAGAGCAAAAAAAAATATTCAATATGTTGTAATAATGAGAAAAAAACATATTTTTAAAAATGAAAAACCGTTGTAAAATTGAAAAATATCTTTAAGGACATAATAAAAATGTATATTTATAATGTCCTTTTATTGTGTAATTATTAATTAATAAATTATTTAATCATGTTTCATTATTAATTTATTGTGAGAAGTTTCTATTTTTCATATAGGACAGTTTTTTCTTGTTGAAAAATAAACTAAGTGTGCCTAGTCAGTAGTTTTCAGGTCAATTTTACTAACAAGAAATTATTTATTTTAATTATATGATGTTGTCACGTACCTATTTGCAGTTCCATCGTATTGATTAATTAAAAAAAATGATGAAATATTAATTAAGATTTAAGATTGTTGATGGTGGTATATTATTATAGTAAAGACATATCAGGATCTCAGCTAAAACATTATTCTAATTACTTATTCTTCCTATTATTGATATGACTCTGCAATCATTTACGCAAAATTTATGAACAAATATTTTTATCTCTTGCTAACAAAAGTTATCGGTAAATAATGCTAACTATAGACTTAGATAGTTCTGCTGGAACTTTCGGACACGTTCCCATCTTTCCCTAAGCATGTATCCATTGTCCGTACTTCGGCATATTTTAGTCCGATTTCAGCAAGAGATGTGTCATACACAACGGTCAAAGTATTCGTTCGCTCCCAAATGAGAATGCATTAGTACTGTATTGGGTACATGATAAATTCGGGTACACTCGGCTTTTTAGACTCTACGAAGAACAGAGTATTTCATGCTTTGTTTATCATTTCTTTCCTTTAACACAATTGGGTTCCAGTGAAACGAGATCGTTCCGAGGACATGTTTCATGGATTTATGTCCCGAAAAAAGTAAACGTTCCAAGTTCGGTGGAACAGACTGTTCGTCGATTATTTTTGCGTAATATGTTTTCAAAAAAATCAAAATCTGTGAAGCAGTTTCATTCACTTAAAGTGATGATATTTTTCAAACCATTTCAAAGTTGTGAAAAATAGGTAGACGATGAAAATCTGCTGAGTATAATAAAATCAATAAATAATTCGAACCTTTGTTCAAAATGACTTGAAACGAAGGATTGATCCTTGAATTGGTTTATGAAACGTAACTAAATATTTAAGTTGCGTTGTTTTGAAAATATCGTAAAGGTTTTAGCAGCGGTCCTGAAAATATTATCCAGTGCGCTTTTGTACGAGTTGTTGAGTTCTGGAAGAATCGACAGCATCATCATCTTTTTTATTGCTAAACAGAAAAACTAGAAGAAAGGAACATTTCTTGTGGCCTAGAAAAATGATTAAGTGACAATCGACACATTATTTGTTACTTGATTGTTGCTGATATTGTTACTTTGATATTTTTATAGTTACAGTTGAAAATTTTGCAATATTTTTATGACTGCGGCAAAATTAAATTTTTTTTTAAATTGTCAAGAAATAAATTAATTATTTTTCAAACGAAACGTGGTTTGCGTCGTTCTGTATAGCAATGAGATTATATTGTAAAGGTGTATACGACTGTCGATTTTTACAAAATGAAACACCCTCTATATATGGGTATGCTGTATATAGTTGGTTGTATACGCATATATAAAGGAATTTGTGAATATTCTTTTATTAAAGCACGTGTCCTGCCCACTGTTAATGAATTTCTATTTTCAATTATCATGGCCTGTATTATTGTATCATTTAATTTAAATAAATCGCCAAATGTGAAATAAAAAAACGTATTTGTGTACATTTTATTACCTACTACCATAAACATCAGTTCCTTACTGACTTGTAAAAATACTTCTAATTATTTGCCAGGATTCATGCCACTAAAAATATTCGACATTCTGAGAGAAATCAATTAATTGTTTTTAATATTATAACCAATTCAATATTACTACAATCTCAAGCAAGATTTCGCAAAAGCTCTGTTATCATTCGATTAAAATTAATTGAACTGGGTTAGATAAACTAATTTATTAATATTCTCTGCGGTAAAGCAGCTATGAATTTTTTCATTCTTTCAATGTTCTATGTCCCCTATATTTTGAAACAGCTTTTAAATAGAGCAATGTTGTTATCAGGAGAGCAGACTTTAAAAATTTGTATTACCTATATAATATTTATTATTTTCTGAAGGCGGGGTTTAATTGAAATCATTTTGGCATTGTCTTGAAAGTCCGATGAGCGCCGATTCAGAAATATTTCATTGGTAACCAACAAATCATCAATAATTATACCGATCCATCTGTATGTTTGCCTGATTTAAGTTTTTGAAAAATACAAATTGTTCGATTTGACTGAAAAATTCTTATAATTTCAATCCAATGTCGCCAGTTAAAAATATAAATAAACCGTCTCCATAGCATTAAAATACGATTAGAGAGCTGGTTGATTTTTAGTGGGCAAGGTCGATTCTTAGTAAAAAATAGGTCGATTCTTATAGTGAGCAAAGTCGATTCTTAGTGAGCAAAATCGATTCTTAGTGAGTTTTTGCAATTGTGAAAAATCGAAAATGTTCCGTTAGTACTTATATCTGGTCGATTCTTAATGACTCGATCATTAAGAATCGACCTCGATCATTAAGAATCAACCTCGATGAGACGCCTGGCAGATGTGAAACATTTTCATAGCTTGGACCCCCCACCGTGACAAATTTATCAAAATTAAATATACCTAACCTATATCACTTAGGGACTTTCTATTAGTAAAAGAATTTTTAGAATCGGTTCAGTAGTTCCAAAGATAAGAATTTATGATTTATTACCCCCCCCCCCCGTCGCGAGAAATTCTCCCCTGCGAAGATAATTAGTGAATGAATTTTTAGAATCAGTTCAGCAGTTTCAGAGATAAGAATGTATGATTTGTTACCCTCCCTCGAGAGAAATTCTCCCCTGCGAAGATAATTAGTGAAAATTGTAAAAATAAATATACACTGTTCGTGATCAGCCGTTGTGTGCGAATTTGACAGAAATTCCAAAATTTGTTATCCAGCCCCCAGAAGCATATAAGAGGTATTGATGATTTATTAGTCACGAATGAAATACTTCTGAATCAAGGCTCCGCCGATGTTTATGACATCGCTTGAATGCTCTTATTAAATTGTAAATTGTAAAATATACAGTTACGTGATTGTATGCAGCCGTTGTGTGCGATTTGACAAAAATTCCAAAATTTGTTATTCAGCCCCCAGAAGCATATAAGAGGTATTGATGATTTGTTAGTCTCGAATGAAATACTTCTGAATCAAGGCTCCGCCGATGTTTATGACATCGCTTGAATGCTCTTATTAGATTGTAAATTGTATACACTGTTACGTGATTAATGTTTAAACAGGCGTTGTGTTTGAATTTAACAGAAATTCCAAAATTTGTTATCCAGCCCCCAGAAGCATATAAGAGGTATTGATGATTAGTTAGTCACGAATGACTTACTTTTGAATCAAGGTTCTGCCGGTGTTTATAACACCGCCTGCAAAAATATAGACTGTTATGCAATTCCCTTAACAGCTATTTATACGGAATGTTTCAAAGAGAGATTGTTATTGTGTGTTAATATTATACATATTAAGTATAGGTTTTTTCCGATTTATAATTATTTTATAAATTACATATTTATATAAAAAAAGATCGGGTGTGTCGTGGGACACCCGACAGAAGCTATGCTCCTGACGCATTGTTTATAAAATCGAATTTATTTACAAAAGCTATAGAAACTACGTTACACTCTTTCGTAAGGTGACGTGCCGTTTCATTTATTTCTAGCCTAAGCCCGTGACTTCGCTCGTCTTATATATGACTTTGCCCGCGACTTTGCTTACTAAGAATCGACCTTGCCCACTAAAAAGCAACCAGCTCTTTAATCCTATTTTAATGCTATGGAGACGGTTTATTTATATTTTTAACTGGCGACATTGGATTGAAATTATAACAATGTTTTTTTCAATAAGACCGAACAATTCATATTTTTCAAAAACTTAAATCAGGCAAACATACATATGAATCACGTCACGTCACGAAAGAGTGTAACGCAGTTTGTATAGCTTTTGTAAATAAATTCGATTTTATAAACAATGCGTTAGGAGCATAGCTTCTGTCGGGTGTCCCACGACACACCCGATCTTTTTTTTATATAAATACGTAATTTATAAATTAATTATAAATCGGAAAAAACGTATACTTAATATGTATAATATTAACACACAATAACAATCTCTCTTTGAAACATTGCGTATAAATATCAGTTAAGGGAATTGCATAACAGTGTTGTGAGTAGTATAGACAGTTAATGTACAATTTCGTATACAGCAAGGCGGTCATTGAGAAACAGTTTATTTATTATTTTAAATGACAATTGGATTGAAATTTTAACGAATCTAACATAGAACAAATTCATGTTTTTCAAAAACTTTGTATCAGGAAAACATACAGATGAATCGGTATTGATGATTCGCTGGTCATCAATCAAATATTTCTGAATCAAGGCACAGCCGACATTCAAGACAACACCAGAAGGCTTTCATTGTTCAGTTGTTTCATTTGATAATAAACCCCGCCTTCAGAAAATAATAAAAATTGCATAATATAAATTCTAAAAGACTGCTCTCCTGATAACAACATTGGACTATTTAAAGGCTGTTTCAAAACATGTGAGATTTTGAACATTGAAAAAATGAAAAACTTCATAACTGATTTCCAGCAGAGGATATTAGTGAATTAGAACACTTAATCCAGTTAATTTGATTAAAATCCGGATAATTACTAAAGCAGTTGCAAAATCTTGCTTCAGTATCTTTTTCAAATTTCTATGTATAATATTAACACAAACAAATCTCTCTTTGAAACATTGCGTATATAAATAGCTGTTAAGGATTACATAACAGTCATATTTTTGCAGTCTAGTAAGAGCCTTCAGGTGGTGTTATAAACATCGACAGAACCTTGATTCAGTATTTCGTTCGTGACTAACTAATCATCAATACCTCTTATATGCTTCTGGGGGCTGAATAACAAATTTTGGAATTTATGTCAAATTCGCACACAACGGCTGTTTAAACATTAGGCAATCACGTAACAGTGTATATTTTACAATTTACAATCTAATAAGAGCATTCAAGCGATGTCACAAACATCGGCGGAACCTTGATTCAGAAGTATTTCATTCGAGACTAACAAATCATCAATACCTCTTATATGCTTCTGGGGGCTGGATAACAAATTTTGGAATTTGTCAAATTCGCACACAACGGCTGTATGTAATTACGTAACTGTATATTTTACAATTTACAATCTAATAAGAGCATTCAAGCGATGTCATAAACATCGGCGGAGCCTTGATTCAGAAGTATTTCATTCGAGACTAACAAATCATCAATACCTCTTATATGCTTCTGGGGGCTGAATAACAAATTTTGGAATTTGTCAAATTCGCACACAACGGCTGTATGTAATTACGTAACTGTATATTTTACAATTTACAATCTAATAAGAGCATTCAAGCGATGTCATAAACATCGGCGGAGCCTTGATTCAGAAGTATTTCATTCGAGACTAACAAATCATCAATACCTCTTATATGCTTCTGGGGGCTGAATAACAAATTTTAGAATTTGTCAAATTCGCACACAACGGCTGTATGCAATTACGTAACTGTATATTTTACAATTTACAATCTAATAAGAGCATTCAAGCGATGTCATAAACATCGGCGTAGCCTTGATTCAGAAGTATTTCATTCGTAACTAATAAATCATCAATACCTCTTATATGCTTCTGGAGGCTGAATAACAAATTTTGGAATTTGTCAAATTCGCACACAACGGCTGTATGCAATTACGTAACTGTATATTTTACAATTTACAATCTAATAAGAGCATTCAAGCGATGTCATAAACATCGGCGGAGCCTTGATTCAGAAGTATTTCATTCGAGACTAACAAATCATCAATACCTCTTATATGCTTCTGGGGGCTGAATAACAAATTTTGGAATTTGTCAAATTCGCACACAACGGCTGTATGTAATTACGTAACTGTATATTTTACAATTTACAATCTAATAAGAGCATTCAAGCGATGTCATAAACATCGGCGGAGCCTTGATTCAGAAGTATTTCATTCGAGACTAACAAATCATCAATACCTCTTATATGCTTCTGGGGGCTGAATAACAAATTTTAGAATTTGTCAAATTCGCACACAACGGCTGTATGCAATTACGTAACTGTATATTTTACAATTTACAATCTAATAAGAGCATTCAAGCGATGTCATAAACATCGGCGGAGCCTTGATTCAGAAGTATTTCATTCGAGACTAACAAATCATCAATACCTCTTATATGCTTCTGGGGGCTGAATAACAAATTTTGGAATTTGTCAAATTCGCACACAACGGCTGTATGTAATTACGTAACTGTATATTTTACAATTTACAATCTAATAAGAGCATTCAAGCGATGTCATAAACATCGGCGGAGCCTTGATTCAGAAGTATTTCATTCGAGACTAACAAATCATCAATACCTCTTATATGCTTCTGGGGGCTGAATAACAAATTTTGAAATTTGTCAAATTCGCACACAACGGCTGTGTGTAATTACGTAACTGTATATTTTACAATTTACAATCTAATAAGAGCATTCAAGCGATGTCATAAACATCGGCGGAGCCTTGATTCAGAAGTATTTCATTCGTGACTAATAAATCATCAATACCTCTTATATGCTTCTGGGGGCTGGATAACAAATTTTGGAATTTCTGTCAAATTCGCACACAACGGCTGATCACGAACGTATATTTATTTTTACAATTTTCACTAATTATCTTCGCAGGGGAGAATTTCTCGCGGGGGAGGGTAACAAATCATACATTCTTATCTCTGGAACTGCTGAACTGATTCTAAACATTCATTCACTAATTATCTTCGCAGGGGGAGAATTTCTCGCGGCGGGGGTGTAATAAATCATAAATTCTTCTTTGGAACTACTGAACCGATTCTAAAAATTCTTTCACTAATAGAAAGCTACACTATCCCTAAGTAATATAGGCTAGGTATATTTGAATTTGATAAATTTGTCGCGGGGGGGGGGGGGTTCAAGCTATGAAAATGTTTCACACCTGCCAGGCGTCTCACGACGGCTCACATTTTTTTTTATTTATTTATTGTAGATTATAGACGCGTCGACAACTTAGGTTATGAGCGTCTTAATAAGTTAATTACATCAAATAACATATCACTTAAAACTAAATGACATCACAAAACATCCATGAGCGAGGTGGGATTCGAACCCACGACATTTTGCTCCAAAGGACAGCCGCATTATCTTGGACTAGGTGCGGGCACACAAGCTTTATAACTATGTCAAATTTCACGTCGATAGCATATTAAGTAGTTCCTGAAAAAATCGACTGTAATTGATAGACAATGAAGTTTCACCACAAAGGTTCTGTCTTCTACCATTTTGGTATGGAACCGTAAAAATAATAAATTGGAAATATTAATCGGTGTTAGGTTCAAATAACTGGTCCAAAAATACGTAAACCTCAATGCCATTATAACAGCTCAATATTATTGTTTTGTATATTTTATTAAAACCATATTTTATAACTACTAATGAACAAAGTAAAGGTATACGTCATAATATAATGTACTTAATCAAAGATTATTTATAAATATTAATTTGTCCTTCACTTAATTCTGGAGTAGTGGTACCATCAATTTCATCTTGTTCGGAAGAATCTGTAGAACTTGATGTAGAAACGTAATAAGAAACCCAATTTTTATTATGTTCATTTCTTCTATTAACTTTTAAATTCTTACTGTGCAATTCTTTTTGCAAAACGCTTCTTGAAGACGGTCTTGACTCCAATTTAACCATTTCTTTATTCGGTACAAAACGGCATTTATGGATCTCACCGAGACTCGTACTACATTTACAAGGGATGCTTATTTCACCCTCCGATAAACTGGCTGCTATCGAACTGTTATCATAATTCAAATTATAATACGGATATCTAGAAAAACCATCACTGAAAGATGTTTCTGCCGGCATAGAAAATGATACTCCCCTTTCTGGAATATTTATACATTGCGGAGGTTTTTTTGAATCAGCCCCACTCACTACAGCTTGGCCAATTTTATTATATAATTGGATAGAATGTAAATTTTCTAATATAAATTGACCAGAGTATTCATGATATTCGCTCGAAATACGTGTTGTCTGTGTGTCTATTTCTTTCGTTTCAGGTTTTTGAACACTTTGATCATTACAACGTAAATTATTTCCAACAGAACTATATGTAGTCTTCATGGGGTTATTATCTGGTGGTATATAAAAATCTTCCTCATAATTATCTGGATCTAATGACAATTCAGGTTCTTTATTATCCATAGATTCTTTCAAAATACTGCATTTTCTTGGTTCTTCTTGCGGTGAAAAAGGATAAATCACATTTTCTTCTTGAATGGTAAGTCTTTTTTTTGGAGACTTGACACCACTCAATGTTTTATTTTCGTCTTCAGAAGAATTGTTTTTAGAGCTTCTAAAAATATTTATACTAGAAACATTGTTTAAAATAGCGTCAATCATTTTTCTGGGAGACGTATCAGGATTGTAAGTTAAATGTAACGCTTCTTTATGAACATCCGATGATAGTTTTTTCGGCGGTATTCTTTTTGAATTGTCAATCAATTTGGGTTCGTCAATTTTATTTTCTGTACTTTCTTCATTATTCCAATAACTGCAAATACTGGGTTTTGGTTCTTTCTGTGTTTCAAATAAGAAATGCACACTTGAATTAGCGTTCGATGTCAATTCATGATCGTTATGTGACGCTATTGAAGAACTAACAGATAGCATAGATGGCAGCACTTTCTCACACGGAACATGTTCAGTTTTGTTAATTAAAGCAATGTTTTCTTTGGGTTTTGATTCATTCGGTGTTTCTATCAAGAAATGCACACTTGAATTGGCGTGCGATGGTAATTCATGACTGTTCTTTGACGTTGTTGGAGAATTAACAGATAGCACAGGTGTCAGAACTTTATTATAAAAAAACCGTTCATTTTTGTTAATTAAAGCACTGTTTTCTTCTACGCTGTTAGTTAATTTTGTAATCGCATTTCTTAATTTATCCCAAGATTCTATGTTCGCAAATATATCTTCATCTAATTTTGATATTAAACGTCTTTGTCTCTCAATTTCTTGATCAGGATGGGCTTCAAAATTACTACTAGATTTTCTTGCTTTTTGGCTGCTGTCACTTACTATTTCGTTGGTTTGTTCTTTACATTGATAATTTACAATGAAACTAGCTCTTTCCGTACATAAATCTAGTTCATTACACTGACTGCTGGCTTCAGTCGAGGCATTGTACTGACAGCCTCTATCTATTCCAAATGTATTTGAGTAGTTATCGACAACACTTAATCTATACTGTTCGTTAGCGTTCTCAAACTCATCCGTTTCGTTTTCCTGTTTATTATTTTGTTTTTTTCTCAATTGCTCCTCTTCGTCTCGTTTTCTGCTAAGTTTCATATTACTCATTCGCTGCGGTTCGTTTTGTTTTTCATTTTTCTTTTTGATTAATTGCTGCTTTTCAGTTCTCTCGATAGTCGATTGTTTCTTTTCGATTTTCTCTTCATTCAACTGATTTTTTTCACTTTGTCTTTCGGTCAGTTTTTGACTGTCAATTGGTTTTTTGATCAATTCCTGAATTGCATGTTGTTCTTCGATCAATGACGGACTTTCATCTTGTTCTTCCGTCGATATCTGATTTTCATTTTGTTCTTCCGTCAATGTCTGATTTTCATTTTGTTCTTCCGCCAATTTCTTATTTTCATTTTGTTCTTCCGTCAATGTCTGATTTTCATTTTGTTCTTCCGCCAATTTCTTATTTTTATTTTGTTTTTCTGCCAATTTCTTATTTTCATTTTGTTCTTCCGCCAATTTCTTATTTTCATTTTGTTCTTCGTTCAATTGTTGAGCTTTGTTTTTCTGTTTACTCATAGATGAATGAGCATACTGAATAACAACAACATTTTTATCCACAGATGGGGAATTCGCATCAGAAGGTGAAGGTACAATTTCAAAATGAGGAATTTTTTGGACTGTTAATTCCCGGCGAATATGCAAACTAGGTAATGATTGCATCGACAGTTTAAACTTTGTTGAAATTTGTGTACATCCAGATTTTTCAATTTCAAATAAGCCTACGTTCGAATTTTTATTAAATTTTGCGACGTTTTCATTTATTGTATTTAATTCTAAGTTAATTTTATTTTCAGACGGTAATGTAATGTTATTATCAGTGGAAATATTTTTTATGGAATGGGTATCAGTAATTTCTATTTTTTGTTGACTTAAAACCGGGGGTCGGATATTTTCAAAATCGATCTTCACCTGTACATGTTTATTAACAGGTACAGTTTTATCTGATTTTGTTATGTGAATCTGTTTGTTTGAAACCAAACTTTTTTCTTTTTTAATCTTTTGTTCAGATGGCTTATTTCTTTGTTTTTCTTTTACAAAATTAATATTGGCCTGTGAATTTTTGTTTTTCTTTGTCTTCAGTTTTTTTTTAGACTCTTTATGATCAGGCTTTTGATTTAAATTCATGGAAACGTTGTCATTTTTTAGTTGTAATTGATGCTGGTTCATGTAAGAATCAACCATACTTTTTACATGTAATAATTCGTCATCTGAATTATCTGCAGTTATCTTAGAAATATTTTCAGTTATATTTAACATCTGAGATCTACTTTCATTAGCTATCATTTCAATATTCATATCAAACTCAATTTCACACAACTTTTCATCGGCAAGTTTCAACAAATTTTCAGCGTGATAAATTAATTCAGAGCTAACCACCTTATCGGCAACTTCCGTACGTGAGTCGTTTACTCGTGATATTTCGGTTTCTTGATTTTCGTCAGCAAAAATCGATATCACCTGAAATTTAATAAAAAGCCTTTAAAATAACCAAGCAATTATAGTTTAGTCGGAGAGGCAAAACAGGTCTATTCTAACTAGAAAAAACGTTCAACTACACTCTTAGTTTAAAAATTGTAGTATATACGAATTAATAAATGTAATAAATTTATACACTAATACTATTACTAATTAAGAAACACGACCTTTTCCTTTTTGAAAGCGATCCCATTGGCAATGTGTACCCTAAACCAGGGGCCAGCTTAATTAAAACTGAGATCTACTTTTTTTTTCGACTCCTAGCGATCATCTGCGTTTTTCCTCTAACACTGGATTTTATGCATGTGTTTGTGGTAAATAACACATTTTAAGTCTTAGATCGTCACCGATCAACCAAAAATGATGTACCAGCCTTAAACGACAGTTAAGAGGACAAGCTCAGCGATTTCGCTCGAGTTATTGTCGGTTTTTATAGTAAGCTTATCTTAACCAGAGTGCAGTCGCATAAAAAGTAGTATCAACTCCAGGTAGCAATTAATATAGTGTAGGTACCAAAAGGTTCTCGCTACTTAGTATTGACAGTACTTTCCTAATAAAAACTTACTGAAGAGTTTGATTTTCCTGGAAAATTGTTTTCCGAAGCTTCTTCTATTACATCAGGCATTTGAACTACATCAATATCATCTTCGGTGGTGCTTTTCGTCCTGCAAAAAAAGAAAAACTCGTTGAATTGTATTTCTTGTTATAAATATTAGAGATGAATAATAATAATTAATCACACAAGTTAAGCTACAAGCAAAGAGCTCTTAAAAGACTGTGTGGCGTACAGCTAACACTTATAATCGAGAGAGATTGCAGACGCTCGATAACTGAGGTCTTTAGCGTCTATATACTTACAATTGACGTATAACATAATAATAAATCTAATTATAGATAGATTTTGTAAATTATAGGAATTGGCGTTCCCAGGAGCCCGAGCTCGTACCAGTCGGTTTGTGTATGCCGGCTGGCAGATTCTAATACACAAATGGATTATTAATTGTTGTGTTGAAGACGCTATTGACCTGAGTTGTCGACGCATCTATAATCTACAATTATTATTGTAATCTACAATAATAATTGTAGATTATAGACGCTCGAAATTTAAATATAATAAATCATAATATTGAAGTTAACTTCTGAAAAAATCGTCATAAAAAATTAAAAACCCACTACGGAGACTGGGGATTAGATAAGCAAACTTCGTACAGGACTTCGATAACCGTAGTGCCGGCGTTTGAAATATCGATACGATTTTAGGTATACTGTAAACGTCTTTTAAGTCAGCGCCTATACGAGTTGGAGAAGAAAATTCCGAATTAACGGAAGCCCTTTCACCTCATTTCTTTTTTGTCCAACTTAGCGCGGTCTCATGCCAATTAATAAGCCACACCGATAGACGACACTAGTAGATTATCGTTTGTCAAATTCTGTTGATATAAGAAATAGTTTATTACCTTGAAATAGTATACAGTGTAGACAATTGTGCTTTCTAGTTCCCATAAATAAGTCAATCCATAGACAATCTTTGTAACTCGCTTTCTGATACAACTTTCAGCTGTAAATTCAGATTTAAGAATGACATTCATTTTCAACTACATGGAATGCGTTCCACTTGGCGCCCGCAGCGCCCACGCCCGCACATTTAAAAAATTGTGTTTTTAAAGACCACCAACAGCTAAGGTTATTTGAGCCTAGCACCAGTTCATATTTTCAATTCATTATTTTTTTTTTAATAATAAATTGAAAATCCAAATGACATTTTTACCAGCTCTCGGGCTAGAACCCGGGAACTTGTAATAGAGGAACCATAGCAACGCCATGTAAACAACAGCATTGCTAAACGCTCAGCTATTCTCAAGCCCTGCCCGCACATTTAGCCGTTCCACTAGCTTATAAACGTTGCGGACGAAAACTGTAGTGGAACGACTTGTGAGCGACCACATTGACCTATACACAAACTTGGGCGTTGTGGGCTCGATGCGATTGCTATCCGCGACGTTTTCATCGCAACCAAAACGAATGCGGTCGCCAAGTGGAACGACGTTTGATCGTTGTGGACGTTGCGGTCGCCAAGTAGAACATACCCGAGATCTCCATTTAATTGAAAAGAAATGATATTCTTAAATTTAGATTTAAAAGTCGTATCAGAAACCAAGCAATAGTCTTGGGTTATTGTTTTTGCGAAGTGAGATGGAATAATTGTGATGTGCAGGAGTAGGGAGATTACAGTTAGGCGCCGGAGGGGAAGGATTGGAAGCGCTAACTTAACGAACAACAGTTCTAACACGTTAATAATTAAAAAAGGAAATGAAATAAGTATATGCAGAATTTTTTAACACATAAAATATTTTATTCATATAGTAGTGTTGATAGCCAATAGTTTTTTGACAGTTGTCAGTTGGCGTACAATACAAACTTTAAAAGCAACATAGAAAACTTATGACTAACTTATTTCATTCTTCAATGTCATTCGAAAAAATACAAATAATATTAATATGGTAATTTTAATGTATTTACAAAATTTTTAATACAATCACATCTTTTCTAATTTAAATCACAATAAAATGCAACAATACTGACAAATCAATTTATTTTAAACAGCTACAAAAACCACGTCCAGTTTTTATTGAATTTGGAAAGGGTGCTATTGATTGAATTTATTCCGATCGACTTTTCGATCCATACCGGATCGTCCTTTGTAAAGAATGTAATTTTTAAGCTATTTTACAATCACATATAAAAATTAAGAAATTATCAGCCATCAACAAAAGCAATATTATTTCTCAATTGCTATTTTTTATGCATGACTGTAAAACAAATGAAAAAAATGTACATAATTTGTTCTCGACAGATCCTGAGAATATTCTTATATGGACCGAAACACTTATCACAATAAATACAATTACTAACAGCCCATTGTTTTTTTAAGTCTACAAATCCGCAATCCCTTCAAAATGCTTAATTGAAAAATACCAGGTGATTTATTTCTGGTTCAAATCAACTGAATGAATGATTGTAAATTATAGACGATCGATAACTGATGTCATAAGCTTCTCATGTCAATTAATATTCCTACGTAATAATTTTGAAAAATATATTTTTATTCTTTTTTAAATTTTGTCCAAAACATGCCAGTCAATCGTACTGTGATAGACGTAAAAAATCATCTGATCGTAGTAGTTGTTTGCATTAACTAATGCAAACAACTACTACGATCAGGTGACTATTTACGCTCTTACTGATCTACTTTTGATGTGTCGTTGAAATTTCAAAACGACACATCAAAAGTAGATCAGTAAAAGCGTTTATCAATGGTCGACACGATAACAATATGTCGTCGTCGATACGGATACCGTATCGGCAAGTGAAAAAGTATTCCGTATACTTTTATAGTTATCGGCGACGAAATGTCATTTTCGTGTCGGCCAATGAAAAAACGCTCTAAGAAAAACAAAATTATTGGTTTACGATTAATCTGATCCATAGCGCGGATTTATGAACTTTATGTAAAATTATTAACAATAAAAAAAATTTTAATATTTGATATTAATTTTCGCAGCTTTTCGAAATTTTATTTTTTTAATCTTAAAGTCTTAAATTGACGCAATTTTGCATCCTATAAAGAAACTGAAAACTAACCGAAATTAAAAAATCACAAACACGCACCGATTTTAACATAAAAACAAAAGAACGGTACCTAATTCTTCAATTGTTTCGAAAATCTAACCGTCGATATGCAACTGTTTATTGCTGTTTCATTTCACTTTGTAACAGAAAAACTATGAATTGTTTGACAGTAAATTTTGTTGCATTGAAAATTAAAAAAAAAATCCCTAGTTCAGTTAGTTCTGCTAAGACAATTATCAGTATTAATATTCTTACATATTTATACAAATTTATAATAATTATTTTTTATGTTCATTAGAAATATTTTTATTATTATAATTACTATTATGTTTTATTACTTCACACATATTTTTATACTTTGACGCCATAGTGGTGTTTCTATATTATTTTCAAAAGAGAATTATAGCCATATTATTATTTAAGGCCCAAAAGATATTTTTCAATCCAAAAACACTAAAAATTATATTTCCAAGTTCGTCGAATATATCAAAAGTTCACCGTTAAGAAAATAGTTTCCCGAATATCCACGATCGATAAAATTAAAAAAATAAAGAAGTTTTTACCCGCTTAAAGAATAGCAGTACTGAGTATGCTAGAAAAAAATTTTGTGTGAGGATCAGAGATTTCGTTATTTAAAACTAGACGTGTCAAGTTACTAATCTAGCACGAGTAAAAGCCATGACCTATACGGGACTACTATAGACAAGAAGCGTAAGATCGATTTTCTAATCTGTAACCCTGAAAATATTTAGATATCGATACATTATTATATATCGAAGATGTATATTAAATTTGGTAAAATCCTATACAAAACTTATGTCGTACTGTAACTCGAGTAACTGTAATTTTTATTTTTCATCACCTTCAGTGAATGAAAGTAATGTAATCGTGTAAAAAATCGAAATTCAGATTTTGATAAATCTTGACTATTTAGACTCTAAATTTTGCGATAGATTTTTTCGATCTGTACGGTCTGTCCGTTGTCGCCGTGCAGAATTCATCGATGTGCGAGATCTTCTTAACTACGGAACCGATCAAGTTCAAATTTATGCCATGCCTACAATGAATTTTTATCTTTATAATGAGCAGAAGTCTATGGCTAGCCCAAATACAGTCTATGTTCTCTAAAGTATTGCAAAAAAAGGCAGAAACTACTAAGCATTAGGATAACATTTATTTTCTAATAAACTTCACTACAATTTTTTTGTAGAGCTGTGATCCGAAATCTTCAATTAGATGATGATTTGAAGACAGTCTTCGTGTGGCGTCAGGACCAAAATAAAAACGCAATGCTGAAGTTAAGCTATTTATCTATTTCGACGGCGTTCCTGTTGTCATCATCAGAGATCTAGTTGTAAATGAAACAATAAAATTTTTACAATAATATTGTTTTCATCAAAATCGAAAAAAAAATGTGTCATTTAAATGACAGGAACGCTATCAAAACGTTAGATAAATAGCTAAACTTGACATCAGAATTGCGTTTTTGTTTTGATCCGTAAATAACATCAGAATTGCGTTTTTTTTTTATCCGTACGCCACTCGAAAACTTTGTCTAAGACAAGAATTATCTTCGATTTTTAAAACTACTTGCATTTCCAATACAAAAATAATGCACTATAATAATAAAAATATTTCTTTCTTAAAATTATGAAACTAAGTCCATAAATAAGTAATAATTAAAACTCACTGTAATTTTACACAGTTTAATCAGACAGCTTGTATAATGCTATTTATGTATGGATTAATATTCTCATTTTTACAATTTAACAGCGAGTTTTGGAGTTCCTATTCATGGAGATTTTATCTCCATGGTTATGCGACTAGGACAAAGATCAATTCAAAAATTGAAAGAATTTTTCTCTTAACTGAAGAGGATTTGTTAAAAATTAAATATTTTAAAAGACCATTCACAAGTCCGCCAAGATTGTCATTTTGGATATATATTTACAAAAACCAAAAACAAAATACGGTGTAGCCAAAAGTAGTATTATTTTGTATTTTATAATACGAACAAAAGAATTTTTTTTTGTATTCGAGGTTTTGTAAAACCAAAAAAAAAAAAAATTGTTTAATATTGTAAATAAATTACAATAACTGTTTTCTTTTCCAATAAAAAATTGTGCAGAGCCTGATAAACAAAACAAATTCAACAGAAACGTTTAACAACTTATCCTAAAGATATAAATAATTTGTACATGTCACAATTATACTGATGTTTCATTTTTGAACATCATACAAAATTATTACGATTATTTAATTTATATATACAATATGTACATATTTAAACAAATCAGATAATGCTGATACGATTATCCAAATTTAAAATTTCATACAATTCAAACCCTGCCAATAATTCCTACAGTCGGTCGACTTAAATAAAATATTTGTACATACAAAGAGATTTATTTTGAATGTAATCGATGGCAAATTATTGGCAAAAATATATCGGAGTTTAATAACAAATCACAATGTCGCTAATGTTGGGAAGTGTCCTCCGTCCGGTACCTTCATTTATTTTAATCCTAATCCAATCCGTATTCGAGACAAATAACAATTGCCGTCCAACACGGCCGCCATCTTTCAAAAATATAAGCGGCTCGTCGTTCAAAAATACACACACATATCCAAAAAACATAACTTTATAACGTTTGAGAGACTTCAGCGACAGATTAGGGTAGCGCCACTAATCCGTCTTCGCACGGGCTGACCTGTGACAATATAGCATCACCACGACGAACGGTGACTAGAGAACTTCGGGAACTTCTTCGAGCCCGAAAAATTGATCCAAAGCACACTCTCTACAGCGTGTGCGGCTCATCAGGTTTCTAAGTTTCGCGTTCCTTTTTTACTTTGAATTCTTCTCCCAGTATCGTTGCTATTTCGCCTTGCATAAACGCCCAAGGTACGTTCGAATTTGCGAGAGGACATTTTTCACCACTCGGACAATACACTTCCGAACCGGCACCCTGGCGTTTAATACTGTCGCGACTGCAGGGAAAACAGAACTTATGATGCGGAACCGAAGGACACTGAACGAAATGCGTGTCCTCCAATCTTTCCTGGCACAATGTACATTTGAGTGTTGGTGTGGGCGGTGCCGCGGTTTGCTGTCCCTCGTTTGCCGACGCAGACAGAACTTCGCCGCCAGGACCTGGTAAACATGCGGCAGCCGCGCCGGCCGTTTCACTAGATGTCACCGTTGTCGATGAAACATGGCGCGAACCCGATGATCGTCTACCGCTCGACGAACCTGTTAGAACAAAAGAAAAAGAAGCCCTCATTAGATATTATTTTCGTTAAGGTTTTGAATATGAAGAACGCAACTCGGAGCAACCAGAAATGAACCCTATAGTTGTGCCATCGATGTCTGTCTGTCTGTCACAGATCTCTAACTTCTAAACGAGATGAGATAAGGACTTGAAATTCACACGTATTAACGCGGCCCAAAGACGGAGAGAAAAATAAAAGATCAAAAATGGTTCATTTAAGGGGGGCGGCCATACATGTAAACGGGGGTCAAAAACATTTCTTTTTTGTACCTATTCTTGTGAGGTATCGTTGAAAAAGGGTCTTTCAAGAAACAAAGGGACACGAGCTGATTACGCACACAGGTCACTCTATCTTGAAAATGAATGGACTATAGAACCATTATTTCGTTGCTTATAATATTAATAATTAATCAAAAGATGTTGTTTGAGACATACCTGATGAATTTGGCGAATGTTGTGAACCCCGTGAAGCAGATCTTGGTGCTGAATTTCCGGGTGGAGAACCGCCAGCTGATCGCGGACTTCCCGGAGGTAAATTGTCAGCAACAGACATTAGGGCCGCCATTGGTGATTGGCCTGAACCAGGCGCCCCTTGTTGTTGTGGTGCGGCTGGTTCTGGAGGAGAACCCGTTCGAGGACCCAACGGAGAACCAGTCGTATTTGCATTCCCGTTTACAACTGCCACAGGACCTGAATAACCTGAAACAATAGAAATTATATTTTTAATAAAAAAACAAACAAACAAGCAATGTGTTTTAATGGGTACCATTAACTTAAGTCTCGTAATTAATTAATTGTAGATTATAGACGCGTCGACAACTCAGGTCATTAGCGTCTTCAACACAACAAATAATCCATTTGTGTATTAGAATCCGCCAGCCGGCATACACAAACCGACTGGTACGAGCTCGGGTCCCTGGGAGCGCTAATTCCCAAAGAACATTGGAATGCAATTTGCGATAGCAACCACATTCCAATGACCCCTCTGGGGGGTTAAGTCTCGTTTTCATTCAGAGTTGGACCATGGAGAATATCTTGTATCTAAGATACTGTTTTATATCTTAGATACTTACAAAGTAACTAGATAGCCGATAGGTACTTAGTAAATATATTATCTTAGACGCTTTACTTTAAAATATCTATCGTCCGAAAGTATCTTAAGATACTAGACTAAAGGTACTTTTTGTCTTTTGGGGTATTGACTGTTCTTGTATCTAGAAAAATTTTTAGGGTTCCGTACCTTCGAAAGGAACCCTATTACTGATTCAAATATCTTTTGCAGCTGTCTAACAAATAGCAGACACATAGATGACATAGTTAGCTCTAGAGTTAACAGTTCCAAGCAGATAAAGATTCCGTTTTTGATGAAATATTTATTGTATTTCCGAGTCTTCCAAAATAATGAACTAATGCAATTCGGAATCGATTTGTGATAGACTCGAAACCAATATACGTAGGTTATTGGAATTTATAAACGTGCATTTATTGAACGATAAAAGAACAATATCCAATTTAATCGAACGAAAACACAAAGTACATTAAATTCTAAACACGATTACTTATTGGTATAATAGCCCATTGTTAATGTTATCAAAAAAAAATACCATAAACATTTACGATCTGAAATCTAGAAAATATATGGTACAAAAAAACACCATATAAACGCGGCTCACAAATTCACTAACGTTTCGTGATGGACTTGTGATATCTCTTGGCAACCAAATACTTGGTTTCTAAGGGTTACAGATAGAGTCCGAGGTATTTTAGCAAAGGATAGCCACGGCCGTAATACTTGTGGTAAAAATGTAATCCCAATCCCCAAGCACGCTTAAAATCAAACGAGATCCCAAAATGTCGGGATTGGAAGTCCTAATGTTTACTATAACGTTTTATTATTTGAATGAAAACCCCGTGACCTTTTTATCACTGTGTATGACTCACTTACAACTTCAGACACAACCATAAATAAACGATGTTAATGATTTTATTATGACATAATTAATCATAATAATACAAACAGCACCCTATTCAAATACAATATGCAACAGTTCTTCACTGTTTTTGTAAGTATGTTTCGGAAACTTAACATCCATAAATTCTAACAGGTTCATTTGAACCTACCAATTAATATTTTTAATAACTGAAAATGCAATTAACAGGTTAGAACTTGGGAACTACGGATTTGTAATTGACGATCCTTGGACACGCTATCAGGCGTCAAGGTTGGACCAAAAAGAAAATTTCTAAAATCTCGATTCAACTTTGATTTTCAATTGAAGTTCAGAAGAAGTCATCTTTGTGGACTCACAGACCCATAGTCCCTAAGTCATTCGGATGAAGACTTCAAATTCTTGCACTTTACAGGCATACTGCAAAAACAGGAGGGGGAGGGTAATATTTCGTGACGAGAGGTGAACGATTTATGAAAAAAAAAAATTAATGATCGCAAAGTTTCAAATTGTTTTGAAGGTCAAACAATACTTTCTGAAGGATGGAAAGGGACTACACGCGAATGGAAAATATTTGTGTTGAAGGGTTTGGGAAGGCGTTCGAACGACTTACATCCATTTGAATAATAAAAAAAAAACACGAGAGCACACATGCGAGAAGTGAATTTAACCAACTTCTATTAGGTCATCGTGCCACCATCCTAACCATTGCCAATAAAGCATCATCAACTCGAAACGTATCGCGTCACGTGACACAAATATGCGCTGGCTGACGTCACGAAGCGTGACCTTTTTAAATCAATCGTATAACTTCGGATTGTATATTCGCACTAACTCGGAAGAATGTGACCAATACATTAAGTTAAAAAGACTGTTATATCTATCTATACACATTTTATATTATTATATTTATCTCTCTTTTACGATGTTTTGTTGCAGTCAAGTGCCAAGAAATAAATTTTTACGGCACGTTCTTTGTTCATTGCGTGTGGCGTTTTGTTTTCTTAAGTTATTTTTCACTGGATATTTTCGATCCATTCTAAAATCGAAATAAAAACAAGGCATCATCATATGAATCGTTGCCAAAACTAATAATATTTTACACAGACTCTGTTTCAGAACACAACGAAATTCTCGTAACTGCTTTAAAAATGAACTAATTAATTATAATATTTTGTATATTAGGTGCATACTTGAAAGGCCTGAAACAGATGAGCGTTGTTACATGCTCGTCTTCTTCAGTTCTAAGGCCGTCTCTCACCAAATTAACAATGCAATCGCGAGCGGTGCTGCGTATAGCGTCCTTCCGAGATCTCTATATACAAAACTTTAAACTTATCCCACTAGACTAGATAAATTACAGTTGTCTGACATCTCTCTTCTATAAATATAATTTTATATTTATAGAAAAGAGAAAGAAGATAAAGTTTCTGTAATACGAGCGAAGCCACGGGTTAATGTCATATAGGGTTGCCAGATGCCCCCGTATTTTACGGGTTACCTCGTTTTTCAGGCTAAGATAATACAAAAACTCACAATTTCGAAAATAAAATACGGGGTAAATAAAGCTCCAAGTTACAAGTCAAATGTAATTTTAAGTTATCTTGCAAAGATTTTTATATATTTGCTTCTCAAAACGAAGAGCTTTTAAAAGCTGTTTCTTCTAACCATAAATATAAATTTAAAAAATAGATTATCTTCATTAAACATTGCTGTTTTAATTGTCTCCCGTAAAAATATCTAAACCCCGTATTTTTTATACTAGTAACCCTTTAAACAACTAGCGGCAGGTGGCAACCCTAATGCCATATGAAATATTTCTCCAGCGTGTTATGAGGGGATAACGTATTCTTTTGGATAACTAGCGCCACAGTGGTCATTTCGTAAAATTCATGTTGAAGATGGGGGGAAGGCCGTATTAAAGAAAACAACCATCAGAAGGTCATCGAAAACATAACAGTAGTTGCCATGCACGAAAAAAACCCGATACAACAAAAGTGTTTAGCCAATGTGTTAAAAACATTTTCATTCATAATGCAAATAACATTGTATTATTGTTATATAAACAGTTTATGTTAGTTATAATATAATGAAAACAATACAATAAGCACGACAATGACTTGAGAATACGAATATTCAAAACTTCCCATACAAAAATAACAATTGAGAATAATTATAAGCAGGAATTGAAATAATTAGTCTAAGGCCATCCTGTTATATCACTATAGACGCGTTTTACTAGTTTATCCAGAATGTTATTACGTTTTATAGTACAGGTTTAAAGCTACCTTCCTAGTATCTAATGCCGTGTTATATTTTGCAGTCTTTAATATTTGCGTTACATATAACGTGCCGCTACCGACTGTAGCCTTTTCACTGCGCATTTATTTTACGAGAGTGCATGCTGTGTGCGCAATTTTTTCGGCCGTTCCGTATAGATACGTCTGGAGCAGTCCACTGTTGTTATCAGTGGGGTAAAATAATGAAGCTAAATCTCGTCAAATCATATCAAATTGTTTTTTTTTGCCTTTTTTTGTTTAAAACATATATTTTTATCAAAAACAGAACAGTCAGTGCATGTATACACGTGTAAAACACGTGTACATACGCACTGACTTTAAAAGAAAAAAACCACAACAAAGTTCAGAATTGGTGTTCTAATAGGAGTTGTGTGTATATATACGGCGGTAGCAGTTTATCGCTGTAAGTATAATTTTTTCCAGCCCGAACGTAAATATATGGCTGGAGCAGTAACCCAGGTAATCGTATATATATACGTCTGGAGCAGTCAAAGGGCTAGATTACAAGAAGTCGCTTTAGATAACAATTTTTGATAACAGGGCAGATATTGTGAGTTGTGACGAAGTACCGGCAGGCTACAAGAAAACGACAATTAAACAAGTTATAGGTAATCACAATAAACATTTATTTTATATACTAGCTTTTGACAATGGCTTCGCTCACGTGAACCTCGGATTCGTACCAAGATTAAACGAAAATCAATCCAAACGTTTATCGATGCAAACAGACAGAGGAAAATTCTAAAAATTCGTCAGTTATTTTATATAATAGTATTAGTATTGATTTCTTCAAATCAGCGTTGATAAAATTTTACTAATCAGATACATTTTATTGGTCGATATATTTTTTATCAAATTTCTGATAAAAATGAGTCACATCATTTTTGTAATAATAGATTCAGTTTCTTTTAATCTATTTGAAAATACAATAGCCTATAAAATTCAGCTCCATATTTTATGATAACAAAGAAATAAAATCTCAGTATAGTTTAACAAATTTTTCAAGCGTCCCAGAAACAGGGCCGTAGCTAGAGCTGAATTCAAGATAGGGCACTGAAAGTTTAAAGTAGGGCTGAAGCAAAAGACTACAATTTTTTAATTGGATTGCCCACCTCATCTGGTGATACCAAATTACAAAAGCAAGAAAACGGTAAATGACAATTTATTCAAAAAAAAATACAGAACTTGCCATGTTATCAAATTTCCGAAGAACTTCATTTAGTCCAACAAATTTAATCTTGTTTTTCCAAATGCCAGATAGATCAAGTCTGTCATTCTGTCGTGACAGTCTTTCCTTAAAGTAGGGCACTGGATGTTTTAAGGTAGGGCATTGCCCCTTTATGCCCTCCCCTAGCTACGGCCCTGCCCAGAAAGTTGAAAACGTAATTTATATTAATTATTAACAAGAATAAGCCGCCATTTTTAACTAGTATACTTAATTTATGTTGGGTTTCTGGTACGACTGTAGATTTAAGGAATGTCATTTGTTATAAAACTAAATATTTAGTTGCCGTTACTAGTCTTTGGATTTTCAACGAAAAAACTGACCCAAGTTAAATTTTGTCGCGTCGCGTCGTTTTTGTGAGAATTGCTGCATTTGAATAAACGTCAATTTCTGGAAGCAATTTACCGAGTCGCTATAGAATTGACCCATAAGTAGTTCAGATTTTAACGTCACAGGTCAATTAAAGCAGGGATTACACGAGCCCAGTGACTGGACCCAGTAACTCAATTTTCGAGGGAGTCAAGACCTCACAAGTAAGTTGCGCGTCGTTTGCTAAGACAGTTGTGTCAATTGTTGAAGCTGTAGTAATCATGACGAGTTTAGGACGAGTATGTAGAAAGCAGTGGCGGCGTTAGAAGGTGAGCCGGGTGGGCCATGGCCCACCCTGGAATAATCCCCAATCTCTAGTTTATCTTTTAAATACGTTTTTAATCCTCGAAATTTCAACAATTTTTTTTGTAAATTCTATAGCAAGTATTCTGGGTTAAAATTTTGACGAGCACTGAAATTTTGGGAACAAATGTTATTGGCCCACCTTCAAAACACCATGCCCAAGTCTAGCCCACCCTAACAAAACATCCTAGCGCCGCCACTGGTAGAAAGAAATTACTAAAGAAAGCTTTTAAGTTGATGTTTGGGGAACTGGACAAATCCCAAAGCGTTTAATGCCAGTCTCACTGTACTGACTTGATGGTGCAGGGGGAAGGCATTGGGTCCGAAAAATAGACTACCAGGCTAGTCCGCTGGACTGACTTCCGAGCGAGAAGTCAATTGCTGGTCTGGAAGGAAACCACTGTTTACATGGACCCAGTAGCAAGTCAGCGCTGGACTGGGTCACTGTACTGGCATCTTACTGGGCTCGTGTAATCCCTACATAAGGAATGAGCGAAATTTCTCACACATAATTCATATTAATTTTTCGGAAAATATAATTTATTAAACAATAGTCTGAGAGTGTTTGTATCAGTCGATTTGCATGATTCACAACGCAGGAAATAAAATCTCACGGATTATAACTTTTATAGTCACTGCTTTGTCGAATCACATAATTACCTATAATTATATTGTTTCAATATTATTATTTGCATTTAAAACGTAAACGTGAATTAATATTGTTATTCAAGCACATATTCTCACGTCTTAGTACGTTGCTTTGCATATAAAATAGGTATTTAAAACACTACAGAACTGAACCGAAATTCCCTGCTAAGTTTTCTTCAAGCATAAACTATATAAGAAGGTTGGATTTCCAAAACAATGTGAACTACATAAAGGTTGGTCACGAGCTATGCCGTATCTAAGAGTTCTGGCGTCCCTGGCGAAGGGAAGACTTGGCGCCCTTGATGAAAGGAGAATTTGGCGCCCTCTCATGTCAAACATTCACAAAAGGCAGAGATAATATTAAAAATAAAAGACAAAACAGCGACGTTTGAAATTCAGTTTGCAATAATGTAGATTTATATTACAGAATGGGTGCTTACTTGATGTAAATTAATATTAAACATTTTGAATAATAATAAAACACGAAGTTTTTAAATTTACACTATAAATATAGTGTAAATTTAAAAACTTCGTGTTTTATTATTATTCAAAATGTTTAATGTAGATTTACTGTGTCACCCCTGGCGTGGGCCATCCCCGCTAGCTCCCAAATGCGGTGCTGGTCACGAGACCGGAGATTTTTTCGACGAGACGATACGTAAGACTTTCTCGGTTTCATCTCGATAAGATGATGCGTGCAACTTCCTCGGTATAATTCCGACGAGATTGATTCCGATCTGTTTTTTATCAACGATACCGAGACGATTAATTAAAAAATCTCATCAAAAAATAAATATAAGTTAAACCGAAACATAAATCAAATTAAGATCAAATATTCATTTCCGATCAGGTGATCATTTTGGCCAATTATTAATAAGAAAACCACACAAAAAACTAGCTTCGTTATTCGAAAAACAAAACAAGTTTTTATAACATCCTGTTTTAAAAACCTGCTGGACAAAAATAAAAACCGACGCAGCATCACAAACGAAAAAAAACGTTTTTATAAATAAACAAAGTGCATTGAATTAACGTAACCTTCATTCAATTAACATAAGTAACGCAAGGGTAGTAGCCTTTAGTCTAGACATGGGAGGGAGATAGTAACACAAAAGTTGTAGAGAAAACCAGTATAAATGCTTTTGATATAAAGGTATGCAGTTAGCAAGCAACCTTGGGTCGGGAGGTAAACAAAAAAAAATCTCTGAGAATATGTTCCCACGATATGCATACACGCACAATATGTCTATTGTGTTAAACCTTCCTCCCTGATCATCTTTATCACCATCAACAACATCCCTTACTATTTATTCCGTCCTGCACCATGACCGGTTTTTATTTAGATATTTATATACGGATGATTATAAAATGTCCCAAGGATTACGCTCCTATCGAAAAAGGTAACATATCTTGAAGACTTAAAGATCAGAAAAATTGGAACGAATCAACAAATATGGGCAGCTAACAACAAACATCTTTACTAGGCATAAACTGTCCTAAAGATTACGATTCTAACGAGAAGAGAACTTTAGATAATCTTGAAGACTTCAAGATCAGAAAAATTAAAACTTGGAATCAACAAAATATATGGGAAGCTAACAAGTTCTGATATGCAAACATATTTACTGACGTCCCTTCCAAAAATTTCCACTATAGACTCAGCATAAGATGTTCAATGATTACGCGTCTATCAAAACAGAAAACTTTTTGTTATCTTGAAGGCTTCATGATCAGAATAGTTTGATGTGCGAAAATCTTTATTGATACCCCTTCAAAAATTTCTCCTGGAGTGATTCGGCATAAGTTGTCCAAGGATTACGCGTCTACCGAAGAAGAGACCTTAATCTTGAAGACTTATCCAGGAAAATTTGAACTGGTCTTCGAATCAACAAACATGGGTAGCAAACATCTTTAGTAACGTCCCCTACAAACATTTCTGCTTAAATGACTCCAAAATTCCACGAGTGTCGCAGCAGTGGCCAACTGTCAAAATTTTTTGAGGTTATGTGTAGCTGTTATTAGATTAAGGATTACCAATAATCAACCCTGAACATGCCGTTTTTATACAGATAGAAATATCACGAGATAAAAATACAATTTGACGTTGATTGACATCCGTTTTGTGTAACTGGTTAAATATTATATAAGTTTAATCTTGCTGATGGATATTTATGCACGACCTGTATCTATATTTGTAAAGCGAGGGTAGCTATGCAAGCAATATGTCTGCTCAAACACCTGGTTGAATAAATAAGACAGCTTAACCTACATATTTGTATTTCCTTCTACCTGATATTTAAATATTTGATGTAAAAATTTACAGCTCGTAAATATTTTCATTTTATTTACATTAAAAACGTCGATGCGCAGCTACGAAAAAATTAAATGTTTTCTACAAAAAAAATATCCAATGAATATTTTACAGCATGAATAGAATTTCACAATTCGGTCTTTTCATCAAAATCTAACCCAGCTTGTACTATTATTAGCTACCCTTTTTTGTTATTCATTAAATAGCAATAAATATAAAAAAAAACTTAATACTGATTTCTACTTTCCGGTTTTTCTAGCCATTGTAAACTAAAACCTGTCCCAACAATAGTAGAAGGGATTCTTGCATAAAATCAGGTATGGATTAACATATCGTTTACGCACGATCAGCACATAAGCCCGTATATGCATACCTATATTATTTTGAAACTAATGTTCAATTTTTAGTTGTGCATTATGGCAGGTAAAATAATATATAGATCATAGACGGTATAAATAAATTGATGCCGAACATTAACGTACAATTCCACAATTTAAAAGTATTGGCGAGTTCGCGTAAAAATCAGTTTTTTTTTATAATAAAGCTGCTGCCGTGTAACTCTTTTGCTATAATAAGAAACTTATTAAAAAAACTCACTCTTATAAGATACTCGACTGGTCTGTCAACTTTAACTTACACAACTGGTCTTGGTTCGAAACAGGTTTAAAGCAGGTTACTGTACAATCTTTGACTTAAGACTTGACTATCTCATGGGACATTATTTTATATAGTCGAATCAATTTACAATAAACACGTCGTCGCAGTATAGGAAGTGTTTTTCAGTCTACAAAGAAACTTTCGAAAACAAAACAGCGAGTCCCCGATACACCCAAAAGATTCGACGAATACGATGACAGCTACACATAACCTCAAATAATTTTGACAGCTGGCCAAGGCAAAATGACCGCGTCAAATTGGAGAAACGCTATCGTGACATTGATGATTTTGTGATTACGGCAGCACAACGGAAATATATTAGTGCGCGCATACTTTTGTGTGATAAGCCATCGCCGGGAATTAAATCCGGGACAATATAGTAGCATATGATATTCTTATCAGTTACCTAAAGTGATAACCTCGAGATAATCATTGGAGTTCTTTTATTGTCAAGATGTCAATAAATTCATGCAAAATAAGCATTCCGTATCAGGTTCAAAATATATTACACAGGTTCTTTAAACATTTAAATGTTTTTTTTTCTTTTAGTTTAATGTATCATCTGTCAGTGTCAATAATTTAATCTTAGTTCATTTTTATATTTAAATAATAAAATACGTTGCGATGACCTTTCCACTAAGAAAATCAATACAAATACCTATTATCACGTTTTTAAGTAATGTTATGTCAATATAGAAAGAGATTGGAGATTAAAGACGCTCGACAGGTCATTAGCGTCAAACTTATGTCTGTAAATGACGGGAGAACGCGGTTCTAGAATTTTTGTCTGTTTGTTCGTAAACGTTTTTGATGAGACTTGGTACAATATCAATTTATATCCGAAGTTATATCACCCATAATAGGTACAGAACCACAAAAATATTTGTTGAAATCGTTAAAAAGTAGGACAAATGGGGTCGTTATGACGTTATCATTCGAAAGGAGGAAACTATCACTGGAAAGGAGGACACTATCACTGGAAAGGAGGACACAGGAGGACACTATCAGTGAGGAGGACAAATTTCACCAAAAGAGGGCGTCTGGTCACCTTACAGATCCCAATAATAATCTTTCGATTTCTTACAAAGCACAATATCTGCGAAGAGCAATAAAGTTTGCCTGTACAAAAACCATTAAAATTGCAATACCTTCTGAAAGGAAAATTGGTAACGGAATTCAACCATCAAACCAATTCAATAATTGAATAACTGGTGATCATGCAACCAGTATTAATTAAAGTTAACAGACTGAAGCGTAATAGCTGTTAGTTAATAAAAATAATTCTACTGTAACTAATGTAAAAGAGCGTCACTACTGTATACACATAAATGGTGTTCCACTTTTAATTAAACAAAAAACAATTCTGAAGAATACATTCTCTACTGGAAGTTATCCCCTGCACTCTTCATCTCAAATCCTTTCCCCTCGTCTAAAAACGGTTACCGCTATCCTGACGCTATTTTTAAAGCTAAAGAGTTCGGGTAAACGTCAAATGAAGGACCAGATCTCACAGCTCCTACAGGCGAATTTTTTGAAAAAAAAAGTTTTGGCTACGTGTGAAAGATCAAGTAATTTAGTCTTTCCAGGAAAATGTTTTTTCAATGTTTCGCCTGTAGGATCTGTAGTGTGATTCTTGGTCCTTCATTTAGCGTTTAACCGAACCCTTTAGCTTTAAAAATAGCGTCGGGAGAGTGGTTTTATAGTCGTGGGGAAAGGATTTGAGATGAAGGGTGCAGGGAGTAACTCCCGGTAGAGAATACTCTTAAATGCTTCGTTCTAAAGTTACAGCCATTAAAAAAGAATCCCTGAAAATTGGCTTCTTTAAGTGTCACTTCAATAGCTTTGAAATAAATTAGTAAAATTTCGTACTGCTACTCGATCAAGAACACATTACATTATTAATTACTAAATTCCATCAAAATCCATTTTGATTCTTCGTTTGAATCATATCTTAATAATTTGACAAATTTATTATCTAACCGGAATTGGTTCGAATGATTGCAATCCATGCAGCAGACAGTTTAACTTTTGAACACCTGTATTTATTTTATTTATTGTGGATTATAGACGCGTCGACAACTTAGGTCATTAGCGTCTTAAATACAACAAATATCATAATATATCACTTAAAAACTAAATAACATAACAAAACATCCATGAGAAGAGGTGGGATTCGAACCCACGACAGTCTGATTCAGAGGCCGCCACGCTACCAACTGAGCCATACTGTCCTTTTGAACACCTGTACCATGACGCAGACAACATATTATAATGTACTTTGACTGTGCTAGTAAGCCGCCATATTATTTGTAAACTTATAGAAGTGCCTTTATTTAAATCATTTACCTAAAGGCCTAAAGCCAATCGAAGAAATACCTTTTAAATTTACCAGAGTAATTTATTTTCCATACGTTTAAAGTTCAATTAGGTACTACAATTCATATTTTCAATTTTTCTGATACTTAAAACTTGTAAACCCTGAAACTCATTACGTGGGATTTGCCTGCATTTAAATGAATCAGTGACGTGGCTAACCGGATGTAACCCTAACGATTGCATTTCACACGAGATACATTTATCGGTCTATTTTTCTAACACCCTGTATAGTGACGTAGATAATTATGTAGATGTTGGATTGCACTAGTAAACAGACAAAATACACCGTCAAGTGAGTTTCTATTTGTATAACTGATATCGTGAAAGTTGGGAGTAAAATGCAGTGACGTAGCCGTTCAACGATTATATATACTTGTATATATATATTGTGACTGATATATACTTGCATATATATATTGTGACTGGTCACTGGTCAAACTAGTTTTGTGTTCACGACAGCTAAAACACGACATGCTAACATTAACATACAGGCGCGATCGAATGACCGAGATGAGTTGGTTGTTGTTGATTAGTAAAAAAAAAGAAACATGTCTGCTGGTAGAGAGATGTTTGTATGTGTGTATGGACTTCGACTTTTTTATAATCTATTAATTGATTTAACCTTCAAACAGCAGAAATATCTAGTTATGTGTTTTTGTCTATAAATGTTTGACACGCTGCATATTTCGTTAATTTGAAACAGAAGCCAGACCAATCGCAAATACAACAACTACGTAGCTATCTCTTACCGTTTGTGAGATAGAGTCCTGTGACAGACGGACTGACAGACGTCGTAGGCAGGGTATTAGGGTTCCATAAGAAGGTTTCGAGTACGAAACTCTAAAAAAGATTCAAGGCTGTGTGTTTTGGAATTCCGGATAAGGCAACAAAATCTGATCGGAATTCCAAGGAAAAGAATTTTTTTTATTTAAGGCACGCACTTTGAAGAGTTTGGAATTGCGAATGGTGTTACCGTGTTGGGTAAAAAATGAGTTGATGGATTTAGAGAATATGTTCGCTTTGAAGGAAAAACTGAAACGGAATTCCACATAATCTGGCCCCAGCCTAACTTATATAAAACATATACCTACGTTAAAAAACAACAATTGGGCAGTTCTTAATCACAACGATTTTACCTACATTTCAAGAACAAGGCTCTTTTCAAAAAAACTACGGGAAAAAGTAATACCACCAAGGAGACGTATAATGCCTCCTCTACACAATCGGCCATGATGGACGATCACAGAATGGACCATGATTGTCACCATCATTGCGCATCTGTCCACACAATCGTGCATTATCCATTTGATGACCCAATGTCCTTTGATGTTTGTCAAAAAATCGACACATCGGCGATCACGCTCGATCGGCACCAATCATGGGCAATTACAGGCGATTATGCCCTTCACACAATCGTGATCGTCTGTAATCGTACATCATGGCCGATTGTGTAGAGGAGGCATAAGGTATAAACATATAGAAGACAATTTATAATTTCGGTGACTTTACTATTTCAGGTCAGAAATTCACAACCATGCTGAAAGAACTATATTGTCAACTGTAAACGATAGTACTATAAACCAACGGAAAATAATATTGCTTTTATTAACTTCCCATTGGAAGTTATTGTAATGGGTCCGAAAATCGAAATCAAAAAGGAAAAAAAATTTTTATGTTTCAAGGTCACTACACTATTTTTACACTACTTTTAGAAAGATGTCTGTGTGTGTGTGTGTGTGTGTGTGTGTGTGTGTACGTATGTACGTACGTACGTACGTATGTATGTGTCAATTTCTTTCTAAGACGAAATCTCGAGAACGAAAAATGATATCGACTACGTTGGGGTGCCAATCGACGCGTATTAACGTAAATATGATCTGAAAGGAATTTTTTTAAAATCGGTTCAGCCGTTCTTTTTTCTTAACCAAATAACCTCCAAAAAAGTAGATTTTACACAATATCTCGCGAATAAAAAATTATATCGACTTCGTAAGGGTGTCAATCGAGGCGTGTTAACGTCATTTTGATCCGACATAAATTTTATAAAAATCGGTTCAGCCGTTTTTTTTTTTTTTTTTTTTTTTTAATTATTGATGTTTTAATGATTAAAATGATTACTTTTCAGTGTAATATCTAATTTAATTATTATTATTAAATATTTATCAAACTGGGAAGTTCGTCGTGTGGACCTCAAGGGTCGCACTTTAGTCCTAATAAACGACCCACCTCACGGCTTGTTTAATCCTTTAGTCATAAAAATATCATGAATTTTGTAAACACTCCAATTTCGCTTTTCAAGTCATAAAAATGTACCGAAACTTACAATTCCTTTCAAAAGAAAGTAAAAGTATTTATATTTTATGGATAATTACACAAATAAAAATTATCCTTTCGTTTCTTTTATAAAACGGTCAGGTAGAATATTCGATTTTTTCTAAAGATGGACATTTAAATTACTGCTTTTCAAAAGGTATTTTCTTTAGGCAAATTGTTTCTAAACCTGTAAAATGTTTAAATTATTACAAAACGGCGCTATTAAGACAGGTATTTTTGAAATTAAATGCCATCACAATAATATAACAGGTTTTAAGTAATGTATACATTCCGTTAGGCGGACCTCAACTCTATGGCCGATAGCGGTACATTTCTTTTGGTCACAAACCATTTACCTTCAGAAGATACACTGCATTCCAAGAATCTTGCAATAAAAACAGTTAACTGTTTTAATCTCAATTAATTCGGTATTGCAATTATTATTACACTAGGGTCTCAGCCATTCTAGCAAAACATTAGTGTTTTTATAAACATAGCTGATTATTTATTTATGTTCTGCAAAAACTATTGTTGATTTGATACAGACTTTTATTATAAACTAGCTTTTGGCTTCGATCACGTAAACGTCAATTTAGAACGCAGATTCGTTAGCTTTTATGTCGGAAACCCTATCTTCACCCAAGCGTCGATGGGTAATAACTTAAGTACCTATAATAATATTGAATGAATTGTAAATTATAAACGCTCGAGAACTGAGGTCGTTAGCGTCTGAAATATAATAATATTATCGTTCAAGTTTGGGTACCGAGTTTCATCAAAACCGTTTTCGAATGATGTTTGTACAAATAGACAGACAGACAACAATTCTGAAAACGCATTACAGAATACCTACCCGAAAACCACGCAAGGAAACGAAAATACAGATAGAAAGTCTCGTAATTTTATTTGTGTACTGATTTGATGATGAACAAAATTTCATTGAAAATCCACTTTTGATTTTTTTGTTTGGTTTTCTACTTAATTGGTCAACATCTGTTTTATCTATGTAACTACCCTTCCAATTTTTGATTAATTTGACGTCATAAAACAAAACTTTTTTTTGAAAATTTCATACTGATGCTAGATCAATTTTTGTTCTATTCACAAATCTAACGTAACTAAAAATGTATGGATCAATGAATATGAAAGATATAACGAAAATTAATTAAAATATCTTGTGCGTGTAATCTTTTGATTAATGTTATAAAATAAACAAACGCTTTAAAAAAGAAAAATATTTATCAAATAAATTACAGATGTATAAAAGACATAATTGTAGCATTTCCTAAATTATAAACGATAATTTAAATGTCACAATTTAAATTTATCATAAAAAATAGATTTTTAACCAACGGAATGTGTTTAAAAAAACAGTGAGTCCTTGGTACGCTCAAGAGATGTGTAAATGCGACCTAAAACTAGTAACTACAGCTGACCAAGGTGGTAAATATAGCTGCCAGTGTATCTTTGCGTCACTTCCGTGACATTTTACCGAGTCGCTAGGAGAGAAGGCAGTAAAGATGTTTGCATATAAAAATTAAATTGTTCTATTGTGACAGAATACATTTTTATGTGACAAATGTTTTGAAAACACGAATATTTAAAGAATTCTATGAAAATCTCGGCGAGATTGAGTCATGTTTATAATTCGTCGAAGATGGAAATTAAATATTTTCTGGCATAACATTTCGTAATTAGTATAAAATGTTTTCATTGCCAAAGAAAATGTTTATTGGGAACTATACTGACAAAATAACATAGTTCTTGGAAGAAATCGGAAATGTTTGAGATTTTAGTGATTTTAAAATTACGACTTCCTGTTTACACGGATTTCTAAATTGCAAAGTATTTCAATAAAAAATTACGTTCACAAATATTTTTATTAATAAACTTAAGACCAAAAATTGTCACAAGAAAGGTGCATTCAAATGTAAGTTTATGATACATTTTTAGAGTGTTGGGTCTCCAAGTCACTATTATGAAGTAAGTATTAGAAATACCTTGTATTTTTTATGTCCGTCTTGTGACAGTTTATTATTTAATTCAAGCATTGGATTTTACTACGTGATATGCCAAAAGAACGTAAGAATAACATAATTTAAAAGTTAAAAAAACACTCAATGAATTTATTGCAATCATGCAATGTAGAGCGATAAAGAAACTGAATTTTTCACGTAATAATTAGGTATATGAAATACAACTTCGAAAATAGATTTAAAAGATAAAAGTACTTTTGGCACTGTATTTTACCAATTATTCTCAAATTGGCCTAAGTTAAACGCGGGCTAATTCATTTCTAAAAATGTAAACAAACTGATTTTTTTAAAATATGTAAACTATTAAAAAAGCTGTTGGCCCTGTTATAGTCATTTTCAGTTGAACAAAAAGCAATTCAGAGATAGCTCTAAATTCATCAAGGGTCCGGTTTTCGCCATTGCGTCGGTTTAAAATTTTAATCTGGATTTAAATTTTGAATTGACCAATAATTCATTCAGGGATAGCGCTTAAGTACGTCGATTACTTCCCCAAAAACAAACTAAAATAACATTCTGATGTGTATTATTGATAGTACGTGAATGACATAACGTGACATGATTCTCATATTACGATAAGATTGCATAAAATATTTTAATGCGCAAGGATATCTCAATCAGCAATAACACCAAAACACATGTTTAGAATGTGCACATTATGCGTTGTGACGTAGTAATGTGATGTGTATGCCCTTCTGTTACACATTGTGCTGTGTGAAGATGGCTTTTGTATGGGTAAACATACACATGTACAATGTACATATTATCACGTACTCATTATTAATAATAATGGATGAGCTAGCATTGATGATAATAATGATGATATTTTTATCTATCGTCAACACAACGACAGAGAGCCAAATATTAGAGATAGAGAGAAATATTCCAATAGTAGATGTGTGCGAGGTATTACTTCCCCAACAAACGTGTACACAGAAGGGAGGGTTGATTTAAAAAACGAAAAAAAAAAACTTAAAATTGTGTAATCGAAAATAAATATTCATATATTCTCATTTTTAAAATTTGTATATATGTACAATAATAAATTGAGTGTAATTCAACTTAAATAGTTCATTAAAAATAATAAAAACGTCCAATGATTAGATTAGGTAGTATAACAATAATAATAATGATAATAATTATTAAGGCTTTTTTTATTATTGCGCTCCCTGCCGTGTACACGTGTCACCACATCATATCACCATCACCATTACAATATATCACCATCATCATCATTGATTTAGATTGTTCGCTCACCGTTCGGTTTGAAGGTCGTGGCCGTATCGAAAGACGGCGCCCTAATTGGATTCTTCTCCTGTTTAAATGTACGATCCGGTACGAAGGGCGCGGCCGGCAACGAATCACCTCGCATCAGCGGAGGCCTGTTGACAGCCTGACTGTGTTCCTCACCTGGAAGCATCTTCTTGGCTGAAGGTTGATCGCCGTTAGCGTGATGACCGTAACCTCCACCGCCTCCGTGATGTCCGTCATCATCCTCGGAGCTGGGCATCGGGCGTTTGATTCCGGTCGCCGATTGCGACATCGAATTCGGTCGACCGGCGCCGTTATGATGCTGCTGCTGCATGCCATGATGCTGGGCCGCAGCTGCTGCCGCAGCTAAATGTGCGGCGGTTGGTAAACGTACAGGCGGCCCATTTCCACGACCGATTACTATCGCGTCGTGTTCGGCGGCGGAATTGGCATCCGCCCTCGACATACTCGACTGCGAACTGCTACCTCTTGGAGGCGCCTGCTGTTGAGAATTGGCATATTCGGCTAACAATCCACTACGAGAATGGTGTAAATTGGCGTACTGGTGCGGTTGAGGCGGTTGTGGTTGCTGACGATGCTGCGCCTGTTGTATACCGACCACTTCGAGTGTTCCACCATTCTGGTGTTCGTGACTCGAACTTGACGAACGATGCGATTTGCTTGCGTGATTGCTCGCTGAACGTGATTCTTGGAATCCGTGCGCGCGTTTCATTTGCCTTGCCGTTTCAAGCACGACTTCGATCCTATCAGCACCTTCATAATTAACACAACCCCGGCATACAGCTTCGGAGAAGTCATGTAACATCGCCCAAGGCATACGCGGCAGATCGCACAAGTAGCAATGCTGCCGTTTGGCCTGCTGAATTTGCATTATAGACATATTCACCATCTATTTTTTATTCAACTGGCTCAGTTTGATGATTCCACTACAGAAGTTTTTTTTTAAATATTAATCAATTGTATTTGATCTATTGATAAAAATAATAACACTAAACAGTACGTTCATTCGTAATAATCCCACTGATCTTACACATCATGCAATACAAAAAATCACTGTTGCAATTAAATCCAAAATTCAACACACCATATTGCAAAGTATTCTAGTGAATAAAAAAAGAGCAGTATCCACAAACACACGTAATAACTGACTCGCTCTCTGGTACGCGAAACGAGTGCTACATAAACGAGAACTCTGGGACAACTGAACTGAACGGACCGCTCTGCTAAGCCGCTAGGTGCTGAGGAAACGGACGCTAGCTGGCTGGCAACCGCACGAATGCAAGGGGGTCGCCGGCGTAGAGTAACACGCGGGCTGCGGGGAACACGGGGACGCGAACGGGGGCAACACACATATATAGAGACTTTACGTGTACATTCGTTCACGCACACACAGAAACAACACGACGACCCGTTTGTGAACTGATCGTTATCCGCTCGTGACGTCACACAACATGGCGCAGACCAATGGTAACTGGGTTGACGTCACGAGACGATACGATGTACTTTGACGCATGCGTGTCTCGCGCTGCGTTATTTTTTCGAGCCTGTGTACAGAAATCGAAACTTTGTGTTTTCGTCGTTCTGTGTTTGAACGCGTGATTGTGCCCAATCCATACACGACGTCGTCTGCAGGGTGCATGGCGGCTGAACAGTCGCTCTCTCTCGCACACGTCGGGCGTATCGGTTATTATGTGACCGCAGTTATATAGCAGTTTGCCAACACATAGTCTGAATCTGCAGCCTTGTGGCTTGTTCGCTGCACTGAAGACTAGGAATGTCATCATTTCACAATATTTAACTGGCTGACTCGCCTGTTTTTGCTTATGCAGTACTACATTAACCGACTCCTTATGTTGTTATTGTTTCTGTTTATCAACATAATTATACATTTGCATTACATCATCCAGTGTCATCGCATCTCGGTACCGGAAACAAAATATCTGGTGAAGCGGAGGTAAATCCGATAAGAAAGTTGAATACTCGATTAATACAAATATAGTCAAAGTTCGTACTTTTTTGAAACTGGAAACTTCGAATAAAGGGCATACTGTTAATGAAAGTTTACATTTTGTGAAAAAATCTCAAAAACTCAAGAAAATAGCAAGATTTGCCTAAATATGATTATAAAACTCAGCGCGTCTCTTAATTTTCGAAACTACCTATGCGAACTTCTGAAAAAATAGAAAAATGAAAACACTTTCCATGGTTACATTTACGGTACCAACTGTCAAGATTAATTCATACCTTCAATTTATTATTATTTACAAAAATAAATTGGAAATCAAATTTATACTTTCACTAGTGACAGAGGATCCATGGAAACGCAAAATTAACAACGGCACCTCTACGAGCTCGGCTATTATCAAGTCTCTTTCTATAGTTCAGGATCCACACCCTAGAGATTAAAAAAGTCTAAAAGCAGGAGCATGCTTACAAACAGGCTCCACGTAGAATATTGCAGATATTGAAAAATTCGATTGACAGCAATTTTCCCCTATTAAATATCGCTGTTAAAGTAATTAATAAATAAATATCCGCGATGTGGGGAGTATTGAAAAGTTTAAGGGATACTCGAGTAGGCAATAAAATCAAAAGAACGTAAAGAAAATTTGTTTCAATCAACATTATTCAAAGTCCAGTCTTATCAGAATTTTGAACTTTCGTCTAATTTAGAATAACATAATTTGCAAATAGTAAAAGTTGATAGTAGATGACCTAATAATATTGTTCTTATCTTATTGTCTTGTTACTATTTTGGTGAAGGTTATCTTCGACTCTTCATTATCAAAATATCAAGAATACTGAATTAACTAAATAATGGTTCAAAAAAGTCATTAACGTAATTATTTTTGTGATAAATGTTTTAATCTGCACTATTGAGATATCAGTAAATTATATAATGAAATTAATCAAAAGCAATAAAATAGATAATATTTAATTATCTCTCCTATCAACATTAATTATTTCTGATAGCACAATACACAGAGAATGTACATCTATTTTTAAAACATGGAATTATTTCTCTCAAATTGACTGACAGTACGAAAATATAATAAATGTGTATATTTCCAGTTTCCACGCTGATATTTGAAAGGCTAGCAGCGGGGGTGGTGCAAACTTTTAACTTTGGCATTGCGCCAAATGCTCAAAAAAGGTGCAGTCAAACGCGCAGTTTTATATTGATAAGAATCGATATCATAAACTCATAGAGTTGTCTGAGCTTATGAATTCAAGATCGCTCTTCAGAATGTAAGCTCAATACCCAAATGAGAGCAATTTAATGAGATGCCGTCTTCGAGTTTTAGGTCTTGCTATCTTCAACTGAAGAAGTTCCAAATGAAGCTATGCGTTATTGCATATAGAGATCTAGTTAGATATAGATTATGTACGCTCAACAGCTATCGAGATGTCGAAAAGACGTCATGTCGCAACTCGCAATAGCCTCAGTCGTGTACTATTGGTGGGCGACTGGTCTTAAAGTAATTAATGGAATCCGAATAGTAATCCCTACATTAAAACGCAAAAGAAAAGATGGACCAATTAGTTGGAAAGATTTTCTATCTAGTACCGAGAAGCTGGTGACAGAACTAGGTAGGCTACTAGGGGAAACACCGTTGCTCTATAATGGGAATAATTTAATGCTAGGTTTTCAGGCACGTAGGCGTAACTAAAGTTTCGTTGGCCCACCCAAATCTGTACCCACCCTGGTGTCTGCTATTTGAACTGCTGTATTTTGAAGGTTACATTTCTATTTTTGCTTATATCAAATTAAACCGTTCTACATTAGAAGCTGTAAGTTTACACAGTATCAAATTTATGTGTACACCGTACATCGTTTACCACCGAACGAAATGTTTTATTTAGCGTCGAGCCTGCATATGTTTTTGTGTTGTTTGCATGTCCATCAATCATAAACTGTAAGACGTAATTTATATTTTTAGAAATGTGTAAAGTACTTGTCCAATGTCGCGACTCGCGTTCCGAATGATCAATTCCGGTCCCGACTGCGTGAAAAGACCATATACGATCTTCCCCGACATTTTTCCGATACCATGAGGCGGTATTATCGGAATCATTGATTGTAAATTGATCTTTAGAAACGGGTGCGCGCCATATGGTGCGAGCAACTAATACACACAAAACGCGATGATGGTGTTGTATTTCTCATCGGCAGTCGGCACGACGTTATCTTCGCGGGAAGTCGTTCGGGGAAGGGGATCAGAAAAGGAGCGCACGGAAAGCGTCAGTGTATGTGTGTAAAATGTACACAGAGCGTAATGTTTTCCCTTCACGGCACCTCGCTCCTTTGCGCTCTTTCATTATTATTATTATATGGGCGCAGTCATACTCATTCTCTGGTCAATGGTTTTAAAGCAGCCTTAGGTTAGGTTAGGAGAGTCCATTTTGCATTGTACGGGGGCACACGCCAACTACGTACGACGTACTTGTATGCATATATCTGTCAGACATGAAGACTGGATAAAGTAGAACGGTTAGTCAACTATATATTATAGTTTTACGCGACGGCGCTATATAAACATAACATAACCTTCCAAACGTACATATATATATGTTTTGTGTTTATATAAATTATAAACAAATGCCGGGCTGCAAAATGATTTCTAAAATTCCGTTATTGCAACGTAGTATAAATAGTTTCAGCACCTTCAGAGATGATATTTAGGATAACTGCTAGGATGATGTCAGAAACGAAACGGTAAATGTAAGGAGAATAATTTATTCGTATTGACTACTATTACGTAATAGGTGACATTAAATCATTTTTAAATGAGTTATTAATCGCTTGGAAGCTAAAACAAGAGAGTTTAGAAGATCTCTACCATAGATAGCAGGATTAATTACCAGACGCAAGTGCGGATCCAGGACTTATTTGAGGAGGGGGGCGCAGAACCATTCGAACTAGTCTAACCTAAAAAAATCAAGAGGTTTATAGATATCTACCATAGATAGCAGGATTAATTACCAGACGCAAGGGCGGATCCAGGATTTATTTGAGGAGGGGGACGCAGAACCATCCGAACTAATCTAACCTAAAAAAATCAACAGGCTTATACTTGGCACCAGGACATTAGCATTACCCGATGTGCACCACGGTTCGCGGGGAGGCTGAACATCATGACCCTGAAAATGACCGATTTAAGAACTTAATGTGTGCGACCCCCGTGCCCTCCACCTGGATCTGCCCTTAAACAGACGTCCTAATTTAGCAGGACACATCCTTAGTTTTAATCCTGATATTCTACCTACTTTCCTAGTTCCTACCCCGTCCTGATTAGATTTTAACAGAATAACAATATACAACTTAAATATGAGTTGTAAGGACTTTTATGATCACATTTTTGTAAAAAACGCAAACATTTTGTAAATATTTGATTTTTTGCGGAAGTTATTGTAATTTGTGAACGAAAGAAAATTCAACTGACATACAAGACACAGCGAAGAATCACTTTTCTTTACGTTTTGACCTTATCTCGACCCCATCACCATTTTCCTTATGGAACATGGAAGCAAAATCGGAAATAATTTCAGTAACGCTATTCACTCGAAAAGTTTTTCATTTTTTTATGGAGTTTTTAATATCCATAGTTGGTAATTGGTATGGAAATGGCTCAAAAGAAGTACAGAATTTTACGATGTAAGCAGATAACGATGTGAAAATATTCACGGTTTTTTTAATCTCAATAAATATTTGCAAATCCCATGAACATGTGAGCACACATTCGAGATATCTTATCACTACTTTTGGATTGTTTATGTATGGTTTACACAAGCGACTAGGCCCGGCAGTCAGGGTCCATTCTGAATGGTCGAATACCCCATCTTGATGTCGTTTGACACACACACACCTAAACGAACGTAACAGCTAACTAGTGAACCTTTCTGTATACTAATATGGATAGTTGATAGCGATTAAAAAATGGATTTTGTATGTGGACAATGTTCAAATACATATTCTTCAAGACAGGCATTAATGTTCACAAAATTAGAACTAAAACTTCAGGTAAGGCTTATAATCTAATTCTTTCTATAAAAGTTGATCAATTTTTTGACATTTCAAAATAAAGCCTAATTTAATATTATTATTTGAGATATCAGGATATCCAAAATTTATACAATAACAGTGTTCTTGAGAAATTGGATCAGAAAAATAAATTTTAATAAAGTTTTATTTTGAAATGTCAGAAAATTGATCGACTTTTATAGAAAGAATTAGATTACAAGCCTTACCTGAAGTTTCCATTCTAATTTTGTGAACATTAAGGCATGTCTTGAAGAATAATAATAATTATTCCTTTAACAAGTAGTAACCGAGTGATATGTTAATTTTGACCAGTAGAATATTTTCTCAAAACCGCATGAAAATCAGCTGAACAATTTCCAAGTTTAACGCGATCAGACAGACAGACAGATGTCTTTTATTATATGTATGGATAGTCTGGCTATCATTTAATTATCCATGTCTTCTTAATAGCACAGAAGCGTTTCTTACATGAAATTTTTATGTTGCACAAAGATATTTATCTAAATTGAAGAGCGGTCTCCACACTTCTGCAGTAGATTTTATACGCATTTTGTTCCATGCATTTATTATAATTATTGCTTAACAATATTTACAAGATGGTTCAAAAATAGAACATCTGCACTTAAGTCTATTTATAAAGTGTATTATAAACAATGCCACGTGTACTAAACGCAGTGGAAAAAAAAACTTTTAACGCGCGGAAGTCCAATTATTCCGTGTATAAAAAAGATTCAATATAATTTTCAAGGATGAGTATTTCCGTTTTTAATACCCCACGACATTTTTTATAATTGCCAACAGGCGAACAATAGCTGCGATGACATTAAATCAACGCAAAATGGCTGGTTTCAGGCGCGGACTGATTATATTGTTACAAAACTGTTTTCTGAGTTGGCGAAATAAATATTTATTTACAATAATTAAAAATACAATAACAATAAATGAAAAACGAAAAGTCAGTTCTAACAATCAACACAAGTAAACAATAACTAAACGATAATTAACACTTAATTATGTACAATTGAATATACTAATATTAATTTTAACAAGTGTATTTATATCGCGGAACTATTTATATCACTGATCCACTTGATTGCAGACTCACCATTGACTGCTTGACTGATCGCTTCACTCACTCGTTTATATACGCTGCGTGGCTGAAGCCCAGTGCTTCTCGCGTTCTCTAGAAACTTCGCGTAGTTACTCGTTGTTGCAAGCAAGAACTAAAGAAATGTATATCTTAAACGCTGAGAATAAACCGCCATATTTTAACGTAGAAGACAGTCACACTTCTTTATTTACAGAAAGATATGTATATCGATTCTCTTCCTCGTGGTTTGTCTTCAATTTGACAGATCAGTGGCCGTGTCACAATCGATCTAATCAGGCTGAATGTTATACCCTGCATTATGGTTCCCGAACGGACAGTTTTATAGGCCCGGACGCTAATGATTTTAGACATCGATGCGTCCAGAAAAAAAAACTTCGGAGTAATTTTAAACTGACTGGTCCTATTAAACGGAGGAAAAGTACAACAAAAAAAAAACAATAAATCAATGAGTAATGACTATTGTTCACAAATAGAACTGAATTTAATTTGCTGTTTTAAAGTACACTTTGCAGTCAGTTTGATGGACATTTCCATTAAATCTTGAGTAAATATAATCACTATAGGACTGAAAAGTTCAAAGTCTCTGAAATATTTCTAAAGGCGCAACATCACTATAGACACGTTTTTTAAGTGAAAACATCCTTAGGCGCGCTTTGCCTGGGCTGTTAACAACAGTGATATGAAACGCACCCAACGGTGACAACGGGAGCTACTCGGCTCAAACACGATATTTGCAATATGCTGGTAATAGTGTGTAAGTTCATAAGTGTGCCATTAGATGCCACTAAAAACTTAATACGAGTAAAAAGTCATTTGTAGTTCACAAGTGCGCTAACAGATGACACTAAAACTTAATATTATATTCGTTAAATTTAATTGTATAGGTCGGTTTTAATATATAAAATGATTAAACTGTGTGATTAAAAAATTATTATATATTTTAAAATTAGAAAATCTGAAGTTTTCACTTCTGTCGTGTGGTGATAAGCACACACCCATTTTTTTTTTTATAATTTTGTAAAAGATCTTTCAGTCAATTATTGTCTCTGCGTGAAGAACGGATACAAAATATGATACGACGTCGGGTCTAAAAAAATATGGCAGATTCAAACTAATAACATGCAGTCGGAGGCATACATGTAGTAACAAGTTGAACAGAAATATCTGATGTTTCCGACTGCATGTTATCATTTTGATTTTGTTTCCATCTTTTTAGTTCGCTTTTGACGCAGTCAGTTTTTTGACTTTTTTTTTATTTAATTTTTTGATAGGATTATTATTATTTGCATTATTTTGTGTACCTGCTGAATAGAATAAATAAATAAATGAGGATATCTCAAATGAATACCCCTGATTTATGTAAGAGACACTGCTATAATAATGACACCGGGACGTCATCACTCGACAACGGCTATTGTTCCGGTCTCCACCCTTGAGTATGGGTGGAGACCGGAACAGCAACCACTCCACTCACTTGTACTTCGTCTCTAGATTCCTGTCTAAGGTGTAGACACAATACTATAAGAATGACACCGAGACGTCATCACTCGACAACGGCTACTGTTCCGGTCTCCACCCTTCAGTATGGGTGGAGACCGGAACAGCAACCACTCCACTCACTTGTACTTCGTCTCTAGATTCCTGTCTAAGGTGTAGACACAATACTATAAAAATGACACCAAGACGTTATCACTCGATAACGGCTATTGTCCCGGCAACGGCTTCAATAGAGAGTAGCAGAGAGGGTAACGGTTGTCAAGCAGACAGTCCATTGCTATAGAGGTTGCTAGTGAAAGCGGTGCTTTGCCGCCAATAGGCTGATGACATCACTGTGTCATTCTAAGAGTAATCTGGCTATACGCGCTATGTCGCGCCTAAAAATAAACAAGTAGCAGAACAGATTGGAATAAAAGTACAAGTAGTAAAGTAAAACAAACTTGTTCACAATTTTAATGGAATTTTTCGCCCACAACAAATTAACAAGTGTATTGACACCGCCGGCATGACTTCATTTCTCACTACAGAATGTCTAAAATGTCATCTTTATTTTTAGCGCCATATTTTTTATATTATTATATAAACATTCGTACGAATGTAAGTGTTGGTGGGTGTCGTATTAATAAATAATATATACAAAGTCTAAATTCGTGCGAAATTATTTTTAAAAAAATCGGCGTAATTATTTCTTTTTAGCATCTGCGTCGCAAATTGAAAAAATAAAATCAATAACAAAGTTATGCTCGTTCCGCTTTTTACTGTTGAAAATATGTTTTCGAAACATCTTAGCTCTCGCTCCGCGGTAGGGCTTCATGGGAGTTCGAGCGTCAGACGTAAGTCATGCGTAGATGTGAGTTCTAGCCTCAGACGTATAAGTCATGTAGATGTGAGTTCGAGCGTCAGACGTAAGTCATGTAGAGGTGACTTCCAAAGTTATTTCCGTATGAATCCTACCAAGATTTTGTTTAAATGCTCCGGCAAAAGAGACCATTTTAATATATTATTAAACAATCATTGTTTGAAGAGCAAATAATTATAATTTAAAATACTCAACTGGAATCAATAGAGGTCAATAATTTTTTACGATCACTAAATAACAACGTATGCAATGTAGTACTCGTATTACCTGCATATAATACTACAAAACTAGAGTTAGTAGTAGTACTCATTCAACTGTTTATTATTGATTAGCTTTTGCCCGCGGCTGCGCTCGCGTTACTGTCGGTTTTGATAACACAACGTGGAGCGGGCGCGCTACATAAATGGCATTAGCCAAATAAAAAATGTTTGCAAAAAAACGACCATTAAATCATTTTATTATTTAAAAGTAATCAACAAAGTAACATAGTCTCATAAATTATTTCCCCTCTTTGGAAATAAAACCTAAATTCAAGTATTATGAAGTATTAGAAATAGGTACCTTGTATTTTTTGATGTCCGTCTTGTGACTTCTTACGACGCGTTTCAGTTCAGCAACGAGTTGCTATCTTCAGGTGTGGTTAAATTTTTTTTAAAAAATACACATTGAGTATCCGTAAGACGTTATAAAAGCAACAAAAAATACAAGGTATTTCTAATACTTCATAATATTCATATAACTCTAAAAATGTATCAACTAAATTCAAGTCTTCTTTCAGAACAGAAGTAGGATTGATAAATCACGCTCGTAACCGTCAGGTTACAATGTTTTATCAGAAAAATTTATTTATTTAACTCATCACCGTTGGGACTGAAACCCGCTATAGCGCGAATCTGGAAGTTTCGGGTTTGAGTCCCGACGGTGACGGGTTAAATAAATAATTTTTTCTGATTAACGTAACGTAATTGGATATTTCTCTTATATACAGGGTGAGTTCGACCACCCGTATCAGTCGTTTTTTTCGCAAACGGTTAGTCGTAGAGAGTTGTGTCAAAAATTTGTATTATAAAAGACCTAATAAAGAATCGAATGGTGATAAATTTTTTTTCCGGGAAGGTCGGCTTTCCTATTAGTTTGCTCCAGAATGTCCATAACTCCGGAATTATAAATGTAACGATAGGTCGAAAGTGGTATTGTTGAAAAGATCTTTAAAAAATAAGCAAGTTTTGTAGGAAAATTTTTTTTATTACTGCCACCCCTGTTAAGTAATATTTGTTTGAAATTACTAAATTAAAATGTCATAATAACGAACTTTTTAAAAGTCCACATTTAAAATCTAGTTACCTATCTATCGATCATTAAACACTGAAGAAGTACACTCACAGTATAACCAGAAGAGCTCAGTAGTATGTATTAAAGAGTAAATGGAAGACAGTTTGAACACTTGTGACAATGTCTAAGGTTGCTAGATTTTTAATGCCGACTTCGATCGTTATTATGAAATTTTGATTTAATAATTTCAAACGATTGTTACGTAACAGGGATGGCAGTAATTAAATAATTTTTCCTACAAAACTTGCCTATTATTTAAAGATCTTTTCAACAGCACTACTTTCAACCTATCGTGCTTTCTAAAATTCCGGAGTTTTGAACATATAATAATTTATATTTATACTTATAGAAATTTACAGGGGTGGCAGTAATAAAAAAAAATTTCCTACAAAACTTGCTTATTTTTTAAAGATCTTTTCAACAATACCACTTTCGACCTATCGTTACATTTATAATTCCGGAGTTCTGGACATTCTGGAGCAAACTAATAGGGAAGCCGACCTTCCCGGAAAAAAAATTTATCACCATTCGATTCTTTATTAGGGGTTTTATAATACAAATTTTTGACACAACTCTCTACGACTAACCGTTTTCGAAAAAAACGACTGATACGGGTGGTCGAACTCACCCTGTATATTTAGAAGTATTGATCTTCTATACATAAATCTAAAGCATATAATTGAAAAAAATTCAAACAAAAATTAGTCCCGGAATAATAAATAATAATAAATAATAATAAATAAATAATTCGATATGCAAATCATGCACTTTACGGTACACAGATACATAATATGTATTACAATTTATCACAACATTTTTTTAAATGCTACATAAGGACCACTGTAAAAACATATGTACTTATTTATTATCATATTGGTGTCGACATCCATGTATATGAGATGATGTAATCTGTCTAACAGGTTTGCAGAAACTGGGTGCGTTAGTTATATGTTCTTTTTTTTTATTTGCACAAAACAAGTTTTGTTGTATCTACAAGTGCTATTGAATACAATGTAAAACTCGTTACTTAGTACAGTGGAATTTCGTTAATATCCGCGATAATAAAAACTCCGCAAAGTTAAAAGTGCACACTCTGCTAATAGACCGAGAGCGAGTGATAATTTTTTGGTGTTATTTATTCAAGGACTTATTTTTGTGAAGATGTTGAGGGAGGCATATTAAAGTGCCCTGAGTAAGGGATTTTGCTAGATAGCGGTATGGGAGGGAAGCAGACCGCGCCCTAACATGTAACAAAAAAAATGGTCACAACTATTATTGCTTCAAGGCTGAAATTATTTGTATAGCTTGTCAGTGACCCAATAATGCCATTATAATATTTGCAGATCGATTGGTCAGTACTAAAGGGGTGTCAGATCACCCTAAACGTGTCATGTACACGACGAAATTTATATTATTAGTTCAAGGTTCAAGTTTTAATATGTTGTTACGGCGACTGTTTTAAGCATATATTTCAATTTGCAGAACAAAATGTCGGTATTAACCCCCTCTCTTAGAGGGAAACTTGCTCGCCTAGGTGTTTATATCGTTGTGCAAGGGGGTCAATACCAACATTTTGTTCTGCAAATTGAAATATATGCTTAAAACAGTCGCCGTAACAACATATTAAAATTTGAACCTTGAACTAATAATATAAATATCGTCGAATACATGACACGTTTAGGGTGATCTGACACCCCTTTAATACTGACCAATCGATCTGCAAATATTATAATGGCATTATTGGGTCACAGACAAGCTATACAAACAATTTCAGCCCTGAAGCAATAATAATTGTGACCATTTTTTTCGTTACATGTTGGGGGCGGTCTGCGTTCCTCCCATACCGCTATCTAGTAAATCCCTTACTCTGGACATTTTAATATGCCTCCCTCAACATCTTCACAAAAATAAAGCCTTGAATAAATAACACCAAAAAATTGTCACTAGCTCTCGGCTATTAGCATCATCAAGAGATGACTATCTATATTAATGATGACCATATAATAAACCTAAAATTCTCTATGAAATAAATTGCAGACAGATGAATTCAGCTTTAAAAAATTTAAAATACGCTCTGTAGTCTGTACCGACTGTCAAATGTTTGTATACTTTGTATTGCTCGCACGTCAAATTTTAACCGCGATGACGTAATAAGCCCCCGGCGCATGTGCTGGAAAAAAACTAAGCAAATTGTTGCCACCGACATCAGATTGTCAAAATGTAATTAACACAGAATTGAATATTCTACTGTACATTCTTTAAATAATTAATTAATCGATTTACGTCACACTGATTGGGAAACTTTTTATTGAACTTCGATAAAAAAGACTATTAATAAATTTAATCCTAATTATTTTCACCTTTGTGAATACTTTGCAGTCAATAGAAATAGATATTGTGAATTACATTAGTTAAAGTAGCGGGAAATAAGAACCGCGTGCTTGTAGAATATTTAAATTTATTGCCAACGTTTCGTCAAGTGTTCTTGACTTCTTCAAGCCTCATTTACGTACATAACTTTATACAAAACATAATGTAGCAAACCCCAAGAGTTACGCCACTGCCTGCAATAGAAGCGTCGAGAAGGAAAGGTCACAGTGGTGAGGCGTGGAATGGTATCGAAGATACGAATACCTGCCGGAATGTTCTGGAGAGCGCGCGAGCGTGCTGGGCCAGACTGCTCGACCTATATAAGCGAAGTACGAGTGAGTCAGTGGGCAGTCAGTCGTGAGTTAGTGTCGTGTTGAACTGCGAATATAAATATAAAATAAATAATCCTGGTATATAAATATAGTTATTTGTTCAGTGTTATTTAAGTGTTTCACTTTGTTTAAGAATTACTGTTTCGTTATTATTATTGTGTTGATTGTTAGAATTGACATATAGTTGTTGCGTTTATTGTTATTCAATTGTTAATTATATTAAATAAATATTTATTCCGCCAACTCAGAATACAGTTTTGTTACAATAATATACGTAGATATACAAATCCAATTTCTTCCCGCTACTTTAACTAATATTATGGTGATGGACATAAAACAAATGAATTGTAAATTATAGATGCTCTACAACACAGCTCGAATGCAATAAGTTTAGCAATGGAAATACACCTTTGCAGAGTTGCCTAAATATTGTAAAAAGGAAAAATAAATAAATAGAATCTTATTAAATAATTAACATGGTTTAACAATCAAACGTATAAAAAAATATTGGTCAATAAGAAACTTTTCGTTGGAAGAATAAGCGAAGATATATCCGCTGGTAGACTGTCTATAAATACGCAAAATTTCAGTTCCCTGATCATTTGGAATAGGATTACTTGGTCACAAGCAAATTTTCTGCTTTATATGTTATGATATTGCGATATTTTTCAAAATTTCTCATTTAACAAATCTTTTCAAATATGTTATTACGTCTGCATACAAAAAGTCCATTCGCTCAACTATTTCCTCTCGATCGTAAAAATGGATATTAAACTCAGGGATTTCCTTGCTTCGAAATCTAGGGAATTTTTATACGGTTGACACGAATTTTTTTCCGAGTATTTGGCAGCATTGACCTCAACGAACAACTTTTAATATATATTTTTTCTTATTAGTCAGAAAGTTTAAACAATTACAGAAATTTGAAAAAGGTAAATTGTTTACTCGAATTGTGTAAACAGCTGTTTTTAATAACCTTTATAACCGTTCCATTTCAATCAGTTGATTAGTAATAATACAGTCGGATCTCGATACATCTAAAATGAATGGAAAATAAAAATATTTGTAGATGTTAAGAATCTGTTTTGATTAAAAAACAAAAATGTGGTGATCCTGATGATATTGGAAGAAAACGACTCAAAAGTGGCTTAAGGATCCAATTAAGAAGCAAATACTGTTTTATAGCGACCTTACTTAATAAACTGCCATCCAACATTAGATGCATTCCTGATGTCTTGAAATTTAAAAAAGCTCTTAAAAAATTTTTACTTACTAAGAAGTAAGTACTATAGTGTAGATAATTATTTTAATGATTAAATTTTAACTGTGTCGTGACTTATCCTATTATGGTCCATGGATTAATAATAAGTATTATTATTATTATTGATTCCTGATAAAGAAAATGTAGTTAATTTTATTACCGCTTTTCATGTCAACAAAACATAATAAAGTTGTTGACTGAAATATTACTGTCTGGTCAAAGTAGTACAATGACTTCGATAAAACAAATGAGTATAATTTGTTTTTCAGGCATGAAAATCAATAATGGGGTCGTCTCACATTTTTTTTGTGGGAATCTACATCACAAAATATATTTTATAATGATGTAAGTATGTGCGTATACAAAAATTGTTCACCAGCTAGCAATTTCCAAATTAAGGCTTTAGCCTTTAACATAAATAAGAGCACGTGCCTTCCTTAGTATTATATAACACAATATAATGCGCTATATTGTCTTCGGATAAAACGTGTCTTTCACGAAATAAAAATATTCAACGAGAAACAAAACACCGTCTAGATCGCTGAGGAAAAAATTATTCAGTTCAATACAACAATGCGGGTTGCATTTTTCAAAAATTGAAATTATTTTATTCTAAAGTTTAGTGTTGCCGTCTAGATCTAGACTTTCTAAACTCTTGTCTTGTCTTGTCTAGATTTTCAAGACAAGACTTGCAAAAGTCTTGTCTAGAAATTTTCAAGACAAGACAAGACTTGCTTTATCTAGATCAAGACTCTTGCCAAAACTCTAGACAATTTTCAAGAGCCTAGATAAACTAAGTAGTAGTATGGTAAAGGTTTACTTTACCTACTACTACTAAGCTAGACTCTTGAAAATAATCTAGAGTCTTGATATTAGACAAGACTTAAGTGAAGTCTTGTCTTGATATTTCAAGACAAGACAAGACTTTGAAAGTCTTGTCTTGTCTTGTCTAGACGGCAACACTACTAAAGTTTTAAAACCTTGGACGTTACTGCAGTTGAAAACAAAACATTCGCGATTTTGAAGCCCGTCGATTATAATGTTCTTCATGTCTAATCTTTCGAGCGTCTATAATATTATACAATATCTATGTATATGCTTCACAAGTTTGCTTTATGCAAAAAAAACACGCTCATATCTACTATTTTAATTATGTTATCACCATAACAACAATGCTTTTGTTAATGATTTTATCATGAAATAGGTATGTGTGCTTATCTTGAACAATAAATGATCTTGATTACAAAAAAGTGTTTTGCAGTACAATAGAAAAAAAACTATAAAATTCAACCATAAAATGATAAAAGATGCGTTACAAATTAGTGGAGAACTAAGAGACTTTTTTTAGGGTTCCTTTACCTCCGTATGGAACCCTATTACCCTGCCTATGATGTCTGTCTGTCTGTTCGTCCGTCACAGGGCTCTATCTCACAAACGGTAGAGGTAGCTAGTTGAAATTTTCACAGTTTGTGTGTTGTTCTTTTATTTGGCATGTCGTTGAAAGAACGAGCTGATAGACTTTATGACCTCTGTAGAGTAAAAAATTTGATGAATGGTTTGACATATTATTCCAAGTCATTGGTCCATTTTAACATCTCTCAGACAGAGTCCAGGCAGAGTAGATTTATTGGTCAGAAAAAGTGCCAGAAAGTTGGTTTTTTCTAGTGGTTTAGTAGAATTCAGTTTCAATTAGTGGAAAGCCGATCACTCAACCACAACCACTAAGCGTTAGAAATATATTTCTACTTCATTTCAGGAGTATTTACTTTTACTGTGTAGCCGCAAATTTTGTGGTACGATTTTAAGGGGTCACTACGGAGATTTGAAATCCCATGGGATGTCGAAGAAGCATCTACAATATAGAATAACAGTTGATTAAATAATTAATGTTATTGACCTGCTGATTTGCTACTTGTATTTGATTTACTGATTATTTACATATAAATTTAATATTTTATTTTCGTTACACAATTATGTAATAATAAAGGTAACTAATAATTAATATATCCATTGTTTTCTTTCGTAATACCCAACGATTTGTTTAGTGGAAAATTTAGGGATTATTTGAGTAGGGCCGCTTTTTGTTAGTGGTTTTCTGGTGGTTTTAGAAGTTAAATCTGGTGGAGAGCTAGTTTAATTACTGATCAAGATATTCCATTAGACTTGCAAAGTAGACAGTTCGTACGATGTAATATTATAAAAGAACTCAATGATTCCAAAGCACACGTCATATAAGTGTATTACATAGGTTCCTAAGTAGGAGCTATGTGTACAAAGGATAGTATGCACGGGTGGTTGGGAACACTGGCGTAGTTCCAATGCCCCTGACGGGCGCTAGTGCGCCGTCCATCGAACTGCCTACGTAGATACCGTTGAACGAAGGACAGACACACAAGAGTTCTATATAGCGACGCCGCCGCCTTTGCTCCGCACCGCGTTTGTAAAGTACCAACCAACCCGCGCAACGGCATTGATTTTCCCCGGGAGTCCGACGCGCCCCGGTTTCCCTCCGGATACTCTGCCCTGTTCCACATGTAGGTAACTACGTCGTATGGTACACATTTTACTAGTGATGCATTAAAAAAGCATTGAACGAAAAAAATTTTATTAATGCAATTGCCTATAGATAGGTATAAATATTGCACTTTTAGAGTTGGATGGATGGTAGGACCTATAGATGGGATCATAAAATGTTAGTGTTGCGCCCGATCCCTCTTTGTACAAATTTGCAAAATTTTTGAAAAATAAATTCGACCCGATGGGTTTGATATTAAGTCTATTTATAGAAAAAATAACGCTGAATCGACTCCAACACCCCGCACTTTTAGTTTCAAAGATATAAACAGCATCTGAGAGATTTTTGAGTTTTCTTAAAAATGCCAAAAGTAAGAAGACCCCCCTGTACAAATTTTCGAAATTTTTGAAAAATAAATTCGACCCGATGGGTTTGATATTAAGTCTATTTATAGAAAAAATAACGCTGAATCGACTCCAACACCCCGCACTGCTAGTTTCAAAGATATCTATAGGTAATCTTGTCTAAAAAAAGATTAGAAAATTATTTAATATGCCGCCTTTAGCCCGGGCCGAAATTGTGTCCCAGTCCGCTCCTGTCTATATTAGTAGGTACACACATATTGCTATAGTATGATACTCGAAAGAATTTAATGAAATCCTTGAAGTAGGATATGGAACCTTTAATTATTTTATTGTAAATTATAGACGCGTCGACAACTTGGGTCATTAGCGTCTTGATTACATTAAATAACAACACACTTAAAACTAAATTACATCATAAAACATCCATGAGCGGAGGCGGGATTCGAATGGAACCTTTATTGTGAAGATACTAAAACTAAATACTAAAAAATAACCAGATAACACTAACACATTTTTTTCTCGGCGCAGTTTTGCAAATAATGTTAGCAAGGGCGCACGCAGAATTTTGTTCAGGGAGGGAATAGTTATGAGTCAACATGGAAGTCCGGTTATCATACTGCAATTATGTCTTAAACGATAGTCCAAACGTTCTAAGTGCAATTCGGGGAATTTTCAGGCGTCAAAGTTCAATAACGGGAAATAAATGGGATTATTATGAAGTAATTGTTCCATGAATTTTCACACTTTATTCCATTATTCCAGATCCCAGAAGGGGGCAGCTGCGTTCCCCTGCCACCCCTTGCGTACGCCCACAATCCGTATGAATGTTGATACGATAAAAATCTATTTTAAACATTTCTTGACAAAGCTAGGTTAGCGAAACTTGCATCGAGGAAAAATGTGTTATGGCCGGTTTATCGTACATTTTAATCGCGATGTTATTTTGATCACGCTGTTAAATTTTGACAGCTACGTGTTCATTGGTTGCCGCGTTTCGTTACCATAGCAACCCGTCACTTAATCGTGTGATTAAAATAACATCGTGATTAAAATAAATAATAGTTTTATACGGCTGAAATGCAATTGAAAAATTTTTTTTCGTTGGAGACCAGCCAATTATATAATTGTTTCGAAACATATTGGAAAAAATCATTTTACCAACCAGTTGTCACAGTCAGGATTCTAACCTGAAACTTTCCACTTTCTATTGATTCTGAAGCATATAAGGAGAATATTAATTTAGCAATCATGTCACGGTTGAGTATTGTAAGCTCAATCCGCCGCGAAAGTGGAAAGGTTCAGGTTAGAATCCTGACTGTGAGCACTGGTTGGTAAAATGATTTTTTCCAATATGTATCGAAATAATTATATAATTGGCTGCTCTCCAACGAAAAAAAATTTTTCAATCGTGATAAAAATGTATACGATAAACTGGCAATTAATGTTTTGATGTTATACTTTTTAAGTATTCAATCTCGAAAGACTTTATTGATTTAAGTGAAATTTGATACACGCGGTTTGATTCCACTACCGCGCGGATGCGATCGGATTACTTTAAGAGGTATTGTATTTAGGAGTTAAAAAAGATGTAAGAAACAGATGTATCTAAAAAAAATCCTTACTACTTTACTTATATGTAATACTATTTAGTTTTAACAATAGAAACAAGTTTCCTGTCTGTTTTGTTTTTCTGGTTCATTTGTGTCAAATAAACCCGGTACATTGTTGTATTAAAACTTTGTAAGTGTCACTTGCAAGCACAACATTCCATAAAACTCATATGACATTTTAAAAAGTTTCACAGCATCTTTTCTTTCAAAGTACATAATATAAAATACAGTCATCCTACTCCAAGTCAATATTACGTAATTAAAGCTCAATGTCCACTATCGACAAAGCTGTGTAAAGTTGTGTTGTTGGAATCACTAGTGACACCAGTAAACTATACCCAATATTTTGTTTTAAGCAATCGTGCAAAATAATTATTGTTTTGCAGATAAGTTGATGGCTCTACTAGCAGCGTCACGGCTTAAATTTGTTAACAGTGGACGGCAGGCTTAATACACTGAAGACAGAAAAATGAACTTAAAGCTTATTTGATAAATGACGTTAAGTTTGAGTTACCATTGCCACTTAATGTGGGTGCCAGGTCATGAAGGAATCCAGGGCAATGAAAAAGCGGATACCCTTGCTAGACAAGGAGCCTCTGTGAAATTCATTGGACCAGAACCAGTCTGTGGGATTTCTTACAAATGTGTTCAACAAACTGTTAGGAAATGGACCTGCGAGCAACATCTCTCTGAATGGAACCTGGTTTCAGGTAACAAACATGGGAAGAAAATGATCGCAGGCCCATCCCCCAGGCTCACTGAGGACCTAATTAAACTCAGCAGGCCAATACTTAGAAAGGTGATTGGGCTTTTGACCGGTCACGCTTCTCTAAGGAAACACCTACATGTGATGGGGATACGACAGGAATCAACACTATGTAGATTCTGCGATATGGAGGATGAAACAGCCACCCATATCGTGTTCGAATGTGAAGCACTAGCCTACAGAAGGACAACCATCTTTGGATATATAGACGAGGATGGAATTATTCCACAGGATAATCTAGTCCCAAATCTTCTGGAGCTCATAAGAAGATCCAGGCTATTTGAGGGCTAGATCTAGCTAATGGGAAAGCACAAAAATCCTTCTAGGATGTGGTGCAGTTAATGGGCCATTCTAGGACCACCCCTAATTGTTTTTAATCTTTTAATCTCTTTTTACCATTGCCACGGTTTTCTCATTTCTGGATAGTTCTTACGAATCTTGTTGAGTGGCCAAATTCCGAAGAATTCCGTTTGCTGCTTGCAGTACTTGAGTAGGTACTTGAAAATTTTATTTTTGCAAAAGATATTGAGAAGGAAGGTGGGTCTCATAGTATCTGTAAACCCAGGGGCTTCCGATATGTCAATCCGGTCCTGGCTCTGGCGAGAAAACGCCACACTGTAGAAAATGGATGTAAAAATACTTTGACAGTTAAGGTAGAATTCGCTCGATTTTCTAAGTGATTTTATACATTATTATTTATTTTTACACAGAAAACTTCATAAAAACTTGGACTTTTACTGTAAAATTAAACAAATTTGTGATTTTTACATAAAGTAAATTAAAATTACATAATTTGTGTGATATTCCAATAAAGTGTGTAAAAATTACAAAATAAAATGTATAGTTACATATATAAAATGGATGAATACAAAGCAAATTAATGTAAAATTAGTAACCACGCATGCGCAATGTGTTTTTATGGAATCTACGCGATGTGGCGATACCGGTTTGCGAAGCCATTGTCTCTTTGTGTGCATATTGCCAGATTAATCGCTGGCTACAAATGGACCATCGATAATCTATCGGCCTTCTCATTTCTTACAGTGCACCTTCGTTCGCAATCGCCAATTTTCTGCCCTTGTAACACAATGTAGTATTACGGCCTTCTTCTTTGAAGATAAAAATTTAATGAGAACGCTTTACGTTTACTAATTACTTATGGAATTGTGAACGACGCTTTCGGTTAGCACTTAGCAGACGCGAGATTTATTCGCACGTGGCTATCTTCAGCACACGTGAAACAATTGTTACGGTAATGGTCACGTGTTTAGGTTGTTATTTACACAATAAACCGTGTAGGCACCTATATTTTATTTAACCTAATTACACAATATTAATCATAACATGATAACATAATAATTATTATATAATATTCTCTGTTCAAAAATACGTTTTGACTCAACTATAGAGATGTTGCGATACTACCGATATGAAACTGGTATTGACTGATTGCTTGTACAATATAGACGCTCGACAGTTTAGATCATTAGTGTCTATGATACTCGCATCGGTACTTTTGTTTCAATATCAAGTATTTTAGTATTCGATAGGTACTTTAGAGATTTGAGTAAGATATCGAAACATAATTGGAAATTAAAGAAAAAGTAGATATATGTACTTACAAAAAACTTTGGAAACTTTATTAAACAATGGAATTCACAAACTCACAAATTCACAAACTCACAAATGTTGCACGGTTTTATTAAAAGTGCATACTTCAGGGACACGATGCCCGGAAAACCGTTAGCATACCATCTGCGTGCTTCTGCAGAGTATTCGCGCCAGCTTTATTTTTCAATATTCGAAAAATATAGGTACTGTTTTATGAATATCACGGCAGAGCAATCGGTAATAACTGATTATAAAATTATGCATATTATCCAATTTTTATGGTAGTTATATAATCAGTGACAAAGGTTTGTATTTAGTTAGTTAACGAGTGCATACTATTAAATTTAATTCGCCAGTGGCGGGTCAAATTTTTCTAATAAAATTTTTTCATATTTTTTTCCTCGAAAATGAACCTACCGATTTCTTGCATATTTTAGGATAGTGATTATTTAAGCTAATTTGATTTCTAAAATTTTTTCCGCCTCTATTTCTGAATCGCCTGTATACCTACTGTTTTAAAGATCGTATGCTAGATGCATCGCTACGGTCGGGTAAAACAAAGTTTCATTCAAAATCGATATTAACGCGAGTGAAGCCGCTGGCGTGTGTGTTTTTAAAGACCACCAACAGCTAAGGTTATTTGGGCCTAGCACCAATTCATATTTTCAATTCATTATTTTTTTTTTTTTAATAAATTGAAAATCCAATTGACACTTTTACCAGCTCTCGGGATAGAACCCGGGAACTGGGGACTTGTAATAGAGGAGCCATAGCAACGCCATGTAAACAACAGCATTGCTACACGCTCGGCTATTCTCAAGTCCAAGAAGCCGCTGGCAAAAGCTAGTTCTTATATAGACAACAGTAAAAATAAATCATGGAAATGTCCTGACTGATTGATTCATCACGAAATCTCGGGCTTGAGAATAGCCGAGCGTGCAGCAATGCTGTTGTTTACATGGCGTTGCTATGATTCCTCTATTACAAGTCCCCAGTTCCCGGGTTCTAGCCCGAGAGCTGGTAAAAGTGTCAATTGGATTTTCAATTTATTATTAAAAAAAATAATGAATTGAAAATATGAATTGGTGCTAGGCCCAAATAACCTTAGCTGTTGGTGGTCTTTAAAACACACATACAATCACGAAATCTTAGGAACTAAAGTCTACAAACATGAAATTTGGCAGGTAGGTTCATTATAGGACGTAAGCAACCGCTAAGAAAGGATTTTTCGAAATTCAACCCCTACGGGTTTAAAAGGGGGTGTAGAGTTTTTTGACAAAATGTCCATGTCTCACAAATCGTTAAGGTGAGAGGTATTGAATTCAACATACTAACTCTTTGTGTGTTTTAAAGACCACCAACAGCTAAGGTTATTTGGGCCTAGCACCAATTCATATTTTCAATTCATTATTATTTTTTTTAATAATAAATTGAAAATCCAATTGACACTTTTACCAGCTCTCGGGCCAGAACCCGGGACGGGGACTTGTAATAGAGGAACCATAGCAACGCCATGTAAACAACAGCATTGCTAAACGCTCGGCTATTCTCAAGCCCCTCATACTAACTCTTCTTTAAAAATAAGCAAACCTATATATTCGAGCTTTTTTTTTTTAAATTCAAACCCTAAGGGGGGGTGCAACGGCATGTTGAAGTTTGTATGGGAAAGCATAAAAAAATATAAATATACGTGAGCGGAGCCACGGGTAACTGCTAGTAAATAAATAAAACAGGAAAGTGGTATTCCCCGTTCTGATGATGATATACAGTTATTCAGTGTATCGGTGTGCGCTGCGAGGTAGGTCTTGGTTATCTCTCGCTATGTGAAACAGAAGCATTTCGCAACACAAACAAATAAACACGATTCTCCGTTACATTATTGTGAAAATCAATACTTGCGCTGTGCCGGTTCTGATGTGCCCTGAACCAAAGTCCCTTTCACACAGCTAAATAGTTTTTACTATACATAGTTAGGAAGGACAGCGTTTGAGGGAAGATGCGAAATGGGAGTTGTGAAGAGACCCTACAAAAAGTCTTCTAAATCAAATCGTATAAAAGAGCGTTTAAAGGAAGATGCGAAATGGGAGTTGCGAAGAGACCCTACAAAAGTCTTCTAAATCAAATCGTATAAAAGAGCGTTTAAAGGAAGATGCAAAATGGGAGTTGCGATGAGACCCTACAAAAAGTCTTCTAAATCAAATCGTATAAAAGAGCGTTTAAAGGAAGATGCGAAATGGGAGTTGCGAAGAGACCCTACAAAAAGTCTTCTAAATCAAATCGTATAAAAGAGCGTTTAAAGGAAGATGCGAAATGGGAGTTGCGAAGAGACCCTACAAAAAGTCTTCTAAATCAAATCGTATAAAAGAGCGTTTAAAGGAAGATGCGAAATGGGAGTTGCGAAGAGACCCTACAAAAAGTCTTCTAAATCAAATCGTATAAAAGAGCGTTTAAAGGAAGATGCGAAATGGGAGTTGCGAAGAGACCCTACAAAAAGTCTTCTAAATCAAATCGTATAAAAGAGCGTTTAAGGGAAGATGCGAAATGGGAGTTGCGAAGAGACCCTACAAAAAGTCTTCTAAATCAAATTGTATAAAAGACTTTTAGCAGAACAGTTGGATTTATTTCTACTACACTTGATTTAATCATCTCCTGATGATGCCAACATTGTTGGCGAAACGTACGCCGAGAATTTTTTAATGGTTTGGTGTTCTGTGGTTATTGAAGTGAAAACTTCCATAGGCGCGTTAGGCACTCTTTGCCTGGGTACTGAAAAAATGTGAAGCTTTCCTTGTTTACTGTTGATCCACTTACCTATAGTTTTTTTTTGCGTAGTAGAAAAGTAATTTCTGAACATGTTCCATGGGCTTCATACTAGGTTTGCTTATAGCAACACTATACATATATGTAATTCGAAGAGAAACATATAAAATACAGCAGAGTGGAAATGTATCGTTTATGTTGTATAACATTTTTTTCCAGAAGAAGCTCAATTCGATCAAAAAAATTAAGTTTTAATTTATTTTAAAATGTAAAATTCGATAAACTTATCATTAATCAACATCTACGACCTACGCCATTAGAAAAATTAATTTGCCTCCAGCTCAAAGATGATTACAAAAGCATCCAAAAGTAGGCAAAATATAAAATTCGCCAAAAATTAAAATATTTCTAATATCATAAAATGGAAATTAAAAACGCAACAAATAGAACTATTTAAATAGGTGCTGTAATAATTTATTGGAGATTGTTAGCGCTTTTTTATAGAACGTGAAAATACAATACACGTCTTTTTGGCTTTGAGACGGCGTATAGTACCTATTTGTTCAATTGAAGACGTGGGTGTAAAAACCTCACAGCTCCAGTTTTCTAAATTTTTCAGGACGGACAAAAATCATTTTAAAAGTTTTGGAGCTGTCTGGTTTTTTTACCTAACACTGGCCAAACGTTGAACTAAAGGTACGCGCAGTACGTAGCTGGGATTCTAGATGGTAGCGTAGATCATAGCAGGGCTTGCTTAAATTAATGCATTGTTACACAACGAAGCAGTGAGTGTAGCAGGTATAAGCGCTGTTACAAGAGCTGGTAGATTCAAGAATGTATCTCACCATTCTTTCAGCACGCTGACTACTACAATCGACGTGTGACAACTGTCAAATGGCCGTTACAAGTTTCGCAATGGATGTGACTAGTTTAATAAGTGAAATTTTGCCAGTTTTTTATTTAATTTGTTTTGAGTTTTTTCTAAGACGTATTTAAAAGTGTTAGGTTACATACGTAAATATTCAAAAAACCGGTTTGGGTAAAATTTTAATTCTTGGTATAAATGATGAAATTCGCCATGTTTAGATCGTTTTCTATTAATAGGGTGGACATGATAGCTCCTACCCAAATTTGCATTTAAAATATACCACTTTGTAGCAGAAGAACACAAATATTCGTCTTCGCTATCTGACATTTCAAACGCGATTTAAGCTTGTATCAAAGCTTCGTTGTGCAAATCTATAAGCGCTTATAATTTCAGCGACCTGCATCTACCATACATGTAACTATCTAGAATCCCAGCTGCGTACTGCACGTACCTTAATTCGGGTTGAAAACGAGACAGCTCCTGCAGTTGTACGTTTCTTGCACCGTATGAGACACCAGTGCAGCTCCTTTTTTTCTTTTATATTTCTATAGCCATTGCTTGGAGCTGTATGATTCTTGCACCAATCGATAGAGGCTTTTTTTCTTTATACGAATAAATGAAAAAGTGACAATCAGAAAAAAAGTGGAGCTATTTGGTTCTTGCACCCACGTCTTCAATAATTCAATATTTCTTATTCAAGATAACTGGATGAGGTTAATTTTTGTAAAGAAAATTTTAGTTCACCAAATTTCCGTTCGATTTAAACGCGGCCAAATAATTTCATTTTCCCGCTACTGATTTGAACAGTTACATGTATACGAGTGTACGGTAGAATACAGACAGGCGATGTATAGAAGGGAGACCCTCATGCGAGTACGTGATCAGTAAATTCTATGCCGGTGGCGCTATAAGCTGTATTATATGGCACATAAAATAGGTAAAGCATACTGGCTGAACCTTTAACTTTAGAATACTGAGTGTTTTTTTTTTGTTGAAATGTTACCTACTTGAATATTAAACTAGCAGCCTAGGAATTTCAGACACTGACGCGGAATAAATCTGGAAGCAGCTGAACACTTGATTTTTCCAGAGCAAGTTTTCAGAACAGCCACTGAAAAATCACCTGTAGTCTTTCCCACCAACATATATAGTTATCGTAGGAGATAAATCACGCGGAATAAATTTGGAAGCAGCTGAACATTTTTGATTTTCCCAGAGCAAGTGTTCAGAACAGCCACTGAAAAGTCACCGGTAGTCTTTCCCACCAACAGATAGAGAAGAACTAATAATATGGATGCGTTACGTAGCGTATTGTATGAATCATACAATACGCTACGTAACGCATCCATATTATTAGTTCTACTACTCGATACTAGATGGTTCTGTTCTGTAAGTATGAAGTATTTCATCAACTGACAGCATGCGTCGAAAAAAAAGCAATAATACCTATTGTCATTGAGGATACAAATTTTCCAATTAAATTTTCACTCTATGAACCATTTTCAATTTCTTTTGAGCGCGCGTGGGGCCCCTAGTCGATGTAGGGCCCCTAGGCAGTTGCCTACCCTGCCTAATGGTTAATTCGGCCCTGATCATAAGAATTTTAGAGCGTTCTAGAAGATTCCACTTCATTTCAACATTTATAAAAAAAATCCCAACGCTTTAAAAACTTACAATTCAACATTCTATGGTAGTAGAAAGAGGAACATAGGTTTTGTCCATTGAAAAAATGTTTGAGGAATCGATTGGTTGGATCGTCTATGTCTGTCAAAAATCTGCTTCGTTGCGGGGGTAAGATAAGAACGTAAATAGTTACAGACGCTCGACAGCTTAGTGGATGCAGAAATGCATGATCTTTGATCATATACTGTAAATAAGTCTCAATTGGTTTTGTGCCCGCCTGTATATACACGGAGGATGTATATGTACTCGGTGGATTATGCATCAGCATCACGGCGTTCTGTGTGGATGTGTATGGTAGACCAGCCTCCCGTTACCATGGCAACACAGCGAGCCCTTGGCAATGCGAATGCGCTCTCTGCTCCCCGGCTGTTGGGATCGAATCCCGGGCCGGGCGTTAGAGTATAATTGTGCTATATTGAACGAACAGGGGTGTCTTCACGTTTCTGCGTCTGGCTTTAGAGCCGGGGGCAAACGAATTAAATTATAATATACACTTACCATTTTGCAGACAAGAGCGACTAGGATGTTGCGAGTTTTTGACAATTGCGCGTAACTGAAAATAACGGGAAAAATGTTAACATTTATATCTCAAAAATAATTTAAAACAAAATTAACAGTGTTAATTTTGTTTTAAATTATTTTTGTGTTAATTTAACACAAAAAAGTCCATTAAAAATAAAAAATCATCTGCACTGTAAAAAATGGATGTAAAAATACTTTGAAAGTTAAGGTAGAATTCGCTCGATTTTCTAAGTGATTTTACATTATTATTTATTTTTACACAGAAAAGTTCATAAGAACTTGGACTTTTACTGTAAAATTTGAAAAACAAAAAGATTGTTGTAAAAAGAATTGAGAGGCCTTTCGAACTGCGAATCGTTTGACGCCCCTTTCCATTAAAAATTTTTGGGATGCAATTCATCCTGCTCTCAGGGTTGAAGTTATATACGTAAATAATACCAATCGATTTAGATGCCCCCCTTGATTCTAAAATTGACGTGTGCGAGCTTTTTTCGCAAAACTGATGTTAAGTGGCCAAAATTTGCCCGGACTGTTTTCATTGGCCCACTCTGTATATACACTTATACTGTGTAAAAACGCAGTTTTACCAGAGATTCATTTTAACTAGATTTTGGCAGTAATTACATCAACATTTTTAAATCGACCTACGATTTTTTTTATTTAAATATAAACCGTCCTGACCTGGATCAAAGCATATAGCAACATTATTATTACCATCATTAAAACTTTAGAATTTTCCAATATAGTAAAAATAAAATTCCTGGAATTTAATTTCATTCACATAATTAAATTATTTTTTTTTACAGAGATTCGGAATTTAATACAATTGTATGCTGAACAAATAAATCTAACCACAAAATAAATACAATGGCAAATTATAAAAATAATTACTAATGGTCGATCGCATTAGCAGCTTTTATTGGAGTATTAAATTATATGACAACGAGTTAAAACTACCTTAGGCGCGTTAGGCACTCTTTGCCCACACTAACTTTGCTCTTTGCCTGGGTAGTGAAATAAAGTGAACCATTCGCTCTCTTACAACTGTGTCCGGCTAACATACTTATATCAAAAAACGGCAAGCTACACAGTTGCATCGATAGCTAAGTTAGCAGAGTCTTTGCGTTGTATGCATAGGGACCCCGCTTCGAAACCTGATGGCAGCGTAGAATTTTTGACGTATTTTTTTTCTAAATTCTACATGATATTTATTTATATATTTTTTAATTTTTGTTATATTCTTTCTTTGACAACAATTATAATTTTTTTGAAACCAAGGTAGAATTAATTAATACAATTACAGTATTTTAGTAATAAATTATTTTTAATTCATAAATGCGCTATAATAGATGACATCAAAAATTAGAAAAACTGAAGTTTTCACATCTGTCGTGTGGTCATAAGCACACACCCATTTTTTTCTGTAAGTAGATATACTTAGTCAGTTTGAAAAAACCTGAGAGATTTTTATTTCGAGATTTTTTAAGGTATAATACTTCTTTAGAAAAATGCGATTAAAAAATTCACAGATTTCGCAATCCTTGCAACCATCGAGGACATTGGAAATGATAACAGCATATATGAAACATAATTAACTGTTTATTATACACACAATATTTATCAATCCACTGTTTAGTTTTGTCAGGAATAACCCTATTATTCTTCTGTTATATACGCGTTCACTTTTGCTTGATTACTTAACTTTTAAATGGATTTTTCTACAGTATTTATTAACATTTGCTCAAAAATAACACCGCAGATCGTCGCAAATACCTGTCAATTAACTAGACATTAGATAAAACACATTCGAAAAAATTGCACTTGTTCAATTTTTGCATGATTGCTCCTCACTTGATCGCGACACCGTTGTCTTTTGGCCTTGAACGAAAACTCGTAACTCTGCCCCCATATACGAACATAAACATTTCCAATGTTAAAAAAATTCAATTTCGCTTTCGATCTCGCTCAAGCAAACTTGTGTATCAAATTGATTTAGAAGTTATGGCTGTTTAAACTTTCCTAAAAATTACAAAAGAAAAAATCATTGCCGCACCACTTCCGTGACATTTCACTGAGGTACTCTCACAGAAATTTTCGGGGACGACAGTAAAGATGCAGATTACACATCAATAAACCATCAGAATCGACTGTAAATTTTGACCTTGAGAATAGCCGACTGCCACTGTTTATAAATCTCCTGCAGTTCCCAGGTTCTAATCCGAGGACTGGTAAAAGTATAAATTGAATTTTCAATTTATTATTAAAAAACAAATTGAAAATATGAATTGGTACTAGGTTCAAATAGCCCTGGCTGTCGGTGACCTTAAAAAATAACGTGACGTGACGTCCCACATGACCTCGACATTCGTAACCGAACGAAAAAAAAACGAGTCCAAAAAGTTTCACTTACAAAGGACTAGGTATACTTAAATTCTAAAGTACAGCTCGACACAATTCCTTCTTATCGTTACGTCACTGTTTCAAATACGCCAGCATTTTATGAGGCATTCGTTTTGTTCTTCTTCTTCTGCGTGCCTCACAAAGCAAACATTATTTTCCTCCGTAGATGAAGCATCGTATACAAGCATAAATAAGTAAAGAATACTAGACCGAGAGCTAGTGACATTTTTTTGGTGTTATTTACTGAAGGCCTTATTTTTGTGAAGATGTTGAGGGAGGCATATTAAAGTGCCCTGTATAAGGGATTTTGCTAGACAGCGGTATGGGAGGGATGCAGACCGCCCTCAACACGTAACAAAAAAAATGGTCACAATTATTATTGCTTTAAGGCTGAAATTGTTTGTATAGCTTGTAGGTGACCCAATAATGCCATTACAATATTTGCAGATCGATTGGTCAGTATTAAAGGGGTGGCAGATCACCCTAAACGTGTTATGTACCCGACGAAATTTATATTATTAGTTCAAGGTTTAAATTTTAATATGTTGTTACGGCGACTGTTTTAAGCATATATTTCAATTTGCAGGCGAAAATGTCGGTATTAACCCCCTTGCAGAACGATATAAATACATATTTGAGCAAGTTTCCCTCTAAGAGAGAGGGTTAATACCGCCATTTTCATCTGCAAATTGAAATACATGCTTAAAACAGTCGCCGTAACAACATATTAAAATTTAAACCTTGAACTAATAATATAAATTTCGTCAGGTACATGACACATTTAGGGTGATCTGTCACCTCTTTAATACTGACCAATCGATCTGCAAATATTATAATGGCATTATTGGGTCACCGACAAGCTATACAAACAATTTCAGCCTTGAAGCAATAATAATTGTGACCATTTTTTTTGTTACATGTTGGGGGCGGTCTACATCCCTCTCATACCGCTGTCTAGCAAAATCCCTTACACAGGGCACTTTAATATGCCTCCCTCAACATCTTCAGAAAAATAAGGCCTTGAATAAATAACACCAAAAAAATGTCACTAGCTCTCGGCCTATAAGACTGTCACATTTAGAATGTTTGCACAGAGAATCATAATTAGATGCGTGTCACTTGATGTGATGTTAATATTTATAAATAAATAATTAGAATTGTTGCGAATTAGAACGCGAAGATCTGAGAGAGTTGTCACGGGCCGTCATTAAATGAATGAAAACAAAACAATACACTATCCAGCTGTTTGGATGAAATGATACCTATAGTTAATGATGATTCTTATATAGATTGTTTCTCTTACTATGTAGTCTGTCTTAGCAATTCATTGGATATCTTATAGATATTGTAAATTACAGACGCTCGACTAGTCTGCTAACGAGAAACAATAACAACTCCCGCGCGAACTTCAGCTTTCGACATCTTGGCACACTACACGCTACGATTTTATTAGTCAGTATCGATTACACACAACAATTTCACTCGCCAGAGAGTAAAACGCCCAGCTAGTAGCGAGTAAAGTAGGCCTGTCGTCAAATTTAGTCGCGAGCGATTTACATGCGGCGACTGGGTTAGACAGCCTATTACATTGAGCGAGTTTGGTAGCAGCGAGTAAATTCGCGAGCGAGTAACTATAGTACACTAACTCAGTGTAATCGACCCTTTACTGAGTAGTTAACCTTTTCACTGCGCATTTATTTTACGAGAGTGCATGCTGTGTGCGCAATTTTTTCGGCCGTTCCGTATAGATGCGTCTGGAGCAGTCCACTGTTGTTATCAGTGGGGTAAAATAATGAAGCTAAATCCCGTCAAATCATATCAAATTGTTTTTTTGCCTTTTTTGTTTAAAACATATATTTTTATCAAAAACAGAACAATCAGTGCATGTATACACGTGTAAAACACGTGTACGTACACATTGACTTAAAAAAAAAACCACAACAAAGTTCAGAATTGGTGTTCTAACAGGCGTTGGGCGTATATATACGGCGGTAGCAGTTTATCGCTGTAAGTATTTTTTCCAGCCCGAACGTAAATATACGGCTGGAGCAGTAACCCAGGTAATCGTATATATACGTTTGGAGCAGTCAAAGGGTTAAGTTAGCATTTCATAAACGGACAGACAGCTCGACGGACAACAAAGTGATCCTTTAAGGATTCCGTTTTTCCATTCTGAGGTACAGAACCCTATAAATCTCCCTTTGGCGAGGTTCGACGTTCCAGGCATCGTAGAGACATGTCAGATCCCAATAGGAATCAAGCGATGATGTGTACATAACCTCAATTTTACGGTTAAAATCCATTTAAAACATAAACAGACAACATGAAAAAAACACATACAATGTGTAGTATTATACGATGAGTAGTTGTATATATAGTGTGTACGTATTTTTAGAACAACGCGCCCTACGTCATCGGGCAATCATCCAGTGTGAGGCGTCCAACGCCGCTTTTAGTTTGTTTTGTTTTATTGATGATGATATGCACACACACTAACATACTATATACATCATACATATATCTATTTACTCATCAAAGCCTACTCGCTCTTTCTATTAAGCACATGAAACCAACACGTGTTTGCGAAATGTTATATCGATTCCCAGAAATGTAAAGCTTCGCGGAAATGCTTTTGATTTCAATAACAATTAGATATATGATTCCTCAATTGATTGATTGGTTTAATTCGAAATGGAAATCTACAGCTTTTGATTGAATTCACAGTTGGTGCATTCGTGGGGCGCATCGTAACTCCAGTTTAGGATGATCTCGTATTATAATCCTAGACCGAAACTCTATAAGAGTTCTGCCGGTTTTGTAAGGAACCCTAAAAAGGAATCATCTTGGGCCCATTTTAAGTATAACAGTTCATTTATCGTAAGATGTTTCCCAGAAACGATACATGGTGTTAAAATTCTGAATGCTTTAATTTCGCAAATTATGCCAAGCACACTTTCAATTCTCAATAATTTGTCAAAATTTCGAGCGAATTGCATAATTAATTTACGTGATGAGTGTTGGAACGACTTTATGTAAACACAATTTAGACTGCCAGTAGAATAGATTTTTTATTATCTGCTTTTGTTTACTCATTCGAAAAAAAATACCGTAGCTCATTAAAATAAGGCTAACGGTCCCGAAGTGGAAAAACACTGACAGAAAAGAAGCAGCCAGAAAATGGAATCGTCTCATTTTATTTTTCAAAATATCAGTTATTCATCGAACCAATTTAATTACCGTTTACTTAAAGAAATATATCTTTTAGAAATTCACAAAACCGTTTTAAATTTTCCAGAAGCAGAAAAACAATAACAAAAATTCGACTGATGACCAGTCCTATACTTCCCACCTAGTAAATATTTGCAAAAAATAAACACTCTTTTTTTTATTCTTTGACTAGGCCCAAATAACCTTAGCTGTTGGTGGTCTTTAAAACACAATTTAATTTTTATTCTTTGAAAAAAGCATGGCCCTCTTTTTTGTTTGGTGATCTATTGATGGCTAGCTTAATATAGCAAAAATCATGGTTACCTTGATTTACGTACAATTTTTATTTTTTTTAGTAAAATATTTTTTTTCTCGAAAACTATACATTTTAGAGAAAAAAAATATTTACATTTTTTTCATATTATAACATCTAGAATTCATTTATATTTTTTTTTACCTATGTTAATACGTGACATTGAGGACGTTTTTTTGAATATCTCAGGATCCACTGAACCGATTTGACTCAAAATCTAATCAGATCTAAGTTAAAGGCTGATAAACACAATAGAACAATCGGCATGCCCGTATGTTGTTCCGTTCTTAAGATATCGAAGGCGAAAAATTGACCACACACACACACATACACACATACACACACACACACACACATACAGACATCAGTCAGAAAATGATCTTAAACGATTGCTAGGGTCTCAAAACGTGAAAATCTGTTAAAATCTCGAAATATTGTTTTCGGACTGAATCCATTACTTCCCTACCATAGTAGAGGTGGGAAGTAAAAATAAATTTTCACAGACACTTGCGTTGCTTCATGGAAATATTCCAATTCCTGGAAGACTACCAGATACATATTGACGACATTTTATGGTTCAATATGAACATAATTGCTATAAGAAACATTGAAAGTTTCTCGATCTACAATTTTGGCTGTCTTTCCATCGCACCGAAAGTGGATTTTAGACGAGGCGAGATTAACCCACGGCGAGATCGAGACTAAATTGTCGAGATTTTGCCGAAACCAGAAATTAGCTCCAGAAATATCGACTAATTTGTGCAATATTAAAAGAAAGTATGAATATAGCTTCCATTCTTTATAAAATAATTTAAAGAGCTTTGTTATTTATTGAAGATTGTAGACGCTTGACAACTAAGGTCATACATCTAATTAAATTAAACGACATCACAAAACATCCAGTAGCGGAAGTGAGATTCGAATCCATGACAGTTTGATCTAAACGCCAGAAGGAGGAGTTTTCACTATCGAGAAACTATCGAGAAAATTAAAGAGCGAGAACGACTATTATTGTAGATTATAGACGCTCGACAGCAGAAGTCATAAGCGGGGATGGTTATTACTCGTCGTAACGGCAACAAAAGTGATGATTATCAACATGCAGGTAGAGTGCCCGCGGTGAGAGATGAAGCCAGGCACGTCATCAATAATATGCTAGTGAACGCCTGCTTGCCCGCAGACAGTGCCGTGTACACAAAACTGCACATTGGGTTTTATGACGTTAGGTACAATTTTGGCAAACTGCTATTGGATCTCCAAAACAGCCAATAGCAAGCTAGAAGGCGGGCGCAATGCATTCACGTTACTATGACGCGGTGGCTTCATCTTTCGCCGCGCGAGGTCTAGTATATTACGTTCAAAAACCCGCTATGACTATTAATAGTACTACCTCAATATTTAATAACTTATTTTATTATTAAATTGTATATTTTGCCGTCTTCTCATTAATCTAAATATTTCACGTGCAAATTGAAGTATCAACATACAAGTAATGTGTATTCAGAAACCAGCCACGACCAGTGCATTTAAATTGTGTCATATTTGAACTACGAACAAAGCAATTGAATGAGTTAATGGCCAATATTTAAGTGCACTTAAAGCCAATCATGCTACGATTAAAATAAATTGAGATGATTTATTCTAGTGGGATCAACCGAATGACGTCAAACCAGTGTCAATTTTCATGCATACAGTATTTATTTACTTCTATGCATAAAATGTATCTACCATGTTTTTTAAAGAGCTACATGCATCGAAAGCCGGCCTTCCTAACGTGATATGGTAATATTTAAATTTATATATTATTTGACGTCAGAAAGCAATGTGTCAATCAAAAACAATAGTTAACCAATTTTATTTTTAATGATTCAACTGATTAATTGAAAACTCTTTATTGTTTTAAGTCTTTCGCCGCCCATCTTACGGAATCTTGTATCTCTTTTAAGAAACATAAATTGATCTAAACGTCCAGATCTGAGATCTTCTATGGTAACCTTTTTATGACATTGGGGTTCTTTTTACGTTAGCGTATTCAGTTAGGCAAATTATGTAATCTATCTCTAGACGGGTTTTAGATAGTGTGTCACTGATTCCTTTTCAATTTCTCCATCAGACCTTTTAGGTTAACCTACGTCTAGGCCTTCTTCTCTTAACTTTCTTTCATTAGAATAATTTATTTACAGAAAAATTTTTAACGGTTTGTCACCGTTTCCCAATTCTCAAATTCTTTTTAATTTCTTCATTCTTCCTTCTCCATATTTCTTGCTTGTAGTGGCTTCCTCAACATCCTTACGTCAATACGTCTAGGCCTTCCACCCTTCCTTTTGTCTACTGGTGCTTTCTGGGTCATTTTTCGTCACTCATTCTTCCTACCACTGCAGTATTTTTTTCACTGCTTTCAAAATCGCCTACCCTACATTTGTACGTTAGCGTACTTCATGGTTGGGAATATGTTGGAGACGAATCCACAGCTCTTTCTCCAGTAATCCATCTCTGCTTTTTATAGTATTAATGAATACCTGTGATCCAGAGACTTTGACGCTTTTAATACTGTACATGCAGTCTTTTAAATAAATTGTTATTATTATTGATGTGAAGAACTGTTTAATTAAAAACAGAAAAGTGGTGATCCTGATGATAATGAAAGAAGACAGCTTTGAATTAAGTATTTGCTTATTATTTTTGGATCCTTAAGTCATTTCAAAGCTGTCTTCTTTCGTTATTATTATTATTATAGTTGACACATTTTCTTTTCACCATTTTCCAATGTTTCGAAGCCGGGAATTATACATATGCGACGGCATATCCCTCTTCTTTCTAAAACACACTTTTGATCAAGGTTACCAGTTACTTTGTTGGCCATTTTATGATGGCGAGTTTCCTTCAAACACAAAAACATCAATGGCAACTGATTACTCAAACGAACTAACCTCAAAATGTGTATAAATCCTTAAAGAGTACTCAAGTTTGACCACCGGATAACATACTGTTATCTATATGCTTATGAATGATAGTATTCTAATGACAATTGTATCATCAACTAAAATAATCTAAGTTGAGAACAATTGTAATTCATTAACAGTAGTCAGCATTGTTTTTCAATGGCCGTATTCTTCTTTTGAAACAATGCAACTAACCTTTATTTGTCCAAAGCTAATGTAGTAAAACGTAGCTACATTTTCAAGTAATTTATTCAGCGAGGATAATTATTGTAACTTTGTATATGGAATTTTAATTACAATATAAGATAACATACTTGTAAAGCGTTACTAAACAAACAATAGTCAATTTATACGCCATCTTTGTTAAACCGGATGAGAAAAACGTAATAAGAAATTGATTGAACTATTCTACGTTTGTTTTTCTTGCCTTTTAACTACCGAATACACCATGATATTTTTAAACTGGTTTCTGTTTGTTTGGAGCTGTTCAACCAATGACTTTGTTCTTATAACTTTTCGGATCAAGTATTTTCCATTTTATACAATGGAAGCAAGTGGGCTCCAACATCCTGTAAAGGATATGGAACATCATGAGGATGCTGATTTTCCACCACCACAACTAATTTTTTCAACTTTTTTTATGACCTTTTTTCTTTCTCAATAATGCTGAGACGAGATTTTCAAAAATCTTGTTTTGTGTCATCTCATGCGAAGTCCAAGGTTGTTGTCAGATTTGTCTAAAAAAACCGGGCACCGTGTATGTCAGTGCGTGCAAAAAAAGATCGTTTGATTTTACTTAAACTTTAAAGATATTTAACAAAGTAACAAAATAAGTCTCGTAAATTACTTGTCCTTTTTGGAACAGAAAAAGTAATCATCTTCTATCCATAAATCTTTAGCATATAATTGAAAAAATTAAACAAAAATTGTTCGTTAATTTTATTACGAAATCAAAAAACCAGACACTTCGTAGTTCGGATTTCTTTTTATTTTTCATTAGAAAAGCTGACAGTACGGATGAAAATCGGACACCTGGCAATCTTGGCGATGTCAAAGATTTTTTAGTGTTTATATTTATTTTGTAACATATGTTGAATGATTTTGACTGTTATTCAGTGTCATAAAATGAAAAGTTTCTCCGTATTAGCATGTCAATAATAACATTATTCATCCACATTCCAAGAAGTATGAATAAAAATCGAAACCATAAATAAACTGAAGGCGATCGCGTATAGTCGCCTACAAACAATTGAATCGACAAGTCCAATGATCTCATTTTATAAGCAAATTTCATTATGCTAATTAATAATATGCATGTGTTTAGACATACGAAAAAACCTCTCATGTCGCCTACAAAAATCTTCATCTAGAAAGCATGTTTGTCAGATACGCAATTCTGCATCTGAAGTGCAAGTGTTAAGAGGTGGGTTGCCGTACAGTGTACCACTGTACAACACCATAAATGACGGAACGCCGGCCGGAAAACAGTGAATCTGATCAGTGATACATAATTTTACACCTGTAAGTTGCAAAGCAAGCTTGTCAGTAAGGTAAAGATGTTAGACAAAATAGAGTTACAGAAATTTCTCTGGTGGCATAAAATGAAAGTATAGTAAGATGTGAATTAGGCCACGTCTGTATGACAAATAATGGGGATTTGAAATTTGATGCCGCGACCGCAGAAAATGAAAGTGTATGGCAAAATGGGATCATTGGATTAAATCAAATCATAGGGGTTTGGCATTTGACGCTGTGGCATCTGGTACAGAAAATGGGAGTATAGGAAAATGTGATAATTGGATTATAACACACTCCCACGTCAAATCATAGGGATTTGATATTTGACGCTATGGCAGCTGATGAGCAACTGGTGGCAAAAAATGAAAGTATAGCAAAATGCGGTAATTGGTTTTGACCACACCTCTATGGTAAATCATAGGGATCTGACATGTGACGCTATGGTATCTGCAGTGGCAGAAAATAAAAACATAGCAAAATTTGGACGCCACGCCTCCATGTCAAATCCTAATAATAACGCGACGTAAGATTAGCGCCGGCCTTTGCCATCCGGGCGCCCCGAGCGAGATATTCTTCAGCGTCCTAAGTCCTTTATTTCTTATAATTAACTATCATTTTGCCCGCGATCGCTATTCAAGACGCTGCGCTGACGCCCCCTTGGGGCTCTGGCGCCCGGGACGACCGCCCGGATTCCCCCCCTCTAAATCCGGCAGTGCGTAAAGGCCGGGTCACACGGCTCGTGGCTCGTCTTGGCGCGGCTCGTTGTTCTAGATGTCTCGTTAAGGTAGGGTCAATATTGTGATATTATCATATTATTATACATATTGTTACGGATCACCCTGTATATAAACGGCAGGCAAGAGTTCTGAGAAACGGGGTCTGCTTACTGTAACAGCTAGTACCTGCGCGAAAGTTCTAGAGAACGTACTAGGCTTAGGCCACGCAGCATATATAAACAGCCAGTGCGAGTGGGTGAATTAATCAGTCAACGGTGACTCACGCAGTCAAGTCTACGGTGGATCAGTGATATAAATAGTGTCGTGATATAAATAAATAAATTGATAAAATAAATACTAGTGTAGTGGTAATAACTACGAGTTATTGTATATAGTCAAGTGCTATTTATTGTTTTGTTTTACTTTGTCTAAGAATTACTGTTTAGTTATTATTTACTTGTGTTGATTGTTAGAACTGACTTTTCGTTGTTGCATTCATTATTATTGTGTTTTTAATTATTGTAAATAAATATTTATTACGCCAACCCAGAAAACAGTTTTGTAACAATATTATGAGCCATCATAAAACCTTTTGACTCGTGTTTATTTACCGCCTTCGATGCGATCCACCGAGTTCCGAATCACGAGCTACGCCGCCTACGCGCCACTGTGAGCGAGCCATGTCACACGACGCGTGCTCGTGGTGGCTCGACGAGCTGGCAAGCGCCGTGTGATCCGACCTTAAGACGTTTTGTTTCGTGACCACAGATAATACACCTTCATAATACGAGCGCAATTGGCAGTGTAGTTCGCAACTTCGCATTCTCACACCTTTGGATTATGCAAATCAAATTATATTTTATATTGCGCACAGTGCATTATATCACACAATATGTGGCAACACACAGACATAAAGTAAGCTGCTTCACACACCCTGATAACAATAGTATATCATCATTGTCGTCATGCACACATACACACACGTTCAATTGTTTTACGTTTCCACGTCACGTGACCGATGTACCACAACAATTGTTTCAGTGTGACTTCCGGTCTCGTAGTTTGACGTCACTCCAAGTAGCATGACTTTCATTGTCTCAGCAGAAGAAGTAACAGCAACGTTAAGATCTACGCCCGTAAGACATAATCGCGTACGGAAAACTTTTTAAGGCCGGGTCACACGGCGCGTGGCTCGTTTTGGAGCGACTCGTGGACCGTGGTTCTAGATAGATCGTGGAGAGTCAATATTGTGATATTATTATATTATGAGCCATCATAAAACCCTTTGAGTCGTGTTCGTTTACCGCCTTCGATGCGATCCGTTGATATGTAAATGCTGTCGATCACACGCTCTTCCTTCTACCATACGAGTGTCGCAAACATTTCTCAAAAATTAGGTAAAACTTTCTCGGGGTCCGAATCGTACCGAGTTTACGGTATTCAGATATAAATAATTACGACACAAACCAAGGATTTTTTTGTGTCGCTGCGTCAACGAAATAAGTAATAAAAACGCGGGGCGCATTTGATATATTTCTGTTGGTGGTCTTGGAAACACATTTTTCTAGACAAGCCGTTCTTATTTAATAATTATACAGTCGTTATACAGATTTTTTTGCGCCCCACGTTTTTATTACTTATTCCACTGACGCAGCGACACAAAGTGCCCCTTGGTTTGTGTCCTAATTATTTTCTGGTTTTTGGTACAGCTGATTTAAAATTAAACCGTTAAACTTAAAAGTTTTTTTACCTATTTTTATTTCTAGTTTTTAGTTTGATTTCTGGCCCGTATCATTATGCAAACTCCTCATCCTTTCAACTGTCCACCTCCTGATTCCATCATCAGACCCTCGTTACCAAGTTGAAATTATCATAATATTGTATTGTCACGGAAACTCAATATGTGTGCAAAGTTTCATAAGAATCGGTTAAGTAGAAGTAGTTGAAAAAGCTGTCGCAAAATTTGAAACAAAGATAGTAACAAACAAACAAATATACGGGGTCAAGTTAAATAAAACAGTTTAAAAAATGGATGTTTCTGAATGAATTTCGTTTGAGTCGTTTTTTGCGGGGTTCGTGCGACAGAAATGCTCGACAGGGCTATCTGTTTTCATTGCCGATATAAATGGAAATTCGATTAATACTCTTCTTTTATAGAAAATTTGTCATAAGTCGTTTTGCCTTGCAACCAAAGATAATATAATACTACTATTATTACAATAGATTATTGTCAATGTTGTCGGCTCCTGAGTACCTGTCGTTGGTCCCGTTCTCAGAATAAGCGTGTCTTCACCATCGTGCCAACCGTCTTATGGTAAATTTCTGAAGAAATGTTATCTTAATTTACGAAGTAATGTATTGGGAAAAGTGGAGTGCAATTAAAAACACCAAAAATCATTTATTCAGCAACGTTTCGTTATTGATAATAACTTCTTCAGGCTTCTAAATATCTTCCAGTATGAAATCAAACTAACAATTAGTAACATTCTCGAATGGTTTTATGGTTATCAATATATACGAAACAGTTACTGAGGACAGTATGGCTCAGTTGGTAGCGTCGCGGCCTCTAAATCAGACTGTCGTGGGTTCGAATCCCACCGCTGCTCATGGATGTTTTGTGATGTAATTTAGTTTTTAAGTGATATATTATAATATTTGTTGTATTTAAGACGCTAATGACCTAAGTTGTCGACACAATAAATAAAAATAAGAAACTGTTACTACCTAATTGTTTCACACTGGAAGATATTTAGAAGCCTGAAGAAGTTATTATCAATAACGAAACTTCGCTGAATAAATGATTTTTGGTGTTTGGATTGCACTTCACTTTTCCCAATACATTACTTTGTAAATTCAGATAAAATTTCTTCAGAACACGTCTTAATATTCTGAGAACTGCACTAATGACAGCTACTCAGGAACCGACAATCAACATTAACAATCTATTGTAATAATAGTAGTATTAATATAAATATCTTCAGTTGTAAAATATATTTGTAAATATTTTCTCGACTTTTCGCTGCACTTTACAAATAATTTAATAATACACCTCGTGTGAAGTTTTATTTAAATAACAATAATTATCGAAAAATGTCTATTAAAGTATCTATAATTCATCGACTCTATCAGTACATTTCCATCTACCCTCTGCACAGCTGTATTAATAATTGCAAAGTAAATCTATAAAATATTTATATTTTACATAAAAAGTTAACATGCTGGTTTTTCCGAACTCAATAATTATTACCGTTGCCAACAAACGTTTATAATATCAACCATGCAAAAATGAGCGGTGAGAATTTAATAATTCATTGAATCATATAAATAAATATAATATTCTATACCTAATCTATAGGTAGAGTCGCGGACTTAATAAAGTTTAATTGATACATTACTATCAAAAGCCAAATTACAATATGCAAAAATTAAAAAAACGGGTAACTAGATGATACAGGTGTAAACTTTTTTAAGTCCGCGACTGTATACATTAAAATTCTTTATTCAACACATGCACGCTCTTATAGTGTTTTTTAGTGCCTGTAATGCGGATCTTAAATGGTCGTTTATTGATTGGTGACGTCATGAAAAATTTGCCCTTAATTTTTATCCTTCAAAAATAGGAAAAAAATGTTTTTGTAATTTTTGACTCAAACTAAAAAGATTAAAATACTTTAGTGTCTTATTTTTTATAAAAGTTTTGTACATTGTACAAGAATTTAAAATAATTGTTTTTTATAGTGTACCACAGTCCACAACAATGAACACAACCAGCTGAATTATTTTTTATTTGTTGCGAAAAAGAAAAATATAGTTTGACTAACATTCCAGAAAAAATTGGACAAAAAAGCTGTACAACTATTCCAAATTTCAAGTCAACAACGTACTATGTAGTTCCTCAGAAAATCGGCTGATAGACAGACAGACAACAACGAAGTCCACCACAGTTCACAAGGGTTCCGTTTTTCATCTTATTGACATCTATGTATTTTGCTGTCACTAAGCTGATCAGTTATAACATCAACCAGTAATCTTGCCAAAATTAATTTAAATATTCTGGCCACTAATCAAAAATAGTCGAATCCGCATTGATAAAAATTTATTTAAACTATTGGCATCCGTCAAATGAGCATATGACATCTGGTGGCACAAAGTTGTACTCAAAACGAGGGAAAATTTTACATGCTAACAGTGCAAATTTATCGTGAAATTGTTTATTACAAATATAAAACAAGTAAAATAAACAAAAAGTTTATCGAAAACGGAATTCGCGACGTTTTCTAATATCATGGCATATAAAAACTGTCAGTTATTGCCTTGTAAAACTTACTTTACAGCGAATTATTTTCTAATGAAATGTAGAAAAACTGTATTTATGAATTATCATACTGTACTACAATAGTAAAATCATTTGATGATTGACAAATGTATAGGACTAACTTTGTATACAAATATTTTGAGGTTAGTAGCTTACCTATACTTATTACAATACAACATATTATGTTGCAGTTATGTGTTTACATTATTCACCTAACCCTGCCTTAAAGAAGCATTGAACGGATGATTAATTTCGTGGAGATTTTCTTTTAATTTTGATATTTTTAAGCAATATGCCGTAAAGATTACTATTTTTGACAGCTCAGTTATCTTGTTTTTTTTCACACATTTGATAATATGTCCGGCTTTGAGAATCCGTTCTCCTTCAAAGAAATTCCTTTGTTTAGGATTCGTACCGGCCCAATTGCAAATTGCACTTATATTTATTATTTCTTATCACTTTGAAAAACACAAAATTACACGCAAAAGTATACCCCGTATATAAAATTTCCGCCCCTTTGCGCCATGTTTTTTAAGCTCCACCCATTTGACGGATCCCAATGATAATACACATTTTAGAATATTGATTTGTTGTTTATTTGCTTTGACAAAAATTCAGTTCCTTATAGGAAAAAATCGATTAAGAAATAAAAATGAAACCAACGAAGGTCATATTAGCGTCTAATTACACCAAAATGGTTAATAGCCAAGAGAGATCGTTATTGCTTGTTCTGCAAGAAAAAGAGGGCAAAAATATGGTTGCGCATGTATAACGTGTTCTGTCACCTAGCCAGCAGCGTAGTCAGTTAACAAACGATATAAATGAATTGTAAATTATAGACGCTCGACAACAAACGATATAGACAGAAATATTGCCTAGTTACCGGATCATCTGTGAACACGGTATGCGCGCGCATCTATAGGTAAAAAAGATACGTGGAATTAAATTTAACGAATCTAAATACGAATCACAAATAAAATCAAAAAGTTTTCAACACGGGTAATTCCAGGAGATTTTGATAAAACTTCAAATTTGGTTTCTGCAATAACATTAACATTTTCGTCTTTTATTACATTCTGCCAACACAAACAACTAAAAATATTTTGTTTGTAGCTTTTATCAGTTGCACACAGCGTTGCCAGACACTTTTCTCTCTTGGGTACGCGCAGTAACCTAAAATAGTACGCCAATCCTTCCTAGAGTACGCAGTACGCACATATGAACATTTTTTTTATAAAAAAATAGAACCTGCTTAAAAAATGCCACTAAAAAGAGAAAAATAATAACATTTTGGCGCCGACCTCAAAATATGATTATTTTTCTCTTTTTAGTAGCTTCTTTTGAAGAAGGTTCTATTTTGTTATAATTTTTTTAAATTTTTTATTTTTTGATGGCTTTGCAAAACATAGTTTGTACGTTAATAACCGACTTCTTTCTAGTTTCTTAATATTTGATTACTAAACTAAAAAAATAAACTACTGAACCGATTTCAGTAAACATTTATATGAGACCACCCTGAAGGAATGCCCTATTAAATAAAACAAGAATTATCAAAATCGGTTAACAAATTTGTTAACATAATATATAAAATGATTGCTAAAACTAAAAAAATCACATATTATGTACAAAAGAAAAAGTTATGTACACTAGGGTGGGTCAAAAAAATCAATTTTTTTTTTTACAAGTGACACGGAAAAATGGGTTGCTAGACACCTTAAAAAAATTCTCACCAAATATGAGCTCTTAATTTTAATAGGAAGATCCTCCGCATCACAGTTTTTTATTTTTTTCTCAGTCCAATAGAAAAAAATTCATACCTCATCATTAATTGATTGTACAGAAAAATGTTTTAAAAGAATTTTGTAGGAAATTTAATGCTCTACAAAAAAGGTATCTTATATTTTTTCCGCAAACCTCACCATTTGAAAGATATTGAAGATTTAAGTTTGATTATTTTAAGACAAATTTCATTTTTGTTTATGAATTTTATAACTCGACAATAAATGACTATTATAAATCTTCAATACCTTTCAAATGGTGAGGTTTGCGGAAAAAATATAAGATACCTTTTTTGTAGAGCATTAAATTTCCTACAAAATTCTCTTAAAACATTTTTCTGTACAATCAATTAATGATGAGGCATGAATTTTTTTCTATTGGACTGAGAAAAAAATAAAAAACTGTGATGCGGAGGATCTTCCTATTAAAATTAAGAGCTCATATTTGGTGAGAATTTTTTAAGGTGTCTAGCAACCTATTTTTCCATGTCGCTTGTAAAAAAAATAATTGATTTTTTTGACCCACCCTAATGCACACTTATTTGTATGATAAACGAAGAGAGAAATATATTTTGGGGTTACCATTGCAATTCGTCTTGAAGCGAATATAATAAAATGTAGTGGCCACTGAGCAGTCGTATTTATTAAATTTATAGAATTTACCGAAATGTAAAAGATGTAAAATGTTAATTTTCGGAGAGTGGGTTCGAACGCAATTTCAAGTATTAAAACTTAAAATAGTACGCAAAACGCAAAGAGAGTACGCGAGTACGCAAAGAGGCCGGATAGTACGCAAAGCGTACTATTCGTACTCTACTGGCAACGCTGGTTGCACAACACAACTGACGCGCCACAATATGGCCGCTTTGAATTGGCAATAGAACAATGAACTGGCATGTTATATTTATGTACGAACACAAAACAAAAGTATAATAATATTGCCTATACATAATGCATTATTAAATGTATAATATCGAAAAGAATATCACTTTTCATTGAACTATTGTTACATCATTTTGATATAACTTTGAAGATATATTGCGATTATTGATTACTAAAAATAGAACCGGTATTGATTAACTGATAACAGAACGATATCTTAATTCCTATCGTTATCCGTTCCACACCTAAAGTGCTCTGAATAATTTTAGTGTTTCCCACTCGTTGCATTTGCGCACCGATTGTATTTTTATCTACCATGTTACGATAAGAAATAATATCCTATGCACTGAGTGCAGTTAAAACAACACTGAGTGAAATACTTCCAGTTGGATTTGTATATTATATTTAGATGGGGACGGAGTAATTCCGCAGGAAAATCTAGTCGCCAATCTTCTGGAGCTCACGAGAAAATACAGATCATTGGAAGACTAGATCCAGGATAGCACAATAAATCTTGTATTTCGCATGAAATTGATTTGTAACTTTTCGAAAAGGGGAGATTATGTTAGATAAAATGAAGCAATTTTTAGATTGATTCGAGTTCATAAGAAGTCCCAAAATTTTAATTGAAAATCGCGAATAGCAGTAGGTACGTACGTCCGAGCTCTAGAGGTCGCAATTCTTGACGAATAACTTGGTTATTTGAATTGTTAAGTAATTATTATTTATAAAATGAAACTATTTTTAAATTGATTCGAGTTCATAAGAAATCCCAAAGTTTTAATTGAAAATCGCGAATAGCAGTAGGTACGTACGTCCGAGCTCTAGAGGTCGCAATTCTTGACGAATAACTTGGTTATTTAAATTGTTAAGTAATTATTATTTTAAAAAGAATTAAAAGTCATAGACATACTTTAAAATTAATCACGATTCTTTTATAAAGTTCGTTGGAGGGAACGACAAGTAAAGAGCAATAAAGCAAATTTAAATTTGACTGTTTCGGCAGAACATTGGCCAACTGCCATTTTTTGAACTCATAAAACACGTAAAATATAAGCAAACACGAATGTGAAAATAAGATTGTATAAATAAATACGTCATAATGTACTACAATATTTACCGATCAACTAAATTAAACTGAACTTTGAAAATTTCAACATTTATTTTTGATTTTTACAAATAGTATAAGATAAACGTAGTGAAAATTTAATTTATATAAACTGAAAAAATGTTACCTACACCTAACAGAAAAAAAATATTTGTCCCAACTCTCAACTCAATATGTAAAAAATTGAACTACATTGCTGAATTTCCACAACAATGAGATCAAAATAATGAAGTATAAGTGCATGAATCACTATCTTAAATTTTGGAACTTACTTATAGAATCAAAGTGATATAGTAATATTTTTAACTTCCCACTGGAAGTTATTGTAATGGGTCCGAAAATCGAAATCAAAAAGGAAAAAAAATTTTTATGTTTCAAGGTCACTACACTATTTTTACACTACTTTTAGAAAGATGTCTGTGTGTGTGTGTGTGTGTGTGTGTACGTACGTACGTACGTATGTGTACATTTCTTTCAAAGACGAAATCTCGAGAACGAAAAATGATATCGACTACGTTAGGGTGCCAATCGACGCGCATTAACGTAAATATGATCTGAAAGAATTTTTTTCAAAATCGGTTCAGCCGTTCTTTTTTCTTAACCAAATAACCTCCAAAAAAGTAGATTTTACACAATATCTCGCGAATAAAAAATTATATCGACTTCGTAAGGGTGTCAATCGAGGCGTGTTAACGTCATTTTGATCCGACATAAATTTTATAAAAATCGGTTCAGCCGTTTTTTTTTTTTTTTTTTAAATTATTGATGTTTTAATGATTGAAATGATTACTTTTCTGTGTAATATCTAATTTAATTATTATTATTAAATATTTATCAAACTGGGAAGTTCGTCGTGTGGACCTCAAGGGTCGCACTTTAGTCCTAATAAACGACCCACCTCACGGCTTGTTTTCTTTTTTGTATGATGCAAGTTGGTCGCATGCAAAAAAAAAGTCGACTGATGACCAGTCCTATTACTTTCCACCTAGTAAATATTTGCAAAAAATAAACACTTTTTTTTATTCTTTAAAAATAAGCATGACCCTCTTTTTTGTTTAGTGATCTACTGATGGCTAGCTTAATATAGCAAAAATCATGGTTACCTTGATTTACGTACAATTTTTATTTTTTTTCTCGAAAACTGTACATTTTAGAGAAAAAAAATATTTACATTTTTTTCATATTATATATCTCAGGATCCACTGAACCGATTTGACTCAAAATCTAATCAGATCTAAGTTAAAGGCTGATAAACACAATAGAGAACAATCGGCATGGTCGTATGTTGTTCCGTTTTTACGATATCGAAAGCGAAAAATTGACCACATATACACACACATATATATATATACAGACATCAGTCAGAAAATGATCTTAAACGATTGCTAGGGTCTCAAAACGTGAAGATCTGTTAAAATCTCGAAATATTTTTTTCGGACTAAATTCATTACTTTCCTACCATAGTAGAGGTGGTAAGTAAAAAATATTATTTCTATGAGAGTAGATGTGCTGAAAGTGTTATTTTGAAAGTGGATTTAGCTTTAAAAGTCGTACCACAAACCCAGCAGAAGTGGGATGAACAACAGGAGCACAAACATTTTTCTTTTCAAGAAATGACAAACGTCTTCATCGATCAGAAAATAAAATTTTTAAATTAAGACTGAAATTAGTTTTGTACTGGCTATGCGATACGTTTGTGAAACTAATTTATTATACTAGGCAGATTTATTTTTGAAATAGATTTGCGTAAACAGTTTTGAACACCGGCCATTGATTTTTACAATGTTTAAAAATAAAAACTTTGTAAATACATAGGTGAACTCTTTATAGTCGGACTAAATGTTAAATGGATTTAAAGAAACGAAATTAAATTATTAGAATGGAGATGGGCACTGCCAAACTTGACCGCTAGGGGCGCCAGCTATACAGCTACCTCGGTCTGTGGACAGTTCATAGTAGTGTGTACAGAATAAGTTTATTTAAAATAATAATTCGTTGACAATGCCGATGTGCTGTGTAGCGTTATGAAGTATTATTTGTTGTTCAAAAAAAATAAATAAATAAATAATCATTTAAAAATATAAGTCCGGCCCTGTCGGGTAACAATTAGGCAAGTTACGTAAGTCCTACCTACGTTGGGTAATATCGGCGTGTCCTGTGTTTGAAAAGAAAAAATTTTAGGCAGTTAAGGTCTCTGAATCGACATGAAAAGATAACAAATAAAATATTCGTTAAAAGTTGTAATGTTTTATTACTAAGTTAAAAAAAAAAGTAATATAATTATTTTAAATATATCCTATTTTCAACTGTTCTAGCTGTTCGATTTATTGGGCCCAGCACCTTATTTTTTCCTTTCCACCTCGAGCAGTTTCGCCACAGCTGTGTTTGTCAATGTTCATGATTATAGAGGTTTTGTATTTTCAAAGGATCCGGAACTGAAAAGAAGTAGAAGTAGAAGGGGAAAAATTTTATTTCTCGTGCCTTTTTCTATGAAAACCAATGACAACTTGGGTGGCTATATACCTGCTGCCATCTATATTATGTTTCTAATGTGCCCATATCAATACGCCTTCTCTCAGGAAAAACATTGGAATGTAGTTTGCATTCCAATGTTTTGTGGGAATTAGCGCTCCCAGGGACCCGAGCTCGTACCAGTCGGTTTGTGTATGCCGGCTGGCGGATTCTAATACACAAGTGGATTATTTGTTGTGTTGAAGACGCTAATGACCTGAGTTGTCGACGCGTATATAATCTACAATAAATAAATTAAAAAATCAATACGCCTACTCGTAAATAACGGCCTGTTATTATTAAATTTTGTCCTGTTATTAACAGAACAAAATTTATAAGATGGATTCAACATTAAAAATGGCAAAACGAAGTAGACCTGGCAACTCCACAGAGCTGTAAGGTTAATTTTAAAAAAATTATCAATGTCGGCCAAGTGGAAATGGCTACAACCTGTAAACCAGAAGAGTTACAGACGCAGGACGCTTGTTTGTGCTCATTGGAATCAGCGTGTCTTTTTGTATACAAGCATGGTGAGTTTGTAAAAGTTCTGAGAGAATTCGAATTTCATCAAAAATTGCATTTTTTAAAGGTTATAAAATACTTTTAAATGGCAGAACCGCAGAAGAAATACAGACGTTTGATTGTGCTCACTGAAATGATGGAATGAGCTTAACTTGTATTTTGCCCATATTCATAGTTAACCCTTAAGGTAAGTGATAAGGGTCCCTTTGCTGAGGGTCATTTAAGCGCTGAGGGCACCTTATTCAAAGGAGCGTTTCATAGTCATTTCCTTGAGTGAGGAAAGAATTATAGTAAACCTCCATGATTTTTTCCTTTAGAACAGTTGGTCATACTGCACCCCGATTGTGTTTAGTTGTCATTTTTGATATAAATCCGTGTTTTTCATGTGTTTTACTGTTTTTACTTTTTCGACGCTTAAGTGACATACTATCCACCTTTAAGGTGAGGGTGATGTAAGGGCTTTTACAGGCGTCAATTTTGACTACCTATGAAACGCATATTCGATTTGAGGGTATGAGTAAGTGTCCCTTACTACTTAAGGGTTAACTATGAATACGACCGTTTGTGTCTGAGCGGATGCAATGCAATATGCTTTTGGGCTATTATCGCGCTAATTAGTATTGCAATGCTTTTGAGTTGCTATCGCGCTAATTGCAACTAACTAGAAATAAAAGGGTTAGGAGAAGACTTTGTCCGAAGGCTGGTAATTAAATGTGCATTTATAACGGAAAGATTGCAATACATAAACATTCCATGTGCAAACTCCCGGTGCAGTCGAGTAGAGTGCAGACGACAAAAATGAAACAGACAACTTTTAGAGAGAGAAAGATATGTCACGTCGAGGACGTAACACGTCCGTTGAAAGTCGTAACATACACACACACATACATATGGGAAAAATGAGTCATCTTGTTCATACACATATGTATGCACTTGTTGTGTGTTCCCACCACATAATATAGTCAGTGGCGGATCGACGAATTACGGTAAATCACTCGAAAGTGTAACACTCAATTCGCGCATACATGCTGCGCACAGCGACCGCCATGTTTTCAGTATGCACAGCTGTTTTGACTCAAACTACCGTACCAAGTCGTGTATTAAAATTAGAGCCGTATTTTGCGCGTGAATCAATGAATTACAATATATACTTTAAAGTTTAAAACACTCGAAGCGTATAAAACTATAATTGGCGCATACATGCTGCGCACATCGACCGTCATGTTCTCAGCACGCACAACTCCAGTTCTGACTCAAACATATCATATCCAATCGTATAAAATTAGGGGCGGAGTTAGCGCGCGCTTAAACACAACTGTGTTCAAAGTTTTGGCTGAAAACGCCGACAGTCGAGCGAATATGTTGATATTTCTATATGCTATGCTTTTAAAGTCGACGTCTGCGAGGCTATTTGGGAAGAAAACCCTCATTTTTATTTCTTCTTGGTCCCAAACTAAACATACTGTGAAATCTAAGGGCGGATCGCCACGAGCGGTTTACAAGCAGTTCGTTCGGCGTTCCAAACCGCGTCCCAAACGCACACCCTTAACAAACCGCAGTTTCGATACGGCGTGCATGAGTGGGGACTCGAAACTGTTGAAAACAGTAAGTCGCAGGAGGGGAAAGAGTTAGCGCTCACTTAATGAGCCATTCCTGAGAGTAGTTCTTTCAATTATCTACGAAAGGCAGCACTTGTGGTAGGGACAAACATTATTTATTCCCCATTATAGTATCGTGTCATTCTAGTGGTATAAGTTAATTATTAAATTAATTAAATAATTAAGTTATACCACTAAAATGACACGACACTATACCACAAGTGCTGCTTCTCGTGGATAATTGAAAGAACTATTCTCAGGAAAATGGCTCATTCAGAGATATTACCGTACTTTAAAGTAATTAACGCCTCTATAAGCTGTGTGCAAGGGGGCGGAGTTATAATAATATCGATGCGAGCGCTCGTTGTAAGTTCCATTGTAAACTCGGAACTCTAATTTTCCTTATTTGTCAGTGAGCTTTGTTGTTTACAAAGTCAAGTACGTAAAACCATGATTTTACTTCTAACTTATATTAATAAGTTAGAAGTAAAATCATGGTTTTACGTACTTGACTTTGTAAACAACAAAGCTCACTGACAAATAAGGAAAATTAGAGTAAAACCATGATTTTACTTCTAACTTATATTAATAAGTTAGAAGTAAAATCATGGTTTTACGTACTTAACTTTTTAAACGGTTTTAATCGGATAAATTTGACACTTTTAAACCCGGTCCGCATGATTACCGGCGCCATGGTTTGAGGTTATGCTGTCAATGAAGTTCAAGGGAGAAAATTGCTTCGCCAATTGACGAGTCGCTCCTGATAGAGACTACGGACGCAGATTATGACTATGGCTGGCTGCCAGACACATAGTTAGCTGCGGTTTTGGATCAGTACCAGCAAACTTACACATATGCATACAATATGTCCAATATAATACATCGTGCAAGTTTGTGATTGGATAGATAAAAGAGAGGGGAAGGGAGATGAACGGGGTGCAATGTACTTTAAATACATTGTACACTGTACAGGTCTGTTTTCTATTATTCGGCATTGTTTTTTAGAAGACCACTCGGAAACAATTGAACCGTTCTCAAATCAAAAAATCAAACTTTTTTTTCAAAAACTCGTACGATTAAGAGCAGTCATGTGTAACTATTCCTTCGAGGGGCTATTTAAATTCTTGTATACTAGTCTTTGGGCTTGAGAATAGCCGAGCGTGTAGCGGTGCTGTTGTTTACATGGCGTTGCTATGGTTCCTCTATTACAAGTCCCCATTTCCCGGGTTCTAGCCCGAGAACTGGTAAAAGTGTCAATTGGATTTTCAATTTATTATTAAAAAACAAAATAATTAATTGAAAATATGAATTGGTGCTAGCTGTTGGTGGTCTTTAAGAACACAATACAAATACTAGTCTTTACCTGCAGCTTTGGTTTTTTGGCTCAGCTCACCAATGCATAATAAACACTGATTAAAGTCTGATCAAAGTTCAATCAGTATAGTCTTAGAGTTGAATCAGAATTAACAAACAAGACAGACTCAAAAATTTTGAAAACAGTTCTTTCGGTTTAGGTATCCCATAAACTGTACATCTGAGTCGAAATGAATCTCTTTTCGTTTAGAAGTTATGGCACTTTTAAATTTTTCTGAAAAATTTATATAAACGCTCATATCTCCTAAACTAAAGATGCAAGGCTCGGGTGGTCGGAATCGATGCAGCGTGGTTTTTTCTATAAGTATACGTAATATCAACCGTATCGGAAAGCTTCAGGCTCTCCTCACATGGAGCGACTCAAACAAACTGCAGGTACCCTGGTTACTAGAAGACTGGGCGACTGTTACTCAAGTTGCCCATTCTCCTCACAAGGTCACAACTAAGTCGCGCAGTAGCGAATTGAAGGCCTTACGAATTTCAAGTTGTGCGCTTGCTCAATTTTGATTTTGACTCGCGTCACTCAAGAGACTGTAGGACTGGAGTAGCGTGCGACCCAGCATGTAGGGTCGCGGATACTCGTGTCGTGTCGGTTTTCTATTCTCCTCAACTCGGGTAGCGCCGTGTGAGCGCGTCGCCATTAAAATACACAAGCGGGGTCTCCCAGTCTCCTGGTATCCAGGATACTAGTTTCTTTTGAGTCGCTTCGTGTGAGGAAGGCCTTAGTCTAAAAAAAGTTGCACATTTATAAAACGCGAGAATTGCGATATATGAAAAAATATCTCAGATATACTTGAAATTAATGTGTTTTATAGAAAAAAGTGCCCTGAATCGTTTAGACCCCAGTGCAAGTTCTTATCTCGTTTAGTTTGGGAGTTATGACGGTTTAAAATGTATAAAAATTAAATAAAAGAGATACAGCTGTGCGAGTTGTCGGAATCGATTCACAGTGATTTTTTCTATGGGTATGGACTGTATCTAGTTTCATCAAAATCAGTTCAGCCGTTCTTGAGTGAATGTAGAGATACGACAAAAATTCTGAAAACACGTTTTTTATCTAGGTATCATTCAAAATATCCAAAAACGAAATTACAGACAGACGTCCCATTAATATTTTATGTTAGTACTGTTATGTGAAATTGGTAAACAAAGACTATTAAATCAATATAATATAATCTATTTATTATTTTTGTAACAAAAAATATTATGCGTAAATATAAAAACAATACAACCTTACGTAGTACAAAATTTCGGAAACAATTTTCATGTGACACTAATTTTTGATCAGGTATGATTCTTCTTTTCAAATTTCAGGTAATAAATATCTACGTACCTTAAAAAATCTTATATACAATGTGTTTCAGACCATACAAATGATACTATTTCCTCAGCGATATATTCTTACCGGGTTTCTGGAAGCAGAATACCAGTACTTAGTACACTAACAAATCTAGAATTGAGGTAGTTTGTCAAGTATGAAAATATTTTGCTAGCATACTGATAATTCACCAAGGAAAAATATTCCTCATAGAAATTTCTCTTTTTACGAACAAAATAGTTTTCACTGAATTTTCACTCGGCACTTGGTAGAACATGATTAATCACAAATATTTAGATCACTTGAAAATTCATGCCTACTCCTTGAAGATGGACTTTGGTCCGAAACGATCGTCGAGAAGAAACAATTTCTGTAGAATTTTCAAGTGATCTAAATATTTGAAAATAGTTTTCTTTTAGGTACAACGATGAGAACAATGAATGTTTTTTTCTAAAATAATCATTTCTTCTCAGTGGAAACTCGTTATCAATAGTTAACTAAGCTTCAAAGTTCAAATTAAATGAGCTAATATAAGCACCATTTCTAATCACTTAGCCTAAAAACAGACGACACAGTGTTTCCGATTTGACGCACTTTCTCGATACTGAAATAAGTCCTGACGCTGACAGGAAATTTATTTGCGCAAATATTTGGTAGGTCGAATGTCGGTCAACGCACAATGATTAACAAATAATCGACCGATGCAGGTGAGCGCCCGTTCATAAGAACGCTTAGTAGTCATGCAACTAAACAGTCAGCCGACTAAAAATTGCCTGTCAGCCCTTATAGGGCACGGAATGATAATCGCACCGATTGACTATCTATATAAAATACACTTTGATATTTTTAACATGGGATGACGTACCGAGCCAGCGAAACGTCGTCTGCTAAATTTAATTCTTTCACGATGTAGTGTTACATTTCGATGTAGTCCCTTCATCTAAAATGTTTTCCACTAATTCCAGCACTTGTCTTTTAAATCGTCTCCTTTGCGAATCGGTCATCTGTTCCATATCAGGAATTAAACACTGTAGAAACTGGACATTGGCATCGTTGGTCGGTGAAACCGGTGCTTTTCTCTTAGGTCTTATAAATTTAACAGGTCGACTTTCAGAATCATTTTCTTTAACCCTTTTAAACTGTTCCACATAATCCTCACTAGGATATTCAGGCACGTCCGTTGTGATTTCACGTTTGATTGAAGTAGTTGGTTGGTCATCATTCACTGATAAAATGTGGTGTTGTTCAAACAATGGATCACTATCATTATCTGACTCTTCTTCCTGTTGTTGTTGATCTTCGTCTTCATCATCTTGTAATATACTGACCATAGTGGGTGGAACTGCAAACTTCCTTTTGTTCAAAAATGGTTGTACAAACATCATGGCGTCTCTTAAATAATACTCTCTCTTGTTGTGGGAACTTTTCAGATGACGCGCCAGCACAGTGCGAAGATTTTTCCATCGGTCTTTGCAATTTTGTACTGAAATCAATGAATACTATTGGTTCAAGAACTTCAGAATTCTTGCATTACCGTTGATAACATATCGTTTCCAAAGTTCGTCTACTAACAACTCTTATTTCCTACATTCTTATCTGAAAGCTGATGAAGTTTTTCAAAATAATGAACTGAACATATCAATTACTAGGCCAACATAACGCTAACAACTGGGGATTACGAATGGAAATTCAAGTTGTACTTTAACAGCTCTCAGGTCAGAAGCTGGATTTTGGGAGATTGTAACAGACAGGTAATAACGATGTCCTAACAATCTAGGTTATTTTTTTAAATTTATTTAAGGCCACCGACTGACAGGGTTATTAATCATTTTTTGTTCTCAGATAATAACCTGGGAAGTAATAGTTCAAGCTATGACCGTCAGTCACTGACACACTTTTTATTATTGAATTTAAATAATATGATGAAAAACATCAAATCGGTGGCAGACTAATTCAATTTTTTTTTATCATTTTTTGTTGTCAGTATTTTGAATACGGCTCAACACTAGTTGATGAAATTTATACAGATTATTGTTCAATTATCTAATTATTTACAATTATCATCTTCTGCCTTTTTTTTTGCATACCTGGCAGACCTCACATTGAACATTTATTCATTTCAAAAGAGGTCTGCCAGGTATGCAAAAAAAATTTGCAAGGCAGGCGGTGATAACTGTAAATAATTTATACTTCTCTATAATGTGTACCCTGACAATTGGTGGCCTCATGTTTTCAGTTTATTATTTGGCGGCCTTAAGAGTTATTCTCTACCGGAAGTTACCCCCTGCACTCTTCATCTCAAATCCTTTCCCCTCGCCTAAAAACGGTTACAGCTCTCCCGACGCTATTTTTAAAACTAAATGCTTCGGGTAAACGCCAAATGAAGGACCAAGAATCACACTACAAATCTTACGGGAGAATTTTTCGAAAAAAGTGCTGGAAAGATTACGTAGTTTTTAAAAAGTTGTAAGTTTTTCCAGGAAAATGTTTTTCAATTGTTCGCCTGTAGATTCTGTAGTATGATTCTCGGTCCTTCATTTGGCGTTTACCCGAACCCTTTAACTTTAAAAATAGCGTCGGGAGAGCGGTAACCGTTTTAGGCGAAGGGAAAGGATTTGATATGAAGAGTGCAGGGGTAACTTCCGATACAGAATACCAGGGGCGGATTCAGAAAAATATTTCGGGGGGTTTTCAAAATATTTATGTACAAGTACATTATAATGATACTTACCTCACCAAATCAGTTTTTTACACGCGAAAATATAAAAAAAAATATCGAAAATATGCAACGCCCTTAAGATATGAATCGGATGTCCTTTTCTATGCGTTCTATGCGGTGCCAAAAATTTCGGGGGGGGAGGGGTGAACCGTCTACCCCCCCCCTGAATCCGCCACTGCAGAATACTCTTACAAAAATTATTTTGCTAAGAAATATTTATAATATTTACCTGTATCGTTTACTTCTCGAGCAACTATTTCCCAAGCGTCCTCAGTCAAGTCTCTTCTCATATACTCCGGCAATGTTGTATTGTACAAACATGGATATTTTTCAATTGTTTTAACAAAAAACTCGTTGTACCGTTGATGATTTTTTATTTTACCTGGTGAAAACATAATTGTTCGTGTCTAGTCTATAATATTATTTGTATCAGCTGTATAAAATGGTGACCTCGGAATATAATTTGACTGCGTAACACACACACTGTTCGTTGCCAGCAACTGAACAACTGAAGTCGTGTAACCGAACGATGTTGTCCGAAGCAACTTGGATCGGTCGAAGTTACCGTAGCAAAACAGTTGCTACCCGATTTCTCTGTACTAGAGCGCGTTTCACTATTCGACTAATCTCAAATATCATTTTTACATTGTTGTTTGTTAATTGTTGATAATTATTATTGATTTTCGTTTTTTTTGCTTGTTAATTGTTGATTTTCGATTGGATTTTTTTTCTTTAGTAAAGTAGCGAGTGCCTTTACACTGACAGTAGCTGGTAGAAGATAAAAAAATGTAGATCCGTAATATGATATTTCAGTTTTTGTTTTGCAGGTTATGTGATTGTGATGAGGAAGGTTTCTTCGTGGCTTAAAGGATCAAACAAATCGATATTGATGTTCAATATTTACATTCAATAACCAACGTTTTGCCATTCTCAGGTTATGTTTTGATGATGCCACCCATATTTGTCCATAAACAATTAGGCAAATAAATGGGTGACCTTGATTTGACATTTTTCAAAACCGTATATGTAGTATATCAATACTTCCATTAGAACACTTATTGAAAATATTTTCAGTATTGTCAACTTGTTGAACATATCTAGTAGATATATGGAGCGTTGGGTGACAATTTTAGCGGGAAATTTGAATTATTACAGCTAAAGCACAAATCATGCTGTAGGTATGTTAACTGGTAGATAATATCTACCAGTTAACATACCTATACAGCATGATTTGTGCTTTAGCTGTAATAATTCAAATTTCCCGCTAAAATTGTCACCCAACGCTCCACTTTGACTTAGTACGTCTTCCTCATGTCCTGCCGCTTCTAAGAGATTTCTGGTGATTTATAAAGACTAGTTAGTTACGCTAGTAGTCATCTATTATTATTTAAAAATCACTGACAAAAAAATACAATTTAATTTTAATTGAAAAATCAATCAACGATAAAATATTAAAAATAATACAATAAATTTACATTAGAAATCGTGTCCATCGTGATTATAATAAAATTAAGAAAAATCGCAGGATAGTGGACAAAATATTTGATTTATTTAATAAAATGTACGACGTTTCGTCTATATATTTAGACTTTTTCAAGTACATTAAACGTCGTACATTTAATTAAATAAATCAAATATTTTGTCCACTATCCTGCGATTTTTCTTAATTTTAATACAATAAATAAATTATATTACTGTAACTGATTCTCAGGGCCGGGGCCCGTTCATATAGGCGAACTAGGCAACTGCCTAGGGCGCTCGTATTTGAGGGCGCCATATTTCACTCTTTTATATAGAAAAAGAAGGTGTATATACTCTCTATTATATGTAAGAAAATAATATCTGTACTCTAATTATTTGATTAAAAATTATACACACTTAATCTGTTTACATTTGTGTTTTCTTTAAAGGGCGCCATTTAAGTCTTTCGCCTAGGGCGCCAAGATTGCTCGAACCGGCGCTGCTGATTCTACAAAAAGGTCTTACGAAAATGTTGCAATTTGTGTAAGAACAAGTTCAAATGAATTCTTGGAAAACTCAAACTGATACATAAATCAAAGTGAAGATTTTCTCAGAACTTTTCTTTTCTTGTTTACGACTTGCATAACATAAATACTTCGTTTTGTAACGGAAACTGAATGCGAATTTTACTCTGAGTCATGATAATTGGCGCAATGTATTTCCGGTGAATGGGAATAATAATACGTTTTCATTTTTCTAACTGAAAATGCACATGTTGATTGAAATGTTTGCAGTTTATTTGAACAGTCGACTCTCGCATGTAGTGTGTTTTCAACGTGAAATTGCTATATATAAGAAGAGATCGGTTTCCACTCTCGGGCACTGTGGAGAAATCGGTAACTCACCTAGCCGGAAACTGGGGGTTTCGGGTTCAAGTCTCGACAGTGGTCATTTGATTTTTTCTTAGATATAGCTCAAAAATCATGGCAGCCTAGCTGTCTGAGATATTTATTATTTTCACCTCTAATTGTTATGTGAATAATATGGTGTGGATATAAGGGGTTTTAAATCGATTGATTTTATCATATACCGATTAATTACTGTCCACAGGAACTCAAAACGTTGTTTATCTATAGGTAAAACCTAAGGCGTCCCAGCCTAACGAGTTTATTAAGTTGATAACACTTATAAAATGTTAACTCTCGCATGTATAGTGATTCGACTGTTTAATAGCTGTACTATGCTTTGCTAATTTATTTGAATAGTCGACTCTCGCATGTAGTGTGTTTTCAACTTGAAATTGCTATATATAAGAAGAGATCGGTTTCCACTCTCGGGCACTGTGGAGAAATCGGTAACTCACCTAGCCGGAAACTGGGGGTTTCGGGTTCAAGTCCCGACAGTGGTCATTTGATTTTTTCTTAGATATAGCTCAAAAAAAATGGCAGCCTAGCTGTCTGAGATATTTATTATTTTCACTTCTAATTGTTATGTGAATAATATGGTGTGGATATAAGGGGTTTTAAATCGATTGATTTTATCATATAATTAAGAAATGTTTTCAATTAAAATTCGCCGCATAAGAAAATTGAAAACTTAACTCGTGTAAAAAGTAAACCAGCAGAGCTTGTAATCCGTTTACCAGCCACAATGAAATTTTTTCTTACGTTCCATTTTATCTTCCATGTTTAAATTTAATTGCGGGTTAGGTGTACGTATATTATGAGGTTAATGAAATAGAAATAGACTACAGAAGTAGGCGGTCCTAATTTGAGCGCGAAATTTAAAGTGGAGTCGATTGGCGTTCAAAAATGTATGGGATTTAATGGAATATTCCTTACTATTCTCTTAAAACACATTTCTTATCAAAACAATGGCTGTTTCATAAAAATAATTAATAAATCCCGTCATTATTGGCTATAAAATTTTAGTATTTCGTGGGAAATAATTTTTTATTTGAAATTAAAAATTCAGATTCAGTCAGTGACGTTTATTCTAACCTAACCTTGTTGACGTTTATCGAGGTATAATTTAAGCAATTATAATCAGAAATTGAGTTTGTTCTTTCCCAATTCTAAATGTCCTAGTTTTACATACTGTATACCAAAATGTAATTTCCAGCAAAAGATGTGTCTCAAATATGCGCTAAAAATAATGTCGGGAGAATGGAAATAATATCTACAGGTGAGAAAAATATTTGAGTCGAAGCGTTCGGGGTTCGATCGACCTTTTTTTCAATTGCTAAGGCCATATGAACTTGTTAAATAAATTTGGAGTATCTATGAACAAGGTCAATGTTGAGCAAAAAATTACCTCGAACTGAAGAAAGCCATGAAACAAGGGTCATGAGATTAATTTTTCTCAAGACCTTTATTTCAATGTCGTTGTTAAAATGGGGTTTCCATGGCTCGACTATTTTAAACGGCCGGTTGCCGGGCTCTTATCTGAGACCCGGTGAAAGTGAAACCGTTGAAGAACATTAAATTTGCAATTTTAAAAAGCTCTTAAAATAAGAATATGTACTAGGTTCAGATAATCCCAGAGGTAGGTGACCTTCAAATAAAAATAAAAAAAGCAGGAAAAACATCAACTTAACTAGCCAAGCCGGACCTCTCAATTACAAATGAAAGAAAAAGTGCTTTCTGCTGCACTAATAATATAACGTTTATCTTTCATCTCATCTACATATGTTTTAATTTAGAAGGGTTGCATGTTAGCGCCGCTACAAATCAAGGTTCGCGTTACTTATTTTGGGTAATTATAGCCCCCTAATATTTTATTCAACACGAACAGTCCAAATTAATAGTTAATAAAATAAAAACTAGAACACACTTTCATATACCTACATGTAGGTATCTAAGTACCTATTAAAAAGAAAAAATATTAGTAAAAAAAACATTTTAGAGACAAGCTTTTATAAAAATGTATTAAAAAGGAAAAAATAATATTTAATAATTATAGTTCATAATTATTATAAAAGCGGGAGTCTCTATGATAGTTTATTAGTCGCAACCCCCGCTTTTATAATAATTATGAACTATAATTATTAAATATTATTTTTTCCTTTTTAGTACATTTCAATAAAAGCTTGTCTCTAAAATGTTTTTTTTACTAATATTTTATTTTGTTCATTTTATTCTTTCCAAATTTTACCCTCCTTTGACTTAGGTTCAACTTGGGTTGAATTTAGAGAAATCCTTTCTTAGTGGATGCTTACGTCAGAAAAGAAACCAACTGTCCAAATTTCAAGTTTCTAGCTTCAGCGATTTGGCCTGGGCGTTGATTAGTCAAAAAAAAAACCTACATCCCCGTTTGAATCCCTTAGGGGTTGAATTTATTTCTAAAAACAATTTATTCATGTATTGTCATTGGGAATACATATGTGTACAAAATTTCAAATCGATCGGATACGTGGAAGTCGTTCAAAATTGACTTGCAAGTTAAATAAAAGTTTGTAAAAAAAAGTACGGAGAGAAATAAAATAGTACTCTCATTAATATTCAGATTCGAATGCGCTACTTCCACGACACACCACTTCCGTGACATTTTGTCGAGATCATTAAAAAATTGGTACCAATTTATTTATTTATTTTAAAAACAGACGAATGATTATGTGAGATCATTGCATTAGTGTAGGTACTCAAAAAATAAAAATAAAACCTATTTTAGAACCGAAAAATGACTAAACACTAAATAGTACCTACTCAAAGAATTTTGTTGTATTTTTATAATATATAAGAATATAATAATATTCTAGATTTTCTGAAAATTAAAAATAAATGTAACGCTGAGCAACTGAAATGTGGTAAAAATAAAATTTACTATTGTTTGAAATTATTATGTCTCGGTTGAATAAACTTGAAACTAAAATCTGTAGATACTGTTTTTATTCAAAATAGAACTAGAAAACATACTTTGGATATTTTTAGTTGACTTCGAATGTTTTATTTATTAAACGATGATCAGTGAAAATTTCAAAATGATTAACTGAATGCAAAAAAAACTTGCCTCCGGTTGCATACAAGGATCAATTTCTGAAAAAAAAAATCGACTGAGGAGCCAGTCCTATAGACTTCCTACCTAGTAAACAATCAGTTTGTTGGTCGCCGTAACAACATATTAAAATTTGAACTTTGAACTATTAATATAAATTTCGTCGGGTACATGACACGTTTAGGGTGATCTGCCACCCTTTTAATACTGACCAATCGATCTTCAAAAAATATAATGGCAATATTGGGTCACCGACAAGCTATACAAACAATTTCAGCCTTGAAGCAATAATAATTGTGACCATTTTTCTTGTCACATGTTGGGGGCGGTCTGCATCCCTCCCATACCGCTATCTAGCAAAATACCTTACTCAGGGCACTTTAATATGCCTCCCTCAACATCTTCACAAAAATAGGACCTTGAATAAATAACACCAAAAAATTGTCACTAGTTCTCGGTCTATAAGTAATACTCAAAGAATCTTGTTGTTTATATTAAAGTGCCCTGAGTAAGGGATTTTCCCTTAGTCAGGGCACTTGAATATGCCTCCCTCAACATCTTCACAAAAATAGGGCCTTGAATAAATAACACTAAAAAACTGTCACTAGCTCTCGGTCTATAGGCTATTCTCAAGTCCAATTTAAAGTAAAAATTTTGCGTCATGACGTCGAAAGTTGAAGCGCGAAGAGAGAGAACCCACTATGGTTTCTGAAAGCTGTCTGAGTGACGGCCATAGAAATGTCTCGGTCGCATCTAAATATAAACATTGATATTTTAGTAGCACCGGTATGTAGGGTAAGTGAAGTGTAATGCGAAGGGGAAAATTTGGAAGGTGGAAAGATAGCGTTCAGTGTATAGTGTAGATGCACTGACAAACACGACTCTAGAATATTGACGTTTTCAATGTGGGAATGTGTGCAAACAAATACAGACATAGGGGCAGCTCCTGTACATCCCTGGCGTCTCTCTCTCTCCCGCTTCTACGGAAGCCAACAACAGGAACATTGCGACGGGAGACAAGGATAAACTGCCAATCTATGCATCCCAAACGGTGGACTCTATTTATTTTTTTAAGTCATTATTTTTTGACAAATACATTGAAAATCCCTCAGAGCAGAGATAGCTATATAGAAGTGGCATATCAATGCTTAACTAACGCCAGTCGAGACGTGCGGGAAACAATTGAGCGGGTAAAGTCGCTCACTAATCTGCTAACGGGAAACAATAACAATTCCCGCGCGAACTACAACTTTCGACATCTTGGCACACTACACGCTGCGATTTTACTAGCCAGTGTCGATTACACACAGCGATTTCACTCGCCAGAGGATAAAACGCCCAGCGACTAGAGAGAAAAGTAGCCTGGTTTTCAACTTTAGTCGCGGGCGACAAGCGAAGCGAGCGATCCACACGCGGCAAGTGGATCAGACAGCAGCGAGCGAGCGAGCGAGTAGCGTGTACAGTCGCCTAGTGTAAAACGCCCAGCGACTAGAGAGAAAAGTAGTCCGGTTTTCAACTTTAGTCGCGGGCGACAAGCGAAGCGAGCGATCCACACGCGGCGAGTGGATCAGACAGCCTAGCGAGTAGCGTGTACATTGTACAGTCGCCTAGTGTAATCGACCCATATGGAACCGTTGCGAAGTTACGTAAGCACCTGTTCTTTCAGAAGACGGGTATCAGAAATCTTCCGAATGCAAAAGTCTGTGCTCTTTGAATCGTTGATCCGTGTACTTTATGCGCATGACATAACTCACTCTAACAGCTTATTTAATGATTTTAGAAACGGTTACGAAATTATGAAAAAGAATGAGCAAAGTTCGTAAAGAGCTTCGGATTTCGTAATTCCTAGTTATTCCTACTTATAGTTCTGTCTGTTGGGTAGTCAACGGCCATTGTCTCGACAACACGGATAAAAGCAATGAAAGAATTGACGAAAATTATGTTTAGTGTCACTGAATAAAAGTGTGTCGATGAATTCAGGCGACAAACTTACGAAGAGCCGCGACGGAGCGGGCCGAAGGGGAACCACACGGCGCCGAACATTGATCGTGGTGATGGCGATGCGCGGGTGACGTCACGGGGCGAAGGCGGCGGCGTTGTGTGACCCGGCCGGCCGGTTGCACTATATTACACTCTGTGAGCACCCGTCGTACCCCGTACCGCCCGCCGTCGACATCCAGCCAGTAGTCGCTACGTCGCGATCCCCGTACGACGCTCACTCGTATTTACACTAATACACATCATAGAAGAGATATATAGAACACTGACGCTGGGGAAACTCACGACGTTTAACCCTACACTCTACAGTGAGGCGTCGTTTCAAATTTGGCGATTCGGTTGTTCATATATTTTCAAAAAGAATACATTGCCAACCATATGCTTTGAAGCATCGTATACATGCGTTCCAAATAAGTCCTGGATGTCTATGGATTTTAAACGCTTGTCTCTATTATCTAATAACATATTACAATCACAAACGTTACTTTAAATGACGTTTTGTTTCAGAAACTGGGTTTTGTATAAAGTCGGAAAAACATCTGAAAAACGTTGCAATTCGTTCGCGTTGTCAAAGGTTTATTGATTACATTCGTTCGTTAAGTGAAGACAATGGTGGATTTTTCGTAAGCCCGATTAGGTCCAGATCTAGGGTAGCCAATCTGTGAAAATTTCAACTAACTATACCTCTTACCATTTGTGAGATAGAGACCCCTGTGATAAACGGATGGACGGACATACATCGTAGGTAAAGTAATAGGGTTCCATACGGAGCGCGGAGGTACGGAAACATAAAAACGAGAAGTATTTCAGTGGCGCAGTCAAGAGGGTGCCGTCCCCAAGAAACATTCCGATCTATTAAAATAAACAAAGTCAGACTCAGATGCTTTAAGTTCTTTAGGTGATAAGGGGACACAGAAATTTCAGTTTCCGGCCAGACTTTTTCGCAAAGGCTTTGTATGGCGTCAAAGTTAAGTTGTTCGACAACATTAAATTGTTTAATTTAGGTGCGGAATCCTCGGTGCGCGACTCCAACGTGTACTTTACCGGTTTTATTTCCCACAAAAATCCATGACTTCAACCAAAATTCTCTGGCATTCCTTGATCAGTAAAATTCTCTTTACTTTCCCGGGTTTCCGGTGGCCACCCAGTGACAAGGCATAATGCCTGTCTTTTATCTGTCTTATCGACTGGACTGTATGATTGCCGTTCGACAAACATCGAACCCACGCACCCTCCGAAGGGTTAATAATCTCGATATATGTAAATGTTTATCGCATATACATTTTATAGGCTGGGTCATACGCGTACTACGTCGTAGAGTAACGGGGATTGATTAATAACGTATACGTCAGCATTTTTTACAAGTTGCTGCCATATTATTCTTAATCCTTTAGAAGGTGTGTAGATTCACCCGACGGCAGCGCTCTGCGTTAGCCATATACTGTTCCATATTTTATTCACTACGTCTTGTATCGACATTTTATACATATTTTTTGCCATACCCACCACAAAATAGCTGCTTTACAAGCATGTATGTAAAAAAATCTATAAATATTCTTATCAATTATTATCAGAAAAGTTAAAAAAATTTCCCGTTGCCCATATATGGAATATCCATGATTAATAGTAGATTGTATATCTACGTGTAATGGACAATATTACGACGAGTGATGACAGTATATTAAAATGAGCGATAGCGAGTTTTTTAGTCACACGAGTCGTAATACCATTACGCACGAGATATATATGGTATTTTTTGCCACACCCATTACAAAATACCTACTTTTAACTTCATTTTCAAAAAATGTTGCCAGTTCATTTGCGTCGCCAATTTTACTTCTACAGTATGCCGTGAAGTTCGTGAGTGAGTGAGTAATAGCAGGCGTATAGAGCGAATAAACAGAAGTTGCTATGGCAACCGTTTACTTACCGCCCTTGTGCGGTAAGTAACATTTTTCGCACACCTGCCTGTTAAATGACTCATTAAAGGCCGCTATACATACATCGAAAGTAGCAATTTTATAGTGGGTATGGCAAAAAAATTTTAAACACCCATATCATACTATTGTTATTCTTTAAAACAATAGATGTTTTCAATTTCATTGATAGATTAGCAAATTGAATGAATAATTCCTTTTTTTAAACTGCGCAGTTATCGTTCCTTTGTGACGTCAAAAATTGATTTCATCCTTTAAATTTCAAAACAATCATCTATAAAGATAAATTTTGGCGCCCGGATAAGTACCGCTGTCTAGTGTCTTTCGATAATAACGTGATTTTTGCAGTACTGACTGATAAAAAGATAAAATTATGATAAAAAAGTTATTCTTCTAATAATCCAACAATAAAAAAAAACTCAACACTGTTGAATTGTGATGGTAATGAACGTAATAAATTGACCTTATTGTTTTGTAAAACAATGCATGCCGGTTCATTGTTTCAGGAAAAAAAATGTATCTGCTAATCTCGGGTCCAATGATGAGTATTCCATTATTTTTTTAAATAATCAGCTATTTATTAATAACAACTGAGAATGTTGCCTAATCAATCGGTGATTATTGGCCGGTTTATCGTACATTTTAAACACGATGTTTTTTTAATCACACTGTTAAATTTTGACAGCTACGTGTTCACTGGTTGCTGCGTTTGGTTTCCATAGCAACCCGTAATTTAACAGTGTGATTAAAAAAACATGTACGATAAAGCGGCCATAAGTCAAAGAAAAATCAATATAAATAAAATTCCAAGTCTTCCGGGCTGTAGTCCGTCTCTCTGTAATTGGTCAACTGCGCAGTGTGTGGTGGTGGGGATGAGTTCTCTACTCGGTCGTATTTCGTCCTTGTACGATTGGACCACGGCCTACAAGCCCGGAAACCATAAAGACTTGGAACAATGCCGGCCGTGAAGGCTTACACACCTGGCTACATAGTTTTATTAATAATATTTCAGCGCGGCAATTTACCCATTCAATGGCGCATGGCAACTAGTGACAGATCATTTTAGACGTACGACAAAAAATTTTTTGTTTTGTCTCGATGTTTCAATGAATAGTCATAATGTCGATTTAATTAGAACAAAAAAATTATAATTAAAGATTAAATATTATCAAATTTAATAAGTATTTAAAGATTTAAACAGAATGTTATCGAAAACATTTTCTATAAAAATATGACGAAAATTTTAAGTACCTAGCAAAAATAAAAATGTTAAAAATATTTTTCTGCAACCTGAATGTTGCGAATCATTATCAAAATGGGACAATAGAATATGTTTTATATTTTTTTTAAAACGGTTTTATCAGTTTCCTGTAAAATTATCTTTACGTAGGTACCTAATTGAAAAATTACAAAAATTGAAAAATAGCTTTTTAAAAAAAACTGTAGATAGAAAATGATAGGTATCTTCAATGTTCCTGTTACAGATATTTATGTTTTAAAAAAAGTTTCTTGGTAGTAATGATTAGATAATTCAAATTTCCTGACTAAATTGATAGATTACCCATAGACGTTCGACAGCTGAGATCATTAGTGCCGAATAAATTGAAGATACTAATTAGTGTAAATTAAATATTCATCTTTTTTAAAATAATGTATATTTCATCGAAATCGTTGCTTTTACCCGACTACAAAAAAGGAGGGTTATTTCGAATCGGTTCACCCTTATTATAATTATTTTGATACGGACGTATTTTATACTGAATTATATTTCTTCAAAAAGAAATTAAGTACAAACATTAAAAAATATTCGATAATTTTGTCCATGAGTGTATTTTTAAGAAATATACCGCACTAGCAAAAACATCCCCCTTGTCACACGGGTCAACTAACACCTACTTCGGGTAAATAATTTGCGTATTTTTTATTTAGTGGCACTGCATCTAGATATGTTAAATTTCAACTCTTCAACTCATCTGGAAGACGGTTAGAATTTTTGACACAAACGAATTTTTTATATAGGTAATAAGATTTAAGAACTCACCCAAAACGGCTGTACCCGTTGCTCTATCCGAATACGTCAGCCTTGATGTCCTTGATCTCGAAATTTTGCGATCTGTAAAAAATAAATTTCAAGGTCAGTTAACCCGCTAATATCATATCAAAAACAATTAAAATTTGAAATACACTTTCAATTTATGAATAAATAAATGTTGAAAAATGTAGCGCCGGTCCTGAAATTATCGGTACAAAAATTATTGTCACTATCTAAAAGTGTTTTATTATCCCAAAAATAGAGAGATATCACCAATTGACCTGTTGTAATCATGAACTAAATAAACAAGACATACAAAAACAATATATTATTATATACTATAATGTAGGTTTTTATCAATTTATCATTAAATAAATATGTATAAAACATAATATTCTGATAAATCCCAATATTTATTTTGAAATAATGTATTTTCACCGCAACAGTATTATTTGGATTTCGGAAATTAAATAGAATAAGAAAAAGACCCTCGACTTCGAGATCCTATACCTGAAACCCTTCAGTGATTTTGATGTTATATTGCAAAACTATATTATATATAATTTTTTTCAAAATGTTGGACTTAATTCATCCAAAAATATGTCACAGGCAATACAAAAAAAAAAAAAAAAAAACTTTATTGATCGTAGAGGACGATTTATTTTTTTACAAGCTTTTATTTAACATGCAATCATGTTAGTTAATTTGTGTGTTTGTTTAGGTCAAAACTTGCAAGTCAATTTTGAACGACTTCCACGTATCCGATCGATTTGAAATTTTGTACACATATGTATTCCCGATGACAATACATGAATAAATCGTTTTTAGAAATAAATTCAACCCCTAAGGGGTTCAAACGGGGATGTAGGGCTTTTTTGACTAATCAACGCCCAGGCCAAATCGCAAAAGCTAGAAACTTGAAATTTGGACAGTTGGTTCCTTTTCTGACGTAAGCATCCACTAAGAAAGGATTTCTCGAAATTCAACCCCTACGGGTGTCAAAGGGGGGTAAAATTTTGAAAGACTAAAATGAACAAAATAAATATTAGTAAAAAAACGTTTTAGAGACAAGCTTTTATTTAAATGCACTAAAAAGGAAAAAATATTTTTTATTAATTTAGGTTCATAATTATAAAAGCGTGGGTCGTGAACTCTACGATAGTTTATTAGTCACGACCCACGCTTTTATAATTATGAACCTAAATTATTAAAAATTATTTTTTCCTTTTCAGTGCATTTAAAAAATTAAAGCTTGTCTCTAAAAAGGTTTTTTACTAATATTTTTTTAACAATCCCCAGGATTTTAGACGAAGACGATGGCTTTGTAAGGATGCAAAAAAATAAAAAAATAATGTATTTACTGTTAGATTTTTGCATTTAATAATTGCTACCGTTTCGTAAAATTTGTTTACATCGTTCATTCTCTTCATCTATCCATCGTCTTCATAAAATATCAGGATCGGTTTTGTTCTACTCATCGCAGTAGATACGGGGAAGAAAATTAAACAATCCCTCTATCTTCATGCCAAACAATTGTCTACGATTTATCGCTTAGAATTTAGACGTTACACGCCTGTGACAGGCTAGACAGACAGACGGACGAATTAACAATTGAGTCCCACCATCAAGGTTCCGTTTTTACCATTTTGGGACGAACTCAAAAAAAACAAACAAACATACTTTTTGCAATATTCATGGTTCCACTTCTAAACATCAGTTGATTTAATATAACATTATTGTTAGACCTCGCGCGGCGAAAGATGAAGCCACCGCGTCATAGTAACGTGAATGCATTGCGCTCGCCTTCTAGCTTGCTATTGGCTGTTTATTGTCATGAATAGCAGTTTGCCAAAATTGTACCTAACGTCATAAAACCCAATGTGCAGTTTTGTGTACACGGCACTGTCTGCGGGCAAGCAGGCGTTCACTAGCATATTATTGATGACGTGCCTGGCGTCATTTCTCACCGCGGGCACTCTACCTATACGCAATGTGTGGATAGCCAATTAAAGGGCTCTGAAAATGAGAGAGATAGTGGATTTTATACGCTCGACGACTGATGCAATTAGTGCAAAGGCCTCTGATGTTGGCACACTTAGGAATCCTTAGGACTCACAGAGATGTCAAGACGGCTTTGGAAATGCCACTAGACGTAAAAAAATCAATTTTTCCATGTTAACCGCTGAAAAGTTCCTGAAATTACGGTGGTACTTAAACATGTTCGATACATTATTATAACTACAAAGTTTGCGTACCACTTATCTGCAGTTATCATATTCGAAATAAATTATAACTGTGCTGATAACGCCTTATCAGACTAGCGAGGAAAATTTCTGTTGTAATGGAGAAGTGAAATAGAAAATTATCAACTTTTCACAATAATTAACTGTACTGAGCACGTTTATTTGATTGTTACTTTGTAATTCAATTAATCGATTAATTAAAAAATAAGACTTTTCTTAATCTCAAATAATGTTTAAGCTTCTCACATTACATCATCTGGTTAAATACCTTATAATTATCTTATTTTTTGCGTCAGTAAAAATTTATTTTTTTGATGAGTTTCATGTATTTTATAGAAATGTACCATAAAAGTATGCTGGTAAAGATTACAGCTAAAACTACAGAGAATGAGTATGACATAATGGCCAATCTTATTACATCATAACTAGAGTACCCGCGGTGAGAGATGAAGCCAGGTACGTCATCAATAATATGCTAGTGAACGCCTGCTTGCCCGCAGACAGTGCCGTGTACACAAAACTGCACATTGGGTTTTATGACGTTAGGTACAATTTTGGCAAACTGCTATTCATGACAATAAACAGCCAATAGCAAGTTAGAAGGCGGGCGCAATGCATTCACGTTACTATGACGCGGTGGCTTCATCTTTCGCGCGAGGTTAACCTTTTAATTATATTTTTTTTTTGCGTCAGTCGAAATTTATTTTTTTGATGAGTTTTATGTATTTTATAGAAATGTACCATAAAAGTATGCTGGTAAAGATTACAGCTAAAACTACAGAAAAATGGTGTACGAAACCGTCGGCCCATTACATGAAATACGATTTTTCAAAATTTTTTTAGATTTTGAATTACTACTTCAATAGGTTTCATCTTTTGTAACAAGAACAATATTGCAATCTATGTGCTCAACTTGAAATTCTCAAACCAGCATGACGCTAATGACCTTTGTTGTCGAGCGTCTATAATCCACAATTCATTCATTCTCAAACCAGCTGTGGTTTACTCAAAACTAGTCTTGTCCTGCGACCTCACTCGCGTGAACGTCCGAGTTAATGACGGAAAGTAAGTGAATAAAAATTATACTTTATAATTATGTTTTGAATCACGTCCAGGAAAATTAAATATAATAAAAGTAAATTACAGGTAGTCAGGACATTTAATAAAACAGAACTCTGTTTTGATTTTAGTTGAACGTTTCGTCCTTTTATTAGGACTTCTTCAGAAACTCAACTGTGAACTCGTATGATTGAGTTGCTGAAGAAGTCCTAATAAAAGGACAAAACGTTCAACTAAAATCAAAGCAGAGTTCTGTTTTATTAAATGTCCTGACTACCTGTAATTTACTTTTATTACCTATACTTTATAATTTTTGAGTACCAAATGATAGTGCACCATATTTCATCAAAATAGGTTCAGGTGTTTTTGAGTAATGCAGGTACAGACAGACAAGTTCTGAAAATGTGTTCGCCCGTCACACAAAAATCCCGGAAAACCAGCAAGAAAATAAAATCACAGACAAAATTCCCGTTACCATTTTATTTTTTGGTAATTATTTTTCATCGAATCATATATTTTAAAGTGCTCTTATTATCTTAAGATATCTTCAGTATTTTTATGCAATTCACTAAAAGTGTTAGTAAATACTTGAAATAAAAAGAATTGAAAATATAATCAATTGATAAGATTTTTTGGGTGTGATCGAACGCACTCGAAGATAATAAAATTATCTTAGTATTATCTGAATTAACAGAAGTACATAATATTAATTTGTAAAAAAATTAAGATTATCTTTATCTTGCACTTAAAAGTACTGAGAATTAAAACTTGTGGCATGATGAAGATTGGTGAATGATTTGGTGAATTGATAAGATTACACCTATTGCTGCATCTTTAACTTTTAGGTTTGAATAACGTAGAGACTTTATCTTTAGCCACGATGCGTTTACTTCGTTTGTGTTAATACTGACATTTTAAAAACATTTCATTCTATAACTTGTTGAGTATAGTAGTTTTACAGTCGCCTCTTGGACTATAAGAACAAGAATTACCGAATTCAGGGGTGCCAGGTACGAATTCTTTTTTCGATTTATTATTAACTTCCCATTGGAAGTTATTGTAATGAGTCCGAAAATCGTATACCAAATTTTTATGTTTCAAGGTCACTACACTATTTTTACACTCTCTCTCTCTCTGTGTGTGTGTGTACGTACGTATGTGTCGATTTCTTTCTAAGACGAAATCTCGAGAATGAAAAATGATATCGACTACGTTAGGGTGCCAATCGACGCGTATCAACGTAAATATGATCTGAAAGAAATTTTTTCATAATCGGTTCAGCCGTTTTTTTTTCTTAACCAAATAGACTCCAAAAAAGTAGATTTTACACAATATCTCGCGAAAAAAAAATTATATCGACTTCGTAAGGGTGTCAATCGAGGTGTGTTAACGTCATTTTGATCCGACATAAATTTTATAAAAATCGGTGCAGCCGTTTTTTTTTTTTAATTATTGTTAAAAATAAAAAATAATTATGTTTTAATGATTAAAATGATTACTTTTCTGTGTAATATCTAATTTAATTATTATTATTAAATATTTATCAAACTGGGAAGTTCGTCGTGTGGACCTCAAGGGTCGCACTTAGGGCATGCAAATATTCGGATGTTTCAGGTATTCGAATATTCGCTCAAATTTTAGCCAATATTCGAATATATTCGAATATATTCGAATAATTGGTAAAAATAATAAAAACGCTCATGGGACTTCAATAAATAACTTTTAATTATTTAAAATCAACACGCCTACTGCACGTCCATAAATCCAATCATTTTAACAACAAAAGCAGCTTACTTCTAATTAAAAAGAGATCAAATAATCATTTTTACTTTACTTAGTTACGTAAAAATTCAGATCAAATCAACTAAATATTAGAGCGCACATAGCTTCCGAGAACCATAGATCAAATGGACATATTTAAGTAATCAAAAAAATTCAAAATTCTTTCTTTCTGTTTTTCCTATTCAAACAAAAATATTAAATGAGCATCTAAGACGCATTTTTATTAATTAGTACCACAAAAGTATGGGATATTGCTCCCCTATAAAAAAAATACTTCACAAATAAATAATACGTCTATTAGCACGTGCGAAGAGCAAATCAAGCAATTAAGTACACGTACGTAACGTAACGTAAGTAAATAGTTATATCAAATAAACATGCAATAATTAACAAAAAAAAACTTTCCTCGCCCCGTTTCGATTCCCCTCCCACGCCCTAGTGCGAACTTAGAGCTAGTGTAGCGTTTGTAAGATGTTTTAGCGCCGCCGTAAACCGTTTTTAAACAATTTTAATTCTTAACAAATAATTCGAATATATTCGAATAATAGGAATTACTATTCGAATAATAAATGCAGCCGAATATTCGCTATATTCGAATATTCGAATTGCATGCCCTAGTCGCACTTTAGTCCTAATAAACGACCCACCTCACGGTTTGTTATTCTTACATAAAAAGCGTGGCCATATTATTTGTTTCTTGAACTATTAATGGGCAATTAAAATCGCAGTCACTTTGATTAGGCAAATAAAAAGTGATTACCACGCAATTTATTTTCTCGAAATCGTCATTCAAGCAGACAGACATAAAACCAAAAATGCTGGTTTGTATGTATCACGTTAAAATGCCTACTCGAAAATCACACAAGAAAATGAAATTCTGTTACAATTTTATTTATGTTTTGACTTTGTTTTTCCATTGTGGAAAAAAATAGACTACACGCTTGCTGAATGAATTAATTAATTGTAGATTATAGACGCGTCGACAACTCAGGTCATTAGCGTCTTCAACACAACAAATAATCTATTTGTGTATTATAGAATCCGCCAGCCGGCACACACAAACCGACTGATACGAACTCGGGTCTTCGGGTCCCTGGGAGCGCTAATTCCCAAAGAACATTGAAATGAAATTTGCGATAGCAACCACATTCCAATGTCCCCCCTGGGGGGGGGCTGCTGAAAGGTCAAATTTCCGATATTATATTATAAAGAAAAAGCTTCATATAAGTACATTAAAAAAAAAGGGTGTGGGTCTCGGGACCCCCGACAGATGTGAAACATCAAATAAAACGTTATTGAACTCGGTGGTATTCTCTATGTAGTAGTATATATTTTTTCAAAAGCAGCAACTAACTGTTATTAACACCGCGTGTGTTACAGTGCACGCCTGAGCCAAGAGAGAGAGAGAGAGAGAGCCGCAGTGGTGGGGAGAATAGCAGCGAAGGAGCGGACCAAACATTTCGTTGCATATTTCCCCTCGCGCGGCTGTTCACAGCCCGACATAAGATGTTTCACATCAAAAAAACAATAACAACATCAGAACGAATAAAATAACGTCCTCGAAGGTCTTTGTAGTTTGTATCGTGTGAGATTAGCAACGTTTGTGTGTTTATATAAACGACCATGAACTTGTCGCCGATCCAAATGTCAACGATGACGTAATGCATGACCATTTATATTGGCCAATATATTATACGTTTATAACATTAAGTGGTACATTAATCCCATTAATCTCTGTGTTTGTTTTTTTTTCTTTTATTGTAATTGGTTACTTTTTTGGTCCTTTGTTAACGTTATTCAAACCGCCTACAAGAAAAATTAAAATATAAACGCAAATTGCTAAAATAAGAATTGTCGACTAACAAACTATTTATTTGCATTATTTTATAATTTTAAGACTCTAGAATCTAGATCAATGGGAAATACCCTATATTTCCATTGATCTAGAATCTTAAAATTTAGCATGAAGGTAAGGTCCAATACCACAAGTAAATGAAAAAATCCGAAAATCATTAATTTCTAATCCTATACTTTGTAAAAAATGGATTTAAAAATACTTTGAAAGTTAAGGTAGAATTCGTTCGATTTTCTAAGTGATTTTACATTATTATTTATTTTTACACAGAAAACTTCATAAAAACTTGGACTTTTACTGTAAAGTTAAACAAATTTGTGATTTTTACATAAAGTAAATTAAAATTACATAATTTGTGTAATATTCCAATAAAGTGTGTAAAAATTTCAAAATAAAATGTATAGTTACATATATAAAATGGATGAATACAACACAAATTAATGTAAAATTAGTAACCACGCATGCGCAATGTTTTTTACGGAATCTACGCGATGTGGCGATACCTGTTTGCGACGCCATTGTCTCTCTGTGTGCCTATTACCAGATTAATCGCTGGCTACAAATGGACCATCGATAATCTATGCAATCGGCCTTCTCATTTCTTACAGTGTACGTGGAATTATTAAGTGACAAACTTAATCTTTATTAAATTGTTATTACAGTACGGAACCCTCAGGGCGCGAGTTCTACTCGTATTTGTCCGTCTTTTTTATTTATATTAAAAACTGATTTGGAATGTGAAAGCCCGTGTATGATTCTTCATACTAATTTCTTTTTAACTACAGAATATCTTTTGAAAATATCTTGGGAAAAATACAAATCAATGATCAAATAAATGAATGAATGAATTGTGAATTATAAACGCTCGACATCAGAGGTCATTAGCGTCTGTAAGGAAACAAAATGTAAACAAAACAAAAGTAAAAAAAATAAAATAAAAGCAAAATTAAAATTTGACACACAATAAAATATAAACTGTGTCATGTAATTTATTGTAGTAAGATATAAAGAAAAAGCCATTAAGGCTGTAAAGGGGCCTAAATGTATACAAATAAATAAAATCAAATAAACAGGTCAAGACCGGTTTCCTTTAAAAATCGAAACAGCAGATCGACATTGTCAGGATCATTTCCTAAAACAACCGACAGATCACCTGCCAATCCGATCTGCTGTCGTGTGTCATTAAACTGGACACACTCAATTAAAATATGCGAAACGGTAACATGAGTGTCACACGTCTCACAAAGGGGCGGTTCCTCACGAGCCATTAAAAAACCATGACTTAATCTACAGTGACCGATGCGCAGCCGTGTAAGAACTACTTCCTCCCACATGGAGGGACGCCAAGACAATGATCAAATAAAAGCGAAACAGTTTTCAACATGGGTAATTCCAGGAGTTAGATTTTTAATACGCGGTTGGTTTACATTTCCTCAAAGATAATTTTAGATTTAGGCGCCATCTATAAAAGATTAGTTTACGGTGTCATCAGGAAGTGTGAAACACAATCGACTAGCAAATTAGTGATGGGCGATTACGAAATGTTTTTACAATCGAAACAATTGCCATCGTTCATAATAACAATCGAGTTCACAATCGACTCGGAGTTTGATTTTACAATCGAAATGTTCGATTGTCCAAGTCGATTATTTGCCATATAGGTTATAGCAATAGCAGCGAATGAGAATACATATAATCGCGATTCAAGGTTATATGCTAGTCGACTGACGTTCTCGCGATTCGTTGATTGTTCACTGTTCAGTCGGTACTCAGTACTCTGTGAACTTTTCACTATTGAATTCGTATTACGCGATTACTGCACAATCGACCATCGACTCGACCACAATTGTTGAGTGATGAACGATTATATATTACGTGGCTTTCGACAGTGTACGATTCAGTACTATGCGACTCGGTCTCTGTGAACTATGAAACTTAACAATCGAGTCCAAGGGACAAAATCGAGATGTTTGAACAATCGAGACAATCGACTACAACTCGTATCGCGCATCACTATTAAGCAAATCACCAACTGAAAGAATAAAATGTAGAGGTTTTTGATATGGGTTCTCCCAGATGGTTGTTTTTTTCAATATCTGCGGTTAACTGCACTAATAATTAACAATGAATGATGTCACGTTATACACAGTAGAGCCGTCATAATGTCAGTTTAAATTTAAATTAAATATGGACCGAGGGCTGTTTTTCTACTTGCTAATAGAAGAATATGATGAAATAAAAAAAGGACAGTGTGGTCCAGTGGTTAGCGTCGCGGCCTCTGGATCAGACTATCGTAGGTTCGATTCCCGCCTCCGCTCATGGATGTTTTGTGATGTCATTTAGTTTTAAGGGAGTTGATATTTAATGTAATCAGGACGCTAATGACCTAAGTTGTCGACGCCTCTATAATTTACAATAAATAAAAAATAAATGCAAAGATATAACGGGTAGATTGTAATTTTGAAAATGCATTTTATCAATGCATTTTATATAATTTAAAAATGTAAAGGATGTTTTGTAATCACCTGCGGTTAACGACACATCACTTCCTCGTTTGGTTTTCAATTGATAAAGAACATTTAAAATTAATTCTCGGAAAAAATATGATCAAATATTTAACAAGTAACAGTATGTACACAGTAATATGGAAATACCGATGACCCAATTTTAATAAAAAATTATACGAAATTAGATTATCAAACACACAGTACTTTTAATCGAACCTAAAGCTTGCCGTTCACCTTAAGCGAAATAGAGCCAGAAAACTGTTTTATCAAAGTATATAATTTAAATCATATGTTTAAAAAATTTATCCACTAAAATTAACACAACCGATAGCACGAGTAGAAAAATTAGAACTAAATTACAAAAGAAAGGAATAAAAAATTATGTGAATTTGTTACGTAACTAATAAAAGTTATTCAACGGTCAAAAAGACTACCTAACTAATAAACTATATTTTTAGAATATATTAAAATTGAGAGGCCAGGGCCGTATTTGAACGGCAATTTTTTCGTACAATGCCACGCCCTTCTTCTGAATTTAATACACTATAATACTGCACAAACTATAAAGTTGAACAAAATGATGACGTTTTAGCTGTCAGAATAATTTCTAATAATTTTATTCAAGTTCCATGGCTATCGCTATCTGTTTTTGAGGTAATTTTGACATTTTCATATCAAATTTCTGCCGTTACAAAGCATGCAAAATTAATTTTGTTTATTGATTTAGATGCAGAAATTTATGTTCTTAAACTATTATTTGAAGATATTTTTCCTAAAATAATTAGGGAAGCAGGAAATCGCGAAAGTTTGATTTTACGGGTTAAATCCCTATGTGCAGCAGTTACGGTCACCATTTATTATTGATGGACAATTTCATCATTATGAACTGTACAAAAAATGACGTTTCATCGAATCATCGGTTTAAAACGATCTGATTGTTGAAAAGAGAAACAGTTTTAAAGAGACAGCGGGGTCAAATGACGCAAACGACGGGTTATTTGCAAATGTCATACAATAAATATTTTGTTATGATGTACAACACACACTAACAATGTATCACACAAAGTACACACATGTACATGCATAAAATTGTGTACCAAGAGTAAATAGATGTAAAATAAGTAATAACAAGACGTTTCCGAAAGTTCTAGCTGTATTTCAAAACGCATTATCAAAAAAACCGGGCGGACAATAGTTTTAAAATTATTGTGATATATTAAATACATTTATACGGCTGTTTTGCAATTGAACATTTTTATGGAAGAGCAGCCAATTACATAATTGATTCCTGCAAATATGAAACAAAATCGTTTTATTTATTTATAACATTGATGTATCTAGGTTCTTAATTAATGTATCCCCTTTGGGTGTTCCAGTTTTGTGTGTTTTATTTATTAAAAAGGTAAACAGTCTGAAGAACAAAACAAAACGAGCTTTCAGAAAGTTCCAAAGCCGTTGATAAGAATTTCGCACGAGCAGCAGACGTGATTCCAAGACGAGATGCATGATGGAAATGAACTATGACGATGTACAATTATTATTCTAGTCATGTGTGTTTTTAACTTAGTAACTCTCATTATCTCGTGTCATTATTCATTTCGTTATACATACATATTTATTATTATGTGTAAAATGTAAATATTAAGTCATTTATGCATATACCATATACTCATTCTAGAAAATTGTAACGGAACGTATATGTCTGTAATTTCGTTTCCTTCCGAGGTTTCCGAGTTTTTTTTTGTTTCTTTAACTAGACTAGTGATATGGAATGACCTCGACACAAAAAATCAAACATGACACGAAACAAGGGCGTCGCCAGTCAATGGGTCAGGAAGGGGCAAGATGAGCCAGGGAGGGGCAAGATAATTGATAGAGGATATGAATTGTAGGGCTTGAGAATAGCCGAGAGTGGAGCAATGCTGTTGTTTACATGGCGTTGCTATGGTTCCTCTATTACAAGTCCCCAGTTCCCGGTTTCTAGCCCGAGAGCTGGTAAAAGTGTCAATTGGATTTTCAATTTATTATTAAAAAATAAAATAATGAATTGAAAATATGAATTGGTGCTAGACCCAAATAGCCTTAGCTGTTGGTGGTCTTTAAAAACACACGATATGAATTGTAAGTAAAATAAATACAATTTGTAAAGTTTTAATCGTTTACTACAAGAATCTTAATTAAAACACAATCTTCTTGGGTTTCTTGTGAATTTTTCGACTACTTCATTATTAAAATCTTCTAGGTTGCGATAAAAAAATGTAATGCTTTACCTTCGTGGGGGGAGCTGCCCTCCCCTGGTCCCCCTTGACACGAAAATCAAACCTGTTCATGTAAAAAATTATAATAAAAATATTTTTTCTACATTTATTTATAAAAACTACTGACAGAGCAACTTACTTTTAGTATATTTTTAATTCTGTAATTTTTATCACAACTAGGTGGAGAAACGCGTTAGTCTACCGTCTGCAGGTTCGCCACGCGCTCGGAGTAATATGAAACATTAAATTTATTGATTTTTTTTCGTAATATATTTATTAGACCTCGAGCGGCGAAAAATGAAGCCACCGCCTTCTAGCTTGCTATTGGCTGTTTATTGTCATGAATAGCAGTTTGCCAAAATTGTACCTAACGACATAAAACCCAATCTGCAGTTTTGTGTACACGGCACTGTCTGCGGGCAAGCAGGCGTTCACTAGCATATTATTGATGACGTGCCTGGCTTCATCTCTCACCGCGGGCACTCTATCAAAAACTCTAATAAAAAGTAGCATGTGTGTACTAACCCTAATAGATATGGTTATATCTGCATCAGCGGAAGTCCGTCTTGAATGAATGGCTTTACAAAATGGACGACAGCCGTCTTATCTGTTATCAGTCTTGCACTATTATCTAACTATTTTTAAACTAAATTCAGGAGATTATTGTGACAGTGCTAAGATAAAAACGTGATCTTTTCACGCATACAAAGTATGAGCAAGGTCTGAGATAACCTTTTCATAAAAAATAAATACATTGCTATCAAAATAAGAAATTACATATCGGTGGCCAAAATGCAAGACCATTTAAGTCGAATTATTGGTTATTTTGACGCACGTCTATGTTCGTGAACAGGATCGGCCGTAGTGAGTTTGACGCCCCGGACAAGATTTTTTTTAGCCCCGTAGCAGGGCCGTAGCTAGAGCTGAATTCAAGATAGGGCACTGAAAGTTTAAAGTAGGGCTGAAGCAAAAGACTACAATTTATAATTGGATTGCCCACCTCATCTGGTGATATCAAATTACAAAAGCAAGAAAACGGTAAATGACAATTTAATCAAAAAAAAAAAAAAAATACAGAACTTGCCATGTTATCAAATTTCCGAAGAACTTCATTTAGTCCAACGAATTTAATCTTGTTTTTCCAAATGCCAGATAGATCAAGTCTGTCATTCTGTCGTGACAGTCTTTGCGGCTTGTTTATAATTCCTTAAAGTAGGGCACTGGATGCTTTAAGGTAGGGCATTGCCCCTTAATGCCCCCCTAGCTACGGCTCTGCCTCTTAGTGGCGGCGCTAGGATTTTTTGTTAGCGTGGGCCAGTGTTGAGCATGGTGATCTGAAGGTGGGCCAATAACATCCCCAAAATTCCAGTGCTCGGTAAAATTTTAACCCAAGTTACTTGCTATAGAATTTATAGGAAAAATTGAGGAAATTTCGGGGGTTAAAAACGTATTTGAAAAATTAGACATAATATTGGATATTAATTACACATAATTATGCACATACAGACATGTAAATATTTGAATAAATCTTTAAGGTTCAAATGTGTTATTAATTGGGGATAATGCCAGGATGGGCCAATGGGTGGGCCAAGACAGTTAAGGTGGTATATGTATCATTCTTCCGATATGTCTTTGATCTAAATAAATGATTTAAAATCAGGAAAAAATGACAAAACTGGCATAAGTTTAACACAAATTTATGAGTAGAAAAAATAAATTTCAAAAAAATTGTTGAAATTGTTGATTTCTCAGTATTTTTAACATACATTTGTGAAGAAAAAAGTTTAACATGCCAAATTGACTTCCCGTAATTCGAAATCTCATGTCGTGCTGAAAAGAAATATTGACAAATATCACGTTTTTTGATATAATCTTTAGGACAACATTTTTTTTTTGAAGCGAAGTTTTTTTACGGACGTTGCGCGCTTGGCCGCAGGCGGTAGGGAAATAAACCGAGAAAAAACGTGATCGTTCAAAAAAGCTTCTGTCGGGCGTCCCACGACTTCGCCCGTTTTTATTAGTTTTTAAGCAACAAGCTGAAGCTTAATGCTTAATTGTAGCTAATAAAAACAGTACTAAAAAATATGTCTTTTGAGACGAAATTTGCCAAGAGTATTTTTTACAATGTCACTGAACAATCACTTTAAGCGACATTGCCTTATGACCGCAGATACAATACATAGACCTAATAAATAAAAAAAATAAGGATACGGAAAATATGCAAACCAAACAAATATCATTTAACTGTTATCGGTTTTGTTATCGCTTCATGTTATGTATAAATGTTATAAAGTTATTATTTATGTACATTATAGTTATCTTGTTTATTTATTTTTTTCTTAGAGGTCTCTGTTTATTTCGCAATATCCAGAAATAATTCAATTACGTAAAATCGTAAAGGTAACTTTAACAAAATCACGGACATTTAATCTCACAAGAAAAGCTCATCTTATCGCATTTAATTATCATTGTTGTATTCTCCCCCCGATGGTACCTATTATTACTTCCCACCTCTACTATGGTAGGGAAGTAATGGATTCAGTCCGAAAACATTATTTCGAGATTTTAACAGATTTTCACGTTTTAAGACCCTAGCAATCGTTTAAGATCATTTTCTGACTGATGTCTGTATGTGTGTGTGTGTGTGTGTGTATGTGTGTGTGTGTGTATGTGTGTGTATGTGGTCAATTTTTCGCCTTCGATATCTTAAGAACGGAACAACATACGGGCATGCCGATTGTTCTATTGTGTTTATCAGCCTTTAACTTAGATCTGATTAGATTTTGAGTCAAATCGGTTCAGTGGTTCCTGAGATATTCAAAAAAACGTCCTCAATGTCACGTATTAACATAGGTAAAAAAATATATAAATGAATTCTAGATGTTATAATATGAAAAAAATGTAAATATTTTTTTTCTCTAAAATGTATAGTTTTCGAGAAAAAAAATATTTTACTAAAAAAAATAAAAATTGTACGTAAATCAAGGTAACCATGATTTTTGCTATATTAAGCTAGCCATCAGTAGACCACCAAACAAAAAAGAGGGCCATGCTTTTTTCAAAGAAAAAAAATTAAATTGTGTTTTAAAGACCACCAACAGCTAAGGTTATTTGGGCCTAGTCAAAGAATAAAAAAAAAAGAGTGTTTATTTTTTGCAAATATTTACTAGGTGGGAAGTATAGGACTGGTCATCAGTCGAATTTTTTTTTTACATATTTACTCAAGTCAAATTTCGATGGAAATTTTTTTTCTAGGAAATTTCACAAAGTATATGCAAATACAATTATGTAATGATATTAAAAATATTTTCTAAAGCGGGCCACTCACTATACGAGCCCAAACCCGCCTTCCAACCGAGACCCGACTTCATCCAGGTTTGTCAACACACTACGCGAACCCTGAAAAAAAAATTCATTCGCACACTGAACGTGGTGAGCCCTAGATACCATGTTATGTCTCCCGTATTCTCCAAATAGGCAAAAATTGTTTTGGCTGTTGGTGCAGTCATGCTATTAGAAAAAGAAAAAAACGCGTTTGGGTGAAAGAGTGGTCCCAAAAGAGGGAGAAATTTACTCATTTTAAATTCACTTTAACTTCCTGATATCACCAACTTTTAATTGTAAGTCTGGAACTGCCGGACAAGTCTTGCCAAATAGCACGGATTGGTCGCATCGGGTCGTGGGCTCGGTTGTCAAATTAGCCAATTCACAACCCGACCCTGACCGAAATGCAACTTGTCTTCCTTTACCACTCATTTATCACTGTAATGGTAGCGGGTCTTTGAATGGACCTTGGGCCGGGCTTTCAGAAGGAGGCGGTTTATTTTTAATCTTTGGTCATAGAAGGAATCTGAAAAAATAAAATTAACCCGCCTCCTTCTAAAAGCCCGGCCCAAGGTCCATTCAAAGACCCGCTACCATTACATTGGTGGCAGCGGTGGGATGAATGGATCTTGGCCCGGGCTTTTAGAAGGAGGCTGGTTAATTTTATTTTTTCAGATTCTTTCTATGACCAAAGATTATTACATCATTAGCGAATCGGTCGGAGACCAATCCGATAATGAATGGGGGGCTTTGAGATTGTTGATCTGTTCTCCCACCATACGACATTACGATCAAAGTCGTAGCCGATCAACTGCTAACAACATGGCTCTCATTTACATGCAAAAATATTTATTTAGGGTTAAGATAATCTAGACTTAGTGTCAAATTATGTTTTAAATGTATTGTTTTTAATTTTAATTCAATTCTCTCAGTTTAGAACCTCGAAATTAGGTTTGTAACAAACGAACCATGATCAAGTCATATGATCAACAGCACCTCAACTATTTTGACTAGTAAGTATTGAAGGTCTTTAATTGCTAAGGTTATTTGGTCCTAGTACCAATTAATATTTGTTAATAGTTTTTGAGAAGTTTAAAGTCCAATAATTCAATAATCTGTTCTCAGACTAGAACTCGGGATAATTGATCACAAACGATATTTATTTTATTAAACTGCCAGTCTTTACTTCTGGATTCGTTCGCGTTAATAGCAGAAACCGGATTTGCACATTTCTTAAGAGAATTCGATACCAACAAATATCCCCTGCGCTCTTCATCTTAAATCCTTTCCACTCGCCCAAAAACGGTATGGCTCTCCATCAAGTTAAATTAAACGACATCCCAAAACATCTATGAGTGCGGAGGTGGGAATCGAGCCCACGACAACTTGATCCAACTAACCGTTACACAAAGGTGTCCTCGTGGCCGATTAACGTTACTTTCTTGCTCAATCGATTAACAATTTCTATCTTTTAGTAACGTTTTTTTTTCAGTCATAAATTAATCGATGTTTATTCTAGGATTTCTTAAACACATCTTGTAGTCGGTGAATAAGGATACGATAGATATAACTCGACACTGTTACATCATAGCTCGATAAGTCTACTTTCATAATTAGCACGTTCGAGCGTACATAGTGCGACAGTGTGTTGGGTATGTCATTAAAAAACACGTAGGAATCGCAAACATAGGTAATGACAATAAATTACTGTTTATCTATGACCATAGAGATGTCGCGATCAGAGACGGCTTGAGCCAGAGCGGAAAATAAAACCGCTGCGTACATTTGAAGTGGAATTTCTCAAGGTACGTGCAGTACGCAGCTGGAATTCTAGATGTATGGTAGATGGTGGCTGAAATTATAAGCGCTTATATGTTTGCACAACGAAGCTTTGATACTCATTGATACAAGCTTAAATCGCGTTTGAAATGTCAGATAGCGAAGACGAATATTTATGTTCTTCTGCTACAAAGTGGTATATTTTAAATAGAAATTTGGGTAGGAGCTATCATGTCCACCCTATTAATAGAAAACGATCTAAACATGGCGAATTTCGCATCATTTATACCAAGAATTAAAATTTTACCCAGACCGGTTTTTTGAATATTTACGTATGGAACCTAACACTTTTAAATACGTCTTAGAAAAAACTCAAAACAAATTAAATAAAAACTGGCAAAATTTCACTTATTAAACTAGTCACATCCATTGCGAAACTTGTAACGGCCATTTGACAGTTGTCACATGTTGATTCTAGTAGTCAGCGCGCTGAAAGAATGGTGGGATACATTCTTGTATCTATCAGCTCTTGTAACAGCGCTTATACCTGCTACACTCACTGCTTCGTTGTGCAGTACGCTCGCATATATAACAATGCATTAATTTAAAGCAAGTCCTGCTATGATCTACGCTACCATCTAGAATCCCAGCTCCATACTGCACGTACCTTTATGCGGCGCCGTACTGCCTCGACGATTCGAAGGGCCTTATAAAATATCCAAAACCAATGGTCAACTTTTTTTTGAGGTTATATGTAGTTGTCATCGTATTCGTTTACACATCAAGGGATTCACTAATTTTTTTCAAGCCGGGCCTGAACTATACTTATAGAACTAATTGTACAATAAAATAATCAGCGTTTAAAAAGAAATATACCTATGTCTGGCCATGTAATACTTTACTTATACAATTCTTAAAATTTTAACGACGATTTTAGTGTAGTCATTTAGTTTTTATAAACCCCAAACAATAAAACATTTTTTCTATAATTACAATTACAGCTCCCTTCTTTCTCTTTTATTGATTAGCTTTAATAGAATTAACTGTGAGAAAACAAAATTTTAAACGTTTCATTTACAGCTTGTTAAGTGGGCAAATGCCGAATACAGAGTTATTGGGAAAGAAAAAAACGTAGATGTCTCATTTTCAAGATAGAGTAACCTGTGTGTGTGATCAGCTCATGTCCCTTTATTTCTTGAGTTGTGATTGGTCGGTCGGGAGAATTTCAAATTTTGCCAATGTACCGGATCGTATTTATCTACTTCTCTTGGGCTTGAGAATGGCCGAGCGTGTAGCGATGCTGTTGTTTACATGGCGTTGCTATGGTTCCGCTATTACAAGTCCCCAGTTCCCGGGTCTAAGCCCGAGAGCTGGTAAAAGTGTCAATTGGATTTTCAATTTATTATAAAAAAAATAAAAATGAATTGAAAATATGAATTGGTGCTAGGCCCAAATAACCTTAGCTGTTGGTGGTCATTAAAACACATACTCTTATACTTCTCTTGAATCTCGATGTCTATCCTACGACCTATACCCTTCTCGAAATCTAGCGCAATTATAGTGAGGACATATTGAAGAAAAACTCGGGTCGCAGTGCCAAACTCTGCCGACAATATAGTGTATTTGCTAATACAGGCTGTGGCATTATTATGTGAACAGTGAACTTAACTTTGTTTTTTGACAAAATAAAAAATTTAACCCCTTAATACATCCCTTAAAATGATTAAATTTTACTAAATTTCAATATTAGACATGGATTTTATCAGTACACCCAATTAAATACACCCTTCCATAAGTAAATCTGTATCAACAAACTAGTGTTTTCATATAATTTGAAAGTCCGGTCCTGTCTGGCCGATTTTATTAAAATTTTAGCAGCACATTTTAATCTTCACTAAAGAATTAAATTTCAATTTTGAAACGATTCTGACAAATTTTTCGGTATTTTTGAGCCCAAAAACTTTTTAGAGCCCCTAAATACAACCCTGAAAATGGTCCGATCGGGCCCATTTTAAATAGGCTTCTTGCGGTGATGGGTTCCAATGTGTGTACCAAATTTCGTTTCAATCGATTAAGTCTGTCGAGAGTTATCGTGTACAAACAAACACACACACACACACATATATATATATAAACATTTTCAAAAATGGTGCCAAATTGTTCGGGAGGCTATGAAACGTCGAGAAATTTTGGTCCGACCTCTAGGTCCCGCCATCCGACCGCGCCAATATAGTGTATGTGCCATATTATGGCAAATACACTAATAACTCTCAGAGAAAATTCGACTAAAAAAGTTTGCCAATCACTGCTCTGCACCACGCTCGTCGATTGTCATGGTTTTTATAAAAAACGCAGCATTTTATATTTTCAAATTATTTTCTCACGTGGTCACGCCTTGTTTCCAGAACATACAAAAGCGATAAGCGTTTTATCAGTGGTTTTTATCAGCATTTAAACAGCGTTATCAAGGCTTTTTAAATAAAGCCATTTCTGTTTAACTGATAACGTCTTCAAATATCCAGAATTAATTCAGATAATAATGCTGTACTACATATTATTTTATTAGTGTATTTGCCATATGGCACATACACTATTGGGTCGGTCGGATGGCGGGACCTAGGGGTTGGACCAAAATTTCTCGACGTTTCATAGCCTCCTGAACAATTTGGCACCATTTTTGGAAATGTTTATATGTGTGTGTGTATGTGTTCGCGGCATAACTCTCGAAAGACTTAATTGATTTGAACGAAATTTGGTACACACGTTGGAATTCATCACCCCACGGAACCTATTTAAAATGGGCCCAATCGGACTATTTTAAGGGTGGTTTTTAGGGGTTGAAAAAAGTTTTTGGGCCCGAAAATACCGAAAAAATTTTCAGAATTGTTTCAAAATTGACATTTAACCTTTTAGTAAAGATCGAAATGTGCTACTAAAATTTTAATAAAATCGGCCCGAGAGGACCGGACTTATAAATTTTATGAAAACACTAGTTTTGCGGATAGTGATTTACTTACTGAAGGGTGTATTTAATTTGGTACAGAGGTTGCATTGATAACAATATTGAAATTAAGAAAAAAAAATATTATTTTAAGGGATGTATTAAGGGGTTAAATTTTTTATTTTGTCCAAAAACAAACTTGAGTTCACGTATTAAAGCCACAACGCCTGCATGCAAATACACTATATTGTCGGCAGGGTTTGGCACTGCGACCCGAGTTTTTTTTTTTATATATAAGGTGTCTCAGAGACTTTTGCAATTTTATTTTGTCTATAGCTTTAAAGTCTGATGAGGTATAATTGCCTGTTTTTTGCAATAAGTAGATCAAGGCCTGGAAATTTAATTTCAGAATTTATAGACAGGCTGCTGAATTGTTTTGCGGGTAATAGGGTAACCCGCAAAATCAAACTTTTGCGATTTCCTGCTTCCCTAATTATTTTAGGAAAAATATCTTCGAATAAAAGTTTTAGAACATAAAATTCTGCATCTAAATCATTAAACAAAATTAATTTTGATTGCTTTGTAACGGCAGAAATTTGATATAAAAATGTCAAAATTACCTCAAAAACAGATAGCGATAGCTATGGAACAAAATGATGACGTTTTAGCTGTCAGAATAATTTCTAATCATTTTGTTCAAGTTCCATGGCTATCGCTATCTGTTTTTGAGGTAACTTTGATATTTTCATATCAAATTTCTGCCGTTACAAAGCATGCAAAATTAATTTTGTTTAAAGATTTAGATGCAGAATTTTATGTTCTAAAACTTTTATTCGAAGATATTTTTCCTAAAATAATTAGGGAAGCAGGATATCGCGAAAGTTTGATTTTACGGATTGAATCCCTATTACCCGCAAAACGATGTATGTTAAAATTAAACGGTTTTATGTCCAGCAACATGCGTTTTGTGTTAGCAATTTTTTGAAATAATTCATTATAAAATCGTAAAAATGTCTTTATTGGTCGCAAGAAAATCCCCATGAGAAACATCAAACTCCATTATATGGTTCTAAAGTTACTGTTTGGGCAGCAATATCCTCCAGAATCATAATAGGCCCAGACTTTTTTGAAAATAACAACGGCCACACAAGTTAATGTAAATTTTGACAGATACGCCGCAATGATTCGCGAATTTTTTGGCCCTTCGTTCCAATAATTTGATGATCTTAATGATCAGTGGTGGTTCCAGCAAGATGGGACTACTATCCACACATCAAATACCGCATTAGAAAGAATGGTTCACGGATAAATTGATATCAAGAAGAGGTGACATCAATTGGGTCCAATGAAGCCCGTTCTTGAGCACAAACGTTTTTTTGTGGGGCTTAAGAGACGAGTTTATAATAACGCCCCAACGAATTTGATTCAGCATAAAAAACATATCCAGGAAGAGATTGAAGCGGTTACTTTATTTTTATTTATTAGTGTATTTGCCATATGGCACATACACTATTGGCGTCGGTCGGATGGCGGGACCTAGGGGTCGGACCAAAATTTCTCGACGTTTCATAGCCTCCTGAACATTTTGGCACCATTTTTGGAAATGTCTATTTATATATATATATATATATATATATATATATATATATATATATATATATATATATATATATATTTATATATATATATATGTGTGCGGGCAATAACTTTCGAAAGAGTTAATTGATTTTGACGAAATTTGGTAGGCACGTTGAAATCCATCACCGCACGAAGCCTATTTAAAATGGGCTCAATCGGACCATTTTAAGGGTAGTTTTTAGGGGTTGAAAAATGTTTTTGGGCCCAAAAATGCCGAAAAAATTCTCAAAATCGTTTCAAAATTGAAATTTAACCTTTTAGTAACGATTAAAATGTGCTGCCAAAATTTTAATAAAATCGGCCCGACAGGACCGGACTTACAAATTTTATGAAAACACTAGTTTGCGGATAGTGCTTTACTTACTGAAGGGTGTATTTAATTTGGTACCGAGGTTGCATTGATAAAAATATTGAAATTAAGAAAAAAAATATTATTTTAAGGGATGTATTAAGGGGTTAAAATTTTTATTTTGTTCAAAAACAAACTTAAGTTTACATAATAAAGCCACAATGCCAGTATTAGCAAATACACTATATTGTCGGCAGGGTTTTGGCACTGCGACCCGAGTTTTTGTAGATTATAGACGCGTCGACATTAGGTCATTAGCGTCTTAATTACATTGAATAACAACTTCCTTAAAACTAAATGACATCACAAAACATCCATGAGCGGGGGTGGGATTCGAACCAACGACAGTGTGATCTAAAGTTCGGCTACGCTAACTGTTACACCACACTGTCCTCCGAAGCGGTTACTCCATGCTTATGAACAAGCGTAATGGAAAATCTAAAGCATCGCTTGGAAGAGTGCCAGCGGTGAATTGGGCGACATCTAGATGATATAATTTTCCATACATGAATTTCCAATAATTGTAGTTTTACGTTCCAAAAAAATTAGTTGTGAAAACTGATTATAGCTGAGCAAAATTAGAAACAAAAGTGCAAAGTTCTCTGGAGACACCTGTTAACAATTATGTCTATGTATTGTTATCTATAATATTTTGTATTTAATTTAATTTAACAGATTAAAAAGAAAAACTTAAAAAATATTAGAAGAAATCATTGCTTAAGATTTCTTAAAATTGCTTAAACTTGGTAATTTTATCAACTCTATTTGTCACGTATTTTTGCGGATTTTATTAGCGACTTTTCTGTCTTATTTTGTTCATTTTAGTCTTTGACACCCGTAGGGCTTGAATTTCGAGAAATCCTTTCTTAGTGAATGCTTACGTCAGAAAAGGAAAAGTTTCGCTTGGCACAATTTACATTCTATTGGATCAGCATTATATATTGAAGATATTCTTGGAACTCTATTAAAGACGCTAATGACCTTAGATGTCGACGCGTCTATAATCTACAATAAATAAAATTGGAACTCTATTCCCCTATTATACCCCGCAGTCCGGACTATCCAAATGCACTAATAAAAAAATTGCGCGGTCGCAACACTACACTGATATCAACTAGTACTTACCAGAAATATTAAATTCATGCATGAATCTGCAAAAATAATTAAAATTACTAATGACAAAAAATAATCATTAACGAATCAAATCATAAATTATAGTATTATTATTATGTAATTTGAAAAGATTATTTTAAAAACATGGAAAAATTTGATAATTGCCAGGTATTACCGATTTGCAAGTCAGTAAAAAAACGTTAAAGTAAACAGCTGACGATAATATTTTTTTGCATTACAAAACAAATGACGAAGTCAGAATTGTTAAAATTATACTTTAATTGGTTCAGTGATAATTTTGATAAATTTTGAAAGTAAACATTGCGTAACAGTTCAACGATAAGTATTTTTTTTTAGAAATTATCAAAAAAAAATTGTATACCCAGCTGACTGAATTGCAGTTATCAGTGAAATACTTATTGATATAGCACATTATGTTGTGGAGAACCCCATATATAAAATTAATTTTAAACCTTATCAGTAACACTTACCGCCGGCAAATAAAACCATATTTACTGGTTTTATCTACAGGGTGTAAACGGTTACCCCGAACATAGGGAAAATAACATTGAGTCATGGATGTATTATACTCACTGGATACCTGACTAGTGGTTTAAAAGTGAGACAGGACCGCCATATTTGAAAAGGGCAAAACATACATCGACGGTTGTAATACCATGGATATGTGTAATACAAACTTTTTCATTTATATTGTGAGCTAATGTGTCAACTTAATTTCCCAAATATTTACTTAAAATTGCAACAGAAATTGAGTTTGAAGATCCCCACAAATTAAGTTTAATATACGGACGATTTGCGAATATTATTTAAAAATTAGATGTTTAACGTTTGGAAATTTTTATACAAAAGAAATTTTAAAACCTGTGAATAAAGACAAAAGTTAAATAAGTTAATATTATATTATAATATTGTCTTTAACTCACAGGTTTTTAAATTTCTTTTGTATAAAATATTATGTATACCTACCTAATAAATAATTTAAATAATTTTTTTTTTTGATTGTGCATTTTAAAGTTTATAAAGAAAATAATATTTTGTAGGTATATGTTGTAAAAATAAGTTTGAAAAAAGTATAAATGATAATAGTAGGTATTTTTCTTGGTATAAAAATTGTGTTTTTGCCATGGTTTTGGCCTTTTCAATGTCAGCCATGTTTGAAAAGGGCAAAAACAGGCCTGCTTCATTTTTGTGACCTATTGAACATAAGCAGTCGGGTTTCCAGTGAGTATAATACATCCACGCATTGAGTACATTTACAATTTTATAGTAGGCTATGCGCTATAAGATATCAAATGTAAATATGTAGTAGATGCTTTCATAATATATCACTTTCATAGAAAATCCACTTTAGCAAACATTTTGAGGAAGGGGTACCAGTCAAGATGTTTACACATCAAAAAGTTCCACATTCGAATTACAATTTTCTTATCAATGACGACTGGTGTCCACATTAGGGTTACCAGATGGCCAAAATTTCCGGGAGTGTCCCGGAATTTGTTTGTCCCGTGTCCCGAAATTTAAGTCTTCTATCCCGGAAATGCATAAGTTCAACGAATTCGTGCTCGCGATCGCAAGAAACGACACAAGTTACATGCTAAGTAGTACTTATTTATTTAGCACTATCTGCAATTTCTGTATATTTTTACTTGTATTTAATTGTATTCTTCTGACTAACCCTAAGTCGGTAAAGACAAATTGGGAACAATAAAATGAATTATTAAAGATTCACACGAAATTAAGCGTGTTTACACACTCAGAAGCACGTACCACATCTCACCGTGTACTGGTGTGTGATAAATGAATAAAAAAAATTTTTTCACAATAACTTTCCCCCCTGAAATAAATTGCCTTCGACTTAGAAATGTCCCAAAAATCTTGCAACCCTAGTCCCAACTCTTACGGAAATTTAGATAATAGGGAATCGTGTCATTTTCCCGGAAAAGTGATACGTTACATAAAAAGACTATAATTAGAATTTCGTACCGCAAATGATCATGTATATGTAAAATATTGCGTGTTAGCGCGCTATGCAGTGGTTTGTCGGACACTCGTGGGTGACACTGTGTATTATTTGAACGCAAGGTAATTTGCACAAAGTTAAATACCAACTATTATTTATAATTATTATTAGAGCCAAATGCACATCTAGAACAGATAGAGAAAAAAAAGTCAAGAGGTGTCATGGGACACCCGACAGAAGCTATGCTTTTTACGCCTTGTATATAAAACCAAAGCTATAGACAATACAATTGAAAAGTTATTATTTGACCGCTATTTTAAAATCTGACGCCATTTTATTTTTTTGTGTCCTACAAAACTCTTAAATATCAATTTTCAAAAAGATCGGATAATTTTTACAAAAGTACATATGGCCGCCATTTTGAAATCTGACGCCATTTTATTTTTTTGTGTCCTATAAAACTCTCAGATATTAATTTTACATAGGCCACTGCGCGTGCGCCAGTATATTACTTTAACCGCTGGCTGTAGCTATAGATATCCTTTTAATAACATGAGCGTGACGGTTTTACCGTGACGCGAACCTACAAGTTTTCCCCCTGCCAGAAATCGTCTAACGCGCCTATAGAAGCATAGCTTCAAAAAGTTGAACCACTTGGCTGTCTGAAAAGTAATAGTCCACGCTCTGACCATAACTGATTTAATTTTATTTTTATTGTAGATTATAGACGCGGCAACATCTCAAGTCTTTAGCGTCTTTCAACTACACTAAATAACAACTTTCTTAAAAAAAATTACAGTTTGCTACCCACAACCAATAGTTGATAATGATATTATCACCTTATTTTTAAAGGTCTTCAACAGTCAGGGTTATTTGGGTCTAGTACCTTTTAAAATAAAAATATGTACATAGGATCTTACGGAATAGCGAAAACAAAAAATATATTTTTGAAAGAAGCTGTCATAATTTGAGTTTGCAAGACGTGTCTGTGTGTATTCGACTTCATAAAAACAGCACCGGTACACGTGGCCGTGTTATTTATTACAATAGGTATGCAAACATAAAAAGAGATGATTCACACACAACATACAACCTTGCGTTTACATAAAACGCTATGATTTTTTACATTCTGCTCAGCACCATTATTACATAAATATTTAAATAGACATATGCATAATGTCTGTACAGTGGAAACTTGGTTTTTACGAACACTGCACAATTTTACGAACGTTGGAGGAGAGAAATGACGTCATATAGTGACGACATAACTGTTAATTAATTTGTGTTGGTAAAATACCGATTTGAAATAGTAATCCAGTGGATAGCGACGTTTTGCATACATATTATTATGTCACAAAGCAATTTTCTATTGATTAATGCCAAAAGCAAATGTGTTATTTTAACCAACTTCAAAAAAAAGAGGTTAAAGTAAAAATACATCTTTTTTACCCAAAATAAATGGAATGCCTTAGACTGACTTTGTGGCATGAAAATAATACTTTTGAAATGTCATATACGTAGGCTATTTTTAGAGTTCTGTACCAAAATTGGTAAAATGAAACACTTATGAAATCACCTCGGTGTCTATGTCTGTCTGTCACAAGTTTTTGAAGTGAAAACTTCCTTAGGCGCGTTAGGCACTCTTTGCCTGGGTACTGAAAAAATGTGAAGCGTTCGCAATTACTTCCGTAAGAATTCGCAACATGCTTATATCATAAAAACGGCCGTCTACACATTTCCACCCATAGCGCAGTTGGTTTAGTCTTTGCGTTCTATGCATAGGAACCTGGGTTTGAGACCTGATGGCAGCGTAGAATTTTTGGCGTTTTTTTTTCTAAATTCTACATGATATTTATTTATATATTTTTTTATGTTTGTTATATTCTTTCTTTGTCAATAATTATAATTTTTTTGAAACCAAGATGGAATTAATTAAAAATACAATTTTTGTATTTTAGCAATAAATTATTTTTAGTTCATAAATGCGCTATAATAGATGACACCAAAAATTAGAAAATCTGAAGTTTTCACTTCTGTCGTGTGGTCATAAGCACACACCCATTTTTTAGGTGTTTGGAGATTTTGAAAATATCTAGTCGAAAAAATGTGTTTCAGGATGTACCAGCATCATTCGAGAACGGTTGGAAGCTAATTTTGATTAAATTTAGTACACTAACAATTGGTAATCAAGTACGTAACGTATAGAGTTCCCTTCGAACAAACGAAATCTGCGGGCAAAATCGACGTTCCCGCGAATGAACCACGGAGTCTCAAAACTGCAGTATATCAAGAAGATAAGATACTAAAATCCGCAGCTGGACGATGAATGATGATGTATGAATTTACTTGAATAAGTTATAAATAAACCATGAATGAAGTAATTTATTAAAATTTGTTTTATTTTTAACTTTTTGTTTTGTTTGAAATTATTTATCGGCAGTATTTCTGAACAGCAATCTTTTGTCATGTGATAAACAGAGAACGTCCTTTTTCTGCTAAAACTATTGTAAGAAATCTTTATGCGCGATGATAATATTCAAGGATTTTACAAGCTATTTATTTTTAATTATCAACAATTTGTTGTGAGACTACTGATATTTTTATTTTTTTATATATCTAACTGTTTAATGTATATAAAAATATATAAATGTCAGCTGTCCATCAAAGAGGAAATACATATTAATTCATAGTTGCTGTAATATGCCATTATATTGAAATCTTGCCTTGAAACATTTTGTTCCCAAGAATTTATGAAACTTAATCAAGAAGGTACGAGGCTGATTGACTTTTTATTGTAAAATGTTTCAGGGAAATAATAGTTGATCCAGAAAGACATCATAAATGATTTATTTATGCCTTACAAACAGGCCCAGGTATAGTTTGTAAGTTAAACATAATTACAAGAGCGACGAAACAAAGTGTCGAAGGATGAACCCCACACAATTCAGAAGAAAAGACCTGAGATAGGCAAAGATGGGAAAATGGATGACCCAAAAAGATATCAGAATACTACAAGAACAAGGAAAATGAAAACCTCTTTGTTTAAGTTGGTTAATAGTGTCGAAGGATGAAGTCCGTGACTTCATCCTTCAACACTTTCCAGAAGGTTCCATGAATGAGATTGGAAAAACCAGGACTGCAGTGAGAAATAAAATACAACAAGAACTAAAGAAATCAGAGCGTCTAAGGAGGAGTGTTGAAGTAGAAATAATAATAATTAATAAACAAACACTTGAAAAATTCTACACATTTATTCATCTCAACGATCGTTTCGGGTTCCTAACCCATCATCAGGAATAATTTTAATGTAAACTCCTGATGATGGGTTAGGATTTAGGTACCCGAAACGATCGTTGAGATGAATAAATGTGTAGAATTTTTCAAGTGTTTGTTTATTAATTTTTATTCAATCATGTTCTACCAAGTGCCTAGCGATAATTCTAAAGAATTTATAGATGAAATAAACTTTTCAGGAAGAAGATTAGAAAGATTAAAAAAGTAAGACCAGAACTGCTGCGAGTGTTGAAATGGATATGAAACGACGTAATTCAAACGTTTTCAGGAAGAAGATTAGAAAGACCAAAACTAAGGAAAAACAATTTGAAATTATAAACAGAGCAACAAACATTAGCGTATTCTCTTTCATCGCGTTATTTTTATGCATGTTGCAAATTTTATTACACTAGACTTTAGAGAACCCATAAAATATGACCGTTATACATAAACATACAAGATTGAAATTATGCAAATGAAAAAGCTCAATTGTTTATTTTTGTTTACAGTACATAGTCATAATCAGTGGATATTAACTTTTTTTGTAACGAGAGAAACGGGAAACGAGGAAGTACATAAGTCCAGTATTTAGGTCAAACTTAACCGGAGTCAACAACCCTCTAATGTCGTGTTACACACACACACACACACAAACAAACACAGGTATGTCCACGCAATGTATGTTTCCAGCAAGTAAAGCATTGATAAGTATCAAGATAATACATCTACTTAATACCAGACAGTCCCCGCCCAATAACACTGTAGTTAGAATAATGGTACATGTGCTTAGAACAGTGGTACTCAAAAACTATTGATTTTAGACCGGGATTCACTTATGCTTCGTCGTACCATGGAGCAACAAAACAGTATATGCTTTTTATCGTAGTGCCACTTACGCTGCCAGAGAGCATCACACGACATAAATGGAAACTGACCCACGTTAATGAGGGCGCTACACGATGCTACGAACGTTTGACCGAACGTTGGCCCAAACGTTTGAGTCAACTGAGTTCGACAGTTGGTGTGCCACATGTTTCTGCTATACGGTGTGTCGAATGTTAAAGCATCAAGAATGTTTTCCTTCGAACGTTGGAGGAATTTCTTTGACTCGGGTCAAGAATACCGACAATAGCCGGAACATGGTCAAACGCGAACGTTGGACGCTCTACATTGGTAACTCGTAGGTTTGACCATCGGCCACACAATGCGACGAAATGACGTTGGAAGGTGTTCGTAGCATCGTGTAGCGCCAGCATAAGAATGTTTTCCTTCGAACGTTGGAGGAATTTCTTTGACTCGGATCAAGAATACCGACAACAGCCGGAACATGGTCAAACGCGAACGTTGGACGCTCTACATTGGCAGCTCGTAAGTTTGCCCGTCGGTCACACGATGCGACGAACTAACGTTGGAATGTGTTCGTAGCATCGTGTAGCGCCGGTATAAGACGAAGTAGATGTAAACAAATACAAGCCGTTCGAATGTCCCAATCGACCAATCACAACTCAAGAAACAGAGGGACACACAAAGGATTCACATGTTAATACATGTGAGTCTTTTGTGTGTCAATTTAAGGCCGGGCGCATACGCACAACTGTTTCACGACTAAACAGTTTAGTCGAGTTGTGTACGTGTCGCGATTTCAACTCGACTAAACTATTTAGTTGTTAGAGGTGCGCGCATACAATCAATTAGTTGTGCCACAATTTCACTATTAAACTAATGGGCCATCGAACAACTGTTAATTCGAGTGTATGCGCACGTCAATACACAGCTGTAGACATTAGCTGCCGACGATATTTGTTCGACAGAAAAGTCAAACAACGATCGATGCGGTTTTATGATTTTTTTGTTGTACAACTATCGTATCAAATTGTGTTTTAAAAGGCCACCAACAGCTAAGGATATTTGGGCCTAGCACCAATTCATATTTTCAATTCATTATTATTTTTTTTAATAATAAATTGAAAATCCAATTGACACTTTTACCAACTCTCGGGCTATAGAACCTGGGAATTGGGGACTTGTAATAGAGGAACCATATCAACGCCATGTAAACATCATTGCTAAACGCTCGGCCATTCTCAAGCCCAACTATCGTGTCGATAGTATGCGCAGTCCCCTCTGATCCCATAGCCTTTTGACAAACAACTTAACAGTTGTGCGATTAAAAGTTGTATGTATGCGCCGGCCCTAAGGCTCATTTCGAACCAAACCAAAACAAACCAGTCCAGTCGCGTCCAGTCAAGTCACGTCAATATTTCCTTTCGCACTGAATACGTCGTGTCAGCCGTCCCACACATTTCGATCGAAGTTCGCGACAGTTTTGTTAAGAATTTTGTGTCAAAATGAACGTACTTCTCTAAAGCATAATTTTACGTCGGCTACACAGAAGAAGAAGGATGAAGTAACGACGAAATCTGTTTTGGGTTCATCCCATACATACCAAGAAACCATGAGTGTTCGGTTCTTTAACCACTTATTTCTCTGGCTATACCTACTTCTCCAGGCGGCAGCAATGAAATTCCGATCTCTGTGCTTCGCGTGCTTAGGATCGCAGATTGCCTCTTTTGTTTGCACTAATAAAATTAAGGTTTCTACATCCATTCTGAGTGTCAAAACTGGGCTAACTGGCATTAAAAATTCAACCGGCTGAGTCGCAATCAGTCTTGATAAGTCTTGACGCGATCGGACTGGACGTGACGCGGTTAGTATGAAACCAGAATTACACATTGCCTTTATTTCAACGATAAGTTAATATGTCCAATCCAGTAGCGTCCAACTAGACTGGATGCGACTGGACTGGACTGGTTTGGTGCGAAATGAGCCTAAGAGGAATCGGGCTTTAGCACACTGTTATGTGAAACTTCACCGAAACAGTTGTAGTACCATACGCATATTATGTAAGTATAGTAAGTGGTACGCCTGACCGTCCAAGTACCGAGGCATAAATTGCTATAAAGAATGATCGGTCTAAACATTGAGTATCCGCCTTCTAGCATGTATACTGACAGCACAGGAAACAGCTTTCTTCCTATTCAAATTCAATTCTAAAGCGTGTATAAAATTATAGTAAACATAGGTACATTGTACAGGCATACGTAAATACACTGTACAAATCAATAAATATAGTCAAATAATTTATGCAGTGTCGGTCAAAAATGCTCCTCTTCGTTTTTTTTTTTTTTTTTTTTGATTAGATAAAGTAGACGTCAGACGCGAATATCCCTGCTGAAGCATCAACAGTTTTACCTCTAATTCTAATAACGTAAAACTACTTAATTAGGATAATTATTAAATAGACAGTAGCCATTCCACAAACAAATACTTTTCTTAACGTAATCAGTCGGCGAACATGCCATCGTGATGTTAAACGTCAAACAATTAAGATATACAAGGAAAAAATCAAAGACCACTGTCAGGACTTGAACCCGAAATTCCCAGTTTCCGGCTGGTTCAGTTACCTCTTACTCACACAGTGCCCCGAGAGTGGGATCTGTTCTTTTCCTTTGATTTTTTCCTTGTATATCTTAATTGTTTGACGTTTAACATCACGATGGCATGTTCGCCGACTGATTACGTTAAGAAAAGTATTTGTTTGTGGAATGGCTACTGTCTATTTAATAATTATTATATTATAACCACAAAAAAAACTAAACTCTCTTTGTTGTACTTAATTAGGGTTTTTGAAGTTAGATAAATTAGGGGACAGGAAATTTTTCCGCTTCATTCAGACCTACAAGGGAGCTATTGTGCCTCCTCGACATCTAACTAGGTCCCGAACAGTTCTGGTCAACAATGAGAAAGTACTCAATTCATTCGGGATGATGGTACCCGTATTTGGGTACAAAGAGATTTTGTCTGATTTATTCCCAGAACCACCAAGGATTCACGGCATGACTTGATATTCAAGCTGAGGACTGTGGACAGTGTGGTGTAATGGTCAGCGTGCTGACCTTTGGATCAGACGTGGATTCGAATCTCACCTCTGCTCATGGATGTTTTGTGATGTCATTTAGTTTTAAGTGTGTTGTTATTTTAATGTAATAAAGACGCTAATAATCTAAGTTGTCGACGCGTCTACAATAAATAAATAAAAAAACTCGGGTCGCAGTGCCAAAACCCTGCCGACAATATAGTGTATTTGCTAATACAGGCCTTGTGGCTTTAATATGTGAACTTAAGTTTGTTTTTGGACAAAATAAAAAATTTAACCCCTTAATACATCCCTCATAATAATGTTTTTTTTCTTAATTTCAATATTTTTATCAATACAATCTCAGTACCAAATTAAATACACCCTTCAGTAAGTAAAGCAATATCCGCAAACTAGTGTTTTCATAAAATTTGTAAGTCCGGTCCTGTCGGGCCGATTTTATTAAAATTTTAGCAGCACATTTTAATCGTTACTAAAGGGTTAAATTTCAATTTTGAAACAATTCTTAAAATTTTTTCGGTATTTTTGGGCCCAAAAACATTTTTTAACCCCTAAAAACCACCCTTAAAATGGTCCAATTGGGCCCATTTTAAATAGGTTCCGTGCGGTGATGGATTCCAACCTGTGTACCAAATTTCGTTAAAATCGATTGAGTCTTTCGAGAGTTATCGTGCTAACACACTATATATATATATATATATATATATATATATATATATATATACATATATATACCTATATATATACATATATATATATAAACATTTTCAAAAATGGTGCCAAAATGTTCAGGAGGCTATGAAACGTCGAGAAATTTTGGTCCGACCCCTAGGTCCCGCCATCCGACCGACGCCAATAGTGTATGTGCCATATGGCAAATACACTAATAAAGATGTACATGTCTACTCCTTGAAGATGGACTTTGGTCCGAAACGATCGTCGAGAAGAAACAATTTCTGTAGAATTTTCAAGTGATCTAAATATTTGTTATTAATCATGTTCTACCAAGTGCCGAGTGAAAATTCAGTGCAAACTATATAAATAAAGATATTCAAGCTACCTGACTTGACGTGAAATTAAGTCAAGTAATGAATTTTTAAAAAGCTCGATAAGTCAAGGAATTTGCAAAAACATCAAGCTACTTGACTTGATGAATCTCTAATAGCTCCTTGAAATATAAACAAAACAATGATGTGTCTGCCATGTAGAGTATTAATGTTGACCCAAGAAGGCACCAAACTATTCTTTTAGGTGTTAAAATAGTCGTATTTCAAAACATTATGGGTAGAAGAGACTTTTGACGTGCACTGTATACATAATTGATGTTTTCGAGAAGTTCAATGAAGTTTACTGAAGGTGGATTAACTGACTTCGTCCATCAACCGTCAAAGAAATTAATAAATTACTTAATATCATAACCCGATAGCATTGCCGTTGTGTGTCAGTGAAATATGAAGAAGGAAAAGTAATTACGAAATTGGATGAAACTCCAAAGTCTTTACAACGATAATTTCAAGGATAATAATAATTTAGAGAAAAGCACGAATATGTGTTTAATTACGTTTTCGTGTAGGTAAAGATATTTATTCAAATTATGATGAAGTAAAAATTACGAATCTTTCGTTGCTTTTTCATTTTTAACCGACTTCAAAAAAAGGAGGTTTCTCAATTCGACTATATATATTTTTTATTATGTTTTATATGTTTTATGTGTGTTCGTGGATAACTTCGTCGTTTATGAACCGATTTTGAAAAAAAAAATTTTATTGGAAAGGGTATACTTTCAGATTGGTCCCATAGAAATTTCATCAAAATCGGTTCAGTAGTTCGGCTGATTTTAATAAAAGTAAGTAACGGCGTGTGATTCCTTAAGGTAAATGTTACTTTTTGACACTAAAAAGTAAAAAATAAAAAACTTTTTAACAAACAAAAAACCTCCTTCAAAAAGGCACTAAAAAGAGGAAAATAATGAAATTTTGAGGTCTGTGCCAATTAAAATATGAAGTCGGTTAAAAAGTATAGTATAGTGATTAATATCTTCTTTTTAACCAACTTCATATTTTAATTGGCACAGACCTCAAAATTTCATTATTTTCCTCTTTTTAGTGCTTTTTTGAAGGAGGTTTTTTTTTTTGTAAAAAAAGTTTTTTATGTTGGAGCGTCAATTATAACACAACCTTTATGGCAGTGTGTTTTCTGCCTCTCCAGGCCAAGAATATTTATACAAACAATTTGATTTTATATATTTGGAACACATACACCACAAGAAATTAACAATTATTTATATAACCACGTAAATATAGTTCTTGTAACATATTTTATTTTTTAACTTCTCATTTCATATTTTTGAGTGGCTCAGTGAGCATATTAACCCTCCTTAGTCCTTCTTAAAAGTATATACAGACGTTTGCTTGTGCTCACTGAATTCCGCGTAATTTGTTCTATCAACATTCTCTATTTCAACAGTATATTAAAGATTTCGATTTTTGCGATTTTTTAAGGCATACCTACACCAAAAATGCGGATTTTTTGCGTAAATCGAAATCTCTCAGAACTTTTTCAGACTTACCATGCTTGTAGAAAAAGACACGCTGATTCCAAGGACCACAATCAAACGTCTGTATCTCTTCTGGTTTAACGCTAATGACCTCAGTTGTCGAGCGTCTATAATTTACAATTCTTCTTCTGGTTTAGAAGTTGTAAGCGTTTAAAAGTTCATTCATAAAATTAGTACCTATATAGGTAAGTTAATATATTTAAATTTATTTATTGTATATTATAGACGCGTCGACATCTTAGGTCATTATCGTCTTAATAAAATTAAATAACAAATTACTTAAAACTAAATTACATCACAAAACATCCATAGTGGAGGTGGGATTCGAACCCACTACAGTCTGATGTAGTAGGCCGCTACGCTAACCATTAGACCACACTGTCCTCATGTTATAATTGAATTGAGGTTTTTAATTACTGTTAGTTTATGAGGTACAATGGATTAGTTTCGGATCATCAATATATCGTATTTGGTATACCTACTTCTTTGTCTATAGGTACCTATCTACTATAAAACATTTTATATTAGAGTTATCTATAAACGATCTGCAAATTTCCACGTGTCTTAACTATATAATTAGAATTATTTATGTACTACGTATTAAATTAAATAGTTTCGTTTCAACATAAAAAAAATCATTCCCAACAGTTCCCATAACAGTATTCTGAATCTAAAACTAAAGAATTTGCAGTAATTCACTTGCACTTTGATTTTCCAAAATATATGAGTTAATTAATGACTGAATGACCTCAAAGTTACTCTACGATCAATTAAAATGTAGGTAGAAGATTATCAAAGAATAAACCATTTATCCATTAAATTTTATTAATCTTGCATTGCTTTTCATCACAATTATTATAAGAATTAATTTCTAAAAGAAATTTATTTTTATATACATAGTTGGTGTGGTTGTTGGTAAGTTCTGAATTGGTTCTGAACTCCCAAAGCGTCTGTCGGCAATACAGAACTCTTCGGACACAACTACTATCTGAATTTCGAGGCTCCCATAGGATTGCTAGATGCCTAGAATTGCTATAGAACCAGGTTAAAACAGTCCGAAGAGTTCGGGAGTTCTGTATATTGTCGACATACTCTTCTGGAGTTCAGGACCAGTTCAGAACTTACCAAAAACACACTTATTTAAAAACCCCGATACACATTATGTTGGATATGTATAGTTGGCAAACTCATCATTTCGGCACAAGCTGTATCTGTGGCCACGTGTCACGTGTGCGCCATTCACAAATACCACACTCACAACAAAATATTGCAACTATAAAATAATATATCTATAGTGTAGTTCATTTGTAAAGCAAGATGTTTTCATACGGGATGTATTTATGTCGACATCATGTAGTGGAGATAATTTATTAACAATTTGGCTCTTCGAATTGTTTTGCTGCACAATTCTAAATAATTAGTCGACTTTTGAAACAAATAGCTGTAAATAAGATCAAATTCACAGTTATAGTCTATCCCATGAACCGATATAGCATCTGATTGGTCGCTTAAAACTCAATACAGCAAAAGGCAGTGTAAAGATCAATCGAATAGCAGCTGCACGTAAACAAAGCATGTACTGTTCACGTGATAAATATATCTGTTGGTAGGAAAGACTATAGTTGTTGGTCACTTTTGAAAAATAAAATAAATATATCGTGTTGGTTTAGCATTGTTTTTTTCCTAGCGAAGTGATGCGACAGAAAATTACAGTTTAATTATTATTTAAGAGTTAATCTTCTTTTTGGCAGCGAAAAAGCGTAACAAAAACAACTCTAAATCAGCCATTTAAGTATTTGAAGTAAATTGCTAAAAAAATCAACAATTATTTGAAGAACAAATCTCAAAATTTATTAAAGCGAGTTGTATTTTTGGCGGATATTACGTACGTACCAAAAAATGATCAAGTACAATATAAATAAATTAAGGCATCATGCGATCATATCAATTAACTGATCTAGATAGCAGATTTTATTGATTCTCTTGGACCTGTGACGTCACATAATGATTCATAATAATTGTGTGACTAATTAAAAAGAGGTATCCGAAAAAAAATCTGTGCTTATTAAATTTAATCAGTTTTTATTTTTATCTAAACAAAAAAATCATTAATATAGATAAGTGATAATTATTCGTACACCGACACGCCAGAGGTCACGCTCCTTTTTTTACTATATCTGTTGGTGGGAAAGAGTATAGACCAATTTTGATGAAACTTGGTATACCTTACCTACTATGAATGAGAATGCAAACTTATGTAGGATTCAATCGATCTCTTATTTATATTTATTTTATTTATTGTGAATTATAGACGCGTCGACAACTTAGGTCATAAGCGTCTTGATTACATTAAATAACAACTCACTTAAAACTAAATGACATCACAAACCATCCATGAGCGAAGGCGGGATTCGAACCCACGACAGTATGATCCAGAGGCCGCGACGCTAACCACTGGACCACACTGTCCTCTCATCATTCGATCTCGCTTAGGTTACGACGGTTTCCGTGAAAACTGTCGAGGGAATCTACGTATGCAAAATCAACTTTTACACGAGTGAAGCCGCAAATGAATTGTTAAAACGTGTATTATTTCACATCCTGTATGTACATTAATGCAGGTAACTATCACAGGTGGATTTCAACTACTGTAATTTCTAAATAAATACGTCTCGATTCTCGATTCGAAAGAAAAGGCACTTCCGCTTTTCCTGCGGCCGTCAGCTGTATGATAATTGCTGACTAATAATATTATAATGTGCAGCACATGTAAATGTATACAGACATATGGACATAAAAAATGTCTTTCCTGTTATATTTATTTTACCGCTAATTGATCTGTTTCTTCAGAGGAAGTTAAAGGGGTGCCAAAGATGAGGGATGTACGATTATCAAGATCTGAGTTGGAGGTCCTTTATTGATCTGTTTCTTTAGAGCAGCATTTCCTAAACTTTATCGCCTACGGACCCCGTAGAGATTAGCAAAATTGTTGGGGATTATAGATTATAGACGCGTCGACAACTTAGGTCATTAGCGTCTTAAATTACATTAAATAATAACTAACTTAAAACTAAATAACATCACAAAACATCCATGAGCGCAGGCGGGATTCGAACCCACGACAGTCTAGTTTAGAGACTGGTACCAAGTACGCTATCTACTAGGCTACACTGCCCTCCAAACTTCAGTAGAGTGTAGTAACAACATAATATTACTGTAAGTTTGGCTTCGGCCAAAAAACTGGCTTTCGGTCGGACTCTAAAAATATGTTTAATATTGTTATACGAATCAAGAGCAGTGGCGCTTCAGTTCGGCTGATGACTATTGCACTACCGATTTAGGTGCACTGGCGTATAACCATAGACAATTACCACAACCATAGACAATAACAACGAGGCGTATGTATTAGCCTAGCGGCACTGGCGAGAACTAATTGTGCCAACACGGCACACAGGGAATGGTCCCCAGGCGGGTGGGGGGAGGTCAGGGGCATTCCGGCGAACGGCGACGCGCGTTCCACACGTGTATAACTACGTAGCTAATAAAAGTTGTATTTTTACGGACATAATAAAACGGTATAAATAATTTCCGTAACAATATATTTTAACAGAATACTTTTATATTCTTTGAATAGGAAAGAACACAAGGTAGAAAGCAGCTGTATAGATTTCTGCACAGTGTCAATAATTTACATATTTGGATCAAACCTTGCCATGGTACTTCAAGGTGTTCTTGTTTTCTTAACAATTGCCACGGGCCAATAACATTTCATTTTGTTTAAATTTCCTTCCAGAGTCGTTAATTATAGCGAATTTATACACGTGTTTGACATTTCCAAGTCATTAACCGCGTCTTCATTATTTAAATTCACGAGAATAATAAACAAAATAATTATCTCAAAAAAATATTATTAATATGTCTTTTGTTTCTGCGATTGCAGAAGGCTTCTTTGACACAATGAGTAATTATTTAAATATGATAAATTATTTTTAATTTTTTAACGATTTCGAGGAAAGAAGTAGATCAATAAGTTATCCCCAGAGGAGATTAAATTGAATTCAAAATAAAAACTCTAAACGGATACAACTTCCAAAGCAGAAGAGATACAGAAGTGTGCTTATTCTTGTTAAAATCAGCATGTCTTTTTATACAAGCGTGGTATGTTTGAAAAAGTTTTTAAATTTTATTAAAAAATAAATTTAAAAAAAATCGACATTTTTTCAGACTTTTTCAAAATCATATAGATACCAAAAATGCAAAACAGCAAGCAAACTTCGGAATTTCTTTTGATTCGGAAGTTACGGATATCCGAAGATTTTTTTTGTTTTTGGAACACCCGTAACTCCTAAACAAAAAAAATACAGATGTTTGTTTATAGTTCATTGGAATTAGCGCGTATGTGAAGATCTGAGATATTTCAACTTTGGTCAAAAATCGAATTTCTCATATAGGTTCCCTAAAAAACCATAAAAACTAAAATTTTTAATCTACATTTTAAATAGAATGAAAAGGCAAAAATTCTGGAAACACCTCATCTATGTCTCGTCATCATAAGGTTCCATATCCTTTACTGGATTTGGAAGACCACTCGATTCCATCGGACCCTGTCTATAGTTCAGCAATCTTTAAATGATAAAAAGAATTAATATTCGAATATTTTTTTTGTATTCGTGATCCACGTGATCCGCTTTCTACCTCTTGATGCAAAACAGTCAATTTTAGCGCACATAATTAGTTTTTAAGTTGCACACTGCAAAATACCTCTAAACATTCCGAATAAAAATTAAATTATTGACAGAGGTCCGCAGTTATATTATTCGTATTGAATAGTTAAACTATTTAACAGTTAAGCGTGATCAAACAAAAGAGGTTTATCACGCAAATCTCATGTTTTAGGCCATATGTCGACTGAAGGAAACAGAAATTGAACAAAGAACCGAGGAAAAGGATACACGCCATTAGAGAAGTGCGGAAACTGACAGAATGGAAAAGGTGCAGCTATGACAGGTGTTTCATACATTAGATCCAATCAGCCATATCAACACCTCACGATGTCCGAGCTATCCATTAATGTCTAATAAATAGTTTGCCAACTGACATTTCTCTTGTCTATCTATATGTGCCACTTGACGATCCGTAATTTGTTCCTGCGTCACTATTTTAGGGTGACTTTGTTTGCCTGTCCCGTGTACATATTAAAAAGGGAAAGATGTCCAATTAAATAGTGCCTCTATTGAAATATAAATATCAAAGGAGGTTTGAAATAAGTCGATCCTTCTGTTTATATGGCCTACTCCATGGGAGAGGGAAGAGAAAAAATATCATACATAACGATGATTGAGGGAAGAAATTTTTTCCCAATGGCAACATGATCAATAAATTGCAATACTGATGTTAATAAATATTAGTAAAAAAACTTTTTATAGAGACAAGTTTTTATTTAAATGCACTAAAAAGGGAAAAATAATTTAGGTTCATTCATAATTATAAAAGCATGGGTCGTGAACTCTATGATAGTTTATTAGTCACGACCCACGCTTTTATAATTATGAACCTAAATTATTTTTTCCTTTTTAGTGCATTTAAATAAAAGCGTGTCTAAAAAGTTTTTTTTACTAATATTTATTTTGTTCATTTTAGTCTTTCAAAATTTTACTCCCCTTTGACACCCGTAGGGGTTGAATTTCGAAAAATCCTTTCTTAGTGGATGCTTACGTCAGAAAAGGAACCAACTGTCCAAATATCAAGTTTCTAGCTTCAGCGATTTGGCCTGGGCGTTGATTAGTCAAAAAAACCCTACATCCCCGTTTGAACTCCTTAGGGGTTGAATTTATTTCTAAAAACGATTTATTCATATATTGTCATCGGGAATACATATGTATACAAAATTTCGATCGGATACGTGGAAGTCGTTCAAAATTGATTTGCAAGATTTGGCTTAAACAAACAAACTAACATACATTGCAAGTTAAATAAAAGCTGATAAAAATTAAAATATTTACATATATTCACTGACGTTTCGGCACTCTTTATGACATCCTCAGAGCGTTCAAATTCTACTTCTCTTTTCAATCATCATCAATATTGTGAATCGCAATTTTACTCTACAAAGCCAACTTAACCGTATCATACATAACATTGTCATTTCACGAAATGTCTAGAAGTTTCATCAAATGTCTATAAGAAATGTCGAGTTACACCAGATGGCTGCGGCATTTATTGATTTAAAATAGAGTTAAAAGCTTATAAACTGGGCATCTTTCCCACACAATATGTTCACCTGTTTTGTACTATTTTTTTTATCAAAAGCGGTCAACATTTGACAGGTGTTTTTTTACACACTTTTAATATGAAATAGGAAAATATTGCCGATAACTATATGTTTATATTTCGCTAATTTGTCATTTGCATATCTCAAGAGGTATAATTTTGCAATGTGTTAGAGAAAATTTTAATTTTTTTTTCTACTTAAATTATATGCTGCAGGGAATACCGAGGTAAAAAAGAAATCATCCCGGGCATGTGGTAGAGTTTTTTTTAACAAAAAAAAGGCAGATGGTTTAAAAAAACATTGTCTATGTTGGAGAGCTGAAACCGATAATTAAATGTAAAATAGTTTAAATAATATTTCATCAAGAACAAAACGAACCGTTACTCAAAACTATTTTGCATCTGAATAGAAGATTTAAAATTTCCCTTAAATCTTCGAGGATATTTAAAGCGTTAGAACATTGGTAAGCACGTTCTGAAAACGTCACAAAAGTCACGTTATATTACTGAAAACAGAAACTTACAAGAATTTGTTGGAAGATTTAAAAGTTTAGTAATCTCACAGCGTCAGTCTTAATTGGGTTTTTAAATGAATTTTTTTTTTACTTAAATGGAAGGACCACATATAAGTTTTATAGCAAAACTTTTTTTTTTTATTTTTTTTGCTTACTAATTAAAAAGTTATATTTAAATAAAAATTAATTTTTAAACTCACTTCCGATAACGCGCCGAAAGAATCCGAACGCGTGTGACGTCATTATGTTATCTGTGGTCTTTGTATCCATGGTTACCAAGTTAAAAATTTATTATTTTTGATAGTATGTGTAATACATATACACAAATACCAACAAATGCGGACACATTTTAACATAACGACGTCACAAACATTCCTGGCGCGTTTTGAAGTCACGTGATATTTTTTAAATTTTTATACATTTTAATTAATTTTTAGTAATTTATTTATAGCTTTAAAAACTTTTTTCTTTTCGATTTTCAATATTATTTATGTTAAATTATTAGAAAAAATTAAAAAATTAATAATTTTTTTTAAACTTAAATACCTAATTCTAATTATAAATTATAATTAATTTAAAAAATTGTTAAAAATGTATTCATTGCTTTATTACCATTTTCCCCCTACGCCTTACTGTTTTCAACCATTGAGTCCACACTCCTGCTCATCGTTATGATACCAGTACATTAGATCTCACAGTCACAGTAAGTTTGGTTTGGTAAGAAGTAAGAAAAGTTCAGGTGTGCAAGCTTTCACGGCCGGCATTGTTCCAAGTCTTCATGGTTTCCGGGCTTGTGGGCCGTGGCCGGTGGTATTTCTACCTGACGTTTTAATTCTAATTATAAATTATAATTAATTTAAAAAATTGTTAAAAATGTATTCATTGCTTTATTACCATTTTCCCCCTACGCCTTACTGTTTTCAACCATTGAGTCCACACTCCTGCTCATCGTTATGATACCAGTACATTAGATCTCACAGTCACAGTAAGTTTGGTTTGGTAAGAAGTAAGAAAAGTTCAGGTGTGCAAGCTTTCACGGCCGGCATTGTTCCAAGTCTTCATGGTTTCCGGGCTTGTAGGCCGTGGTCCGGTGGTATTTCTACCTGACGTTTTAATTCTAATTATAAATTATAATTAATTTAAAAAATTGTTAAAAATGTATTCATTGCTTCATTACCATTTTTCCCCTACGCCTTACTGTTTTCAACCATTGAGTCCACACTCCTGCTCATCGTTATGATACCAGTACATTAGATCTCACAGTCACAGTAAGTTTGGTTTGGTAAGAAGTAAGAAAAGTTCAGGTGTGCAAGCTTTCACGGCCGGCATTGTTCCAAGTCTTCATGGTTTCCGGGCTTGTAGGCCGTGGTCCGGTGGTATTTCTACCTGACGTTTTAATTCTAATTATAAATTATAATTAATTTAAAAAATTGTTAAAAATGTATTCATTGCTTCATTACCATTTTCCCCCTACGCCTTACTGTTTTCAACCATTGAGTCCACACTCCTGCTCATCGTTATGGTACCAGTACATTAGATCTCACAGTCACAGTAAGTTTGGTTTGGAAAGAAGTAAGAAAAGTTCAGGTGTGCAAGCTTTCACGGCCGGCATTGTTCCAAGTCTTCATGGTTTCCGGGCTTGTAGGCCGTGGTCCGGTGGTATTTCTACCTGACGTTTTAATTCTAATTATAAATTATAATTAATTTAAAAAATTGTTAAAAATGTATTCATTGCTTCATTACCATTTTCCCCCTACGCCTTACTGTTTTCAACCATTGAGTCCACACTCCTGCTCATCGTTATGGTACCAGTACATTAGATCTCACAGTCACAGTAAGTTTGGTTTGGAAAGAAGTAAGAAAAGTTCAGGTGTGCAAGCTTTCACGGCCGGCATTGTTCCAAGTCTTCATGGTTTCCGGGCTTGTAGGCCGTGGTCCGGTGGTATTTCTACCTGACGTTTCGTCTACAACTGCGGTAGACATTCTCAAAGGCGATGTGGCAGCCGCCAAGGAGGACACTTCGACCGCTGCCACATCGCCTTTGAGAATGTCTACCGCAGTTGTAGACGAAACGTCAGGTAGAAATACCACCGGACCACGGTCTGCAAGCCCGCAAACCATGAAGACTAAGAAAAGTTCGTTTCTCAGTGAATTAAGTTTGGTTTGGCCTAAGTAGAAAATTGTGTTTTAAAAACCACCAACAGCTAACGGTTATTTGGGCCTAGCACCAATTCATATTTTCAATTCATTATTTTTTTTTTAATAATAAATAGAAAATCCAATTGACACTTTTACCAGCTCTCGGGCTAGAACCCGGGAACTGGGGACTTGTAATAGAGAAACCATAGCAATGCCATGTAAACAACAGCATTGCTACACGCTCAGTTAGCCCGGCCTAAGTAGAAATAAAAACAAAAGGTTCTTTACGTTTTGTATCGAAAACGGGCGATTTAGGATACCACATCGCAGTTTGACGATTACTAAGCGACTCGAAATTTCTCGTGATACATCCAGTCGTGTATTTCAGCGCGGAGTGTACGGTCTTACGCTATTAGTAGCCACATCTGACGATCTTCAAGCGATATAATCGCAAAATCGCGCGACAAAAAGTAGCATGTGCGTGAGTTGGCCATTAGTCAGCATTTCCTACCCCAACACTATAGTATCATGCCAAGAATTATTTTCTTTTAAATTGTTTGGGGAATCTGGGCTCAACGCCGGTCAGAAAAATTAGTACGTGAAACTTTTTAGCTTCGTTTTTTTCCCGTTCGTTATCATAACATTATTGCAGAACAGTGCGTCATCCCAAACAGACAACTATGGTATATCATAAATATAGCATAGCACACAACGGGGTGCGTGGCGTAGTGATATCGCAGCTACTTTATACGCAGTAGGTCGCTGGTTCGAACCCGGGCGGCACCATTAATTTTAGTTTCTTTTTTTAACTATGCCAGATTCCACTTGATGTTTATTTATATTTTTTTTCCATTTTGAATATATTTTATTTTAATATTTTATTATAGTGTCAAACTTAGCGGGGTATGCACTTTTAGCTTTGCAGACTTTAAACCACGTAAACAAAATTATATACTTTCGTCGATTTCGGATTAAAAGCGTTTTGGGTTATGGCAAAAAGTTCCACTTGCACCGTGGTTTCATGAAAGCGCAACTTAGTTTTTAGTGTAATTTAAATTTGTCCCGCCAATTCCTTTAACTTCAGTCGGTAATGTAGATTCTAAACGATTAATAGCACCAATTATTAGTTAATTATCCAGTGATGTAAAACTACATCTAGACTATAATATAATAACGTGTGAATATGGGTAATGGGATATGCGTTAGGTATGTGATACGTCATAGATATAGCCATGACAGTATGTTTGTGTGTGTGTAACAATCATGTGTTTGGCCGGTAATCAGTGATGCGACTCAACGCGGGGTCAGAGCGACCTCTGTTGTCATAGCCATGCTACGTGCCTCCGGAGGTACCACGGACCGGTGATTATGTTACGTGTACGATACAGGAACGAACTAGCCCACAATACATCCAATGAGTTATTTCGTCAGCTTTGATTTCTGGCCCGTATCATTATGCAAACTCCTCATGCTTTCAACTGTCCACCTCTTGATTTCATCATCAGACCCTCGTTACCAAGTTGAAATTATCATAATATTGTATTGTCACCGGAACTCAATGTGTGTGCAAAGTTTCATAAGAATTGGTTAAGTAGAAGTAGTTGAAAAAAGCTGTTGCAAGATTTGAAACAAAGATAGTAACAAACACTGTTTGCGGTGTCTGTATTTATAAGGAGTGGCTGGTAGGTATCCGGCATCTGATTGGTCGGGGCTGGGTCAGGTAAGCTCTGATTGACTTGAGTCGGAACAGGTACCTTCTGATTGGTCCGAGGTAAACTGGGCTTTGTGAGACATTTCCGTAGTGCTGGATTCCATGTTTTGTCTATCCTAGTAGTTTCTTCCTTTCTATTGAAGTTATTGTGATGTTTGTATATCTCTATGGCTTCGTGGTTCAGCCTGGTATAGTAGTGGCGTGTGGTGTGCAGGATGTCAGTTTTTTCAAACTCAATATCGTGGCCGTCCTGCAGGGCATGCTCGGCAACCGCAGACTCCTCCACTTGCCCAAGACGGCAAGCTCTGTTGTGTTCTTTCAGGCGGGTCCTCACGCTACGTAGTGTCGTGCCAATGTACACAGCACCACATGTGCACGGGATTCTGTAGACTCCTGGGTTGGCGAGCGGGTCCATACGATCCTTGGGTGAGCGAAGCCATGCTGACAATTGTCGAGTTGGTCAAAAAACAAATACACGGGGTCAAACTAAATAAAACCCTTTAAAAATAATATCCGCTCCCTTTGAGAACTTTTATTAGTACGCCCCTGCACTGTTTACGGTACGTTAATACATATATACACAGTCGGTACACATCAGTGTCGGGTGCAACGGTTTGTTGCATCTTTCCATAATATACACAGACAGAGATAATGGCAGACAACACTCTGCCAGGCATACAGGTACCTTACGTTTCGGTTAGTCGGCCATCCATGGTGCACTGGGCATGGGTAGAGAACCATCACAACTGAACATTCGGAGAGGAGGTCTGTAGTTTGCCTGACTGACTGACTTAGCGCTTCACGCGTTTTGACTCTGGACTCGGACCTCAACACTTTATGGACGCGTATAGTATTTGGTTTCCGTTTTTATACAGTTAATGCGTGTTTAATTACATCAACATCTATCATCTTTAAGCATGTTTATGTGGAGCCCTTGCACAGGAATTTCTGCCCTTGGGCTTCTTTGGTAACAATGTACCAAATGTTATTATTATATTAACGACAAAAATGTTCTTACTTTTTTTAAAAACAGTGCAGTTTTCAAAGCAATTATAGTAGATTGTACTTCTAGTGTCGTAATGGGGTAACCCTAAAGCGAGTTTTTACAGTCACACGAGTCATAATATTGTAGCAAATCCCAAGATATTACGCCACTGCCTCCAATAGAAACCACGAGAAAGAAAGGTCACAGTAGTAAAGCGTGGAATATATCGAAGATTCCAGACAACGCTAGAGGATACGAGGACGCACTGAGCGTACACCGCACGCAGGTATATAAACAGGAGTGTGTCGTGTTGAAGGGATCAGTGAATGGTGAGTCGTGCCATCAAGTGGATCAGTGATATAAATATTAATCAATCAACGGTCGAATCAGTCAGTACAGTGATATAAATAGTGGAGTGGATGTAATTAAATAGTACTGAAGTAACCGAATGACCGACATAAATAAACGTTAGAAATAAATCTGATATAAATACAGTGACATAAATAATTACAAATAAATAATCCTTGTATATATAGTTATTTGTTAAGTGTTATTTAAGTGGCTCGTTTAGTTCAATAATTACCGTTTAAGTTTTTTTTATGGTTAGAATTGAATTGAATTGTTGGATTTATTGTTATTATATTTTTCATTATTGTACATAAATATTTATTCCACCAACTCAGAAAACAGTTTTGTAACAATATGATAATATCATCTATACACGAGAAATATATGGTATTTTTTGCCATACCCACGACAAACTACCTACTTTTTACTTCATGTTCAGTTTTTTCAAAAAAATTTGACAGTTCATTTGCGTCGCCATCTTTACATTTGCACCTATACTGCAGGGTGGCACTGCAAAATGAATGAGTTCACACGACTGATCTTTTCTCGGTGTCAAAATAGTTATTTGACCACATTATAGTACCAAACGTGGCGAAATGAACGAGTCTAATACAGAAATACGTAACAAAAATAATAATAATACCAATAATGTAATGATATTTATGTATACATAGAGTTAAGGCTTTTTCCATGAAAGATGTAAAACAATGTTTATGGAGTCGACATAAATTATGTATTTGGTTGAGTAAAAATGCTGATCGTATGATAAATAGATACACTTCAGGTATTGTGTGTGCACTTAGGTAAGGAAACACGTGTACATAAACAGACGATTCAAAAATCGATCATAGGTAGAAACAGCACCATAGGGAAGTTGCATACATTTTTTTATCGCATTTTTATTACGTACCACGAAAATGTAAGTCAACTTGAAGTTTGAACGCAACTCTAGAATCTAAGAAAAGAAACCATTTGATCAAGAACAGTGTGGCGTCCAAGCTTGAGTGCTCGTTTCCATAATATATATAAAACATAGCTTAGATTGTTTATATAGGTACAAAACAGTATTTTTCAACAGTCTTTTTCTTGGTTTTTAAACTATTATGAATATCGTTCCTCCCTTCTAGGATCCCAATTAATTTTTTTATAAGCTACATTGCAAAAATTAATCTTGACACCATTCACCAGACCCCAGATTTTCATTTGTCCGTTATTTTTCTCAAAATTAGATTATAGACGCTCGACAACTAAGCTCATTAGCGTCTAATTACATCAAATTAAAATAAACATCACAAAAACACCCATGAGCGGAGGTAGGATTCGAACCCACGACAGTTTGATCTAAACGCCAGGCATTCTAACCGTTACATCAAGCTGTCCTCTGAGAGGATTTTTAAAGTCTTAAAAATTCTAGAATGAAAAATACTTAGAATTTAAGCACACGAAAAATTAATCTCTGATTTTTGCGAAATCTACCAAACTCCGCGTGGTATATTTTAAGGATAAGGGATTTTTCAATAAAATATTACAGTTCCTTATTTTTTAATTCCTATCTATATTTTATATTCAATATGTACAAAGTTATAGAATCTTATTAATAAACATTAAACAAAATCTGATACTTCGGATGAAGGACTTTGATTGGAAGCATTTTCTCGGGAACCTGGAGATAATGTTGTGGTGGGAACATTATGTACAGCAGTCGACGTGGAAGAACCATCATAAGTATATGACTGACTATTTGTGGGGATAAATTCGATTCTTCCCATGTCTGCTTCAAACAGAATATTATTAATTGCATGTTCCGCGAGAGCCCTTGACCTCGGACTATATTTCCTTAATTTATTCGCTACATGTTGACCGTAAATCGAACAATCGTCCGACGAATATGTCGAAGGAGACATATCTTTCAGGAACGTGTAGGCGTCTTCAATTTTGTGATCCTCAGATTCTTTCGCAGGTCTTTTCAATCTCTTCGGTCGAGGTGGTGTCGGAACGGCGTAGGATTGCTCGCTATGAAATTGTTGTAAATCCTGATTGTCATCATCGAGCAATGCATCTACTTGTAACGGCTCCTCTAGACCTTGACTGTCATCATCTGCTGATACGAGTGAAGAGGTGTCGTCCAAAATTTCCTCTTCTTTAATAAATACCTGCAAATAATGTAAAACGATGATTTTGAGTTCTTATTACGAAAGATCTGTTGATACTATCTCCATAATATATCATTTAAGTGGGAAATATTTGATGCCTTAGCACGCTGCACCTTCCCCATGAAAAATGACCGAAGGGTATTAAATATCAAGATAAATTACTGGAAATCTATACCCAGTCATTTGCTTTTAATTAAACTAGTATATATTTTTGTTTCTTTCTCAAGTTTTTCTAGCAAAAAATGTAAATGTGACAAATATTCAACAAGAAAATTTGTGCTCCCTTGGAAAAATTTTTGCTGCCCTCATGAGCGTTAGTTTCATCTAATAAACATTTTTTTCGGAAGATACGAGAATGATACGAAATATATACGAGATTGATCTAGTGACTTATCTCATTTTCGACAAAAATTGATGAAGGGTGTATGCAGTATGGCCAATTAGTCCGCAAATAACTTCAAAGAAGCGTTACCAGCTGAACAAATTGATCAAGAATAAGTAAGGGATGGAAAAAAAGAAGCAATGACTAACGCTTTGCTTCAACCGCGTACGCGAACATTTCGGACGATATAATTTTTTTTTATACTTACATTTTCAGTTTGAGGCTTGTCCTTATGTAACAAAAATTGCATCTTTTGGAAGGCAAACCATTTAGAATTATATACTCGACCTGAAAAAAAATATATTTAAAGAATTTACAGCTGCAAGATTTTGTAGCGCATCGTTTAAATTTACACTAAAAATGTTTTATTCCAAAAGACTACAAACATTTTCGCGTTTTGACTTTTCAATTTTTAAAATCTTGTGTACAAGGGAGTGCGTTTTGCCGTATCTTAATTACTTCCTATGCCATCAAACATCAACAGTTAAAAAAACCGTTAAGTCAACAATCGATTATTTTTTCAACAGCGTCGGGAGTATTGTAACAAATTTGGGACGAAAGGTTCGCGAGAGGTGTTCTAACATCAGCAGCGCTGAGGATACGTACCTCCACTTTTTGGTGACGCGCGACTTTTACGAATTTTCGATTTTTCCCGCCGTAAAGATGCATGCAAACTATTCATTTTCTTTCTGCAGTCATCGGCTGTTGTACCCATAGCTTTAGCTAATCTTTTCCAAGCATTGTTTTTGGATGCTCTGTCATAATAGTTTGGATTTTTTGGATCCCAGAGCATAGGTGCCGATTCGTATAATTCAATAAAGAATAAAGTATTTTTATTGCCCCACTCCATCGCGTTTCAGAACTACCGTAACACGAACAAAGAATCTGTTCTCCGCACCAAGTACCTCGCAACTGGTTGTCTAGTCACCTAGTGTAACATTATAAGACACACTGGCTTGAAAACCGAACAGAACTTCGACCGCGACACGATTCATTCCGAATAGCGAATGATACAGTAACACACGGGTATGTGTATAATGTATACGGCATGAAACGTTAGCAGTCGATAGGACATGGTGAACAGGAGAGAGTAGCTGACTGTACGAGACGCGTGAAGGCTGTGTACAGAACCGTACTGTAGCACAGCATAAAGATACATTAGAAGAATCACTCGACTGTCGGCGCTTCGATATTTGTCAGCAAATTTTAGAGACCTTGAACAACTACCCCCCGTCCTTAATTTGACCTCACGAGATGTAACAGGGTCTTATTAGAAACATTTCTTTAAATGTGTTTTGCGTTGGGAAATGTAAAAAAATAGAATACAAAGAACTGAAGTAATTGTTTAAAATAACATACATTTTTGGTAGGTACTGATATACAAAACTTTTATTGAATCAACAGTAACCATACGAAGTTTAAAATTTTATTTTAGAAAAAAAGAAGAAGCTCTCTCGACTTCTATTACCTTATGGGACCAGAATTCCCAGAAAAGACCTTTCGAACTTCGGTCTGTAAATTACGGGTTTTATACGAATGATAGACTATTTGGAATGATAAAACAGGTAATATTTTACCCAAAATGAAAGTAATATTTAGTTACCTATCTACAATAACGGAAAAATATTTACAAGGAAAATTTGAATATGCATCCCCATACCAAAATAACTCGTGAATGATCGTTTATGATACGCCAAAAGATATTTTTTTGATTATAGAGTTGCAAAAAAAATTATACTTACCGCACATTTTTTTTTGTTTTTGGAAACCTAAAGAAACCGCACGAAGAATTTTTAGAGTTTCTGATACATTTTTGAGTTGAACAACGATTTACTATACTCATTTTGAGTATCAATATAATCACACTATAGACAATATATGGTGTATACGCGAAAGGACGTATATTACCTCTGATGTCGAGCGTCTATAATTTACAACATCCTATCCTATAAGTGAAAGAGTGTTACGTGTTTTACGAATGGCGGCTTTCGTTAATAACGTATTTGATGTGATAATACGGCAAAAAGCACTCGCTTTTACAAAAGAGAAATGAAGTACGTGAAAAAAAAAATTAAAAATAAAAATTCGAAACGGTTGTTAGCAGTCTTTATTAGCGATGGAAAGAAATAACAGTAACAGGTATTTAATAACTGTTACTGAATAAAAAAATAACAGGTTTTGTATAACTGTTATTAAAAACCTGTTACTAAATAACTGTTATTAAAGACCTGTTATTAAATAACAGTTTTGCTCGTGTTCTAATTATATTGCTACTGAAATATTTTTGATTTTTAACACTTACCATGTCCATGCAAAGTTCTTCTGGCCTTGGATTTTTCTCTACGGAAAGAGCCCAATAAACTGTTCATTTTCTGTTTGGCTTCGACTGCTGCCACATTTAACCTGTCAGCGATTTCTTCCCATGCGCTATTTTTTCTACTTTTCGAAAAATAATAATCATTTTTCACGTTCCATAGTTCGGGATGTTTTTGATATTCATCGATCAGTAAGAGTGACGTGCGAACGTTCCACTCCATAGCTAACGCGGCCCGGAGAAAGAGACACAGAAAGAGAGCGCGTACGAATGTGACGTGCGTCCAGCTTGAGCACTCACGAACAACTGAGCAAGTACGTACAACGGAAGCCGAAGCTTAGTTGTGAGATTCGGTTCACGTTTCGGCTCACGTTCGTCGGTGCTCGCGAGCCACGCTCATTACATCGGTCATGTTTCAACGCATGCGCGTTCAAGCATAACTAATGACATACGCCATGAATAAAACCTAACAATTCTAGATGTAATGACGGTAAATTTGAAGATATTTAATATTGGTTGGAGATTTTCTCTGAAATTGGATAAAGTTAGAAAAAAAATTTAAAATCTTTTCTTAAAAGAAAGAAGTCTCGCATTTTTTTTTAATTATTAACTTCCCATTGGAAGTTATTGTAATGGGCCCGAAAATCGAAATCAAAATGTATAACAAATTTGTATGTTTCAAGGTCTCTACACAATTTTTTTACACTATTTTTAGAAAGATGTATGTGTGTGTGTGTGTACGTACGTACGTATGTGTCCATTTCTTTCTAAGACGAAATCTCGAGAATGAAAAATGATATCGACTACGTTAGGGTGCCAATCGACGCGTATTAACGTAAATATGATCTGAAAGAAATTTTTTCAAAATCGATTCAGCCGTTCTTTTTTCTTAACCAAATAGACTCCAAAAAAGTAGATTTTACACAGTATCTCGCGAATAAAAATTATATCGACTTAGTAAAAGTGTCAATCGAGGCGTGTTAACGTCATTTTGATCCGAAATAAATTTTATAAAAATCGGTTCAGCCGTTTTTTTTTTTAATTATTGTTAAAAATAAATAATAATTATGTTTTAATGATTAAAATGATTACTTTTCTGTGTAATATCTAATTTAATTATTATTATTAAATATTTATCAAACTTGGAAGTTCGTCGTGTGGACCTCAAGGGTCGCACTTTAGTCCTAATAAACGACCCACCTCACGGCTTGTTTCAAAGACGTATTAAAACAAATATATATACATCAATGATATCGAAAGTAGTTCTCAAAACGTTCTTTTTTATTTCTTGTGTGTTTACCAACAGAAAACCTAATTCTGAAAATCAACTTTTTTCAATTTGAACGAGCTTGACAAGATTTTGTAAAACAACACAAACGTAAAAATCCATTGAATTGTTATTTTTCTATAGGTTATCTTGGGTATCACGCTATTATAAATAATACAGATTGTTTCGTAATAGAAGGTCAAAGCTTCTGATTTCAATAAATTAATAAAGTAGTCTACAAAAGTTATCACAGTGTATCCTTCCCCTCAACTGTCGACACAGAGTTCACTGTAGTGATGGAAGTATCCTTTTTTGTATAATATACTGTGTGGCTTTGATTGGAAAATAATATAAAATAAATAAATAACGTAAGTTTTTTACTGTCGCAGAAATCAAAGAGAAATGTTTGTGGAATATTTAAAAAAACATTTACAATATTATCAATATCTACAGTACGGTTAGAAAATAATTTTCAGTAATTACTCTACAATATAAGCGGCACAGTTTTTATGGGGTGGCTATGCTTTACATTGTTTCATTGCTTTTCCGCTCCATTAAAAGCGGTCTTTCCTTCACGTTGCCGGTAATAAAAATAAAAACTGACATTTATACCATAAATCAAGATGTTAACAAAACGTACGTAGCGCCATTTTTTAGACAATAGCTACACTTTTTTAGTCATCGATAACACCGGAGTTACAGTATCTGTTATGAGTGACTTATTATGCAAATTTCTGCTGTTATTATTAACAGTTTCGTCTTGAACTTTAGCATATCCATTTGTTGTCCTACAATTTATTTTTTAAATGCCTAAAAATGCCTTTTTATTGAAAAAAATATTTCAAGTTTAATCTTAATTCCTACTTTTATTAATTTCAATACATGAACCCAAATATGTTTAATACCAAGAATATCATCTGTAGAATCTTACAGATCTCACAAACTGACTGTATTGTTTATATAAAAGCTGATATCATGGTAGAAAAATTGGGATAAATGACATATGGTAGCGCCATCTTTTGAAATCGGTGCCGTGCAGTCCGCTATTAAGCTTGTTAGCCCACCCCAGAGTACTATCTGGCCTACCCTAAAAATAAGTATTAATAAAAAATAATACGTTTTTAATGATTCCTCAACAAAAACTGATCAAACAGACCGGGGCCTGGTCCACCCCAGCTTCTAATCGTAGTAACGCGAATGGAATTTAGAACTTATCTGAACTCGCTACGGTGCCGTGCAAAGAAGTAATATATTCAAGCGTGCAGACAACGCACAGAATAAATTAATTTGATGCAACTACGGGCTACGGCAGATAACTAGTTCCAACCAGTGGAATTCATTATTACAGTAATTTATCTAAGGCACGGATTAATAAACAATAAAATAATAGATAATTTCCAGTCGGAATCCTTGAAATTTTTCAATTATTTCCCTTGTTCCACCTGCGGATAATAGGAATTGTATCTGATTGTGATGTTATTGTGATATTGTTCGGGTTATTAATATTCATAATATTGGAATTATTACAGCACGATAGCATATTATGCATTTCTATATTTAAAACTAATGAATATAATTCTTTGATTATAATCACCATCCGATCATATAATTCAGATGCAAAAGTTGGAGTCAAGGTTCTTAGATTTTCCGTCAAATAGTTTTGAAATTACATACTGAATTGCGTTTTCACTCTTTATGATTTTTCGTTCGAAAATTTTGAAATAGAGAAAATAGAGCTTTTGAGTTGGATGTAACAAGATTAAATATGGATGGTCGGAGACTAGAACTGTGTGTTTTAAAGACACAGCTAAGGTTATTTGGGCCTAGCATCAATTCATATTTTAAATTCATTATTTTTTTTAATAATAAATTGAAAATCCAATTGACAGTTTTACCAGCTCTCGGGCTAGAACCCGGGAACTGGGGACTTGTAATAGAGGAACCATAGCAACGCCATGTAAACAACAGCATTGCTATACGCTCGGCTATTCTCAAGCCCCCGGAGACTAGAGAATCTCAGACAACTACCAGACAAGCCAGTGCGCCACTTGTTTATAGTTTTAGGACAGTTTATTCGATAAATTTTTTTCGTTCGACTATCACAAAGTAGAAAATCAAAAAAAGGTACGGTCGAAAACTAAAAACCCTACAGACGACAAGCACAGTAAGTAAATGCTTTACCTATTACGAACTGTTTTTTAAGGCGTTCTGCTGTGGCTACAAATACAGTAAATTTTCGATTTATTTATTTATTGTAAATTATAGACGCGTCGACAACTTAGGTCATTAGCGTCTTAAATTAAATAACAATTCACTTAAAACTAAATTACATCACAAAACATCCATGCGCGGAGGCGGGATTCGAACCCACGACAGTGTGATCCAGAGACCGCGACGTTAACCACTGGACTACACTCTCCTCCTGAATTTTCAAAATTTAATATCTCGAAAAATAAGGTTAATGGAATCGAATGATGCAAATCGTATTTATATTTTTAGGTTAAGGTTCCTAAAAAACGGTTGAAACTGACGACCACTCATCAGCTTTTTAACTGGGTTCGGTGTATACGACTCTCGGAGCCTACAAATTGGTAGATAGAGCCCGATTATTCTTAGAATGACACAGTAACGTCATCAGCCTATTGTCGGCAAAGCACCGCCCTGCTTGACAACCGTTACTCTCTCTGCTACTCTCTAATGGCTTGGCGTGTATGAGTTCAAATAAGCGGAGACCGGAACAATAGCCGTTGTCGAATGATGACGTCTCGATTTCTTAAGACGTTTTGTCTCTACCGAAACTGACTCGAAAATCGTCGAACACTCTGTATATTCCGTGTCTTTCTCCTCGATTCTGACGTCATGCTATTTATACAATGTACGTGGCGTGTTTTTATACGCTGTCACGAAGGTGTGGAGTGAACTTTCCAGAGTTGTATCATCATAATCATCAGTCATCATAGTGCATGTTTTGTCGGAGTGCATTCGACTTTCCACACAAATGCATCATTAAGTTTTACTAGTAGACGTAATGACGGCCAACATGCAACGATCAGACGTAATACGTGAAATGCAACTTTATAGGTACCCGTTTACACATTGCATTTTACATGCCACCAAAAATAGTATTGTTCCGAGGAAGAACAACTAAGGTAGCTGATGCCTCTTTTCGTTTGGCAAATCATGCGCCATTGCATGCATTTGTGCATGCAATAGAAGGCAAAAAACGCATCTCTTTTCGTATATGCATCATAGTATTTACACGTAGAGTTCGTTGCACATGAAAATTGTCTAGAATCTAGATGAATCAATATTCATTATTCAACTCCATTTTACTAAACAAAACAACACAGGACACATGAATGATGCAAGGAAGTCCCGACTGACTCGAGACACACTTGCGTCGTCTTGCCTTTCAGTAAAATATCTAATGCGTTATAAATTGACGCATGCAGACAGGCAAACAGAGGCATCGTGTAAAGCTAGCATTAAAAGTATTCGATATCGGAAGTTACCCCTGCACTCTTCATCTGAAATCTTTTCCCCTTGCCTAAAAACGGTTTGGCTCCCCCGACGCTATTTTTAAAGTTAAAGAGTTTGGGTAAACGTCAAATGAAAGACCATAAAAATCACACTACAGATCCTTCAGGCGAATTTTTTGAAAACATGTTTTGGCTACGCTATTGGTCCGAATCTGAATCTTTGTCAATGTTATTGGTCCGAGAGGGCAGTATAGCCTAGTGGATAGCGTCCTTGGTCCCGCAGCATCTAGACTAGACTGCCGTGGGTTCGAATCCCACCTGCGCTCATGGATGTTATGTGATGTTATTTAGTTTTAAGAAAGTTGCTATTTAGTGTAGTTGAAAGACGCTAATGACCTGAGATGTCGACGCGTCTATAATCTACAATAAATAAAAGTTATTGGTCCGAGTCTATCTCCTGTTCACTCTATTGCATGATCAAAGTCTGAATGTCTATCAACGCTATTGGTCTGTCTGATTATAATGACGTGAAGCGACAGCTATCACTGTCTATTTTCTTCTATTGTAGACGAGAGTGAATTGAATTGAATTGTGGATTATAGACGCTCGACAACAGAGGTCATTAGCGTCTGATATACGAGAGTGAGACACTTTCCGGCCTGTTACTTTAATTTTATTTATTGTAGATTATAGACGCGTCGACAACTTAGGTCATTAGCGTCTTAATTACATTAAATAACAACTTCCTTAAAACTAAATGACATCACAAAACATCCATGAGCGGAGGTGGGATTCGAACCCACGACAGTGTGATCTAAAGGTCGGCTACGCTAACCGTTACACCACACTGTCCTCCCGGCCTGTTACGTAGTCTTACAGTTTAAGTTAATCCTACGCCGATAAAAAATTATAAGTACTGCCAAATAAGATTATTTTAGATTGCTCGACAACTAAAAGTCATTAGCATCTAAGGATTGTCAAAGGACTCGAATAGACTAATAGGACAGTCAATGTTTCGACTCAGGCGCCTGTTTCTGACCTTGAAAACAAAATAGTAACAACAGCGCTTTAGAAGAGATGCATCAGCATCACGCTCTTCAAGTCAGACGCTGTTTACTTATTTAGAGTAAAGCGAATGACAGTTACAAGTCGATCGTGTAGACAAGACAACGATGTCAACCGCTCAATGACGTCATCTTGCTGTCTGTCTCTGAGCAAATGAAACAGCAGTTCTACTGACTGCATCCATTGACATAGAAAATATAAATGGACGCATATACAGACCAGAAAAAGTGTAGAATTAAGATAAGAATCTTTCGGGCTTACTGGTCCGAGTTTTATTAGAAAAAACGTGAGCGAAACAGCCGCCACTGTTTATCTTCTTCTACCGAACTACACTTTTTCTGAAAGAATGTAGGCTTTCACGGCCGGCGTTAATAGAATTAAGATAAGAATCTTTCGGGCTTATGAGCCGTGGTCTACTGGAATGGCATCTTCTTCTTCTTCCAGACGTTTCGCTTGCAACTGAAGATGCTTGCCACAGTTGCAAGCGAAACGTCTGGAAGAAGAAGAAGATGCCATTCCAGTAGACCACGGCTCATAAGTCCGAAAGATTCTTATTTTAATTCTATTAACGCCGGCCGTGAAAGCCTACATTCTTTCAGAAAAAGTGTAGTTCGGTAGAAGAAGATAAACAGTGGCGGCTGTTTCGCTCACGTTTTTTCTAATAAAACTCGGACCAGTAGCGTTCACAGCGACTTGAATTTGGAGGGTTCACAGTGACTGACCGCCATTTTAACTCGCTTTTCAACAAAATAGAGAATTGGCAAGTCGCAACCCATTCTCTACGTCAATAGATACAACCAATTCACTTGCATGATATTACAGATAGATACCTATTCGCGTCGCTGCTGCTATCTACGTCTTGACTACGTTGTTTTGAAAATGTACGTCTAAAAAGGTCAAGGATAGTCACGTTTTTTAAATTTAGTTTCGCTAATTTCATTTAAAATTAGTTGCGCTGTTTTGGTATTAATGCTCTGTCATAGACACAATTTTGAATGTAATATCTCAACGAAATAACGTTTTTCTACACATCTTCATTTTATTTTTTCAAAATTTTCATACGTCCATCGTGACTTGCGCAGTTGAGATGAACTTTTCAACAATTTATTTATCAAAATCGGTTCAGTAGTTCGTGAGATACCAAGGAATAAAAGTATAAACACACACAAAAATTGAAATTGAAAAAAAAAATAAATTGTGATTTGAAACTATCTTAATCTTTACCCGACTATCCTCACAGACGCTAACGATCGCTGATGTCGAGCGTCTATAATTCACAATTCATTCATTCATTTACCCGACTATCGTTAAGCAAAAAGTGTGCCCAGGCTCACACATAACCTTCTTTTTTATTTCGAGTAAAAAAATTGTTTTTTCAATTCAAAATCAACAATTGTATTTGTTGCAATGAATATGAATTTAAAATAAGTTTTCTTTGTAAGGTTTAAACTTATTTTGTGTCATATTTTTGCCAAGAAAAAATTGCCATTTGTCAAATTGAGATCAAATTAAAAGGAAATTTATTGAGGACATCGGAAACATTGCCGCAAGGAAGGAAGTTCCATTAACCTTCAACGAGGAAGGAAAACCATTCGTTGACAAATTAATATTATTTATTAAATAAAACGACATTCAGCTGTTTGTTAACAAAATGCAATCGCATCTATTTATATATGTCGGTGCATCTCGTGACAGACACAATATGCAACATGCGCCGTACACAACTTCCGTCCGCGAACATCCGTCCCGCCCTACCGGCAATGCAACTTACACTAAATTTATTTATGCTGTACTCACAAGTAACATATAGCATGTTTAAAGTTCGTTTTAGGTTGAAGCCAAAACTCCTGATCGGAATTTTAAGTAAATTCGATTGTTTTATCATACCATATATTTAAGAAAAGCTTGTTTATATGGCGTTGCTATGGTTCCTCTATTACAAGTCCCCAATTCTTGAGTTCTAGCCCGAGAGCTGGTAAAAGTGTCAATTGGATTTTCAATTTATTATTAAAAAAAATAATGAATTAAAAATATGAATTGGTGCTAGGCCCAAATAACCTTAACTGTTAGTGGTCTTTAAAACACAATTTTCAATTTAAGAAAAGCTGCATGTTTTGTTCAGAATTGAAATCGATTTGGAAATTCGAATGGTGTGGCTTTAACTTTTAATTGCGACCAGTCCTGTTCGGAAATCTTTATTGGGAATTCTAATTAGAAACTCCCAATAAAGGTTTATCGATTGTTCTAGGGCGCCGCACAATCTTCATTTTATTCATCGTTTTTTCTTTGTTGTCCTCTTTTGTTGTATTGGGTAAATAGGTATATTGATAATAAAATGTTTTTAAAATGATATTTTTTATTTTTATTATATATTAATCGCTATCTGTATATTTATATTATTTTATTATTATTGTCAATTGTTAGTAGAGGGCGGACGAGATAGCCACATTGGCTTGTCCGAACCCTAATAAAGGAATTTATTATTATTTTTATTATTAATAATAACTTTTGTACCTAATAATAATATTTCGGCGTCTAAAACGGAGTTTACATTTGGAGAGTTTACTGGCGAAAAATACTTACCACCACTAAACTAACCAGTACTTCAACTTTACTATCCACTTGCCATCAAGTGTCAAGTGCACTTGAACTTATATAGGTTACGCCGTTACACGTATAGACACTTTACTGTCGGCAAGCACTTTCCCTGAGTAAACTGTCCAAACTGAGTAAACTGACTCCAAAATATGTAAAGTCAGCTTGATCGCATACTGGCAGAATTTAGTAATTACTAATAATTATTGAACTATAGCTAAGGAATATTCCTAGTACATTATTCTTGCAGGAAATAAAATATTTCACTTCACGGTAAAAATCACGAAAATCAAACGAAGTATGTGTAAAGATTAAAGGTTACTGATGAGCTGTCTGACAACTTTTTTTAAATACCTATATTATTACAAAAAATAATAGCTACAATAATTAAATGAATAAACGAAATAATTAGGAGTATACGTCGGCATCCTTGAATTCATCATACGTCAAATTCCAAAAAATGACGATTATTTTTAACGAATTATTTAAACGGAATTGCAAGTTTTCTGAATAAATGTGTCAGTATTAGTGGTAGTATAATTTAAAAAAAAACCACAACCACAAATTTAGTTCGTTGTAACAATTGATTTAATCATGCTTTATCCAAGAATTGTGATTTAACTCCAATAACATTTGCATTACGGTACAATTGATTAACAGAGAACCTGAATAAAAAAATCATTCATGCTTTTTGACTATAGTAAGGCACAACAAGTTATTTATCTAAACTGCTCAAACGTGCTATGAAAAGGTTTCAACTACAGTTGAATTCTAACCATTTAACAAGAGATGACAAACTTATTTAGGAGTCAGCCAAAAAATGAAAGAAGCCAACAGAAGGTTAAATGTTGAATTTCTTGTAGGGATGAATAACTAGTCTTAAAATTCTAGGCGCCACGACAAAAACGTTCTAAATGCCATGTCGTTTTAACGCCTTGGATTTGTAATATATCAAGGCATGAAGTAAGTACTTGAGGCAAATAGTGATTTTTTCCTTCTTCTGGAAACAAAATTAAAAAACCTAAAACCTCGAAAGGAATCACACAAAGAAATGTTTTACAAAATCGGTTCAATCGTTTAGGCTGCACTTACAGTCAAAGAGAGTGCATTAATGCGGTTCAGCTATGCTGAAATCGAAATGATGCGATGTTTTTAAATGTGGCAACTGACAACGTAGTTTTCTAGTTGTTCAGAATATCTACCTTGAAAACCTATGTAATTAATCCCGTTTATACCTTTTCTGGGCAATATTTGCCTCAAGTACTTTAGTCAAGTGATTTCCGAAGTTATTTAATTCATTTGTTTACTATACAAGAAACAACACATGGTTTAAAATAGATTACATAAGCACATGACGTATTGTTTATTCATATTATCAGTTTATCACTATCGGTTGTAAAGAATCCTCCAGGGATTAATACTACTGAATATGTTCCGATAAAAGTTTCCAGTTTCCATGCACGCTATAACACAACTATATAATTTTATCTAGTCATTTCCTTCCTAAAAGACGTAGGCACAAATTATTTATATTATTCTCAACTGGGCTTTATGTTATCTGATGACTCTTAATGCATTGCTCATCACGTGAACCCAACTAAACCCAAATTTACTATGCAATTTTTGGCAATGACTGTTTTGACAGATCGTTCATTTAGTAGTTAAACAAGTAATGATAATTATTTTTAGTTCAAAAAACCAAGTAGATTTATTAAATTAACTTAAGTAAACGTTGAGAAATGTAATGAAAGATACACAACTAATAAAGAAAGAAATAGAAGTTCCAAAAGTAATATAATCTCGTGCCATGAACGAACATAGCTTTTCCTAAGTTCGCTCTGAATCGGAAACCTAAAGAAAACCAGGAAGATTCGGAATGACTACTTACGAGAAGAGTTCTACTAAAAATGATCACAGGATGAATTTTGGAAGAAGATGGATTAATGGAAATGGGGATTCAAACGGCGAACTTTGCGATTTCCATTTTTTATTTGATCATATACATACATGGTATTATTTTTTACTTATTTACTCATGACTTTTAAAAAAAATAAAGCACATTTCGGAAAAAAGCTACAAAGAAGATGAGGAAGAAATATTTATTTGGAATGAATGGAATAAGCGTAGAGCTGTTTAGAAAAGGAGTAGCTAGATGGATTTTGGAGGGAAGAGGATTTACATAAATTGAAAATCGTACAGTCGACTCTCGTTAATTCGAAACTCGAGGGACTCTTAAAATATTACGAATTATCGAGTGTTTGAAATATCAAATGGTTCGAAAAAATGGTTCTTTTCAGCAATCGTCAAACATTTATACTTTCTAGGGCTCATAACTAACACAAACTTTTAATCTTCCGCCTCTTTCTCTCTGCATCTTTGAATTGTCGAGTGTTGGACGCCGATGAGTTCGAATTAACGCGTCGTTTTGTTATATAGCAATGATTTTTTCGTACGAATTACCAAGTGCATAAAAATGTATTGATTTAGTTCGAAATATAAAGAGATTTTGTAGGGAACTCATGATAACTTTGAATTATAGAGAGGTTCGAATTATCGCAGGATTGAATTAACAAGAGTCGACTGTACATCGAAATTCGCTATTTCGGATTCATATTCCTTTTTAGTTGAATGAATTTTGGATTTGATATTATTTTCATTATTGTTTTGCTAGTAATTATTTAGGAGAATAAAGTTTTGAATAAATAACTTCGATTTAATATTTTGGTTTACATGCAATGCTGGTTTTCTAGCAGTGGATGCAAATGGGAGAAAATTACACACGACAGTCTATCGCCATCCAGAACTGTTATAGAGAATGAAAGCATGTTTACAAATTTATTATATCAGTACTCGAGGGAATGATAACAAAATATAGTACGTCGAAATTGTTTTTAACCGAGCCAGATGACTCAGTGTCTGGTTCATAGCAGATAAGACGCTTTAAAAATATATAAACCAGATATTCAACACAAAACAAACTGAAGGACACGGAAAAATATGGTTCATATTATTTTTTTTTTAATTTATCATTTTTCATGCATTTATAACTCAGATTTTTTCAAATTAAAAATGGCGATTCAAAATCGCATACTGACTACTGTAATGAATGAATTGTAGATTATATACGCTCGACAACAGAGGTCATTAGCGTCCTGACTACTGTATCATTTTAGAGTTTCGTACCTCCGAACGGAATTCTTTTACTGAGCCTACGATGTCTGTCCGTCCGTCTATCACACTGTATCTGAGAGATTTTTGAAGTTTATTAAAAATGGCAAAAGTAAGAAAATCGCAAAATTCTATAAAAATAAATTTAGTCCGATCTGTTTAATATTAAGTATACTTATAGAAAAAATAACGCTGAATCGATTTCGACCACCCACACTCCTCTATCTCTTTTAGTTTAGTGGCATTCATCAACGGTCCCTTGTTGGTTCTTGTTGATAAATGAGCGGCTCTGATTCACATATCTACTTATGTAAGAAATGTACAGATGTCTGTAATAGGTTTTAACATTTACTACTAATTTTGCACACACCGAGAGAAATACGGAAGTGGGGTGCGTTTATTGAATTCAACGTGCCTAATCTGAACAGCTGAGTACTTAAAGGAAGTCGACTGTAGTATTATCTATGCTGCACTATTTAGTCTATATTATGCAGGGTTTGAAAGTGACAGGTACCGAGCTAATAATAATGGTACGCTGATACGAGAATCACTGTATTTACGTCATAGTTAACAAAAACAATGGACGAACGGATTGATCAAACGGAACGATCGTTTTTTGTTTACCCCATTCAATAAATATTATCAATAGATAACAAGTAACATATTATACACGATTACACTAAAAAAGGGCCAATAAATAATGTGACAATTTATAGCAATTAAATTTTTTTTATTAAAAGCGTGCAAATTGCATTTTTGTAGTGAAATGTCGTTAATAATTGAAAAAATTATAAATATTATGAAGTATTAGAAATACCTTGTATTATGTTCGTCTTGTGACTTCTTGTGATTTAACACTACGCGTTTCAGCAACGAGTTGCCATCTTCAGGTGTGGTTAATTATTTTTTTAAAAACGCGTAGTGTTAAATCACAAGAAGTCACAAGACGAACATAATACAAGGTATTTCTAATACTTATTTCATAATATTCATATAGTGACTTGGAGACCCAACACTCCAAAAAATGTATCAAATTATATTCTTGACATCTGGTGTCATTTCATAAAATATCTAAATATGGCACGAAATGTTTCGATAAAGTACCGAGATTAACATTTTTTTCTCGTCTCGTATTTCGAGACGAGATGGAGATTAAACTGTCGAGATCCCGTCGCTATAATCGAGACAGGAAAAATACTCTCGATAAAGTACCGAGATTAACAATTTTTTTTGTCTCGTATTTCGAACGAGATCGTGATTAAATGGTCGAGATCTTGTCGATATCGATACGGGAAAAACACTCTCGATAAAATTCCGAGACGAGAGTTGTAAAATTTCACGTCTCGACGCACGAAACCATTTCTCGACTGGACGACAATCACACACGCTGAAAAAAATATTAACCGAGTGGTTTTGATTTGCCGCCATAGAAATGTTATGACGTTTCGCTTCGTAATTCTATTTGCTCATCGCTAATCTAAAAGCATCGTAAAAAATTCACAGATTTCGCAATCCTTGCAACCATCGAGGACATTGGAAATGATAACAGCATATATGAAACATAATTAACTGTTTATTATACACACAATATTTATCAATGCACTGTTTAGTTTTGTCAAGAATAACCCTATTATTCTTCTGTTATATACGCGTTCACTTTTGCTTGATTACTTAACTTTTAAATAGATTTTTCTACAGTATTTATTAACATTTGCTCAAAAATAACACCGCAGATCGTCGCAAATACCTCTCAATTAACTAGACATGATATAAAACACATTTCGAAAAAATTGCACTTGTTCAATTTTGCATGATTGCTCCTCACTTGATCGCGACACCGTTGTCTTTTGGCCTTGAACGAAAACTCGTAACTCTGCCCCCATATACGAACATAAACATTTCCAATGTTAAAAATATTAACCGAGTGGTTTTGATTTGCGGCCATAGAAATGTTATGACGTTTCGCTTCGTAATTCTATTTGCTCATCACTAATCTAAAAGCATCGTAAAAAACAATTCATTCATTAAGAGCTTTAATTAAAATTACACAGACAATTATTTTCATTAAAGCGCTTTCAGGGTTATACATGCTATAGAAAGTTTTATATGCACAGTGTTTACAAAATACAACCGTTTCCCCTCTCCTCGTTATAAATAACTTAATTATAGTCTGGCTTAATGCTTATATCCAGTTCGGCTTAATGCTTTCGCAATAAAGACACTATATGACTCGAAAATAATTCTTGCAACGATACAAATCGTTCACTACAGTACAAATACCGAATGATGTACACCAACGCACGGCCGTAGCTAGAGCTGAATTCAAGATAGGGCACTAAAAGTTTAAAGTAGGGCTGAAGCAAAAGACTACAATTTTTTAATTGGATTGCCCACCTCATCTGGTGATATCAAATTACAAAACCAAGAAAACGGTAAATGACAATTTATTCAAAAAAAAAAAAATACAGAGCTTGCCATGTTATCAAATTTCCGAAGAACTTCATTTAGTCCAACGAATTTAATCTTGTTTTTCCAAATGCCAGATAGATCAAGTCTGTCATTCTGTCGTGACAGTCTGCGGCTTGTTTATAATTCCTTATTAAAGTAGGGCACTGGATGTTTTAAGGTAGGGCATTGCCCCTTAATGCCCCCCTCCTAGCTACGGCCCTGCACCAACGTATTACGATTTCGTTATAATATAGCATTTTATAGTTAAAATGTTCATACAATGATTACTTTTGGACGGGGTTTTTCATGTTTTTATTGTTTGACCCGATGGAGATCCTGAAAATAAAATTATTTCTTCAATCTCTATCTCTCAGTTGTCAGTTTGAGAGTGTATAGTGCACATAGTGTTGCGTTTTTAAGTAAAATAATTATTTTCAAAATTGACTTCACAGACGATCAAATTTAAAAATTTTAAAAATTTTGCTGATCCAAAATCCGTAATTATATTATTTTCGTTTTTTATTTATTTTATTTATTAATTGTAGATTATAGACGCGTCGATAACTCAGGTCATTAGCGTCTTAAACTACATTAAATAACAACTAACTTAAAACTAAATAACATCACAAAACATCCATGAGAGCAGGTGGGATTCGAACCCAAGACAGTCTAGTCTAGAGGATGGTACCAAGTACGCTATCCACTAGGCTACACTGCCCTCTTTTTCGTTTTTTCTTTTTTAACTAAACTATTCATAACATCATTTCATCGTCAGTATCGTTCTTGTTTCGAAAACGCGTGATTTTGACGCGCCGTGTGACCTGGCCTTAAGTCGAAATCTCGTTAATAACTTACAATAATTAATTACGATTTTATTTCCTTGTACTGTGTACAGATATACAAACAGTGGTTATATTAAATACTTGGACGACGTTTCAAAAGCTTCCGCATTCAAGGTTGGGTGAACACATTAGTATAACTTTTAGACGTTCAAATCAGCTAAAAATATGCGTTTAAAAAATCGTAGTTCGAATGTAGCAACAAGAATTAAAGTGACAGTACAATACAAATAACGAAGCAATTTAAATGCAATGCCAGTGTCTGGCAATGGGGAAATGAGAGACAGTGGGAGTGGATCGATCGGTTAGCCGACCCCAGCAGCAGACGGGTAGGACGGAGTATGTCACTATAATAGAACTATGCTCTGCTACATAGTATATTGTCTCGTCTACCCTCACAAATAGTCTTGAATAACGGTGGGACGTTCAGTCGATGGAAAACTACGCCTAGTCATCAAAAACAAAAAACAGTCATCTGATTTAATTGTAGATTATAGACGCACGACGATTTCGGTCATTATCGTCTTAATTACATCAAATGGCATCATCAATTAAAACTAAAGGATGTCACAAAACATCCATGAGCAAAGTGAGATTCGAACCCACGATAGCTTGATCCAAATAGGCCAGCACGATTACACCAAGCTGTTCTCTTATCATCAAACGGGAAACATTAAAGCTGGGTTTCTGGTATGACTTTTTAGCCTTAAATCTAGATTTAAGATGTCATTTGTATCTCTATTTAGTTGAAAACAAGTTTTGGCTTCGAGCAGCTACGGCTCTCTTGCTAAAACTTGGAGAGCCTCCGTTTCTCGGAGGAAATTTCCTATTGTGGAGCCTTTGGCTCCACCTTATTACAGTCTTGCAAACCACACGAGATGAGGTTTCGGCTCTCCTGTACTATTACTGTAAAAACAAATGACATTCTTAAATCTAGATATAAGACTGAAAGTCGTACCAAAATCAGAAATCCAACATTAGTCGTGAAAATGTTGTTCTAGTTGAGTTGAAGGGAATGGGAAAAGAACAGGGTATGTCACATTTTTTTGATTTTTGAGCTGTTAGTGCCATCTGATAGACCGTAACGGTATTCAGCACTGGGTAAATTGTGGGGTAAAAGAAATAGGTAGATCACCGTGTATTTTAAAACTAAAAATTATTGGATGGCAAAAGAACAAGGAATGTAATTAACTTTAAATTCAATTTACTCAGCCATTTGTCAGAAGGACATAACTTGTTTTTTCCACATTCCCTTCAGTTGATTCCGGTTATATCCGAATTAGTTTCGGCTCTATTGATAAATCGGTACTGTATTTTGCCGTTCGTGTAAATAAATCATCACATTCATTATCATTTTTTATTATGTGAATGAAACAAGGCGAATGATGGAATGAAGCAACGCAAAGACCGTTGTATATATGTCTAAGATTATTATGTTCGTGATCCACATTACATTAAAGGTAAGGAAAGGTAAAGTATATAGGTAGATAAAAGCATAACTAAGGCAGATACATTATTATGTAGTGTATAGTAATAAAGATGGCGTGACATCACGCAACATGTTTGCATGTTTTGCACACATTCTGCGTGACTACCGAGCGAGCTAGTACGGTGAGAGCGTGTCGCATGAAGTTCTTGTCTGCACATAAATACATAGGTACGTACCACCGACATCTATAATATATGGATAGTCGACGCCGCGTAGTTCCCTCCCCTGCCTAATCACTTACAGAAAGATACATAATAATCTTTATTGATAGACTTTACTACCGTTTACATTGCGTCCACCATATAGACTTAGGAAACTCTTTGGCGTCCACATACAGTCTTTCCCACCAACGGATACATGTTAACAGCACAAAGTGTCTGATTAGTTAGTTATGCTGTGTTGAGTTTCAACCGACCAATCAGATTCTGTCAAATACATATCACGCGCAGTTTTATTGCTATATTAGTTCATGGGATAGAGTTTAGAATCGAACGTCCGACATCTTGTTGGGATCATTTCCCGGAAATTTTCGCAGGCGAACTTGAACACACGTCCAAGCGATCGTTTTTACATGGCACCGAGGAATTATTTTTGATCCACGTCAAACTTAACGCGCGCATGTCACGGAAAACGTCCATACAAGATGTCGGATGTTCTAATGTTCTTCCCCCGCTCTGGTATCATCGGCTATCCATAGATACATATCAACGGTACGTACAGTACAGTGTATATTCCGGTTAACCAATATGATCCCCCAATATGTAAGACCCCAATAAAATGTTTATAATCTTACCATCGACGTAAAGAACAGGGCTGTTAGTCTACGTAGGCGCAAGAGATATTGGTTCTTTACCATCAGCAGATCTACATATTGTTGTTGAATGAATACGAAATATGCCCCAATTTTATCGACCTCTCTTTCTGCACGATCTGGCTCGAGCAGCCCACAGTCCAGTTCTTTACGTCGATGATTCTTACAGGTAATCAGAATTGGAATACTTAAAAAGAGATGTCTTACAGTCTGTGGTCTTCAAAAATCGTCTATTTCACGGAAGCACGATTAAAATTCACAACAACTTGTCACAAAGTTAACATTGCTCAGATTTCAAACCTGTCTTCGAATTGGGTGATTGAAATGTTCTGGCTAAAGGCCAATAAAACAACAAACATAATATCAGCCTATACATAACGTTCGCGTGTTTTAATCGTATCGAGATTATATTTTGTATGAGTCATTCCCAAGTACGTAACGATTACCGTAAGTCCTTGGCTACATTGGAATCGTTTCAGACCAGACAAAATAAACAAACGCATGATTCAGATTTTCATTTATTTATTAATTTATTTAGTCGTCTAACTGCTAGATTTATAACCGGGATGTTCGGGTTTTAACCCCGTTCATGTTGAGGAAATATCTATATATTCCAAAACAGTTCCTAAATCCTAATATAGATTGCGATTGGCAAATAGCAAAAAATGTAGTAATAATAATAAAGTTCCTCTAACTCCTATTGAAGCAAAGGGCATTTATGAAATTTTTAAAGCTCTTTCTATCTTTTGCTATGTTTTTGATTTGTAACCAGGTCATTCCTTGCTCCACAAATTCTTCCTGAACAGTCCTTCTCCAAGATATTTTGGGTCTTCCTCGTTTACGATATCTCTGTGAGTTCCATTCTTAGGCTATATCTTTGTTATGCTTTCATCTGACTTCCTCAACGTGTGGATCCTATCCAATTACATTTCCTACGCTTTATGGTCTTCCAAATTTCTTCGTATTGACTTGTACACTTCCAAAGTTCTTCATGTTCAAACCATTTAACCTTGATGATTGTTCTAAGACATTTGTTTATAAAAAAATGTAGTAGTGAAGATGAAATCGTTTTTCTTTTCAAAGTTTATCAACTGCTAAGGTTGTTGAAAATGCACTAAGCCCAAATAACCCTATCTGTTTTGTGCATGCCTAGCTGGAACGCACACGCATTGCTTAGAAGTGAGAGCTTTTAAATTTAGCGCGGCCAGGACGACAGACCCTTTTAATTACATAATAATATGCATAAACAAATTTGTGTGACTTTGCATTAACCACAAACAATAATTAGAATCTGTACTACACATTCAACTAACATTCGTTCTTATGTAAGTATTTGCAGAGGAGAAGATTAGTTTGTTTCATGGTGAGTCTGCAAGTTTTAAAAGTAATCAATCATATTATTAATTTATTAAACAAAAGCAACAGTAAACACTTCACGAGTTACCTCCGGATAGTAGTTTTCCTCACCTTCAATTTGTAGTGCGCTGCTGATGCAACTCTTTTGGTACAAGCTAGTATTGTAACTAAATTTGTGTTTGGGAAAACTTATGCTTGGTTTCTCGAACGACTTTCAAAGTAGATTTAGCATACCAGAAATTGGGTATAGGATTAATACTGGTCTAACTACAAAATATAGTATTTATATATTTAATTATTTATCCTGAAATCCTATTGAAAAAAGACAGTATACAGGGTGCTGAATTGCTTTGCGGGTAATCAAACTTTTGCGATTTCCTGCTTCCCTAATTATTTTAGGAGAAATATCTTCGAATAAAAGTTTTAGAACATAAAATTCTGCATCTAAATCTTTAAACAAAATTAATTTTGCATGCTTTGTAACTTCAGAAATTTGATATGAACATGTCAAAATTACCTCAAAAACAGATAGCGATAGCCATGGAACTTGAACAAAATGATTAGAAATTATTCTGACAGCTAAAATGTCATCATTTTGTTCAAGTTCCATGACTATCGCTATCTGTTTTCGAGGTAATTTTGACATTTTCATATCAAATTTCTGCCGAATTTTATGTTCCGAAACTTTTATTCGAAGATAGTTTTCCTAAAATAATTAGGGAAGCAGGAAATCGCAAAAGTTTGATTTTACGGGTTAAATCCCTATTACCCGCAAAGTAATTCAGCACCCTGTATAAGTTCGTATATTTATTCTTCCGAGACAAAAGCGTATACTCGTAGATGATTAGTAAGTATCAGGCTATCAGCATATACAGAGACAAGTAATGAAAGAGTAATTCGGTACGAGTGTCACGTTTTGAAGTGAGTTAAGTAAGCGAACCTCGTACAATATGGTTAGTTAGAATTCAGCTGAATAACATGCTAATACAACTTAGGTACGTATCTTCAATACACAATATGAAAACGGTACATTTTGTCAACTCATATTCTGCATACTGAATTCTCGATTTCGCCATTTTGCAAAGAAAGTATGAAGTGCGACATCACTTGAATACACATTATAAGTCGAAGTGAAGTGTAATTTGAAACTCCAGTCTTTAAAACATTGATGCATCTAACAGCGTCATTTGTATTCCGGACGCAGTTATGTCGCACAGTGGAACATATGAACCGAAAACTTGGTTGAAATAATGTTATCTATATAAGTGTCATTTGTATTACAGACATAGTTATTAGGATGGGTCAAAAATATCAATTATTTTTTTTACAAGTGACGGAAAAATAGGTTGCTAGACACCTTAAAAAAATTCTCACCAAATATGAGCTCTTAATTTTAATAGGAAGATCCTCCGCATCACAGTTTTTCATTTTTTTTTCAGGCCAATAGAAAAAAATTCATACCTCATCATTAATTGATTGTACAGAAAAATGTTTTAAGAGAATTTTGTAGGAAATTTAATGCTCTACAAAAAAAGTATCTTATATTTTTTCCGCAAACCTCACCATTTGAAAGATATTGAAGATTTAAGTTTGATTATTTTAAGACAAATTTCATTTTTGTTTAGAATTTTATAACTCGACAATAAATGACTATTATAAATCTTCAATATCTTTCAAATGGTGAAGTTTGCGGAAAAAATATAGGATACCTTTTTTGTAGAGCATTAAATTTGCTATAAAATTCTCTTAAAACATTTTTCTGTACAATCAATTAATGATGAGGTATGAATTTTTTTCTATTGGACTGAGATAAAAATAAAAAACTGTGATGCGGAGGATCTTTCTTTCTATTAAAATTAAGAGCTCACATTTGGTGAGAATTTTTTTAAGGTGTCTAGCAACCCATTTTTCCGTGTACTTGTAAAAAAAAATAATTGATTTTTTTGACCCACCCTAATAGTTATGTTGCATGATGGGTCAAAAACTTCCTTGAAAGTAGTGTTTTTAGATGTATCACTATGGAGTATTTAAATAAAAATAACGTTGTTTTAATATTGCCGATTTTAACCACGTTTTTTTTTGTATTATGCCCCACTGTGTATCGCCTTGCCTTGGGATGTGTATGCAATCCGCATTGCTAACTTACTGACTGCCAACTGGCCCGACTCCGTTCCCAACGTGGAATTTTCGCGTTACGTTAATCGTATCCATTGATATTTTTTATTTTCTTGATTATATCAGGAGAACATAATTATATAGATATTGATGAACGATGTTTTATACATGTAAAATACATTTACATGTATAAAACATCGTTCATCAATATTATGTGATTATGTTCTCCTGATATAATCAAGAAAATAAAATATTTAGGTAAGGTCAAGAATTTTGAGAATTGAAAGTATCAATATTAGACTCAATTTATTATTAAAAAATATAAACCCGAGAGAATTTTAAAAATTGCATTTTTTCAAAGGGGTATTCTTTAATTAGATTGCAAAAAATGGGTCTTAACAGACGGACACTCAACCAGCCAGCCAGACGGACAAACGAGTGATCCTGTAAGTGTTCCGTTTTTTTCTTATTGAGGTACGGAACCCTAAAAATGACATTTTTAGATATTTTTTAAAATTTACCGTACTCATAGAAACCCTGATTCCAATACGCAAATGAAAATTCCTTTTATGTAGAACCAAAAACCAATAAAATAACTTCATTGTTTTTATGTTCTCCTGATCAGAAATTTTTTTAACTACCTATTAAGAAGAATTAAACCCACTTCGGACATTTTATGGAGACATCAATTTTAACCGTATTTTGACGGTAACGAGGTCTCGAAAGCAAAGAATAATCGTTATGTTTGGTATGTATCGATGAATAATTAATATTATGTTTTTCGACCACGACCTGTTAGAAGGTTGTAGGCTGGGAACTGACTATTTCCAAGTTATTATTATAATAACACTTACATATTATTATGATGAATCAGTTGAATAGGTTGTTCGTATAGTGTTTAACACTGACTCCCACACTAAAACAATAACACAACAAACATTCCTCGTACTCTTGACATTGTGTTTATTAAACTTGAAAATTATTATACAATGTATGTAAACCATTGTACAATGTTCCTCGTCTATTCAGTAACATCAGCGTTTCCCAAAATATGCGTTGCTGACTGAGACTTTCTTTTCTATTATTAGTAGACCAACCAGCGGCGTAACTTCAAAATTTTATAATTCTTGAAGGGCCCCTTCTTGGTCAATAAATAACAAAATTTGAAAATATATGTTTCGGTAAAATTTGATTATTTACTTGGCGCGAAGTGCTCTAGTAAAAAGTGTGTTCAAGAAATATAAAAATCCTATATAGGGGTTATAGAACTATCTAACTGTGTCGAAAAATTTGGAAAATCTGCAAGAGGCCACCCTACAGAAGCAATTTTCTCAAGAAGATCTTGTGAAAAATGCTTCTGTAGGGTGGCCTCTTGCAGATTTTCGAATTTTCGACACAGTTAGATAGCCTATGAATAGATCTATAACCCCTATACAGGATTTTTCAACACACTTTTTACTAGAGCAATTCGCGTCAAGTGTTCCAATTTCACCTCAAAAATACTACCTTGGAAAAAGATGACGGCCAAAAAAACGCATTTTGCACAATCGACTTTTAGTAGGTATATGAAAAAGATACCAACAACGAACTAAAAAATTAAATCCCCGTCTTTGTGGGAATTAGTTCCACCCAAAAACCTACATCTACTGTACTATTAATAAACGTTATTAAGTCCTGTTTTAATTCGACCGAACGAGCGAAGTGAGTGATGTTTCGAATTACTTCAATTGAACATAGTGAATAAGTCATATGTATATATGAATTGCTACAATTTAATGGACGCTAATGACCTCTGTTGTCGAGCGTCTATAATCTACAATTCTACAATTTAATGTAGACATGCAGCGATCCTAGAGATATTTCAGATGTGAAATTTCGAAGAGAAAATCTTCTTGGCTTAAGGATGAAGAAAACACGGCGATACTGACGTTTCAAATTTGCATTTATTGCTTACGTTTCGGGAGATTTTCTCCCATCTCCCAAAACGTAAGCAATAAATGTAAATTTGAAACATCATGTATCGCCGTTTTTTCTTGATTCTTAAAACAAGAAGATTTTCTCTTCGTAATTTCACATATTGAATAAGATCTCGCAATAGGAAATTGACGACCTCAGTTGTCGAGCATCTACAATAGGCACCACAGAATCACTGTTCTGTGAATAGACACTTATATTTAAAGATGGCTGTTGTAAGATACCAAACTAAAATCTATACACGAGCGCGGGGCGAAGCCCTACCGGAAAGCCAGTTATAAGTCATACGCCTGTGAAAATCCCACGTCCAGTCATGTAGCACTTGAAGTACTTTGTAACGTACGAAGGCAACTTGATTTTTTAAGCAGAACAATCAAACAATACACACAGCTCTTCAGTACAATAGGCTGCTTTTCACGCTATGCGATTTAAACAATTTCTTTTGTTTGCTTCAAACTATCATCTTCATTATTATAATATTTATTATCTTTTCTTTTTATTTAACAAAATTCACACCTTATTCATGATGGAACGTTGTTATATAGTTAAGAAATAAAAATGAAGTTCGTGAAGCATGCCGTTGTTCTTATCTAGTGTTGCCGTCTAGACAAGACAAAACTTTCAAAGTCTTGTCTTGTCTTGAAATATCAAGACAAAACTTCACTTAAGTCTTCGTCTTGAAATATCAAAACTTCACTAAGTCTAATTCTAGATTAAAAAACTCTTGTCTTGTCTTGAAAATTTCTAGACAAGACTTTTGCAAGTCTTGTCTTAAAAATCTAGACAAGACAAGAGTCTAGAAAGTCTAGATCTAGACGGCAACACTATAATCTAAATACATTGATATTGGTATGAAAAGAAAGGTTTTGTTGAGAAGAAATATCAAGACTTCACTAAGTCTAAGTCTAGATTAAAAAACTCTTGTCTTGTCTTGAAAATTTCTAGACAAGACTTTTGCAAGTCTTGTCTTAAAATCTAGACAAGACAAGAGTCTAGAAAGTCTAGATCTAGACGGCAACACTATTGATATCGCTCGTCTATTACAAGCCCCCAGTTCCAAGATCCTGATCAGAAAAGTGATGAAAATTATCACGTATTCATTTCCAGGAATTTAACCAGAATCTGAAACTGGTGGTGCATATATTTTATATTGTAATATATTATAAATGTAGAGATTATAGCTCATTTTGTAATAATTAAATGTTTCTTCAATAAAGCGCTTGACTCCAAGATTCAGGATGAGGTGCTTCCGTAACTATGTCATTGGTGATTATAGTCAAAATTTGTAATTTCACAAATCGAAGGTACCCATTGTCAGCTTGTCAGCCATATTTGTTTTATGAAGCTCTAAAGAAAACAGCATTTAAAAGTATGGCATAGTCCTGGGAAGAAAATGATCGTAGGCCCCTCCCCAAGGCTAACTGAGGACATAATCAGACTCAGAAGGCTGACACTCCGGAAGGTGGTTGGACTTCTGACCGGTCACGATTCTCGGAGAAAACACCTGCATGTGATGGGGATACCATCAGGAATCAACACTCTGCGAAATGGAGGATGAAACAGCCACCCATATCGTGTTCTACAGAAAGACAACCATCTTTGGTTACATAAATGAGGACAGAATTATTCCCCAAGATAATCTAGTGACCAATCTTCCGGAGCTCATACGAAAATCCAGACTATTTGCTGACTATAGATCCAGTTAAAAGGGTAAGCACAATCCTTATAGGATGTGGTGCACCTTTTGGGTCAACCTAGGACCACTCTTAATTGTTTTAATCTTTAATAAATAGCATAGTCCTAATCCAATATTTGCTTAGGATATCAGTTGTCGCGCGTCTATAATCTACACTCCTCTCGCCTATTCCAATAGATCTGATTATTCCTTGGTTAATTTGTCCGCTAAACGAACACCGTTCACAATTATGCTAATTATATTATAAAATAAATACATAATTATATCATCTAAACCAAGTTGCGTAAAATAGTACAGAATATTTGTGGACATGAATGTGTGTGTAGCCTTGACTCCGAATGACGTACAATTGCCGCTACTGAATTGTTACCTTGTAATCACAGAGAAGTAATCAACAGGAGTCAGATATTAAGTTACAGAAAGAAGATGGAAATAGATTGGCGATGCTTAGAGGAAAAATAATTAAGAAACTATACAGAGACTGCTCTTTTGGAAGCTTCGACAAGGCGACAGAAAGAGAGCTAAAATTGATTTGGAAAAAATAAATTCAATCAAATTTGTTCCAGGGAATATTAAAAAAACAGCTTCGCGAAAACGGAAACATTTAACAGGATGGATAGGCAAGGTTTAAGGGGATAACCATATACCTACTCTGAACAAGTGACTAGCGACAAAACAATGACGTTGTGAAGCAGGGCAGCCAACGTACCACGAAGAAACGGACATCGTTGTGTAAGAAGCGAAGAGCCGCATTGTTCCGGTATGCGTGTATATGTGTGTAACGACTTGTTCAACAATGGCAATGAGCCATTGTTGTTACCGACGAACCGGAAGGTTGCTTTAATCAAGGGAACTCTGCAAATTCACTTCACATTATTTGACATTTCGGCGAACGACAAACATTTATAAAATCTAATGCTTTAAAGCTGCAAACCTACTGATAAAAATGACGGGCTGCCAATGAGAAATTCTAACAGCTTAATGTTACTGCTGTGATTTCATTAGCTAATTCATTTGGCTCATAATTTCTACACTGAACTACCATACACTGGTGCCGCGAACAAAAACAACGCAAATAATCTTAATTGATTTTATAACGTATTTCCGCTTACGCAGTTTTCTAGCGCAAAAAGACGTACTGAATGTTACAATACCGTACGATGTATATTCTCTACAATCGCCTGAGATAATATACTTGTTGCTACTGTAATTGATCATATTTAACGCATATTATTGTTCAATCGCTTATCTAGTCAGGCTAAATATTACAATACCGGATGATGACTGAAGGCTTTATTTGTACTGGATTTAGCTAAAAATTCAAAAATCATACTTAGAAGAGTTTGATGCATTTACGCTTAAGCAGTTTTCTAGCAGAAATTATTATGCTGAATGTTACAATGCCGGACGATTTATTTGCACTATACGTCTAGGCTTGATTCTGAATTCAAACGATCGAGATACCTGCATTATACGTAGGTACCTTCGCTTACGCAGTCTTTAAGCGCGAAAAATCGTGCTGAATGCTACAATATCGGATCATCTACCTGCACTAGACTTAATTTAGAATTCAAATGATCAAAATACTTAAATAACGTACTTTTGCTTACGCAGTCTTTAAGCGCAAAAATTGCGCTGAATGCTACAATATCAGACGATCTACTTGCACTAGACAATTGATTCAGAATATTTGTGATCGAAATACCTTAATTCTGTGCTTTCGCTTACGCAGTCTTTAAGCGCAAAAAATCGTGCTGAATGCTACAATATCAGACGATCTACTTGCACTAGACTTGATTCAGAATTCAAATGATCGAAATACCTAAATTATGTGCTTTCGCTTACGCAGTCTTCAAGCGCAAAATATCGTGTTGAATGATACAATATCGGACCATCTATCTGCATTAGACTTAATTTAGAATTCAAATGATCGAAATACCGAAATTATGTACTTTCGCTTACGCAGTCTTCAAGCGCAAAAAATCGTGCTGAATGCTACAATATCAAACGATCTACTTGCACTAGACTTGAATCAGAATTCATATGATCGAAATACCTTAATTCTGTGCTTTCGCTTACGCAGTCTTCAAGCACAAAAAATCGTGCTGAATGATACAATATCGGACCATCTACCCTGCATTAGACTTAATTTTGAATTCAAATGATCGAAATACATAAATTATGTGCTTTCGCTTACGCAGTCTTCAAGCGCAAAAAATCGTGCTGAATGCTACAATATCGGACGATCTACTTGCACTAGACTTAATTTAGAATTCAAATGATCGAAATACCGAAATTATGTTCTTTCGCTTACGCAGTCTTTAAGCGCAAAAAATCGTGCTGAATGTTACAATATCAGACGACGGTTTGATGTATCTTTACTAATGTACTATGCCGATTGTGTTCAACCGGTCGACTCGAGTGCACGCAGCGTGGCCCGCCTCAAGGACACTTCTATCTTGTTCTACAATCAATGGGAATGTTGTACCTACAACTTTCTTCGTGGGTTGCATTTGTAAATTATAAACGGATTGTTCAATATTATAATTAACAAATTAATTAAAGTCACGTTCAAAATAGCATTCCAGAGATTCTTTACTAGATATTGTTCTATTACAATGCAATACAAACGCATCGATTTTTTCATGTATATTTTTTACAAAAACGAAATACTTAAAACTCACTTTTTTGGAAATTAAAATTAGTTGTAGATGCACTTTAGACTTGACTCGAGAATGGCCGAGCGTTTAGCAATGCTGTTGTTTTACATGGCGTTGCTATGGTTCCTTTATTACAAGTTCCCGGGTTCTAGTCCGAGAGCTGGTAAAAGTGTCAATTGGATTTTCAATTTATTATTAAAAAAAAAAAATAATGAATTGAAAATATGAATTGGTGCTAGGCCCAAATAACCTTAGTTGTTGGTGGTCTTTAAAAACACACAACACTTTAGACTTTCTTTTTAAAAATTAACTTTTGAAAAACTAACTTTAAAATAGTCGAACTCGTACGGATGTCGTTATTCACAATATGGCGTTTCCATATATAGTTCAATCGTTACAAACCCCCAATTCGCAGATTCTAATCCGAGAACTAGGGAAAGTATCAATTCATATTTTTAATTTATTATTTTTAATAAATCATTTTTAAATCATTCATATTTTTGCTAAGTTGAAAATATATGAATTGGTACTAGGCCCGCATAACCCTAGCAACTGGTGGTCTTAAAAACTTCCAAAATTATTTGGATTTATTTTCATTTAATGTTTATCATTTTTTAAAGTAAACTAAAAATGCAATATTGATACGTACTTTACCAAAATTGAACTTGAGCTTGACAATGGCCGACCGTGTAGCAATGTTGTTTACATGGCGTTGCTATGGTTCCTCTATTACAAGTCCCCAGTTCCCGGGTTCTAGCCCGATAGCTGGTAAAAGTGTCAATTGGATTTTCATTTTATTATTAAAAAAAAAATGAATTGAAAATATGAATTGGTGCTAGGCCCAAATAACCTTATCTGTTGGTGGTCTTTAAAACACACAAAATTGAACTCGAGACTCCGGATGTTTGAAATGTATGATAACATCATATAAACAATAACATTTCAACGATCTTGGTTTTTCTTAAATTAAACCGAAGATTTAAAATTAGATAAGCTCAGTCTGACAAAAAAAGTTTCTACATTTTTTCGAAATTTTATTTATTTTGTCATCCGCAGCGTCTGTTTAGCATTTCCAATGTGCTGTTGTTTACAAACACAATAAGTAAGCGGAATAAATTTAATGGTGAAGACGCGTTTCCATGAAGCGCGCGGGCCGTCGTTAACAAAGATCTCTCTGATCATTTACAGTCACGCATCGTTTCTCCGCCTAACGTAACGTACACTAAGCCTTGTTTCACATCCAGTCAGTTGTATCGCAAGCAGTGACGGACGTTAGTTACGGATGTTTCTCGTCATGAATCAGATTATCTATATTTTATGTAACTTACAATTCATCAATATATAGTCTGACCCATATTTACATCTACTAATAAAAGCTTCTAAAGTACTAAGGCCCGTATTCACCAAACACTGTTAAAGATAGAAGTTACTAACCTTAGAATAAATTTATTCCTTGGAATAAAATAAACTTTCTATTCACCAAGCAATTCATTCGATAGAATAGTAACTGCAGGTAAAAATTTACTATATACTATACGCCTTGCAGATTTTGTCAAATAAAGCACGTTTACCAAAGATCCGACCGATGGCGCATCTATCGAAAATGTAAAATGGTGAATATTGACATATTTTACTGACAAAAACCTTTACCTGTAAGATATGAAATTAATATTTACAACCATTGTATCAACATTATAATTTTTCTTGTAGACTCTGAAGATGGTATGAAGAATACCGAAACGTTAGTTATTAAATGCAAATTTTGAATTAATCAGTATTGCTTTTATTAATATTTACCTGAAAAGGTCGCCAGGCCATAAAGTAATTTATGCATTTCGTGCACACCCTATTTAACTAGGCGGATAAATATTTATACCCTTGAAATTGGACAGAATAACTATTCTTACGATTTATATCTGCAGTAAACTTAACTATGTTTGGTAATTTGAATTATCACTATTTATTCCGTGTGATAGTTACCAGGGGAATAAATCAACGGAATAAATAACTAACTAGGCTCGGTGAATACGGGCCTGGTAACTATTACTCGGAATAAATAGCGATAATTCAATTCACCAAACGTAGTTAAGTTTACTACAGGTATAAATCGTAAGGATAACTATTCTGTCCAATTTCAAGGGTGTAAATATTTATTCGCCTAGGAAAATAAGATGGGCACGAAATGCACAAATTAAAAGGTAAATATTAATTCCATATATTTCAGGTAAAGGCTTTTGTAGTAAAATAAAATAAATTTACAATTTCAATCGATGCGCCATCGGTCGGATCTTTGGTAAACGTGCTTTAGAAACAAAATATTTGACAAAATGTCCAAGGTGTATGGTATAAAGTAAATTTGTACCTGAAGTTACTATTCTATCGAATGAATTGCTTGCTGAATTGAAAGTTAATTTTATTTCAAAATCCAAAAACTAGAAAATAATTAGGACACAAACCAAGGGGCACTTTGTGTTGCTGCGTCAGCGGAATAAGTAATAAAAACGTGGGGCACATTTGAAATATTTCTGTTGGTGGGCTTGGTAACACATTCACACAAGTCGTTCTTATTTAATAATTTATACAGTCGTTATACAGATTTTTGTGCGCCCCACGTTTTTATTACTTATTCCGCTGACGCAGCAACACAAAGTGCCCCTTGGTTTGTGTCCTAATTATTTTCTAGTTTTTGGTACAGCTGATGATTTAAAATAAAACCGTTTAACTTAAAAAGTTTTTTTACCTATTTTTATTTTCTAGTTTTTAGTTTGATTTCTGGCCCGTATCATTATGCAAACTCCTCATCCTTTCAACTATCCATCATCAGAACCTCGTTACCAAGTTGAAATTATCATAATATTGTATTACCACGGGAACTCAATGTGTGTGCAAAGTTTCATAAGAATCGGTTAAGTATAGAAGTAGTTGAAAAAGCTGTCGCAAGATTTGAAACAAAGATAGTAACAAACAAATATAAGGAGTCAAGCTAAATAAAGTTATAGGTTTGGTTAGTAAACCTTCTTTCGAATCACCTGTATAATTTCTTAACCATTATTTTTAACGCATCTTCATTACGCTCACAAAATCATTGGTCGATTTATGGTATTGTATTCTAATTTCGATGAGCTTATCGTAATGTTTGATAAAAAAATTAGTCCATGGTCATGGGTCAGTGATGCGGTTTGCTTTTCTATTGTTCTCCGAGCGATATTGTTATGTTTTTTTATTAAGGCTGCACTGGTACCCTTGTAAAGTACACTCCTGGTCAAAATTAACTCACCACTCGGTTTTCTGCTATATTTTTAGTGAAGAAATATAGTTGGATTTTATTTTTTGATGAATTTATTTATGGTAGATTATAGACGCGACGAGAACTTGGGTCATTAACGTCTTAATTACATCAAATAGCATATTACTTACAACTATAAATTACCATGAAGACTTGGAACAATGCCGGCCGTGAAAGCTTGCACACCTGGATAAATGAACTTTCCTTGGCGTTAGTTCGTTAAAAAAACGCGCGTGTCAATACCGATTGCGGAAACTTGATAGTATGCAAATGGATTCTGTTTGGTTTGATTAATAATTAATGTTTACATTATTTATAAAAAGTACATTCAATCAACACCAGTCAATTTGTGAGTCTATTAAGCGAGATAAAAATAGAAAAAAAATAACGCAAATAAATCAACAGCGTGAAGTGTTAAGTGAATTTGTATTCAAATGCTAATTCGGAATGTAAACACAAAAAAACGCATCTAAAATGTACAAAAAGAAGACAAAGCTGTTTTTTTATGTCAAAACGATGTAAATATAAAACTAACCAACGTCCAAACTGAAGTCGAAACGATTATGTATGAGTATATTTCTCGATTTACAAAATACAATTTAAAGTTCCAGTCAATAAAACATAATAGGGTAAATGCGGGAGAGATGCCGCGGTAGGAGAGACGCCGCATGGCTATTAACTTACCTATTTACCATTAATGGATGGTGCTACAAGTACGTATGTTAGTTCATCTTGTCTTGTCAAGATAAGATGAACTAACATACGTACTTGTAGCACCACCCATTAATGGTAAATAGGTAAGTTAATAGCCATGCGGCGTCTCTCCTACCGCGGCATCTCTCCCGCATTTACCCTAGTCAAAATCAAAAAAATAAAATGTTACAAAACGGAAAGCAAAGACAAATGAATTTGTGATTCTGACACATAGGCGCAGGCTGAAGAACAAAAACAATGACAGCTCGTCTACCCACCCCTCACAGATATAGAATAGACGGGTCTGAACACAAATTTGTCTGTGCGCAAATGAATTTGTGATTCTGACACATAGGCGTAGGCTGAAGAACAAAAACAATGACAGTTCGTCTACCCACCCCTCACAGATATAGAATAGACGGGTCTGAACACAAATTTGTCTGTGCGCATGACGACGTCATTGTCCTCTGAATGTAAGCACTCTACACTCTCCCGATTAGTCCGATTCCGACCGAAGGCCAGTTTTTTGGCCCGAAGCTGAACTTCGGGTTTTTTTTCTTATGCCTTCGTCCGAACTCCGAAGCTTCGGTCGGACTCTACTCGCGATCTTATTTATGAACTTACTTACAGGAACCGTTTTCGTCTCAAATTAAAGATATGTGCGCGCTATAAAAAATATTAAAATACTTCTTTAGTAGAAACATCCACTTACATACAGAAGAACGCAGCGTGGCTTGACTCATGGTAGCGTCTTAAGAAGGAACCATTAGTTTTAAATTTGACGCAGAAAAATGTATCCTCGGATCAAAAATACCCCTTTTAATAATATACTTAAAATTTGAACAGAAGACAATTCTGTACATACCTACGTCTTGTGTAATATCAAAAGAATAATATTTACTTTTCAATCATTTTACATTGACGTAAGAACCTCTAAAAAATTATCACCATTTCAATTCACAAATGAATAACTGCATAATATGCATTTAAGTACCTATATAGCCAAAACCTACTCAAACAAGTACCTACCTATACCTCTAATTTGATATCTCATTTGAGAGGGGCGTCAAATTAAAGCTATGCCTAGGGACGAATGGTCAGTATTAAAGGGGTGGCAGATCACCCTAAACGTGTCATGTATCCGACGAAATTTATATTATTAATTCAAGATTCAAGTTTTAATATGTTGTTACGGCGACTGTTTTAAGCATATATTTCAATTTGCAGAACAAAATGTCGGTATTAACTCCCTCTGTTAGAGGGAAACTTGCTCGCCTAGGTGTTTATATCGTTGTGCAAGCGGGTCAATACCAACATTTTGTTCTGCAAATTGAAATATATGCTTAAAACAGTCGCCGTAACAACATATTAAAATTTGAACCTTGAACTAATAATATAAATTTCGTCGAGTACATGACACGTTTAGGGTGATCTGCCACCCCTTTAATACTGACCATTCGATTTGCAAATATTATATAGCATTATTGGGTCACCCACAAGCTATACAAACAATTTCAGCCTTGAAGCAATAATAATTGTGACCATTTTTTTTATTACATGTTGGGGGCAGTCTGCAACCCTCCCATACCGCTATCTAGCAAAATCCCTTACTCAGGGCACTTTAATATGCCTCCCTCAACATCTTCACAAAAATAAGGCCTTGAATAAATAACACCTGAAAATTGCCACTAGCTCTCGGTCTATAAGTGTTGTTCAGACTTTTGTACGGTCAGAACTTGGACTATTAGGATTCATCCGCGAACAACAACAAAATCCCTTACTCAAGATACGATACACTGTAGCATTGCGCTCTACACTGACCAGTCGAACACGGTTCTTGGTGAAAGTTTACACTAGTGCGATCTAATGGAACAAAGTGTAACCAGCTTAAAACGCTATTAGTATTCAGTGTCTTTATACCAAAAGTTCCACTTCCATCCCTCTTCAACAGTTTCATAGAACTAGATTTCTACATTAAAACGAAAATTAATGCAAGCACAGGTCTTACTAGTGCTTTTATAAATTGAATCCACTTTGTTTTTGCGAAATTGAATTTTAAACTTTCAACCTTCTCATTTCGTATGCATTTATTACAAAAAAAGTCTTTGACTCGTTCAAACTTCAAAGATCATAGTTTCATTTTAAAAGTATGCAAATAACACTTCTATCAAACATTATTTATAAAAAACGATGGCAAGTTTCAGAGTTTGTTGAAACTGTCCAAGGTTCTAGACTTGATATGTTGTTGATGATAATCACTTGTACCAATGAAAAATAAAACAAATATAGACAAATGGAAATGAAAGATGACTGACCTTAAGATTGTTTGCAGTAACTAAGGACATCCGTTTTCAAGCGATGATTGCGGAACCTGAAAAAAAGAGAAAATTATTATTAAAAAAAAATTTTAATATAGAGCATCAAGTTATCATCGTTTTCACCCTTGTTGGTCGTCAAGGAGCGGATATTTAGACACGTATAAGTAATCACGTTTTGAGTTTTAGAATGGTTCAAAAATACTGTTCGTTGCGTCGTTTACGACGCGAGTGTCAGTAAAAACATAAGTCAGGCCTCAATTTTTCAAGTGAGAGAAAATATATCAGTGAGAACAATTTCCTGCAGCGAACTTATTAAGTTATTTTACATCATGGTAATACCATCTGTTTCCACTTCTGAAAAAAACATCAGAAGTGGGATCCTTAAAAAAAGTCTTACATATTAAAACCCCTCTGTCAGGTGTATTTTGGACCCTTTTTGCGGTCACCTATAAAATATTTTTGAGGTTATATCTAGTTATCAATGTATTTGAATCTGTGAAGCAAATCTCTTGAGAACCGATAATTCGCTGTTTTTTATCCGACTTTAATACCATCTGTTTTTATAAATGATCCCGACTTCTGATAATAATCAGAAGTGAGATCCTTAAAAAAAAGTTTTACATATTAAAACTCCTCTTTTAGGTGTATTTTGAATCCTACTTGCTGTCACCTATAAAATATTTTTGAGGTTATATCTAGTTATCATTGTATTTGAATCTGCCAAGCAAATCTCTTGAGAACCGGGAATTTGAGCAAAACCACGGGTAAAGACTAGTGCCAAGTTCAATATACTCTCATTAAATTTGGATTTAGTTAGATACGTATGCAGATCATCGCATATAAATTAAAGAGAATTTCTCACTCAATGAATGCAAAAAAAACTGTTTATTATTAAAATTACGATGAGAAAAAGTTCGAAGGTTCTATTTTACAAAGAGCATCATTAAAAACAATGGTACGTTCATATTAAATTCTTGGAAAAAAATTTATCAGCGAAGTGTAATATAATTATGGAATGATATTACAATTATGTAAGAGATAAGATTATTAATTATCAATTCCCATAAGTGTTATTTTACACAAGATAAAAAAAAACGTACTTTTAATAAATCACCATTATCGTGCAATTAAAGTAATCCTGACTTCGCGAAAAATTATCTCACGTCAAAATAATCATTTTCATAAAAAAAGTGATAAGTCAATGACATCCACTCATATCTAATCGCTTAGAATTCAACGTGCGACATCTTGTTGGGATCATTTCCCGGGCATGCGCTGTAGATTTGTGGACGTCACGTACGGGTGAAGCCAAGCGAAAATCTACAATACAATAGTAGATTGTACATTATTTAGATGGGTAATGAGGCATATTACCGACGAGTAGTGACAATCACACGAGTCTTAATATCATTACGCACTAGATATATATGGTATTTAGTTAACAATTAGATTAACAATCAATATTGTTATTACTTCCTATACTGTACAAATTCACTATTTTAGAGAAAAGCAACATTCATTGTAGTGTTGTTATAAAAATAAAAATAATATTAGCTCTCGCAGTTTGTGGACTTGCGGTGTATTTGTGCTATATATAAGAAAAGATTAAGTGTACGCCATGGGCACCGTGGAGTAACTGGAAAACTTGCCCGACGCGATATTGGGTGTTCCGGGTTCGATTCCCGGCGGTGCATTTAAATTTTTCTTATGTAGCCTTTCTACAATAATTAATAAGGGCATGTTATGGCGATTAATATCGTCTGATGTCCTTATGTTAATTTCACTAAAATAGTGAATTTGTACAGTATAGGAAGTAATAACAATATTGATTGTTAATCTAATTGTTAACTAAATAAGATACTGTAAGTAATTTTCTCGCAAATAATTGAAATATATGGTATTGTTTGCCATACCCACTATAAAACAGTTACTTTTCACTTCATTATCAGTATTTTCAAAAACTTTTGCCAGTTCATTTGAGTTGCCAACTTCACTCTATAGTAGGCCATGAGCTGCCGCGTAGCAATAAACATAAACTACTATGAAAATGGCTTTATTTCCCACACTAGTGTGTTTTGAAAACATTTTCGCATGTAAAGTGGCAATTTTATAGTGGGTATGGGGCTTGAGAATGGCCGAGAGTGTAACAATGCTGTTGTTTACATGGCGTTGCTATGGTTCCTCTATTACAAGTCCCCAGTTCCCGAGAGCTGGTAAAAGTGTCAATAGGATTTTCAATTTATTATTAAAAAAAAATGATGAATTGAAAATATGAATTGGTGCTAGGTCCAAATAACCTTAGCTGTTGGTGATCTTTAAAACACGATTTAATTTTTATAGTGGGTACGACAAAAATACTTATCTTAAATCTACTTTGAAAGTCGTACCAAAAAAAACGGTGATTGATGGCCTCTAGTTAATCCTATAATTGGGTTATTTCTTCATACGCCATATTCAGAGACACTCTGTGACTTTCCTTTTATTCGAAATAATTGAAGGTGACTTTCGGTTAGAACAATTAAACGCCTTTGCAAATTCTAGTCATTTCCACAACCCACCCTTTCATTGCATGAAAATTACGCATTATTTAGCAAACACGGTACGTCAACAAATCATTTGAAAACAAGGCGATTAAATATTTAAATGCCATGCACCCACGTCTGCCGGTTAACTTTATTCATAAAAACTCGGGTCGCAGTGCCAAAACTCTGCCGACAATATAGTGTATTTGCTAATACAGGCCTTGTGGCTTTAATACGTAAACTTAGTTTGTTTTTGGAGAAAATAAAAAATTTAACCCCTTAATACATCCCTTAAAATAATATTTTTTTTCTTCATTTCAATATTATTATCAATGCAACCTCTGTACCAAATTAAATACACCCTTCAGTAAGTAAATCACTATCCGCAAACCAGTGTTTTCATAAAATTTGTAAGTCCGGTCCTGTCGGGCCGATTTAATTAAAATTTTAGCAGCACATTTTGATCTTTACTAAAAAGTTAAATTTCAATTTTGAAACAATTCTGAGAATTTTTTCGGTATTTTTGGGCCCAAAAACATTTTTCAACCCCTAAAACCCACCCTTAAAATGGTTCGATTGAGCCCATTTTAAATAGGTTCCGTGCGGTGATGGATTCCAACGTGTGTACCAAATTTCGTTAGAATCGATTGAGTCTTTCGAGAGTTATCGTGCTAACACATATATATATAAATATATATATATATATATATACATATATATATATATATATATATACATATATATATAAACATTTCCAAAAATGGTGCCAAAGTGTTCAGGAGGCTATGAAACGTCGAGAAATTTTGGTCCGACCCCTAGGTCCCGCCATCCGACCGACGCCAATAGTGTATGTGCCATATGGCAAATACACTAATAATAGTTACTTTACTTTTGTTTCCATAGATGGTGTGAAATATACGTTGCCTATAGACTTAATCATGCCAAGTATATATCGCTATCTGTTTTTGAGGCAATTTTGACATTTTCATATCAAATTTCTGCCGTTACAAAGCATGCAAAATTAATTTTGTTTAATGATTTAGATGCAGAATTTTATGTTCTAAAACTTTTATCCCAAGATATTTTTCCTAAAATAATCAGGGAAGCAGGAAACCGCAAAAGTTTGATTTTACGGGTTAAATCTCTATTACCCGCAAAACGATTCAGCACCCTGTATACAGCGGCCTCCAAGCACCCTGCTCCCGCTTCCAGCCCCGTGTGTTTTCCTACGAAGAGGGGCACATTTATGTTAGTAGCCCACTGGCGCCAAATATCTTAAGAAGGCCCTAGACGAGCCGATTCAATGAGCCTGACATTTAATATACTTGGCGTCGCTATCGATCAGTTATTTTTACATAGATCAACATCATTATTATGTAAAGAGAGGATAATAAATGCATGTATGTGTTCAACACATTAATAATAATTGAATATTCATGGAGGTAAATAATCCAAGCATATACGAAGAGAAGAGGGAGAGCGCGGGAAGGGAGAAAAGTGACTGGAGGGACGAAGTAGGGAAAGAGTAATTGTTTTGTGTATACGTAGGTACTGTGATCCACGTGATACGCCTACGTCACTGATTCATCGTTAAACAACAAACCTGACATTTAACCGACCGACCTGTTCTGTTTCAAGTGTGGTCTCGTGGTGCGATATTATAGGTGAAAATTATTATTAATGTAGGTATGCGCGTAATAATCTCCGGTCACAACCGCTGCGCTGCATGCAACCTGTTACAGTTTACTGTATGTCCGACAAATCAATCGGGTCAACACGATAGGGTCGTCCCACGTTTTTTAGGGTTGGAATCTGCATTACAAATCTCTAAATAGTATAAAACAAAGTATGTTTGCCTCTGTCTGTTTCTCCGCTTACTTCTTCTAAACCACGCAACGAATTTTGAAACGGTTTTCACTAATAGAAAGAGCGATAAACGAGGAAGGTTTGTGTATATAATTTGTAAATATTTTGTACAAAATGGCTGAATTATGACGGCGTTTTGTTAAAAAAAAACTGTTTTCGTACGCTTAATCATAATTTCATACCACCGGGGCGTATCCGGGACGGGCCGCTAGTAGATAATAAAACAATTTCTTTGATAATTTTTAGAAACCTTTTTCTACAAGAAAAAAATTCCCAAACGTGCGTATTTTTCGATGTAATTTTAAACATAGAACTATACCGCCACGGAATAAGTGTCATTTGCGAATTTTGTGATACTTTAAGTGGGTACAACTTCTAAACAAAAAAAGATACAGAAGGGAGCTTGTGCCCATTAGAATCAGCGGGTCTTTTTCTATAAGCACGGTGAGTTTGATAAAGTTCTGCGAGATTTCGAATTTTATTAAAAATCACGTTTCATTGAAACCAACACACTGAAAATATGAACTGCAGGTACTCGTCCCAGATAAACCCGGCAGTTAGTCACCGTAAAAATAAGGTTTGAATATAGATTTAATACTTTAAAACGCTTAACAAAATGACATTAAAAGTAAAAAAAAAACTATAGTATTTTTTCATTGTAGATTGTAACAGCAAGATAAATAAAAATCTTTGTATGAAAGAATTATGTAAATATTTTATATCTGTGGCCAAAAAACAAAACGGATCATGTCTTTATATAGCAAAACAATTTCAATGAGGGATACAAAATACAATAAAAAGGCATGTGTGCCGGCACACACGACCGAAGAGAAACTTGTTATGTATGAACAATATAAAAATCAATTAGGGTTATAGGAGCACTGTGCGTCGTGCGAAGTTCAGAAGTCGAATGGCTTGCCACTGGCTGTTTCACAATCTTTACTGCCGTTCAAATGCACCATACACACTATATACCATTAACATATAACAAAGAGGACAGTGTGGTCCAGTGGTTAGCGTCGCGGCCTCTGAATCAGACTGTCGTGGGTTCGAATTCCGCCTCCGCTCATGGATGTTTTGTGATGTCATTTAGTTTTAAGTTGATTATTATTTGATGTAATCAAGACTATAATGACCTAAGTTGTCGACGCGTCTATAATTTACAATAAATAAATAAACATATAACAAAGACGCGGGAGAAGAGGGGAGACATCCCAAACATTCTATCCCGTTCATTTTTCGTTTCATCGAGCTAGCATTTTACCCTTCAAATCGTCGAGGCAGTGCATCGCATAAGAAGTTTCACCTCAAAAAAAGTGCGTCCTGCGGTATACTCTCAAGAGACATGTAAACTGCTGCTGACAATTTCATTGAGTATCTCCAGCAATTTTTTTTAGTGAATACTTCTTATGCGACTCCGGACGCGTTTGCGCAAAGCGTTAAGTGATGACGCGCGCACTCCACTACTTTCCAACAGAGATAAGCGCGGGGTACGGGGAGTTCTGTCCGCCGTGTCAGTAGTGTAACGGACCACGCAAAATCAACGTTTTTCACTTTCGCTCTTCTATACGGCATTCAACTTATCTGGTGTAAGAAGTATTCAGTGGGGCTGATTTACATTGGGATTAATAGGGCTTAAGCCCTGGGCCCCCAAGTGTCAAGGGTCCTCGCAAGTGTCAAGGGCCCACAAGAGTCAAGAGCCCACAAGTGTCAAGGACCCACAAGAGTCAAGAGCCCACAAGTGTCAAGGACCCACAAGAGTCAAGAGCCCACAAGTGTCAAGGACCCACAAATGTCAAAGGCCCTCGCGAGTGTCAAGGGCCCACAAGTGTCAAGGGTCCACAAATGTCAAGGGCCCACAAAAATTGAATTATCATAAATTTTTAATATTTTTTCATTAACAATGAGCACTTGTCGTATAGTAAAAAATGAGGCCTATTGGACTTCAACAAGCCCTAGGCCCCTAAAAACCTAAATCCGTCTTTGTATAACGATACACACAGTACTTTCTTTGGGGAGAGGTGCCGCGGTGTTTATACATCAAAAATCAACATGAAGGTAAAGAAGAAATTACAAAAAAATCAACCTAAGCGCTTTTTCATTTTGGTCACAGATATATTTGCAGCACCTTACATAGGTTCAACTAAAGAGCGGTTAACATGACCTGTAATGGATATAATCTGTAATTTATTCTATTAACACACCCACGTTGTCATTAACATAAATTTGCTGAATAAATTAACTCTACTATGCGGGAAAATTAAATGTCAGCACAGGATTTTTTTCTTCTCCATTGTAATAATTATACGCCATAATAATGATTATATGAATCATGCAACTTTTAATAACGCATTAATGCTATTATGAAATAATTTTTTTCGCGATTTAAGTTATAGATAACAAACTTTGCATTCAAATTTTGAAAAGTTTCAAGTTTGATATTTCGATAATCGCTGTGTGTACTTACTTACTTAATAATTTTAACATTTATACTAATTTTTATAAAGTGGAAATGTTTGTCACAAGTACTCTCACGAACTACTGAACCGATTCGAAAAATGCTTTCATTGTTTAAAAGTCAACTTCTTCCCGAGCGCACAGGCTCTATATTATTACGTTACGACACAGGGGATGATCAGTGAGCGAACATAGCGATATCTTATATATAAAATTCTCGTGTCGCGGTGTACGTTATTGAACTCCTCCGAAACGGCTGGACCGATTTTGATGAAATTTTGTGTGCTTATCGGGTAGGGTGGAGAATCGGACAACATCTATTTTTCATCCCCCTAAATGTTAAGGGTGGTCCACCCCAAAAAATTTTTTTTTATTTTTTTGACAAAATTTTTTGTTTTAATTTTTTCATGATTCAGCATTGAAAAATACATACAACTCTAAATTTTCACCCTTATACGATCAACCCCTGATTTTTAATCGCGATTTTTATATTAAGCTTTAAAAAATACATATATGGCGAACGAGCGAAGCGAGTGAGTAGTGTATTTATAATATTCAAGCGAACGAGCGAAGCGAGTGAGTAGGCGAAAATATTCAAGCGAACGAGCGAAGCGAGTGAGTAGTGTATTAATAAAATTCAAACGAACGAGCGAAGCGAGTGAGTAATGTAATTATTCCTAAAATTATTAACAACGTTTGCCGGATCAGCTATACTAAATATACGTGAGCGGAGTAATGGGTGACCGCTATTAAATCATAATTTCATACCACCCGAGCGAAGCCGGGACGGGTCCGCTAGTTGAATGAATAAAATTATAAGCACGAACTTATTGAGCGTGAATTGATGAGAAAAATACTGTACTAAGAGTAAGTGCAGTAATCGGGCTCGACGAGAGGGGGGAGGGACGGGGCTCGATTTTTTTTGAGGGTACAGATTTTCTGACGATCCGTCGTTTTCGAAATTTAATTTTTTTATTTTTGTAAAACTTAATTCAATCCGATTGAAAAAATCTCCCTGAGCCCGGATTTTCTCTCCACGGTGCTGAAAACACGAAGCACGAGGATATTGAATGACTGCAACTAAATGTATTCCGTGCGGATGTTCACAGAATAGCAGAATCTTGCAAGAGGTATTAACAATGCATGGATGCGTGGTGTTCGAGTCCGGTCACGTCTTGCTGTCTGTCAATGCGAGACAACGGGAGAATAAGTTGCAAAACAGGACACGAACACAACCAACCGACTGACAGGACAACTGCGTACGCTTTATTTCAGAATAACGCCGCCTTTCGGTCAGAGACGGATCTGTAATTTAAATTGTCCTTGGCCCTCTGGATAGATTATGGATTATAGACGCTCGACAACTGATATCATTAGCTGGTGTTGTCCTGATTCGGGTCTATAGGCCGTCGTTGGTTGGAATTGCTTCCTAACGTTTCGCTAGCACGAGTGGCGAGCTTCTTCAGAGGTCCTTCCATCTTTAATGCTGGTGTAGCATCGGAGATGGAAGGACCTCTGAAGAAGCTCGCCACTCGTGCTAGCGAAACGTTAGGAAGCAATTCCAACCAACGACGGCCTATAGACCCGAATCAGGACAACACCAGCTAATGACAAAACAGACGAATTGTGGAATAAGTTAATAACCAACAAAACGCCTCGGATATGTCTAGAACAGCTCTACATAAATTTAGTTTCAGCGGAGGCAAACTCTGTTCCCAAATGTGCAAGCTTTCACGGCCGGCATTGTTCCAAGTCTTCATGGTTTCCGGGCTTGTAGGCCGGCTCACAGGTTACACACTGACCTGTGAGCCGCCAAGGAGGACACTTCGACCGCTGCCACATCGCCTTTGAGAATGTCTACCGCAGTTGTAGACGAAACGTCAGGTAGAAATACCACCGGACCACGGCCTACAAGCCCGGAAACCATGAAGACTTGGATCTGTTCCCAAACTTTGATATTCGTCTTTGTAAATAAGTGGAAGACTTAAGATATAATTCCTCAAAGAGTGATTCCGATCTTAAAGTTTGGTTTTTAAAAGAGCCTGGCCTGTAATGTACGTGTAGATACTTGTAAAATGGAAATTACCAAACGCTTTTCTTTTAAGTAAAAAATATGTTTTCGACAATCTTATTTTCAAAATTAGTTTCTTCACATCGACTTCTATCAAGCAGCTGAATAATAATTCAATCAACTATAAAACTCTTTAATCTATTTGAAGTGAGGTTGAAACGAAGTACGCACTTAACACAAGTATTACGAATCCCACAGCGGTTAATATACGGCCATATAAGGTTATATAAGTGTAATGGCAGGCTACAACTTTTGCTGAATTCTCTATTTGGTAACAAATTGAATATAGTATATATAGTGCTTCCCTTCTTGACTTGAATTAAAGAAAGACGGTGACGAAGACAACCGGACAGCTCAACAAGTCGGTAACACATTGAATCAACTGTCTGTCAAACATAACAATATTTATCCAAGTGTGCAAGCTTTCACGGCCGGCATTGTTCCAAGTCTTCATTGTTTCCCGGCTTGTAGGCCGTGGTCCGGTGGTATTTCTACCTGACGTTTCGTCTACAACTGCGGTAAACATTCTCAAAGGCGATGTGGCAGCGGTCAAAGTGTCCTCCTTGACGGCTCACAGGTCAGTGTGTCAGTGACTGGTGTTCTCCCTTCCTTTATGCCCAGTACCAGTGTGTTCTCTGTTCGGTCGTAGTCCGTCTCTCTGTTATTGGTCAACTGCGCAGTGTGTAGTGGTGGGGGTGAGTTCTCTACTCGGTCGTATCCCGTCCTTGATAATATTTAATCAGCTTATTTAATCCTCGGTTTCTGGTACGACTTTCAAAGTACTTTTAGCACTGAATTACCACGAAAATCACGCGGCAAAATTTGGTGCTACAAGCACTTTTATCTTAAATTTACTTTCCAAGTCGTAGTACCAGAAATCAAGGATAAAATTTGTGAACGAAAAACTAGTAAATGCTTTTCCATGGCTCATCCCAATTTTCAGGTCAATGCCCAATTCTCAGGTCTGCAATGCCAGGCTCTCTCAATATTACGATTATGCGTAAGACAACTCATTTTTTAGGTCGGTAAATTTTTGGGAAATTATTTCTTAGTTGACAGCAATAGGTGAATTAGGATAAGACAAGCAACTTTGTGAGGTAATCGATTATGGTCTCGAATAAGAAACCCAGAATTATTGAGGGAAACCGCATGAAAAACTTTAATATGTTGGCAAGAACAGAATTTATCAGTACTTCGATAGAAAAATCTTTTAAAACGTCATGAAAGATATTAATTCGTCACTAGTTTTAAACAATGAACGTTTTTATACCTACTCAATTAAACTGAAATTTTCAGTGCTGACAACATTGTGTTTTTGTGACAGCATTTGATACTCTGAAGATGACACAAAGGGTGCCGAAACGTAGTCTCGATATCCCTCGGCGAGAGTGTACTGCAGGCATAAGGATTGCAATTTGTCGCTCTATCAATTCTATACGGAACGCTCACGAGGCGAGACAGGGCGCTACGAGGACGGCCGGGCGTTGTTAGTACACTCTCGCGTTCGGGTAGTCTCGGTATCCCTCGGCGAGAGTGTACTGCAGGCATAAGGATCACAATTCGTCGCTCTAAACTAAATTACCGTTTCTTAGCAAGAGGCATAGTAGGAAAAATTTCTAGTCATATCCAACGGGATTAGAACTCACTACTTTCTGAATATGAGTCTAATGCTTTTAATTTTATTTTATTGTAAATTATAGACGCGTCGACAACTTAGGTCATTAGCGTCCTAATGCTTTTAAAATTAATTATATAGCCTTTTCATTTGCAGGCAGTGAAGTTGGATCATGGAAGAGTCTATAATATACGTTCCGGCATTGATAAAAAAGTTGCTTCATGGAAAAGCCTTCTTTAAATGCATTCGGGCAGAGTGAAAGAGGCAGATGAAGATTTACGAACGTATAAATTACGTTCCATTGAAAGGAATTGAGAATGTAGCGCCGGGATTTCTGAGTGGTCAGCCGACGGCGATTGAGTTGAGCGAGTGGATCAAGAATACGAAGGTGTTTCGTATGTGTCGCTGCTGAAAGATAAAGCTGAAAGGAAATGAAAGCCTGTAATACGTGAACTGAAAACTTAAATGAAGGGTCGCCCAACGATCCCTTATACTTTACATTTTAATACTGTTAAATTTTCCGCTCAGGTGCCGAGCGTTAAATTGAAACTGAGAGGAATTTTGAAGTTGATTATATTAACGACGAGGATTATAACTTAAGCCGAGATTGGGTTCAAATCAGTGTTTCGCTGGCATACTCACAGCATTATTATAGGTAGTTTGCTGGACACTTGCAATTCATTTAAACAATACACTGCTTTATAATAAAATGAAAAAAATTAATTTATTAAAATTAATTGATTATTTAATTCTAATTATTATTTGCCAGGATTCATGCCATAACAACACACAATCTGTGAAAATTTTAACTAGCTACCTCTTACAGTTTGTGAGATAGAGCCTTGTGACAGATGGGCAGACATCGTAGGCTTAGTAATAGGTTTCCGTTCGGAGGTGAAGCATATAAGGAGAATGTTAGATTAGTAATCTGGTCACGGTTGAGTAAATGTAAGCTCATTCCGCCGCGAAAGTGGAAAGGTTCAGGTTAGAGTCCTGACTGTGACTATGGTTGGTAAAATGATTTTTTCCAATATGTTTCGAATCAATTAGATAACTGGCTGCTTTCCAACGAAAAATTTTCAATTGCAATTCAGCCGTATAAATCTATTAATTTGTCCTAAAAAGCATATACTACTTATAAATCATTATTTATTAGGAGCACAAGATTTTTATACGATGTGTTGACATACCCCAAAATTTGGCGCTTTTAAACCCTAAGCTCATCGGCTTGCCTACAGATAAGAGTCCTCTTTTTCCTAGGTTTCTGAAATGAAGGGAATTGGGGAAAGAACAGGGTATGTCACATTTTTTTGATTTTTGAGCTGTTAGTGCCATCTGATACACCGTAGGTAACGGTATTCAGCACTAGGTAAATTGTGGGGTAAAAGAAACAGGTAGATCGCCGTGTATTTTAAAACTAAAAATTATTGGCTGGGAAGAGAATACGGAATGTAATTAACTTTAAATTCAATTTACTCACCCATTTGTCAGAAGGACATAACTTGTTTTTTCCACACTCCTTTCAAATGTGGAAAATGTAAGCTTCGCTAAAAGATCAGATTACAGGCGTACGACAACTAAGGTCATTAGCGTCTAAGCTCCACTATAAAGAGAGCTGCTGAATTAAGAATCCAATGATGATTTTATTGGTCATTCCTCATGTGATTCAAGTGAAGATACGTTATGCAAGTGCAAGTGAGCATGCAAGACGGCCTTATTCAAGCGACGACGGTTTTCTTCTCACAGTCGAGCGCTACAAATACTGTTCTATGAATTATTAAACAGCATATAAGTACTGCTGTATTTATATTCCAAAATAGGTAATGTTTATATGAAATTAATATAGTTAAAGTGTATGACGCCGTGGTATTTATCAGTGAGCAGAGACGGTTAGTGATGGGCGATTACGAGATATTTTAGTCGATTGTCTCGATTGTTCAAACATCTCGATGACTCTCGATGGTTTTCACTTGGACTCGATTGTTGTTGTTTCATATTTCACCGAGACTAAGTTGCATAGTACTGAATCGTACAGACGACGTACACTGTCGAGAGCCACATAATATATAATCGTTCATCACTCAACAACTGTGATCGAGTCAATGGATGGTCGATTATGCAGTAATCGAATGCTGACCGACTGAACAGTGTGAACAGTGAATCAACGATGAACGAGTAGCGTAAACGTCAGACTTCATTCGACCAGCATATAACCTTGAATCGCGATTATATGTATTCTCATTCGCTGACAAATAATCGACTTGAGCAATCGAACATTTCGATTGTAAAATCAAACTCCGAGTCGATTGTGGACTCGATTGTTATTATGAACGATTGCGATTGTTTCGATTGTAAAAACATCTCGTATTCGCCCAACGCTAGAGACGGTTGAAATATACATCGGACCATTTTATATAAGTACAACATCTACAGGATGACCGAGCGAGGGAACTAGTGGTGAAAGCAGTAAACTCATATTCGGAAAACGTCGAGTTCGAATCCCGGCGAGGACAGTATGGCTCAGTTGGTAGCGTCGCGGCCTCTGAATCAGTCGTGGGTTCGAATCCCACCTCTGCTCATGGATGTTTTGTGATGTTATTTAGTTTTAAGTGATATACGATATTTGTTGTATTTAAGACGCTAATGACCTAAGTTGTCGACGCGTCTATAATCCACAATAAATAAAAAAAACTCGGGTCGCAGTGCCAAACCCTGCCGACAATATAGTGTATTTACTAATACAGGCATTGTGGCATTATTATGTAAACTTAAGTTTGTTTTTTGACAAAATAAAAAATTTAACCCCTTAATACATCCCTTAAAATAATGAAATTTTTCTAAATTTCAATATTAGACATAGATTTTATCAGTACACCCAATTAAATACACCCTTCCATAAGTAAATCCGTATCAACAAACTAGTGTTTTCATAAAATTTGAAAGTCCGGTCCTGTCGGGCCGATTTTATTAAAATTTTAGCAGCACATTTTAATCTTTACTAAAGAGTTAAATTTCAATTTTGAAACGATTCTGACAAATTTTTCGGTATTTTTGGGCCCAAAAACTTTTTGGAACCCCTAAATACAACCCTGAAAATGGTCCGATCGGGCCCATTTTAAATAGGCTTCTTGCGGTGATGGGTTCCAATATGTGTACCAAATTTCGTTTCAATCGATTAAGTCTGTCGAGAGTTATCGTGTACACACATATATATATATATATAAATATATATATTAATATATAAATAAATATATATATATATAAATATATACATACATATATATATAAACATTTTTAAAAATGGTGCCAAAGTGTTCAGGAGGCTATGAAACGTCGAGAAATTTTGGTCCGACCCCTAGGTCCCGCCATCCGACCGACGCCAATAGTGTATGTGCCATATTATGGCAAATACACTAATAAAATCGAATCCCGGCGAAGGCAAATGTGGATAGGATTCTTTTTCCTACTGCTTTGTGCCGAAAAACGGTATTTCCTGTACCGGCCATCTTGTTGAAGTTTTGTCCTGGTTTCTCTCAATAAGTTACCGAGGAATTTTTAGGTAAGGTGCCGATAAATACGGTCAATACATAAAAAAATTGGCTATTTTATAGTGGGTATGGGGCTTGAGAATGGCCGAGAGTGTAACAATGTTGTTTACATGGCGTTGCTATGGTTTCTCTATTACAAGTCCCCAGTTCCTTAGGCTCTAGCCCGAGAGCTGGTAAAAGTGTCAATTGGATTTTCAATTTATTATTAAAAAAAATAATGAATTGAAAATATGAATTGGAGCTAGGCCCAAATAACCTTAGCTGTTGGTGGTCTTTAAAACACAATTTTTCAAAAAACACTACACGCCCTTTTGACTACCTTAGGAGTATAATTTTGAAAAATGCTTTCTTGCCGGATGCCTACGTCCTATATAAAGAACCTACCTGCCAAATTTCATGTTTGTAGGCTTTATATTGTTCCTGAGATTTCGTGATTCGCACTTTATACTATATGCAAATTATTTCAGGAACACCCTGTACATATGCATAATAATATCAACTTGTAATACATAATTGAACTGAACTTAGATTCTTATTATTTAAATTTATTCGAACATCTATCGGAAAGCACGTAACGTGATGCTGTTTACGCCGCCAGCTATATACCGGGTGCTTTGGAAAAATTCACAGCAATAAAAATCTTATTAATAAATAACTACCATAAATTTCTTTCAGATCTTGTCTCGAATTTTTATAGTCCGACCTGTAACTCCGAACAAACAGAATCTACGCTAATGCAATAGTTATTTTTAAATTATTATACATTATAAATAATTTATAATATAATATAAAATTTATTTTATAATGCAATAAAACAAACACAAATAGTTTTGTTATCGCATTCTGAGTATTTATTGTTTTTTTTAAATGCCTGGAGTCTTTTTTTAACATGTATTTAAACACTCCTTGCTATGTTAAAGTATGTACTATCTTGAGCAGAAATGAGCCTGGGAAATGGGAATCCATTTTTTGCCATATCCACTACAAAATAAGTAGCTACTTTCCATGAAAGTATACTGGCCTGTATTGGGTCATTTAACAGGCAGGCTTGCCGAAAGTGTTTTCATACAATCATACTAGTGCGGTATGTGAACGGTTGCCATAGTAAAGTAATTCTCTTATTATTTAGTCCAACAGTCAGGTACTTTTTACCTGGGAAGTATTCCGAAGTTAATGATATTTTGGTATGTTGTTTGTGGGTACTCTGTGGAGTAGAATCTGAGTTTTCGACCGCGAGAACCCTGTGCTAACGTGGGGGGGAGCCGAAAAACCATGAAATTTTACCACCTTTTTTGCTTTTTTCGAAATCTCTCAGAAACGGTCGACTTAAGCAATTCTTTCATTAAGTAATGTTTTAAAGAGGATTACATTTCCTACAATTTTCATTCCCACAACTTTTCTGTGGTACTATTGGTAAGCGCGCTGCAGCTTCTTGAAAATCACCCGCTCCGCTTTTTGTAACCTTGGTAACCAATGGTTAAAATGTAATGTTCTTTTCAATAGTTTTATTTATTTTCTTCTTCATCGAACTTTAAATTGAAATACACATGTTACACATTGGTTACCAAAGTTACAAAAAGCGGAGCGGGTGATTTAGTTTTTCCAACAGCTATATGGAAAATAAAGTGACCTTGTATTTGTGATCACGTAACACGGGGCTTTGAGTTCCTCGTTTGAGGAAACGTCAAGTCGATGTATCTAATTAAGGTTTCACGTCGACCGCCATCATAACATAACAACACATCGCAGATGGCGTGTTGATGAACGTGTTTGGTTTGAAGGTGAAAAACAAATTCTGTTAAAATACATGAAAAGGTTGAAGTTTATTGAACGGATCATTCACACGCGAAGTGATATAATAATATGCAACCGTGAGAAGAACTGGGGTATGTCGAATTTTTGACCATTTTTTCAACTGTTCCATTCCAGAGCTGCAGGAGATACTTGAAAAAAGTATCTAGATACAAGATGCCAATTGGGTTTTTGAATGATTTTTTTACATAAATAAGTTATTTTTATTGTTTAAGAAACTAAAACCCGACTACGAAAAAGTAGAAAACAAGTATCACATCCGATCGAAAGATAAATTGTTTTGCTTTTTTTTGTAGTCGGAGGGTCTTCATAATTTAGAATAAGTTCAGGGATTGGCCTTTAACTACGAAAAAACAATTATTTTTTTCTACTTTTTCGTAGTCGGGTTTTAGTTTTATACTTTTTTCATTTAGAACTTTTTTAATGAACAATCTGCATGCGTCAACTTAAACGCACAAGAAATTTTACTGAGAGGCAAGATGACGCAAGTGTGTCCCAAGTCAGTCGGGACTTTCTTACATCATTCATGCGTCTTGAGTTGTTTTGTTTAGTAAAATGGAGTGGAAGAATGCAAAAGCTCCTGAATTTATTGATTCGTATAGATAATCTTCATGTGCAACGAACTCTACGTGTAAATACTATGATAGATAACGAAAAGAGATGCGTGTTTTGCCTTCTATTGCATGCACAAATGCATGCAATGGCGCATGATAATTGCCCTTGCCGCACGAAAGAGAGGCATCGTGTAAAGCTACCTTATACTTGTTTGAACAGTTTTCGAAAAAATCGCAATTTTCAATTTTTTCACTGATCTGATTTTACGAAAAACCTGACCATAGCCCACTTTGCAGTACGATCACAGAATATATAAGCAAATCTGCGTTGTCCAGAGCTAGTTTCATTGTATTATTATAATAATATATACGTAATGTTTACCTGTTTAGTGTTTTATGTATGTTGCAGGTATAAATATTTTAATATAAAATATTTAAATTAGAAGATGCTAAACGACTTCTTAGTTTCCTGCACACATAATATCTTATATACAGGGTTAACTATTAAATTTATTACCTCACAACTTATTTCTGTTCCCGACCTATCGGCGCGTCGCTATTTTTACCCGACTGCCAATAATTTTTCGGGTGTATGTATGTACTATCATTTTGGTCAGCGCCTTCTGTAGTTTAGACGGCTTGACGGATTTTGAAAAATGAGGTGTCTATAGATTCGTCATAGTCTCACGAGTGCTACTGGGTATATGACGTCACAGAAAATTTAATATGGCAGGCTCTAGACGCCATTGTCAGAATGCAGAGGTAATTTTCCTTCTAAATATATCGACATGGGTACCAAAAGAAAGAGTTCGTTGAGAAGATTTCAAATAAGACGTCACGGAAAATTCAATATGGCGGACGCTAGACGCCATTTTGTCAATACGCAAAAAATCGGTAAGATCTTTTGTGTGTGGTATCAAATGAAAAGACTTGATGAGGTAGATTCAACTAAAAGGAAGGAAATATAAATAAATTATTTAAAAAAAAAAAACAAAAAAACCCGACTGCGTAAAAATCGAACTTAAAAGATGGAAACAAGATCAAATGAAACCGGGTCGGCCGGTTATGGTAACAATGATACTTATTGTTGCGAAAGGTAGGTATAAGTACCTGTTCTCCCAGAAGACGATCGTAAGTTATATGCAGGATGCTGGTGAGATTGGTCTACGAAGGTTTCACTTACGTTAAGGAATCGAGATTCGCCGAACTATATCAGTAAATATATTGTTACACGAATCAAGAGCAGTGGCACTTCAGTCCGGCTGATGACTATTTTTTTTTTTTTTTTTAAGACCACCAACAGCTAAGGTTATTTGGGCCTAGCACCAATTCATATTTTCAATTCATTATTATTTTTTTTAATAATAAATTGAAAATCCAATTGACACTTTTACCAGCTCTCGGGCTAGAACCCGGGAACTGGGGACTTGTAATAGAGGAACCATAGCAACGCCATGTAAACAACAGCGTCGCTACACTCTCGGCTATTCTCAAGCCCTGCAGGCTGATGACTATTGTACTATCGATTTAGGTTCGCTGGCGTATAACCACAGACAATTACCACAATCGTAGACAATAACAACAAGGCGTATGTATTAGCCTAGCGGCACCGGCGAGAGCTAATTGTGCCAACACGGCACACGGTGAATGGTCTCCAGGCGGAAATGGAGGGGATTGGATTGGGGCTACCGGCGAATGGCAGGCGCGCATTCTAGACGTGTATAATTACGTAGCTAATCGAAGTGTATTTTTACGGTCATAATAACAAGGTATAAATAATTTCCGTAACAATATTTAACATATATAATCTTTTGGTCAGATTTTAAATATATAATTAATCCGGACCTGTGTCTGACATCATCGTAACGATTAAAATGAACCTGGTTAAACAAGTGTTAAGTACAGTTTAACAAATAAACAACAGCCCACGAATCAAAAATTACATATTATCTACTTGGAAATAAATTAATGATTGAAGATGAGCTAGTATCAAAGCATGCAGAGATGTCTATACCTACTTCACACATTTATGTAGGTGTACCATGTAAACATAAAACAGTACCATGTACAAAAAAAAAACGGTACACAGCAAAGATAGACAATCAGGTTCGGTTGTTTTAGTGATTGTATGACGTCATTACACTGTAGTTAATATACAGGGTGCTGAATCGTTTTGCGGGCAATAGGGATTTAACCCGTAAAATCAAACTTTTGCGATTTCCTGCTCCCCTAATTATTTTAGGAACAAGCCGTGAGGTGGGTCGTTTATTAGGACTAAAGTGCGACCCTTGAGGTCCACACGACGAACTTCCCAGTTTGATAAATATTTAATAATAATAATTAAATTAGATATTACACAGAAAAGTAATCATTTTAATCATTAAAACATCAATAATTAAAAAAAAAAAAAAAAAAAAAAAAACACGGCTGAACCGATTTTTATAAAATTTATGTCGGATCAAAATGACGTTAACACGCCTCGATTGACACCCTTACGAAGTCGATATAATTTTTTATTCGCGAGATATTGTGTAAAATCTTCTTTTTTGGAGGTTATTTGGTTAAGAAAAAAGAACGGCTGAACCGATTTTAAAAAAATTCCTTTCAGATCATATTTACGTTAATACGCGTCGATTGGCACCCCAACGTAGTCGATATCATTTTTCGTTCTCGAGATTTCGTCTTAGAAAGAAATGGACACATACATACGTACGTACGTACGTACGTACATACGTCCACACACACACACACACACACACACACACAGACATCTTTCTAAAAGTAGTGTAAAAATAGTGTAGTGACCTTGAAACATAAAAATTTTTTTTCCTTTTTGATTTCGATTTTCGGACCCATTACAATAACTTCCAATGGGAAGTTAAAAATATCTCTGAATAAAAAGTTTTAGAACATAAAATTTTGCATCTAAATCATTAAACAAAATTAATTTTGCATGCTTTGTGACGGCAGAAATTTGATATGAAAATGTCAAAATTACCTCAAAAACAGAGAGCGATAGCCATGGAACTTGAACAAAATGATTAGAAATTATTCTGACAGCTAAAACGTCATCATTTTGTTCCATGTTCCATGGCTATCGCTATCTGTTTTTGAGGTGATTTTTACATTTTCATATCAAATTTCTGCCGTTACAAAGCATGCAAAATTAATTTTGTTTAATGATTTAGATGCAAAATTTTATGTTCTAAAACATTCGAAGATATTTTTCCTAAAATAATTAGGGGAGCAGGAAATCGCAGAAATTTGATTTTACTGGTTAAATCCCTATTATTAACACTTAATATATAAACGTTTTTTAGATTTTTTAAAACTGTAAATTTTCTTCTTTACACCTGCATCTTTCTTCGTCACATTTATGTGCGTGTTTTAAAGACCGCCAACAGCTTAGGTTATCTGGGCCTAGCACCAATTCATTATTTTTTTAAATAATAAATTGAAAATCCAGTTGACACTTTTACCAGCTCTCGGGCTAGAACCTCGAGCGTCTATAATCTACAATTCAATTCAATTCGGGCTAGAACCCGAGAACTGGGGACTTGTAATAGAGGAACCATAGCAACGCCATGTAAACAACAGCATTGCTACACGCTCTCGTAACATTTGTTATATATGAAGGGTATCCTGCAATCCGTTGCAAGTTTTGTCCTGGTTTCTCTCAATAAGTTACCGAGGAATTTTTAGGTAAGGTGCCGATAAATACGGTCAATACATAAAAAAATTGGCTATTTTATAGTGGGTATGGGGCTTGAGAATGGCCGAGAGTGTAACAATGTTGTTTACATGGCGTTGCTATGGTTTCTCTATTACAAGTCCCCAGTTCCTTAGGCTCTAGCCCGAGAGCTGGTAAAAGTGTCAATTGGATTTTCAATTTATTATTAAAAAAAATAATGAATTGAAAATATGAATTGGAGCTAGGCCCAAATAACCTTAGCTGTTGGTGGTCTTTAAAACACAATTTTTCAAAAAACACTACACGCCCTTTTGACTACCTTAGGAGTATAATTTTGAAAAATGCTTTCTTGCCGGATGCCTACGTCCTATATAAAGAACCTACCTGCCAAATTTCATGTTTGTAGGCTTTATATTGTTCCTGAGATTTCGTGATTCGCACTTTATACTATATGCAAATTATTTCAGGAACACCCTGTACATATGCATAATAATATCAACTTGTAATACATAATTGAACTGAACTTAGATTCTTATTATTTAAATTTATTCGAACATCTATCGGAAAGCACGTAACGTGATGCTGTTTACGCCGCCAGCTATATACCGGGTGCTTTGGAAAAATTCACAGCAATAAAAATCTTATTAATAAATAACTACCATAAATTTCTTTCAGATCTTGTCTCGAATTTTTATAGTCCGACCTGTAACTCCGAACAAACAGAATCTACGCTAATGCAATAGTTATTTTTAAATTATTATACATTATAAATAATTTATAATATAATATAAAATTTATTTTATAATGCAATAAAACAAACACAAATAGTTTTGTTATCGCATTCTGAGTATTTATTGTTTTTTTTAAATGCCTGGAGTCTTTTTTTAACATGTATTTAAACACTCCTTGCTATGTTAAAGTATGTACTATCTTGAGCAGAAATGAGCCTGGGAAATGGGAATCCATTTTTTGCCATATCCACTACAAAATAAGTAGCTACTTTCCATGAAAGTATACTGGCCTGTATTGGGTCATTTAACAGGCAGGCTTGCCGAAAGTGTTTTCATACAATCATACTAGTGCGGTATGTGAACGGTTGCCATAGTAAAGTAATTCTCTTATTATTTAGTCCAACAGTCAGGTACTTTTTACCTGGGAAGTATTCCGAAGTTAATGATATTTTGGTATGTTGTTTGTGGGTACTCTGTGGAGTAGAATCTGAGTTTTCGACCGCGAGAACCCTGTGCTAACGTGGGGGGGAGCCGAAAAACCATGAAATTTTACCACCTTTTTTGCTTTTTTCGAAATCTCTCAGAAACGGTCGACTTAAGCAATTCTTTCATTAAGTAATGTTTTAAAGAGGATTACATTTCCTACAATTTTCATTCCCACAACTTTTCTGTGGTACTATTGGTAAGCGCGCTGCAGCTTCTTGAAAATCACCCGCTCCGCTTTTTGTAACCTTGGTAACCAATGGTTAAAATGTAATGTTCTTTTCAATAGTTTTATTTATTTTCTTCTTCATCGAACTTTAAATTGAAATACACATGTTACACATTGGTTACCAAAGTTACAAAAAGCGGAGCGGGTGATTTAGTTTTTCCAACAGCTATATGGAAAATAAAGTGACCTTGTATTTGTGATCACGTAACACGGGGCTTTGAGTTCCTCGTTTGAGGAAACGTCAAGTCGATGTATCTAATTAAGGTTTCACGTCGACCGCCATCATAACATAACAACACATCGCAGATGGCGTGTTGATGAACGTGTTTGGTTTGAAGGTGAAAAACAAATTCTGTTAAAATACATGAAAAGGTTGAAGTTTATTGAACGGATCATTCACACGCGAAGTGATATAATAATATGCAACCGTGAGAAGAACTGGGGTATGTCGAATTTTTGACCATTTTTTCAACTGTTCCATTCCAGAGCTGCAGGAGATACTTGAAAAAAGTATCTAGATACAAGATGCCAATTGGGTTTTTGAATGATTTTTTTACATAAATAAGTTATTTTTATTGTTTAAGAAACTAAAACCCGACTACGAAAAAGTAGAAAACAAGTATCACATCCGATCGAAAGATAAATTGTTTTGCTTTTTTTTGTAGTCGGAGGGTCTTCATAATTTAGAATAAGTTCAGGGATTGGCCTTTAACTACGAAAAAACAATTATTTTTTTCTACTTTTTCGTAGTCGGGTTTTAGTTTTATACTTTTTTCATTTAGAACTTTTTTAATGAACAATCTGCATGCGTCAACTTAAACGCACAAGAAATTTTACTGAGAGGCAAGATGACGCAAGTGTGTCCCAAGTCAGTCGGGACTTTCTTACATCATTCATGCGTCTTGAGTTGTTTTGTTTAGTAAAATGGAGTGGAAGAATGCAAAAGCTCCTGAATTTATTGATTCGTATAGATAATCTTCATGTGCAACGAACTCTACGTGTAAATACTATGATAGATAACGAAAAGAGATGCGTGTTTTGCCTTCTATTGCATGCACAAATGCATGCAATGGCGCATGATAATTGCCCTTGCCGCACGAAAGAGAGGCATCGTGTAAAGCTACCTTATACTTGTTTGAACAGTTTTCGAAAAAATCGCAATTTTCAATTTTTTCACTGATCTGATTTTACGAAAAACCTGACCATAGCCCACTTTGCAGTACGATCACAGAATATATAAGCAAATCTGCGTTGTCCAGAGCTAGTTTCATTGTATTATTATAATAATATATACGTAATGTTTACCTGTTTAGTGTTTTATGTATGTTGCAGGTATAAATATTTTAATATAAAATATTTAAATTAGAAGATGCTAAACGACTTCTTAGTTTCCTGCACACATAATATCTTATATACAGGGTTAACTATTAAATTTATTACCTCACAACTTATTTCTGTTCCCGACCTATCGGCGCGTCGCTATTTTTACCCGACTGCCAATAATTTTTCGGGTGTATGTATGTACTATCATTTTGGTCAGCGCCTTCTGTAGTTTAGACGGCTTGACGGATTTTGAAAAATGAGGTGTCTATAGATTCGTCATAGTCTCACGAGTGCTACTGGGTATATGACGTCACAGAAAATTTAATATGGCAGGCTCTAGACGCCATTGTCAGAATGCAGAGGTAATTTTCCTTCTAAATATATCGACATGGGTACCAAAAGAAAGAGTTCGTTGAGAAGATTTCAAATAAGACGTCACGGAAAATTCAATATGGCGGACGCTAGACGCCATTTTGTCAATACGCAAAAAATCGGTAAGATCTTTTGTGTGTGGTATCAAATGAAAAGACTTGATGAGGTAGATTCAACTAAAAGGAAGGAAATATAAATAAATTATTTAAAAAAAAAAAACAAAAAAACCCGACTGCGTAAAAATCGAACTTAAAAGATGGAAACAAGATCAAATGAAACCGGGTCGGCCGGTTATGGTAACAATGATACTTATTGTTGCGAAAGGTAGGTATAAGTACCTGTTCTCCCAGAAGACGATCGTAAGTTATATGCAGGATGCTGGTGAGATTGGTCTACGAAGGTTTCACTTACGTTAAGGAATCGAGATTCGCCGAACTATATCAGTAAATATATTGTTACACGAATCAAGAGCAGTGGCACTTCAGTCCGGCTGATGACTATTTTTTTTTTTTTTTTTAAGACCACCAACAGCTAAGGTTATTTGGGCCTAGCACCAATTCATATTTTCAATTCATTATTATTTTTTTTAATAATAAATTGAAAATCCAATTGACACTTTTACCAGCTCTCGGGCTAGAACCCGGGAACTGGGGACTTGTAATAGAGGAACCATAGCAACGCCATGTAAACAACAGCGTCGCTACACTCTCGGCTATTCTCAAGCCCTGCAGGCTGATGACTATTGTACTATCGATTTAGGTTCGCTGGCGTATAACCACAGACAATTACCACAATCGTAGACAATAACAACAAGGCGTATGTATTAGCCTAGCGGCACCGGCGAGAGCTAATTGTGCCAACACGGCACACGGTGAATGGTCTCCAGGCGGAAATGGAGGGGATTGGATTGGGGCTACCGGCGAATGGCAGGCGCGCATTCTAGACGTGTATAATTACGTAGCTAATCGAAGTGTATTTTTACGGTCATAATAACAAGGTATAAATAATTTCCGTAACAATATTTAACATATATAATCTTTTGGTCAGATTTTAAATATATAATTAATCCGGACCTGTGTCTGACATCATCGTAACGATTAAAATGAACCTGGTTAAACAAGTGTTAAGTACAGTTTAACAAATAAACAACAGCCCACGAATCAAAAATTACATATTATCTACTTGGAAATAAATTAATGATTGAAGATGAGCTAGTATCAAAGCATGCAGAGATGTCTATACCTACTTCACACATTTATGTAGGTATACCATGTAAACATAAAACAGTACCATGTACAAAAAAAAAACGGTACACAGCAAAGATAGACAATCAGGTTCGGTTGTTTTAGTGATTGTATGACGTCATTACACTGTAGTTAATATACAGGGTGCTGAATCGTTTTGCGGGCAATAGGGATTTAACCCGTAAAATCAAACTTTTGCGATTTCCTGCTCCCCTAATTATTTTAGGAACAAGCCGTGAGGTGGGTCGTTTATTAGGACTAAAGTGCGACCCTTGAGGTCCACACGACGAACTTCCCAGTTTGATAAATATTTAATAATAATAATTAAATTAGATATTACACAGAAAAGTAATCATTTTAATCATTAAAACATCAATAATTAAAAAAAAAAAAAAAAAAAAAAAAAACACGGCTGAACCGATTTTTATAAAATTTATGTCGGATCAAAATGACGTTAACACGCCTCGATTGACACCCTTACGAAGTCGATATAATTTTTTATTCGCGAGATATTGTGTAAAATCTTCTTTTTTGGAGGTTATTTGGTTAAGAAAAAAGAACGGCTGAACCGATTTTAAAAAAATTCCTTTCAGATCATATTTACGTTAATACGCGTCGATTGGCACCCCAACGTAGTCGATATCATTTTTCGTTCTCGAGATTTCGTCTTAGAAAGAAATGGACACATACATACGTACGTACGTACGTACGTACATACGTACACACACACACACACACACACACACACACACACACACAGACATCTTTCTAAAAGTAGTGTAAAAATAGTGTAGTGACCTTGAAACATAAAAATTTTTTTTCCTTTTTGATTTCGATTTTCGGACCCATTACAATAACTTCCAATGGGAAGTTAAAAATATCTCTGAATAAAAAGTTTTAGAACATAAAATTTTGCATCTAAATCATTAAACAAAATTAATTTTGCATGCTTTGTGACGGCAGAAATTTGATATGAAAATGTCAAAATTACCTCAAAAACAGAGAGCGATAGCCATGGAACTTGAACAAAATGATTAGAAATTATTCTGACAGCTAAAACGTCATCATTTTGTTCCATGTTCCATGGCTATCGCTATCTGTTTTTGAGGTGATTTTTACATTTTCATATCAAATTTCTGCCGTTACAAAGCATGCAAAATTAATTTTGTTTAATGATTTAGATGCAAAATTTTATGTTCTAAAACATTCGAAGATATTTTTCCTAAAATAATTAGGGGAGCAGGAAATCGCAGAAATTTGATTTTACTGGTTAAATCCCTATTATTAACACTTAATATATAAACGTTTTTTAGATTTTTTAAAACTGTAAATTTTCTTCTTTACACCTGCATCTTTCTTCGTCACATTTATGTGCGTGTTTTAAAGACCGCCAACAGCTTAGGTTATCTGGGCCTAGCACCAATTCATTATTTTTTTAAATAATAAATTGAAAATCCAGTTGACACTTTTACCAGCTCTCGGGCTAGAACCTCGAGCGTCTATAATCTACAATTCAATTCAATTCGGGCTAGAACCCGAGAACTGGGGACTTGTAATAGAGGAACCATAGCAACGCCATGTAAACAACAGCATTGCTACACGCTCTCGTAACATTTGTTATATATGAAGGGTATCCTGCAATCCGTTGCAACTTGCAATACAACGATTTCGTAGAAACAACGCGTAAAATACGAAATTAGTAAACAGTTCCTGCGATGCGAAGAATAATGTAACAGGACAGCAGGAACATAAAATGAAGTAGTTTCCTACAATATTCTTTTTTCCAATGAAAGTTACTATGCAACGAAAATATGTGTCAATGTTTTCGAAAAACAATATCAGTGCAACGAATTCGTAAAAGCAAAACGCAAATACGATATTAGAAATTATTCCTGCGATACGAAAAACAGCGCAGCAGGAAAATAAAATTAAGTATAGTTTCCTGCAATATTATTTTTAAAGTTGCTACAACGAAAATCTGTGTCACCGTTTTCGAAAAACTACACGACAGTTTCGTGCAGCCCTAAAGGTAGAACGTATTTCTAGTTTTTTTTTTCAGTTCAGTCAAGAAGAGAGAGACACGCCGAAAGCTAAAGAGTGAGAGAAGTAGAACTTCTCTCACGACGACGACAACGAGTTGAGAATGGAGTTCAAGGACTAATGACGTATATAATACGTTTCGTTCTCGCTGTTCTATATAAGTATATAACAATCTATATGTATATATAATACGTATGTATATATACTAGCATCGCGCAAAAATGGCGGCGGTATCGAACGTGCTTCATAAAAAATACTATATATTATATATTTTGACTCTGCACTGTTGCCATTATCGTACTTTAGAGCTTTTACACAAACTAGAAAACTACTAGTAGACCCGCTCCCTCCATGTTTTTAAATACTCTCTGACGTCATCACTCAATCTAATACAAATCGTTTCACTTAAATGCAACATTATCTGAACAAAAACATGCATCACTATAAACAATATTTTAATTTAAAAATATTTATTAACTTCCCACTGGAAGTTATTGTAATGGGTCCGAAAATCGAAATCAAAAAGGAAAAAAAATTTTTATGTTTCAAGGTCACTACACTATTTTTACACTACTTTTAGAAAGATGTGTGTGTGTGTGTGTGTGTGTGTGTGTACGTACGTACGTACGTACGTACGTATGTGTACATTTCTTTCAAAGACGAAATCTCGAGAACGAAAAATGATATCGACTACGTTAGGGTGCCAATCGACGCGTATTAACGTAAATATGATCTGAAAGAAATTTTTTCAAAATCGGTTCAGCCGTTCTTTTTTCTTAACCAAATAACCTCTAAAAAAGTAGATTTTACACAATATCTCGCGAATAAAAAATTATATCGACTTCGTAAGGGTGTCAATCGAGGCGTGTTAACGTCATTTTGATCCGACATAAATTTTATAAAAATCGGTTCAGCCGTTTTTTTTTTTTTTTTTTTTTTTTTTAAATTATTGATGTTTTAATGATTGAAATGATTACTTTTCTGTGTAATATCTAATTTAATTATTATTATTAAATATTTATCAAACTGGGAAGTTCGTCGTGTGGACCTCAAGGGTCGCACTTTAGTCCTAATAAACGACCCACCTCACGGCTTGTTTTTTTCGTTAAATTGCTTGCACTCGGCCGAGAGTACTGTCTCGCCTCTGAACTCGTTACGTGTAACAAGGCTATTATGTCTTGATTACACGTAACGAGTACAGGGGCGAGATAGTGCTCTCGGTCGAGTGCTCGGTAGGTATAAACACATCATCGAGTGGCCCCCGTCGAGCAATAGAGCGAGACAGTTGCTCGGAACCTATTCTATTTACTAGACCGAGTATAGACACAATACTAATGACACTGAGACGTCATCACTCGACAACAGCTACTGTTCCGGTCTCCACCCATACTCAAGGGTGGAGACCGGAACAGTAGCCGTTGTCGAGTGATGACGTCTCAGTGTCATTAGTATCGTGTCTATACTAGTAGTCTAAAGATCCTGTTCCGGTCTCCACCCTTGAGTATGGGTGGAGACCGGAACAGTAGCCGTTGTCGAGTGATGACGTCTCAGTGTCATTAGTATCGTGTCTATACTAGTAGTCTAAAGATCCTGTTCCGGTCTCCACCCTTGAGTATGGGTGGAGACCGGAACAGTAGCCGTTGTCGAGTGATGACGTCTCAGTGTCATTAGTATCGTGTCTATACTAGTAGTCTAAAGATCCTGTTCCGGTCTCCACCCTTGAGTATGGGTGGAGACCGGAACAGTAGCCGTTATCGAGTGAGTTCAAACTCAGACACGCCGTCTATGGTAAAAACCATTAGAGAACAGAAGAGATGATAATGGTTGTCAATCAGATTCAAGCAGTCCGTTGCTAAGTGAGGGCGATGCCGTCACTGTGTCATTCTAAGACTAATCGGGCTCTGCAAGACAATATCAAAGATTCATAATAAATCTGACAACGCGGTTCTCGCAGTCAAGGCACGCCTGTAGTTTATCTTCATTCCAACGAAGGCCTCGACCAATCCAATGTTAGCTGAACGCAGCCTACCGGGACGTGACGAGAATTGAAATATTCAAACATCACTCACTGCTGCATTTCGCATTCTTTTTTTTTTCGCCGCACACAACGAACGGAAAACAGTTCTTTTTTTTCACTCTTTCTCTTAACCATACTTTTTTTCATCATCCATCAGGTTTTCTGTTTGTACTTTGTTATATTCCTTGAATATATCGGACGTTGAATAAGGATACCGGTATTTATATAAACCCGTTTTTTATTGACTAGGCATGCGTCCAAACTTTTTAAGGCCTTTAAGACCACTTCACAACCCGTATATTTGCGATTACTATTCACAAGTGACTTATGTCGGATTTTTAACAAAACTAAATTAATTAATTTCCCAATGGCTGTGTTTTGGAATCTCCGTGGACATTTTTTTATAATACTAGCTCTTCGGTTCTGTTCGCTCACTGATCGTCTCACTTTTGTTGTACCTATATTTATTAGTATCAATATTATAGAAGATCAATTTTTACGACTTTTTCCTATGAAAAAAATTCGACTGATGACCAGTCCTATACTTCCCACCTAGTAAATATTTGCAAAAAATAAACACTCTTTTTTTATTCCTTGAAAAAAGCATGGCCCTCTTTTTTGTTTAGTGATCTACTGATGGCTAGCTTAATATAGCAAAAATCATGGTTACCTTGGTTTACGTATAATTTTTATTTTTTTTTGTAAAATATTTTTTTTGCGAAAACTAGAGAAAAAAAATATTTGCATTTTTTTCATATTATAACATCTAGAATTCATTTATATTTTTTTTACCTATATGTTAATACGTGACATTGAGAACGTTTTTTTGAATATCTCAGGATCCACTGAACCGATTTGACTCAAAATCTAATCAGATCTAAGTTAAAGGCTGATAAACACAATAGAATATTCGGCATGGCCGTATGTTGTTCCGTTTTTATGATATCGAAGGCGAAAAATTGACCACACACACACACATACAGACATCAGTCAGAAAATGATCTTAAACGATTGCTAGGGTCTCAAAACGTGAAGATCTGTTAAAATTTCGAAATATTTTTTTCGGACTAAATCCATTACTTCCCTACCATAGTAGAGGTGGGAAGTAAAAATTAGTGTTCAAATCGATCAAAGCCTTCTAAGAAAATAAAAATAACATTAAATATCCTGGGTGGTAAATCGTACCACGACTTACACAAATTATGTAATGCCTGTAGGTATTTAATACAGTTCAACAAATCTTTTATCGTAATTTTTATCTATCTATAGATTATAGAAGTGGAGATGTATACCTATTAACAGAAGGCAGAATATACTTAGATTAAAGAAGCCCCACAAATAACCTATTAGTAGGTCATTACAGCGTCTATATAATATGATACAACTATAAATAATAACAATTTTAAATGGAGCAAAAGTTTTCAAATATTCGGTATTTAAACTATAAGCTACTTTCTCTTGTGGTCATTATATGGGCCTATGTTTATAATTTATAACATTTCCTCATTGGTAGGGGAAAAAACAACAATGCTTGCAAAACTGGAATTACAATTCAAGTTCATATTACGCCAAACTTTTAAATATATCAGTGGTACCTCAACGCCTGACTGAGGTCTACAAAGGTATTTCCAAACGGTGGTTTAAATTTTTACATATTAGATCAATACACCCTGAATTTTTACTTCCCACCTCTACTATGGTAGGGAAGTAATGGATTTAGTCCGAAAAAAATATTTCGAGATTTTAACAGATCTTCACGTTTTGAGACCCTAGCAATCGTTTAAGATCATTTTCTGACTGATGTCTGTATGTGTGTGTGTGTGTGTGTATGTGGTCAATTTTTTGCCTTCGATATCGTAAAAACGGAACAACATACGGGCATGTCGATTATTCTATTGTGTTTATCAGTCTTTAACTTAGATCTGATTAGATTTTGAGTCAAATCGGTTCAGTGGATCCTGAGATATTCAAAAAAACGTTCTCAATGTCACGTATTAACATAGGTAAAAAAATATATAAATGAATTCTAGATGTTATAATATGAAAAAAATGTAGATATTTTTTTTCTCTAAAATGTATAGTTTTCGAGAAAAAAAATATTTTACTAAAAAAAGAAAATTGTACGTAAATCAAGGTAACCATGATTTTTGCTATATTAAGCTAGCCATCAGTAGATCACCAAACAAAAAAGAGGGCCATGCTTTTTTCAAAGAATAAAAATTAAATTGTGTTTTAAAGACCACCAACAGCTAAGGTTATTTGGGCCTAGTCAAAGAATAAAAAAACGAGTGTTTATTTTTTGAAAATATTTACTAGGTGGGAAGTATAGGACTGGTCATCAGTCGAATTTTTTTTAATTTAAATTAGCCCTTAAAATCGAAAATTGTAAACCTAAAATTCAATAACAATTATTACCGTGACAACTAATTCAAAGAACTGTTATAGACCGAGAGCTAGTGACAATTTTTTGGTGTTATTTGTATAAGATTCTAATTCTCACCTGTCAACTGAATTATGGCCTGTTTTATGCCGCCATACGTCTCATAAAATCTTATGCAGAATTATTATGGCGCGGCTACCAATCAGGGATTAGGTGATTAAAAGTTTATCGGTCATAAAAGTAAATTGAAAACAATGCCAGCGTCCAGCGGACTTGCAGTACGTAATCGAAAGTACATTGAACGTATATTAAGTCCGATAAGAAGAGATTTAAAAAAAAAAACTAAATTCCGAAAAGAATTTTTGAGATAAATACTTACTCTGCGAAATTCTCGGAACTATTCAGAATTCTAATGCATGCAAAATTACAAAATGACCGTTAGGTATAGGATAAATCCTTATAATATATCTTTATTTCCTTTAAAGCCCGGAAGACGCTTATAACCTCTATTGCGTGTTTTGTGTTTTTTTAAAGATCACCAACAGCTAAGGTTATTTGGGCCTAGCACCAATTCATATTTTCAATTCATTATTTTTTTTAATAATAAATTGAAAATCCAATTGACACTTTTCTCAGCTCTCGAGCTAGAACCCGGGAACTGGGGACTTGTAATAGAGGAACCATAGCCGAGCGTCTATAATTTATAATATCTATCTGATATGAAGCCCCCTTTTCGCTTTTCTCACAACTTAAAATGACCCTTACTTTTCGAGCGTCTACAGTCTACAATAATCTAATCTAAAAATGGCGAAAAACAATTTGTGGTAAGGCGAATCCTTAACTCTATTACCACAAAGTGATCTTCTCGCGCCTTTTTGGTAATATAATGTGAATTTTGAACCCTGATCAGTATGGAGATGAACGTAAGAATCCAGATTCTATCGTTGCCTGATGGACAATGGGTATTTGATGTACTGTTCGACTGAATATTCGTACGATATTATAGTTACGTCGCCGTACAATATAGTTATGAACATAACGTCGCTGCTTTTCGATGATTACTGGTCTGGTCGATTACCATCACACTTGTATTCAGTCGTACAATACAGTTATGAACATAACGTCGATGCTTTTCGATGAGTACAAATGTACCTGGTCGATCGCTTCGATTAGACGTGACGTGACGCTCGACATGCGTAACCGAATGAAAAAAAAAACGAGGCTAAAAAAGTTTCACTTGAAAAAAGACACGATTCTAGTCAGAGGGGAAATGGGTACGTGCAGTTAAGTGATATAAAGGGTAAGAACAGATTTTAATTAAACCTAAATCTCACTGGAATTCAAAAGAAGTGAAGAAGAAAAAAAGCGCTGACAATGGAAGCAGGTTTGCTATTCAATTCGCTATCGGCATTCTCAAACCTCTCCAGCGTACAACAACACTGTCATCTAAATCTGGGACAGTCGAAGAAGTTTTCAAAATGTATATACGAAATGTCCGTTTAAAAAACGCACGGCATACTACCGCAGAAAGATCGATTTATCCGGTCAGACACGGCGCGGGAACGTAGCATTTTTACGTGCATTTCAAATACGAGTATATATAGATACGTGTCTGAACGGACGGGATCCGGTAAGTATAAATATTCGTATTTAAAATGCATGTAAAAATGTTTGTCTTGCCGGAAACGCTACGTTCCCGCGCCGTGTCTGACCGGATAATATAAATCAAGCTTTATGCCGAATGTGAGGCTTAAAAATTGAATAAAAACAGGTAAGAATTTCTGCGTTCCTGGTTGTTTTTCAAACCATGATGATTCCGAAACTAGTTAAAAAAAATGAGAAAAGTCGTCAAATCTCTTGGGAAATTCTTTTCGGGTCGAAAGTAAGCGAAACTAGCGCCATCCTACGCGATGGTTGTAAACTATATATCTGACAGTTCGCGTACTCTAAAATAATCCATTTACGATGTTTTGTAAGTTCTTAATGTTAATAAATAAATAAAAGTTTTATTTCAAAATAAATTTACAATTATGTACATATAAAATATGTTGCAGCGTTCCATGTTTTGCCAGCTGCTTATAAAAGAAAATTAAATAACAAAAAATTTAATTCTGAACCTTGTTAACATTTTGGGAAAAAGTTTAAAAAAAAACCCAAACAAGTGGTTCTTAATGTTTTTCTTTTAATGTACTCTACTAAAAAGTATTGTTTGTTACTCGGGCGAAATTGGCGATTGCAACTCGTGTGATTGCCGCCCTCGCTGCGCTCTGGCGAGCAAACGCCACTCTCGTCAGCAATCGCCAATTTTCTGTTCTTGTAACGCAATATAATATTGCTTATATATTATACAGAAAAGAGATAATTGAAATGTGACATCTTTTCGCATCTGTTCTTTTCAAATATGGTAAAGGATAATAAAAGAAGATTTACGATTGAAGCAATCATTAATCATTATAATTTACGTACACTAATAACACTTACTTTCTTCTTTAATCTTTTGTGTTGGAAGAAACAGTTTGAATTACTCGGAAAAAGAAATTGGTTTTCATAAAACGTTTCTTTTGTGGCGAATGATTATTTTTTTACGTGTAATTGCAAGCGTGGAAAAAAAACTTATTTAACCCGACGCCGATAAAGTCCAAGGTTTTCAGTAATATTCCAAATCTTGATGGTTTTTTGTAGGCAGCGGTCCGATGATATTTCTATACATGACATTTTCAAAGGCGATGTGGCATCGCCTAACGCTTTTCAAAATGTCTGCCGCAGTTGTAGACGAAACGTCAGGTAGAAATACCATCGGACCACGTCCTACAATCCTGGACCCCATCAAGATTTGGAACAACGCCGGCCGTGAAAGCTTACACACTTGGATAATATGTTAAGTTTTAAGATTTTCTCTTTGTTCAAGTTGCAAATTGGTTAAGAAAAAAAGCTAGCAACGCTTATTTAACCAGACCGGCCTTAAAAAGTGTTTGAACATTTAACGAATACATTTCGAACTTCTGACAATTTGGCGACATCCATATAAATGGCCGGAGTGCCGGAGCACCGTCCATAATGACTAAGGTAGACGCAAAGCGGAGGCGTAAGGTAAGAAGAGCCGGAGAAGAAGTTCTCCGCGACGTGTCTTGTACATAGGTGTACACGCACACATAAAGGAATACGTGCTCGGTGTTCGGAGGCAACAGGGCAACAACGATGTAGTTTAGTAAGGCGGACACGTTCAGTCGTAGAGCTGGTTCGTGTTCTGGTTAAATTTACTGCCAGATCATTCCATTCCATTTCTTTGTAAGATGTGTCGATGCGAAGACTTTTATAATACCTATACGTTTTTACAGAAGATCCATGCTTATGGCTAGATTGGCGTTTGTGTAGAAACATTTCAGGTTTTGAACTCTAAAAGCTTCAGTCAGCATCGCAGCAGACAAGAGTCTAAAGGTACGTGCAGTACTCAGCTGAGATTCTAGATGGTAGCATGTATGGTAGATGGTGGCTGAGATTATAAGCTCTTATAGGTTTGCACAACGAAGCTTTGATACCTAGCATTGATACTAGCTTAAATCGCGTTTGAAATGTCAGATAGCGAAGACAAATATTTGTGTTCTTCTGCTACAAAGTGGTATATTTTAAATATAAATTTGGGTAGGAGCTATCATGTCCACCCTATTAATAGAAAACGATGTAAACATTGCGAATTTCATCATTTATACCAAGAATTAAAATTTTACCCAAACCGGTTTTTTGAATATTTACATATGGAACCTAACACTTTTAAATACGTCTTAGAAAAAATTCAAAACAAATTAAATAAAAACTGGCAAAATTTCACTTATTAAACTAGTCACATCCATTACGAAACTTGTAACAGCCATTTGACAATTGTCACACGTTGCTTGTAGTAGTCAGCGCGCTGAAAGAATGGTGAGATACATTCTTGTATCAAGCAGCTCTTGTAACAGTGCTTATACCTGCTACACTCACTGCTTCGTTGTGTACGCTCGCATATATAACAATGCATTAATTTAAGCAAGCCCTGCTATGATCTACGCTACCATCTAGAATCCCAGCTCCATACTGCACGCACCTTAAGTCGTCAGATCATGAGGAGCACGTGATCAGTCTTGGAATAATCACTGGACCTAGTCATCCCGCGAAAAACGTCATGACACAAACACCCTCCTCCCCGCGTCCGTTTTTTTTTGGGGAACCCCACTTCTGCGCCTACTTTTCACTTCGCAAAAAACGCCACCTCACACAAACACCCCCCCCCCCCGTATTTTTTTGGGAACTCCCCCTTTCACCCCTATCTTTTCACTCCGCGAAAAAGGCCATCGCACCAACACCGCAGCGAGAAACTCCCCTGTGTAATCGTTGGCAAAGCCAAAAGTTCACATCCCGCTAATTAATTAATTGTAGATTATAGACGCGTCGACAACTCAGGTCATTAGCGTTTTCAACACAACAAATAATCAATTTGTGTATTAGAATCCTCCAGCCGGCATACACAAACCGACTGGTACGAGCTTGGGTCCCTGGGAGCGCTAATTCCCAAAGAACATTGGGAAGCAATTTGCGATAGCAACCACATTCCAATGTCCCCCCTGGGGGGCACACCCCGCTAAGTTTGATTGTATAATTAAATAGAGACGATATAAAAAATATCAGGATTTAAGTGAAATATGGAATAGTTGTGAAAAAAATAAAAAACATTAATGTCCAACCAGAATTGAACCATCAACCAGCGCGAGCGACCTTCTGCATACGGAGGAGATGCGCTACCACCAGCGTCGTAGTTAGGGCCTGGCAACCAGGGCCCACGCCAGGGGCGCTAACCTCAGAGGAGAGCGCAATCAGCGAAAAGCGCGAAATCAGAATCTTGCCCTGGACGCCGATGATCCTAACTACGGTACAAAAGCACGAAATCAGAATCTTGCCCTGGACGCCGATGATCCTAACTACGGTACTGGCTACCACCTCGGCTTCACAAACCCGCATAATATATTTTCGGTTTTAGATTATATTTCGAAGTTCTGTATTGTTACGGATCACCCTGTATATAAACGGCAAACAAAGAGTTCCGAGAAACGGGGTCTGCATATTGAACAACGAGTACCTGCCGGAATGTTCTAGAGAACGCGAGAAGCACTGGGCTCCAGTCCACGCAGTCTATATAAATCAGTGAATGGTGAGTCGTGCCATCAAGCGGATCAGTGATATAAATATTGATCAGTCAACGGGAATCAGTCAGTGTAGATTGTACTGTGACAGTGTTGAACGGCGAAATAAATCTGATATAAATACAGTGACATAAATAATTACAAATAAATAATCCTTGTATATATAGTTATTTGTTAAGTGTTATTTAAGTGGCTCGTTTAGTTCAATAATATACCGTTTAAGTTTTTTTATTGTTAGAATTGACTTTTCGTTGTTGCATTTATTGTTATTGTATTTTTAATTATTGTAAATAAATATTTATTCCGCCAACGCAGAAAACAGTTTTGTAACAGTATTTTTTGAATTTAATGAATAAGTAAGTATATAAAAAAGAAAATATCTTGACGTGAAAAAAAACTTTCTAAACTGGTTATGGAATTAGTTCAAAATTATAGTACCTAAACATAAATGGGCCCTTAGGATCTTATTCTTGGGGTCGTTTTCAAAACTCATCCAGTACTCGCATAATAAAAATAATGTGTAGGTATTATAGCGACCTCGTAGTCCACATTTCCGTGCTATAACTAAACTATTTTGTTTATAAATCTTTGGTTAGCAAAAGTCTCAGTTATCGAAAAGAGAGGTTCAGTTAGGTTCTAATCACAAGTTTTATGATCATATTGAGAGTTTTTATTGTCAGGTATAAATCATTTAACCGGCACGTGATATAATTTCGAAGTTTGAATATCAAAACTTTAGGTTTCCACTGAGGCAATGACTCATCCTTACGACTTCTGTTTCGCTACATTTTTCAATTCGCAAATACGGTTAGCGTTTAACAATTTCTGAAAAAATCTCAATATTATAGCAAATTATTTTTGAAGTGAAAACTTCCTTAGGCGCGTTAAGTACTTTTTGCCTGGGTACTGAAATAACGTGAAGCGTTCTCAAATAACCATAAGAATTCGCAACCTGACCGTAAAAACGGCCGTCTTGACACTTTCATTCATAGCGCAGTTGGTTACGTCTTTGCCTTCTATGCATAGGAACCTAGGTTCGAGACCTGATGGCAGCGTAGAATTTTTGGCGTTTTTTTTTCTAAATTCTACATGATATTTATTTATATATTTTTTTTTATTTTTGTTATATTCTTTCTTTGACAATCACTATATTTTTTTTGAAACCAAGGTGGAATTAATTAAAAATACAATTTTAGTAATAAATTATTTTTAGTTCATAAATGCGCTATACTAGATGACACCAAAAATTAGAAAATCTGAAGTTTTCACTCCTGTCGTGTGGTCATAAGCACACACCCATTTTTTTATTTGTAGTAATAGATTTAATCATCTTATATCAAACAATCAGAATTTAAAAATGCAAACATTTAAAAAGCGGAAAATTATTTTTTTCTTCAACTCAAATTCAATGAACACCTCTTCACTGTTATCGAAACGCGCGCTCCGAAGTTTTATTTTTTAACATGTTGATATTTTTGGGATAAAATTTTAGTGACAACTCAACAATATTAATTACAAGGTAAAAATTATCAGTTTTAGATTAAAAAGAAAACCAAATAAATTCGGCAGTATACACTTGAATTATAAAAAATTAAAAATGAAATTTTTAAAACAAATACAAATTTTGAATTTTACGTACTACAACTCCTACGTGGTGAAAAAAAAAACATAAAAAAGTAAATGTCAGAAGTGGGATTCGAACCCACGCCCACAGAGTGGACTGCGACCTGAACGCAGCGCCTTAGACCGCTCGGCCATCCTGACTGTCGCCCCTTGTCACAATACGAACGAACACCCAAACATGTATTACAGTTTCAGAGAAAATTTCTCAAAAAAAAAATAATTATAAATCTGATTTTCTAAAATCTACAATAATATTTTGAAATTATAAATTATTTTTTTCACAAATTGTACTACCGATACTCAAGTCAATTTATATTACGATAAAAAATTTCGAATTTTGTTAACAAAAAAAAGAGAAATAGGTAATTGATTTTAGGAATCATGACTTTTTTTGTACAAAAAATATCGTAACTTGAATATATTTTTTCTCTCGAATTTAAAGTTTCTATATTGTAATTTTTTATATATTTTGAAAGAAAAAGTATTTGGACTGAAAAATCTATTTCCACAAATAAGTTAAAAAAAAACAATTTTACCAAATTTACATTAAGCTGTGTATTTTTTTGTACGAATAAATTTAAAGCAGCCGAGTTGAAAACATCGGATTTACATTTTACAATCAAACAAAACAATCTAGATTTTCTGTCAATTTACATAATTTAATTTGATGGAAAGCATAATAAGGGTTGGCTTGAATGTTTTTGTCATTGTAAAAATGCCGATCATTAAATTGAAACAAAAAAATATAGAAAAAATCAAAAACAATCAAGTTTTAAAGTATTTTTAAGAAACTTAACAAAAAGAAAAAAAACTTTTTAACCAAAAAAAACCTCCTTCAAAAAGCCACTAAAAAGAGGAAAATAATGAAATTTTGAGGTCTGCGCCAATTTAATAAAATATAAAGTCGATTAAAAAGTATAGTATAAGTATAGTGATTAATATCTTCTTTTTAACCAACTTCATATTTTATAAAATTGGCGCAGACCTCAAAATTTCATTATTTTCCTCTTTTTAGTGGCTTTTTGAAGGAGGTTTTTTTTTTTGGTTAAAAAGTTTTTTATTTTTTACTTTTTAGTGTCAAAAAGTGACATTTACCTTAAAGGAATCACACTCCGTTACTCACTTTTATTAAACCGACTTTCTTACGCTGTCTGATGTGTCAAAAAGTGACATTTACCTTAAGGAATCACACGCCGTTACTAACTTTTATTAAAATCAGCCGAACTACTGCACCGATTTTGATGAAATTTCTATGGGACCAATCTGAAAGTATATCCTTTCAAATAAAAAAAAAATTTTTCCAAATCGGTTTATAAATGACGGAGTTCTGAGGTAACAAACATTAAAAAAAGAGAGTGTACTGCCGGCATTACATGTCTATCTTCTCATAACATGAACAAAATGTATTCAGCAACTTTTTAAATTTAAACTTTAAATATTTCGAATTTGCATTTAAAATGGGTGTTGATACATACATTACATTCGTCGCGTAGTTTGCGAGGTTCGTTCTATAGAAAACGACCTAAAATTATTTGGTTAACAATGTCATTTCTTTCGATTAAGAATAACTGCGCTCACTGGAGGATTGAAAGATGTCTAGGCATGATTGCCTCTTATCATTGCATTGAAAAACAAACTTTAGGATCGCACTTGTGATTTCTCGAAGTCTTCCGGTGAGTTAACAGTGACGTGTGAAAGTGGATGCGCAGTTCACATGCGCAGTGAAGAGATAATGGTGACGTCACAATGTACACAATCGAATAATCAATACTGAGTTGGAATTGGGAAAGCTTTCTTTTTCTTACAATATATTATGGCTTGGAACATTAACCTCATAAATCTTTCTTATTTGATAAACAGAGCAATATTTTCTTTAAATCCATACAATATATTACCCTATCAAAAACAATTCTATAGAATATAACAAAAACATCTGACGCAATATATAAACAGTAACGGATTTACGGATAATGCATTCTTGAGGACCGTATCAATTTTCAAAAACTACCTATAATAAAAATATTTGTATGGAGAACCACGTTTCCAAATCATTCTTAGTATAAAGAATTTCAAGGGAATTTGTCAGAAAATCCTTATACGATACTGTTATGTAATAGGTACAAAATATGCACAAAATTGTGTTATTTTCCAAAAACACTTATACGATTGGCACGTAATCAATATGTCTGGAATCCTTATTGAGGTAAGCATTTTCTAAACAAAAACTTTTTAACAAAAAAAAAACCTCCTTCAAAAAACCACTAAAAAGAGGAAAATAATGAAATTTTGAGGTCTGCGCCAATTTAATAAAATATAAAGTCGATTAAAAAGTATAGTAAGTATAGCGATTAATATCTTCTTTTTAACCAACTTCATATTTTATTAAATTGGCACAGACCTCAAAATTTCATTATTTTCCTCTTTTTAGTGGTTTTTTGAAGGAGGTTTTTTTTTTGTTAAAAAGTTTTTTATTTTTTACTTTTAAGTGTCAAAAAGTGACATTTACCTTAAAAGAATCACACGCCGTTACTCACTTTTATTAAAATCAGCCGAACTACTGCACCGATTTTGATGAAATTTCTATGGGACCAATCTGAAAGTAGATATATCCTTTCAAATAAAAAAAATTCAAAACTGGTTTATAAATGACTGAATTATGAGGTAACAAACATAAAAAAAAAATACAACCGAATTGAGAACCACCTCCTTTTTTTGAAGTCGGTTAAAAATGACAAAACTCTAGTTACTTTCGTCTTTAATTAATCACCGGTCAAAAAAGAAAAGAAAATAGTGTTGATGTAGCCTTTTAATGGAGCTTACAAAAGGCATCAGTGCCAAATTGTAACCTAGACCACGGAATATCTATCAGTAGACATCATTTTTTTTTGCAATTTCACGTATGTCTTCGGATTAACTAAAATCATATACTTGCAAAATTTCATCGCAAAAGTTGATAAAACGAAAGCATTACAAGGCTGTCATATACAGACGGACGGACAACCTGACGAAAATATACGGATTCCTAGTAACTACGGAACCTTAAACATGATCAATTGTATTACAAACATACCATAGAAAGTCTCGATCCCGAGATTCTGAAAATATCGGGACTAAAATATCGATAGATACCGGTGGATTGAAGCCCTAGCGTTCACAGATGACGTGACACGGAACTGTTTCATGTCGAAACATTCAAGGGCACAATGTTTTGGCTGTCAAATAAAAATGCCAAAAATGTATTCGCAGTCGATGTGCGTGTTTACACAGAAAAGTACTGTGGGTCAGCCAGCAACCAAAAAGAGAGAAAGGGATTATACGTATAGTGGGAGTGGTTGGACGGGGAAGAGGGAATACGACGTTCGATGCGGGTGCAGCAACCCCCGAGCTGTCAGCGCGCACGGTGCCGAAGTAATCAATAGAACGCAAGCCGTGACGCAGCCGCCGTTTTTGTATGCGGCACGCAAAACGAACGCACTAAAGTCGACCGCCATTTAAACCGCGACTGATTAACGTCGTCGAACGCTGCGAGCGTTCCCGCGCTTTTATTTAACAAACCTGTTAATGTTTAACAACAAATTTCAAGTATATAGTTGTGTCCACAAACTCATTCTCAACATTCTCCGTTATTATAAGAGATAGACATTTGGTTAAATGAGATGAAGCATTCCTTAGGTAAAGTTCTATTTATTTATTGTAGATTATAGACGCGTCGACAACTCAGGTCATTAGCGTCTTTAACACAACAAATAACATATTTGTGTATTAAAATCCGCCAGCCGGCATACACAAACCGACTGGTACAAGCTCGGGTCCCTGGGAGCGCTAATTCCCAAAGAATATTGGAATGCAATTGCGATAACAACTACATCCCAATATCCCCCCTGGGGGGTAGGTAAAGTTCTATCAAATCACATAAATAAAGTTTAGATATTTTGCGTATTTTAGCCCGCTATAATAAAAAAAATTCCATTTTTTTCTTTTTGCCGATGGCTGATTTATTCTAAATTTCTAAACTTCATGTATGTGATTTGATACAAATTTACCTAAGGAATACTTCATTTTATTTAAACAAATCTCTATCTCTCATGCATATAATAACTGAGATCCCCATGTTGAGAGTGAGTTTGTGGACACACTGTATAGTCTGCGAAACAAATTTGTCTTCGAGTTTCTGTACAACTAGCTCCCCGGTACACGACTTCGCCCGTGTGGGTTTAATTTTGCTAATACAGTAATTATGTAATACCCCAAACTTACGCGATAGGTGGGACCGAGCGATAACCGTGTAAGTCGAAATCTCGCGTAAGTCGGGGTACAATTTTGCATAAATAAATACATACAAATTATGTTTAACTAGTAACGGAGACTAAAGAAAACAATAATTTAGAAGAAAAATGTGTAAAAAAATCTTAGATAATACAACAAAGGATATTATAATGAACTGCAAAAATGTAAACCGAAGTTATATTGATGTAGAAGGCTTCATAAAATCTAACAAACAATTTCATCTTTTCGAGGAGAATTTCTTTGAAGCACGATAATATTTTTTTTGTATCCTTGGTTTGTAGCTAAACCAGGAATCGCGTAACTCTGAGTTCGCGCAAGTCGGAGTAGCGTAAGTCGGGATATTACTGTATAACATAATTTTAAAATCTTATCCTACTATTTCAAAACTTGTTTAAAACTTGGAAAAGTTCGGTTCTCAGAGGAAGCTTCACTTCCTAATGATGAGCCTTCATTCAAACTCCCTCAGGGGAAACATTGGAATGTAGTTTGCATTCCAATGTTTTGTGGGAATTAGCGCTCCCAGGGACCCGAACTTGTACCAGTCTGTTTGTGTATGCCGGCTGGCGGATTCTAATACACAAATGGATTATTTGTTGTGTTGAAGACGCTAATGACCTGAGTTGTCGACGCGTCTATAAAGTACAATAAATTAAATTCATTGCAAACAGTGGAACGATATCGTTCCTCGGCATATCCGCAGCAACAAGGGAAACGTCCCATGTCTTTGAAACTATTTTGTGCAAGCTTACTGATTCACGATTGAGTTTTCAAATAAACTACGTGTTTAAGGTTTTATAACGTTTACAACGTTATATACAAATATTTACACAAAAGAGTAAAATAAACTGAGATTATACGAGATCTCCAGAATCGTAAAGATTTTACGTAATAGGCGTAAAAAATCGCAAGAGGATGTTACAGCATATATTCCTACACATCGTTCCAAGTTCCAACCTTCTTATGAATATGTAATATATCTGTGGCCATGAGATAAACTGCCTATGTCGAATTTTTGACAATTTTTTTATATTCATATTTTATTACAAGTTTTTGAATTGAAAACTTCTTTAGGCGCACTTTGCGTTTTTTCTGAATAGTGAACGAAAGTGAACCCCGTCACGCTCGGGTCGGTGACGCTGAATCGTGTATACTCGGCTCCAGACGTCATCAGCCATGTTTACTGTCTAACAAGGAGTGCATCGTTTCAAGAATTACGTTTTTATTATTACGTATTATAATAATAAAATAATATTATGTATTAAGATAAGAATCTTTCAGGCTTGAGCCGTGGTCTACTGGAATGGCATCTTCTTCTTCCAGACGTTTCACTTGCAACTGCGGCAAGCATCTTCAGTGGTGTGTTCGACGTGGTCGTAGTGTTCTTCTCGGTGTCCTGCTGTCGACAGCAGGACACAGCAGGACAGCGGTTGGAACGCATTCTATCCACTGCGCATGAGCGTGACGGTAATATTACTATATTCAGAGTGGTTGGAACAAAGCTATTCTTATGGCGTAAAAAAATTTGACATAAGTCACTTCGTATTGTGACCAAATATAATAATAATAGTAATATTCTGTTTTATTTTTTTTCTGTTTACTTCCAGCAGTTTACAGGTCGGTGTTACGGCCATATCGTGAAACGGTATTCATTGTAGGCGGTTATATTATAAACATATAACCTAAATCACCTCTGTCGTGCCTATTACCAACATGCATAAACCTACGAACAGGACCGTACGCAGCCGAAGGTTTTTGTTCGTGAATTTCCGTAAACACGTGACTGTTCTCAATCGAACTGATGAATTATCCCCGTTTTACTTAAGTATGAAAATATTCAGCGTTGTGATTGGTCCCGATCGAAAAAAAAACGAAGATTTACGAAGAGACGCAATCAAAATATCTGCTATTTTGACCGTACGCAGCCGAAGGTTTTTGTTCGTGAATTTCCGTAAACACGTGACTGTTCTCAATCGAACTGATGAATTATCCCCGTTTTACTTAAGTATGAAAATATTCAGCGTTGAGATTGGTTCCGATCGAAAAAAAAACAGATCTTAACCGAAAACGAAGATTTACGAAGAGACGCAATCAAAATATCTATTTTGAATTGTTGGTAGATTTTTGATGTTTTGTGTAAGAAAAAAAAACCCAATTATGATACACAGTATGCTTAGCATCATAATATTATATAGTGTTACGATTACTCAATGTGTGTTTTTAAAAAAATAATTAACCACACCTTAAGATGGCAACTCGTTGCTGAAACGCGTAGTGATAAATCACAAGAAGTCACAAGACGGACATAATACAAGGTATTTCTAATACTTCATTATTAGAATTAGAATTAGATTTATTGGTCCACAAAATATGAAATACAATTATGATAGCTTCTGTCCTCATCCTTTCAATCATACTGATAAATTAATAATAAATTTGATCGTCTGAGCACCCCTTTAGTTTGGAGAGAACATTATATTCGTCGAAATGTTGACGATAAAACAATGAAAAAAAAACACAAATTTTACTAACCATTTAATTGCCTACATTCCTTGCTTGGCTGTTAACTTTATTGCACAGTAGCCTATCACGAAGTTCATATTCTTATCAAGTTGAAAAAAGATTAAATATTTAGCTTTACTCAAAATTATCAAAATCTTTTTGAATTATGTATTCAATGAGGGAATAAACTGAAGAGTGAGACTGGTTTTATAACCAAACTTGCTGGACAATGGTGGGCTTGGTAAGAAGTATTTTACTAAAAGTTCGTCTCGTCCAAATTTTTTAAACCCCAGACCCCCAGTAATCCCTACTCCCTCAATAAAAATGCTCAAATTCAGCGCTAAAAGTATCTACTTTTATCTTAATTCTACTTTCAAAGTTGTATTAGAGATCGATTATATTAATGTGTGTTTTTAAAAAAATAATTAACCACACCTGAAGATGGCAACTCGTTGCTGAAACGCGTAGTGATAAATCACGAGAAGTCACAAGGGATATAATACAAGGTATTTCTAATACTTCATAATTCGATTATTCGAATAGTGAAGGTTCATGAAGGCTGGATTAAATTAATTAATTGTAGATTATAGACGCGTCGACAATTCAGGTCATTAGCGTCTTCAACACAACAAATAATCCATTTGTGTATTAGAATTAGCCAGCCGACATACACAAACCGACTGGTACGAGCTCGGGTCCCTGGGAGCGCTAATTCCCAAAGAACATTGGAATTAGGGTTCCCAGAGGACCGGGATTTCCAGGAAAGTTCCGGGATTGGTCGGTTTGTCCCGTATCCGGGAATTTAAATCTTCTGTCCCGGAAATGTATAGTTTTAACGAAATCTTTATTTTATTTTATTTATTGTAGATTATAGACGCGTCGACATCTAAGGTCATTAGCGTCTTTCAACTACGCACTAAATGACAACTAACTTAAAACTAAATAACATCAAAAAACATCCATGAGCACAGGCGGAACTCGAACCCACGGCAGTCCAGTCTAGAGGTTGCGGCGCCAAGCATGCTAACCACTAGACTATACTGCCCTCTTTAACGAAATCGTAGGATTCGTGGTGCGATCGCTAGCGCAACACTTACATTAATAGACACTGATGACCTCAGCTCTTGAGCGTCTATACCCAAATTGTTTAAAAATCCATTTTTGAACCATAGCCTCAAAATGTCCCGGAAATCTTGGTTTTCGATCTGGAAATCCTAACTGGAATGCAATTTGCGATAGCAATCACATTCCAATGTCTCTCCTGGGGGAATCTGCTGGACAAAATATATTCCTGCAATTTGTAAATAAAGCACTAGCTCCATTAATTCAAGGGCTCCGTTTTCAACCGGGCCCAGACAAAGCATCAACTGAAGATGAAACCGGCTCAGAACGGACCTGCTGGACATTTAACATTCTTGCAGGTCGGCCAAGAAGCGAGCATGTTATTTTGTTATCGCGTCTCTCCATCTTGGCTACAGTCAGAAAACGATTGTATGCAACTATAATATGCGCGAATCGAGATTCTGCGCCGACGGCAAGACTGGTTTGCACAAACCGGTTCACATTTTAGTTCATTTCTAAAGTCAATTACACAAAATACGAAGAATAATATAATGTTTCAATTCGTTTCGAAAAAAAAACAGTACGATTTTCTGTTTTTAATAAGGTTATGCCGACTAATAAGGTCACTATGTGCTTGTAGGGGCTAAACAAATTGGAAGGATACGTTCATGGTCGATTTCGATTTCGACACTATGTTGGAAAAAAATGAAAAAGTCTCAACAAAGCAGTGGCGGCGCCAGATGGTGGGCCATGGTTCATCTTAAACCGTCTTGGCCCACCCTGGTATATAATCCCCAATCTCTAGGTTATCTTCTATAATACGTTTTAACCCCCGAAAGAGGGCAGTATAGCCTAGATGGTAGCGTGCTTGACGCCGCAACCTCTAGACTAGACTGCCGTGGGTTCGAATCCCACCTGCGCTCATGGATGTTTTGTGATGTTATTTAGTTTTAAGTTAGTTGTTATTTAGTGTAGTTGAAAGACGCTAATGACCTTAGATGTCGACGCGTCTATAATCTACAATAAATAAAATAAAATAACCCCCGAAATTTTTTTTTTCTTTTAAATTCTATAACAAGTAACCTGGGTTAAAATTTAATCGAGCACTGAAATTTTGAGAATAAATGTTATTGGCCCACCTTCAGATCAACACAAAGGTGTCAGGGAAACAGTGGAACGAGACCGTTCCTCGGACATATTTCTCGGAAATAATGTCCGCTCAACAAAGGACACGTTCCATGTTCGTTTCGTCTTTGAAACCGTTTTGCGCAAGTCTAAGCTGACTCGTCACGTCAAGGTGACCCAAGCCCTCGATCCACAGCATCATCGGCAGACAATTTCTGCAGCAGTCGAGCGGACGCGTCTCACGGTTTCTAAGAATTGCGAGTCCATCTTAAAAACTACGGCGGAGAAGAGTATATATAGAGGACTCTTCTCCATTTATGAGCAATCAACATGCTGTACGAATATAAAAGCAATAAATCTCAATGCCTGTCCTATAAAATAAAATATTTATACGGCGTATTTGAAAAATTAATATAGGAATATAATGCTAAAGTCGTGAGTCGTGACACGCTATAAAAATTATAAAGGGGTAAGCAAATTACCACTATGTACACATAATATCAAACGAAACGTACCAAGCAGATACCGTATCTCTACATATTATTATAAATTCGAAATTTCCGCACTTTGTACAATACAAGCACTATTTACTGACTTATCTATCGATGTGTTCCTATATATAGTAACGCGCCCACAAAGTCCACATGATGAGAGAGTCATGTTTTTAATGATTTATACAGAAGTTAATAACTTTAATAAAAATAAACTAAATCGTAAATTAGTCTGTAACTGTAAAGTTTTAAGGACTCGAAGAGCGAATTTTCCGTTTTCATAATTTTTTTCCTGTTTTTCAAATTTCATTCTATACATATAGTATCGCTTTCCGTGTCTGTCTGTACCACCGCTAACTCCTTCTAAATCACGCAACGGATTTTGATGCGGTTTTCACCATCAGTTAGATAATTTTTCACGGAAGGTTTATATATATATAGCGAATGAGTAATGTAATTATAATATTCAAGCGAACGAGCAAAGCGAGTGAGTAGTGTATTGCACTCGGGCTTTCTTAGCACCCGGGCGAAGCCGGACGGGGTCACTAGTTTATAATAAGATACTGAACACGACCGATGTTACTAATAAGCGCATTCATCTAAGGTTTTTAGTTTTACCTCAAAAAAAAAACCTTTGTAAAGCTGAATTTTTGATTAGTGACTCTACTGAACACAACATATTAAAATGTTCATGTCGGCGTCATCGATTTCCAGGCCTCAGTTTTGTTTTTTGTGAGAAAATTTTATCAAAACTCAAAAATAAATAATTTATCTCGCTGAATTAGGGACCGCTCAAGTATTACGTTACGCAGTTTTTAAAGATTTTTGACTTTGTCATCTCAGTATAGTTGAAGATCCTATTGTAGTCAACCACCAGACCTTTAAAAGAGTCGAGAACGATGGGACACTGTATTTTTAAAATTATGTTACATAATATTGCAAACTTTAGATTCCAAAAATTATAACCTGAAGAACTGGTGAAAGAGCCCACTGATTTTTAGACTCGAATATTCAGGCCTCTGAAAATATGTAACCGATCATATTTAAAATAATTATCTTTATATATATATTTCTTCTGTCCGTGTGTATGTGACTGACCTCCTCCTAAACGGCTTGACCGATTTTATTTTTTTTTCTTAAACTACCCCTGTATTAGAGCGAACAAAATAAAAAAAAATTATTCAAATCGGTCAAGCCGTTAAGGAGGAGTTCAGTCACATACGCACTGTGACTGAACTCCTCCTAAACGACTGGTTTGATTTTGATGAAATTTTGTGTGTGTGATTAAGTTGATTCGAGAATGGTCTAGATTAAAAAAAATATTAAAATCGGTCACACCATTTTTGATTTTTAGCGAGACTAAGTAGCATCCGGGAGCGAACGAGCGAAGCGAGTGGGTAATGTAATTATAATATTTGAGCGAACGAGCGAAGCGAGTGAGTAGTGTATTAATAAAATTCGAGCGAGTGAGCAAAGCTAGTGAGTAATGTAATTATAATATTCAAACGAACGAGCGAAGCGAGTGTGTAGTGTATTGCACCCGGGAAATTCCTAGCACCCGGGCGAAGCCGGACCGGGCCGCTAGTACTCACATAAAATTTCAGTTATTTATCTATCTATTGATCGAACAAAATTTAGAAGCGTTATATAACAATAATATTAATTAACTGAGTAGATTTTTTTCTAACTATATAATTTTTCAAATTAGAACATCAAACTAGGTTTTTCCGACTTTCTCAAAATTAGAAATATTTTTTAGCACTACAATTTAAAACATTCGAATTCGTAAATTCTACTGATACCTACAAAATATTTATGGATCGCTGACTACAATAAAAAATTAATTTTGAAAAATACAAATTTTATCAAAAAAAAAAATTTGAATAAGAAATAAAATTGAAAATTAATTTGGGCTAATTATAAAAATTTATAAAAAGCAATTTTAAAAGAAAAAAAATTCTTTTGACCTGCCTCCTGTGAGGTTTGAACTCACGACCCCTGGTTTACGAGACCAGTGCTCTACCACTGAGCTAAAGAGGCCGTTGGAAGCCAGGCTCTATATACACTTCTCTACCTTGTACCCAAACATTACGCATTTACTACAGGAAATCACTTGAGTACTTTATAGGGATGTGTATATTACATTCAATTCATGTTATTTTGTAGGTTTCTCCGAAAATATTTTACACAAAACTAATAAAAATTGCGTTATATTTATGACATAATGAATAGTCTCAACAACCAGAAGGTGTCATAAAGGTTGACCATTTAAATATGGTTTATTTTTATTTTTGTTGCATAAAAATTGCTTTCCAAAACCTTGAAGTAATAAATAAACAATGACTTTTTACAAACTTATAAATTTTCTATGAAAACTAGGGTACTGTCAAGTGAAAGTTTTATGGTTAATAAAGTGACCCATGCTTAACAATATTTACGGGTAGACAAAAAAGGGTAGAAATTTTGGTCAAAATGCTAATATGAACAGAAAGAAAAACGCGAATTTTAAATAACGTTCAGATATAAAACAAAAATTAAACTATACTCCAAAATGGCTTATTAAATCGTCATTAATTTTATATTACTGAAAATCCGAAAAATGACCCAGATATTATAAATTATACTGCCAAAAAAAGGATACAGGATCAACAGATCAAAAACAATTATCTTTCAAAAGATGTCGCCTATTTCGGTGATCATCGCCACAGTTTTCAATATTGTATCATCTCTACATAGTATAAATTGAAGTCGCTTTTCGTGTCTGTTTAACCGCTAACTCCTCCTAAAACACGCAACGAATTTTGATGCGGTTTTCACCGTCAGTTAGATAATTTTTCACGGAAGGTTTATATATATAGCGAACGAGCGAAGCGAGTGAGTAGTGTATTGCACCCGGGCGAAACCGGACAGGGCTGCTAGTTATTATTATAAAACAAAGTCTTCCGCCCCGACTGTTTGTGCCCGATTTTCTCCGTAACTACTGAACGAATTTTGTTCCGGTTTTCACGATTAGATACTGTGATTTACGTGGAAGGTTCAGATGTATAATTGAAACTGGCCGGCCCGGCTTCGCCCGGGTGAAAATCGGGAGTAATCTCAGATGACCAATTTCAAATTTTTTTTTCGCTGTTCGATAGGTGATTCTTTGCTTTAGAGTTTAGGACATAGGCTATATATATATTAACTGCCCGGTCCGCCTTCGTCCGGGTGAAAATCGGAGGTAATCTCAGAAATTACTGAACCCATTTCAATTTTTTTTTCACTATTAGGTAAAAATCATAAATTCATAGCAATAGTATTGTCCTTGGATCAACTACTGGACATGAATTTGTATTAAAAAAATCTGATGACCGTATTGGTCGAAAGCGCTTATAATATATGTATATAAATATAATCTTAATTTTGGAGTTGTTTTTTTTATTATTATTATTTATTCAAGATTATTATCCCTATATTATTAAATATATGTACCTATATAAATATTTTCTCGAAAACGGCTCTAACGATTTTGATCAAATTTGCCGAAAAGGGGTTTCGGGGGGCAAAAAATCGATCTAGCTAGGTCTCATCCCTGGAAAAATTCGTTTTCTTATCGTTTTAGATTTTATCATTTTAAAAAACAGTTTTTTTAACGTTATAAAACAGTGTCGTATGGTGAGTAGGCTTTGGAAAAAACAAACTATTTTCATTATTTATGTCAAATTACTTTGACAGTCAATCTTTCACTAACTAAAACTGTTTTCATTATTTATGTCAAATTACTCTGACAGTCAATCTTTATCTACTTATAGGTATGTAATTTTTTTTCTTAAAAACGACTAACGATTTTGATGAAATGGGAACTTAAGTACTATTTTTTTGAACTCATCCGAACAAAGCTCGGTCATCCAGATATTATAATCTTAATTTTGGAGTTGTTTTTATTATTATTACTTATTCAAGATTATTATAACTTTTGATCAAACACGAAACAAAGCCTTCCGAAATATATAGGCATAACTTAAAACTTTAATATTATATGCATTGGAATTACGAATTAAAAAAAAGTTTAACTGACAGTTGTACGAGAACAGGGCTTTCTTTTATTGTTGTTGGAATTCAACAATGACAAGCACGATCTGACGTCTGAGCACGTTTCTGACACGCCAATTTATTACCAAAGCACGTCTCTAATTTACAAGAAACAAAGGTGAAATATAATACGACTGTTTGGTGCAATGCCGGTCAATATTTGCACTTTAAAAAGAAAAAAAAAATAAACGGTGGTAACACGTATTCCTTATTATTTATAATAACGTTCGCTGATTGGTCGTTACAAAATAAAGTTAATTATGGCTACGATCACAGCTTAGGCGAATCGTTTAGAGAGTAGCAAATAATAATTAATCATAAATACGTCGGTAATAATTGTTCAATTTTATCATAACGTTTGTGGATTGGTTGGTGCTAAAGAAAATTAATATTTAAAATAAATAATAGTATAAAAAAACTTTTTATAGACAAGCTTTTATTTAAATGCACAAAAAAGGAAAAAATAATTTTTAATAATTTAGGTTCATAATTATAAAAGCGTGGGTCGTGAACTCTATGATAGTTTATTTGTCACGACCCACGCTTTTATAATTATGAACCTAAATTATTAAAAATTATTTTTTCCTTTTTAGTGCATTTAAATAAAAGCTTGTCTCTAAAAAGTTTTTTTTACTAATATTTATTTTGTTCATTTTAGTCTTTCAAAATTTTACCCCTCTTTGACACCCGTAGGGGTTGAATTTCGAGAAATCCTTTCTTAGTGGATGCTTAAGTCAGAAAAGGAACCAACTGTCCAAATTTCAAGTTTCTAGCTTCAGTGATTTGGCCTGGGCGTTGATTAATCAAAAAAAACCCTACATCCCCGTTTGAATCCCTTCGGGGTTGAATTTATTTCTAAAAACGATTTATTCATGTATTGTCATCGGGAACACATATGTGTACAAAATTTCAAATCGATCGGATACGTGGAAGTCGTTCAAAATTGACTTGCAAGTTTTGACCTAAACAAACGCACAAACTAACTAACTAACATAAGTTGCAAGTTAAATAAAAGCTTGTAAAAAAAATGTCAAATGCAACTGCTTAATTGTAACATCTTCCCATTTTTGAATGAGAACAGTGTACCCGTACCTTTATTCTATAAAAAAGTAGGTACCATGAAAGGTAAAAGAACTTTAAAATCAAGCTGAACATCTGAAATTAAATTAAAAACGGATAAAAAATTGAAACGATGAAATACAGTGACCATTGAATCGAATTGAAACGAATTTTTTATAACTTATATGTGATTTGTGAATTGTGACTGTGCGTGAAACACAGATGTTTTTTCTGTTAAAAATAAATAATTATAGTTATTATATTTTATAGAATTATAAATCTATAGTTAACATTTTTTTAAGGTTCCGTACCTCCGTATGGAACCTTCTTAAGCTCGATTTATATTATCCGGTCAGACACGGTGCGGGAACGTAGCGTTTCCGGCAAGACAAACATTTTTACATGCATTTCAAAAACGAGTATTGATACGTGTCTGAACGGACGGGATCCGCTAAGTATAAATATTCGTATTTGAAATGCATGTAAAAATGTTTAAGTCTTGCCGGAAACGCTACGTTCCCGCGCCGTGTCTGACCGGATAATATAAATCGACCTTTACCCTGCCTACGATGTCTGTCTGTCTGTCCGTCCGTCTGTCACAGGGCTCTGTCTCACAAACGGTAAGAGGTGCCTAGTTGAAATTTTCACAGATTGTGTGTTGTTGTGGCATGTTAATGCTAACAAATAATAATTAGAAGAAAATAATCAATTAATTTTAATAAATTAATGTTTGTTTATACAGTTGATTTATTAGTTTGTTTAGAGCTGTTTGGACTTTGGCGTGTATTTTTCTAAATTTATAAAGTGCATAACATAATTTTAAAATATTTATAAAGATTCACCGGGATCTACGTCCTATCATTAAATGTTAGAGGGTTTTGGATAGCGCCGCCTAGTTTTCTATAAACATGCATAACATTTGCAGCTGCCCATAAAAACTACCCTTCTTTTGTATTTTTATGACACTAGTGTACCCCGTGTAAGAATGATCTTTCAATAGTTATGTTATACTATACATATAATAATGAAAAAAAGGATACAACGTCAATATTGTTCAATTTTTGTGCAGATCTAGTTTAAAAAATTCAACAATGATTCCTTTCGAAGCGAAAGGGTTAACGGATCGAGATGACACAAAATCAGGTCCGAATTTCTGCCTAGACCAACAAGGCATCGGCCTAGGGGTCCAGCCGCCGAGGAGGCCCCGGCCAGGGCGGAAATGGAAATTAAAGAAAAAAAGCCCAACAATTTTGTAAGATAAACCCAATTGGCGACTTTTTTTAGCTCAATTTCCATCCAAATCCATTTTTACATTTTTTCCCCTTTTTTTTGGGATTGGGGGGCGCAACTGTCAAGTGCCTATGGGCCCTGGGTCTTTAAGTCCGGGCCTGCACAAAATGCAGTTCATTCTTCTAGGACTTTTCGCTATGTCTATTATAAAACTATCTAAGTTTTATGAGTCATTATTTACGTCAACACTGTAAAAAATGAATGTAAAAATACTTTGAAAGTTAAGGTAGAATTCGCTTGATTTTCTAAGTGATTTTACATTATTATTTATTTTTACACAGAAAACTTCATAAAAACTTGGACTTTTACTGTAAAGTCAAACAAATTTGTGATTTTTACATAAAGTAAATTAAAATTACATAATTTGTGTAATATTCCAATAAAATGTGTAAAAATTACAAAATAAAATGTATAGTTACATATATAAAATGGATGAATACAAAACAAATTAATGTAAAATTAGTAACCATGCATGCGCAATGTGTTTTTATGGAATCTACGCGATGTGGCGATACCTGTTTGCGACGCCATTGTCTCTTTGTGTGCCTATTACCAGATTAATCGCTGGCTAATCGATAATCTAATCGTCCTTCTCATTTCTTACAGTGAACATGAAATTCATATTTTCCGAAAATAGACGAAACTTTGGGGAAAAAAATGTAGTGTGTCGAACGGGTTTTTTGTTTTGTTAAACGTAACATTTTACATTAAACTACTGAACTGTTTATCCAATAAACTAGTGATTCAGATAAAAAAAAGTTTGATTAAAAATGGACGTCTGGGTATTGAATTAAAAGAAATAAAACTCAATTCAGGTAAAGTGACGTTCAACAAAAACCTTGTAAAGCAAGGCATGAGGAATCAATATCAAGGTCGATGTCTATGGAAAATCTCCATAAAGCTCGATTCACAATAATTAATTATTGGTATATATTTATAGTACTAATAATATAAAGAAAAAAAGTTTGTATGTTTTCGCGGGTAATCTCCGGAATTACTGAATCGATTTCAAAAATTATTGCATTGTTTAAAAGCCTACTTTTTCCCGAGCATCATAGGCTATATATTACTACGCTAAAGCAAACGGAGAATGAGAAGTGAGAGAAAAATGTAAAGCAAGTCGCGGATCCCGCACACGATTTATAAAAAACTTTTTAACAAAAAAAATACCTCCTTCAAAAAACCACTGAAAAGAGGAAAATTATGAAATTTTAAAGGTCTGTGCCAATTTAATAAAATATGAAGTCGGTTAAAAAGTATAATATAGTGATTAATATCTTCTTTTTAACCAACCGACTTTCTTAATTTTTGGTTCAGTGTTGAGATTAACATGGGGCTTGAGAATGGCCGAGCGTGTAGCAGTGCTGTTATTTACATGGAGTTACTATATGGTTCCTCTATTACAAGTCCCCAGTTCCCGGGTTCTAGCCTGAGAGCTGGTAAAAGTGTCAATTGTATTTTCAAATTATTATTAAAAAAAAATAATGAATTGAAAATATGAATTGGTGCTAGGCCCAAATAACTAATAGCTGTTGGTGGTCTTTAAAACACGAAATTAACATGGAACATTGGCACGAATATGTGAATCGTTCTTTAATCTACGTCACGGCATCAATCTACCGGTGTGTAACCCAACATCTAAACGACACAACACAATGATTTCTCTTTCGTCGCCGCTTTGTGGCGCACAGTAAATACAGAATACGGGCCGACATCAATGAACCTTCGAGGACACGAAAGTACCAATGATTTTACGTCAATACGTGATCTATTGTCTGACGTAACCAGTGCTACATGCATTACTTATATAAGTTACAGGCGACCGATATAACTTGCACCCACATAAGTCATAACGAAACTTTTTAACCGACGTCAAAAAAGTTAAAAAGGAGGAAGGTTCTCAATTCGACATGTATATTTTTGAAGCTATGCTTCTATAGGCGTGTTAGACGATTTCTGGCAGGGGAAAAACTTATGGGTTTGCGTCACACAACATGCTCGTGTTAAAAGTATATCTATAGCTATGAGTGTGACGTATATATTATATATTGGCGCACGCGCTGTGGCCTATATTTTATGTTTGTTCAGTCATAACTTCTCGAAGGATTTACCGATTTGAATAATTTCGACGTCGTTGGCTTTAGAATGTTTACGGAATGGTATAAATGCAACATAACCATTGTAAAATCGCGACTGTCAGATTCGTCACTTTAGCCACGCGTTACATACAATATTTTTTGCAACAACTGCTTCAAAAGTTCAATTTTAAGCAAATAAAACAAAATTTGGATAAATATTTTATTAGTGACATTATAGCAAAGTAATCTATAAAGTACTATTTTACGCACGTGTGTTTTAAAGTAAAACAAAACAGTATTACTTTATAGAACGGAGAGCGTTAAAATTTACTTTAAACACTACCGTTCGAACGCATCAGAAGCTTCCATTAAAAGAATCACTTTTCAAACCGTAACGTACAGCCGTCTAAAATTGTACTTTTGATGAAAGTGTTGCAAAAATACCTTTTTATTATAACTCCTGCTTCTAAAGTTCAATATTCGAGCACTGTGAGGCGGGCATGAAGAGACGTATTTCAGTAAGCGTGCGTAAAAGTACAGTCACCGTGCGTGAAAGTCCAAAGCGTGCGTAAAAGTACCGTCACCATGCGTAAAAGTCCAAAGCGTGCGTAAAAGTACAATCTCTACATTTTATAAATTCGAAATTTCCGCACTTTGTACAATACGCACTATTCACTGGCTATCGATCGATGTGTTACTATATATAGTAACGCACCTACAAAGTCCACATCATGAGAGAGTAATGTTTTTAATGATTTATACAGAAGTTAATAACTTAAATAAAAATAAACTAAATCGTAATTTAGTCTGTAATTGTAAAGTTTTAAGGACTCGAAGAGCGAATTCGTTTTCATATTTTTTTTCTCTCTTTTAAACTTTAGAAGCAGTCGTTATAAAAAAATATGTTCGATACGTCCGCTTAAAGTGAGATATCTAGTAGGCTCAAATTGAGGCACTCGCTAAAGGGACTGACGCATACACAACGAGATCTCGTTATGTATGCGTCAGTCCCTTAGCTCATGTCTCAATTTAAGCCTACTAGAATACCTCACTTTACGCACACGTATCGAAAATAACTATTATGACTTGAAGTAAAACGATTATTTAAAATTGTCTTTTAACAAAATGTCTCATACGTTTTAATATAGAACTGATAAACATCTTTTTCAATTCGAATTTCAATTGGTGTTTCAAACGAGACATAAAGAGGATATTAAAATAGAATTGCTAAAACGAAACCTTTAGCGCTGGATTTGAATAAATACTTGCAAACCTCCAGCTGGTCGACTAGTCTATTCATTCAAGTTGACAATAAAAGCAGTTAAAAAAAAAACGTCGCGTGTATGCAAATTCGAACGTAAAAAAAGAATAATATAATCAGAAGAAAAGAAGAAGAAAAAACTGCAGACTAACATATTAAGCTGCTTATAAAAGAAACCTCACACAAACGTAATTTGTACTGTATGTATAGATATTTTTTGTGAGTAACAAGACGGATATTTTTGTTCATTAAAGAAAATTAGTGTCAACATCTCATAATATAAGAAATTCAATTTCAAAGAAATATTTTTGGAATGACAAGTAGATGCAAATAAATTAAAACAAAATAATGACACGTCTACATAAATAGATTTTTTATTTACAGACCGACAAAATTTGCTTAAACCGTTTTCTTTTTTTGTTTTTTTTTTAAAGCGTCGCTTTGACATGGATTGAGAAATATAGAAGTTTTTTCGTAAGCGCTAAAAAATGAAAAATTTCTGTGAGGCAAGTGTCAAGTCGCTTGAAGGTTCTCGAACAAAAAAAAGTCTTGTGTTACACGTTCTCAATTTGCGCTAGTTCACCTCTATTTTTAAGCGAAAATTATTGATAAGCCTTTTTCAAAGATTTATCACAATGCCCAAAATCCAAATGTCTACGTGTGTTCATATAATTATAATACATATAGGTACACTCCTGATGAAAATTGACGCACCACTCAGTTTTCTGTTATATTTTTAATATTGAAGGAATTATTGAATTTGAAGCACATTTTATTTTTTAATGAAACTCTAGGGTTAACTCTGAAATCACCAGATGCTCGTAATTATATGACAATGATCATGGAGCTACATTTACTATCTAGGTAATATCTCTTGCAAGGGAATCATTTGGTGTTCTGGGCAGGAATTTGCTTCGACGACCGCACATGAAGGGAATGGGGAAAGAACAGGGTATGTCACATTTTTTTGATTTTTGAGCTGTTAGTGCCATCTGATAGACCGTAACGGTATTCAGCACTGGATAAATTGTGGGGTAAAAGAAATAGGTAGGTCACCGTGTATTTTAAAACTTAAAATTATTGGATGGTAAAAGAACAAGGAATGTAAATAACTTTAAATTCAATTTACTCAGCAATTTGTCAGAAGAACATAACTTGTTTTTTCCACATTCCCTTCACATGATCTAGGTTATTACCTAGATCATGTGAAGGGAATGTGGAAAAAACAAGTGATGTTCTTCTGCAAGGAAATCATTTGGTGTTCTGGGCAGGAATTTGCTTCGACGACCTCACCGAGTTGCAGAGATATTACAGGAAGGCAAACTTTTCTCCAGGCCTTCGCCATACTCGTTCACGACCATCTGAGAGGGCAGTGTAGCCTAGTGGATAGCGTACTTGGTACTAGTCTCTAGACTAGACTATCGTGGGTTCGAATCCCACCTGCGCTCATGGATGTTTTGTGATGTTATTTAGTTTTAAGTTAGTTGTTATTTAACGTAATTTAAGAAGCTAATGACTTAAGTTGTTGACGCGTCTATAATCTACAATAAATAAAATAAATAAACGACCATCTGATGATTTCAAAAAAATTGTGTTTTAAAGACCACCAACAGCTAAGGTTATTTGGGCCTAGCACCAATTCATATTTTCAATTCATTATTTTTTTTTAATAATAAATTGAAAATCCAATTGACACTTTTACCAGCTCTCGGGCTAGAACCCGGGAACTGGGGACTTGTAAGAGAGGAACCATAGCAACGCCATGTAAACAACAGCATTGCTACACGTTCAGCCATTCTCAAGCCCCTGAATTGTAGATTAACAGAGATCATTAGCGTTCTCAAGCCCCTGATGATTTCAAGCTTACCTTATAGTTTTATCAGAAAACAATGCTTCCAGTACATTTATTATTTAAAACCGAATGGTGCATTAATTTGACCAAGGGTGTAAGTGAATTTCGAACAAAAATAATACGTTCCTTGGTTATATTTATGGAGGGCGAGGGTATTGAATTCAATTCAATTCGGACCCTTAATCTTACGCAGGGTGACGTAAGGAAGCATGTGTGTACTTACTTGAACGGAAAATAATAATAACAATAAAGGCACCGTTGTGTGTCATACAAAGTACAGCTGCTTACGAAATATTATAAAAAAAATGTTATGTATATATCGGAAGAGAAGAAGGAATTCATATTAGTAATGAACAGATAACCAAAGACTTGCTCCTTATAAAAGAACTGTATTGTTAAAAAGACGATAGGGTGAGTTCTTGTCTGATCATAGGCGGAGTTTTTGATGTTTCTTACTTTTAAAAGGGGTCTCTTTACAGTACTAGTATAATTTATTGATATTTCACGAGTCCACTTACATAATAATGTCAGGCAATTATGTTATAGATCAAGAGCTAGTGACAATTTTTTGGTGTTATTTATTCAAGGCCTTATTTTTGTGAAGATGTTGACGGAGGCATATTAAAGTGTTCTGAGTAAGGGATTTTGCTAGATAGCGGTATCGGAGGGATGCAGACCGCCCCCAACATGTAACAAAAAAAATTGGTCACAATTATTATTGCTTCAAGGCTGAATTTGTTTGTATAGCTTGTCGGTGACCCAATAATGCCGTTATAATATTTGCAGATCGATTTGTCAGTATTAAAGGGGTGGCAGATCATCCTAAACGTGTCATGTACCCGACAAAATTTATATTATTATTTCAAGATTCAAATTTTAATATGTTGTTACGGCGACTGCTTTAAGCATACGTACATTTCAATTTGCAGAACAAAATGTCGGTATTAACCCCTTTGCAGAACGATATAAACACCTAGGCGAGCAAGTTTCCCTCTAAGAGAGGGGGGTTAATACCGCTATCTAGCAAAATCCCTTACTCTTTAATATGCCTCCCTCAACATCTTCACAAAAATAAGGCCTTGAATAAATAACACCAAAAAATTGTCACTAGCTCGCGGTCTATATGGAACCATTGGTCCGCGACTTCAACTAGCACTTTTTTCACAAAAATCCTTGACATCTACCAAAATTCCCTGACCAGTAAAACTCGCTGACTTTTCCAGTGGCCACCCAGTAATTATTATAAAGCTCGTCAGAGCCCCCTAAAACATCCACCAAGTCGCCACCAATGCGTTTAAAGGTGACACAATCTACAAGGAAGACGTAAATCGCATATGGGTTTGTGTCCATCTAAAAAAAAAGAACAGCTGCCGTTTTGTATATACAGGATATCATTGCTAACCAGCTGATGTCAGTTTATTGAACGCCAATAGATAATTTACACAATAACTAAATAAATTTACCGAATGGGTTTTTCTTAATCTACTTTACATACTGTTGTTTGTTTAACATGTACAGTGTGTCTCGATTGATCATCGATCATCGAAAAAAACAAAATATATTGGCAATCAGTTAAATATATTATATAAATACTATAACTGCCCAGTCCGGAATCGTCAGGGTGCAAATCTAAGGTGACCAGAATTTTAAAATTGCTCAGGAAGACACCAACTGGACACAAAAAAAAACTACTTTTGCCGAAAGTGAAACATTACTCTTATAATCTAAGAGTTAAACACACAGGAGTGGCGCCATCTAACAGTCCATAGCCGTATTCGTATTACTTTTTGCTGTATAATAATATAATCATTAAAGAATGTTGTGACTACTCTACCGGTTGTGAGATTGTCTACCCATAGTACAGAACCACAAAAACATTTGTTGAAATCGTTAAAAAGTAGGACAAATGAGGTCGTTATGACATTATCATTCGAAAGGAGGACATAGGAGGACCCTATCACTGAAAAGGAGGACATAGGAGGACGCACTGAAAAGGAGAACACTATCACTGGAAAGGAGGACATAGGATGACACTATCACTGAGGAGGACTGTCCTCCTCAAAGGAGGACGTCTGGTCACCTTAGCAAATCACTATTTTGACTTACTGTTCAATTCTGCTGCTTCGACTGTCAATAGATTTTGCAGTCAATTATTTGATAATTTAAAAAAAAGTAGAAGTATTTTTTGTTCGAAATGATTCTAATAAAATGACGTAATACTTTTTTAGGTATATATCCAATTGTATATGCCCACATATAGGTATAGAGCATAATATACACATATTATACAAGAGAATATCACTTTGGGGGTGTCCACCAAATAAGGTATCTGGCCATTATCATTAAATATCAAGACTGGGTCGAAACGACATCACAAAATACCCATGAGCAGGGGTGGGATTCGAACCCACAGCAGTTTGATCCATTACACCACACTGCACCTCCATGACGTAATATCTTTACTATAATAATATAATACCTGATAATTACGTATTATTCTTGTAAGCCTAATGGAAGAAAAATAGATTGACCGATTCCCCAATATTATTTTTCAAAGAGGACATAATACTGTATAATATATGCATCAGACTGACGTAACCAGGAACAAATAATGCTATTGAAAAAATCGACAATGTTCACAACAAAGTAAATAGATTTAAGTAATAAAAAAGAAAAAACATTTTTTTAAATAATATTTGTCATCATATTATGCATAAAAAACGTTATTCAGAAAAGAAATCAACCCAAATAAGCTTAGATGAATAAACGGGCGCTAACAGAGGGGAGTCAACATAAAAACATTACGAATTTAAAATAACCATAAAAAATCAATAAACTTTTCTATTAAACATATCTTATTTATATCATTTTTGGAAGGGTTACGTCACTCCTGCAGCTTGCGCGAACCTATAATGTAGGTACTCGAAATAAAAAAAACTGCCATCGCACAGGCGCAATAAATACGCGTTTGCGCCTCAGTATCATAGAGGTCTCAAAAAGCCGAAAAGAAAATTGGCTTTTTATAAAATTCTCAAAAATATGTTTAATGCACCTTCGACATTGGTCATATCTCTTAAATATAATTATTTAAAATTGTGTACATACCGTTGTAGTTCTGCATGCAGCATCGTTCGGAACCCAGTGCCATCAGAAATTCAGCGCCATCAGGAACCCAGAGTCTTCAGGAAAAGAATTCGGCTAGTACCACGTTTTTTATCACCAATGTTCAAATTATTCCGCACTTCAAGCAACATCAGGAATCCAGCAACCACGTTATTTTATTCCAACAGTGTTCAATGTTCAATAATATTAAATCACAAAACACTAACAATTTTGACACACACAATAGGTCTGTCGAAAATATTAACTTTGTGTCGAAACATTCACTTCGAAATAAAAACTAGTAAATGGCTGTAGCGTTGTAAAAACTAAATAAATCTATTTCTCACAAAAATATTAAACACAGGGCATTACTTGTTTCACATTTATTACGTACTTCGCGTATATTACGTAATTTAAATGTGTTCAAAAGATTTTTTCTAAGAATCGAAACAGTTGATAGCGCTATCCTTGCTCTTTTGTTTTTATTAATGGGAAGGTGCGGTAAATTATGCAGCAGACAGTAACATTTTTAATTATACGAAAATTGCAGATTTTCTCCGACATTTGTGAGGCATTAAAAAATAATTATTGTCAAGTTTGGAGTATTAAATAAAAAAAATAGACTGAATTGTCGTCAAAATTTGCTATGGGTCAGAGTGTCAGACATTAATAAACATTTTAAAATATAAGAAATTAACTTATCAGTTAGTCAATTTTGAAAAACTGCAATTGCTTGTGCTTGAATGTCCCTACAATTTTTATTAATTAAAAAAAATGTATAGCAATTATTATTTACGCCATTTTTTTGTTATATTATGGGAGTGTATTTGCTATTGGAAACCGGATAATTATTTTATTCTAACTAATCATCTATTTGAAATATTTCACTGTATCTTTCTAAAGGGTATTTTTGAAAATCTTCACTATTTCTATTTTGTGGATTTTTCCAAAAGCGAAATTTTTATCAAACTGGGACTTCGGGCCTTCTTCTTTTGTTCTTTTTAAGTATTTATTTGTTTTTTTTTTTCATAAGAAATTTACTGACTATATTTTATTAATTGAATGGCAATAACGATTTTTCTATGATAAATAATTATATTTTATTTTATTTATTGTAGATTATAGACGCGTCGACAACTTAGGTCATTGCGTCTTAAATACATTAAATAACAATTATTCTCTTAAAACTAAATGACATCACAAAACATTCATGAGCGGAGGTGGGATTCGAACCCACGACAGTGTGATCCAAAGGTCGCTACGCTAACCGTTACACTACACTATCCTCTAATAATAAAAATTATATACCTATGTGTAAGCATGTTTTTTGTCTATCCCTGGGGCAATCTTACTTTTGGAAAAATCCTTCAGCTATGAATTCCGTTCTATTAATAATTTACTATAGTTTTAATAATAAATATTTTTTTCTTACCTTGTTTGACTGATAGTATCTGTTTCTGGTTTTCTGGCGTCTATAAAATTTTGACAATTCATTTCCCAACATAGTTCTAAAAATAATTAAAAAAATAGATTATTTTTTGCCGTTACACAAAAAAAAAAAACTAACTGCCGAAACCCGGGATCGAACCAGGGACCTTTAGATCTTCAGTCTAACGCTCTCCCAACTGAGCTATTTCGGCACTGATAGACCGCCTCTTAATTAACGTTATCTACCACAGTTCCAAACAAAAATGTTTAATTTTTTTCTAAATAATCATTTTTAAGAAATGTATACATAAAAAATAATAAAACAGATATAATTTATTATAGAACATATTTATAATACATTACTATAAAAATGTAAACGATTTGAAAATTTTAATATTACTCCTGACATCTATGCACACGAGAGCGAACTAAACACAATTTGTAAAACAGGAATCAGCAGCGCGGTAAATTAAAAAAAAAGCTTTTCTCACCTGATTTTTCACCAGAATCTGCAGAAGAACACGACTTTTCAGAAATTGTATCAAGAATCGGTGGTGGTCGAGCTGCTTCTGCCTCTCTAAGTTCAGTCAATAATTTTTCGTACCTTCCCTCAGTCCATTCAAATTTTTGTTGTAGACTTGCCTTTCTCTTGTAATCCGATATTTCTTTTAAAAGTTCATTTACTGTGTCGCACTTATCTAATATTCTACTTTTCGATATTGAACCTGATTCTACGTTATTATGTTTATCATGACTTTCATAATAGTTCGTAAAATCAAAATTAACTGATTGTACATCTTCGCGATTTATTGACACAGAAGACGAATTTTTTGATTTTCTTAATTTTTCAGTTTTTTTTCCCTTACTAGGTTTTGTGTTTGTCTTTGCCACTTTAAAACTTTTATTTTTCTGTGTTCCGATAGATTTATTAGTTAGTTTATTTTTTGTTAAATGTTTGTTGTCCGTTGCTTTCGATGTAGTTTCAGCATTTTGAGTAATTATGGGCAGTGATGTACCACCCAAGGGCGCTTTTAAATTACTTTCTCTGGGATGATATAAAACTTCCACTTGTGGTTTAGATTTACTTTTTACAGAAACAGTACCTGTCCGTTTTTTACGCTCCTTTTTTAGATTAGTTTCACTCATGCTTAGATATAAATGTTGAAACTTTAATCAACGAACATTTCAAACAAATAAACTGTCTATTCATGATATTAAATATTAAAAAATGTCGGTTTGTCACATCGCAAATAATCATTCATTAAACACTTGCAATAAACATTATATTCAACTACGAATTTTGAAACAACTACTAACAACACCAGATGTCAAAACACAGGGTAGCCAACCATTGGATAACAAAATGTACTTTGCAGTCTTCACTTGACACTTAGGAGGATATTATTAACAATATTTAAATATTCCAGATACCAATCAAAATGTAATAGTAAAATAATCATCCAAATGTTATGTAAAAATGTGTTCTCAAATCACTAATTTCTTGATTTATTCGCATTAATATTTATTATTAAATAACCAAAAAAAGCTATACTCCCTCTTACAAAAATCAATCAAATTCTCAATTTCCATTCAGACTATCACGTGTACCGCAGTTACCTGTCAGTTCGTTTAGAATATAACCTAACCTAACTTTTCATTATAATTTTGTTTAAAATTTACTTCATTAAATTTAATAATTTAAAATGGGTGCTCCTACTCAAGTCGGTATAGAAAATTTAGATATTTCTCACATGAAAACGGTACGTAAAATAAATAATAATCGGCCATTAGGGAAAAGGCATACACCCCTCAGCTAGGGACGTAGGATTAACAAATTTCTGTTTTCAAAATATTGTTTTGTTTCAGTTTCGTGATTTTCTCTCTTCGTATAACAGATTATCAGAATTATGTTTTATGGATTGTATAAATGAATTCAAATCAAGGAAGATTTCAGCTTCGGAGGTAAAAATACAATTATTTTCATTAGTTTTTTCTGCATAAACCTCAATGAAAGTAATATTGATTTTTAAATATTTTTTGCAGGACATATGTGCCGTAAATTGTGCTGAAAAATTTTTAAAAGTTAATCAGCGTCTATCTCAAAAATTCTCAGAAATGCAAATGATGAATGCCGAGCACGGTTTACAAAATATGCAAAAATAGAATTTAAAAATGTTTTTTTTTGTAGATAATATTAATTTTTTTGTAAATATAAACGCGTAGTTTATAAATAAATTTTTTTAATTTAAACTTTTGTAACAATTTTGAGTTTATACATTACCTAGATTTTCCATTAGGATTCAGGGGTATGAGAAACAGGTGAACAATAGAAATCTATAAATCTTGTTTTTTCTTATTTTCACAATACATTTCTACGTGTTTGACAGTGAAAAACAAAATTTTGACCCCTCAAAAATAGACAAAAAATATTTTTTGATTCTGACTCTTGGGCTAGCTTTATAATTATGCTAATCGACTGTAACATACAGACAACGAAGTCTCATCATAAGGGTTCTGTTTTTTACCATTTTGGTAGAGAACCCTAAAAATGTATAAGTATAGAACTGTAGAACAAAAAGCTTTGAGTGTTCCCCAGAATGTATATTCGGATTTGGAACTAAGTGGATACCTACCTACTTAGTTTAGTTGATCTATTTTTTACACATTTGAAGTCTAAAATTAAGAACTTATCCGTATATTAAACCATTTCTTACAATTAAACAATTTTAAATAATTAAACGCGTTAATATTTTACATGTGTACTCCTTATCCTTAATTGTTCAAGTTATACTAAGGCCTAGTTATACTACTCTTTTATCCATTCACAACGTTACGATACGAATTCAGTCTAATATACCTAACTATCTATCAATTGTTTTGATTAGGTATATAATTTATATCACATTCTGGTACGGTAGCAGATAGCAGTGTTTAATCTTAGGGGTGCAATAAATTGCAAACTTTTGATGTTTTTCACGAACTTATTTCTAGATTCTAAGATTACTTATCACAAAAATTTAAAGTTTAATACATTTTCAAGTTAATATTAACCATATTATATACAGGGTGGTGACCGTGATTGCTGCACATAGGGATTAAACCCGTAAAATCAAACTTTCGCGATTTCCTGCTTCCCTAATTATTTTAGGAAAAATATCTTCAAATAATAGTTTTAGAACCAATTCTGCATCTAAATCATTAAACAAAATTAATTTTGCATGCTTTGTAATGGCAGAAATTTGATATGAAAATGACAAAAATTACCTCAAAAACAGATAGCGATAACCATGGAACTTGAGCAAAATGATTAGAAATTATTCTGACAGCTAAAACGTCATCAATTTGTTCAAGTTCCATGGCTATCGCTATCTGTTTTTGAAGTAATTTTGATATTTTCATATCAAATTTCTGCCGTTACAAAGCATGCAAAATTAATTTTGTTTAATGATTTAGATGCAGAATTTTATGTTCTAAAACTATTATTTGAAGATATTTTTTCTAAAATAATTAGGGAAGCAGGAAATCGCGAATGTTTGATTTTACGGGTTAAATCCCTATGTGCAGCAGTCACGGTCACCACCCTGTATATCATAAAAATTGGTTACTTACCTCTAAAATTTCGCACTCATATATCGGACTTGTTTGCTTTGAGTGCCCAAATAAGAAGATACAAATTTAATAAATTCTTTAATAATTAATCGATGAGAAATAGTTTTTGCAGAGAATTTTAAACGACATAAATCTAAATTTATTACAACAAAAACTATGACACAATATTTACATAATATTTAACATAATTGTGAAAATCATAAAATTAGTTTTATATAAAATCTAAAATATGGCACAAATAAAAAAAAATAAACACACATTCTGTAAATGAGCTTGTTTAGAGTTTATAATATAATTCTATATGAATTTGTGATAAAGTTTCTATGAGCTCTCTAAGTCCTATAAAATAATAAGGCCATGTTTCCATCGGTGTAAAATTTGCTTACAATTTACCTGAGTACATACATATTCCATGTTTTTTTGTCTTTTATTGGAAGTTGGAACCACAAAGATAGATTTCATCTCCGAATTGTGCCTTCAAAAGAATGCATTCAAAAATCAACTCAACAGTTTGAATAAAAAACTTTAAAAAAACCTTCAAAAAAGCCACTAAAAAGAGGCGCCAATTCAATAGCAAAAACTTTAATTTCATACTTTTATATTTATACTTTAATTTTATTAAATTGACACCGACCTTAACATTTTTTTATTTTTTACATTTTAGTGGCTTACAATACGTTGAATTGTGGATTATAGACGCTCGACAACAGAGGTCATTAGCGTTTACAATACGTAGGTTTGCACGTTATTAGCCGACTTTTGTCTTGATATTTGATTACTAAACTAAAAAAAAAGAAAACCACTGAACCGATTTTAGTAAAATTTATGTGGAATCACCCTGAAGGTATGCCCTATTAAATAAAACAAGAATAAACAAAATCGGTTCACAAATGCTGGAGATATGAGGTGAGATGCATACATAAAAAATACATAATATAAAAAAATTAGTTGAACTACTGAACCGATTTAAGTAAAATTTATATGGGACCACCCCGAAGGTATGCCCTATTAAATAAAACAATAATCACCAAAATCGCTTCACAAACTCAGGAGAAATCGGTGTACATACATAATAAAAAATAAAAAAATCAGTCGAGCTACTGAACCGATTTAAGTAAAAATTTAAGTAAAATTTATATGAAACCACCTCGAAGGTATGCCCTATTAAATAAAATAAAAATCATCAAAATCGGTTCACAAACCCAGGAGAAATCGGTGTACATACATAATAAAGAATAAAAAAATCAGTCGAGCTACTGAACCGATTTAAGTAAAATTTATATGTAACCACCTCGAAGGTATGTCTTATTAAATAAAATAAAAATCATCAAAATCGGTTCACAAATGCAGGAGAAAACGGCGTACATACATAAAAAATGTACATACATAAAAAACGCATCAAATTGAGAACCGCCTCCTTTTTTGAAAATGGATAATGATTTACTATATATAACAGGGGTCTCTAAACTAAACAGCGTGTTTAAAATTTCTATTTTGAAGACACAATTCTGATGTTTATATATTATGGATTTGGTTATCCATAATTTATTGGATAAGTTGTATTTACAAATATATTTTACGCGATAAATCTGATTCATCCGCAACAACTCTTTTTTTCGACGCTTTCAACACTTTCACTTAACATTATTGAGTCTATCATTGAATCAACTGATTCCAGTTCCCCAGTTTTCAAAGCTAAACTGATTAGGAAATTGAATGCATCATCTGGAATAGAAAAAAAAATTTAATCTTCATAATCTTTTACTAACTTATAAACCTCACAGTTGGAAAGTAAATTATAGACGCGTCGACAACTTAGGTCATTAGCGTCCTCACAGTTGGTTTGTGTAATGTCCAGGACGCAACAAATTTTAATTTGGATAAAACGGCCCCTGGAATATCTGCGGACCGTAATAGTCTTTCCCACCAACTAGGGTTGCCAGATGCCCCGTATTTTACGGGTTACCCCGTTTTTCAGGCTAAGATAATACAAAAACCCATAATTTCGAAAATAAAATACGGGGTAAATAAAGCTCCAAATTACAAGTCAAATGTAATTTTAAGTTATCTTGCAAAGATTTTTATATATTTGCTTCTCAAAATGAAGAGCTTTTAAAAGCTGTTTCTTCTAACCATAAATATAAATTTAAAAAATAGATTATCTTCATTAAACATTGCTGTTTAATTGTCTCCCGTAAAAATATCTAAAACCCGTATTTTTTATACTGGTAACCTTTTAATCAACTAGCGGCAGGTGGCAACCCTACCACCAACAGATATAGTTATGCTTTGTCAGGACGCACAAAATATCATTGATTGGTTGTTCGGCTGTGTTGAGTTTCAAGCTGATCACGTGATGTATCACTTCATGGAATAGAGTAAAACTATATCAAGTTTCTAAGTTCAACCGTTTGGGAGTTAAGATGCCTGTGACAGACAGACAGACTACGGAAGAACAACGGAATCTAACTAAGGGTTATGTTTTTTACCCTTAAACTAAAAGAGATTCTGTGTGATTTTTTATGGTTACCGTTTTTCAAATGTAAATTACCTATGATTTATTCATTCATCGTGGAAAATCTGGTACAAAAATTATAACACAAATAAACGCTTGGTTAGCACTTAGCATCACTGTTAGAAACACCCATCAAATGACGTAATGTTACAATGCAACACTAGAAAAATTCATTTTAAACCTATGTCACCGTCGGGACTCAACCCCGAATCTTCCACTATCGCGGTGACTGAGTTATCATTTACTCTACGGAGACACGATTATTATTTCCATTATAAAGCAAATTGTAACTGATATTTCACATCATGCGAGAGCTGATTTTTAAATTAAGGTAATGTTTGATATGAACCTTCTCCATTAACACTTTGCGTACCGACGTCAAGTTAACTAGACATAGATAATTATTGATTAATATTTAGTGTCCAGTTTACTTGACTTGCAAAATTTGCCTTAAGTACCAAGTAAAAAAAATGCCGTTAATCACGCAATAAAAAAAATGCTTTATAAACACCTTTAAACAGCAGGAGTGGTCCCAAATTTCAATAGTGTATCTCACCAATTACCACCATTGACAAAAAAATGTTTATTTCGTTTTTTTGCACATGTAGTTAACACAATGGGGTACATGTTAAAATAACACGACTTGTTAACTAGTCAACGTATTTTTTGTTCATTCACTTCTCCAACAGATGTCACTAAAATACTGTAAAAATCAATGTTTGGTTTGAATACAGAGACTAGTTAACTAGACGTCGGTATTAACTGTAATTTTCTTATGTCTAGTTTACAAGTCAGATGTAATAAGAAAAACGTATGTAAGCACAAACTGGGATTAGGAAGAAATTATGTTTTTTGTACTTACCAATATTTTTATCATCTTTCGCAGACGTTAGATACCAAGCATCAATATTAAGCACTTTACACATTCGATTGATTTCTTCCGTAGGCACTGTAGAATCGATGTCTGATTTATTCGCTAATAATATCACAGGGATTGACTCATCATTAGGTAGTGTCACTTTGGATCGTAAATCTGATAACCACTGAAAAGAATTTGATTTATTTTTTATTAATCGCACGAACACAATTTGTATAATAGTATACTTCCATTCTCACATAGCGACGCGACAGTGCGCTGCATGCAACACTCTCCAAAGCGTTGAATTTTGTCGCGTCGCGTCGCTCTTGTGAAAATTGTTGTATTTGAATGCACGTAAATTTTCGCTTGGAGATGATTTGTTGAAATAAACTGTTTATGCATAAAATAATGTTAGTAAGTACATACTCTTTCAACTGATTGAAATGTTGCTATTCTTGTAACATCAAACACTATAACAGCTGCCACTCTGAAATAAATAAATAAGTAAAAAATAAAATACCGCCTTAAATATTTCTAGTATTTTATCGATTTTGGTGACTTTACTAATTCTGAATTTTATGCTACGTTGTACAAAGTATTATAAACTTTCTAAATAAAAATGAAAAGCCAGTGACATTGCGGTACCGACTGCAAATCCTTTAATTAAAAAAAAAAAGTTGATTGAGCTTTACTTACGCATATTTGTAATAAACTCGAGTCATATAACCGAATCTTTCATGACCTGCAATGTCCCATAGTTGCAAATTCACTTGTGTGTCTCTACCCCATTTAATATTCTTTATGGCAAAATCGGCACCAATCGTTATTTTGTAATTAGATGAGAATCGACCTGAAACAAATAAAAATCTATACGTTAATCTCTCTGAATCTGAAATACAATAATATTAAATTCGCGCCATCAGTTCTCTATAATGATATTAGATGTCAGCACTTTCATCTACTAAATAAGAGGAACCGGTAAATACCCTCTTGACAATGCCTATATTACATGGTATTTTTAACAGATCTTCACGTTTTGAGACCCTAGCAATCTTTTAAGATCATTTTCTGACTGATGTCTGTATGTATGTGTGTGTGTGTGTGTGTCAATTTTTCGCATTCGATATCGTAAAAACGGAACAACATACGGCCATGCCTTTAACTTAGATCTGATTAGATTTTGAGTCAAATCGGTTCAGGGGATCCTGAGATATTAAAAAAAACGTTCTCAATGTCACGTATTAACATAAGTAAAAAAATATAAATGAATTCTAGATGTTATAATATGAAAAAAATGTAAATATTTTTTTTCTCTAAAATTTATAGTTTTCGAGAAAAAAAATATTTTAGTAAAAAAAGAAAATTGTACGTAAATCAAGGTAACCATGATTTTTGCTATATTACTAGCCATCAGTAGATCACCAAACAAAAAAGAGGGTCATGCTTTTTTTCAAAGAATAAAAAAAGAGTGTTTATTTTTTGCAAATATTTACTAGGTGGGAAGTATAGGACTGGTCATCAGTCGAATTTTTTATCATACAATCACACTTAGCAAGGTGTACACTTTTGGATATGCCAACGAATGCAGGGGGAAAGTTTCTCGCGGGGGGAGGTAGTGAAATGGCATTTTTTGCGGGGTGAAAAGGGGGGTGCAGAGGGGGAGTTGACTAACCGGAGGTGACGTCTGTATTTACCGGCTTCTGAATTATACGAACGGATTCAGGCAACGTTCTGTTCGGATTATCCAAATATTACTGTATATATAAAATAAATGTTGCAAAAATTTAAATGATCAAAAATCAAAATGTATTTGACGTGGCACCGAACATAACACAACTGCTAACAAGGTCAAAGGACTCAGTCCATTTCATATGCAAGGATTATTGATTAATTGAAGAAAATAATAAAGAATGTTTGGAATGTTTCATGTAAATTGTTTCCACAAACTTTACTCAACTATCGATTAACATTGGAATGTGGGTAAACAAAAAATGTTGTATTTTCCGACGAAACCATTATTTTTCATGGCCAATTTTTTTACACAAACATTTATCGATTTTATAACTTTTAAGTTTTAATCGTGAAAAAATGTTTATAAAATCTACTCCAAAAAGATCGTCCTGCATTTTTAATGGATCATCAGAGAGCTTGTACCCAACTCAAAATTCTTATTTTGTGAGAAAACTTATTTGAAATCGTCAAAAATAATAGCGCACTTAAAACAAAAATATGAATTTTTATTGATTAGCTCACCTTGAGTATATCTTCGTACAATTGCAGTTTTACCTGGAAAATAAAGAAAATAAATTTTTGCAATCCATTTTAAAAATAAGGTAGGTTTGTATAATAATAACAAGGGCATTTTTTATCCACTCTGCTGTCTACGTTTGGCAGACGGAAATATTTTTTAAATTTTATTTATTGTAAATTATAGACGCGTCGACAACTTAGGTCATTAGCGTCTTGTTTACATCAAATAACAACTCACTTAAAACTAAATGGCATCACAAAACATCCATGAGCGGAGGCGGGAAATATTTTTTAAAATTGTAACAAGACTTTTATCTGTAATTTCGTTTTCTTGCGGGTTTTCGAATATTTTGTATGGCATCTAGAGGCATAGAATATAGATTAACAAAATGTAGGTAGGTATATCTAGAATTTCTGTCTGTTTGTACTAGTGATGTGTCGGATATCCGTATCCGTATCCGCGGATATCCGAGGGAAAAGAAAGATCCGTATCCGTTAGTTTTTTGGCGGATCTTTTACCTTATGAATTTTCAATTCATAGATAAAATTTTATATATATAGGTGATTAGGTAATAATGAAAAACAGTTAAATTCCATTCAGATTATTTTTTATTTTTTAATATCGTGGTCAATAACTTTTTCCCATAACAGATAGTCTCTTTCCAAAGGTCGATGTGCAATATTTAGTATTTACCGCCGCGTACTCTAAGAAAGTTAAGATCCGTATCCATATCCGTATTCGCGGATCTTGAGACCAAATATCCGTATTCAGATCCGTATCCGCGGATATACATTTTTAATGATCCGGCACATCACTAGTTTGTACTACATCACTCGAGGAGTCGAGACTGCCTGGACCCGGGCATTAACGCGTTTGAAGCCGCGGGAAAGTTATCTCTGGTATACTTATAGCAGCTACTGATCGAATAAAGTACTTTAGTCAGTGGTTACTTTAAAGACCGTCTGTTAGATGTCATCGCTACGATCAGGTAAGAAAGTTTCCTGTCAAACGCGAATGACGTCGCGGGTAAAGGCTAGTAATATAATATAAAAACTAATTCAATATTGTACAATCATTAATGTTTTACATAATTTAGTTTCAAATTTGATGTTTCAACATGACATTAATTATTTAATCTGAGTAGGGATGTGAAAAAATAATCGATTTTTATATTAATCGATTATTTTTTTCTTATAATTGATTTTTAACAATCGATTTTTTTAATAATAATTATCGATTTTTTATAAATCGATTATATAAATTACACTTTTTTTTATTTATTTTTATTTTTTTTTTATTAATATTAAGAAAGAATATAGGCTTTGGGAAACCCATATGCAGCCAACATTTATAAATTACACGTTTTAATCGATTTTTGTAAACAACGCCATCTGTGCGACGGATGAAAAAACGTAAAATAAGTTCACTAAACGTAAACTAATCAGTCGGAAAATGGCGCCATCTGTATGTATTATGTAAAATAGTTTCATATCGATACAATTGTTTTCATTCATTATAAAAGTACGCAATTTTTCGAATAATATAGAAAAAATCGATTTTTCACAAAAATCGATTATTTCTTCAAAAATCGATTTTTTACAAATCGATTTATATTGAAAAGAGAAAAATCGATTATTAAATAATCGATTTTTTTTACTCAATGTCACATCCCTAAATCTGAGTACCTATCTGACACTTATTGGTCTATTGACGTAGGTATATGCTACGACAAATTATTCTGAATAATGATAATAACATGCCGATTACGTCAGGTAGATATTTTAATTTGAAAATTATTGTTATTTATGCATTTTATCGAAAAATTATTTTTTACGGAAAAATATAAAAAACATTTTTTTTAACAAATTAAAATGCATGAAAACATCTATTTTTTACTTCCCACCTCTACTATGGTAGGGAAGTAATGGATTTAGTTCGAAAAAAATATTTCGAGATTTTAACAGATCTTCACGTTTTGAGACCCTAGCGATCGTTTAAGATCATTTTCTGACTGATGTCTGTATGTGTGTGTGTGTATGTGGTCAATTTTTCGCCTTCGATATCGTAAAAACGGAACAACATACGGCCATGCCGATTGTTCTATTGTGTTTATCAGCCTTTAAATTAGATCTGATTATATTTTGAGTCAAATCGGTTCAGTGAGATATTAAAAAAAAACGTTCTCAATGTCACGTATTAACATAGATAAAAAAATATATAAATGAATTCAAGATGTTATAATATGAAAAAAATGTAAATATTTTTTTCCTCTAAAATGTACAGTTTTCGAGAAAAAAAATATTTTAGTAAAAAAAGAAAATTGTACCTAAATCAAGGTAACCATGATTTTTGCTATATTACTAGCCATCAGTAGATCACCAAGGTCGTAATCCACCAAAGTCCAAAGGCAGAACGAAGAACTTTTTTGTGAAAATCTCCCAGTAAGTTGCACAATGTTCATCTATGTTTCATGTTACAGCGTTGAGTGAACAAATATTATATAATCCTATAGTCACTGGTTACAGAACTAAAGACCCGTATCTACTAAAGGAACTTTTTTGGTGTCTTTTTTACTTATGTTCTGAAAACATTCCTCAATATTTACAGTTACAGAAAATAAAACCCCGCGTCAATTGAAGGAACAACTAGAAACTTTTTTGTGTCTGTTCCATGTTCTTATAATGTTCCTGTAAGTTGCGTATTGTTCCTCCATGTTTCTAGTTACAGGAACTAAAAGTTGCTATTTATTGCGTGAAAAGGGCACAACTGCGTGTTTGTTGGACTGTTTGAACTTGATAAAAATATATGAGCACTGTGGTTGGAACAAAAACAAAAATAAAGATAGTTCCTTCTTACCACAACAGTTTTATTGATGGATGTACCTACATTTCGAAAGCTATGCTTTCATCTTCAGCAAACACTATACATAGGTATAGGTATAGATGTATAATGTTTGCTGAAGATGAAAAATGTACATCCATCAATAAAACTGTTGTAAGAAGTAACTATCTTTATTTTTGTTTTTGTTTGAACTTGGATTTAGCAATTTTAAGCTTCTAACAGTTCTTAAAGCCTAGCCAGTTGCGGATCCAAGGAGGGGGAATAAATATATAAGAAGTTTCGCGAACAATCTACCTATGTAACTGTTTTTATACCTGATTGTAACACGACAGCGAAGAGTTAAAGTTATTTACTATTTAACCTTAATAGAAGAAACCATAAAAATAACACGAACTTGACCTACTAGATAATATTACAGCTGCATTTGCTTGGATCAAGTATCTACGTTTTATGCAACATATAAATTTACTAAATTAAGAATGAATAGATTAAGATCGCTAATCTAAGATTAGGCATCTTTCGCATTAAGGCACTCCCAAGTTAATACGATAGCCATGGCTTGTCTATTTGTGTGTTTTAAAGACCACCAACAGCTAAGGTTATTTGGGCCTAGCACCAATTCATTATTTTTTTTACTAATAAATTGAAAATCCAATTGACACTTTTACCAGCTCTCAGGTTAGAACCCGGGAACTGGGGACAATTGTAATAGAGGAACCATAGCGACGCCATGTAAACAAAAGCATTGCTACACTCTCGGCTATTCTCAAGCCCAGCTCGTCTATTTGAAACCCTCAGTTTTCAGGTTGTAATTTGAAAATTTGTGAAAGTATCAATTGTATTTTAAGTTTACTATTAAAAATAACAAATTGAAAGTCCGAATTTGTACACGGATAGCCATAACAATAATTTAGACCAAAATAAAAGTTTTATTTTGGTTTTCTTATAAATTTAACGGTCACCTCTTTAACTGCAAAATTCGAATTTGTTAATTAAGTATAGGTACCTTACAAACAAATTTGATTTTTTCAACAATTACAACGATACATTTCAAAAGCATAAAAAAGTAAAGAAATCAACTTACCAACTCCAAAATCCCCAATAACCAGCACTTTAAAAAGAACTTCTTTCAAATCACTTGAATGCACGTCATCACTTACGTTTGAACGCTTCATATTTGAAACTTGAAATTTCTAAAATTTTTTAACTGTTTAAATAAACATTGCAGTACACATGTTATTAATTTTTATTCATAATTGATTGAAGTTTTATTGTCTAAATTTTATCACACAGTAAATATTTATAATATTGATAATATTCTGGTAGCTGTGTATTGTTGATATTAATCTTATCTACTACACCTATATTAGAAAATAAATTAGCACATTTCAGATATGTCCAACAATTAGTTCGTCACATGATAATAATAAATAATAGTAGAGCAGATATTAAAATACTGACTGGGAAAGACGACAGTGTAAACCCGTATCGTGTTTAGTAAGATCATTTTTAAATTATAACGTAGTTACGTGACCGTATTTACTTTGAAGGTTGCTTGGTTACCACATTGTTACATTTACTTTCAACAAACGATTGTAGTGCTGCCATCTCTTGCATTAAAAGTAAAAAGATATTTTGCTTCGAGGTTTTTATCAACGATTGAACATTTTTCAAGCGTGTAACAATGATATTTATTTGCAACTAAATTCCGTTTTGAAAAAAAAAACAGCGCTACGAGACTGACTACTTTTTTAACATTCCTCTATGTTACGTTTTCTAAGTTAAGAATGTCTGCATGCTATGTTTTTTTCATAAAGGTAATAACATTATATGAGCTTATTGTGTACCGATCCTACCTCGAGCTCGAAACATCGAAAAACTCGGATAAGGGTGAGGACATACCGAAGATATCTTGATGAGCGCGATGGACGTCGAGGCCACGGTCGATATATCGATGTCATTTGTAAAACAAATCTCTATGTTTTAACGAGAACGCACATATAGCTGAGATGTTTCACCAATTCACCCTCGCCGCTTACCATACTGTTTACATCGATGTAGATACAAAAACAAAATAGTTTGTTATTTCATGGAAGTACAACTCCAAACATCGCGGTAAATGCAAGCTCATTGGTTCACATTAATCACGTGTTACCGCTCAAGCCGAAGTGAATTCGAATATTTCGATAAAAAACGTGCTTCCTTTAACAAACCGCAAATAACACTGATATGAAGCCTCTCTGGTATGTTCGCCCTCTCATCGATGTAGCGACCTTGATCGCACCACCACGATCAGGATCTCAAGACATCTTCGGCATGTCCGTACCTCAACGGTCTTTTAACGGATTTAACAAGAGAATCAATCAACATTAACTCAATGATTACATAAAAACAACTTTAGGACATATGTGTAATGTGTATTAAGACTTTTAGGTTAGAATGACCCCAGGAATATATAATTTCAATTTGAACATCACATGACGGGATTCCCCGTGGCCAAAGTGTGTCCCAGTTGTATCTTACTGTATGACAAATTTTTCGTTAGAAAGCAGCCAATTATATAATTGTTTCGAAACATATTGGAAAAAATCATTTTACCAACCAGTGGTCACAGTCAGGATTCTAACCTGAACCTTTCCACTTTCGCGGCGGAATGAGCTTACAATACTCAACCGTGACATGATTGCTAAATTAATATCCTCCTTATATGCTTCAGAATCAATAGATTTTCACTACATGCGAGTGTCAATTCATATATGCTAATTCAATGTAGTGAAAATCTATTAATTCTGAAGCATATAAGGAGATTATTAATTAAGCAATCATGTCACGGTTGAGTATTGTAAGCTCATTCCGCCGCGAAAGTGGAAAGGTTCAGGTTAGAATCCTGACTGTGACCACTGGTTGGTAAAATGATTTTTTCCAATATGTTTCGAAACAATTATATAGTTGGCTGCTGTCTAACGAAAAATTTTTCAATTGCATTTCAGCCGTATAAAACTATTATTTATCTTACTGTATGATATTAAAAAAACAAGATTTTAAACATTTTCAAAATAAAATACTTACCTACAATGTTTGACGTATTCTAAATGTGAAGAACGAACGCCCGTTTTTAACACAAATCGTAAACTGAACTAAGATTTCTTACTGAAAAGTGACTGAAAAGACACAGTTGAAAAATCCTAATTACCTGCAGGTAGATGTTGAACATATTCTGATAGCACAAAATCAAAATAGGTGATGGTAAATTACTACCTGATGGGATAATATGTCTGATCTTTAATCAGGTACGGAAAATAATCACAAAAGGTTTACAAAATACACAAAAACATACTAAGTTTATCACAAGATTATATTTCACAAATTTACAATCAAATTAAAACACACATTAAATACATTTTGTTATTAAAAATATAACTAAAAAGAGAAATATGCACGTTTCAGATATTAATATCTGGATGACTGAGCTTTGCTCGGATGAGTTCAAAAAAAATAGTACTTAAAGTTCCCATTTCATCAAAATCGTTAGTCGTTTTTAAGAAAAAAAATTACATACCTATAAGTAGATATTTATTATTATACGTCATACTACATAACGTATGTACCTACATATTTTCAAATAATTACTGATTATTTTAATAAGTTAAAGATTGACTGTCAGAGTAATTTGACATAAATAATGAAAATAGTTTGTTTTTTCCAAAGCAAAACTGTTTTTAAAATGATAAAATCAATAAGAAAACGAATTTTTCCAGGGAAGAGACCTAGCTAGATCGATTTTTTGCCCCCCAAAACACCTTTTCAGTAAATGTCATCCAAATCGTTAGGGCCGTTTTCGAGAAAATATTTATATAGGTACATAGGTACAAGATTTGCTCGTTTAATAATAAAAATAGGGATTACGCCGTCACAGACCGATCAAGTTTATGAGTCAAAAATTGAAGCAATATAATTTTCGAATAAACAAATTAACGGCCATTTTCTGGTCGAATGTCGCCACTTTCATTAGAAAATTTTTGTTACAAGAGTAGGTATGGTGACGAGTGCTAGAAAACGACCAGAAGCCTAGGATCGGTATAATATTTTTTGCCAGTGGCGTAACTAGACCACTTGGCGCCCATGTGCGAGTAAATTTTTGCCCCTTTAAATACACATGTTGTTTGAAATTATCATATATTTTTTGGAGCCCTTGGAGGGCTGCGCTCGTGTGCCGTTGCACACATCACACACCGATAGTTACGCTACGGCTTCTTAATGAGCTATTTTCCTGAGAATAGTTCTTTCAATTATCCACCAGAGGCAGCACTTGTGGTAGGTACAAACATTGTTTATTCCCCATTAGTGTCGTATCATTTTAGTAGTATAATTTAATTATTAAATTATTATTATTATTAAATTATACCACTAAAATGACACGACACTAATGGGGAATAAATAATGTTTGTACCTACCACAAGTGCTGCCTCTCATGGATAATTGAAGGAACCACACTCAGGAAAATGGCTCATCAAGTCACATGAATTGTCTATGTATCAGGTTACCTGTTTCTGTAGCCTATAGTTTCCCATTGGTTAATCTGCAGATAATTTTTTTTCCTCATTACAATTTGCAATCATAATTATTATTGTTATAGAAAAACATTGCGTAATGATATTTATACGCCATAAATCAGATCACAGAATGCTAAAACAATTATCCATTCTAGAGCAGGGACAACATTCTTCCTCTTGCCCTCCTCCTCTATTCTAAAACATGCATATTTCTTTTGTTTATTGTTAATGTTATTGTTATGGCATTCTGTTAGAATAAATATATTTTGCTTAAGAATAGTGTTGTCTCCTAATGAGTTTTTTAGGTCAGTTTCGGAAACCATTTTTATCAAAAACCAAGATCGTATAAATACAGATCGGGAAATAATGATAGTGTGGGTGTCCTCAACTTGGAGTACTCCGCTAGGTTCGTCTATGTTTCCCGTGGAAGCGAGACAGATGGTACTACTATCGTTTCTTTTTATTTGACATACTTAATAATATATCTACAACATAAAAAGAGATAACAATAGTATTATCTGTCTCGGTTCCACGCGAAATGCAGACTATGACGGGATCGACAGAAAAAAAAGAATGTTAAGGGTCTGGAAAATACGTTTAATGAAATCAGGAGGCCCTATAATAAAAATTAAATTGGTGTTATTACTTACTGGGCCTTATTGTTTTAACTAAGTGTTTTTAAGGGCCGAAGCTATACATATTTATGAAATTTAGTTTGTAGATAATATCAGCTATAAACTAAATTTAGTTGAAAATTACATTTCCGGCGCTCACTGTTAATAAAAATTAGAAATATTAATATTTTTGGGATATATTAAATCTTTGTTGAAAAAATTAGATAAACAAAAAGTTGTTAGTTTCATAATAAAAACATGCATTATACAGAAATAATAAAGTGTTGATAGATTATTGTATATAAATATAAATTTGTAGATAAATAATGCCCATTTCAAAATAATTGACGTGTTGCGCAAAATTAATAATAGATTGTATGTCTAGATACGTAATGGGGCATATTACGGCTCGTGTGACTGTAAAAACTCGCTATCGCTCGTTTTTACATACTGTCATCACTCGCCGTAATACCATTGCGCACGAGACATATTTGGTATTTTTTGCCATATCCACTACAAAATACCTACTTTTTACGTAATTTTCAAAAAATTCTGACAGTTCATTTGCGTCGCCATCTTTCTTTCCAGTGTGCCGCGAAGTTCGTGCAAGTAAGTAATGACAGGCGCACGCAAGCGTCCGCAGGCGTATAAAGCGAATTAACAGAAGTTGCCATGGCAACCGTTATTTTCTGCGCTAGTGCAGAAAGTAAACCATTTTCCGCACACCTGCCTGTTAAATGGATCATTAATGGCCGCTTTACATACATCGAAAGTAGCTATTTTGTAGTGGGTATGGCAAAAAATAATATACATATTATGTATTTGTTTAATCTCACAAAATCAATAAAAAATATTAGTTTTTTTTATCAGTTTTAGAGATGCTTTTAATTTATGTATCTTTCAGAATTAATTGGATTTATGTATTAATTTAATATAAGGTTACCATCAAATTCAATTCAATCCAATATTTTTTTGGCTCAAATTCACGCAAAAATCACAAAAAATAATTTCGTTTTTAGACCTCTATTGTTTTTGGTCAATTTTTAATTCATATAAAAATCAAATTTTTAATCGTTTATTTAGAAAATATTTATGGGGTGCCCTCAGAGCTCTGACATATTTATATTGTAAATTCATTCAATATTTGTGTTCACACTTTCAATAATATTTACGTAGGTATTTATAATAAATATTGATTATTGATCGTCTGAGGGCCCTTTTACATAGTAAACTGTAAAGTTTGTATAAAACAAAATACGTCGTTAAGACTTAACGGGCCCTATAGACAATCAATATTTATTGTCAATGTTGACAATGTTACTGAAGATTTAAACCGTCTGAGCCCCCCTTTGAATTAAACAATTTTTCAATACTGCACTAAAAAAATTTGTAACGATTTTTCTTTTCAAAACTGTAACCAATAAAGCAGGGCAGGTCTCAAAAAACGCGGAAGACGTTATTTTAAAATCAGTTTCACCGGAACATAATGGTAACCCCAATCGTTATTTTTTCTTTCCTTTCCGATAAAAAAGTAGGCCGTTACTTTTGTCGGAGCCGTTGTTCGGCGTAAGAGAGAGCGTTTTGTAGAAGTCGTTTCTCACTCACTCGCATTTTGATCGCCAATTGTTTACAGGGTGATAGTTCGTTATTGTTGTCTAATAATTCCAAGTCGGCGTCAAGGGACGTAGGATACGAGGCGAGTAAAAGTTTCATGCGAGTTTCTAGAAAACTCCATGCACGTATGTCCAGTTCTGTGTCTAGAATACAATCGAGGTATTCTAAATCGTGACAACTGATGCTCTCCAACCAATGTTTAATGTGCTCTAAAACAGAATGTCTCACTCTGATATTTTATCAACAATTATTATTAAATTAAATGAATGCATAATGAGTGCAAATTTTTCTAATATTGCATTGTAACGTGAAGTCATTGGGTGTTTCTCTGTAAACAATATCAATTTTGCAATGTGCAACCTCGATATTACAAAACTGAAGGGAATTAGAAAATATTCGTTATACCAAGTAATTTGTTACAATGAGGTTTGTTATATAGAGGTTTAAGTTGGACTACGATTCGTTTTAACAAAGTTAAGAAATACCTTTTTTGTTTCTCAGCCATTGCAACTTTAAAACTAACAACAGTGACAAACAGCAGTGTTTACATTACTTATAGCATCAAACAACAATGATTGACTTACGAAAAATTTAACGTGTCTGAACCTGTCGAGACATGAATTATTGTGGAAATGAGTGTAAATAATTGATAGGATACGTTCTGTAAAGGTTATATATAGAGGTAAATAATATTTTCTATTTATATTTTGCAATGATTGAAAATTCGTTATAAAGAGGTTTTTGACAAATGTATTCGTAATGTAAAGGTATATTTTGCATTAGCTCTTACGGGCAGTTCTAGGGGATTTCGAAAAATTTGTTAAATCGAGGAAATCGTTATATTGAGGCTCGTTATATTAAGGTTACACTGTATTTAGGGATGTGACATTGAGTAAAAAAAATCGATTATTTAATAATCGATTTTTCTCTTTTCAATATAAATCGATTATTTAATAATCGATTTTTCTCTTTTCAATATAAATCGATTTGTAAAAAATCGATTTTTAAAGAAATAATCGATTTTTATGAAAAATCGATTTTTTCTATTATTCGAAAAATTGCATACTTTTATAATGAATGAAAACAATTGGAAGGGTATCGATATGAAACTATTTTACATAATACATACAGATGGCGGCATTTTCCGACTGATTAGTTTACGTTTAGTGAACTTATTTTACGTTTTTCCATTCGTCGCACAGATGGCGTTGTTTACAAAAATCGATTAAAACGTGTAATTTGTAAATGTTGGCTGCATTGGGTTTCCCAAAGCCTATATTCTTTCTTAATATTAATATTAATAAAAAAAAATAAACAAAAAGTGTAATTTATATAAGCGATTTAAAAAATAATCGATTTATAAAAAATCGATTATTATTATTTAAAAATTAATCGATTTATAAAAAATCGATTATTATTATTAAAAAAATCGATTGTTAAAAATCGATTATAAGAAAAAAATAATCGATTAATATAAAAATCGATTATTTTTTCACATCCCTAACTGTATTAAGATTGACAGTAATCATGAAATATGCGCATTTTGAGTTAAAACAAAAGCAGTCAACACTAAAGAGTACAAACCTTCCTTCATATTGAAAATCCTAGCGAATGCCAATAATTGGCTGTCAATAGGTTCGGCACCTGGATGCAAACAAAATTCCCCTTGAAGAGGCAATCCGAGGCGATCAAGAAGAGCCAAACGTTGATCTTTCAACGGATCCGATTTGCCAACACCGAGTTTTAACCAATACTCGTCGTGTTCGTTTTCGAAATACACAAAACTGGAAATAAAATCAAACAATTGGAAATGTTCTCGCTTTAAAAACTCTATATTCACTATGTTAAGGTACGTAAACCCTAGGTACGGCGCTGATGAAAAGTTTAATCATCTAAAATAATAATAATGAATTGAAAATATGAATTGGTGCTAGGCCCAAATAACCTTAGCTGTTGGTGGTCTTTAAAATACAATACAATACAATTTAATCATCTAGTATCATAAGGGGGCGATTAAAATTTGATCCTCTGGCATCATCAAGGGATGATTTACAGTTTAATCATCTAACATCATCAATCGATGATTAAAAGTTTGATTATCTAGCAACATCAAGTTATGATTAAAAGTTTGATCATCTAGCATCATCAAAGGATGATTAATAGTTTAATCATCTGGTATCACCAAGGAATGATTAAAAGTTTAATCATCTAGCAGCATCATCATCAAGGGATAATTCAAAGTTTTAATTATTTCCTGATGAAGTCAACAACGTTAGCAAATGTTTAATCATCTAGAATCATAAGGGGATGATGGGATGATTAAAATTTGATCCTCTGGCATCATCAAGGGATGATTTACAGTTTAATCATCTAGCATCATCAATCGATGATTAAACGTTTGATTATCTAGCATCACCAAGGGATGATTAAAAGTTTGATCATCTAGCATCATCAAGGGATGAATAATAGTTTAATCATCTGATATCATCAAGCGATGATTAAAAGTTTGATCATCTAGCATCATCATCAAGGGTTGATTCAAAGTTTTAACCATCTCCTGATGAAGTCAACAACGTTAGGGAAACGTGCGTCAAGATGTGCTTACATTTTTAGTAAACATACTACGATATACATACTAGATGAAATTCCAATTTTTCTTACGAGTTTCCACTTCAAACTTCCACTATCAACAGATATTTCAATATTGCATTTAGCCTTCAGTTTTTTTTGGGTTTTCGGGTATCTCGTACGATACTTAAAACGAGTTTCCAGAATTTTTGTTTGCTGTATCGGCGTCATTCGAAAAGGGCTCGGTCCACTATCAATTGGTACCCAAACTTAAAGGTACAGGGTAGAAATTAAAATGTATGTAACAATTTGTAAATATTTATATTGTGACAATAAATCCTTAGTTTATCTCAAGGCATAGGGTCCACTTGGGTCAAAATTTCCGTCAAAAAAATAAAGCGGCCGAATCTGCGGATAAAGTCGACGTTAACGCGAGCGAAGGCATGTGCCAAAGCTAGTAAGTCATAAATTTTAATCGCACTTTATTATTCACAGTAAAACTAGTGCATTTTTTAAGAATTAACTGTGAAATTGCATTCAATAAAAAAGTACTTTATGACCAAAAAAATACATTTTTTAGTTTATAAATAGTCTATAAACGATTTCAACAAAACGATGAAGTATTTCGTAATTATAAGACCACTTAAACCGCATTATAATAAGTGTTTTATTTTAAATAATATGCGTGTAGCTTACCTAAATTACAAATCGTACAATATTTAATTATGGAAACATTGTGAAAAAATAAATAAATGGTTAGTCCATTGTGTCAAGTGAGAGAAAATTTAAGAAAGAATAATAATTTAATATAATGCAATTATATTATTATTTACAATTTAATGTAATTATATTATTGTTTCTTTTATTTAAATATGTTCCCATACGAAATCTCAGGACCAGATTGGGAAAGATAAACTTGGATAAATTTTTGAGCGAGCGAGCGAAATAATGTCCTGTTTTATCTCTATGGAATTAGAGCCAAATGTATGACCCAATTCTAACGAAATTTGGCAAGAATGTTCTTTGAACCTAGTCCAAAGACGTACCTAAACAATCACCTCCTATCTTCTGGTTGATACTCCTAAAATGGGATGCCAGTGTGTGTATCGATATTGGTGAGTAGGTTTATGAAATGTTGTTACCTTTAAGAGCTGATTTATTATAGTTTTGGCTCCCCTAGACTAAGTTATATTTGCCTATCAGACCCTATTTTTGATAATTCTAGCAAATATTACGAAAACCAAGCATGCTAAGTATGAGCTCTTTCCTTTTTAGTTTTGATCTAAAATTGTCCGCCATCCGAAATGTGCCCCTTTAGGGCTTAGGCTCTAGCTTACTTAGCCTATTGGTAAATTTGCTCCTGATCTACTTATAAACATGGAAGAGGCAAGAGCGAGGATTAGATAAGTACTGTTTAAAGTTTTTACATTTTTTTGTCCGTCCTTGACCACAGCAAATGTAATATAGCGATTTAACAGTTTAGCAATTTCCTCACTACGGAAGAAACGTGTCGTTGTTTGAATACAAAAAAATGCAAAAAATTACGAACTTATCAACATGTTGTTGATATTGTCAGACACGCAAAGCAGTTAAACAAATAATAACAATGTTACAATAGTACGTTTACTATTGAATGGTTATTACGACAGGGTGAAAAAAAAATTACGACAGGAACTATAAAACTCAGGAAGTTAGCGAAACTGTTTCATGTCGTCATTAATACTAAAAGTTGATCTAGCGTAAAAATAACTTATTTACCGTCCTCGAAAATTATGCATTTAATAAAATTTAAACTATAATTATTAAAAAAAATAAATTAATAGCACTAGGTAATAGGTATTTACCATGTGTTTAATAAAACATTGTATTAAATATTATTTTTTTCTTTTTAGTACATTTCAATAAAAACTTGTCTCTAAAAAGTTTTTTTTTTATTTTCTTTTGTTCATTTTAGTCTTTCAAAATTTTACCCCCCTTTGACACCCGTAGGGGTTGAACTTAAAAAAATCCTATTTTAGTGGATGCTTACGTCAAAAAAGCCGACTGTCCATATTTCAAGTTTCTAGCTTCAGCGATTTGGCCTGGGCGTTGATTAGTCAAAAAAAAACCCTACATCCCCGTTTGAAGCCCTTAGGGGTTGAATTTATTTCTAAAAACGATTTATTCATGTATTGTCATCGGGAATACATATGTGTACACAATTTCAAATCGATCGAATACGTGGAAGTCGTTCAAAATTGACTTGCAAGTTTTGACCTAAACAAACATACAAACATTGCAAGTTAAATAAAAGCTTGTAAAAAAACTCACCCGTTATGAAGAAACAAATCCGAATTTGTTCTCAAACCATAAAATATAAAGATTTGTTCGCCAGCTTTGAAGTCTCTTAAAGCTAAGCACTCGCTACGGTTTAACTCCGTGTTGAAATCTGTTGACACCTTTAAGAAAAACAATAAAAAACAATATAATCACTCTAACCTTTCGAAAACTTTTTAATTTTGGACAAACTAACTAATTTATTCGTAATTAAGGGCCAGCGCCCACATGCTACTTTTTGTTGCAATAATTGACAGTTTGGAATTATTTCTCGGACAGTCTGTATATCGGCGTTACAATAATAAAATGTGCACTTTACCTTGCCATTGGTGTGGTTACACATGTCCCATAGCGGAATAAGTGCGTTGATCATTCCGTTTCCATCGCTCGCAGGTACTGAGTTTTGACGAGTCATTACGACGGATACTGCCCAACTGTAAACAAAAAAAGTGGTATTGCCAAAAAATATAATCCTAGGTTTCTAGGGACGTTACCTTAAAATATTAGGAGTTCAAATGACACAAACATTCAATAATGTAAATAAAAAAAAAACATTTTCATATACCTAAACAATGTCAGGTTTCTATATAGAAGTGTTGCCAGAAAATTTAGTAGTGCGTTCAAATTTCAAAACATATGAAAAAATATTTTTCTTATTTTTTTTTTTGTAAATTATAGACGCGTCGACAGCTTAGGTCATTAGCGTCTTGATTACATTAAATAACAATTAACTTAAAACTAAATGACATCAAAAAAACATCCATGAGCGGAGACGGGATTCGACCCACGACAGTCCGATGCAGAGGCTGCGACGCTAACCACTGGACCACACTGTCCTCAAAAAAAAATATTTGTCTACAGATAATAAACTGTGAATAAATAGAACAATGCAACTTTGCATTACTTATAGATAACTAGTTGTCCGACCTGGCGTCTCCCGGGTAACTAATTTACTCTAAACCGGACGGGACCGCTAGTAAATAACAAAGTTATTATTATTATAATAAATTGATTATGAATTTAGAGGACAGGGTGGTCCAGTGGTTAGCGTCGCGGCCTCTGGATCAGACTGTCGTTGGTTCGAATCCCGCCTCCGCTCATGGATGTTTTGTGATGACATTTAGTTTTAAGTGTGTTGTTATTTAATGTAATCAAGACGCTAATGAGCTAAGTTGTCGACGCGTCTAGTCTTTAAAATAAATAAAGATTATGAATTTAAGGGGCGCCGGTTTAGTCTCGATTTTCACGGTAAAAATGAACTTATTTCAAGCATAGGTATTTAATTTCAAGACAAATTCTTCGTAAGTCGATTTGATTATTTACCTTGTTCGTTTGAGTAATGAATGATGATTTTAAATTACTATATAAAAGTTCGGACTCAACAAAAGAACGAGACATGATTATAACAATACACAAAGAAAGAAATTATAATAATAAAATGTATATTGATTTCAAATCCTTTTATTTTTTACATAAAAAGTAAGTCAGTGTGTCAGACCAACTAAATTATTTTATATTACATCCATTCCACATGTTATACCTCTGGCATTGAACACGTTTAGAAAGACGATTATTTTAACTTTCCCGTAACGCACAAAATTGAGACAAGCGTGGTTTGAAACAGCTATACATTTAGTAATGAGCAAAAATGTTACTGGGTTTTTTTGGAAAATTTTTTGCAGTCAATTTATTTATTTGAACGAGTTATATTTATATTAAACGTTTCGCCTTTTTAGGCATCATCAGTAATATTATATTATAGTGAAATTATGATTTATGAACATTATTTGAAACGATGTTGTTATTAGCAAGGATTTTAGACAACTTTGCTAATAACAACATCGTTTGAAATAATGTTCATAAATCATAATTTCACTATAATATAATATTACTGATGATGCCTAAAAAGGCGAAACGTTTAATATAAATATAACTCGTTCAAATAAATAAATTGACTGCAAAAAATTTTCCAAAAAAACCCTATAATATCTTCAGCCGTACTAAACTCACTACACAAAAATGTTACTTTTCAATAGTGATGTGCCGGATCGTTAAAAATGTATATCCGCGGATACGGATCTGAATACGGATATTTGGTCTCAAGATCCGCGAATACGGATACGGATCTTAACTTTCTTAGAGTACGCGGCGGTAAATACTAAATATTGCACATCGACCTTTGGAAAGAGACTATCTGTTATGGGAAAAAGTTATTGACCACGATATTAAAAAATAAAAAATAATCTGAATGGAATTTAACTGTTTTTCATTATTACCTAATTACCTATATATATAAAATTTTATCTATGAATTGAAAATTGATAAGGTAAAAGATCCGTAAAAGATCCGCCAAAAAACTAACGGATACGGATACGGATCTTTCTTTTCCCTCGGATATCCGCGGATACGGATCGGATACGGATCTCCGGCACATCACTACTTTTCAACCACACCACATTTATTTCGTCCGTGTAGTTTCACTCGTTCGTGGGTCGGTTTCGATTTGGACGTGCAATCCGCCGAGTCAAAAACGCCGCGGAAAATCCGCCTGTTTAGTTTGGCTCAAAATCATTCGATTTTCTGGTTTCATCCCTTCGATTAGTGCGTCACAGGAACGTTACACAATTCCTATTACAGATACTTTCAATATCGTTCGATACATATTTTAACACGCCAACTTTCGATCATTAAAATAACATTTACTTACAAAATTAACTACATAAACCATCACTTCAAACAATTTATGCAAATTAACGAAGTTTTGACTTTATAAAAAGTAAAATAATATCTAATAATTTGCAAATTTCCGGCAGATTTATTATAATTTTATACAGTTGAATGATTTGATGTTGTATCATCACGACATTTAAATTGACGTTCGTTCAAAAAGTACCTAAACCGTAATCTGTAATTAGAACACCGGGAAATGAACGTCTAATGATTCTAATTAGCTTTCAAAGAAGAAAACTACAGTTCATTAGAAACTCTATAGAATTCTTACGGTCTTGGAATCCAAATAAAACTGGTAATAAATAAACCCTTGTGAAGTAAAAATTTTTTGACTAAATATGTTTAGTAAATTATTAGTAACAAACGTTATTCGATTTTAAAATTTTGGTACAAGGTTTGAGGGACCCTTTAAAGCCGGCTCCAGACAGCATTGCCAACGTATGCCAATGTTGGTGAATGTATACATTAGTGACCAATGTTGTGTGTTTTAAAGACCACCAACAGCTAAGGTTATTTGGGCCTAGCACCAATTCATATTTTCAATTCATTATTTTTAATAATAGGGTAAATGCGGGAGAGATGCCGCGGTAGGAGAGACGCCGCATTCGTTCATCTTATCTTGACAAGATAAGATGAACGAACATACGTACTTGTAGCACCATCCATTAATGGTAAATAGGTAAGTTAATAGCCATGCGGCGTCTCTCCTACCGCGTCATCTCTCCCGCATTTACCCTAAATTGAAAATCCAATTGACACTTTTACCAGCTCTTGGGTTTGAACCCAGGAACATATAAACAACAGCACCGCTACACGAATGTTGGGTATGGTTGGGCATGTGTGATCATTTGAATATGTCCAGTATCCGAGGTTCCTATGCATACAACGCAAAGACGTTGCCAATTACGCTATCGGTGCAACTGTACCTACTGTGTACCGCTTTTAAGTATGTCAGCCGCGTCACATTCGGAGTTCGGACTGCGAACGCGAACGGTTCACTTTATTTCACTATCCAGGCAAAAAGTGCCTAACGCGCCAAAGAAAGTTTTCACTTCAAAAATTGAAAATATGAATTAGTAATACAGGCCTAAATAACACTAGCCTGATGGCCTTTAAAAAAATAAAATGAAGCAAGAAATTTATCCAGAACTGAAAGTGAATGGCGCAACAAAATATCATGTTTACACAAATTATTTTTTTAATTTAAAATTACGTCAACGTTTCTGTAAAACAAAGAAGCGATCATCACACGCCAGAGTTATAAGTATTCACCGTTGCCGGTGTGAGAAAAAACATACAATGAATTTAAATGAGACAGATTTTCAACTTTCATTTCATTAAAAAAAACTACATTCATTTGTTATACATCATTTCACTGTTAAAACTACCAACAAATAGTAATAGGTATTTACGTCCTACGGTGCTATTCATATCTCGATGTTTTTACCATTTTGTTTTTTTATTTATTTATTTAAATCCATCAACTGCCAACGTTATCTGGACCTAGTACCAATTCGTGTACTTTTTGTATCAGTAAACAATAACATAAATTATATGCGTTAATGACCTCCGTTGTCGAGCGTCTATAATCCACAACATAAATCTATACTAATATTATAAAGCTGAAGAGTTTGTTTGTTTGTTTGGTTGAACGAGCTAATCTCAGGAACTACTGGTTCGAATTGAAAAATTATTTTTGTGTTGGATTGTCCATTTATCGAGGAAGGTTATAGGCTATATAATATATACGCTACGACCAATAAGAGCAGAGCATCAATTAAAAATGTTGCAAAAACGCGAAAAATTATTCCTTTTGTGAGCTCTTCCGTTGCGTGCGCTGCGTAAACGGTTAAAGTTACGCAAAAATCATGTATGACGGTATTGTTCTCGGAAGGTTTATATATATAGCGAACGAGCGAAGCGAGTGAGTAATGTAATTCCTAAACCACGCAACGGATTTTGATGCGGTTTTCACCATCAGTTAGATAATTTTTCACGGAAGGTTTATACTTATATATAGCGAACGAGCGAAGCGAGTGAGTAGTATTGCATCCGGGCTTTCTTAGCACCCGGGCGAAGCCGGCCGGGTACCGCTAGTTATATATACAACTGCAATATACGTAAAAGGAAGATTGCGATCATGAATTATTTTGTCATTTTTAAATAATCTTTGATTGCGTGACGACATGCTATTAGGAGGGAAAATATGCTAAAAAATTATCGATCGTGTCAGTTGTAAAATCTATAATCAGCTATTATGTATTCGCTAAGGAAAGCATAATCAATTATTAGGCAATCAGAAGTAGGTAGTGAAAAATCAGGTGAAGGAGATCAGAGAAATGCCTTGTACAATAAGAATTAATTTTAAGTAAGGATGTACATGATCCCACATTCCCACCTCTACAAGTACCTGTGCTAGTTTCTATTGGAATCAGTCAGATTTCTTTTCGGGATTTTAACAAATTGCCGTTCCTGTCCTAGGGCCTAGAACAGGGACGGCGTTTCATATAAAATATATCGAAATTTTGCTTCGTTTGCGAGATATATTGAAAAAAACTGAAAAGGTTGCAATTTCACTCCTATCTCCAATTGCCAACCTCTAATTTAATAGCACTCCGCGGTTTTTTCTTCTTAAATGACCCACTGACCGACTCCTGCAATAAAAATCCGTGAACGTCTTAGTTCCTTATTGCCCTGTTTTTTAGAACATAATCAATAGCCTATATTAATTAATTAATTGTGTTTTAAAGACCACCAACAGCTAAGGTTATTTGGGCCTAGCACCAATTCATATTTTCAATTCATTATTTTTTTTTTAATAATAAATTGAAAATCCAATTGACACTTTTACCAGCTCTCGGGCTAGAACCCGGGAACTGGGTACTTGTAATAGAGGAACTATAGCAACGCCATGTAAACAACAGCGTTGCTACACTCTCGGCTATTCTCAAGCCTATAATCGATAAAAATGTTTTCGATACGATATGATAATAGTGCCGATAATGCGGCGAAGAACTAGTCACAAGAATACCGATATTTGTACAGAGCATTAACAACAGCTCGGTTGTTGTTTACTTTTGTTTTTATTTTTGTCTACAACTCTATTCACGTACCATGCTCTGGTAGTACAATTAAATTGATTTCATAAGTGGAATAAAAAAAAAGCATATCGGTCGGCATCGAAAAAACCAATCAAAAGAAAATAAAATCCCGACTTGTTAGTACAGCGCGTATACTTTGACATGGTCCATTATCATGTCCGGGCTCCGACAAATCAGTTTGGTAGTTTGCTCGTCCATGGAGAGTCGATGTTACCAGCTGACAAGCATGACTTACTATATGGTGACTAGACAAAATATTTTCTTTATAACTAAGTATAGGTACCTATTTAGTATATTAGCGCTTTGGTTGATTGATAGATTGTGGATTATAGACGCTCAATAGCTGAGGTCATCATTGTCAATGGTTTTTTTGGTTACTGTTCAGTCTCGTTTAGTAGACAGAGATTGTAGAGTATAGACGCTAGACAACTGACGATGAATATGTAGAGCGGGGATGCGCACGATATAGCGATGTTTTAAAAACATCGATTTTCTATATTCGATGCTATTTTATCAAATTTTTTGTAATATCAGTAAAACATAGCTATATACGTAGGTTATTATTTATATGTAGAAAATTTACAAAGCTTCAAGTTTGCACATCTCCACTTTTGTCGTTAAGGTTAATATAAAGCTACGTTTTGGCCCCCTAAACTTCAAATTCGGACTTCGGGAAAGGTCATAATTTTGAGGTATAGATATGTTTTTTCTGATCACTCATAGTGCTATTAAAAATTTAAAAAAAACTGTACCAATATTATAATTATTAAATAGACAGTAGCCATTCCACAAGCAAATACTTTTCTTAACGTAATCAGTCGGCAACCTGCCATCGTGATGTTAAACGTCAAACAATTAAGATATACAAGGAAAAAATCAGAAACCACTGTCAGAACTTGAACCCGAAATTCCCAGTTTCCGGCTGGTTGAGTTACCACTTACCCACACAGTGCCCCGAGAGTGGGATCTGTTCTTTTCCTATATATACTCTCGCATGAAGTGCGATTTAGTGTTGAAATAGGTATATATATAGGAAAAGAACAGATCCCACTCTCGGGGCATTGTGTGAGTGAGTGGTAACTCAACCAGCCGGAAACTGGGAATTTCGGGTTCAAGTCCTGACAGTGGCTTCTGATTTTTTCCTTGTATATCTTAATTGTTTGACTTTTAACATCACGATGGCAGGTTGTCGACTGATAACGTTAAGAAAAGTATTTGCTTGTGGAATGGCTACTGTCTATTTAATAATTATTATATTATAACCACAAAAAACTTAACTCATTGTTGTATACCAATATTTATTGTTCACACTATTGGCTGTTTTTTCTACCTACCGACTGAACTAGCACTGTATTTATTTATTGTAGATTATAGACGCGTCGACATCTAAGGTCATTAGCGTCTTTCAACTACACTAAATAACAACTAACTTAAAACTAAATAACATCACAAAACATCCATGAGCGCAGGTGGGATTCGAACCCACGGCAGTCCAGTCTAGAGGTTGCGGCGCCAAGCACGATACCATCTAGGCTATACTGCCCTCTACTAGCACTGTAGGAAAAAGATAAGATATTAGACAGTTCTGAAGTTAGGCGTCGAGAACACCCAATCAGATCGCTGTATATAACTATAAGGCAATGTTAAATTGAAGAGACTGTATATTTATTATAAATACAGATTTCGTATGTATCTACCACTTGTAATTTTTCGCACTAATGACTTTAGTAGTATATACTTAATTCGTACTTTCCGCTCTGGAAGACTGAATTTCGCTTCAAAATTTGATCGATTTTTATTTTTTTGATACAGGTGCAGTAAGATTATTGATCTCCCATAAATCTATTAGCTCTACCAACCGTCTTTTTCCAAATAGAATGCAATTACAAAACTGATGCTGTTGAGAGATTTCAATGCACGCAGCCAACCGAGATTTACATTAGTTGACACATTAAATGATATGAGTTTTTGAAGGTGTTTTGTTTTTGAATGAGATTGCAGCTGCATGAACTAAACCGAACTACTTATATATAATATTATCGTAAAGAAGCCGGTGAGAGACTTCAATGCATATAGACGAAGCCAACCCGATATTAATTGACACGATATAAACGCTGGACATGAGTTTTTCGATGCCATTTCCTGACTTAAATCATGAATGCGATTACATATATGAACTTATAACTCCGATATTATTATAAAGAAGTCGGTGAGAGATTTCAATGCATGTAGACGAAGTCAACCCGACATTAATTGACACGATTCAAATATTAGATACGAGTTTTCAGATGTGTTTTGTCTTTTTTCAACTTGAATGAGATTAGAGCAACTTAGCTCTAATATTATCGTATATAGAAGCCGGTGAGAGATTTCAATGCATGTAGACGAAGTCAATCCGACATTATTTGACACGATATAAATATTAGATATGAGTTTTCGGATGTGTTTTGTCTTTTTTCAACTTGAATGAGATTAGAGCAACTTAACTCTAATATCGTATAGAAGCCGGTGAGAGATTTCAATGCATGTAGACGAAGTCAATCCGACATTATTTGACACGATATAAATATTAGATATGAGTTTTCGGATGTGTTTTGTCTTTTTTCAACTTGAATGAGATTAGAGCAACTTAACTCTAATATTATCGTATAGAAGCCGGTGAGAGATTTCAATGCATGTAGACGAAGTCAATTCGACATTAATTGACACGATTCAAATATTAGATATGAGTTTTCGGATGTGTTTTGTCTTTTTTCAACTTGAATGAGATTAGAGCGATTGAACTTAAATAATAATATTGTAAAGAAGTCGGTGAGAGATCTCAATGCATGTAGAGGTAGCCAACCGGGCTTTTAGTACAGATGACACGACACAAACGCACGTTGGAGCACATCGACCACGAGTACGCAGCAGTGAGAATACATAAATCGTCTCAGGGAAAGCGAAGTGCAGTGTCATTTGGTGACAATGACACTTGATTCATCGCTTCATTTGAATACTAAGTTTTTTCTTTCTAGTATCTAATAATAAAAAAAACCGGTAACACTTCGCGACAATTGGAAAACAAAACACTATATGACGTTTATAATTTTTTTTAAGTTATAAGACAGTTTATTCTTTTGTTAAAGTGAAACTTTACGAACCTTGTTTTGTTTTCGTTCGGTTACGCATGTCGAGCATCATGTCGCATCCAATCGAAGCGATCGACCAGACCAGTACTCATCGAAAAGCAACGACGTTTATGTTCATAGCTATACTGTATCTACGTCTATAGGGTAAATGCGAGAGAGATGCCGCGGTAGGAGAGACGCCGCATGGCTATTAACTTACCTATAGGTAAGTTAATAGCCATGGCTATTAACTTACCTATAGGTAAGTTAATAGCCATGCGGCGTCTCTCCTGCCGCGGCATCTCTCCCGCATTTACCCTAACTGATATAACTGATATCGCACGAATATTCAGTCGAGCAGCACATCAAATACCCATTGACCACCAACGATAGAATGTGGATTCTTACGTTCGTCTCCATACTGATCTACATTACCAAAACCACGAAAACAAAATTATATTATACTTTCGGCGATTTCGGGTAAAAAGGGTTTAGGGTTATGGCAATAAAGTTTCAACTTGCACCGCGGTTTCACAAAAACCGCATCCTAGTTTTATGTCTTGATCAGTGATGTAGTCACAAAAAAAGTTACACTAGTTTCTGGCATTGATGGCGGAACGACTGGGGAGCAGGGAGGCTACTGACCCATATGATCACTTATGAAAGCTTACATTGTAAAGAGTTTACATAGCGTTGCTATGGTTCCTCTATTACAAGTCCCCAGTTCCCGGGTTCTAGTCCGAGAGCTGGTAAAAGTGTCAATTGGATTTTCAATTTATTATTAAAAAAATAATGAATTGAAAATATGAATTGGTGCTAGGCCCAAATAACCTTAGCTGTTGGTGGTCTTTAAAACACACACAAGTTACATTGTAAAGTGTAGGCAATAAACATGTTAGTTAAAAATTGAGGGGGGAGGGCAGCTTCTGATCTATGCGGGTCTGCTTTAGAATAATCAGAAAGATAAAAAAACATAATTACCTTTTTATTGAAGTGGCTCATATTTTGCATACAACATATTTTAATATTTAAACGTGTCTATAATAACACGCTTTGCCTGTTTGTGGTTCCCATGGTTTACAAATAATGAATTAACATCGTGTCAGACTATATAATGGCATAAGTAAACAATGGTAATTTATGTGAACAATGCAGCTATCAAATATTAATAAATTTATTATGTGCGTTGACTGCACAACCAAAAATAAATAAATTGTGTTTTAAAGACCACCAACAGCTAAGTTTATTTGGGCCTAGCATCAATTCATATTTTTAATTCATTATTTTTTTTTTAATAAAAAATTGAAAATCCAATTGACACTTTTACCAGCTCTCGGGCTAGAACCCGGGAACTGGAGACTTGTAAAAAATTGTTAAATTGTGTTTTAAAGATCACCAACAGCTAAGTTTATTTGGGCCTAGCACCAATTCATATTTTCAATTCATTATTTTTTTTTATAATAAATTGAAAATCCAATTGATACTTTTACCAGCTCTCGGGCTAGAACCCGGGAACTGGGGACTTGTAAAAAATTGTTAAATTGTGTTTTAAAGATCACCAACAGCTAAGTTTATTTGGGCCTAGCACCAATTCATATTTTCAATTCATTATTTTTTTTATAGGTAATAAATTGAAAATAATATAAATAATAAATTGAAAATCCAATTGACACTTTTACCAGCTCTCGGGCTAGAACCCGGGAACTTGTAATAGAGGAACCATGGCAACGCCATGTAAACAACAACACTGCTACACGCTCGGCTATTCTCAAGCCCTCTTAGTCCTCATGTGAACTCAGCTTAATGCAAAGGTGGCGATGCAAAACTAAGAAGCTGAAATTCAAGCGTGCAGTCAGAACATAGAATAAATTTAACTAATGTTTGTTGTACCGCAGAGAAAGTGTTTCAACAGGTGTTAAATGAAAATGAAAAATATGTCAGAAAATGGAAAATAAACAAGTCTAAGAAATATGAAGAATATAAAAAGAAAATAATATCCTTACGGAAACTTTAAATGTATGAGAATATTATTAAATTTGAACAAAATTCAGGCTCGGATTTCTGCCTAGGCTAACAAAGCACCGGCCTAGAGGCCCAGCCGCCGAGGCCCCAGCAAGGGCGGATGGAAATTATAAAAAAAGTCCAAAAATATTCTAATTAATTTTTTTCATTCTTTTCACTTTTTAACATTGGAAATGTTTATGTTCGTATATGGGGGCAGAGTTACGAGTTTTCGTTCAAGGCCAAAAGACAACGGTGTCGCGATCAAGTGAGGAGCAATCATGCAAAATTGAACAAGTGCAATTTTTTCGAAATGTGTTTTATATCATGTCTAGTTAATTGAGAGGTATTTGCGACGATCTGCGGTGTTATTTTTGAGCAAATGTTAATAAATACTGTAGAAAAATCCATTTAAAAGTTAAGTAATCAAGCAAAAATGAACGCGTATATAACAGAAGAATAATAGGGTTATTCCTGACAAAACTAAACGGTGCATTGATAAATATTGTGTGTATAATAAACAGTTAATTATGTTTCATATATGCTGTTATCATTTCCAATGTCCTCGATGGTTGCAAGGATTGCGAAATCTGTGAATTTTTTCTTTGGCTTAGGGCCCCCCAACTGTCGAGTGCCTACGGGCCCTAGGCCTCTAACTCCGGGCCTGACAAAATTATGTGAAGATCGGTAAATAATATTATTTTAAGATTAATATTATTTTCTACTATAATAACAAAAATTTTAATTTGTTATAAAATATGTCTATTATAATTGTTTTGTGAAAGCATGAAGAACACATTTAATTGTGTCCAAACGTCGGCTATATATTAAAGTGAGGACAGTGTGGTGTAACGGTTAGCGTAGCCGACCTTTGGATCACACTGTCGTGGGTTCGAATCCCACCTCCGCTCATGGATTTTTTGTGATGTCATTTAGTTTTAAGGATAAAAAAATTAAAATATAGTCTTGAAATTTAAAGCGACGTCTAACATCTTATGCTAAAAACTATTTAAACAGTGGCGTAGCTACCGGAGGGCTAGACAGTGCCGTGCACCGGGGCCCCCAAGCTCTGGGGGCCCTCGAACACTGACCATCAAACCTCATATTGAACTAGCGAGAAATTCTTCCATCTTCACTTTTTTTGACTTGATAAAACCTAAACAGTTTAGTTAGGACCTCAGTTTTTTTGCACCAGGGCAGGGGTCGGCAACCTGCGGCTCGCGAGATGCATGCGGCTCTTATGATGTCAAGATGCGGCTCTCCTGCAGTTCCATGCGCAAATATTAATAATTATATTATTTTATTTTCAAAACTCATAAAAAATATTATACTGCAAAAAAAACTTTAAACAGGATAAAAACACTCAACATGAGAACAAAGAGAATAGGTGGAGTCGAGAGTATACGGACAGCTGACATTTTTTAAATGTGGCAACACTATTCTGTTTGTTTAGTTATTGGCGCACTGTGTAGCACTGCATAGCTAGCTAAAATACTTTAATATGTTTTGTGTGAAACATTTGTATGTTTTTATATGAATAAATATTATTTCATATTTAAAGCTATTATTTTAAATCAAAAATCAAATTTATATACCTAATCCTAATCAAATACCATAATATATAAAAATGTTAGTGGCTCTTTAAAAACTGGGAAATTTTGTAAATTGTAACTTTTGGCTCTTCCGTCTCAGGTTGCCGACCCCTGCACAAGGGCCTTTGGTTACCTAGCTACACGTACACCTCTGTATTTGAGTAGCTTGCACAAAAAGTAATTTGAAAAATAGAAACGTAAATTAAAACAAAATGAATGTCAATTTCAATAATTATAAACTAGAACGTGTAAAACATCTGCACAATACACTTGCTAATTGTATATCTTTAAATATTTAATAAAAAAAGTTCACAGCATAAGTGTTATACATTTATAAATAGAAAGGTTAATGAATAATGCGCAGCTTTGACAACTTTCTGAATTATATGCGAAGGTCTCCAATATTGGTTTTTTTATCTGTTGCAGTATATACATACAAAAATACGGAACTATTGTAACTGTTTATATTATTTAATTAATTAATAATTAATAAATATCAATTTGTAAGCCGAAACATTTCTAATTTAACTACTAAACAGGAAGTTTTATTCCTATATTCACAATTATTTAGAACTTCTGTTAAATCCGGCTTGAGAATAGCTGAGCGTGTAGCAATGCTGTTGTTTACATGGCGTTGCTATGGTTCCTCTATCACAAGTCTCCAGTTCTCGGGTTCTAGCCCGAGAGTTGGTAAAAATGTCAATTGGATTGTCAATTTATTATAAAAAAAATAATGAATTGAATAATGAATCGGTGCTCGACCCAAATAACCTTAGCTGTTGGTGGTCTTTAAAACACAATTTTAATTAATTTTTTTCTGTTAGGTCCGTTTTAGACGGAAATGGTTTCGTTTTCAAATTTTTGACCTAGATTTTTCTTATTTCAATAATTTTATCGCAAGCTTACGTGAACACGTATTGACAATAATTTCTATATAATTACAAAAACGAAGTGACATGACAATGTATTTAAATATCTATTTTACATTCAAATAATTTCAATAGCGTGCTAGGTTTATTAAACATCGTGTTTACAACATTTCACATTCGTTTTCACTGATCTCTATTTAATGGATTGTGAATAGACAGTTAGTTCCTAAACAAGACTCGAAACCATTAAACGTAACCTTTTGAAATTTGCGACTGCGACACACCGTCGCTAACGAGCTTAGTTACAAAGATGGAAGTCTAAGAAGTAATGTGTTCACAGGTCCGAACCGCGCGGCCTCCGCAAAGCAACTGAACGCCGTCACGACACGCCATAGTAATAGGACCGCGCGAACTCCGCACGGTTCTATTTTCCGGCGGTCGATTGGTGGCAGCCGCACGGGTTGTCGATACTGGTGGCAGCCGCGCGGATTGACGATACTGGTGGCAGCCGCACGGGTTGTCGATACTGGTGGCAGTCGCGCGGGTTGTCGATTGGTGGCAGCCGCGCGGATTGACAATACTGGTGGCAGCCGCGCGGGTTGTCGATTGGTGGCAGCCGCGCGGGTTGTCGATTGGTGGCAGCCGCGCGGGTTTTCGATTGGTGGCAGCCGCGCGGATTGAGGATACTGGTGGCAGCCGCGCGGGTTGTCGATACTGGTGGTAGCCGCGCGGGTTGTCGATACTGGTGGCAGCCGCGCGTTATCTATCTGTGTGGGTATGTATGAACGAATAATATGTTTACGCTAACGTAAATAAGACTCCGCGTGAATGATCTGCGCGGATTCCGCCGTGTCTGAACTAGCCCTTAATCCGACCCCTTACTGACCGCCGGAAGGAACTCGTGGTACTCCCCTATTTACAATCCATTTATTAGAGATCGGTGTTAGTACGAACTGAGAACTATAAACAAGTTGTTAAAAAAAAAAGAAAAGGAATGTTCTTCAACAAGAATGAAATGCATTACATGCTCGCGATCATCGATCTATTAAATGACTGGATTACTGATTATTTACAAAGCTTTCACTGCTCTAAAAGACAAAACTTGTTGAACACAAATAGGTAATTGCTTTAAACCGATAATGATTGATAATAATGTAGATCTGTTCAAATCGTCTCACGTAATTTTTTCTGTGTACATATATAATATACAGGATGGTATGTGAAAGTGAGTCACTATTGTCATCAGGAAAACTATTTTAAAGTCTTTGGATCCTGTTATAGACAAATTTACTTCAACGAGAATAGAAAATCCCAATGCTTTGCGTTGGTTTGGAAAATATCTAAGACCTTTTGTGTATTAGATCAATAATGTATATCAAAGAAATCAACACAAGATAAAATTTAGTGTATTTATTAAATTAAGAAAGGCGACATGTTTCGGTATCCTGTGTCAAATAATTAATTGTAGATTATAGACGCGACGACAACTCAGGTCATTAGCGTCTTCAATATACAGCAAATAATCCATTTGTGTATTAGAATCCGCCAGCCGGCATACACAAACCGACTAGTACGAGCTCGGGTCCCTGGGAACGTTAATTCCCAGAGAACATTGGAATGCAATTTGCGAGAGGAACCATAGCAACACCATGTAAACAACAGCATTGCTACACTCTCGGCTAATTTCAAGTCCATGCCGAAACATGCCACCTTTCTTGATTTAATAGATACAGATTATTTTTGCAAAATTGACATCTTTTTCAAATTCAGTGGACAAGAAAATAAATGATTTACAAAATATGTAAGCCTGTAAATTTTGCTAATTAATTTCACTTTACCACATGTTTAAGATCACCTGTATATATTGTTATATAGGTTATTAAATGACCATTTACAATGTCAGAGATGAATTTATTTCTGTTGTTAACATTCGAAAGTAGGGATGGAATAAATCATTTAAACAAATAAAATTGTAATTGGTTTATTTTTAACCACGGTTTTGGGGTCAACAATTCTGATAAAATATACCTACACCAAAATAGTTATAGGACCGTTAATAAATTAACCCTAAAGTTTGCCATAATTGACACTACCTCCGCGAATATTGTATTACTAATAAATCACCTCTACTTTTTTCAATTAAAATATTAAACGTTAAGGTTGTACAATAGAAATAAAGGTTACAAATGTTACAATGGTTATAGTACACGCATGCGTATGATTATATTTACTAGATTTTGCCCTCACTTCGGTTAATATTTTAGCACGAATTTAGCTGATTAAAAAGTAGATACCCACCACTTTAAACTTGGGAACTAACTGATAGTTTCATCAAAATTGCTTCCGGCGTTCGCAAGATAGACAGGCAGACAGACACACAGACATACATAAATTCTGGAAACATGATCCAGTAGCGGACTAAAGGGGGGGAAGCGGGCCTCTAATCCTGGGAGGCCTCCAAATCTCGAGGAGTCCTTCTTAATCAAATCCCAAACAAAGCCAAAATATGTTTAGTAAGTAAGAGGCAGTTTGGAGTTGGAGGCCCCGTACGTATACAAAATATAAACGTAGGTAGGTTGTTTATTATAAATATTTAACTTTTTTTGTCAGCCATTACATAGTATTCACTTTTTACGAAATTTACATTACAAATACATCAATTTCTAAGCAGACCGGAGGCCTCATTTAGTGCTGCCGCCCCGGGCCTCCGACGGGCTTAGTCCGCCACTGACATGATCTCAAGTCAAGGTATCATACAAAATATGTGAAAAATACGTAAGAAAACGAAATTACAAAGTTCCCGTTATAATATAATTCACGGTATAAGAATATCAGGAAAATTTGACTGGCGTAAATAGGTACCTACTAGTATTGTTTGTTGTTCTGGAGCGCTGGAAATTTTTTTGTTGTCATGTCACATATTTACTGTAGTAGTAAGTTGATTTATAAGATGAAAGAAAAACGTGACTTTTAATGCCCACGATTTAGTAATAACATTTCATTAATAATTTATAAATCACACAGAATGAATCTTGATTCTTGACATTCTATATTGTCCTTATACCGTCGTGACGTCACAATGTTTAACTGTTGCTACATTGAAATTCTTTCGTCTAATAATTCTACGTTATTTATAAGTAATTTCAAGACAAATGAATCGTGGTATATTGTAGAGTCATGACATAATGAATATAAAACAAGCCGTGAGGTGGGTCGTTTATTAGGACTAAAGTGCGACCCTTGAGTTCCACACGACGAACTTCCCAGTTTGATAAATATTTAATAATAATAATTAAATTAGATATTACACAGAAAAGTAATCATTTTAATCATTAAAACATAATTATTATTTATTTTTAACAATAATTAAAAAAAAAAAAAACGGCTGAACCGATTTTTATAAAATTTATGTCGGATCAAAATGACGTTAACACGCCTCGATTGACACCCTTACGAAGTCGATATAATTTTTTATTCGCGAGATATTGTGCAAAATCTACTTTTTTGGAGTCTATTTGGTTAAGAAAAAAGAACGGCTGAACCGATTTTGAAAAAATTTCTTTCAGATCATATTTACATTAATACGCGTCGATTGGCACCCTAACGTAGTCGATATCATTTTTCATTCTCGAGATTTCGTCTTAGAAAGAAATGGACACATACGTACGTACGTACACACACACATACACACACAGACATCTTTCTAAAAATAGTGTAATGACCTTGAAACATAAAAATTTGTTATAGGTACATTTTGATTTCGGACCCATTACAATAACTTCCAATGGGAAGTTAAAAATTTGTTTGAGCCGTTTTCGAGAAAATCCCTCCAACGGCTCTAGAGATTTTGGAGGAGTAGAGGAAATCTAAGGAATCTCCTACAAAAACTAAGTTTAAAATTTTTTTTCGATTCAGGCCACTATCCGGTAGTATATAGAGACCCATGAAACGCCTAAATCCGTCATTTCAAATTTGGTTTTTTGTTCGAAAGTAAAAAGGTTTTCTAGCAAGAAGATCAATGCACTTCTCTTGCACAATTATTGCTCAATTTCTCAAAATGCATAGGTCGTTTACAAACAAAAAGTTCAACATATATTGCTTCATTAATTCTATTCAAATATTCTATCCTGTCATGTATATTATGATCAAATTATACAAACTAAACTGTGAATTTATATAATAATTAACTTAAAGAATATGCAAAGGTATCTTGATATAAAATTCTCATTAGGAGCTAACTTTCAAATTCCCAGCAACATGTTTTATACCATATATTTATAAGAGGTATTATGCAATAACACTGATTCTATTGTATTGTATGCACACATGAGTGAACAAATTGAATCTGTATGTAGGTACATGTATCATCATCATTCTCTTAATCTTATATAAAAATAAAAAATCAGAATTACCGACTCACTGCTCATCGAAATCCCAACATATATTTAAAATTTTTATATATAGGTACAGATGTAGGTAGCGTCCGTCTGTCTGTGCGTTTATAATTCAAGAACAACTGGCCAGATAAGATTATTGTAGACTATAGACGCCCGACAATTAAGGTCTTTATAGTGTCAATTTAATTCTCGATTTAAAAAAAATTCGTTGTATAAATCATTATGACACCTATCTCAAATCACCGAGAAATGAATGAAATTTTGTAAACTTATTTCTTAATGAGAGAGAGAGAGAGATAGATAGAGAGAGAGAGAGAGAGACATTTTTTCAAAAATAGTTTAAAAATAGTGTAGTGACCTTAAAACATAAAAATTTGTTAAAAATTTTGATTTAGATTTTCGGACCCATTACAATGACTTCCAATGGGAAGTTAAAAATAATTATTGCTGAAAAGTATCAAACAAATGGCGTACTTTATAAAATGCGTTTTCCATACATAACATTTTTTAACATATTATTACAGCCCACTTTGAGAACTAACCGATGAAATTGATAGATTCTTTGACATTCGATTTACTGCGCTGCCAAGATCTCTGCTATGTAAGTATGCAATTATTTGATTTTATTTATTGTAGATTATAGACGCGTCGACAACTTAGGTCATTAGCGTCTTAAATTACATTAAATAACAACTAACTTAAAACAAACTAACATCACAAAACATCCATGAGCGCAGGTGGGATTCAAACCCACGACAGTCTAGTCTAGAGGCTGGTACCAAGTACGCTTACCACTACCACTACCACTGTCCTCTTGAAATCATTTGTATTATAATTTATATCTTTGTGTTGGTGTGATAACGTGTACCGGTGTAAACGTTTTAGCTAAAAATCCAGTATGCATGTATCTTATATACTTAGATACATATTTTTGCCTGTGACTATACATGCCATACATCCTTAATTGAAAAATTTAAAACAGCTTGAAGATAGCCGAGAGTGCAACAATACCGTTGTTTATATGACGTTCCCATGCAACTTCTACGTTACAAGCCCCCAGTTCTAATCCGAGAACTGATAAATTTATCAATTTGATTTCTATTTTTTTATTAATAGATAGGTACATACTACATAATACCTAAATTGAAAATATGAATTGGTGCTAGGGCCAAAAAAAATATAAGGCTTCTGTGACTTTTATTTTCCTGATTTTAAACAATTATATCTTCTACCTATCAGTAACGGCGCTTCCAACGACAAATGATTTTTGTTTGTGGAATTATTCTTTAATTTACGGCTTGTTTACTGCAAGTACATAGTCTACACCCGATCTAAATTCGTGGTATATGATTTAACAATAAGAAAGTTTCTAACTGAAATAATTTATGACGATTTTTATTTTTTTCCGAGCACAAAGTACACATAATAATAACACAAAACAGGTAAACACTTCCTACCGCTATCGTTCGTAAACAATGAAAACCAAAATGCTACAGTAACGACTATAGATACTTTCAGTTGCATATTTATTATTAATCGAACCTTTTTATGGTTCCGCACCAAAATGGTAAAAATGGAACCCTTATTTTGTGAGATTCGTGCGTCTGTCTAATCTAAACGGTTAATCGTAGGAAGATGAAATTTGGTATGCCGATATGAGTAATGTGCTCCGCAGATATTCTAGGAGCAGGCTGTGCCGTCTACGCGGCCGCGGATGTTTTGAGCGTGACAACGTCTGCATAATCAGGCAGGCCTGTAACTTCCAAACGGTTAGTCGTAAGAAGTTGAAATTTGGTATGCCGATAGAGTAATGTGTTCCGCAGATATTCTAAGTAGACTGTGTCGTCTACACGGCCGCGGATGTTTTCGGCGTGACAACGTCTGCATGGTCTGACAGGCCTGTAACTTCCAAACGGTTAGTCGTAAGAAGTTGAAATTTGGTATGCGGATAGAGTAATGTGTTCCGCAGATATTCTAGGAGTAGGTTGTGTCGTATACGCGGCCGCCGATATTTTCGGCGTGACAACGTCTGAACGGTCAGACAGGCCTGTAACTTCTAAACGGCTAGTCGCAGGAAGATGCAATTTGGCATGCAGATTGCATATAGAGGTTCGTGCAGTTGCACAGATATTCCAGGGGTCGTTTTACCAAAAAAAAGCGTCATCTAGCGGTCAATAAATGAAGCATATCGTTGGAATGAGGTCACTTTGAAGATTCTAAAAATATTTTTTTCGTAGATTATTTTATAAAAATACATATAAGTACCAAAAAAATTATGCCTGTTTGTCTTCGAACGTATTAGGTCTAAAATTTTGAAGAAAAAAATCAGGCATATAAAGAGGCTGGGTTACAGCCTACCTAGCGATGATCAGAATTTATTAGTTTTTAAGATTTTGTGCAAAATAATTAATTTTAATATGTAGGTACAGCACTACCTATATTCAATTAATTGCATATATTTATAGGAAAACTATAGCGAATGATGTACGGAACCCTCAGCGCATGAAGTACGTTCATGCTTGACGTGTTTTTTTAGTATCTTACCACTAAAATATTCAAATAAATTTGGATCAAATTGTTTTAGTAGCGTATTATGCAAAAATAAAGTTCTCAACTGTATGCAACAAACCTGTCTAGAAATATTTCCGTTTTTATCAATCATATACCAATAATTGCATTCTAATTCTTTTAACAGCACCACGCAAAACTATTTCCTGGTTTGTAAGAATCAATTCATCAAATTTTATTCAATAAATTATTATAAACATTAAATAAACAACTGTGTATTGGATAATACTGCGGAACAAACGTATTATGTCATACTTGAAACGGAACCCAACTTCCTAACTAAACGTAGAATGACCTAAAATCAACTTTTGAAAAAATTGTAAGAAAAGCCAACAAAAATGTAATGAGAGAGTATTACAAAGTCACTCACAACTGAGAGGGTATTACAAAGTGACGCTAATGACCTAAGTTGTCGACGCGTCTATAATCTACAATTCTATTACAAAGTGATTCATTACGTTATATTATCTCGAATAAATTAATCTAAACCGCATGCGGTAATTTTATATTAAATTTCTTAAGAAAAACCTAAGATTTAAACTAATACATCTAAGTAAATAATTAATATTTGTACAGCAAGTATTTGATAATTGTGAGAAAATAGAATAAACAAGAATTCCAACGCACATTGCATGTATAACGTATTATGTCATACTTGAAACGGAACCCAACTTCCTAACTAAAAGTAGAATGACCTAAAATCAACTTTTGAAAAAATTGTAATAGTACAGTAAAACGGTATATTTTACTAAAAAAAAAAACTTAATGGCTGAAATTTTGAGGGGGTGTTGGGGGCATGTCCTGAGTCTAAAACCGAGTTTTCGTATTCGAAGGGGTGGGGGAAGTTACATCCCCCGGTCAATATAGGGATAAGTTTGTTTTAATTTTTTATCTTCGTTGCTATTGCCCGTACAGTCAAGTCCAAGAGATCAAACTTGTAGGAAATGAAATTATCTATCCAATGATAATAAAATCAAGGTCATAGGTGGAGCAGGTCAATCACAATGGCCGGTAAAAGGTCAAAAACTACCCCTCACTTTTGACCTTTTACCGGCCATTGTGATTTACCTGATCGACCTATGACCTTGATTTTATTATCATTGGATAGATAATTTCATTTCCTACAAGTTTGATCTCTTGGACTTGACTGTACGGGCAACAGCAACGAAGATAAAAAATTAAAACAAACTTACCCCTATATTGACCGGGGATGTAACTTCCCCCACCTCCTCGAATTCGAAAACTCGGTTTTAGACTCAGGACATGCCCCCGAACACCTCCTCAAAATTTCAGCCATTAAGTATTTTTTTTTAGTAAACGCGATTTTTGTGTCTCTACTGTACTATATGAAAAGCCAGCAAAAATGTAATGTTCAAACTTGAGGACGGCGAAGACATCTGAGAAGTGGGTATTACAAAGTTATATCTCGAATAAATTAATCTAAACCGCATGCGGTAATTTTATATTAAATTTCTTAAGAAAAACATAAGATTTAAACTAATACATCTAAGTAAATAATTAATATTTGTACAGCAAGTATTTGATAATTGTGAGAAAATAGAATCAACAAGAATTCCAACACACATTGCACGAAAAAAAAAACGATACCGGCGTGAAAATGTGAGAGTAAAATCAATAAACTTGAATGTTTTATATCAATAATACGTATTTTTATTATTGATATTCATTTACCTCGTACAGTCAGGTAAAAGTTTTCTCAAGATATCACAGGCTTGCACAAAACAGTTGCAAAGACGGAAACAAACATTGAACGTTTTCTCTGTTGAGCGGACATGTTTCCGAGAAACACGTTCGAGGAACGATTTCGTTCCGCAGTTTCCTTGGCACATTTGCGTTGAACTACATACTTGTGAATTATAGACGCTCGACAACAGAGGTCATTAGCGAACTGCACACTTAATTTGTTGCAAACGATCGTCTACATTTCACGAATGCATATAACTAAACCTTTGACAACACTAAAGGTCGATTTATATTATCCGGTCAGACACGGTGCGGGAACGTAGCGTGTCCGGCAAGACAAACATTTTTACATGCATTTCAAATACGAATATGTATACTTAGTGGATCCCGTCCGTTCAGACACGTATCAATACTTATATTTGAAATGCATGTAAAAATTTTTATCTTACCGGAAACGCTACGTTCCCGCGCCGTGTCTGACCAGATAATATAAATCGAGCTTAACGAAGGCAACGTCTGTCAGATGTATTCCCGGCTTGATTCAAGAATTGATTGAAACATGAAATTTGGTATCCAACTGTAACCAAGAAGACATGCACTTTATGGTAAATTGACAGAAGTGACGCGTTGTACGTTTCACAGCTGCCGATGCCGCATGTTAAATTATTGTTTAATAGAAAGTTCAGATAAATAACTATAGTTACCTGTGTTTATAAATTAATAATGAGCTACGTGCTTGAATATTTGTATCAGCACATGTTTTATAGTGTTTTATACACATTGCTGTTCTCACATTTACCGTCAGTTGCAAAAACACTATAGATAACTATGCGACGTATAATATTATGTATCTATTCCTCATTTTTAAAAATGCTCGGCAAAAATTAGCGATATCAAATATCTACTGAATATCAAAAAATAATCACAAAACACCAAACCACAAATCTTGAGTATTCGCTACACTAGCGTCGAGAGATCGGTAACCGTTTATAGGTGAGGGGAAAGTTATTGAGATGAAGAGTACAGGGGATAACTTCCGCTAAAGAATACTCTTAGGTATTGACGGCCGTATTCATAGTTAACCCTTAAGTAGTAAGGGACACTTAACTCTACCCTCAAATCGAATATGCGTTTCATAGTCAAAATTGACGTCTGTAAGGGCCCTTACATCACCCTCACCTTAAGGGTGGATAGTATGTCCCTAAGTGTCGAAAAAGTATGTGCGTCTTTATTTAGACAAAGAAGCAAATAGACGTAGGTAATAATTATTATTATTCTGCTAACCTAACCTGCATTCTCTGTGTAAACAGCGTAATATTACGTAAAATAAAGATTATAAAAATGGACGATTTTGACGATTTGTACGATAGTAGTGACGAAAGTAGAACGTTTAAAAAAGAGATATATACGCGATCTTGAAAATCCTTTTGAATTTTACGAAGAAAATGAATTTTCGAAAAGATATCGATTCAGCAAAGGAGTTGTAATAGATGTATTGTTAACCGTTGGTATTCACAAATTTGCGAAATTTTTGAAAAATAAATTCGACCCGATTCGTTTGATATTGTCTATTTATAGAAAAAATAACGCTGAATCGACTCCAACACCCCGAACTTTTAGTTTCAAAGATATAAACAGCATCTGAGAAATTTTTGAGTTTTCTTAAAAATGCCAAAAGTAAGAAGACCCCTCTTTTTGTACAAATTTGCGAAATTTTTGAAAAATAAATTCGACTCAATTCGTTTGATATTAAGTCTAATTATAGAAAAAATAACGCTGAATCGACTCCAACACCCCGCACTTTTAGTTTCAAAGATAAACAGTATCTGAGAGATTTTTGAGTTTTCTTAAAAATGCCAAAAGTAAGAAGACCTCCCGTCTTTGTACAAATTTGCAAAATTTTTGAAAATTAAATTCGACCCGATTCGTTTGATATTAAGTCTAATTATAGAAAAAATAACGCTGAATCGACTCCAACACTCCGCATTTTTAGTTTCAAAGATATAAACAGCATCTGAGAGATTTTTGAGTTTTCTTAAAAATGCCAAAAGTAAGAAGAAAGTTTCTATCTCCGTTTTTATTCCGCAGAAAATCTAAAATCCGCGGAATATCTAAAATTCGTCGAATACGTAATTTCTTCGGTTTTGACAAAGAACACTTAATTTTTTTTTATTGATTTAAAAATCAATAATTTCGAATACCTACGGATAAAAAAGTAATTAAAATTATTATGTTTATGCATTTCAGAAAACAATCTTTTGATATCGCAGATTACAAGTTTACGTTGAAACTTTATAATGCATGTCTGTAAATGTTTTGCTTGATAGAATAAAAAGAAAAGTACCTACCATTTATGCAGTTTCCAAAACAATAGTAAACACTGCATTCATTAAAACAGAAATTACCTACGCCTAATTAATACAAGCATTTGTGTGTGAAATTGTGTGCTTATAGTTGACAATCAAATTTATTTTAATTAATATTTCATTAAGAAACAATTGCCTGTCGAGCGTCTATAATCTACAAGAAACAATTGCATTTGATTCAATTAAAATATTCTGAGAGAATCACCAACAACAAAAATCCATGTCAATCGAAACGTGACAATACTTTTTTTGTACATTGCCAAATATTTTTTTTATCTCTTAAAATAGCAATGAATTATGTAAGATCTAATCTTTTCTTTAACAATTTTCAACAATGTGTTGTTTTTTTTTTTAACAATTGGATATTTTTATTTTGATTATACAAGATTCAATATAGCATATAAATTCAAATAATTAATTTCACGGAGTTTTATTTCTTCCGAGTTTTAATTTGTCGTCAAAAATTGCAAAATCAGTAGACGCCGATTATTCTGATCATACGTTATTAGAATCGTTTCACATAAATCAAATTCCAAAGAATCAGAATGGGACCAATTTTTTTTTGTGAATACCTACTTTTCATTTTATTGAATGTTAAAAAAAATCTCAAAACACTAAACCACTAACACGGTTTTCTCAACGCACGTTTAGCTAACCATGATCATTAGGAAACCTGAGAAATCTCATTTAGTCCTTTGTTACTTGGGAAGAACAAGGCTTTTAAATGGCGAAAGAATTTTTAAACGAATATCTCAGAAACTACAGTGCGTTCCTGAGATATTCGTTATCGAAATGAAAAAGGCATCCTCGTGAAAAATAGACCGAGAGCTGGTGACAATTTTTTGGTGTTGTTTATTCAAGGCCTTATTTTTGTGAAGATGTTGAGGGAGGCATATTAAAGTGCCCTGAGTAAGGAATTTTGCTAGATAGCGGTATGGGAGGGATGCAGACCGCCCCCAACATGTAACAAAAAAATGCTCACAATTATTATTGCTTCAAGGCTGATATTGTTTGTATAGCTTGTCGGTGACCCGGCAATGCCATTATAATATTTGCAGATCGATTGGTCAGTATTAAAGGGATAGCAGATCACCCTAAACGTGTCATGTACCCGACGAAATTTATATTATTAGTTGAAAGTTCAAATTTTAATATGTTGTTACGGCGACTGTTTTAAGCATATATTTCAATTTGCAGAACAACATTTCGGTATTAACCCCCTTGCAGAACGATATAAACACCTAGGCGAGAAAGTTTCCCTCTAAGAGAGGGGGTTAATACCGACATTTTGTTCTGCAAATTGAAATATATATGCTTAAAACAGTCCGAGCCGTATAACAACATATTAAAATTTGAACCTTGAACTAATAACATAAATTTCGTCGGGTACATGACACGTTTAGGGTGATCGGCAACCCGTTTAATACTGACCAATCGATCTGAAAATATTATAATGGCTTTATTGGGTTACCGACAAGCTATATACAAGCAATTCCAGCCTTGAAGCAATAATAATTGTGAACATTTTTTTTACATATTGGGGCCGGTCTGTATCCCTCCCATACCGCTATCTAGTAAAATCTCTTACTCAGGGCACTTTAATATGCCTCCCTCAACATCTTCACAAAAATACGGCCATGAATAAATAACACCAAAAAATTGTCACTATAGCTCTCGGTCTAAAAGTAACGTGACGAGAGTTTCAAAATTTCTCGTCTCAAAACACTAGATGAGAACGAGAATATCCATATACTAGACGAGACGGCAACGCTATTGTAAACTGTTATTGCTTACATTTGACAGACGGTCAACTTTCCTCCATCAGCTCAGTTATTATTTGACTAGTGTTTAAGGAGAAAGTATTTGTTAGGTGTAAATAAAGTTGTAAATAAATATAAAACGGTAACAATTAACGTCTTAAGTTAATGTAATTTGGTGGCAGTAGGCTGACGATGGCCTTGAGGTGTGTACTCAAGTATGTTAAATATCATACCATATGGTTCTCGTTATCAGGTTCATGATCACCATATTAAGATGTGGCGAAACGCATGCGTAACAAACTGTCACTTCAAAATATTATGTTGCATCTGCCTTCTGTCATCTACTAATTAATTTCGATCGGTCCGTAGACAGTAGTGATGTGCCGGATCATTAAAAATGTATATCCGCGGATACGGATCTGAATACGGATATTTGGTCTCAAGATCCGCGAATACGGATACGGATCTTAACTTTCTTAGAGTACGCGGCGGTAAATACTAAATATTGCACATCGACCTTTGGAAAGAGACCATCTGTTATGGGAAAAAGTTATTGACCACGATATTAAAAAATAAAAAATAATCTGAATGGAATTTAACTGTTTTTCATTATTACCTAATCACCTATATACATAAAATTTTATCTATGAATTGAAAATTGATAAGGTAAAAGATCCGCCAAAAAACTAACGGATACGGATCTTTCTTTTCCCTCGGATATCCGCGGATACGGATAGGTACGGATATCCGGCACATCACTAGTAGACAGCTATTTAAACTAATTGGGAATATTATGAAGTATTAGAAATACCTTGTAGGTATTTTTTGATGTCCGTCTTGTGACTTCCTGTGTTTTAACACGACGCGATTCAGCAACGAGTTGCTATCTTCAGGTGTGGTTAAATTTTTTTATTATCATTAATTTAAATTTTATGATCATTAATTAAAAAAAAAATTATATTTGGCGTTCGTCACAAAATGACTCGCTTGAAAACGGAAACTGGTGGTGTTGTCATGCTCTGTCTCTGTTTCCATGAAGTCGCCAATGCTCTGCTACAATTTTTAGGTTTCCGTGCCTCAAAAGCAAAAAACGAAACCCTAGCTTATCCGTCCGTCCGTCTGTCACAGTAGAATTTCTCTGGACTAAATAAAGGTATCAAGCTGAAATTTGGCATATAAATTATTATTATTGTAGATTATAGACGCGTCGACAACTCAGATTATTAGCGTCTTTAACACAACAATTAATAATCCATTTGTGTATTAGAATCTGCCAGCCGGCACACACAAACCGACGAGCTCGGGCTCCTGGGAACGCCAATTCCCAAAGACCATTGGAATGCAATTGCGGGAACAACTACAGTCCCCCCGTGGGGGATTGGCATATAAAGATAACTAATCCGCATATAAATTATATTCTAATAGTCAGAACCTAAAAAATATTTTCCTGTTAATTGGGAGGGGAATGATATCCAAAAAAAAAACCTTTGTATTCAGTCATGTGAAGTAATATTTGAAAAGGCTTTTCTTAATAATCTCAACACTATATTTTTTTCAGAATTTTATGTTGCGTAGATTTTCCTGACAATGCATCTAGAAAACTAATTCCTCTTTTATCTATTTCCAAAATCAGTATCTACAGCTAAAATTTCGAAAAAACTAGTGGTGTTTAAGGTATACGCACACTTTACAGAAAAACTATTACAATATTTACAACAGCTATAACTCGCGATTGTTCGGTTTTTTTAACCACACCGATGACTTCAATACCAAGGCTACACGTGCCACCAAAATTTCGGCGTCACGGGAGATTTCTTTAATCATCAAGTTGAATGATCTAACTTTTTTCACAAAATTACGGATTTTTCGAAGGAAATAATCAAATAGTCTTCAATAATAACGTAAAAAAAATTCCCATTAGGAAATTCGTTATTGAGGAAGATTGAGATAGGTGAATTTATATCCCAGTGACTGCGTCCGGAAATTTGAGTTACTCGGTCGGGTCCAGTCACTGGGCTCGTGTAATCCCTACAGACGCTAATGACCTCTGCTGTCGAGCGTCTATAATTCACAATTCATTCATTAATTCGTGTAATCCCTGCAGTACCTGCCGGGCTTGAGAATAGCCGAGAGTGTAGCGGCGCTGTCGTTTACATGGCGTTGCTATGGTTCCTCTATTACAAGTCCCCAGTTCTCGGGTTCTAGCCCGAGAGCTGGTAAAAGTGTCAATTGGATTTTCAATTTATTATTAAAAAAAAATAAATAATGAATTGAAAATATGAATTGGTGCTAGGCCCAAATAACCTTAGCTGTTGGTGGTCTTTAAAACACACACACACAATTAACAATTAGCAGTACCTGCCATAGTATAAATTTTCTTAATAAGTGATAACGTGTGCTACTGCATATAAACAATCATTTGTTTATTACAGAATAAAACAAAAACACAACACTATGTTTTTGTTTTAATAACACTGTCATTTTGTTGTTATTATTACGAAAACGTTAATGATGTAACGTATTGTTTATTTAGTGTATGTACTGGACAATAATTATAATGTCGTTGAGAAGTTAATTATTGTTGTATGTTTGATATAAATGCACTACCTACTTCCTTCACATGTATTACATGACAAATTTTTATAAGATTGATACAAAATAAAACATTTCTATTTTTAACCCTCAAGTGAGCGCGCGTGTTTTTCTATATTCAATGGAAAGGAACAGCACACGCACATCCTATAAAAGACTGAATGAATGAATTGTAAATTATAGACGCTCGACAACTGAGGTCCATTAGCGTCTAGCTATAAAATACGTTGCATTTCGTTATTTATAAAACTGAAATATTTTTCAGTGCAAGCTTTCACGGCCGGCATTGTTCCAAGTCTTCATGGTTTCCGGGCTTGTAGGGCGTGGTCCGGTGGTATTTCTACCTGACGTTTCGTCTACAACTGCGGTAGACGAAACGTCAGGTAGAAATACCACCGGACCACGGCCTACAAGCCCGGAAACCATGAAGACTTGAAATATTTTTGCCCAGATTGACAATTACATGGAAATGAAGCATAGTAAAGTTCCAAAATTTAAGATAGTGAATCATGCACTTATATTTCACTATCTATATAAGCGGCACAGTTTTTATGCATGGGACGCATAATGTGAACGCGTATGTTTACATCGTTTCATTGCATCTCCGCTCCATGAACCTTGTTATACGAACTATGCATGACTCGAGCTATCTTAAATTTTGGAAATTGAGTAGGTATCGGTATTTACACTATACGAAAGACGCGACGAACGAAATTTGATCACCAACGTATATTTTAAAGCTAAACTCACAAAAACGGTGCGAATCTCCATATGGGGCCCCACATATTATGTTTATTTAGTGATCTGTACCTATGTATTAGCGTAGCGGCCTTTGGATCACACTGTCGTGGGTTCGAATCCCGCCTCCGCTCATGGATGTTTGGTGATGCCATTTAGTTTTAAGTGAGTTGTTATTTGATGTAAATAAGACGCTAACGACCTAAGTTGTCGACGCGTCTATAATTTACAATAAATAAATGTACCTATGTATTAAATGAGAAAGTACTATATGACTACCACCGTAGTATCTTGCCATAGCAGTGAAAAAGAACATTTAATACACGTGACCGGTGCAGGGTTAAAAAACAAAAGCATGACTATTTTATAAACAGCACGCACACGGACTGTACGATTACGACTATTTCCTGGGTCTCATAAAAAGGAAACAAAATAATGCAATCCGTTCACTGCGCATGCGCAGATCCAGACTGTAATGTGACGCAAGAAATATTCCCGAAAATGAAAATATACTCTAGAAGTGAAATATTCAAAAGCTTAACCTCTGAAAAGTTTATTTAAACGTTAAGTGAAACTTTATTAGCCTCGTTTTCCCCCGTTCGGTTACGCATGTCGAGCGTCACGTCACGTCCAATCGACCAGACCAGTACTCATCGAAAAGCAACGACGTTTTATGTTCACAATTACTAATATCGTATGTATATTAGTCGAGCAGCACATCAAATACCCATTGACCACCAGCGATAGACTCTGGATTCTTACGTTCGTCTCCATACTGCAGATCAGGGTTCAAATTACATTACCAAAACCACGTAAACAAAATTATATATACCAAGTCTTCATGGTTTCCGGGTTTGTAGGACGTGGTCCGGTAGTATTTCTACCTGACGTTTCGTCTACAACTGCGGTAGACATTCTCAAAGGCGATGTGGCAGCGGTCGAAGTGTTCTCCTTAGCGGCTCACAGGTCAGTGTGTCAGTGAATACGACCGAGTAGAAAACTCACCCCCACCACTACACACTGAGCAGTTGACCAATTACAGAGAGACGGGCTACGACCGAACAGAGAACACACTGGTACTAGGCATAAAAGAAGGGAGGACACCAGTCACTCACACACTGACCTGTGAGCCGCTAAGGAGGACACTTCGACCGCTGCCACATCGCCTTTAATAATGTCTACCGCAGTTGTAGACGAAACGTCAGGTAGAAATACCACGGCCTACAAGCCTGGAAACCATGAAGACTTGGAACAATGCCGGCCGTGAAAGCTTGCACATCTGGGTAAAATTATATATAAGTATACTTTCGGAGATTTCGTGTTGTGTGTTTTTAAAGACCATCAACAGCTAAGGTTATTTGGGCCTAGCACCAATTCATATTTTCAATTCATTATTTCTTTTTAATAATAAATTGAAAATCCAATTAACACTTTTACCAGCTCTCGGGCTAGAACCCGGGAACTGGGGACTTGCAATAGAGGAACTTAATAGCAACGTCATGTAAACAACTGCATTGCTTAACGCTCGGACATTCTCAAGCCTCATCATTGTGGAACTTGCACGAGCCGCTACTGACATTATTGGGCTTCATTGTACCTTAAAAACATTTTAACGGAGTAAAACTAATTTCATTTATGTCTGTTTATTTTTTCTTGAACATTTCAAATGGAACCCGTTTTTTCTGAGAAACAGTCATAAACAGTAAAACAGATGCATATAAAAACATTTCCTAATTTTGTTCCTTTGTATTTTTAAACAAGGCGCCTTAACCTAACATAAATAATATTTTAGAAGTCTGTCAAATATGTTTAATGTCTGTTAAGTCAATTTAAATGTCTAGACATTAAACGGTTAAAAATGTTTTACCCTAAAAGCATTTTTAGTCTGTACCTATTCTATACGAGTGTCCAGCCTCCGCGATATATGGTTTATTTGAAGACGTTGCGTACAATGAGACACTCTCCAGCTGGGGTTTTTTAAAATGTGTTTAACGAATCTGCTGTGAATCACAGACAAAGAATGAAAGTAAACCAATAATTATTAATTACAGTCAAAACTCTTTATAACGGCCTTCAAAGAACTGAGTAATTTCTTTCGTTATACACGACAGGATTCTGTTTGGCTAGCGTAGCCAAGCTTAAGTACATCTATGGTGCCTCCACACAATCGGTCATGATGAGCGATTACAGGCCATCACGAATGTGTGGAGGGCATAATCGCCTGTAATTGCCCATGATCGCCCATGATGAAGCGTGATCGCCTCTGTATGGGTTTTTCGGCCATGATTGCGCGCGTTTCCAGACGTTCGTCGATCACTCAGTTCATATTTGTTTCGATATCCATATCGGACAGATGACAATTCACACAAATGGCACGATTGTGTGGACAGATGCGCAATGATGGTGACAATCATGGGCCATTCTATGATTGTCCATCATGGCCGATTGTGTGGAGGAGGCATAACGTTTTGTGAATATACACCAACATTAAACAAAATGGATAGCGAAGATGACGCAATTATTGACAAGTACAAATTTATGCCTAGCTCTTGTTTCATGCAACTCATAAATCACAATAGTACACACACACTGACAAACACCGCGTAATGAAAACTGTCCAGTCGTCTGGATGTAATATTTTCAAGTCGAGACCAGCGTTGGCCAATCCCTTTAATGTGTGTTCAAAAAACCGCCCTCCAATTCCAACGTTGGAGACTGTTAAATACTAGCCATTTGAAATTAACCATCCACACGGCATGGCATTTGCTCGAATGTCAACATTGGTTGACATTTGCCATGTTAAAAAATTAAAATTGTGTTTTAAAGACCACCCAACAGCTAAGGTTGTTTGGGCCTAGCAACAATTCATATTTTCAATTCATTATTTTTTTAATAATAATAAATTGAAAATCTAATTGACACTTTTACCAGCAGAACCCGGGAACTGGGGAATTTGCCATGTTGTCTGAAGCCAGTTTAATATAGGGAGGCGAGTTTACACTATGATACTAAAAGTTGTCGTGGACATTTACCTTTATAAATGCTCTTCTACATTATTTATTAATTGATTCCAGATGTCAAAACCGCTAATTTGTAACCAAAACCATAAGTTAAAGTTGTTATAATATGTGTAGTAGGTCGCAATTTCATTATAACTATAGCACAGTTGTAACTAATAAATGCACCATTCATTGCCTGAAGCATTGAATTCATAATAATAACATTATTATACTGATTTCTAAAAGTGTATCTGCGCTCTGTTACAGCACGATTCACAAGCAAAATCTCAAAAAATTGTGTTTTAAAGACCACCAACAGCTAAGGTTATTTGGACCTAGCACCAATTCATATTTTCAATTCATTATTTTTTTTTTTAATAATAAATTGAAAATCCAATTGACACTTTTACCAGCTCTCGGGCTAGAACCCGGGAAATTGAGACTTGTAATAGAGGAACCATAGCAACGCCATGTAAACAACAGCATTGCTACACGCTCGGCTATTCTCAAACCCAGCAAGCAAGATCTCAAATCGACCTATAGTTTAGCCCGAAACAATCAAGAAAATAGAACAAAAAGTTCTATCAGAATAGCTAAAAAAATACCAATGATCCTATTTAAGAAAAAAAGTTGACCATTCCCTCCCTGACCTATACAGAGATATCGTCGATGATGTACCACCATCTTGTACAGAATTTCATCTATTTACGAACAAATAGGCTTTGATGAGATTCTTCAACGATAATCGAGATCACAGGATTGGGGAGTTATGCGTCTGGGACACCTTGTATAAAAAACCGAGAGGTGCGTTAATTTTAACCACAATGTAATATAAGCGGCACAGTTTGTATGCATGGGGCGGGTATGTTTTACAATGTTTCATTGCTTTTCCGCTCCATTAAACTTGTTAGGTAACTATCTATGACTCACTGCCTCCCCCCAGGGGAAACATTGGAATGTAAACTACATTCCAATGTTTTATGGGATTAGCGCACCCAGGTACCCGAGCTCGTACCACTCGGTTTGTGTCATACACACCTAGACGCTGATGACTTTGTTGAGCGTCTATAATCTACAATCTATCTATGACTCATTCGTCTGATTATTTCCGAATTGTCTAACGCAGTTGTAGGACGAAACGTCAGGTAGAAACGTACCGACCGGACCACGGCCTACGAAGCCCGAAAACTATCGAGAGATTTGGAATAATATAGGTACTGTTTTTGCAGCGTCGTAGCTAAGGCCTGGCAACCGGGGCCCGCGTCAGGGGCGCTAACCCCAGAGAGGGCGCAATCAACGATGCGAATATGATTATTTTCAAGCAAAGACCGCGGAATCAGAATCTTGCCCTGGGCGTCGATGATCCTATAGCTACGATGCTGTGTTCTTGCTCATCCGTTTTATTACCAATAGACAGCTGGTGACAATTTTTAGGTGTTATTTATTCAAGGCCTTATTTTTGTGAAGATGTTGAGGGAGACATATTAAAGTGCCCTGAGTAAGGGATTTTACTAGATAGCGGTATGGGAGGGATGCAGACCGCCCCTAACATGTAACAAAAAAATGGTCACGATTATTATTATTTCAAGGCTGAAATTGTTTGTATAAATTGTCGGTGACCCAATAATGCCATTATAATATTTACAGATCGATTGGTCAGTATTAAAGGGGTGGCAGATCACCCTAAACGTGTCATGTACCCGACGAAATTTATATTATTAGTTCAAGGTTCAAATTTTAATATGTAGTTACGGCAACTGTTTTAAACATATATTTCAATTTGCAGAACAAAATGTCGTATTAACCCCCTTGCAGAATGATATAAACACCTAGGCGAGCAAGTTTCTCTCTAAGTAAGGAGGTTAATACCGACATTTTGTTCTGCAAATTGAAATATATGCTTAAAACAGTCGCCATAACAACATATTAAAATTTGAACCTTGAACTAATAGGTATTAGGTAATATAAATTTCGTCGGGTACATGACACGTTTAGGGTGATCTGCCACACCTCATATACTGACCAATCGATCTCCAAATATTAAAATGGCGTTATTGTAGTCACCGACAAGCTATACAAACAATTTCAGCCTTGAAGCAATAATAATTGTGACAATTTTTTTTGTTACATGTTGGGGGCGGTCTGCATCCCTCCTCTACCGCTATCAAGCAAAATCCCTTAAACAGGGCATTTTAATATGTCTCCCTCAACATCTTCACAAAAATAAGGCCTTGAATAAATAACACCAAAAAATTGTCACTAGCTCTCGGTCTATAATAGGGTATTGGCTTTCAAAAGGAATTTTCCAAACTGGAAATTTCACGCGCACTGATATCATCGTAGTACGAATCAAGCTGTAAATAATAAAAACCCATCTACATAAAGCATGGTGTTTGGTAGTACTGGTGCATTTCACTCAAGAGTCCCCACCAGCGCAAACACCTGTGTGGTAATATTATACTTTTCTCGCAGTAGCTCTCCATTGCCTCTTTAGCTATTAACAGTGGCGCTTGTTAATGAACGACAGAAGATACAAAACGTGTTTAAAATATATACTTCTTTCTCTTTATTTCAACAATTACAATAATTACGATTGTTATTTTTTGGTTTGAATTTGTCGAAGAAGAATAAACAAACATAATGTTTAATCACTGTCGAGTTATGTGTCGAAGAGATGACATCCAAGTTTGAAGTCAGTGAATGTGTAAAAAATTATAGAATATTTAAATGCATGTGACTTAATTAAGTGACAATATTAAAAAAAATGTGTAGTGTTAAATTATTTGTGTCAATAATAATAATTGTTTTGGTGTTTGTATTTGGATATGCTGAGGATATTAACTCGGATTTTCGTAGTGCCAACAACGAGGTTTGTACTTTTTAACCGGCGTTTTAAAAAAAAATTCTTTAAGACCACCAAACAGTCAGAATTATTTGGGCACCAATTCACATTTTCAATATATTATTTTCTTCATAATAAATTGAAAATTCAATTGACAGTTTTACCAGCTCTCGGGTTTATAACCGGGGAACTGAGGGCTAGTAATGGTTTTTTTAAGGCAAGCAAGGGCTATCTGGGCTGAGTACCGTAGATTATACACGCTCGACAACTGAAGTCATTAACGCGGGCCTGGTACCAATTCATATTTTCAATTTATTATTTTTTTCATAATAAATTGAAAATTCAATTGACAGTTTTACCAGCTCTCGGGTTAGAATCTGGGAATTGAGGGCTAGTAATGGATTTTTAAGGCAAGTAAAGGCTATCTGGGCTGAGTATCGTAGATTATACACGCTCGACAACTGAAGTCATTAACGCTGGCCTAGTACTAATTCATATTTTCAATTTATTATTTCTAAATACTTAGTATACCTAAAAGAAAGTCGCTGTCTGCCTCTGCCTGTTTCTCCGCTTACTTCTTCTAAACCACGCAATGGATTTTGAAACGGTTTTCACTAATAGAAAGAGCGATAAACGAGGAAGGTTTGTGTACATAATTTGTACAAAATGGCTGAACTATAATTTCATACCACCCGGGCGTAGCCGAGACGGACCGCTAGTTCTTTATAAAAATAAACGGAAAATATAACTGATAACTAGGTCTCAAATTTGAACCCGGCAACTGGACTTTTGTGTATGCTGTTTTTGTAATTCAGGGTTAATCCACATAGGTGATGCACTTTCTGTAGCAATAAGTTCGTGCTTAATTAATTACTAATCAACATGAAAACAGATCAGTAATTAATTACAATGAAAATAGACATTGGAGACCTACAAATAAATATCCCCTGCATACGTTATCTCAAATCCTTTGCCCTCGTCTAAAAACGGTTATGACTCTACCGACGCTATTTTTAAAACTAAAGGGTTCAAGTAAACGCCAAATGAAAAACAAAGAATCAGACTACGGATCATACAAGCGAAAAATTGAAAAAAAAATCCTGGAAAAACTTACAGCTTTAAACAAAACGTAATCTTTCACACGTAGTCGAAACTTTTCTTCAAAAAATTCGCCTGTAGGATTTGTGGTCTGATTCTTGGTCCTTCATTTTGCGTTCACCCGAACCCTTTAGCTTTAAAATTAGCATCTGATCTCCGTTTCTGGGCGAGGGGAAAGGATCTGAGATGAAGAGTGCAGGATATTTGTAGTTAGGTATCGTATCCAATGCTCTTAAATACAATAAAATGAGTTAAGGGAAGTAATGATTAGTATGGTAGACAGAAATACATTCGGAAATATTCCAGCACAATTTTTAACTAATGCGTACGTATACACTTTTATTTGGTTGTTACAGATAAATTGTAACTTTCTTGTACGCATAATATTCCCCAGTGCGTAAACAGGTGCTAAAAATTAATTTTTCGGAGACAGAAAAATGTGGTTAGGTTGAAATCTTTCCGAAATAAAATCTAGAATGAATATGTGTTTAATAAAACAAAGAGTTTTTCAAAATTGGTTCAGCCATTTTGGTTGTAAAAAATATTAGTAAAAAATCTTTTTAGAGACAAGCTTGTATTTAAATGCGCTAAAAAGGAAAAAATAATTTTTAATAATTTAGGTTCATAATTATGAAAGCGTGGGTCGTGAACTCTATGTTAGTTAATTAGTCACGACCCACGCTTTTATAATTATAAATCTAAATTATTAAAAATTATTTTTTCCTTTTTAGTGCATTTAAATAAAAGCTTGTGCCTAAAAAGTTTCTTTTACTAATATTTATTTTGTTCATTTTTGTCTTTCAAAATTTTACCCCCCTTTGACACCCGTAGGGGTTGAATTTCGAAAAATCCTTTCTTCGTGGATGCTTACGTCAGAAAAGGAACCAACTGTCCAAATTTCAAGTTTCTAGCTTCAGAGATTTGGCCTGGGCGTTGATTAGTCAAAAAAACCGTGCATCCTCATTTGAACCCCTTAGGGGTTGAATTTATTTCTAAAAACGATTTATTCATGTATTGTAATCGGGAATACATATGTGTACAAAATTTCAAATCGATCGGATACCTGGAAGTCGTTCAAAATCGACTTGCAAGATTTGACCTAAACAAACACACAAACAAACATACATTGCAAGTTAAATAAAAGCTTGTAAAAAAATAGCGCGATACATAGAACGATTCGCCTCAGTTGTCGAGCGTCTATAATCTACAATCTACGACAAAATTAGTGTACATAGGCGCTTCAGCTATGTGCTATGTTCGCGTCTAAAAAACTCCACGCGAGTTTCGCGAAAGTAATTCTATAGAAAAGAAAATACATATTTAATTAAAAATATCGAAATATAGATAGTGTATTTAATGATTTAATAGGCTTTTTTGAAGCGGTTTATAATATAAAATCTACTAATAAGTTCTACAGAATGATTTCGTATAGGTAATTCTTCGCAATAATAATTGTAATCAGTAATTACAGGAAGGCATTAATAATATGTTTTTATTTATTCCATAAGCTATAATAATTATTTATTAAGTTAGAAAAATACAGTAATAAATTTTTAATGTGATTTCGGTACAAAACTCATTAGATATAATATTATAAAGAAAAAAAATGCCTTTTCTACTTTTAACTTACGATTGTTACAGTTGTGATTTTTCCATTATAAATTAATTTCACGTCTTTGTCCAATAAATCATTTTTTTAAATCGTCGAATATCTGATAAGAAAACATTTAACGAATTAATTGGCTCCTTAAAAAAATAGTTATTCACAGTTTCAATTCATTTTTAATTTAAAATTAAAATTCCATCTGACACCTTCACACTTCTCCGATGGATCAGTGGCGGCGCTAGGATTTTTTGTTAGTGTGTTCCAGATATGGGCATGGTGTTCTGAAGGTGGGCCAATAGCATTTGTTCCCAAAACAGTGCTCGTCAAAATTTTAACCCAGATTACTTGCTATAGAATTTACAAAAAAATGGTTGAAATTTCGAGGGTTAAAAACGTATTTAAAAGATAAACTAGAGATTGGGGATTATTCCAGGGTGGGTCAACGGTCCACCTTCGAACGTCGCCACTGCGATGGATTATGGAAACTCATGGGGTTTTATAGATAGATATTGCAAATTATAGACGCTCGGCATCCCAGGGAAGGTAATAAACTAGCCATGCGGAAACGCCTTACACTATCCCATTATAGATAAGAGTAGATACAGTTTTGTACGATCTTTGCTAATTTCACGCCTTTTTATGTACCTATTATGTCGGACAGATGACAATTCACAAATGGCACGATTGTGTGGAGGAGGCAGTGCTTTATGTGTTACCGTTTTTACGATAGAGCAAAAATAAAAGAACGTTGAAAAAACAAGTTTTTTGTAATAAAACAGCCCTTAATTTTTACTTTTTGCTTTTTTTATTATTTGTTAGGATATCCGCCATAATAACACATACTGTGAAAATTTCAACCGGCTACCTATTGCGGTTCAAAATTAAATTATTTTTCATTGTATTAGGGTTATAACAATTAGGGGCGAAATATAAGTATTAAAACTTTTCAACAAAAAAAGAACCTTCTTCAAAAAGGCACTAAAAAGAGGAAAATAATGAAATTTTGAGGTCTGTGCCAATTAAAATATGAACTTGGTTAAAAAGAAGATATTAATCATTATATACTATACTTTTTAACCGACTTCATATTTTAATTGGCACAGACCTCCAAATTTCATTATTTTCCTCTTTTTAGTGCCTTTTTGAAGGAAGTTTTTTTTTGTTAAAAAGTTTTTTATTTTTTACTTTTTAGCGTCAAAAAGTAACATTTACCTTAAAGAATCACACGCTTAACGGCGTGTGATTCTTTAAGGTAAACTTTTATTAAAATCAGCCGAACTACTGAACCGATTTTGATGAAATTTCTATGGGACCAATCTGAAAGTATATCCTTTCAAAAAAAAAAAATTTCAAAATCGGTTCATAAACGACGAAGTTATCCGCGAACATACATAAAACATAAAAAATATACATATACGGTCGATTTGAGAAACCTCCTTTTTTGAAGTCGGTTAAAAATACACAAGGGCGCCCAAATAACTAGACGCGGGCCTGTCACCCACTCATAGTGATCATCTTATATTTCTTGAACGCAAAGTTATATTGTACTAGCTGTACGTACGTTTGCCCCATATTATACAAGTATACCACATTTTGATCCGTGATTGACATTGGACTTCCGTGCCAACAATCAGGTTTTGCGATTCCACAATCTTTTCTCTATCGGTCGTTTGATGCCACTGTGTCAGTGGAGCTAGACATTGAAATGCCTTACGATATAATTGCAGCTCATTAAACAGATTTACCGACTCATTCACCATTCGGTATAGAAATATTATTCAATAGAATTCTATATGCATCTTCTTCTTCTCTTCTCTATACATAGTATAAACTGAAGTCGCTTTTCGCGTCTGTCTGTCTATCTGTTTAACCGCTAACTCCTCCTAAACCACGCAGCGGATTTTGATGCGGTTTTCACCATCGATTAGATAATTTTTCACGGAATATATATATAGCATAATTAATAACTAATAATAATTAATTAATTAAATTCGTAACCCGACCGTAACATACTTATATCAAAAAAACGAGCGTACTTAACTGTTCCACTCGTAGCGCAGAGGTTACGTCGCAGCACTCTATCAGACACCCGGGTTCGGAAATTGATGGCATCGTAGAATTTTTGGCTTTTTTTTTCTAAATTCTACATGCTATTTATTTATATATTTTTTATTTTTGTTATGTTCTTTCTTTAACAATAATTATACTTAATTTTTTTGAAACTAAAATATAACGGATTATGATGCGGTTTTCACCATCAGTTAGATAATTTTTCACGGAAGGTTTATATATATAGCGAACGAGCGAAGCGGCTTTCTTAGCACCCGGGTGAAGCCGGACGGGGCCGCTAGTTACTTATAAGTAATATGACATTTTACGATATGTTTATACAAGATATAAAAGGAGACGTTTTAATAATATTTGTAATAGAGGAGTGCTAAAAACTCCATATAACCTATGTCATCGCCACAAGCTCGGCTATATTCTCAAGCCACGAAATCCCTATTGTTACTGATCCACTGCAAATACTTTAATCGGTAATTTACTTCAATCAAATATTTTTTACAAGCTTTTATGTATGTTAGTTTGTGTGCAATTTGTTTAGGTCAAATCTTGCAAGTCAATTTTGAACGATTTCCACGTATCCGATCGATTTGAAATTTTGTACACATATGTAATCCCGATGACATAACATGAAAATCGTTTTTAGAAATAAATTCAACGGGGATGTAGGGTTTTTTTTATATAATCAACGCCCAGATCAAATCGCTGCAGCTAGAAACTTGAAATTTGGACAGTTTGTTCCTTTTCCACTAAGAAAGGATTTTTCGAAATTCAACCCCTACGGATGTCAAAGGGAGGTAAAATTTTGAAAGACAAAAATGAACAAAATAAATATTAGTAAAGGAAACTTTTTAGGGACAAGCTTTTATTTAAATGCACTAAAAAGAAAAAATAATTTTTAATAATTTAGGTTCATAATTATAAAAGCGTGGGTCGTGACTAATAAACTATCATAGAGTTCACGACCCACGCTTTTATAATTATGAACCTAAATTATAAAAATTATTTTTTCCTTTTTAGCGCATTTAAATAAAAGCTTGTCTTAAAAAAGTTTTTTTACTAATATTTTTTTATTTATAAACGCCTCGAACGGGCTTTAAAGTTCTAAAGCATATCTAATTACTTAATAAACAGCTTGTACCTACAGCTTCTGTATTGTATGAGACGTATACCATGTTCCTCTGATATAGAATTTATATTGCATTTCTCAGAACTGCATTAAAAAAAAACTTAAACTGTCACACATGAATAGCCACGAAATGTATCTCTCATTTTTCAAAAAACTGTAGAAATACATCGTTTCTGACACTAAAATTCAATCCATCATCATCATCCTCGCCTCTTCCCGTTACGTGGGGTCGGCTTTCCTAATCACGAGGTTCCGTTCAATGATTAAAATTAATTGAAATAGTATTAAACAGTGGGTGTGTGCTTATATGACCACACGACATAAGTGAAAACTTGATTATATGCAAAACAAACATAATATTATTTTATTATTATAATACGTAATAATAAAAACGTAATTCTTGAAACGATGTACTCCTTGTTAGACAGTAAATGTGGTCACCGACCCGAGCGCGCTTGATGTTGAGTGGAGCCGAGTAAACCCGATTCAGCGTTACCGACCCGAGCGTAACGGTTCACTTTCGTTCACTATTCAGAAAGAACGCAAAGTGCGCCTAAAGAAGTTTTCACTTCAATAAACGTAAGATTGTGGATTATAGACGCTCGACAACAGAGAGCCAGTTTAATATTTATTTTACAAAAATTCAAACCAGTACCTATTAAATTAAGTAGTATTTTATCGTCGCTAAAAAAATCAGTGTAAACAATCTGCTATTAAGTCGAAATAATGGTCTGTAGTTCTCCAAGGGTTGCATTTTAGGCTTTTTTATAGATTTTTCTGAATACTGAAAAAGTAACCACAAAACACCAAACACTAACACTTTTTCTTGAAGCACATTTCGCTAACCATTTTAGTATCATCAAGAGATGATTAAAACTTTTTTCGAGTTCTTAAAGACGACCAAGAGTATGCTGCCATGTTTCGTCTTTTTACTAAAATCATATTTTCTCCATCAAAGTAAAGTTAATTGAGTTTTCTGTATTTATTTCAGAATTGGAAAGCTGTAAATCCCAGTGAATCTACATTACTCAAGGTTGATGATCAACCGATCATAAATGACAACATCCATGCCGAATTCTTAGTATCACCAGGAGATGCTTTTGAAGACAACATTCCCAGAAGACGACGACCTGGTAGAAAAAGAAAACGTCGTCCATACAACGAAAACGGTTCATATTTTACTCCAAACGAACCAAAACCAGTTCGTAGACCTCAAACACTCCAAGACGACGATCATTTGTTGGAAGAACATTGGCGTGGAGAAGCGTTTCCGGAAGGAGAAATAGCATATCGAAGATCCGGACAAAATCGGAGAAGATTAAATCCTGTTTATTATGAGCAAGAGACATATCAAGAAGACTTTAAGCCGACCAAAGATAGAAAAAGATTAGGAGAAGATCGGAGTACAGAAAAAAGTTTAAAAAATAAATCGAACCGATTTAGTGGAGAAGATACGAGTTCTGAAAGTGGTGTAAAAAATTCTTCATCTCAAGAAGATGATTACAGTGCAAATGAATCTGATGAATCTTACAGAACCAATCAAAAATCGTATCGTAAACCGTATCCAACTCGTAGAAAATCTGAAAATGATGGATCAACGACTCCTGATCTTAAAACATTGTTGAAGAAATCGGGAGGTTCTTTAAGTTTAAGTGAAATATTACAACAGAAAAACTTATCGCTGTCTGATTTGCTAGCAAATAAACAGAATGCAATATCAGTTTTAACTGAATCTCCTGAAGTACTTACAACAACGCCTGTGTACTCCGAAAGGAAAATTCCACCATCTGCCCAACGCGATGAACCGAGTAATAGAAGATATGGTTCGAGCGAATCTAAAGAATCGAGAAAGCGTTTGCCACCTGTAAAAACAACAGCTACAAATTTAGCAGTCGAGGAAGATCCATTATTAAGACGAGAACATATGAATGCTCAAAGGAAACGACTTTCAAACATTCGTACGGACATTGAAAATAAATCATACAATGGCGTAACTCATTTCGATGTTATCACGGAAGCAACGACAGAAAGACGAATTTTTGTGCCATCAAATCCACGAAAATTACCCGCTGAATTTTTGGAACCACACATCGAAAATTTGAAATCGATGAGATACGAAACTACGCACGTTTGGAAATCTAGCAGTGAGGAAATGATCAAACCTACTGAATCTATTCCAACCACAACGATGAATCTCAAAGACATGATAATCAAAGAAAATGGCAACGGAATAGTTCGTAACCGTTTATCACTTAAACCTAAATTAAAATTATCAAAACCTGAAACAAAACTTCCGATTACATCGCACGAAATCAAACAAAAAACAGAACCCAAACCGCAAAATGAGCCATCGGTTCCACAAAACGCGTTTGCTATCGACTTAAAAGAACTCTTCAGTTTAGGTGAAATAAGTAAACCAACAAAATCGGATGAAGATGAAGAAGGACCTTTGAAGATATCCGTCAATTTGAACGAAATGTTCAAAAACGAAACAAAACCTAACCAACAAAACGATTTTATGAAAACCAGTACAATTGTTTCCAAATTCTTAGACATACCAGATACCGAAATGGCCGATTCAAAGTTACCGAGCGCAAAAGACGAAATCATGGAAATAATGAACGACGAGAATGGACGTGAAAGATTATCGAAAGTGTTGGCGTCCAGAAACATGACGTTTGAAGAATTGATCGCGCTGAGGGAACGCGGTTCGAGTCAATTACATTTGGCCGACATATTCCACAATCAGACAAAAGAGCCAGAACCAAAATCAGACGACGTCATCGTCAAAGTAATTAAATCGGATATATTTAATAGTTTTCCGAATTTCTTAACCACCGTCTCTCCTGTCAATGACATAAAAATAAACAAAATACATCGACCTTTTGAACCAAAACCGACTGTGATTAGCAGTGCTAGTACGAACATTCAGAAAGACTCGAATGGGTTGAGTTATTTCACATCGGTTATTGAAATTAATCCTACTCCGATTGACAACGTATTACGAGAGTCTAGGAAGTTCAACGTTCCATTAGTCAACACGCGACAATATCCGCAATTAAATTTCAACTCACGTATTCCAGCGCCAACTATGGAAACTCAAGGTTCCGGACAACAAAATTCATACCCTCTTACGCGTTCAAATCTTCATCCTTCTTTTGAAGCGAATAATTCACCGACGCAAGAAGACAAAGTAACTTCGGATGACGCGAGTCGAATTGAAGATATCGATAATTCAATCTCCGATATATTAAACAACGAATTCAAAACTGATTCTGACATTACTTATAATTTGGAAGAAGACAGGTTTGACGAAGACGAACACTTTCAAATACCGGCTTCGGTTAGATCGGCCATTGCAGCCAGTTTTGGAATAATCGGTTCGTCTATAATAATTTTCTTAACTATATTCATTGCTTGCAAATGGCGTCAGAAACAACGGAAACTGTTAAGATACAACAGCAGTTTTCAAATCAGATCGCCTATTTTAGATAGTAGACAATTAAGTGCCAAACATAGTTTAAGTCCAGTTATGATAAATATGAATTCAAAATGTCTAAAGAGTCATTCGTTTTCGTCGACTGACAGTAGTGATTCACAAAAGACCCAACAAGATTTATGGGAAACGTTACGTAAACCATTGCATCGGTAATAACTTTGTTTATGGAATCTATAGTTGGACAACCTCAGGTACTGTACCTATTTAGCCATTGACTTACACTACCTACTGAACATACCCTAATTATAGACGCCCGACAACTGAGGTCAATAGCGTCTAAGGACATACCCTAGCCTCTAGCCGTATATCGTTGTAGTTATTTTCGGATTCACATGTGTGAGGAGGATAGACTATAGCTGTGGCTCAACTTTCCGGTACTAGTTTGAGAGAGACAGAGATTGGCCACACATTCATTTTTTAATCACTAGAGCGCGTCCAGGTAGTATAAGTACCCATCTAGCGGTCGAATTTGAGACTATTTAACACAACACTGGAATCTACGATTGGTTCATCATTAACCTTCAAGATAGCTTGTCAAAGAGAGACAAGAGTTCATAGAAAACTGTGATTGGTTCGCTCTGCGCCTCTTTTTAGGCACTTTGGATAAAAAAGTATTTAGTCTCTAGGCATCGAATATTATTTTACTGCCATCATTGATAAACAATATACAAAACCAATTCGTAAATTTAAAATTTGTACCACAGAAATCAGTGGTTTTAACTTCGCGATATTATTTTAGTTAAAATCAAGTGAACAAGTGTATGCAAAATCGATTAACTATTTTTTTATGAACAGTTGGCTAACTATTAAGATTCTATAAGCGAAGGTAATAAATATCTTAAGTCTGATTGTTGTGTGTGAGATCGCGTTTTTTTTTATTTAGAATTTTACAAACTTGTGTTTCAAAATATTTATATTATGTATGTGCCGTTTAAAAGTATTAATTTATAAATATATTTCCAATGACTATATTATATAATCGTCGCTTGCACCAAACGCTGTTGAACACACTGAAAAAAAAATTGTACGATGTCATGAGTTTCCGAACCCAAATCCCCATGCATAGAAGGCTAAAGTGGTACCACTACTCTGCGGATGAACTTGTCTAGACAGCCGTTGTTACTGATATATGTATAACTTAATATACCCGGACAATTAATTTGTAAATTATTTATCCAGTACAATTATAAGTGCCGCAGTGGTGGGGAGAACAGCAGCGAAGGAGAACATTTCGTTGCATTGATATTTATTTATATACCAAAATGTACAGTTTGCCCGTGAGAAGAGTTCAAAGTTTACATAAAATTTTGTATTACAATTTTATTAAACTTGTACTAGGAATATCTGTTAGCATTATTTAAGAAAACATTTTTTTCTTTCGGAACTATGCGGAATACGAAATTTTTATAAGAGTAACAAAATGAAGGTAATTAATCAGTCTTCTCGCTAAAAAAATTTGAGAACCGTATTACCATCCCTAATAAAGTTCTGAAAAAATGTTAGGGGGTGAGGGTGGTTTTAACCCTTCTACAATTTCTTTTGGGTTTCTTTGATTACCGAAAGGAGAGTAATCCTCTAAAATGCACTTTTGTCATATTTCATTCAATTTGTTTCACTCATTTCTGAACAGCGTACAAAAATGTGTTTTTTTTATGTAAACTTTGAACTCTTCTCACGGGCAAACGGTACATTTAGCTCTGTGTCCCAGCAATTTTGGGACACCCTGTACAGAGACCCTATGGGCGCTTCTTATACGCGCGTGATTCACCAATTTGATCTAGACACAGTTGTTGGTGCAATCGGCCAAAATTAATGTATATTTTTGTAACTTTAATATTTGTATGTCTATAAAAAATATATTAAGTGCAATAACTGTATTATTGTATACGGTGATGCAGTAAGTGAAAATAATTAAAAAAATATTTTATTGTCAGCTGTTCGATTTTTTGATATAAAAATACTGTAAGACACTGTATACAAGTACATAAATAAAAAATATTTAATTTTAATATTTTATGTTCAGCTTTTTTATTTAAATTTTATTATGCAAATGAGTTCAGCTAAAATACCGATCACGTAAAATGTTATTAAACATTTATTCCTTGCATGCAAAGCTCTGAAAAGTTGTCATAATTGATCGTTTTCAGATTTTATCTATCTGTCTGTTCCGCTATAACACTTAAATTCCTTATCCGGTTTCAGTGAAATTTGGTAGGTAGCTACTACTTGAAGTATATAAAAAAAGCATTTAAATACAAAATGCAAAATACTTTTCAGATTTACTATTTCAAATGCAAAATACCAAATAGTTTTGCGTTTTGTATTTCAAATGCTAAATGCAAAATAGGTATTTTCAAAATACTTTTTCAAAATAAAATACCTTTTTACCAAATTTCAGATATTTTTATTTATTTTAGGTATTTATCATGAGAAATAGAGACACAATGGCGAGCCGAACAAAAACGTCTAATAACATGGCACCTTATGCATGACATTTTGGTCATATTTATCAGTACGCGTATCAATAAATTCTGTTATGTTATTAATAATAATAATAATACTCACTTAAAATAATTCGGCAATACAAGCGTCATTCGTTCATTTCATTTTGTTTGACTGGTGATGGTGGCTAAACTTAATCACAAAGTATTTTGCATTTTGAAATGAATATTAAAAATGCAAAATACATCTCGAAAGGTATTTCAAATAAAATACAAAATATTTTTTACTAAAAGGCATTTAAATGCAAAATACAAAATAGGTATTTTGCATTTTGTATTTGCATTTTAAATAGAAGTATTTCAAATAAATCGCATCTCTGCCTATTAAATACGATATCGTGATTTTTTACCACTCGGGTGGCGATATAGTGTTGGTTCAGGACCGCCACAAGTCACCCTACAAATAGTAGGGTGGTTGATTGATTTATTTTGTACTATTATTGCCCTATCTTAGTATTGTATGGCAGCGGATCCCTGCGATGTGCACAACCCGTTGTGCACATTGCAGGGGTCACGCTGCGGTGCCATCCCATTGGCCGCCCTCTGGAAAAATGACGGCCACTGGGATGGCACTTAGTCTCATGAATTATTTTGTCAAATTACTATTTTTTGTATTTATATATCTTCAAGATACTACACTTTCGCGCTATCATTGTAATTATTTTGTATTTTTGAAATTTATGAAAATACTGGGCAGTACCTTACAGGCGCGGACTGGCCAGGGGCGCTTGAGCGTCCTGGCCCCCCGGAGTTGGAGAAGGTAAGCGCCCTTCTATTTTCCTGCCCCATCAAATAAATTACTCAAGTATATCTCTCGGGCCCCTACAAATGTAAGCGTCCCTAAAAAAATATAGACAGTCCGCGCCTGGTATCTACCATAAGGCGCGGCGATTAATCAATAAAACCAACCGGGCGGCGCACCCATACGATAGACTCTGGGAAGAGTACTGGAATTCCAAATTGTGTGTTTTAAAGACCACCAACAGCTAAGGTTATTTGGGTCTAGCACCAATTCATATTTTCAATTCATTATTTTTTTTTAATAATAAATTGAAAATCCAATTGACACTTTTACCAGCTCTCGGGCTAGAACCCGGGAACTTGTAATAGAGGAACCATAGCAACGCCATGTAAACAACAGCATTGCTAAACGCTCGGCTATTCTCAAGCCCTACTGGAATTCCAGAGTAAGAGTTTGATAATATATAATTTAAATAATAAAATAAAATATACTTATTGCAGACAATTACAATACTTTTCCTCATTTTACTTTCAATAGAAATACAATTAATAATTATGCATAAATCATACTCCGTAAAATTAGCTAATTAAAAGCGTTCCTTACTTTCTTAATACGTATTTTATTGCCAATTAAACAAACTTAATTTATATTTATGTAAGTATATTAGCGGCATTAAATATTTAAAGGCGTAGTATATACTATATTAACAACATATTATTTCACTAACACGTTATTTAAAAAATGCGTGAGCCCAGTTAATGCTCTCATAGTACGTGTAAACCATGCGTGAAAACATTTTGCAAGTGTGTACGGTTCAGTGGAATAGCCGAATAAAACATAACGATCCTGATACAGGGTCTACAGTGCCGGATTAAATCTTGCGGAGGCTCCGAAACAGTCGAATTCTCGGGACACCTCGCAAAATATCTCCTAATACATTTTTAATTTTACCAATCAGCAATTTTATTAGGTACCCGAAACAATTATTGTTTTGGCTATCGGTGTTGGAGGCAAAATGTTATTTTCTTTCTCGGGGGGCTCTTAGACCTATGCCTACTTTGTTTTGATAATCTGGCACTGCAGGGTCTATTGAGCATTAGCTATATACGCCAATGGTGAATTGGATAAAACTAATATAAGCGTGTTAAAAAATTCGACTGATGACCAGTCCTATACTTCCCACCTAGTAAATATTTGCAAAAAATAAACACTCTTTTTTTATTCTTTGAAAAAAGAACTTGGCCCTCTTTTTTGTTTGGTGGTCTACTGATGGTTAGTAATATAGCAAAAATCATGGTTACCTTGATTTACGTACAATTTTCTTTTTTTAGTAAAATATTTTTTTTCTCGAAAACTATACATTTTAGAGAAACAAATATTTACATTTTTTCATATTATAACATCTAGAATTCATTTATATTTGTTTTTTACTGATGTTAATACGTGACATTGAGAACGTTTTTTCTAATATCTCAGGATCCACTGAACCGATTTGACTCAAAATCAAATCAGATCTAAGTTAAAGGCTGATAAACACAATAGAACAATCGGCATGGCCGTATGTTGTTCCGTTTTTACGATATCGTAGGCGAAAAATTGACCACATACACACACACATACAGACATCAGTCAGAAAATGATCTTAAACGATTGCTAGGGTCTCAAAACGTAAAGATGTTAAAATCTCGAAATATTTTTTTCGGACTAAATCCATTACTTTCCTAGTAAAAAATGTAGGTAGGTACTCACCGATATTCTTCAAACGTAAAAATATTTTTTAATTGTTCAGCTACTTCAGAGTTGGAAGTCAAAAACATTTTTTTAAAATAAGCATATTGTCTGGCAATATTCTTGTACTGTTTCAAAGCTGATTCATAAGTTGGCGAGCCTTTTAATTCTTTAAAATCTTCCGATGAAAAATAAAGAACCGTTGAAAATCTTGTGGGCAAAACGGAAATATACGGTTTCCAAAAAGAATCCGGCTTATGTTTTTCCAAAATTAAATAAAGAGCTATGGTTACATTTGGCATATGTTGAAGCAACGTATCTTGTGAAATCAAAGATCCAAGAGCTGACGATTTTGCACTTTCAATTGTCATCATCAAATCTCTTGGCACTGCGATCACAAGATCGCCTTCTTTTCGTTCAATTTCCGTTTGTAAGCCGAGCTCATAACCAGGAAATTCTGATATATTTATATTTTTAAAAATGCCGCCGTTATTTTTCATCCATTCTAAAAACGTCGTGAGTGCAGCACTGTCTCGATTATCCCATTTAGGTTTTATATCAGATTCCAACCTCTTTATGGTTTCCAAAATGTTTTGGATATCTAAATAATTTTCCCATAAATTCAGTGGATTCGTCGGAGTCGAAACTGTCGTACATAATTTTAATAATTTCTCTAATGCACTCAACAATTCATTTGTACGTCTTTTAACTTTCTTCGAGACATCGTTTGTAGTGTTTTTCTTGTTGCCAGTAGGTGTCTTGTTCTTACTCTTTCTTCCCATATCAATAGTTATTAATTTAATAAAACAATAATTTTACCTTTCACTTGAATTAAAGATAATAAAAATTATTAGCGATAAAGTAACCGAACATTCAACTTTAAATAGCACATGTTAAGTCAAAAATAGATTACTTATGCACACATTGAACAAGCAATCAACCAACGCAATTACTGTTGATACCAAACGAAACTGTAAAATATAGGTTAAAAACCTAGCAATGTATCCATCGTAAAATGCCCCCAAGCTCTTTTTATTATTCAAAAGTCGCACAATATTACATAATAATGATATAACATTGCATTTTTTTCAAAATAAAAGAAAAACAAAACGAATCGAGATATCTATGGATGACAATTGACAATCGTTTATAGGTTATGTAATGAAAAATTGGATTACAATATTTTAAAATTATTCAGTGCGACTTTTGTTATTTCAAAAGCAATTCTCATTACTTTTTACATAAATTGTGGTTTTATTTTTAATAGGGATACAAAATTAATTGCCAACGTGTACGAAAAATCAATCGGTAGCATATGTTTTGGATCGGTTCACGTGTGTGGGCCTAATTTACACGATGCTTTTAGGTTTGAATGGTTGGTTAAAACGCTGTTTACACCTTACTTATTTGCCAATAGTACTATCTGAATTCTGAGAATGAACTGATAATATAACGTTGGTATCCAAGTACACAGGTTTAAATATAATTGCTGTATTTGCACAACGTATATCTAGTTACCGCTTTATCAAGAAAGGGAAAAAAAGATTGCATTCTTTTATGTAACCGATATGATTACCCACGTTGATTTAAGTATCTGTCGGAATAATTTAAAATACTTGAAAGTGTATAACTACAGTACATCCCCCTGTATCCGCGACGATTTGGTTCTGTCATCCGTGGTTAGTAGTGAATTACTTTAAAGGTAATTTTAAATTGTAACGACAGATAAACGACTGGTTTCTTCGAAACAATCAAGAAAATAAACATGTACGAGTCCACGCACCTAGCCAAATGAGCGTGTTTCGACAAGTTTTCACGCCTACGTGTATGACGTATCAACCGGCATGCGCTAGATCCTTCCGCTCTCTTCTGACTGCAGATAGGGAGGTCGGGAGATCTATTGTATTATGAAAAAACCAAATAAAATCAAATGCAGAAAATGACCGGAAAAATACAAATAGAATTTTACACTATTGGCAAAATCCACATTGTATTTTACCTGTAGAAATTAATGGACTGTGATTTGTTGATTTTGTCATTATTCGTTATTACAATTTTATTTCATAAAACGATAATCTATAATAAAAAATGTATTAAATACAAAATTAACGAATAATTACATTTAATATTTATTAAGTATTATAATAAGAGAAACATTAATAATATTACTACTGAAATATCAATTCTGTAACTGATTACAAGTTATCTAATAATGCTTTAACTAAAAAGGATCATTTATTATTACATTTCCTTCCCTGTTATTAAAAAAATCAACCAGATTTTCTGATAGTTTGCAAAGTTCAGATATTTTCGTCAATTTTTATTGTCACTCTATCAAGCAAATAAAACAGAAAAAAATAGCAAAAGAAATCACTGCAAATAATTAATTAAAAATAATATCATCCACTAATAAAGTGAACGGTACAAAAAAAATTCTTTGTATCATTTAAATATTATCGGGTCAATTCATTACTAAAAATGTTAATTACATTTGAAAATACAATACAGATCTCTGTAAACATAATACGCTATTTTAATAATTAATGAATTGTAAACATACAATTTAATTTCACAACATTCTGTGCAGCAGATAGTGATTCAAAATAGTCCGATCCAGAAAATAATGTTTTCACAATAATTAAATTTATAACGAAACAATATAGAAGCTGACATTTTGTTAGTTAACTGACAACTTTCGAATGCATATTCGAGAATGATGAGATAATTTTCAAAAGTCAAATCAGATGTTTTTTTTTATTACACGGAATGATATTAATTTTTTGTGACTAATTATTTTCACACTTATCAATCTAAATAGCACAAATTAAAAACTACACATAGATATTTATATTTTATTTAAAGATAACATTCACTTTTGATGTCCGTTAGTTTACTGAATCCGTAATGCTTTGTCTCCAAGTAGCATGAAATGGTATTTTGAGAATTTTTACTCTGGTCGTTGGCAATTTTTCCGACAGTAATTTTTGTAGAGCCGGTAACGGTAGAATTTCAACTTGTGGATTGTCTTTGGCTGTAGTATCTTCTGAACTATTGTCTTTCTTTTCCAAGAACGGAACCGGTTTTAAAACGGGAATGCTATCGCCGCTACCGGACGTTTTCTTTTCTTTTTTGGTAGGAGATTGCGGAGAGCCTTTCGGTGTTTGATCGCACTGATCCACAAACAGTTCCGTAACTCTCAGTAATTCGAGTGTTACGCCCCACACGAAATGAGACAAACTCGCCGTTAATTGTAGAACTCCGCCGAGTACCATATGATTAGTTGTAGCCGACTGGGAAATATATGTGGGAATGATCAACAACCTTTTAATATTGGTGCATAAGGCCATTGCTTTATCAAAACCGACTTTGACATCAAAATTAACAAGTTCTAATTGCTCCACAAGTGGCAATTTACTAACCGCTTCTAGAATATTGAAAGTGCAACACGATCCTTGTCCTTTTTCTAATCTTAAACTCGTCAGCTTTTCTAATTTCAGAAGCACATCTGTTCCAAAATTATCCGGCAATTCGTTACATTCTCCTAATTCTAAAGATTGAAGATCGACCAAATCAGCAATAACCCCAACATCCTTTTTTCCTAATTTTTTTATTGACGTCAACGAAAGATGCTTCAGATTTGTCAAACTCTTAAATGCAGAAAGATCGCTCGATAATTCCATACCGTTTTGAGACTTTAAACGCAACTCTTTAAGATTCTGGAAATTACCAAATCCTTCTAAATTTATTGAATCGCATTTAATAGTTACCGCATTAATAATCTGAAGTTTCGGATTTGAATTAGCCAATTCTTCAACAACGGTTGCAGGACATCGGCACAATTCAATTCTAGTAAGGTGTTCGGCTTTACCGATAGCTTTCGAAAATTTCAGCCACATTTCATCACCGTTACCCGGAATCAACATTTTTCTCAAATCTAAAGTTCTAGTTCCGTGTCGCTGGAGCGATTCGGCCAATCCGTCCCAATCGCACACTTGCGAATTTTTCATGCGCACTGTGCGCCATAATGACGTATGTCCTGCAATGTCGCGCCACAGACGGCATACGCGTCCAGCTCTCAACAATTCTTGAACTTTCAAGTACTGAAATACCTGTAAAAGAGCTGTATATCCGACAGATACATGCATGATGAAATACTGCATAAAACGCGATTCCTGACTTTCGGTTGCTTTCACCGTACTGACTGTGTTTGACTTTTGTGCTATTCGTTTGCTTTTTGTATTTGTAGTTGTTTTCACAATCGCAGCACCGACTTCTGCTGCTTGTTTCCTGCAACAATAATTAGCGATATATAGCGATATAAAAAATAAAAGAACGTACGTTAAAAAATTTATGCCAACTATTCAAATTTACAGAGAAAACAAAACACTCTTTAAGGTAAAACCATTGCTTTCTTTTCTTTCTTTTAATTAGTTATTTTTGTGTGCGTAAAAACAGGAATTTACGATATAATTTGAATTTGAAAGGTTAAGGAAAGGTTGCATAGGATTTGCACATCATTGATTTATATTTATATCTGTAAAGATAAAGCAAAACTATTAATGACTAAACTCCGGATAGTAAATTCCCTAACCCCGCATTCATGTCGAGCGGCACATGCAATGCGAAATTTTCCGATATGAGTCGCCATTGTGATTACATCGAGGCGCACACTAGAAACGGGGGATCAGGGGACTTTCCGAAGTCTATTGACCGACTGGCACATACTATAAGTTATACTAACAGAACTCACTCTATAATCTTCTGATGTCCATTCGGTGGAGTTTTATCTTTGTCTTCACTCACTTTAGGTTTCAGGTTAAGCTTGGTCGCAGTTACGGATAAATCAGGATCAACACTAGCTTCGGGTATTGATTCAACAGTTTCATTTGTTTTTTTATACACCGAATCGTCTAATTCTGTTGGTCCCATAGAAGCGGTGGAGGGAGCGTCTGGAATATGCGCCGAAATCCCTGACGAGGATTCCGGTAAGGAAGGTGTTGGAGGCTTTTCAGGAATCGGGGCTGCACATGACTGATCGTTTGGATGAACGGACAAGACATTACTTCTAGGAACGACAATGTATTTGCGTTCTCCTAGCATTATTTGGGATATACTTGACACCGAAGTGTCGAAAGGTTCTTTGTTAGATGCGGAATGTGACTGAGCCATTTGTATCGTAGAGCTCGGTGGTAACCAGGTGGTCACAGAGCCGACGAGAGATTTATTACTTTCAGTTTGTGACGGACGGCATTCAGCCATCCTTACATATTTGGGTACTGTCATTAATTTGGTCGGCTTTGCGTTCGAATTATCAATAGTATCGGATTTGCTATCGTTAGTTTGGGAAATCAATTTGGGCATAGCGGTTAAACGGGGTATACGCTGAAGTTTAGGAGGAAGGGCAAGAACCGGGGGATGGGATTTGATCGCACTGATTGGAGTGAGGCGTGGAAGCGAGACGTCAGCAGCAGCTGTACTTTCCGTTGTAGTCTTCTCATCTTGGATCCCGGGCTGGCAGTTCTATGACAGAACATGCTTGGTCAGAATTATACAAGCCAGGATTTTTCTCTAAGTATTATAAAACAGTGGCTCTCAAACTAGTGTGCTGAACAATATTTATCCTAAACGTTTTTGACTGTTTTTAACCGAATTCTTCCTAAATTGGAAGATGGTACCGAATGCTTATAAATAGACTACAGAATGTTTGTTATAAAACCGCGAAAGACAGATTATATTTTGAAACAATTACTTCACAAAATCGAAACTTCGTGTAAAAATCTAACATATCATTTATTTTTCAGAAATTTACCCGATTGTATTTGCAACTCATCCTCTGTAATCTATTTACAAAAAAATAATTGGATACAAGTACATTCGTCAATCACTTATTATCATGCTAAAAAGCAAAGCTCAATAAAATTAGACTGTTATTTGTTTGCAATAAGTTTGAGAATCCCTGTCATGAAATACTACCTGGCACACAAACTGATGATGGAGGAGATTGTGAGGGTCTAAACCTATGCACTCGGGGTGATACAAGCACAAGCAGAGACGACACTGCATGGTAGGTACCACGGCATTGACTCCTTTACATCGAATTGAACAGGGCTCGTTCTGTTTTTGTCCGATCGGTTGAATACCCATGGGCCTGTAATGTGCGCTTTCAATGGAGAGGTATAATCAATATCAGGGAAAGAAGGATTTAATTGGGATCATACACATTCTTACAATACTCAATAGTACTCTTATTTTAAGTACGAAATAGCATGCTGATTTTACACAATTTGGTCCAAATTAGAACTTACTTTGTTTGTCTGCTCGGCGATGAGATCTTTTTGGTCAGCGACCTTTCCGGAGGCAGCATACCCATTTGAAGATCTTCGATCGGCTCTTCGGCCGGCCTCTTATTTTTACGGCTAGCTTTAACAGAACGCGGCGTTCCTTGACTTAAACGGGCACCCGTCGATTTAACCTATAAAAAAAAAAAAACAAACATAATGTTGCAGTACATGGTACAAAATTTATAAAACGATAAATCTATACGTACTTTAAATCCTGATGATAATCGTGGCGATTTCCCAAGTTTCGGAGTGATTGTTGCACTATTTGGACTTTGTGAAGGTGACGGAACTATTTTTGGAGAAGCTGCCCCTTTAGGAGATGCCACTTTAGGAGAAAACAAACCTTTTTTAGGTTTTTCTGTTTTTTTAGTTATCGCCGTTGGTGTAGCAGGTCCTGGCGTCCCTTTAACTTTTGCATCTCTCACAATTTCTTTCTCGGGATCATTTAAACCCAAAGTTTCCTTGCAAAATGTGAAATTGTCTTCGGAAAGTTCTTTACCGCGTATGTTTTGTACAACTTCTCGCATAGAACGGAGTTTTTTACCGGTAGGAGCGACATAATAAACATCTCCGTTCCGTTTTCCACTACTATCGTAAGAAGAACGATAGACGAGTTCACGTCGCCATCCATACTCGAAAGGTTTCAAATACACTGGATTTGTTAAATCCGGAACAACTTTACTCTTTTTAGCGAATTCTGCTGCCGGACTGTTATTTCGATTAGATCGGACACTTTTCTGGCTAAGGCGAGCTACAGCTGGGCTACTGGCAGCTGAACTATTAACGTCATTTTGTGATAAAGTATCTTCATTTTTATCAACATCCATCGAACTCATCGGTACTTCTGTTGCATCGTCAGTTCTTAATTCTGAATTATCTTTTATTTCGTCACCCGTGTCAACTTCCTCTTTAACTTGAACTTTTTCAGCATCGTCATTTATATCCATTTCATCGGCAGGTTCATCTGCCAACATAGAACTTCGTGGAGCTTTTCTAGCGCTTTTCTTTCGTGTGAAAAATGTCGAACGTCGTTTTGGTTTAGGTGCAGATCTAGGTTTTGCTTTTGGTTTACTTACAGGCTCTGTTTTGTTTTCTGTATTTTCTGACTCTTGCAACGTTGGATCTGGTTCTTTGTCGCCTATCAACATATTTTAAAATAAATGTTTTTTTCATAGCCTACTGGTGTACAATTAATACTTAAAAAGTATATTGCTTCAAACCATTTAAAAAATTAAAAAATAGTAGTCAAATTGTTCTAGTTGTAAAATAGCCCATAAATATCCGAATACTATTTTGCATACATATCCTATTATTTTACGTTAATCCACACATACTTCGTTATGATAAATAATAGTTTTATACGGCTGAAATGCAATTGAAAAATTTTTTCGTTGGAGAGCAGCCAATTATATAATTGTTTCGAAACATATTGGAAAAAATCATTTTACCAACCAGTGGTCACAGCCAGGATTCTAACCTGAACCTTTCCAATTTCGCGTCGGAATGAGCTTACAATACTCAACCGTGACATGATTGCTAAATTAACATTCTCCTTATATGCTTCAGTTATATGCTTCGTTATATGACTCTTTTAGTCATAATCGAACAGATTTTATGAGTTTCTATCTGGGATATGTTCATATAGGTTGGGACCAGACCCACTGGAAATTCCTATTCGGTTTTCTGCTTAAAACAAAAAACGCATGACTTTCCAAAGTATATAAAGCGCTAAATGAATAGGAAAATCTTTACATGTAATTCCAAACCAGAGCCCCGAATCAGAATTCTTAAATGGGATTGGCCCTAGTTTTATGAATTTTACTCTAACGCAATATTGTCCCGTACTTAGTTTTTACATTTTAAATAAATCTGTCGTCTATTGGGTATAAATATTATTATTGATCGATACATAAATTTTAGAAAACAAACTATTTTTTTTGTTAAATCAGCGAGAGATATTATAAAACTTTATTAGATGTTGTGGATGATGATATCTTATGTAAAATAACGTAAGTATACTCCCTACAATTATTTTACCCGAAACTGCGTCAGAAACAGATTAATTAAATACGGTTCATGTTCTTTTTGGTTTACCGTATCGAAGGCTGTTATCGTAAAACGTTTCAGCAGACAAAATGAATATACGTTTAATAAGAAATAAATTTTACCTTCGGTGCTTTCAGGCACCGAATCCTCATTCTGCACATTTGACGTATTGTCATTTTCTGTATCTTTTGGTACTTCGTTACTTTCTTCAGTAGTGTTCTCATTTGTCGTATCGTCATTCTCATCTAATTTTCTTTTCTTCCCTCGGTTTGGAGATTCCGATATATTATGTTCATCAGAGGATTGTTCATTCTTATTATCTGTTTCTTCTTGAAGGATCTCTTCACTTACAGGAACTGCTTGATCTTCACTACTACCATTCATATTTGTTTCTGATTCCATGGCAGCGTTACGTTTATTAGAAATTACGCGCGAAAGTCCAACAGATAACTTTGGTGTTTTTCTTCCACTTATATTTGTCGATAAAACACAAGTTTCCATAACATTTAAGTCTCTGTGTTAATAAAATAACGTAAAACTAATAAAAACATCACTTTTTATATTAAAAATTACTACGTACTAAGTAACGTGCGTCATAACGGCAGATACAATATTTCAATGGATGTTTGTAGCACGTCTCACGAGCATCTATATTGTGCTTACTAACTTATTTGTACACTACGATTATGCACTTCACAAAAGTAGAGCACTCAAAACAAACAATTCGAATAATAACTGCTGCTTTTTAATCAGACTGCAAAATTAAACAGTAACAAACAATTTCAATATAGAAGAATTTTTAATGCTTGGCTTGGTTTCTTTAGCAGCGAGATTGTCGACCCGGTACCAACTATCATTTTGCATGAAAAACCATTTCATGGATTTTTTTTACAGTTGGCAACAGTGTCGACAGATAAAAAGAAACCTCCATAGTCGTTGAACAGAATAGTTGAGTTGTACATTCTATCGTCCTTTCCTTTTATACCGTAAAAAATCATTTTATAAAAATAAAGTAAATGTACTATTGCCATTTCAGTGAAATAACTATTCGGCTGTTTATAAGCTTCCCAGTTTTTATAATTATTTTTGGTAAATATCTAGTTTCTTAGTGTAAGTACTTGGTTACTAGATGGGGACTTAACTTGTTTGTAAAAAAAATGGTGGCCAGTTCTTTAAAACACTGCAAGATGTCAACATACTATTTTTCTGAAATTTTGCAAAATAATGCTACATTCTTGCATCTCGCACACCTAGATAGCACACACGCAAAGCAGTAGTCAAGGGGGGAAGGAATAGCCAGGGTTCAACCCCCCTCCCATAAAAAATTAGACGCTAAAAATACATTTTTGTCCAACCCCCTATAAAATAGCTGCTTTTTTTGCGTGTAAACCGGTCGATTGACCTATATCAGGTCGGTGACGAGAACCGGGCGCTTAAGTAAAATTCAGTAATATTTTTTTTTTCAATTTATTATTAGTGTATTTGCCATATGGCACATACACTATTGGCGTCGGTCGGATGGTGGGACCTAGGGGTCGGACCAAAATTTCTCGACGTTTCATAGCCTCCTGAACACTTTGGCACCATTTTTAAAAATGTTTATATATATATGTATGTATATATTTATATATATATATATTTATATATTTATATATTTATATATATATATATTTATATATATATGTGTGTACACGATAACTCTCGACAGACTTAATCGATTGAAACGAAATTTGGTACACACATTGGAACCCATCACCGCAAGAAGCCTATTTAAAATGGGCCCGATCGGACCATTTTCAGGGTTGTATTTAGGGGTTCCAAAAAGTTTTTGGGCCCAAAAATACCGAAAAATTTGTCAGAATCGTTTCAAAATTGAAATTTAACTCTTTAGTAAAGATTAAAATGTGCTGCTAAAATTTTAATAAAATCGGCCCGACAGGACCGGACTTTCAAATTTTATGAAAACACTAGTTTGTTGATACGGATTTACTTAGATATGGAAGGGTGTATTTAATTGGGTGTATTGATGAAATCCATGTCTAATATTGAAATTTAGAAAAATTTAATTATTTTAAGGGCTGTATTAAGGGGTTAAATTTTTTATTTTGTCAAAAAACAAACTTAAGTTTACATAATAATGCCACAATGCCTGTATTAGCAAATACACTATATTGTCGGCAGGGTTTTGGCACTGCGACCCGAGTTTTTTTTTAATAATAAAGAAAAAATTAATAATTTTAATATTTACTTAGCTTAATATTAGGTATTCCAGCTGGAGGCGAAACTGCGATCTTGTGAATAGTGTGGGACAAAAAATGCGGGGACAGTGTGTATCAGCTATATAAGGGCGTAAAGCAATTTTGACTTGTGTGCTAACGCTCGTTTAACATAATGTCACACCTCGTCGAAAATATATGTCATTACTCCCTAGATATTACTATTATATGCAAAATAAAGAATTATATTCGTTAAAATTATTAATATTTTAACGTGCAACTTTGGAATTTTAGACAGGAAAGATAACTGCCAGAGTAAATTGCAAAAAAAGCAAAAAAAACACCAGTCGCCGTTTAAATAATGATTAACACATTTTGGGGTCACAGGTCATGTGTCGTATGCCTATCACAGTTATTTCATAGCGCATTTTTAGTATTCACCTCGATACGTCAAAATACTAACGCCCTTGTTCAGTACAGCGTAATATAATGTTGGTTTACTTCGTTGGTTATCTCGCACAGGGCCGACCATATTTGGAAATTAAGAGAGGTTATGTAAACTTGAGAAGGTCGTCTTGCAAGGACATATTTTAGGAGAAGAGGCGGTAGGGACGATCGCGTGCCCCACTGAAAAATTAAAAATTTAAAAAACCCCCGACGCAAAACAGCAAACCTTTAACCCTTTGACTGCTCTAGACGTATATATACGATTACCTGGGTTACTGCTCCAGCCGTATATTTACGTTCGGGCTGGAAAAAATACTTACAGCGATAAACTGCTACCGTCGTATATATACGAGCAACGCCTACCAGATCATACTATGGCCAATCCGGAAGTTTTTTGCGATTAACCGCAGAATTTTTTTACAGCGATAAACTGCTACCGCCGTATATATACGCACAACGCCTATTAGAACACCAATTCTAAACTTTGTTGTGATTTTTTTCTTTTAAAGTCAATGCGTATGTACACGTGTATACATTTTGATAAAAATATATGTTTTGAACAAAAAAGGCAAAAAAAATTTGATATGATTTGACGGGATTTAGTTTCATTATTTTACCCCACTGATAACAACAGTGGACTGCTCCAGACGTATCTATACGGAACAGCCGAAAAAATTGCGCACATAGCATGCACTCTCGTAAAATAAATGCGCAGTGAAAAGGTTAAAAAGTAAGAAATAATTAATGGCCCGAGCCCCGACGCATCGACTATTTCTTCATTCGGATGAAATGTAATTCATAAATGCGTCGGGGACTGCTTACACATTGATATTTTTATCATTTTACAGCAGTCCGCGACAAAGTTATGAATTAAATGTTTCATTTCAATCCAAATGAAGAAATTTAATCGATGCATCGGGACAGATACAGTAGAAATTAATTATTTCCTACTTTTTGAAGGTTTGATTTTTTGCTTCAAACTACTTATAATTATTAAAAACTGAGTATTTGAGCTCAAACTCGAAGTTTCTAGCTGTAAAAGTGGCCAAGGTTTCTACACAAACTGTGATGAGATCTTGGAAACGGTTGAACCGATTTCAATCAACCATGGCTAAGAATCATCTAGCAAGTATCAGATTTCAAAAAAGAAAACTGCACTGAAATCGGTTCATCCGTTTTGGAGTTACGATAACACAGACAGACAGACAAAAACTTCAAACTTATAACATCCCTCCTTTGGCATCGGAAGTTTAAAATGAGAACAAACGCATTTTTCAGAAACCTCTACACTTGCAGTAGTGTTGTCGTCGAGACCAGACGAGACCAAAAAAAATTGAGACGAGGCCAAACATTTTTCTCGTCTCGAACTAACAATATCGACAATCTCGACTAAAATTATTGTGGAATATCGACATAATAATAGAAAGAGTTTAATATGATAAAAAGAAAAGTAGTTGTGTAAGTCTTTATGACTTTATAAAATTTAAAAAAATTAGCTGCTCTACCCGGCTTCGTCCGAGGGAAGTTTGGAATGCCAGCGATTTTGCTCATTCTAAATAATATTTTGAAAAATCCATCCTGCCGCCCTTCACCACTTCGAGTAGTTTTTCCGAAAACGCGAATATAATCAACAAAGAACACGTGTGTCAAATTAGCTAATATATTTTGGCACAGCGGCGTGTCTTTTTGGATTAGGAGGACAGCTTGGTGTAATGGTTAGCGTGCTAGCCTTTGGATCAAGCTGTCCGCTCATATGATGTTATCGTTTAGTTTTAATTGATGATATATTAAATGGATTTATACGGCTGTTTTGCAATTGAAAATTTTTATTGGAAGAGCAGCTAATTACATAATTGATTCCTGCAAATATCGGAAAATATCATTTTGACAACTATAGTCACAGTCAGGACTCTAACCTGAACCTTTCCACCTACATGAATAGCTCTCGCTACTACGATGATTCACATCTACAACCTAGCTATAATTAATAACACTCGCATGTAGTGGAAATCTATTGATTCCTTTGCATATATGGAGAATGTTAGATTGGTAATCATGTCACGGTTGAGTAATATAGGCTCATTCCGCCGCGATAGTGGAAAGGTTCAGGTTGGAGTCCTGACTGTGACTATGGTTGTCAAAATGATTTTTTCCGATATTTGCAGGAATCAATTATGTAATTGGCTGCTCTTCCGATACAAATTTTTAATTGATGATATTTGACGTACTTAAGACCCTAATGACCTAAGTTGACGAGTGTCTATAATCTATATAGTAAATAAATTAATTTATGGTTTTAGTTACTTAGTACAAGACGTGGTCCAAATAATACAGTTAGTCCGGTCCTGATATTACACCTTTGGCTTTGAAATAGCTATAACAGTTGGTCTATAAAAAGTATTGAGTAATATGTAAACTAAAAATATTTCGCTGTAAGAGTTTTAATGTCTATAATTTTGTACAGATTCACTTGTGCAGGTTATAATAACTTTGAAGTATTCAAGCACGCAAATAACACAAGAATATGAATCAATAATAGGTACAATTTAAATGACTAGGTTTACTGAAAAAAAGATATAATTTACATAAAATTAAGATTTGAAACTCGACAATTTCATCAGTAAATAAAACCGTATAATTACACTGCATTGTTAGATTGTATACAATATTATGTGGGTAGGTATGTCTAGATTTGATCGAAATAATTTTGAAGTTGATTTGAGTTGCACAAAAATAAACATTAATATCACCGTGTTTTAATTTAAAATGTCAGCAGAAGCGGATTTAGGTTTACTGCAGCCGCCCTGGGCAACTCGACATTTGCCGCCCTTTGAATTTGGAAATAAGTGAATGAAGTCATCTTACATCTAATATTTAAATAATGAAAATCAAATAGGCAATGGTAATGCGTAAGCGGTTCCGGTGCGAGATGGCGAAGAGGGGGGGTGAGGTTTTAGTCAGTAGGAGTCTGACACTACCCGTTGGAGGACCAATGGGTGTCCATGATGGATTTCCTCACCTACGCCAAAAAAAAAAAAAACAAAAAAAAAAAAATAGGCAATGGCAAAACAAAGTAGAGCTAGTAACTCTACAGAGTTATACGATTAATTAATCGCTTCCCACAACATCTCAAGTTTTCAACAAAAATCCATTTTATACGCAAGAATATTTCGTAATACTAATAAGTACCAAGATTTTTTATTATTTTAAAATAAAGGCTAAATCGTGTTTTAAAATTAATTAATCGTTTAATTACCTGTCATTCATTACATTTTCAATAAATTGCGACATCTTTAATAAATTGTAAGTGGGTATGCAATTGTGTCATTAATTTAAAATCATTTGGTAAAATGCCTAAAATGCATTAATTTTTTATTGGAAATCTATTAAATATTTTAAAAACATTCGTAATCATTATTGTAGGTAGCACTTTATATATAGTTGTCTCTAAAATTGTACAGATTTATTTTTTAACCGATTAGTTTTTTATTTTTTTTTTTAATTTTAAAAATTTATTTATATCGTGCAAGTCGAAGGAGTTATAAAAATGCCATAATAAAATTTAAGTTGGCACAATTTTACATCCATGTTTTTCTAAGAAAATGGAAGTATGGGCCATGGGGTCCGAGAGATAAGGTAAGATCCTATTTGTACTGGAGTGCCCGCGGTGAGAGTTGAAGCCAGGCACGCCATCAATAATATGCTAGTGAACTGCACATTGGGTTTTATGACGTTAGGTACAATTTTGGCAATCTGCTATTCATGACAATAAACAGCCAATAGCAAGCTAGAAGGCGGGCGCAATGCATTCACGTTACTATGACGCGGTGGCTTAATCTTTCGCCGCGCGAGGTCTACCCTCAAAACGTAAAGAAAAGTGTTTTTCCGCATGGCGGCTGTGCGTATATGTGTCTGTGAAATTTTATTTCGTCCACAATGTTTGCAAAAATCCATTGAATGATTTAAAAAAAAATATTTGTCTCAGTAAGGACAACAGATCTATTAATTTTGCTGCCAATCGGACCAGTGATTGAAAAAATGCAAAGGTAATTTTATGAAATTGCTTAAGAATCTGGGAACGTTCAAATATTACTTAACGTTTCACATAGAACATGGGGGGGGGGGGGGCGTTACTATTACGTTATCAGGACTCCAGGAGATAGAAGGGTAGGGTATTGATATGATGTTATGAACCTTTCAACAAGATGAGTGAATAAACGAAATTATAATGTTACGTAACACAAGTGGGTTGGTTGGTTGTTTTATATTATTATTATTGTAGATTATAGACGCGTCGACAATTCAGGTCATTAGCGTCTTCAACACAACAATTAATAATCCATTTGTATATTAGAATCTGCCAGCCGGCATACACAAACCGACTAGTACGAGCTCGGGCTCCTGGGAACGCCAATTCCCAAAGAACATTGGAATGCAATTGCGAGAGCAACTACATTCCAATGTTCCCCCTGGGAAAGGTTGTTTTATAAAAATGTCACGATGCGTTATGAGGGAGTAAAAGGGCTTCAAAAATAGCGAAAAAAACGTATTGTAATATTTGAACGGTTCCTTTACAATTTTGAAATGCTAGGTTTCAGACAGGTTTCCATCCTTTCTAAGAGGTCAATACGGAGAAAATGGGTCTATCTAATTAGATTTTCTGATACTGTCTCATGAGTCCTGACATTTTTAAAGTCGTGTTTAATGCAAGTTTTATATTTTGGAATTTATGGATAATGCGCAGTGGCGGCTCGTGGTATTTGAAAGTGGTGAGGCACAGTTGAAAAAAATCCATTTTTCGCTAATAAGCACAAAACAAATAAACTAATAAGTAATATAAGTAATTTAATATTTTAGAAAAAACACTGCCCACTGTTGGAAAAAAAAGCAAAACAAAAATCAGTACGAAAAACCACAAAAGTATTTACCGAAAACTATAATAACACACATTAAATGTTGCATTAAATTTACGTAGAGGCTTGCCTCAAAATAATGTTTTTAATGCGCTACTTAAAACTAGATTCGACTGGACTATTACGGTATCATAAACACCACATTACTCACATTACTAATACGCTAGACAAGGAAGCGCGAGGCGAGCCTCTAACCATATACGACCGCATGCAGAAATGAGATGGATGATATAAGAACAAAAACAGGCAACCGCCAATGAAAGACAAGGAAGCGCGAGGCGAGCCTCTAACCATACACGACCGCATGCAGAAATGAGATGGATGATATAAGAACAAAAACAGGCAACCGCCAATGAAAGACAAGGAAGCGCGAGGCGAGCCTCTAACCATACACGACCGCATGCAGAAATGAGATGGATGATATAAGAACAAAAACAGGCAACCGCCAATGAAAGACAAGGAAGCGCGAGGCGAGCCTCTAACCATATACGACCGCATGCAGAAATGAGATGGATGATATAAGAACAAAAACAGGCAACCGCCAATGAAAGACAAGGAAGCGCGAGGCCGGCCTCTACCATATACGACCGCATGCAGAAATGGGATGGATGATATTTCTAGCGAAGCGCGTTAAGATTGACGGCAGGCCCATATTTTACTGATTTCTATGAAGCCAAATATTAATTCTAAATAATATAAATTTGTAATTTATTTAATTTGCAAAATTATTGGTGAGGCACTGCCTCATAGGAGAAGCCGCCACTGATAATGCGTCGTAATTCGTAAAGCTCCTTATTCTGGTTTCTGATGTGTGTTTAAAGATCATACTGTATTATGCATATCTCTCAAGTGAATTATTGATATTTGATTTCAGATACTTAGAATTTAATGTGATTTTTATTACCATAATAGCATTATAGTTGATGAACATTAGGGCCTGTGTTGTTACAGGTACATAAAATGGTGTCCAGTTATAACTTATCAGCCTATGCATAATCTGTTTGCAGGGCCGAATTAATTGAAATATTTCTGTTTGACTAGAGTTTTTATTTATTTTATTTATAAAATAATTGTTGTCAACAACTTAGGTCATAAGCGTCTTAAATTACATTAAATGACAACTAACTTAAAACTAAATAACATCACAAAACATCCATGAGCGCAGGTGGGATTCGAACTCACGACAGTCTAGTCTAGAGGCTTGTACCAAGTACGCTATCCACTAGGCTACACTGCCCTCTTGACTAGAATCGAACAAGTGCGAGCCCGTTCTGCTAAATTAAAATTCATGTTCCTGATATAACCCAGTCCTTAGGGATCGTTCATAAACTACGTAACGCTCTTGAGGCCATTCGGATTTTCTCCTATAGCGAGGCGAGAATCACTTCCTGACTCGAACGCACTGAGGGCTATCATATTTTTATTCATCAGATAGTGCTTGTGGTAAGTAAGGTCTACGTCAAATGTTTACATTTTTTATTCGTCAGATAGCGCTAGTGACAAGTAAGGTATGTCAAACGTTTAGAGTGGTTTAGAGATTAACGGTTTGTGTTTACTGTTTAATCACTCTTCATTTATCTATTATTAAGGAATAAATAATAAAATAAATACAAAATTGCGATTTAGCCGTTAAATGATTGAATGACTGCTACTTTACTTGCTAGTGGTGCCATCATTTGGCGGAAAATATAAACAGTACTGACACTCGCATCGCATACGATTTCTCGTGCGAGAAACTCTCCCCGTCTATAAATGGGTCTTTATTCCGGATCTGTCCTACAATACGCATCTTGAGATTATTATAGTATTATTTTATTTTAAAATTTATTTAATGTTTATACAGATTATAAATATACGGCGGAACGATTAGGTCGCAGCGGGAAACCACATCAGATGATCCAAAGTGTTTAATTATAGCGCAGGGAGTCGTGGAAAATTAACCCGTGCGCATCTTACAACTATATGACACCTGTACATACAGACAGGTCATAGGTACACCGTCAATGGACTTAACTATGTACATTCGTTTACACGAATTATCTAATAGCGCGTTTATACACATTTGCGCTCGTGTTTCGGCTCGTCACTTGCCGACATTCGCGAGTGGCATTCGAACGTTTGTCCCCACAACCCGAATGACCGTTTACACATTGGCATCCGTATTCCGTGTTTCGCCTCGTCACAACGCGCCGAGTGTTCAGACTGGGTGCTTCGGGTTCCATAAATAGCAGGTTCACCATGGTACAGTTCCAAGAATTCTAGTACTTGCCTATTACTCCATTCCATTTTTCAACTAACACGTGTTATAAGTAAACGCACTCGTTACGAACTAAACAGCGAATGTGTAAACACTGAGTTCCCTCGTTGCAGTCGTCGCTACAAGCCTTTGACTCGTCCCGAAAGACCGCTTCCAACGAGAGCGCTACGAGACGAGTGACGAGTGAACCGACCACACAACGTTTTTTTTCATTTTTATTTTCGAGTGACCGCATAAGTGAAGAAAGTCGTGCAAGGGCGAAAAAAATTGAATCGAGATTTCGACGGATTTAGACGTTCATGGTTCCTGAAAACTACTTTATATCTCTTTAAGTTTAGAAACTCAAAAATTACCGAAGCTATTGACATGAAATTTACATAGGTTATAGATAATGATCCTGGGACCAACTTTTTTTAAATTTATTGTAGATTATAGACGCGTCGACAGCTTAGATCATTAGCGTCTTAATTACATAAAATAACATATCACTTAAAACTAAATGACATCACAAAACATCCATGAGTGAGGTGGGATTCGAATCCACGAAAGCTTGCTCCAAAGGCTAGCACGCTGACCATTACACCAAGCTGTCCTTTGGGACCAGCCCAGTCTTTGTTTTATCGTGATATCTCATACGGTTCGGAAGGTATATAATTATGATCAGGGATGTAGACATTGGATTCCGTGAAGCGGTTGGTCTGCAAGTACTTCACCTAATGCCTAGGTTAAATGCATTCAAACATATTGGAATTTAGAAATCTTCCTGTATGTAACCATCATCAGTACTTAAATTAATTTTAAGGTAGGTATTTGGGAATGAAAGTAAAGAAGCTTTTTCGATAAAATTTCACAGGGCGTCATCTGTGGTTCAGTAGCAGAACTCAAATAACGGAGATTAAGACAAATAATTGATTATCGAACTTAGGTCGTACGCGTAAAGTAGCTTTTTGAATAAGATTTTATAGGTCACCTACTATATGCATCAAAACATTAATAAACAAAAATCTGCCTATACATTAATATAAAAGTGCACATCTAGTTTATAGGTAATAGTCTGATAGAGAAAATTGAAAAACAACGGTACATTTGTTTTAAAACAAAACATAGTTCAGAGTCCTGCGTTTTTTTTAATGGCGGCACGAATCAAACGACAAACAGCGAAGCTCAAGGTGTCAATGCCGATTGTAACTCGTAAAAAAATATCCAACAATCGAACATTTCTGTATATTTACATATACATTTCATATGCAAATGTATTTATTTTGATTAATTGCACGGCGTACATTGAATAAGGTTATAATTAACACTATACAACAAAAACTAAACATCTAATTACGTTACATTTTCTATACATTAACATTTAATGATTTTATGTAACATTGTTACTTTAAAGCAGGGTTTTCTAAACTTTTTCGCCTACGGGCCTCTTAGGGCTTAGAGATTAGCAAAATTGTCGCGAATCCCCCCCCCCTTAATATAAAACAGTCATTATTCATTTAATTTTTTCAGTTAAACTTCTTTACACACTGTATATAGCTAATTGCCCACTTATCAAACTTGCGTTCTGGATAGCTAACTAGAATCACTGTTTGTCGAACGGCGTTCATACTGTTCGATCATCGGCTGCCGAACTGTACAGCTTTGGCCACTTATAAACTTGCGTTACAGATCGCTGACTATATTATAGAATCACTGTTTGTCGGCCGAACTGTATAGCTTTGCCCACTTATACGAAATATGAGTCCGCGGATCCCATCAGATTAGTGTTGCCGTCTAGATCTAGACTTTCTAGACTCTAGACTCTAGATTTTCAAGACAAGACTTGCAAAAGTCTTGTCTAGAAATTTTCAAGACAAGACAAGACTTGCTTTATCTAGATCAAGATTCAAGACTCTTGCCAAAACTCCAGACAATTTTTAGGAGTCTAGATAAACTAAGTAGTAGTAGGTAAAGTAAACCACTCAGTTAATCTAGACTCTTGAAAATAATCTAGAGTCTTGATATTAGACAAGACAAAGAGTTTTTTAATCTAGACTTAGACTTAGTGAAGTCTTGATATTTCAAGACAATTGACTTAAGTGAAGTCTTGTCTTGTCTGAACGGCAACACTACATCGGATATTCCGATATCTATACTAACTAACTCAAGTTTAGAAAACGCTGCTTTACACTTTACAGCATTATAATGACATAAATAATTGTCCATTAACGAATGTGAGATGTACAAACTGATCAATCTGACGTTGATGATGCAATTAAAATTACATCAAATTATACGGAAACGCTGGGAGGCGCGGGGGTGAAAACCTTCCTTTTTTAAAGGCCGTTTCTATTATTTACTGTTAGAGTGGATCCACGAAATTTGTAATCGTTCTATCTAGTCGATTATACGAAGATGCAATCACAAAATTAGATTAGATAAAATTTTATGGAACAAGAAACACTGTTTAACTAATTTTTGTCTTTGCGATCAGTTGGTCGACCAGCGGCAATTCAGGAGTCAAAATAGTGTTATAGAATCCGGTATTATATACTTAAACTTTGCACTGTAAAAAATGAGAAGGCCGATTACATAGATTATCGATGGTCCATTTGTAGCCAGCGGTTAATCTGGTATTAGGCACACACTTTATTGGAATATTACACAAATTATGTAATTTTAATTTACTTTATGTAAAAATCACAAATTTGTTTAACTTTACAGTAAAAGTCCAAGTTTTTATGAAGTTTTCTGTGTAAAAATAAATAATAATGTAAAATCACTTAGAAAATCGAGCGAGTTATACCTTAACTTTCAAAGTATTTTTACATCCATTTTTTACAGTGTGGGTACCAATTGATAATGCACAAGTTTAATCAAAATCGGCCCAGCTGTTTACATGTGACGGTTGTACAGACATACAGATACCGTAATTCTCGAAACGTTTTCCAGTCTAGTTATCATAATCCTAAAAATTCACAAAAAAGCGAAATTACAGACAAAACATAAAAAAATATTCTATACATTTCCAATTAATTAATTAATTGTAGATTATAGACGCGTCGATAACTCAAGTCATTAGCGTCTTCAACACAACACATAATCATTTGTGTATTAGAATCCGCCAGTCGGCATACACAAACCGATTGGTACGAGCTCGGGTCCCTGGGAGCGCTAATTCCCAAAGAACATTGGAATGCAATTTGCGATAGCAACCACATTCCAACATCCCTCCTGGGGGAGTCTACATTTCCAACTTACTAAGTATTAGTACTTAGTAAAAAAAAGCAATTAATTTATCATAATCAACCAAGTCCCGCCATGCGGCATTTGTCGGTTTATATTTACATAAAAATAATATAAAACGTACGTGAACGGTGAATTAAGTGCAATTAATCAGATTGCTAGAAGGTGTCAGAAGTGCGGGATGTGTTCTGGTATATAAATAGTCACAATAAAATATGCATGCAGGTTGATTTGATAAAAAGCCTTGATAAAAATAAAATGTATGAACCTAGATGTAGTTTATACATTATGTGTGTTTTGTTTTTTTGTGCCGCGAACATTGAACATGCACGCTCGTGTCCATAATAACCGGCCAGCTAATTTCAAAATTCTAGTACGTACTCTGCCAGATGGCATCGGATGTGTAATCTCGAAGCACACATTAAAAAAAATGGGTGTGTGCTTATGACCACACGACAGAAGTGAAGACTTCAGATTTTCTAATTTTTGGTGTCATCTATTATAGCGCATTTATGAACTAAAAATAATTTATTACTAAAATACTAAAATTGTATTTATAATTAATTCCACCTTGGTTTCAAAAAAATTATAATTATTGTCAAAGAAAGAATATAACAAAAATTAAAAAATATATAAATAAATATCATGTAGAATTTAGAATAAAAAAAGTCAAAAAATCTACGCTGCCATCAGGTTTCGAACCCAGGTTTCTATGCATAGAACACAAAGACTGAACCAACTGCGGTATGGGTGGCAGTGTGGAGACGGCCGTTTTTATGATATAAAGTATGTTGCGAATTCTTACGCAAAATTGCGAACGCTTCACATTTTTTCAGTACCCAGGCAAAAAGCGCCTAAGGAAGTTTTCACTTCAAAAATAAATAAAATAATAACTCTTTAAAGTTTCAATGAAATTTTGTTGGATATACAGTTTATAAGAATACAGACAGAAATAGCCATTTTCAGATTTTTTTCTTGTATAATGTTAGACTGAACTGTACACTGTTCCACTATCATAGTATATTATTTGTGTGGCTTTTGTATAATTTAAATAATAATCATTTAGGACTTAATTAACTGCTTTTTTGGAAGTTCGGTTGATTTTTCCAAAACGTTTTGAAATCTACCGCGCGACCTTTACAGGTGGAAACATTAATGAAAATGTATTTTCTAAACAGTTTTTTCGACATTTAAATTTACTTTTAGCGCATGTTTTTTTCAAATGTTAAGATTTTTTTTAATAACTTCGGAGTTCGGTGCAGTTATTTATAGCTATAGTATTTAACTAATACAATTAGCATGAGGTAATTTAACAACTGCTATAGTAAATGTTAATGACTGGAAATGACTAGACATTTAAAATATTATAAGATTTATGTATACCGTGTGATTTTTTTTAATTTAAGCTCCCTAAAATCAATTAGTTGATTTTTAGGGGCAGGCTTGAGAATATGTCTCGCACTTCACGAAATGTCTGTAAAAAAGTTGTGTATTTGCCCACTAATATATTTTCTAATTTTAACGCAATTAAAAGGAAAATAAAATATTAGTAAAAAATTCACAGATTTCGCAATCCTTGCAACCATCGAGGACATTGGAAATGATAACAGCATATATGAAACATAATTAACTGTTTATTATACACACAATATTTATCAATGCACTGTTTAGTTTGGTCAGGAATAACCCTATTATTCTTCTGTTATATAAGCGTTCACTTTTGCTTGATTACTTAACTTTTAAATGGATTTTTCTACATGTATTTATTAACATTTGCTCAAAAATAACACCGCAGATCGTCGCAAATACCTCTCAATTAACTAGACATGATATAAAACACATTTCGAAAAAATTGCACTTGTTCAATTTTGCATGATTGCTCCTCACTTGATCGCGACACCGTTGTCTTTTGGCCATGAACGAAAACTCGTAACTCTGCCCCCATATACGAACATAAACATTTCCAATGTTAAAAACTTTTTAAAGACACGCTTTTATTTAAATGCACTGAAAAGGAAAAAACAAGTTTTAATAGTTTAGTTTTATAGTTATAAAAGCGTGGGTTGTAAACTCTAAGATATTTTATTAGTCACGACCCACGCTTTTATAATTATGAAACTAAATTATTAAAACTTATTTTTTCCTTTTCAGTACATTTAAATAAAAGCGTGTCTTTAAAAAGTTTTTTACTAATATTTTATTTTGTTCCCTTTAGTCGTTCAAAAGTTTACCCCCTTTTGACTCCCTTAGGGATTGAATTTCGAAAAATCCCTTCATATAGTGGGTGCTTACGTCACAAAAGAAACCTACTGTCCAAATTCCAAGTGTCCAGCTTTAGCGGTTTGGCCTAGGCGTTGAATAGTCAAAAAACCCTACTCCCTTGTTTGACCCCCTTAGGGATTGAATTTAATTCTAAAAACGATTGATTCATGTATTGTCATCGGGAATGCATATTTGTACCAAATTTTAAATCGATCGGATACGTGGAAGTCGTTCAAAGGCCTCTAAATTTTACTTCTTTTTTTGTGTAATTTCGATTTTTGCCATTTTTAGATGCAATTCTTCTATAAAATGAAATTAAAAAAAATGGTGAACAAGCCTATTGTGCGCAGAATACAAAAACGGCTGCGCAACTTTCGAAAAATTAGTGCGCAGCTTAAAGGGTACATTGATTGTGAAGCCGTTTTAAGTGCTGGACAAAAAAAATTCTACGGCAATATTTAAGTTAGACGAGGTTCTTTCTAATGACATAATAAAAAAAATGATGTTTACAGGCACATTACTCCTTTCAAGTCGCCATATTGATTACGTCACAAGATAAACTCCTCCTATATAATATTATAGACCTCTCGTGGCGAAAGATGAAGCCACCGCGTCATATGACGTGAATGAATTGCGCCCGGCTTCTAGCTTGCTATTGGCTGTTTATTATCATGAATAGCAGTTTGCCAAAATTGTACCTAACGTCCTAAAACCCAATGTGCAGTTTTGTGTACACGGCACTGTCTGCGGGCAAGCAGGCGTTCACTAGCATATTATTGATGACGTGCCTGGCTTCATCTCTCACCGCGGGCACTCTAACAGTTCGGGTAGGATATATACAGATCAGTACACATTGTATAATTACAAAAATAGCTGAGATTTTTTAGAAACTACAAAAAAAACCTTTTTGTGTGTATTGGAAACAGTAATCTGTTTAATCAAATTGATTTATGCAGATAAGAATCTGACTAAGAGTTTTATTTGATAAAAAAATCATATTTTGACAGTTTAATAACCAGTTGCATAACAATCAATACAGAAAAGGATATTTATTAAGAATTTGACCTCACCTTATTGATTTGAAGTGAGATTATTTAAGGCTAACCATTAAAACTATAAAATATTTTTCTGGAACGTGATTAATTTATTTCCTAAGCCCTAATACATTAAATTCCTACTTATTGAAAAAAAAATCGGTCAAATAGTAAATACCAACTTCGTTTGTACACGAAGGGTTATATCTCACGAGTTTCCGAAGTGCTTATATCTTAGAAACCACTTAACCGATTTTGATTTCATCGCTTCATCTATACCAGTTTTTTTCTGCTTTCTGAAGTATTTATAGCTGGAAATCCATACATCTATACCTATAAATATCTACTCTATAGTCTAAAAAGAATAAGTTTGTAGTTTGTACCAATGTTATTTTAACAATCGAGAACCACTGAATCGATTTGAAAAAATGTTTTCACTGCCTACTACTTACATAAATGGGGCTGCCAGCAAAGAAATAGTGAAGCAGCGCTGGGTAACTACGACTATATTATAGGTAGTTATAGTTATAGATCGTTTTTAATTTTTTTTATAAATTACCAATCCAGGATAGTTATTTATTACTCGATAAAGTATGGTTTATTGTGTAATTTATTTTTACTTTATTTGTAAAAATCACCTTGGATCACGCCGTCACTTCAAATTAATTACAAACGATCATTAAGTATGATTTATATTATAAACGAGAAAACATTAATTTCTTGTAATATTGTGGTGGAAATAGAATATTAAATATTTTTACAGGTATCGTAAAAAATATCCAAGCAATAAAACACAAAAATACCGAGAAATGTTTTATTGCTTTATGCCACACATAAAAGGGTTAAGTAAAATAAAGTTTAGAGTGGATACTATTCACTAAACGTCACTTTTTTAGATTCATTTGTTTAAGAAAATGTAAGGATTATAATACAATAATATGTATAGCCACGAATTTTAACCTCCAAAGTTGCGCCAAAGAAAAAAAAACAGACTACTCGTAATAATCAAACTATTATTAATTATTAGTGACCTGTGAGCCGCCAAGGAGGACATTCGACCGCTGCCACATGGCCTTTGAGAATGCCTACTGTAGTTGTAGACGAAACGTCAGGTAGAAATACCACCGGACCACGGCCTACAAGCCCGGAAACCATGAAGACTTGGAATTATTTTCCATCTCGTTTTCCCCAATATGAATTTAGAAATGTCCTAGAAATACATTCAGTACCCCAAACCATTGTCGTAGAGAACCGGACTGCTACTACCACTGCGCATCCAAAAGCGCAGGAAAAAGAGCGCGATTAAGTTGGGTCGTAGACAGGTCTACACACAAGTCGCTTATTGAAGAATATAGAATAGAATATTTTATTAATCCAATAGATCAAATAAAATTGATATAGGACATGTCAGTAAGGCCATTTATAGTAAAATAAGGTTATCAAAGAATAACAATACAAAATTGGTTTGAAAATCCGTTAGTAAGATAAGGAAGGCAAAACAAAACTGACTTGAAAGTTCACTAGCAAGACAAGGAAAGCGTAGGAAGGCAATACAAAACTGGCTTCAATAAGGGTTACTACCTATAACTTTCACACTGAAGCAGTGTCAAGACTTATTTATAAAACTGTGGTTGGGGTTTATATGTATGTCCCTTTCTGACGTTTTCTTATTGGCTCTTCACAATCAGCAGCAATCTACGTGTTGAAACGAAATATGCCCCAACTTTATCGTTCTCTTTTTCTGCAATTTGGCTCGCGCATGGTGTCCAGTTCTTTATATTGATGCCCCGAACAAATTCAAAAAATCCTCCCGGACGTACAGAGGTGTCCGGGGCAAGAACGTATTTATAAAATGTGCGCCTTAAGCAAAAAACGATGTGCTGCCTCCCTTTCGGTTCCATTTTCTCTGCGTCCTACACATTGCTTCTGATATTTAAAACTTGCGCAGCGGTTATGCCGTCCTCTCAAGTCTGCTACTCCGGGCAAGTACCCATTACCCGTTTCGCCATATGTGTTCCTGGTTCGAGGAGAAGAGAACGAATGGCAACCCTACCGAGAAGGCGCAAATTGTGTACAAGAAGCTTTAAAAATAAGGTACCTTAACACACATACACAATAGCGATGATGATTTACCAGTCGTGACCTACAAAAGACGTAAACAACTAACAAGTGATAGTCCCACGCCGCCTTCAAATGTTTATAATGAAGTCGGATGAGCAGCCGTCGCGACCTTGGGTCGAGAAGCGAGTTGTACCGTACTCCATGAACAAACACTACTAATATTGTACATCATCAAATACACACTCTTCAGAGAACTTCTGTCATTGGGTCACGTGCCCTCTAGTTGCTGCAGGTGTTTGGATTGGATAAAACGATAAACAAACGGGCATCGGTGCTTTGATAGTTTGTGTCATTTATGTCGGGCTACTATAACAACAAACCGCTACAATTTTTAATGTTAGATAATTCTATAGATTAGTATTGATTTTTAAGGTCTGCAACTGAAAGTGTTATTTGGGTCCATTACCAATTAATATTTTAAAAATATATTGACAGTTTCCCTGTTATAGAGAGAGATTACAGAAGCCCGACAATAGGGTCGTCCCGCGTATCAAAATTTGATAATTTAGAACAGTGTATGTTATTCCTCATACATAAACAAATAATGTAAACCAACTTTTTTGTTCTTAAATCCTTCCTCTTAATTGCAAACAAAAATTCAAAAAAATGTGTTAATTTCAAACGAATGAGCTTAGCCGCCATATGATGACGTAAAAGCCAGGGCAATGAAGCCATGACATACGTTCACGCATAGATGAAGAGAGGTATGTTTATGGAAAGAGAGGAATACTTCCTCGTCAATCGTAACTCGTGAAGAACCTAACCTGCCGGCCTGTCAACTGTATATAAACAAATCAGTGTATATATTTTTTCCATAATCTCTCTTTATCTATGGATCGGTGGGCGTGATTCAACTACAGCAGCCAATCAGAGAAGGCTGACTGTGAATGACGTATTCCGTGGCGGTATAATTCTATGTTTAAAATTACATTGAAAAATACGAACTTTTTACTTCCCACCTCTACTATGGTAGGGAAGTAATGGATTTAGTCCGAAAAAAATATTTCGAGATTTTAACAGATTTTCACGTTTTGAGACCCTAGCAATCGTTTAAGATCATTTTCTGACTGATGTCTGTATGTGTGTGTGTGTGTGTATGTGTGTGTGTGTGTGTGTATGTGGTCAATTTTTCGCCTTCGATATCTTAAGAACGGAACAACATACGGGCATGCCGATTGTTCTATTGTGTTTATCAGCCTTTAACTTAGATCTGATTAGATTTTGAGTCAAATCGGTTCAGTGGATCCTGAGATATTAAAAAAAACGTCCTCAATGTCACGTATTAACATAGGTAAAAAAAAATATAAATGAATTCTAGATGTTATAATATGAAAAAAATGTAAATATTTTTTTTCTCTAAAATGTATAGTTTTCGAGAAAAAAAATATTTTACTAAAAAAAATAAAAATTGTACGTAAATCAAGGTAACCATGATTTTTGCTATATTAAGCTATTATAATCACCAAACAAAAAAGAGGGCCATGCTTTTTTCAAAGAATAAAAATTAAATTGTGTTTTAAAGACCACCAACAGCTAAGGTTATTTGGGCCTAGTCAAAGAATAAAAAAAAAAAAGAGTGTTTATTTTTTGCAAATATTTACTAGGTGGGAAGTATAGGACTGATCATCAGTCGAATTTTTTCTTGTAGAAAAAGCTTCCGAAAAAACAATCGACAGATCACCTGACAATTCGATCTGATATGCCGTGAATCCCTATAAACTATTAAAATTTGTGAGACGGTGATACGAGTCTCACATGTCTCACAAAAAGGCGATTCCTCGCGAGCCAATAAAACGAGTCATAGAAAACGTCATATTATAAACAATGGCATCTCTATACGATTTCGGCTATTTTCAAGCCCCTCATTGCCATTTATTTCCAACAATCTAAAACAACAATCTAATCAACATTTAATATTTTTAATAATAACGCCATTACCGTTTCCACGTGCGTCTGTCATAATTATTCACGGAAAATTACACTTACCTAGATAGAAGCCTCTGGTTACCATTAAAGTTGTCTTTTATTACATTTCCTATCCTATTGTTTATTCATATAACGTTATTACACAGTTTTTTTCAAATTAAACTGCATCAGTTAATTAGTAAAAATTAGTGCATCAAGGTTCTTATAATTTGGTCATAAATCATACGTGTCATGTCCAGTAAAAAATTACATATACATAGTTTGTATGTTACGCATTTAAGAATTTATTCAAAATACCGTATCTAATTTGGATTTTTATAGCATTTAATCGTTTGATAGCTCAGCGTGGCTATAACACTAGCAAAGACGCTAATGACCTTAGCTGTCGAGCGTCTATAATCTACATTTAAATTTATATCCGATCTGAATTCTATCAATTTTTGGCAGGGGAAAAACTTATGGGTTCGCGTCACGTTACCGACATGCTCATGTTAAAAGTATATCTATAGCTACAATCATAGCTTTAGATATACTTTATACGTATTGCGCTTGGCCAGCTGTGAAAGTAATATACTGGCGCACGCGCAATTAACGTAAGGTTATCTGGAGATTGTGGGTTATACAGACGCTCCACAACTGAGAGCCTGAGGTCATTAGCGTCTATTTTCCTGTGTTATAATTCAAAAATGGCAAGTTTAAAAATAGTGAAATATCCTAATTGAAAATAATATGATAAAAATAAATTACATTTTCCATCTCAATCAAAAATGTTTTTTCTACACATATCTACACCGCGACTTGCTATTATAATGTTTATTTTAAAATTATTGGTTATTTTCTCAACACTATAGTTACGAGATATCAGTATTTATTACGTTGAAACTTGGGAGATATTAATGCTGCATTAAGACACATACCTAGCATTTATTTCTCTCGACAAAGAAACGAACAAGTGCTAGGGAATGGAACACCTGCTATACAAACTGACGACGTAATCCGTTAGGTAAATCAAATCATTAGGTCAGAGATCATACACTAAATAAAGAGGCTGTACTTTCAGATTTAACCATGGTAACGCCTTCTATCGGTACTTACATGCATCTAATGTGTATATTAGCCACGGGAAAAAAGATCGATCCGCTGTATTCGTACTAAAATAAATAGCAGTGGCGATCTGACGACGAAGCAAGTGAAACGGTGCTTCTGTTAAAAGACGATGTGGGTAATTCCCGAATCTTTCTTCTCTTTATGTCCTTTTTTAAACGGTTTTATTTAGGAAATGTTACAATTACCACAAAACACCAAACCATAACAAACACTCTCGACGTACGTTTCGCCAACCAAGTTGGCATCATCAGGAGATGATTAAAACTCAATTTTAATCAGTTTTAATCATCTCCTGATGATGCCAACTTGGTTGGCGAAACGTACGTCGAGAGTGTTTGTTATGGTTTGGTGTTTTGTGGTAATTGTAACATTTCGTATCTTTACACCAAAGGTTCCACCATTTTTTATGGTTTTATTTAGCTTGATCCCGTATATTTGTTTGTTAACTATTGTTACAAAAGAGGGCAGTATAGCCTAGATGTTAGCGTGCTTGGCGCCGCAACCTCTGTACTGGACTGCCGTGGGTTCGAATCCCACCTGCGCTCATGGATGTTTTGTGATGCTATTTAGTTTTAAATTAGTTGTTATTTAGTGTAGTTGAAAGACGCTAATGACCTTAGATATCGACGCGTCTATAATCTACAATAAATAAATAAAATATTGTTACAAAACTGTTTTCTGAGTTGGCGAAATAAATATTTATTTACAATAATTAAAAATACAATAGATGCAACAACGAAAAGTCAATTTCTATGGTTTTCCTCAATAATTCCAGATGAATATCGAGATGGTTCCTTATTCAAGGTCATGGCCGAATACCTGTCAAACTTCTATGCTCCCAAAGTTGCCTACCTTACCCTAATTTCCTATCATTCCTCCATTCGCACATTGCAATAAATAAAATAAAAAAAAGTTGAAGTTTAAAAAATGTAGAAAACAACGGGAAAGTGGTAAAAATTGAAAAATAGTAATGGTGCGAATGGCGTCTATTATGACATAATGTCGAGAAACGGACGTTAAACGCATTATTTATATTATTATTATTAAGTATATAAGTACGTGTTTTTAATTAGTTCTTAGTACCTATCTATATAGTTTATTTCTTTTAATTCGTTGTTTATTTTAAAATTTCCTAAAATAATGGTCGCGCGCCAGTGGTAAATATGGTATGTTTAATAATAGCTTCTATAAGTGTATGTTTTATAGACAGAGATATTTGATTCTTTCAGAAATTAACCTTCATATAATACAATAAAGCCATATATCAATATTTCGCAAATTCGCGGTGTAGGTACTGTTTGTACTAGATTTAATGTTTAACATTCGATAAAAAAAATTGTTCTGTTTTTTTAGAAGCAAATTGCAACAATTAATAGATATGAACAGATTAGGGCAGGGGTCGGCAACCTGCGGCTCGAGAGCCGCATGCGGCTCTTATGATGTCAAGATGCGGCTCTCCAGTTCCATGCGGAAATATTAATAATTATATTATTTTATTTTCAAAACTCATAAAAAATATTATACTGCAAAAAAAACTTTAAACAGGAAAAAAACACTCAACAGAGAACAGTGAGAATAGGTGGAGTAGAGTATACGAACAGCTGACATTTTATAAATGTGGCAACACTGTTCTGTTTGTTTAGTTATTGGTGCACTGTGTCGTCAACGGTCCTAATCCTAATCCTAATCAAATACCATAATATTGAAATAAAAATGTTAGTGGCTCTTTAAAAACTGGGAACTTTTGTAAATTGTAACTTTTGGCTCTTCCGTCTCAAATAAATTAACACGTCTTTAAAATTTAAGTTGACATTAATAACGTCATCAATAATAGGATCAGAAATCAGAAGGAACGTCCATGCCATCAGTGGCCAAATTTGTAGTTAAGAAGATCTTAAATTTAAAAATAAGAATGAAAATATTGTTAGTCCCAGATTCTTATTTTAATGCAATAGTCTGCTTTTTCGTACCGACGTTACTTGAAAAAAACAACTGAATAGATTAGGAAAGGAAGGCGTGGCGGAGTCGTAACTGTCTCTTTCTGAGTCGCAACTGTCTTCTTCTAACTAGAAACGTACGTTCTAAATTGAATTTGAATTAGTCTTTCCCGTCGCCTTGGCAGGACACCTGTCAAGTTTCATTCATTCTACTGACATAACCTCGTTTTTTAAACACGTTGTCGTCGTTAATAATTAAATTAATTTGTTATGGGGTGGTGTTTTGTACCTGACTGCAGTCATAATGAAGCTGTCAAGTTTAGCAGAGCCCATCTCCAGTGAAAATCGAAATTCACGGAAACGAAATCTCCATAAAGACTAGTTAATAATAAATTTGTTATTGACATAAAAGTTTAAAATGTATCTTGTTTCAAATTTATTTTTACTTATCTATAAATTGAAAATGAGATATCGTTTTATACTTTTCATGATCTAAACACTTGATGGCCTTTTTAAAAAACGCGAATCGATTACGTATCGCATCTTTCATAAAAATCCAATAAAATAATTAATTTTTAAAAAAGCATTTTGAAACGCGGAATACTTTTTTATTTATAATGTGTAGAATTATTTACTATTTGATTACTTCTTACTAATGTTTGAGTAAATGTTTGTACTTATTTGTCGAATAAATACAGGCTTTGAAAAAATGAAAGCATAATAAAATCCTTGAAAATTTGAAAGATTAAAAAATCGGTACATGTAATACAAACATAAAAAATGACTATTAAATTATTAGTGTAAAAACGGAAAAACAAAGATTATGTGAATACATAAATTTATAAATACTTCTTTTTGATACTTCCTTGACAGCACTGACATACAAGAATTACAGTATGTACCAGGGACATACTGTAATTCTTGTATAGGTACATTGCACCTATACCAGAGGTTAACCCGGGAGTGCTTACTCATGGATAATTTTAAAAAGCAGTGGACTTTTTTCGAGTTGAATAAATTTTAGCAAAAATGTAAAAAAATAAAACTAAACTGCGAAGACAATGGTCCGTCAGAAAATTCGCGACCCTAAAAAAATTCGGGTTCCCCTATTGCCAAGTCTATATATAGGTATGCCCGACGAGGATGCCGGAGGGAAGGACAGTCTGTTTTCTCTCAGGTCCGGATTATCCGATGGCCCATTGTATTCGCAATTTAGTTTATTTTTGTAAAACTTAATTCAACTCGAATGAAAAAAACTCGGGTCGCAGTGCCAAAACCCTGTCGACAATATAGTGTATTTGCTAATACAGGCCTTGTGGCTTTAATACGTGAACTTAAGTTTGTTTTTGGACAAAATAAAAAATTCAACCCCTTAATACATCCCTTAAAATAATATTTTTTTCTTAATTTCAATATTATTATCATTGCAACCTCTGTACCAAATTAAATACACCCTTCAGTAAGTAAATCACTATCCGCAAAACTAGTGTTTTCATAAAATTTGTAAGTCCGGTCCTATCGGGCCGATTTTATTAAAATTTTAGCAGCACATTTTGATCTTTACTAAAAGGTTAAATTTCAATTTTGAAACAATTTTGAAATTTTTTTCGGTATTTTCGGGCCCAAAAACTTTTTTCAACCCCTAAAAACTACCCTTAAAATAGTCCGATTGGGCCCATTTTAAATAGGTTCCGTGCGGTGATAGATTCCAACGTGTGTACCAAATTTCGTTCAAATCAATTAAGTCTTTCGAGAGTTATGCCGCGAACACACACACACACACACACAAATATATATATATATAATATATATATATATATATATATATATATATATATATATATATATATATATATATATATAAATATATAATAATATATATATATATATACATATATATATAAACATTTCCAAAAATGGTGCCAAAGTGTTCAGGAGGCTATGAAACGTCGAGAAATTTTGGTCCGACCCCTAGGTCCCGCCATCCGACCGACGCCAATAGTGTATGTGCCATATGGCAAATACACTAAAAAAATCCCCCCGAGCCATAATTTTCCCCATGGCCCTGGGTATACTTACGTTCTTCAATACTCATGAGGTAAATTCTTTAAACGCCACAACAATGTACTACATACTAACATACCTCCATTTTATAATATTGAGATATTGAATGGGCGAATGGTTGTAAACTGACGTTCGACAAATTGAGTTATTTTCGTGCCAGTAAATACAAATGTTAAAGAAACTTACGCGAGTAGGTACTACTCCTGGGTTTAAAGCAATGGAATTTAACGAAAAATCGAAAGTACCTATACGTATAATGATGCCAATTTTTCACTTATGAACTTTGAGGGGCGATATTAATAACTTTTATCACAGAATTTTTTATAAATTATAATCTTTATAATCTGTTCGTTAACGATTTTTAAACAAACAAAATTAATGTTTATTAATAATAAAAGGTTATAATAAAGAGTCAATTAGACATAAATTTTAACGTGGATGTGAATAAATAACAGGATATTTTAAAAATTAAATAGTAAAATATTCAAAATTAATTGACAAATAATATTTATGTTTTTGCATTTATATATAGCTAATTTATTTATCGAATTGTAATTTGTTTTTAACTTGTAATGTTGTACAGGAAATTGCTAAAACTGAATTTATTTATATTATGCGCCTTAATTTTATTAAGTTGTTTTTTAAAATGTTCTTACAACATAAAATAATTTGTGTGCTGATTTCAGTAAATATAATAATATTTTTTTTTTATTTCAGCGGCGTCGACTTTGGATTTTGAGTTTTGATTTCGTAAAAATAAAGCAGATATTTTTAAAAGTTTATTCATGTCAAAAAAAAAGTTATGATGACCAATAAGTACAAATAATCTAGAACTGTCACCTTTATTCGTAATATTAACATTGACTAAAGCAATTACAGCGTTATTAGACGCTAATGATCTCAGTTGTCGAGCGTCTATAATTTACAATTCAATTCAATTCAACAGTTTTAGAAAATTAATTTTTATTTTTATTGGAAATTTGATTATTCGTCTCACAATATTCAAAGCACATATTATAGGAGTAGGACTATATTGTCGGGTAAAATAAGTGAATGTGTTATTTTTTTCACCTTCAATTGTTTAACATAGGTACGCACAGTTTTATTATTCGGCTCACGTTAAAAACTATTACAAATTTGCATAATACGTTAAAGTTCTCACAAAAATATACACTGATCTCAAAAAAAATAAATCTAATTATCCGTAAGTTAAAATTAATCCTGCAAACCGAAAATAAATCAAATCTGATAATAACTAATCAAATTTGAATTTTTGGCCGCCATTTTGGTTTTTAGTAGTTTTTGATTGCAAAATGCTAATTTTAACCTTGAATTCGTATTTAGCCTCTGAAAATGCATGTATAAACTGATTATCAATTAAATCAGGCCAATATAATTAGAGAACATATTGACATTTTGGTCGTCATCTTGGATTTAAGGGCCCCTGAGTTCATTTCGAAGTGGCCTAATATCTTAAAATGACCTTGAGAGTATGTCCTAGCTCATCACTTCAAATTTCATGCTTTTGTACAAAAGTAAACAATTCGGCGGTATTTTCGAGCTAAGCCGCTGCACTATTAGGGCCTGGAAAATGGGGACTTGTAAAAAAGGAGCCATAGAAACGTCATATAACGGCTATTTTCAAGTCTCACAAAGTTTTTTTAAGAGTGTATTTAAATGTAAAGTTCATAATCTTAAGTATTATGATTAATTGAATTTCGTAATTATTAATGATGAAAAGCGAAAGATGAGAAATCGTCATTGATAAGACGTGGTGATGAAAGGAACTAAACAAAACAGAAACAATGTACGTGAGATAGACGATCGAAGGATAAAACAAAACTGATGGGCCGTTAATTACAAGGTGTCAATTTGTCAATTTTGAATGACAGTTGTAGGTCACATCGATAATAATTTTTTGTGTTTAACTAAAGTTAGACACATTAAATTCATTGAACAATATGAAAGGTAAATTTATTATTATCTTATGTTAGAAAAAATGGTTAGACATATCTTACACCAAAGAAATTTGTTTCGAATATTCTAAAATCTAACGGATAGACAGTCCCTATATATCCTGGTATGCAAGCTTTCACGGCAGGCATTGTTCCAAATCTTCATGGTTTCCAGGCTTGTAGGCCGTGGTTCGATGGTATTTCTACCTGAAGTTTCGTCTACAACTGCGGTAGACATTCTCAAAGGCGATGGGGCAGCGGTCGAAGTGTCCTCCTTGGCGGCTCACAGGTCAGTGTGTCAGTGACTGATGTCCTCCCTTCGTTTATGCCTAGTACCAGTGTGTTCTCTGACTACGTGTGTTCGAACTACGACCGAACAGAGAACACACTGGTACTAGGCATAAAAGAAGGGAGGACACAGTCACTGACACACTGACCTGTGAGCCGCCAAGGAGGACACTTCGACCGCTGCCACATCGCCTTTGAGAATGTCTACCGCAGTTGTAGACGAAACGTCAGGTAGAAATACCACCGGACCACGGTCTACAAGCCCGGAAACCATGAAGACTTAGTCCCTATATAGCTTGAAATCTTAAAAAAAGCAGGACGTTGGCAAGACGTACTGAGGGTCGCGGGAGATCTTTGGGTAGTCTATAAACGACTTTTTTTATTAAATCATTGGAATGAGCTCCATCCAACTTAACCCGGCATAAACACTAGTTATTCACGTGAGCTAAATCGCGGGTAAAAGCTAGTATATGTGTAAAATATTCTCTATATTAAATTATTAATAAAGACACCGACCGCTAATCTAAAATTTAATTATTTTTAACACCTGATAAAAAACAATTAATCAATATTTATCCTATAATGATGTAACCAAGTCAGAAATTATTTGCGATACGTGCAAATTTCTGACGGCTTAATTAAAACATATTTACACACTTGACTTTATTAAATAATCTAAATTCGTGTCAAAATTTCAATTTATTGATTTCGGCGTTAATTAAATGGCGTTAAAAACGTGACGTGAAAACATTGGAAACTGTTCAACTCTGAAAAATCATTTGAGTAAAAATATGTAGTTAAAATTTATGTGATTTCAATAGCAATTTTTTGCTTTCCAGCTGTGAGAAAAAAATAGATAATTTATGTCTATATCAAGGAAATAATATGTACAATTAACAAGGAATATACAGAAAAATTATTTGTATGTTTAATAATAATATTAATAGCTCTTTAAAAATGGCGAAATAAATGTTCATTTGTTACCTTTAAATATTTGATTAACCTGGAAAAAAATGTCTTACCTACCTAAATAAAAAAAATAAAAAAAATTCTGATGTGAGAATTGGTGAAGTTGATGGCTTGAAGATATAGAAACTTTAAAAAATTCTATACAACCGATTTTATACATTTTAAATTAATTAAAACACAGCTCATTTTAATTTATTCACGCTTAGGAACTTTACAGTGGCTTCATCAGACAAAAGATCGTAAACCAAACTGTGTCTTTGTTTGACGAAGCCACTGTGTTGTGCGAAACTTTTCAACAAAAAAAAAACCTCCTTCAAAAAGCCACTAAAAAGATGAAAATAATGAAATTTTGAGATCTGCGCCAATTTAATAAAATAATATGAAGTCGGTTAAAAAGAAGATATTAATCACTATACTTTATTACAAGTCCCCCGTTCCCGGGTTCTAGCCCGAGAGCAGGTAAAAGTTTCAATTGGATTTTCAATTTATTATTAAAAAAAATAAATAATGAATTGAAAATATGAATTGGTGCTAGGCCCAAATAACCTTAGGTGTTGGTGGTCTTTAAAACACAATTTTCAATCAATCACTATACTTTACTTTTTAACCGATTTCATATTTTATTAAATTGGCGCAGATATCTTTTTAGTGGCTTTTTGAAGGAGGTTTTTTTTTGTCAAAAAGTTTTATATTTTTTACTTTTTAGTTAATATTAAACCGATTTCTTACGCTGTGTGATGTGTCAAAAAGTGACATTTACCTTAAAAGAATCACACGCCGCTACTCACTTTTATTAAAATCAGCCGAACTACTGATTTAAGTAAAATTTATATGGGACCAACTTCGAGGTATATACTATCCAATAAAAAAAGAATTTTCCAAATCGGTTTATGAATGACGGCAGTGGCGTATCTACCACAGGTGTTCCAGGTGGCAATCACCGGGGCCCCCTAACCTCGAGGGGTCCCCAATTTTTGAGTCAACTACTGATTGATTAATCCTTACACTCGATTTTTTTCTCAGTCCAATTATATATGATCTAAGCGCAAATTGCATTTACTTTCTAGATTCAAATACTATTGTTTCAATCAATTGCTTAAATATAAAAGAGCGCAATATTATTATCTGAAGAATACCAGTAGAACTTCTTTTAATTACAGAGTCGTCTATATATGACGTAGAACATTTTGAGAATACAATCAAATGTTGATGGGATGATGATGTCATGAATAATTGGAAATTTTTCTCAGTTGGGTAAAGTGGGGGGAGGGGGGCCCCCAAAAAAAATTTTACACCTGGGCCCCGCGAAGTAAAGTTACGCCACTGAATGACGGAGTTCTGAGGTAACAAACATAAAAAAAAATATAATCGAATTGAGAACCACCTTCTTTTGTTTTGAAGTCGGTTAAAAATAAAGTTCGTTAGTATATAAATAAATTAAAACGCTGTGTTTTATTAAATTTAAAATGTATATCATCAAGTAACGGCCGAATATATTAGGTATATATTTAGCCGATTTTATTTTACGGTCGTAGCAATTATTGTTTGGTCAAATTCCTAGGAAGAATCTGTTTAAGGTCAACCCCCCAGCGTGCGCTACTGTGTATTAACTGAGAATAATAATTGAAATTGACTACGTTATCATGTCTCATTAAATAACCATTATTTATAGCTGCAGATGTCGTGTACAATGCATAAATTAAAAAAAAAAACAATGATTTCCTCTACGTTTTGTATAACTATTGTCAATAAATTCAATATTTTACCTTTCGCTGTCAAATGCAAATAATAAATAGAACCTTACATATAAATGCACTATCTATATAGTGACTTGGATAACTTTACATGCACTTGGACAGGCATACATGGAGTTAATTCCATTAATGAATACCATATTTGTATTTATAGTATGGGATCAGGTGTCTAAATGGATGGGTTTGACACCGAATGTCTGACAGAGTAATGTAGCAGCAGAAATCGCGAATGCTTGCACGTATCAACAAGTAGCAGTGGTGTACGTGTCTTGATGGGCCGACGAGCTTTTAATTGAAAATGAAATGACAAATTGGTTGAGGCTTTCGCGGCCAGTTGATGAGCTGGTGTTGTCCTGATTCGGGTCTATAGGCCGTCGTTGGTTGGAATTGCTTCCTAACGTTAGGAAGCAATTCCAACCAACGACGGTCTATAGACCCGAATCAGGACAACGTTAGGAAGCAATTCCAACCAACGACGGCCTATAGACCCGAATCAGGACAACACCAGAAAATGAAATGGTCAATCGAGTAAGCCGTAGCAAGGGAAGATCCAGGATTTATTCGAGGGGCGAGACAAAACCATCCGAACTATCCTAACCTTAAAAAACAAGAGGGTTATTATTATAATATATACTTGACACCGGCGACTAGCGCTACCCGTTGTGCACCGCGGGCAGGCTGGGACTTAAAGATCCAGGGCTCCTAGGCACTTGACAGTTCGGCCCCCCAAGCCCAAAAAAAAGGGAAAAAATTGAAAAATGGAATTGGATGGAAATTTAGCAAAAAAAATGTCGCCAATTGGGTTATCTTACAACGTTATTGGGCTTTTCTTTTTTAATTTTCATCTCCGCCCTGGCCGTGCTCTCCTCGGCGGCCGGGCCCCTAGGTCGGTGCCTAGTTGGCTTAGGCAGAAATATGGGCCTGACCGCAGGGAAGCTGTGTGCCCGGATTTTGCACATCACGGCCCTGAAAAGAGCCGATTCAAGAACTTAATGTGTGTTTTTTCTAGTTGAGGGAGGGAGATCCCCAGCGCCCCTTTCCTGGATCTGCCCTTGAGCCGTAACGAATATTTCAAAATTAAGTTATTGTAATAAATGCCACCCTCCAAAAATATGATTACATTTTTTTTAAATATGGCCAGCGAATTCAATTTAATTAAAAAAACAATAAAGGAAATTGGTTCAGAGACTGAGAAATAAAAATTGAAAATCCTGCGTTTAAAACTTTTTTAATTTTACAATTTTAAAATTTATGAAAAAATTAAACAAACCCTTTTGAAATTGAAGCGTTCTCTAAATACCTAGTCAAAAAAATTTAACAGCGCGTGTCTTGATTTGGAAAGATTTTGTATTATTTTTTTGAAATTATAGCTCGTAATTGGAATTTTTAAAAAATTTATTTAATTTTTGCTTACACACACTAATTTACAAATTTGTCATGGCGGGACCGCTTTACTGTAATTTCGTTTTCTTGCGAGTTTTTCCGGTATTTTGTAGGACAGTTAGAGGAGAGAAAGTGTTTCCAAAATCGCGCATAGGTAGGTACACGTTCTTAGCAGACAGAGCTGTCAGCTCTGGCTGAAACTGTAATTTCACTATCGTAGTAAAATTAAGGGCCAGGTTAGCGCCCGCTTAAAACATCTGTGTTCAAGAAATTGGCTGACAAACATCAAAATGCCGACAGTCTAGTGAATCTGCTGGTGTTTCTATACAGAGTGGCCCAAGGAAAACAGTCACCCCAAGTTTTGGCCACTTAACATCAGTTTTGCGAAAAAAGCTCGCACACGCCAATTTTAGAATCAAGGGGGACATTTAAATCGATTGGTATTATTTACGTAACTTCAACCCTGAGAGCAAAGTGAATTGCACCTCAAAAATTTTTAATGGAAAGGGGTGTCAAACGATTCGCAGTTCGAAAGGCCTCTCAATTCTTTTTACAACAGTCTTTTTGTTTTTTAAATCCGATCAATTGCGGAGAAAATTACATTTTAATTTGTATCAAGTATCTTAGTCAGATTACTCCTGCAATGTTGGAGAACGTATGACGACGTTTTGAGGATAATCTTTTATATTGCACGGTGGAGGTGGAGGTGGTCATTTTGAGTACTTAATAAAATGATCCTTGAGTTCTTGTCTGTATTTTTACTTGACATGACCTGCTTTTGTTTGCTATGTTCAATTGTTTAAGACTTGATACAATTTAAAATGTCATTTTCTCCGCAATTAATGATCGGATTTGAAAAACAAAAAAACTGTTGTAAAAAGAATTGAGAGGCCTTTCGAACTGCGAATCGTTTCACCCTGCTCTGAGGGTGAAGTTACGTAAATAATACCAATCGATTTAGATGTCCTCCTTGATTCTAAAATTGACGTCTGCGAGCTTTTTTCGCAAAACTGATGTTAAGTGGCCAACACTTGGGGGACTGTTTTCATTGGGCCACACTGTAATGCTGTGCCACAGGCAACAGTTGATTTGATTTTGACTTAGTGGATAATTGATTACGACGCGTCATAAATATGGATATTAGAAGCGTTTTCTCAGTGCTAAAATATATAGCACAATATTTTGGCAGTTGATTGACGCTGTATATCATTTTTTTAAATGTTTAATTAACAATGAATGAAAACATTATTTAACTTTAAATACAAATACTTATTAGGCAATATGTGTAATTAATGTGTACAGATATTAAAACGTGTTCAGGGTTTTCAATAAGTTATGACCTTTAAATGATTTATTTCAGACACGTTGTCGGTGTTACATGTTTCGATTTATATTGATTCTTCTAATAACACATAGTTTTCCGGCCTGGTTCGCCCGGGTAGATTTTGATTAAGAGCCACAAATCTCTCATATATATATATATTGTAGGCTAAGACGGGGTTTCCCAATCTTTTTTTTACTGCGACTCCCTATATAGATTGCAATTTTTTTGCGACGCCCTTCAAAAAGAAGAGTGTGTAGCTCTAGCAGACAATAAAATTACTTCATTATTCAACGAAATCTCCAAAGAATATAGAATATTAATTATTAGATATTTATTAGATTCTAATTCTAATAATAAGAAAACATAAAAAACTACAAACAATACAATTAATGAGAAGGATGAGTTTGCTCTTCTGAGCATAGCTTCTCAAATCGGGGCTAAAGTTTTGAAATTTCTACTCTCATTTTTTTTCTAAATTTATTTGTGACCTGTACTTCGATTTGATTTCGATTTGACCTGTGCGTATCGTCCCGCGACTCACCTAGTATAGCGCCACGACGCTTCAGGGCGTCGCGACACACAGTTAGGGAACCTCTGAGCTAAGAGGCAGCGACGAATTTTCTTAAGTATCTACGTAAGGCAAAATAATCTCAACAATTCCTGTATAAGTGTTCCCCATTTGAGAATCATTAAGGCTGGCACTTGGCAGCCTTTCTCCCTTGCGTTTTAGGTGGCAGGTAGAAATAACACATTTTTAAATAGTGAAATAATTTTTTTAAATTAGTTCAGTAGTTCTTAAGATTACCCACCGCAAATAAACATACTATTGATTGAGCCACCATATTGAGATTGTTATTTATTTTTAAGTTTACTATCTGTGACATTTTTGCATTAACATATATTACGTCACAAATGAGGATTATTCCCGACTGCTTACCTATGGTCGACCTAAAAAATCTTCTGGTCACAGACGCTAATGACCCTTGTTGTCGAGCGTCTATAATTCACAATTCATTTAAAAAATCTTCAAAATTGAAAATTCTAAATACTAGATGGATTTAATTCTTTCCCGTCCAAATAATTTTCAGTTGGCGCTGTATTTTGAAATCGTAAGACATTTTTACTGAACGCCCTGTATTATTTAATGCAGACACATTAGCTAATACTAATTTAAAAGTGAATGAACAAATTTAACAAGTGTTCGAAAAAAAATCATTAGATACACTCAACAAGATCGATGTGAAATATTTGAACCTTGTAAGTAGTAAAACCATTTTCAATCATCAGACCACCCATGTGCAACTTCATGGTCCTATCAAAAACTGTAACCATAATGGATGACGTTACTATAAATCATTCGAAAACAAGATTTGAAATATTTTCAAAAAACATTTTATAAATATATTTAAATAACGCGGGCGATCTGCCAATAAATTCTATTTCGAATTTCTATATCGAAAATGAGACTGATATTTTAATTTATTTGCTGAACTTTTATCGACTAAAAAATATTAGTTGAAATTAATTAGCTTTTGCTAAAAACTTTGATGACAGTAAAAAGTTCTTTTTTATTTTGTATTCCTGTAAATGTATTAAGATTTAAGAGATGCAGAGCTGCAAGTGGCCAGAATCGATTTAGCGTGACATATTTTCTATTGTTACGGATCACCTTGTATATAAACGGCAGGCAAGGGGTCTGCTTACTGTAACAACTAGTACCTGCGCGAAAGTTCTAGAGAAAGCGAGAACGCACTAGGCTTACGCCAGGCAGCATATATAAACAGCCAGTACGAGTGAGTGAGGCATCAGTCAACGGTGAGTCACGTAGTCAAGTCTACGGTGGATCAGTGATATAAATAGTGCCGTGATATAAATAAATAGATTGATAAAATAAATATTTATTCCGCCAACTCAGAAAACAGTTTTGTAACACTATATTATGTATGGTAAAAAACTAAACGCCGTTTGTTATTACATTTATTAGCTTCCCCTCCAAATTTGAATATCAATTAATATGCTTAAATAAATCTCAAAGAACATTATTTCAATGGCGGTAGACCAATATATTTAAAAACTCGGGTCATATATTATTATTAACTGGTTACAAAATTATTTATAGGCACTATATTAATAATCATTATTAATTGTTATGTCTTTGACAGTTACAAGACTTAGCAATGAAAAATTGTTATCGTGTTTCAACTTATAGATAGAACTTGAAAATATCGAAGTTGTTCAAAAATTATGTAATTTAGATTACGCATTGATAGATAAATAACTTGTTAAAGATAACTAAATAAAAAATTCTTGATGAATTACTGTTTTCGATGAAGCAAAGAATGCTTCATAATTCACATTTCAATAAAATAAGTTATTTGTACGTTCAACCGAATTTCTAGCTCTTTGTAAGCGCTCAACGATTGAAAAACATGACGTCACTATGTTCCTAGAGAATTAGCACAAAATGGCGCTAGCGATATCTGTAACATAATCTCATTTTAACGTGAAACTCGTATTCACTATTCGGGAGGTTTTCAAATCTCAGTTCAGATCCTGATGGGGATATATTATATAGGACTTCTCCGTTTTGCCTCTTTTCGGAAAATTGAATTTCCCATTTGGTTTTCCTCAATAATATCAGGCATTTTAAAACCCATGATCGATTTATAGGATTATGGTACCTACTTCTCACGAACATACTAATTTTTTATTTGAATTATCCTTCATTACAATGTTAGAATTTTTCACCATAAAAAACAGCCAGTCCGGTACTCTAAAGAGTGATGTATAAACATTCAAATTTGAATACGATGATAGCTATATATAACCTCAAATATAACAGTATATCAAAGAGGTTTTATAGAATATATCTGACAGTGGAACTTTGCGTTACTTTCACAACACATTTCCGTGACGTTTCACCGAGCCACTCTTATATACATTTTTAGGTGGAGGCTCCAGTAAAGATGCATAAAAAATGGGTGTGTGCTTATGACCACACGACAGAAGTGAAAACTTCAGATTTTCTAATTTTTGGTGTCATCTATTATAGAGCATTTATGAACTAAAAATAATTTATTTCTAAAATACTAAAATTGTATTTTTTATCAATTCCATCTTGGTTTCAAAAAACTTATAATTATTGTCAAAAAAAGAATATAACAAAAATAAAAAAATATATAAATAAATATCACGTAGAATTTGGAGAGAAAAAACTCCAAAAATTCTACGCTGCCATCAGGTCTCGAACCCAGGCGCCTAAGGAAGTTTTCACTTCAAAAATTTACATTTACGATACGGAATAGCTTCATAAACATTTCGAATATTTAATATTCAATATTCGTTAACTCTGTGATATATCGTTATTTCAAACATGAAATAAGTGAAACATATCAAGCGCTCGAATAAAATGACTAGCGCCAGCTCATTGAAAGTACTCACTGGTTTTTTATACGTATATGCATTATGCATATGTATTATGTATGTAATCACTAATCAAGCATTTGCTAGTTATTGTGCGTATAACCTGGATACATTAAGATGTCAACATTAGCATAAAGGTGACTAATGCCACAGCCCGCTGTGTTAAATTATAATACTAGCTTTAAATGCGAGATGATGGGTGGCACACTGTCAGTGGACACGCTTGAAATACTATACACTGTCCATTATCTATAATATGTACTATATAATATTTAAAACATCAGCCGTTTTGGAGTTTCATGCTTTCACGGCCGGTAAACATCTTGGTAGCAAGTGTTCCCGGGCTAGGTAGCCGTGGTCTAATGGATTTTACTCCATACGTTTCGCCCAAAGCTCCGTTGGGCATCTTCAGCGGCGATTGGCAATACGATGTGATCTTCTTGCCGGTCGACTGGTGACTGAAACGTACGGAGTAAAATCCATTAGACCACGGCTACCTAGCCCGGAAACATTTGCTACCAAGACATCAGCCGTTTTCTTTAGACAGTCCGCCAGCGGTCCCTAATCAACCGATTTACATAATATTTTGAAGTTATCTATTTTTTTTGGCGCGTTGGAAGTAAAATTTTAGCAGGCAACGGAAACAGTTAGCAAGCAGCTAACGGAAACAGTTAGTAAAATCGACAGTATTGCTATGGAAACAATATGTAAATAAAGAATGAGCCATTTTCCTGAGAATAGTTCTTTCAATTATCCACGAGAGGCAGCACTCGTGGTAGGTACAAACATTTTTTTATTCCCCTTTAGTGTCGTGTCATTTTAGTGGTATAACTTAATTATTTAATTAATTTAGTGATAATAATAATTTAATAATTAAGTTATACCACTGAAATGATACGACACGATGGTGTATAAATAATGTTTGTACCTACCGCAAGTGCTGCCTCTCGTTGATAATTGAAAGAACTACTCTCAGGAAAATGGCTCATTAAAATATTGTGTTAAAAAATCATTAATATGATTATGAAAATGAAAAATTTTGACGTATTTCCACGTGTCAAGGTCCTTAGAATTGTTCGAATCCATCGTTTTTAGACAGATGTCTGTGTGTGTGTGCGTGTGTCAAAGCATATTTAATTTTTTGTCGTTTTCGAACTCTTTTCAGACCACGTCAGTAAAATTTTCCATTGTTAATAAATATGGGCATTAGTCCATTTTATATTAGTATGGGCATGTCCGAGCCATTTGAGAAAGCCAGCATTCATTGTATTGTTGTTATAAAAAAAAACTCGGGTCGCAGTGCCAAACCCTGCCGACAATATAGTGTATTTGCTAATACAGGCCTTGTGGCTTTAATACGTGAACTTAAGTTTGTTTTTGGACAAAATAAAAAATTTAACCCCTTAATACATCCCTTAAAATAATATTTTTTTCTTAATTTCAATATTATTATCAATGCAACCTCTGTACCACATTAAATGCACCCTTCCATAAGTAAATCCGTATCAACAAACTAGTGTTTTCATAAAATTTGAAAGTCCGGTCCTGTCGGGCCGATTTTATTAAAATTTTAGCAGCACATTTTAATCTTTACTAAAGAGTTAAATTTCAATTTTGAAACGATTCTGACAAATTTTTCGGTATTTTTGGGCCCAAAAACTTTTTGGAACCCCTAAATACAACCCTGAAAATGGTCCGATCGGGCCCATTTTAAATAGGCTTCTTGCGGTGATGGGTTCCAATGTGTGTACCAAATTTCGTTTCAATCGATTAAGTCTGTCGAGAGTTATCGTGTACACACATATATATATAAATATATATATAAATAAATAAATATATATATATAAATAAAACATTTTCAAAAATGGTGCCAAATTGTTCAGGAGGCTATGAAACGTCGAGAAATTTTGGTCCGACCCCTAGGTCCCGCCATCCGACCGACGCCAATAGTGTATGTGCCATATTATGGCAAATACACTAATAATATTATTAATAATAACTCTCGCAGTTAGTGGATCTGTGTGTATTCGTTGCTATAGGTATAAATTATATAGCCACGAATACACACAGATAGACGCTAATGGCCTCAGTTGTCGAGCGTCTATAATTTACAATTCATTCATAATACACACAGATAAGTGTATATTGTTGGCACTGTAGAGTAACTGGAAACTTGTCCGACGCGAAATTGGGAGTTTTGGGATCGAGTCCCCAAATGTCAATTTTCAGAAATTATCTATTGAAATGAAAATACGACACTAGAAATATAATAGAATATTTTTTACCATATGGCACCTGAAGATAATATTTTCAGAATACAATGAGTTAAGATTTTAAAATTATCTGTTACGTATATTCTTTAATCACGGGTTTCTTGTGAAATTTGATACGATATCATACTCTAATTATCATATTTTAGAAAACAATAAAAGGCAAAATCAAAATGATAAGATAATAGGTAATTAATAACAATACTTTTGATAAAAAAATGTGATTGTGACGTATAATTTATCTAAATAACTAAATAGATTATCTAAAGGAAGATTAAATATTTTGCATTGTCATAATCTTGTACAGCTGATTATACGCCACAAAATATTAATTATGTACCTATATAAAACAAAAGTTAAATAAATAAATAAAAAATAAATTATCTTTTAAGTTTTTTTGCTATCAAAAAATTTTAGCAGCTGATAAAAAGCTGGTGCTTTGAATAATTAATATATATTAAAAATTCTCGATCTAAATAAAACGACAATCAGCTTTTTGAAATTATAAAATCTTATCAAAAAATGTCCGATATGTCCGAGGAAAGAAATGATAATATTATCCGTGGATTGCGGATTTAACCCGTAAAATCAAACTTTTGCGATTTCCTGCTTCCCTAATTATTTTAGGAAAAATATCTTCAAATAAAAGTTTTAGAACATAAAATTCTGCATCTAAATTATCAAAGAAAATTAATTTTGCATGCTTTGTAACGGTAGAAATTTGATACGAAAATGTCAAAATTACCTCAAAAACACATAGCGATAGCCATGGAACTTGAACAAAATGATGACGTTTTAGCTGTCAGAATAATTTCTAATCATTTTGTTCAAGTTCCATGGGCATCACTATCTGTTTTTGAGGTAATTTTGACATTTTCATATCAAATTTCTGCCGTTACAAAGCATGCAAAATTAATTTTGTTTAATGATTTAGATGCAGAATTTTATGTTCTAAAACTTTTATTCGAAGATATTTTTCCTAAAATAATTAGGGAAGCAGGAAATCGCAAAAGTTTGATTTTACGGGTTAAATCCCTATTACCCGCAAAACGATTCAGCACTCTGTATATGTATACAGGGTGCTTCAGTAGTTTCGGACATGTGTCCGAAACTACTGAAGGCCAGTCAGATGCATCGTTTCCTTAAAACCATAAATCAAACGTGTCGATAATTTAAATGTGTTACCCGAAGAAAAATGCAAAGTAGCTAGAGCAATATCGTCACTCGTGTATGACGTTCTAGTAATGCGATCATCATGGCGCGGCTCCCATCGCACCGCATTTATGTATGTATGAGTGTTCATATATTTGTCCGGCGAGGTGCAGCTATGCGAGTATGTGTGTGTACAAATAGCGGACCCTCAGGCTAGTGTAGGAGAGGCGGACCCCGCTGTATAAATCATAATATCAGCTGGAAATTACTATAAGATCAATAGGTATATGTAGGTAGAAAACAATAATAACAAAATACGTACTATTTAAAACAATGGTCGGCATTTTTTGGAAGCGAAGATCGCGTCGGAATTCAGAGCTTGCTTAGAAAAGCTGTGAAAAGATTCGAGAAGTCTACATTTGCGAATTTTTAAAATCCGCCACATTTAAGCTCTTTTGTGATGCTATGATGAATTGGAAAGTGGCTTTCAATTTTTATTATTCAGAGCTAATAGAGGAAATCAAAAAACAAAATGTTATGAAAAGATAAGGCTACAGTTTGCTTTCAATTTTTATTTGATAACTGTTGAACTCCACAGGTTGTTACGAATTTTATGAAAAAAACACGTCATGATTGATACACCCGCTATTTATAAAAAATAGGTTTCTATGCGAATACAGTAGTACACTAACTTTCTGGAAGAGAATGTCGTTCAAAAAAAAAATCGTCCAAATCGAACCAGTAGTTTTGACGAAAAATTACTTTAAACTTTTGTTTACTTTTTAGTAGTGCGTTAATTTTTTGGAGTAATGTATTAACGTGTCCCAGTTGGTGGAAGCAAAGGTGTTATTTATCCGTCAACTGTTCGCCGTTTCTCAACTTCAATAGCTAAGGTTATTCGGGCCTAGTGCCAATTCATATTTTCAACTTTATGTTTGGTATTTTAAATCTTTTAGTTTCGTTTAAAATTTATTCAATGCACTTTCAGAACATTTTTTTTTTTGTTAAAATTAACGACTACATGTTGTGTTATGAATTTATTTTAGAATGAACAACTTTTCCCCCCGGCTTCGCTCGCGTGAACTGTAATGTGTTCGCGTTAATACATACATCATAATAGCAAGATATAAATCTGCCCTTACGAGAAACGCTCGTAACTCTAAATATACAGGGTGTTTCATAATATATGCGCAGGACTTCAGGATGTGATAGCTCGTCCAAAAATATGAAAAAAAGTTTCTATTAACTTACCCTCTAAAATGCACCATTTTAGAGGGTAAAAACACCCACTACCCCTTCAAAACCTTCACCAATTATAACTTAAAAAAAAAAAAGTTCCGCACAAAACATAGCTTATTATGAGTAGAAAATGCTTACAAAAGCTATTTTCTGTACGATAAACGGTTCCGGAGATATTCGCAAAAAATGAAATTTTTTTTCAATTTCAACACCCTGTATCTCTAAAATGGTGCATTTTAGAGGGTAAGTTAATAGAAACTTTTTTTCATATTTTTGGACGAGCTATCACATCCTGAAGTCCTGCGCATATATTATGAAACACCCTGTATAACAAAGACACCCAATGACGTCATATTTTTTTCTGATATTGCATTGTAACGTGACGTCTCTATTATATACTGTATAATAAATAATTTGTTTAGATGCAAATAAAAATTTTACCAAAGTTTATGAAAATCGAGCTAGCCGTTTTATTTAAGCAGCTTAAAATCTATTTTCAGAAAAACCGCATCGACATCTGAGGCTTATTTTTTCATTCAACAAGCCGCTTAAAATTATATTATTTTGCGGCTAGGAAAATCGGGTTTTAGAAAACGAAATTACAGAGGTTATAATTAGGTATTAAAATTTAAAAAAAATAATTAATTTTTTAATTTTTTCTAATAATTTAACATAAATAATATTGAAAAACAAAAAGAAAATGTTTATTAAAGCCATAGGTAAATTACTAAAAATTAATTAAAATGTATAAAAATTTAAAAAATATCACGTGACTTCAAAACGCGCCAGAAATGTTTGTGACGTCGTTATGTTAAAATGTGTGTGCATTTGTTGGTATTTGTTTATATGTATTACACATACTATCAAAAATAATAAATTTTTAACTTGGTAACCATGGATACAAAGGCCATAGAGAACATAATGACGTCACACGCGTTCGGATTCTTTCGGCGCGTCATCGGAACTGAGTTTAAAAATTAATTTTTATTTAAATATAACTTTTTAATTAGTAAACAAAAAAAATAAATAAAAACAGTTTTACTATAAAATTTGTATGTGATCTTTTCATTTAAGTAAAAAAAAAAATTCACTTAAAAACGCAATTGTATTGATTAGTAGGTATCGATGTGAATTATTAGTATTTTGAGTTCAAAATCTATTTCCTGTTAAGGATTAAACTAATCTAACATTATAAATACTCTGTCAATATTATAATCTGTTCGAACAACTGGTTGTACAAGTTACTGACATCAAAGTCAAGGAGTTGTACCGTATTGCCGGGTTGAGATCATTCACAATTATAGAAATTGATAGTCATTTCAACAATACACCCAATAAACCTATTATTACTTATATTCGATAGGATAAAAAAATTATCACAGATATAAACTATCTATATCTATGCATATAATCAATACGGGATTGCATTTATAATTTGCTGTGACTAATTTAGATGAAAAATATATAGTTTCCTCGCTTAAGGCAACCAAATCAGGTTACGCCCAACAGGGCTAACACTTTCAAGAATAAAAACTGTAATTATATAAATAAATTGATAAAGTTAGCTCAAATTTTAAAAAAACTGTCTTGTAAAGTTCGTGAAACTGAGATAGGTATTTAAAATACACACGTATTTCTGGAATTCTGGGTTCAAATCCCGGCGGTGCATTTACATTTTTCCTGTATTTTTCCTATATAATATCATGGCGATAATGTCGTCTGATATTCTTATGTATTTAGTTACGGTCTAGGGAAATTAATCATATTGATTGTTTATCTTTCATTGTTAATTATGAGATAGGTATGCCTTTTTGTCAGATGCGAGGGACGATATAAACAGCTGCATTCCGAGGACCTTGAGTATTCTCAAGCCTTGGAGGTAAAATCAGATCAATAAAGTTATCAATTACCATAGATAAATATTGATCTTTGATCTTGTTGAAGTATGTCTTTTGTGAATTTGCAATGCTTCCTTTCTCTCATTTATCAACAATGCGTTTCGTATATGGTAAGTTGACATGTTTCATTTGACAGAATTGGAATGAATTATAAATGATTGCTTATTTACATTGAATTGAATGTCAATCGAAATTTCTATTTAGTAAAAATCAAAATAATAATGATTGAGGGCTTGAGAACAGCCGAGCCTTTACAAAATAGAAAATGAAGCCAAACGTAGCACTTTTGACATCATGACCCTTTATATTATGGCCACATTTTACACAGGTTTCACTGTAAATGTATTACATGATAATAAATGTCTCTAATGCATTTATATTAATAGGGTCGTCCCACATATCAAAATTTGATAATATTATTCTAAACAGTGCGTATTCTTCCTCATACATAAACAAATAATGTAAACGAACTTTTTCATCTTAATTGCAAACAAGATTTAAATAAATATACATATATATATTTTATAAACCGTCATACAATGACGTAGAAGACTGTAACACATCTTTATCTAAAGAAAGAGATTTATATAAATTTTCTTTCTCATGGTTCGTAGATCAGTGGATGTGACGCAGTCTGTCAAATTTTGGGAATTTTTTTATTATAGAAAAAGAATTCGAAGCTGCTATAGTTAAATAGAGCAATTTGACCCTTGAAAACACTGTTGTAGGAATTGTTGGAAATGATCACTTCCGTGGCACAGAGGATCAATAAAAAACAATACTGATTATTTCAAATTTGCATTTTACTAACGTTTCGGTATTCTTCATAGACTCTGAAGATGGTATGAAGAATACCGTAACGTTAGTAAAATGCAAATTTGAAATAATCAGTATTGCTTTTTATTGATCCTCTGTGCCACGGAAGTACTCATTTCCAACAATTCCTACAACATTATAGAAAAAGCTTCAGAAACATTCTAAAAAAAATTGTTTCATAAACTATTTCTAATGTATCTATCTATATTCTAAGAAAAAAAATGTAGGACGCTGGACGACCCGATTGCATTTTGGCAAATAATCGGGCCTGAAGTACGTTTTATAGAATTGAAATAAATAAATAAAAATAAATTTGTAAACTACCTTAACTTTTACAAACTTTGGTTCCGTTTGGGTGCCCTGGTCATCAGCATTGCAATTTATATGCAAAAACGCATGACTCATGCCCCACTGTGCCTTAAAGTTTAATAACAGGTGGTGAGGTCAGCGCTCAGACTCATCCGCAATTATTACAGCTTCAGGAAATTTCCTGTATTTCCAGAACTCTGAAAGCTATTAGTCGCATAGAGCAAGAATATATCGCTATTTAAAATAGACTCTGAATATAATTGATGGTTTAAATTTTTCGACAATTATCATGCTAATATTTAATTTTAGGTCTCTTATATGTCAGGTGCGAGATTTTTCTATAAGTATACTTCATATCAAACGTACCAGAAAGCGTTCAGCGTCAAAAATGTCGCAGATTTGCAAAACGATTGAAAACATGACATTTAAAAAAATAACTATAAAAATATCTCAGATATGGTTGAAATTAATGTATCTTATAGAAAAAAGTACACTGAATTTCGTTTAGGCCCGAGCGAAAGTTCGTATCTCTTTTAGTTTAGGAGTTATGATGGTTTAAAATGTATAAAAATTAAAATACTTAAAACTTTTATATCTCGGTAACTATATAGCGGTGAGGGTGGTCGGAATTGATTCAGCGTGATTTTTTCTATAAGTATATTTAATTATGAAACGGATCAGAGCAAATTTCCATTATCAATTTTGACCAAAACTTTATATAGTACTTAGATTGTATATCTAGATGGGCTATATTACGACGAGTGATGACAGTATATGTAAAAACGAGCGATAGCGAGTTTTTACAGTTATACGAGTCATAATGCTATTGCGCACGAGATATATATGGTATTTTTTGCCATATACCCACTACAAATAACTACTTTTCACTTCATTTTCAAAAAAATTTTGACAGTTCATTTGCGTCGTCATCTTTACTTTTACAGTATGCCGTGATGATCGTGAGTATGTAATCGCAGGCGGATAGAGCGAATAAACAGAAGTTGCTATGGCAACCGTTCACTTACAGCACTAGTGCGGTAAGTAAAACACTTTCTGCACGCCTGCCAGTTAAATGACTCATTACAGGCCGGTATACATGCATCGATGGTAGCTATTTTGCAGTGGGTATGGCAAAAATGTTTATTCAAGCGCAAAAAATGCTGTCACAAATCCTCGCTTGTAATGAGTTTAGCGTATATTTACCTATAATTATTCTTGACCGTGTAGATAAATGACAATGAAAGCTTAAAAATACTATATTACAATACATTATACATGGCGTCCTCCTTAATTGCAAGTCGTGACCGCGCGGGTGGGAAACGTTTCCACGTACTGATTATATCTGTTTACAACGGCATAATACATTTTATATGTGAATTTAAAACGGGTGAATAATCCGGTTTAAGATATTTATATTATTTGTTCATTACTATTTTTGGTCGTGTCTTCGACTGTACGTTATTTATTTCGTTTTTTTTAATAGCTACATATGTTTTTAATTGTGATGTATGTGCCAATATGATAAGTTACATGGTACGTATACTAAACACATATAATTAATATTACTTGCTATTTTATATCACTGATCACATTGCGAAGTGGTTTATTAACACTAATATGGAAATTAGTAACGGAACCGTTGTCCGTAATTTTCTTACGGGTTTATCGGGTACAGTAACTTCAACAACTATAGCGCGGTTCAAAAAAAATCGAGAGTGAGTTATGCACTAATACTTCACTATAAAAAAAGGGATGTGTGCTTATGACCACACGACAGAAGTAAATACTGAAGATTTTCTAATTTTTGGTGTCATCTATTGTAGAGCATTTATGAACTAAAAATAATTTGTTACTAAAATACCAAAATTGTATTTTTAATTAATTCCACCTTGGTTTCAAAAAATTATAATTATTGTCAAAGAAAGAATATAACAAAAATTAAAAAATATATAAATAAATATCATGTACAATTTAGAAAAAAAATGCCAAAAATTCTACGCTGGCCATCAGGTTTCGAACGTAGGTTCCTATGCATAGAGCGCAATGACTAAACCAACTGAGGTATGGCTGGCCAGTGTGTACACGGTCGTTTTTATGATATAAGTATGTTGCGAATTCTTACGGAAGTAATTCGGACGCTTCACATTTTTTCAGTACCCAGGCAAAAAGTGCATAACGCGCCTAAGGAAGTATTTACTTCAATAATAATATTAATGTCAATCGTATTTATCATACATGATGACATGTCAAGAAATTCTTTAACACTATAAAAACATTTTTAATCAACATTTTTTTACAGTTTTTTTAAAATGTACACTACCTAAAGCTCTAATGTCAATAGGAAATTTATTGAAGAATTTTTTGCCATAGTGCAATAGTGAAGTGTTAGAGCATGACTCACTCTCTGTTTTAAGCGGCATAGTTTTCATGCATAGGACGCGTATTCTTTACATTGTTTCATTGCTTTTTAACACGCTTATATTTTCCCTTGTATGTAAAAAAATCTTGCAACTCAATTTTCACCCTCTTCCAAATGTCTAATTGACGTGAAACTTTGCAGTCATATATAGTTTTTATGACAATACATTATTCTGATATTCGGACTATAATAATTTTTATATAACTAGTTAAACATGGAAATAAAAAAATAAGTGGTGGAAGCTACGGTATTGATGGTGGGAAGACGTGTCTTCAGCTTTTTAAAATTTAAAAAAAAATATGTCTAAAAATTTGAAAAAATTCACATGCACCTATGCTATACATATCCATCGTGTACTGTTCTATCAGTAGTCACTAGTCACAAGGAGGCTCGCACGCAGAACGGTTATTTTTGTATATGAATTAGAAATTGTGGAAGAGGACAGTGTGGTCTAGTGGTTAGCGTCGCGGCCTCTGGATCAGACTGTCGTGGGTTCGATTCCCGCCTCCGCGCATGGATGTTTTGTGATATCATTTAGTTTTAAGTGTGTTGTTATTTAATGTAATCAAGACGCTAATGACCTAAGTTGTTGACGCGTCTATAATTTACAATAAATAAATAAATAGAAATTGTGGACGTATTATGGATAGACAAATAAACCCTGAAGTTTCAATTCCACTGGTCGAGGACAGAATTTCACTCTGGAATAAAACTTCAGATCTTCCTATACAGAAAATCTTTCAACTTGAAGTGTAGACCCTTTTAAAATCTTATATAGCCCATAGTCTACCACAAAATTGTAAATTTTCTCAATGTTATTTGCCCTATGTTCGGTAAAATCGTTTACACCCTATATATCTAACGGTATAAAAATTGACATACGCCGTTTTGCTTGGTGGCTACTGATATAAGTCAGCGGGAAGCTGTCGTTTTGTTTCAACAACTCAAAAAACTAATTAGTATTCTAATTGTAGAAATGCATTTGTGTTTGCGCATTGAAAAATCATGTTCTTTTAAAAAAAATCAGTTTTTTTATCAATCAGAATTTGTAATTATACCGCGAATGATTGTGTTTTCAAATTCAATTTAATTGGATTATTTTATATAAATATTTATGAACGTTATATAAATATTGAGTTTTTTTTCTTGTACATTTTATTTAGAAGTGTTATAAATTATTGTTATTGAAAATAATTCACGCAATTTTTTATTCTACATTTGCAAGGTCATAATAATATATTGTTAAAATGTAATAATTTTACTAAAATGAACCCTGACAGGACCGTTAGGAGCTCCTTAAATTAACTTTCAAATTACAGAACATTGCGGAACGATTTCGATTTTGAACTAAACTTTCATTTTTGACTTATTGAGGTTATACGAAAATTGAATTTAAATAAATTGAATTAAAATGCCTCTTTAAAAAATAAAATATTTTTCCCTTCGTTTTCTAATAAACTTCCCTACCTACATTCAATTAGAAGTAGCCGCAATTATTAACTTCCCAATGGAAGTTATTGTAATGGGTCCGAAAATCGAAATCAAAATGTATAACAAATTTTTATGTTTCAAGGTCACTACACTACTTTTACACTATTTTTAGAAAGATGTCTGTGTGTGTGTGTACGTATGTACGTACGTACGTATGTGTCCATTTCTTTCTAAGACGAAATCTCGAGAATGTAAAATGATATCTACTACGCTAGGGTGCCAATCGACGCGTATTAACGTAAATATGGTCTGAAAGAAATTTTTTCAAAATCAGTTCAGCCGTTTTTTTTCTTAACCAAATAGACTCCAAAAAAGTAGATTATATTCAATATCTCGCGAATAAAAAATTATATCGACTTCGTAAGGGTGTCAATCGAGGCGTGTTAACGTCATTTTGATCCGACATAAATTTTAAAAAAATCGGTTCAGCCGTTTTTTTTTTTTAATTATTGTTAAAAATAAATAATAATTATGTTTTAATGATTAAAATGATTACTTTTCTGTGTAATATCTAATTTAATTATTATTATTAAATATTTATCAAACTGGGAAGTTCGTCGTGTGGACCTCAAGGGTCGCACTTTAGTCCTAATAAACGACCCACCTCACGGCTTGTTTCTCTATTATAGTCATAAAGGTTTATGTACGCCGACTTCTAATTATATGTAGGTAGGGAAGGTGATTATAAAACGATTGTATTAATTTATTTTATACTAGGCATTCTATTTCCTTTTTTAAGGTCAGTTCAATTTTTAAAAAATTAAAATGTTTAACTTACTGAAGCCGGCTCCAGACAACATGGCAACATGGCCAACATTGGCATACGTTGGCCATGTTGTTTGGAGCCGGCTTACGTTTAAATTTTAAAGGTCCTACGCATATTGCGTCCATAAGTTTTAATTTAACCACTATTTTATTGTTATTTTTATTTATACAACATTCTTTACATATAACTAGTTGAGGTAGGTTGTAGATAATAAAATTATTAATTTATTTCCAATATTGGACATCCTCATCTTCGAAAAATTCCACGACTTCTTTTGGAATAAAATGTAAACAAAAACAAACTTAACGCACCCAAAAAGTACGAGAACTACGTAAAACGTGAATAATACAAAGTTAATATGCGATTAAAAATATCCTTGAAATACTGAAAATATACATAAATTTTATTAAATCATCACAGCACAATAATCTAGTGACAGGTTGCAATGTATATAAATATAAAAAAATAAAAACAATTGCCGCGCGAACGTGGTTTGTTGCAACAATAGAACATGATCGACACGACATTGCATTATTGGTGTCATTTGAGTTCAATTTACACTTTGATGAGATGGACGACTCGAAGTCGTTACTTTTTTACAAGCTTTCATTTAACTTCACCTGTTAGTACGTTAGTAAATTTGGGTCAAATATTGCAAGTCTATTTTGAACGACTTCCACATATCCGATCGATTTGAAATTTTGTACACATATATTTTGTATCCCGATTACAATACGTGAATCGATCGTTTTTAGAAATAAATAATCAACTAAAAATAGTATTTACGTGGTTTACGCGGGGTACTAGTGACATCTAACGAAGTTTTTGTAAATAATGATGCATTATCAGAAATGCCTATAGATTAAGACCAGGGTTGTTACGGATGCAAAAATTTAGACATCCGCAGATGCAGATGCGGATTATTAGAAGTTCACATCCGCGGATGCGGATTTGATGCGGATGCGATGCGGATGCGGATTTTGGGATTTTAAAAGGATAATTATTTAAATTTTAAGTGCATAAATAACTGAAAATCAATTTAATTTTAACTTTTTATTTATTTAATCATATTTTTAGAACAAAATTACACAAGTTTTTAGTTTTACTTATGACACAACAGAATCTGCATCCGTAAAAACTCCGCATTGATTGATGCGGATGTGAATGCGGATGCAGATGTCTGAATTAATGCGAATATTCCGCATTTACGGATGCGGATGCGAATATTCGTAACACCCCTGATTAAGACGTAAGTAGGTAACTAACAATTTAAAAAATAAAATATTTGTAAAAAAACTTTTTAAAGACAAGCTTTTATTAAAATGTTCTAAAACGGAAAAAATAATTTTTAATAATTTCGCTTCATAATTATAAATGGTGGGTCGTGACTAATAAACTATCATATGGTTTACAACCCACGCTTTTATATATATTATGAACCTAAATTATTAAAAAATATTTTTTTTATTAGTACATTTCAATAAAGGCTTGTCTTTAAAATTTTTTTTCTAAATATCTTATTTAGGGTTCCGTACTCAAAAGATTCTGTCTGTCCGTCTGTTACAGCCTTCTAGCTCCTAAACAATAGTGAAATTGCTACAGACTATGCATTATGCATGACCGATGCAAGACTGTGATCCCCACATACCTATTCGATTCCGACTGCATATAATCAGATAGTTTCGATTGCATTTTTGAAGTGGAACTTCTTTACGCACGGTAGAGTGAATTGAAATCATTCCGCTGAACGTGGTGTAACAAAATGCTGCATATTTCCATGCTCCTCTGCGCCGTTGAGCTAGAGTGAGACGCTGGGAAGGCATCGCAGTAGCGATTGTCCCAAGTAGCTTATTATACGTAGGTATAAATATTGTGTGTCTACAGTTGACACGATTAGAAGTTTCATTTCTGTAGTGTGTAGTGTAAAATGCACGGTTACATTTTTTAGAAACATTATAGTTGTATAATATATGAACATATTTATGTATTTCAATAATTAACCTTTCACGATTGATGTATAAACGTATTATATTAATTACAAGCTTGAATATTATTAATGAGATTCATTGATCATCTTTGATATTGCATAAATTGAAAATTCCACGCTAAAATAACTCAATTATTCAATTCATACAATCTGATTGAAGTAAATTAATTGAGATGTTTTTTTGAAAAATAAATTTCGATCAATCACCATAAAATAAATTCGAGATTTCAGCGGATTTGCGTTTAGCATAGATTGTGGATTATAGAAGCTCGACAACTGAGGTCATTAGCATTACTTTTATCAATTCATTAATTTTCAAGTAAATAAAATAGCTGCGATTATTTTGCAGATAAAGGTTACTTATAGGTATCTCATTTCCAAAGAGCCGAAACTTTTGGCGCCGGCAGTAAATAAAAATCTTATTTTATTTTCAGCTAACAAGTTGTCATCCTGCCAGACATTAATGATTCAGTTTACAGTTTGGTGCTTTGAAGTTTGCCAACTGTAGAAAATAATTTGATATTGTATTTATTCAAACAAATTGGATCTGGATTTAAAAATGAATGAATTTTAATTAAATGTCAAATTTTGAGAAATATTAACAACTGGCTAACAAAGAAAAATAATATTTTATTTATTGTATTTTTAGTGCAAATATTATTATGTTTTCATAACGGAGCATAGAATTAATTTGGCGCCCCCATCCTTCAAATATCAAATTAGAGGTACTTATTTGAGTAGCTTCTGGTGACCCCCTCCCGAGCCGAAACTCTGCACCCTTTCCTATTTCGCACGGCCTTGAGTATAAAAGAATATAAATGTACGACTTTAAATCGAATTATTGAATGCAAAATATATACCTACTTATGAAAACATGCATAATAGTAGATAAGATAAGATATGATTTTATTGTCATAAGGTATAAAATAAATGTACATCTTATTACAGATTTTGATATGGCGTTCCTATAACCTACCACAATAATTTTTTACTTCCCACCTCTACTATGGTAGGGAAGTAATGGATTTAGTCCGAAAAAAATATTTCGAGATTTTAACAGATCTTCACGTTTTGAGACCCTAGCAATCGTTTAAGATCATTTTCTGACTGATGTCTGTATGTGTGTGTGTTGTGTGTGTGTGTGTGTGTGGTCAATTTTTCGCCTTCGATATCGTAAAAACAGAACAACATACGGCCATGCCGATTGTTCTATTGTGTTTATCAGCCTTTAACTTAGATCTGATTAGATTTTGAGTCAAATCGGTTCAGTGGATCCTAAGATATTAAAAAAAACGTTCTCAATGTCACGTATTAACATAGGTAAAAAATATATAAATGAATTCTAGATGTATAGTATGAAAAAATTGTAAATATTTTTTTCTCTAAAATGTACCTATAGTTTTCGAGAAAAAAAATTCGACTGATGACCAGTCCTATACTTCCCACCTAGTAAATATTTGCAAAAAATAAACACTCTTTTTTTTTTATTCTTTGACTAGGCCCAAATAACCTTAGCTGTTGGTGGTCTTTAAAACACAATTTAATTTTTATTCTTTGAAAAAAGCATGGCCCTCTTTTTTGTTTGGTGATCTACTGATGGCTAGCTTAATATAGCAAAAATCATGGTTACCTTGATTTACGTACAATTTTTATTTTTTTTAGTAAAATATTTTTTTTCTCGAAAACTATACATTTTAGAGAAAAAAAATATTTACATTTTTTTCATATTATAACATCTAGAATTCATTTATATTTTTTTTTACCTATGTTAATACGTGACATAGAGGACGTTTTTTTGAATATCTCAGGATCCACTGAACCGATTTGACTCAAAATCTAATCAGATCTAAGTTAAAGGCTGATAAACACAATAGAACAATCGGCATGCCCGTATGTTGTTCCGTTCTTAAGATTTCGAAGGCGAAAAATTGACCACATACACACATACACACGCACACACATACAGACATCAGTCAGAAAATGATCTTAAACGATTGCTAGGGTCTCAAAACGTGAAAATCTGTTAAAATCTCGAAATATTTTTTTCGGACTAAATTCATTACTTCCCTACCATAGTAGAGGTGGGAAGTAAAAATAATTTACTAAAAAATTCGACTGATGACCAGTCCTATACTTCCCACCTAGTAAATATTTGCAAAAAATAAACACTTTTTTTTTTTTATTCTTTGATTAGGCCCAAATAACCTTAGCTGTTGGTGGTCTTTAAAACACAATTTAATTTTTATTCTTTGAAAAAAGCATGGCCCTCTTTTTTGTTTGGTGATCTACTGATGGCTAACTTAATATAGCAAAAATCATGGTTACCTTGATTTACGTACAATTTTTATTTTTTTTAGTAAAATATTTTTTTTCTCGAAAACTATACATTTTAGAGAAAAAAAATATTTACATTTTTTTCATATTATAACATCTAGAATTCATTTATATTTTTTTTTACCTATGTTAATACGTGACATTGAGGACGTTTTTTTGAATATCTCAGGATCCACTGAACCGATTTGACTCAAAATCTAATCAGATCTAAGTTAAAGGCTGATAAACACAATAGAACAATCGGCATGCCCGTATGTTGTTCCGTTCTTAAGATATCGAAGGCGAAAAATTGACCACACACACACACACACACATACACACACACATACACACACACACACACACATACAGACATCAGTCAGAAAATGATCTTAAACGATTGCTAGGGTCTCAAAACGTGAAAATCTGTTAAAATCTCGAAATGTTTTTTTCGGACTAAATCCATTACTTCCCTACCATAGTAGAGGTGGGAAGTAAAAAAGAAAATTTTACGTAAATCAAGGTAACCATGATTTTTGCTATGTTACTAGCCATCAGTAGATCACCAAACAAAAAAGAGGGCCATGCTTTTTTTCAAAGAATTAAAAAAGAGTGTTTATTTTTTGCAAATATTTACTAGGTGGGAAGTATAATAGGACTGGTCATCAGTCGAATTTTTTGTATTTCAATACACAGTCTTTATTCTTTATGTTAATTTGACTTTTTTTTTGGGAAAAGTTCTTAAAAAACCCAGAACGGTCATAAAAGTAGATTGTAGGTATATCTAGTAGCGTAATGAAGCATATTACGCTAACCACTGGATCACACTGTCCTCGAATTGTCAATACGTCATATAATTAAAACATATACAAATGAATGATTATTCAATTTGTGTAATTTTTTTCATTCAAAGATTTCATAGAAAGATCAGTCATCTGCAAATATTAGCATTAATTATAATAAAATGATCTCGAATCATGAATTGTGAGCATCAGCAGTATGACTACTGATGACGTAGCGAGTGTGTGAGTGGTGAGTCTATCTTACCACACAACAGGATGTGGATGGCAGTGCGATATCTTTCACTTAATAACATGGGGTATACTGGGGATCCAGCCGGTTTAGTGTAGCGCCGTGCTGACTGCCAAATCGAATATACCGGGCGTCGAAACCACATTTTATCTGAATTGGAGTTTCATACTTTCACGGCCGGTAGAAATCTTAGTAAAAAGTGTTTCCGGGCTAGTAGCCCGGGAAATAAAGGTTTTAGGTCGCAAATAATTCCAAAGGAGCTGGATTTTTCACAGATGGTAGAACACCTTTAGACATGTATTTTTACTAAAGTCCCCGGTTATCCCCCTTGTGCTTCCCCCGCCATCCCCTTTTGAATATAATTTTGCAAGCCTTACGGAAAACGCTAATATCTCCTTAACCAATGTCTGAAATCAGACGACTTTTTTTTTGTTTTGTTCCTAATTAGTTACTCTAAAAAAATTTCCCTCTTCAATTTTGCGATAAAATCAATATATGCTTTGCAAATTATTAATAAAGAGAAAATATCAGTTTTTAAAAGAATATTTCACAAAATATTTGCATATAACTTTTTGATGAGCCTGTTTCGAAATATCTCAAAAACGATTCTTTCATATTAAATAGGATTACATTTCCTACAATTTTCATCCTTACAAATTTTCTGTGGTACAAATAGTAAGCGCGCTACAGCTTCTTGAAAATCGCACGCGCTTTTTGTAGCCTTGGAAACCGATTGTTAAAACGTAATGTCCTTTTCAATAGCTTTATTTATTGTGTTCTTCATCGAATTTTAAATTGAAAATGCACATGTTCATAAAGCAAAGAACGCTCTAAATCGTGATTTTTGTCCCATATCGATATCGTTAAAAATTTAGAAGCTATAGCCAGTCAAAGTTGAAGTCATCATAGAGCCTTACTTTTTTTTTGGACACGTGTTACGAGTACTTTCCATACCGAATAAAAAAATTTCCGTCTAGTAACCTATAAAAAATTTAAGGTCCAATCTCACTAACTTGAAAAATTTTCAAGTTATAAGCATTAATGTTCATGTTTTTACTTTTTGACATAAAATTAAAACGCTTGACGCGAAGTGCTCTACTAAGAAGAGTGTTCGAGAAATATTAAGTTTACATATAGAAGCTGTAGACCTATTCATGGGTTATCTAAGTGAGTAAAAAAATTTAAAAAATTTGAAAGTGGTCACTCTACAGAGCACTTCGCAACAAGTGTTTCAATTTTATGTCAAAAGGTAAAAACATGTACATAAATGCTTATAACTTGAAAATTTCGCAAGTTAGTGAAATTGGACGTAAATAATTGTTTATGGCATTAAATTTTCTATAGGTTCCTAGACGGACATTTTTTTATTCGGTATAGAAAGTACTCGTAACGCGTGTCAAAAAAAAATGTAAGGCTCTATGATGATTTCAGCTTTGACAGGCTAAAGCTTCTAAATTTTTGAAGATATCGATATGGGACAAAAATCATAATTTAGGGTGTTCTTTGCTTTATGAACATGTGTATTTTCAACTTAAAATTCGATGAAGAACACAGTAAATAAAGCTATTGAAAAGGACCTTATATCTTAACAATTGGTTTCTAAGGCGTGATATTCAAGAAGCTGTAGCGCGCTTACTATTCTTACCACGGAAAATTTGTAGGAATGAAAATGGTAGGAAATGTAATCCTATTTAAAACATTACATAACGAAAGAATCGCTTAAGTCGACCGTTTCTGAGATATTTCGAAAAAACAAAAACAATGTTAAAATTTCGTGGTATTTTGGCTGCCAAAAGTTGTCCCGGTGTCATGTTGGCACGAATATATGCAAACAAATAGTAGATTGTATATCTAGATGTGTAATGGACTATTACGGCGAGTGATGACAGTATGTAAGAACGAGCGATAGCGAGTTTTTACAGTCACACGAGCCGTAATACCATTACGCACGACATATAATATATATGGAATTTTTTGCCATACCCACTACAAAATACCTACTTTTCACTTCATTTTCAAAAAAATTTGACAGTTCATTTGCGTTGCCATCTTTACTTCTACAGTATGCCGTGAAGTTCGTGAGAAAGTAATGGCAGACGCACGCAGGCGTTTAGAGCGAATAAACAGAAGTTCCTATGGCAACCGTTTACTTCCCGCACTAGTGCGGAAAGTAAAACACTTTCCGCACACCTGCCTGTGAAATGACTCATAAAAGGCCGCTATACATACATCGTAAGTAGCTATTTTGTAGTGGGTATGGCAAAAAATATCTTATGCCCCACCTTTTGCAAGGTACAATGTATGTCAAAAACTACACAACATTTCTTATTCAAACCGATTTTCGTTGGAAGTATTTTATAAATTCTACTTCATTTACATACCAACTGTTGACTTAAATAAAAAAGTCATTTTGAAACTTCTACATCATTTTTGAAGGCCTATCTAATGATACCCCACACGCTTATGTGCACTGGAATTTTTTTATCCCTCAGTTACATATATGGTGTGCCACCACTATTTTTTTCGTAATTTCACTTAACCATTGTATAGCAGTTCATAGAAAACACCTACCTTCCAAATTTCATCTATAGTGTGCCAATAGTTTCCGAGTAAAATGACTGTGACATACGGACGGACAGACGGACAGGATGAAATTATAAGGGTTCCCTTTTTGCCATTTGGCTACGGAACCCTAAAAACGCTTCAATGTTAGATAAATAATTTTATTACAAATAAATAAATACAATCCATAAGTTTTTTTAATTTTATTGCTATGCGTCCGACCGCTGCGCTCATTATTAACAGCCCACTTGCCCTATAATTAACTAAAGTCTATCAATATATACATCATTTTAAAGCTACAAATATTGTCTACAAATCTTACTTGAACAACTTTTACCCTAACAGGCTTAGCAAAAAGTTATATGGAAATATTTTGTGAAATATTCTTTTAAAAACTGATATTTTCTCTTTATTAATAAATTGCAAAGCATATATTGATTTTATCGCAAAATTGAAGAGGGAAATTTTTTAGAGTAACTAATTAGGAACAAAACAAAAAAAAAGTCGTCTGATTTCAGACATTGGTTAAGGAGATATTAGCGTTTTCCTTAAGGCTTGCAAAATTATATTCAAAAGGGGATGGCGGGGGAAGCACAAGGGGGATAACCGGGGACTTTTGTAAAAATACATGTCTAAAGGTGTTCTACCATCTGTGAAAAATCCAGCTCCTTTGGAATTATTTGCGACATCGGGTGTTTTTTTCCTTTCATTTCCTGGGCTATAGGTAGCCGTGAGTCTAATGGATTTTACTCCGAACGTTTCGCTCAAAGCTCTGTTGGGCATCTTCAGCGGCGGTTGGCAATACGGTCGACCGGCAAGAAGATCGAAAAAGTTATTGTGAAAGAAAATTCTACAAAAACCGAAATATTTGAAAAATAATTATTTTTCTAATTATGGTGTTGATACCTAATCTGTGAAAAAAGTGATTTTTGACAATATTCCAAGTGTACTTTTGCATCTCTCTCAGTTAATTAAACGGTTTTATTTAGCTTGACCCCGTATATTTGTTTGTTACTATCTTTGTTTCAAATCTTGCGACAGCTTTTTCAACTACTTCTACTTAACCGATTCTTATGAAACTTTGCACACACATTAAGTTCCCGTGACAATACAATATTATGATAATTTCAACTTGGTAACGAGGATCTGATGATGGAATCAGGAGGTGGACAGTTGGAAGGATGAGAAGTTTGCATAATATACAGGCCTGAAATCAAACTAAAAACTAGAAAATAAAAATAGGTAAAAAAACTTTAAAGTTAAACGGTTTTATTTTAAATCGTCAGCTGTACCAAAAACTAGAAATTAATTAGGCCACAAACCAAGAGACACTTTGTGTCGCTGCGTCAGGGGAAGAAGTGTAATAAAAACGTGGGGCGCATAAATATCTGTATAACCACTGTATAATTATTAAACAAGAACGGATTGTCTAGAGAAATGTGGTTCCAAGCCCACCAACAGAAATATTTTAAATGCGCCCAGGACTTGAGAATAGCCAAGAGTGTAGCAATGCTGTTGTTTACATGGCGTTGCTATGGTTCCTCTATTACAAGTCCCCAGTTCCCGAGTTCTAGCCCGAGAGCTGGTAAAAGTGTCAATTGGATTTTCAATTTATTATTAAAAAAAAAATAATGAATTGAAAATATGAATTGGTGCTAGGGTCAAATAACCTTAGCTGTTATAGTGGTCTTTAAAACACAATTTTTTTTTCAAATGTGCCCCACGTTTTTATTACTTATTCTGCTGACGCAGCGACACAAAGTGCTCCTTGGTTTGTGTCCTAATTATTTTCTAGTTTTTGGTACAGTTGATGATTTAAAATAAAACCGTTTAACTTAAAAACTTACCTATTTTTTTTATTTCAAATTGGCGTCGGCTTTAGAACAACGCAGTTACAAACAATAAAGCATTGATTACCGAACATCACAAACAATACGTACTACCATTTGTTTTTTATATCTTTCCGATAATAAACAACAATAAATATGCATATCAAGCGTAGGCATAACTGGTTTAGGCAAAACAGTCTGTATATGTGGCGGCTTGTATAATAGGAAAATACGTATGCATGTTTCCTAGAACATTTAAACAACTCTGCTTTCGTATCTTTAATTACGATTTTACGCGATTTTTTATATTATTATTATTTGCTATTACATCATCGCAATTTAAAATATTTCATTTATTAATCACAAAATGTCTAAATTTTTGGTAATTGGCGTTAACAGTTTTTTTAAACCTAGCAAAAAAATTAGACATAGGTACATCGATTAAGTGCTGATTTTTTATATTTGTGTAGCAAAAAATTGCTATCAACGGATACCATGAATCTGGGAACAGCAAGATTATACCTTATAGGTATATGATATGAACTTTAAATTTTTCTAAATTTTTTTACTTTAAAAATTAATTTAATTAAATTTGATACCGAAAAATGTTGTAACACTAAAAAAAACTTTTTAACAAAAAAAAATCTCCTTCAAAAACTTTAAAAAGAGGAAAACAATGAAATTTTGAGGTCTGCGCCAATTTAATAAAATATGAAGTCGGTTAAAAAGTATATTATAGTGAATAATATCTTTTTTTTAACCAACTTCATATTTTATTAAATTGGCACAGACCTCAAAATTTCATTATTTTCCTCTTTTTAGTGGTTTTTTGAAGGAGGTTTTTTGAAGGAGGTTTTTTGAAGGAGGTTTTTTGAAGGAGGTTTTTTGAAGGAAGTTTTTTGAAGGTTTTTTTTTTGTTAAAAAGTTTTTTATTTTTTACTTTTTAGTGTCAAAAAGTGACATTTACCTTAAAAGAATCACACGCCGTTACTCACTTTTATTAAACCGACTTCCTTATGTGCTGTCTGATATGTCAAAAAGTGACATTTACCTTAAAAAATCACACGCCGTAACTCACTTTTATTAAAATCAGCCGAACTACTGAACCGATTTTGATTAAATTTCTATGGGACCTATCTGAAAGTACATCCTTTCAAATAAAAACAAATTTTCAAAATCGGTTTATAAATGACTGAGTTATAAAGGTAACAAACATAAAAAAAATATACAACCGAATTGAGAACCACCTCCTTTTTTGAAGTCGGGTAAAAAGAATAAAATAAAATATACTTAAGTAAAAAAAACTTTTTAAAAACAAGCTTAAATAAATAAATCTGTTAATTTTTGACCCTTACCTAACTCCATATTTTAATTATTGTACGGAACCCTCGGTACGGGAGTCTGACTCGGACTTGGCCGTTTTTTAAACACATCTCTAAACTATGAATAAACGAAACACAATATAAATTTACAACACTTCCATTCATAACAAATCATTTTTTTCTTTTTGTGTGTTGGCCTGACATGTCATTGGCCATTAATTTACACCGATTTCTATGAAACTCCGATCAGACTGGTATGTGAAACACAATCATCAGTTCAGTAAATCGTGGTCAAAGTCAATTACGTAACAAATAAATATTCAGATAATAGAGGATAAAATGTTTGTTTACGTAACTGTACAGTCAATTGATATTCAAGTGAGTGTGTTATCCTAATTAGCAAAATAAAACGAGGTACAAATGGCATGCCATTAATAAAGCTGTATATAAGTGGAGCATCGTCTTATTCATTCCACGTTTCATATAGAAAGATAACAGGCACCGATAATCCGATATGACTGCTAGACATGTGTGAGCTGACACTGAATGACTAACGATCAACACAGAATACAACTAAAGCAGGCTCGTTAAAGTTGTCTGCTGCATAAATACTATTTCCTTTATTTATTTATTGTAAATTATAGACGCGTCGACATCTCAGGTCATTAGCGTCTTTCAACTAAGTACATTAAATAACAACTATCTTAAAACTAAATAACATCACAAAACATCCATGAGCGCAGGTGGGATTCGAACCCACGGCAGTCCAGTTCAGAGGTTGCGGCACTAAGCACGCTAACCACTAGGCTATACTGTCCTCTACTATTTCCTAAAGGCCCGTATCCACCCATGGTTGCCAGATCGCTTTGCTAAATAATATCCAGGCCCGGACTTAAAGACCCAGGGCCCCTAGGCACTTGACAGTTGGCCCCTCCAAGCCCAAAAAAGGGGGGGGAAATGGGATTGGATGACAATTTAGCAAAAAAAAGTCGCCAACTGGGTTATCTTACAAAATTTTTGGGGTTTTTTTTCTTTAATTTCCATCTCCGCCCTGGCCGGGGCCCTCTCGGCGACTGGGCCCCTAGGCGGTGCCTTGTTGGCCTAGAGAGAAATCCTGGGCTGTGAATATCCCTCAAACGATACCGAATAATCCCCAAAAAACACTATTTTTATTAAAAAAATCTCTCAGTTTTTTTCTTATTCCCAGATTTCCAACGGTTTTTTTCATGTAATTTAAATTTAAATATTTCATAAACCAAATTTTAAAAAATCTCCCAAAATTAAGATATTTACAAAAATACCCTAAAATATGAAAAACGTAATCTTAATTTATTGAAATATAATAATCAAATAACACATTATTTAGAAAGACAACATTACCTAAAAATATTTCAGCCTTTAGTACTTAACAGCAAAAATATTATAAAATAAATATTTAACTTCCTTTCAAAAACAACTAAATATATAATCTTAATTCAAATTTGTATTGTTAACCAAAGAAAAGAGATGCCGGCTGCTTGGCGTACTGTGAACAGTACGAAAAATTTCTCCTTCATGGCAGTGCTACTTCTAATTTTAAATTCTTCAAAAATAATTGAATTAATAATTTCTGTTGTGCGTGTGAGATAAATATGGAGTTTTCATGATTTATCCCCAGTGAAAAATAAAAACCCCATGAAAAGTTGTCCCCCAAATTTTCCCTAGTCTGTATAAAAATCCCCAAATTTGGTGGAAAATTCCCTCAATCTGGCAACCCTGTATCCACCGAAGTAACAACGAAGAACTTTTTGTTACCATATCCTATGCAACAGCAACAAAAAGTTCCAATTAGATTTGTTTACACAATTCAATGTCGTATCTAGGAATCCTGACGCCCTTGGCGAAAGGAGGATTTAACGGCCCTAGCAAAAGGAGGAGTTGATGCCCCCTCATATAATTTCACATAAGGCAGAATTAGGATCAAAAATACTTAAAATACAGCGCAATTTTGACAAACGTCTTTAAAATGTCTAAGCGTTGTTTGCATTTTGCAATAATAAAGGTTTCCTGGCGCTTCATTGCTCGCCTATATGTAGCCTTGACAGCTGGGGTGGCCTCAAAAAAAATGCAAACGATGTTGCCTTCTATAAATATTTACTATATGCAACATAACATCTGAACTATGTTATTATGTAATATTTTTTCGATGTTTACTAGTGACTAATTGCCTTAATAAAATCATAATATTATGGTGCCAAAAACTTTGAACTAGGTCACAATACATTTGTTCAACGTACAGAATTATGTATTTCTCGGAAATATCGAATGAATAATCTGAAAATGGCGGTCATTCTGTGTACATAGTAACATAATATGCCTTACTATATAATAATATGCAGATCTTTAAACGACTGTCGAACTGCATCCAGTTTTCAAACATTTTTAAAACAGATGTTTTTGTTGACGAAGTTCTGACTGTGTAATCTGTGTAAATTAAATATAGTACACATACATGTGTACTACATATAAAAACTGTGGTGAAATGAAAAGCTATTGGCCTGATTCCAGGATTTTCAATCATGTATTCAGTATCCTTTTATGATGGCACAATTAAAATAATAACAAAGCAAGCAACATATCACATATCTATACTAATAACTACGACTATAATATCTATGGGAATACATTATGAATTAACTATACACTGTAAGAAATGAGAAGGCCGATTACGTAGATTATCGATGGTCCATTTGTAGCCAGCGATTAATCTGGTAATAGGCACACAAAGAGACAAAAGCGTCGCAAACAGGTATCGTCTGCACATCGCGTAAATTCCATAAAAACACATTGCGCATGCGTGGTTACTAATTTTACATTAATTTGTTTTGTATTCATCCATTTTATATATGTAACTATACATTTTATTTTGTAATTTTTACACACTTTTTTGGAATATTACACAAATTATGTAATTTTAATTTACTTTCTGTAAAAATCACAAATTTGTTTAACTTTACAGTAAAAGTTCAAGTTTTTATGAAGTTTTCTGTGTAAAAATGAATAATAATGTAAAATCACTTAGAAAATCGAGCGAATTCTACCTTAATTTTCGAAGTATTTTTACATCCATTTTTTACAGTGTATGTAGTTTTTGAGAAATGGAGGATGAAACAACCACCCATATCGTGTTCGAATGTGAAGCTCTAGCCCAGTGGTTCCCAAACCATGGGCCGCGGGCAGCGTGGTACTGGGCTGTGGACGCTGGTCGAGAGTCTAAGCCAAGATAAATATTATCGGAGCTTCAGGGGTCGAGATGGGAACAATCGAGTATATATAAGTGTCTATATTTGACTTTGTATGTTTATAATTTTTACTTGTGTATTTAGTTAGTGAGCCTCAAATTTTTTTTATAAAATTAGTGGTCCGCACAATTAAAAAGATTGGGAACCGTTGCTCTAGCCTACTGGAGGACAGTTGGTAACATAGATGAGGACGGAATTATTCCACAGGTTAATTTAATGGCCAATCATCTGAAACTCAGAAAATCCAGTATAAAAAGGGGAAGCAAAATAAGGTGTATTTTTTAACTAATCTAGGACCACCCTTATTTGTTCTAATCCTTAATGTTCCACGAAAAGTTAGCTTTTAAATGCCAAATTTACTGCGCTGTAATTGTTTTTATTTTGGTTCCTTCAACCAATTGAAGACACTTTCTTCAACGAAAATAGGATTTCTGTCGAATTTGACATCAACACGAGCGAAGCGTTGTTGTGTTGTTTTGTGTTTTAAAGACCACCAACAGCTAAGGTTATTTGGGCCTAGCACCAATTCATATTTTTAATTCATTAATTTTTTTTTAATAATAAATTGAAAATCCAATTGACAATTTTACCAGCTCTCGGGTTAGAACTCGGGAACTGAGGACTTGTAATAGAGGAACCGTAGCAACGCCATATGTAAACAACAGCATTGCTACACTCTCGGCTATTCTCAAGCCCACGAGCGAAGCCGCGATTAAAGGCTTAGCTTTGGAAATATGTAACGACGCTTCTCCAAACTAAATTCTTTACAATTATTAGATAACAAATTAATTATTTATATATGAAATAACTCTGTGACATCTGAGAAATGTTTTAACTTTTCATCGCATTAGTCGAGCGGTCGCTTGTGAAACTCCATGTTGTTGTTTTTTTGTTGAACTGTAAAAAATGGATACAGAATACGATGTCAGAGCCAGTTGTTGCATCGAGAGTGTCGCGGACACCACTTTGTCTGTGTCGAACGATTTCCTGTCTGTATATTTCACATAATATAACAGACACACACACACAGTATACAGTGTGCTGCTGAAAGATTAAATAGACAACGTTTCGACGATTAAATATCGTCTTCCTGCATATACGCGTTTTGTGTAGGCAAAATATACAGCATGAGACTTCATTTAGAAGTCATCAATAAATGGTAGCTTAAGAATAGTCGAAATATATGACGCTAATGACCTCAGTTGTTGAGCGTCTATAATCTACGATCTAATAATAATAATAATAGAATTCTTTATAAAAAAAATCCTTATTGGATGTTAATAGTGTCTATTTACAATAATTACAGGTTACTGTACAGATAAGATGGGATGGTATAATAATTTTTTGTTAACAACATTTTTTTAAATTGAGTTTTAAATTTATCATAAATTTTTATATTACGTATTTCTTTCGGAACTTTGTTATATATTCGAATATCATGGAGCACCATCGCGAGCAACGCTTAGATGTGTCTGATTTGTTTTTAAGCTCTTTTTAACATGCCTATATTAGTTCCACCTGTATGTATGTATGTAAGTAACGGATTTTTTGAACGCGATTTTCACCCACTTCAAAACTTCAGATTGAACTGAAACTTTGCACACTTATCAAGCACCGATGACAATACAATAATTCAATAAGTTTTTCTCATTATCCTGACCAGGATCTCCAGGACTAAAAAGCAAAAATAAATTATAATTTAAAAAAACTAAAAAACACGCTTTAATGGTAAACTGAACTAAAAAGTAAAAAATAATTTTTATCGTAAAAAAGCGTGGGGTGCTTTGTACCATATTTTCATACTTTATAACAACTGATATCGAGCACCCCACGCTTTTTTACAATAAAAATTAATTTTTACTTTTTAGTACACTTTACCATTAAACCGTGTTTTTTAGTTTTTTTTTTAAATTATAATTTATTATTTCTGGTTTCATATTTATGTGACTGTATATTAATTTCAAAAAAACTGATGATGGCAGTTGCCGAAATATGTAGCTTGAGTTTTTTTATCAAAATAAAAGCATATCTTACCAAAGGATGATTATTTCTGTTCTTTCTGACAAATAATTACCTATAATAAAGGTATTCAAAATTTGAATTGGTTCAGGCCTAGCTAATTCAGGAAATTGGTGACCTTAAATAATGTTTAAAACAGCACACTGAAAATATGAACTGGTACTGCACCGATTTTGACGAAACTCGGTACACTATCAATAATTAGTACCCCAACTTTTAAAAATAGGGTACGTTTTGAGTTTCCGTCTGTGGGAAAAATCGACTTTCGCGCGACTGAAGCCATGGACATTTGTGTACAATATTAAGAAAAATGTTGACCTATTTTGAAAACGGCCGATGGTCTATTTTATATAAAAAAAATTATGGGACCGCTTATCAAATGGCATATTTAATTTGAGTCACTTAGTATATTCAGTTTAATATACTTATATAAATTGGTATTTACATAAACATACATTAAATGACACTTTTTCCTTTCTGTTTCGTAAAAACTTTGAAATGTTGACCACACAGGAAATAAATAAATAACATTTTTCAGTTTTCTACTCAATTATGCTCTTTTAAAAATAAAATAGTATGGTGAAAACTCTCAGAAGGATTACAAACGTTTGAAAAATTTTATAATTACATTTTTTGACCTACAAATTGAAGTTAAAGATCCAATTTTTATTTTATAGAGGTTTAGTACTATCATTATTTTTAGTGTAATTGGAAAAAACGGAACTCCGGTGTCTGTCCGTCTGTCTGTCAGAAGCTCCCAGAGCAAAACGGTACAAGCTAGAGACTCGAAATTTGGTACAGTTAAAGCTTGTTATGGCCCAATGCTGTTGTTTAGAATTGAATAAATAAATTCAGAGATGTACAAAATGGTTTTAAAAAAGCATTTAAATACAAAATGCAAAATACTTTTCAGATTTACTATTTCAAATGCAAAATACCAAATAGTTTTGTATTTCAAATGCTAAATGCAAAATAGGTATTTTCAAAATACTTTTTCAAAATAAAATACCTTTTTACCAAATTTAAGATATTTTTATTTATTTTAGGTATTTATCATGAGAAATAGAGACACAATGCCGAGCCGAACAAAAACGTCTAATAACATGGCACCTTATGCATGACATTTTGGTCATAATTATCAGTACGCGTATCAATTAATTCTGTTATGTTATTAATAATAACCAAAGAAGAAAAAAGGGCGCGCATGGCTAGCAGGCGCCTCTATCGGTCAAATTCGGCAATACAAGCGTCATTCGTTCATTTCATTTTGTTTGACTGGTGATGTTGGCTAAACTTAATCACAAAGTATTTTACATTTTGAAATGAAAATTAAAAATGCAAAATACATCTCGAAATGTATTTCAAATAAAATACAAAATGATGAATATACTTCTAATCACTTGTGTGTTTAATAAACAATAATTGGAAAAAATTCATTCATTCTTTTCCAATTATTGTTTAAAATACAAAATGTTTTTTACTAAAAGGCATTTAAATGCAAAATACAAAATAGGTATTTTGCATTTTGTATTTGCATTTTAAATAGAAGTATTTCAAATAAATCGCATTTCTGTAAATAATTCGGATAATTACGGGTAATAATGGGAGGTCAAAAAGGTTATAAAAAAAATTCAACCCCACCGAGTGGGATGTCTAATGAAAGCTAGTGACTGATAGAGTAATATTTAAAAAAAATTGTTTAGTTTAGATAGGCATTTATCTACTTGGTGAGCTTTAGAGCAATAAATCTGTACACCTTTGTGCATTCTAAAATAACCTCATTTCTGGTGAAATGTAAATAGATATTATTTTTGCAACAGGCCTGAAGGATTTATAGAATAATAATCTAATATTTCTGTTATTTTATTTTATTAGCTATTGAATTATAGTAATTACAGGTGATGTATGCAAAGTGGAAAGACGGACCGCACACATCTTAATATCTAATGAAGATTTGCGTACGCTAAACACGCATGGGTTATAATTATTCGCTGATATAAGGTATTTGCGATGTATTTCACCTGTTCTGCAATAATAACTTGTTGTTTAATTGTTGTAACATTGGACAAACACTTCATACTTGAATTATTGAAGATACACAATATCAATAGTCATGTCAGTAGCGTAGAAGAAAGGTTTCAGAAACAATCCATTTCATTTAACAGAACATGTCGACACTGCGTCTAAATTTATCCCATATTTCGGAAGTAAAAGTTTCGTTTTTTGACGTGAATAACGTCTAATGTCTCATACTGGGGTGGCATTTGAGAAATATTGGATGTTACGGAAATAGAAGGAAGTATAGTAGTTGTCATGTGAAACAAAACACATATACTTATATTAAGGTCTTTTATGTTGACATAAGTCAGGTGGCTGTATGGTAAAGTACTAGATTACCGACAGGTTCAAACACCAAGCCCAGGTTCGAATTCCGCAGGCTTTTATTTTTTTTTATATTTATTTAGGTACTGGATAACAATTTGAAATATAAAAAAATAAAATTACAAATATTTTATTTATTATATTTTACGAACATTTGATTTTATAAGATAAATAAAAGTGGATGTAATAAAGCACGTTTCCCAAAGATCCGACCTGAAACATATGGAATTAATATTTACCTAAAAAGGTCGCCAGGTCATAAAGTAATTTGTGCATTTCGTGCCCATCCTATTTTACTAGGCGAATACATATTTTTACCCTTGAAATTGGACAGAATAGTTATTCTTACGATTTATACCTGCAGTAAACTTAACTATACGTTTGGTGAATTTAATTATCGCTATTTATTTCGAGTAATAGTTACCAGAGGAATAAATCAACGGAATAAATAACTAACTAGGCTCGGTGAATATACGGGCCTTATAGCCAAGTAAAAATGACCGGGTTGTGAATTTTAATTCAGAAGGGTGGTCCCATTAAAACAAAATTTAGTTCTACGCTACTGTCATTATTCATATATGTTAAAAAATCACATCCCAGAGTTCATACTGTATGTTTACACTCCCACGTCGGTACAAGGCTGACTATGTAACGACCCTGCGAGCTGTTATGGTAATTTGGTACACAAATCATGAAATTACTAAAAAAATACCTAATTTATTTTTATTACAAGACGTAAAATATATTATAAATTAACATTATAGTCGCGAGACTTAATAATATTATGTAATAATCGCGTGCGTGTTTTATTTAATTAACTTAATTGTCCGTGAAAAACGTTTGGTTTCGTTGGTTATTGTAAAACCCCGACAAAAGGCGTTAAATTTTTAACAGAATACATATAAAATTATTACACTTACGACCATTTTCTGGTAGGATAGATACCTGTACATTACATAAATAGCGACACGTTAAAAGCCAGGCAGGGCCGGATTAACCATGTCGAGGCCCCTAGGGCCTAGGCAATGCAATTCTCGGGGTCCCTTTTCAGCCGTTTGAAGATGATCAGCTCTTTTTAAGTTGATGAAAGGATGTGAGTAACTTCCAGAGGTCTGATCGACTCTAAATTTGGTATCCTGTCCTGTTCTAATAATATGGATGCGTTACGTAGTGTATTGTATGATTCATACAATACGCTACGTAACGCATCCATATTATTAGTTCTACTACTCGATATTAGATGGTTCTGTTCTGTAAGTATGAAGTATTTCATCAATTGACAGCATGCGTCGACAAAAAGCAATAATACCTATTGTCATTGAGGATACAAATTTTCCAATTAAATTTTCACTCTATGAAACATTTTCAATTTCTTCTGTGCGCGCGCGGGGCCCCTATAGGCAGTTGCTTACTCTGCCTAATGGTTAAACCGGCCCTGATGCCAGGTACCTAATACAGCAATATTGCATTTTTTATACAGGGTGTAAACGGTTTTACCGAACATAGGGTAAATAACAGTGAGAACATTTAGTTTTGTAAATAAGTAAGTGCACAGTCTAAACTCTAAATGAATGTGACTGTCGCTAGGTGTTCGAGTATCCCACTTCTGCAGACATCAAAAGAAAGGATATTGAAACACTGAACTTAAATAATTACAGTTATTTACTGCACATATTTTGTAAACATTATGAAAATAGTGCAGCGCGGAAGATAAAAGCAAATTGTCATGCAAAATTAAATTATAAAAATAAATACAGACAGCTTAGCATAAAAGAAGCGTTATGCAAAATGACATAGAATAATAACAGCGCCAATGATTTTGACAATTATAAATACATGAATATGACAAGCAAAAATAATATAAACATACATTTTAAAATCACTTTCGCAAAGTGTATTATACCGTTATTACAATAATGCATATTTCTAATTTTAATTTTCATAAATCATTATTTATAATAAATTAATAGATTTATACGGCTGAATTGCAATTGAAAATTTTTCGTTGGAAAGCAACCAATTATATAATTGATTCCAAACATATTGGAAAAAATCAATTTACCAACCATAGTCACAGTCACGGTTGAGTAAATGTAAGCTCATTCCGCCGCGAAAGTGGAAAGGTACAGGTTAGAATCCTGACTGTGACTAAGGTTGGTAAAATGATTTTTTCCAATATGTTTGGAATCAATTATATAATTGGCTGCTTTCCAACGAAAAATTATCATTATTTATGGTTCGTTAAAAAACCATAGAGATATCATAGATAGAATAGGGGAGTTATAGACACAACTGTAGGTGAGAGTGTCAGGTTGGAAAAGAGAGATAGAAAACGAATCAGTTCTCTTTTCTTTATCTTCTGACGGCATTTATGAATTTAAACATTTACAGTAGGTATTGTTAATATACATCTGTAACCATGGTCCATGGTTATGTATTTGTGATAGGAAAAGATAGAAGAACACTAATTATTCTATTCTTCATCTCTATATATTTTACACCGACACTTTTCTGGGAGGCTTCCCTCCTCTATCTATAATATCTCTATGAAAAAAACTCAATATAAGTATTTGAATTCAGGCTGGAGAAACCCTGTTTGTTTTTTTATACAGCGAACGTTTGCGGTTTTTCTGTGCAAAAAGATATTAGCTATCAGAGGAATAAATTAAATCATTATAGAAATTCCATTCATGACATTCATTAGCAGATAATCAGTATGAGTAAATTCTTCAAAACTTTAACTGAATAAAATTATATGACGGATTTTTCAGAGAAACAATGTAAAAAGACAACTTGAATTTAAGATTATTCTTTTTGACACATATATTTTCGTTGAGTGATTATATCGCGTGCTCAATCAATACTTTTTAGTAGCCTTTATCGGAGTTTATACTAGGATAACAATCTTAGATTAATTACTCGAACGACAGACTTATCGATTTTTTTAACCCCTTGTTAATACGTTCAGCTAAATAACCTCATTAAGTAACTGTAGTAGAGATTATTTAAAAAGTCCTGAACGGCAATAAAACGTGAAACAAAGAAAACTACAACTTTTAATCATCTTTCGTCGTTCTAAATCGTAGGCAAGAAATCCGAAAGTACTCACCTTTTATTAACTATCTTTGTCAGGAGTACGAAATTGAAGAGAGAAAGAATACTCTGTAGCGTTCTTTGTTACATGTTTTATTGCCGTTCAGGACTTTTAAAATAATCTCTATTATAGTAACTTATTTTTGAGAAAAAATTAAGATAGGAAATATTGCCTGACCGTCCACATTATTTTTACACACAAAAAATAATAAAACACAATACAATGAACAAACATTTTATGTGGTTTTACTAAATCATTAAATTAAAACCCCGAAAAATAGTTCAGTAATTAAATTCTTGGAAATTGTAACTTGAGAGAAATCTACGCAAACGACAGCCCGGAGGCTGACCGACAAAAGGACGGTCCTTTTAAAATAATTATATATATATCTAATTATCTAAAACTGAAACTGTACGACATAATATATAATTATTATTAATATTAACATATCTGATCACATTTAATAACAAGTTTGATTAATAACTTGTAATTGATATCTGAAATTGTTTTAGTATATCTATAGTTGCCAAATTATTTCATTGGGCACTATTGTGAAAAAATTATTTAATTTTACAATTGCGTTTTATTTAATTTATTTGAACTTTGATCAAAAATATAGATCAACAACAACTCTTTGTTTAAAGCAAGTTCGATTTTTTTATAAACCATTTTTTTCTCATTTGAAGTAAGGTTAACCATCTGAGATAAAACGTTTTAAATACTTATCATTCGCGACTTTATCGCTTTCCAGGAGGACATATTAAGTATGACTGTCATGAACCATGCGGTAGCAAAATGGGTCAATTTTGGGCTTGAGAATGGCCGAGCGTGTAGCTATGCTGTTGTTTACATGGCGTTGCTATGGTTCCTCTATTACATGTCTCCAGTTCCCGGGTTCTAGCTCGAGAGCTGGTAAAAGTGTCAATTGGATTTTCAATTTATTATTAAAAAAAAAATAATGAATTGAAAATATGAATTGGTGCTAGGCTCTGATAACCTTAGCTGTTGGTGGTCTTTAAAACACAATTTTTGGGTCCATTTTAGGTTAACATGTTGTGATTCTATCTGAATTTGTAACACTCTATAAAATTATAAATCTATAAAGCTAAGACTAGACAGTTATTACAGTAAAGCTAATGAGCTCAATTGCCGAGCGTCTATAATCCAATCTTTATAGTGTTATTGTTATGAAAACACGATGTGGTACATTTTTTCGTCGCTCTTAATGTAAATTTTTGCATTTATTAAACATTTTTTATTTTCGTCTTACAATGCCTAATTAGTAATTATTAATAAACAAAATATAGTTTATTTATCTTTATTGGTTCAAATATGTACAAAACAAATAAAGACCATATAAAACATAATATTTATTTTACCGCAAAATAAATGTCACTGACCACAAGAATGTTTTTATTGTTATTTTATAACTATTGCAAAACTGCAATGACACTATTATGTTTATCATTTTTTCAGAATAGTAAATAACTGAGAAAAGTATTTCAAGTTATAGTTAATCAGATTGACCCCATCTAAATTCTATGGAATGACCATTGACTTATGAAATAGGACATAAATTTATAGGACTTTGTAGGGAATGCTTTTCTATACACCTAACATAAAATGATATAATAATTATTTTCAAAATAAGTCGTGTCATTTTTGAGAAGAACAAAAGACAAAGAAAAAAACTGGGTGCTTGTAAATCCACCGCGTCAGAAGTGAAACTTTATGGGTAAACGTTTGTATTATGTGTAAACATAACATCAATTAAACACTAATATGTGTTGGTTCTGATCTTAACTATATACATAATGTACACTTGTTATAGTATCATGCATAATGTATATATAATTAAATTATTTCAATTATCACAGATGGCTATACTACACTCTTGGCGTCTCGCTGTTCAGCTTTCAGCCCTGCCCCTTGGGTATTTCTACTTCTATTTATTTATTTATTTCTACTTTGCGAACAGAAAGAGGCGTGTCGATCGATTTTCCCCCTCAACGCACAATCTGAAAGCCAATCCCGATCGGTTCCCCGCTAGCAGTTCATTTCATTTCTTTCACTCCTGACGGTGTATTATTTCGACTATGCGAACGGAAAGGGGCGTGTCGATCGAGTTTCCCCCTCAACGCACTACCTGGCAGCCAAATCCCAATCGGTTCCCCGTTAGCAGCTCATATTTCATTTCCTCCACTCCTAAAGTGTCATCTTTTGATTTTTTCATTACATTGCTAAATGAAACTACTCTCATCACGATAGACCTAAATAAGAAATTTTACCCATCCTTATGATGCACGTATTACGAATGGTGTTCATCTAAATGAGCATCCTGTTTAAAATTCAACACTTTACAAATATCAAGGTTTTTAATTGTTTCAAATGTCGTACATCCTTTGTTTACTCACATAACAATATCTTTTTCTCTCGCTTAGAATTTATTTTGTAAATATTTAATTAGGATTGTAACTGTTGTGAAAAATTATGAAATATTTACATACTAATTCACTGGCAACAAGTGTCAATTCAGACTTTCTGTACTTAAATAGTTACGAAATTATATATTTTTTTTAACAGTTTAGCACTCGAGGGCTATGCATAGTATTGATCATAATTATATAGGTCACTATATTATTTATTTATCACAATTATGGGTCGACTAGGTTTCCCATGTCAAAAAATACTGATTTTACTGCTGTCGTATATTAGAGATAACGTGCCGCTATATGTAATTCACAGGCATATAATATGCTATACCAGAAAATGTCTCTTAAGTTAAAGCCCTCAATTATTACCGCAACTTCAGCTTTACCTGAACCTAAAACTTAGGAATTGGGAGTTTGTATTTGACGAGCTATAGAAATATCAAATAAATAACGGAATCTCGGCTATTCTCAATCGCAAAGGATCATTAATAAACATTTAATTCTTCATTTTTATTTAATCGCAGATTAATGTCATTTTTTATACATCTTGATTAAAGTTATCTTACAAATAAATCAATTACAGTTAAATTTGTCAATTTCTTATAAAAAATATCGCCATATATAGTCCACCAAGTATATAAATTATTATTATTTTTAATGTCGTTGATATTTTAACATGCCCCCAATTTAATATAAAGAATGTTTCACATAAATTTGTGTATTTATCATATTTTGTGTCGAAAATGACTTGGACGCGCCTACTCAATGGAAAAACAAATTATGTAAATTATTTGTTTCGTTTCTGCACTGTGGGAAACCTTTAATGTTCTCTAATGATAATTATTCTATTATTTATTAATTATAAGTATTTTTATAGTTTTGATGGCCCTCTATAATAATCAATAACTTACAATTTCTTCACTAAAAATCGTTAAAAACACATTTTACACAATAAATACAGGGAAGGATATTACATGTTTGGACATTGTGACGTCACAATGTACACAAATAATTTTTCTTTCGGCATTATTTTCAAATAGATAGAACTAGAAGAACGGCCCTCTTAAAATTAAAAACCTTTTAATTTCGGCAGCAAAATTTCGTCTCATCAAATAATAAGAGAAAATTTAGTTGTGGAAATTGAGAGATTTTTGGATCATCCAGTTAATGGAAAAGCGAAATATGTAAATATTGTTGCTGCACTGTGGGGAACCTTAAATGTTCATTAATTTGATTGTTATCTGTTTGTTATTTATTACCTATTAATTATTTATTGACTTTTGACAGTTTCGATGAACTTTCTATTACTAATTTTTTTTTCAGTTCAAATTACTAAAATAGGTAATATTGTCAAAAAATAGTAAACCTTGTAATAATTATTCCATTATGATGAAAGAAAACACAATCATAACAAAATTATTATTTTTACGGCGAACTGCGTGGATCAAATTTGAGGATTTGGAAAATTCTTTTTTTATTGGATAGGGTATACTTCGAAGTTGGTCCCATATAAATTTTACTTAAATCGGTTCAGTAGTTCGGCTGATTTTAATAAAAGTGAGTAGCGGCGAATGATTCCTTTAATGTCACTTTTTGACACATCACACAGCGTAAGAAATCGGTTTAATATGACTAAAAAGTAAAAAATAGAAAACTTTTTAACAAAAAAAACCTCCTTCAAAAAGGCACTAAAAAGAGGAAAATAATGAAATTTTGAGATCTGCGCCAATTTAATAAAATATGAAGTCGGTTAAAAAGAAGATATTAATCACTATAAACTATACTTTTTAACCGACTTCATATTTTATTAAATTGGCGCAGATCTCAATATTTCGGCTTGAGAATAGCCGAGCGTTTAGCAATGCTGTTGTTTACATGGCGTTGCTATGGTTCCTCTATTACAAGTCCCCAGTTCCCGGGTTCTAGCCCGAGAGCTGGTAAAAGTGTCAATTGGATTTTCAATTTATTATTAAAAAAAAAATAATGAATTGAAAATATGAATTGGTGCTAGGCCCAAATAACCTTAGCTGTTGGTGGTCTTTAAAACACAATTGTCACAATTGTTATCTCAATATTTCATTATTTTCCTCTTTTAAGTACCTTTTTGAAGGTTTTTTTTTTGTTAAAAAGTTTTTTTATAATTTAGATTAGCTATCCTATTTCGGCTTTAAAGCGGCTGCAATGTCGTTAAACAGTCACTTGGTTCCTGAAGCTATATGCATAATGTCCGCAGACCTACCCAAGTTTAGACGACACGCACTCGGTATTAACTGGTGGAGGTGCAGTATTAATGCGTTCAGAAATCGGAACAAATGGTGATGGGCAGTGCCAAACTTGATCGCTAGAGGCGCCAGCTATATAACCACCTCAGTAAGTGGGCATGGTTCATAGTAGTTTGTACAGAATAAGTTTATTCAAAATAATAAATCATTGACAATGCTGATGTGCTGTGTTTACCAATGTTAAAAATATACAGGTTTTGTATTTCCAAAGGATATGGAACTGAAAATAAGTGGTTGCATCGTGCTATCAGAAGAGAAAAAACTTGATTTCTCGTGCCTTTTCTATGAAAATCAATGATAACTTAGGTGGCTATATATGCCTGCTGCCATCTATATTATGTTTCTCATGTGCCCATCTTCATTAGCATTTTATTTTAGTCAGTTACTCAGATCAATAAGAATAAATACACAAGCCGTGAGGTGGGTCGTTTATTAGGACTAAAGTGCGACCCTTGAGGTCCACACGACGAACTTCCCAGTTTGATAAATATTTAATAATAATAATTAAATTAGATATTACACAGAAAAGTAATCATTTTAATCATTAAAACATAATTATTATCTATTTTTAACAATAATTTAAAAAAAAAACGGCTGAACCGATTTTTATAAAATTTATGTCGGATCAAATTGACGTTAATACGCCTCGATTGACACCCTAACGTAGTCGATATCATTTTTAATTCTCGAGATTTCGTCTTAGAAAGAAATGGACACATACATACGTACGTATATACGTACACACCCACACACACATACATCTTTTTAAAAATAGTGTAAAAATAGTGTAGTGACCTTGAAACATAAAAATTTGTTATACATTTTGATTTCGATTTTCGAACCCATTACAATAACTTCCAATGGGAAGTTAATAAATAAATAAATAATACTCTTTATTTCTGATACTAGATAGACTTCGATGGAATAATGTTCATATAATAATTGTTAATATTGTCTCCATCGTGTCTGAAGCTAGAACGACGACACGTACTCGGTGTCAACTGGTGTCGGTGCAATATATAAGTGTTGTTCGGAACACATCACAGTGCAGTACATCGCGGATCGCGTCATGTTGTTATGACGGTGACAAATGCCGCTACGGGAGGTGGCATATCGTGATATCGTCACAGTCCCAAAGGCGTGTGGGTGTGGAATCGTCTGATGCATTGCACTGGCCACGCAGACCGCCGGTCTAGTTTACCGCAGGTTCGATTCCCGCCACACATACCAACACTTCAGTGGGTGTGTTCGTGTTGTTCTTTATGCACATGTATACAACGTGTCCTCGAACAGTACTGAACAAATTTATTTTAATAAAATTGTATTTTTCTATAAGCATCAAGAGGACGTAGTCGTGGTCCAGTGATTAGTGTCGCTGCCTCTGAATCAGACTGTCGTGGGTTCGAATCATGGATGTTTTGTGATGTCATTTAGTTTTAAGTGTGTTGTTATTTAATGTATAATCAAGACGCTAATGACCTAAGTGTCGACGCGTCAATAATTTACAATAAATAAAATATATGCATCAATTTGAAGAAGAAGCAAGTGAAAAGCTTCTGTATTTCTTCTAGTTTAGAAGTTATGGACATCCAAATTGTGAGAAAATTCAAACACTCATAACTTCTAAATCAAATTAGATATTATATTTTTATTTTGCTTATTGAACTCAGCGAAGTAGCTTAGTAGTACAGTACTAGACTCGCATTGGGAAAGTACTGGGTTCGAATCCCGACGAGGGCAGATGTGGCTAGGACTTTTTCTTACTGCCTCACGTCGAGAAACGGTAATTCCTGTGCCGGCTATCTTGTTTGAGGTTTTCCATGGATTCCCTCAATAATTCCAGATGAATATCGAGATGGTTCATTATTCAAGGTCATGGTCGATTACCTGTCAAACTCCTATGCTCCCAAAGTTGCCTATCTTATCCTAATGTCCTATAATTCATTCGCACATTGTTATTAATTAAGTTGAAGTTTAAAAATGTATAAAACGGGAAGTGGTAAAAATGGAAAAGAGTAATGGTGCGAATAGCGTCTGTTATGACATAATATCGAGAAACGGACGTTAAACGCATTATTATTATTATTATTTTGCTTATTGGAATCAGCGTGCCTTTTATTATAAATGTTGTCAATTAAAGATGTTGTTAGATCTTTTTCAAACTTGTATTTATAGAAAATGAAACGCTGATTTCAAAAAGCCAGAGAAAACTCTCTTTCAGTTAAGTAATCATTTTTTTAAATTTGTGAGAAACTGTGAACACCCATAGCCTCTAAATAAAAATAGATACAGAAGTGCGTGTATGCCCAGCGTCTCTTTCGAAATATCTAAGATAAAATAAATTATGTTAATCGCTAAAAATGAGATTTTTCTATTTTTTCAAATTTACCAAACTTCGACAAAAAACAGCAAAATGAAACTTCTACGGCTCCTTTAGTTTAGAAAATATATATATATATATATATATATATATATATATATTAAATTCCTTTGGTTCCTTTAGGAACATAGGGCTTCTACAAATGCTCTGAAACGAGGTCTATCGAAAGCGAGTCTCTTAACTTCTTGCCAGGTGACGCCATATTCTCTCATTTCGGCCTCCATAGTGCGTCTCCAAGTATTTTTTGGACGTCCTTGTTGTCTGCTTCCTTGCGGGTTCCACTCTAGTGCGCTGCGAGTAATATCAGTTTCTTGTTTTCTAAGGGAATGTCCTATCCATTTCTATTTTCTTGATTTTATTGTTCTCCCTACTGGTATTTGTGCTGATCTAGCTAGTAACTCAGCATTTGAGACTCGATGGTACCATTTCAACCCGAGTATCCGTCTCAGACAATTATTTACAAAGACTTGACAAGCGTTCGTGTTCTTTTCAGAGGATTTCCATGTTTCGCATGCGTATAATAATACCGATTTGACATATTTTGTATCAAAAAGACGGAGTTTATTTTTCACAGACAGTTTTGGGCTATTCCATATATTTTTTAACATTCCAAAAGCCTGCCGTGCTTTATTTACACGGGCCTCTACGTCTTCGTCGGTCCCACCTTTATTGGACACTATACTGCCCAAGTACGAAAAACTTTCTACTATGCTATGTAAAAAATTGAATTTCCTTTGCCTCGCTAAACGAAGTCGATCGGACACACTGTACATATAGGAGTGGAACTCTATTAACTTCCTACACACACGGCATTATTGAAATAAATATCTGGTTCTGTTGTAAAGTTTTACTATAGAATGGATTTTAATATTAATTGTTGTCAGATATATCAAGGGCACTGATTTGATTGAGTGATGAATTAAGTAAAATTTAATATTAATTATTCTATTTAGATTTAATAAAGGCTTATTATGTTTAATTTCAAATTGATTGACTGTTGAAATTTATTGAAAATTATATGTGTACAATTTAGTTTTATTAGATTTGATTTTTTAAATAGATTATTAATTATGATTACATTTATCAAAGGCATCAGATAAAAACATAATTTAATAAGATATGAAATAATTAATTACGATTTGGATTTCCTTTTATTATACAGAAATGTTTTTTTTTCAAAAACGTTAAAAAAATTGCATTATACTCGTGGTGTGAATATAACATGGTGTGCTCTTGCGCAGCGAGTGAGAGAGATAGAGAGATAGGTCAGTCTCGATCTTGCCGTGTGACGTCACGTAGAGAACAAGCGTGAGTCCAGTACCTAGTGATTTTGTTGTTTTTGGCGTTTTTTGGGGAAAAATAATGGGAATTTGTTCTCTACGTGGCGTCACTGCGCAGCAGTCGAAAACTGGTACCCTAGGTAGCACACCATGTTATATTCACACCACGATTATACTGTAAATTAAAAATTATAAAAAATGTTTTGTTGCTTTTAACGAAGTATGTATATTTTTAAAAAAAATCTGTAAAATAGAGTATTAAATATTTGCGTATATGCTTAATAGATCTTGTATATCATAAATCGGTGATTTTCGAAAAGTTATAGTATTTATAAAAGATAAATAGGATTACTAGTTGCCTTTAAATTCGAAAAGATTATTTTTAGTCATTAAATATAATCTCTCTTAAATACCTACTTAATTTATTTTTTACAACTGTTTAAAAAATGCCCAAACAGCATAAATCCTTCGAATTTGTTGGACGATCTTCAGAAAAAGCATCATTGGTATATACTTTATTTACAAAAAGGATTTGTTCCATTTTTAGCTTCGTAAAAATATCAACATGTTTTGGAAAAATAACATCCACTGTTTATACAGGGTTTCCTTAAAATCGGTTTGAATGCCAGTTAAACAAAACATAACACTGGATCATTGTAAAAATTTGAGTTAACAATTTTATCATCGCTAGATTCGTTCTTATTCTTGTGTGTCAATTTTAACGAGAACTTTATCATAACCAGTTTAAATTTAACAAAGACTTTAAATATACAGTAGTGTTGACCCAATGAATGTTAATAATTTAAGGAAGGGTTGATTGAGGGTCAAAATAATGAAGCTTTACCAAAATATCGCTTGTGGCCAACGTTTCGAAATATTTAATTTCATCTTCAGGGCCTCACGCCAGGCTTGATGCCCTGAAGATGAAATTAAATATTTCGAAACGTTGGCCACAAGCGATATTTTGGTAAAGCTTCATTATTCTGACCCTCAACCAAACCTTCCTTAAATTAAAGACTTTAAACCTGCAGACCAATTGATAGTTTAAGTTTAATTAAAATCAGTCCAACCGTTTACGAGTGATGACAGACAGACAACAATTTTTGAATCGCGTTTACCCATCTAGCAAAGCTTGCAAATCACACGCATTGCAAACGCTGTGTTTCGTTCCGAGTAAATGCATATTATTTTTCACAACAACTCTGTTGACAATTTGATTTGAGGTACCTGCAATTTGGGCGCGCAAAAAAGCAGTAAAAATATTAGATCTGTCAGACCATGTGAAATTTATGTGCGGTTATGTCTGTCATTTTGACGTTTTGGTGTATAAATGCGAATTAAATTTGGCGCGACTCAATCGCTCTATCTCCCTCTTGAGAACGTTAAAAAACAGAGAAAACCGACAACTAAAAATGTTCTTCCGTAGGGTTGAAACTCTCAGTTCCAATCCGATAAACAAGTAACGAAAATCGAATTTTCAATAGCGTGGCGTTGTGAAAAATATAAGTTATAAACACAGCTTCCATTTTAATTTTATGCATTAGTATTGATAATTAAATGTTGTTTAGATCAATTTTTGCTACTATATGTAAAAATGTTTAATTGCTTAAATCTTTTATGAAGCAAATAGGTATAATAAAATAAAAAAAATACAAAACAGTTCCCACAGTTTATCAGACTTATTGTTTATATTAAAAAAAAAGATATTACCTACTCTCTGATCCAGAAATTAAAAAAAAATGAACTTACAGATTATTTATTTTTGAAAATAAATGATGACAATATTTGTTTAATTTTAAATGCTGTCTTGTAAATTCTAGCATGCATTTCACTTTTTTATTTTCCTAGATAATTTTGAGTTTTAGTTTATTTTAAATGACGTAATTGAATTATAACATGTAAATGTATCATTTTTAACCCTAGAATCTATCAGACCCTGTACATTTTAAAAAGATGTTAAAATAATAGCAGTGTTATTTTTAAGAGGTAATAAATCACTAAAATACATTTTTCATTCGAACAGACAACCGATTGGGCATCGTTAAAAAATGATTAAAAATGAAAAAAAAAAGTTTTAAAGTAAAAAGGTCACGCAGGATTTGCATTTGGCATTGTACGTTATTCTATGAATTCAGCACAGATATTGCCATAATCTACAATAAAACCCAAATGCAAAAATATAACTTGGGTGTATGAATTTTTTTTATTTTTAGAATCATATAATATATATATATATATATTATATAAGATTCCTTTGACTTAATGAGCAAAGCAAGACCAAGACCAAGACTTGGACGGTCTTGGTCTTGGTCTTGCGTATCAAGTCGCACTTAAAGTCGAGCCGCCACTGGCTCTGAAGTAAGAATTTTTAGTTTAGTCTTGTGTATTTGGTATTGGTCTTGCATATTCGGTCTTGGTATTGGTCTTGTTCTTGTTCATTCAGTCTTGATCTTACTAGTCTAATGATAGTTTTGGTCTTGCTTTTTCGCAAGACCAAGACCAATTTTGCTCATCATTACTTAAAACTGCATTATTTTGGAACGCAGTATAAAGTATCGCAAAAAAACAAACAAAATAGTTGCTTATTTAATCGGTTTTTAAATAAACATCTGAAGACGCAAACTATCGCGAAAAATAACTGATAGCTATTAATTTTGTCCATTGTTGTAATAAAAGATCTTAGAGAAAAAATATTGTAGTTGCAGCAAATTTAAAAATACTTTTTTTCCCACAATAAATAATATTAAATAAAATTATAAGCACATAAAATTTTAATTACTATTCACTTATACAATAGTTTCAACAAAATAGATGAGCATAAAAAAGTAATTATTTTCAAGTTTGCCAAACCCCCTTTTCTGTAGGTATCTTATTGTGCATATTGAATGCTCACTTTAATTTTTAATTTTATTTTTCAAAAGTTTATTTATAAATCATGTAACGAAAAATGTTGCAACCCAACTTGTCTTATGGTAACCTTGCTTAGATAATGACATAAATGTTGAAAATTCGTTTTTGATATATTCTTGTGTTTCGTGTACCTATTATTTAAAATAATAAAAGGTGAGTTTCTATAGAACAGTCTGTTACCGTAGGTACCTGGGTGTTAATTTAATGTCTACAAATATTTTTGAAAATTTTATTGGAAAGCAGCCAATTATATACTTGATTCCAAACATATCGGAAAAAAACATTTTACCAACCATAGTCACAGTCAGGATTCTAACCTGAACATTTCCACTTTCGCGGCGCAATGAGCTTAAAATTACTCAACCGTGACATGATTACTAATCTAACATTCCCCTTATATGCTTCGGAATCAATAGATTTTCACTACATGCGAGTGTTAATTCAATATAGCTAGGTTGTAGAAGTGAATCTTCGTACTAGCGAGAGCTCATGAAAGTGAAAATTATTTCAAATACCCTCAATAGGGATACACTAATAGTACCTAGATATATCAATGTTACAGATAACCAATGATTGGTCTTACTACATAATATTCTAGCATACAAGGGGAATGTTTTAGATTAGTAATCATGTCACGGTTGAGTAATTAAAGCTCATTCCGCCGCGAAAGTGGAAAGGTTCAGGTTAGAATCCTGACTGTGACTATGGTTGGTAAAATGATTTTTTCCGATATGTTTGGAATCAATTATATAATTGGCTGCTTTCCAATAAAATTTTCAATTGCAATTCAGCCGTATAAAAAATCTATTAATTTATATAAATATTTTTGTTAGTTTAATACGTAGACAACTTTTCCGCAGAAACTGGGTATTAATCCCATAGTTGCATTTTCAATTTTATCATAATTCAGCTTAGGAAATTTATTCAAATACATTTATTGTTTCTATGAAGTTCAATATACTGATAATAGATAATATAATATTCTTATTACATACATGATAAATAAATGATTAACATAACACATGTATACATTGTATATAAAACAATAATTATAATATACAATATTGTATCAAGGTAAATTGAATTTCAACTAGGGCTAGGCGATTTAATACCTACGTATTATTGTCAATCAAAATTATTTAAAATACGCAGTCGAAATTATTAAATTGCACACAACTGGGAACGAATTATAGGTATGTAATTTCAGACTGTTTTTATTAGGGATCCGTACCTCCGAACGGCAGGCCCGGATTTCTGCCTTATAGGCCAACAAGGCACCGGCCTAGGGACCCAGCCGCCGAGGGGGCCCCGGCCAGGGCAGAGATGGAAATTAAAGAAAAAAAATCTCAAAAATGTTGTAAGATAACCCAATTGGCGACTTTTTTTTGCTAAATTTCCATCCAATTCCATTTTTTCCTCACTTATTAGCTTCTACCGACAGCGAAAAAGAATACTTTAATAAATAAAACACACAAAACTGGCTATAGCTATTTCGGTCTGTAAAAGGGTCTCTTATAACAGACCGAAACGTAGTATTAAAAATAAAGTTGGACAGCTATAGCCAGTTTTGTGTGTTTTATTTATTAAAGTATTCCATTTTTTCCTCTTTTTTTGGGCTTGGGGGGCCCAATTGTCAAGTGCCTAGGGGCCCTGGGTCTTTAAGTCCGGGCCTTCCGAACGGAACCCTATTACTGAGTCTACGATGTCTGTCCGTCCGTCTGTGTTACAAGGTTCTATCTCACAAACGGTGTTGTTGTGGCATGAATCCTGGCAAATAATGATCAATTAAATAATCAATTAATTTTAATAAATTATTTTTTTTTATTTTACTGCGACACTGACTATCCGTAGTTGTAGAGTGTCTAACATCATCGTTCAAATGGCTCAGTTGGTAGAGCGTTCGACTGAAGATCTAAAGATCCCTGCAGGTTAATAGTGTTGCCGTCTAGATCTAGACTTTCTAAACTCTTGTGTTGTCTTGTCTAGATTTTCAAGACAAGACTTCTAGAAATTTCTAGAAATTTTCAAGACAAGACAAGACTTGCTTTATCTAGATCAAGACTCTTGCCAAAACTATAGACAATTTTCAAGAGTCTAGATAAACTAAGCAGTAGTATGTAAAGGTTTACTTTACCTACTACTACTAATCTAGACTCTTGAAAATAATCTAGTCTTGATATCATAGACAAGACAAGAGTTTGTTAATCTAGACTTAGACTTAGTGAAGTCTTGATATTTCAAGACAAGACTTAAGTGAAGTCTTGTCTTGATATTTCAAGACAAGACAAGACAAGACTTTGAAAATCTTGTCTTGTCTATAGACGGCAACACTACTGGTTAATCTGATCGATGAGTTTTCGACGCTATTGAACTTAATTATCGACCGTTTATAATCTACAATCTCTCTGTCTCTCCCGATGAGTTTTCAATTTTTTAATGAAAAAAAAAATATTGGGAAAATTATTTCGCATTCTACCCAGCCCTATTCTTGACAGTTGTGAATTATTATTATTTTTTCTTTGCATATTTACAAATTCTGTGCTTTTACATGTAAATACATACATAATAAAAAGAGTGTAAAATAAATTAGTTTTCCTCTTTCGATTTTTCACGGTAATTTTCCACTTTTCCGGACCTGATCATAATACCAACAAGTAAAGAGGTTTTTGTTTAACACGTTCAACGTGTGAGAATTGTAGGTACCGTGGTATATGGATTTCTGAAGGATGGGGGCTCACCATGGGTTTATATACCTATACTTTATATATTTTTGTATTATATAAGTATATTATATTGGGTGTAGTTTATACATGTAAGGGACCTACAAAAGCATCCATTCTTCGCACTGGACACCTCTTGGGTTAAGAATTTGCGGATTTTGAATTTTTCCCGTTATAGTTTACGAGTACGCATCTCTAATCACTAACTCTAAATCTCTAATCTCTAAATAGTATAAAACAAATTCGCTGTCTGCCTCTGTCTAAACCACGCAACGGATTTTAAAACGGTTTTCACTAATAGAAAGAGCGATAAACGAGGAAGGTTTGTGTATATAATTTGTAAATATTTTGTACAAAATGGCTGAACTATGACGGTGTTTTGTCAAAAAAAAAACTGTTTTCGTCCGCTTACTTCTTCTAATCATAATTTCATACCACCCGGGCGTAGCCGGGACGGGCCGCTAGTTATCTATATAAAATTGGAGGACAGTGTGGTGTAACGGTTAGCGTAGCAGGCCTTTGGATTACGCTGTCGTGGGTTCGAATCCCACCTCCGCTCATGGTTGTTTTGTGATGTCATTTAATTTTAAGTTATTTGTAATTTGATATGATGTAATTAAAAGACGCTAATGACCTAAGTTTTCGACGCGTCTATAATCTACAATAAATAAATAAAATATATAAAATTGTCTGCATCCCGTCCCAGCAGGATATGGTTGTTTAAAATGTTAAATACTTAAAATTCCTCAAAGAATGGTTACTAATCATATTATTTAAGAAAATAACCATTGGTTAGGAATAGAAAATGAACAAAAAAGGACACCAATTCTCAACTCATAATATGTGCTTTAATAATGATTATAGGTGGAATGGGTTTGAGAATAGCCGAGCGTGTAGCAATGCCGTTGTTTATATGGCGTTTCCATGGCTTCTCTATTACAAGCCGTCACAGTTCCCAGGTTTTAATCAGAGAACAAGTTTTCAATTTATTATTGAAAATAATATCAAACTGAATGGTATTCGGCTCAAATAGCTCTCGCTGTTAGTGGCTTAAAAAAAATAAGCGGCATGACTACAAAGTAAAACCTATTAAGTTAGCCACCTCTAATATTGTCCACCTGCTTAAGTTGGCTACTTTTGCATGAACTCGGAAGTATAGTGCCTTTGACTATTGACTTTATGACCCTTTGGCATCCAGTTTAACTTGGTCTCATTTTGGCGGAATTATAGGTTGCCAACACACACAAGGTTTAGTGAATTTTAAAATTTTGAACACTTGTTTGAATGTTTCAGAAAAAAAAACATGTTTCACTGTAGAGCACAATAAGGCAGTTTATTAATTTGTTTAATTACCCACCAACATAAAACAATAAAACACGACATTAAACCGAGCGAGAAGTATAATAAAGCACATAAACAGTTTCAAATAAACTATTAAAATAACAGAATATATTAATAGTAGCGTGCAGATGCAGTGTAGTATTTAACCCTCCACTGGAGGCGGGCAGATCACAAAATTGATCCACTTTAGCTGCACTAGAATGAGAACGTGTCTTACACCCAGTCCCATTGCGAGTTGCGACAAAAAATTGAACAAACGTCTTAATAGATCAGCCTTGAGAAAAGACCAAATATGTAGACAAGATCATGGAGACATAATGCATTAATTATTCATTTTAAATAAAATAAAGCACATCGTTTTAATTTATTTACATTTAAGAACATTACTTTATAACAATTGTTTCACAGTGGATTCGTCAAGCAAAGGATCTTTGTACAGCTTTTCAACCAAGATTTTTTTCCATATTTACAATGACACCGATTTTCAATAAAATGAAATGTTCTTCCTCTTACTGAGATTTATTTTTTTTTTTTTATATATATAATTGGCTTCTACGCTTATTTGCGTAATTAGCCACGTCCTTTTTTTATATTTATTATTATTCATTAATTGAATCTTTTTCTATTTATTCTGGAATTTTTTTTTCTAAACCCTCAGCCATTCTTCTTTCATTCTTCTTCATTCACGTTCCATTCATTCTTCCATTCATCCATTTCTATTGTTTATTTTTATTTTATACTTAATTTTATCATGTAGGTGCTATGCACCTTTAGTAATTTCTATCGTGAGACCAGACATATATATATATAGACGGGGATACAATTCCGGGATGGAGCAAGTGGACAGTGAGAAGTGTAAACAGGAAGGCGCCGAGCCGAGCGAGCAGGAGTTTACACACTAGATAGCTAGGACCATGGACATAGGAATTTGGAGACACACAAACGGTAAGTTAATATTAAATTTGATTTTGAGCGATTTATTTATTAAAGAAACTTTACGGTGAACCCAAGGTCGAAACTAGCGGGGGGAATATAGTCAATAGAGGGACAATGCTCCACCTTAAAAAAAGCCAGCATATAGTAAAACATTGCATTTTGTAATTCTACGTCGTATACCTACTTCAAATTTCTGATGACGTAATTAAAATTTGGTTCTAGGCACGGGCCACAGTCCTGGATGAATCTTGTTCTTTAGTTAACTAACGAAGGTTTTTTTTGCCATATCCACTACAAAATAGTTACTTTCCATGCATGTATACCGACCTGTATACTAGGTCATTTAACAGGCAGGCGTGCCGAAAGTGTTTTCATTACATAACTAATGCGGTAAGTAAACGGTTATCATAGTAACTTGTTTATTCGCTTTATCCGCCTGCTATTACATATTCATGGCTTGTTGTAAATGTAAATATGGCGACGCAAATGAACTGTCAAAATTTTTTGAAAATACTGAAAATTAAATGAAAAGTAGGTATTTTGTAGTGGATATGGTAAAAAATATCATATATTTCTCGTGCGTAATAGTATTATGACTCGCGTGACTGTAAAAACTCATGGCTCATTTTTACATACTGTCACTACTCGTCTGTAATAAACCCCATTGCGACAGTAGAAATACAATCTACTATTACAGTGTCGATAAAAATATGAATGAAATGTTCCAATTTACGTGCCTAAGCTGCAGTGCAGCGGCCAGAAAATGGTCAACTGGACCGCTATTCTGCAGACTGTGACGAAAAATGGCCAACTGGATGGCTAAATTGTGCCCCACGCGTCCACTTGATGGTTAAAAGTGTACAACATTTGATTAAACGAATACATTTATAATGTCTTGAAATATGTGTAATGTATATTTAATATCAATCAAATTTGAATCTCAATTGATGTGGCCCCATGTTGTCAGTATACGCGCCGAAGCGAGCGAGGGAGGGTGCCCCCTTGTATGCCTGTATGTCCGCGAATGCTACGACCATCTGTTTGTGTGTGTGTTTGTGCGTTGTATCAAAACTCAGACGCGCACACTTGTGTGAGTGAATGTTTATATGTGCATCGCGGGCTAGGGTTGAACAACGCTACTGTCAAATGATAATTATATACAAGATCGTGCATCCCTGGATGCGTTATCAATCAGTTCTGTACTGTACTAAAAAATAAAATGCATTTAAATCAGTGATGACTCGCTATAGGCTAAGCAAGCTAGGCGCCTATCCTTTATTTGACGAAATTCAGCTAATTACAAATAACATAATATTTATGTTACAGTTAACGAAAAAAAAAGCTAAATTAATAAATATACTAGTAGTTCTGTGAACAATAGACCTCTCTTCGACCGAGCTTCAAATAATTTCGTTAAAATTGGTTTATGAATTTGGGTGTTACCGCGAAACAAACAGACGGACATATCTACAAATAAAGAAGACTTAAAAAAATGAACCGACTTCAAAAAAGGATTCAGAAGGGAAGGCATGCTCGTAAAACTAAGGATAAAATTATTTAATGTTTTTTAAATTTTGCTTTCTTTTTTCATGAAACTGGTACTGAAAAACAATAAACATTAGGTGCGTTTGGTATCAAGGTGTAGTGTAGTGTAGTGTAGATAATTTTTTACTGAAAAGTGTAAAAAGTTCACCAAAAGTGTAAACTAAATGTACACTTGTAACAAACGGGCTAGTGTACATTCTGAGTAGATTGTACATGCGCATTACAAAATAAATAAATGACAGATTGGCTGAGTTCATTATTTCTAGTTTTTACAGTTTTTTTTTAGTCGTAAAAATGTTAAACTCACTGCCATATTTATCTTGTACCATTACATTTTGAAGATCATTCATTTTTAAAAGTATCAAATCTGTCAAAGCGATTGTCAATTCAGACATATATCACGTGACCTACACTACACTACTTGCACCTGCTCAAAAGTCAGGACTAATAGTTGATACACTTTTAGTCCCACACTGAAATAACAAACAGATCAGTTATTTTACACTTTTGTATAACAAACGTAATAGTGTCAAAAGTGCTTACACTTTTTACACTACACCTTGATACCAAACGCACCTAATATTGCACTCAGTGTAGTTACGGTTCTAGGGTGAATAATATTGGCGCCGCTTATTTTGTGGCCATGTGTTTCTGTAGAAATATTATTCGAATGCGTAACTAACAAAAAATATTAGAATGTGTTTGAGACAAAAATAAGAAATAGATAACACAATTTCTTTTCATATATAGAATTTTTAAACGTATTACTCTTAACATACTTAGTTTGCACGTTCTGAGATTTCATAACCAGGTCTTGATTGTGTGTGATCCGACAGCTTTCATCATACCGCCTTTGATCAATTAAAAGAACCTTCCATGAAGAGCGATGGAACCTTATTGGTGTTAAGATACAAAATATTAAAAATAACCACAAAAGACCAAAACGTTTACCTAACAATGGAATTGTGAATTATAGACGCTCGACAACAGAGGTCATTAGCGCCCTAACAATGGAGATGCGCACTGCTAAACTTGACCGCTAGGGGCGCCAGCTATATAACTACCTTGGTCTATAGGCAGTTCATACTTCATACTAATGTATATAGAATAAGTTTATTTAAAATAATAAATCATTGACAATGCCGATGTGCTGCGTTTACCAATGTTCAAATCATAGAGGTTTTGTATTTCCAAAGAATCCGGAATTGAAAAGAAGTGCTATCAGATTGGGGAAAAACTTGATTTCTCGCGCGTTTTTCTATGAAAACCAATGATAACTTAGGTGGCTAAATGTTAGATATTTTAAATATTTCAGTTAATAATTATTGTATATAGTTTATCAAATAGTATGTAAGTATTATACAACTAAATAAGTTATGATGTAAGCGGTAAATCTGTACAAATGTATGTATTTTTAGTTACGATGATTAAATAAAAGTATTTTGAGCTGTTAAGTTGAAATTAAAAACATTGTCTTGCGTTTAAAATATAAATCCTAAGAACTTAACACTATATAAATCTGCTGCTATCTTTATTATGGTTCTCATTTGCCCATCTCCATTCTCGACGTACGTTTCGCCAACCATGTTGGCATCATCAGAAGGAGTTTAAATCATCTGCTGATGCTGCCAACATGGTTGGCTTAAGGTAGTTGTCGTGCTACAATAACATCCAAAAGTTTCGTTCATAATACGCTGTAAAACAATAAATAAGTATAGTGTTAAATGTAAAAAAATTTTGTTAGAGATTGTACCTACACTGTTGTTCACATAGTAACACATATTTCACTTAGTTTATTAGCTTGGATTATATAAAAATGTCAATCTTTTTTCATAAATTGTTGAACTTTGCGTTATTATATCTCAACAATAAAAAGGTCAATAATTTTTGGATTTTCTTTTTAAACTCAGAACAAAAACATCAATGAACAGTTAGTTTTTTGAAAATTTCTGACTGTTACTTTTTTTTTTAAATTAAAACACTTGTCAAAAACACAACCTTTCCTATGCTCTCCGTGTTAATTATCCGAACTTTAATTAAGTTTATCTCGAGTTAGAGATGGTCAATCAACTTCAAATTTTAATGGTATTTGTATCATAGTATCCTTAATGAGTATACGAAAATTTAGAATTTTCTGACACTCTGCCCATAGCACGACAACTACCTTAATGAATGTCAATAATTGTTAAACGTTTTGGTGTTTTGTAATTATTTTTAATATTTTACAAAAGAACCTTGACTTACTGTTAACTTAATCAATATTCAACCGTTCAAATTTGTCCATCCCTGCAGCAATACAACAGTTGAATGTAGAATCGCGCCGCGCCGACTAACAAGAGATTATAAACGTGCCAGCCAATAAGAGTCGAGGCTGACATCACGATTAGCCAATAGTGATCGCGAAACATTACATCAATGACTATTTTTAGTACGTATATAAAGGATAGTATGAACGAGAGTGGGTTTGGTTTGAGTGCGAAACGTGGTACGAGCAACATCTTATAGATTATTAAAACATTACCCATTATCACTTTACTATCGGATATATTTGCATAGGCGGCGTATGAAATGAATAATATTATCGATCCAATTATAATCATTGATGATCAGTGTTGTTGTAGTGATTGTTATTTAATTGTTGACGAACTGGTTAATTATCCTTATTGTGAGGACGATTATTGTTCCTTATTGTGCGGTGGTGATTGTTATTGTTGTTCTACAAAAGCAACTACTTCAGTTGACGGATTGATGCGTAGCGGTTTGAATCCTATCGATAGCAGGTGGCGGCCAAACGCGAGGTAAAAATAACATTTAAGTATAACATTAACTATAGATATATATATAAAAATAATAATCAGATTAAACGGCGATTATCTTTATTGCATGTAGCGCCTCTTCTTCTTTAACTACTTCTTCTTCTTCCTGCCATGCGCCTTTCCAGTCAGCTGCTTCCGTTTTATAAAATGACGCCGCGTCTAAAACTTTCAACCGCTTTTCTTGGAATAAGCTATACGCCACCTTTATACAGACCAAGTCGAACGAAGGTTGTTTTGTTTATGCAACTGGGGTATCCCTAGATTATGCAACCATTTTGAATAAGTGGTTTATAATAACTATAATGAGGTACCACTTCTTATCCAGTATCCTTTAAGAAAAATCACAGGATTGGCTATATTTTTTCAGGGACGCTATAACATATGTAGGTAGAAGCCCGAGAGACTTGAGTAATTTGTTATTTGTTGGGATTGAAAAATGGGAGGGCCCGAGCCTTCTCCAACTACGGGGGTCCTGGACGCTCCAGCGCCCCTGGCCAGTTCGCGCCTGGTTCAGGCAAAAATTTTAAATACAATGTTTTATGTTAATCTACATTTCGCAAATTATTTCTGCTTTATAAGTTCTTAAGTTACTTACTCCTTGAACCATGTCAATTTTCGGTTTAATTTATTGAGTTTGAAAAACATCGTTTAATTTTCGGTAGACCCTCGGCCCCATATAATGCACCGGCCCTACTGGGAATTTTCCCGGTTTCCCGCCGATGTTATCCGAATATGCATAACATTTTACCAGCAAACAGTAACTCTTGATTAACGCATTATTGCCAAACCTAGCTTTGGGGCCGTCGCCTGTCGCAAAAAGGGGTTAGCAATCCATTATTGTTATAGGTAAAGAAGATATTTAAGGTGTATGGTACACGGTGATCGAAAAGTAACGAAATTATAATAGAATAACGTTATAAACCCCTCTTAGCATTCAAATAATGAAAAATATTTCTCAATGTCTTTCTAGCTATTAATCCACAATTAGAATGTTCTTTTAGACTACTTTTTTATATAATTTTACATAATTGGCTTTTTGAATATACTGCATGTTTCTATAATGGTGCACTAGGCATATCTGTATTTAACTACCTATAACGTGAACCATGTAGAATGTAGATATGCACTTACACTGTGTCCACGAATGTATGAGATTACATAAAGGTAGTCAATTTTGTATGCGGATGCTATATGTGCCTTTATGATGTACCTACGAAAAAATATTTCAGTACCTTACCTAGAAGAATCGGCATACGTTGATTATTGTATTCATTAGATGATTAGATACTAGAAAAATATCATTTTAAACCTATGTCACCGTCGGGTCTCAAAACCGAAACTTATAATATTTAATTTAGATCGCGACGGCTCTAAAATTTTGGTAGCCTGATGATCCTTGGTTCATAAAACATTTTTTTGGGTATCCCACTTCTGCAGTTGAACCTTGTACCAGTTAGGTAAAAATATTAAAATTCTTGTTAATTTTAGGTAGGTACTATATAGTATTTTAAAATAAACGATATATTCATATGCTACAATACGTGCAGTATTATGCCCAAATATTATAAATATATTATAGGTATTCTTAAGTTTACAGAGTCTAGATTCTAGATCAGGGGCCCTCAACCTTTTTTCCTCTGCGACACACCTAACGAATTTTTAACCAGTGACAATACATACGTCTCTTAATTATTAAGAGATGTGATCGATGTGGTTATTTAAGAGATTAATAATCCAGAGCGCACGAAATTTGTTTTCTTCGCGATTTTCGCGACACACCTAGCGTGTCGCGGTTCGCGACACCACACGCCGATTAAAAATCGTTGCTCTAGAATCTAGATTATAGAATGTAATTTTCTTTCTAAAGTATTTCGAAACAAATGTTTTATTTGCTAAAATAGCCTAATAGGGCTGTTATATAGATATTATGATAAAACTGTGATAAATTTGCGAATGAGAGGGTACCTTGTTTGTTAAATGATTAAACTTTCATAGAAAAAAAACTATAGATATCCAATTATTAGTAAAAATATGTTTAGTATTTTCAAGTAGGTACCTACATTGAATTATCTAGCAATTGTTAAGAAAATGCGAGATTTGTTAAAAAGTAATTGAAATGAAGTACTTATAACAGATTATGGATAAATAATAACAGTTTCTGCATTAAAATTAATAAAACAGTTTAGTAACACTGCCTTAACCTCATAAACGTATAACGTTTCACAACTTGCAAGCCGCCATCTTTGCAACATCCATTTTGGAATAATAAATTAATACAATGCACGGTTTTCTTTTGATGTTCAAGCCAAGGAGATTTACGGCGTTCAATAATTATAATATACGTTAAATGTTGAAATACGTGACTTTTTAGAACATTGTATTATAATAGTATAGTATAAGTAATTTAGTAGTTATTTTAACAAACTTTGACAAACTAATTATTTACGGTAAAATAAATATGGATGCTTGAAATCAATAAATATGACTAATTTGATTAGCGAACTCGTTGGAATTTTGTTTCTGCAAATTTTTGAATAATTATCGTATTTCAAATTTGCACAATACTTTTTACGATAGTAATAGTTTTTTCCCCATACTCACTACAAAATAGCTACTTTTCATGCATGTATACCGGCCTGTATAGGGTCATTTAATAAGCATGGCGTGCTGAAAGTGTTTTCATAACATAACTATAGTCGGGTAAGTAAACGGTTGCCATAGTAACTTATGTTTATTCGCTCTATCCGCCTGCTATTACATACTCACGGCCTGCTGTAAATGTAAAGGTGGCGACGCAAATGAATTGTCAAATTTTTTTGAAAATACTGACAATGAAGTTAAATGTAGGTATTTTGTAGTGGGTATGGCAAAAAATACTATATATTTCACGTATGCGTAATGGTATTATGACTCGTGACTGTCACTACTCGTCAATAATAAATCCTATTCCGCATCTTATAGATTATAGAATATACAATCACTATTACATAATCGGTAACTAAAATATATTTAGTACCTTTATATTTAGATATTCTTAAAAAATCAGTTTTATAATATTTCAAACAGAAAAGCTTTTGAAAAAATGTTGTTGCTGACACAGTTCAAAAAATTACATACTATTTTTTATATGTAATAGCCACCATTTTTAAGGCCACCAATTGCCAGGGTTATCTAGACATAAGTAGTACCAAATCATTTTCAATTCGTTATTATTATTGAAAATCTCAGTGATACTTTAACAATTATAGCTTTCCTTTACGAATACTTTGCCGATCGAATTTACTTTATCTGTTATTGAGAAAATTAAAATGTTTGATAAAATTCTCAAAATTTCTCAAAACGTATTCCTCGTTTCAAACAATCCTATAGGCGTTGTCTCCCATCACAAAACAATTATTTGTTTAAATATTAGATAAATAAAAAAACAAAAACCGTTCGAATATTTCATATTTTGCATTAACTTTGTCTGATTGTATCTTATCATTCAGAGAGAACATGCATATGTATTGGATTTTTATATATGATTTTATCTTATTTTGTCATAAAATTAATACGTATTGTGGTTTGCATAAAAAAATATTTAAATAAAATATAGTGATAATATTGATAACAAAGTTGCTTTTGTCCCGATAATAAACTCTGTTAAAAAAAATGAATATAGTAATAGAAGTACAATAATTTAATTAGTGATAGGTAAATACTAATTAGTAGGTAGGTAGGTACTACTACCTAATAATATTAATTCTATATTATCTTTTTTTGTAAATTATGGACAGTTACAAGTATTAGAGTACCTACCTATAATTTCTTTCATTACAGAATGTCGAGATATCTAATAAAATAATATTTTTCAAACCCAAATTTGTAATCAAATTTGGAACAAGGTACCTACTCGAACTGATTAAATGATTTCAAGCAGGTATTATTTTAGTTTGACGGGCTTCAAGATATTGAAGTTATTAAACGCAGTAAGAATTTTCAAAAACTTAAAGCTATAATCAATATTTTTTAATGTACTTACATAATATTTAGATTTCGATTTTATTTCGCTTTCAAAAAAGCGTCATACTTAAATTGAGAATAATTTTGAAGTACCTATACTTATTGCATGCTGCAGTATCAGTGAATAATATATCTGATAACATTCTTTACCTACATAAAGTTATAGATATATAAAAGTATAACAATAACATTGAAAATAATATTGCTTTAAACATTTAAATAAGTACTATGTAGAATTAATCAAATATGTAATCAAGTTGTATCGGACAAGATATCTATACATCGTTTATTATAACTCCACAATCACCAATCGGCCATTTTGTCGCGAATTTCTAGTACACACGTATACGCAAATTAAGCGATGGCGTGTTTATATAATGTAAAGGTTTTTAGACTGTTTTACTTCTTTCCACTGTCGGGCGTAAAGAATATTCTTTAAAATGTAATAAAACATATGTTCTAATTTAATTGTCTATTTAGGTATCTATATACTTATATAAAAAAATCAGACATGGGCGTACGGAGCGTTAAATGCACGAATTTTTTCTTCAGCTGGACAAACGTCTTAAAAATGTAAAAAACAAAGCAAAACATAATACTTTAAAATATGCATTTTAATTTACCGCGAGATAAAAAAAAATTATAGGTGTACAAAACTATTAAAAGTGTATAGGCATATCCGGTTGGAGTTGCCAGCGGGTGGTTTATTGATTAACTTATGTTGCTTTTAAGGTCAGCAACTGCTGGGATTATCTGGGTCTAGTACAGTTTCACATTTTAAATTTATTATTATTAGTGTATTTGCCATATGGCACATATACACTATTGGCGTCGGTCGGATGGCGGGACCTAGGGGTCGGACCAAAATTTCTCGACGTTTCATAGCCTCCTGAACAATTTGGCACCATTTTTGGAAATGTTTATATATATATATGTGTGTGTGTTCGCAGCATAACTCTCAAAAGACTTAATTGATTTGAACGAAATTTGGTACACACGTTGGAATCCATCACCGCACGGAACTTATTTAAAATGGGCCAAATCGGACTATTTTAAGGGTGGTTTTTAGGGGTTGAAAAAAGTTTTTGGGCCCGAAAATACCGAAAAAAATTTCAGAATTGTTTCAAAATTGTAATTTAACCTTTTAGTAAAGATCAAAATGTGCTGCTAAAATTTTAATAAAATCGGCCCGACAGAACCGGACTTACAAATTTTATGAAAACACTAGTTTGCGGATAGTGATTTACTTACTGAAGGGTGTATTTAATTTGGTACAGAGGTTGCATTGATAATAATATTGAAATTAAGAAAAAAAATATAATTTTAAGGGATGTATTAAGGGGTTAAATTTTTTATTTTGTCCAAAAACAAACGTATGTTCACATAATAACAGCACTATGCCTGTATTAGCAAATACACTATATTGTCGGCAGGGTTTTGGCACTGCGACCCGAGTTTTTTTTTATATAACAATAATAAATTGAAAATCCAGTTGGTACTTTCGTCATATTGACAAATCTAAAACACGAATAATATTGCTGTATTTTGTTATTTTTCTTTATTTAAAAATCCAAAATCGCGGCTACTACCTACATGGTTTTATTAATCGACAAAAACTTTCGGCCTGCAGTGTATGAAAGTTAAGAACAAATTTCACAAAACCTATAACGTTGGACAGTAAAGAAAAATTACTTGACCTAATTGTATACTGAACTAATATAAAAGCACTCTAAATATTTAAATTTTGATTGATGGTTCTAAAAAGCCTTACTGTTAGTTTTCCGTGTTCGACTTATGAAGTTAAGGGCGCGTTCACAATAAATGCAACGTTTTTTTCCCTTATTATATTAATACAACGAAAAAGTTAATTTGAAATTCCGATTCGAAACATTTCATTTTTTTACTATTATCTATCGTAAGTATGAAAATATTCGAAATGTTGATTGATAAAAAACTCTGACAAATTCGGAAATATATTTTGATTAGTTTGCTAGTTTAGTTGCGATTATTTATAAGTATTTAAAAAAATATAAATAATACAGTGATATATCTACAAAGAACATAGGGAAAACATTGTAGTGAAAATCATCAAGGATCAGTTATTGCTCTCTTTTCATGCTTAAAAATCATGATAGTTATTTTTAATTTAGTTAGCCATGTGTATCTATCTTTGTCGCGCTTCTAATTTTTTTATATAACATGTCTTCCTTGTTGCACTCATTAATTTCTATGTTCTCAATCCTGTGATACACTCTGTATACAATAAATAATATTAATTGTAGTTTTCTGTTGATATATAATATGCATTCTGAAAACGTCAAGAACATCGAATTAAAAATAAATCAGATACAGAAGTCGAGCATCCAATTTGTTTCAAAGTAATTTAAACGCATAGCAATTTTTCGTAACAAAAATACATAAATCATACTTAAAATTTATTTTAAGTAATTTATAAAAAGTTGGTAAATAATATTAATGTGGTCAGAAAGAAGAAGCAATTACTTATTTCAAGACAAACACACCTGTTGGGTGAATATTTTTTATTCTTAAAAGTAGCTTTCACAAAATATACTGACTTTGTTTCATAATTTAAATATAACCTTTTCAAAAATATGGATTCAATGCTTGAAATATAATTTGGAAAATTCTATTTACAGTGCTAGTATATTTTTTATTCTGGTTATTTTTATTGATTTTGAATAAAGTTTCGAAGTTTTAGATTAATGAAGCCACTAAAGTTTCAAAGAAAAATAGGTATAAAGTACATGGTACATTTTTAAATAAATAATAAGATTTTGAGTAAATACTTTTTTAAATATTAATTCTAGAAAACTTATTTCGTCTTGTGTTTGTTAAAACTTTCCCTAGTCTGCTATTCTCATTTGAGGTCTTCTTAGTTTTTTCTAGTTATCTTCAGAAAATCAAAACAAAATAAGGGCCGCAAAAAAATCTAACGACGTACTTACTCTAAAAATGGCGACATTTTTCATTTTATGAAAGAACGTAAATGGTTAATGATAATTATTTGATGGGACTGATTCACGTTTTGTCCCCTAAGAAGGTCCTCACAAAAGAATTCCAAATTTGACTGACGCTAAGCTTGTAATCGGAAACTTCGGGTTTTAAATGACAGCTACAATATAACCTCAAAAAATTGGCAGTTGACAAAGGAGGACTTATCGCTGATAGTGAAGCTTTCCAGACAGCACTTCCGTGACGTTTCACTGAGAAAATCTAGCAGAATGTTTTGGTGGGGCGCCAGAAAATATGTTTACATACACAGGTAGAGGGAGGGACTTTTAACTCGCTTTGTATAATATAAACACTATGGTATAGGTATAGATAGAACACCTGCCTACTATATACATAAACTAAACGTAATTTAGATTTTGATAGTTGATTCAGTTCCGCTAATAAAAATTAAAAATACTGCAGTGTTTACATGTAGACAATGAAATAAATTACAAGATTTCTAATGACGATATATAAAAGTCCGCCATTCACGATCAAACGCTGCAGTGCGATTTTGTTGAATATTGCAATACAATTTTGTTGAAAATCTGATGAGGCTACACACGTAACGGCCTTGCAGTTCAAGTTTTGCTTTCAAATGGTCGAACGAAAATATGAATTTATTAAAAGTGTCTCACTATTGGGTTCTGTCAAATGGGAGAAGCTTTAAAAACATGGCGGAGTTAAGGGAAAAATTTCGATAGTTGCTATGGTTTAATATAGTTTTAAAAATATAAATACACATAATTTTTTAATTCATAAATACAGTTTCTTCACATTTCATTACAAAGTAATTTGCTGTAAATTAAGTTTTAATATCATGATATTAGAAAACGTCCCGGATTCCATTTTCAATAAAGTTTTTGTATATTTTACTGGTTTTATTTTTGTAATAAACAATTTCACGATGAACTTACACTGTTAGCATGTAAATATTTCTCATATTCGAGTAAAATTTTCTACCACCAGATGTCATATGCACATTTGACAGATCCTAATAAGCCATTTTTAAATGCACTAGCAATGAATATAGGTGGTTTTTTTTTGGTTTTTCAGTACCAAAATCACGCGATCGAATCAATTAATTGTGTTTTAAAGACCACCAACAGCTAAGGTAATTTGGGCCTAGCACCAATTCATACTTTCAATTCATTATTTTTTTTTTTAATAATAAATTGAAAATCCAATTGACACTTTTACCAGCTCTCGGGCTAGAACCCGGGAACTGGGGACTTGTAATAGAGGAACCATAGCAACGCCATGTAACAATACACAATCGAATAAACGATCCAACCAATAGTGTTTAATTGCCACAGACGTCAGACTGGCATGTTTTTCTGCAGTCAAATCGCGTCGAGTTGCAGGTCGGATGGCGAACATACACGATTAAATTGAGTTCAATTTTGTTGTTATCAACGAAATCGTACTGCGGTGTTGAATCGTGAATGGCGGGCTTTAGATTCAATGCGCAAGCGTACAATGCGAACACAAAAAAAATAGTTGGACGCGCGGTTTTATGAAGCCAACAATAAAACCATGTTTGTACGTCCAACTGCAATAAATGTGTTTGCATTATGCTGATTGGTGGACCTGGACATTGTTATCTGATCGTCTGTCACTCTTGCATTTGAAGAAAACATAGTGATCATTATTTGAGCCTGTGTTTCCCAAACTTTTCCTATGACGAAACACTTCACGTGTCAGAATTGGAAAAAGTCATTACCAGTAAGGCTTTGACGCGGGCTGTCATTGTCAAACTGATTTATGTATAAGCAAAATTGTCGCCCCAAAAGGTTGGCGCCCCGGGGCTATATAGCTCATTTACTCCTGTAATTAGGGTGACCTTGTTATGTATCTATTTATGTTTTAGGTGTTGAAAATAACCTATTTGATCGAAATGTCTACAATAAAGCGATACAACTAATATTTCCTTAGGCGCGTTAGGCACTTTTTGCCCGGGTAGTTAAAAACAGTGAAGTGTTCGAAAAAATGTGACGCGGCTGACATACTTATAGCATAAAAACGGCAAGCTAGGTAGTTCTATCAATAGCTCAGTTAGTAGCGTATTCGCGTTGTATGCATAGGGAACTCGGTCGAGACCTGATGGCATCATAGAATTTTTAGCGTTTTTTTTCTAAATTCTTGATATTTATTTATATATTTTTTTATGTTTGTTATATTCTTTCTTTGACAATAATTATAATTTTTTTGAAACCTGCAAGGTGGAATTAATTAAAAATATAATTTTAGTATTTTAGTAATAAATTATTTTTAGTTCATAAATGCGCTATAATAGATGATACCAAAAATTAGAAAATCTGAAGTTTTCACTTCTGTCGTGTGGTCATAAGCACACACCCATTTTTTTATTTTATATGTTACGCTCAGAACTCCCTGACTTTGCACATCCGGTAACGACTGTAATAAAGTGTCAGTTATTACATAACGTTTGCAAAACAATAAACATTTTTCCAAAATACTTTTTTGGACACATATAATAATGTTATTGTATTGTCTATTTTTCAATGACTATTTTGCAACAATAATTGTCAGAATGTACAATGATACAACAGGATCAGAGGGTCATTTCGTGATGTTTCAACAATTGTAAATATTAAAATAATTGTGGGTGTTGCCGCTGTTGTATTCATACACACATATTCGTAATTTCGAATATACTATTTATTATACGATTCGTTGAGTGAATAATTTATTTTACACGTGTTATTATTATGTTTTTATTAAAAACGCGGAAACTATTGTTAAGTTACATGTTAAGTTTTTTTATAAAATTGCACAATACAACTGAAGATGTTAGATTACTCACAGTCAAGATTGATAGACAAGCCTGAACAGGATCAGTGATCCTCCAAAAAACAGTGAATCCCCCTGTAGTCACAAGAGAATATGTGTAAAACATTCGAATACGATGACAGCTACATTTAACCTCAAACGGCTCCAACAATAGAAAATACACGCCGTCTATGGTAAAAACCATTCGAGAGCAACAGAGAGGGTAACAGTTGTCAAGCAGACAAGCTAAGTGAGAGCGGTGCTTGAATGTGGGTTTAAAAATATATGTAGTGGCAACCTCTCTATAGATACGCCACTGTTCATAATGAATTTTATCTCGACTGATAACCAACTGGAAACAATAAAACATCAAAATTAATTTGTTTAAGAAATATATTATCTTGTAATAATTAATTCTGTTCTATAAAAAAACGAAATTGATACAGTAGTGGCAATATGTGGGCAATAAATCGTTCTTTGTTTACTATGATTTTTAAAGTTTAGATTCGACATAAATTTTGTAGATATTTTCGATTTTTTTTTTTGGCATTTACAACTATGTTTTAATTAAATGTCGTTTTTATAGATTGAACGTGATCTTTAAACAAAACTTTTGATTCTGACAGTCAAAATAAATTATTAACGAATTAAAACAAATCTGCTAAACGTGCCGAGATCGTTGGAACTTTGTTAAAATGAAGTTACAATGAACTCGTCTGTTACGAATTCCCAGGTTCTAATTTGAGAAGTATCTGGTAATTTTTCAGTGTATTAAAATATTGAACTAAAAAATACAGTTTCAGTAGGTAGGTACTAATCTCAATTTGAAAACTAAGGAAAGATTCAATATGCTTTTCAATTTACTGTTAAAAAAATTATAAATTAAAAAAAATGGTTGATACTACGAGCTAGATAATTTTTTGAAACATCGTTTTTCACCTTTAGAAAATAATCATGGGAAAATCTACCCAATTTATAACGACCGCTAGCATATTTATACCTACTAATATTATAAAGCTGAAGAGTTTGTTTGTTTGGTTGAACGCGCTAATCTCAGGAACTACCAGTCCGATTTGAAATTTTTGTTTTGTTAGATAGTCCATTTATTGAGGAAAACTATAGGCTGTATAATATCACGCTACGACCAATAGGAGCGGAGCATCAATGAAAAATGTTTGCAAAAACAGGAAAAATTATTCCTTTTGAGAGCTTCCGTTGCGTGCGCTGCGTAAACGATTAAAATTACGCAAAAATCAAGTATGACGGAATTGTTCCCCTTTAAAAGTTCTAAAAAAAAGTCCGCGACAGCATATGCCTATCTTTTAAGGTTGACTCACTATAACTTTTTTTATGGTAATCAAATTTGTTCGTAATTATAATATTCAAGCAAACGAGCGAAGCGAGTGAGTAGTGTATTGCACCCGGGCGAAACCGGACGGGTACCGCTAGTAATTTATAAATGAAAAAATAATAAATAAATTAAGCGCAACAATAATATTATTTTTAGTTCTAAAATAGAATAGCTTTTAAGGTACGGTTAGATAATTGTGATCACAATCCGAGAAATTTATATAATTATCTGGTGAAGTTTCCGGTATTTCATCAAAAGTGAAAAATTGTAAATTGTTATCAAAATCCGGATCTCTTTAACGTACGAAATAAAACTAAAAATAATTTATTTAAATGATAAAACAAATAATAATTATGTTAATGGTACACTGGTTTGTCCATATGATAGCGGCATTTTTGATTTAAATTGTTGATTTGTATTTCACCTATGACCTAAAATTTTTGTTTAATTATAATTTGTTCTTAAAAGTATTATGCAGTTCAAAAGGTTTTTATCTAAAAAAAGCTGGGTATCATTTTTAAAATTTAACAGAGTGGTTATTTAGTAATTAGCGACGCGCATTAGACTGTGGCGTGACGTTTCGCAAAAATACATTACATTGATTCTTATGGGGTAACGCGCACTGTATGAAAACGCAGCGACTGATTCAAAATAAATCAGAGATAATATAATATTACGTGGAAGTCGTTCAAAATTGACTTGCAAGTTTTGACCTAAACAAACACACAAACTAACTAACTAACATACATTGCAAGTTAAAAAAAAGCTTGTAAAAAAGGAAGGTTCTGTTTTTTTTATTTTATATATTTTGTAATATTGAGTTATATCAGAATGTGGTCTTAACCAATTAAAAATTTGAATTTGAATACCCAGGGGACGTATAACGTGTAGTGAATTAGAATATAGCCGAATTATAGCCATACAGATCGTTTAATACGATAACATTCCAATAATATAATCATATGTTAATCTCCAATCACCGAATTTGACAAATAGTTTTCCGACCTGATAATTTTTCTGAATGGCGCATTACAAATGAAGCCTTGCGCATTTTATTAATCATTGTCGTATAATTCTTTATTTACTATACATGGAACGTTGTATAGTTTATTCAAATTTATAAATGAATATTAAATAAAAAACTGCATGCAAACAAAATTGCGTACAAAGTTGAAAATGTCTTTTATAAGGTCATTTTTATTGACTGTAATTAATTAAAAATAATTAAACATCTGTGAGTGCTTAATTTAATGATAATAACAATTTTGTGTATTGATTTTCTGAAAGATGGATTGATTTGATTTATTTTTCAGTATAGACGCGCTATTTAAGCACTTATTCTGACTAAACTGAAAAGTAACCACAAAACACGAACACATTTTTCTCCACGGACGTTTCGCTAACCATGTTAGCATCGTCAGGAAATGATTCACACTGTGATGATTAAAACAGTTTTAAAATCATCTCGTTATGATGCTAATATGGTTAGAGAAACATGCGTCGAGAAAAAAGTGTTAGTGATTTATGGTTACTTTTTTAATATTCAGTTTCTTGGGTCTTCACACCAGAAGTTCCATACTTCTTCAAGAGATTATTTCACTTATTAGGCGATTAAATTTTAAAAAATTTGGTTTAAATAAACTCTGATCTTATATTTATTTTATTTCTTTATTTTAAAATAAACATCTATACCGGGTGTGCGGTCTCAAAGTCAAACATAGGAAATTAACGTTGTGTGCCATTAAACTTAATAGAAAACAAATCTCTAACTCTCCGCAAACTAACACAGCTGTAAAACGTTTTTACCATAAAAACTTTTTCTTCATTGGAGTAATTATTCATTTTTACTTTAATTGTTGTAAAAATGCTTACGTGCACCAATTACGAGTACAAAAGTTTTTTGACAATTTTATTACAGCACACTTCTTTCAGTGCTTTGTTTTTCGCCTAGTTAATTTGAAATCTTTACTGCAAAATCGGTAAATTTCAAATTGGTATTTTAAAGTAAAAATTTCATTTTTGGTCATATTTTTAGAATCATTTGATGCGCAATAATTTTATCTTTCGATAGGTACCATACCTTTCTTGTACGTTGAATTGACGAACACGAATCAGCAAAAATGAACAATACCATGTTTTAAATCCCTATGTTCACCTTTGAGACCGGACATGGGGTATATTTCGAGTTTATTTTAAGTGAATATCTTTTGATAGTTTTAAATCGGTGTCAAGACCAAAAATGGTTTATGTAGATGAGAACTCGCAAAACCGCAGGACGCTAATGACCTCAGTTGTCGGGCGTCTATAATTTACAATGCAAAACCGCAGGTGGAATTTTCGATGGTTACTAAATTTCAACTAAAAATATCTTAAATCTTTATTTAGCAGGTATCGAATTTCCAAACGAAGTTCGCAATAAAAATAAAAATATTGCAGCACAACATTACATCGTTCAAATGGAATAATAAATATTTGGATTAAAGGACGCACAGTAATAAATTATAGACGAACAAGAAAATAGCGTTTGTCCAAACAGCATTTTATTGTAGGAAACTGTATGCTGCTGCAGCATAGCTAACACAGAACTTGATTTATTTGAGAGTGTTGTTTAATAAAGTCGAAATATATACTGACCTACATTATGAAGCTGAGTATTTTTTGAAAACTTGGATGTAATTTGCAAAAACTCTGTATAGATATTATTAAAAAATAAAAACTCGGGTCGCAGTGCCAAACCCTGCCGACAATATAGTGTATTTGCTAATACAGGTCTTGTGGCTTTATTATGTGAACTTAAGTTTGTTTTTGGACAAAATAAAAAATTTAACCCCTTAATACATCCCTTAAAATAATATTTTTTTCTTAATTTCAGTAATATTATCAATGCAACCTCTGTACCATATTAAATACACCCTTCAGTAAGTAAATCACTATCCGCGAACTATAAGTGTTTTCATAAAATTTGTAAGTCCGGTTCTGTCGGGCCGATTTTATTAAAATTTTAGCAGCACATTTTGATCTTTACTAAAAGGTTAAATTTCAATTTTGAAACAATTCTGAAAATTTTTTCGCTATTTTTGGGCCCGAAAACTATTTGCCTTATGTTCGATATAATCGTTTACACCCTGTATGTTAGTATGCGATGGTATTTTATCTTGGCAAAGCAAAAAGGAGAGGAAAAAAATGTATTATATAACTTCTTTATGTGCGATATGGCCATATAAGACTCTTACATAAGGATTATACAATATTATTACAGAACACATATGCAAGGCATATGGTCGTGAAATTCCTTGCGGTGAAACCTGTTAACATCAAAGTGTCTCAGTCTTCAGATATGCATGTTTGATAATATACACATTAAATGATAAATATATTATGTACGATTATAACTGCAGGAGATGAATTTCAAAAAGTGTTCATGTCTGTGTTCAATTAAATTATTTGCAAAAGATATTTTTTTTGAACCACAAAAAGTGTATTACAATATATGAGTTAGGTAATTGTGGACAACAATATAATAATTATTAATTAATTCAACAATGAATTTTTAATCCACAAGGCATCCACTAGGTAGTGAATAGTATTTCTTAACATATCAGTCAGCATATTATGCCATCATGATTGTTAAACGTCAAACGATTGTTATAAGATATATAAGGAAAAAATCAGAAGCCACTGTCAGGACTTGAACCTGAAATACCCAGTTTCCGGCTGGTTGAGTTGCCATTTACTCACACAGTGCCCCGAAAGTGAAATTTGTTCCTGTATATATGGGAAGGAACAGATTTCACTTTCGGGGCACTGTGTGAGTAAATGGCAACTCAACCAGCCGGAAACTGGGAATTTCAGGTTCAAGTCCTGACAGTGGCTTCTGATTTTTTCCTTATATATCTTATAACAATCGTTTGACGTTTAACAATCATGATGGCATAATATGCTGACTGATTTGTTAAGAAATACTATTCACTACCTAGTGGATGCCTTGTGGATTAAAAATTCATTGTTGAATTAATTAATAATTATTACACAAAAAGTGTTATCTGGAGTCTAGACCTTCCAAATCTTCCAATTTATTATTAAAAGTAATAACCCAAATCAGAATCTGGAAATTGGGGCTTGTAATAGATGATATATGGAAATTGCTAAATGAAATTAAAAAAAAATTACATTCCTAATTTTTTACCACTTGTCCCAACGGACAACGGATCATGCCGCTTCTGTTTAGAGGTTCCTGAAACATCGGAGCATTTGCTTTGGAAATGTGAAGCAGTCATGACTCAAAGATTCCGTCACCTTAACATTCCATTCCCAACGCCTGAGCACAGTATGGGATACAGATTCCAGAGTGATTTTAGGATTCATCCAGAGCCTTAACCTCGCATTGGAATAAACAAGTCAGGGCCACACAATAGATCTATTAAGGTCGCGGTGTTGACGAGGCTTGCCTCACACCCTCTTTTCTAATCTAATCTAATCTACCACTTGTCCCACACGTTTTCTCTTAGTGGTTTCCAATATTTTATTTATTTAAGATTTATTTATTTGACATAAATTCTACGCTACTGAATAAAAGTTATTATAAATTTAAAGTTTATCGGCATAATTATCAATGCTACAAACCAGAACAACGTTATAATGTTAACCTAAAAAAATGAAAACTTTACGCGATGAATAAGTTGAAAAAAATGCGCTGATAAAAATTGCTTGTTTACAAACATTGTAAAGTGCAAATTTGCGTTGTAAATAAAAAATATGCTGTTTTACATAAATTATTTGTTGATTGTCACAAGAAAAAGATGACTAGCTGAAAGGTGCAATCAAGTAAGTAATTGCGGACTAAAGAAGTGCATATACTTTTTTTTGACGTAATTGTCATTTGTATGCCTTATAATGCCTCCTCTACACTGATGGACGATTACAGGCGGTCACGAATGTGTGGAGGGCATAATCGCCAGTAATTGCCCATGATCGGTGACGATCGAGCGTGATCGCCGCTGTGTCGGTTTTTCGGACAAACATCAAAGGACGTTGGGTCATCAAATGGATAATGCACGATTGTTTGGACAGGTGCGCAATGATGGTGGTAATCATGGCCCAATCGTGATCGTCCATCATGGCCGATAGTGTAGAGGAGGCATTAGAAAGTTTATAAATAGCTATAGTTGAAATATTCGTTTTTGCCCGAATTTGCCCTTCTCTTGAAACATCTATTCAGCTTATCACCTTCCAGGAAAAGTGCCGCATAATATTAAAAAAAAATTATTATTTTTTTTGCAAAATGATTCATTGGTTCTCTAGCAAATATACATTGTCACAAAAATTTTCGTTTAAAACTTGAAGTATAGGGAACTTTTTACCCGGCAACGATCGGGTTAAAATAAGATAACACGAGCGAAAGGTTAACGGAAGTGAAAGACATAATAAAACTAAGAAAAAATCGAATCCAATTCCAACTCAACACTATGTAATTATATGGGCTAAATCGTAATTGACCGTTCAATTTAGAGGTTAAAGATTATTATTTTATATATTATTCACAAAAGAATTTCTGTTTTAAGTACATATTCAAATTATAATAATTTTTCACGCAGTAATATTTTTGCAATTATAATAATTATATGTTCATTTGATGTCCTTGAATTTGACAGTTTTCTTCGGGTTATAATAAACAGTTTTTTTCCAATAACCTAGATGAATTCCTGATCTTTAATAAGAAATTCGAAATAGTTTAATCGTAAAAGGGTTAACTATTGTTAATTGTTTAATACATTCTTTGTGAATTTCGCCCAACTGTATAACCCAGGGGTTCCCAATATTTTCTTTACTGCGACTCCCTTTACAGGTTGCAATTTTTTGCGACGCCCTTCCAAAAGAAGATACATGTGTGTAGCTCTAGCAGACAATAAAATTACTTTATTATTCAAAGAAAACTCCAAAGAATATAGAATCTTAATTATTATTTATTAGATTCTAATTCTAATAATTAGAAAACAAAACACTACAAACAATAGAATAATTTAATAAGCAGCATGAGCTTGCTTTTCTGAGAATAACATCTCAAGTCGGGAATGAAGTTCTGAAATTGTGACTCCCCTAGGACGTCGCGACGCACACTTAGGGAACCTCTGGCATACTTAACCTATAAATTAACTTGATTCTACAATAATAATATAGGCACTTTTCTATCTAAAATAGTAACTCACTCGCTACATTAGGTTCGATAAAATATTTTTTAATAAATTTGTATATTTTTTAGATATTTCAATTTTTATTTGTATACATAAACAACTGCAAGACATTAATGCAATTTAACCTATTTAAATAATTAATGAATAGTTATAAATTACAAAAAAAACAACTGATAACTAAAACGCTTCAATGAAAACGTGAAACGAGGTCCACTAGATTAGTACATAAATTAATCTATGTCGAAGCATGCATTAATTTTTTTTCGTAGATTACATACACTGCGAAAAGAAAGTTTAACATTACTACCCACATCAGACATTTTTTAATTACTTTTATTTTCGGTGTTACTATAAAAAAAATTAAAATATAATTAAGTAATTATTTTTCGGTCTTAACTGCGCATTGAGCTTTACTTAACCAAAAGTCTAGACTCTAGTGGGATTGAGTCAGACTGCCTCTATGTGGCCATATTTAAGTTACGTTAAATTACTCAATGAACCAGACATTGATTCAGACTATTTTATAAGACCACAGTCAAAAACAAGTCTATCTTACTACGCGATACAATTGTCAATTCATATACAGAAATTTAACTCTTCTAAATTAGTGGAAGAGTGGGGGTTATCAGATTCTTGGGACTCTATCCCTCTAAACAGGCTATGATTCAATTTATAGAGGCGATTGTGTTATTTTGAGCCAAGATAGATATAGTTGATTGTAGACGCTCGACAACAGAGGTCATAAGCGTCTTAATTTTTTTTTTTTTTGAGTCGAAAAAAAATCTATTTAACAAGCGATATTTAAATTTATCCAATCAAAAACAAAAAGGTTTAAGGATAAAACCAAAAAAAATATTTTTAAAAATAGTATTTTGAAATAAGTTTATTTGATTTCGATACACCATCTAAAAAGAGCTTGAGATGTTTAGATTTCTAAATAGCGTTTGATAAAAAACATTTTTTTATTTATTTATTTTTGACGTGAACGGAACTACATCTGAAAATGCATTTGCATTTGTTTTTTGAAAACAAAATATGTTTTTATTGTAAGTCTTCTTTTTAGGCGCGAATATAGCTTTGGCTGTGGATCTGTGTTAAAAAGACGATCAGCTACTAGGTTATAGACTTATATATAAAGTTTTGATAAGATATGTTAAATTTTTTGTCTGGTACCTAGTATATGTAAACCAAACAAATGATTTTATATAAAGTTAATTTTGGAATCGTTCCAAAACAAATGCGAGAGTGTTCATAGTTCAACACATTGTTGGTGGCCAGCTATTGTGAACAACAAATAGGCTGTACTATCTAGTCTTTTTTCATCGATTCCGTATTAACAGCGGGCACTCTATCTGCTAAAATACAAATTTTGAAGCGTGCATTAAAATGTTTAGGTTTGTTACTTGTTAGCTAATTCAACATCAAAGAATAAAAAGTTACTGTTACAAGTTATTGTCTCGATTCTAGAATATATACAAAAGAAAATAACAACAAAAATATCTACTGTATGAATTAAAAGAATGTTTACACGATTAGCGGTTTTTTATTGTTATTGAATCAAGATGATTATTTTTTTTATAAATCCATTAGCGTTCTAAGATTGATATAATAAATTTTATCTTACTTTATTGTTAAGAAAAGTTTTTATTATAGGTTGATAAAATAGTTAATATTTTAAGTTGTTAGAATATCAGCAAGGAGTCATAATTTACAACAAAAAGTCGCCCCAAATCCAACTATTACTAATTTCATTTAAATGTTTGATCGCGTCGTTTTGACGATATATCGTATATTTGTTTTCATTTTATCTCTTTGAAGTTGAACATATTTTGATTCGTCGTTTAAAAATATTGACATAGACAAGGGTTTCAATTTCCAATATTTGAAAGAAAACCTCAAATCACAAATATTTAAATTCTTTATGAAAGATTTAAACTAGTTTGTATTTTTTCAAAATATTTGATGTATCTACTTTATCGCGCTTCTACTAAATGAGAGCTGAGCAGTAACCAGTGTTAACGCAAGCGAAGGCACGGATGAAGGCTAGACTAATGTTATTAAATATTTTATTATATTTCCTGTTTAATGTATACTGATTTATATTGCACACGTCATAAATTTATTTAAGAGAGGGTACGTTGAAAACGGAAACATTTCCCTAAATAAAGAATTAATTTATTTTAAAAAGAAAACATTTAAGCTGTTAATTTATTAACTTCCCATTGGAAGTTATTGTAATGAATCCGAAAATCGAAATCAAAATGTATAACAAATTTTTATGTTTCAAGGTCACCACACTATTTTTACACTATTTTTAGAAAGATGTCTGTGTGTGTATATATATGTGTGTGTGTGTGTGTACGTATGTGTCCATTTCTTTCTAAGACGAAATCTCGAGAATGAAAAATGATATCGACTACGTTAGGGTGCCAATCGACGCGTATTAACGTAAATATGATCTGAAAGAAATTTTTTCAAAATCGGTTCAGCCGTTCTTTTTTCTTAACCAAATAACCTCCAAAAAAGTAGATTTTACACAATATCTCGCGTATAAAAAATTATATCGACTTCGTAAGGGTGTCAATCGAGGCGTGTTAACGTCATTTTGATCCGACATAAATTTTATAAAAATCGGTTCAGCCGTTTTTTTTTTTTTTTAATTATTGTTAAAAATAAATACTAATTATGTTTTAATGATTAAAATGATTACTTTTCTGTGTAATATCTAATTTAATTATTATTATTAAATATTTATCAAACTGGGAAGTTCGTCGTGTGGACCTCAAGGGTCGCACTTTAGTCCTAATAAACGACCCACGGCTTGTTTTTTTTTTATTTATAAGTTTACAAGTGTCTAAACCAAAGAAACGGACCTATTTAGCAACTTACTATTTAAATATAATAAATAACCAGTATTGCTGATATTCAACTGTCTTTGATAAATGATAAAATTTATGATTATAGTAATAATTACCGATTTAATGATCATATACCTACAAACAGCGTTTCATATTAAACTAATTTAAAACAGGTATTGCGTTTAATTTTCCTTTAATAAGTAAATTAATATTGTTATAATAAAAGACATATTTCATCGTATAGAAACGATATGAATTAATTTCAATAAGATATATAAGAAACATAAATCATGCACCTGATTAAATTCTAATAATAAATATCGTTCTTATATGGGCTTCGAAGGAATCACGATTATTTAATTATTATGAAATATCTTGCAGACATAAATGTATAGGGTAAACGGACTAGTTCCCTACTAACCCGTATAGGCTGTAGTCAACTACTGTCTACTGTTATATTTATATTTGACATTATTTAACAAAACTATACCAATATATTAAAGAAGAAGTCTGTATGTATGTGCACCTCAAAACTCGATAATCACTGAACCTATTTGAAAAATTCTTTCGATATTTAGTGTTGCCGTCTTTAGACAAGACAAGTCTTGTCTTGAAATATCAAGACTTCACTAAGTCTAAGTCTAGATTAAAAAACTCTTGTCTTGTCTTGAAAATCTAGACAAGACAAGACAAGAGTCTAGAAAGTCTAGATCTAGACGGCAACACTATCGATATTTAAAAATCGACTTCTTCACGAGCGACATAGGCTATAATATTATTACGCTACGACAAAAATGGGATGAACAGTGAGCGAAAATAGTGGTTTGCATCCGAGCGACTAGTAGTACAAGTGTAATAATGAAAATTATACTGTAAGTACCTACTGTGTCGATATGATTTTTTTTAGAAAATATTAATTTGTTAATGAGTTATACATATGTTGCTTGATGTGTAACTTACTTGAAAATTATTACTTTCTAATTTCTCTACCAGTAAAACTCGAAGTTGAAGATTTGAAATAATAACATATTCATTTTATATTTCATATTATGTACTAATTGATTCTCTCAATTATAGATATCAAAGTGATCGCGATTATAGAAAGGTGGTCGGAAATCGGCACCTTTACCCTATTTAATAATAAGGATAACCATATTTAAACGCGTAGTTAATAACATGTTTACGAAAATCTAATTATTTGCTTTAGCATTTATTCGTCCGTCAGGATAAAATATGGCCTGAAAACTTCGCTACATAAAATATGTGTGTTGTTAGTATCATAATAGTTGAGATGAGATCAGTAATCGTTTTGATTTAAGAGGACAGTCTTGAACAAGTTGTAGAGAATATTGATTACTTACTACTTTTTCTGATGCTTTGATTGATTGACTGATGACGATTTGATTGATGTTACAACCGCGCGCGTAGCTTCCTGAAAAAAGTGTGAAAATATTGTATTAATTTTGATCTGAAGTAAAGACTTTAATGTTGAATAACCAACCATAAATTTACAGATCTTTCTTCACTTTCGGATTTAGGAACTCTTTGGATAATTCAATCGGAAAATAAATACCAGTTTTGATTTATTTAAGACACTACGTTAAAAACTCATATATTAGGGGAACAGTACTTGCTGCATTTATTAGCAAGAGAATATAGTGCACATTAAATTCTAGTTAAACAAAATACACCAGCATCAGGGGAGCAGTATTACTTACTGTGCAAAGTATCAGGAGAACATATTGCACACAGAATAAAATCTTAGAATTTTAATTTTTAATATTGAGACGATTTATTTATCAGGAATTCCAGTTTGAGTTTAATATGCAATAAATTATATAAAGCAATAGTTGAAGATTTACAAAAATTGCTTTAGGCTACAATGTCGGTTTTAATACTGCTGCTTTATGATCACCTTCTAAGTTCATCAGTTGGGCATACGTGATGTTACATAACATATATAATTTGTGTTCTTTATTGCGCAAGAAGACATAATAAAAATCCATAACCCATTTTAGTTTCAGTAAACTTGAAGTTTTATAATGTGTAAACCAAGAAAATCAATATATGCCACCTACAAGCGTGAAGGTTGAAGTCATTACAAAAGATATATTACTATTGTGTATCAGCGGTCGTCAAAAAATACAATGATATCGAATTGATCAGTGGATGATTTTTAAATACGAAACTGGTCTCGCGTTAGGCGTAATTATTCGGTCGGCCGATCGACGCTAAGCGCAGACAGACCCAAGAAATTGATTCATAAACTATTTAATTGTCCGATTTAAGCGTTTCAGGTGAACGCCCGTTATAAGAACGCTTGGCAGTCACTCAAAAGTCGACCGACAAAAAATTGCCGGTCAACGCCAGGCCTTAATGTCGGTTTTGACATAGAAACCTTATCTTTACATAAATCACACTGCGGATTGTCGATCTTGTCAAAAAGATATTTATGCATCAGTAAAGTATGTCCTATTCTCAATAAAAAATGGTGGAACCTTTGGTGTAAAGATACGAAATGTTATAATTACCACCAAACCATAACAAACAATCTCGACGTACGTTTCGCCAACCAAGTTGGCATCTCCTGATAATGCATCTCCTGATGATGCCAACTTGGTTGGCGAAACGTACGTCGAGAGTGTTTGTTATGGTTTGGTGTTTTGTGGTAATTATAACATTTCATGTCCTATTCTAACTCGGGTCATCACTATCTGATCCTTCCTCGAAGATAGTATAAAGATCTTTTTGACGTTAATTAATAATATCGTAGATCTTTATATAAAATTAATAATAAATAAATAAAACACAACAAAATTTGATTTAATCAAGCCGAGTCTAAAATAGGTCTGATCACAACGAGATTATAATTTTGATTAACTTGTTTGTTTCAAAAGCGTAGTTCATAGAAACTCCAAAACAAAACAATGTTGTGGTCGACAATGTAGAGTATTAATGTTGACTCAAAAAGACACAACAATAGTTTAGGAGTCGTACCACGGTTTACTGAATGACTTAATTTGGTTAGAAACTGATAGCTACCTGAGGGAATAAAAGATAACGATTTCAATTAATGGAGAGATAAAAATGGCGGCTAATTTTATTCTGCCGACAAGTATCTGACATTTAATTTGAAGATAAATATCTAGAGGCTTTATATATATTCTATTGTCATAAAGGAAGCGGAATTAATGGGTAGTTAAAAGTGAAAGGAAACATGTATATAGAAACAAAGAAAATACACCTAGAAAAGAGATACACCTGTGCAAGATAAAATAAATTGAAATGCTAATTCTGATGTCAGTATTCCTATTAGTTTAATCACAAAATGCGTCAGTCTATAATCTATGGGTTTAACACAGGGGTCGGCAACCTTTTGAGACGGAAGAGCCAAAAGTTACAATTTACAAAATTTCCCAGTTTTCAAAGAGCCACTAACATTTTTATTTCAATATGACTGCGACCGTTGACGACACAGTGCACCAATAACTAAACAGTACAGTGTTGCCACATTTAAAAAATGTCAGCTGTCCGTATACTCTTTATTCCACCTATTCTCACTGTTCTTTGTTGAGTGTTTTTATCCTGTTTAAAGTTTTTTTTGCAGTATAATATTTTTTATGAGTTTTGAAAATAAAATAATATAATTATTAATATTTGCGCATGGAACTGGAGAGCCGCATCTTGACATCATAAGAGCCGCATGCGGTTGCCGACCCCTGGTTTAACATTAAAAGTTTTTGAAGTTTTGCCCACTTACAGTCTTCCAGATCGCTGCCTGGAATCACTGTATGCCGGACGGCCTTCATACAAGTTCTAAATTTTATCTAATTTGTAAATAAGTGAAGGACTCTCCGTATGAAAAAGTGATATCGGTCCCAAAGTGTGATTCTGTAATGTGAAATTGTTGATAATCTCTGACATGTGATAATGTTTTATTTGAACGATCTGTTTAGCCAGCAGGTAAACATATAGAGTTGGTACCTTGTACAAGTAGCTAGCAGCTTGTGATTTATAGATAGATGTCAAATAATTCATTGTGCTCTTTACGTACTTTGCATGTTTCACATTTACAAGTACATACATGTGCCGCCATAGCGCTAAGAGCGTATAGACCTCGTTTATAATTTTCTGTTCATATTTACTCAGCCGAATGTTATGTACTGCAATATAGAGTAATTAATAAACATCGTAATGATAACAGAAATGCGTATATTTCCAACTTAACAGAAAAAAACTCGACTATGTATAAATAGTACAGTTGTGCCATATTGTAGTTTTTTCACTTTTATAGAACATTATTTCAACATAGCAAGATAAAAAGGTACCAATTTTGGTTTTTATCACGATTGCTTTTTTTATTTAAGTCACGAAAAGTCAAGATACCGATTTATTTTTTAAATTAATTAGTTCCTTTAGGAGTTTTCAGATTAAACCCTGCCACCCTGGATATTAATTAAAGACATTTCAGCGATCTAGGGTCTAGAACTCCTAGAAGCATGGAATTGCTAAAACCTGGTTCAAACAGTCCTAGAGTTTGACCCACAAGTACGCAGTTGTGTCCAAAGAGTTTTGTATTGCCGACTGACGATTTGGGAATTCAAAACTTACCAACAAACACACTTTTTAGAGCGTAGTGGATAACAGGTATGTTTGTAGATAAGTTCTGAATTCCCAAAGCGTATGCCGGTAATACAGAACTCTTCGAACACAACTGCGCGTTTGTTGGTCAAATTGTCAGATTCTTCAGAACGAACAGTTCGAAGAGTTTGAGAATTTGATTTTGGTTCAGAATTACTTACCAACAAATACATCTAAAAATGCTGATTTTGCTGAGAGTAGTGATGAGCAAAATTGATCTTGGTCTTGCGAAAAAGCAAGACCAAGACTATCATTAGACTAGCAAGATCAAGACCAAGACCGAATGAACAAGAACAAGACCAATACCAAGACCGAATATGCAAGACCAAGACCAAATACACAAGACTAATAATAATTTAAAAATGATGTAATTTTGATATTTTTTAACATTGTAATAAAATAAAGTATTTTGCAGTTAGTTAATAATAGATTGTGAATTATTTTTAATTTATAACTATGATGATCTTCAGAAGTAAAAAACTAAAAAAGACAGATAATAATAATAATAATTTATTGACCAAAAAAAACAAGATCAAAAGGGGTAAACGAGTTCAGCATAAAATGCTGGTTTTCAACTCACCAAGACTTGATACGCAAGACCAAGACCAAGACTAAATAAGCAAGACCAAGACCAGACATATTTGAGCAAGACCAAGACCAAGACTGTCCAAGTCTTGATCTTGGTCTTGCTTTGCTCATCACTAGCTGAGAGTCCATCGATGTGCCTATAAAACACGCTAACGAGATCGTTAGAATATCTGGCACACGGAAACATCTTGGCAAGTGCCACTGCGCCCGAGGGCATCGCTATTACTGCTCTAAAATACCCCGGGTTCCACACGCTTTTTATATCCATTTATAGTTATCTTCAATTATATTATGTTGGTGTGACTTAAATAGTTCAATATATCGTGTTTGTCCACACAACAATTAGTTTTAAAAGTTATTCCAGCTATGCGAAGGATAGTCAGTAACTCTGTCGATATAAAAAATTCAATACCTAGTTATAACACTTATCAAGAGTTTTTTACAACAAAACATTTCGTGTTTAATTCAATTATAAGTAGATACAAGTATTTCTATTATAATTCATTTAAAAAAATTATAATAATACAATATTATTGAGTACATAATAATATATTTTATGAATTGAATATAATGTTTTTTTAGTGTGTGAGACCTCGCCTTTTTCTATTGTATTTACTCGGTACTCGAGTCAAAGACTTCTTCTTAGAAAAACTGTCAGTTTACAAAACTGATAAAAGTAATAAAGTTTTGTAAAATGTTTATAGTAATATTGACTTAGTGACATGTACACTACTGTTGAATTTTAAACAAATATGCAAATAATGAGGATTTTCCACGGTCGCATATATAATACGTGATTAAATACTCGATTAATTCCATCTAAATGTAAATAAATTGATTATTTCTGTATTAACAGTTTAAATAGTGCATTTAGTTTGAGTAACGTGTGGATATAACAATAATTTTTATAAAGAAGATAATACAGTGCCAAAATGTTTTAATATTTTAGAAGTTGTTCATTCATAAGCGCTTTCGGAAAACTTATGAATGAACAACTTTTAAAATATTAAAACATTTTGGCATTCTTCTTAATATTTAACATCCAAAAATTATCATCACAATAAAACTTACAATAATAATTGTTATAATTTATAACACTAATCTCTATACTTACTAGCTGGATAGCTGATTCTGTAGGCTTTGACCCAATTTGAACGGGTAAGCGCCACACAATATTGATCCAGTAACTAAAATTAATCTTAATACCATGGGTATCACTGCTTATTACACCCGCATTTAAATTCATTTTAGTTCTCGGCCCGATATTGTGTGGCGCTGGCTACCAAATCAATTGGTTCCATGTTTTTATTTTTTTCCATATGCATCATCCAGTTAGTAAGTATAGATATCAGTGATTTATAATAATAAATTGGAGAATAACCGAGGGTTTAGCGAGGCCGTTGTTTATATGACGTTTCCTCTATTACAAGCCCTCAGTTCCCAGGTTCTAATCTCAGAATTGGTGAAAGTATCAATTGTATTTTCAATTCATTATTAAAAAAAAGTTCAAAAAATATAAGTTGGTGCTATAGGCCTAAATAACCCTAGATGTTGGTTGCCTTAAAAATATTTTATATAAAAATTTGGCAAACAAGTAAAATTCTATAAGCAAATGTAAATTTTTCCGATGGGTGATTACAGAACAATGCAAATGCAGTAATAATTATTAAACTGTCTGTTTAAAAAACCGCAATATTAAATCCAATTTTATATTATTTAATTTTAAACATTAGTTTGTATAGCAATTTGAAAATTTTAAGCACCGTTTAATGTAATTAAGCAATTAATTGTGGCCTTCACGTCTTTTGATATAAAACACATTAGGTAAACGAAAATACAATAATTAACATTAAACACAAATTTGTTAATTGTACCCATGTGCTTGTTGAATTAAGTATATTTGAACATGTTAAATGTTTCCGGTTAATTTTTTATATAGTTGAGAGGAAACGTTTGTCATGAATATTACTAGCAGATGTGAGCAAAACTTAAGAAAACAATACAGTAGACTTAAGTTATTAAGTCAGTGCTTCCTTATATACGAGACTGTTGAGGAAGAGAGGGCACTGCAGCCTAGTGGATACGTACTTGGTACCAGCCTCTAGATTCGAATCCCACCTGCGCTCATGGATGTTTTGCGATGTTATTTAGTTTTAAGTTAGTTGTTATTTAATGTAATTTAAGACGCTAAAGACCTAAGTTGTCGACGCGTCTATAATCTACAATAAATAAATAAAATGTTGAGGAAGAAAACGCTGATTAAAGGCCCTGTACACGTGAAAAAAAGCCTGTGTATGTTTTACACCTTAACCCCGCGACTGGTACGGTAGCGACATCTATGAATCGAGGTACAAAGTATTCTTGACGTGACATCTAACGGAATTTTTCTAAAGTTCTTAGTTCAACAACTATATCTGTAGTAGAGCGCGCAGATCGTTTAACGCTTTGCGTAAACTCGCTCGGAGTCGTATAAAGAAGTATAACTTCTAACAGGCAGTACGCAGTAAGTAGTATAACTTTCTAACGCACGTTGACAGGTGCAGCAATACACTTGAAATAAGCAACAAGATTTCCTTCAAGGTGAAAAATTCCTGTCGAAATTGTTTACTTCCAGTCAGTAGGTTGCTATGGTTCCTCTATTACAAGTCTCCAGCCCAAGAGCTGGTAAAAGTGTCAATTGGATTTTCAATTTATTATTAAAAAACAAAATAATGAATTGAAAATATGGATTTGTGCTAGGCCCAAATAACCTTAGCTGTTGGTGGTCTTTAAAAACAATACAAATATCCATTCAGTAGGAGAGCAGCTGATGTATTTCACATGGTGAGAGAAACGGAACACTTATGGTGGAGTTAACGGGAATTTCGATAACGTATGAAACAAGGTTATGCTAAATATGCTAATTAGATCTTTATAAAAAAATATTATATGGAATTACGTTTGTGAATTGTGGGTAAAATCACTTGAATTGATTCCTCGCTAGGCACTTAGTAGAACATGATTAAATACAAAAAAAAGACACTTGAAAATTCTACAATATTTATTAACACTTGATGCGTTTCGGGCTATCAACCCATCTTCAGGAGTACAAAAACTATACTAAACTTATAAAATACAAAACCATCCTTGTTACAGACAATAATTTAGTAATTAGGTTAAAATATAGTAGATAATTAGTATATTTACATTCTATATAAGGATGGTTAATTTTATAAGTTTAGTATAATTTTTGTACTCCTGAAGGTGGGTTGATAGCCCGAAACGCGTCGAGTAAATATTGTAGAATTTTCAAGTGTCTTTTTTCTTTGTATGTGGGTAAAGTTTCAAGTCCATCGGAAATGTGGAAGTGGGTCAAAATTTGATCACAAGATTTGACCTTAATTAAATAACAAGTGAAGCTTGTAATAAAAAATATATATAATCGATTTGATTGATTGAAATACATATTAGTTTTTAAAAGAGTAAGAGAGTTTTGTTCTTTACTTTTTTCTGAATATAATTTTAAACAGGGGGTATTTTTTAAGATTTCGTACCTCCGAACGAAATTCTCTTACTGAGCCTACGATATCTGTCCGTCTGTCACAAGACTCTTTACTAGTCGCTAGTTGAAATTTTCACAGATTGTGTGTTGTTGTGGAAATAATAAAAAATAATAAAAATCAAAGTTTAATCCTTAGGAGGCTCCTCATCATCTTTATATTTAAAAATGAATATTTCTTTGTTTGTTTGTCCCGTACGCGTTTCTATACCATTCATCCAATTGCGATGAAACTTTGTTGTTGTGCGCACGCCCGCGAAAGTTTCTGTAGGTTCATAAATTCTTAGCACCCGGGCGAAGCCGGGCGGGATCGCCAGTATTAAATATTGTACCAGACACTATATTTCAGAATAAAAATTAAAAAAAAAGGCTGTGGGTCTCGGGACCCCCGACAGATTTGAAACATCAAATAAAACGTTATTGAACTCGGTGGTATTCTCTATGTAGTAGTATATATTACATGTGACTGTAAGATAAAGACAGAGCCTCGCCTCGTGTCATATTTATACACACTCTCAAAAGCAGCAACTAACTGTTATGCTGACGTAATCTTATATACTGCACTGTAACACACGCGGTTGCCGAGCGCGCGGAAGCCGAGAGAGAGAGAGAGAGTGCCGCAGTGGTGGGGAGAACAGCAGCGAAGGAGCGGACCACAAATTTCGTTGTATATTTCCCATCACGCGGCTGTTCACTGCCCGACATAAGATGTTTCACATCAATAATGTAACATTTCTTTGTGGGAAAGATTTGTTCAGCTGTATTAAAAAAAAATTACATGCTCGTAAGTTTTATGAATAAAACATAATAAATTTCTGCTTTCACAATAAATATTAATCAAAGATTCAAAATCTTCCTAACATTGTCGTCGAACGGCGGAGACTGAATTCAAAAGTTAAAACTTTCAGCCTAAGATAAATCTATTCGCAGCTTGTTTAAATGAGATTTTTTTGAAATGATCTGTAGATCTGTGTCTAACATGTTCTACCATTTGTTTAGATAAATATAATCTAAACAATTTTTATTTTCACCGGATACGTATGACATATTTTATATCAGGGCGGTACTAAAAATTTAAATTAAATGTGTATTATTAATCTTTTTTAGTTCATTTATATAATTTAAGTACGTTTTGAGACGTTTATTTACAGTAGATTGTATATCTAAATGTGTAATGGGCTATATTACTGACGAGTATGCATAAACGAGCGACAGGGAGTTTTTAGTCACACGAGTCATAATACCATTACGCACGAGATATATATGGTATTTTTTGCCATACCCACTACAGAATACCTACTTTTCACTTCATTTTCAAAAATTTTGACAGTTCATTTGCGTCGCCATCTTTACTTTTACAGTATGCCGTGATGGTCGTGAGTATGTTATAATAGCAGGCGGATAGAGCGAATAAACAGAAGTTGCTATGGCAATTGTTCACTTACAGCACTAGTGCGGTAAGTAAAACACTTTCGGCACGCTTGCCAGTTAAATGACCCGTTACAGGCCGGTATACATGCATCGAAAGTAGTTATTTTGTAGTATGGCAAAAAAATATTGTATCTATGCTGTAAACTATGCTTACTGCTTGTTGTTTTTATTTGTTTTTTTTTATAAATGTAGGCGTTCAGTTTTTTTAAATTTTGTGGAACTTAATAAGCTAGTGATGCCGTCTCATAGACGAGGCGAGATTTCTCGTCTCGGTAATAAGCAAAAGAAAATTTATGAATTTACTGAAGCTTGGATTCTATGGACTAAGATTTTTTTTTAATTTTTGAGAATCTTTTTAAACAAATGTTTTAACTCGGTAAAAAGTAAGAATGAGTTTAATAATCAAATTATTATTATTTCCTTACTGTACCAATCCACTATTTTAGTGAAATTAACATAAGAACATCAGACGATATTATTCGCCATGAAATGCACTTATTATTATTATAGAAGGTTACATAAGTACAGACAGTACAGTAAGGAAATAATAATTGATTATTAATCTCATTGTCAATAAATATACTGTAAGTAATTTTTCTCGCAAATAATTGAAAAAAGTAAGACGTAAGCCTCTGAATATTTTGTATTTTATTGAGGACAGAGCCACAAAGAATACAACTTGGATGTACAACATGTGAACATTTATTTTATGTGACATTTCAGACGCCTTAAATCAAAACGATAAAAAATAATAAACACGAGATTGTGGAACGTGTTGAAAACTTGAAACAAATAATAAATTACACGTTTCCTATCCAACAGATATTGCACTTTTACTGTCACATCGTGACTAAATCTAAATTATCAACTCGAGCCGCCTGCGCTACGCGGCGATCAAATTATATAACATTCGGAGTCAGTCGCCAAGCTACGTTTCGCCGCGTTTTGGTACAGTGCGAGTTACTCAATAAGAATCAATGTAATATAACTTATTGGTCGCTTTTGATAAAAAGCATCCACGTGCGCTGTTTACTTAGAACTTTCCGGAAGGTCACGCAGCTTGGCGTTTGGTAACGTATTGCAGTTTACTAGTTCTGTCTGTGTTTTATTCTGTTGAACAATGTTAATGTACCCGTATTCGTGAATAATAGTCAATGTAATATGATTTGTTTATCACGTTTATTTATGAGATTTATTTATGCATTTTTATCCCCTTAGAATGTATTAGCAACCTTCCAGTCTACTGTTTTGTTGATAAGAAAATTAATTGGAAAGCTACGTTAGATTTAGTGTTGCCGTCTAGACAAGACAAGACAATTGACTTTCAAAGTCTTGTCTTGTCTTGAAATATCAAGACTTCACTAAGTCTAAGTCTAGATTAACAAACTCTTGTCTTGTCCTAATATCAAGACTCTAGATTGTTTTCAAGAATCTAGATTAGTAGTAGTAGGTAAAGTAAACCTTTACATACTACTACTTAGTTTATCTAGACTCTTGAAAATTGTCTAGAGTTATGGCAAGAGTCTTGATCTAGATAAAGCAAGTCTTGTCTTGTCTTGAAAATCTAGACAAGACAAGACAAGACAAGAGTTTAGAAAGTCTAGATCTAGACGGCAACACTAGTTAGATTCCAAGTGATTTTGGTTTTAAGGAAGCTGACCATAACACCAAGCTGCCCTCTAGATAGAATTTAAGATAACAGACGCACGATAGCTTAGAGTTTGGACCATTATATTAGCAGAATCTCCCACTTTTGACGTACTTTTAAATTAAATCATACTAGTCAGTAAATTCGGGACGAAATATGCCGAATCTAATTGTAGTCGACGGATGTAGTCAAAGGTGTGAAGGTGAACAGTCAAAGGTAACATTTACATAAAATACATGCAGATAGACGAACTAATTAGATACAAAGGTGTTTATGGATATATAAGTACGTTGTATTCATTCTCCTTGACTTAGTATCTTCATATAACTGGTTAAATAGCCATGCTATATATATACAACATATACTGAAGACAAATATATACATGAATATATCAGGTGTATCTAAATAGTTTTTTTAATTTGGGTCCATGCTTTAGTGCATTGCTAAGTTGGGCAGGTAAATATACTCTGACATACATCCCTTTATTTTTTTTCTCAGTTTCAATATTCGGCATGCATTTTATCAATTCATACATCTGCACCAGATTATATATTATAAGTACACCCTTTATTTATATCTAATAATTTTTAAAATTAAAAATTTATTTTTTCGTTTTATGATCAATACCTGGATGACCGAGATTTGCTCGGATGAGTTCAAAAAAAATAGTACTTAAAGTTCCCATTACTGTCAGAGTAATTTGACATAAATAATGAAAATAGTTTGTTCTTTCCAAAGCCTACTCACCATACGACACTGTTTTATAACGTTAAAAAAACTGTTTTTTAAAATGATAAAATCGATAAGAAAACGACTTTTTCCAGGGATGAGACCTAGCTAGATCGATTTTTTGCCCCCCGAAACCCCTTTTCGGTAAATTTGATCAAAATCGTTAGAGCCGTTTTCGAGAAAATGACAACAGTGGTCATAAGCGCATGTAGGTAGGAAAAGTGATTGTAATTTGTAAAACAAAAGGAAAAACGGTTCTTCTAGATATTTATCTGTTCTAGACGCTAATGATCTTAGATGTCGAGCGTCTATAATCTACAACCCCCCCTTCCTTCCCTCTCTCTCTCCTTTCTGACTCCTTTTTTGAAGTCAAAAATATGACCAGATTAACCGCTGGCATTAAATTATATAATAGAATTGCGTCGAATCCTAATTGAATGAAAGGTAGGGAAGGTTATTGTAAAATGAAGGGAGACAATTGTTTTATTCTTTTTAGAAGCAATGAGATTCTTTCTTTGAAATCGAGTTGAATTTTTTAAATTTATAGTAATTTGCAAATATGACCAGATGAATCGGTGAAATTAAATATATATACTTATATGAGAAATAACTGTTCTAATTAAATGAAGGTAGGGAAGGTGACTGTAAAACGAAGGAAAAAATTATTTCATCCTTTTTAAAGGCAATCTGATTCCATTCCTTTAAAATAGGTTGAATTTTTTTTTTTTGTAAAATATGACCAGAAGAAGCGGTGGCATAAAATAAATAAATATTATTCTCAAAACATCTTGTAAACATTGTTGCACCTCGGTGTCGATCGAACATAATTCTATCAACATATCGACTGTTATTATATGCGTTTATTAAAACAACATTAACTTTTATTATACAGTAATTTTGTTTATGGAACGCACGCATAAATAAATATAATATTATTATACATGCGGATCAATGCTTGTTTAAAATAATCGTATACTTCTTCTAATGTAAGAATTACACAGGTATTGTCTAAACAGGGTCAATGAAAACATAAGGTCAAGTTGTTACAAAGCTATTTGTTTTAAAAAAGCTTTTACAGATGATACGTGTTATGCAAGAATTGTTTAAAATTATTATACACGATGTTGTTAGAAATAGGGCTTCGTGTCAGTCCAAGACTGTCTCGCTCTCGTCTTTTTTTTTTTTTTTTTTTTTTTTTTTTTTTATTTAACACAACAACATGTGCTTCGGCATTTGCACTAGCACTACAAATTATAGTAACATATTATAGTTATGGTATACAAAGATAACTTAGATTTATACATTTGTAAATTAAGGTAAGTATGTTACAAGGTATTGGTAAGTATATATTCTATATTATATGGTTTATTTATTTATTTTTTCTCGTTAATTATTTTCAATTATTTGTTTACTAATTTGTTGATTTTTTTTTAGATGGTGACTTTCAAATTTGATATGGTAATAAATTTTATAAGTTTTTGTATATTCTCGAGATCGTCTTGATATGTTAAGACGAGAGCTATAAGGCCTTTTTGGTGTCGTTTCTTTTATTTTATTGTAAATTATAGACGCGTCAACAACTTGGTCATTAGCGTCTTAAATTACATTAAATAACAACTAACTTAAAACTAAATAACATCACAAAACATCCATGAGCGCAGGTGGGACTCGAACCCACAACAGTCTAGTCTAGAGGCTGGTATCAAGTACGCTATCCGCTAGGCTACACTGGCCTCTAGTGTCGTTTCAACGAGATAGTACCTACTACCTGAGTCCTTTTTAAAAGCGTCAAGTCGATATACACCTTTGTCGTTACTCTCGGAAAAATATAAACAAATCAGGGTTCAGGGCGGATCAGGGCGAATTATCATAAAAAAGATACGTTCTAAGTCTAACACATCGGCTTGTCAAAAGTCACTTTAAATGCATACATACATGCATGTTAAGCAGCTATTTTATAGTGGGTATGGCAGAAAGTTTATTTATTTGTTTGTTTGTCCCATTAATCTCAGACACAGCGACTGAACCGATTTGAAAAATTATTTCACAGTTTAAAAGCTTACGTCTTCCTGAGTGACATATGCTGTATAATTGTTAAATTAAATTGTGTTTTAAAGACCACCAACAGCTAAGGTTATTTGGGCCTAGCACCAATTCATATTTTCAATTCATTATTTTTTTTTTAATAATAAATTGAAAATCCAATTGACACTTTTACCAGCTCTCGGGTTAGAACTCGGGACCTGTAATAGAGGAACCATAGCAACGCCATGTAAATAACAGCATTGCTACACGCTCGGCCATTCTCAATTGTTACGTTTCGACAAAAGGGTATGAGCAGTGAGTGAAAATACAAAGTAAGTCGATCAGATACGCAGTCGAATCTATAATGCGATAAGAATCATGATATTGTAAAAATCGCTTATCGAACCCCATGTATAATCCATTACAGTAACAATGTATCTGTACTTCGAAACTTAACGTCTCTTTAAATCGAATGAATAAAAAATGACTGATGTCTACAATAATTTATTCAATACTTATAAGCATTATAGATTTTATCGGGTAAAGGCATCAGTTTTCGACCCTGTGGTCAAGTTCGCTAATAGATAATATAAGATTAAGCAATGAATCTAGCTTAAAGACGAATGGAATTGAAAATTGTATTTTAAAAACCACCAACAGCTAAGGTTATTTGGGCCTAGCACCAATTCATATTTTCAATTCATTATTTTTTTAATAATAAAATTGAAAATTCAATTGACACTTTTACCAGCTCTCGGGCTAGAACCCGGGAACTGGGGACTGTAACAGAGGAACCATAGCAACGCCATGTAAACAACAGCACTGCTACACGCTCGGCTATTCTCAAGCCAAAGACGGATGGAACTTTTGGAATGAAGACTCACTTTTTTTATTAGGGCACGTTTCGCCAACCATGTTAGCATCATCGGAAGATGATTTAGGTGGGAAGTATAGGACTGGTCATCAGTCGAATTTTTCTGATATTGCATTGCAACGGGACGTCATTGGGCGTTACGACCGCTTCTTGCATAGGTGATTTAATATATATCTTGCTATTATGCTGCACTGTAAGAAATGAGAAGGCCGATTACATAGATTATCGATGGTCTATTTGTAGCCAGCGATTAATCTGGTAATCGCCACACAAAGAGACAATGGCGTCGCAAACAGGTATCGCCTGCACATGGCGTAGATTCCATAAAAACACATTACGCATGCGTGGTTACTAATTTTACATAAATTTGTTTTGTATTCATCCATTTTATATATGTAACTATACATTTTATTTTGTAATTTTTACACACTTTATTGGAATTTTACACAAATTATGTAATTTTAATTTACTTTATGTAAAAATCACAAATTTGTTTAACTTTACAGTAAAAGTCCAAGTTTTTATGAAGTTTTATGTGTAAAAATAAATAATAATGTAAAATCACTTAGAAAATCGAGCGAAATCTACCTTAATTTTCAAAGTATTTTTACATCAATTTTTTACAGTGTGTATCTAATTTCTCTTCGCATGGAAAGATATTGGGGTAAATGGACATTAGGTAAGTGGTCGGAAACCAGTGCCTTTACCCTATTGACAGTTTACTACTGTAACTGATAATTCCCGCATAAAGACAGCGCCACTTGGCATTTTTCAATATGAGTGACTGCTGTGAGAAGCCTTGATGATAATAAGTACTGAACAATGCAATGATGTCGCATTTGTTTCGGTAATTACGCTGCCGGGTGATACTATTATGATACGCATTAAATGTGGGTGCGCCAATAATAATATTTAATACATAATGTAGTATCTGTGGGGCAGGAGGCAAAACCACTCATGTAGAATTGTTGGTAGTTTCTCTACATTGTCAAAGAGATTTTTCCTTTGTGTTTTATATTATAGGTTTATTTATTTATTTATTTATTGTAGATTATAGACGCGTCGACAACTTAGGTCATTAGCGTCTTAATTACATTAAATAACAACTTCCTTAAAACTAAATGACATCACAAAACATCCATGAGCGGAGGTGGGATTTGAACCGACGACAGTGTGATCTAAAGGTCGGCTACGCTAATTCAAACTTACACCTATAAACAATAAACATTGACCCCATGCTGATACTTGTCTTCGACCCGCACATATATTGGTATATCTGGGTTAATCCCGTGCAGTCCAAATAGTACAAATAATAATAATAATGCGTTTAACACTTGCTTCTGGACATGTCATAAGAGACACTACTCGAAACATTATTATATTCTGCGTAGTGAGTTTAGTACGGCTGAAGATATGAAGTATAGGATTTTTGGAAACAAATTTTTTGCAGTCAATTTATATTCTAGAATTACTGAAGATGCCTAAAAAGGCGAAACGTTTAAACTAAATAAAAATATAAATTGGCTGCAAATTTTTTTTCCAAAAATCCTATTATTATCTTCTAATTACCACTTTCCCGCTATTATCTTAAAAAGTTCGACTTAGCAAAGTGCGAGTGAAGAAATCATAGAAAAACAATTAGAACTAAATAGCTTTGTGAGCATAGGAATATAGAAAACCATCTTGAGATTTATCTGGAATTATTGAGGGAAACCATGGCAGACCTCAACAAGATGGCCGGTATAAAGTTTTTCGGCGGGAAGCACTAGGCAAAAGTTACCTCGAAGTATGTGATCGACAGTGCTGTTTCTTTTCTTTGCAGTGAAAAACAAAAACCGGATCTTTAAATGAAATGAATAATTTCGACATAAACGGTTTTGTTTTTTGACCACAGATTACAATATGTAGACCGATCTTCTGCTGTTTCGGGTTGGGCTGACATTAGATATTATTGGATATGGATACCGTAAGTCAGACATTCTCAAAATGTTGTCATTATGTCGAAAAAAGGCGTCTCAAAATTTTGTCGAAGCAGGTTGAACAATTATTACTTACATATGAAATAAAAGAATTTCGTTTTCTTGCGAATTTTCTAAACATTTTAGATGGTAAACGTATTTCCAATTTTTTAACCGACTTCAAAAAAAGGAGGTGGTTCTCAATTCGGTTGTATTTTTTTTTTATGTTTGTTACCTCAGTACTCTGTCATTTATAAACCTGTTTGGAAATTTTTTTTTTTTTGAAAGGATATACTTTCAGATTGGTCCCATAGAAATGTCATCAAAATCGGTTCAGTAGTTTGGCTGATTTTAATAAAAATTAGTAACGGCGTGTGATTCCTTAAGGTAAATGACACTTTTTGACACATCAGACAGCGTAAGAAAGTCGGTTTAATAAAAGTGAGTAACGGCGTGTGATTCCTTTAAGGTAAATGTCACTTTTTGACACTAAAAAGTAAAAAATAAAAAACTTTTTAACAAAAAAAAACCTCCTTCAAAAAGCCACTAAAAAGAGGAAAATAACAAAATTTTGAGGTCTGCGCCAATTTAATAAAATATGAAGTTGGTTAAAAAGAAGATATTAATCATTATACCATACTTTTTAACCGACTTCATATTTTATTAAATTGGCGCAGACCTCAAAATTTCATTATTTTCCTCTTTTTAGTGGCTTTATGAAGGAGGATTTTTTTTTTTGTTAAAAAGTTTTTTTATTTTTTTTGTCTAGTGACATCACTTGAAAATGGCTGGACCGATTTTATGCAACTTGGTATAGTATTAACCCAAGCTTAAAGTATCGGATACTTTTTACTCGGCTACGCTCCGTTAAAAAACTACAGTAATACAAATGAATGCAGACAAAATTGATGTTCAACGAGAGTAATCAATAAATCTGCAGGCTAAACCTAGCACAAAATATAATAATTTTAAGTGTTGAATTGTGTTTTATATAAGTTATGTTCCAACCTACTATAAATGGATCGTTTTGAAACGGTAACGAAACTGTTTTTATCGGTTTTGTAGTTTATTTATTCCTAACAATCCTAACATTGAACTTAATGTATACACGGAAAAAATGTCAAACTACAAAAACCCTTATGCATTGTTATTAATTATTTAGGTAATTAAAGCGCCCGCATTTGGATAAATATAACATAATAAGAGTAACGTACTCAATTAATCCTTGTTTTAAATAGGACCGAATTAAATTTTACGGAAATTTCAGATGATTAATTTGTTTCTATGAAACGAATTTATCAGGGAAAACACATCTTTTTACTTCCCACCTCTACTATGGTAGGGAAGTAATGGATTCAGTCCGAAAACAATATTTCGAGATTTTAACAGATTTTCACGTTTTGAGACCCTAGCAATCGTTTAAGATCATTTTCTGACTGATGTCTGTATGTGTGTGTGTGTGTGTGTGTGTATGTGTGTGCGTGTGTATGTGGTCGATTTTTCGCCTTCGATATCTTAAGAACGGAACAACATACGGGCATGCCGATTGTTCTATTGTGTTTATCAGCCTTTAACTTAGATCTGATTAGATTTTGAGTCAAATCGGTATAGTGGATCCTAAGATATTCAAAAAAACGTCCTCAATGTCACGTATTAACATAGGTAAAAAAAAATATAAATGAATTCTAGATGTTATAATATGAAAAAAATGTAAATATTTTTTTTCTCTAAAATGTATAGTTTTCGAGAAAAAAAATATTTTACTAAAAAAAATAAAAATTGTACGTAAATCAAGGAAACCATGATTTTTGCTATATTAAGTTAGCCATCAGTAGATCACCAAACAAAATAGAGGGCCATGCTTTTTTCAAAGAATAAAAATTAAATTGTGTTTTAAAGACCACCAACAGCTAAGGTTATTTGGGCCTAGTCAAAGAATAAAAAAAAAGAGTGTTTATTTTTTGCAAAATATATTTACTAGGTGGGAAGTATAGGACTGGTCATCAGTCGAATTTTTGTATTCCGTGTCTGCCTGCAGTTTTTTATCCAGAGATTATTTCGTACCTCCCTGTGAGTTGGAACGTTGAAATTATGCATTGAGTTTGTTATAATGATATGAAAAATTGTAAACCTAATTCGAAAAGGGACCTAATTTGTGGTCCCAAAAAGTCCCCACGTTAATAATCGAAATAAATCGAATTTTTTCGATATCGTCGAAATGCTAAATACAACCCGGTTGTAAATTTTTTCCAAATTCCAGTCAGCTGACTAAATCACCTAATTAAAAAAAATTGATTTTTAAGAGATTTTATGTTAAGAAAGTAAAATATTAATTTTTTGTTTTTTTTTGCAGGTACGTAATTGCTGTTTGAAAAACACTAACCATTGAATCACATAAAATGGCGGACATGATTTTTTCTGCCAATATCGGTAAGGTAAATTTTTTTAATTCATCGTGTAGCTGCTATTTTATAATCAGTATTTAACTATATACAGGGTGCTGAATTGCTTTGCGGGTAATAGAGATTTAACTTTTGCGATTTCCTGCTTCCCTAATTATTTTAGGAAAAATATCTTCGAATAAAAGTTTTAGAACATAAAATTCTGCATCTAAATCATTAAACAAAATTAATTTTGCATGCTTTGTAACGGCAGAAATTTGATATGAAAATGTCAAAATTACCTCAAAAATGGATAGCGACAGCCATGGAACTTGAACAAAATGATGACGTTTTAGCTGTCAGAATAATTTCTAATCATTTTGTTCAAGTTCCATGGCTATCGCTATCTGTTTTTGAGGTAATTTTGACATTTTCATATCAAATTTCTGCCGTCACAAAGCATGAAAAATTAATTTTGTTTATTGATTTAGATGCAGAATTTTATGTTCTTAAACTTTTATTCAAAGATATTTTTCCTAAAATAATTAGGGAAGCAGGAAATCGCAAAAGTTTGATTTTACGGGTTAAATCCCTATTACCCGCAAAGTAATTCAGCACCCTGTATAAAACCTATTAAGTGTTAATTTCAACGTGCAATGACAGCAATTATAAAACTAATCGTTGGGTAATTCTTTTTCTGAAATTACTTCACGGATAATTACCATACCACAAGAAATAAAACTTAACGGTAAAACAATATTTAAATTTGGTAAAATTACGTTCTTTCAAGGTTATACTTTTCTATTACATATACAACCTGATTTGTTTATTTCATTCTTTCTAGTGGAAATAAATAATGCTGATTAAGGGTTCAAAGTTATATTAAATAGATATGCCTTATTTGGTTTAGAAAAAAATCAGATTTTTCAAATGCTAAAATATAAACTAGTGGACCTACAGACATACTGACATCATCGTAAAAATAGTCAGAATAGCTTCCTAGGATCACAAAACGTCGAGATCTGATGAAAACTCGATTTTCGAAAATCGGAGTGAAATCAATAACTTCCCTATTTTTGAAAATTTTCAATTTTCTTAGCGCGAAGTTAAAAAACATTTGTTGAATTTTGGTGCAAACTTGCGCAAAGTTCTGGGTTATCCCAAAAACTATACATAGATTTTGATCAGGCTTTCAGTATAAGATAGTTTTTGTATCTGCTAAGCAGTATCCAAAAAAATGACATTAACATGAGCGAAGCCGCGGGGCAAAAACTAGTTATAAATAAAATAAAGTGAATATTATAACCCCTTCGCTTCCACCAGATTTAGCCTTAAATCGCTTAATCGCAAAGAAAAGTTTTGACACACCCTGTATTATAATATCGCACATCGTGAAAAGCATTTCCAGTGAGAAATCAATATAAATTTTATTGTCAAAATCGTTTGTTTACAAATACCGAAGAATCATAGGTTTCTTGGTATTTTTTGTGAGTTTAATTTGTAATAAATTTTTTAATAGTGTTTTAAAATAGCTTTTATGACTATGAGAATAGAATTACAGAATCTCTTATTATTATTAACACGTTAAAAAAATAATGACATATATGTTTTTTATGATACAAAATGACAGACGAGTTTCTTTTTGTCCGAGACAAAAAACATCGTCGTATTATACTAAATTTAATATGAACAGAAAAATTATGATTTATACGATTTTTTCTTCTAACTATTAAAAAAAGCGAAATTTTAAACTGATATTAGTTTATATTTTTGTGATTATCTGTCAAAATTTGTGTGTAATATAAATAATTTATGGCTAACAGTTCTAAAAAAATCGATTTTGTGTGTCAAAATTTATTTGTAATAAAAATTTGACAAAAAGCTCCTGTTTATTGCTGCACGGCTGTTCCAAATCATAGAATTTCAATAGTAAATAAATTTTATTATTTTGTTAATAAAAGCATAAATATAAAAGATGCTATTGAAAAAATATTTTTAATATAAAACACAGGAATTTAAGAATTATAAGAAATTAGGTATTTAAGTTTAAAAAAAATTATTAATTTTTTAATTTTTCCTAATAATTTAACATAAATAATATTGAAAATCGAAAAGAAAAAAGTTTTTAAAGCTATAGATAAATTACTAAAAATTAATTAAAATGTATAAAAATTTAAAAAATATCACGTGACTTCAAAACGCGCCAGGAATGTTTGTGACGTCGTTATGTTAAAATGTGTCTGCATTTGTTGGTATTTGTGTATATGTATTACACATACTATCAAAAATAATAAATTTTTAACTTGGTAACCATGGATACAAAGAGCACAGATAACATAATGACGTCACCCGCGTTCGGATTCTTTCGGCGCGTTATCGGAACTGAGTTTAAAAATTAATTTTTATTTAAATATAACTTTTTAATTAGTAAGCAAAAAAAATAAAAAAAAAGTTTTGCTATAAAACTTGTATGTGGTCCTTCCATTTAAGTAAAAAAAAAATTCATTTAAAAACCCAATTGTGTGAAAATATCTCAGGAATTTTTAAGACGGAAAAAATGTTACGTAAAACGTTGTGCTTTTGTTATTTAAATGTAAATAATAGATTTGAAATTGGAAGAAAAAAAAAATGTCGGCCCAAACATCAACATAAACACTAAAAGAAATGATCATTCTAATAAGATCACGTCTAGAGACCTAGCGAAATTTTTTAAAATTTATCATTGAATTTTATACGAAAAAATATTCTCCCAAAAGTAAGAAGATCGGGTCGTCGAGTCGGGTAGTTGATTTATGAATAGCGAATCACCATCGTTTGAGATACCCTGTTCACACTGTAGGTAATATTAGATCTGCGAACAATAGACCTCCACGTTTTGTTTTTGTTTTTCGGTTTAGGTTCAAAGAATGTTCTTGCCAAATTTCGTTAAATTCGGTGTATGCGAAACAGAACAAAATATCGAATTATTTGAACGATGTTGTTATTAGCATGGATTTTAGACAACTGTTTCTATTTTTAAAATGAAAGTAAGTTATGGAAGCTATTGTAAGTGTATTGTCGTATTTGTATGCAAGGTATTCAGGAGCAATTGCTACTCCTGAATACAAGTACACACTTGCATACAAATACAACAATACACTTACAATAGCTTCCATAACTTTCTTTCATTTTAAAAATAGAAACAGTTGTATAGATAAAGGCGAAACGTTTAGTATAAATAAAACTCTTTCAATATCAATAAATTGGCTGCAAAAAACTTCCAAAAAACCCTGTAATATCCTCAGCCGTACTAAACTCACTAGCGCATTAAAATCGGTGAACGGCGGAAAAAACAATTAAACAAACATAACAAAATATCGAATTGTCAAGTTTAAACTCGAATAAACATGAGAAAAATCATGTCTTTATCCTTCCTGATAACAAAAATATATTTGCGGTTATGAAATGCGTGATAAATCAAGTGGAATTCATGGATTTAATTGGCTGTGACTGCACAGTTAAATGTAATATCAATCACGTATTGATTATCGGACCATAAAACCGACAACTGCCAGTACTTTACTACTTTACTGCTAGTATTTACGGCACGGACATAAAACAAGAGATGGTGACTTGTTTCATTTGGAAACATAAACAATATCCCCTTACAAGCAGTGGCGGACTAACACTAATTGAGGCCTGGGGCGACATTTCGTTTCGAAGCCCTTAAAAAAAGCAAAACGCCCCCCACCGCATACACTTATTTTATTTTGTTTTCTTGTCTAGTTTTTGCCTCTTTTTAGAGTAATATTAATTTGTTTTCGTCTTTGTGTAAGAGAATCCCCAGGGGCCCTTACACTACATAATGATATAAATAAATGTTTTTATTCCAACTGTTACCAGTCATATTTCTTCTAAGTTTTTAGTAACTTTCAAGAAGTTTAGGTGTTTAGTTTTTTTGAGGTTAGAATAGATGGTAGTATACATATATGCCATAAATGAGGTTTCCCTTATTGAGGAGGCCCGGGGCGTTTTGCCCCTGTCGCCTCCCCGTTAGTCCGCCACTGCTTTACAAGGTGTTACATACATTTATACCTATAACCTATCTAAAAAAATACACTGCTATCCAACCATTTTATTTTAATCAATAAAATAATAAATTAATTATAGTCATTATTTATATGTCTGCTTAATATATGTAAAGATGGACACGTCAAATGACAGACCAATTGCTACAGACTGATCTACAATGGACCTATCTCTCGAAATAAGAGCGAGCAGTGGCGGCGTTAGAGGGTGGGGCGGGTACGGTCCATGGCCCACCTTAAACTGTCTTGGTCCACCCTGGAATAATGATTAATCCCCAATCTCTAGTTTATCTTTTAAATACGTTTTTAACCCTCGAAATTTCAACAGTTTTTCTTGTAAATTCAATAGCAAGTAATCTGGGTTAAAATTTTGACGAGCACTGAAGTTTTGGAAACAAAATTATTATTAGCCCACCTTCAGAACACCATGCCCAAGTCTGGCCCACCCTAACAAAAAATCCTAGCGCCGCCACTGAGAGCGAGAGATCGTTATAGCTTGTTCTGCTAGAAAAAGAGAGAAAAAATGGTTGCGCACGCAAACCGTGTTCTGCCATCTAGCTAGCAGCAGTCAGTGATAACAGACTTTTGACTAATTACCGGATCACTGTGAACACGGTATGCGCGCGCAATCCAGGTAAAAAAGATGCGTGGATTTGCGATAGATTTACCATCTTTTTGGTTATTTTTTTTTAAACAAGTTTATTTTGGAGATATGAAAATATTGTAATTTGTCTGGCGAAAGAACGGAACATTTATGATGGGAATGACGGGAATTTCGATAACGAAGGAACTGGTTGGATCTATCAAAATGTTTATCAAAGGGTTGTCACTCTTAAAAATGTAAACAACAAAATCTCGGGTGTATTCAGTGTTATCCCTAGGAACACGTACGTCTTTTGAAAAAATATTTCAATGTACAATTTTTTCGATGCTTTTTTAAAATTATATACTAAATAAACAGACAGAAACAGACACACATTAAAATTTTTAAATTATAATTGAGAGTGACTTCTTTGGCTTTTAAGTAAAACCTCAAATTATATTGTTATCACTAAATGTTTTACCAGTTTTATTCTGACAAGAATTGCAATATTTGGTAGCTACCGATTTCACACGTGTCGTTCGCTTAAGCGCCGGTCGCCGGATGCCCCAAACCTAACCCCTCCATTTCCGCCGGGAGACCATTCACCGTGTTGGCACTATTAGTTCTCGCCAGTGCCGCCAGGCTATTGTATACTCCTTGTTGTAATGTCTATGGTTATACGCCAGTGACCCTTCATAAACAGCAGTTGTTGAACTGTCGGGAACGCCGCTTCAATTCATTCGTGCAACAATATATTTGTTACAAAGTGATGGCGATTTTGCCTGTATATCTTAAAAAGCTGTGCATGAGTAAGTCGAAGTACTTGGCATATACCCGCTGACATAGATGTAGCCCTACGTCAAAAATTTAAATTTAAAATGTTATCTTCTCTTTGTAACTTTTCAATTTCCGGAGAACCAAAAAGTGTACCTCTTAAAATATAGGAGCTGTTTCGAATCGATCAATGCGCATCGTGGTTAAATCAGTCGAATGCCCTGCCATTTTTCTTGGAGACTGCAAGTATACAATACTGTATAAAATAATTTATACAAGCACTGAAGAATTCTGCTGCAGTAGTTTGACACGTTAGTTTATTATAGACTTATATATTATTATCTAAAATTGTTCCGACTGTTAATAAGAAATATTAGAATCGTGTGCGTGCATTTTCTAATATCATAAATAATTCTTAACAATATAATTGAAAAATTCCGCTGGAAATTGAGTAACGAATGTTGTATTGTGTCAAAAAAAAGTGTTCTTCAGATGTTTCATTCCACACCAGAAAGTATAAGATAGCAGTCTAGTTCAGGGGTTCCCAATCTTTTTTTTACTGCGACTCCCTATATACAGGTTGCAATTTTTTGCGACGCCCTATAATTCAAAAAGAAGATACCTGTGTGTAGATCTAGCAGACAATAAAATTACTTTATTATTCAACGAAAACTCCAAAGAATATAGAATCTTAATTATTAGGTATTTATTAGATTCTAATAATTAGAAAACATAAAAAACTACAAACAATACAATTAATGAGAAGGATGATCTTATTTTTCTGAGCATAATTTCTCAAATCGGGGCTGAAGTTTTAAAATTTCTACTCTCATTTCTTTTTCTAAATTTCTTTGTGACCTGTACTTCGATTTAACCTGTACGTATCGTCTCGCGACTCACCTAGGATAGCGCCGCGACGCCCAGTTAGGGAACCTCTGGCCTAGTTAATTAATAAAAAACGTGTAACGCCGCGCCGTTTAGAATTTAATGCAGATGTCAGTTTTGAATTTTTAACCATCCTTTATGTGCGTTAAAATCGGTTTTGACAGAAACCGGAGCACATCGGGATCAAGAGTACGCTGTATATTAAATTTGGATACCAAGTAGTGTACCAAGTTTCATTAAATTCGGTCCAGTCTGTTCTCGTGTAATGCTGGTACAAATTAGTTTGAACAAACAATTTCGAAACACATTTTCTTGTCTAGGTTTAGTACAAAATACTCAGAAAAACATTATTAGATCAATAAAATGTTAAATGAAACAGTACAGAGATGCATCTATCGTTAAAACCAATTTTGCTTGGACGTTTTGGATTTTGAGTGAGTTCACTTCTATTCCATTTACACATCCTTCAAGTATTAGAAAATTTCCAACGGTAAAAGCCCGATCATTGTAGTTTTTACGTCCTTTTAACTTGGGAACACTAGCAATATAATTACCAGCCACTCTTGTACAACTCAACACTTAAAAACATTTCAAAACAAGGGACTGGGCCCATGACCTGTTATATGAAATACGCTTCTTGAGAGTACAGTATACACTGTTTTTTCAGTTTATTTATTTATCATCCTTACATAGATACAACAATATGAGGTGCCTACTTATCTAGTAGCACTGGGCGTAATATTCATAAATGTATTTTCAACATAAAATAGTAACAAAACTGTTAAAGTTATACTACTGCTGAGTTGACATTTTGGAGGAAATTTGAGGTTTTCAGTCTGAACTGTATATATGATAAGTTTTATTTATATACCACATAACTAACCAATTAGATATATCTAATCAAACTGCAATAAAATAGATTATCATAATATAGTATCTATGCGCGATATCGCAGGAAATCCGAAAATATCTCTTATCTATAAAACTATATTTTGCTCTTATAAAAATTAAGCGCTTTAATCAATAGCCTAATAGGAAAATTTCAACTAAAATTAACAGGAATCTAGCTTCATTTTCGGCAAAAATCGAGGTTATGCTAAATCGCTCATGATATAATATTCTTTTTGCCATACCCACTATAAAATAGCTGCTTTACATGCATGTAAAGTGACTTCTGCCAGGCCGGTGTGCGGCAACGTATTTTTCCCATACTAGTGTGGGAAAACGAATCATTTCTATAGTGATTTATGTTCATTCGCCTGATCCGCCCGCTATTACATACTCCTGCATGCGTGCCTATTATTAGGAGTGAAGTTTGGGACACAAATGAACTGTACAACATTTTTTGGAAAATAATAAAATGAAGTGAAAAGCAACTATTTTATAGTGGGTATGGTACAAAATATCGTATATATCTCGTGCGTAATGATATTATGGACTCGTCTGACTGTCACTACTCTTCAGTAATAATTACTTTGACTCATTACGCAACTAGATATGCAATCTACTATTGCAGATAATACAAAACAAAAATAAAAATTAATAAACAAACACTTGAAAAATTCTACACATTTATTCATCTCAACGATCGTTTCGGGTTTCTAACCCATCATCAGGAGTTTAAACTAAAACTAGTTTAAACTCCATCATCAGGAGTTTAAACTAGTTTTAGTTTAAACTCCTGATGATGGGTTAGAAACCCGAAACGATCGTTGAGATGAATAAATGTGTAGAATTTTTCAAGTGTTTGTTTATTAATTTTTATTCAATCATGTTCTACCAAGTGCCTAGCAATAATTCTATAGGATTTACAAAACAAAAATGTATAGAACCGGCTTTAAAAAAGGAATCAGAATGACTATAAAAAGAATAAAATAATTTTACAATCACGCATTCCATTCCTACATTCAATTAGTTGTTTATTTGCGGCGATTTTAAATTAAGTGTAGGTAGAGAAAGTGATTATAAAATTATTTCATCCTTTTTGTAGGCATTCTGATACTTTTTTGAAGTAGCTTTCAATTTTTTCTTGGTAGTTTTATTCAAATTGGATCATCCGTTTAATTGAATCATCTTGGTATGTAGCATATACTAAATAATTCTGCCTTTAAAATACTTATTCAATCTCTTTTGTAAGTTACGTTTATAATAATTGGCTTGTTAATTTTTAATTTAATTAAATATATTTCTATACTTAATTGTGCTATTGTAGAATACTGTTTATTACTTCTTTTTTTACATCTACGGCTGGGTAGATATGAACGGAACCTGCAGGAATGGGCTCATTTTTACTTCCTTAATATTTCAACGCTGCAGTTTTCATACCGCTAATTTTCTCTGATATTCTATCTCATAATATCTACCCAGGTAGCGTCTAAATTATTATTAACTAGCGGCCCGGTCCGGCTTCGCCCGAGTGCTATGAATTTAAGATTTATTTCCCCCCCCCCCGCGAGAAATCCCTCCCTGCGACCCAGCGAAGTCGGGCTGGTGGTGTTTATCTAATATTAATAGGATTCCGCCAATACGCTAATATACAAGAAAATTGCAGAGTTACGTTTATTGTTACTATCCCACAGGAACTATACATTTTTCCGGGATGAAAAGTATCCTATGTCCTATTCCAGGACCAAAAGTAACTATATACCAAATTTTATGAAAATCCGTTCAGCCGTTACAGAGCTGAGTGGTAACAAACATACACACACACACAAACTTTCGCATATTTTATAATATTAGTAGAGATAACGCTACAGATCCGTAGGTAAATGATTGGATGTACATCCGGGAATGAAGAAAATATTAATATTTTCTATTAATAGCTACTCTACTGCAAAATGAAATTAAATTACAAATTAAAATTTCGTGCAATTAATATTTTAGGCATAAGTTTGCAACGATAATCCACCGCGCATATCAAATGATCATTTATATGTGCATTTTGTATTTTCTACTAAAATTAGCATTGAATTATTGAACGAACACGGATTATAAAATCATCATCAGAAATATGGATTAGAAAACTCTTTAACAGTCTTGTACGGTAGTTTCATTACAATAGAGTTGAGCTGTAAATGAATAGAATATCATTTCAAATATCGATTATTATTCGAAGCATATCATCCTTTATATTACTTTTATTAGCTTCGTCCAACGCGTTTTGAATACATTATGATAGTTCATTTTAATAACAAGTATATCGGGTGTCGTCAATAGTGCCAAAAAGGATGTAATATATTCGCCATGCAAAGTTAAGAAAGACGTACCGTCAGTATCCAGAACTATTATGCCCACCATTCACGATCCAACTCCGCAGTACGATTTCGTTGGATATGAGAGTCGTCGAACGCAATTTGATCGTGTATGTTCGACGTCCGACCAAGTCGGTGCGATTTGACCGCAGACAAACATGTCAGTCTGCAGTAGTGCAGGCGCAGTACAAAACTGTTGGTTGGATCGTTTGTTTGATCGTGTATTGTGAATTTCGATTCGATTCGATTCGATCGTATGATTTTGGTACCCTTCTTGCACCTTCTCGTTTTATTTTCGGTTATACAAAGCGAAATAGACGCTTAAAGTATATTTTTGTCCGAAAAGCAAAACTCGTACTGCAAGGTCGTTACGTATGTCTCATCCGATTTTCTACAAAATTGTACTGCAATCGCATTCGATAAAATCGTACTGAAGTGTTGGATCATGAGTTGCGGGCTTAGTTATTAGGTTAAAGGATTACTTACTAGGTTAAAGTTAAAAGATATTATACATTCGGGTTTTTATGCTCTATTTTTAGTGTTAAAAGATTAATTGGACTGGAAGCATGTTTTCTGATCAAACCAGAGTAAGCTTGAAATCATCTGCAGATGGTCGTGAATGAATATGGTGAAATAAATGCCTTCCCAGATTCCAGACCACCAAATGGTTTCCTTGAAGAGATATTGAGATATTTGGTGTTCTGGGATGATCTGATATTTTCTTTTCTTTTTAAAGTGTGCTATTTTTTACGTTATAAAAAAAAAACTATAATAAATATACTTTACGACAATCGATATGTTTATAACTGCTGTCTGCAAGTGGAATAAATAAAAAAGAAAATAAATCTAAATACAAAACCATAAAACAAATAAAAAAGTATGCATATTGCATAATATGATCGTTTCCATACGTGTATTCTTAATTTTTATTGAAGTTAATAATCGTAAAACTGTACCCATAAATACATTGTTATTGTAAAATACCTCGTGGGCAAATAGGAAATCCTAGATTATCTATAAAATGGCCGATTGCAATCACTATATCATATTTATAAACAATGATCATTTTACATGGCAAATAAATGTGAATTAATGATTTCCCTTAAAATTATTTCACATCAGACCACCGCTTAAAAGATATAAAGATAAATTTAATGTTTGTTATAATGATTTATTTTTAACTAGCCTGCACCCTTCCATTAATGTTTGTTTTTGATGTGTAAACACCTTTATTTGTGCCTCACCCCTAAAGTGAGTCTGTGAAATGTCACGGAAGTGTGTCTTCCGTGTCACGCAAAGATCTAGTGTCAGTTACACTGTACCTTCCTTGATGAGCTAGCGATTTTTTAAGGTTATGTGTATTCGAATCTAAAACAACGAAGACTCATTGTTTTTGAAGTGAAAACTTCCTTAGGCGCGCTTTGCCTGGACAGTTAACAACAGTGATGTGAAACACACCCGACGGTGACAATCAGGGTTACTCGGCTCAAACACGAACACGTATTTGCAATGTGCTGGCAATAGTGTGTAGTTCATAAGACGTGTGCTAATAGATGACACTAAAAACTTAATGCGAGTAGTAAGTTATTTGTAGTTCACAAGTGCGCCAACAGATGACACTAACACTTAATATTATCGTTAAGGTATTATATTCATTAAATTTAATTGTATAGGCCGATTTTAATATATTTATGATTAAACTGTGTGATAAAAAAATTATATATATATATATATTTTAAAATTAGAAAATCTGAAGTTTTCATATCTTCTGTCGTGTGGTCATAAGCACACGCACATTTTTTTTTATAATTAATAGTAAGAAAAAACTCTGTAGAGAAAGCGAAAGCAATAACTAAGATAAGTCATTTAGAACTATTCCACGAATTTAGTTTCTTCTGATCGCAATCTTTAAATTAATATCACTTAAAAATAAGTAGTCAAGTTTTTGTCCAGTACATAATTATTGCAGTAGCTTCCCATAAAAACAAATAATTAATGGCGATTTTAATAACATAATTAATCAAAGTTTATTCAAGATTAGTGAAATAATATAATTAGTCAAGGTTGTTCGTGGAAGTTTTTTTTTTGTATATAGGTGCTCTAATGTTCTGTTGTCGATTAATGTACGTATGTCATTAAATAATAAGAACAATATTCAATACAATAATAATTATTATTACCGTTCATTAAAAACACTGTACATGACATTTAGAGAAATTAAATGCGTAGAAAAAAAAATCTTTATAGGAGCATTCTAATTGACCTATAGACGCTAATGACGTCTGTTATCGAGCGTCTATAAAATATCTAATTGACGTGACGCTAAAATATTAGACATTATCGTGAAAAGCTTGTGATTAGTATAATATCTAGGTCACTATAGTTATGAAGGTGAAAAAAGTTATATCGATAATATTAATTATATATCTTATCAAAAAATAAATAAAAAGTTTGAGGACCTATATCAGATCAACTGAACGTAATCGAAACTATATTTAATATTTTTTGCCATACCCACTATAAAATACCTGCTTTACATGCATGTATGTATGCATGCAAAGTTACTTTTGATAGGCCGGTGTGCGGGAAAGCAAACCATTTCCATAGTGAATTATATTAATTATTCGTCCTGATCCGCCCGCTATTACCTGCTGACAGCAGCTACTCTCGGCGCTCGGCCTACTATAGAAGTGAAGTTGGCGACACAAAATTTTTGTACATCAATAAACTACCCCTGTTTAAGGGAGTAGGGAGGAAATAAGAAAAATCTACTTGAGGAATCCCCTAAAAACCTTAAGTTTTAAATTTGGTTTCAATCCGTTTAAAGGTGTGTCAACTAGGTCTTTCTATTCTTAGACCAAATCAAACTTTCAGATCCTCCCTGTACACGAGAAGAGTTATATCGAGTTTAATTATCTCCTTTTAGGTTTTAGAGCATAAATAAACTTTTATCAAGAATAATTTTTTCTGACACATTATTAATAATCAAAAGGTCAAAAAAATGCATTTTTTGTAATCACGCTGTATAAAAATTATTTTCGTTATAACTAAGTAACCTATCATGTAGATAATTTAACAGTGATCATTTTTAGTTTAATGAATTTTTGCTTTAAAAAAATCAGGAGAGTAGGAAACTGCATATTTATGATTTTACATGTTAAATCCCTATATACACCTGAGCAGTTCACCACCCGGTATAGGAATTTGAATTAATGTAAAATTATACATATGAAATTTCATGGTCTCCTGAAATTTGTATAGAAAAAATGTATTGAAATAAAAATAACCAGGGAATTTATATACTTGATAGGCCACTTAAATATAACGAAAAATTTTTTTATACAGCCTGCAGGTTACAAAAAAATCACATGCTTGACCTTTTCATTCTTGTTAATGTGTATCAAAACTTTGTATGCTAGATACGGCTACATAATTACAATATTAAAATTTGAAGATATTAATTCTGATTATAAATAAGTAATTGTGCAGTTAATTTACATGCAAATTGAATCAATTAACATACTGCACGCGATTTTATTTATAGTTTTATTCAGAATGGATTTGCGTGGGAGTTAATTTGTACTGGCAGAGCCAAATAACTGATTTTTATTGCAAATAAATATATTTATATTTATGAATGTTTTAAAAGTCGATATTGTTTATATTAGTTATTTTATATTTCTAAATAAACTCATCATCAAAGAAACCGTTCAACAGTTTCAACTTTTAACCCTTTTTAAATTTAGCTATCGTTACATTTTGATATTTGCTCATTCACGGGGATAGTACATTGTAGGCATGTGACGTAATATAATATTTTATATTTTCTCTGAAATGTCTAGTTACAGATTGTTATTTCACGACTGTGACTTACGGCCGTATTCATAGTTAACCCTTAAGGTAGTAAGGGACACTTACTCATACCCTCAAATCGAATATGCGTTTCATAGTCAAAATTGACGTCTGTAAGGGCCCTTACATCACCCTCACCTTAAGGGTGGATAGTATGTCCCTTAAGTGTCGAAAAAGTAAAAACAGTAAAACACATGAAAAACACGCATTTATATCAAAAATGACAACTAAACGCAATCGGTCTGCAGTATGACCAACTGTTCTAAAGGAAAAAATCATGGAGGTTTACTATAATTCTTCCCTCACTCAAGGAAATGACTATGAAACGCTCCTTTGAATAAGGTGCCCTCAGCATTTAAGTGACCCTCAGCGAAGGGACCCTGTATAATATGATATAGGCATTGAAAATCTTTCTATAACTTGAGATAATGAATGACTATGAAATAAATTTATAAATTTTAATATGTAAGCTATTTATTAAATTTCGAAAGCCTATTTTTTTTAAACAGTTAAAAAAATTATTCAATAATCGTACTAATATTAACAAGAAATATACGTTTTTCAATAAGTAAATAAAATTAAGTGTTATTAAATATAACAACCATTGTTATTTATTTGAGTTTATTGGATAACCGTCAATAATAATTCATCGTTTTATTACCCAGTAATAAAAGAGTATATTACCCGTATGAAGAGGTCCACATGTAATATATTTAATTAATTAATAGGCCTACAGCAGACACATTGACATTTGAGGGGGCCAAAATGCCTGACGCCATCCTACGCAATACACGCGACTCTATTTTGTTTGTGAAAGTCGGCAATTGTTACACTTAAGTGTTCGTTTATATCTACTGAACAATCGCTGATTTCCTAAACTACTTGAAAATTTAAGTTTTAAGAGTTTTTTTATTGGCAAAGCAGCCAATTACATAATATTATTTTGCAATATTAGAAAAATCATTTTTACTAATCTGTCACCGTGGGGACACAAACCCGAAACTTCCACTATCGCGGCAATTTAAGAGTTGAATTTTGCGTACCTGCAGAGCTAAACACAACTTTCCCCCCAGGGGGGACATTGGAATGTAGTTGCTATCGCAAATTGCATTACAATGTTCTTTGGCAATTAGCGCTTCAAGGGACTCGAGCTCGTACCAGTCGGTTTGTGTATGCCGGCTGGCGGATTCTAATACACAAATGGATTATTTGTTGTGTTGAAGACGCTAATGACCTGAGTTGTTGATGCGTCTATAATCTACAATTAATTAATAATAAAACACAACTTTACGAAAATTATCCGTCCCAGACGACTCACGCACACCGACCTGTCAAAAGTCACTTTACATGTATGCATATTGCATACATGCATGTTAGAGCAAAATATAATAATCCAAATCAAAAGCCCGACTCAAAACGGGCAAAGTATTATTTTAACAAAATATGATATAGCGCAGCGTCTCGTTCGCTGGTCTACACAACATAATGATCTCTCGTCAGATATAAAAATCCATACCCTCTGTGTGCCCTTGTCTTAATGACCAGCGCTATGACGACACGAGTATTTCGTTATATAAACAATTATTCACAGATTTCGCAATCCTTGCAACCATCGAGGACATTGGAAATGATAACAGCATATATGAAACATAATTAACTGTTTATTATACACACAATATTTATCAATGCACTGTTTAGTTTTGTCAGGAATAACCCTATTATTCTTCTGTTATATACGCGTTCACTTTTGCTTGATTACTTAACTTTTAAATGGATTTTTCTACAGTATTTATTAACATTTGCTCAAAAATAACACCGCAGATCGTCGCAAATACCTCTCAATTAACTAGAGATGATATAAAACACATTTCGAAAAAATTGCACTTGTTCAATTTTGCATGATTGCTCCTCACTTGATCGCGACACCGCTGTCTTTTGGCCTTGAACGAAAACTCGTAACTCTGCCCCCATATACGAACATAAACATTTCCAATGTTAACATCCGTAGACTGAACTTCTCGTCTTAGCCTTTCAATAATTAAGTAGTAATAACTAGACGGAATATAAATAATAACCAATAATAATATTTTTCGCTGACATGCATGTATAAAGCAGGATAAGCAGCTATTTTATAGTGATTAGTGGATATGGCAAAAATAAATTAAACAGATATAACGATACATTATATTGAAAAACAAAACTGAAATTAATCTGAAGATGAATAAAAAAACGACATGTCCCTGAAAAAATAGCAATAAATTTTAATTTGAATTGTGTGTTAATGAAAATTATAAGGTTTCAAATAACAGCGTGCCGGAGAATCCTACACAAAGCAGATGTACGTAATATTATGTTTAAACGTAGACTCAGACAGTGTGGTCAGTGGTGTTGTGCATTCCTTCTATTTGACAGGAAACCTTGAACGCGTGTTATGTTATAAAGCAATCAAAAATCTCGAATATAATTACATGAATTCGTTTTATTTCGATTCTCACAGGCAAATTTTCATGACAATAAAATTATGCACTTTTTGTCAAAAAAACAACCTAAGGTATTGTTTATGCAACAGGTTATCTCAATAAATATATACAGGGTGTATCACAGAATTGAGATTAATGAGTGCAACAAGGAAGACATAAATAAAATGAGTAGCGCGACAAAGATATAGGGTCCAATGATATGGCTATCTAAATTAAATTAATTATCATGGTTTTTACATCAAAAGTAGGCTTAAAGCAATCACTAACCCTTACGGCCGTATTCATAGTTAACCCTTAAGTAGTAAGGGACACTTACTCTACCTTCAAATCGAATATGCGTTTCATAGTCAAAATTGACGTCTGTATGGGCCCTTACATCACCCTCACCTTAAGGGTGGGTAGTATGTTCCTTGAGTGTCGAAAAAGTATGTGCGTCTTTATTTAGACAGTGTACAATAGATCCTGTCTACATTTACAACCTTCGATTCCGAAAGATTGTTATGGAAGACGTCGGTGGATAGAGAAGATATGTTTTGTGGAAATTTCGCTATAGTTCCATGAAACTTTGGTCAATCTTTTGGAGTAGTCAGTGGCCAGTATCACAGGATCTATTTTGAATGTAAATTTAACAGGAGATTCCTCAAGATGATCGATATTTAATGTTAATCCTTCATTATAAAAAATTTGTTGCCAGAAAAAAATTAATCGACTATACTCTTTACTTCGATTGAAACAGCCAAAGAATTATATTTTATAAATTAATGCTCCCAGATTATTTTGTATTATTTGGAATAATCTTTCAAAAAGACGATACACGATCACACACAAAAATTACAATTTTTTAAAAAGAAAATTGATTTGGAAGCGCTATCACATCCGACCTAAGGTTCTGACTTTCTTTCTTTAGATTTTAATATTTTGCTTGAATCACTCAGAAATCACAGATTCAAAGGTCAAATACGCAGAAGTTATAATTGGCGATATTATAATTGAACAAGATTTTTACAGATGAAAGAAGAAGGACTCAACGCGATTCAACTTTCTTTTTTAGACTTGAGCAATGTACCAAATATATGTTGCAGCGTCGCGCCGCCACTGTTGCGATCTGATTGTTGATATTATTATCAATGAATTTCCAAGTTTGTTTTGTCTATTAGCACAACTATATAATTTTTTTCCTACTGGGTGCGGATTTAAGTAAGTACTTAATGATTATGTACTTGCCTCCTCATAAATAAAGTCGTTTAACAGACAGACCTTGGGTGTTTTTTAATGTAGAAAATATAGCGCAATCCATTAGAAGAATTATTATGTTCAGATTAAATTATACCTATGTACGATTCTTCCTTTCATAATTATCATTAATAATAATCATTGCAAATGTATGTACCGACTTTCAATTGTTATTATTTATGTAATATTGAATTCAATGGTTAGTTATTCTCTTTATAAACTAATTAACATTATTATGGTAATATATCATTAATTTATGTCCATGCTTTTATAGTTTTTTATGTCCTTTTTAGGATACGAAATCTTTCCCTTATACGGTCTTCCCTTGTGAAAGTGCACAATACTATCAGATTATTATATTTAATGTACAAACCACACATGCTTTTATTTGTTTACTAACTTTTGGCCGCGTGAACGTCGATATGCCCCATTCGCATTAATGTCGGTTTTGATAGGAATCAGAGGACAGTGTGGTCCAATGGTTAGCGTCGCGGCCTCTGGATCAGACTGTCGTGGGTTCGAATCCCGCATCCGCTCGTGGATGTTTTGTGATGCCATTTAGTTTTAAGTGAGAATTGTTATTTATAATGTAATCAAGACGCTCATGACCTAAATTGTCGACGCGTTTATAATTTACAATAAATAAATACATTGATGGGAATCTTTACTCGATGAAGTAAAGTATATGGTCCTTATCAGTTTGGGTGTCAATTGATTAAAATAGATCCAGCCGTTTTCAAGTGATGCCGTTACAAATCGACAGACGGATATAAAGTCTGAAATTATGTCCTCTCATCTAGCTATCACAAAATACTCGAAAAAACCGCAGGGAAAAGAAATTTTATTTTTACGTATATTGACAAGACTGCTTGTAGGTATAATAAATAATAATTAAGTATTTCACATGTATCGTCCAAAACGCTCTAAGATTACACATAACATGTTTAAACTACTGGGCTTTAGAATAGCCGAGCGCGTAGCAGTGCTGTTGTTTACATGGCGTTGCTATGGTTCCTCTATTACAAGTCCCCAGTTCCCGGGTTCTAGCCCGAGAGCTGGTAAAAGTGTCAATTGGATTTTCAATTTATTATTAAAAAAAAAAATGAATTGAAAATATGAATTGGTGCTAGGCCCAAATAATCTTAGCTGTTGGTGGTCTTTAAAACACAATGTAAACTACTCTGTCTATCTCCTATCAAACACAATTTTCGCACTGTCCAACTTGAGTGAGGTTTTTAACGATTTCTTAATTCCGTAAAAATGTTGAGCATCTTACTTCTGCAGCGCTCACAGTTCAATATAACACTCTACCACTGAGCTAGCAGAACGATGTTTAACATCATCGTTCGTCCGGCTCTATACTTATAAGGCTATAATAGAATATAGAAGTACGGGCTGGAGACAGTATAGTAGTAAAATAAAAACATTGATTTATTAACGTTGATTATTTAATTCTAATTATTATAAATTTGCCAGGATTCATTCCACAATAACACACATTATTTGTAAAAATATCAACTAGCTACCTTTTATCGTTTGTGAGATAGAGCCTTGTGACAGACGGACAGACATCGTAGGCTCAGTACGTTCGGAGGTACGGAATCCTAAAAAAGGTCGTTGACTGCGTTATTATTTATCTTAAATAAAACAAAATTAAAACAACGTACAGTCGATTAATTAAAAACGCACGTTTTGTTATATATTTAATCCAAGTGAATAACGTTTTTTATAAGCAGTAGTAGTCAACAATTATTAATTAACACTTAACTTGTTAAATTAATAGATTTGAATTGTAGCTTATTAATAATAATAGCAAGATAATTAATATTGTAATCTTAAAGTGAATTGTTTTGCAACAATTAGACTCGTGCATGAATGAGCGTATTTATAATTTTATGCGTATTTTTTAACTTACTGTTCAAACACTTTATCATTCAAATTAGAAATGTGAAGTACCATTGACACCAAGTGTATTTATAATGTTCCAAATTTTCTTACCTTCAAGTATATCTATACCTTTGGTAATCACGATTCCAAGTTAGTAAAACTTCTAATGCAGCAATTCATTAATTATAAGTATTGACTGTTGAGATGAAAATTTAACGGGCTGTTTTATAAGTTTATGAGCTGTATAGATAGTTTTTAATGCTATGGTTTTTATATACAAATGTTGTAGTTGATATTCACTAAGTTGGTGTAACACGTTGTGTCAAAATTTTCGGTAATTTTTACTTTTTGTAATTCTTTGCTAATTATTCAGTTAATAAACTCAACACTAAGCAACCAAACATACAAACCGATAGACAGACACACAATTTTTTTTTTCGAAAATACGATATTTCTACTTGACATCAATTATAAAGACTATTCGAAAAGGAATTTTGTAAAAAAAAACAGGGGTTGAGAGAGCACGGAGAAAGTATGGTTACTAATAGTAGAGTGCGTTATACGGTATGCTAATGCATAGTCATACTTTTTCCGCGCTCTCTCAACCCCTGTAATTTTGTTACAAAATTCCTTTACGAATAGTCTTAATAATTGATGTTAAGTAGAAATTTCGTATTTTCGAAAAAAAATTGTCCGTCTGTCTGTCAGTTTGACTGCTATCGGTTTGTATGTTTGGCTCCTTAAAATTAAAGGTAAAAATCATTGTTAGGCCATTGGAAAGCAGCATAATCCCGTTATTTACATATCGAGAGGAAAAAAGCCGCGGGTAGGTACTTATAAATAACTAAAACTATGAATAGTAGACAAAGAATGTTTATACAAAAGTTGTAGAGAATTTTATTCTCTACAAGATTGATAATAACAATTATTACTAAAAATGGAACAGAACCGATAAATTCGCAAAAAATCGTTTTTCGTGACCATGAATCTCGAATATCTGGCAACGCCGGCACGATATCGATAGGGACTTTTTACAGTTTTTTAAAACACTAGGTGTATACAAAAATTGAGCTAAGTAAGAATTATTTCGCAGATTGGTGGTTTTTGTCTAAAATGGGTGATAATTCGAATTGTCACTATATATAGTGCTTGTCATATATCAAGGAATAGGATAGGCTATAAAATATATCACCGCACTTTTGCTACAGCGAGCTGACAAGTAATCAAAAAATCAACATTAACGCATCTATGCACATAACCTTAATTTTTGCGAGTATCATAAAAATGCATCTAGGTAATTAAAGGTCGACAAAAAAAAACTTCGAACAGTTATTTGATATTAATAAAATGCGAATATACTTTTAAAAATATCAAGTTTACTTAGGACATCTTAAATGCGTAAATAATTTGCAAAAAAAATGTTTACAAACCTTCGCTTTTGTGAACTGTATATGTTTATTGAAACATGGCCGTGAACGCAAAACTAAAATAAATTTATTTTTGTTTTATGAGTTTATGGTTTAATGAAAGATGCAATGAGGAACAAACTTCGATACTTAAATAATCAAAGGTTTGTTGAATTTTCAAAATAATTAACACTTCAAAATATTTAATTGTCAAAATGTTCGTAGACGATTCCGGTTTCACGATTTAAATTCAATTTTGAATTCCAAAAATGTATCCCTATATTATTAAACGAGCAAATCTTGTATATATGTACCTATATAAATATTTTCTCGAAAACGGCACTAACGATTTGGATGAAATTTACTGAAAAGGGGTTTTGGGGGGCAAAAAATCGATCTAGCTAGGTCTCATCCCTGGAAAAATTCGTTTTCTTATCGATTTTATCATTTAAAAAAACAGTGTCGTATGGTGAGTAGGCTTTGGAAAAAACAAACTATTTTCATTATTTATGTCAAATTACTCTGGCAGTCAATCTTTAACTTATTAAAATAATCAGTAATTATTTGAAAATATGTAGGTACATACGTTATGTAGTATGGCGTATACTGACGTATAATAATATTATCTACTTATAGGTATGTAATTTTTTTTCTTAAAAACGACTAACGATTTTGATGAAATGGGAACTTTAAGTACTATTTTTTTTTGAACTCATCCGAGCAAAGCTCGGTCATCCAGATATTTGGAAACTATAAACGAGTAGCTTTTGCTTATGTTTTCGCTCGAGTGAACATTGATTACCCAACTACGAAAAAAAGGAGGGTTATGATTTTAATTTTAATCGTAGATTTGTTAGCGTCAACGTTGGTTTCAACGGCAACTCTATCTCGAATGAACGAATTGTAGATTATAGACGCTCGACAACAGAGGTCATTAGCGTTTGAGCTCTATCTTAATCTGGTACAAAGTACCCTATACTCTAAATTTGGTTCCGAATAGCGTCATCCCACGCGTATTTTCAAACCCGAAATTTCCAGATTCAAGTGGAAAATTTCATTATTATTCACCCATAATTATTAGCTCTCGCATGTGAGAAGGCTCAATTCTAACTTTATAAGTTTAAAATTAACTCCCGCATGAAGTGAAAAATACGTTTACAATTACTTTCAGAAACATAAGGAACATTTAGACGTGCCACTGTGGAAGTAATTGATAACTCAGCCAGCGTAATCTGGAAGTTTTAGGTTTGCGTCCCGACGGTAATGGGTTTTAAATAAATATATTTTTCTGATATTGCATTTGTCTGGAATATCTAATTTTTCGTGATAAGCAGTTAAGCACTGTGAAGCGTTCATTTTCTCAAAGTTGCAGTGACTTTTTATGCGATTTAAACTGCATAATGGGAAAAATGGCGCGTTTTATTACTGCATCCGCATCACTAAAATGTGTCAGTTTCCTCTTCAATATTGCGGCCAGATGTTTGCGGATAATTCTGTAACTTAGTTCTATAAAGCTTAGTAAATAATAAACCAGTGGTGTAGCCAGGACGGCACAATTCGCTACTCTCAAGAATAAATTTGTAACCATTCCAATAGCTATTTTATTGCTGAAAACAGACAGACAGACGGACGGACACAAAATTGATCCTATATAAGAGTTTCGTTTTTTTCGTTCTGAATAACTTAAAAGCAGCTGTTTTTATAAGACTACTAAAAAAGGAGGGTAATGATTTTAATTACTGTTTAAAAATATGGACAACGTGACTTGAAACAAATCAGTAGTATTTTTTTTAAATAGCAACACAAATATTTAGTTAAAATTTAAATGCATAGAAAAATAAAAATAATCGTCAAAATATCGCATATAACCTTCAACCTGCAATTAATGTTTGTAATATTCAATATACCTCTGTCTCGATATGAATAATTTCGAAGTGTAGTTTTGAGTACCTCATTTATCAGTGTTTGTTTGGCTTTCGCAATACATGACGAATTTAGTTGCATACGGTTAAACCTCGTGTAAACTAACAGATCCAAAGTCAAAGCTGTAAGCTAAAGGCGCGGACACATAGCATGCAAACATAAGCATACAGCACACACGCTTGAATCAATGTCATGTTTTCAAACATTCGATATGGAACATACAACCACCGTCCACATTGCATTTAATATATTTGATTTTATCGTTGTCTATAAAGGTGAACGCCCAGTTCAATTTCGGTATTTATGCAAAGTGGTTAGGTATATTTTTTTCGAAATGAGCGATACTGACAATGAAATTGATGTTTTTATGAATAATTTAGCTAAAAAAAACGAAAATTAAAATATAATCGCCGATTTTGGGTCAGTAAAATTTTTAAAAATTTAAAAATTTGAGCGTCCATTTTGATAATTATTTTACTTAAAAAGCAATAGCACTATGTGCATGATACACTGATAACTGAGGGATAAATTAAAGAATTATTAATTTTATTTTCAGTACCTATCTCCATCGGGTCAAAAAATAAAAACATGAGAAACCCTGCCCAATAGTAGTCATAAATCTCTTTGATGTACCGCTCTTATAGCGATCACAAAATACGTATGTGTGCGCTGTGTGGTACTGTTTGGAAACACGTCCACACTAATTCTGTTTCTCGTGTATGCTATTTATTTGCGTTTGTTGCGTGGTCATGTTTGAATTCTATGTGTCTGCATCTTAAACACACTGTCACGTACACCGTTTTGAAGTTGTATGTATACCCTTTCAAAATGCATTTACTAAAATAAAAGTAGTTTTTGGTTTATAGGAATTCTCGTTTTACAAGATGGCGGGTTTACGAGTTCTGTTTTTCAGTAACAAATATTTGTCTACAAAGTATATCAATTGTAATAGTAAAATGATAGATGCTTATCTGCTGTTGAGCGTCTATAATCTAGAATATAGATCTAATACATAAATGCTTATTTGTATATAAATTTCTGGTTTTTGCTTATGTAACATTTGCGTCTTATAAATAATCAGATTCTCTGATATTACACATCCGGTTTGGACTGTGTGTAATCTGATAGATTCGACGTTACGAGTTTAAAACACCGCTATGCAAAAATATTCAGCTTAACAATTTATGTACATATTTTTTATTAAACGTTAAAATAAATTTAGTTTTTTTTTGGTCATTCGAGATCGCAACTGGTACAAAGTTGACTTAAGTGAATACACAAGCGTAGTTACGATGAATCACATCCGATTAAATGAGGGTCTACTGTTAATATACCTAGATATAATAATGTTTGTTATGTGGGAGTTTTTTGAAATATAAAACGATCAAAACAAAATCGTTTTTTTAATGTTTTAAATGACAGACCTAAAGAAAGTTTTAATTTTGGAATCCTAGGTGATAAATTATTAAGCAAAGCTTCAAGATTTAATCTAGATGAACATTTCTCAAAAAAAAAATAAATTATTCAAAAAAAAAAACAAAAAACCCGACTGCGTAAAAATTGAACTCAAAAGATGGAAACAAGATCAATTAATGATAACACGCAGTCGGAGGCATCAGATATTTCTGTTCAACTTTTTACTTACATGTATGCCTTCGACTGCATGTTATCATTAATTGATCTTGTTTTCATCTTTTAAGTTCGATTTTTATACGCAGTCGGGTTTTTTGTTTCTTTTAAATATTTTATTTTTATTTCCTTCCTTTTAATAGAATTTACTCATCAATCCTTTTCATTTGATACCCCACACAAAAGGTTTTACCGATTTTTTGCGTACGTATTGACAAAATGGCGTCTAGCGTCCGCCATATTGAATTTTCCGTGACATCTTACTTAAAATGTTCTCAACGAAACCTTTCTTTTGATACCCATATCGATGTATTTAGAAGGAAAATTATGTTTGTATTTTGACAAAATGGCGTCTAGAGTCCGTCATATTGAATTTTTCGTGACGTCATATATCCAGTACCACTCGTGAGACTATGACGAATCTATATAGACACCTCATTTTTCAAAATCCGTCAAGTCGTCAATGCAAAGATACATGATAGATACAAACATACACCCGAAAAACATTACCGTCGGTAGTCGGGTGAAAAAAAAAGTTTTATTTTATCAAAAAGATATTTTTTATATCAGTAATATTTACACTTACATCTCCCATCCTTCCCCGAATTAATAAATGAATCAACCCATTACCCAAACATTACAATATAAATTTTATTTCCAGTCTGTAGAAAAGCAATTGTGATAAATTTTTTGGAGAACACCTCATACCTCCCCTTTCGCTGCACCTCTCAGGGGGAGACATACCCCACCAGTTAAGAACCACTGATTTATACGGACTTGTTTTTGTTTGTTTTATCGATCTTTCGGTATATAAAAATAAGACAAATTTCAAGTGGAAAATATGTAGTTTTACTCTTTATGTACCACTTCAACTGTTTTTTTAATAGCGTTATTTTTTTCTTCTCATTAAATTATTTCCACTCACGTTTTTCTACATACATGGATGGGTCTCTCCTGTGTAGGTTTAGCTATACATGATGTCCCAGAAGTAATTCTACTCGGTCGTATTCCGTCCTTGTACAAGGACGGAATACGACCGAGTAGAGAACTCACTCCCACTACTACACACTGCGCAGTTGACCAATTACAGAGAGACGGACTACGACCGAACAGAGAACACACTGGTACTAGGCATAAAAGAAGGGAGGACACCAGTCACTGACACACTGACCTGTAAGCCGCCAAGGAGAACACTTTGACCGCTGCCACATCGCCTTTGAGAATGTCTACCGCAGTTGTAGACGAAACGTCAGGTAGAAATACCACCGGACCACGGCCTACAAGCCCGGAAACCATGAAGACTTGGAACAATGCCGGCCGTGAAAGCTTGCACACCTGGATAAATAAATAAATGTTTCCTTATCGTAAAAAAATTCCCTCATTTACGATTCAGTCGGACACAGTTATTTAAGACGAGAGAATATATTATTTATGTGTCATAAATTCACGATAAATAGGTATTCTTACAGTAAAACTAATTTTAAATATTTTATTGCTCATGAAGTTATACTAATCTATTAAATTATTATCCGTTCACAACGTCAAGAATTCAGTCTTATATAATTATTATGCTTCAATTATTTTGATTACATATCACAGTCTTAGGGCTGTAACAATATACACCATTAGCAAAAATTAGATTTGAGAATAAATTGGTCGGGCCGCGCGCAATTAATTATAAATTTTCATAGCGCCACAGCTAGGATATTATTAACTTCCCATTGAAAGTTATTGTAATGGGTCCGAAAATCGAAATCAAAATGTATAACAAATTTTTATGTTTCAAGGTCACTACACTATTTTTAGAAAGATGTCTGTGTGTGTGTATGTATGTACGTACGTATGTGTCAATTTATTTCTAAGACGAAATCTCGAGAATGAAAAATGATATCGACTACGTTAGGGCGCCAATCGACGCGTATTAACGTAAATATGATCTGAAAGAATTTTTTTCAAAATCGGTTCAGCCGTTCTTGTTTCTTAACCAAATAGATTAAAAGTAGATTTTACACAATATCTCGCGAATGAAAAATTATATCGACTTCCTAAGGGTGTCAATCGAGGCGTGTTAACGTCATTTTGATCCGACATAAAATTTATAAAAATCGGTTCAGCCGTTTTTTTTTTTTTTTTAATTGTTAAAAATAAATAATAGTTATGTTTTAATGATTAAAATGATTACTTTTCTGTGTAATATCTAATTTAATTATTATTATTAAATATTTATCAAACTGGGAAATTCGTCGTGTAGACCTCAAGGGTCGAACTTTAGTCCTAATAAACGACCCACCTCACGGCTTGTAATAATATGTATTTAGTTGTTGTATGTAACAATTAATAATTTGGTGTTTATATTCCGAAGACAAACACGAAAAAGGATTTTTCGATTTCACAAGAAATAATGTCTTCTAATCCTTAGCCATACTTGATACTTCTGGTACACCTGTGTTATAGTGGTATATCAATGGTTGTAGGTAGTTGCTTATTGTACATACACAAATACAGACAAACGTTTATGTAGGTTAAATTTATTAAAATGCAACCTGCATACTGCATCTTACATTGTTAAATTTATTTGAAGTTTTGATTTCACAAAAAATACGCATATAAAGGTAGAGTAAATTTGTGTTATTGCCGCGTTTATATATACTGGGTGATTTGTTCCAACCGCCTCAGTTTATTTGGTAGCCCAATCTCATGTTTTATTTGTAAACATCTATAAGCTCTCCCCTAAATTTTATACAACAGTAATCTCAGAAAATTGATGTGACGAAAAACCGAACGAATATATACGCCATGCGCATCAAAGCCAGTGCATACGTCAGCTATTCCACTTAACTCAGTTCGTTTGCGTCGCCATCTTTACATTTAAAGCAGGCCGTGAGTATTTAATAGCAGGCGGATAGAGTGAATAAACATAAGTTACTATAACAACCGTTTACTTACCGCACTAGTGAAGACAATTTCGGCACGCCTGCAATACAGACCGGTATGCAATGAAAATAGCTATTTTGTAGTGGTATGGCAAAAAATAATTTTTGAACTAACTATTTTAAACAACATAAAAATCGTAGGATATACCTACTCAGCAAATTTTTAATTAGAGTTGAATTTCCGTATAGGTATCAGCTAATTACAACCAAATGGAACAGATTTAATATCGTTCATGTTATAAAGTAAATCATACTTCATTTTTTCGCATACCATTATTACACATGCATATACTTTTACATGTATATATTTTTTATAAATATATTTTCAATGTAAGTTCATTAAGATACCGCCCACTGGTTTAATGCATGTTATTTTAATATATACGTCTGTATATTTTTGTCTATATGTCTTGTCTAGCCACGCGATGTTGTAATTCCCTATCTGTTAAAATGAACGCCTCGATTACACTGAGAAGATGATGTAGACTTACCAAAAAATTAATTAACGTTATCATTAAAGATTATTTTTTAAATAATAAAATAGTGAAAATGTGTTTTTTTTTTTGATAACGTGAAAAATATTTTACGGAATATTTTGTATTTTAATTTATGAACTGCTTGATAAATAAAAATTCTTTTAAAAGATCAAACATTTTCTTATAACTTTTTAAATGATACAAATATGTTGTCGAGCGTCTATAATCCGTAATATCTATCATGACAAAGCCTAAATTTTGAGTTCAATAATTTTTTTGCGTAATTTAAATAAAACTATTTATTTTTCATTTCTGTCTAATAAAATTGGAAATTGAAAAAAACATTGAAAAGTGCATGTCGTATAGCAGCAGGTGTAGAAGGGGTTATGTTTTGACCCAGTGCAAGGGCTAATATTGTAGATTATAGACGCTCGACAACATAGGTCATAAGCGTGTAGCTAGGGGGATGCATAGGTTCATTCCACGAGAATATTCTCATTATATACAGGGTGGTGAACGTAACTGCTGCACATAGGGATTTAACCCGTAAAATCAAACTTTCGCGATTTCCTGCTTCCCTAATTATTTTAGGAAAAATATCTTCAAATAATACTTTTAGAACATAAAATTCTGCATCTAAATCATTAAACAAAATTAATTTTGCATGCTTTGTAACGGCAGAAATTTGATATAAAAATGTCAAAATTACCTCAAAAACAGATAGCGATAGCCATGGAACTTGAACAAAATGATTAGAAATTATTCTGACAGCTAAAACGTCATCATTTTGTTCAAGTTCCATGACTATCGCTATCTGTTTTTGAGGTAATTTTGACATTTTCATATCAAATTTGTGCCGTTACAAAGCATGCAAAATTAATTTTGTTTAATGATTTAGATGCAGAATTTTATGTTCTAAAACTATTATTTGAAGATATTTTTCCTAAAATAATTAGGGAAGCAGGAAATCGCGAAAGTTTGATTTTACGGATTAAATGTGCAGCAATTACGTTCACCACCCTGTATATTCTTTTGTTGATGAAAAAAAATATTCGGTAAACATCAGATGTTACGTTCAGTATTTTGTTACAAAAAATACACCCCTCAAAGTTTAATTTCTGGCTACGCCCTTGTGACTTTGACAAACTAGTATAAAAACGTGAATAAAATTAGTGAAATTAATTATGTGTGCGACTGAGCGATAACAGAAAAAGATAGAGAATTCTGTTTCATGACCGCTGTATAGTTTTTAATGGACGGGTTAATGCGTTTCCCAGTAGGGAACAACGGAAATATAAACACGAACTACAACATTCACAGCGTAAAGCTTTTATAATTATGTCAATGCAACATTAGAACACGATGCATTTTAATGTTTCTGCATTCAAGGATCATTTCACCAGCATGCATCAGTTTAATTTTTCCACATTGCTGATTGCATTACATCAAAAGTGTCGACTTAGGGCCATATTCATAAACAGTCAATAACTAATTTAACAGATAGATCACACTGATAAACTATCTAATGGTACGATTTGGTATTCACCACCATTTAATAATGTTTCCAATATTATAGGGGTAGTCGTTTCTTCAAGACGGGATTTACAGGAGGGAGCTGAAGCCTCCACAAATTATTTCTTTAATGAAAACACACAATTTTGCATCAGAGTTTTCTTCCCCGCCAGATCTGTAGGACTAGTGTTTTTTAGATTTAGAATTAGGTAACTGCCCAGGACCATAAATAGTAAGGGGCTTGAGTATAGCCGAGCGTGTAGCAGTGCTGTTGTTTACAATTTACATGGCCTTGCTATGGTTCCCCAGTTCTCGGGTTCTAGCCCGGGAGCTGGTAAAAGTGTCAATTAGATTTTTATTTATTATTAAAAAAAATAATGAATTTAAAATATGCATTGGTGCTAGGCCTAAATAACCTTAGCTGTTGGTGGTCTTTAAAACATACAAACACATAAAGAGTAGGAAATGGAATTGGATATAGAACACACGTTGAGGAAATCAGATGAAGACATAAAAAGGATAGCCTTAGAATGGAATCCACAGGGATATCATAAACGAAGAAGACCCCAAATATCTTGGAGAAGGACGTTGTTCATGAAGAACTTATGGAGCAAGGAAATGCCTGGTTACAAATCAATAAATATATACAGCAAAAAATAAAAAGAGGTTTAAAATTTTCGTATAGAGGCCCTATGCGCCATACTTAGGAGTTATTATTATCAACTGCCCAGAGGCTCCAACAAAAATGTTCATATCGAAGACGGGCCCCAATCGATTTGACTTGCCCAGGCGCCTCCACATCCGCATGCTAGATTCCTGGTAGAACTTTTCGTTTTAAATCTAAATTTAAGAATGTACATAATTTGTTTTCAACTAAAATGAAGATCTTCATTTACTCGGAAACAAATTATATCTTAAATCTAGATTTTAAGCTGAAAGTCATACTAGAAACGCAGCATAAATCCGGCAATGCGTCTCTCTTTCCTTCTATGTAGTGTAGCTTAATTGCGCGAGCCATATTGCGAAGTGATGTGGACTTGTTTTTGGCTGTGTCCACATAAAGAGAATGTCCCTCTCAACTTTAGATTTTATTCCATCAAAAGAATGGTTAAAAATGTAATCATTAAATTGAATCAATTTAAAGTTTAAACTATACAAAATTCAATCTTCAGTTTTATTTAACGGAACTGACTTAACACTTAATCTTAAACGAATCTTAAAACGAAAAGTCACTTGAAAGTTGGGTTAGGTCTGTTGACTATAGTCAGAGCCGGCCTTAGCGAGTCTGGCGACCAATTAGGCGACATTTTTTGATGTGAAACATCTTATGTCGGGCTGTGAACAGCCGCGTGAGGGGAAATATGCAACGAAATGTTTGGTCCGCTCCTTCGCTGCTGTTCTCCCCACCACTGCGGCACTCTCTCTTTCTCTTGGCTCAGGCGTGCACTGTAACACACGCGGAGTTACAGTGCAGTATATAGGATTACGTAAGCATAACAGTTAGTTGCTGCTTTTGAAAAAATATATACTACTACATAGAGAATACCACCGAGTCCAATAACGTTTTCTTTGATGTTTCACATCTGTCGGGGGTCCCGAGACCCACACCCTTTTTTTTAGAATAGCTTGTTGCAAAAATTGATGAATACTTACATGTGTAGACTGTAGATAGATTAAAACAACTTGAGGGTTAAATCCTTTTCGAATAGTCAACGATTTTGACTCGTGATTAAAAAAAAATCTTTAGTCTTCCGCCGCCTCTCCGTGCCTGGCGACCTGGGCGCGGTTGCCTAATCTCGTCCCCCTCCTCCCCTAATGCCGGTACTGACTAGTGACTCTTATATACTCTATATTTTAACTTTTTTTAAATGAATTGCAGTCGGTTTATTAGAATTTCAAAGTGTCATTGCAAATGTTTATGTTTTTTCATTTTAATGGCCTACACGATAGAAATACGATTGCAAGGTAAATTTTAAAATGCGCTTGAAAACATCAAAGACGCTTTAAAACCAAAAACAAGATCACCTCTAAACGAAGGACGATAGGTCAAGACCAGAATATCAACTTTTACATACTATATAGCATGCATCTATGTATTTCCACAGACATTTTACATACACATTACCGTTTTTAGATATCATGTATTTTTTTTAATAACAAGATGCAGATTATTTTTAAACATTAATTATTTTAAAAATACATTTTACTTTGTCTTTATTTTCCTTTTGACAATTATAAATTACATTTTTTCTAGTAACAACTAGTAACACATGTTACAGTTGACCTTGTTTTACGCACAGCTAAATTGAACCCAAAAATATTTAGAGAACGTATTTTTTTCCTAATCTGCAGTTTTCTTTTCTTTTTATAATTGATATATTTGTTCAAAGTTTTAAAGATTAACTAGCCTTTACCCGGGACTTCAGTCGCGTGTATGTACATTTTTTTTGGCTAATGCTTAACTTGTTTTAGTAGAAGCCTAGCCTATTACATAATACTACAGTGAGACTGACAGGCAATTTTTAGTCGGCCGACATTAGTTGCATGAGTGACTAAGACTACCAAGCGTTCTTATGAACACGCGCCCACCTGAAACTATTAAATCGGTTGATTATTTAGTCATTAATCATTTAGTTGGGTCCAGGGTCCGCCGATCAAATAATAACGCCATTAAAAATGGCGCCTGAAAATTCGATCAAAATATGTTTTTTTTGAGTTAACCCGAAACAAACAAACTGACAAACACAGATAGACATAAATTCTAAAAAGTCGGTATGGAGAACCATGCATATGACATCCATGTTCAAAAATATTTTTTTTAAAATATACGATTTCATTGTCAACAAAGGTTTTGGACGAGTTTGGTTTGGTGAAAAATTTCAGTGAAATTCACTATTTCTATACTACTTTAACGGTTATTAGGTTAGATTAGATTGTAGATTATAGGTTATTAGATCGCTTTCAGCTAAGAAACGTTTCTGTCAGTACCAATATTAATTCGAACAAGCCGCAAATAAAGGCTGGTAGATATTGTAGATTATAGACGCTCGACAACAGAGGTCATACTAAAGAATTATTTTTTTGTTTCCCTCATCTATAAGTATAATATGAAGGTTCACCGTTGCGGATTTTACGCTGCTCTGACTCTAATTTCTAGTGGACTACATGCTTAACACTTTCCCATCCATCAGTCTTATGTTTTAGTAGTCGGATGTTTCGACAAAGTTTGAACGCTTTATCGCCTCTCGGTTCTGTTTGAAGTTTAAAATTTCTTTCTATATTTTTTCAAACGCGCATCTGTGTGCAATGCAAGTACACACGTTGTCATAACTCATATGTCATAATTCATAAAATATTAGAGATTTGTATCAGTTGGCACAATTTTTATACTCCGATGACAAATCTAACAGTCATAATGCAAACATATCTGGTGAAACAAAAGTTCTTCAAATAAGGTTGGACACCGACCGCTAGTGATGTAAATGCGTATAATACTCTGGTATAAAACGTTTGTATAAAACGGTATTATACGGTATGTAAAAAAAATAATATACCCCAGTTATACTAGGTATAAATACTGCGTATTTTACTATTTTATACAGCACGTATAAAACGTTTTTATTTTATTTATTGTAGATGATAGACGCGTCGACAACTTAAGCCATTAGCGTCTTAAATTACACTAAATAACAACTAACTTAAAACTAAATAACATCACAAAATATCCATGAGCGCAGGTGGGATTCGAACCCACGACAGTCTAGTCTAGAGGCTGTTACCAAGTACGCTATCCAATAGGCTACACTGCCCTCGGTACGTAATATTAATGAAAATGTCCATATATAGATTCTCAGCAAATATTTTTTTCTTACAGTAAAATTGGTTTTATTACAATGACGTTTTCTTTCCCTCAATGCATTTTAAAACTTAACGTATTTTTACTTTATCGAGACCTTACGGGATAGAAAGTGTTTTAATCATCGGAAAATTCGACTTTGAGATTTTGATTCTATATCACGCCCAGTGGCGGCGTTAGGGGGTGGATCATGGCCCACCTTAAACTGTCTTGACCCACCCTGGAATAATTCCCAATCTCTAGTTCATTAAATACGTTTTTAATCCTCGAAATTTCAACAATTTTTCTTGTAAATTCTATAGTAAGTAATCTGGGTTAAAATTTTGACGAGCACTGAAATTTTGGGAACAAATGTTATTGGCCCACCTTCAGAACACCATGCCCAACTCTGGCCCATCCTAACAAAAAAATCCTAGAGCTGCCACTGATCACGCCCAGATCCTGAAAAAGAAGTTTAGAAAAATGTGCGTGTGTGTCCGTCACCTCGTCTAGCGCCGAAATTAATCGGCCGACCTTCTTCCAATTTCGTTTCTGGATTCCACTACACCCTATCTCTAGACGTTTTTTATATAGGTATTACAGGTATTTATATTTTCAGGGTAGTAAGCAGGATAAGTTTTTGGTGACCCACCCGATATATATTTAAAACTTACACATTTATTTGAATTTATGCCATGTTTTTTGTATGTGTTTATACATACAAAGTTGATCACAGTTTCTGAATAGAGCGGAACATGTGCGTGCATTTTAGTTGTGCTCGTAAAATTTATAATCTTGCAGTAAAATTGAGGACGCAAAAATGTAATATAATTTACAATACAACTGTTCCATGACACCATATGTGACAGACCGATTACACATTTTTATTACCAGTTGCATCGATTATGTAAAAACTCGACCGATGCAGCCAACAATACTCAGTAAACTTTCCGGTTTTTCCCCGTCAAATTATCTCACATGACTGAATGGATCAAATGAAAAACTGACCAATTATTTTTTTAGTAAAGCAACCCTATAAAATGCTGTAGGGTTTTTTTCGAAAAAAAAAAATAAAATTCTGGTGTACAGAAAAATTGCTATATATAAGAGGAGATCGGTTTCCACTCTCGGGCACTGTGGAGAAATCGGTAACTCACCTAGCCGGAAACTGGGGGTTTCGGGTTCAAGTCCCGACAGTGGTCATTTGATTTTTTCTTAGATATAGCTCAAAAATCATGGCAGCCTAGCTGTCTGAGATATTTATTATTTTCACCTCTAATTGTTATGTGAATAATATGGTGTGGATATAAGGGGTTTTAAATGGATTGATTTTATCATATACCAATTTACAGAAAAATAGTTTCTTTTAATTCGCCGTAACTTTGGTAAAAATAACTTTTTAAATTTAATTCATAATAGTTTTTTAAAAATCTTTAGTTTTAAGACCTTGTGAGATACAGGAGATACAAAAGCCTGATCTGGGAGATTTTCTCAAATTTTTCAAAGATAAATTTCTGTATATTTTTCAACTATGTGCGCTACATCAATAATTTGTAAAACTAGAATATTTTTTAAGTAAATATGCCATCGATAACATTTGAAGGTTTATTTATAAAATTCGTGTGATTACAAGGAGAATGATAGACATTTGTATAATATACAAAATGCATATAAACTATGGACACTTGCTTTGGTATCCACGACATTTACCTTTCACATCAATCATATAGATTCTCGTAAATCATGCAAATATTAATATTACCACCGGCATAAATATTATTAATGCAAAAATTCGTATTGAAAAAAGTTGAAAAAAGATACCGACACAAAGAATACTATTGAATAATATCTTCTAGTTTGAAATCTGTCAGCAGTTACTGTATTTTCCTTGGAGGCTTTCGAGTAAATAATAAAAATAATTGAATGTATCACGACCGGAATTTCAAATCTTTGGGTGCAACAGAAATCCGTTAAGTCATTTGCAAAAATATTTTTTGTGCTACCCAGATAACTTGTCTAAATCTCTGAACAAGTCCACTGTCTTATCGGAATATGATCACTCCATAATTTTCAAGGTACATAACTTTGTGTGTTGGCATTATTAAGAAACAAAACTGACCAAATGATGAGGCTCTTTTCTTGTACTTTTCGAAATCTAACATCGGAACATAACTAACAAATTTCAGAATTTATGACAGGCGCGCATGAAAGATAAATCAATCGGCCAATTGAACTATCGGATAGTTAAAGACAGCGGTGTTATATTAAAAAGTTTGCATGAAATCGGATGATTTATCTTTCATGCGCGCCTAGCCTATGGCCTAGCCTTAATGTCACGAGAATTGGATGATCATTTAATAATATAATGATAAAGCAATCATTTTCGATATAATGTCTCTTTTAATGATGTAATGTCTCTTTTTATGATGGTTCATCTATAACAGGTCTTTCCTTCAGATGGATCTAGTTCGACAACTTGGTAAATTTTTTCTTATTTTGTTTTAGTTTTGTTATTTAAAAACAGATATGTTTGAATATTATTATATTGTATTATTTTTGTGTATTTCATATTTTGTGGAACAATAAATCTAATCTAATCTAAATCTAAATAACATTTTCCGACCCTATCATCTCTAGATCGCTGTCAAAAAAGAATATACTTATTATTTAGTAATAGTTTTTGTGGACAATTAATTTGGACATGCGTTTTAGGTTAAAATATAGAATCCCGTAAGCGTATAGAAACATGGTATTTTGAGCAAAAATAAATTTAGTCACCCTAACTAAAAACATGTTAACCTTACGAAATCTTTTTAAAGTTTATCACTTCAATGATATTCATTATTTACGAACAAAAAAATATATTATAACTAATTTTTGTTTCTTTTTTTCAGATCGCGGTCGCACTTTGCCCAGGATTTGCCATCAACGCTAAAAATTATCATACACACACACGACTTCCACAGATAGTGGTAGTGTTGAATCTGTAGTCAAAGAAAAATACATTTTACAAATAAAAAAGACCACTATTTTACTAACAAACTGTTTTAAAAATTACACACTTCTAGTTCCTTAGTAGCAAAAGAAGTGTTGTGCGCGCTACAAAAAATATTCTTCCAATATAAAAAACTTATTTTGTTAAAATTTTTACAAAGCGCGTCTATTTTTCAAGTGATAACAAAATACAGGTATAGTGTCGTTTTTTTTTTAAATAATTGTGATGAATAATTGAGCTATAGTGTAAATATAAAATTATTATCTTGATGAGTGATATTAAATATAACAAAATGAATAAGTTAAGTGTCAACGTGGCCGCAAGTGGCGCAGTAAATAATTTATTAGCAGTTGAAAGTGCGTGTAGTACTCCTCGTACACCAGAAATATTAAACTCTTTAATAGCCATGACCAATCCATTAGATAACTATACATTTAATAACAATGATAATTCGTTAACGTCTACAAAAACTATGAACAACAATAACGGTGGAATATGTCCGTCTCTTATGACAAACGAGAGTAGTAATTCGAGTGGAAGTAATACGATCGAAACATCTCCGACGTCGCCTCCAAGTGTTCAACACATGTGCTCGCAATTGATCAAGGCCGGACTCAAACTTTCGATACAATCGAAACGAAAACATTCGTCGAGCGGTGATTCTTCGGCAGGAGGACAGTTGCTGGACCTCGATTTGCCGATAACCAAGAAGAGGAGGATAGTGACACCGGGACCACCAAAGGACGAAATCAGCGAGGATGACGATTATGAGAGGAGTTTGGTTTCACCGAATCAAGGGGTGAGTTAACTTTTTAATTTTGGTGCAGTCTTTTTTTAGAGACAGAATGTCACCGAGACGTCTTTATTCAACAACGGCTATTGTTTCGGTCTCCGCTTACTTGAGCTCATACACATCTTCTATGGTGGTAAACGGCGCTCTAACCGATTCAGATACTCAACGAGGTTGAGTTACGGTCCATTAAACTGGCATAAAAGTAAAGTTTGTTTCCACTTCATAATAAATTGTTTGACGATGTTCTCTACAGGCTAGTTGCAAAAGGTACTTCGTGCGTGTTCGGGGCTCCTCTTGATTTGATTCCCTAGGATCTAGACTATTGTGCTTTGTCGCCAGTAGGCTGATGAGTGATGACGGCACGGGCACTGTTTCATTCGAAGAGTAATCGGGCTATACGTTACCTGCCTGAAGATTTTAAGATTTCCATTTAATCTACTTAGATTTAAACTGTTTCACAAAACAATCAATGGCTTTTAAAAAATTTCTAAAACAAGCCGTGAGGTGGGTCGTTTATTAGGACTAAAGTGCGACCCTTGAGGTCCACACGACGAACTTCCCAGTTTGATAAATATTTAATAATAATAATTAAATTAGATATTACACAGAAAAGTAATCATTTTAATCATCAAAACATCAATAATTAAAAAAAAAAAAAAAAAAAAAAAAACGGCTGAACCGATTTTTATAAAATTTATGTCGAATCAAAATGACGTTAACACGCCTCGATTGACACCCTTACGAAGTCGATATAATTTTTTATTCGCGAGATATTGTGTAAAATCTACTTTTTTGGAGGTTATTTGGTTAAGAAAAAAGAACGGCTGAACCGATTTTAAAAAAATTCCTTTCAGATCATATATACGTTAATACGCGTCGATTGGCACCCCAACGTAGTCGATATCATTTTTCGTTCTCGAGATTTCGTCTTAGAAAGAAATTGACACATACATACGTACGTACGTACGTACGTACATACGTACACACACACACACACACACACACACAGACATCTTTCTAAAAGTAGTGTAAAAATAGTGTAGTGACCTTGAAACATAAAAATTTTTTTTCCTTTTTAATTTCGATTTTCGGACCCATTACAATAACTTCCAATGGGAAGTTAAAAATATTATATTAACCTCTTGAAGATGCCATATTTGGCTATAGTATTGAATAGAAATAGATTGACAACCGTTTTCTTAGCATAACAAAAGATTCAATTCGTATAGAGTTATGTATTTGGTTTGCATGTCATCTCATCACTTCATTATACATCAACAATAACGCGATACATTACAGACCAACTAGCTAATTAAAATTCCCTGTCTGACAGGAAATCTATTTTGGCGAATCGTAAATGTATAATTAACAAGACATGGATGCTAATAATTCCACCTGGCGGCATACAATGAACAAACGCCAAAATAGTATAATACCATACTGATGTTTTGCATATCTGTATGAATTAGCATAATATGCATCTAGTTAACAATTGTATGAATTGGCCCAAAAGTCATTGAATGAACACTGTGAAACCTAAACAACCCCCAGATAATCTTAGTTATTTTTTAAAAACCTATAATCGCGGGTTAGGCTATGAACTACTAGTGCCAAACCAATATTGTTTTTAGCGAGATACTGTCATTGAAGGTGCTCTTGATTTCAGGCGCGGGGTGGCCAGGGACGCTGCAGCTGGGCGCTGGAAGCGTCTCGGGCCCTTCCATTTCCCAATCCCAACAAATTACTCAAATCTCTCCGTCGGGCCCTTACAAATGTTAGCGTCCCTGAAAAAATATAGCCAGTCGTTGCTTTAGTGAATCAGAGATAAAATCCACACTCTGGGACCCACAATTTTGAATGGACTGCCTATGAGAGCGCAAAACTATTTAATAACCTAAGTTCGTTTATTGGGGTAGCCGTAAGACATTCTTTCACCGCCATCAAAACTTATTGAAGACTATAAAAAAATACATTTCAAGTATTTAAAAAAACTTTAAACAAATCACTTCGACCCACACGTACACGTAAACACTTTTTTCAATCGAAATAAAACTAAAATCTATTTTAATTTTCAGTTAACCCCTGAAGATGAAGAACGCCGCCGAAGACGTCGCGAACGAAACAAAATAGCAGCAACAAAATGTCGATTGAAAAAACGCGAAAAAACTGTAAATCTAGTTTACGAATCGGAAACATTAGAAACTCAGAATATCGAACTCAAAACCCAAATCCAAGAACTCGAAACGCAGAGACGACGTTTAGTCGACATGCTTTCAATGCATACGCCATCTTGTATGAAAGTAAACAATAACAATCGTTTACAGTACAATAATCAACTCGATCCAACAAATGATTGTTTTGTTTTAACGGACGATAGTTTTTGTCACACAACAGACGACAACTGCCAACAATTGCCACCCGTTACGACGTTATCCAATGCCGTTTTAGAGAATGCATTAGCGTCATATGATAGGCCAGCTTCGGTGGATATTTCAACACTTGCATTCAGGCATCAGCAAACGTTAAATGCGTATAATCGTCCTGCGAGTGTTGGGATTGCAAGAAACGACCAGTACGATACGAAACCGCCGAATATTGTCGTCAGTAGTCACGATTCATTTACTGCCCAGCTTACCAATCTGGATAATCCAGGAAGTCCGTTCACTCAATACAGTTGTCATAATTTTGACTCAACGACTAATACTGGACCAACTTATACGACGGGGATGGACAATGGTTGTATGGCGTAGCAAATTGTTTAAATTATTGTCAAAGGCCAGTACTCCATACTTGAGGAACAAATTTTGCAAATCAAAATACTGGAAATTGTTCAATGCGATTAACTTTTTCAAATTATTGATATTTAGCCAGTTTTTTTATTTGTATACAAATGATAACGGGAATAGCTTTTAACTCCAGAATATCAACAAGAATAACTCAAAAACTTGGCACGTTTTGGTTCCACGAACTAGAAATTTGGAGAGTTCATCATTTTGCTATTTTAGGAAAAGGCGTGTCGATTTTTGAAAATCTTCATGTTAAAATATTGTTCATTAGTCCAGTCTTTTTTTGTTTTTTATTTCTTTGGAGTGATCTTTGATTGTTATGCACCATCTGGTTGCGATCAACATTTTCAATTTATTGATATTTAGCCAGTTTTTTTATTTCTATACAAATGATAACGGGAATAGCTTTTAACTCCAGAATATCAACAAGAATAACTCAAAAACTTGGCACGTTTTGGTTTAATTAAACTTTGAAAGTTCCACGAACTAGAAATTTGGAGAGTTCATCATTTTGCTATTTTACGAAAATGCGTGTCGATTTTTGAAAATCTTCATGTTAAAATATTGTTCATTAGTCCAGTCTTTTTTTTGTTTTTTATTTCTTTGGAGTGGTCTTTGATTGTTATGCACCATCTGGTTCAACGATTCGATTTTAATAATTGAAGTTGTTAATTTAGGTTGAAATTACTTTGGATATCATCGTGTTGCTCGGGTTGTATTTTATAAGTGAATAATAATAAATTTATCAGTCATTTTTTTACAAAGTTTTATAGTTCGTTAAAGTTCACGAAGTGATTGATGAAATAATATTATTAAATAATGTTATCCAAAGTACTACAAAAATAATGACTCCAAAATAGTACAGTAAATAGCATTCCTTTTTAACGTATTCTAAAATTACCATTTTTTTTGTCGACAATATTAAAGTAGTCACATATACAGCGTGTTTTAACCGCTATCGACCTGCATCATTATGTGAAAGCTACTTTAGTCAAAGTTTTAGAATACGTTAATTATATACGATTATTTTTACGTATTATGTTTCTAGTTATTTTATATTAAGTTTATATATTAATGTTATCTTTACTATTTTTTCTATGTAATATTTTATATAAATATATTGTACGCGTTATTTTTTCTACTTATACCTCTTTTAAGCACTTGAATAATATTAATGTTGTGCTAATTTAAATAATCAAATTGTGATCTAAGCTTTCTGAATAATTATTGTATAACAATATTATTGTTGCTTGTCAAATTCATATTTTAATTAAGACATAATTAGTGTAAATGTATGCACGATCCGGATTTTTTATGTTGGGAATGTTATTTTTCCAATAAAACAGTGCTATCTATGCGTATAATCAATATATCTAAAGTTCCTATAAGGCTCATTCAATGCGCTGAATCTGTACCCAACAATTTGACAAATGCATATCGCAGTATCATCACTAGCGCACGCGCACTGTGCATTTGTCTGCAGATAAAACAGATATAGTTTTCTACATATTAGGTGTGTTTGTTGGCAAATTCTGAACTGCTAAAGTATGTGTTGGTAATACAGGACTCTTCGGACACAACTGCATGTTTGTTAGTCAAATTCTTGGACTCTTTGGACTTAGTTCTAGTAATTCAAGGCTTCTAGCAGTTCTAGCTGAGCCTAGAGCTACTAAAAAGTTCAAACAGTCCAAAGAATCCGAGAATGTAATTATGTGACCAACACGCAGTTGTGTCCGAAGAGATCTGTATTGCCAACACACTGCACTTTAACAGTCCAGAACTTGCCAATAAACACGCCTATTTAACTTACGGTTATATGTTGGTTACACTTTCGTAATAGAATGTGCCATATAGAATTTTACAGATATATGATATAATCGAACGACTTTTGTTTTAAAACAAAATTATACAAAAAAAAAATGAATGCTGATTTATAAATTTTTATATAGGTACGTAGTTGTTATTAGATCTGAAATTAGAACAGCAGATGTTTGACAAAAAACGGATAGTTTTATAAAATTTGTACAGTGATACAAAAAGTATTAAAACAGCATTGATTTTTTTTAACTCGAACTATTTTCAAGAGAAATGTGCATAATTAATAAGAGGCTTTAGAATTGGTACCGTATTTTTTAATCTATACACCAGCTTTAAATGTGATAAATTCTAAATTAAATATTTGCCATATTTTATATTATTCTGCATCTAAGAACAATAAAAAATGGTGGAACCTTTGGTGTAAAGATACGAAATGTTACAATCACCACAAAACACCAAACCATAACAAACACTCTCGACGTACGTTTCGCCAACCAAGTTGGCATCATCAGGAGATGATTAAAACTAAAGACTAAACAAAAATTACTGCCTATTTATAGGCTACCTAATTTTAATTACCTGAAAACTAAACTAATTTACTAAATCAAAAAGCAGGCTACCTGGAATTGGGCCTTTGTCACTGTTCATAATATTATGTTTACACTTATGAATCTCTAGACTCTCTACGGCGTCTAGTTGTCTAATATTAATGACGTTTCTAATTAATTTTAAATTACTATTGTCTATTTTATGGTCATTTTCAAATGCATGTTGGGCAACACTAGATTAGAATAGAATCTAGTGTTGCCCAACATGCATTTGAAAATGACCATAAAATAGACAATAGTAATTTAAAATTAATTAGAAACGTCATTAATATTAGACAACTAGACGCCGTAGAGAGTCTAGAGATTCATAAGTGTAAACATAATATTATGAACAGTGACAAAGGCCCAATTCCAGGTAGCCTGCTTTTTGATTTAGTAAATTAGTTTAGTTTTCAGGTAATTAAAATTAGGTAGCCTATAAATAGGCAGTAATTTTTGTTTAGTCTTTAGTTTTAATCATCTCCTGATGATGCCAACTTGGTTGGCGAAACGTACGTCGAGAGTGTTTGTTATGGTTTGGTGTTTTGTGGTGATTGTAACATTTCGTGTGCATCTAAGAAATTTTAAATGTTCGGTGTTTGTTATTTATAACAACTGAATTAACGTTTGTTAAAAAATATGTTCCACATTGAATGAAGTATAAAAACAATTTGTAAAGGACAACGATATGTGCAGTAATCTCTCGTTTAGCGCTGCTTTGCTACAGGGATTTGACACTTAGACATCTCGTGGCAGAAAATGAAAGTATAGCAAAATGTGATTTCGCCACGCCACCATTCCAAATCCCTATAGCGAGCAGCAGAAGGAATATACAGAAGGTTCTCTATTTTTTCGTAGTTCTTACCCACCATGGTAGCGAATCTGTACCTACATTTCACTGAGAAAAGATTTTGTGTTTATGTAATATTATTTTTGTAATTACGTTTTGGCTTACATATAAATGCATTATTTTCTTTATAGTATTTCACTTAGCGTTCAGTTTTCATTGAATCAATTAATAGCGTCAAACGGGGGATTGCTGTACGATAATAGGAAGTAATAGGTAGACCTTTCGCGGCGAAAGATGAAGCCACCGCGTCATAGAAACGTGAATGCATTGCGCCCGCCTTCTAGCTTGCTATTGGCTGTTTTGGAGATCCATGAGCGGTTTGCCAAAATTGTACCTAACGTCATAAAACCCAATGTGCAGTTTTGTGGACACTGCACTGTCTGCGGATAAGCAGGCGTTCACTAGCATATTATTGATGACGTGCCTGGCTTCATCTCTCACCGTGGGCACTCTACTATATATCCAGTTAAATGTATCGCACGAAAATAAGATATAGCTGTTAATGTTGCTAATTTTTCCGAAAAAATAAAAGTTCTCTATTTGTTTCTTATTAAAACCACCTTAGTATTTTCACAAAATGTTATCTAAGAACTTAGTAAGTTAAATGTTATTAGTTTTTTAACTTTTTGTTGAAACGTGAATTTCTTAAAAGTTTAAAATTAAATTTTGGCTGTTCCTTTTTTTAAAAAATGAACTTAAAAAAACGATACTTTCACACTTTTGATAATTATGCAAAAATCTGAAAGTATAATAAAAATATATATTTTTTCCGTACTTTTAGCTCTAGATATGTCTTAGACATATTACATGTGCTTAGAAGTTTAAAATTAAGGTGCCACTAGCTATGAAACGTAATAATTACTAATGAAAATTATTATTAAAATTTCAATACAGAATTAAGCACAAAGTGCCTACGTTTAATTTTTATATAAAAAAAAGAAAAAAATATAATACAACGCAATATTATTTGTATCACAAAATATCTAATTTAAATATTGATTTTATAAACACGCATGTGCCTATCCAGCAGCTATTTTCAAATTTTTATTATGCCTCTGGCTATATAAAAAAATATTACAACAATTATTTATATCGAGTTTTTATTGTGAAATAATTTGATACTGATATATCTGTCCTTCACATGGGTTCAATAAGTCAGAGCCGCCATAATAGATACGCCATTTTAGTTTTTTCTAACTCCTTACTTCCTGTTTGATTTTGACGGTCTCTTATTGGGTTAACAGTAAACTTGAACAATATTCAAATGTCGGTTTGTTTTTGTTGGAGATTACTTTAAAAATTTATGTAGGTAGTTTAGTTATCAAAATTGCTCACACACTTAAAACATAACCTATCTTTTCTTCATTCACATTTAGTACAGAATGGGAGCTATAAAAAGTAGCACGTTCTAAGAATAATTTTTTGAATTTGAAAATGGCTACTGTGAGTTATATTGCATAACACAAAACACAAATAAATACGTTAAAATAAACTTGTCTTTAATGGAACCTTCCGATAAATTATACGTCTTAATATTAAAATAAAATTTTGCTTCGCGAAAGTTTAAGGCGCATCAGTTTTTCGTTGCAAATAGTCGTCTTAAAGGAGCTCTCAGAACCGTCAATAACTAAATAACTATTGAAGGAAACCAATCTTGACTGTCTGAGGACCCCTTTACAATACAATTCAGTCATGTTTTCTTTAGTTTTAGTTTGTTACCAACAATTACAATACAAAATATATTATTAATAATTGTGATTTCAAGAGAACCCAGTGGCTTAAAATGGAAATATTTTAATAATAATTACAAAAAATATAAAGGAAAAATAAAAAAAATCGATTCATAAAATTCTGTTAGATGTTAGATTGTCAAAAAAACATATTTTTTTACTATCTGTTTGAAACTGTTTCGTTTTTTGGGCTTTCTGAACATTTTATTTTTTCCTAAGAAATTAGTCGGATTTTTCGAAAACTAGTTTAAAAAAATTTAAAAAGGTTACCTACAAAATAATTTTAATTTGGAGTTTTGGATAATAACAAAGCATTTTTTTTTGTTTATTAGTCATTCAAATTATAGACGCTCGATAGCTCATATCATTACCTAGTTATCAATCATGTTCAATGGTAATTACCTAATCATTTTTAATTGAAAATCTTTGTGAGGTAACTCGTTAAAATAAACTTTATTTAAATTGGTTACATTACAAATTTTCAGATTATAATTTAAGCATGGTTTATACGAAGCCAGCGCTGGCTGCCAGTTCCACTGCCAGCCAGCGCTGGATTGGTATTAGCCTCGTATATAAACAGTTTTTCAAGCCAAGCAGCGCTGGCTGCCAGCGCTGGCGTGACTAGAGCGCCTGCCTATTTTTCAAGTCCTGCAGCCCCCGCGCCAGCGTTGCGGACACGTGTAGACGCATCGCACCAGTCGCTGGCGCATATCCGTAGTGTTGTTCTTTAAACATTTTTTTTTTCAACAGCCGTATTTGTCCCGAATTCATTTTTTGAACGCCGAACGTGTGCACACCACGAGAAAAATCCAGGAATGACTAGCCTCGTCTAAACAACACGAGCCAGGCCAGCGCTGGCTTATCTGTAGGACTGGCGCCAGCGCACTGGCTTCGTATAAACCATGCTTAAGAACTGGTGACAGTATCAATTAAATATTCGATTTATTTTTAAAAATAATCCGTAATTGAAAATATGAATTGATAATAAATAATAATTAGCCTAGTGGGTAACCTCATAATATAATAACAATTTTTAAAAATTGCTTCTAAAAATTTCAAACAGACAGTTCTTTTTGTAGGCTTATGATTCTTCCAGTGCTTTTAATTTATAGAACTAAAATATTTTTCGTGAAATATTTTTGAAAGAAATACTCAGACCGTTCGTTTTTTAGTTATAAACAGAAATTTGTAATGTTTATATAATATAATATTTTTAAATTAAATCTCTTTTGTATCATTCATTTTTTTTATAAACACTGTACCTGTTCATAAAAACGGGTGGTTACATTGTTTAACAATGTATAATACCAGAGTTTTATGTGTGTTGTATTGCATTTTTATTTTGTCTAAAACGAAAATAAAAACATTTGATATTTTTCATATTTTGTGTGTGTTTTTATTACCCATTGCAGTTAGTTCTTGGCGATTAGAACCCTGCCCCCCAGGGGGACATTGAGATGTAGTTGTTATCGCAATTGCATTCCAATGTTCTTTAGGAATTAGCGCTCCCAGGGACCCGAGCTCATACCAGGCGGTTTGTGTATGCCGGCTGGCGGATTTTAATACACAAATATGTTATTTGTTGTGTTAAAGACGCTAATGACCTGAGTTGTCGACGCGTCTATAATCTACAATAAATAAATAGATTAGAACCTGGGAACTGGAGGCGTGTAAATGTAACAGTGACGCTATAAAAACGCCGTATAAACGGCATTGCCACAAGCTCGGCCATTCTCAAACCATCGTTTCTCGTTGAAACTCCCTGTATTTAATCAACACGTATGATAAATAGATGGCGTCAATGTACCCGCTTATTGCGCTTTGCACAATTGCCAAGTGATTATAAATAAAGGTGGCTTAATTTGTTTTCTGAGAATACTAAACTTAAATCACTATACAACGTTATGCAACCGATTGTTATCGGCCGAATGTGTCACAGGCCAAAAGTATAGATGAAGCTTGTAACTAAATTTCTATTTCGCAAGTTAAAAAAAAAGCATTATGTACAGTGGAGATACAATAATGCCAACGTAGGCAGTACCTCCAGACTGAATGTTAAGGATGTCTAAAGGGCTCTGTCTAAAATGCACGCAAATTATTTTTTATTTAAGTGTCCAAAATTTAATATAACGTCCAGAGGCGGATTTAGATTTTGGGCTAAAGCAGTATTTGCTCCCTCAAATCTTTTCCATTCCCTATCTGCTATCGTAAATAAAGCACTATTTTCTTCTTTTTTGCGGTCCCTACGAACTTGCCGCCCCTAGGCTAAAGTCACCTCCCTGAAAATACGTCGCTGGTTACGTCACAGTAAATATCTTATCGTGTCGTGTCTGATCCAGGCGTTGGCTACTGTAAACTTAGACGGGCAAAAAACAGACATGGTTTAGAATAATCTAAATCATTACATAAATTTAAAACCATCTGCACGAATTTCTAATGTTGTTGAGCGTCTATAATCTACAATATCTATATTTTCCGTTGTTGCTGTCCATCTAGTTTCATTAATTATTCTCATAACGTCCTCGGCCATTAATTTCATTTCTTGTTGTAAGTTTTCTAATTTTCCTAGTTGGTCTAGTGTTTTTACAATATCTATATATATAAAACAGTTCCGTTACTGACTGATTGATTGACTGACAGACAACGCCCAGGTCAAACCGCTGAAGATATAAACTTGAAATTTGGACAGTAGGTTCCTTTTGTGACGTAGACACCCACTAAGAAAGGATTTTTCGAAATTCAACCCCTAAGGGGGTTAAATAGGGGATGAAAGTTTGTATGGAAAATCGTCATTTTTGAAGTTAGAAGCATGAAATTTTGCGCAGAAGTTTCTTATATAACGTAGGTGAGCACTAAGAAATTTTTTTTTGAAAATTCAACCCCTAAGGGGGCTAAAAAGGGGATGAAAATTTGCATGGAAGTTCGTTATTTTTGAAGTTAGAAGCATGACATTTTGCACAGGAGTTCCTTATATTACGTAGGTGAGCAATAAGAAAGGATTTTTCGAAATTCAACCCCCAAGGAGGTTAAATAGGGGATGAACGTTTGTATGAAAATTCGCCATTTTTGAAGTTAGAAGCATGAAATTTTGCACAGGAGTTCCTTATATAGCGTAGATGAGTAATAAGAAAGGATTTTTTAAAATTCATCCCTCAAAGGGGTTAAATAGGGTATGAAAGTTTGTATGGAAGTTCGTAATTTTTTAAGTTAGAAGCATGAAATTTTGCATAGGAGTTCCTTATATAACGTAGATGAGTAATAAGAAAGGATTTTTGAAAATTCAGCCCTTAAAGGGGTTAAATAGGGGATGAAAGTTTATACGGAAGTTCATCATTTTTGAAGTTGGAAGCATGAAATTTTGCACAGGAGTTCCTTATATAACGTAGGCGAGCAATAATGTATTAATAAAATTCGATCGGACGAGCGAAGCGAGTGAGTAATGTATTATTAATATTCGAGTGAACGAGCGAAACGAGTGAGTAATTTATTAATAAAATTCGAGCGAACGAGCGATGCGAGTGAGTATTGTATTATTAATATTCAAACGAACGAGCGAAGCGAGTGAGTAATGTATAATTAATATTCAAACGAACGAGCGAAGCGAGTGTGTAATGTATTAATAAAATTCGAGCGAACAAGCGAAGCGAGTGAGTAATGTATTAATAAAATCCGAGCGAACGAGCGAAGCGAGTGAGTTTTGTATTATAAAATTCGAGCAAATAAACACCACCAGCCCGGCTTCGCTTCGCAGGAGGAGAATTTCTCGCAGAGGGGATAATAAATCATAAATCGAAAATATGTGGGCGAAGCCACGGGTAACGGCTAGTTTGAAAATATATGGAAGTGTTTTAATTAAACAAACATTTAGTCTTTCCAAGGTCGCGTATTACCCAATATGTAAGAAATATTTTTTTAAAAATCTTTAATTAAATAGTGCAACTTTACTAGAAAACGTAAAAACGAAAGGCAAAAGTTTAAATTTTGCCTGAGTTACCACAAAATAATTAATATATACTGTCTGTCTTACCTAAATATTAAATGGGTTCAGGGATTAGGAAAGACTATTTCACGTCCAACTAGGGTTGCCAGAGGACCGGGATTTCCGGGAAAGTCCCGGAATTGGTTGATTTGTTCCGTATCCAGGAATTTAGTTTTCTGTCCCGGAAATGCAGAATTTTAACGAAATCCTACGATTCGTAGTTGCGATCGCTAGCGTCAACGCTTACATTAATAGACGCTGATCACCTCAGCTGTTGAGCGTCTATAATCAACAAACTATGTATCTAACACTTACATTAAATTAGTCTCCGCGTTCATTTTGAATAGCCCCGATGGTGATTGGTGATAAAGTAGTAAAATTCAAGTCAGTGATAAATACAAAAAAAAAACAGTTAAGAAAACCTTAAAGTTGTTCAACTCTCATTTTACTTTTTCCCCTAAAATAAATTGTGGTGGTACCATGGTTTTTAATACAAGATTTAACTCAAATTCTTTATAAATCCATTTTTGAACCATAGTCTCAGAAATGTCCCGGAAATCTTGGTTTTCGATCTGGCAACCCTACGTCCAACTGAGGCACACACAAGTGGGAAAAAACTAACGATAAATGTTTTTGATTTTCATTGTATATCATCTCGTGCGCTTAGTTCTCCAGGCCCTAGGGAATAAGTATAGTCACTGGTAGTTATCGAGCATCTATAAAACACAATCTTTTCTGTAATCATAGTCCGAAAATACATATAATTGCTCTATTGCACTCCACAGAAAAGTCTGATAAACCGGGAACACACTGCGGGAATAAACGCGGCGAACACAAAATCCACTTTTGGATTTGATTAAATACTTTTGTTACTTTGGTACAGAACGTGCAGTTTAAAATGGTCTTGTAATTTCATGAACTGACGAAACATACAAGTGCGTAAGACGGGTTGCCTCATTTCAGTAAATATATACAGAAATTATCGACGAAAAAATTAAATTTCAAAAAACTCCGACTCAAAATTCCTACCTAACCGGTTGATTAAAAACTATGAAATAATTTAATATTATTTATTCCTCAAGAACGCGGTAGGGACTGCAGTTTTTGAAAGTTTTCAATTTTTTTTTGTTAACGTATTGTAGCAATTCCCAAAGCGTTTATTAGTTGGGTTGGGGCTGTTTTAAATTTTCAATTTAATTTTTATTTTTCACATTTTCAACTAAACTCTATAGAGTATAGATTAAAACTGCTTTATAGCTAAGAACCATCTCGCAATCACTCTCAAATAGAAGAAAAAACGCAATGAAATCGGTTTATCCGTTTTGGAGCTACAATGCCATAGACTAGACAATTAATGCTTCAAATTTAGAACACCCCTTCTTTTTTGCGTCATCCTTAGCTCAAATAGATTAAACGTAATAAATTTTGAGTCCAAAAATAAAACTAACAACCAATAAAAATCTTTCCAACGAACATTAGCAGTCGTAACGCCAGCATACTTAATTTATACATCAAATGACCAAAACATAACAATTTTGTTTCCAAAAACGAAAATCAATAAGCGGTAAAATTTTTCCTTGACCAACACTAACATAGTCAAGATAAATATTATAAATTATAGACCATTAACAATTCTAGCACAGTTAAAACATCAGCATAATTAAATTTAATAAATTTCAAGAAGTGTGTTGCTACCAGAGTAATATAGAGAAATTGGCAGGATCAAGAAGGTTTTACGTGAAGTGTAAGATGAAGTAACAAAATTGATATAAACGGTTTCAATAAAAATATTTATTTTCATATGACACAGTCATACAATACTTATAAATTATATTTTTATAAATATAAGGGATGAAAATGAAAAAAGAGTAAGTGCACATATTATGGAACGAACGAATAACAGAAATCTAAACCTGACCATGACATTAACCTACGAACCTACAATAATATTGTTAATCGGGATGTGGATTAACTTCACGAAAAACCCAATAAATCCCATGATGCAGAAACCGATGGCTGTTGCGATAGCGATCTTCTGGAACTCTGCAACGAACAGAATCGTCGTTAAATAATTACACACTAAAAATTATAATCTCCTGAAAAAAGAAATTCCAATCATCGGTGGCTGAAAAAAAATAATACTGAATTCACTTTGAGCGTTCCGTTTATATAATTACGATGGTTACCCGCTTGTTGACACGTAGCCTCTACACTAAGCTGTCCAGTTCCTTTAGGCCAAATCGGGACGAGACAACGGATGTAAGTTTGATGTTGACGGGGTTATGTTATGCCAATATTTAAGTATATTTTAATGAGCGATGCAAAAATAACATTTTCACAACGATGAGACGACGGTTGGAACATACTAGCTGAAAAACGGGACGTATGCGACATGTCTCCTCCAAGCAAACTTTACGAAATTTACAATTTTTCACTTAAAAAAGCGTAAGCTACTATCATATCAAATTTTAATTTGATCCGATTTAAATTATAATATTCACCAGAGTAAATTATATATTTTATGGCCCACTATATAACCCTGAATCTTCACACTGTGTTAAAATATGCTGAATCAGTGCTTAAGAAATAATTATAGTATCTCATTAATTTGAATCGAGTTTAAATATATCCCACATATGAATCAAATACAAAACTAACCTTTCCTGTCGGGTTTTGTGCATCTTTTGACAAGCCTAAGTGAATCCTTGGCGAAAGTACGTCCAGGTTCCACGAATTTAGTAATTTGATCCATTGTTTAATTAATCTGAAACGAAGTCAAGTTAATTTACTGTTATCTTCTTAAAAATATCCACTCAATATGTAATATTAAACCGCATTCTGTGTTGAGAACTATATTTCAAACGAATTTTATTAACATAAAGTTTATTTTACCTTTAACAAATACTACGTTAATTTCAGTCTGCACAGAACAACACCACTAAAATTAAAATTTAAGACACTTTACGTTGGAATATGTCTCTTGTCTGGCTGGAATCAGGAATGAGAGCTGCCGCGGTGTCAGATGTATTTAGAAATGTGTACATACGCGTCAAAATTTCTCCACGTTGATAAAACGGATATGACGCTACAGTACAGGTCACACTATCCGCTCACGTATTACAAGGCGGGCTATTTGAAATACAAACCAACGAGTATTATAAATCAATACTCAATATTAACGTATTAACATAGTAATCTTATAACCCTCCACGCATTATATATATAAAAAATACTCACCAATTACCGAAATAAAAATTGTTCAATTATTATATTATGAAGTTGTTACGTTCTTAATAGGGATTTAGCCCCTGCCTTTAAATTTTATTATACGATTCTGATCTATTTTTTATCCCGATAGATTTTTTAGTGTCAAATTTTAAAGTTGGTCTCCTCCTAAGACGCTACAAATTTACCGCCCTATTTCATTTTTTTAATAAGTTATCATTGAAAAATATCATTAATAAAGGACTGATGTTATTTGCCGCCCGTGTGCAATGCTTGCAATAATCGGTATTTTGTGTTAATCTGAAGGATGTATTTAGTCGTGCTACCAAAATATAAATCTCCTCTTTACCAAGTTATTTACTTACAATAGGATCTCAAAATTAACATAAAATTCATAGGGTATAAAGTATAAAAATTAAACATATTAAATAAAAACAATGTATCATTTATTTACAAAAATTGAAAATGAAAATATTTTTCTTACAACAATATTACAAAAATGTATTTTATAAAAATATAGTCACCTATTTTTTTGAAACACAAAAGAAAATTTACATATTTCAGTTACTCGTAATTTTGTTGGCATCTGGAATCTTTTGGATTTTAAAATAAACTAAAAAAAATATTATTGTATTATGACTAACTGTATTTTACAAAAATATTATTTACACGTTTCTCTCGGTTCACAGGAAGAAATGTAAAATAGAAAAAAAACAAAAACAAAGCAGCAATCAGTCAGATTATCAGTAACCATTTTGTATAATAGAACTGACCATTAAATTTACTTAAAGCGGTTTAAAACCATTTCTATACAATTATTTCCCATTTTTCAAATATGCCTACTAATAATCAATATAGGATAAGATATGCATGGAATTTAATAATAAATTGTCGATAAATTCCTCTAAACTTATTTTTTTCTATCTAAAACAAATGAAGAACACAAATGCGCAAAACTGATTAAAAAATGACAGTTCTACAGCTTGTAATTTGTTAATTCTTACTTAACCTCTTATCTTACATAGATTATTCATCAACAGTGCGACATTACAAACAATTAACAGAAATAACTCCGGTAGATTATTACTTACAGGGAAATCTTCACTCAATACAATTATAATAAATATAAAATTACCAAAGCTTAAAATATAATAATTTTCAAGTTTTTAAAGTAACGAATATAATATGCTAACTAAAAACCAATCTTACAATGAAAGAATTGTTTTTTTGGTATGTTGTCTAAATATTTACTGACTGAATCTGACAATGAGTAAATCTTTTGAGAATCTCCAACTCATTTTTTACCATTTATTAAATAATTGCAATATTAGCTAATAACGAAAACAAATAGCTAATATTTCTTACCTAAATAAAATAAAAAATATCACACATGATCATTTCAAAGAAACATTAAACCAAAGGTTTATATTGTGACAGTTAAGAATATGATCCAAGATTTGTATACTGTTTGTATGATATCTGTAAAAAAAACTGTCTGGACAAAACGCCTGAATATCCTTTCGAATTAAAAGCTACAATTGGGAAAAGCAGCTATGCGATCTAAAATTACAGTCTATTTTTTTAAGATAAATTTGGCATATTTACCAGGCACTTAGAATTTGCTTTTCAGACTTATTTAATTTAATTATCAGTATAAACTGGACCTGGAGTGAAATGTTGGCTCTGCAAAAAAATTATACAGAGGGTGTCCATTTTAAATAAATTTACAAACCGATAACAGTGGTCCCCACAGTATCATCTATAGCCATTAACAGGCTATAGTTAGATTATGTCAAGTTTAACGCGCGATTAAATGCGCTATTATTATTGACGACTTTAAATTACGTTTTCTTACAAAATACGAATTCAGCGAGCTTTTACTTTTACATATAATCTAGGTTGTATGTGAGCTGGTGATGCAATAAAAATGTGGGATGTCCCCATTTCATTTCATTTTTTATGAACCTTCACCGCAAACAATAAACAAATTGAATAACTGATATTTTTAGATATCATACAAAAAGTAAATTTGAAATTTACCCGATTAATTTAAAATTCTCCCACGCAGATGAATAAAATTGCTGTAATTAAACTCATTACAAATATTTAATCAAAAAGAGATCTCACAATGAGAACTACAATAATTGATTCTTTTTTTATAGCAATCTTCGTTTCATTTTTATGCTATTTTATGTTTAGCCACAACAGATATGAATCCATTAACATAATATCAAGAAAATTAGCATATTTTCCAGTGACTGTATAGAAAAAGATCATTAAATCAGTCAATGTGCTTGTTTATGATAAAATTAACTCCTATAAATGACCAAATCTTGATATGGGACTTTAAACAGATGAGCTTGCAACACGCGGTGTGCAAAATGACAGGTCAAAATATGAATAACAATGTGATGATATTCGCGAACGTTGGTCAGGTCAGTAAACATAATTTGTAATGCAGAGTGTAATATAGTGATGTGCAAGTATTCACTTCACTGCTACTTTTTCACAGATATCAATTTTTCACAGCGACCTTAAAAGATATCACTTAAAAGTAGCTGCTACCAATTTCACTCTTAACGTTTACACATCCAACTAGTATGGTCTGCACACTGCTACCTGCATACTGTGAAATGTGAATAGTTCACAGTTCGCTAGCATTTCACAGTTTACAATTACGTTCACAGATGTGTACCTGCTACCTATCTATTGTACCCAACAGTGAAAAATTTAAAATAAGGTCTATCAGGTAGGTAGGTACCTATCGTATTTACGTATATCATTATCTATTGGCACAAGATATTGATTTGTTTTAATAATTTGTACAGTATACGTTATTTAAATGTAAAAAATTAGGAAGTATAAGAAAAGTAAATGCGAAATAAAAGCAAAAAAATGTATTTGCTTTGTTAATGTTTCTTGACGCGGATTGTCCAAAAGTGTTTCGAATAATTTTTTCTATTAATTCAAATTTAGATAATGTTAATTAACGTATCAAAAAATACATGGACAAAAAAAATATAGGTACCCATTTTTCACAGTGACCTTCATGCAAAATACAAATCTGCTTTACGTTACATCCGGTCAAATCTTTTGTTATGCCTAATAGGTAGTAATAGTGACTGTGAAACGCATTTTTTCATAATTCATTTCACCGCTGCTATATTATATCCTAACAACTAACCCAGTTCACTGCACAGTGCACAATGCATATGCCACACTGCGCATTGAAAGGATTTTACCAGTTTACCTGAGATATTTTAACTGTGAAATTTTTCACTGCTAAAAGTAGCAGTGAATAAAAAGTAGCATTCACAGCTTTCACTGCTACTGAAAATTCACTGATATGCCCATCTCTAGTGTAATACGCTAATGTTACACACTTTTCTGCTTCCAATGTTGTGTTGAAAAATAAATACTTATATTATAGAACTTGCGGCGTAAACACATCAACAGTTCATAAAAATGTAACAGCTGAATAATTTATGTGAATCTCCTGTGATTTTCCTGTGCATCACATTTAAAAATCGTTAACAGAACAAATATCCGAGGTGCCTAGAAAATCGGCTTCTAAAATTTCAACTCATCTGGCTTTTAGATCCCAAAGAAATTTTCCATTTGCAGAACTATTACCATAAGGAGCGAATAAAAATATATGAGCACTGTGGTTGGAATAACAACAAAAATAAAGATAGTTACTTCTTACCACAACAGTTTTATTGATGGATGTACATTTCGAAAGCTATGCTTTCATCTTCAGCAAACACTACTATACATGTATAGTGTTTGCTGAAGATGAAAGCATAGCTTTCGAAATGTACATCCATTAATAAAACTGTTGTGGTAAGAAGTAACTATCTTTATTTTTGCTTATAAGGAGCGAAGTTGCCTAGAATTTTAGGACTTGTTCAATCCTTTACGAACTTGCATTTAGCTACCTGATTTTTAAAGTTATCATTACCTAAATCGGTAAGAATTGTACACTGGGTAAGTAACCTAGAAACTTTGCTTGGCGCCTCGAATTTCACTACAAGGTTATGCCAACAGGTGAGATCTCTTTTTAACAAATTACAAAACAATGAATATGTACACTATACAACGGGAGTAAGATAATAAAGCTATGTACAGCAATCCATTGATTCTGTGGAACTACTGACTGGACTTGGGGGTGGGGGATGCGGTATACATATATCTATACTGTCCTCATCTTGATCAAGTCTTCTCTTATTAGTCCTGTTGCCGGTGGAACACTGGCCCAACTGTGATGTTCGGCGCGCTCGCAGTATTGGCTCAAATTCCTGTAACTGTGCTATAAAACCTGCATTCGGACTGATGCAAAACCGGCGCTCCCGAACATATTGAAATGCTTCTCTGAAATTCAATACCCTCAGTTATTGACTTGTGTTCCATTAACTGTATTATTATGCAAGATGTCATAATTAGATACTTTCTTAGGATACTTCTCGATAGATAGATTATAGACGATCAACAGCTGAGGTCATCAGCGTCTATGGGATACTTATAAGTAAAATGAAACAATACATGCCTGTAAGTAAGACTGTATTCTTCCATGACAAAAGCGAGTACAAGGGAAGCACTGCGTGATATTCCTGTATGTCCATGAATTAGAACTTTGCCACCTTCTGATCTACATTCTTCAAGAAATTTGCGCACTTTAGAAAAATGTGGAATTATGCTTTCATAAATTGAATCAGCAAGATCTATAATTAAATATTTGAAAGTATCCAAAAAATAAGGACGGATATATTGTGACTCTTCTTCATGTCTGACACATACGATGTGCGTGATCCCATGTTGTAATAAAGTGTCAAAACAAGCTTTAGAAGCTGCATAGGCTGGTCCTAGATATACTCCAGGAATTATTTCTTGCATAGAACATCTCATGTTGTTCGTTGACACCGAATCTAAAGGCACTAAGCGATCAGAATCGCACTGGAAAAAATAAAAAATACAAAGAAATTATTAAATCTTCGGTAATAGATTCAAATATCATTGCTATATTTATTGGATGGCTTTTGGTTTCCGCGCCAATTGAACTGTCAGTAATTTATAGTAATGGCCGCCTTCAGAATTTCTAACCTATTAACCCATATATAAAATAAATTGAATTCTTTTTTTGCTTTCATATTATAATTTCAGAAAATAAATCTACACATATCAGCTAAAACGAGTATTTTTATTAAATGTGACAGTATTAAAAATATAATCACCTCTCCATACAACACCATAGAACTGTCTAAATCTACCATGACCTTTAATAAAACATTTTCTGACTATTTAACACTGTTTAAATAATAAGTTTATAAAAATAACACATTAAAAATTAACACAGAATTAAAATAATTAAACTGTATTATAAACTCTAATAACTACGCCATTTTCTCCGTATTATGTGAAAAATGGTTAAAGGAGACGTACGGGAGACACTTTTGATGTATTTCGCCGCTTATCTTAATGTCACTTTTTTGCAATGGTGCCGCCACTTGTCAATGCCAATCAAGGAGGACAATTGATTGGCGGGAGCGTTTTTTTGACACAACCCTGTGTCAGTTACGATTTCTCCTTGGATACAGCATTTAAAATAAAATGAGTTCAGTTGATTTTCTGGATAAAAAAATTGCACCCAAGTAGTGAAGTTAAGTGAAAAATTAATTATTGGAATTGACGCTCTATACAATGGAAAATCGAAAGGTAAAACTCTACAGAGGCAATTTTATATACTGTCTTCGTTTTTTTTTCATTTCTAAATCCTTTTTTCATTCCGGTCGTATTGTTGAAATCGGAGATTTCAACTGTAGGTTAAAGACGATCGTGATTTCTCTTTAGGCTCACAAAGTTAATTAAATTAAATAATAGTAGGAAAAAAACAACTTATACAGGAAGCATATTTTATTTTTATAAATAGTGAAGATTGCATACAGTCCCTGTTTACATTCATATTTTATACATTCAAAAAATATATTCATCACTCAATTTGCTTTCAATGTTCATATCGTCATTAAAAAAAAAGGATATGGCAAGAATATGCATAGAATTTTAAAAACCGTTTAATGTACCTATATCGGTAATTTATATTGTAAAGTTTTAATCTTCCGTTTTTATTTAATTCTTAAAAAAACCGTGTGCTGAAAAACTCAAATACAAAAATCTCTAAGATAGGTAAATTATAAACGCTCGGAAACTCAAGTTATTAGCGTCTATTTACCACGCTCAATATGAGAAACAATAATAATATAATGATATTAAAGTTTCTCAACAGTGGTCGCGTTCAGTTGATTCAATTTACTAAATTATTGTTTAACACATCTTAATTTAACTGAACGCCGCTCAAAGATATTTTGATGTATTCTTTTTTTTACCAAACTTGTAAAAATCAATTTTTAACAAGTCTCAAATCCAGTCAAATTTATTTTTTTTAGACTCGATTATGCTGATGCGAACAGTGTTATGAATACTGAATTTAGTAACCGGATACAAAGATGAGCAATTGTTCGGTATAAGTTATTTTATACTTGATAGACACGATTAATGTTTTTTAAACTTTTACATCTTCCAAATAAAACACAATGACAAACGTATTAAATTTTTAAATTATGCCTTTACCAAAGTTCTCAAATTCTGTTTCGTTCACTTTGCAAAGAAGACTAGATCAAATTCATTTCAGTAATCATATTGCAAATAGTGTTTCCTAAAATTATTGTTACTTTTAGTCGCGTCAATGAAGCCTTTTCCTCGGAAGTCCTCAAGAACAGCTCCGATTTTGATGATTTTTTTTTTGAAAATTTTGTTTTTTCATATTATTTAAAATCAGAAACCTTTTGGAGCGGGGAAAGAATTATTTATATTATTTAAAAAATATCTATGATATTTATATAAAAAATTTACTTTTGTCTCTATTTTTTCCTAAAAATTCTTCATATATTAATTTCAGTATAAAAAGTAGATGATAGAAAAAAGTTTTGAACAATAATTCAATATTTACATCATAAAAATTCGCTGTATGGGTCAAGAAAAACGTATGCATTACGTGTAGCCCGGGAAATAAAGGTTTTAGGTCGCAAATAATTCCCAAGGAGCTGGATTTTTCACAGATGGTAGAACACCTTTAGACATGTATTTTTACAAAAGTCCCCGGTTATCCCCCTTGTGCTTCCTCCGCCACCCCCTTTTGAATATAATTTTGTAAGCCTTACGGAAAACGCTAATATCTCCTTAACCAATGTCTGAAATCAGACGACTTTTTTTTTGTTTTGTTCCTAATTAGTTATTCTAAAAAATTTCCCCTCTTCAATTTTGCGATAAAATCAATATATGCTTTGCAATTTATTAATAAAGAGAAAATATCAGTTTTTAAAAGAATATTTCACAAAATATTTCCATATAACTTTTTAATGAGCCTGTTTCGAAATATCTCAAAAAAGATTCTGTCATTTTAAATAAGACTACATTTCCTACAATTTTGATCCCTACAAATTTTCTGTGGTACAAATAGTAAGCGCGCTAGAGCTTCTTGAAAATCGGACGCGCTTTTTGTAGCCTTGGAAACCAATTGTTAAAGCGTAATGTCCTTTTCAATAGCTTTATTTATTGTGTTCTTTATCGAATTTTAAATTGAAAATACACATGTTCATAAAGCAAGGAACGCTCTAAATCGTGATTTTTGTTCCATATCGATATCGTTAAAAATTTAGAACCTATAGCCAGTCAAAGTTGAAATCATCATAGAGCCTTACTTTTTTTTTTTTTGACACGTGTTACGAGTACTTTCCATACCGAATAAAAAAATGTCCGTCTAGTAACCTATAAAAAATTTAAGGTTCAATCTCACTAACTTGAAAAATTTTCAAGTTATAAACATTAATGTTCATGTTTTTACTTTTTGATATAAAATTAAAACACTTGACGCGAAGTGCTCTACTAAAAAGAGTGTTCGAGAAATATTAAGTTTACTGTAGACCTATTCATGGGTTATCTAAGTGAGTAAAAAAATTTGAAAAATTTGAAAGTGGTCACTCTACAGAGCACTTCGCAACAAGTGTTTCAATTTTATGTCAAAAGGTAAAAACATGTTTGCAGTAGAAGTGACTGTGATAACCACCCAACACTTGAAGAAGATGAAATCTCCGAAACGCAAAGTACATACAAATGAAAATTAAATTTGCTTTTTTTTGTAAATAAAATAATAAATTTCAGTTAATAAAGATTTTTTAATTTTGTCCCACAAATTAATTTTATGTCATTATTACATAAAAAAAAACTTAAAATTGTTTATAAAATTTGTTGGTATATTGAGATATAATTTAAAAATAACATAAATATCTCTTTTATCCAAGTTTTCAATGGATATTGTATAAAAAAAATTTCTTTCCTGCATAAATAGTATAAATATTGTTTAAACAATAGAAATAATTCCGTCCCCGCTCCAAAAGATTTCTGATTTTAAATAATATAAAAAAACAAAATTTTCAAAAAAAAAATCATCAAAATCGGAGCTGTTCTTGAGGACTTCCGAAGATTGCCTGTTTTATGTATTCATTGACGCGACTATTTTTTGGAGGGCGGAATTTAAAATTCTTTTTAAATATTAAATCTGGTCTTTAACAGATACATATTTTAAGAATACAGTTATTGTATAATAAACCGCGGACTTTTAAATAAAAAACAGAAAAAATTTCAATTTTTTTTGTTTCACTCGCATTTTCTGACGTCATCGAGAAATGTACACGGGAAATCCCAAGATTAAAAGTCCGTGATTAAGTGATAAATTAAGACTTGCCTTTGTATGAACTCTGGCTCTTTTCTAATTGCCATTTTTTATACCTGAATTTGAAAATGAGTTCCAGTAGCTTTTAATTAGAATTGCAACGAATATTAGACATCGTTTTTACTGAATATTTTTCCACAATCAGGTTGAATATCGAATAGTTTTAATCGATATTCTTTATTAAATTACACGTAAGTAGTTATCGACTACAGAGGAACTATAAATTAAATCGAACTTGAAGACAATGAAATTAAGAAAAATCGCAGGATAGTGGACAAAATATTTGATTTATTAAATTAAATGTACGACGTTTCGTCTATAGATTTAGACTTTTTCAAGTATATACATAAAAATAACAATATTGTTATTATGTATTTGAAAAAGTCTAAATCTATACACGAAACGTCGTACATTTAATTTAATAAATCAAATATTTTGTCCACTATCCTGCGATTTTTCTTAATTTCATTATAATCACGATGGACACGATTTCTAATATGAACTTGAAGACATTTCTGGTTTATTATGAACTTTATAAGAAACCAGAACCTGTCACTACTCATGATACGTGCAGAGAGATGCGCCCCCGACACGATTTCTTTCTCTCGATTGGCGCCAAAACCTTACCTAATATACGCCGAATATTCGGATATTCGAGATGCGACCTTTCTGAATATTCTTTATTCGGTTTGCTGCCGAATATACGAATCGTTGCAACTCTATATTCAATCGGTTAGAATAAATATTCAAGAGCCAATGTTACAACAATAAGTTGGAAATAGTTGAAAACACTGAATATTTTGTTTTATATGTTCATATTCTATGTAATTCACACTATAACAATGAACAATAACTTATTGTGTCTAATTAAATAATTGTATTAATACATGATTTTGTGTGGTAAATGCAGGTAGATATATTTAACATAGTGAAATAGAATAATTATGAATTATGTCGTGGAAATTGCACCATCAAAATAATCTTTTTTCTGTACTTCAGCAGCTATATTATTATAATAAATATTGCATCTGACAGCGTTTTAGCATTAAATTTGTGGTGTATTTTACTTATATTTAGTATTGCAATTTTTCGATGATTTTAATTTAATATCGACAATATCGGCCAAACAATTAAATATTAAGATTCAGGATGTAAAAACAAATTTGTTGAACATTTCTACGCAAAAACAATAAACTAATCAATGTTAATATTCAAATATTAATTTAATACAATCCGTCATCTAGCTTTTTCAGGCATAGGATATATTCTGTGTTCAAAGTTTTTGATAGTTGAATTTAAAATTTAAATTGAGCACATTTTTGACTTACTGGTAAATTTTGTTTGAAAACCGATATTTCGACAATGAGTAGAAAAGATTTAAATAAAACCTGTCCAAATACAAAAATATGTTTTCTCGTCGATGGTGCCTTCCATAATTGTTTCTTTACAGGCTACACAATAGGTACCGTTACACGATCTCTTAATAGAAATATTTATGGTCATTCCGATGTTACATAAAGTGCCTGTTCTTTATTTTTTTTGTCAGCCTCAACCTCTTTGAATCAGTGTTTTTTCTAACTTTGGTTATTTAGATGGCAATACCTTAAAATTACCCTCCATAAGTCGAATTGCGCAGTCAAAGCCAAAATTCGAATTTTCGTGCAATGAGTCATTTTCCTAAGAGTAGTTCTTTCAATTATCCACGAGAGGCAGCACTTGTGGTAGGTACAAACATTATTTATCCCCCATTAGTGTCGTGTCATTTTAGTGGTACAACTTAATTATTTAATTAATTTAATTATAATAATAATTTAATAATTAAGTTGCACCACTAAAATGACACGACACTAACGGGGAATAAATAATGTTTGTACCTACCACAAGTGCTGCCTCTCGTGGATAATTGAAGGAACTACTTACTTTCAGGAAAATGGCTCAATGCGAATACTTTACATGTACCTAAGTACATTCAAGTTAAATAGAGTCTTTTCTAAGTGGCATTCGTAATCATAATATTACAATTGGCACTATAGTAGCGGATACATTGATTACGTAATTTTGCGCCGCGCTAAGAAAAGCTGACTCTTCTATTCGATTTAAGGAGTATAAATGGTCACATACCTATATTCAATAACATTTTTCACCTAACTTGCGTAATTAATAGCTTTAATTAATAATAATTTAATAGCATTAACTACCTTTAGCTTTAAAAACGCTGTCAATGTAAGAACATTCTCTAGTAAAAATAAAATTCGTGGGAAATGTATTATTAGCAGCCAAAAGAGTACCATTTCTGTAATATTAAGCATATTATGTCTAGTAGAATTAACCTTACAACACGAAATCACTTACTTTTATATTTTAATAATAATTATAGCAGTATAATAATACGTAGACTAGAAATCTGATACGTCGCTTTCAGATAAAAGCAATAATTTGTCAATAATGTACACTACAAATTACATAAAAAATAAATGTACAAAAATAATCACAAAAAGGAACAATGACAATGAAAATTTACAAATAAAATAATTTGTTTATAAATAATTTAATGGCTATGAATAAAAATTTTGTATTTTTTCTTCATGTGAAAAAATTAAAAAAAAAGAGCTACACAGCAAACACACTACATTGTGATTAAACCATAGAGGTGATTTACTAGCTCTATGGATTTATGCTGGCTTCTTTTGTTTTCTTCAAGCTTGTAGGTATTTGACAAATAACATTAATTTCTTACGTTGGACATAAAACTGAAAAGTAAAAAACAACATATTAATATCATTCTTGTATTCAAATTTATTTCACCATCGCTTCCTAATATGAAAAATGCTTGGAATTAAGTAACAAGTGCCAATTTCTCGAGATGTTGCAATGCGATATCTTGTTACTCGTAATGCACCGTCTCTTCCCTGTATTATCTGTATTGTACTGTAACGAGTTCTTAATCTTTTTTTATAAGTTTTGATACTCTCCCCAAAATAGCGTCCGATGCGGCCGTACCACTCGCACCGTGTAAGAACTAACGGTGATTAACCTATCCATTTTGAAAATTTGATAACAGTTTTTACTTTACTAAAAATCGATTTTAACTTAACAGAACTTAATTAAAAAATACGACAAAATAAAAAAATATATACCTTTAAGAATATAGTCTGTGAGTAGAGTTGGAACTGTAGGACTATCTTCATTGATTGCTTTCAGGACTGAAAATATTAAAATTCGTAATGAAATTCTATATTTCTACATTATTTACATTTTGTTGATAGGCCTTTTTCTGCAGATCGAATAGACAGAATAGCACTAAATATTATGCAATTTACAGAAGCTCTCAGCTGGTCAATATTTAAGAATTAGAATTGTACTTCTTATAATAATATTGATTGTCTCACGTCTGACGGGCCCATTAGCTATAAGGTTCATGAAAATGGAATATGCGTTTAGGTTTCGAATTTTTCGTTTGTTCGGTAATAAAGACGTTTTTAGAAAGAATTTTTACTTACTTTTAATAAGAACCTGAAGAGCTTGATTATCTGGTGGACCACTGTCTAAATGGTAGGGTATTACCGTCGTTAAGTACTGCAAAGAAAAAATTAATTCAATTAAACAATTCACTCGGTTCATATCCATTTTTTAATAAACTCAATACGGTTCATGGGTTCTTGGATTAAAATAAATTGTTATTGATTAATAACTCTTTTATTTTAAGCAGTGTTCTCCAAAAGGCTGCAACATCTTAACAGGCCTTTTCTAAAGCCTGAAGACATATGGAGAGAAGCCCCCAGAAAGGTTATAAGGTTCATAAAAAGCATTTTACCCGACTGGGAATAAACTATTAGGGGACTCACAAAAGATCTTATAGGTCGCAGTGATTGTGAGATATATAGTGTCTTATCACCCCGAGTAAATCTAATCTAATCTAATCTAAACTCTTTTATTTATCTTCGTACGACGTTTCGTCTCTTTCGAGACTTTATCAAGTACTCAATAACGAGTCATTCGTTGTCAAAAATTATACTTAAAATAAGACATGAAAATAATAGACTATAATTATAGTAACGTCGTTCCATCATTAATCAATAAAATAAATAACAACGGGTAGTTGTTTTCTTACTGCATTATTGGTATTTTTAAAATTATTTATTTTATTGATTAAGGATGGAACGACGTTACTATAATTATAGTCTATTATTTTCATGCCTTGGTATTTTAAGTATAATTTTTGACAATTAATGACTCGTTATTGAGTACTTGAGCCTTGAAAAAGACGAAACGTCGTACGAAGATAAATAAAAGAGTTATTAATCAATAACAATTTATTTTAATCCAAGATCCCATGAACCGTATTGAATTAATTCAATTATTTGTCGCTATAAATTGAAAACTAAGATTCCACTATTAAATCTTTCAATTAAGCTGTGTACAGATCGAAGACCCAACGTAACTGAAGACACATTTACATCAAAGACAGTTTTGTTATGAATGGCATCGAACTGTTGACGTATGTTGGCAAGAAGCGTCTTTGATTTGATTCCAGTTCCATACGCCAACGCTACATGTGCTGCTGCGGGCGTTGGTTTGCATTGGAACTGCGGTCTGTACGCGACTTTTTAACTTACTTTTGGATCAAGACCACTGGGCGGTTTAACTGCATTGCTCTTTGATGTTCGTTTCTTTTCAACATGATACTGTCGTCGTTTGTTTTGTACAGCCAATAATAGTGAAATGAATGTGTTCTTCAATTCTTTTTCGTATTCCAATTCATCCCTCAGAGCCAATTCAGATATCAAAGTTTCTGAGAATTCTCGTATAAGCACTTCTAGCTCCAAATATAATTCATTTAACTGTGAAAGGCTTAGACTCCGTAATTCTGAAAACAAAAATTGCATAATCATTAAATATCTTACGAAAACCAATTATGTCTACCTATGCAGTAGAATCTCCCTAATCAGTTCACGTTCCGTCAGTATAGTATTGCACTGCCAGTAATCCGGCGTTTTTCTCCAACATCCGAAATGCATTATCCTATAATCCGGCGGCGTCCGCCTAGTATCTGCTGTAATGCGGCATATTTACGTTATATTCCGAAATTTGCCAATGCCCCGGAACGGGAGGCGGCAGATTACGTGACATTCTACTCTGTATTTATTTACTTCAAACAATGCGCGACAGCTGAGATTACATAAAAAAATAAACATAAAAACAGATCGAAGAAAATATTATTTGTCAAAATAAGTCAGAAAAGCTGAGTGAAGATAAGGTCGTTAACTAACAGAATATATAGAAGCGATACGTTTTTTTTTACATTTTTAGGTTTTTAATTACACGAATATATTTTTACTTACTGTCTTCATATAAAGGAGAACTCAAAACTTCTTTGCCTTTTTCCAGTGTTTCGTTTCCATCAAGGAGAGACCCCTCCGATCCCGGTGATCTCTCCATAGACGGAGTATCTTCCTGCATCATGTCATCAATTTCTTGGATAACTTCGTCAGCAGTTTTGATGGGCTCAGCATCTTGATGAAGACCGCCCAGTATCAGTGCGTGCATATCTAAATCACTGGCTACTGCCTCATCTTCTGAGCTCAAGTCTAGGAGATCATCATCTGGCGATAAATTATCCTGTAAGTAAGAATAATTATGTTTTATAATAAACTTGACTACAATTTCTTTGTAAAAGTGTGATCCGGAAATCTTCAATTATATGATCGTTGAAGAATAAATCTTCGCGTGGCGTTTTTAAACATCATTTAATTGAAGATCAGTATTGTGTTTTATTTTGATCCTTACGTTACGCCCACGCGAAGACTTCTTCTTCAACCATCATCTAAAATAATTATGTATATTTATCTGTTTTAAACATTAGATAAGGCTAGAGTCTAAAAGAAGGGAGAAGATGTGTCTGGGAGCATTTAAATCCGAAAGTCACGCAAATATGAACAAAATCGTCAATTTTGGTCGGAACCTAATTTCCTGACGCTTAGTTTTTCTTTAAATATGCTCATAAATCAATTAAATATTCTGCTAAGAAGTGGCAGGCTCTCTAAAAACTTTATCCTTTATTTAAGAACTGTTATCTTTTTCTAATGTTACAAAAAGATGAACGTTTAGTTATCAATGAGCTATTTTCCTGAGACTAGTTCTTTCAATTATCCACGAGAGGCAGCACTTGTGGTAGGTACAAACATTATTTATTCCCCATTAGTGTCGTGTCATTTTAGTGGTATAACTTAATTATTAAATTATTATTATTAAATTAATTGAATAATTAAGTTATACCACAAAAATGACACGACACTAATGGGAAATAAATAAAGTTTGTACCTACCACAAGTGCCGCCTCGTGAATAATTGAAGGAACTACTCTCAGAAAAATGGCACATTAAAGATAACTAGAAGAAGTTAATGTTTCCTGGTGTAGGCTTTTCATCTAGTCCGTTGCAATTTGTTAACAATTTATCATAATAATAAATAATTATATAGTTGACAATGTTCATTAAAAACGTGTTGAGGAATTAATTAGAGCACAAATGACATCACGCCGAGTGCAGGAGTCATTAAAAAGTCCAACATTTCATCTTTATAATATTATTTGTATTTAAATGTGCACTGTGTTCAGTATTTATATACTCAATAGAAACAAACGCAGACGATTGCGGTTTACATTAGAAATTAATTGAGAACTGTGATCGAATAATTAATGAAGATCGGAGATTATAGACGCTCAACAGCTGAGGTCATCAGCGTCAATAATTAGTAAAAATTGATCATTTGAGACTCAAATACATAAACTTTGTTTTAGAACCATTTATGAACGCTTTTCGATGGTATTATGAAATATGGTTACTATGGCAACGAAATAAATAAATATTGTATCAAGGCCAATGTTTTTTTAAAAAGATATATTGCTGTCAGTGAATCTAAGGTGTTTGACAGTAGGTAATTTAAGTCTAAAACCATGCATGTGTTGAATAAAGTATAGTGTGCAACGCGTGTGCTAAATCTTTATGCGTCAGGCGCGGTGTTTTCAGCACTCGTATACGGCTCGTAATACTCACCAAGGCTCATGTATGCTCGCCTACTACTCGTGCTGAAAACATCGCGCCTGACGCGGCATAAAGATGTATTTAGCACACTAGTTACTCAATATACTATTTTTATTTAAATAATTTGACATACTGATACTGTAAATAATGTTTGATTTTACGAGATGACTGATGAGCTAGTTCTGTTGATTATATTTACATTTAAAAAATACTTAACACAAAAGTAATTTATTTTTACGACTTTTTTTATGAATATTGTGAACAAGTCAACGCTGAATTTCAATTAGTTAACACATTTAAAAATACACAAAATATTAAGAGCTGAAAAGATTAGTGCTACTTTCAAAACGTTTCAGAAATCTGGAATCAGGATAGCAAAAAAAATTGATGCATGCAACATTTCATTCAAATCGGTTGTCTCCTTTAGGCATGATTAAGTAACAAACTATTGAATCGATCGGGATAAAAGTCAGTCATGTGCTTAATCCGGGGTATAAATTACCCGGATGCAAAATTTCATTCAGAACTGTCGGTGAGGCGTCATTGAGTAATAAACATTCAAACAGATTTTCACATTTGTTTATTATTTAGGACTAGCGGCCCGGTCTGGTTTCGACCGGGTGCTAAGAATTTATTATTTATTATCCCCCCGCGAGAAATTCTCCCTCTGCGAAAAGTCGAGGTTGGTGGTGTTTATAATATTAGTAGGATTCCGCCTATACGCTAAAATTCAAAAAATTGCAGAGTTACGTTTTGTTACTATCCCACAGGAACTATACATTTTTCCGGGATGAAAAGTACCCTATGTCCTATTCTAGGACCTAAAGTAACTGTATACCAAATTTTATGAAAATCAGTTCAGCCGTTACGGAGCTGAGTGGTAACATACACACACACACAAACACACAAACTTTCGCATTTGCAATAATAGTAGAGATTAGCATTATTTGATCTGACCTCGTATATGGCTATCTATTATTGTTTTGGACGACACTTACATAATTAATTAAAATTAGTCCATAAATTCAATGTGGTTGGTTTATAAAATGAATAAATGATTGACAACGAAGATATTACAACACGAAACATCAACTTTTAACATGAATACATTATTATATCATTAAAGTATATTAAAAAAGTAAGTTCATTTACCTTGGAATCACTTAAATGCATTGCTTCAAGCTGAAGTTTTCTGGCATATGATTTCGACCAGTCGATTGGCAAGATATTTCCAAAGTTACCCGTAATCGTCCACCACATTCTGAAACAAAATTAATTCAGTTCGTTTTAGTCTTTGCGTATAAATAATTAGGTCGATTCTCAGTGGCGGATTAAGACTTTTGAAGGTCCCAAGCACAAAATTCTCGTGGACCTCCGGATCCTTGATTTAAAAGGTAGAAAGTAAGACAAGGTTTATCAACATCAAAATTGGGTAGGATAGTGGCTTGTTGTGATTCTCCGTTAATAATTATATGCGTTCACGCAAGTGAAGCCGTAGGTAAAAGCCAGCTAAGAGAAAAAATTACATGCCACTAACATTTTTCAAAAAATACTTTTTTTACTTAGCGTTGTTTACTTTCTATTCTAAAAATTTAACTGGAAAGAAAAGAAGTTTTCTAGACTGTGAATTACCGGTTTTATTTTTTTACATGGTTGAGGTCTGCCAACAACAACGTCGTAGCCAGGGGGGATCACCAGGGTTCAAAGACTCCTCGAAATTATTGCAGGGGTTAGAGTAAACACGCCGTTTACCTACTAAATTTTTAAGGATTAATGACGGAATCCGGAAAATGGGGTAGTCAGAAATGTCGGACAAACATCCCCTCCCCAAGTTTTTTTCTGGTTACATCCTTGACTGGCAGTGAAACTCGTGTATTTTTCTTGTTTTTAATCGACTTCAAAAAAGGAGGAGATTCTATATTCGGGACCTACATTTGTTTTTTTATGTATGTTCACCGATTTCTCCTGTATTTGTAAACCGATTTTGATGATTATTGTTTTATTTAATAGGGCATACCTCCTAGGTGGTCCCATATAAATTTAACTTAAATCGGTTCAGTAGTTCGCCTGATTTTAATAAAAAGTTAGTAACGGAATGTAACACCGTTAAGGTAAATGTCAGTTTTTATTAGTTATTTAGTAATCAAATATCAACACAGAAGTCGGTTAATAAAGTGCATACATTCAAAAAAAGAGGAAAATAATAAAATTTTGAGGTCGGCGCCAATCTAATAAAATATGAAGTCGGTTAAAAAGTGCCAATTTAATTAATACTTAATTTTTAACCGACTTCATATTTTATTAAATTGAAGTCGATCTCAATTAGTCTTTTCCTATTTTTAGTGGCTTTTTTGAAGGAGGTTTTTTTTGTTAAAAAGTTTTTTTTAAACAATAAAGTGCATAATATAAACACAATGCAATGAATTCTGTTTCGTTACAACATTAAAACGGTTGTGTGGCACTCGTTCATCTCCTGAGATGCATTTGGTCGCGCGTAAAAGAGGTCAAAATACTCAGCTGTACTCCGGACCACGAGTGGTCATACGAGATTCCCTCACACAAAAGAAGTAGTAAACACACATACAAACTTACATTACGTAGACCCGTATATGCGGGTTACAAGAATCCAAGAAGACATACGCGATAAAGTTTTTAAAATCTACGTGACGTGGAGGAAAACAAAGCGGTTTTGTATTAACAGCCACGGTTATTTGGGCCTAGCACCAATTAATATTGGAGAATAGCCGAGCGTGTAGCAATGCTGTTGTTTACATGACGTTCCCTGGTTCTAGCCCGAGAGCTGGTAAAAGTGTCAATTTGATTTCCAATTTATTATTAAAAAAAATATAATGAATTGAAAATATGAATTGGTGCTAGGCCCAAATAACCTTAGCTGTTGGTGGTCTTTAAAACAGAATTTCTTAATTTTCCAATTAATATTTTCAATTTATTATTTCAGACGCTTATGACATCTGTTGTCGAGAGTCTATAATTTACAATATCTATGATCTATTTATCACATCGAAAATTGTAGGTCACTGCTGTAAAAACTGATTTTTACGTCATGCCAAATCATATCTTAAAAAAACGCAGTGGCAAGAATTTAGTTTATAAACTGACCAAGTTAACACATTATACTTATAGCCATAAAATATTGTTGAAGCACGCCACTGTACAACATTATTATACATTATATAATTATCTGTGCCTATTATGATTGCTTGCAAAATCCTGTTTCAATATTATATTTTTGATTGTAACTATTAAACTAGTTAACGCGCGATTGAAAGGATTTAATAAAATCTTATCTGCAATTCTTGAATTTTTATTTTCAAATATAAGTAAATTACTAATATTTCGAATAGTAATTCAGATATTAATTTATTGTTACTTTTTTGTAGTTTAACTCGATCTTACGATTTTTTATCTATTTAAATTTATATTTTATAATATGATGATTAAATAAAATATAAATTCAAATAAATTATTAAAAAATTAATATAAATATACAGGGTGAGTTCGACCACCCGTATCAGTCGTTTTTTTCGAAAACGATTAGTCGTAGAGAGTTGTGTCAAAAATTTGTATTATAAAAGCCCTAATAAAGAATTGAATGGTGATAATTTTTTTTTCCGGGAAGGTCGGCTTCCCTATTAGTTTGCTCCAGAATGTCCAGAACTCCGGAATTATAAATGTAACGATAGGTCGAAAGTGGTATTGTTGAAAAGATCTTTAAAAAATAAGCAAGTTTTGTAGGAAATTTTTTTTTATTACTGCCACCCCTGTAAATTTCTATAAGTATAAATATAAATTATTATATGTTCAAAACTCCGGAATTTTAGAAAGCACGATAGGTTGAAAGTGGTGCTGTTGAAAAGCTCTTTAAAAAATAGGCAAGTTTTGTAGGAAAAATTATTTAATTACTGCCACAACTGTTAAGTAACAATCGTTTGAAATTATTAAATCAAAATTTCATAATAACGATCGAAGTCGGCATTAAAAATCTAGCAACCTTAGACATTGTCACAAGTGTTCAAACTGTCTTCCATTTACTCTTTAATACATACTACTGAGCTCTTCTGGTTATACTGTGAGTGTACTTCTTCAGTGTTTAATGATCGATAGATAGGTAACTAGATTTTAAATGCGGACTTTTAAAAAGTTCGTTATTATGACATTTTAATTTAGTAATTTCAAATAAATATTACTTAACAGGGGTGGCAGTAATAAAAAAAAATTTCCTACAAAACTTGCTTAGTTTTTAAAGATCTTTTCAACAATACCACTTTCGACCTATCGTTACATTTATAATTCCGGAGTTCTGGACATTCTGGAGCAAACTAATAGGGAAGCCGACCTTCCCGGAAAAAAATTATCACCATTCGATTCTTTATTAGGGCTTTTATAATACAAATTTTTGACACAACTCTCTACGACTAACCGTTTTCGAAAAAAACGACTGATACGGGTGGTCGAACTCACCCTGTATATTGTGAACATTACGTGAAATAATAGTTTAAAATCAACGCTTATCTTTCAGCCAATTACAATGGTTTTGACTGACGCGGTATTAGTGTTTTGTTTTAGTTATGCTATTGCTATTCCATTTTGTCTGTTGCTCTCAAGAAAAGTTTAAGTGTTTCGATACGAATTTTTGTGTGCAGGTCAAAATTATATGTAAGTAATCTAAAAGAAAGTAATTCTTGTCATTTTGACATAATTTTTATCTAGGATCCGAAAACGTGTGGTTTTGTATCTGATATTGAATATTTTAATGATTACTAATATTTGTTTCTTTGTTACAGATGCTGATGAACCTCTGCTTCAGAATATCGGTGAGTGAGAACTGAGAAGTTCTTTTTATTTATCCTGTTACAATGAGCTCGATCCAACAACAGTCCTCCACTTTAATTGACATATTATACCCTAAAAGTTGGCTTTGTTAGGGGTTTTGGGAATCCAGAATTATTAGAAGCTCACGTCACAGAAGAAGTGATCACTGAAAGAGGTTTTATATTTTCAAATAGATTGCGAGTTAAAGAAAAATAAAACTTAGTTTTCAGTAATTACTTTTAATATATTTTTAAACCGGGATCACCCTTTCGCGTTCGCGTCGTAATTGTTTTGTTAGGTGAAATTAAAGTCTCCCCAATTTTTGCTGTTTTAAATTTGCATTTTTTTGTAAATGTAAAACAACGTTTCTTATTTTGCAATTATAAAAATACATTCACTTTGGAAAGTTAAAAATTTATTATTTTTGATAGTATGTGTAATACATATACACAAATACCAACAAATGCCCACAAATTTTGACATAACGACGTCACAAACATTCCTGGCGCGTTTTGAAGTAACGTGACATTTTTTAAAGTTTTGTACATTTTAATTAATTTTTAGTAATTTATCTATGGTTTAAAAAAAATTTCTTTTTGTTTTTCAATATTATTTATGTTAAATTATTAGAAAAAATTGATATTTTTAAATTTAAATACCTAATTGCAGTATGATAACCGGATAACCATGTTTACTCTCATATCTTTTGCCCCGCCCCCTCCCCGAACAAAATTCTGCGTACGTCCTTGTTAGTATAGTTTGATTCCCAAAGGAAAGATATGGACATCGGATAATTATGGTACCTAAACCAAGTATTAGACCCAGCGTTGCCAGTAGAGTACGAATAGTACGCTTTGCGTACTATCCGGCCTCTTTGCGTACTCGCGTACTCTCTTTGCGTTTTGCGTACTATTTTAAGTTTTAATACTTGAAATTGCGTTCGAACCCACTTTCCGAAAATTAACATTTATACATCTTTTACATTTCGGTAAATTCTATAAATACGACTGCTCAGTGGTCACTACATTTTATTATATTCGCTTCAAGTTTAAACGAATTGATGGTAACCCCAAAATATATTTCTCCCTTCGTTTATCATACAAATAAGTGTACATAACTTTTTCTTTTGTACATAAAATGTGATTTTTTAGTTTTTGCAATCATTTTATATATGTTAACAAATTTGTTAACCGATTTTGATATTTCTTGTTTTATTTAATAGGGCATTCCTTCAGGGTGGTCTCATATAAATGTTTACTGAAATCGGTTCAGTAGTTTATTTTTTTAGTTTAGTAATCAAATATCAAGAAACTAGAAAGAAGTCGGTTATTAACGTACAAACGTAGGTATGTATTGCAAAGCCACCAAAAAGTAAAAAATTTAAAAAAAATTATAACAAAATAGAACTTTCTTCAAAAAAAGCTACTAAAAAGAGAAAAATAATAAAATTTTGAGGTCGGCGCAAAAATGTTATTATTTTTCTCTTTTTAGTGGCATTTTTTAAGGAGGTTCTATTTTTTTATAAAAAACATTTTCATATGTGCGTACTGCGTACTCTAGGAAGGATTGGCGTACTATTTTAGGTTACTGCGCGTACCCAAGAGAGAAAAGTGTCTGGCAACGCTGATTAGACCGAACATCTATAAACTAGAATCTATTTCTCTCAAGGGCCTTGAAGTCAAGGATTAGATTCCCAAATGAATCAGTAATAAACTGTGTGCTAATGTTAATTATCCCGAGGTACATTAAATAAATGATTACGTAATATTCTGCTACTGGAATGATTATACAGAAGAGAATCTGAATTAAAATAGTTTAACCTACATACAAAATACTACGTTATGCTTACCCATCGAAACGTGATAATTACCTAACACGTTACAATTCGCGTTTTAAACACATTATAAGTCTGAGGCTACACTAGATCCGTGTCAGACCAGATCCGATCAGATCAGACCAGACCAGACCAGACCAAATCAGACACTTCAGACGAAGTGGCTACATAGGGAGTGGATAATATCCGACGGACAGTTTTTCTTTGTTGAACAATAATAATTTTTGATGTGCAAATTTTGAATATTTGGATATTTAAATATTTGTCATAGACTGTAGTTAGCTTCTTTCCGGATTCAAATGAAAATCAAAATGCACTGTTTTTATTATTTTTTATCGTTGTTCAACAATAACATTTATTATACATTTATACAACAGCTGTTCTTTGTTTTTGGCGTCCCTGAGTCCTGACCCCTGTCATGAGTATCGGCTGTCGCCAATTATTACTCATTGCTGTGTTTACGTTTTGATTTCAATATGCGATTTATGATTTAGATTAGCGATAGAGATAACATTTTTTTCAGAAATATAATGTAATTTTTTTAATCATTTAACAGTTATGCTATCTGTTATGACTGCCCAGTATTGTTAGATTTAAATTTTATTGTTGGGAAACTTGTGAGGGCCGTGACTTGACAGACTTCAGGATCTTTGTCAAAAATCCAAAAAACAGCTAAATTTTAATTAATTTTAACTATTCGAATAGAAGTTTAAATGAATATTCGAATACTTTAATTTGAAAAATACCGAGCCCTATTATAAACAACAAACAAAACAAACAAACTTCAACAATGCGTTGAAACCGATCAGAGTTAATTTACTTTCATTTTATGGACTACTCATAGATTAATTAATAAATAAATTATATTTTCAAATCATACCTGAAAGATTCATTTTTTCGCCAATATCTCTCCACAAAAGACCTTTCACGTCCCTGTTGTGGTATCTTTTGTCTCTTTGGTCCCAAATAGGAGGCTTTTCACGTACAAGATCAATTAAAAGTGATTTGTCCATATTCACAATTGATATTCAAACACGTTTTTAAAAAATAATACAATACAATAAGACAATCTGGTAATAATAGCTAGCATACACAACACTGTTTGTTGTAAACTGTCAAATGTACGGCCGTAGTCTGACGAAAATTTCAAACACGTTTGATATCATCCGACGGTCGGAACGTGTCTGTTGTAATCTGACATATTCTGGCGCGGTCTGGAGTGAACAGTGTAGCCACTTCATAAGGTTACTGGTGTTTGTTCACATCCGACAATACGGATCTGATCTGGTCTGATCTGATCTGGTCTGAAACGGCGCCAATGTAGCCTCAGCCTAAGATGTGTAATTTTAGTGTAAATGTTCATCTCGAATTCAATTCACTATATATTGTACGTCTATACTAATAATATAAAGAAGGAACGTTTGTAAACTTCCCATTGGAAGTTATTGTAATGGGTCCGAAAATCGAAATCAAAATGTACAACAAATTTTTATGTTTCAAGGTCACTACACTATTTTTAGAAAGATGTATGTGTGCATGTGTACGTATGTGTCCATTTCTTTCTAAGACGAAATCTCGAGAATGAAAAATGATATCGACTACGTTAGGGTGCCAATCGACGCGTATTAATGTAAATATGATCTGAAAGAAATTTTTTCAAAATCGGTTCAGCCGTTCTTTTTTCTTAACCAAATAGACTCCAAAAATGTAGATTTTACACAATATCTCGCGAATAAAAAATTATATCGACTTTGTAAGGGTGGCAATCGAGGCGTGTTAACGTCATTTTGATCCGACATAAATTTTATGAAAATCGATTCAGTTTTTTTTTTTTAATTATTGTTAAAAATAAATAATAGTTATGTTTTAATGATTAAAATGATTACTTTTCTGTGTAATATCTAATTTAATTATTGTTATTAAATATTTATCAAACTGGGAAGTTCGTCGTGTGGACCTCAAGGGTCGCACTTTAGTCCTAATAAACGACCCAACTCGCGGCTTGTTTTTTTGTTTGTTTGTTTTAATAAATTATGAAATTGAGCGAATGAGCAAATTATTACGAATTCGAGCCCGAGCGAAGAAGAAAATCGAGTTCACCCGGGCGAAGCCGGACGGGGCATCTGGAATATCAATAGTTCTATATGGATACACTGTATATTATTTTCTTTATTTGAGTTTTGAGTGACAATAACATAACACCACAATTGATAAATCGATAGGCATCATGGTTTTAGAAAAAAAATATATCGTTATAAAAAACTTGAAAAAAACCTTCAAAAAAACCTCTAAAAAGAGTAAAATTAAAAAATTTTGAGGTCGGCGTCAATTTAATTGCTAAATCTTTTTATATAAGTATCCACTTTTATTTTATTAAACTGGCGCTGACCTCAAAAGTTTTTTATTTTCCTCTTTTTATAGTGGCTTTTTTGAAGGAGATTTTTTTTAACTTTTTAGTGGCTTTACAATATGTAGGTTTGCACGTTATTAACCGACTTTTGTCTTGATATTTGATTACTAAACTAAAAAAAATCATTGAAGCGATTTTAGTAAAATTTATATAAAACAAGAATAATCAAAATCGGTTCACAAATTTTTGATATATGAAGTGAGGTAGATACATGAATAAATCGATCATGTATGAAAGTGAGCTTGATGGTGCTTCAAGCACTTGGGTTCGGTGCTTTGCCCAGGTTTGCTATCACCATGATTTCTTACGGAACGTGAAAGTAAAAACGTCACTGTGAACAGGCCCGCCGCTAGCTGTTTCGTCGCCCGCGTGCAATACCGATTATGCCGCCCTACGACTACTTACTCTGAGTTTTCTCAAAAAAAAGGATAATTAATGTTTTCTCATTATGGTGGGGAAAAAACTACTTAACGAAGATAAAACATTTATTTTAAAACTAAGATTCTTAGTTTTAACGGATGCCAATAGATGGCGGTTTTAACGTCATTCGGTCGGATTTTTTTCTATGCTATGACATATTTTCTTATACCCTCAACGGGCACGCCTCGCGCGCTCCAAGTAGTCCTTGGAGCGCGCTAGGCGCCCCAAGTTGGTATCCTATGTGCGCCCTCTGCGTAGGAGTCGACCGGCCAGGGGTACAATGACTTGAATTAGGTATGAGTCGTTCGATTTGCCGCCCCCTGGGCGTGCCGCCCGTGTGCGGTGCACGCTTTGCACGCCCGCTTACGGCGGCCCTGACTGTGAACGTAACTTTAATTTCGCGTGCGACCGGAATATAATGATGTTTCATCTCAGACTTCCATTACTGATTACTACATCGGTCCATTTATCAAAGACTTAATTTGTGGTCATGCAATCATTTCATTAACTTGTATGAATCATTTGTGAAATATTAATCATTTTAACGACGAATGCTATTGTGGTTAATTAACCAAGCAGACGTACGCGCGGTCACAGACATGGTAAACAAAATGGTAATGACAATGGCACATATAATTATGTGTAATCCTTGCGACGATAGCGACGACGTAGGCGTTTACATGTACTAGCCAACTACCGGAGGAAGTCAACTTATTTACATAATGATTGTGATAAAACTGTATACTTGTAAACGTTTTGTTAGTAATTATGAACATGTATGTACTTTTACTTAACGTTGTGCACTCAGAATTTCAAGTTGTCGACTATTCAAGATTTATAATCACAGTAAATCACATAAATTATCATCACATAATACGCATCTTCCGAATAAAATAGAAATAGAAAAAAATGGGTGTGTGCTTATGACCACACGACAGAAGTGAAATCTTCACATTTTCTAATTTTAAAATATACAGTGTGTCCACAGACTCATCCTCAACATGGGGATCTCCGTTGTTATGGGAGATAGACATTCGGTTAAATGAGACAAAATGTGCAGATGTGCAAATGTACCCTGCGTAGTCAAATTTTCCATATTTTGCTTGGTTCACGACCGACAGTTGAAAAACGAGATTTACCCATTTTCGTTTTTTGTTTATAACTCGCTTATTAAGTAAGTTAGAAAAAAATATTTTCACTTTTTTAAGGCCCTTTTTTATGAAGATTTCAAATCTCTTTTCATATTTTTATTTACTTTTATAGTTTTAGAGATACTTGTATTAACTTTGTTTTTTTAAATACACGTCAAAGATGGCCATGACACCATTCGAAAGGGATTTTTTTTCTCTTTAATTTGATATGAGGGTTGATGGATTTATTTTCAAAAATAACAGAGTTATACGTAAAACACTGATTTTTAATAGTAGGCTATGCTAAATTAATTGATAAAACAACAGAAGGCTTAGCAAACAGTTGAAATTCGCGTTGGCTTAGTAAACAGCTGTTTTGTTTTAGCTGTCAAAGTGTAGTTTGTTGCTAATTTGTCAGTTTACTAAGTGATTTATTAAATTTACTTTTGTTATCATGAAACCATTTTGTAACCATGAAAAATTTATTATGTTATCATATTTTTTTTGATTCGCTTTAATCCTCTGAAAAAAAACCAAATTTTCTTCCAATAAAACAGTAGATTGTATATCTTGTGGCCTCATGTGGCATATTACTGACGAGTAGTGAGTAGTGACAGTATGTTAAAACGAGCGATAGCGAGTTTTAACAGTCACACGAGTCATAATATCATTACGCACGACTAGGAGATATATACTGTATTTTTTGTATACCCACTATAAAATAGCTGCTTTTCACCTCATTTCCAGTATTTTCAAAATTGTTTGACAGCTCATTTTGTGTCGCATACTTCACTTCTATAGTAGGCCGAGGCACGCACAGGAGTATGTAATAGCGGGCGGAAATTGTAATTGTATTTTAAAGACCACCGACAGCTAAGGTTATTTGGGCCTAGCACCAATTCATATTTTCAAAATAGCGGGCGGATCATGCGAATAAACATAAATCACTATGAAAATAGTTTGCTTTCCCACACTAGTGTGGGAAAGACACGTTCCCGCACACCGGTCTGTCAAAATTTACTTTACAATCATGCATACATATATGTATATAAAGCAGTTATTTTCTAGTGGGTGTGTCAAAAAGTGTTATTTCGGTACAGCAATGGCTCTCGACGTGTTTAAATATGTCTTGCAATGATAGTTACCTATACCTTGCTTGTACGGTATCTTTAACGTCGGCAATTTGAACCTATAATTATTTATTAACGTGGCCGTTTTTTAAGAGACCGCTATCAACCACCCACTAATCATAGTATATCGACAGATCAAGACGATTCAACAAGTCGGTATCTTCGATGTGCATTTTATAGACGAATAGATTTTCAAGGTAATCTGCTCCTTCCTATATAAGAAGTCATTCTTGTACTTATATAGTCTGAGTTAGAACCGTTTATCTTCTAACGTGTCTGACAGGTAAAAGGCTGCTTAAAAAGAGCAACAAGAAATGATCTCTGTCTATCGTTGCAATAGGTACAGTGGCCGACTGGTACTCAGCATGTGCAAGAATACGGTCAATGGTCAACACTCTCGGACAGAGATGACTTTAGGAGTGGACAATTATTTGTTGTCTAGAGATCGTTTTCTTGTTGCTTTTTTTAGGCGCAACCGAAGCGTAGCTGGATACACCTATAGGTACTTCATCTGTTAATCTGTTAGGGCCCCAACTACTGAGAAAGGAGGTTATATAACTCTCGGACAGAGATGACTTTAGGAGTGGACAAATATTTGTTGTCTAGAGATCGTTTTCTTATCTTGCGATTTGCTTTTTTTAGACGCAACCGAAGCGTAGCTGGATGCACCTATAGGCACTTCATCTGTTAAACTGTTAGGGCCCCAACTACTGAGAAAGGAGGTTATATAACTCTCGGACAGAGATGACTTTAGGAGTGGACAAATATTTGTTGTCTAGAGATCGTTTTCTTATCTTGCGATTTGCTTTTTTAGACGCAACCGAAGCGTAGCTGGATGCACCTATAGGCACTTCATCTGTTAAACTGTTAGGGCCCCAACTACTGAAAAAGGAGGTTATATAGAGATGCTACAAGCATTTAAAAGTGAAGCTAGTCGGAAAAAAGTTTTAACTCCGTTTCTGTTGTCTCTCGGCTCTGCACTTTTTGTGGTCAGGTAGATGCTACAATTACATATTACATTACGGTTGCCATCTGGTTAGCATCTTAAGATCCAGTCTGACATTATAAAATAATTAAACAAACCCTTGCAGGCAGTGACGGCGCTAGGATTTTTTGTTAGGGTGGGCCAGATATGGGCATGGTGTTCTGAAGGTGGGCCAATAACATTTGTTCCCAAAACAGTGTTCGTCAAAATTTTAAACTAGATTACTTGCTATAGAAATTACAAGAAAAATTGTTGAAATTTCGAGGGTTAAAAACGCATTTAAAAGATAAACTAGAGATTGGGGATTATTCCAGGGTGAGCCAAGACAGTTTAAGGTGAGCCATGGCCCACCCTCTAACGCCGCCACTGCTGCAGGGTTCGGAATGATTTCAACGATGGCAATGACATTCTTATTTACAAATAATACTTATATCTTTTTATATTTAAGACGTATACGTATAGAAAATTAATGAGTGCAACAAGGAAAACATAAACAAAATTGAGTACCGCGACAAAGATAGAATACACATGGCTAACTAAATTAAATTAATTATCACAGTTTTTAAAATTTAAGCATGAAAAGAGGGCAAAGAAATTACTGATCCTTATTAATCAATTATGATGTGAAGACCCGTTCCAAAATTTTACATAAGTGATTTATGAAATGAAAATTTCATTAAAAACCATCTTTAATTAATCAATTTTTAATTAAAGATGGTTTTTTAATGAAATTTTCATTTCATAAATCACTTATGTAAAATTTTGGAACGGGTCTTCACATCATAATTGATTAATATAAATTTCCAAAACTTCCCGTCGTATCTACCAAATAAATTACTGATCCTTAATGATTTCTCACTACAGTTTTTGCCCTTTTAATCCTGTGATACAGTCTGTATAAAGAACGGCATTCGACTATGATCTCGATTATAATTCTCAAGTCTAAATATGAATTTATACTAGGTATATTTTTATTCTTAGTTTTAAGATCAATGGGATCTAAGTACTATACACATTTCGCGTACTACTATTGTATAAAAAAAGTCGTACAGTATTATAATGTACGACGACTACGACTGCTATAATAGCAGGATCATAGGATGTGAAAATGATAAAACATTTTATTTTATAACTCCATATCCTTTTCTACACGAAAATAGCTTATAGCTCGTCTGCATAATAATATAAAATTGAAATACACGTCCTGATCCAACCATTTGCGACAACAGTAAATACGCCTATATTATGCTATTCTATACAGATTGTATCAAATTAAACCTGTGCATAGGGCATTCTGTGTGTAAGACAGAGATTGATACATAAAGCAATAAGTAAGAATGAGATAAATGATCGCTAATTGGATGTTACGTGGCTACTGTAAATAAATATGTAATACCGAACAACTGTCATCGTTCTTTTCTACAGTAAAAATAGTCACTACTAAAATTATTGATAAAATGGCAATTTATACTGTTCGGGAAAAAATTCAAATAATTAAATGGTTTTATGGTGGTAATTCAACCGCCGACATAATAAAATTATTTGTAGCTGCCTTTGAAAATAGCACAGAAGGAGCGAAAAAACAAAGATGACGCTATTAGGTTGTATAAATATTATTTTTTATTTACAGTAATCACGTAACATCCTATTAGCCATCATTTATCTCATTGTTACTTATTGCTTTATGTATCAATCTCTGTCTTACACACAGAATGCCCTATGCACAGGTTTAATTTGATACAATCTGTATAGTATGCTATTCTATAAGCATAGAATAGAACAGAATTTTATTTCAGAAAAGCTCTACTGAACATGAAACAAAGCATGTTATATACTAGTCTTATTTACCAGTTGCTCTTTCGATCTATGCTGAACCCCCTGAAACCATCCCAGATTTTTGTCCGATTCGTTTTGTTTATTTATTTATTTATTTATTTATTGTAAATTATAGACGCGTCGACAACTGAGGTCATTAGTCTTAAATACATTAAATAACATTATTCTCTTAAAACTAAATAACATCACAAAACATCCATGAGCGGAGGGGGGATTCGAACCCACGACAGTGTGATCCAAAGGCCGCTACGCTAACCATTACACCACACTGTCTCTCGATTCGTGAAAACCGCATGAAAACAGTTTGAATAGTTTCCGAGGTTATCGTGTTCAGACAGACAAACAGACAGATTATGCAGGGAAGAGGAGGGATCTGCATCGAGTCGTTTACCCCATTTTCATTGAGGTTCATGTAGCTATTTTTGAGCGTCACTAATTATTATCAGAGTTGCATATAAATTAAACACTAATTACTAATTAGTCACAATTTTAATTCAATGGAACATGTGAATACATAGCGCGTTGCAATCTAATTATAATTATGCAAAAATAGAACTCGAAATGTTTTCCGACAATATTCCAGAAAAAAGCGTAACTAATTGGATTTAAAATATCAATCCATGTTTTTGAATTGTTTTTTAGACTAAAATGAAAGTATTTTACTAGCTCTCAGATTTGGAATCGTGTAAACATCGAATTCCCGATAGTCTCGATTCTTTTCATGTCCGTAACCTAGTTTTTTTTTATCACAAAATTATAGTAACGCCAGTGTATCACGATCCAGCGAACAGTTCAGAGACATCTTTGCATTGTATTTATTCCCATATCACGTTATCTGGGACATTTATATCAAATATCACTGTTGTTAAATGCCCCACAGACGATCAACAATCAGAATATAGTTTCATATTTTATAGTACGATACCATCATTGGTTCGGTTGATGATCAAGTATCTTCAAATCTTCAGACAGACATTGTTCGCATCCTTTATTCTGGACACAGGACTGTAAGGGCTCCATTTCATTATGACGATAACACCTTATACAAAAATCACCGTATTAATATTCCGCTCACCATAAATAAAAGGTCCCAAAATTCTTTCACGATAGTTCATAATATATAGTCTATACAATCCAAATCGATATGATGCCGGTAGGAAACTGGGGAAATGTCGCTTCACTTAGGACTACAAAGGCCCATTGTGCTTCTCTAATATTAATTAATCCAGGTACCCCATACTTTTTGACCAGCGTAAGAACGTCGGTCAAATGAATGTGCATATAGCATTTAGGATAAGCGGCATGAAAATAAACGAACGACTTGTAGCTAATTTTGACAATGTGTGTTAAATCGCTCGTGTCAGATTGTGAACAACACCTTCTCCGCCTTTTCCCTTCTGCACCGATGTTCTTTTCTTGGTCGGACAGTAAACAGTCCGGTGCTTTCAAGTGATCAGACTATGCAAGTAACCTGCGTACTCCTTTACTCTCCAAGGTTCAAATCAGTAGATTGTGCTGACGTGTTAGATGAAATGTGTGATAGTGTGTGCGGTGTTTTATGCATTGTGATTTCGTTATCATTTGTGGACTATAGATATTTTAAGGCACGACCTCAATGTTTTATCAATATAAAATGCATTAAAGCGATTACGTACCAGTACTCGTTGCAAAGTTTGCATCAATATTAATACTGTAAAGTGAGGTTGTTGTGGTCTGTCTGTCTTTTCCGCCATAACTCTTAAACTCCTGACCCGATTTCAATGAAATTTGCTACACGTATATATAGGACTCCTCAACGCAAAGAATATGCTACTTTATATTCGGCTTCGCTCGCGTTAAGGTAGGGATTACATAAAAATAAAAGTATCTTCGATTGAACTGATTAAAATTCGGTACACGTATTATGGCACTTCCATACTTGAAGTCTAGTTATAGCACACTTTGATCTAATTAGATATGCAAGTTTTCGGTATTTCTCGGTACTTGTAACTATTCGTTACTTTTACGTACAATACTCGTTAGCTACTACTCGTTTCAAGTATTCGGACTACTCGGGCATTTTACGTGTCAAAAAAGTAAAGATGGGTCTCTGCCTGCACATGTTCATGTTATCGTCGTTGTGTAGGTACTAGGTATCAGGTGGCAGGCCGCAGGACTAATATGAACCACGGAACATAATAATATGGCAGTACACCAGGTTACGTTACAATACTGTAGGTCTAAGTAGTTAGATGATTCGAATACAAACTTTAATACGTTACATAGTAAAAAGTTACGTCGAGTTGATACATTTTTAGAGTGTTTATAGGTCTCCAAGTCACTATATGAATAATAAGAAGTATTAGAAATATCTTGTATTTTGGTGTCCGTCTTGTGACTTCATGTGTTGTTAACACGACGCGTTTCAGTAGTGTTTTATAATATAAAAAATTAACCACACCTGAAGACGGCAACTCGTTATTGAAACACAAGGTATTTTTAATACTTCTTATTATTTACATCGAGTATTGAGTAACTGTAAAAAGTGACGATTATTTTATCATGTTGGTATTAGAGTTACTTTGGATGTCGTCGAGTAACGAGTACTCGAGTAACGAATTGTTACTTTTCTTGCAATTCTAGATCTAAATAAAATTGATTTTTTCAAACCATTATTGATGGTTTGAATGACGATGTCTTCCGAACGCAAATGGATTACTTTATTTTGTCTTAGCCGGGATTCGAATCCAATACCTTCCGAACTTGAGTAGTGTTCTCCAGTATGTTACTCACTCGGTCAGTCTTTCTGTGTAAGTTTTGATAATGATAAAATTTGACGTTGCCCATCCCTTCTCCGTTTTGCATAACAATTTAAACATAAAACGCTTGATTTAAAATTTTGTGGGTTGAGGGAGAAAAGACTATTGTTACAGAGTAAATCGCCTACGCTGTATCCACCTTATGTGCGTACTGAAGCACTTACGTAGGCGATTTCGAAGGAATGAACCTGTGGTCATTTGACCAAATATTGACAAATCAAGTGGGTTTTACTGAAACGGTGACAAGGTTGTGCGGTCGAGGTATCGATTATTATAGAGTTATTTACACTGAATATAAAGTGTTTTTAAAAACTGTTTCTGGTGCAAATAATAGAGATTTTGAAATTAGAAAAAGAAATCTGTAACACGTTCGCTTTAAATAACCCAATTAAAGCATATTTATTAATTATTAAAGGATAGTTGAGACTGTTCCACTCGTTATTTTTAATATTTTTAAATGACTTCTTTAGTATAAATGAAGCCGAAAATATTTCTACTCTTCCTCATTAGTTATAGTTCGAGATTGAAAATAAAAAAAATCACTTGATCCATACGCCAATCCTTTTAAAAAAATTCGACTGATGACCAGTCCTATACTTCCCACCTAGTAAATATTTGCAAAAAATAAACACTCTTTTTTTATTCTTTGAAAAAAAGCATGGCCCTCTTTTTTGTTTGGTGATCTACTTAGTAATATAGCAAAAATCATGGTTACCTTGATTTACGTATAATTTTCTTTTTTTAGTAAAATATTTTTTTTTCTCGAAAACTATACATTTTAGAGAAAAAAAAATATTTACATTTTTTTCATATTATAACATCTAGAATTCATTTATTTTTTTTTTACCTATGTTAATACGTGACATTGAGAACGTTTTTTTTAATATCTCAGGATCCACTGAACCGATTTGACTCAAAATCAAATCAGATCTAAGTTAAAGGCTGATAAACACAATAGAACAATCGGCATGGCCGTATGTTGTTCCGTTCTTAAGATATCGAAGGCGAAAAATTGACCACATACACACACACATACAGACATAAGTCAGAAAATGATCTTAAACGATTGCTAGGGTCTCAAAACGTGAAGATCTGTTAAAATCTGGAAATATTTTTTTCGGACTAAATCCATTACTTCCCTACCATAGTAGAGGTGGGAAGTAAAAATCTCGAACTGTACAGAACATGTTAACCCATTTGTGCAAAAAGAGCAATTTTCAAATGAAGATTCAAGTCAGTAATTTGTACCTCCACTTTAATAATAACCCAATTAAGAATTTGTGTATAGTGAAGTTTGTTTTAGCGTTGTAGTTTAAATGACGTTGGCTTCTTTAATACAAATAGTTATAGTTAACTTTGTGAGCGTATAGGAGTTTGGCAGGTAATCGGCCATGGCCCATGGCCTTGTATAAGGAACCATCTTGATATTTATCTGGAACTGTTGAGGGAAACCTTAGAACACCTCAACAAGATGGCCATGAGTATGTTATAATGGCTTCTTTAATACAAATAGTTATAGTTAACTTTGTGAGCGTATAGGAGTTTGGCAGGTAATTGGCCATGGTCCATGACCTTGTATAAGGAACCATCTCGATATTTATCTGGATCTGTTGGCAAAGCTTAGAACACCTCATGGGCGCATGAGTACATGAGTTACCGTTTCTCGGCAAAGGGTAGTAGGAAAAAAGTCCTAGCCTCTAGGCTGTACGTCTGTTTCTTCCTCCGCCGGGATTTGAGCACTTCCGAATATGGATCTAGAGTGCTGTCACCACTACGATACTCACTCGGCTCTGTAAAGTTATTATCTAAGTGAGATCGCATCTTTAGCATGGCATGTTACTGAGTGGGTTCTAAATATGGGCATCAGAACTGAATAATATTTACATATGGTTATGCGTAATAACCTTTATTAACGTAACAAATAATGACAACGCTAAGATTAATCAACTTATACAAAGTTTTAAATCCACATGCAAATTAGGCGCCATCTTACTTTTTAATAAATAAATAATTCTGATTGAGATTTTAAGAACTTTTTCGTGTCGAAACGTACCCATTAATATTTTTACTTAAAAAGAAAAAACAAAGTTTGATCTCTATATTTGTTTGTTTGTCCTTGCATAACTTGAAAACGCCTCAACCGATTAAGACAAAGTTCGTGTTTTTAAAGACCACCAAGTGCTAAGGTTATTTGGGTCTAGCACCAATTCATATTTTCAATTCATTCTCAAGCCTTAAGACAAAGTTCGTGTCGAAACGTTGTACACTCATATTTTACTTAAAAAGTTTTATCTCTACATTTGTTCGTTTGTTCTTGCATAGCTTGAAAACGGCTCAGCCGATTAAGCTGGTATGTACACGTAACCGCAACTGTAACATGAAAAATGGCCAATCTTAATAAAATTTCGTCTTCAACGAATTGTAATTTTATAAGGAACGCAGAGGACAGCTTGATATAACGGTCAGCGTGGGTTCGAATACCACCTCCGCTCATGGTTGTTTTGTGAGGTCGTTTAATTAGACGCTAATGATCATAGTTGTTGAGCGTCTACAATAAATAAAAATAAGGAACACTCAACGCATTATAGAAAACCTGTTTCATTTGGGTAGAGTAAGTACATTCGAGACACCTGTAATCTTATATTGCAAACCAAAGCACAAAAGAACAATTTCCCAGATGTGTCGCCAGTCCAGTGTTATGTTGAAATCACATACATGAATTTATTGGACCATTGCATTATGTAAATTAATAAGGTATGCATCTGCTTCAATGTTCCATACAGGTAAATACAATATATTTATAAACTTAAGGAGGGAGGAAACGAAGGAAATAGAATAATATAAGATGCAAACACAACAGACAACAGGTGCGAAACAAAGTGTTGCACGTTGTCTCTTTTGATTCGATAAGGTAATACTTATGGTCACAAAAGCAAAGTGTATCTATAATTAACCGAAGTATTTCTGCACATGCATTTTTTTCTCTTGTACAATTTTTTTATTTTTGTTCTTTCGGAAGGAATTAAAAAAATAAAAATATTTACGATTTAACCGGCCAGTGAGCGTAAGAGCGGGAGTTCACGAGATCAGATCGATCGCTAGAGGACAGTGTGGTGTAACGGTTAGCGTAGCCGACCTTTGGATCACACTGTCCTGGGTTCGAATCCCGCCTCCGCTCATGGATGTTTTGTGATGTCATTTAGTTTTAAGGAAGTTGTTATTTAATTTAATTAAGTCGCTAATGACTTAAGTTGTCGACGCGTCTATAACCTACAATAAAATCGATCGCAATCAATACATTACTAACAATTTTAATGAGGGCAGTGTAACCTAGTGGATAGCGTACTTGGTACCGCAGCCTCTAGACTAGACTGTCGTGGGTTCAAATCCTACCTGTGCTCATGGATGTTTTGTGATATTATTTAGTTTTAAGTTAGTTGTTATTTAGTGTAGTTGAAAGACGCTAATGACCTGAGATGTCGACGCGTCTATAATCTACAATAAATAAATAAACTATTTTAATTGAATTTTAATTTGAAAAAACTTTTGAAAATACGGCATAGGCACCTTTGTCTTGTGCTTACAAAAGAAGCTGTTTAATGTATAATTTTATATTCAAAAGACAATGGGTGTTACAGCAGCGATTAAATAACTGATTGCGAACCGCTAATGGTAAAAAATTCGACTGATGACCAGTCCTACACTTCCCACCTAGTAAATATTTGCAAAAAATAAACACTCTTTTATTTTTTTATTCTTTGACTAGGCCCAAATAACCTTAGCTGTTGGTGGTCTTTAAAACACAATTTAATTTTTATTCTTTGAAAAAAGCATGGCCCTCTTTTTTGTTTGGTGGTCTACTGATGGCTAGCTTAATATAGCAAAAATCATGGTTACCTTGATTTACGTACAATTTTTATTTTTTTTAGTAAAATATTTTTTTTCTCGAAAACTATACATTTTAGAGAAAAAAAATATTTACATTTTTTTCATATTAAAACATCTAGAATTCATTTATATTTTTTTTTACCTATGTTAATACGTGACATTGAGGACGTTTTTTTAAATATCTCAGGATCCACTGAACCGATTTGACTCAAAATCTAATCAGATCTAAGTTAAAGGCTGATAAACACAATAGAACAATCGGCATGCCCGTATGTTGTTCCGTTCTTAAGATATCGATGGCGAAAAATTGACCACACACACACACACACACACACACATACTCACACACACTCACACACACACACACACACACATACAGACATCAGTCAGAAAATGATCTTAAACGATTGCTAGGGTCTCAAAACGTGAAAATCTGTTAAAATCTCGAAATGTTTTTTTCGGACTAAATCCATTACTTCCCTACCATAGTAGAGGTGGGAAGTAAAAATATGTAATATTGTAATTATATAAAATATTCTTGGAAGATGTCCTCCAATGATTACGAACAGAATTGTTAATGAGGATTCAGCACTGGGTTTGAGCGCAGAATGAAAAAGGTTTTGAGTGTTCCATCGGCATTCCCACTTCTATAAATAGATATTGTAGATTATAGACGCTCGACAACATATTTCATAAGCGTCTTACTGTCACCTGTAAAATATCGCCAAGATAGCCAGGCGACCAATTTATAGGAACCACTTTTCCATGGAAACTATATTTTATTTATTGTATAGATTATAGACGCGTTTGACAACTTAGGTCATTAGCGTCTTAAACCACGTATCTTTTTTACCTGGATTGCGCGTGCATACCGTGTTCACAGTCTATATCGGTTGTCACTGACTGCTGCTGGCTAGGTAGCAGGAGACGGTATGCGTGCGCAACCATATTTATTCTCTTTTTCTTGCAAAACAAGCCGATCTCTCCCTCTTATTTCGAGAGATAGTCCCTATTTCATCAGATAACCACTTAAAACTAAATGACACCACAAAACATCAATGAGCGAGGTGCAGGGATTTGAATCCACGATTGCTTCAGAGGCCAGCACGCTGACCATTACACCAAGTTGTCCTCCTGGAATATATAGAAATGTATGAAATTTCTATTCGTTCCGGGCTTGAGAATAGCCGAGAGTGTAGCAGTGCTGTTGTTTACATGGCGTTGCTGTGGTTCCTCTATTACAAGTCCCCAGTTCCCGGGTTCTAGCCCGAGAGCTGGTAAAAGTGTCAATTGGATTTTCAATTTATTATTAAAAAAAAAAAAATAATGAATTAAAAATATGAATTGGTGCTGGGCCCAAATAACCTTAGCTGTTGGTGGTCTTTAAAACACAACACACCCTATTCGTTCAATCGAAAAGTGACCAACTTACGCAGATGGCCAACAAGTTTCACTGTACTTGTTATTATATATAAAATGAGAAAATGCAGTTTTAAAAGTTAACGATTTCTTTCATTGTTGGTCCAATTTGCCAATGTTTTTTTAAACAGATACTTAAACTGGTTTGGAATAATGAAAAGTTGAAATAACTTTTGTTTTATATGTGCATATAATTTAGAAGACATATTTAAAAGAAATCAATAAAGAATTTAAGATTATCAGTGCACTAATTATTCATAAATTAACATATGAAGTACTTTCAAATATGATTCAATTTCCGCCAACAAATTCAAGTACAGCTATAAAAAATAATTCAAAAAATGAAGGAAAGTATAAATAGCTATAAAATTATTTAAATATTCAACTTCTTCGAAATAATAAGTCTATTAATTATAGAGAGAATGCTTTGATAAAGTGTAAAGACATTTCCGATGAAATAATTATAAATAAAAAAAAATTCGACTGATGACCAGTCCTATACTTCCCACCTAGTAAATATTTGCAAAAAATAAACACTTTTTTTTTTATTCTTTGACTAGGCCCAAATAACCTTAGCTGTTGGTGATCTTTAAAACACAATTTAATTTTTATTCTTTGAAAAAAGTATGGCCCTCTTTTTTGTTTGGTGATCTACTGATGGCTAACATAATATAGTAAAAATTCGACTGATGACCAGTCCTATACTTCCCACCTAGTAAATATTTGCAAAAAATAAACACTCTTTTTTTTATTCTTTGACTAGGCCCAAATAACCTTAGCTGTTGGTGGTCTTTAAAACACAATTTAATTTTTATTCTTTGAAAAAAGCATGGCCCTCTTTTTTGTTTGGTGATCTACTGATGGCTAACTTAATATAGCAAAAATCATGGTTACCTTGATTTACGTACAATTTTTATTTTTTTTTAGTAAAATTTTTTTTTTCTCGAAAACTATACATTTTAGAGAAAAAAAATATTTACATTTTTTTCATATTATAACATCTAGAATTCATTTATATTTTTTTTTACCTATGTTAATACGTGACATTGAGGACGTTTTTTTGAATATCTCAGGATCCACTGAACCAATTTGACTCAAAATCTAATCAGATCTAAGTTAAAGGCTGATAAACACAATAGAACAATCGGCATGCCCGTATGTTGTTCCGTTCTTAAGATATCGAAGGCGAAAAATTGACCACATACACACATACACACACACACACATACACACACACACATACAGACATCAGTCAGAAAATGATCTTAAACGATAGCTAGGGTCTCAAAACGTGAAAATTTGTTAAAATCTCGAAATATTTTTTTCGGACTAAATCCATTACTTCCCTACCATAGTAGAGGTGGGAAGTAAAAATCATGGTTACCTTGATTTACGTACAATTTTTATTTTTTTTAGTAAAATATTTTTTTTCTCGAAAACTATACATTTTAGAGAAAAAAAATATTTACATTTTTTTCATATTATAACATCTAGAATTCATTTATATTTTTTTTTACCTATGTTAATACGTGACATTGAGGACGTTTTTTTGAATATCTCAGGATCCACTGAACCGATTTGACTCAAAATCTAATCAGATCTAAGTTAAAGGCTGATAAACACAATAGAACAATCGGCATGCCCGTATGTTGTTCCGTTCTTAAGATATCGAAGGCGAAAAATTGACCACATACACACACACACACATACACACACACATACACACACACACACACACATACAGACATCAGTCAGAAAATGATCTTAAACGATTGCTAGGGTCTCAAAACGTGAAAATCTGTTAAAATCTCGAAATATTGTTTTCGGACTGAATCCATTACTTCCCTACCATAGTAGAGGTGGGAAGTAAAAATGAAGGAAAGTATAAATAGCTATAAAATTATTTAAATATTCAACTTCTTCGAAATAATAAGACTATTAATTATAGAGAGAATGCTTTGATAAAGTGTAAAGACATTTCCGATGAAATAATTATAAATAAAAAAAAATGTTTATAATTATAATTGGACTTTCACTTCCATAAAAAAAAATAAAGTACTGGGAGGAATCAGTCAATTAAATAAAAAAATTAAAAAAATACTTTTTTCATCTGGCTTATAATTACCTAGATATAAAAAAGGTTTAAAAAAGTGCGATCTTCACCTACGTCTAGTATAAATTAATAGATTTTTTATACGGCTAATTTGCAATTTAAAATTTTGTTGGAAAGCAGCCAATTATATAATTAATTCCAAACATATCAGAAAAAATCATTTTACCAACCATAGTCACAGTCAGGATTCTAACTTGAACCTTTCCACTTTCGCGGCGGAATGAGCTTACAATTACTCAACCATGACATGATTACTAATCTAACATTCTCTTTATATGCTTCGGAATCAATAGATTTTCACTACATGCGAGTGTTAATTCAATATAGCTAGATTGTAATCTACGTCTAGTGTTTATCGCGTTCATCAAATCTAATGGAATCAATTTTATTTTTAGATTAAATATTTTTTTTTCAAAAATTCATTAAAGAATATTACATAATCCAATTAAAATGTTTATCAAAGGGTAAAAATTAAATAAAATATTTTAACTCCTCAGTAATCAGTACCTACAGTTTTTCCATTTCTAAAGACCAAAAACACATCCGTAAGAACATAGACGCTATAAAAATGCTATTGGAGTTGCATTCCAATGTTTTGTGGGAATTAGTGCTCCCAAGGACCCGAGCTCGTACCAGTCGGTTTGTGTATGCCGGCTGGCGGATTCTAATACACAAATGGATTATTTGTTGTGTTAACGACGCTAATGATCTGAGTTGTCGACACGTCTATATAATCTACAATAAATAAATAAATACTCATTATTGTTGTAAGAAATTTGGTTTGGACTGCGACCGGTAAAAAATATTGTCCGGAAAATGGTTCGGACCTGCTTTCTTTCCCTACGGCTATCAAACGAACTAACGAAGAGTGTACTGAACTGTAGATTATCAAAAAGTAAACGGTTGATATTTCTAACATTAGAATAAAGCAAGGTATTACTAGTTTTTATTCAAGACACGGCTAACCAATAAAAAGTAAATGGGTATGCTGAATTAGAATTATGCATGTAAACATACGGCAAGGTCGTTCAACAAACGGTTGTATAGAATAACAATAAGATCTTGTATAACTGTTAACACAAAATAGTTGATTGTTGATAGGTGAAGTAAATCTGAATTTACCAGCAGCTGTTATTAAGACTCGTTCGTTACATTACCAAGTCATACTTCAGAGGATATGTGGGTCCTTTGGCTTCCGTGTATTAGAAAAATAGATTTGATTGGATCGCTCCACATTACCGTCTATTAGAAAAATAGAAATTGGATATCTATAGTTTGATAGGTTTTATTTCTATGGTCATAAACTGCAGGTCTATATTCAAATTATCTAGACCTATGTTCAGTTTATCTAATAATTTAATAACTTATAAATCCATGATACATCTGGTACTGGTTCTCAGATTACAGTCTGGAAACTGGATGGTTTGTTAATTGAAGCGTGGCTGTCAAATGTGTGGTCACAAATCAAAATGGGTTTTTACAAACTTTGTGATGAATTAAGATTATCCAAGATTTAACTCTCCCGTGGGTGCGTGGAGTAAGAAATTCAAAAATCAATTTTTCTAATCTAAACTCAAAATTTAAAATAATCACCAACATTGTTTTTTTTTATTCTAGCGTCTGCTGCCTAATCGTTAATTAAACGACTATATATCGTTTTTTTATCACAACAAAAATCTGAAGTTATTTTTATCAAAACCACCAGGCCAACAACAAAAGTCCGCAAATTCTTAACCCAAAGGGTGTGAAACAAGGGTTAAAAAAAATCTTGATTTCGGTTAGCTATACCTAAAGGTTTATTATTTGTGCACCCTTAAGTATAGTGATGTAAATTCCTATTATACTGTGGTATAAAACGGTATTATACAGTATGTAAAAAAATAATATACCCCAGTTTTATACTAGGTATAAATACTGCGTATTTTACTATTTTATACAGCACATATAAAACGTTTAACACGGTTTAATACCAAAATGAGAATAGGAACTTTTCCTATTATGCAGTTGGCAATACTGAATAATGCACCGTAAAAAGTAAAAAACCGTTTTATACTGAAAAAATATGGTATTAATACCATGGGTTTAATACACAAACAAGTTTAATACCGTATTTTTACATCACTACCCTTAAGCAATCCAACATTCGGTATATGAAGTGGTCTACGCCCTTTTTAATAAAAAGTTCACAGCAAGGAACAGAATCCTGGCGCCATAGAACAAAGCCCAAAACCTGTTCTTCTTTTTCTTTAGTATTTGGAACCATCATCGCCTACTTGTCAAGTAGTCGAGCTCTCCTTTCACTGTATTCATTTTTATATTATTCAAAGCACTGCTTGTGACAGATAATGATTTATGTTCTGATTTAAGAATTGAAGATGTTTCAACATCAGCTGTAATCATTAAACGTGATGATATAAAATAGTAATTAGTTTAAATCGATACAGTTACCGTGTATAATTAAAACGGTGAATTAGCGAAAAATACCGGTTCTAGATTAACTAGATTCCAAAGTTGTAATCATTTATGTAAGCCAATTAAATGTATGTGATATTTGAAATGTTACGATTTAAAAATACCTAGGTAAATAAAAGAACGTATTGATTCAGAAGATATGCCTGTAAAAACATATAAGGTAAAGTAGGTCAAGCATACATCTAACATCAAAAAACGTTGTAAAAAATGGTAGTATTAAAGCCAGAAGTGCTTTTTAATGTTACTGAAAACATAATTTGTTATTTCCCCCCAATTTTTGGTATTAAAATCTCCTCTATATAATTAGATGATAATTTTTACAGACTTTTATTAAGTGATTGTCTTACCTAACTGCTTCATGAGCTTTCTTCTATTCACAGTTTAAAGAACTATAAAAATAAAACAGAAAATCGATATGAAGTACCATGATGATTATTCTGAATAATTGACAAATTAAGTGGAATTTGCTAGAAAACTTTTATACCATATTATTATAGGCACAATGTACAAAATGGCGTAACTTTCAAAACCACTGATGCTATTAGTACCCAAATCAATAGATCTGGACTCTGAAGTTCTTACTGAGACAAATAATCATTATAACTTCAGTATATAGTAGTGTTGACCCAATGAATGTTAATAATTGAAGGAAGGTTTGGTTGAGGGTTAAAATAATGAAGCTTTACCAAAATATCGCTTGTGGCCAACGTTTCGAAATATTTAATTTCATCTTCAGGGCCTACCATTATTTGACTGGCTTGAGGCCCTGAAGATGAAATTAAATATTTCGAAACGTTGGCCACAAGCGATATTTTGGTAAAGCTTCATTATTTTGACCCTCAACCAAACCTTCCTTCAATAATTATTATAAACCTTCTTTTTTCGTAGTCGGGTAAAATAATGCAAATCGGTATATTTTTGCAGAATTACATGCACAGCCGCCATTCGGACAATCACATTTCTTTATGTTTTGATGGTAGAACAAATAAAATTTGACCTTATCTTGAATAGGATTTTTCAACCCTATATAACCTTTACGTGAATTCTGGTACATGGAGGTAAAGGCTTCTTTTGAATTTTAATAGAATGGCGGTACCGTTCTTCGAGCGTTTATAATCTACAATTTCTCTCTCTCTCGGTACAGTTCGGACCTGATATTATTTTCACTGTTGATTCTATGTAATGCAATGGGTAATAAATAACTTCTGTATATGGGATATGCACAAATACTAAAAATAACACTTTCTCTTAAATAAATAAATAACTGTAAATACATTAAACAGATTGCTTATGTTGATTGACACTCAACGATACTGTTTTGTTTTATTTACACCTGTTTCGATCCTCAAATACTCAGTGAGTTGAGTTTACCAAAAAAACCTGGATGCCCTTTTCAGAAATCTATCTTTCCACCTTTTCTTTCGACGTAGAAGTTAATTTTTTCTGGTCTTCTATATAATTAATGTTTTATTCCATGCGCCAGAGGTGTTGGAGCGTCCCGGGTCCTCGGAGTTCGAAAAAGCCCTGTCCCTCCATTTTTCAATCCTAACAAATAACAAATTACTTAAGTCTCTCCCTCGGATCCCTACAAATGTTAGCGACCTTGAAAAAATATGGACAGTTCGCGCTCCTGTTTTATCCAACGATTATTTTGCAAAGTTTCCATTCCAAACGAATAAAGCCACTTTTAAACTAGTAGACTCCACGTATATAATTAAATTTTTTAGGTGGTACCGTGGCAACTTGCTGAGGTAGGTTTCGCACTTATTCAAAAGTATCGTAACGACAAAGATGTAGCCTTTGTTGTCGACATTTTTAGATGTTGTCGCGATCTCGTCTCGTCGGAATTAGACCAAGTCTCAGGTATCGTGCGAAGCTACCCCTAGCAAAAACGAAGTTAACCAAACCTATTATAGCTGCGAAAGGAATGTCGTTAAAAGACGCTAAATATAAATAGGAATGTATGCACTTGGCCTATCACCCACGTGTTAAACACAACACAGTGTATCCATTTGACCCTGCTCAGTGCTCACTCACAACTCAACTAACTCAATTTTGACGAATACTAAACACCGGATTAAAGTGCCAACTGCCAACTGCCATGTGTACAGCATCTGTGGTTATTAATATTATTATGAACAGAGAATGGATTAGTGATTATGACTATTTAATATAAACTTTGTATGACACGCTACTGATTCATTGTGAACCCAAGCGCGGATTCACCGTTGCGGGCACGGTGGGCATGCCCACAACCCTAATTGAGGTCGATAGGCTGATGTTATATCTGCAATGCCTTAATAAAATTTAAAAAAAAAACGAACCGTGCGGGTAAGAACACGAGTGACTTTTTTATTTTGGCTACTAGTCTAGTAGTTTGTACTGTCTGACGTTTCGTGAGCGAGTCTGTAGTCCGGCTCGCACTTGGCTGATTTTCGGGTGGCCCTGACCACAACCTTTTTTGAGGGCTGGATCCGCGCCTGTGTGAACCATTGATGAGGGGGCGACATTTAAGGTAGATCAGATCTCCGCACAGTGGGGAATGATACAAGAGAACATGGTTAAAAAAACAGTGAGATCCCGGTACTCTTAAGTGATGTGCTTTGCTAGAATGCACATATCTTATTGGTTGTTAACACTGTATTCTGCTGTGTTGAGTTTCACGCGACCAATCAGGTGCTGATCACGTAACTACGTGATCAGCATCTTGTAGGTAGTTTGTGTTTGTGGCTAATTTAAATGTGCTCGTTCAGGGGATTTTAGTTTTTAAAAAATTGGCAAAAATAATATTTATTTGAAATCGTAGAAATTCCTAAAAACGGCAACATTTTAAGAAGAATAGGCTGCAAATTGTAGCATAATCACTAATGGAAAGTAATTATTAGAAGAGGCATTTTATATCAATATTTTCGATCAGCTGGTACAGAGCAACCTTGATATCTAAATAGTATCACGGACACATATGTCTGGAAATTGGATATTCATAGCTCAAGGCTACGTTTTTATTAGGATTAAGTTAAAGTCGAAACGGTTCAATAAAGACGGTTCAATGAATAATGAAATTTTATATTGAAAATTTTTATTATTCCGTGAACAAAACTCAAGAAGAAATTAAAAATTGTCTTTTGTTTATTGATCTAGGTATGTAAATGAATTGAAATCAAATACTTGAAGTGCAGTCGACTCATTTCTAAAAACGACGGTAACTTTTCTTATTGGGTAATCACTAATCCTTCTTTTTTAAGACCATCAACAGTTAGGGCTATTAGGGCCTAGCACCAATTCAAATTTTCAATTTATTTTTTATTTAATAATAAATTAATACTTTAACTTAATATATTATTTTTTTATAATAAACTGAAAATTCAGTTGATACTTTTACCAGTTTCCGAGTTAGAATCTAGGGCCTGGAGGCGTGTAATAGAGGAGGTAATTGTTCTTCATCACAAATTATACACATAAAAAAATGACCTCGGGTGGTACTTCTTGTATTTATAGTCTTTGATGGCAATTGAGGAGAACATGGTTTAACTGAGGGAAACGTTCTTAGCAAACGTGTTTTTAGGAACCGATTATATACATCAGTGATTATAAAATTCAAAGGGAACGAAACCAAAAAAAGCGGCGTTTTAAAAATAAACCACGTATTTTAAGTTACAAGATCAGATCAGTGTTTGAAGAAGACACGATGTTTCAAATGTACAACCAGTTATTTATAATGTAAGTTATATTTAGTTGGGTATTTTTTGTGAGGATGTGTACGCGATGATGGTGTTTAAAGACGCAGTTAGAATGATGAATGGAATAAGGTTGTCTCATTATCTTTGTTATGAGGTTACTGGTAATTTGTTGTGGAAACATAAATTATTTTCTTTTTTTAGTTATATTCCACTCTATGACATTATGCGTTCATTTGAATAATAAGGAATCGTTTTTACTTAAGGAACTGTCACGGATAACTCTCAAGTGTTTGTAGATCAAAGCTTTTATATAACACGCTTTTCAGACATCCTTAGTGATTTGGGATCCTTATTCAGGAATCAGAATAGTATAAATACATTCAGGAAGGTTAGTTTCCTAATTAGGAAGTTAGGATGGTCTCGACCTCACTGACTCGTCTAACTAGGAAAGGATGCTGAATTCAGTGTAGTTTGATCAAAAGCATCCTTATTTGCTCCCACTACCACTCCCTAATTAGGATCCTTAAAACCGTATACTGTAATAAGCCCTTGTCCTAGACAGGTTCTAGAACTCTTCACTATACTATTAGAACCAAATCAGAATTGTGTTTTTCAACAAATTGATTTATTATTAAAATCAGTCTCTAAGTGGCTGTTGTTCAAAACGTAACCGTTTAAAATACCCATTTACTTGCGGAGGGGATATCATTCCTGCGAGTAACTGCTAGAATCAAGTTCGAACTGTCCTAGGAGTTCTGTTAACGCTTTAGAACTGATAGGACCAGTTCAGAACCGTCAGAACTGCACCAAAAAACATACTTTATAAACGTCGAAGAAACTACGATGGAAAAATTGTGTACGTCAGGGAATCGGTACACGCGAAATGGAGAACGAATGTCACTAATAGGAATTACTGGAAATGTCTCCTAAGAAAGGTCATGACCCATTCTGGGCTATAGCAATGATTTAATCTATAATTATAGAATATATTTTGTTTATGATTCCTGTGATATTTGGTTAAACGTCGTGTTTCTAGAAAAAGCTCTGATTTGCGCAAATTTAATATTATTATCGTATGAGTCATGCCAACTTTAAGATGTATGATGTATATAGATCATTGAATATAGTAAAGCACAGAAAATCTATATAGAAAAACAATTCCAACATATAAACCCTAAAACCTCGCGTGAACAAAACTACTTTCGGCAAGAATGGCTGAAACTAAACGATCCTATTTTACGAGCATCGTAATTATTTTTGTTGTATTCTAAACTAATAATATTTCGTTCATAAACTTGTTTAACTACTATTAAATTTTACATAGTGCTATAAATACATGGAGACAAAAAACAAATAATGTAGGTACTCTAGTTCAGGTACGCATTGATGCATGTATCAAGTTTAAAAATAAAATCGGTCCAACTGTTCGTGAGATATGTCGGTACAAATAGACGGACGGGCAGACAACAATATTGATCACACGTTCTCTCGCATAGGTATTACATAAAATACTCAAAAACCTCGAAGAAAATGGTCGAGGGTCTATAATCTTCAGTCTATCTGTCGAAAGAAAATGGTGCTGGCCTTTGGATTAAACTGTCGTGGGTTCGAATCTAATCTCCGCTCGTGGATGTTTGTGATATCGTTTAATTTGATGAAATTAGAAGATAATGACCTTAGTTGTGGAGCGTCTATAATTTACTATAAATAAAAATAAATCAAAAGAAAATGGAATCGCAGACAGAGGCCCAGTTACTATACTGATTAATTCGACTTTCTATGATATTATCTTCTATGGTTAGTTTATCTATAACGTGAATACATTTATATGCAATTATATTGTTTGTAACCCAATCTTATTAAGATGTGAAATAATGACGTCATATTCAACACCAGAGTCACAGATGTCATTTTGTTCGTTTATTATATGCAAAATATCACTTTGTCAATGTACATAAAGTTTATGTGCAACACGTAATAACCACTTACATAGATAATACATTATTATAGAATAATATAGACTCAGTAAATAGTGTCAATGAATTTTATTGGGGACTTCCTATTGATGCCAAAAATTATAATTCCCAACCCATTGACATCCGAATATTCAATAGAGTAACCGCTCGTTATAAGTCAGAACTTCTATAGTCTTTCCCACCAACATTTATAGTTATCATGTGAACACATACTTGGCTAGGATTTACCAAGTATGTGATTGGTTGTTCTGCTGTGTTCAGTTTCAAGCGACCAATCAGATGGTGATCACGCAATTGTATTGCTTACTGCTTTCAACTGGAAAGAAAATATTGATTTAAAACTTTCAACAAAGATTAATTTTACAGGAATTGGATTTTTTCAATGAGTTGAATTAATAGCTTGTCGTAAAATCAGGGGTCATAAAAAATCTTGGCCAGAGGAAAATTACACCACCGGTTGGATTTGTTAATTTATGGTTTATTTAAAAAATAAGACAAATATATTTATAAGTAGATAATTTGGGGACAGAAAAAAATTTTCCGCTGCACTCAGACCTACAAGGGTTCATTATGCCTCCCGTTCAACTAAACTAGGTCCCAAACAGGTCCTTCGACCGCGACCCTCGTATAATTATTTGTAGATTTATTAACGTATTTTTAAAAAAATAATACAAGAGCTGGATTAAAAAAAGGAAAACTAATTTTGCATACACAATGTACTAATTAAAAAGTTGAGCAATATCGCAGGTTAAACAAAAGATGGTATGAGGTTTTAATAAAATGCAAATTACACGTAAAGTAATTTGGATGTTGATGGGTTAATTATTCACTTGTTCAGAGGAAATTGCGTATTGCAGATTTGCATTTCACAGGAAACTCATATTAAACACATACACAGAACAAACAACAAATATATGTGCAAGGTTGTGCTTAGAACACTGATATTGGTTTTAAAAGTGCTGACAAAACATAGTAATGACTTTGCATTGTAAATAAATTCATACAGAAAAACTAAAAATGAATGAAAATAATTAAGAACCGCATCGTCTAGATTTAAAAATTCACAGATTTCGCAATCCTTGCAACCATCGAGGACATTGGAAATGATAACAGCATATATGAAACATAATTAACTGTTTATTATACACACAATATTTATCAATGCACTGTTTAGTTTTGTCAGGAATAACCCTATTATTCTTCTGTTATATACGCGTTCACTTTTGCTTGATTACTTAACTTTTAAATGGATTTTTCTACAGTATTTATTAACATTTGCTCAAAAATAACACCGCAGATCGTCGCAAATACCTCTCAATTAACTAAACATGATATAAAACACATTTCGAAAAAATTGCACTTGTTCAATTTTGCATGATTGCTCCTCACTTGATCGCGACACCGTTGTCTTTTGGCCTTGAACGAAAACTCGTAACTCTGCCCCCATATACGAACATAAACATTTCCAATGTTAAAACTAAATTTTTAGGAATCACGTTTAAGTAAAGATGGATCCTGAGCGTAGCCGAGTAAAACGTGCCCTTTACTTTTAAGTGTGAATACTAATTAATTTCTGTATGTTTATTCCAAAAGTTTCGAACTGAATCTATTCAGTGCGCGCTCTGCTTTATAGCGTTCGAGTTTGTTTTGTGATAACATGAACGGTCACAAGCAGCAGACACAAAGTATCATCTTTTATAAAAAACGGCTCCTTATGTATAGTAATAGATCCTTTACTAACAATGTTGCTCTATAAACACTAGACTGTAAGGGCGGTACTGGTGAACAATATAAAAGACGCCGATGTCAGACGGTAGGCGTCGTTGCATACATCAATGATTCACATCGCATGTCCAACAAATGTCATTTCATCCACAACACTACGTTGCATTGTGGTTATCCCGGTTGGGAAACATACGTAATAATATGACGTAAATTCTGTGCAAAAAAGTGACAATATTTATTATAGCCACAAAACTGATCGCAGTCCATCACTGTTTACAATTCTACATGTTTTCATACTTCGAAATTGATAATTTGTTTCCTTAAGATGAGATGTTTTCGTTCTTTAATCCAGATGTCATTTTATTGAAACAATCTTTTTAGCTACGGAAATGAATTTAATTTATTGTAGATTATAGACGCGTCGACAACTCGTGTCATTAGCGTCTTGAACACAGCAAATAATCCATTTGTGTATATTAGAATCCGCCAGCCGGCATACATAAACCGACTGGTACGAGCTCGGGTCCCTGGGAGAGCTAATTCTTACAAAACATTGGAATGCAAACTACATTCCAATGTTTCCCCTGAGGGAACGCAAATGAATAATACACTAGCTGAAATATCTGTTCTTTTCTGTGGAGTGATTCTCTTGCCAAATTTAGTCATCTGAAAACCTTACCGGAAAACCGGTACATGGTATAAAAAAAGCCTCATCCAACAGACGTTTATGACGTCTGTTGTCGATCGTATATCACACTGATGAAATTGCTCTACGAGAACTACAAACATCATTTCTTCATAATATATCGTTTACTTTTCAAAAATTTTAACTTTTGATTAACTTGAAAGCAAACCTTTTCCAAACGGCTTCATTTATTAACCAGAAGCACTGTTAGGGTGTTTTGATGTATCCAATATTATGCGCTTATAAGTAAAAATTATGCTCATTATTTTTTTTATCCTGATAGGTCGTTAGCACATATCACACAACGTGCCCTCAAATATAAACAATATTCCATTTTAGTCCGAAATTGAAAAAAGAGGCTCATTCGGTCATCATATTGACTGCAAAGTTCTTCATACTTATAAAGACTATTTACAAAGATGTATTTGTATTATTACTTAATTAAAGTTTGCTTTCATTAATGATTTTGGTGGTTACTTAATAAACTTAACGAATATGTCAATATTAAAACATCAAAAGAAAAAATGTACTCATCTTTGTTGCAACAACCTTCAGGCCAATTAAGGAGGCGGCCAGTTACGTACCTATATAATTAGCAAGTGCTTAAACTAAAATAAATATTGCCAAAAATAGTTTGTTTAAAAGAAAGCTGAAGTGTAAATTAAACAAATAAGCTTTTGATATTATAATACGCAGTTTTGGTTAGTTGATTTTTCTAAAGAAAGAACTAAAAGGTATTATAGATAGTCCACTCAACGCTCCAACCTTTTTGATTACACGGGCATGTCATTATGGAGTAATTCTTAATGCTGATTTGTATCAGATGATCGAAAGAGATTGATATTAAAATCCTGTTTATGGTATCCTGCTCCTTTTCTTTCGTTATATGGTAGAAAATGCGTAGTCTTTATAACGATATACAGTAAAGTTCACAGTGGGCATTAAAATAGTGAATTAAATAATGCATATGTACTGAATTTCATGTATCAAATTTATGGCTTTGCTAGTATTAATTCCAAGAACGGCGGTACATCGATTCATAGGATAAGAAAGCAGGAATTATTGAGGATGGTGTTCTACTTCTATGCCGATGTCTATTTTTCAAACTTCTCTGTCAGACCTGCAGTTTTCCTTCTCTGTAGTTTTCCTGTATTTAATGGCCTCCTAGAGCCCTTCTTTCTAGCTTCATCTTAAAAGGTTAGTATTATAAAGACACACGGACGAGTGTATGAGACAACACGATTTCTTTCATTTTTTCCACGCCTTTTTTAATGTCCATTTTCTGTTTGATTACTCATTTTTCAGAAATCCATAGCAACAGCTTCTAACTGAGATTTGTTATTGGTCGTTATTTTCCTGCAGCATACAAATTTCCAGGAAAATCCTTGTTTTTTGTAGTTGCTCAGTTGTTAAAAAGGTCTTCTACCGAAACCCTCACATCAAACCATATTTATAAGGGAGTAGGCATATGCTGGGTATTAATAAATATATGTCTTCATTTAAAAAAGAAAATATTGACGTTGGTATCCATGCGTCATAACAACGGCAACGTGCGTCTCCAAGCAAGGGGGCATATCCGTTAGGATCAATACTTGGATGAGGGAGACAAAACATACGGATGTCTTTAATGTGAAAGAATGATGCCAATATAGAACAGTTAAATCCTAACGAAACGGTCATGTGTATGTAGACTTTATAGAGGTTGCAGTCGGTTTGGGGTAGTCTACGCCCGCGTTTACTATTGATTTACCAGTTTCTCTCACTTTACGTCGTAGCACATCCCCCTTGAGCATGCGCTTCCTTGTTCTATTATACTAAACAATAACATTGGACAGCTGAATATATTTAGGAACGCAATTTAATTGTCTAATATTTAATTGTTAACCATTTTACCTTTAATTGTTAACTTTACTAACAATAAATTTACTTAAATGGCATTCTTTTTTTTCAGTTTTAAGTCAGACCACGTTCTCTGAATCCTCTCTAAATTACTACATCACAGAAAATATACTGGGCTTGAGAATAGCCGAGCTGGGTCCTTACAGGGTATTTTCAGGGTTCGTCTATTACTAGCCCTCAGTTCTTAGGTTCTAATTCCATTTTTAAAAATAATAAATTGAAAATTGAGGTAACGATTTAAAAAATAGAGAAAGTTGATTTTAAAATACGCAACACGTCTTTTTAGCTCGTTTTTCTTTAATAAAGATCATCGATAACTAGCGTTATTGGGGGGCCTAAATGCAATTTACATTTTATTTTTTTTTTAAATTAAATGATTTATTTACTAGTTTTTAGATTGGAATCTGAGAAATATCAGTACTATGAAACAATTGCCCCAATAAAAATAACGACGCCCTAAAGACCCTTGCTTTTCATAACATTTTTTATGGTAGATTTAAGAATGAATATTAAAGACTCGTTTATTTACAATAAACAATAATTATTGTATTTTTTAAATGTTCAAAATACAGGTATAAAATTAATTACTATTGATTTTAATGTAATGTTTTGATGCATGTGTGTATGCACCTTTAAAACGATATTATCAACCAACTATTAATAGAAACATTTTCAACTTTGTACATTTATCCACCATTTTTCGTAATTGTTTTGACAAATTTTATTGATTTATAATTTTATTTGTTTAAATATAAAAAATATTAGCGATTAGATCGTACTTATAATTTTACAATTATTTTTTTAAGGATTGACAATAGTCAATATTATTATCTAATCGTGTGATTTTTGTTAACAATTGCTCATTATTAATTACAAAATTAGAAATTATATCTGTTTTATTTTACGTTGTTTAGGTATAAATGTACCTACATTAAAGCATTTAAACTACACGTAGGCCGTAGGTACATAATTGACAATATTCATGTTATTTTAAAAAGTACCCTAAAATAAAATGTAACTGCTTGCTTTGAATCAGTTCCGATAGTAAATTGTAAACATTGGACCGACCGTTAGTCATTTAGTACATGAGTGGCATGCCCCATGAGTAATTCCATTGAAATATTTTTTTCTTTTCAAAATTTTTAAACTAGGCAGGTACCGAAATATTGCAATATGTAGAATGTAGATATTTAAAATATTTCTACAGACGTCCTAAATAACTGGTTTTCAAAACTCCGCAATGCACCAATTTCAATGGCAAATATGTATATTATAATAGCTATGAAAGAATTTTAAATTAGATAATAAAAATACTACTAAAAAGCTAAATTAATTTTGCCATCGAACTTCCATTGTTAATAACAAATTCATTGTTATTTTTAAAGTCAGCAAATTGTTGTACCTAATCAAATATTTATTAAATTTGTCATGGTCATAATTAAATTTTCCGAGACAAGTACTACATAGTATAATATTATATAATAAAAACATCAAAACTAATTAATTAAGTTTTAATTGTTATCGATTGTGATAAACAAATCAATAGAGACGTATTTAATTAATTAGTTACTAATGAAGGCAATTAAAATAATTAAAACTCACTGGCATTCATTCATGATTTCTTCTTGAGTACGGACCTGTACGGGGGCAAGATTTTCCACTGACTCTTCATAATTTCCAAAACACTTGGTAATTTTTTCATCAAACGTATTCACCAAATCTTCCAACGATCCCGAAAATGTCTCTGTAAAATTATCAGCCGCGTCCCCATTTTTAAGTGGATTATTTGTTTGTTTATCTGATTTTTGCACAATTGTTGAATTATCATTAATTAAAATGTCCTCAGATTTATTAAAAATTATTTCGTTACTGTCGTTTGTATCTTTTATATTTAAATTATTAAAGTTCAGCGCGTTAACTGTATTATTATCGTTCGCGTTTTTAATAGTAGTATTTGACTGAAACTCAAGAGATCCCCACTCATCTGTTTCCTCAAATTGGGCAAGCGGCGCCTCAAACTTGAGCTCAGCCATTTTACTTGCCATGTCCCTCATCGTTCCACGAGTGCCCGGGCCTAACTAAACTGTCAGACTGCGATGGACAATAATAATATAACACACTTTTGAATGCGCAGTCTATCGCGCTTGCGCTTTTATTTTCTTCTAACTGTTGTAACTGTAGTTGCCTACATTTAGTAAAATTTGCGTTCTTTATATTTAAAAAAAATCCCGACGCAAAAAGCAAACCTTTAAAAAGTAAGAGATAATTAATTTCTACTTTATCTGACCCGACGCACCGACTATTTTTTTGTTTGGATGAAATATTTAATTCATAAATGCACCGGTGGCCAGTGTCTCAGCGGTCCCCGGCGCATTTATGAATTAAATATCTCATTCTCATCCAAACGAAGAAATAGTCGGTGCATCGGGCCAGATATTTGTTTCTTATTTTTAAATATTTATTATTAAATAAAAACAAATATTTAATTTATAAATGCGTTGGGGACCGCTGAAACATTGGTCGTCGACGCATTCATAAATTAAACATTTCATCCAAACGAAAAAATAATCGACCACATTTAGTATGAAAACTAATTATTTCTCACTTTGTACAGGTTTGCTTTTTTGCGTTAGGGTTTTTTAAATTTTTAATTTAATTTTACATTAACTGTGATGAGAGCTGAAGAACGGCTGAACCGATTTCCATCAAACATGGTTTAGAACCATTTCGCAAATATATACCAGTTTTCATTAAAAAAAAAAACATTGAAATCGGTTCAACCGTTTTGGAGCTACGATGCCACAGACAGACAAAAGTTTCAAACTTATAACACCCTTCTTTTACTAGACTGACCCGGTCAAATTTCGATGGAGTGAGGATATTTGGAAAAACATTTTAGAAATAAAAAAGAGGCTTGGTGTGTGGGTAAAACCACTGCTAATTTCACAATGGGGTGCTCTTAGAGATTTGAGACCAGTCTACCGTAGAGAAAATATTTGCAATAAACATTTTACAACAATTTTACAGTAAACAAACAAACAAACAATTTTACCTCTTTATAATATTAGTATAGATAAAAATAGTCACATAGTGATTACACATTTGTGGACAATCTTATTTTTATTATAATTCAAATTTTGTGTCACAATTTTTTGTTTATAACGGTTACAATAAATTCTATATTATCAAAAAAAAAAAGACCACAATTGAAACTTGTAACAAAACTTAGAACTTAAATAGATTCTGCACTACTTTTTACTCGAACAGTTTCAGAATTTTCATCTGTTTCATCTTCGTCCATTATTTTATAGTAGCTGTATACGAACGCAAGTGAAATAACAGAAAAAACTAGAAAAAGAAATCGAAATTATTTTAACGAATAAACAATTAAAATTAAATGACAAGTAATATTACAAATTTCTTTTTGAAATTTGAAGTGAAACTTCTTTAGGCGCGGTAGGCAGGAGTGATATCGATCGGATATGGATAAAGCGTGACGAAAGTAGTGGTGGAGGTAAAGGAGAAAGTTATGCGACCGCGGCACTAGTCTAGAGAAATTAATAGATGGCAGGAAAAATAAAAAAAAACATTTCCTCTGTTTCAATAAATTTTCCTAAATTGCGCTTACATAAAAGAACGAGAAAGTTTCACTTCTACCGTGTGGTTTTAAGTTCACTGCACGCTCTTCTTTATTTTGTTAAAATTACGTTTTTTTGACTAAGTATATTTTGCAAAATGTTACACAGATTTTGTCTTATTTTGTTAAAATTTGATTTTTCTGACGGTAAAAAAATTTGAAAAATGTTTGGTACATGGAATTTCTTTTTATTTTGTCGAGATGTGCCTACAATTATTTTTTTTCTAATAATTACAGAAACATCCTGTGTAGAAACATAGCTGAATTTTAATTACGAACCCCCCCCCCCAGGGGGACATTGGAATGTGGTTGCTATCACAAATTGCATTCCAATGTTCTTTGGGAATTAGCGCTCCCAGGGACCCGAGCTCGTACCAGTCGGATTCTAATACAAACATGGATTATTTGTTGTGTTGAAGACGCTAATGACCTGAGTTGTCGACGCGTCTAAAATCTACAATTAAAATTAAATTTAATTACGAAACACGAAATAGTATGTTGCATTGCAAGTGACTAAACGAAACAGCGTTTGCAACTTGTGTGAAGTTTGCTGCCCTCGTTCCTCTGGTAGCAAATCACACGCGTTACATTCGCTGTATTTCGTTTCGAGTAAATGCATATTATTTTTCACAACAACTCTATTGACAATTCGATTTGAGGTACCTGCAATTTGGGCACGCAAAAAGCCGCAAAAATATTAGATCTGTCAGATCCATGTTATGTCTGTCATTTTGACATTTTCGAGTATTATATGCGAACTGAAGTTGGCGCGACTCAATCGCTCTATCTCTCTCTTAACAGAGACAACCGACAACTGAAAATTTTCATCCCTATAGGGTTGAAACTCTCAGTTTCAACCCGCTAAACAGGTACCGAAAATCGAAATTTCAATAGCGGCGTTGTGATTTGTGAAAAAGTATATTATTACCGCAGAGTAGCACATATGCAAGAATTTGGCAGATATTTTCTCTGAAACTGATGTCAAGAATAATAGATAGTATTAAAAAAATCAACGATGCAAGTACTTTCAAAGCCATGAACGATGTCCACGCAAGTACGCATTGCCAGTGTTTCTATAAAACAAAATAAATAATTTTATATAACACATACATGCTTTTAGTGTTTTTCGTATCAGTTTTGCGGACCTTAAATGACCGTTTATTTACGAGTGATGTCATGATCCATTATGAAACGCTTTTCGATGAATAATGGAGAAACATTTGAAAAACCCGTTATCTAATGAACATCTCACTACCTCCTATAGAAAAAAATCGATAAATAAAAAACGATTTAATATACCTTTATTATTCCAAAAATTAAAATTCCACAAGCTATAAGGGTTAGGCTTTCAATTCCGATTGGAAACATATATGTCATTGAATCGACTGAAAGCAAATAAAAAAATTCTGTATATTAACATAGCATAAACTATATTATGGGCTATGGCAATATATTTCGTAAGAAATTAAAAATTGGAATTCCAATACAAAACTAAAAGAAGGCGACCAACTATTTTTTTGCTTGGAACGATAATTTAGAGCCAACCCTGAGTTATCGTTGAAATAGTTGCAGCCCTGTATATTAATAAAAGGTAAATTAAAATTAATTTTTTAATTTTACATTCAAAACTTGTGTATGTTGAACGCCTGTGGTGCAAACGTTCAATTTCGTGAAATGTTTAACTTATAGAAAGAAAAAGCAAAAAATAGATTTACGTCTAGTAGGTGTAAGCAAAAAGTATAAATTCTTGGAAGTACCTAAAATTAAGAGATATATAAAACAAAGTGAATTTCGGCCAAGTCATAAAAGCGTTAAAATTAATTGACAAGTTTTTATATGGCAGAACGGCTTTCGGTCAAGAAGTAAGTTTTCTACTACTTATCAAGATAGCTGTCCAACATAAAGTGAATAAATTATACAGTGTGTCCACAGACTCATCCTCAACATGGGGATCTCCGTTGTTATGAGAGATAGAGATTTGGTTAAATGAGACAAAATGTGCAGAATCTCCAGTACTACTACCCTGCGTAGTCAAACTTTCCATATTTTGCTTGGTTCGCGACCGACAGTTGAAAAACGAGATTTACCCATTTTCGTTTTTCGTTTATAACTCGCTTATTAAGTAAGTTAGAAAAAAATATTTTCACTTTCTTAAGGCCCTTTTTTATGAGGATTTCAAATCTCTTTTCATATTTTATTTACTTTTATAGTTTTAGAGATTTACTTGTATTAACTTTGTTTTTTTAAATACACGTCAAAGATGGCAATGACACCATTCGAAAGAGATTTTTTTTCTCTTTAATTTGATATGAGGGTTGATGGATTTATTTTCAAAAATAACAGAGTTATACGTAAAACACTGATTTTTAATAGTAAGCTATGCTTAATTAATTGATAAAACAACAGAAGGCTTAGCAAACAGTTGAAATTCGCGTTGGATTAGTAAACGGCTGTTTTGTTTTAGCTGTCAAAGTGTAGTTTGTTGCTAATTTGTCAGTTTACTGTGATTTATTAAATTTACTTTTGTTTTCATGGAACCATTTTGTAACAATGAAAAATAAGCGATTTTCAACAATTGATCGTAAAACAGTAGTTTTGTTTTCTTCACTTATTCGCGTTGACATAGTAAACGGCTTTTTAAATGATCCATAGTTTATTAAATTTACTCGTAAGTTTCTGTAAATAGACGAATGAGGTTGTCTTCGTTCTGGATACTGATAAAAGTACATTTCTGCAGCTCTGGTCGAATTTTTGTGACATAGAATGTAACAAGATAACATATCAAATTTTTCATTGTTACAAAATGGTTCCATGATAACAAAAGTAAATTTAATAAATCACTTAGTAAACTGACAAATTAGCAACAAACTACACTTTGACAGCTAAAACAAAACAGCCGTTTACTAAGCCAACGCGGATTTCAACTGTTTGCTAAGCCTTCTGTGGTTTTATCAATTAATTTAGCATAGCCTATACTATTAAAAATTAGTGTTTTACGTATAACTCTGTTATTTTTGAAAATAAATCCATCAACCCTCATATCAAATTAAAGAGAAAAAAAATCTCTTTCGAATGGTGTCATGGCCATCTTTGACGTGTATTTAAAAAAACAAAGTTAATACAAGTATCTCTAAAACTATAAAAGTAAATAAAAATATGAAAAGAGATTTGAAATCCTCATAAAAAAGGGCCTTAAGAAAGTGAAAATGTTTTTTTTCTAACTTACATAATAAGCGAGTTATAAACAAAAAACGAAAATGGGTAAATCTTGTTTTTCAACTGTCGGTCGCGAACCAAGCAAAATATGGAAAGTTTGACTACGCGAGGTAGTAGTACTGGAGATTCTGCACATTTTGTCTCATTTAACCAAATCTCTATCTCCCATAACAACGGAGATCCCCATGTTGAGGATGAGTCTGTGGACACACGGTATAAAATACCATACAAGCACAACTTAGGCACTGAGGCGTTCAAATTAACAATTTTCACTCTATATAAAAAATATAAAAAATTTATATCCTTACAATCCTGTCCATTGTTATATATATTATAATCTCTATAGTACGTCGAATTTCTGAGTCGAAAATGAAGCAGTTTGTTTACAAATATACCAATTGACATAAGTGATATGATCTGAAAAATATTTAGATGTAAGAGTTATGATATTAAAAGAATAATTTTTCATTAAGGTGAAGTCAAAAATATATCTACCAACTTGTATTATAGTATGTATTAATGTAAAAAAAATCATTTTGACTTCAGTTTAGGAACGGAGAAAGGTGTGACGAAATATTGGAAAGTACTTTTTATTCAAAAATTAGGCCCGGTTTATGTCAAAAGCGGTATAAAATAATGTATTTTATTTTTACCCAATAATGATAAGTCGCGGGGAAAAGGTTTATAGGTACTATATATAAAATTTGCACCCGGGCGAATCCGGGCCGGCCAGCTAATGTTTTATATGCCTAAAGAAGATGATCTAGACTCTATAGAGTCTAGAGAACAATGAGACGCGCATTGAAATCCCAGTGGTTCCTGAAATTAGCACTTAAAAAATTTTTTTCCGGTACGTTTGATTAAAAAATAAAAATGTTTTTTTTACTTACTCCTTGGATAGTTCCAAAAAATAGAGCTACTTGTTTTAAGCTATAGCCATAAATAGTTCTTTTGTGAATTACCACAGCTTCTAGAAGACACATGTTTACTGTAAACGAAAATCGCTAACTGAAAAAGATTACGATGAATAATTTCCTTTGAAATATACAAACAAAAATGTGAAAACTAAAATTTGATCAAAATCAGTACTATTCTCAAGTCTGTACATCCTTCGAAAAATGTATTCATGTCGAAATTTATTATGAATCAACTCTACCAGAAAACATAAATTCTATAGAATTATCGCTAGGCACTTGGTAGAACATGATTGAATAAAAATTAATAAACAAACACTTGAAAAATTCTACACATTTATTCATCTCAACGATCGTTTCGGGTTCCTAACCCATCATCAGGAGTTTACATAAGTAAACTCCTGATGATGAGTTAGACCCGAAACGATTGTTGAGATGAATAAATGTGTAGAATTTTTCAAGTGTTTGTTTATTAATTTCTACCAGAAAACTATTAAAATTGTGGGAAATTGAAAAGTGAACATTTTTTAAAATGTAATGAAGTTATCATGGTCGTGGGAGCTTATAACTTCCGTTTCCGAAACTTTGATGGTATTTCAGGAAAAAGATAAAATGGTGGTGTGATTCAATGGGATAAAAAGTAAGAACAAGCAATGGAAAGACATTTTTTCAGAATAATCCAGAGGACTATAAAATAAGAGGTATTTAGGTCGTGCGAATACCTTTTTGTTAATATAATAAACACTTTGATAATTTTTTTGATAAAAGCAAAAAAAGTGCAGAACTTGTTAATTATTTTTATTTAAATATATAAAGTATATGATGTATTTATATAAACAGACGTAGACACATAATTAAAAAACTCACTTGTCTGTGGTTTCAATTAACACTAATAATATATATTTTTTAGTGTATATTTGTAGAAATAGATATTAATTTATAACAATTATAATGATTTTAAGCAATTTTAAAAATACTTATAAGTACCTAATTGACAGTATTGTTATTGTGATAAAAAAATACATGGAAACAGTTAAACTGCGTATTTTGAAAATTATATTTTTTCCCTCGCCGAAAGAATCATGCATAGATAAAGCTGGAAATAATAACAAAGAGTTCAGTCATGTCCAACCACAATAATTTTGTTAATGAATGTACATTTCAAGAGCTATGCTCCCATCTTCAGCAAATATTTGCTGCATAGCTCTTGAAATGTACATTCATTAATAAAATTATTGTGGTTAGACGTGACTAAACTCTTTGTTATTAAATTAAACTACAGTGCTCTTAATTATTTTTATAAAGCTGTAAATGTCTAATACATATTATAATATACGATTTTTTATTATTTGTTTAGCTGATAGAAGCTAACAACTGCATAGAATAAGGCCTCCTTTAAATCGGAACTTTTCTTCAAAATTTACACTTCAATAATAAAATTCTTTCTTCAATCTTCTCAGCTCTTCAAATGTGTTACACAAATTTGAACGAAGACAATTTTACCAATTGCTATCAAAAGCAATATGATCAGACGGGAACATTAATTATCCTTTTTGTAGGTTCTCGTCGCAGTTCTTGATAATAACTATTTATAACCCAAAATTTATACGCTCCAAAGACTAAAAAAAAAGAAATTTAATTATACTATTATTTGATAATCTATTTATCTGATAAAATATTTCGAGTCTCAGAACCCACGGTCCTACCCACATGTAAGAGTAATTTGCAGACGCAACTTACTCGCACAGGTACGCTAAAATTATTTTTTTTTAGTGAAACTTTATTCGCCTCGCTCGGTTATGCATGTCGAGCGCGTTACGTCAACGTCTAATCGAAGCGATCGACCAGACCAGTAAACATAGAAAAGCAGCGACGTTATGTTCATAACAATATTGTACGTCCACATAACTAATACCGTACGAATATTCAGTCGAACAGCACATTAAATACCCATTGATCACGATCGATAGAATCTGAATTGATCAGGGTCCAAATTACGTTACCAAAATAACGTTTTATGCAACTACTGGCTTAAGTGACGGATTAAGTATATGACAGTCGCGATTTTGCGATACGAGAACGAGTTCTGGTATAAATGCAACATAACCTTAAGAGAGTATTGTAAAATCGCGACTGTCAGATTCGTCACTTTAGACACGTGTTACATACAATATTTTTTGCTTCAAAAGTTTAATTTTAAGCAAATAAAACACAATTTGGATGAATATTTTATTAGTGATATTATAGCAAAGTAATCTATAAAGTACTTTATTACGCACGTGTGTTATAAAGTAAAACAAAACATTATTACTTCATAGAACGGAGTGTGTTAAAATTTACTTTAAACACTACCGTTCGAACGCATCAGAAGCTTCCATAAGAATCACTTTTCAAACAGTGCACAACCATCTAAAATTATACTTTTGACGCACGTGTGTTTTAAAGTAAAACAAAACAGTATTACTTTATAGAACGGAATGCGTTAAAATTTACTTTAAACACTACCGTTCGATCGCATCAGAAGCTTCCATAAGAATCACATTTCAAACAGTACACAGCCATCTAAAATTATACTTTTGACGCAAGTGTTGCAAAAATTATATTATGCTTTCGCCGATTTTGGGTTAAAAGCGTTTAGGGTTATGGCAATAAAGTTTCACTTGCACCGTAGCTTCATAAAACCGTTCCCTAATTTTATTTGTAAATAGGTACCTGTTCGCAGCGAAAACAGAATAAGGATAATTGGCATCGGGTGTACAAAATAAAATCTTCCCAACATGTATTTACGTTCGATAATTTGAAATATATTCGATGCAAAAAAGTAAAAGAAATAGAACATTGCGAAGTACATCCATTTCATAATTAAATTTGCCTTTCTCTAAAAAAAGTTATTAGAAAAATCATTATTTTCATACAAGAATAGATATATAGAGGAACTTTGTGAAAACGTTGATACGACGGGATCTCAGGGCTTGAGAATAGCCGAGCGTGTAGCAATGCTGGTGTTGCTATGGTTCCTCTATTACAAGTCCACAGTTCCCGGGTTCTAGCCCAAGAGCTGGTAAAAGTGTCAATTCGATTTTCAATTTGTTATTAAAAAAAATAATAATGAATTGAAAATATGAATTGGTGCTAGGCTCAAATAACCTTTGCTGTTGGTGGTCTTTAAAAAAAAACGACGGGATCAGTCAATAATAATTATTATTATTATAATAGGGTCGTCCCACGTATCAAAATTTGATAATTTTGAACAGTGCATAATATTATTCCTCATACATTAACAAATAATGTAAACCAACTTTTTCGTTCTTTTATATATCCTTCCTCTTAATTATTGCAAATAAGAATTAAAGAAATATATATATTTTTTAAACGCTGAGCATTAAACCGCCATATGATGACGTAGAAGACAGTCACACTTCTTTATCTATAGAAAGCGATATACTATATAAATTAACTTCCTCATGGTTCGCTTGCAGTTTGACAGATCAGTGGGCGTGACACGTAGATCGTGTCGGCCAATCACGCAGACTTGAGACTACGTAATTTCGCTAGCAGCATAATTCTATGTTTAAAATTCCATACACACTTCTGGGAATTTTTTTATTATAGAAAAAATGTCCGAAAAAGTCTTAAAAATATTGTTTGATAATCTATTTATTATGTAGGTAATGTAGAATAAAAAAAAAAGTGGGATGACTCACTTCTCAATCTTTTAATTCAATCATCAAGGAGGAACAAAAGGTATTATTTTCGTTTGTTTTCATTGTTAAATGATCGAGTTGATAACCTCCTCGTTTTTTAAAGTCTGTTAAAAATATAACGTATTAACTAACCTTGAAAGCTCCTCTTAAAAGAATTATAGCAAGAATTATTGTTAATATTCCTTCAACAAAATTTGCGATCAGTATAATATAAGCTGATATGATTGCGTAATAATGTTCAAAAAAATTAGTATATTCATATGTTGTGTCGTTGTTAAATTCTTCATAATCGTCTTTGATTAAAAGTGCGTAATCGAACGCGACACATACAACGTAAATCTGAAACATCATTAAGAACGTTTTTCGGGCTTGAGAATAGCCGAGAGTGTAGCAATCCTGTTGTTTACATGGCGTTGCTACATGGTTCCTCTATTACAAGTCCCCAGTTCCCGGGTTCTAGCCCGAGAGCTGGTAAAAGCGTCAATTGGATTTTCAATTTATTATTAAAAAAAATAATGAATTGAAAATGTGAATTGGTGCTAGGCCCAAATAACCTTAGCTGTTGGTCTTTAAAACACAATTTAAGAACGTTTTACAATACGGCTGTAATCGACGCATCTGTATGAAAATTTATTCACATTAAATTTTTTTTCACAGATTCGTGTTCAGAATAAAGACTAATAAATAAAATTAAAAAAAAATTTATAAGAAAAGTTTTTATTTTAAAAAATGTACTAAAAATAAAAAATAATTTTCATACATGAAACTAGAAGCTTTATTGGGGCGGCCTTATAACTATTGCATATAGTTACTTTGCTCAATTGACCGCCCCAAAGCTTAATAGTTTCCAGATGTATGAAAATTATTTTTTACTTTTTAGTCGTAACTAAATTTTTCAAAACAAGCCGTGAGGTGGTTCGTTTATTAGGACTAAAGTGCGACCCTTGAGGTCCACACGACGAACTTCCCAGTTTGATAAATATTTAATAAGAATAATTAAATTAGGTATTACACAGAAAAGTAATCATTTTAATCATTAAAACATAATTATTATTTATTTTTAACAATTATTAATTAAAAAAAAAAAAAAAAAACGCTGAACCGATTTTTATAAAATTTATGTCGGATTAAAATGACGTTAACACGCCTCGATTGACACCCTTACGAAGTCGATATAATTTTTTATTCGCGAGATATTGTATAAAATCTACTTTTTTGGAGGTTATTTGGTTAAGAAAAAAGAACGGCTGAACCGATTTTGAAAAAAATTTTTTCAGATCATATTTACGTTAATACGCGTCGATTGGCACCCCAACGTAGTCGATATCATTTTTCATTCTCGAGATTTCGTCTTAGAAAGAAATGGACACATACATACGTACGTACGTACGTACACACACACACACACACAGACATCTTTCTAAAAGTAGTGTAAAAATAGTGTAGTGACCTTGAAACAAAATTTTTTTTCCTTTTTGATTTCGATTTTTGGACCCATTACAGTAACTTCCAATGGGAAGTTAATAAAAGCTTTTCTTATAAATATTTTTTTTAATTTTATTTTTTTTTTTTTTTTAGTCTTTAGAATGACGTCACGAGGACAGTATGGCTCAGTTGGTAGCGTCGCGGCCTCTGAATCAGACTGTCGTGGGTTCGAATCCCACCTCTGCTCATGGATGTTTTGTGATGTTATTTAGTTTTTAAGTGATATATTATGATATTTGTTGTATATAAGACGCTAATGACCTCAGTTGTCGACGCGTCTATAATCCACAATAAATAAATAAAATAAGAATGACGTCACATTATTTTGAAAATTGTCAATTATTATTTTTGTTGCCAACGAAACAACGCGTAACAGGTTGCTACATTCAAGGTTGTACGTTAGCGACAAAGTATATTATTTTATCCATATGATTTAGCCACCCCATACTATCCACGTTGGATTTAGAACGATATTAGATATACTACTTATTATGCATTGTCGTGGGACTTATACACGTTTGCAAAATTTCAACTCTTTAGCTCAATTAGAACTACTTAGTCGAAATTTTGAATAACCGTGCCTTCTGTACGTTTTTTATGTGCAATAAACATTAATTCATTCATTCATACAAGTAAAGTTAAATAAAAGCTTTTAAAATGTATGTTGCCGGTCGGTAACCTGGTACGGTAGTGTTAAATCGACATTTTTAGCTACATTGATTTTTTGATTTCTTGAGTCCAATCCACGTATCTTTTTTACCTGGATTGCGCGCGCATACCGTGTTCACAGATAATCCGGTAACTAGGCAATAGTCTGTCTATATCGGTTGTCGCTGGCTAGGTGGCAGGACACGGTATGCGTGCGCAACCATATTTTTTCTCTCTTTTTCTTGCAGAACAAGCAATAATGATCTCTCGCTCTTATTTCGAGAGATAGGTCCATTACAACAAAAAATGTAAAAAGACAATGCAGTGAGAAAAAATTGGGAAATGCGCTCCCATTTAGGAATAACCTACAAAAAACAGACAGAAGTCCCTTTAAAATTTTATATATTAGAATTAATTAAAGAATTTTACCAATTCAGAAAAACCAAACAGTATAACCCCAGTTCGCAATGAAAACACGTAACAGCAACGCGTATAAAAAGGCATGTTTGAAAAATGTACTGCACGATTTTTTTTGTTTATCTTAATTTGTACTTCACACTGTAACTGCCGAAAAATAATGTTTTAATAAATATTAACGAGATGAAATTTATATATATTTAAATTAGATAGGCGCCCAACAATTAATGATGTCATCAAAGAATTATACTTTTCCTGTTTGAGACCACTTTATTTTCATGTCCAATTTTTACAGTTTTTGTTTATCATAGAAATATTTGAGAATTGAGCGTTTTTATGTTAAGTATTAAATTTTGAAAACGGATTGTGAATTTTGAGCTGACTACACATTAATAAATGTACGTTTATCAGGTGCTTCTTCTCTAGACTCCATTTGCTAGTTTCTTGTTTCGTCAATTCGCGTTTCGTCACCTGGGGAAATTTTACCTGTTATGACCCATTTTATTCTTGTTTCGTCAACTGCAAAATATACCTGCTTAAGGTGTTCTTGTTTCGTCACCTCATCTTTGCACCTGCGCTAGTGATTAATATTTAAGGTTTTACTATATTTAAAGTTTAGTTTGTACCAAGCAACATTTCGGTAAACATGGAAATGCATTGAATATAGAGAAGATGAAATTGTTCGAAAGCATATAAGAATGTGTGCCGCTTTAGCACATTTACCTCCGGAGTGGACAGATGAAGGATTTTTTATAATAACATTACTAATTATTACAATAAATATTAAAAATAATATAAACATTAAAAAGAATTTAGGTTTACGGACTTTTATGACCCTAGTACACCCAGTTGACGAATGCGGAATAAATTATTACCTGCGAAAAGGTCAAAAAGGTACAGGTGACGAAACATGAAATTTTGGGTCAGGTGACTAATCACGAATTGACGAAACAAGAAAAAATCCTTCATTTTGATTCCAAATCCAACATTTGAATTACCTGATAAGCAGTGGCGAAACTAGATCACTTAGCGCCCGTGTGCAAGTAAATTTTTGCGCCCTTAAATACACAATTTGTTGGAAATCGCAACAAAAAAGATATCAATAATAAGTAATGATAGTTAATTTTAATATGCTTTGATTGTAAGATGAGTGTAATGTCGATAGAGCACGGCGCACGGTCTAAAAAATTAAAACAAAGCAGCCCTGAACATGGTGCGCAAATTTATTTATTTTTTTAAATTTATCGCACACCGATAGTTACGCAACTGTATACAGGATGATTCATAATATGTGCGCAGGACTTCAGTATGTGATAGCTCGTTCAAAAATATGAAAAAAAGTTCCTATTAACATGGGTCCGCAAAAGCACCGTTTTCGAGATACAGGGTGTTAAAGTTGAAGAAAAAAATTTCATTTTTTGCTTATATCTGAAGAACGGTTTGAGGTACAAAGTTAAGCTGCCGCACACATTTTCTACCTTAAAATTGCTTTGTTTTTTTTTACGAAAAATTTTTTTTTGTTACCAGTGGTGGAGATTTTGAAGGTGGTCTGTTTTGTTTGTGTAATTTTTTATTGACATTTTGTCAACTTATAAAATCAAGTACGTAGGTGCTTAAAAAAATCATGTTTTTAATCCTAAAATGCTCTTTTTCTCGGAAACGATTGACTGTAGCGCTTCAAGACAAGAGTACCTTTTTTGTGTAGAATATCCCGGCGGTTCCAAAACGCGTTTCAAAATTAATTTGTTTCCAGTGGCGTAGAAGTTAGGGGGGAAAATACCCTTCAATCCTTCAAAATCTCCACCACTGGTAACAAAAAAAATTTTTCGTAAAAAAAACAAAGCAATTTTAAGGTAGAAAATGTGTGCGGCAGCTTAACTTTGTACCTCAAACCGTTCTTCAGATATAAGCAAAAAACGAAATTTTTTTCTTCAACTTTAACACCCTGCATCTCGAAAACGGTGCCTTTGCGGACCCATGTTAATAGGAACTTTTTTTCATATTTTTGAACGAGCTATCACATCCTGAAGTACTGCGCACATATTATGAATCACCCTGTATAGAAATGGTGCATCGTGACGTGAAAAATTAGGGACTTCAGCAGCTGCAAAAGTATTATATTTTGGAAAAAATCAAGTCTTTAGTAAAATAACTTTTATTAGTAAAAAAATAATAATAAAAAGTAGTTATTTTAAATATTTCGAAAGATTAATACAAAAATAAACAAAATAACAATCACATATTGTTATATAAATTATGGCACATAATTTTCTTTTTGCAACACCTGCATCAAAAGTGCAATTTTAGATGGCTGTGTTCTTTATGGAAGCTTCTGATGTGTTCGAACGGTAGCGCGTGAAGTAAATAATTTTAACGCACTCCGTATTCCGTGCTATGAAGTAATACTGTTTTGTTTTACTTTAAAACACACGTGCGTAAAATAGTATCTTATAGATTACTTTGCTATAATGTCACTAATAAAATATTTATCTAAGTTGTGTATTATTTGCTTAGAATTAAACTTTTGAAGCACTTGTTGCAAAAAATATTGTATGTAACGCGTGTCTAAAGTGACGGATCTGACAGCCACCATTTTACAACACTTTTCTAAGGTTTTCGGCGGTGAACTCACACTCGTTCTGGTATAAATGCCACATAACCTTAAACTCGTATCGCAAAATCGCAACTGTCATATAATTCGTCACTTAAGCCAATTGTTGCATAAATATCTATTATAATCAGAACTTGAACTCTTCAGACTTCGGTCTTCGTCTCTTTTGTGTCCATCATTTGGACTGAGGCTGGATTTTCGGGTTGCTCTGCAACCAGTTCTCTGTAATAACTGTAGACTATGATGATCATATATTTTTCGAAAAGTGTAATGCCTGCAAATAGAAAATCCGTTATCATTTATCAATATTACATTTAATAATTACATACTTAAACCTCATCAATAATAGGGTTTTTTTGGAAATTCTTTTACAGCCGATTTTTTTATTTGAACGAGTTATATTTATAATAAACGTTTCGCCCTTTTAGGCATCATCAGTAATATTCTTTATCTATACAATTGGTACGCCTGAATACAAGTATACACACTTGCATACAAATACAACAATACACTTACAATAGCTTCCATAACTTTCCTTCATTTTGAAAATAGAAACAGTTGTCTAAAATCCATGCTAATAATAACATCGTTCAAATAATGTTCATAAATCATAATTTCACTATGAAATGTAAGTATTTTGAATCTAATTCATTCATTTATCTTTAATTTCAAATACTGTATTATAACTTGTTTATTTTAATGTATATATGTATCATTTCAGAATATTACTGATGATGCCTAAAAGGGCGAAACGTTTATTATAAATATAACTCGTTCAAATAAATAAATTGGCTGCAAAAAATTTTCCAAAAAAACCCTATAATATCCTCAGCCGTACTAAACTCACCAATAATATATTTCTTTTTATAATATTTTTTATAAATAATTTATATTTACCTATATATATTAAAACTATTAAAGGGAAGTAAGGGTTATGTACAAACTCTAAATAAATTATTGAATAAATATGGACGAATTTCTTCGGAATAAATAAAGACAGTTGAAAAATCAGACTTCCAATTTCGAAGTAAACACAGTAGAGAATTTGTTTGATATTTTTCTGAAATATAAAGTGATATTTTTTGTAAATAAATGACTCGTAGCATATACAAAATAATATTTAATTTATTTTATTTATTGTAGATTATAGACGCGTTGACATCGAAGGTCATTAGCGTCTTTCAACTACACTAAATAACAACTAACTTAAAACTAAATAACATCACAAAACATCCATGAGCGCAGGTGGGATTTGAACCCACGGCAGTTCAGTCTAGAGGTTGCGGCGCCAAGCACGCTAACATCTAGGCTATACTGCCCTCCAAAATAATATTAGTTACCTATATTCACAAAATAATATTAGTTAAGAATTAAAAGATTTAACGTTTCACATAAAATAACAATGGCGAAAGAGTGCATTTGTTAAAAAATTCGGTGCATATTTAAGGGACAAATTACATTACAAAGTAGGCTAGAGACTAGGTCTGCACGTTTCTGGGACTTTTTGATGAAATCTAAAAAGGCAAGGGTGCAAATTTGCTACGAAAAATTCTTGAAAGCATTTTTATTGTTTTAATAATACATGTTAAAATGACCAAATAGGGGTTTAATAGCAGGAGCGGATCTACATAGCCCCTGGGCCCCCAAATGTCAAGGGCCCACAAGTGTCAAGGGCCCACAAATTTGTCAAGGGCCCACAAAAATTGAATTATCATACATTTTTAATACTTTTTCATTAACATGAGCACTTAGCGTATAGTAAAAAATGGGGTTCATTGGACTTCAATAAACCCTAGGCCCCGAAAAATCTGTATCCGCCTCTGTCTAATAGGCATTCGCTTTAGAGCCTAGGGAAATCAGAAGTTTAAACCCGCCCCTGTATATATCAATATTAGGTGAACTGGGAGACATTCGCACATAGATATAAAAATCTGGGGATGTAGTAAAATGTGCCACTTTAGACGAGAGCGGGAATCCATTCAGGGGAGGGTGCATGCATGTCTTATGGGCATGTCCATGCTATGCATGTGCCCACGTTCTATTGGCCGCGTCTTTGCGCATGCTCAATTGCTCGTACAGTGCTTGCGCAACTAAAGCGACCAATAGAATGTGGGCACAATTGCTTCCTCATCCCCCCCTTAACTGCAACCTACCAACTCGATTGTACTACGTCCCTAGATTTCTATGCGTTCGCAGGACGCAGTGCAATTTCGGTATCTGTGCAGAATGGTTGTATTTTTTCGAAATGAATGATACTGACGATGACATTATGTTGTTATGAATAGTTTAGTTAAAAAACGAAAATTAAAATAGATATAATCGCCGATATTGGGTTAGCGAAATTTTTTGTAAACATTTAAAAATTTGATCTTCTGTGATGTCCATTTTGGAAAGAATTATTTCACTTAAAAAAGCAACACCACTAGATGTGCACTTGCACTGAAAAACTGACAATTCTGAGAGATAGAGTAAAGAAATAATTTTTTTTTCAGTATCTCCATCGGGTCAAACAATAAAAACATGAAAAACCCCGTCCAAAAGTACTCATAAATCTCTGATGTACCGCACTTATAGCGATCACAAAATACGTATGTGTGCGCTGTGTGGTACTGTTTGGAAACACGTCCACACTAACTCTGTTTTTCGTGTATGCTATATATTTGCGTTTGTTGTGTGGTCATGTTTGCATTCTGTGCGTCTGCGGCTAAAATACTGAATGTTTAATAGGAAAGTTAACATTCTTAGTTCATCAGAAAAGCATACGGTTTCTGTACGTATCTAAAGAATCTTTAGATACGTACAGAAACCGTTTTTTTTGTTAGCCTATATCTGATATAGGCTAACAAAAAAAATGGTTGGGGCTTGAGAATGGCCGAGAGTGTAGCAATGCCGTTGTTTACATGGCGTTGCTATGGTTCCTCTATTACAAGTCTCCAGTTCCCGGGTTCTAGCCCGAGAGCTGGTAAAAGTGTCAATTGGATTTTCAATTTATTATTAAAAAAAAAATGAATTGGTGCTGGGCCTAAATAACCTTAGCTGTTGGTGGTCTTTAAAATACAATTTTTAAAAAAATGGTTGAATTACTAGACAGTTTTTTTAAATAATTTTACTGACCTTATTTATTGCCTTTAGAAGAACGATTGCGAAAATTATTACTAAAATCGCATTTAGGAGTCCTGCAAAAATGACAAATAAATATATAGGACTGTAATCTGGAGATCTGCTAGTGTCGATAGTTATAAATATGTTTAATAAAACGACCAAAATGATGCAGACTATGTTACGTATACCGCTAAGCTGAAAAAAAATGTAAGCATTTTTGTCAAAGTTGTACATTGTAAACTGATCTTTCTAGTGTAATTAAGGCCCGTATTCACCAAACACTGTTAAAGATAGAAGTTACTAACCTTAGAATAAATTTATTCCTTGGAATAAAATTAACTTTCTATTCACCAAGCAATTCATTCGATAGAATAGTAACTTCAGGTAAAAATTTACTATATACCATACACCCTTGGAAATTTTGTCAAATATTTTGATTCTAAAGCATGTTTACCAAAGATCCGACCGATGGCGCATCGATCGAAAATGTAAAATGGTGAATATTGACATATTTTACTGACAAAAGCCTTTACCTGAAAGATATGAAATTAATATTTACCTGTCAAAGGTCGCCAGGCCATAAAGTAATTTGTGCATTTCGTGCACACCCTATTTTACTAGGCGAATAAATATTTATATATATACTAGCGGACCCGTCCCGGCTTCGCTCGGGTGGTATGAAATTATGATTTAATAGCGGTCACCCATTACTCCGCTCACGTATATTTAGTATAGCTGATCCGGCAAACGTTGTTAATAATTTCTAGGAATAATTACATTACTCACTCGCTTCGCTCGTTCGTTTGAATTTTATTAATACAGTACTCACTCGCTTCGCTCGTTCGCTTGAATATTATAAATACACTACTCACTCGCTTCGCTCGTTCGCTTGAATATTATAATTACATTACTCACTCGCTTCGCTTGTTCGTTTGAATTTTATTAATACACTACTCACTCGCTTCGCTCGTTCGCTTGAATATATTCGCCTACTCACTCGCTTCGCTCGTTGGCTTGAATATTATAAATACACTACTCACTCGCTTCGCTCGTTCGCCATATATGTATTTTTTTTCGCCTACTCACTCGCTTCGCTCGTTCGCTTGAATATTTTCGCCTACTCACTCGCTTCGCTCGTTCGCTTGAATATTGTAAATACACTACTCACTCGCTTCGCTCGTTCGCCATATATGTATTTTTTAAAGCTTAATATAAAAATCGCGATTAAAAATCAGGGGTTGATCGTATAAGGGTGAAAATTTAGAGTTGTATGTATTTTTCAATGTTGAATCATGAAAAAATTAAAACAAAAAATTTCGTCAAAAAAATAAAAAAAATTTTTTTGGGGTGGACCACCCTTAACATTTAGGGGGATGAAAAATAGATGTTGTCCGATTCTCCACCCTACCCGATAAGCACACAAAATTTCATCAAAATCGGTCCAGCCGTTTCGGAGGAGTTCAATAACGTACAACGCGACACGAGAATTTTATATATAAGATTTATACCGTTGAAATTGGACAGAATAACTATTCTTACGATTTATACCTGCAGTAAACTTAACTACGTTTGGTGATTTGAATTATTACTATTTATTCCGAATAATAGTTACCAGGGGAATAAATCAATGGAATAAATAATTAACTAGGCTCGGTGAATACGGACCTAAATGTTTTATAATATGCATACCAAAAATTAAAAAAAATCAGGAAAATAACCAACCAGATGAGTAGCGACAGCACATTTTGCGCCGGTCCGTAATGAAAAACAACCACAGCAAGTGCTTAACATTTTGCTGAAAAAATGTAAAGAATGAAATGTTTTAAAGTATATTTAATAGAATTAAAATAAGTTACATTATAATTACAATTTTACCTTCTATTTTGTGCAAACGAAGAATAATTGTGCTGCTATTCTGTATGGCCAATGTTTGAATTTACAGCGGTGTAAATTTTTGTCACTTTCTAACAAAAACATAAGTTAAATGTCACAAAATATAGTATATTATTACACAAAGCTTCCAGAAATTTACAAGATGCACGTTGTTTTATCTATGTCTGAACAGCATTTAAAAAACACAAACACAAACTTTGGGTGCTGCGATATAATATGCTATAGAAATTCCGTGAACGCTATAATTAGAAAAACTTGACATGGTGTACATACAAAATATCAACAACGTTAGTCATAACAATACTCAGAAGTGTCAAGACGTGATCAACTATCAGTGTTGCCAACGATCAAAAGTAACTCCCACCAGATGACAGATTGAAAACCACTAGAAAACCACTAAAACTGACAAATTAAAAATTTCTAAATAATTATTAACATTTCTTGAACATAATGTTTCAAGTCCAAATTTCTATATAAAAATACATTATTTTTCTTTCCAGATCCATAATATTGATTGTAAATTTGTCATAAAATGTGTATTGAAATTCCTTGAAGGTGACTAATTTTTTACTTTAAAAAATCAGAAAAAAATTGCTTAAACAATTACATTTAATTATTTCTTGATTGAAATTCAAGTTGTCAGTACTCAGTTGTCGCGTCTCTTTAATGGTCATTAGTTTCAAATTTCAGTGTTACCAAACGAACATAAGAAATTCAAATATTCCAAAAAATTTTAACACCAATTTTTATTACGAATAATTGAAAATACTCCAATATCACCAGATCTCACCAGAAAATTTCACAATACCACCAGAAATCCCACTGCCACTAGATGACAAATTTTAGTCACTAAGTAGGTAGCTGATTCCACCAGATCTAGTGGGAATCCCACTAAGTTGGCAACGCTGTCAACTATATACAAATAGACTAATGGCCTTTGGCACAGTAGGTATCGAAGTATTTATTCCTATTTCATTAGTTGAGTAAAATGTGAATTGAATATTGATTCAGAAGCACCACACCGGCCAAAGTCACACCCACTGTTCAGTGTTCACTGTTGATTGTTGAAGCAAGGCCGTTCCATCCAAATAATATTATGATCCACCCCACCACGAATTCCATCTACACGCAGACGCTGTTCGTTTTCAAGGACTTAAGTCAGCTCAGACGTCAGAGAAGAAAATTTCTGTCTTTACTCTTTTTACTTTTAGCAGGTTATTCAAAGAATCCCAGGCCCCCACCTATGAAAAATGTTTTATTACCGATACTAACTTTATTTAGGCTCTTTTTCTCGCTGTGTCAATGTTGTATTATTCATAGAAACTAAACAGTAACAATTAATGATTAAAAGATAGCAGGTTAACATATGTTTTGGCTGGCTTTTATTTCTAAGTTTGCTGCAAAATTTGTTTTGTATTTTTTAAATGTATAATGAGCTGCTTATCTAGAATTAAAAATAATTAATGTTACTATAATTAATGGTTTGATAATAGCCGACCGTGTAGCAATACCGTTGTTTATATTATGGCGTCTCCTGCATAGCTCCTCTATTACAAGCCTCCAGTTCTCAGATTAGAATGGGATTTTCAATTTGTTATTAATTTATCCTACTTGTAGGTTGGGTTTTTTAAATAAATAAAAAAATATTTTTTTGAATGTTTTTAATAGAAAACACAAAATATTTATATACACAATAATTTAGCTTATACAATATAATATATAAAAACTATTTATTTTATTTTACGTCATTGGCACCTTGTTTATTAACGATAAATAGAGTATTTGATATTTTCAAAATATGATATTTATAGTAACTGCCACAGGTTTTTATTTAAAATTTGGGTGGCAAAAAAAAGTTACCGTTTATAGATCTTTTTTATGTTGGCACTTTTTCTTTAATGTATTTTTATTAATATTTAAGAATTTATTTCTTAAATTAACTATAAGTTATTTTTATGTTAAATTATAAAAATGACATTCACATAATTATTTAAGTAAATTTTCTTTATGTTTAGAACTTACAATTTGTTATATTTGACCTCATATTCTAATATTATTTCATCTTTATTTTTACCAACGATTTTAGCTGAAGCTAATGGATTCTTATGCTGCTCTTCAACCAGTTTTTTGTAATATCTGTAGACTGTGAGGATCAAGTATATTTGGAAGAGTGTAAAGACTGCAAATATACCTGCAAAATATAAATAAATCAATGCAAATAAATTAAATTTCGACTTGCACAGTTTGTAGGCATTTAGAAGCATATTTGAATGTAATTTACATATTATCATGAAATACCTAAAATTGAAGAAAAAAATTAGGATTTTTCAAAATATTTTTTGCTGTAAATAATCCTCTTTCCACCAAACTTTGTCCAGTTTTTAGAGGTGTTGGAGCTAAGTTTCAATCATTTTGTGTGTGCCTACATATCGCTGACCTAGAGTTATAGGGTTCTATTTCTATGTTACAATTTTGGTCAAACTAAGATATAGGTAAGCATAACAAGGTTCTAAGTGTCACTTAGAACCTTGTTATATATCTCAATTTGACCAAAATTATCTCAATTTGAAAAATTTAAATTTAATTGTAAATTATAGACGCGTCGACAACTTAGGTCATTAGCGTCTTGAATACATTAAATAACAACTCACTTAAAACTAAATGACATCACAAAACATCCATGAGCGGAGCCGGGATTCGAACCCACGACAGTCTGATCCAGAGGCCGCGACGCTAACCATTGGATCACACTATCCTCCATCTCAATTTGACCAGAATTGTAACTTAGAACCCTATATTATTATTGTTGTAGATTATAGACGCGTCGACAACTCAGGTCATTAGCGTCTTCAACACAGCAATTAATAATCCATTTGTGTATTAGGATTTGCCAACCGGCATACACAAAACCGACTGGTACGAGCTCGGGCTCCTGAAGACGCCAATTCTCAAAGAACATTGGAATGCAATTACGAGAACAACTACATTCCAATGTTCCCCCTGGGGAATAGAACCCTATTGCCCTAGGCCAGCGATATGTTTAAGTAACTTAATTATATATTATATTTTTAATAAATTATATTTACCTGCGTATACTATGATTGCGGTTGTGGACCAAGATTCGTAAACTTCTCTGTAAACAGGGAGGTATCTCGTCAAAATATTGAAAAAATGCATGGCAATCAGACTTCCAATTTCAAAGTAAAGCCAGTATCGAATGACTTTGTGATTTTTCTAAAATATAAAGTGATATTTTTTATAAATAAAAGACAGAATACTTACACAAAATGATATATTAGTTATAAGAAATTATCGATGATAAGAATCTGTTTTTGATTGAAAAAACATAATATGTGGTGATCCTGATGAAATTGGAAGAAAACGACTCAAAAATGGCTTAAGGATCCAATTAAGAAGCAAATAAAACAGTATAATAATAAAACAGTATTTGGTTCTTAATTGGATCCTTAAGCCATTTTTGAGTCGTTTTCTTCTAAGAAATCATCGTTTCATATTTTAGACAGTACATAAATACAGGCTCCGATGTAAAATTCTAGTGGTAATTTGAGAGTGAATTTGTCAACAAATATATCCAAAGGCATTTGCCAATAACTAGACTGCCTAGACATTCTAGGATTGCACGTTTCGAGGGAGGCGGAAAATGTTTAATCAAATTTATAAAGAAAAGTTCGCAAACTTGATATGTAAAATTCTTGGCATCATCGTTGTTTATGGTTTTCATTTCAAAAATAGGGTCTAGCCCAGGGGTCGGTAACCTTTTGAGACGGAAGAGCCAAACGTTACAATTTACAAAATTTCCCAGTTTTTAAAGAGCCACTAACATTTTTATTTCAATATTATGGTATTTGATTAAGATTATAACTAAACAAACAGAACAGTGTTGCCACATTTAAAAAATGTCAGCTGTCCGTATACCCTCTACTCCACCTATTCTTACTGTTCTCTGTTGAGTGTTTTTATCCTGTTTAAAGTTTTTTTTGCAGTATAATATTTTTTATGAGTTTTGAAAATAAAATAATATAATTATTAATATTTGCGCATGGAACTGGAGAGCCGCATCTTGACATCATAAGAGCCGCATGCGGCTCGCGAGCCGCAGGTTGCCGACCTTTGGTCTAGCTTTATAGCCCATGTATATATAATAAATAATTAATTATGTAAACTTAGAATAGAATATATTTATTGTCCAATATAGCAGTGAGCAGGATTCTTCATACAAAAATATTTAATAATTATGACTAATTGAATAAAATTCATTAACTGAATACAAACAAGATTTAATTAGAAGAGTCTTTAGTTCTCTTTTAAATTTAGGGAAAGGAGGTGATTTCAGCTCAGTAGGAAGACTATTGTAAATATTTCAAAGCTGAATATTCTGGGCTATTGCAATAGAGACTTAAGTTTGGTTGCGTTGAAATTGATTCCAATAATAGAAAATCGGTTTCTCTTAAATACATTTTGTAGGTAATATAATTCCTTCTTTTCTTAAAAATTAAGTACTAAAAATTCTATATCTACAGATTAAAAAAAATGCTTTTAACCCGAAATCGCCGAAAGTATTTTACGTGGAAAGTGCACATCCCGCAACGTTTGATTGTATATGATAAAAAAAATATAAATAAATATCACGTGATATGGAATATATTATATTATATAGTTGTAAAAATAACAAAAACAGTAATGATGGCGACGGAAAATGTATCAGCGACTTTCTACGTACGAAGTATAAGCGTTCTACCACTGAGCTATTATAACAGTTTGAGTTTATGCAGCTGTTTATATGCTATAATATCTAGTTTAATTATTGGATATATTATAAGGGATTAGTGTTGGACGTGACGTGACGTGACGATCGACATGCTTTACTTACCGTAAATATCGATCTTAAAAGAACACATGAGAAAATTATTACAGCAATCGAATGCAGCATTCCTGCTGCAACGGTAATCACAAAAAAAATGTCGGCTCCTGAAGCATTACTAAGGAATAGTTGATAAAGTAGAAATAATATAAAGGTGAAAAGGAAAGTCAATATACTGAAAAGCTGTAAAAAAAACGAAAATTAATCATACATTTTACTTTTTTGAAATGTTTTTCAAATTTACATCCATTTTCAAGAGATAAAGTTAAGAGTATTCGATACTGGAAGTTATCATCTCGGGAAAGGATTTGAGATGAAGAGTGCAGGGGCTCTTCAGCTCTAATCTTTTCCCCTCGCCTAAAAACGGCTATGGCTCTACCGTCGTTATTTTAAAAGCTAAAAGGTTAGAGTAAACGCCAAATGAAGGATCCAAGAACCACACTACAGATCCCTCAAGTGAATTTTTTGAAGGCAAATTTTGGCTACGTGAGTTTTTTCAGGATTTTTTTTTCAAATTTTCGCATAAGGGATTTATAGTGTGACACTTGATCTTTTATTTGCTGTAAATTCTATAGAATTATCGCTAGGCACTTGGTAGAACATGATTGAATAAAAATTAATAAACAAACACCTGAAAAATTCTACACATTTATTTATCTCAACGATCGTTTCGGGTTTCTAACCCATCATCAGGAGTTTGCATTAAAACTCCTGATGATGGGTTAGAAACCCGAAACGATCGTTGAGATAAATAAATGTGTAGAATTTTTCAAGTGGTTGTTTATTAATTTTTATTTTATTTGCTGTTTATCCGAACCCTTTAGCTTTAAAAATAATGTCGGGAGAGCCATAACTACTGCTTTTAGGCGACAGGAAAGACTTCAGAGGGTAACTTCCGATGTTGAATAAGTACTCTTTATTTATTTATTGTAAATTATAGACGCGTCGACAGCTTAGGTCATTAGCGTCTTGATTACATTAAATAACAACACATTTAAAACTAAATGACATCACAAAACATCCATGAGCGGAGTCGGGATTCGAACCCACGACAGTCTGATCCAGAGAACCACTGGATCACACTGTCCTCTTGAATACTCTTAAAAACGTCTCATAGCACGGATAGTCTTTCGATATTCGGTGCGCAGTTGCGGGATTCCGATATCCAGAAAATACAATATACTGCATGTATGTAGAAGAAATATGTCTTTTTTTAAATCGAAATTTGTTTAGTCACATAGAAAACGTTGGATGAAACTTTTGGTCAGAAATTTGCAAGCAAACAAACAAAAACTTATAGCTATTTAATATTTATACATTTATATCACTCATTGGTAAAAAAAAATTCATATAGGTATTAAGGCCCATTTGAGGACAGAGTGGTGTAATGGTTAGCGTAGCGGCCTTTGGATCACACTGTCGTGGATTCGAACCCCAACTGCACTCATGGATGTTTTGTGATGTTATTTAGTTTTAAGTGAGTTGTTATTTGATGTAAACAAGACGCTAATGACCTAAGTTGTCGACACATCTATAATTTACAATAAATAAAATAAATTTAGGCTCATTTTCTGGTTGGAAAAAATTTGTTAATTTTTAAATCTTTTCATTAATTTCGGAATTCCGATATTAATTTCTTGTGTACAAAATTAGGAAAAGAAAAGTAACTAACCAACTTAAAAATTCCAACACATCTTGCGCCAGTTCGTAGTGAAATACAAAAACAGAAACGGTCAGCCATTTTTCTAAAAAATAAAAAGAATTAAATGTTTTTCAAGTAAATTAAACCACAAAGTAAATGTTAAGCTAATAAGTAATCGTTTTAAGAATACAAAAAAAAAAACTTGTTATTATAATTCTTGGAAAATCTGATAAATATTTGAACAAGAAATTTTATTTCCTTTCTACAGAACTGTTTATATCTCGTATTCATTTGAAAAAATTATCATTGTAAATACATTTATTTGTTAACAACATTAATGTAATAATATAGCTATTTCTAGGAATACTAAATAGTAAAATTAAATAATTAAAACTGTGTTTATATAGTCGCCCAGTTCAATAATCAACTGTCGAGAAACGGGCGTTAAACGCATTATTATTAGATATTTTTTATCAATTGTAGCTGGTCTATTAGTGTATGGTAATCTTGTTTTGGTTGAAGAAATTATCAGTAATTTAAAACTAGAATAAACGCTACTTTTATACAGACTGTCCAAGACTTGTCGGCCGATATTTTTGGGTGAAGATAAAAGAAGTTTAAATACAGAAGTTGTATAAATTTTAATGGTGTATAACCTAAACATATTTTCAATTATACGGCCTGTCCCATTTAAGCGTGGGAGATCAAAGTTATATTTTTTTAACCTTGCACCCTGTTTTTATCTGTTTTTTCAATTCTGCACCTAAATGTGAATAGAAATTGTAAGGGAAGCCATGCTCGAAAATTCAGTACCTAATTTTTGAGTTATTCAAGATTTTTAGAAATTTTTGACTCGTGCAGACTATCTAAAATTCGACATAGCCAAAACAGAAACCTTTATCAAACGGAAATTTTGAGGATCACTAGATATTGGACGGACAAATCAATCTATGTCCTAAAAAAATGAATTTATTATACAGTGTGTTCAAAATAATGTACTTCTTTTACTTAACTTCAATCACGTGTAACTTTTGATTGTTAAATACAACGAGGTTATTTTTTGCTGGAATTGTATTCTTTAGGATATTTACTAACACTTTTATTAAGGGTTCTCCATACCTAAACCTAATATTTTAATACTAAAATATTAGGTTTAGGTATGGAGAACCCAACGCAAGTCTTGGATACCCTGTATAAACATATTGTTTTCAGAATCTCGAAATCGAATTTTCTGACGATTACAATACTTTCCCACTCCCTAGGGTCGCGAGAAGGTGAAAAAAGTACCTGCTGTTCTTATAATTTAATCACAGGACTACCTGCAACAAAATTCCTATTCGATTTTGTTCCGTGTTAGGTACCTACTGTAATAATATTAAAAATAAAATCACGTTTAGTAACTTTTGTGTCAAAACCTCAAAAATCAAAAGTATTATAATTTGGAAAAGTCAGGAAAAAATAGTTTCAGTTTTTAGGGTTCCGTTCCAGAAAGGAACTCTATTGTTGTGCCAACGATGTCTGTCTGTCTGTCACAGATCTGTAACTTATAAACGAAATGAGATAGGAACTTGAAATTCACACAAAATGTGTATTGCTGCGCCCAAAGACGAAGATAATAACAAAAGATGAAAAAAGTTTATCCAAGAGGGCGCCCATACATGCAAACGGGGGTCAAAAAAATTTGTTTTGTACCTATTCTTGTGGGGTATCGTTAAAAAGGGCCTTTTGAGTAGATTATGAATGTGTTTTTATTTTATCAAAATTGTAGGTTTAATATGCGGAACCCCTACTCTTGGCGTGGCTCGCCATGCAGGTCGTTTATTTTTATTTGTTCTTAAAGTATTTGTTAATTTTACTGAACTATAGAAAAAAACAACAATTTAATTACTTCTTAACCATATAATAATTTTTCGAGAAACCTTACCATCATTAAGGTTACTAATTGCTCACGATGATTAAGAGGAGTATTGCTCTAAAAATGTAAATAAATAGTTGTGGATAAGAAGTAACTAAATTATTATTTTTTTCTATAAATTATGTATAAATTGTTATTAATTGCAATTTTACCTTTTATGGTCTATAAAAGAACACTAATAGTTTTATTCTGTATTGAATTTTATCACTTTCTAACAAATTTAATACAATATAAGTTAAAGTGAGATAATAGCACTGTTATAGATTTTACACAAAATATAGTAAATTTACACACAAAGCGTCCAGAAATATACAAGATGCACGTTGTTTTAACTACGTCTGAACGGCAATTGAAAAGTACTAACACATTACACAAAACTTTGTGTGCCGCGAATCGCGATAGCTATGACAATTCCGTGAACCTTATATAATTTATAAAAACTTGACATAGACATATACAAAATATCAACAACGTTAGTCATGCAGTTGATATGTACATGGCTGATGACCTTTGGTACAGTATTGAAGTATTCTCTTTACTCTATGGCTCTGTGGCGTCTTTAGGAGCAACTTAAGAGATTCGGAAGCGCCCTACCACTGTTCAAGGCCGTGTCCACTCCACCACGAATTCCAGCTGCACGCAGGCGCTGTTCGTTGTGCCTTATATTTATAAAAAATGTTTAATTCCCGTTATTTTTAGTTTTATTTAGCTTCTTTTTCTCTTCTCTGCTCTCACTGTACTGAGTTTGTTGCAGCATTATGCACGTTGTTTACATTATTTTCGAATAGCAAAAACATGAACACAAACTTTCAGCTTTGGGTACTACGATATAATAATATGCTATAGAAATTCTGTGAATGTTGTAATTAGAAAAACTTGACTTGGCGAACATACAAAATATCAACAACGCTAGTCATAACAATACTCAGAAGTGATCAAGCCTGTAATGGATCAATGGTTAAGTAGTTCCAGAAATTAGAATATTACTCCCCCCCCCCTCGTGAGAAACTCTCCCACTGCGAAACGAAGTCGAGCTGCAGGTGGTGTTTATAATATTTAATTTACATATAATAAAATTAAGAATTTATGATTTATAACCCCCCCCCCGCGAGAAATTCTCCCCCTGCGAAGCGAAGTCGTCTGTCGTTATTCTCGCTTCGCGTACTTGCTTATATTGTATTTAAAAACATTAGTATAGATAGTCAAAAAATCCTACACCCCCGTTTAATTTAAAAAACTCGAATAGCCTATAAACCTTCCTCAATAAACGGGTTATCTAACAATTTTTTTTTTCAAATCGGATGGGTAGTTCCTGAGATTAGCGCGTTCAAACAAATAAACAAACATACACACAAACAAACTTAGCTTTATTATATTACTATAGATATTGCAAGTCCCCAGTTTTCAGATTCTAATCCGAGACCTGGCAAACGTAGAAATTGGATTTTCAATTTAGCCTACATACCTATAGGTTAAATTTTTGAAATAAATAACAAAATATTTTTCTTAATGTTTTTAATAGAAAACACAAAATATGTATATACACAATAATAATTTAGCTTATAGAATAATTACTTAGGTACGTATTTTTTCAGTATACCTAATCTATTTTTTTATCCTTAGTATGTAATTTTAATTTATTTCAATAGCACCGTGTTTTTGATTTAATAGTGTATTTGATATTTTCAAAATTTATGCTATTTAGTAACTGCAACAGGTGTTTATCTAAAATTTGTGTGACAAAGAAATTGAAAGTATTTATCGATCCTTTTTTATGCTTGTCTGTTGACACTTTTTTGTTTAATGTTTTTTTTTATTAATATTTATGAATTATTTTCTTAAATTAACTACCTATATATTATTTTTATGTTAAAGAAAGTTTACGACTGTTGAAAAATATTTTTCTTGCAACGTAAATAATAATTATTAAGTATTTGCAAGAAATATAAACAACAATTTTATTTTTGATGAAGCGTTTTTAATATTTAGAAAGTTTAATATAAAAGTAGGAAAAAATAACAATCACATATTGTTATTATACTTGATGCCACATAATTTTGTTCCGATTTGGAACTTAAAATCTGTTATATTTGACCTCATCTTGGCATATTATTTCATTTTTACTTTTACCAATGATTTGAATTGAAGCTAATGGATTCACATTTTGTTCAGCAACCAATCGTTTGTAATAACTGTAGACTGTAGCGATAAAGTATATTTGGATGAGTGTAATGGCTGCAAATAAAAAGCAGAAAAAACATTATCAGTACCTACAAATAAATAAAATCATAACTTTGTATAATAGGATTTTTTCACTATGAGAAATTAATTGTACGACTGAGAAACCCAAACATTAAGGTTTTTATTCACAATAAAAATACAAATTTAATTTATTACCTATTCAAGTTTTACAAAATGAAATTTTTAAATACAACAATGAGAGTTGAGTTTTTTGTGGTTATGATATAATAATTATTAATTATTAAATAGGAAATAATTATTATATTATAACCACAAAAAACTCAACTCTCATTGTTGTATTTATAAAACGGTCGTGTCTCGCTGATGAGTTATTAGTTATGTTTATAACTTAAAATTAAATCCGCTCTCGCATGAAGTGTGATTTAGTGTTGAAATAGGTATATATAGGAAAAGAACAGATCCCACTCTCGGGGCACTGTTGAGTAAGAGGTAACTCAACCAGCCGGAAACTGGGAATTTCGGGTTCACGTCCTGACAGTGGTCTTTGATTTTTTCCTTGTATATCTTAATTTCTTAATTGTTTGACGTTTAACATCACGATGGCATGTTCGCCGACTGATTACGTTAAGAAAAGTATTTGTTTGTGGAATGGCTACTGTCTATTTAATAATTATGAAATTTTTAGTTAACATGTCACATGAAGTGATATGCTAGCCGCCATGATGATTTCGTGTGTGACGTCAGTCGTCACTATTATAGTAAACAAAGCAAGGATTTAGCGTACGTTTGTTTACTACAATAGTGACGTCACGCCAAAACAAATCAAGCGGCTAGTGTTTTCGCGCAGAATTTCAAAATTGAAATAAAAAATGCCATTTTATTAGGCTATTTAGTGGTTTCATTTCCGAAAAATAATAAAATATCATTTTTGTCGAAATTTCGATTTGTACAGTTTATAGGATACCTAGACTGAATTAGCCATTTCCAGAATTTATCTGTTGTTGAGGAGATTTTAGTTTTTTAAACTTTTATTTTTGGAGTGAAACTTTTTTAGCGGGACTAGTGAATCGAAATGACCTCAACACAAAAATAGCGACACAAAAAATTAAACACGACAGTACACAGAATATTGTATTCCTTGGCGAACGACCGAGTTAACTGCGTAGGGAGACGCATTAGTGTATCGTGTATAAGATTGCAAGTTCGCGTCAGCTTGGAGTATTTTTAATAAATTTTATTTACCTGCGTATACAACGACGTTGATCAAGTCCAAATGTGTAAATATACCCTCAAACACAGGGAGGAATCTCTTCACAATATTGGCAAACAGTACGGCAATCAGACTTCCAATTTCGAAGTAAAGCCAGTATCGAATGCCGTTGTGATTTTTCTAAAATGTAAAGTGATATTTTTTGTAAATAAAAGATTTAGCAGTTATTATATACACAAAAAATAGGTATGTCTGAATCGCGGGTACAAATAGATGACGTAAATACTGTTAAATACAAATAATTGTATTAATACATCAACTTTTTGCACCCCCGACGAAAAAAGAGGGGTGGTATATGTTTGAAGACTTTTCTCTCTCTCTCTCGTGTGTGTGTGCGCTTCACTGTAAAAAATGGATGTAAAAATACTTTGAAAATTAAGGTAGAATTCGCTCGATTTTCTAAGTGATTTTACATTATTATTTATTTTTACACAGAAAACTTCATAAAAACTTGGACTTTTACTGTAAAGTTAAGCAAATTTGTGATTTTTACATAAAGTAAATTAAAATTACATAATTTGTGTAATATTCTAATAAAGTGTGTAAAAATTACAAACTAAAATGTATAGTTACATATATAAAATGGATAAATACAAAACAAATTAATGTAAAATTAGTAACCACGCATGCGCAATGTTTTTTTATGGAATCTATACGATGTGCAGGCGATGCCTGTTTGCGACGCCATTGTCTCTTTGTGTGCCTATTACCATATTAATCGCTGGCTACAAATGGACCATCGATAATCTATGTAATCGGCCTTCTCATTTCTTACAGTGTTGCGCATGTGCGTGTGTGTATCTGTGGAATTGTAGCTTCCAAACGAATGGACCGATTTCAAAGCGGTTTTGTTTGTTTGAAAGCTAGTATTTGCGAGATGGTTCTTAGCCATGTTTAATTGAAATCGGTTCAGCCGTCTGTATAGAAATCTCGGCCAGTATAACAGCTAAACTCTTTGAATTTGAGCTCAAATATTTGATTTTTGTTTAATTAGTTGAAAAAGTATAAAATAAAAATTAAATTAAAAATTTAAAAAACCTCCGATGCAAAAAAAGCAAACCTTTAAAAAGTCAGAAATAATTAATATTTACTATATCTGGCCCAATGCACCGTCTATTAGAATCGTTTAAAATTTAGATGAAATATTTAATTCATAAATGCATTGGATGTAGTGTTCGCTGAAGATGAAAGCATAGCTTTCGAAATGTACATCCATCAATAAAACTGTTGTGGTAAGAAGTAACTATATTTTATTTTGTTTTTAAATGCATTGGAGTCTGGGGACCACTGTAAAATGATAAAAAAAAATTCGACTGATGACCAGTCCTATACTTCCCACCTAGTAAATATTTGCAAAAAATAAACACTTTTTTTTTTATTCTTTGACTAGGCCCAAATAACCTTAGCTGTTGGTGGTCTTTAAAACACAATTTAATTTTTGTTCTTTGAAAAAAGCATGGCCCTCTTTTTTGTTTGGTGATCTGATGGCTAACTTAATATAGCAAAAATCATGGTTACCTTGATTTACGTACAATTTTTATTTTTTTTAGTAAAATATTTTTTTTCTCGAAAACTATACATTTTAGAGAAAAAAAATATTTACATTTTTTTCATATTATAACATCTAGAATTCATTTATATTTTTTTTACCTATGTTAATACGTGACATTGAGGACGTTTTTTTGAATATCTCAGGATCCACTGAACCGATTTGACTCAAAATCTAATCAGATCTAAGTTAAAGGCTGATAAACACAATAGAATAATCGGCATGCCCGTATGTTGTTCCGTTCTTAAGATATCGAAGGCGAAAAATTGACCACACAGACACATACACACACACACACATACAGACATCAGTCAGAAAATGATCTTAAACGATTGCTAGGGTCTCAAAACGTGAAAATCTGTTAAAATCTCGAAATGTTTTTTTCGGACTAAATCCATTACTTCTCTACCATAGTAGAGGTGGGAAGTAACAATGTTTCAGCGGTCATCGACGCATTTATGAATTAAATATTTCATCGAAACAAAGAAATAAACTGTGCCTCGGGACAGATATATATTAATTATTTTAATTCTCACTTTTTAAAGGTTTTATTTTTTGCTTTGAGGTTATATTTCTCAAAATGCCACCCCAGTATGAGACATTAAACGTTATTCACGTCAAAAACTCGGATCGCAGTGAAAAACCCTGCCGACAACATAGTGTATTTGCTAATACAGACATTGTGACTTCGAAAAGTGCAGCAATTTTTTTATAAACCTGCATTGCACCGGCTCTTATTAAAATACCACAACTTATTTTATAGTGCGTATAAAAATAAAATACTCCGTACCCTGAATTCTACTTTATAAACAATTGTATTTTCTAATACATTTTTAACTAGGTATACCAAAATTCTAAAGATTGTAAAAAAACATCTAAATAGACTACAGAAGTAGGCGGTCCTAATATGAGTTCAAAAATGTATGGGGTTTAACGGAATATTCGTTACTATTCTCTTAAAACACATTTCATATCAAAACAATGGCTGTTTCATAAAAATAATTAATAAATCCCGTCATAATTGGTTACAAAACTTTATTATTTCGTGTGAAATGATTTTTTATTTGAAATTAAAAATTTATGAAAAATGAATGTCCTAACTTGATTCAGCCAGTGACGTTTATTCTAACCTAACTTAACCTCGCTGACGTTTGTCGAGGTATAATTTAAGCAATTATAATTAGAAATTGCGTTTGTTCTTTCCATTTGAAGTTGAAAAAGTGTTCTGAAGTCGTCTGAGTTATGCTAAATCAAGCGAAGGTAAGCTAAAAATATAAAACATATGTTTTCACCAATTAGGTATTGGATATCTAGGTATTATTTTAAATTTAAATTTTTTGCAGTCATAATTTTCATTATAGTTGCAGTCAGGTACAAAACACCATCCCATAACAAATTGCTTTAATTATTAACGACGACGTGTTTAAAAAAAACGAGGTTATGTCAGTAGAATGAATGAAATTTGACAGGTGTGTACTGTCAATGGGTGAAGGGGAAGGGAACGAGTGATTCAATTCACAACGTACGTTTAACGCAGATTTTAGTTATAGAAGGAGACAGTTGCGACTCCGCCACGCCTTCCTTTCCTAATCTATTACTTTAGTTTTATTAAAATTTTACTTACCGTAAATATACATCTTAAAAGTAGACATGAGAAAAACACCACGGCAAGCGAATACAGGATTTGAAGACTAATTACCATTGCAACTAACGGTGTTAGTTGCTTTGCTTCAGCATTGTCGTCTTCTACAGATACATAGATTGCAATGAGTAAAAAGGCGCGAGGTAGTAAGCCAAGTAAACCGACTAACTATAAAAAAACAAACAAAAATTAATCATACCTATGTCAAGTTGTGTCCTCCTATCGATTATCCAACCTCCTCAAAGTTTCCAATGTCTAATTCGAAAGGCAATTAACAATGAAATGCGTGGAAAGTTTACATAATCGGTATTTTGTTTGTAGTGTTAAACGAGGTCTGCATTTCACCCATTTCAAAAGATGGCGCCACAATTTGTAATTTAACCCAATCTTTCTCACAACATAACGGCTTTTATATCAAATTATGTGATAGATGATATTCTTGGTATTAAACATTTTTGGGTTCATGTATTGAAATTAATAAAAGTAGGAATTGAGATAGAATTTGAAATTTTTTTTTATTTTTTTTTCAATGAAGATGCATTTTGAGGCATTTAATTCCTAAATTGGACGACAACAAATGAATATGCTGAAGTTCAGGATGAAATTGTTAATAATAACAGCCAAATATTGAATAATAAGTCACTCATGCCAGATACTGTTACATTGTGGTTGCTATCAATCACTAAGAAGTGTAGCTATTTTCCTAAGATAGGACCCTACTTTCGTTTTGTTTACATCGGTATAAATGTCAGTTTTGAATTTTGTGATCAGTTCGTGTTTTTTGAAGGTTTTGTGATTGATTGTGTTTCAAGCATCGATGCGGTAAAGTGTATGCGTGGGGTGACGTCAGACTGCATTGGCTTATTGTTCGTTCAGAGTCCTCTAGATGCTAGTAGTCGAACTACTAAAAATCTTTCAAAAAATTAAACTATTACATTTATAACGACGACAGAGCCTCTACAGGTTTTTAACGGCAACTTGAAGTTCAGGCCACTTTTAATCGAAAAACAATTAGTGAGAACTTTTCCTTTCAAATAACTTTAGACATTTTATCAAAATTATTGCTGGAAACTGATGTCTGTAGAACTTGTGTGCTAAAAAATTAAAATTAGGAAAATAAAAGTAACTAACCATGTTAATAACACCAACACATCTTGCGCCGGTCCGTAGTGAAATACAAAAACAGAAACTCTCAAGCATTTTGCTGAAACAAAAACACAATTAAATGTTTTTTAAATGAAAGTATCAGGCCGCAAGTGAGACAGCAAATGACTGTTTCTATCTTTGTCGAGAAATTCACCTCGTTGTGCGCAAGCGTTGCAACATTCGATTAGTTATTTATTTTATTCATTTTTCATTGTTTCCATAGCAATTTCGGAAATATTATTATCACTACTATAACCTTGTTATTATCATAGATCAATTAATATTATAAATTGTTCATGCGCATAAGACTCGACGTCTTGCGAGAGAGACAGACATATATATGTCTGCACCGTAGGCTTTTTGTCCGACTCCAGACCCCGGCTAGCAATATAGAATAGACCAAGAGGCGGGCGTTAATATATGAAGCTCATTTGTGACAGGATGAAATTTTCAGGGAAGGTAGTATGAATTATGACAAAGAAAAAGCGCTAGGGTTGCCTAGTCAAATCCTGGTGCGACGGCCGGGATAAGCCACTTCCGGTGCAAAATGTCAATTTTTATATGTATATGTATATATGTATAAATTCAAACAGCTCAAAATTACAAAGTGGCCCTTTGTCCAGCATGGTAACCATAGTTTTTAAGAAAATGACATTTCGAAAATTATAAATTGTTAATAACTGCTCAAAATTGGATAAAATATAATAGTTAAATCCTGTATCACGGAAAAGAAAAGTTATACATTTTGTAAAGTAGTATCAGTATATGCAAAAATTTAAATTTTTGATGTGAAACATCTTTAGGTACGGGTGTAAAGTCGTTTAAATGGAACGTCGCCAAATGTCATTTGTTATTGCATTTTGAAACTACGTGGTCAATAATTATAGTTTTTTTACTAACATTATCAGCGGTAATGTGTCATGCATCGTTTTTTTTTTTTTTTATTAAAAAAACAGATAGATTATTATGTATTGTTTTTTTTCTTATTGAAAAATTATTAATGTGATATTTTTTAGCACCTTACCTATATTAAAAATGTTAAAAATTCAATTTTCAACAAAAAATATCTCGCATTATTTTCTAATTTAACTAGCATAAAGAGATACCTTTATTAAAAAAAATATATATAATTTTTATTTCATGATTTTCTTGACTTTTTTTCAAAGCAACTACCTTAAACTACGTTTTGTTTAAAAATGTTTACATAATATTATTGTAAAAAAAAAATAAATATTTTAATAGCACGTTAATATAAGTATGCTTAGAATAAGTAATTTAATAATAATTCATAAAATGTTATTGCCTTTGTTCGGAACATTTTTGAATAGTTTAATGTATAGTAAACTATATTGAAACTCATGTCGATCACTCACGTATGTAATATAATAAAATTAAAAAACCGGTTGATTTGTGAATCAGAATTGTCAATCATTGGCAATGTTTGCCTTCTTCAGGCCTAAAATTACATAATTCTAATAATGTAATTTTTAACTATTTTGTTGCCTTCTTCAAGCCTAAAATTACATAATTATAATAATGTAATTTTAGGCTTGAAGAAGGCTACAAAATAGTTGCTGAAAAGTTGCCATAATAAAGATTGACAATTCTGACCCACAAATCAATCGGTTTTTTCTTTTATTATAGTAAATTATTATTATTTCCCATTTTTTCATTATAGTTATTTTGGTTTTATATTCGCTTAGTTAACTTTATACCTGCGTCTAATTAAGTTGAATTTCAAGAAAAAATATTAATCGAGGTTCAGTAAAGTCAAATGCTTCAATTAGTTTTTAGTGTCAAACCAAATTTAAAATCACAAACAAAAATCAACCTTTTTTCTCTTTTCGAAACAAACTCCAAACCACCTTTTTTAAAACTTTTATTACAGGTTACTACGACCTTCAAGTAAGTAATTTATACTAATTTATATAAGAGGTGCACGTTGATTTACGTTGAAAAATAAAAATAAGAAATTGCTACCCTAAAATACATAAATTCTTGGGAAAATTGTCAATACCAGATTCAGGCAATTCCTGCGTAATTATACGGATATGAGATAGAAACCAAATGCGTTGAAAACATAAAGTTATAAATAACTAGACATACGTATGAATGTTTGCCAAACACAAGGCCGATAACTCATTTCAGAACGGTTACAATATATAAGTATACATATATACATAATGTTATTTGACAGCTTTAAAAATGTCAAAAAAACAAATATAATTTATAAGTTTTCAATGTGTTACCCAAAATTTCCTTAGGCAACCCTATGTATTTCAATACAGCTCTTCGAGATCTACAATATGGCGTCAATTGTATGCTGTCATATAATGACGAAAGATAATTATGAGCTAATGAAATATGTGTATTTTGCACCGGAAGTGAGCTCCTCCCGGCCTTCGCACCAGGATTTGACGAGGCAACCCTAGCACTTATTCTTTGTCATACTAGATTCTACCTTCCCTGAAAATTTCATCCTGTCACAAATGAGCTATATAAATTTACGCCTACCTCTCGACCTAGAAGTATTACATATTATATTGACTGTGATTCACGTGACTCGCTAAACATCGATATTCATCCATAATAGACCTAATTTTTTATCGATCAGTTAACACAGATCACGCTCACTAATCGATATGTCTAAAAAAAATTATATCGAATATTATTGAACATATTGTAGCTACAAGGAAAAGATAGACGTAATTTGTCAAATATTTTCTGAAAATAACGTTACCGTATTTTGTAACACTGACGTCAAACAATAATTACTAATGCATAAAAATAAAATTTTTTCTATCAGTGGTTAGACAGTCTTCTCGGAAATGGTTTTTTTTTATATAAAAGATATTTTGTAAGTTTCCTGGACAAGATCCAATTGTAAAACTATAAAATCTAAATTATTAGAATCTTCGTTTGACAAGAATTTTATAATAAAACAAAAAGCGAATTGTAGCCACAGTAGGTAGATGATTCATTAAAAAACTAAAAATAACTCACAAATATTTACTTCAGTGAAAAATACTATAGGTTTTACAACTCTAACACCTGGTAACTATCAATATTTATTTAATGAAATCTACCTTTAGATTTCATTGCAACAACAATTCGCTATTATTACGGTACTTTAAGAAACATTTAAAGTTCAAATAATCATTTGAAAGGTTGATAATCGGTACTAAGAGTAAATCTAAATAATAACGATTTAGATAGATTGTTTAATAAAATTTAACTTTACTCGTGTCACTACAATATTAATTTCAAGTTTAACTTTACTGTTGACTAAAATCACCAAAAAAATTATATTTTGGAAAAAAAGGTCAATGTACAAAAATGAAAAATTTTCAGTGGTAGATATGGAAGGTCAGGGAGAAAATCTTCAGTAACGTCCAAACATTTCAGTTTTACTTCTTCTTAAAATATTTGTTAGTTCTATAATTTAGATTAATTAATTAATTGCAATCTTACCTTATATTTTGTATATAAAAGAATAATAAATTTGCACACAACGAGGAGCTCAGAAATTTACAAGATGGACGTTGCTACTTGCTTTCACAATTTCTGAACACCGATTAACAGACACCAGAAGGTAACACAAGCGTTTAGTACGTACTGTGATGTATGCAACAATAATACATGGAAATTCCGTGGAAGATACTGACTTACAAACCCTGACAGATACAGACAAGAACAAAAGTTTAGTACACAATACTCGAGAATAAGATTAAATGTTACTGTAAATAATTACCATTTCATGTAAACAAACTACGCTCTGCTACAAAATGTATCAACACCAATAACCTTGGACATTTCACACGTCACAGCGGTTAAATTATATTAATAATTTTTTTTATCTTTGTTACAATTTATTAACAAATGCGACCTTGTCTGTGAATCTGCCTGTCTTTGTGTCACGTTTTTTTTTTGTATCACGCGTACAGCCAAAACGAGTGAACCGATTTTGAAAAACTTTATTTGTCGATTCCAAGGTTTTGTTGTGCATCACGAACCCCTTTTTTCAAAATTACTACTCTAAGTGTTCAGTGAGAAATTATATTTGTAATTTCATTTTGTGGGTTTTTGGTACACCTAAACGGGAATACATGTTCCCAGAATTTTTGTTTGTTTTACCAGATCTTTCGAAAACTGCAGGACCGATTTTAATGAAACTTGGTTAAATAAAAAAACAGTATTCAATTCTAACAAGATTTAAAGAGCATATCGGCCATCTAAAATATGGTAGGCTAGAAAAATCTAGTGTTGTCCAACACACGTTTGAAAATGACCATAGAATAGACAATTTAAAATTAGTTAGGAATGTCATGAATAATAGATAACTAGACGCTTCGGAGAGTCTAGAAATTCACAAATTATTATGTAAAAATATTGAAAAGACAATGGTCTAATCCCAGGTCGTCAACTTTCTGATTTATTAAATTAGGTAATAAAAATATATGAGCACTGTGGTTGGAATAAAAACAAAAATATAGATAGTTACTTCTTACTACAACAGATTTATTGATGGATGTACATTTCGAAAGCTATGCTTTCATCTTCAGCAAACACTATACATGATTCAATGAACCGTTAAGTTTTCTGTAAATGGAAGGTAATTTGATCAATAAATTTGTAATCCATAAATAGGTACTAGGTAGGCAATAAAATTTAATTTTAATCATCTTCTGATGATGCCAACATGATTGGCGAAAGATACGTCGAGAATTGTTAAACGTTTTGGTGTTTTGTGGTGGCTATTTTTATAATATTTTGTAAATAAAAAAATAAAATTTCTAAATTAACAATTTTTGTGGTTATGAAACTATTATCCGGATTATATAGTAATAAAATTGTTAAAAAATAGTTATTCTTATATTTCATTAAATAATATTTGGTAAAAATCACTTGCGTTTTTTGAAGTATGATATATAGACACTTACCTAACTTTTGTTGATGTCTCTATGAATGTTTCTAGATTTACCTACCTGGTGATGTCATTGATAATTTGTTTTGAAAGCGGTCGTATATGATGTAGGGGATCAGAGGAAAGAACAACAAAACAAAATTTCGAAAACATTTGCCTATTGGTTTTTGGCAATGAACACAACTTCTATCTTAAAGACGGTACACCATTTTTGGGTACATGATGGTTGAACAGTATTCTTCAATGGGAAACATCTCTACCTACAATCTACATATAAATAAAATTGAATGTCTGTCTGTCTGTCTGAATAAGTACGGGCTAATTCGAAACGACAGTACCGATTTCGATGGGACTTTACAGATATGAATAGGAAGTTGTCAGGAGTGAAATAGGCTATATTTTATTTTGATTAATTTCTCGCAGGCAAGTGGGGATAATTCCTGTATGATAGTAACAAAACGTAGCTCTGAAATTCTTTTGCATTTTAACGTATTGGCGGAATCCTACTAATATTATAAACACCACCAGCCTGAGAAGACAGTGTGGTGTAACGGTTAGCGTAGCCGTTCTTTGGATCACACTGTCATGGGTTCGAATCCCACCTCCGCTCATGGATGTTTTGTAATGTAATTTGGTGTTAAGGAAGTTGTTATTTAATGTAATTAAGACGCTAATGACCTAAGTTGTCGACGCGTCTAAAATCTACAATAAAGTAAAACCACCAGCCTGAACTCGCATCGCAGGAGGAGAGATTTTCGAGGGGGGAAAATAAATCATAGATTGTTATCTTTGGAACTACTGAACTGATTCTAAAAATTCTTTCACTAATAGAAGGCTGAGATCTACGCTACTATTTTTAATTTGTTTTTTTACGTAAAAATGCTTGTATTTTCTTAAAAATAGTTATATCTGGGAACAGGTTACAGGATAGATTGTTGACTCTCACTGATATATATATTTATGAATGTGCACTCTTTGCTAAACTAAATCCAGAATTATTTCACATACATTCTTTTGACCAAACGTACAACACGAGACATAAACAGAACTGGAAACAACAACAGCAATCGAGTCTAACTGTAATTCAAAAAGGAGTTATAAATTCGATTATTAAAATCTATAATAAATTACCGTCAGAAATAAAAAAACAACCGCTTGGTACTTCAAAAAAAAATTAAAAGACATGCTGTGTGATCAATGTCACTACAATATTTGATTTCAAGTAACTTTTTTTTTCTTAATTGACAATTTCTGTACAAAACAGAAAATAAAATATTCTATTCTATTCTATATCATCGCGCATTGTTAGTGTTGCCGTCTAGATCTAGACTTTCTAGACTCTTGTCTTGTCTAGATTTACAAGACAAGACTTGCAAAAGTCTTGTCTAGATTTACAAGACAAGACTTGCAAAAGTCTTGTCTAGAAATTTTCAAGACAAGACAAGACTTGCTTTATCTAGATCAAGACTCTTGCCAAAACTCTAGACAATTTAGGTAAAGTAAACCACTCGGTTAATCTAGAGTCTAGATTCTTGAAAATAATCTAGAGTCTTGATATTAGACAAGACAAGAGTTTTTTAATCTAGACTTAAACTTAGTGAAGTCTTGATATTTCAAAACAAGACTTAAGTGAAGTCTTGTCTTGATATTTCAAGACAAGACAAGACTTTGAAAGTCTTGTCTTACTCTTGTCTTGTCTAGACGGCAACACTACGCGTTGTTGACCTCAGCTGTCGACCGTCTATAATCTGCAATATATATCACTGCGCTTCAACTAAAGAGTGGCGATCAGCGATCAAAAAATCAGCATTAATGCGAACGAAATCGCGGGAAAAAGCTAGTTTAGAATTATAATTAATGGATGTAGAGAGAAGATTGTGTAAACATGATAATGTAAATTCAGTTTAAAAATATTTTGTTCGTTATTCATTATTTAAACTACTTCTATTGTGTGCATTGAAGTCAAAAAACTTAATGTCACTGTACTACTTTAAGAGGCTTATCGCATAATATTTAAAAAAACTAGGTGACCCCCCCTTCTGTTTCCCGGATAGAATCTCCAACGCGCAAGAAATCTAAATTTATATTTTAAATATTTATGTGACAAATAAGACGGTGTAATAAAATAATACCTAAATAACATATTTTTATACCTATTAGAGAATAGTACAATGAACCCATCATAAAGGTAGGTACTATCAATGAAAATATTGACACTGTTTTGTACATTTTATAATAATGAATTTTTCTTTCTCTCAAAGAATTTTTCATAAAAACGTGCAATACCATATTTTTTCAAATTAAAATAACTTTAAAACCTCTGTTTTTTTGAAGTCGGTTAAAAATAAAAGTACTATGAAGCGAAACAATTTTTTTTCTGGAGAAGGTAAAATTCAAACCGAAAGTTAAATGAATTTCTAAATTCTAAGTATAAAAAATTAACTAGAAATAGACAGTAATTTATTACGAAATTATTTTGAATCAATTCTCTAATTAATTTAATTTAACAACAGGGTAGATACCCCAATTACTGGTGAAATTTACACAGAAATATGCATTTTAGTGCACACTGTAAGAAATGAGAAGGCCGATTACATAGATTATCGATGGTCCATTTGTAGCCAGCGATTAATCTGGTAATAGGCACACAAAGAGACAATGGCGTCGCAAACAGGTATCGCCTGCACATCGCGTAGATTCCATAAAAACACATTACGCATGCGTGGTTACTAATTTTTCATTAATTTGTTTTGTATTCATCCATTTTATATATGTAACTACACATTTTAATTTGTAAATTTTACACACTTTATTGGAATATTACACAAATGATGTAATTTTAATTTACTTTATGTGAAAATCACAAATTTGTTTAACTTTACAGTAAAAGTCCAAGTTTTTATGAAGTTTTCTGTGTAAAAATAAATAATAATGTAAAATCACTTAGAAAATCGAGCGAATTCTACCTTAACTTTCAAAGTATTTTTACATCCATTTTTTACAGTGCATTGCGTAAATACAAAAATAATAACAAACTCTTGAAAAAATAAATAATTTATTTAAATATAATAAATTTGTACAAAAATGCTTCTTTCTTATATGGAAATGTAAAATAAAATGTCAAAAAAAATTAATTAACCTCGGAGATTAGAAATTTTACGTAGGACTACTTCTTTGTCCGCGGGTATACGCCAGTTACTTCGACTTACTCATGCAACGCTTTTTTCGATATACAGGCAAAATCGTATAACATAATTGTAATATAAAGACGTTTGAGGTATTATTCGAATGCCAAAGAAGCGTTCAATTAACATTTGAAATTTTAATTTGCGTTTTGTTAGTTTTTTTAGTAAACAATTTAAAAAAAACATCGAAAAAAGGCAGCACAAATTACTAAACTTCAGATATCTTGACTTCATATTGAAATATATGCAAACTTTTTAGTGTCATTAAATTGATTTCTATCAAATCTATTTATAAAGACGTAGTCCTATAGAAAAAACTGCAGTACCTGCAACCAGAGCTAAACTCACCTGATTTTTTTATAATTGTTAAAAAATAAAATAAATATTGACCAGGGTTCTGTCTGTTCTTCAACGCCTGAGGTTCGAGTTTTGAAAATATTGGGAATATTTATTTTTACTTTGGTAACTACGAATCTTTCTTACCAGTCCTTGACACACCCCTAATATTTAGTTTTCGAAAAAATCAAGTAAGCAAAGTTTACTTCATGATGATACATTTTTAGAGTGTTGGGTCTCCAAGTCACTATATGAATATTATGAAGTATTAGAAATACCTTGTATTTTTTTATGTCCGTCTTGTGACTTCCTGTGTTTTAACACGAGGCGTTTCAGCAACGAGTTGCTATCTTCAGGTGTGATTAAATTTTTTTAAAAATTACACATTGAGTATCTGTTATATTATAACGTGTTCCGGATACTCAATGTGTAATTTAAAAAAAAATTTAATCACACCTGAAGATAGCAACTCGCTGCTGAAACGCGTCGTGTTAAAACACAGGAAGTCACAAGACGGACATCAAAAAATACAAGGTATTTCTAATACTTCATAATATTTATTTTATGATTTTGTTTTGTAAGACGGTTCAGTATATTAATTTAAAAGTACGTTGAGATACAAAATAAATTAACATTAATCAACAAATAATGACATAACGTCCAATAATAAAATAACTGCTCATGCGCAATATTTAAAATAGAGAAAAATGACTAGTTCAAAATGCATAAAGAGAACAAAAAATAAATAAATTGTGAGCTACCAAATTTAAATTTTAAGTTTCATGTTTTTTTTGTTTTAACCATGCAGTAGATGATGTATCAAAAAATAAAAACGAAACAGGGTGTTTGAAATTTTTTCGATGATGATAAATTATAGCAACAAAATAATTTTTCGTAGAGGGTGCGGAGAAAAAGTCATTTAACAGATTTGAACAAAATTTAGCATAACTTTTTTGTTTTAAAAATTTTGAGGATAATTTTTCCACATCTGCATTTCTATATGGTGAATTTACAGCGCTGTTAAATTATTGTCGAGGACAGCGTGGTCCAGTGGTTGGCGTCGTGGCCTCTGGATCAGACTGTCGTGGGTTCGAATCCCGCCTTCGCTCATGGATGTTTTGTGATGTCATTTAGTTTTAAGTGAGTTATGTTATTTAATGTAATCAAGACGCTAATGACCTAAGTTGTCGACGCGTCTATAATTTACAATAAATAAATAAATTATTGTCTCACATTAACATACATACTGTTAAATTTGTTAAAAAATGACAAAAGATTAACAGCACTACAAATTTTTACATTGATCAAACAGAAATAGCATCTAAAGTGGACAATTTATTATTTTAGTTTTCAACCGCACTATAATTTTCGTTATTTTGTCAATTATGAGTTATAAAAAAATAACAACCGTTTAAAATGAACAAACTGACAATAATGATTTCACGTACACATTAAACGAACGTCACGTGATAGAATAGCGCGATTTTTACTGTTAAGAGTAATCTCTACCGGAAGTTACCCCCTGCACTCTTCATCTCAAATCCTTTCCCCTCGCCTAAAATGGTTACCGCTCTCCTGACACTGTTTTTAAAGCTAGAGTTCGGGTAAACGCCAAGTGAAGCACCGAGAATCAGACCACAGATCCTACAAGCAAAAAATTAAAAAATATTTTCCTGAAAAAACTTACAACGTTTGAAAAATTACGTAATCTTTCAAACGTAGGTAAAACTTTTTTTCAAAAAATTTGCCTGAAGGATCTGTAGATTTTTGGTCCTTTATTTGGCATTTACCCGAACTCTTTAGCTTTAAAAATAGCGTCGGGAGAGCTGTAACCGTTTTTAGGCGAAGGGAAGAATTTGAGATGAAGAGTGCATGGAGAAACTTCCGGTAGAGAATACTATTAACATTTTTACAGAAATTCAACATTAACAACTTTTATACAATAAAACAAGAAAATGTCATAAACTGTATGACGCATGCACATATTAAATTTAATTAAAAAAATAAACGTGGAGCTCATGAGAGTGCATTTTATGATCTTATTCAAAATAGGTAGCATGTGGTGCATTTGTCATCTGATTGGCTTCTCGACAGAATACTCGAATTTTATTGGATTTTTATGACGCAATCAATGCATAAATAACGTAAATAGATATTATACAGCATTTTGTAGGAAAATGTCCTCATGCATTTTCGTTTTGATTGGCTCGAATGTAATTTGCGTAATAATTGTTGGTCTCACTTTCTTTCAATTCTTCTTGATAACTATACACGATCAAGAAGCAGTAATATGGAAGAACTGAAACAAATCAATGATATGATACATGAGATTGATTTAAAAAGGTAGCAACTAAAGGAAAGAAGACGGACAAGTGCGAGTAGAACCCGCGCCCTGGGGGTCTAGTACCGTTATATTAACAAAAATTAAGTTTCTTGGTGATAATAATTTAGGTCCATGATATTCAGTTTGGCTGATGCAAGTGAAAAAATTGGTCTCAATATAAGTGTTCAAGGAGTATATGAAGTTATACTAATAACTTCATGTACTCCTTGAAAATGGATTAATAGGGAGTCCGAAACGATTGTCAAGTCTTCTTGGTTTCCGGGCTTGTAGGCCGTGGTCCGGTGGTATATCTACCTGACGTTTCGTCTATAACTGCGGTAAACATTCTCAAAGGCGATGTGGCAGCGGTCGAAGTGTCCTCCTTGGCGACTCACAGGTCAGTGTGTCAGTGACTGGTGTCCTCCCTTCTTTTATGCCTAGTACCAGTGTGTTCTCTGCTCGGTCGTAGTCCGTCTCTCTGTAATTGGTCAACTGCGCAGTGTGTAGTGATGGGGGTGAGTTCTCTACTCGGTCGAATTCCGTCCTTATACGATTGGTCATTGGTTTTGTATGCCGGAGTGCTGGAGTCCAGGTTTTACTGAGATTGAGGCCTTCATCTTTTCGGTTGAAATTCTGTGTGTGTTTTTGTATTTCTATGGCCTCTCTGTATATCCGTGGATAATATACTCAACGTTGTAGACGGAAAGTTGTAGACGAAACGTCAGGTAGAAATACCACCGGACCACGGCCTACAAGCCCGGAAACCATGAAGACTTGGAACAATGCCGGCCGTGAAAGCTTGCACACCTGGATTGTCGAGTGTTTAAATTAACAAAATTTGTAGAATTTTTCAAGTGTGTGTTTTTCTATTTTATTAATCATGTTCTACCAAATGCCTAGAAAATAGATGAAAACTGAAAACGCTGTATGATATTATAGAATATTTAAAAAACATTATATAACTTGTGGTGTACTTACTGAAGCTTATTAAGAACCCAATAATCGAAGATACAGCTACTAAAGGCATTCCTTTAAATAAATAAAATACAAAAGATGCAACTGTCAATATTATAAATAGAAAGAACTCAACAATCATTAATTTCAACCATGGCGATAGAAATTTGTATTTTTGCTAAAAAATAAAAAAAAAACTAAATTAAACCTCTTAAAGTTGATCAAGATCCATCATTATGGAAACAGAAGTTTGACTGTCTATAAACAAATAAAATTCAAATCTCTCAGAACTTTTTCAGACTTATCATGCTTGCAGAATAAATTAGGCACACTTAGATTTTAGATTAGATTCAACATGGGGCGACGAGCAAATTTGCCTCACAATCACTGCAACCTAAAAGATCTTTTATGAATCTCCTAATATTTATTCCCAATCAGGTGGGAGGAAGCCTACTTTGCTGGAGGCTGCCCTCCACACTTCATCAGGCTCTAGAAAAGGTCTATTCAGGTGTTGCAGCCTTTTGGAGAAAACTGCTTCACATGCGCAGAAGATGTGTTTAGCAGTTTCTTTTGAGCGACATTTATCATCCTGAGTCTTATCTATCTTTGAGAGGTGGCAGCTCAGAGGGCAGTGGTCAGTGAAGAGTCCTAGATCAATGTTCTCAGGTTTGCTTTGATGAGAATAAGGAGCTCTTTTGAGTTTCTTTGAGAGTTACAAGTTTCCCGATTATTAAAATACTTTCTGAACTTGTGCAATGTGCGAATTAAAATCAGCATGTCATTTCTATAAGTATTCTTAATTTGAAAAATATTTGAAAGATTTGAATTTTTGGGGTTTTTCATAAGCGAAATAAAGAATAAACATACCTTAGCTGCTCCAAAAATAAGCAGTGCAGCGCAAATCATTTCTATTACATATAATATCCCAAATATAAGTCCACTGAGAATCGCGTTATTCAAAATAGGAGCTGAAAAAGAAAATTTTCATTTGTATAAATTACATAGGTACTCTGATATCCTCGATGTGGATCCACATGGGGTCGTGTTTTAAACACACGTTGTTTATTTATCCGAGAACTTCCACCAGATTCCACTTTGATATTAGAATAATATTACACATATCTAAAGGTACGTGCAGTATGGAGCTGAGATTCTAGATGGTAGCGTAGATCATAGCAGGCTTGCTTAAATTAATGCATTGTTATATATGCGAGCGTACACAACGAAGCAGTGAGTGTAGCAGGTATAAGCGCTGTTACAAGAGCTGCTAGATACAAGAATCTATCTCACCATTCTTTCAGCGCGCTGACTACTACAATCAACGTGTGACAACTGTCAAATGGCCGTTACAAGTTTCGCAATCGATATAACTAGTTTAATAAGTGAAATTTTGCCAGTTTTTATTTAATTTGTATTTAAAAATGTTAGGTTCCATATGTAAATATTCAAAAAACCCGTTTGGATAAAATTTTAATTCTTGGTATAAATGATGAAATTCGCCATGTTTAGATCGTTTTTTATTAATAGGGTGGACATGATAGCTCCTACCCAAATTTGTATTTATAATATACCATTTTGTAGCAGAAGAACACAAATATTCGTCTTCGCTATCTGACATTTCAAACGCGATTTAAGCTTGTATCAATGCTAGTATCAAAGCTTCGTTGTGCAAACCTATAAGCGCTTATAATTTCAGCCACCATCTACCATACATGCTACCATCTAGAATCCCAGCTGTGTACTGCACGTACCTTTAGACTGTTGAATAGAGTGTGACGTCAACAAGCACAATTAAAAACAAATTGAAAAATTCATTGCTCTATCATAAAAACAGTCCCAAGCATGTTTTATTCTTTTTAAAAATGTTTCGTAAACAAGCTTTGTGTATGTCTCAACTTTACTTTGTTTTGCCATTTTTTAATGTTGAATTCACCAATTAGACTTCGCCCCGCATCGACGGGGTGGGCACAGCTAGTTTTCTTTGGTTCGTATGTAATAATATTATTATATCAATTATTTATATATTTAAAACAAGCTGTTTTCTGCCGACAATCCGCCAGCGGTTCTATTCGAATGATTTAATTTTTTTGGTTGAAGCTTTTTGTCCACAGCCTAATTATTACTATTGTGTATATATTATTATGAAGAATTCAATTCTGAACGCTTCTTATTAACATGCTTGTAAATATAAAAGTGGTCATCGAGAGCACTTCGTTACTTACAAAGTACGCTCTCCTGTTCATCATCGTATGCAATATAAGTGGACGCTTGTGATCCAATTGTGAATAATGTGCCAAGTATCTGAAATTAAATTATTTGCTATTAGAAGTTAAGTTTGCTACACAAGTGAAATGTCAAACATTTTGAGAATACTGAAAATTAAGACAAAATCAGCTATTTTATAGGGGGTAGGACAAAAAATACAGTATATCTAGGGCACATGATATTTTGACTCATGTGACTTTAAACGAGCGTCAGCGAGTTTAAACATAATGTCACTACTCGTCAATAATATACTTCTTTACGCCCTGGATATACAATCTACTATTATCTAAAATTTAAAATTAAAGAGATGAAAAGAATACAAGAATTGTTGCCAAAACTAATTGTATAAAAATACTAACAGAATTTTATTCGAATTGATCGTACATCTAAACGCGAGTTTTTAAGTTTTAAAAGTTGTTGTGTTGGTATTAAGGTATAGGTAATTAATTTGTTTAGTTTAAAAACCTGGCATCCAGATCTGTATTGTTGTACAAAATAATATTACTGGGCTACAAATTAATTTCAAATGACGTTCTGATATATCGACTGGTTTTTTGGTCCCCTTTTTGTCGCTTTATGCGATATTGACTGTATCAAGTTGTGGATTTTGATATTATTTTTTTAATAAGAGAAAACAAATAAGTTGCTAAACAATAAAACAGATATAACCATAAAAATGTTCATTTTGATATCGTGATATAAGAAATTTTTATTGTGATAATAATAACTTAGTATTAACATTTTGATTTATATTTTTGAGGAAGATGTAGGTACCGTACGCATCAGCTTTTAGTAAATCCGATCTGAGCACAACTTTCGTAAGGAATCCGATAAATATAATCTGAATTAATGGCCGAACTCAATAATAAAAATCAGATGCGTACGATGCGTATTGAAGATACACTAATTTGGATAATATTACAGTACTGTTAAGTAGTATTCAAGGAATTTACCACAAAACTTCATGTTGTTTTAGTAATGGAATACCCCCAATGGAAACATTGAAAATTGTAAATCAAACTACATTATAATGTTTTATAGAATTGGTTTCCAGGTTTCCGAGCTCGTACCAGTCGGTTTGTGTATGCCGACTGGCAGATTCTAATACACACCTAGACGCTGATGATCTCAGCTGTTGAGCGTCTATAATCTATCTATCTATCTAGTAATGGAATAATTAAGTATGTAAATTATTTCAAAGTAAAAAAAAATGACGCTACTTACAATATGAGCGTATCCAGTAATCATCGATCCTACTTGTAACGAGCATCCACAAATTGATTTTTCTAATCGGTACAACATTTTTAAAACGTCTAGATTTAAAGTATTTTTTAAATTTATTTACACTAAAATGCCGTTTTGAAAATATACTTGTATTTTCAAAATAGCGTTTATTTACATACGCGATTATGCAAAGCGCATAATATAAATTGAACAGTATATGGCTTAAAACTAATTCAGTATAGTAGCGGCCTCGCTTGCTTGAGTCTGAACACTGAGCCGATGAGGTAATGTCACTATTTTGATGCTGACAGCCTTGAACTAAATGATATTTTTGATATAAAGCCGGATTTAAACGTTAAAGAAGTTGATGGTAGAGGACAGTGTGGTGCAAATATGGTCAGCGTGCTGGCATTTGGATTAGACTAAACACGCTGATGACCTCAGCTTAGTGATGTGCAAGTATTCACTTCACTGCTACTTTTTCACAGATATCAATTTTTCACAGCGACCTTAAAAGATATCACTTAAAAGTAGCTGCTACCAATTTCACTCTTAATGTTTACACATAGTAGTAGTATGGTCTGCACACTGCTACCTGCATACTGTGAATAGTTCACAGTTCGCTAGCATTTCACAGTTCACAGTTTACAATTACGTTCACAGATGTGTACCTGCTACCTACCTATTGTACCCAACAGTGAAAAATTTAAAATAAGGTTTATCAGGTAGGTAGGTACCTATCGTATTTACGTATATCATCAGACAGGACTGTAAAGAATATTTTGCAATCTCTAAAATTTTGACTGTGCCGTCTATTTATATTCTTCAATGCATTATGTACGTAAAATTAAACTTAGCTGAATTTAAAATTAACAATAATTTTCATTCACATAACACTAGATCCAACATGGACATACATATAGAATTTCATCGTATCCAAAAAATAAAGACAGGTATAACCCACTATGGGCCAAAATTATTCAATGTTCTACCACAGTCTGTTAGAGATTTGCAGTTAACCAGTTTAAGGAAAAGATAAAAAACTACCTTACAAAAAATAGTTTTTATTCCATCGAGGAATTTTTGAATAAAAAATTTATATAAAAATTTTTTTAAATGTTTTTTAGAAGAAAAAATGTCATTTTATATTAAAGATTTTAATTAAGAGAGAATTTACTCAAAAATAATTTTATAAAATTTTAAATGTATTTGTGACTTGTGTAAACTATATAGTGTAAGCACCAATAAATCATCTATCTATCTATCTATCTATCTATCTATTGGCACAAATTATTGATTTGTTTTAATAACTTGTACAGTGTACGTTATTTAAGTGTAAAAAATTAGGAAGTATAAGAAAAGTAAATGCGAAATAAAAGCAAAAAAATATATTTGCTTTGTTAATGTTTCTTGACGCGGATTGTCCAAAAGTGTTTCGAATAATTTTTTCTATTAATTCAAATTTAGATAATGTTAATTAACGTATCAAAAAATACATGGACAAAAAAAATATAGGTACCCATTTTTCACAGTGACCTTCATGCAAAATACAAATCTGCTTTACGTTACATCCGGTCAAATCTTTTGTTATGCCTAATAGGTAATAATAGTGACTGTGAAACGCATTTTTTCATAATTCATTTCACCGCTGCTATATTATATCCTAACAACTAACCCAGTTCGCTGCACAGTGCACAATGCATATGCCACACTGCGCATTGAAAGGATTTTACCAGTTTACCTGAGATATTTTAACTGTGAAATTTTTCACTGCTAAAAGTAGCAGTGAATAAAAAGTAGCATTCACAGTTTTCACTGCTACTGAAAATTCACTGATATGCCCATCTCTACCTCAGCTATTGAGCGTCTATAATCTACAATCTATTTATCTTGGATTGGACCAGGGGTCGGCAACCTTTTGAGACGGAAGAGCCAAAAGTTACAATTTACAAAATTTCCCAGTTTTTAAAGACCTACTTACATTTTTATTTCAATATTATGGTATTTGATTAGGATTAGGTATATAAAAAAAAAGTTCTGACTGCGACCGTTGACGACACAGTGCACCAATAACTAAACAAACAGAACAGTGTTGCCACATTTAAAAAATGTCAGCTGTCCGTATACTCTCTACTGTTCTCTGTTGAGTGTTTTTATCCTGTTTAAAGATTTTTTTGCAGGATAATATTTTTTATGAGTTTTGGAAATAAAATAATATAATTATTAATATTTGCGCATGGAACTGGAGAGCCGCATCTTGACATCATAAGAGCCGCAGGTTGCCGACCCCTGGATTAGACTCATGGATAGAATCCCACCTCTGCTCATTGATATTTTGTGATGTCGTTTAGACCCTGCTTTGATATTTGATGACACTGGTCAGATACCTTATATATGGTGGAGCCACCCCCAAGTGATATTCTATTTTATATGTGCATATACTCTATAGCAGAGGTTCCCAATCTTTTCTTTACTGCGACTCTCTTTAAGGTTGCAATTTTTTGCGACACCTTTCTAAAAGAAGATACTTGTGTGTAGCTCTAGCAGACAATAAAATAACTTTATAATTCAAAGAAAACTCCAAAGAATACCTATAGAATCTTAATTATTATTTATTAGATTCTATAATTCTAATAATTAGAAAATAAAAAATTACAAACAATACAATTAATGAGTAGGAAGAACTTGCTTTTTTGAGCATAATTTCTCAAATCGGAACTGAAGTTCTGAAATTGCGACTCTTCTAGGATAGCGTCGCGACGCCCCAGGGCATCGCAACGCACAGTTAAGGAACCTCTGCTTTATAGATTTATGTGGACATTGACATATTATACAATTGGATATACCTTAAAGAAAAGGTCGATAGTAGCGATACGATCAGTACCGTCGCTAGCGCCTGTGAACAGGGGCTCGCGCCAAGGGTGCAAACTCTCAAGGGTGCAAATGCATTCAGCTATGCGATTCGAGTATTAAGTAAATAATTTTATTAATCCTATATTATAATACGAGCAATTCTTTTATGCACATATAATTTTTTTCTCGAAAAATGTTTTTGGTAAAATTTACAAAATAGGAGTTTTGGCGGGCAAAAATCGATCTATCTAAGTCTCATTTCTGAGAAAATTCGTTTTATATCTACATATGTTTGTATTAGTACATGTGAAGCATTGCAATTGGTATATTATTTACCTGTCCTTTCAGAATACCACTGTTAAACGCAAGATTCAATCATTCATTGACCGCAACTATCATATTATGTGAATCCGTCTTATAATTATACGATTTGAATACAGTTCACATCATTAATTATAGTGATTTTACGCGCTAAATTTGAATTCGAAGTATAGTTTATAAGTAATTGTTTCTCAATTTTTTGTTATCAAATTAATTTTGAAAACAAGCCGTGAGGTGGGTCGTTTATTAGGACTAAAGTGCGACCCTTGAGGTCCACACGACGAACTTCCCAGTTTGATAAATATTTAATAATAATAATTAAATTAGATATTACACAGAAAAGTAATCATTTTAATCATCAAAACATCAATAATTAAAAAAAAAAAAAAAAAAAAAAAAAAAAAACGGCTGAACCGATTTTTATAAAATTTATGTCGAATCAAAATGACGTTAACACGCCTCGATTGACACCCTTACGAAGTCGATATAATTTTTTATTCGCGAGATATTGTGTAAAATCTACTTTTTTGGAGGTTATTTGGTTAAGAAAAAAGAACGGCTGAACCGATTTTAAAAAAATTCCTTTCAGATCATATATACGTTAATACGCGTCGATTGGCACCCCAACGTAGTCGATATCATTTTTCGTTCTCGAGATTTCGTCTTAGAAAGAAATTGACACATACATACGTACGTACGTACGTACGTACGTACGTACGTACATACGTACACACACACACACACACACACACACACAGACATCTTTCTAAAAGTAGTGTAAAAATAGTGTAGTGACCTTGAAACATAAAAATTTTTTTTCCTTTTTAATTTCGATTTTCGGACCCATTACAATAACTTCCAATGGGAAGTTAATTATAAAAATAATGCAACATTATTAGAATAAATTTTAAAGAGTAGTAGTTCTTAACTCGGTCATATTCTGTCTGATATTATAATTAACAGCTAACCCGTGGCTCCCGAGTGACCGTGTTAAGAACTATTGTTTGAATTATGACGGAACGTTATAACCATAAATTTTAAAGAATATTTAACTGACTTTAAATAGAATAGATATCAGCGCTTACTAAAACATATAGTTATACAAAAAACGAAATCATTATATAATTATTTTTATGATTAAACATACATAACAATTAGATATATCAAATTTACAAAATATGACGTATTACAATACTTTCAGTATATTATATAAAAATTAACTTAATTAGATAGGTAATAAGAAACAATTTTGTGATAAATACTTATAAATAAATAAATATAATTTTTATTAAAGAGAAAATGCATTAATTCGAATATTATCATTTGTTAGTTTTATATTAGGTAGGTAACATTCGTATGCATTTTTTGTTCCTTCAGCACAAGTGACCTTTTTTCATACGTCAATTTTTTCAACAAATTATATATGAAGATAATTTGGTTTAAACACATTAGATTAGATATATTTTTAAGTTAAACTTTTTGGTACTTTTCTTAAGTCAGCGCCTACAGGGCTGTTGGAAAAAAAAGTTCTTTCTCTTTATTTCTTCTTAGTTCAGTCAAAAAAACTGTGAAATCTAACATACTGCAGTCGCATTATGTTGTGCAGGAGTGAGGGCTTGTAACGGTTGAAAACGGTAAGGCACAAAAGGAGAAGGGCAAGAAACACTGACTTAACGAGCGTTGGCTTAAAGAGAGACTACCGCAGTATATTAAAATTTTAATTAAAATGTAGTCTTAGAGAATATTGTCACGTTTTTTTCACAGTGTCTGATTTATTTTCCAATTTTATATTTATTTGGTTTTATTATTTATATTTTATTGTTGGCATGCGCGGCTGCTATTATCGCATTTCGAAGTTCATTGTGGTAATTATAAACGATCCAGAATTGGAAAGTATCAATAACTGAAACAAACAAATAAAACGAAATGAAATATTAAAAGAAAAATCTTAGATTTAGAAAGACTTTTCAGATTATTTTTTCTTAGAGGTTTTATAGTTTTAATAATAATTTGTTTTAAATATGAGCGAAAGAAAACTTGATATTTTTTAACTGACTTCAAAAAAAGGAGGTGGTTCTCAATTCGGTTATATTTTTTTATGTTTGTTATTTTAGTTTAGAAATTATAGGTGTCCAAATCTTTTTTTGAGAGACAAAACATGTTGAACTCAGAACAGAGATAGCTATAGAAACGGCTAATCACGTCGCTACACAACTATACTCTAAAGTATGACCGGTCAGGTACATTATGATCATTCGTTGCTTTTATTCGTAGTGTTAATTACATTTTATGTCGTGCTGTGTGCCTGGATGTTACAATAAAGGTTCCAAGTGCTTATGAAAAATTAAGCTATATCTTATCATCATTAAGCAAAAATATTTTATTATATTTTCAATGTGACTTATTGTTCCCCGCACGTGTTGATTGGCTTCAGTTGTATACATACCTACGCAAGCTCCTTCTATAACTATCTCTGTTCTGAGATGTTGAAGTATCTGAATTTAGATTACAATACTTACTTGTAATTGTAACTACTAATAAGAAAGAAATTAAGTGGTACAATGATAATAATATTGCAGCACCCGCTAATAGAATGAAAACGAAAATATACGTCCAACTTAGGGCGATTCCATTATAGACTAACCAATATAAAAGGATTCCTTCAATTTTCTGTAAAAAGAGAACAAAACAATTATTAGGCTATAGTAATTTTATACTGAACTGTTTTTTCATAATCCTAAGAAAATTTTCATAGCAATAGCACAAAACTTTGCCTCGGATTAAGCAATATAAGGTCCCCAACCGCAATCAGATTTTGAGCCCCCCTCCCCTTAAAATATGCACTTTTATCAATCAAATAGTATTAACAATAAAAATAAAGATATTTTTGTAATTTTTTTGTGCAATATCAAAAATACCCATTCCTTACATGGGTCCATTGAATTCCTTCTACACAACTTTGAGCTAATTATTTTTCGAATTTTTCAATTCATCCTAGTAAATAATTAATGAACCAAATTTCAAATATTATCTGGAAGTGGTTGCAATTTCCGAATACACAAGTAAGTTTTCTGTTTATTTATAAATGTGATCATTTATATTATAAATTAATAAAAATAAAATAGAAGTTAAGTAACAATATATGAGTTAGGTAATTGTGGACAACAATATAATAATTATTAATTAATTCAAAAATGAATTTTTAATCCACAAGGCATCCAATAGTATTTCTTAACATATCAGTCAGCATATTATGCCATCATGATAGTTAAACGTCAAACGATTGTTATAAGATATATAAGGAAAAAATCAGAAGCCACTGTCGGGACTTGAACCCCAAATTCCCAGTTTCCGGCTGGTTCAAGTCCCGACAGTGGCTTCTGATTTTTTCTTTATATATCTTATAACAATCGTTTGACGTTTAACTATCACGATGGCATAATATGCTGACTGATATGTTAAGAAATACTATTCACTAACTAGTGGATGCCTTGTGGATTAAAAATTCATTGTTGAATTAATTAATAATTATTAAAATAGAAGTTGTTCTCTCAGAAATGTAAAAAATGTCTAACAATACCTTTTTTTCATATGAATTTACATATTATACAAAAGTTTGGGGTTTTTTTTTTTGCTTTCCAGAGAAGTATCAGATTAATATGGTTATATATAAAACTGACACGTATTGATGTCCTCTAATAACTTCTAACAATCGCTGGATGCACGTGTAAGGGAGATAACGGCGGACAAAAATAACTTTCTGTGATGTTATACATTCAATATTCATAAATATTTAGGGAGTTTTTTTCGATAAAAAAGCATTGTAGGTACACGCATGTTTAAAAATATATTGTTGATACCAAACAAATATAGGTATATACCCAATTAAACTATATTTTTTTTAATTATATTTAATTATAAAGTGAAGCATTTGTAATAATGTATGTTCGCTATAGTTCGGGAACCGCCGAACCAATTTGCACAAGGCTTTCTTTATTCTTTCTGGAAGATTTTAGTCTATGAATCATCGAGGAGCACCCTCTGGGCGAAAAACAGACATTTCAGCTAGTTCAAATCAAATAAAAATTTCAGAAAAAAACATTTTTTGACAAAAGCGTAAGGTATATATTTTTTCCTGTGATCTTTATTCTTTTCCTTTTCAGATATAATAGGTATATTATGTACTATATTATAAGAGAAACAATAACATACAATGTTTATTTTGATGTTTAAGTTTATGCAATGATTACATCAAAGGCAATATTTCAAAATACTTCTAAAAATATCTGTTCTGAACCATTTTATAGAGAATCGAACGAAGTTATTATTTCTTAAACAATTTCTAGAATATTTTGGATAAAAAATACGTTCAAAGAAGCTCATTCCTTATAGAACTAAAGGTACTATTGAAAAGTGAAATAGCTTTTTTTAAAAGGAAGATACCAAATACTTACAATTCGTTGCTCGAGATTTTTTTTATTGATAAAAAATTCACAATAAATAAACATTTACCTACATTATTATTTTAAATTTCGGATCCTACCAATTATTCTTAATATGATAATATGTTTTTCGGAGCGACGTTTCGTGACATATTGCCACTTCTTCATAGGCTTTGTACAAATATAAAATACATAATAATAATAATAATTTATTTCCGGCAAGGACAACGAATTGTGTAGCCGCAGTCAAATTACATGTATGTATACAAACAGGCAGACAATAACTAATAAATAAACAAACAAATAAATAAGCAAACAAAATAACAACTAACAAATATAAATAACAACAAGTCAATCAGTTAACAGAATAAATAAACAACATGCCAATAAAATAAATAAAACAACAATAACAGATTAAAAGAAATTAAAAAACTCATCTAAAGAATAAAAGGAATGCCGCAATAAAAAGTTTTTTAGTGCAATTTCAAATTGCCTTATTGTTTTTTTAGATTTTATTTCCGTAGGTAGAATATTAAAAATTTTAAGTCCGATATAATTAATATGTTTTTGTGAAAGCGTCAACGAATACAGCGGTAAATGGAAATTGCTTTTGTGACGCGTATCATGGCTATGCACGGAGCTATTTGAATTAAATTTTTCCTTATTATGGTAAATATATTTAGCTACTGCTACGATGTAGACTGACACCATTGTCCAAATTTTCAAATCTTTGAATTTTTGTCTACATGAATCTCTTTGAATCATCTTCATTAGCGAACGTATTATTCTCTTCTGTGCCACAAATACATCTTGAGAGTGCGATGAGTTGCCCCAGAAAATTACGCCATATGACAATAAAGATTGTGCATTTGCAAAATACACCGCTTTTAGTCCATCTATATTCAGTATAGATCGCAATACTTTCATTTGATAAGAAACGGAGCTAAGTCTCTTAGAGATGTAAGAGCAATGCCCACTCCAATTTAAATTTTCACTTAATTGCACACCTAAGAATTTAATTGTTGACACTTGCAAAAGTGTTTTATTATCAATTTTAATGTTAACTTCGTTATTGTTTTTATTTTGATGATTATGGAAGACCATGATTTGGGTTTTGTTATGGTTTAAGTATAATTTATTAGCACAAAACCATTGTTGCAGCGATTTCAGCAAGACGTTTGCCTTCGCCTCAGCTTCACTAGCCGTCGCGCCCGATACAATCAGAGACGTATCATCTGCATACATCGTGAGAGGGGGGTTGTTTAAAAAGATTTCTAAGTCGTTTATGTAAATTAAAAAAAGCATCGGACCAAGAATTGATCCCTGAGGGACTCCCATTTCTGATTTTAATTTGTTCGAAACTGAGTTTTTTGAGTCCTCATTAATCTGCACAAAATGGTATCTATTCGTCAAGTAGGATTTAAACCATTGTAAAGGAATGCCACGGATTCCGTATTTATACAGTTTATCTAATAAAATATCATGTTGAACGCAGTCAAACGCCTTGCTGAGATCGCAAAATATCCCAACAGGTACCCTTTTATTTTCAATTTCATTAAGTACGTAATTATACATATTTAAAATTGCAGATGTAGTTGATCTCCCCTCTCTAAAACCGTGTTGTGCATTAGATAAGATTTTATTATTATTTATATATGAAATCAATCTTTTAAGTATGCAATATTCTATTATTATAATATTAGGTATATTAATTTATAAACAAATATTTACAATTTTAAGCAAAGCTATGATAAGGTTAATATTGTGTTCCTGTATTTTGAGGTTAGTAAAAATTTAGGTTGTGAATATTTATTTGTTTATAAATTAATATAATATTGTAATTTATATATGTGCAGAGCTTGAAGAAGTGACAATATGTCACGAAACGTCGCTTAATAAAATGTGTCGCAAATAAACACAGAAGTTTTGATCCTTATTACTCCGAAAAACATACCATATTAAGAATTGGTAGGATCCGAAATTTAAAATAATAATGTAGGTAAATGTTTATTTATTGTGAATTGTTTATGAATAAAAAATTGTCGAGCAAAGAATTGTAAGTATTTGGTATCTTCCTTTCAAAAAAAGCTTTGGATCCTTATTCCTCCGAAAAACATATCATAATTAGGTACCTACATTACTAAAAGAAATTTGCTTTCAGTTTTATAAGCGACTAGTCGTATTTACCCGGCATTGCACGGGAATGATAACCTCCTAAGTCCTGACGTAAATCTTCATACATAAATATTTTATCTACCTATTCGTCAAAATCGATTGAATAGTTTCGCGATTAGACAGCTAGACGTTACCTTTTATATGTGTAGGATTTTTATATTAAATACTAGCTCGCCCGAGTGCAAATCGCTATATTTTCGCTCACAGCACATCCCTCTTTCGTCGTCAAGAAGTATGATGCAATTTAAATTTAAATTTGACCGAGTATCGAAAAAAAAAATACACTGTTATTGCAAATTTGCCCGGTGTAATATTTTTCTTACTTCGGTTAATTTAGGGTGCGTTGTTCATTTTTTTCTCAGTCGCGGGAAATTCGAAAATCATAAAATTTTCTAGTGGTAACAGAAAACAGTATTCTTAAGTAGTTGTGAATTTAAATGACCTTTTATATTTTATCTGGGCGACATAAAGACGAAGCACAAAAAATCACTTTATAATTATAATTTCAATGAAACAATCAATTTTTTTTAATTTGTTTGCCAAAACTTCCGGCTGTTGTATGGCTGTCACATTGTGGGAGCAAGCAGTTTTGTCTATGAATCCGATCTTTTTTATGTTGACAATGTTTCATTAAATAGGGATGACCAAAAACAATACTATACTACAGTACTATATCGCGTACCTATCGTTGAAGATATAGTGTATTGGTTAAATTATGATGTAGTGGTTAAATTATGATGTAGTGGTAAAAAATGATGTAGTGGTTAAATTATGGATAATCGTCTAGATCCTGTACAACGCCTGAAGACGAGGGCCGTGAACTGTTCGGGATCTAGTTATGATGTCAGGAAAGCACAATAGGCGCTTATAAACCTGAGTGTAGCGAAAAAAAAATTCCTGCCCCTTAATTTGTCTACCTGTCTATCTATTACTAGCTAGTGAAATGTCAGATATTGTAACATAGATCACATTATTCTGGTGTGCATATAAAACAACGTGGTCACAGTTTAAAATAACAGCGATCGAGAAATCACGGTCAGAACAGGAACGACTTTCCTGAAAAATTACAGGATCGCTCATCATTGGTACTCTGATGGTCAACCCTAAAAGACAAATCAGTTTATTTGGCTGAAACCAGTTTACAGCGGATGGAACTAAAACTAAATATTCTACTATTAGAACATACGACAAACCTGTTTGGCCGCTATTACCAACAGTGCAGACAGGATAATATTTAATAGAATTCCAAGTTGAACTGTGACGAAAATTGTAGATGCTGAACACAGATCTTCTACTAAAATAACATGAAATAATCAGACATTAGATAAATATTAAATTGTATAAATATTGAGATTAAACGTCAATCATTCAAGTACATTATTATACAGGATGGTCCTAAAACCAGAGCTTTGCAAAGCACTGAACCTAAGTGCTTGAAGCAACGGGCAGTTTCATAAATGTTCGATTTATTAAAGCGACAAGCACTTTCCTTTTCAAAAATGCTTAAGAGCATCGAGCACTCACTAAAATGCTTGAAAAAATTAAGCATAAACTTCCAACATTACAGTACAATAGTGAAAAGTTCAAAACATACATTTTGTTTATCTAAATATGTTTTATTAAAAATGCTTATTTAGCATTAAAAATGCTTATTAAGCATTAAAAAGGCTTATTAAGTATTTAAAACGCTCGTTAAGCATTCCTAATGCTTAATAAGCTTGTTGAATGCTTAGTAAGCAATTTATAATGCTTATATGTGCTTAATAAGTAGCAAGTCTTTATGTAAGTGCTCTATAAGCATCGTGCATCTGTTTTAAAAAGTGCTTTATGCAAAGTGCTTTAAGGATTATAAGTGCTTAAAGCAATATAGTACTAAGTTCTCAACCCCCCCAGGAGGGACATTGGAATGTGGTTACTATCGAAAATTGCATTCCAATGTTCTTTGGGAATTAGCGCTCCCAGGGACCCAAGCTCGTACCAGTCGGTTTGTGTATGCCGGCTGGCGGATTCTAATACACAAAAATGATTAATTTTGGTTAAATTTTGTCCCTCAGTCGCATTTGCAAGCTGTTTGATATGATAGAGATGTATTGACTTCACCATTCCAACTAACAACAAACAAGTTGAATAAAAATCGGTCCGTTAGTTTCTGAGATACTAAGAGCTTCAGAATCAACAGAATAAATGTCTGAATGTTGAATATGATTTAATTTTTCAAATTAAATATTTTAAAAACTTTTGTAGCACTGTATATGTAGATGAGAATTGCTGCCAATTCTCGAATACAATGTTGCACATGTGTTGTGCACAAATTAATTTGATTTGATTATTTGATAATTTGACAATGGACTAAAAAAATGTTCTCTCTTACCTTCATCTTCATCACAAAAGAACCATAATCTTAGTAACAGAACAATGAAGATTAGAATACTTGCTGTCTGAAAAAAATTTAGTAATTTCTACATTAATTATATTATAAGTATTATATTTTATTTTTTGAATACTTTGAAATTACAAATATAAATTGACGAGAATTTTGGAAAGAATAGACAATTATGATAGTTATTCGTTAATGCTTACGCGTCGTAGCTCCTAGGGACTTTTAAAAGGGTGAGATATGTCGTGACTGCTCTTAGTGCCGCAATATGCGAAAACTAATTCATTTATGACCAATTTCATGTCAATACATATTTATTTACTGCAGAATTTTCTTTTTTCTGGATATTTTGAATATTTTTACTTCCCACCTCTACTATGGTAAGGAAGTAATGGATTTAGTCCGAAAAAAATATTTCGAGATTTTAACAGATTTTCACGTTTTGAGACCCTAGCAATCGTTTAAGATCATTTTCTGACTGATGTCTGTATGTATGTGTGTGTGTGTGTGTGGTCAATTTTTCGCCTTCGATATCTTAAGAACGGAACAACATACGGGCACGCCGATTGTTCTATTGTGTTTATCAGCCTTTAACTTAGATCTGATTAGATTTTGAGTCAAATCGGTTCAGTGGATCCTGAGATATTCAAAAAAAGTCCTCAATGTCACGTATTAACATAGGTAAAAAAAATATAAATGAATTCTAGATGTTATAATATGAAAAAAATGTAAATATTTTTTTTCTCTAAAATGTAGTTTTCGAGAAAAAAAATATTTTACTAAAAAAATAAAAATTGTACGTAAATCAAGGTAACCATGATTTTTGCTATATTAAGTTAGCCATCAGTAGATCACCAAACAAAAAAGAGGGCCATGCTTTTTTCAAAGAATAAAAATTAAATTGTGTTTTAAAGACCACCAACAGCTAAGGTTATTTGGGCCTAGTCAAAGAATAATAAAAAAAGTGTTTTTTTTTTGCAAATATATACTAGGTGGGAAGTATAGGACTGGTCATCAGTCGAATTTTTTTTATTTATTTCGGTGCGATCGCATCATCCAAGGGACTGTCTGTTTATAATTAGGTTATATATATCTGATGGTGATGTTTAATATAAAAGAAATATAGCCGGTCCTAAATAATAATTTAGGCACAAACTTTACAAAAAAAATGTTTTCACTATTGTTTTAAATTGACTTTTATTAAGAGTTTTATTGGACGATCAGCCAATTACATAATTGATTCCTGCAGTATTGTAAGCTCATTCCACCGTGATTGGTTCAGGTGAGATCTGACTGTAACTATGGTTAGTAAAATGTTTTTTTCCAATGCAGGAATCACTATTAGGTATTTGGCTGCTCGTCCAATAATAGTAGATTGTATGTCTAGATACGTAATGGGGCATAATATTACGGCGGGTGATGACAGTATGTAAAAAAAATAATGAATTGAAAATATGAATTGGTGTTAGGCCCAAATATTCTTAGCTGTTGGTGGTCTTTAAAACACAATCTTTCCTTCCAGTGTGCCGCGAAGTTCGTGCAAGTAAGCACTCAAGCGTACGCAGGCGTATAGAGCGAATAAACAGAAGTTGCTATTGCAACTGTTATTTTCTGCGCTAGTGCAGAAAGTAAACCATTTTTCGCACACCTGCCTGTTAAATGGGCTTTTATTGGCCGCTATACATACATCGAAAGTAGCTATTTTGTAGTGGGTATGGCAAAAAACTCTTTATTGTATAATCATGGCCGTTATAAAAAATCTATTATTACTTTTATGCTGTATAAATGACTTTAGTGTGTTTTGACGTATCAACTTTTTACTTTAACATGTTTTATGGCAAATGAAACTAGTGTATACCTCTATTTAATTATAATTGTAATTGTGTTTTAAAGACCACCAACAGCTAAGGTTATTTGGGCCTAGCACCAATTCATATTTTCAATTCATTATTATTATTTTTTTTTTTTTAATAATAAATTGAAAATCCAATTGACACTTTTACCAGCTCTCGGGATAGAACCCGAGAACTGGGGACTTGTAATAGAGGAACCATAGCAACGCCATGTAAACAACAGCGGCGCTACACTCTCGGCTATTCTCAAGCCCCGTCTATTTAATTGATATTGTGTGAAAATGAAACTCAACTGATCAACGATCGCGATTTAGATCAAAACAAAATTGATTTAGTTTATGGACAATAATTAAATTATTTAAAGTAGTATTAGTTTAAACTAGTTATTTCATTTTATATTGGACGAAGTATTTGCTTTTTAAATTCTTTTGACTTTTTTGTTGACGCGTAAAAATACAACATCAATCGCAATTCAAAAAAACTCGGGTCGCAGTGCCAAAACCCTGCCGACAATATAGTGTATTTGCTAATACTGGCATTGTGGCTTTATTATGTGAACTTAAATTTGTTTTTGGACAAAATAAAAAATTTAACCCCTTAATACATCCCTTAAAATAATATTTTTTTTCTTAATTTCAATATTTTTATCAATGCAACCACGGTACCAAATTAAATACACCCTTCAGTAAGTAAAGCACTATCCCCAAACTAGTGTTTTCATAAAATTTGTAAGTCCGGTCCTGTCGGGCCGATTTTATTAAAATTTTAGCAGTACATTTTAATCGTTACTAAAGGGTTAAACTTCATTTTTGAAACGATTCTGAGAATTTTTTCGGCGTTTTTGGGCCCAAAAACATTTTTCAACCCCTAAAAACCACCCTTAAAATGGTCCGATTGGGCCCATTTTAAATAGGCTTCGTGCGGTGATGGATTTCAACGTGCCTACCAAATTTCGTCAAAATCAATTAACTCTTTCGAAAGTTATAGCCCGCACATATATATATATATAAATATATATAAATATATATACATATATAAACAGACTTTTCCAAAAATGGTGCCAAAATGTTCAGGAGGCTATGAAACGTCGAGAAATTTTGGTCCGACCCCTAGGTCCCGCCATCCGACCGACGCCAATAGTGTATGTGCCATATTATGGCAAATACACTTATTAAACCGTATACAGGGTGGTGACCGTGACTGCTGCACATAGGGATTTAACCCGTAAAATCAAACTTTCGCTTCTCTAATTATTTTAGGAAAAATATCTTCAAATAATAGTTTTAGAACATAAAATTCACAAAAATAAATTGCGTCGGTTTTATTTTTGTGTATTACGAAACTGAAATTTGGCTGTTTTTTCGAATTTATTAAAAAACAGTCGTTATCTTGCCTTTAAATTCCTATTTATAAAAGAATTTAATAGATAATATATAAAACTAATTTCTATTTATTCTCTTTTATTTTAAAATAAATTTCATGGTCAAAAGCGTTTTATTACAGATTTATGCTTACTGAACAGTGGAAGCTGTCAGAGTCACAGTCGGGGCCGGCTTTTAGAGCGTTTTGAGTGCATAAAAACTTTTAACATTGGAAATGTTTATGTTCGTATATGGGGGCAGAGTTACGAGTTTTCGTTCAAGGCCAAAAGACAACGGTGTCGCGATCAAGTGAGGAGCAATCATGCAAAATTGAACAAGTGCAATTTTTTCGAAATGTGTTTTATATCATGTCTAGTTAATTGAGAGGTATTTGCGACGAAGACAACGGTGTCGCGATCAAGTGATGAGCAATCATGCAAAATTGAACAAGTGCAATTTTTTCGAAATGTGTTTTATATCATGTCTAGTTAATTGAGAGGTATTTGCGACGAAGACAACGGTGTCGCGATCAAGTGATGAGCAATCATGCAAAATTGAACAAGTGCAATTTTTTCGAAATGTGTTTTATATCATGTCTAGTTAATTGAGAGGTATTTGCGACGAAGACAACGGTGTCGCGATCAAATGAGGAGCAATCATGCAAAATTGAACAAGTGCAATTTTTTCGAAATGTGTTTTATATCATGTCTAGTTAATTGAGAGGTATTTGCGACGAAGACAACGGTGTCACGATCAAGTGAGGAGCAATCATGCAAAATTGAACAAGTGCAATTTTTTCGAAATGTGTTTTATATCATGTCTAGTTAATTGAGAGGTATTTGCGACGAAGACAACGGTGTCGCGATCAAGTGAGGAGCAATCATGCAAAATTGAACAAGTGCAATTTTTTCGAAATGTGTTTTATATCATGTCTAGTTAATTGAGAGGTATTTGCGACGAAGACAACGGTGTCGCGATCAAGTGAGGAGCAATCATGCAAAATTGAACAAGTGCAATTTTTTTCGAAATGTGTTTTATATCATGTCTAGTTAATTGACAGGTATTTGCGACGATCTGCGGTGTTATTTTTGAGCAAATGTTAATAAATACTGTAGAAAAATCCATTTAAAAGTTAAGTAATCAAGCAAAAGTGAACGCGTATATAACAGAAGAATAATAGGGTTATTCCTGACAAAACTAAACAGTGCATTGATAAATATTGTGTGTATAATAAACAGTTAATTATGTTTCATATATGCTGTTATCATTTCCAATGTCCTCGATGGTTGCAAGGATTGCGAAATCTGTGAATTTTTTTCATAATTTGTTAAATAAAAATATTTAAGATTTAAACACACTTGCTTAAAAACATAAGAAAACAAATTTGAAGTTGTCAGATTACACATAATCGGGATCGGGTTTTGGAGCGTTTTATGCGCAGTTAACTTTGGACGTGAATAATGTCTCATACTGGGATGGCATTTTAGAATTATTAGCTGTTACGGAAACAGGGGAAGTGCTTAATACAGTTTTTCATGTATTTATGAAATTCCGTAACATCCACACCAAGCGACCGACCGTTTACTAAAACGCGTGTATTTTGAAAACGATTCGTTATTTTCAAAAATCGTTTCTACAATTTATTAGGCCACTAATTTACCTACATATTTTAATATGTGAAACTAAACATTTCTAAATGATATAATGTGAAAAATAAAAAAGTGTGATTTTTCGATATTTAATACAATTATTTGTCACGTCATCAGACATTAGTGATGTAAAAATACGGTATAAAACTTTTTTGTGTATTAAACTCATGGTATAATACCGTATTTTTTCAGTATAAAACGGTTTTTTACTTTTTGACACTACGGTTACGGTGCATTATTCAGTATTGCCAACTGCATAATAGGAAAAGTTCCTGTTCTCATTTTGGTATTAAACCGTTTTAAACAGTATTAAACCGTTTTAAACGGTGTTAAACGTTTTATATGTGCTGTATAAAATAGTAAAATATGCAGTATTTATACCTAGTATAAAACTGGGGTAGTATATTATTTTTTTTACATACCGTATAATACCGTTTTATACAAACGTTTTATACCAGAGTATTATACGCATTTACATCACTAACAGACATACGGTTTTTTTAAATAATTCTTAAAACAAAGATATTACTTAAGGTCTTAAACACGATTAAAAATAAATAAAACCAATTTCACTGTATGACATGTATCCATTATTTCAGCTATGCTAATTTTGGAAACGTCCTGGATCATACTATTTGTAGCCTTTTTTTTATTGTCAACAATAAAATTGCAAAAAATGATTCATAAACGTTGTGAGAAAAGAAAATAAATACTGACCACATGAAAATATCCAACGAGTCTTGTACCGGTTCGATACGAGTATCCACCAAAACATGTTTTATCCATGTTTTTTAAGCTTTAAACAGTTGAACTGAAACTTTAAACGCGCCAGACGTCCAATCATCAAAACACAATCTCACTGAATGCCATGCGTCGGTGCGCTCAGCATGTGTACTGAATCTCGCTTTCATAACTACAGAAACACGCGTTCAAGTCTGTCAACTGTTTTTGAGGTTAATGTCTTAATGTCTCATACTGGGGTAGCATTTTAGAAATATTATAAACTATAGAATTATCGCTAGGCACTTGGTAGAACATGATTGAATAAAAATTAATAAACAAACACTTGAAAAATTCTACACATTTATTCATCTCAACGATTGTTTCGGGCTTCTGACCCATCATCAGGAGTTTACTTTAAAAAAGTTTTAAAGTAAACTCCTGATGATGGGTTAGAAGCCCGAAACGATCGTTGAGATGAATAAATGTGTAGAATTTTTCAAGTGTTTGTTTATTAATTTTTTTTTTAGAAATATTAGTTGAAACGGAAGTAGTTGGAAGTGGTTGACATGTGAAACTGAACACAGCATGTATAACTATGTTAATGTCTCAGACACAGTAAGCCAGGCGGCCGTGCAGACACACTGTAAGAAATGAGAGAAGGCCGATTACATAGATTATCGATGGTCCATTTGTAGCCAGAGATTAATCTGGTAATAGGCACACAAAGAGACAATGGCGTCGCAAACAGGTATCGCCTGCACATTGCGTAGATTCCATAAAAACACATTGCACATGCGTGGTTACTAATTTTACATTAATTTGTTTTGTATTAATCTATTTTATATATGTAACCTCGTATGTAACTATACATTTTATTTTGTAATTTTTACACACTTATGTAAAAATCACAAATTTGTTTAACTTTACAGTAAAAGTCCAAGTTTTTATGAAGTTTTCTGTGTAAAAATAAATAATAATGTAAAATCACTTAGAAAATCGAGCGAATTCTACCTTAACTTTCAAAGTATTTTTACATCCATTTTTTACAGTGCAGGTACAAACGCCAAGTCCGGTTCGAACCCCCAAGGCTTTTAATTTTTTTCCCTTAATAATGCAAATATAAGTATTCTGCAATTTAAAATATAAAAAAATAAAAATGCAATTATTTATTATATTTTACGAATATTTGATTTTATAAGATAAATAAAAGTGGATGTATATCTTTCCATGACAACGAATACAATTATTTGTGTTTAACGATATTCACGTCATCTCTCTGTATACCCGCGATACAGACGTTTTTTTTTATTTGAAGGCCACCAGTTGGCAGTTGTTAGGGGGTATGTTAAAAATTCATATGATCTTCTCTTCTACCTTCCACCAAAAGAATATAAATCTAAAATTGTGCTAAATTCCAGTCTAATCCTAAACTCGAAAAATAAGATTTGGAACATACCTCTTTTCAATTTATTATCAAAACTAATAAATTGAGAATATGTAATGGTACTAGGCCCAAACATCTTAAGCTGTTGCTGGCCTTAAAAAACAGAAATATTGTCAAAACTAGCTGTTTCCTTCTTGGGACATCTGTACAAGTTTGCTTGTCTGTACAGATTTCTTAAAGAGGACTACATTTGAACGGTGTGTTGGTCGACAAAGTCTTTTTGTAAACCAATGCGGAGTAAATCGTTAAAAATAATAATTTTGATTTCAGTGTTTCTATAGTTTTGAAAATAATTCTATTTCTGTTAAACATTGTTTTTTTGGTGTAATGTCCACAGTCTTATATCTAATTGTATATCGAGGAAAATCGCTGTATCGAATTAAAATAGTTCTTACTGTGGTATTTAATTTCCCATACCGCTTAGAAATTTTCATGTGGACTTTCGAAACTAATTAAAAACGAGCTTATCCGAGTTTAATTATTTTTATTGACCTATTTTTTAACGATATATTTTTGCTGGCTTCTTTAAATAAAACTTTTGGTTGTGACGTTTTATTGGGGGCTCGGGATTTTGTTTCATAAATATTTTTTATTAGGCAACAAAATATGATTCATAATATCTTTTTAGAACTATTAATAATTTCAGTATAATAATCAATCGATTGTTTAGCAGTGTGGTTAATATCAAACAGATCAAAATCTATTTTTAAAAATGCATTCTTGAGAAAAAAAAACAAGCGTTCAGTGTTTGGAAGTTTTTTTTTCTTTGCTGTAGAATTAGGTATTTTAATTGCGAAATGAATGAATGAATTGTAAATTATAGACGCTCGACAACTGAGGTCATTAGCGTCTAAAACAATAAATGTAAATAAAAAACAAAAGCAAAATCAAAAATTGACACACAACAAAATAAAATCATTATAAGCACAAATAAAATGTGTCATATAATATAAAGAAAAACCATAAAGGCTGTAAAGGGGCCTAAATGTACACAAATAAATAAAATCAAATAAACCGTTAAGACCGGTTTCTTTTAAAAATCGAAACAGCAGAACGACATTGTCAGGATCATTTCCTAAATCAACCGACAGATCACCTGACAATCCGATCGTGTCGTGTGTCATTAAACTGGACACACTCAATTAAAATATGAAAAACGGTAACACGAGTGTCACACGTCTCACAAAGGGGCGGTTCCTCACGAGCCATTAAAAAACCATGCGTCAATCAACAGTGACCGATGCGCAGCCGTGTAAGAACTACTTCCTCCCACCTGGAGGGACTTTAATTGCGAAAGGGGGATAAAACTTTAGATTGAAAGTTTTACTATTGACACAGATGACATATATATAATACAGATATGTTGTGGCTGTACTAACGAGCGACCCACCTTTTGAAGGTCAGATTTGACCGTCGCATCTGCTAGCAGAATTCAAAATCCATCTCATAGCGCCCTCCTAGATCTCGCGCCCGCAGGCTTCAGCCTATTTAGCTTAGATGGTAAATAAGGCTACAATTCCCAAACTTTTAGAATTGCAGAAGGATGGATGCATTTCTCTAAATCACCATATCATTTTTATAAGCGTTCCAGATTTAAAAAAGATTCTATTTGTTAACATTGTCAAAGCCTTATCTTTTTTCCACTTTTTTGAAAAAAAAAATAGATTTTTTTAAATTAAATGCCGTTAACAGCTGCTAGAGTCATCTAGGTCTAGCATCAGTTCATTAGATAATTTTTTGAATGACAATTATAACCTGAAAATCTTCCGCGGGTACCTATAGAGTAGGGGAGCCATAGGCACAACTGTAAGTGACAATAAACAGTAGAACCGGTATATTGAATTTATATGTTGAATCTTTTTGTTTTGGTTTTTTCTCTAAATTGTTTCTGTACTTATAATTTATTTAGAAGTATTATTGTATATTTGTATCATTCTTTTTCTCTCACATATATGATTGTATCTTTCTTTGTTGATGGTTTGGAATGAAAACCAGCTTTAAGCTGATTTCCACACCATTTGATAAAATTTTTATTTTATCAATAAAGGCATTATTATTATTATAATAATGTTACCTTGGAAAAGAGAGATAGAAAACGAAGCAGTTCTCTTTTCCTTGTCTTCTGACGCATTTCTGAATTTAAAAATGTATGGTATATATTGTTAAATTTCATCTTTAACCATGGTTATGTATTTGTGATAGAAGAACTGCTCTATTCTCCATCTCTATCTTTTGCGTCCACAATTTTTTGGGTGGTTTCCCTATTCTATTTCCATCTATGATATTTCTATGGTACCTACTTTCATTAAATACGTCAGTTTATCAGGAGTTACACTGGAATCTAGATCGCAACATCCTTGACGCCTTGTCGTCTGGACGTTATCGATTCTCCCTGCATCACGTGTATACGTTCACTTGTTGATGTTAATTGTATTGCATAGGGATTGGGAAAAATTGTTTTGCGTAATGTTGCTGTTTATTAATTGGGAAATACTGGAACGTTGGCTCGGTGGCAGCACGGCGATTGCGAATTTTCGCCGCTTCTCGCCTCTTGTTGTCTCTGACATTTACCTATATTTTTAACGTGAAACTTTATTAGCCTCGTTTTTTCACCGTTCAGTTACGTATGTCGAGCGTCATGTCACCGTCCAATCGAAGCGATCGACTAGATCAGTGTTTATCGAAAGGAAGCGACTTTTATGTTCATTACTATAATGTACGACTGCATAGAAGTTTTTATTCCTGTGAGTTTTTATAAAAATTGATTTTTTCATCTTTTTTATTGGGGAGGAAGTTGGGTGGTCAAAGCTGATTAATACGTCAGCATAACCACAGTGGGTGCAGTAAACATTAAACTAAAGGTTTGGAGGAAGAAGAATGAAAAAATAGAATTAAATTAAATTGTGTTTTAAAGACCACCAACAGCTAAGGTTATTTGGGCCTAGCACCAATTCATATTTTCAATTCATTATTATTTTTTTAAATAATAAATTGAAAATCCAATTGACACTTTTACCAGCTCTCGGGCTAGAACCCGGGAACTGGGGACTTGTAATAGAGGAACCATAGCGACGCCATGTAAATGAAAAAATAGAAAATATTAGAACTTCCTTCCAAAATCCATTGTTAGACAGATTGACCAGATACTTATTGATAGTTGACACAAAAATATGAGTATAACTTTTTAGAAAACGTCTTTTATTAAGCGATATTTAACATGGCATATTTTGTATATTAATTTGTAATATTTAAAAACTAAAATTGTATAATTTAAAAATCGTATAATGTGATGTAAAAAGTGTATAAAAAAATTCGTTAAAGAAATTACATCGCTGTATAGTGTATAAGAATTATTAGTAAGTCAAATATAGAAATGTATTGTTCCGTAAAATATTTAAAAATTAACGTCTTATAATAACATCTTTTCAAATTTTGTATTCACCATTTAATTTTTAGGATTCCGTAACTGCGAACGGAACCCTATTATCACATAGTTCTTTTTGAAAATCAATGTAAATAAATTGATTGTCAAAAATAACAATGTTAATTGTTTATGTCATCATTAAACGATAATAACTTATTGTCATAAAGTTAAATGATTGTTTTGTTTGTTAATATTTCTGTATACAGTATGTAAACCAGTAAGATATACTCGTACATAGGTAGGTAAGTATACAGATCAAATTGGGAAAAAATGATTGGATCAGAATGAGTCATGACTCATAATGTACGTATTTATATAAGGTTGTTACCGTAATTTTAGTGTTTTAATTTCAATTAGTTTTATTTTACTTGTCATTTAAATGTCAAGTAAAATAAAAATAATTGAAACTAAAATAAAAACAATAAAATTACAATAGCAACCCTATACAGTGTGTAAACGGTTAACCCTAAAATAGGGAAAACAACATGGAGAACATTTACAATTTTGTAGTAGGTTATGAGCCATAAGATCTAATGTATGTATTCGTAACCTGCTATTAAAAAAAAGCATCTACTACATACATATTTACAATAGATATTATAGCCCCACGCCTACTACAAAATTTTAAATGTTTTCAATGTTATTTTCCCTATGTTTGGGTTAACCGTTTACGCACTGTCAAAATACGTACATTATCAGTCATGGCTTATACTGATCCAATCATTTTTTCCCCATGCTTAATGTCTTACGCAGTATTATGTTTACCTTAGCGGTTTACATATTGTACAAAAATTATAGCCTTCTTGTTAATAAACATTATTTTTATGGAGAACCATATATTATATAGAAAGTTCTATATGGAGCATTCTGTTTCGAAAGTGTTATCAACATATTGAGATAGAAAACCATAATATTATGTTCCATAAGTATAAAACTATATCTATTTATATCTGCGAAACATTTGTACGTATTTTCAATGTCCTGGTATGATATACAACGAATCGTTCAATGTTTCTCAGATTTTAAAGTTTTGTTTAAATTGACGCATATTTTCGTTATGCATTATAATTAATGTGCGATGAAAAATTCCATAAAAGTATCTTAAGAAAATTCCTGACAAAAAACCAGGACATAGTGAAATTTTTATAAATTCGTGGACACTACTGATAAATAAATATTTGAATCTTTGATATTCCACTTACTAATATTTTTGTATGTACAATAATATAAAATATATGAACATTCAAGTCAGATAACTGAAATATTGCTCTATATTTAATAATAACATTAATTTAAATTTGATTCAATAATTGCCGCTTTGAGCGACACTAAAATGTTGAGTTTCGATTGGAATTTGAGTGGTATCATAATTTTGAGTGCTTTCGTAACCTTGATTTTCTTGACCTTGATCGACAATCTGTTTTTCTTCAACTTCAGCTGCTTGAGCTTCTTTCAAATCTTTATAATAACTATACACTATCAAGTGGAAATACACTGGTAAACCTAAAACAAGAAAATCAATTCATTATCTTTTCGTAATTTAAATGACAAATTATAATCTCTAAAACTTGTAGTTAATATTACAGAAATCAATTTGATAGATCTTGTGCAAGAATGATTTGCCAATAGCTCTAGATATTTATGAATGGGAAATGCACAATTTTTTGTAATTACAGTTATTGTCTTAAAGTCAACCGTTTTTGAGAAAATGAGGAAGATTTCAATTTAATTGAAAGCAAATGATATTCTTAAATCTAGATTATAGATGTAAAGTTGAAAGTCGTATCAGAAACTGAGCATTAATGTCACAGATTTACATACAAATTACAAGTTAAAAGTCGACTTTACCTAAATCAAAAACTGTTGTCAACAGATAGAAGAATACCGGCAATGAACTGAACAGTAATAAGACCTGTTTGATAATCGCAAAGATGACCACCGTGATGTTACTTGTTAGCCATGGTGAGACAAAACTGGATTTATCCTAAAATAAAACAGAATCACAAGATAAAAAACTCCGGTCACAATGCCAAACCCTGCCGACAATATGGTGTATTTGCTCATATTGACCGAGAGCTAGTGACAATTTTTTGGTGTTATTTATTCAAAAAAATGATCACAATTATTATTGCTTCAAGGCTGAAATTGTTTGTATAGCTTGTCGGTGACTCAATAATGCCATTATAATATTTGCAGATCGATTGGTCAGTATTAAAGGGGTGGCAGATCACCCTAAACGTGTCATGTACCCGACGAAATTTATATTCTTTGTTTAAGGTTCAAATTTTAATTTGTTGTTACGGCGACTGTTTTAAGCATATATTTCAATTTGCAGAACAAAATGTTGGTATTAACCCCCTTGCAGTACGATATAAACACCTAGGCAAGCAAGTTTCCCTCTAAGAGAAGGGGTTATAATACCGACATTTTGTTCTGTAAATTGAAATATATGTTAACAGTCGCCGTAACAACATATTAGAATTTGAACCTTGAACTAATAATATAAATTTCGTTGGATACATGACACGTTTAGGGTGATCTGCCACCATTCGATCGGCAAATATTATAATGGCATTATTGGGTCACCGACAAGTTATACAAATATTTTCAGCCTTGAAGCAATAATAATTGTGACCATTTTTTGTTACATGTTGGGGGTGGTCTGCATCCCTCAAATACCGCTATCTAGCAAAATCCCTTTCTCAGGGTACTTTAATATGCCTCCCTCAATATCGTCACAAAAATAAGACCTTGAATATATAACACCAAAAAATTGTCACTAGCTCTCGGTCTAATACATGCGTTATGGTTATATTCTGTATAACTTAAGTTTGTTTTTGGACAAAATTTAAAATTTAAGCTATTTTGAAATGCTATAAAAATTCTATTTAAGCCGGGCTGTGCTGTTCAAAATAAGCAGCGTATTTTAAGCGCTTTGTCAAAGAAAGCCGCGCAAAGGCGTAAAGCCATTAATTGTAAGTCGCATAAAAAATATTTGTTGATATAATTAATATATAAGCGGCCTATTTTTTGTAGACGTTTTTGTGTTACTTGAAATGTGATCAAGAATAAGAATTATTTAATGCCGAGATAGTTGGATCAAATGCAATCCTAGGATACATACATAACAGAGGTATAGGTACATAAACCAAAAAATAAATTATAATAATAAAGTTAAAACTATATAGATTTATAAAATATTAGATTATAAAAAAAACAAATATTAATAAAAATAAGCTTTTTGAATACAAACGGTTTTTGAAATGTATTAAAAATGAAAAAAATATTATTTAATAATTTAGGTTCGTATTTTTAAAAGCGTGGGTTGTATAGACTCTATGATAGTTTATTAGTCACGATCCCCACTTTTATAATTTTGAACCTAAATTAAAAAAATATTATTTTTTCCTTTTCAATAAAAAAGCTTGTCTTTAAAAAGTTTTTTGTGTTAATATTTTATTTCGTTCTTTTTAGTCTCAATTTTTACAATTAAATCATTAATTTATTAAAATTAATTAATTATTTAGTTCTAAAAACGATAGACTCGTGTATTGTCATCAGAAATATATAAGTGTACAAAATTTCAATTCGATCGGATATGTCGAAGGCGGTCGAAATTAACTTGCAAGATTTGAACTAATAATATTATAATAAAATGCATAACTAACACAGCAAGTTAAATAAAAGCTTGTAAAATTAAACTGTGTTTTAAAGACCACCAACAGCTAAGCTTATTTGGACCTAGCAGCAATTCATATTTTCAATTCATTATTATTTTTTTTGAATAATAAATTGAAAATTCAATTGACACTTTTACCAGCTCTCGTGCTAGAACCCAGGAACTGGGGACTTGTAATAGAGGAATCATAGCAACGCCATGTAAACAACAGTATTGCTACACGCTCGACCATTCTCAAGTCCTAAAAGCTTGTAAATGTAGAATCTTTTCATAAAAAATACGTAACATTGGGGCCTATTTTGAGTCTAACCAAAGCAAGCTTTTGAATCATAGTAGAGATAAAATAGTTATACGTACACACATAGACACAAAATAGAAATTAAAAAAAAATTGCCTGAAAAAACCCACCTTCATTGCTCCATAGACTAACAATATGGAGACAATTAAATAGTGCAGAGTAATCGCAAACATTATAACGTATATAATTTCTGTGATTGCTGAAATCATTGAATAAAACAGTACTTAAACCAGTCTTTTGAAAACACACATCAAATAGTATATTGCATTACAAGGGACGAAACACAGCGTTTGCAACTAGTGTTGCATTCGCTGTGTTTCGTTCCAAGCAATGCATATTATTTTCCACAACAACTCTATTGGCTATTCGATTTGAGGTACCTGCAATTTGGGCGGGCAAAAAAAGCCGCAAATATATGAGATCTGTCAGATCCATGTGAAATTTATTTGGGGTTATGTCTGTTATTTTGACGTTTTCGAGTATAATATGCGAATTGAAGTTGGCGCGACTTAATCGCTCTATCTCTTTCGTAACAACGTTGAAAACAGAGAAAAACGACGACTAAAAAGTTTCAGCCCTAGGGTTGAAACTCTCAGTTTCAACCCGCTAAAAAGGTACCGAAAATCAAATTTTCAATAGAGGCGTTGTGAAAAAAAAATATGGACGGAACCAGTGCTCACTGTTTTCTCGGTCATCATCGTAATCTGCGGGGACATACGAAACAGCTTTTTGAAGCTTTAAGTTATCCGTATCCAGTATGATTAATAATCTGGTTGCAGAAGAAAACTACACAAAAAATTAGAATCAGAATATTATGCAAGTTTAGTTGAAATAGTTATAACAGGTTCATTTTAAATATTAAAGATTTGGGCCGTGTAGTGAATTAACCTACAAAATTACCATAAAATACATGACATATTTATTTTAACCCCAATATCATTTTTTGAAAAGAGGACTGTATAGCCTAGTGGTTAGCGTGCTGAGTGCCGCAACCTCTAGACTGGACTGCCGTGGGTTCGAATCCCACCTGCGCTCATGGATTTTTTGTGATGTTATTTAGTTTTAAGATAGTTATTATTTAGTGTAGTTGAAAGACGCTAGTGACGTATGTCGACGCGTCTATAATCTACAATAAATAAATTTTTCGAAAATTGTTTTTTTTTTGTGACATCTCTATTCATGGTGCAGCTACCTATTTTGTTTTTGTTTAGGTCATTGTATTTCTAAACGGCCCATTTTATACTCACAGCTTGACAAGACCCAATTATTTTGGCCCCAAATCTTAAGGAAATTCCACATACTGACTGTTTTAGCCTAAGTTTTTCTCTAACTTTATCCATTTTAACGAATTATTGTCTGAAATAAGAAATAATTAATATGAGGTCACCAATTGCCAAGATTTTTGGGTCATATTTTCAATTTATTATTGTTTTTAACTTTTATAATAATAAATTGATATACCATTAATGTACTATTTTGTAGGAAATTTAATCAGCTTCATTATTTATGAAGAGTTTTTTTTCTAGGATGCTTAGTTTTTGAGATATTTACGAAAAACCAAAAAATGGGGCCTTTTCACCCCCCTCTTGCCCAAAACTCGCATCCCCCGGCTGGGAACTTTTAGTATGTTATACCTGGGGGTCACCCCTACCACTTAAAATAATAATGCAGACTACACGATTTATTGCATTTATTTGCCAAGTTCGGATCTTCGCTGACTGAACTATGAAGCCCTAAATTATTGTTGCTAATACTTATTTATTTATATGAGCGTTGTCAAGAAAATTAATATTGTTAATTTAAACTTATTTACGCAATTATAATATTAATTATTGTTTATTTAATTTTTACTTAAACAAACAAATAAAATATTTTACAAATGAAAACAAATCAATTTAATGTATATGCATTCAAATAAAAAAGTTACTTATCGATATTTAAATTTGCATTTATTTGTGAAAAAGTGGGTTGTCCCATTCATTGTTTTTGCATGCACTTTTGCAACTAAGAATTAAATTTATCTCACGAAAACTACAATGATTTGATAAAGTTTTTTATTACAAAGTAAAAACTAATAACAACCAATTAAAATAAGCATATTATGACAATCAACGCACTTACCAAATTTGTAAACAATTTTCGGAAAATATTACGCACAATATGTTACAACTACAAAGCAGAATAATATGGATTACATTACAACCAGGACAGTAAATTTGTATTTTCTGCGCTTGCGCAGACCATTACAGTGGCACTCAAGGGGTGAATATAAACACAAAAGACAAAGCTTTATATAGTTTAATAGACAATCAATAGTATCTTCTACTCTCAAACATTGTCAAGTACAGTTTTTTTTTATCTTAAAAGCATCTTTTCCTATTCCTTTTTTCAGGGTGTGGTGATAACTTAACGCAAACAAAAAACAGGTGTATGCCAAGTTATGTAATAATAATATTTTAAAAGAAACATCTGTTGCATGCAGTATAACAGGTGGAGCTATCTGGTGGTAGACTGATGCAAATTATTATTTTTCATTGAATAAATAAAAAAATATTTACGCACTTACTTGTTACTTAATGGCTAAGTAAACTGTTTAATAGATTTCACAAAATTGCCTGGAACTGGGATGCAGCTATATAGTAGTAATGTTCAGTAACAAAGATTCTAAAGATTGGTATCTTTAAGATAAATAATAGTTTTATACGGCTGAAATGCAATTGAAAAATTTTTTTTCGTTGGAGAGCAGCCAATTATATAATTGTTTCGAAACATATTGGAAAAAATTATTTTACCAACCAGTGGTCACAGTCAGGATTCTAACCTGAACCTTTCCACTTTCGCGACGGAATGAGCTTACAATACTCAACCGATCAATCAATAGATATTGATTCTGAAGCATATAAGGAGAATATTAAATTAGCAACGAAAAAATTTTTCAATTGGTATTTTTAATAGGTTCTTAAAATTGAAAATAAATGTGGGGCATAATGGCAAAAATATTTCCAGAATATATATACTGTGGTCAATTCAAGTTTAAAAAAAGATAGATAAAAGGAAAAATATAACTACAAACGTTGCAGCATTTTGTATTATTTCTTTAGTGAACTTTGCACTTCGCCTTTTTTGTGTTCATAAAATGTCAAATGAGAAAATGACAAAAACGTGTGTTGAATATGTTTTTTTTTAATTAATTATACTCTTTCACTCAATTTACTTTCTCACTCTTCCACCATACAAACACGTTCTCCCACCTTGTAAGCACGCCCTCCCACCATATAAGCACGTTGCTTGCACCGTACGACCCGTTCTCTACCATAAATGCGAAATTCAGGTTGCGATTGCGAGATAAGTATTCCCGATGAAATAACCAGTTATTTTAGATATTCTAGCGTGGAAAATAGGTTAAACAGATGTAGATTAAGCAATAAATGGATACAACGGATTAACATTAAAACAATTTTACTAACTGTATTTGCATTTCAATTTAAAACAACATTTTAAGTTTAACAAGCTTATACTTTATTATAATATTGTAACATTTTCGTGTTTAATTTTTTTAATATTTTAACTTGAAAATTCGGGGGAAGCTGGACGATAATATAATTAAAACAAGTTAATTAATTTGCTACGTTTCGTTAATTTATTTTTGAACTTTATCAAATTCTAGAAATAATTTGTTTTAATTGTATTAATGTTGGACCTTCCTAGGATTTTCAAGTTAAAATATTAGATATAATAAATTTCTAATTTATATTAAAACAGGAATTATCTTAATTTATCTCTTCATAATTTCTTGTTTCTGGGTAAAATATAATAAATATATAAATATTATCACAACTAAACAGGTACATAATTCCAATGTTTTTCGTAATGTAAATGAAAAGAATGATTGTATTTTAATGTTTTCAAAGGTTTGATTTTTTATCTTTTATAATAAAGAGTTTAGTCACGTCTAACCACAATAATTTTATTAATGAATGTATATTTCAAGAGCTGTTCCCATCTTCAGCAAATACTAAACTCTCTTGAAATGTACATTCATTAATAAAATTATTGTGGTTAGACGTGACTAAACTCTTTATTATTAAATTAAACCACAGTGCTCTTAATTATTCTTATTTTTATGTTTTATCACAAGTTTATAAAGGCATTAATAAATATGAATTACTTGTTGAAGACGACGTCTTCAGTGACTGAAGGATAAAAAAAAAACGCAATTACTATTGTAAAATTTGCATTTATGGCTGATGTTTCGTGGAATTTTTCCACATCCTCAGAGCGCAAATGCCATCGAAAATGTAGTATTTGTAGTAAATGCAGTAACTGCGTTTTTTTGGATCCTTCAGCCACTGAAAACATCGTCTTCAACAAGTAATTCATACTGTTTAGGGTCGCATTGTCTACTTTTGTTAAAATCAGATTTTGAATCAATTAATAGATATTTTGTCTTTGATATGTATTTATTATTGCAAGTAATTAATTAATTGTTTTTTCATGGTTCTATTTTTGTTTATAAAAGTTACAATTATTGTTATTGTGAAAGCGTTTCATATAATATTTTGTTATAAAAATATATCTGATTTTCTTATCTTCCTTTCTTGATTCTAAAAATTTCTAGTTATGTTTAGGAAACGTACTCAAATTTTTTTTATATTGTTTAACTAGCTATCATTTAATTTAAGTAATTGAAAAATTTTAGAATCTTCGGAGAAAAATATATAAAATGTTTATTTATTTCATTCAAATAGTAAACATTTTACTCACGAAGATCAAAGCACCAACTCTAAGTCTAGACATTATTAAAAGATCAAACAAATAACTAAGCACATTTTAGTGCAGTCGTCTTAAATTTTAATGCCAAACATTACATTTTTAAAACGCATTTTAAATACGTTTTGAATGATATCTTTAAAATTCATTGATTAACATTTTAAAACTCCAATTCATAAATACACTGCAAAGTGTAATATAGCATTGAATCAACTTTAAAAAAAATCATTAATTACACAATGCTTATACAGGGGTGTATCACATGATTGAGAACGTAGGGTAAATACTGTGGTGAAACTCATTAAGGATCAGTGATCTCTTATCATGAAAAAACTATGATAATTAATTAGTAATTTAATACATAATTCATTATAGCAATAATAGTAACATATATTAAATCACCTACGAGAAACGTTCGTAACTCTAAATATATAAGAGAAACACCCAATGACGTCACGTTACAATGCAATAATATCAGAAAAAAATATTTTTTTAACCAGTCATCGTCAGGACTCACCCGAAACTTTCAGCAGCCAGCGAATCTGGAAGTTTCGGGTTTGAGTTTCGACGGTGACGTTAAATAAATAAATTTTTTTGATATTGCATTGCAACGTGACGTCATTGGGCGTCTCTCTTATACAATTAATTTAACTGAGTCATTATATTGCATTCTATCTTCGTCGCGCTACTCATTTTGTTTATGTCTTCCTTGTTACACTTATTAATTTTCTATGTTCTCAGTTCTGTGCTACATCCGGTATAATTTGATGAATCTTTGCAATCCTTAAAATGAATTGAGAATTTAGTTGAATTATTGTCCAATTTATATTTTATAATCTGTGTTAGTTCCAGCGTAATTCGCCACCATATTGGCATCTTTTAATTCTTTATAATAACTGTACACAATCAAAAAGAAGTAAAGCGGCAAGGCTGAAATAAAAAAAGTATTTTTTAAAGGCTACCCAACTTCTAGTATTATTTGGGCCTAGTACCAATTCATATTTTAATATATTTAATAATAAATAGAAAATCCAATGGAATTGTGTTTTAAAGACCACCAACATCTAAGGTTATTTGGGCTTAACACCAATTCATATTTTCAATTCATTATTTTTTTTTAATAATAAATTGAAAATCCAATTGACACTTTTACCAGCTCTCGGGCTAGAACCTGGGAACTGGGGACCTTTAATAGAGGAACCATAGCAACGCCATGTAAACAACAGCATTGCTAAACGCTCGGCCATTCTTAAGCCCAAAATCCAATGGAGATGGGCACATGAGAAACGTAATATAGATGGCAGCAGGTTTATAGCGAGAAGACTAATTAATTATCTTCTTTTTGTTATTCTTGTAAAAATTTCGTATTCCGCATAGTTCCGAAGGAAAAAATTCGACTGATGACCAGTCCTATACTTCCCACCTAGTAAATATTTGCAAAAAATAAACACTTTTTTTTATTAATCTTTGACTAGGCCCAAATAACCTTAGCTGTTGGTGGTCTTTAAAACACAATTTAATTTTTATTCTTTGAAAAAAGCATGGCCCTCTTTTTTGTTTGGTGATCTACTGATGGCTAACTTAATATAGCAAAAATCATGGTTACCTTGATTTACGTACAATTTTTATTTTTTTTAGTAAAATATTTTTTTTCTCGAAAACTATACATTTTAGAGAAAAAAAATATTTACATTTTTTTCATATTATAACATCTAGAATTCATTTATATTTTTTTTTACCTATGTTAATACGTGACATTGAGGACGTTTTTTTGAATATCTCAGGATCCACTGAACCGATTTGACTCAAAATCTAATCAGATCTAAGTTAAAGGCTGATAAACACAATAGAACAATCGGCATGCCCGTATGTTGTTCCGTTCTTAAGATATCGAAGGCGAAAAATTGACCACATACACACACACATACACACACACACACACACACACATACAGACATCAGTCAGAAAATGATCTTAAACGATTGCTAGGGTCTCAAAACGTGAAAATCTGTTAAAATCTCGAAATATTGTTTTCGGACTGAATCCATTACTTCCCTACCATAGTAGAGGTGGGAAGTAAAAAATGTTTTCTTAAATAATGCTAACAGATATTCCTAGTACAAGTTTAATAAAATTGTAATACAAAATTTTATATACAAAATTTTATGTAAACTTTGAACTCTTCTCACGGGCAAACGGCACATTTTGGTATATAAATAAATTGGGTCCAATCGACTTGTTTTAACCTCTACTACACGTGGTAGCTCTGTGTCCCAGCAATTTATAAAAAACTCGGGTCGCAGTGCCAAAACCCTGCCGACAATATAGTGTATTTGCTAATACAGGCCTTGTGGCTTTATTATGTGAACTTAAGTTTGTTTTTGGACAAAATAAAAAATTTAACCCCTTAATACATCCCTTAAAATAATATTTTTTTCTTAATTTCAATATTATTATCAATGCAACCTCTGTACCACATTAAATACACCCTTTCATAAGTAAATCCGTATCAACAAACCAGTGTTTTCATAAAATTTGAAAGTCCGGTCCTGTCGGGCCGATTTTATTAAAATTTTAGCACCACATTTTAATCTTTACTAAAGAGTTAAATTTCAATTTTGAAACGATTCTGATAAATTTTTCGGTATTTTTGGGCCCAAAAACTTTTTGGAACCCCTAAATACAACCCTGAAAATGATCCGATCGGGCCCATTTTAAATAGGCTTCTTGCGGTGATGGGTTCCAATATGTGTACCAAATTTCGTTTCAATCGAGTAAGTCTGTCGAGAGTTATCGTGTACACACATATATATATAAATATATATATATATACATACATATATATATAAACATTTTCAAAAATGGTGCCAAAGTGTTCAGGAGGCTATGAAACGTCGAGAAATTTTGGTCCGACTCCTAGGTCCCGCCATCCGACCGACGCCAATAGTGTATGTGCCATATTATGGCAAATACACTAATAAGAGGCCATGGAACATAACGACAATGCTGTACACGCTCGGCTATTGTCAAGCCTTGGAGTATTAATTTTAATAATACATTTTTTTCTTACCTGTAAGAATACAGAAAATTAATAGTGAAACTAAGGCTACATCCCAATAGTTGTGCTGAAGGTCTGTTAAAAATCTATCCATATAAAGGACACATTGATATACCAATCCAACGCCGGAAAACACTAGCCAAGGCAGTAAAAATTTAGTTTGTTGCTGAAAAGAAAATCCACAAATTTAATAATTAATTATATTTTGTATTATTTTATCGATAATGATTGGTGACTATTGAAATTAGGCACGGTGGGCCAGTCAAAGTAAAACAACCAACATTTTCTGGGTGAATCCCTATTACGTTGACATTTGATATTTTTAAAATTTTTGCCCAGTGTGCAAAGCTATAGCGAATAAATAATCTATTCGATATTAAGTGATCGTTAGAAATAGACACAGTGGACCTAACATAATATGAGACGGCCAAAATTTTCTGGGCGAATCCTCATTCCCAAGTACATTAATATTATATTCTTTATTTAAATTCTGGCCCAGTAAGTTATAAAGAATACATATTTTACTATTTACTCGGTATTCTTACCTTCATGGCTCCAAGTATTAGAAATATACAAAAAATCATTTGAAGAACCAGGTATATTATCATAGATATTGCATTGCGAACAGAATAAACTGAAAATATATTTTTTTAACGAAAACATTAATATCATCGTATATTTAAAGTGTAGTAAATAGAAATGACGAAATAAAATTAATATTAAATTATCTGTCACCATAATTATTGGTTTCGTGATGACCCTTCAGACTATATAATTTTTATAGAATCCAATCAAAAAAATCTAAAATTATTGCTTTCTTAACCAGGTACCAACGTCTTTGACTGGTGCCAGTCGCCAGGTTAATTTTGCAAAATTGACCTCAAGAGAATTTCAAAATCTTATATAGACTGGAAGTCATTGTATAATTAAGACATTCTACGATACATAATTGATTATTATTAATAAAACTAGGGTTGACCAATAACGCAAAAATTAAACATTACATTGAGTAAAAAAAATCATAGTGAATGCTTTTTTTATTTTCTGGCAGCTATTCGGATATTTTCCCGTATTTTTTTTCCGGGTCTTTCCTAGTTTATGTGGAATTTTCGTATTAATTAAAATATTTATGAAATTAGGAGAGAAAAAACTCAGTGGCAAAAGGATCAAATAAAATTTGCAATACAGAGCATCTAAAATTAAGTTTGATTTATATTGAAACTTAATTTTAGATGCTCTGAGGATGATGCAATGAGCACCGAAACGTAAGCTTATAAATGCAAATTTAATCATCAGTATTGCAAATTTTATTTGATCCTTTTGCCACTGAGTTTTTTCTCTCCTAATTTCTACATCATCTACGGATCACCATCTCTCTATATCATAGAATTAGGAAGTTTCCCTTTTTTATTTTCTTGGTCTAAATCATAGTTCTAAAAATTATAAAATTAATGGCTGAGAAATTTTTGAAATATCTTTAAAAACAACAAAGTTATACTACTTCAAAGTTTGAATTGACAATTCTCCAAGAAATTCCGTTTTCAGTCCGGGTGACGTCACGCGGCACGATATTTTTAAAAGTTATTTTCAGTTTGTATGTGTGGTAATTTAACATGGTAACTTCCGATAAATCTCTTTCTATAAACTCGTAAATTGTTATGGAAACACTAAAAACAAACCAGTTGATGACGGAAAATATTGACATATTTAAATTTTTGACAGTTAATTTTAGTTTAATATAAATAGAAAAGTCTGTATTACAACAAAATAGTTACTAATAGACCAAGAGGCGGGCGTTAATATATGAAGCTCATTTGTGACAGGATGAAATTTTCAGGGAAGGTAGTATGAATTATGACAAAGAAAAAGCGCTAGGGTTGCCTAGTCAAATCCTGGTGCGACGGCCGGGATAAGCCACTTCCGGTGCAAAATGTCAATTTTTATATGTATATGTATATATGTATAAATTCAAACAGCTCAAAATTACAAAGTGGCCCTTTGTCCAGCATGGTAACCATAGTTTTTAAGAAAATGACATTTCGAAAATTATAAATTGTTAATAACTGCTCAAAATTGGATAAAATATAATAGTTAAATCCTGTATCACGGAAAAGAAAAGTTATACATTTTGTAAAGTAGTATCAGTATATGCAAAAATTTAAATTTTTGATGTGAAACATCTTTAGGTACGGGTGTAAAGTCGTTTAAATGGAACGTCGCCAAATGTCATTTGTTATTGCATTTTGAAACTACGTGGTCAATAATTATAGTTTTTTTACTAACATTATCAGCGGTAATGTGTCATGCATCGTTTTTTTTTTTTTTTTATTAAAAAAACAGATAGATTATTATGTATTGTTTTTTTTCTTATTGAAAAATTATTAATGTGATATTTTTTAGCACCTTACCTATATTAAAAATGTTAAAAATTCAATTTTCAACAAAAAATATCTCGCATTATTTTCTAATTTAACTAGCATAAAGAGATACCTTTATTAAAAAAAATAAAAAAAAATATATATAATTTTTATTTCATGATTTTCTTGACTTTTTTTCAAAGCAACTACCTTAAACTACGTTTTGTTTAAAAATGTTTACATAATATTATTGTAAAAAAAAAAATAAATATTTTAATAGCACGTTAATATAAGTATGCTTAGAATAAGTAATTTAATAATAATTCATAAAATGTTATTGCCTTTGTTCGGAACATTTTTGAATAGTTTAATGTATAGTAAACTATATTGAAACTCATGTCGATCACTCACGTATGTAATATAATAAAATTAAAAAACCGGTTGATTTGTGAATCAGAATTGTCAATCATTGGCAATATTTGCCTTCTTCAGGCCTAAAATTACATAATTCTAATAATGTAATTTTTAACTATTTTGTTGCCTTCTTCAAGCCTAAAATTACATAATTATAATAATGTAATTTTAGGCTTGAAGAAGGCAACAAAATAGTTGCTGAAAAGTTGCCATAATAAAGATTGACAATTCTGACCCACAAATCAATCGGTTTTTTCTTTTATTATAGTAAATTATTATTATTTCCCATTTTTTCATTATAGTTATTTTGGTTTTATATTCGCTTAGTTAACTTTATACCTGCGTCTAATTAAGTTGAATTTCAAGAAAAAATATTAATCGAGGTTCAGTAAAGTCAAATGCTTCAATTACTTTTTAGTGTCAAACCAAATTTAAAATCACAAACAAAAATCAACCTTTTTTCTCTTTTCGAAACAAACTCCAAACCACCTTTTTTAAAACTTTTATTACAGGTTACTACGACCTTCAAGTAAGTAATTTATACTAATTTATATAAGAGGTGCACGTTGAATTACGTTGAAAAATAAAAATAAGAAATTGCTACCCTAAAATACATAAATTCTTGGGAAAATTGTCAATACCAGATTCAGGCAATTCCTGCGTAATTATACGGATATGAGTTAGAAACCAAATGCGTTGAAAACATAAAGTTATAAATAACTAGACATACGTATGAATGTTTGCCAAACACAAGGCCGATAACTCATTTCAGAACGGTTACAATATATAAGTATACATATATACATAATGTTATTTGACAGCTTTTAAAATGTCAAAAAAACAAATATAATTTATAAGTTTTCAATGTGTTACCCAAAATTTCCTTAGGCAACCCTATGTATTTCAATACAGCTCTTCGAGATCTACAATATGGCGTCAATTGTATGCTGTCATATAATGACGAAAGATAATTATGAGCTAATGAAATATGTGTATTTTGCACCGGAAGTGAGCTCCTCCCGGCCTTCGCACCAGGATTTGACGAGGCAACCCTAGCACTTATTCTTTGTCATACTAGATTCTACCTTCCCTGAAAATTTCATCCTGTCACAAATGAGCTATATAAATTTACGCCTACCTCTCGACCTATAAGTAATAGGTTCTAATTACTCACATAGCTAAAAAACAGCAAACTTGTACCGCGTAACGTCATATTAAAAAATCAGTTTCGTTTGCGACCCCACGTACAAAAAATTGAGTATCTCCGTTGAAATTAAAGATATCAAAATAATTCTTTCAGAATTTTTAAAGTTATCTTTATTATAATGATGTGACGGTATCATAATTAGTATTTTCGTCCAATGGAAACTTCCTAATTCTTCAACACCTTAAAATGTTTATTTTAACAAAAAAATTAATTATTACCGTCATATGTTGGTAACTCAATATCATCATCTTTATTTGGTGAAGAAGTGGTCACCAAAGTTTTAGCAGGTTTGTCGACATCCTTTAATTGAGAAGGCAATACCAAGGCTAATATAACGAGTGTTAACATTACTGCAGCCAGTACCTAAAATATTTTTTATTGTTTATTTTATTTATACTGGATGTTTCGAAATTCACGCACACGGGCTGTGAGATAGTGTTAAGCGACAAAAATGCAAACAGAAAGTTCCTTTACGATTTTTGGATCGGACCAATAATTTTTGAGCTATCGAGGTTATCAAAAATTTAAAACCGACTGTCAGGATTTTTTATTAACATTTTAAATTAAAGTCATCTTTAATAATGAATTGAAAATCCAATTAATACTTTCATTAGTTAGAATCTGCGAATTGGGAGGCTTATACAGGGTGTATCACAGAAAACCGAACATAGGGAAAAGTACACAGTGCAAATTAGTTAAGATCAGAGATTGCTTTGCCCTCTATTCATGTAAAAAACATAATAATTAATTTAGTTAAGTTAGCCATGTGTATTCTATCTTTGTCACGCTATTCATTTTGCTTATGTTTTCTTTGTTGCACTCATTACTTTTCTATGTATTCAATCCTATGGTCCACCCTGTATAATAGATGGAATTAACTTTTTGTCTTATTTTATATTTTCAACAATTAAGTAGTAAAGAAGGTACTGACCGCTTGTACATAGCCTATAATCACTGTCCCCCTTTGTAAGGACCAGCCACATAGTGACTGTTTCAATCTTAAGGATACCATTGCCAGCTGAAACAAAAATTAAAGTAGATAATTGGGTTTTTGAATGCATTTTTTTTTACTTAAATGGAAAGACCACATTGCAACATATTGTCAAAATATTAATTTTGACAATGTTGAAATAAAATCTAAACTTGCCCGACGCGATATTGGGTGTTCCGGGTTCGATTCCCGGCGGTGCATTTAAATTTTTCTTATATAGCCTTTCTACAATAATTAATAAGGGCATGTTATGTCGATTAATATCGTCTGATGTCCTTATGTTAATTTCACTAAAATAGTGAATTTGTACAGTATAGGAAGTAATAACAATATTGATTGTTAATCTAATTGTTAACTAAATAAGATACTGTAAGTAATTTTCTCGCAAATAATTGAAATTATTACTAGGCATATCCGGTCTATTTTGAGAAAAGCAACATTCATTGTAGTGTTGTTATAAAAATAAAAATAATATTAGCTCTCGCAGTTTGTGGACTTGCGGTGTATTTGTGCTATATATAAGAAAAGATTAAGTGTACGCCATGGGCACCGTGGAGTAACTGGAAAACTTGCCCGACGCGATATTGGGTGTTCCGGGTTCGATTCCCGGCGGTGCATTTAAATTTTTCTTATGTAGCCTTTCTACAATAATTAATAAGGGCATGTTATGTCGATTAATATCGTCTGATGTCCTTATGTTAATTTCACTAAAATAGTGAATTTGTACAGTATAGGAAGTAATAACAATATTGATTGTTAATCTAATTGTTAACTAAATAAGATACTGTAAGTAATTTTCTCGCAAATAATTGAAATTATTACTAGGCATATCCGGCCTATTTTGAGAAAAGCAACATTCATTGTAGTGTTGTTATAAAAATAAAAATAATATTAGCTCTCGCAGTTTGTGGACTTGCGGTGTATTTGTGCTATATATAAGAAAAGATTAAGTGTACGCCATGGGCACCGTGGAGTAACTGGAAAACTTGCCCGACGCGATATTGGGTGTTCCGGGTTCGATTCCCGGCGGTGCATTTAAATTTTTCTTATGTAGCCTTTCTACAATAATTAATAAGGGCATGTTATGTCGATTAATATCGTCTGATGTCCTTATGTTAATTTCACTAAAATAGTGAATTTGTACAGTATAGGAAGTAATAACAATATTGATTGTTAATCTAATTGTTAACTAAAATCTAAAGTGTCATATTTTTTTCTAAAAATCTGTTAATAAAATGTAAAAAATTATACAACTCACAATCACTTATCTAATTCATTGTGATTGCGACCTCTTAAGGTCAAGACATTGTCTTTTTGAATGTAAAAATCCGATCATTCATCTCTCAATATTTTAAGTATAAACTGCTTGGCATAAATGCACTTGATAATATTAGAAATATATTTTATAATTTTTTCATTCTAATATTTATAAAAAAAAAGTGAATAATGTCAAATAATTATAAAAATGAACTTCTGGTACGCTTCGCTTCAAAATAATATTTATAACATTAAATAAGTACATGTAAATAATCAAGTATAATTTTTAAATAAATATTTAAAATAATTAAATATCTGATTCTTTCTTAAAAAAGAAATTTAACGTTAAAAAAACAATACAAGAGAAGAAGAAAACGTTACAACATCATACAAGTTTTATAGCAAAACTGTTTTTATTTAATTTTTTTGCTTACTAATTAAAAAGTTATATTTAAATAAAAATTAATTTTTAAACTCAGTTCCGATGACGCGCCGAAATAATCCGAACGCGTGTGACGTCATTATGTTATCTAGAGGCCGATGCGCTAACCACTAGACCACACGGTTTCCTTTAAAATTTTTGACAGCACATGAAAGTTACTTTCCCGCATACCTGCCTATTAAATAACCCCTCACGGGCCGGTTTGCATGCATGTAAAGTAGCTATTTTATAGTGGGTATGGCAAAAAGGTCCTTTTCAGGCGTAATGCAGCCACAGGTGCCCAACCAAAACATGGCATAAGATTAATATTGAATAATAAAATAAGTTACAGTGTGAAACAGTTTTGATTCTATTGATTTTTTGTGAACGAAGGTCAGGACTATTAGTTAATTACATTGTGACGTACTGCAGCAATATGTGATCCTGCGATATGACAATCTGAAAGTTCATGCAGCCGGAATTGTGCGGTAGGACGGAAATAGAACCTTTTTAACCTATTAATATCAGCAGATTATAATTAATAACTATACTAACCCCGTTAAAATTTGAAGCAGGCAAATTGTGGTGTATGAATGGGTTAAATAGTAAATTGTGTAATAGTAAAAAATAAAAAAAGAATTAATGAATATTTTATTACATTTTACATACCCTTTTTTGATTTGGTGCAGAAAAAAATGATAATTATTCTGTCGAAATTCCAAAAAATGTTATTTGAACTTCGACTGCATATTGTAAAGAATATTTCAATTATTTTTAATCCCAAATGATTAATATAGATGACATAATTTTGATTTTTATTAGTTTTAATTTTGAAAGTACAAAAGTCGAAAAGAATATATTACTATAGATACCCATTTTTTTTTTAAATGAGGGTAAAAGCACGCTTAAATAAGGATCATTTTTTGATCACAGAGGTACGTATGCTATCATTTTTTTGTTGCAAAGTTTTTACCCTGAAGTGAAAAGGATTAAATAATTGATTAATTAATTAATTGTAGATTATAGACGCGTCGACAACTCAGATCATCAGCGTCTTCAACATAACAAATAATCAATTTATGTATTAGAATCCGCCAGCCGACATACACAAACCGACTGGTACGAGCTCGGGTCCCTGGGAGCGCTAATTCCCAAAGAATATTGGAATGCAATTTGCGATATCGCAACCACATTCCAATGTCCCCCCTGGGGGGTTAAATAATTGATGAAAAACAAAGATTTCTATAAAAAAAAAATAATTATGGTCTATCCCATGAACAGCGTACCTAATCAACATCTGATTGGTCGCTTGAAACTCAACACAGCAGAACAACCAATCAAATGCCTGGTGCATCCCTATGAGCTATTTACGAGACAACTTTATTTGTTGGTGGGAAAGGCATATTTTTGGGCAAGGCGCTGTGGAAAAATTCCTAAATTGTAGTATAATGCTCCGTACGCGTGCCTACTCGATGTTTTCAAAATTTGACCTAATGATTTTTGAAAACGATTACAAAGTTCGCTAGAAAACTCCCAAAGTTTGCCAGAAAACCCCTAAAGTTCGCTAGAATACCCCCAAAGTTTGCTAGAAAACCCCCAAAGTTTGCTAGAAAACCCCCAAAGTTCGTTAGAAAACCCCCAAAGTTCGCTAGAAAACTCCCAAAGTTTGCTAGAAAACCCCCAAAGTTCGCTAGAAAACCCCCAAAGTTCGCTAGAAAACCCCCAAAGTACGCTAGAAAACCCCCAAAGTTCGCTAAAAAATCCCCAAAGTTCGCTAGAAAACCCCCAAAATTATGTCAAAATTATAGGAGTTTAATATTAGCGAAGGTATTTTTCGCAACGATGGTTTATTTATAGTAAAATAAAGCCTGATTGATTTTTTTTTAAATGTCAGCATCTCCATAAACCGACTTACTGTAAAAATGTTACATTCATAGGTTTAATAAAAAAATTATAATGCGCTGCATATATAATTTAATTATTATTTTATAAAAATAAAACATCACATAATTTTGAAAATTTTGTTTAACGTAAAATTAAAGGATTTGTGTACTGATTATAATTATTATATTGTACATTAAGTCGCAAATAATCCAAAATAGTCAATAAAACTGGATTTTTAAAAAATTATTAACTAGCGATTAAAGTAAAGTAAAGTCAAATATATTTATTAGATCCGTATAATTATAGTACCCAAGAGATATTAATACAAAATGATACACTCTAGAAGTATGGATCACTGAACTTATGATAATTATTTGAAATATTTTTTTAATTTCTAAACAAACTGTATAAGTAATGTTTGATTTCGATAATATTGATTAATAAACTAATAATTCATACCTTGTTTCAGATATGCAGCTGGAAAATTAATTACAACAATCAGAATGTTCACTACCATCAGCTCTCAACACAGTTTTTCAGCAAGAATGTGATTTTTAATTGAGCTACTATGTCAACAAAGGGAGACACCGATTCTCCTGCCATCTATACGAATAAAGAGCACACTTGGAAAAGCTTTTGATCGATTTTCAGATCAAAGCTTCAGAAATACAGGTGGAAATAAACCAGTTATTTAAATTGATCGTGTATTTAGTTTTGGTGTAAAATCGTCAAGCTTTTTAAGTTTGTTCTGTGACGTACAGATGGCAGCAGGTGTGATTTTTCATTCAAGATGTGAACGAATAAGTGAGTATTCAATTATTTGATCTGAAAAATTATTGATTTGAAAACAATATGGATTTCATTAATAAATCAACCAATATTTAAAAAACTGTATTTATTCGTATATCAAATTTGGTTTGGAACAGGCCTAATATTTTAGTGACTCAGCAATAAAATTTAATTTCAATTATAAAAGTTGAGTCTGATAATCAAATACAAATGTACTAGAAGTCTGAATTGACGACTAAAATATTCAACTCGAACTTCTACAAGTTGTGTAGAGATGGCAACATAGTAGGCTAGACATAGAAATATCTTAAATGTCCCCGGAAATTGTAACGTATTTATAGAATGCTAGGAAATCGACAAAGCACGCGAAATTCGGAGCTTAAAAAAAGCGCGGCTGTAAAGATATTGAATTCCTTCTCGTAACCAGGTTGCGACGTAGCTGATTTAATATTATTTTAATTGAGTATTCCGATTTATTCATGTTATAGTCGTGTACCAAATATTATTAATTTACTAGCTTTTCGGTCGGATTTCGCTCGGTTAGATTTTGATTTGGCAGCTAAAAAATCAAGAACAACTTATCTCTCATAAATATCAATTTACTGTACCTTTTATAGTTTAGCCAGCGTATAGCCGGGTTCTAGCCCGAGAACTGGTAAAAGTGTCAATTGGATTTTCAATTTATTATTAAAAAAAATAATAATGAATTGAAAATATGAATTGGTGCTGGGCTCAAATAACTTTAGCTGTTGGTGGTCTTTAAAACACAACACACCCAATGTACAGTTCAGAAATCGCGTGCGGGTTCCCCGAGTTGTTTTATATTTTTGCTCATTGCTCATCTCCCATTTTATCGTGTCAGACAGGAAGAAGTAGGCTTTTAAACTGCAGTGAAAGAATTTTGTGGAATATAAAATTTCCTTTAAAAAAAGCAGAGTGGTGTCGTAAGACGCCCGACAGAAGCGAAGCTTCTACGTATTTTATATATTTTTCCATCATATAAATAAATATAATATAAAAACTCGGGTCGCAGTGCCAAACCCTGCCGACAATATAGTGTATTTGCTAATACAGGCCTTGTGGCTTCAATACGTAAACTTAGTTTGTTTTTGGACAAAATAAAAAAATTAACCCCTTAATGCATCCCTTAAAATAATATTTTTTTTCTTAATTTCAATGTTATTATCAATGTAACCTCTGTACCAAATTAAATACACCCTTCAGTACGTACATCACTATCCGTAAACCAGTGTTTTCATAAAATTTGTAAGTCCGATTTTAATAACATTTTAGCATATGACCTTTATTACATATTTGTGAAATTTTTGAAAAATAAATTCGACCCGATTCGTTTGATATTGTCTATTTATAGAAAAAATAACGCTGAATCGACTCCAACAGCCCGCACTTTTTATAGTTTCAAAGATATAATAAACAGCATCTGAGAGATTTTTGAGTTTTCTTAAAAATGTCAAAAGTAAGAAGACCCCCCTCTTTGTACAAATTTGCGAAATTTTTGAAAAATAAATGCGACCCGATTCGTTTGATATTAAGTCTATTTATAGAAAAAATAACGCTGAATCGACTCCAACAGCCCGCACTTTTAGTTTCAAAGATATAAATAGCATCTGAGAGATTTTTGAGTTTTCTTAAAAATGTCAAAAGTAAGAAGACTCCCCTCTTTGTACAAATTTGCGAAATTTTTGAAAAATAAATTCGACCCGATTCGTTTGATATTAAGTCTGTTTATAGAAAAAATAACGCTGATTCGATTCCAACACCCCGCACTTTTAGTTTCAAAGATATAAGCAGCATCTGAGAGACTTTTGAGCTTTCTTAAAAATGTCAAAAGTAAGAAGACCCCCCTCTTTGTACAAATTTGCGACATTTTTGAAAAATAAATTCGACCCGATTCGTTAAAAGTTTCAATTGGTTTTTCAATTTATTATTAAAAAATAATACAGTGAAAAATATGTGAAATGGTATCAGGCTCAAATAACCTTAGCTGTTGGTGGACATTAAGAAAATGATCGTTATTATATTAAAACGTATTGGAAAGAATTTTAATTTATGTTTTCGCATAGCATTTCTAAAATACGTGGCTTTGAATAATAAAATTAAGCAAAATCGCAGGATAGTGGACAAAATAATTTGATTTATTAAATTAAATGTACGACGTTTCGTCTAAAAAAAAAAAAAAAAAAAAAAAAGTCTAAATCTATAGACGAAACGTCGTACATTTAATTTAATAAATCAAATTATTTTGTCCACTATCCTGCGATTTTGCTTAATTTTATTATAATCACGATGGACACGATTTCTAATATAAGCTTTGAATAATCATTTTAAGGATATTAAAGTGAGAAAAATTTCATGAGAATGTATTTTTCAATAATGCTTTCTAAAGCTTCTGAATATTTAATATATTTAAAATGTATCGATGTTTACCACTGTGCAGTATTATAAATAAAATATAAAATCCTGTTTCGTGTACAGGATATAGAGCAGGGAAATCCTTTTTGTTTTCCATAATCCGGTTATCTCGTTACACATGCGTGGTTTCATTATTCTGTTTCAATTATCATATTTTTTACCGTTCCAACTCCGCAAGTGGGGAATGCTACTAATTTAGGTCAAAATTCACTTTTCCGAATTTACAATATTTTTTCGTTTTGAGGTTTCTCGAATCCAAAAAAACAAATTTTTGGATTCGTCTGTGCGATACAGGTCAAACGGCTGAGCGGAAACCAAATTTTTGCACAGTGTTTAACATTGCAAATTTAAAGGCTTTAATATTATCTCCAGCGGTATACTATTTGGATATTTTAATAAACTTTTAAATAAAAAAAAAGAACATTTTACTTTTACATATTATTAACTTCCCATTGGAAGTTATTGTAATGGGTCCGAAAATCGAAATCAAAATGTATAACAAATTTCCTAAAAAATGAATAATATAGATGTAATGGCTGACAAAAAATTCAAATATTTATAATAAACGACCTACCTACGTTTATATTTAGTATACGTACGGGGCATACAACTCCAAACTGCCTCTTACTTACTAAACATAATTTGGACTTGTTTGGGATTTGATTAAGAAGGACTTCTCCAGATTTGGAGGCCCCCCAGGATCAGAGACCCGGGGCGTGCCGCCCCCTCCCCCCCTTAGTCCGCCACTGGCCATGTGTAGGTAATAGCAGGCGGATAGAGCGATTAAACGTAAATCACTATAGAAACTGTTTATTTTCCACACTAGTGTGTTTTGAAAACACTTTCAATACACAGCTGCCTGTTAAGTGTTAACTGACCCATTCCATGCATACCTACACGCATGCAAAGTAGCTATTTTATAATGGGTATGTCAAAAAAGTATTTAAATGTAATAAATTTATTAATGACACACCTTTGAATATAAAATAGGAGAATGCTGTTAATAGCAACTTATATAATAAAGTTTTATTGTTTTACCACAGTCTAGGTATAAAGTGGACAAAAAAATTAAAAAATTGACATTGAATTTCTTATGAAACGTATTATGTTACTATATTTTTTTATAAAAATCAATCATTCCACCACGTGAGATAGTGGCGATCCGTGCTTTTTCTCAAATTGTGATTAAAAACAACATTTTCAAGTCTTAAAGCTAATCTTTTTCAATTAAAAAAAATATTAGTAAAAAAAACTTTTTAGAGACAAGCATTGAAATGTACTAAAAAGGAAAAAAATAATATTTAATAATTTAGGTTATATAATAATTATAAAAGCGTGGGTTGTAAACTCTATGATAGTTTATTAGTCGCAACCCCCTCTTTTATAATAATTATGAAGCTAAATTATTAAATATTATTTTTTCCTTTTTAGTACATTTCAATAAAAGCTTGTCTCTTTAAAGTTTTTTTTACTAATATTTTATTTTCTTCATTTTAGTCTTTCAAAATTTAACCTCCCTTTGACACCCGTAGGGGTTGAATTTCGAAAAATCCTTTCTTAGTGGATGCTTACATCAGAAAAGGAACCAACTGTCCACATTTCAAGTTTCTAGCTTCAGCGATTTGGCCTGAGCGTTGATTAGTCGAAAAAACCCTACATCCCCGTTTGAACCCCTTAGAGGTTGAATTTATTTCTAAAAAACAATTTATTCATGTATTGTCATCGGGAATACATATGTGTACAAAATTTCAAATCGATCGGATACGTGGAAGTCGTTCAAAATTGACTTGCAAGTTTTGACCTAAACAAACTAGCATACAAACATTGTAAGTTAAATAAAAGCTTGTAAAAAACAAGTTTTTGTTTGCAAACCTTGCTCAAAAAGTTGTTTTTAACATGTTTTGTAATTTGTCCTAAAGTCAAGCGTTTCTACCGTTAACTGAAATAAGTGTTGGCAGCCATTTTGAAAAATAAACTAATGGGATCCAGATCATGTGATCAACCCAGAAATAGTCCATTACCACCCTATAGAATACATTGTAGAAAAGAAACCGCGTATACCACAATTTTCTCCCTGGTCTAGTTTGTGGCTCCTAAAGTGCTTTTAAATTTTGCATTTAGGACGCAGTGAAATTATTACACATGTAGCAGCTACTGTGTGAAAATTGACAGATTGTATAAATTAGTGTGATTTTTTAAAATGAAGCAGGATATTTGAGACGGAAGAATAGATTGTTGAAATTCTTAATTGACGTTAATGACCTCAGTTGTCGAGCATCTATTATCTACAATCTCTAAAATTCTATAAATATTTCAAGAATGTTCTGTAACATTTTAAGTTACGCTTCGCTATAGTTGCAAAGTTGCACTTGATATTGAAATTGTAACATTCACTTTCGATTTAGCCAATACTCTTACTTCAGGTGGTCTGTCAAGGATGAAAAAATGTATTCGTTGTTCACACATTCAATCTTGCTTTAACTTTTTTTGTCAACTTATTCCAGTTTTTAATAGCCCTAACAAAACTATCTTTTAGATCTACTTATACTAATTGTACTAGAACCTGTTTAGGACTTTTTATCCCAAAAGTTTATTGGTGGTTCCGGAAATTCTAACTTCTAACTCACTTTCAAATAAAAAGATGATCAATTTGTAATCTGAAATCTCTTCCTGGAAACTTAAAATTTGGCATATAGTCCAGCAGTCAGTTACTTTTTACCTGGAAAGTATTCCGAAGGTAATGATATTTTGGTATGTTGTTTGCGGGTACTCTGTGGAGTAGAATCTGAGTTTTCGACCTCGAGGACCCTGTGCTAAAGTAGGGGGAGCCGAAAAACCACGAAATTTTACCACCTTTTTTGCTTTTTTCGAAATCTCTCAGAAACGGTCGACTTAAGCAATTCTTTCATTATGTAATGTTTTAAAGAGGATTACATTTCCCACAACTTTCCTGTAGTACTAATGGTAAGCACGCTGCAGCTTCTTGAAAATCACCCGCTCCGCTTTTTGTAACCTTGGTAACCAATGGTTAAAATGTAATGTTCTTTTCAATAGTTTTATTTATTTTCTTCTTCATCGAACTTTAAATTGAAAATACACATGTTACACATTGGTTACCAAGGTTACAAAAAGCGGAGCGGGTGATTTTCAAGAAGCTGCAGCGCGCTTATCATTAGTACCACAGAAAAGTTGTGGGAATGAAAATTGTAGAAAATGTAATCCTCTTTAAAACATTACATAATGAAAGAATTGCTTAAGTCGACCGTTTCTGAAAGATTTCGAAAAAAGCAAAAAAGATGGTAAAATTTCGTGGTTTTTCGACTCCCCCCACTTTAGCACAGGGTCCTCGAGGTCGAAAACTCAGATTCTACTCCACAGAGTACCCGCAAACAACACACCAAAATATCATTAACTAATTCGGAATACTTTCCAGGTAACTCCCTTCATTTATTACCTGTCGCTTGGACTAACAGGTACGTATTTATAGAAAAAGAATACTACAATCTAGTGCATGAACATATGTATTTTAAGAGCCGGGTAATAAAAATTATTACCGATGAAGCACTTGTAACAATTGCGTCATCTTAGCTATCCATTTCTTTTAATGTTGATGTATTAAACTAAGCTTGGTCAACGCTGGATAAACAGAATCCTGTCGTGTGGATATTCAAATGATCACACATGCCCAACCATACCCAACATCGGTCGCCAATAAATTCGCCAACATTGGCATACTTTGACCATGTCTGCTCGAGGCGGCTTTTACCACAACTATTTTATTATTGGATGAACATTTCAAGAGCAATGTTTCCATCGTCAACAAAAACTGAACAGTCTAGTTTTTTTTTGATGATGGGAGTATTAAACTCACGATATGTACATTATACATAAAGTGACCATCCGTCCCGATTTAGACGGGACAGTCCCGATTTTGAGCCACGAGTCCCGATTCAACAAGCGTCCCGCTTTTGTCCCGTTTTCATTAAATCACGTGCATTAAGAATGTTTATTTTTTGTCATTAGAGATTTTTACCCACTCAAAGTATTTTATTTATTTTAGGGGTTTCTAGCGAGTTTTTGGAGGTTTCTAGAGAATTTTTGGGGGTTTCTAGCGATTTTTTGGGGGATTCAGGCTAGTTTTTGGGGGGTTCTAGCGAGTTTTTGGGGATTTCTAGCGAGTTTTTAGGGGTTTCTAGCGAGTTTTTGGGGTTTTTTCTCGATTTTTTGGGGGTTTCTAGCGAGTATATGGGGGTTTCTAGCGAGTTTTTAGGGGTTTCTAGCGAGTTTTTGAGGATTTCTAGCGAGTTTTTGGGGCTTTCTAGCGAGTTTTTGGGGATTTTTAGCGAGTTTTTGGGTATTTCTAGCGAGTTTTTGGGGGTTTATAGCGTCGCGGCCTCTGGATCAGACTGTCGTGGGCTCGAATCCCGTCTCCTCTCATGAATGTTTTGTGATGTCATTTAGTTGTTATTTAATGTAATCAAGACGCTAATGACCTAAGTTGTCGACGCGTCTATATTTTACAATAAAATAAATACTCCCAATCTGACTGAACCAATTCCAAATGGTAAGAAGTAGGGCTTAAAATAATCCTTGGGTGTTTTTTCTAATTTATCAATATCTTTATCTATTATATACAAGAAAACTTGCCATTAAATTGTTTTTTCAATAAATTATTGCGACAACTTTACCATAATTGACAGCTCAATAAGATATTTATTATGGATGAAATGTACAACAATTTCATGGCTGTAAAAATATATTACCTGTTTTCAAAAGCAATTGTAAAATTAAAAAAATATTAATCAGGGTTTCTACGACACACGATAGCCTTTTTATTGTGTGTCCATTTTATAGATATTTTAATTCAAAATTTCTATTAGAAACATTCTGAAGGTTTAACTATTAAATTTGTTTTAATTTAAAAAAATCCTATACATTTTTTTAAGATATGAAATTGTGATTTTTTAATTTATTAAGTAGGTAACTAAATAATAATGCAAGACAACTAAACTGCAGATAAAGGTCTCGTCACAATTTAAGTATTGATTCTCTAAATACTCCGTAGGTTCGTAGGTTTTTAAATACTTATACATATTTCCAAAGGTTTTATATGTACATAATATGCTTAAAAGAGAAATATATAGATATTTATTTTATTGTTTTAATTACTTAGAGGAGTTGCCTTCGCTTTAATAACCGTACGTTACTGGTTGCATTAATAAACGCCATTATTAAAACCGTAATTATAATTAAATTCTATTGCCTCGTGATTGGTTTAGAGTCGGTAAATTATACATCAAATCATTGACTTGTCAATTTATAAATTGCTTATATAATCGGTTATGATTTGTTGACGGTATATTGACAATTAATCAATATGCATCGATGTGATAGAAAAACTTGAAACGTGTCTGTTTTACAAACTAATTGATCTTTTTAACATAGTAGAAAAGAGTAGACCTCAGAACAGAGATATCTATAGAAGTAACATATCACAGCTTGTAGGTATGTACAACTGAAGCCAGTCGAGACGTGCGGGGAACAAAACAATTGAAAATAGAATAAAAAATATTTTTACTCAAGTGTGCAAGCTTTCACGGCCAGCATTGTTCCAAGTCTTTATGGTTTCCGGGCTTGTAGGCCGTGGTCCAATCGTACAAGGACGGAATTCGACCGAGTAGAGAACTCACCCCCACCACCACACACTGCGCAGTTGACCAATTACAGAGAGACGGACTACAACCGAACAGAGAACACACTGGTACTAGGCATAAAAGAAGGGAGGACAGCAGTCACTGACACACTGACCTGTAAGCCGCCAAGGAGGACACTTCGACCGCTGCCACATCGCCTTTGAGAATGTCTACCGCAGTTGTAGACGAAACGTCAGGTAGAAATACCACCGGACCACGGCCTACAAGCCCGGAAACCATGAAGACTTGGAATATTTTTACTTACTGATCATATAAAATACCTACACCTTGATTTTTCATAAGCGCCTTGGAACCTTTATTGTAACATCCAGGCACACAACACGACATAAAAAGTAATTAACACTACGGAATACAAGGAACGAAAGATCATAACGTACCTGACAGGTCGTACTTTCGTGTATAGCTTCACAAGCGACGTGATATGCTGTTTCTATAGCTATCACAGTTCTGAGGAGTAGAGTCACTATTTAAACATATCATCAGACCAGAGGCGGATTTAGGTTCAATGACGCTTTGAGCATCTCGATATTTACTGCCCCAGGCTATTAATTATTCTCTAATTGCAAAAATTGCCCCGAGATAATATTTACCTAAATAAAAATTTACACTGAACCTTTTATACTTTTAGTTGAATTGGTTTTTAACCATTGTACGTTTGTCTGTCTGGTTTGCCTGTCTGTTTGTGGCACATAGCTTTTCATTGTGTGAACCGAATTCGATGTGGTTTTCTATAGGTACAGAAATGCCGAAGTTTTTAATTTTATTTTTCATCAAAAGTACAATTTTAGATGGCTGTGTAGTGTGTACCGTTTGGAAATTGATTTTTTGCGTAAGCTTTACTGCATTCGAACGGTAGTGTTTAAAGTAAATTTTAACGCACTCCGTTCTATAAAGTAATACTGTTTGAACATATAAGAAATACAATCAATATGATTAGACACCTATACCGTAACTAAATTCAATATATTAGTGAAATTAACATAAGAATATCAGACGAATTATCGCCATGATATTTATATAGAAGGCTATATAGGAAAAATGTAAATGCACCGCCGGGAATCGAACCCAGAACTCCAATTTCCGACGCGAAATTGGGAGTTCTGGGTTCGATTCCCGGCGGTGCATTTACATTTTTCCTATATAGCCTTCTATATAAATATCATGGCGATAATTCGTATGATATTCTTATGTTAATTTCACTAATAATATATAGTGAATTTAGTTACGGTATAGGTGTCTAATCATATTGATTGTATTTCTTATGTTTATATTAAAAACCGTATATAGATTTCTCGTTATAATTTGATTTAATACTGTTTGGTTTTACTTTATAACACACGTGCGTAATAAAGTACTTTATAGATTACTTTGCTATAATGTCATTAATAAAATATTTGTCCAAATTGTGTTTTATTTGCGTAAAATTGAACTTTTGAAGCAGTTGTTGCAAAAAATATGGTATGTAACGCGTATCTTAAATGACGAATTGACAGTCGCGATTTTACAATACTCTCTTAAGGTTATGTTGCATTTATACCAAAACGAGTGTGTGTTTACCGCGCGAGCCGAAGACGAATGCGGTAATCATACGAGTTCTGGTATAAATGCAACATAACCTTATAGGCTCGTATCGCAAAATCATTTAATCCGTCACTTAATACTATTAATACATTGAAGTTTTCTTTTTCATAATGCATTTTTCATAAACACAATGTTTTTGCCTGAATATGTATGTAATTTTTTTTAGGATGTAGGCTCAAAGAGTATTGAAAATAGTCTAATTCTTTTGCTAAAGCATAAATTACACTGGGCTAGTTTACTAGTTACTAGCAGTAACTAGCCGCTAGTGAATAGCGTTGTGTAATATATATAGTTGTCCACTAAACTCGCAAACTAGTTCGGCTAGTGCGAGTAGAGTTGAAAGGCCGGTTACTTTACTAGCTGACTCGCGCGGTGTAGTTTGATTGCCGGCTAATATAGCTATTAAACTCGCCCGGTGTAACTAAGGCTTTATAAATATTTCAAGTATGGCTGACACTTGACACAGTTAAAAGAAAAACAGTTTGATTGCCGGCTAATAGCTAGTAAACTCGCCCGGTGTATCTAAAGCTTTATAAGTATTTCAAGTATGGCTGACACTTGACACAGTTAAAAGAAAAACAGTTTGCTATTAAAAAAAGCTTTGCTTACTTAAAAGCGTGTTATCTAGCATAAAAGCTGCGCTTATATATATCACATTTCTGTTATAGAGGGCACGTATGCAGCTGTAATTAAAATTTTCATTTTATGGGTTTATCGTAGAGAAGAAATTTGTTGAGCTGGCATCCAGACTTTAATAGTTTTCTAAACAAATAGGACTGTCCAACATTGAACACGACGATAATAACTTTTACTCATCCATTTCAGTATAACGTTCACCAACTCCGTCATTTTTAATTATGCCGATAAAATTTTCTAAAACTTTAAGGTTATGTTTAAAGTAAGGTTTTATACGAGATCGAGACTCTAGTTTTTATTGTATTTTTATTTTGCTGTTGCAACCAATAGATATAAACCTAGTAACAGGACGAGATTCGCGAGATGAGATGACACCCGTCTATAACAATACTGAGTTGGTACAATTTTCTCGTTATATACGAGAGTTTATAAAAGTATTTTTTCAAAGAAAATTAAAAGACAGCTATCAAAATATGTAATAAACAATGTTGTGTCATTTAGTCTTTTGATTGCATAATCATGCATTTTTGTGCCTTAATCCCGACTTAGTTTCTTAAAATAATTGAACGACAGCCGAACCGTGACAAAACGATATGGCTATCAAAGAGATGACATAAACGATTTTTTAAATATCTCGTCTCTTATGCAGGTCTAAATCTAGATTGATCGTTCAACGGACGCGTACATGTCGTAGGATCCGATGTGTCATTTAAAATTTAAAAGCATGAAAAAAAATTCCGTCGAAGTTCTCGTAAAAGCACCCTAACTTTACATATTATATATCCTAAAATATATCAAGTTTTGTGTTTTATTATGTGTCAGGGTTTTCTACTATGTACCTAGAGGAGACACGTGTGAGGTTTTACCCTTAGCAATCGCATTATTGCCAATATACCCCCGAATACAACATATCTGTGATCACAAGGCATAGTGGTTTATGTCATATTTTTGGTAAAATGTACCTAATATATAGGAGTTTGACTCGCTTCATTGGACGTGCAAATTAGTATTGCCGGATTGTGTTCCATTTATTTAGCTAGAAAAAACAACAATTTAATCACTTGTCAACCACAACAATTTTATTATTGAATGTGACTTGCAATCCATCAGCAAAAAAAAGTAGGTACGTGTACTTATGTACGCGCGTTAGAAGTTATGCTTCTTTAACGTGATTAAAAACTAATTTTTAATTTGCATGCAAATAATTTATTGAAATAAAATTATAAAAGGACTGGAATGAATTTATTTATATTTGTTTATATGGTGGTAACAAACAATGGAAATCATTAATGCTGCAACTTCATCTTGTTAATTTTGACCTTGCAGTGTGCGCGCGCATCGTAAAAATTCACTCTCATCATTTTCTCATAACTCGCCAAAAGAAGTATAATTTCAAAAATAAAAGTTTAAAGAACTAAAGCCCGACTAGGTCTACGTAAAAGAAGAAAACAAGCAAATCAAAACACGAGATCATATTTTTTTGTTGCCACTAGCTTAAGAAAAAAAATTGGATATTCGAGTCACCGACCACTGACAACAACATCTATTTGTTTTCTTGATTCTTCTTTTACGTAGTAGGACTTCGGTGGGAATGTAGGAGAAAGCTGAATGAGGGCTTAAGCGAGAATATTACATTGGAAGAGATTTTTTCTACTAAGAGCTCTAATTGAAAGAATTGAGGGGCACGTCTTTCCCAGCGATCGGGTTCTTAGAGGAAGCTGACTGTATAATTATAAATAAATCGACATAGGCCAGGGCTTGAGAATGACCGAGAGTATAGCAATACTGTTGTTTACATGGCGTTGCTATTGTTCCTCTATTACAAGTCCCCAGTTCCCGGGTTCTATCCCGAGAGCTGGTAAAAGTGTCAATTGGATTTTTCAATTTATTATTAAAAAAAAAAAAATAATGAATTGAAAATATGAATTGGTGCTAGGCCCAAATAACCTTAACTGTTGGTGGTCTATAAAACACAATTTAATTTTGACATAGGCCACTTTGTTTCACAAGTCACAACCACGTACATTTAACAGACGTCGCGTCGTTCCCTAGCGTCGCTGATCCACACAAATACAAGCGTCGGGTGTACGTCGCTGGAGTAATAGTAAAACGCCGCCTCGAGCCTTACGATCACCAGTTCCGGGCTGTTTGCGTCCCGGAGCGGGATTCGGTTACAAACGAGCTCCTCCGGGTTATACACAACTGTTGCTAAACTACCGAAGTTATGATATTATATTTTATATACTACATAATATGGCATGTCTACTGTAATATAACAATGTGTGAGTTTTGCTGTTTTAAAAGTAAAAACTTTTTTAAAACAGATAAATTATTATTTAAAAGCTATATTTTTTCGTTTTTTAAATTATTCAAAGTTATATTCTGATTTTAATTTGATAGTTTATTTTTGTATTTTATTTAATATTTTTTATAGTCATAGATTTTCTTTCGTCGTTTTTAAGGTTCCGTACCTCTGAACGGAACCTTAATACTGACCCTACGATGTCCGTCCGTCCGTCTGTCACAAGGCTCTATCTCACAAACGGTAAGAGGTAGCTATAGTTTAAATCACTTTGAAAAAAGAGTCCATAAATAAAAACAAATATTTATTGCGTATTTTATTTAAAGACTAGTTAAAATAATTATCATTTGAGTTTGCAATTTATTATTAAAAAAAAAATGAATTGAAAACATGAATTAGTAAAACCATATACCCCTGGCTGTTGGTGTTAATCAATGTTAAATTTTATAACAACAGCTTAATACATTGCTGTCACTTAGTAACTATGGCATAACAATATTCAGTAATAAAATTAATTCACGGTGTATCACTTTTATTAATTTGGAAAAACAATAATAAACAATTATCAATGACGTTAAACTACGGTTATTGTTGGAAATTAGATAAGATCAGTATAAATTGACTATCCAGTAATACCTTATCAATAATAATAATCAACATTTAAAATAAATTACACTTCAGTATAAAATATTAAATAACCTTTTTGAGGTAATTTTGACATTTTCATATCAAATTTCTGCCGTTACAAAGCATGCAAAATTAATTTTGTATAATGATTTAGATGCAGAATTTTATGTTCTAAAACTATTTGAAGATATTTTTTCTAAAATAATTAGGGAAGCAGGAAATTGCGAAAGTTTGTTTTTACGGGTTAAATCCCTATGTGCAGCAGTTACGTTCACCACCCTGTATAAATTACGTCTGGTTTCGCTCGAGTACAAATCGCTATTTTACGTAAATTATTAAAATAATTCAAGTTTCTCAGAAATTTTAGAAAAATATCAGGAGATAACATAAATTTTAAACGGCCTTTTAAAAGATTAAAAACATGTCACTTATTGTAAAAATACTACCTACCTATTGTTATAATTTTCGCGTCGATCGTTTTATACAACACGGTATAATATTAACAATGCTCTATCTCCAAATGGAATATGATATACCTACCTACATAAAGAAAAAAAGATAACAAGAACGGTATTTTTAAATATCTGAAAAATCTGAATTTATTACATTCAGTAATTTTCTCACCAAAAAAAAACTTCCCCTCAAGTTTCAGTGTAAATTTAAATAAAAAAAAAAAAAACTCGGGTCGCAGTGCCAAACCCTGCCGACAATATAGTGTATTTGCAAATACAGGCCTTGTGGCTTTAATACGTGAACTTAAGTTTGTTTTTGGACAAAATAAAAAATTTAACCCCTTAATACATCCCTTAAAATAATATTTTTTTCTTAATTTCAATATTATTATCAATGCAACCTCTGTACCACATTAAATACACCCTTTCATAAGTAAATCCGTATCAACAAACCAGTGTTTTCATAAAATTTGAAAGTCCGGTCCTGTCGGGCCGATTTTATTAAAATTTTAGCAGCACGTTTTAATCTTTACTAAAGAGTTAAATTTCAGTTTTGAAACGATTCTGACAAATTTGTCGGTATTTTTGGGCCCAAAAACTTTTTGGAACCCCTAAATACAACCCTGAAAATGGTCCGATCGGGCCCATTTTAAATAGGATTCTTGCGGTGATGGGTTCCAATGTGTGTACCAAATTTCGTTTCAATCGATTAAGTCTGTCGAGAGTTATCGTGTACACACATATATATATAAATATATATATAAATATATATATATATATATATAAATATATACATACATATATATATAAACATTTCCAAAAATGGTGCCAAATTGTTCAGGAGGCTATGAAACGTCGAGAAATTTTGGTCCGACCCCTAGGTCCCGCCATCCGACCGACGCCAATAGTGTATGTGCCATATTATGGCAAATACACTAATAATAGAGTAATGTGAAAATTAAGAATCAATAAATTAATAAGATTTATACGGCTGAATTGCAATTGAAAATTTTTTCGTTGAAAAGCAGCCAATTATATAATTGATTCGAAACATATTGGAAAAAATCATTTTACCAACCATAGTCACAGTCAGGATTCTAACCTGAACCTTTCCACTTTCGCGGCGGAATGAGTTTACAGTACATAATCTTAGTTTGGTAATCATGTCACGGTTGAGTACTGTAAGCTCATTCCGCCGCAAAAGTGGAAAGGTTCAGGTTAGAATCCTGACTGTGACTATGGTGGTAAAATGATTTTTTCCAATATGTTTCGAATTAATTATATAATTGGCTGCTTTCCAACGAAAACATTTTTAAGAATCAATAATTGTGCCTCTTTTTCTATTGGACCGAATTTCACGGTTAGATAGACCATTATTTATTTATTTATTTATATAAATAACCTACAAACAGGCCAAGGCCTATCTTCTTGGGAATGATGATTTTTTGTTACGTATTTTTTGAAAACAAGTTCCTTTCTAAGTTGTATTTGATGAAAAATCTATATTTTTTAAATCACAATTCTCAATGAAGAGCTTTTTTCTCGTTCCTTATTTATTAAATTATTTAATAGGTTTTTTTCAAAAATTACAAAAGAACAATAAAAATGCTATTCGCATAACATTTTAAAAATTAAATCATGTTTTACATTAAATAGCTGTGAAAAGTAATTTAACAACTCACTGAAGAGTTTTTTAGTTGGTGTAAAACAGAACATTAAAAAAAATTCAACATGAGTCTGATTTCCAAGCGGAAGAAGCTTGCCATAAGCTTCTTTGGAAAGAAGGTAAGCTAATTGTTACAGTTTTTTACTTTGTATTTTTTGCTATGAATATTTAATGAAATTGCTTCTTGGAAGCCGGAAGGGATCTTCAAGACTTTGTTCAGTTTTCATGATGCAACTAACTAGAGATACAACGGTGTAACCATGGAAACGAAAAACATCTCATTTATAATACAAGTAAATGTCAGTTTATACAAGGTGTTTCATAATATATGCGCAGGACTTCAGGATGTGATAGCTCGTTCAAAAATATGAAAAAAAGTTTCTATTAACTTACCCTCTAAAATGCACCATTTTAGAGATACAGGGTGTTTGGGGAATTTTGAAAAGACAACTTTTGTATCATTTTTTCATTTTTTTTAAATTTTGCAATTATGAAGTTAACGTTTAGTTTTGTTACTTGTTCTAACGTTTAAATAAATTTTGTTTAATTAGTAAGACAACAATTTTATTTAAAAAAATTGACCATGTTTTTCAACATAAAAGTTGATTTTTCTCGAAAACGATCGACTTTAGAGCTTATGACCAAGAGTACCTTTTTTGTGTAGAAAACATTGGCGGTTCAAATGGGCTCCTCAAAACCGTACTTTTTCCAGTAGCGTAGAAGTTGGGGAGAAAAACACCCACTACCCCTTCAAAACCTTCACCAGTTATGACTTTACAAAAAAAAAATGTCCGCAAAAAATATAGCTTATTATGAGTAGAAAATGCTTACAAAATCTGTTTTCTGTACGATAAACGGTTCCGGAGATATTTGTAAAAAACGAAATTTTTTTTCAATTTTAACACCTTGTATCTCTAAAATGGTGCATTTTAGAGGGTAAGTTAATAGAAACTTTTTTTCATATTTTTGGACGAGCTATCACATCCTGAAGTCCTGCGCATATATTATGAAACACCCTGTATAATATATTTTTCAAATAAAATAAGGCTTTTATATTTAACGATTGTACGAAACACACATTGCGCGAGGCCTGACTCGCACTTGACCGATTTTTACAAGCTTTTATTTAACTTGGTTTCCTGTCTGTCTGTCCGGGACAAATCTGGCAATCGAATTTTCGACCACTTCCCGATATCCAATCACGCTGAAATTTTGCACACATCTTTGGTTCTGAAGACAATACAATATAGTGTATTTAATATTATGGTAGATCCAATATGGCGGCCACCACCAAATGGCGGATTACCTTATTCTTTACAACCCCCTCGACATGGGTATCAAATAAAAGGGTATGACAAGTAGAATGCAATAAGCTGTGTGACGTCATTCAAAATTCAATATGGCGGCCGACACAAAATGGCGGATTACTTATTTCTTTACAACCCTCTTGATATAGGTATCAAATGAAAGGGTATGACGTGTAGAATACAATAAGCAGTGTAACGTCATTATAAATCCAAAATGGCGGCCGAAAATTTTGGAAGACTAAAAACAACACAAAAAAAATATTATTTTAAAGACAAGCTTTTATCAAAATGGACTAAAAAGGAAAAAATAATTTTTAATAATTTAGGTTTATAATTATAAAAGCGTGGGTCGTGGCTAATAAACTATCATATAGAGTTTACAACCCACGCTTTTATAATTATGAACCTAAATTATTAAAAAATTTTTTTTGTCCATTTCAATAAAAGCTTATCTTTAAAAAATTTTTTTTCGCTAATATTTTTTTCATTTTTATCTGCATCACGATTATCAAACATTTACCACGAAAAATAAAGTATAGGTAGCTATAAAATCCATGTATTGTTAAGTACGCTATTGTTTTATATTATTTATATAAAAATGCATCATATTATCAGTACCTAGGTACTATAGGTAACAATAATAGCGTAGTGATTAATAAATAATACTTTTTTAAAAACTAGATAACACTGATAAAAGCCGAATAATACTTCAGTGGTAAAATAAAATAGTAGAAGAAAACGACTCAAAAGTGGCTTAAGAATCCAATTAAGAAGCAAATACTGTTTTAATGCATTTATTGGCTAACGTTTCGAAAAATATGTTTTCATCATCAGAGCTCAAATTCCGTCAACAGTAACAGTAAAATTGTCGAATAATTAAAAAAACATATTATTCGACAATTTTACAGTAACTGTTGACGGGACTTGAGCTCTAATGATGAAAACATATTTTTCGAAACGTTAGCCAATAAGTGCATTAAAACAGTTTTTAATTATTCGACAATTTTACTGTTACTGTTGACGGGATTTGAGCTCTGATGATGAAAACATATTTTTCGAAACGTTAGCCAATAAATGCATTAAAACAGTTTTTAATTATTCGGCAATTTTACTGTTACTGTTGACGGGATTTGAGCTCTGATGATGAAAACATATTTTTCGAAACGTTAGCCAATAAGTGCATAAAAACAGTTTTTAATTATTCGGCAATTTTACTGTTACTGTTGACGGGATTTGAGCTCTGATGATGAAAACATATTTTTCGAAACGTTAGCCAATAAATGCATTAAAACAGTTTTTAATTATTCGGCAATTTTACTGTTACTGTTGACGGGATTTGAGCTCTGATGATGAAAACATATTTTTCGAAACGTTAGCCAATAAGTGCATTAAAACAGTTTTTAATTATTCGACAATTTTACTGTTACTGTTGACGGGATTTGAGCTCTGATGATGAAAACATATTTTTCGAAACGTTAGCCAATAAATGCATTAAAACAGTATTTGCTTCTTAATTGGATCCTTAAGCCACTTTTGAGTCGTTTTCTTCCAATATCATCAGGATCACCACATATTCTGTTTTTTAATCAAAACAGATTCTTAACATCTAAAAGAGTAGCATTTTAAATCTATTTTTTCCAAGATTATCAAATTGTGTTAAAATTATATCGTATATTTTTAACTGATTGTTAATGAAAAAACTATATTTTTGCTTCAAAAACTTTATCTTATGCAGTGAGTTTTATTAATCGTGTCACATGAACTATAGAATAATATTTATATAGATATGCATTCGTAATTAACGATCAGTAAGTTAAATCAAAATCAGTTCAGTGGTTTTTGAGATAAGTACCTCAGGAACTAGTGAGATATAATAGCTACATGTACGGAACCCTTTGTGTACAAGATTATTTGATCGATTTTTGTGCACATAATTATTATTTTTTAACATGGATCGCAGTACCTACTGTCCTTTCGAACGTACCCCACATTTTGTCGTGAATAACGTCTAATGCCTCATACTGGGGTGGCATTTTAGAAATATTAGATGTGACGGAAACAGTCGGAAGTGCTTGGCATGTGAATCAAAACAGCAGTCTCAGATACATTAAGTCACGGTGGCCGTGCGGTAAAGTACGAATCTACGGACAGGTACAAACGCCAAGCCCAAGTTCGAATCCCGAAGGCTTTTAATATTTTATTTTATTTTTAATAATGAAAATAAATATAATTGGGTAATAATTGGGTAACAATTTAAAATATAAAAAAAATAAAATTACAATTATTTTATTTATTATGTTTTACGAACATTTTATAAGATAAATAAAAGTATTTATTTCTATGACAACGAATACAATTATTTGTGATTAACGGTATTAACGTCATCTGTCTGTACGCGCGATACAGATATACCCATTTTTTGTCAAATTATCGAGTTAAAAAAAATCGCTGTATACATATACGTATTTATTTCCTTTTATTAAAAATAAAAAATATATCTTATCTTCATAATATTAATATAAAACAAAATAAATTTGATAAAGGTCATTATATTGATATTGTTCCATCTCTGCTTACAAAACGAGACGGAAATAATCGCCTCATCTCACTTTTTACAGCAATAATGGCCGTTTTCGTTTATCGTTCTGGTGTAGTTTCGTCACACAGATGTTTATTAAAAAAATTAGATACTTAATGGTATTTACGTATTATAAATAGCAATAATAATTAAATAATCACCTTGCCTTATTAATAGTCCAAGAGCTAGTGGTTAAAATTGTAAGAATTTTGTAAAGATTAATATTTTGAGATTAGCTAGTATTTAGGGTGTAAAAAAGACGCTTGGTGTATGGGTAAAACCACGCTGATAACTTCCCACATACACACACAGAGAGACATCTCTCTAAAAACAGTAGATTCGGACTTTAGGGACCTCAAAACGTGCAGATATGTCCAAATTTTTCATTCGCAAAATCGGACCCATTACAACTTCCAATGGGAAATTAATAAATATATACTACAGTCAACAAGGCAGCGGTCGGAAGTCGGGACACCTCGGCGTCGGGACCGACCTAGTCTACAGACTGCTGATTAGGTTGGTTATATCAAAATGAAGTCAGACTGTTTTTTTCATAAATTATATTCAATAAATTAACACAATACCAAATTTCAACCTTTGCAAAACAGTAGTTTTTTTAAACATATTTTTAACATATTTATTTACACCCTAAATACTAGCTATTCTCAAAATATTAGCCTTTACAAAATTCGTACAATTTTCAACCGCGAGCTCTTGGACTATTAAAGAAACTTCGCAATTCTAGTATATTTGTGCTACAGGTGATTCAAGTCAAAGTTATTGAGGAAGAAAGTTGAGTCAAATTAAAAAAACTCAGATCTTGGTTAAAATACATAATCATAATGATTATACAGCTGTTAGTACAAAGGAATGATATCTTATTATTGTGTTCGGTACCAAATGTATTTATGATTTCATATGTTTCAAAAGTGGCAGCATTTAATAAGTGAAACATATTTAGGGTTAGTGACAATCCAGTTTTCAGGAGATCGGATATAAATAAGTTAACTTTTTGGTAAGACAAATATGGTTTGCTTCGTGTAAATCTGGAATTAGAAAAAACTTACTTCTTCTAAACACCTCCTTTATAATATTAAGTAGAAAAGCAAGCTGATAGGCAAACTTCTTGACAAGGCAAGTAACTTGTTTCGCGAAGACTTGACTGCTAATTTAGAACAGCAAATATGAATCTTAAGAAGATTAGTTAAACTCCATTCAAGAATTTCTTAAACTTTTCTTTTATTCAAATTTTTTGTTTGGTTTGATAAATGTATAAAATGTGGCCTACAGTGACTCCGCTGATTGAGTTAAATAATATCGGAGTATTCGAAAATTTTAATTTTGATTCGTTGATTATTTTAAAATATCTCGACTGAAAAAAAATAAGAAAATATGCAACACAATTTCAGCGCACAAGGTTTGTTTAATTTATAAAAATAGAGGTATATTATTACAGAATCCAAAAAAGTAAATTCTGTGATAAACACTTTATTTCGTAATAAAGATAACATTTGTTGTGGGAGATTTCTTGCGTATTTAGGTCAAAAGACAATTACTATTATCTAATTTATTTATTGTATGAACGTTTTTTTATCTCATTACCTACGAAATCTGTACCTCAAATTATAAGGTCGAAATTCATTCTTCTGTTAAAAAAAATTGAATGCCTTAAAAAATTATACTTTGACTTTTGGATGACAAAAAAAAATAGTTTATGAAGCCTGACTAAAATGCAATATTTATGGATCATATAATATCATGAATGTTTATCTATCATTATATTTTATACTGATAAAGGAATTATATTTGTGTACGCAAATGAACAATTGTTATTTCAGTTCTTTTTCAGCTGAAGTACTGTTCAGTTAAATAATATAAAATAATCAATCAATTTTTTTAGATTTATAGAACAAAAGTGATCTTGTTACAGTTTTGTTTTGTAACTGCTGTGAAGTGATATCCTATATTTATTTAAATATTTTGAATTTGTTATTTTTCGTCAAGAAAAGAAATTCGGTTAGCCATTTTCAACGTCCTTCAACAACACAATGGAACATAATAAATTCGATGCAAGTATTTGAACTTTTAAACTTTTATTTGTTTTCCTTAAAAATGTTTGTGATGCCTTTTTCACGTTGATTTCAAATTAATGTCAGCGGAAGAAAACTTCTAAACTAACATTGTATAAACATTCTACAAAAATATAAGAATAGTATCTGTGGGCAAAGGGCAAAATTGCTTTGTTGAATTAATGTTAATTTTTCATTTTGCTTCCACGTTTCGTAAAGGAATGTAAACATGGTAATAGAATCGAAAAATCGTGCCCCAAATAAGGTCACATTCTGATTGTGCTATTCTCAAAACGCAAAGAAAAATGGTTTTCCACGTGGCGGATGAATCTAGTACTAATTCATATTTTTAATTTATTATTTTTAACATTGGAAATGTTTATGTTCGTATATGGTGGCAGAGTTACGAGTTTTCGTTCAAGGCCAAAATACAACGGTGTCGCGATCAAGTGAGGAGCAATCATGCAAAATTGAACAAGTGCAATTTTTTCGAAATGTGTTTTATATCATGTATAGTTAATTGAGAGGTATTTGCGACGATCTGCGGTGTTATTTTTGAGCAAATGTTAATAAATACTGTAGAAAAATCCATTTAAAAGTTAAGTAATCAAGCAAAAGTGAACGCTTATATAACAGAAGAATAATAGGGTTATTCCTGACAAAACTAAACAGTGCATTGATAAATATTGTGTGTATAATAAACAGTTAATTATGTTTCATATATGCTGTTATCATTTCCAATGTCCTCGATGGTTGCAAGGATTGCGAAATCTGTGAATTTTTTTATAATAAATTGAAAAACCAATTGATAATTTTACCAACTTTTAAATTAAAATATGGGACCATGCTGGAAACTGGGGGACTTGTAATAGAGGGGCCACGGAAATGCCTTATAAACAACGGTATCGATACTATTTGACCATCGAATGAACGTCGGTCAAAAGAATTTGCATAGCAGCATAAGGGCTCCTATTTAGGGTAAGCGACATGAAAGCAAACGAACGTAGCTAATTCTGACACTATGTGTTAAAACGCTCGTGTCAGATTGTGAACACCTTCTCCGCCTATCGACGTTCTTTCCTTGGTCGGACAGTACAAGTTCGGTTTTTCTCAAGCCCTGCCGTTTCTTGTTATTGCTGCGAAAATTAAACTGGGTGATCTATACATCCACTGGAGACTGGAGAGTTAATTATATAAGCCGTTTTGAAATGGTTTAAATTTTTAATTTCTGAGTTGAAATTTTTTGCGCAAAATATAGTTAAAATTCCACCTGGAAATTAAATTACAGAAAATTAGGCATAAACAATTTTGTCTTTAGGCCACTGAGATAAAGTTATGTACAATGTATGTTTAAAATAACATCTTTAGAAGTTTTGTTTGTGTAAGCTATTATTACAATTTTGAGCTTTTATTACTGCCTATTAAAACCAAAACAAATAAATTAAAATCCATGCCATTGAGATTTTTGAAGCTATGCTTCTATATAGGTGCGTTAGACAATTTCTGGGAGGGGAAAAACTTAATGGGTTCGCGTCACGTCACCGACATGCTCATGTATTGCGCTTGGCCAGCTGTGAAAGTAATATACTGGCGCATTCGCAGTGGCCTATGTACAATTATATGCACCAACACAAAGATAACCTGTTGTACAACATTAGTTGTGTGTATTGTTTAAATTGTGTTTTTTAATAATATAAGTATGTTTAATTCTTATTTCAATTGAATTGTATTTATATTTTGTACTGGACTTGCGTAGCCCATCGTATGTGTTGACGTAAAAAGCATAGCTTCTGTCGGGTGTCCCATGACACCTCTTGACTTTTTTTCTTTGGTTAAATGCATAGAATATAACACACTGTAAATGCTAAAAAAAAGATATATTAAATAGATTTATACGGCTGTTTTGCAATATCGGGAAAAATCATTTTAACAACCAGTCACAGTCAGGAATCTAACCTGAACGCGATAGTGGAAAAGTTCAGGTTAGATTGCTGACTGTGACTGTGGTTGTTAAAATGATTTTTCCTGATATTTGCAGGAATCAATTATGTAATTAGCTGCTCTTCCAATAAAAATTTTCAAAAAAAAAATGATAATTGAAGAAATAAAATAATAAGGCGATTATGTTAATCGTAATTAAAGAAGAGGAGGAAGAAAAAGCACCGCCCTCTGGTCGGGTAGCTATATAATATTTTATACCACTTTTTAATTGAAATCGACAGAAATTTGATTTCAATCCAGCCGGGCCGACCAGCTAGTTTTATATAATAATATCTGGGTGCCGAGCTTTGCTCGGATGAGTTCAATAAAAACAGTACTTAATATGCTGTGAGATATTATTTTCTCAGAATATTATTCCGAAACGAATTTATTTCTGTAACATAATTTAAAATAATTGTTTCTGATATTTTAACTACCTATGTGTATTTTTAAGCGTAAAAACTAAGTATCAACTTGAATCAAGCATTTTTTCCTGTAGATATTATTTAGGTCGCCATTTTCAAATCTACCGCCGTTATTGTTTTATTGACTGAAGAACTCGCAAAAACCGATTTTCATAGATTGAATATCTTGTAAAAATGTTCGAATCAGATGAAATTTTGCTCGCCCGTTACCATTTTAACAATCCAATTTTAAGCATTATTACCAAATATCAACTTTATCGAAGTACTTTTTCTCTGTGATGTCATCTTAACAACTTCCAATAAATTTCAAATACTTTTTTTTGCATAGGTATACCTACTGAAAAACTCACAAAAATCGATTCTTTTAATAACAAACGTCAGACTATAACCTGCGCAAAACTTTTTTTGCATGTATCTTCACCATAGTTTTTAAAAATCGATGTGTTTTGATACACATGCCTGCGGCGCTAGAAGTGCGACCCATTGGGCCGCCGTGCCAATTTTTAGATACGCAAAACGTTTTTGTATGTATCTTAACAATAGTTTTTAAAAATCGATGTGTTTTTACACAGACCCGCGGCGCCAGAAGTGTGGCCCTTCGGGCCGCCGTTTTGTCATTATTTACATATTGTGCAAGACACTTCTTATATTAGTGTTCATTTACAATTTTAACACTTGTGATATATTATATAAAATCTATGTAGAAATAGACTTCGAATCAATCTGACTTTAATTGAGCGAGTTATAATAAATAAAAAAACACCTTTTTTTTAATTGCTCCCCTCTGGAACCAAAATTCCTACCTAGATCAATTTCTCGCCCCGAAAAATCCTCATTCTGTAAATTTCATCAAAATCGTTAATCGTTTTTGAGAAAAAAAGGTCTAGGTAAGATTATACGTCATACTACATTTAACGTACCTACTTACCTATACTACACATTTTATATAGGTAATATAAAAATAACATACCTAATTATTTAAATATTAGCTAAAACTACTTACATAATTTTGTTTAGATTTTATTGTTGTTATTTTTTTACTTTTCAAATAATTACTGATTATTTTAATAAGTTAAAGATTGACTGTCAGAGTAATTTTGACATAAATAATGAAAATAGTTTGTTTTTTCCAAAGCCTACTCACAATACGACACTGTTTTATGACGTTAAAAAACTGTTTTTTAAAATGATAAAATCGATAAGAAAACGAATTTTTCCAGGGATGAGACCTAGCTAGATCGATTTTTTGCCCCCCGAAACCCCTTTTCGGTAAATTTGATCAAAATCGTTAGAGCCGTTTTCGAGAAAATATTTATATAGGTACATAGAAACATATATACAAGATTTACTCGTTTAATAATATAGGGATTGTAGTATTTATGATTGATGTCGCATTGGCAAGGAAAAGCGATTAGTTCCGACCGCCTATTGAGAACTACTGGTCACATCAAAGATAATTTTTTAGGTAAATGTCTATAAGCACAACTGCTTTTTGGCACGAAATTAAAAGAAATATAATATATACAAATTTATTTTACTTTAATTCTAATAGCTTTGACCAATAATCGGTATTTAGCAGTCAATTTTATTTGAACTGAAAATATCCTAGTTTATTTATAAACAATTTTTGTTTTAAACTTTGAAGTTTTACGTCTCTTTAATCGATTATAATTTAAATGCTATAATTAGATTAGATGAATTTTGCGATTACATTTTTTCAAAACCTACATGTAATAATATTTTTATTATGAAATAAATATGCATAATGCAAAAGATAATAACATTTTTATATGCCAAGTGATATTTAGAACAAAAATAAATACGTTTATTACTTAATATAATTTATGCACGCGTCAGAAAATACTGGATTTTATCATTTCTTCTTGAAAATCCTTTGGGTGGCCCTGCGTGAATTTGACGTACATAAATTTCCTACTTCAAATTTGGCGTTTTAATCAATCACTGACACAAACTCAGTCGAATAATTTTATTGTCATCGTTATAAACACGTGGCACATTCAATGACCATGATCGATATAATACAACAATTAATAAAGTAGTACTTTCAGATGACACGCCTTTACATCGACGATAACAATATCCTGTTATCCCTTCTTTATGACCACAAATATATTTATTAAAAATATTGAAACATTTTAATTGCCCCTGAATTGATTGTAAGGTCCAATTCTACATGATAGTGAGTAACTACAGAATAATCAGCCTTTTCACTTTTTTCCATTTCAATATTGTAATATGAAAATGAAAAAAAACAACTCAATTCGTATTGGCAATTCACATAGGTATCTACTGACTGCTTTAGAGATAACTTTTCCTCCCATTTTTAGTTGATTTTTTTTATAAATTTATATATATATATATATATACTTGTCTAAAACTGATAATTTCATAATTTTAATATTATTTTTTTAGTCACTTATTAGCTTCTACCGACAGTGAAAAAGATTACTTTAATAAATAAAACACACAAAACTGGCTATAGCTGTCCAACTTTATTACTTCCCACCTCTGCTATGGTAGGGAAGTAATGGATTTAGTCCGAAAAAAATATTTCGAGATTTTAACAGATTTTCACGTTTTGAGACCCTACCAATCGTTTAAGATCATTTTCTGACTGATGGCTGTATGTGTGTGTGTGTGTATGTGTGTGTGTGTGTGTGTGTGTGTGTGTGTGTGTGTGTGTGTGTGTGTGTAATTGACCACACACACACACACACACACACACACACACACACACGTGTGTGTGTGTGTGTGTGTGGTCAATTTTTCGCCTTCGATATCTTAAGAACGGAACAACATACGGGCATGCCGATTATTCTATTGTGTTTATCAGCCTTTAACTTAGATCTGATTAGATTTTGAGTCAAATCGGTTCAGTGGATCCTGAGATATTAAAAAAAAACAAATATTTTAGTGCAGAACAAGATCCGTTATAAGTATTCTTAAAATATATCCGTACGGGTTAAGTAATTTGGAATAATATTTTATAAATGTTTGTTGAACGTGAATTCGTGAGGTTCAGATAAATTCAATCGTGGCGGCCTTGTGCGAACACTTCTGTTCAATTCTTCATCGACTTCTTTTTTTAGCAGATCCGTATTTCTCACATTCAGTTGAAACTGTAATCGTCCTACAGAAAAAACATACTTATTCGAATAACGAAACAAGCCGTGAGGTGGGTCGTTATTAGGACTAAAGTGCGACCCTTGAGGTCCACACGACGAACTTCCCAGTTTGATAAATATTTAATAATAATAATTAAATTTGATATTACACAGAAAAGTAATCATTTTAATCATTAAAACATAATTATTATTTATTTTTAACAATAATAAAAAAAAACAACGGCTGAACCGATTTTTATAAAATTTATGTCGGATCAAAATGAGGTTAACACGCCTCGATTGACACCCTTACGAAGTCGATATAATTTTTTATTCGCGAGATATTGTGTAAAATCTACTTTTTTGGAGGTTATTTGGTTAAGAGAAAAGAACGGCTGAACCGATTTTGAAAAAAATTCTTTCAGATCATATTTACGTTAATACGCGTCGATTGGCACCCTGTAACGTAGTCGATATCATTTTTCATTCTTGAGATTTCGTCTTAGAAAGAAATGGACACATACGTATACACACACAGACATACATCTTTCTAAAAATAGTGTAAAAATAGTGTGGTGACCTTGAAACATAAAATTTTTTTTCCATTTTGATTTCGATTTTCGGACCCATTACAATAACTTCCAATGGGAAGTTAAAAAGGAGGGGAGGGCAGTGTAGCCTAGTTGATAGCGTACTTGGTACCAGCCTCTAGACTAGACTGTCGTGGGTTCGAATCCTTGCACCTGCGCTCATGGATGTCTTGTGATGTTATTTAGTTTTAAGCTAGTTGTTATTTAATGTAATTTAAGACGCTAATGACCTAAGTTGTCGACGCGTCTATAATCTACAATAAATAAATAAATGAAATAAGGGGTTTTGCAATATGTAATTTGCACTTTATTAACCGACTTCTTTCTTGATATTTGATTACTAAACTGAAAAAAAACTACTGAACCGATTTAAATAAGATTTATGCGAGATAACCCTGAAGGTATCCCCTATTGAATAGAATAAGAGTCATCAAAATTGGTTCGCAAATGCAGGAGATATGAGGTAACATACATTAAAAAACTATACTGAAGCAATTTAAATAAAATTTATGTGCGATCACCCTGGAGGTAATCCCCTATTAGAAAAATAATCATCGAAATCGGTTCGCAAATGCAGGAGATATGAGGAAACATACATTAAAAAACTACTGAACCGATTTAAGTAAAATTTATGTGGGATCACGTTGAAGGTATCCCTATTGAATAGAAAAAGAATTATCAAAATCGGTTCGCAAATGCAGGAGATATGAGGTAACATACATAAAGGAATACAGTCGACTTGATAACCTCCTCCTTTTCTGAAGTCGGTTAAAACTAATTTCTATCTACATTTCAACAGTGCAAATGAGAAAAATATTCAGTTATTTGCATACCAGAAAGATACCGCCTCGCTCTATATAACAGCTTGTAAAGGAATTTCTAAAATGAATTTACAACGATAAGAACAATTTCATTTTGTATTTTAGCTATGTAAGTAATTAATTTTGCGGCATTTGCGAAATTTGTAACGCAAAAACAAGAATGTTATAATTAGGTACTAAAATTATGCAATATAATAATCAACATCGGGACATTTTGTGAGTCGATTTATTTTCTTCTAATTAAAATCTGATACAATTCTTAATTACATTTTAATTGTAAATAACTGTTGCAAATTAATTTATGTCTCGTTAGTTCACTTATATCCAGCGTTGCCAGACGTTCTGATTTTTGACAGAAATTTTGGAAAAAATTCTTTCGTCTAAAGTCGCATACAAAATATCGTAAAACCCGGAAGAGCACAAAATTACAGACAGAGTTCCAGATTCTAATTTAAAATTAATTTGTATTGAACATATAATTAAAAATTTCTTCACATCATCGTATAAAAAGTTGAGTGGATTGAAGTGACGCTACGAATCTATTCATGACGCAAAAGCAAGAACTATAATTGCTTTATTTCTTATTTACGTTTTTTTAACGATTGAATACAACAGTCAACTAGTCTGGTTCTGGAATCTGGACAACTGTATCGAGTAACTCAGTTTACTGTATAAAAATCATAGACAAACGTTGTTAAGATCAGTATCTCTAATCTCTAAATAGTATAAAACAAAGTCGCTGTCTGTCTCTGTCTGTTTCTCCGCTTACTTCATCTAAACCACGCAATGGATTTTGAAACGGTTTTCACTAATAGAAAGAGCGATAAACGAGGAAGGTTTGTGTATAGGTATAATTTGTAAATATTTTGTACAAAATGGCTGAACTATCATGGTGTTTTGTCAAAAAAAAATTGTTATCGTCCGCTTACATGGTACATACCACCCGGGCGTAGCCGAGACGGGCCGCTAGTTATTTACATAATATAAAGTATTCATGTGAAAAGTTATGGCTAATTCTCACATAGCGACGCGACAAAATGCTTCTTCCGAAACATTATTGTCAAATACAACAGTCGCGCGACGCAGCAATATTCAACGCTTCAGAGTTGCATGCCACTTCGCACACTTGTCGCACCGCGTGCGTCGCTTTTGTCATGTTTTGGTGATTCTGTCAAAACATGGATCCAGTCCATAGCTATCGTCAAAGGTCAGAACAGGATGAAGATTCCATTGACGTGTTAAAATTACGAAGTCATCCCGCTTAGAACATTACCCATGCTGACACATATAGTTCGATTTAATTTCCAATAGCTATGCGATTGTTTATATGACGTTTCCATGGCTCCTCTTTTACAAACCCCCTGTTCTCAGGTTCTAATCCGAGAACTTATTAAAAAATAAAAAATTGAAAATTTGAATTGGTGTTAGGCCCAAATAATGCTATAGGTGTTGGTGGCCTTAAAAAAAAGGGTGTGTGTCTCGGGACCTCCGACAGATGTGAAACATCAAAGAAAACGTTATTGAACTCGGTGGTATTCTCTATGTAGTAGTATATATTTTTTCAAAAGCAGCAACTAACTGTTATGCTGACGTAATCCTATATACTGCACTGTAACACACGCGATTTCCCGAGCGCGCGGAAGCCGAGAGAGAGAGAGTGGTGCAGTGGTGGGGAGAACAGCAGCGAAGGAGCGGACCAAACATTTCGTTGCATATTTCCCCTCACGCAGCTGTTCACAGCCCGACATAAGATGTTTCACATCAAGAAAGTTTGTTTTTTTACAAAACAGCGGTGTTTTGTGAAATTTACATTTCGATCATTCGATACAGACAGGTCTACAATTTCGTATCTATAACGGTATAATGAGTTCTATGGTCGAACATTCTCTTCACGCTGTCGACTGCACCTATGCAATGGGTCGCCATGTCCTATTACCGATACATAATTTTTGTTAAGTCTACAAAGAGTAACACCCCATGTTTTTTTGTTACTTACATTTTTGTTATTAATTATTACTGTCACGTTGCTATAGCTTATTGTTCTCATATTTGTAAAAAATGCGAACAAATGGACGCATTTTATAGCATACCGAGTGAACATGAAAAAACTGCTTCGATTTATTACTCTACCATCAAATGTTAATTAAAAAAAACGTTTGGTTCAATTAATCTTAGAATACCACACTGAGATCCAAATCAGCCCTCATTTCAAGTTAAGACGTAACTGACAAAATTGCAGAAGTAGGATACGCTACCGAACAACCGCCCTTAAGCCCGGTTTTCTTCTCACGAAGTGGGGTAACTGAGGTGAGATGAGAAACGAAATAATCCCAGCAGGTTAAATCAGTCCATTTTCACGACATCTTTAGCAAATTTCGTGTACTTATTTCATTCTAACCTTTTTTAAGACTTCAAAATATCTGCTCAGATATAATCTCTTCATCAAATTTTGGGGTCTATTGGGCTTTAAAGTAGTGTTTGAGGTCAACTTTTGGAGAGTGAATTGTAAAGTTATTTTGTAAAAACTTGTTAAGAAATTGTTAAAAAAATTTCAAAAAAATGAAGAAATCATATTTTTTTCGAGTATTTTATTTAAGATTTCCTCAATTGAGAAGCTTTTTTAAACTCGACGATTATTTTTGCAATAAAAAATAGTAACGTGTTTAAAAAATATATATTAAATAGATTTATACGGCTGTTTTGCAATTGAAAATTTTTATTGGAGGAGCAACCAATTACATAATTGATTCCTGCAAATATCGGAAAAAAATATTTTGACAGCCATAGTCACAGTCAGGACTCTAACCTGAACCTTTCCACTATCGCGACGGAATGAGTTTACAATTACTCAACCGTGACATGATTACTAATCTAACATTCTCCATATATGGAGAATGTTAGAATGTTAGTGGAAATGTTCAGGTTAGAGTCCTGACTGTGACTATGGTTGTCAAAATGATTTTTTCCGATATTTGCAGGAATCAATTATGTGATTTAAAAAATATGTAATTTTTCGAAGGTGTCAACGGATCGTTCTGTATACATTTATTTATTGTTGGATATATAATATTCGTTCAGATTGTTATCTTTTCTATGGCCGTAGGTGTATCGAATTTCGACATATTGCTTACTAAGTTTCCTGGATTGGTTATTTGTTCTCTTATTGTTTACAAATTCTCACTTATAGTGATAGTTGATATAATATTCTTAGTCTCTATCTCCTCTCTATCACTATAATAATATAGTACCTAATATAAAATACAACGTCTCTCTGTGTCTGTCCGTTTGTACGATCATAACTCGAGAACCACTGATATGATTTATATGATTTTTTTAACTTCCCATTGGAAGTTATTGTAATGGGTCCGAAAATCGAAATCAAAATGTATAACAAATTTTTGTTTCAAGGTCACTACACTATTTTTACACAATTTTTAGAAAGATGTATGTGTGTGTGTGTGTGTGTGTGTGTGTGTGTGTACGTACGTACGTACGTACGTATATGTGTCCATTTCTTTCTAAGACGAAATCTCGAGAATGAAAAATGATATCGACTACGTTAGGGTGCCAATCGACGCGTATTAACGTAAATATGATCTGAAAGAAATTTTTTCAAAATTAGTTCAGCCGTTCTTTTTTCTTAACCAAATAGACTCCAAAAAAGTAGATTTTACACAATATCTCGCGAATAAAAAATTATATCGACATCGTAAGGGTGTCAATCGAGGCGTGTTAACGTCATTTTGATCCGACATAAATTTTATAAAAATCGATTTAGCCGTTTTTTTTTTTTTAATTATTGTTAAAAATAAATAATAATTATGTTTTAATGATTAAAATGCTTACTTTTCTGTGTAATATCTAATTTAATTATTATTATTAAATATTTATCAAACTGGGAAGTTCGTCGTGTGGACCTCAAGGGTCGCACTTTAGTCCTAATAAATGACCCACCTCACAGCTTGTTAATTTATGGACACCTACGTCGTTTGGTTATTTTATACACTCATATTTGAAACATGTAGTGCCACAAGAAAATAAAAAAATTAGTTAACAATTTTATAACAACGTTCTTGTGGTATATTTTATTTATTTTTTTTACTTTTGATTTCATATTTTTGATGTGCACCACTCCCCAATTTCGGTGATGTAAAATTCGCGGTTGCTTCTAAACTAAAACGGATATGGAAGTTTTCTTGGATTCATTGAAATCAGCGCAATTGACTCTGTAAATATTATCAATTTCAAAAATATATGAAATATTTCGATTTTTGTGATTTTTTAAGGCATGTATCTTTAAAAAATACGAAGTACCTACTTAACGGAGTTAATCAATGATTCACTGAGCTTAAAATGAACTGTTTATTTAAACCATCATATTTACAGTACCTAAATAATTGTCTGTTTAATATAACCGCTATAAGTAAACAGCATTTTAATTAAAATAGTTATTGTATCAATCATAATTGTTGAACAGTCACTCAATACCTTAAGTTTTATGTCTAACATACCTTGCATTACTGTATCTAAAAATAGAAAATTAACAACAACAGGAAGTAATTCAGTGATATAAAATGAAAAGTTTATTCACGAAGAAATTACATCCTTTGAGACATGAATTAAGTCAAACCTACTAAAATATATTTCGTGGAAATTGGGAAGTGGGGCTTGTAATAGAGGAACCATAGAAAAGCCATGTAAATAACGGTATAAAGATCTTGTTGATGATATATTTATTTATATCATTGTATATGTAAATAAAAATAAATAAATACAACAATAAAATTTGATTTAATCAAGACAGGTCTAAATACGTCTGATCACAACGAGATTTAAATTTTGATTCTACTTCTTTGTTTCATAAATTTACCTCATAGAAACTCCAAAACAAAACAATGTTGTGATCGATAATGTAGGGTATTAATTATTGTAACTCAGCCAGTCGAAAACTGGGTGTTTTGGGTTCAGAACCCGGCAGTGGCATTTGATTTTTTCTTAGTATAGCAATCAACAATCAAGGCAGCTTGTCTGTCTGATATATTTCTATATTCTTATTCACTAATTGTTAAAGATGAATGATTTGTGGACAGGTAGATGTCAGCGTTATCTCTCTGGTAGGGTATTAATGTTGACTCAAAGAAACCCAACAACAACATTGCTACATGCTCGGCTATTCTCAAGCTCAATTTACTATGTAAATAGTGTCAATAATTTGAAATTATCGTGTAAATCTTTCATCTGCTTAAGGGTATTTAGCTTTAACATATTGTAAATTAATTGATTTTATAATAAAGTACGTAAGTTGATAATGTCAAATGAATAATGTCAAATGAAGCTGTAGTGCTTTTATGCAAACAAACTGCTATAATAAAATTGTTACAAGTATAGCCTCCAGGTAGGAAACACGGTGTTACTACCTATTTAATGTGCAAATGCAACTTAAACAAGATCTGTATTCTGTAATAAATTTGCATCTAAAGCTTACTTCTAGAAGAATTTTATATGGTCGATCCTGAACGTTCGTTGGGATCCTTCTTTTGAGCTCTTAACTTAATCCACGTATATTTTTGGGGTTCCGTACCTTGCCCACGATGTCAGTCCGTCTATCTATCTATCTATCTGTCTGTCTGTCTGTTCGTCCCGTCCGTCCGTCTGTCACAAGGCTCTATTCTATCTCATTAACGCACTAACGGTAAAAGGTAGCTAGTAGAAATTTTCACAGATTGAGCGTTGTTGTGGCATGAATCCTGATTCCTGAACAATAATAAAAGTAAAAAAAATCAAAAAAGTTTAAATTCTAGTTGTAGTAAATTCAGAAATGGCATACTGAATTTTTAAAACGAGATTTTTTGAAAATTCTGGTTATCTAGACGAGAAATGCGTCTTCGAGAAAGTATAACGATAGTTACGAAATACGACGAGAACGAGAATCTCTCTTTCTTGTCGAGACGAAATGAGGCGGCAACATTAACCTATAGGGTTAAAACTGAGACAATTGATTCAACAATAAATATTATAGTCTAAATTCCTGAAGACAGTATGGAAGCATCAACGACAAAATAATATAATATGCATATTATATTGTGTAACATAATATATAGTCATACTTGCACTGAACTATTCTAATAACTCTTCCGGTAATGGCGATCGATATTATACTTGTGGGTATTCATTCTCGTTAACGAACGATGTACCGACCTACAGACAGACCGTGTAAGGGTTGTCCAAGAAAAAACTGCACCACCGCCAACTATATTTGTCTCAACGTCCTAATTTTGTGGGGAGCAGCCTTCCCTCCCCTCGGTTCCGGTGTGCCTGAGTTGATCAACAGATTCACTTGATTTTATGCTGATGTATCGAGCGACAAGATCTCAAACGATTCATATTGTTACAAAACTGTTTTCTGAGTTGGCGGAATAAATATTTATTTACAATATTTATAAATACAATAACAATAAATGCAACAACGAAAAGTCAGTTCTAACAATCAACACAAGTAAATAATAATTAAACAGTAATTAATACTTAACTATATACAATTAACTATATACAATTGACTATATACCAGGACTATTTATTTCTACTTAGTTATTTATTTTATCAATTTATATCACGGAACTATTTATATTTCTGCACGATTTATATCACTGTATTTATATCAGATTTATTTCGCTGTTCAACACTGTCACAGTATAATCTACACTGACTGATTCCCGTTGACTGATTGCGCGACTCACTGTTCACTGATTTATATAGGCTGCGTGGACTGGAGCCCAGTGCTTCTTGCGTTCTCTAGAACATTCCGGCAGGTACTCGTTGTTCAGTATGCAGACCCCGTTTCTCGGAACTCTTTGTTTGCCGTTTATATACAGGGTGATCCGTAACAATATTCAATTGCAACGTTGCCAGATTACTTTCACAAAAAGTAACAAATCCGTGTTTAAAAATGTAATGGATTTTCAAAAAAAGTTGTTTTTTCTGGATTCAAAATTAATCAAAAAGAAGCGCGTTGGTAGGTTTAATTGATAAAGAAAATAGAAGATTTAAAAAGAAGTTTTAATAATATCTAATGCCAATCGTAAGTCGAGTAACGTCATACTCATACGATATACATAAAAAGTAATAGATCAGTTACAATTGTGATAGACTGGCAACACTGATTCAGTTCCATATTAAATCGATGCTCTTGAGATCTGTCGCTGTCGCAATTAGTTTCTGTTGCCTGTTAACAAGTCGCGATAGCATCGGAGTCGCGTATTGTTGATAGCACTGTGGCCTTACACTTTTAATTGCAAAGGAGATATTTCTACATGGTGACGACAAAAAATTGAAACGTCATGTATCACAGGTTCTATGATTACATTCACTAATAGATAAGAAGATAAAATGCACGTGGAAAACTAATGTATTATGCACGCTTCCTACACAAAAAGACATCCGTCTCATTTGACATTTATTATTTATAAGTATATATTTTATTCTTGTTTACGCCTTTCGGTATCATGTCTATAATTAATTATTATAGTTTATTATCTAGTGTAGTGATGTAAAAATACGGTATTAAACTTTTTTACTTCCCAGCTCTACTATGGTAGGGAAGTAATGGATTTAGTCCGAAAAAAATATTTCGAGATTTTAACAGATCTTCACGTTTTGAGACCCTAGCGATCGTTTAAAATCATTTTCTGACTGATGTCTGTATGTGTGTGTGTGTGTATGTGGTCAATTTTTCGCCTTCAATATCGTAAAAACGGAACAACATACGGCCATGCCGATTGTTCTATTGTGTTTATCAGCCTTTAACTGATCTGATTAGATTTTGAGTCAAATCGGTTCAGTGGATCCCGAGATATTCAAAAAAACGTTCTCAATGTCATGTATTAACATAGGTAAAAAAAAATATAAATGAATTCTAGATGTTATAATATGAAAAAAATGTAAATATTTTTTTTCTCTAAAATGTATAGTTTTCGAGAAAAAAAATATTTTACTAAAAAAAATAAAAATTATACGTAAATCAAGGTAACCATGATTTTTGCTATATTAAGCTAGCCATCAGTAGATCACCAAACAAAAAAGAGGGTCATGCTTTTTTTCAAAGAATAAAAGAGTGTTTATTTTTTGCAAATATTTACTAGGTGGGAAGTATAGGACTGGTCATCAGTCGAATTTTTGTGTATTAAACCCATGGTATAATACCGTATTTTTTCAGTATAAAACGGTTTTTAACTTTTTCACAACGGCATCCCTATTAAGAGTGAAGACATTCTTGTTAATAGAGACATTCTAAATATTCTCGGGCTTTTTTGATTTAATGTTTAATGCAACTTTGATTATTCTGAATCGTCTGACCACCCCTTATGAACGTATATATTATAGAGATATACCTATAGATAGCATTTAAAGCCGATGTCACTTCTGTAATGATTCAGTTTCACAAATCACTGTTATTTCCTACATTGTTATTGTTTCAAACAATGGCAACGATAGCAATAATTTGATTAACGGTCGAACTGCAGTAACTTCATTAGAGAAGCTATCTGCACCACTACCATTTTTAAACGGTTTAATTTAGCTTGAACCCGTATATTTGTTTGTTACTATCTTTGTTTCAAATCTTGCGATCGCTTTTTCAATTACTTCTACTTAACCGATTCTTATGAAACTTTGCACACACATTGAGTTCCCGTGACAATAGAATATTATGATAATTTCAACTTGGTAACGAGGACCTGATGATGGAATCAGGAGGTGGATAGTTGAAAGGATGAGGAGTTTGCATAATGATACCGGCCAGAAATCAAACTAAGAACTAGAAAAAATAAAAATAGGTAAGAAAACTTTTAAGTTAAACGGTTTTATTTTAAATCATCAGCTGTACCAAAAACTAGAAAATAATTAGGACACAAACCAAGGGGCACTTTGTGTCGCTGCGTCAGCGGAATAAGTAATAAAAACGTGGGGCGCATAAAAATCTGTATAACGACTGTATATAATTATTAAATAAGAACGGCTTGTCTAGAAAAATGTGTTTCCAAGCCCATCAACAGAAATATTTCAAATGCGCCCCACGTTTTTAATACTTATTCCGCTGACGCAGCGACACAGAGTGCCCCTTGGTTTGTGTCCTAATTATTTTCTAGTTTTTGGTACAGCTGATGATTTAAAATAAAACCGTTTAACTTAAAAGTTTTTTTACCTATTTTTTTCTGCATTTACTCTCTATGACAATTTTACTATCGGCTTTGCCCGGCTACACCCGGGTGCAAATTAAATATATAGATTATAGGTGTATAGCTTTTCCCCACGCTTATTAATTATTATTGGGTCTTTTATACCGCTATTGACATACACTTGTTTTTAATACAACTTGGATTCAATCCGATTTTTACCCGAAAAAGCTAGTATAGATTGAAACCTTCCGTAAAATATAAGCTATGAATCCAGCAAAGTAGCTTAGTGGTACAGCACTAGACTCGCATTGGGAAGGTACTGGGTTCGAATCCCGGCGGGGGCAGATGTGGCTAGGACTTTTTCCTACGCCTCACGCCGAGAAACGGTAATTACAGTACCGGCCATCTTGTTTGAAATTTTCCTCAATAATTCCAGATGAATATCGAGATGGTTCCTTATTCAAGGCCATAGCCGATTACCTGGTAAACTTCTATGCTCCCAAAGTTGCCTACCTTATCCTAATTTCCTATCATTCCTCCATTCGCACATTGCTATTAATAAAATTAAAAAAAAGTTGAAGTTAAAAAATGTAGAAAACAACGGGAAAGTGGTAAAAATGGAAAAATAGTAATGGTGCGAATGGCGTCTGTTATGACATAATGTCGAGAAATGGACGTTAAACGCATTATTATTATTATAAGCTATGGAATTGTATAGAAACCATATTTAAATCCGTTCAGTAGTTCTGGGGATTAGCCGGTACGGACCTAGCGGGGACTTTATTTTATTATACCATGTAATAAGGATTGTGTTGTATAATACATTTATATCAGTCTTCTAGAAGGTACGTAGCTTCGCTACTGTATCTGCATTGCTATAATCATAGTTTTATGGATGGTAACTATGGTAACAGCATCAGTATCGTCGCGAAGCTAAGTACTTTGTCTAGACGGACATAAAGTTTATACATTGTTTTTTGATCAATAGATTTAAAATTATAATGTAACAATATTCATTTTTGAGCTATACAGTCTGATTCGTACGAAGTTCTCAAGGGATTTGAGAAGCGTGTTCTTAGGTTATTTCAATCAAAAGAGTTCATATGAACAATGAACATGGGTTCGTTTTTCTGTAAATTAATTAATTAATTGTAGATTATAGACGCGCCGACAACTCAGATCATTAGCGTCTTCAACACAACAAATAATCCATTTGTGTATTAGAATCCGTCAGCCGGCATACATAAACCGACTGGCACGAGCTCGGGTCCCTGGGAGCGCTAATTAGGTATTTAAGTTTAAAAAAAATTATTAATTTTTTGATTTTTTCTAATAATTTAACATAAATAATATTGGAAATCGAAAAGAAAAATTTTTTTAAAGCTATAGATAAATTACTAAAAATTAATTAAAATGTATAAAAATTTAAAAAATATCACGTGACTTCAAAACGGGTCAGGAATGTTTGTGACGTCGTTATGTTAAAATGTGTCTGCATTTGTTGGTATTTGTGTATATGTATTACACATACTATCAAAAATAATAAATTTTTAACTTGGTAACCATGGATACAAAGACCATAGATAACATAATGACGTCACACGCGTTCGGATTCTTTCGGCGCGTTATCGGAACTGAGTTTAAAAATTAATTTTTATTTAAATATAACTTTTTAATTAGTAAGCAAAAAAATTAAATAAAAACAGTTTTGCTATAAAACTTGATGTGGTCCTTCCATTTAAGTAAAAAAAAAAATCACTTAAAAACCCAATTCCCAAAAAACTTTAGAATGCAATTTTCGAAAGCAACCACATTCCAATATCCCCCCTGGGGGATACGTTTTTTTTATATACGAATTTGAAACTAAATAATTTTAACTACTTATTTGTTATTTTTGTACTTAGATAAAATAACAAAATAAATGCTTATAGAATAATTGTTTATTCAAGGCAAATGTGGAGCTTCCTATTCTCTGAGTATTTATAATATTTTAGAGTGCCCTCTATGCATATTTTACATTTTAACGTAAATAATTATGTATAACCTATTAGACTTTTAAAAATTTAAAAGTAATACACTCTATTTTACAAAATTAGATAAATAAAAAATTTATTAAAAAAACAAAAAACCCGACTGCGTAAAAATCGAACATAAAAGATGGAAACAAGATCAAATGATAACATGCAGTCGGAGGCATAGTAGTAACAACATGCAGTCGGAGGCATAGTAGTAACATCAGGTATTTCTGTTTAATTTGTTTACTATGCCTCCGACTGCATGTTATCATTTGATCTTGTTTATGATCGATTTTTACGCAGTCGGGTTTTTTGTTTTTTTAATAAATTTTTTATTTCCTTCCTTTTAGTTGAATCTACTCATCAAGCCTTTTCATTTGATACCCCACACACAAGGTTTTACCGATTTTTTGCGTACTGACAAAATGGCGTCTAGCGCCCGCCATATTGAATTTTCCGTGACGTCATGTACTACCCTATTTGAAATGTCAACGAAACCTTTCTTTTGTTTTGATTTTGATACCTATATCAATGTATTTAGAAAAAAAATTACTTTTGCATTCTGACAAAATGGCGTCTAGCGTCCGCCATATTGAATTTTCCGTGACGTCATATACCCTATGTCACTCTGCGGATTCAGACGAATCTAATGACACCTCATTTTTCAAAATCCGTCAAGCCGTTTAGGCTACAGAGCGTGATAAAGAAATATACATACATAGATACATACATACACTCGAAAAACATTACCCTCCTTCTGGCGCAGTCGGGTAAAAATAAGATCAGGTGTGTCGTGCTCACACTCGGTAGAAGTTAAACTTTTTAATAAATTCAATTTTATTATTTGTTAATACACACAGACCTGAGCTAACTGATTGTAGTTACTTAATGATGCATTTAAGACTGCTATAAAAAGTGCAGTTATAGTTTTATTTTTCAGGATATGACGTCACTTGCCAATTTCCGTTAGAGAAAATTCTGGATTACTGCAAACTGAAAAGTTTCACTTTAAAGAACTGAAAAATAACATTAAATGGATTCTCGTGTTATATAAAAGACCGTATAAATACAATATACAAAACTTACTTGTCATCTGTCAGTTTGGAAGGGCCCTCACACTTCCGCCCTATGAAAAGGGAAATGAAATGCCAACTTCCTCCTAGCAGGATCGGCTTTGCGAAATTTACATGACAATTTAGATATGTGATTAAAATACCGAAAATCAGTTACCAAAACAGAATTTACTAGGTACAAAAAAAAAAATTATTCATTCAAATCCATATGTGACTATTCTCGGACTTTCATGTAGGTATTAAAGATAGGTAGCATTGGTTCAAACTTTTTATACTTAAGTAAATAATTGCTTTATCAGCTACCAAAAGAAATTAAATAAAGCGCCGATTATTACATTTTTTTTTGTTGGAATTTGTATTACAAATACCTAGATTATGAAACAATTTTTTTCAAAATTTTTCGGAAGCTTCTATAATAAAAAAATTCGACTGATGACCAGTCCTATACTTCCCACCTAGTAAATATTTGCAAAAAATAAACACTCTTTTTTTTATTCTTTGACTAGGCCCAAATAACCTTAGCTGTTGGTGGTCTTTAAAACACAATTTCATTTTTATTCTTTGAAAAAAGCATGGCCCTCTTTTTTGTTTGGTGATCACTGATGGCTAGCTTAATATAGCAAAAATCATGGTTACCTTGATTTACGTACAATTTTCTTTTTTTAGTAAAATATTTTTTTTCTCGAAAACTATACATTTTAGAGAAAAAAAATATTTACATTTTTTTCATATTATAACATCTAGAATTCATTTATATTTTTTTTACCTATGTTAATACGTGACATTGAGAACGTTTTTTTAAATATCTCAGGATCCACTGAACCGATTTGACTCAAAATCTAATCAGATCTAAGTTAAAGGCTGATAAACACAATAGAACAATCGGCATGCCCGTATGTTGTTCCGTTTTTACGATATCGAAGGCGAAAAATTTACCACATACACACACACACATACATACAGACATCAGTCAGAAAATGATCTTAAACGATTGCTAGGGTCTCAAAATGCGAAATCTGTTAAAATCTCGAAATATTTTTTTTGGACTAAATCCATTACTTCCCTACCATAGTAGAGGTGGGAAGTAAAAATATGTTCAATGCAATTTAAAAATTTAAGCATTTACCGAAATGACGTAGATAATTATCAGTTTGTGATTGGCTGATTAGATCTGATCTGTTAAATTGAACGCGAATCACAATGAGTATTATTTAAATAGACATTTCTTTCTATAGATAAAGAAGTGTGACTAGTCTTCTACATCGTCGCATGGCGCTGTATGCTCAGCGTTTAAAATATTATTAATATTTCTTTAATTCTTGTTTCCCCCAGGAGGACATTGAAATGTGGTTGCTATCGCAAATTGCATTCCAATGTTCTTTGGGAATTAGCGCTCCCAGGGATCCGAACTCGTACCAATCGGTTTGTGTATGCCGGCTGACGAATTTTAATACACAAATGGATTATTTATTGTATTGAAGACGCTAATGACCTGAGTTGTCGACGCGTCTGTAATCTACAATTCATTAATTCTTGTTAGCAATTAAGAGAAAAGATATAAGAACGAAGAAGTTGGTTTACATTATTTCTCTATGTAAGAAGAAAAACATGGGTCGCAGGGCCAAAACCCTGCCGACAATATAGTGTATTTGCTAATACAGGCCTTGTGGCTTTTTTATGTGAACTTAAGTTTGTTTTTGGACAAAATGAAAAATTTAACCCCTTAATACACCCCTTAAAATAATATTTTTTTTCCTAATTTCAATATTATTATCAATGCAACCTCTGTACCAAATTAAATACACCCGTCAGTAAATAAATCACTATCCGTAAACTAGTGTTTTCATAAAATTTGTAAGTCCAGTCCTGTCGTGCCGATTTTGTTAAAATTTTAGAAACACATTTTAATCTCTTCTAAAGGGTTAAATTCCAATTTTAAAACAATTCTGAGATTTTTTTCGGTATTTTTGGGCCCAAAAACTTTTTTCAGCCCCTAAAAACTACCCTTAAAATGGTACGATTGGGCCCATTTTAAATAGGTTCCGTGCGGTTATGGATTCCAACGTGTCTACCAAATTTCGTTAAAATCAATTAAGTCTTTCGAGAGTTATGCCGCGAACACACACACACACACACACACAAATGGTGCCAAATTGTTCAGGAAGCTATGAAACGTCGAGAAATTTTGGTCCGACCCCTAGGTCCCGCCATCCGACCGACGCCAATAGTGTATGTGCCATATGGCAAATACACTAATAATATGCGCTGTCCAAAATTATCAAATTTTGATACGTGGGAATTTGAATAGAGTTATGTTCATAATAAATGTTTAAATTTATTTTATTTGTGTCATGGAAACTCGGTTCTGTAGGATGGGAATAGTGTCAAGTAGATATGCGAGATCTCGGAATCTTTGCGAACGCTTCAAATTACATTCCTGGTGGTGTTTGGACGAGACGGGGTTACCATAGGCGGGTGTCGGGTTGCCTCTACGAGGAGGAGAGAAAGAGAAAAGCCAGCCACGAGTCACTTTAGATTCGCTAACCATTGAAACAGAATTGCAATGTCTAACGTAATGTTTTCTTTTATTGAAAACTACGAGCTGTCAGGGTTTTATTATTATCTAAATATATTAGTATATAATTTTCTAATGTCTGTCTGGATCTTCGTCTTACCACGCCCTCCAGAAGGCCCCCGTTGACCTAAAACTTCGCACACTTATAGTATAGGGCACGGGACAGAATCTAACGGAGTCGGATTTTTGATTTTTTCCTCAGGGACAGAAATAGGTTTTTTTTTCTAAAAAACGTGTAAAACAAAAGACCAATAAATAATGAGGCTATTTTAGTATTTCAAATAACCATAGTAACTACCTGACGAAAAAAGAATTAACTTGGTTAGGCCAACAAAGGAAAAGTCGAGATATTATTAATTAATAATAAAAAAAGGGTGTGGGTCTCGGGACCCCGACAGATGTGAAACATCAAAGAAAACGTTATTGAACTCGGTGGTATTCTCTATGTAGTAGTATTTATTTTTTCAAAAGCAGCAACTAACTGTTATGCTGACGTAATCCTATATACTGCACTGTAACACACGCGGTTGCCGCAGTGGTGGGGAGAACAGCAGCGATGGAGCGGACCAAACATTTCGTTGCATATTTCCCCTCACGCGGCTGTTCACAGCCCGACATAAGATGTTTCACATCAAAAAAACTTGGCATTGTTAAGAGATACGTAAACATTCAGATTCGAATGGCATGACAACTACATATAACCTCAAAAAATTTGACTTAGGACCACTTTCTCGATACACTACTTCCGTGACATTACACTGAGGCACTCTAGAAGAAATTTTTGGGGTGTGGGAGTGGGTCAAAGTAAAGATGGTTACACATCAATAAATATCATTTCTGTCTATAATAAGTTGACAGACGATTTTGGCCACGCCACGCCGTGTTCTAAATGGAAGGACGTTTCCTACGTGTGGAGAAAGTATTAAACAGAATGTTTATGCGGATGATTTTAAATTTCCCTTTATGTAGACGCATTCGGCGTAAAGAAAATTTCAAAATAATCTTTGCATAGTACAGTTCACTCAATTAACATTTTGTTAAGCGTATGTACTAATTACTACGTAGTTCTCGTTTCACTTGTTTGAAGTCTCGGAACATTTTCAGCGTGATAAATTATAACTTTCGACGATATTCAGCTGGTATAGAGACTAAAAATACATGATATTGTTACAAAACTGTTTTCTGCGTTGGCAGAATAAATATTTATTTACAATAATTAAAAATACGATAACAATAAATGCAACAACGAAAAGTCAATTCTAACAACAAAAAACTTAAACGGTAATTATTGAACTAAACGAGCCACGTAAATAACACTTAACAAATAACTATATATACAATGATTATTTATTTGTAATTATTTATGTCACTGTATTTATATCAGATTTATTTCTAACGTTTATTTATGTCGGTCATTTACTCAGTTACTTCAGTACTATTTATTTACATTCACTCCACTATTTATATCACTGATCCACTTGATGGCACGACTCACCATTCACTGATTGCCCCAACACGACACACTCGCCGTTTATATACCTGCGTACGGTGTACGCTCAGTGCGTCTTCGTATTCTCTAGCGTTGTCTAGAATCTTCGATACCATTCCACGCTTTACTACTGTGACCTTTCTTTCTCGTCGTTTCTATTGGAGGCAGTGGCGTAACATCTTGGGGTTTGCTACAATATAAAGATTATTCTCTACCGCAAGTTACCCCCTGCACTCTACATTTAAAATCCTTTCCCCTCGCCTAAAAACGATTACCACTCTCTGGACCCTATTTTTAAAACTAACGGATTCGAGTAAACGCCAAATAAAGAACCGAGAATCAGACTACAGATTTTTATTTTTGAAGTGGAACTTCTTAACACACAGCAGAATGAATTGGATTAATGCGGCTGGACGTGTAACACACGTGCGATGTGTAAACGAAACGACGTGACTAAACGCTGCACCACAATTCCTCTACGCCGTTGACGTATGGATGATGTGTGTGTTACAGTCGACGCGAATAGAACTTTCACTTCTGTAGCGTGTGTTGTGAAATACACGGTTTATTTTTCACACGTGTTGGGCATAATCAATATCAAGTACATTTTACCGAATACATTCGATTGAATAATAGTCCATAAAATTACGAGTGAAACTAATCAATATCAGATACAGAGACAGTATGAAGCAGAAGAATATATAGAATGTCACTTAACATTATATCTATATTATGTATAGAATATCCTTCCACTTCAAGTTTGTAATACTATATCAAGAGACGCCGTTGTGAAATAAATCAACCACAACAATCCATAAAGGGAGTTTTAATTTATTTTTTATGCTGAAAATTATTAAACTAGAACATTTTGTTCAAGGCCTGTATTCTTGAACATTCGTGCCTTATTTTTTTTGACCTATCATTGAAGTATAAAGCAGGCATTAATACTCCCCTATATATAGTGAAATATTAGTGCAATAAAATTTGCGCAAGGAGGTAAACGTCGGAATATAGAACCTGGTAACTGGGGGATTGTAATGGAGGCCATAGAACCGCATTGCTACACGTTCGGCTATCCTCAAGCCCAAAAAAGAATTTTATATGTAAAAAGCATTATTATGAATTGTATTTTCCGCTTTATATTAATTTATGTAATATGTAAATATATGTAAATTTTAAATATTCAAGTGTTGTACCTTATGTTTTCCATTTTCTCTTAAACGGTCTACAATTTAATTTAAAAGGACGTTGAAATGATGTAGCTTTTTTAAATGATTTTTATATGAGACGGTTTTTTACGGTTTGCAGCGAATAAATAACCTGTCGACTCTCTTAAAGAACACACTTGTTAGGAACATCGTTCCTCTCAATTCTTTCTCTAAGAATGGCTAAAGCGCAAGACGTACTGCGCATTGGCGGCGGAACGACATTACAGTGCAAGTTCAAAATGAGTCTGGACGCTATTTTGAGGTGGGATTATCCCCCCAACCTCCCTTTCCGCCGTCAATGACTATAATTCCCACATTAGATTAGATTAGATTTTACACAGGGCGTAAGGCACTATTGTCCTTCGTTCACTACGACCTAGAAGATCTTTTGCAAATCTCCTCGTACCTATTTATTTATGTGTTAAATAAATATCTTAATTCCACCTACTTTGACTGTGAGGGTCTTATTTATTTATGTGCTAAATAAATATTTTAATTCCACCTACTTTGTCTGTAAGGGTATTATATATTTATCTGCTAAATAAATATCTTAATTCCACCTACTTTGACTGTGAGGGTCTTATATATTTATGTGCTAAATAAATATCTTAATTCCACCTACTTTGACTGTGAGGGTTTTATTTATTTACGTGCTAAATAAATATCTTACTTCTACCTACTTTGACTGTGAGGGTCTTATTTATTTATGTGCTAAATAAATATCTGAATTCCACCTACGTTGACTGTGGGGGTCTTTTTTATTTATGTGCAAAATAAATATATTAATTCCACCTACTTTGACTGTGAGGGTCTTATTTATTTATGTGCTAAATAAATATCTTAATTCCACCTACTTTGACTGTGAGGGTCTTATTTATTTATGTGCTAAATAAATATTTTAATTCCACCTACTTTGTCTGTAAGGGTATTATATATTTATCTGCTAAATAAATATCTTAATTCCACCTACTTTGACTGTGAGGGTCTTATATATTTATGTGCTAAATAAATATCTTAATTCCACCTACTTTGACTGTGAGGGTCTTATTTATTTATGTGCTAAATAAATATCTTAATTTCGCCTACTTTGACTGTAAGAATTTTATTTATTTATGTGCTAAATAAATATCTTTATTCCACCTACTTTGACTGTAAGGGTCTTATTTATTTATGTGCTAAATAAATATCTTAATTCCACCTACTTTGACTGTGAGGGTCTTATTTATTTATGTGCTAAATAAATATCTTAATTCCACCTACTTTGACTGTGAGGGTCTTATTTATTTATGTGCTAAATAAATATCTTAATTTCGCCTACTTTGACTGTAAGAATCTTATTTATTTATGTGCTAAATAAATATCTTTATTCCACCTACTTTGACTGTAAGGGTCTTATTTATTTATGTGCTAAATAAATATCTTAATTCCACCTACTTTGACTGTGAGGGTCTTTTTGTAAGACAAGAAGCGCCTTAATGATAAATCAATTGGCCAATCGAACTATCGGATAGTATAATGACAACGCGCATGAATTACCGTCACAAAATCGGGCAATGTCAGGCGCACTTTTTTATATAACACAGTTGTTATTACTATCCAATAGCTCGATCGGCCCGATTTCATGTGCAGTGTGCACCTAGCAATGATTTCTCGGTAAGAAAGAATATATCGGTCCCATACCATTGTTCTTACAGATTCTTGACTGTAGTATAAAATGTAATTACACATTAAATGCGAGCTGAAAATAACTCATTTTATGTTAAACACAAGCCGTTGAAATGCAATTTAGAGCGCAAGCCATTTTATGAATCTAAACATTTGAAAATAGACAAAAACAAAGATAAAATCATAAAATAGATACAGTTCATACTTTATGTAGGTAATTTCGACGTGTTTAGGATTCATACTTTCAATTTATTATTGTTTTCAGTAATAAATTAATTTGCATCTAAAACCAGTTTTCGAACTATATTTAACGTAGTAAGTTTCAATCAAAAATTTCCATCCACTTTTTTGCCATATATCTACTATAAAATAGCTTTTGACTTTTGATAGGTCGGTGTGCGGAAACGTATATTTTCCACACTAGTGTGTTTCAAATGTGATTTATATTTATTCGCCCTGATCCGGCCGCTATTACCTACTGACAGCTACTCTCGGCCTACTATAGAAGTGAAGTTGGGGACACAAAATGAACATTCAAAAATTTTTGAAAACACCGAAAAAAAAAGTGAAAAGCAGCTATTTTATAGTGCTTATGGCAAAATTTAACATATATATCTCATGCGTAATGATATATCATGACGGGCTTGAGAATAGCCGAGAGTGTAGCAATGCTGTTGTTTACATGGCGTTGCCAGTTCCCGGGTTCTAGCCCGAGAGCTGGTTAAAGTGTCAATTGGATTTTCAATTTATTATTAAAAAAAAATAATAATGAATTGAAAAAATGAATTGGTGCTAGGCCCACATAACCTTAGCTGTTGGTGGTCTTTAAAACACAATTTTCGATATCATGATTCAGGAGACTGTTAAAACTCGCTATCATGAATGTATACCTCATTACGCCACTAGATATACAATCTACTTATTAAGTGTTTTTCAGATTTTCTCATGTGCCATGTTGCATAATTTGTCTGTTAATAGTAAGATATTTCAGTAAATCGCGACTTCAGATTTGTGTGGACGAGTCTTTAGTTGATTTATTGCGAAGGATAAGGAAAGAAAGGAGCGAAGACAAATTAAATCTGCTTCGAAGCAGAATAAAATGGAGGGTTGCTCCAATTCTGAACATGTTTCTTTTTCAAACTGACATCGAATAACAATAACGGCTTCTAAGCTGATTATTCCATTATATTAATACAGGATACAAGGGAGATTGATGCTACATTACACAGTCAGTGAACTAAAAATATTTTTTTAGATTTAAAAGATGTATTTTTAACTTCCCATTGGAAGTTATTGTAATGGGTCCGAAAATCGAAATCAAAAAGGAAAAAAAATTTTTATGTTTCAAGGTCACTACACTATTTTTACACTACTTTTAGAAAGATGTCTGTGTGTGTGTATGTGTGTGTGTGTACGTATGTGTGTGTCCATTTCTTTCTAAGACGAAATCTCGAGAAGAAAAATGATATCAACTACGTTAGGGTGCCAATCGACGCGTATTAACGTAAATATGATCTGAAAGAAATTTTTTCAAAATCGGTTCAGCCGTTCTTTTTTCTTAACCAAATAACCTCCAAAAAAGTAGATTTTACACAATATCTCGCGAATAAAAAATTATATCGACTTCGTAAGGGTGTCAATCGAGGCGTGTTAACGTCATTTTGATCCGACATAAATTTTATAAAAATCGGTTCAGCCGTTTTTTTTTTTTTTAATTATTGTTAAAAATAAATAATAATTATGTTTTAATGATTAAAATGATTACTTTTCTGTGTAATATCTAATTTAATTATTATTATTAAATATTTATCAAACTGGGAAGTTCGTCGTGTGGACCTCAAGGGTCGCACTTTAGTCCTAATAAACGACCCACCTCACGGCTTGTTCAAACCTTTAATGAGGTTTAAAAAATACCTGCATCTTTGAAATCTTGACAAAAATAGTTTACTACTATAGTCAAGTTCCAAAATTAAAGATATAGTAATTCCATACATAGTTCGTAACATGGTTAATGGAGTGGAAAAGCAATTATTATTTAATTAATTAATTAGAAATAAAATGTTAGATGCTGTCGAAAAAATTTGATTATCTTTCAAATAATATTATATTATGAGATCGACACAAGTTGACGAAAGTTTCATGGCACTCAATGCATTATCGAAATAATTCTTTTCATCTACGTTTGAATAATTATTTTGTCCACTAAATTGTGCTTGTTGGCACGTCATGGCAACATTAAACATTTCAGGTAGATGTGAAAATTGGTTCGCCATCCCTATTGTGGATAAAAAATACCCTGTATTTTAAGTTTGGGCAGTTGTTAGTGAAGCAACTTTAATCAAAATACATGACAGAAAAATAATTTTTGAAAAGTCATCTAGATCCCATACAAAATATCCAAAAAAACCCGAGAAACCTGACAAAAAAATAAATTGCAAAGATGCCGTTACTATTTTATATCTATATATATAAAAATAAATTGCTGTTCGCTAGTCTCGCTAAAACTCAAAAACGGCTTGACCGATTTGAATGATTTTGTTCACTCTAATACAGGGGGTGGTTTAAAAACAAAAAAAAATTAAAATCGGTCAAGCCGTTTTTGAGTTTTAGCGAGACTATCGAACAGCTATAATAACTGGAGCGAGCAAGTGAAGCGAGTGAGTAACATATTAATAAATCATAAAAATTCATACCACCCGGGAGCGAACGAGCGAAGCGATTGAGTAATTTATTAATAAATCATACATCCGTAGCATCCGGGAGCGAACGAGCGAAGCCAGTGGGTAATGTATTAATAAATCATAAATTCATATCTGCACTCGGGAGTGAACGAGCGAAGCGAATAATAGTCGAGCGAACGAACGAAGCGAGTGAGTAGTGTATTAATAAAATTTGAGCGAACGAGCGAAGCGAGTGAGTAATGCAATTACAATATTCAAGCGAATGAGCGAAGCGAGTAAGTAGTGTATTGCACCCGGGCGAAGCCGGACCGGGCCGCTAGTTATATTATAATACTAGTATTGAGTTGTGTATCCGTACGTGAAAATTGTGACCCGTTCTGTTAATATTTTTAATTAAAAACTAGATGATTAATTATTTAGCTCCGCAAACGACTGTTCCATCTCTGCACCATTAAAAGCAGACAGACATACAATCAGAGAAATATACAGACAAACAAACATACAGGAGGAGGCTTCCTTGAAACGATCGATCGATACCCCACTAAAGTTTATCTCTTTGCCTCTTGAGAGTTTATCTCCGGTTTCCACGCTCTACTTCGACGGAGAAATGCTCTCTCATTTATTTTCAATGAGTGCGAACGCATTTTGTATTATTACGTGCGATAATGACACTAAAAAAAATATTAGTAAAAAAAACTTTTTAGAGAAAAGTATTTATTTAAATGCACTAAAAGGGAAAAAATGATTTTTAATAATTTAGGTTCATAATTAATAAAAGCGTGAATCGTGAACTCTATGATAGTTTATTAGTAACGACCCACGCTTTTATTAATTATGACCCTAGGTTATTAAAAATTATTTTTTCCTTTTTAGTGCATTTAAATAAAAGCTTGTCTCTAAAAAGTTTCTTTTACTAATATTTTATTTTGTTCATTTTAGTCTTTCAAAATTGTCCCCCCTTTGACTACCGTAGGGGTTGAATTTCGAAAAATTCTTTCTTAGAGGATGCTTACTTCAGAAAAGGAACCAACTGTCCATATTTCAAGTTTCTAGCTTCAGCGATTTGGCCTGGGCGTTGATTAGTCAAAAAAACCCTACATCCCCGTTTGAACGCCTTAGGGGTTGAATTTATTTCTAAAAATGATTTATTCATGTATTGTCATCGGGAATACATATGTGTACAAAATTTCAAATCGATCGGATACGTGGAAGTCGGACAAAATTGACTTGCAAGTTTTGACCTAAACAAACAAACACACAAACTAACTAACATACATTGCAAGTTAAATAAAAGTTTGTAAAAATAATTTTGGTTTGTTTTTGTTTATTTGCACACAGTTTAAGAATAATTTAATATGTTTTTGCCATATTTTCTCTATCTCTAATCTCTTAAATAGTATAAAACAAACTTGATGTCTGCTTCTGTCTGTTTCTCCGCTTACTTCGTCTAAAGCACGCAACGGATTTTGAAACGGTTTTCACTAATAGAAAGAGCGATAAACGAGGAAGGTTTGTGTATATAATTTGTAAATATTTTGTACAAAATGGTTGAACTATGACGGTGTTTTGTCAAAAAAACTTTTTTCGTACGCTTAATCATAATTTCATACCACCCGGGCGTAGCCGGAACGGGCCGCTAGTCCACTGTAAAATAGCTACTTTACATGTTTATATGTATGCATGTAAAGTGATTTTTGACAGGCCGGTGTGCGGGAACGTATCTTTGCCACACTAGTGTGCGAATGCAAACCATTTCCATAGTGATGTATGTTAAATTCGTCCTGATCCGTCAGCTATTACCTACTGACAGCTACTCTTGGCCCTAAAAAAATGTCCCCTCCCCATCATTTGAAGTGCGGATCTGTTTCGTAATCATTTAGTTCAGTTTAATTCGAGATGATTTATGACTTAAGTTCTACGGTTATGACTACAAAAACATTGTCTCGACGCAAGCATCAGCTTCTGCCTCACGCATAACCAGTTTTCCGCACGCGTTGAAATTTCTTCTTATTTATATAATTCTAAGAGGCATTAGAGGAGCAAAAAAGTTGGCTTACATTATTTGTTTATAGTGGAGTGGATCTGGCATTCGAATTCCAAAAGTTCCGATTCAAAAATTTTTTTTTCCCGAAAAACAGTTTTTCGAGATTTTCCGCGGCCCATTTCCCCTCCCCCCAACCGAAATCGACTGTTCAAAAAGTGGGGCAATGTTGTCGGAAAATTCATTAATATGTTGGGAAACATTTTTTTTTGAATCGGAACTTTTGGAATTCAAGGTCTTTTTTCTTCCCGATCCACTCCACTATGAGTAATAATATTCTATTCAAAATTATCAAATTTTGATACGCGGACGACCCGATTGTCTTGTCTCAGGGCGCAAATTTTTCAAACACGTTTCTGGATCGAAAATATAAAATCTATAAATGTTTTTAATAAATCTGGGACATTAGATTGTAGATATTGGACGCTCGGTCGATCCTATTTTATGAATGAACAAAGTTTGATATAGTAATGGCGCATTGTAATGAACGTAGGGGAATGCAGGTTATTTGAATAATAAATGTTTTGTTAATTGATGAAATGATGACGCTTGTGCGTACGTGAGTACAGGGGCAGTCAAAATTAAGACTTAATATTACTAAAGTTTTGCTAGTTTTTCCAGAATATAAATTAAGAGTTTTTAATTCATACACTTTCACATAATAATATTCTATAGGTGATGACTTTTTATGTACTATTCTGTATGATCTTTAAACAAGTAAGACATTTAAGAATTCTAAGAGCACTGTGCTTGGAAACTATAAAAAAACAACACAACTTAATGGTCCTTTCTTCAACAAAAACAACTGATTTAATTAGCTTATTTAAGTTTTTGCTGAAGTTAAGCATTACTCTCGAAATGAACATCCAGTATTAACATTTTTGTGATTAAAAATGACAAAATTGTTAATTGTGATTATAGACATTCGACAACTAAGTTATTTTAACGTATGCATTTTTTCGATTGGAGTTCGTATTGTGTTGGTACCGAAAAAAATATTTTGGAAAATATATAGCTGTTTCACCAAAATAATATTTAATTATTTCAATGATTTCAAAGAAGTATTTTTGTACTTATTTAGAAACAAAAACTTGGAGAAAATACTAGAAAATTAAATCATGTTTAAAAATATGAACTTGATTACTTACCTAACTGCGATTTGTTTTTGAATTTTTAAAATCATAAAAATTAATCTATTTTTCCTAGAGGTTTCATCCTATAAAATGTACAGTTATAAATTTTAAGAAAATCATTATTGTAGTGTAAGGTATAATTAAAAAGTATAGATAAAGAGGGCAGTACAGTCTGGTGGATAGCGTACTTGGTACCGCAGCCGCTAGACTAGACTGTCGTGGGTTCGAATGTTTTGTGATGTTATTTAGTTTTAAGAAAATTGTTATTTAGTGTAGTTGAAAGACGCTAATGACCTGAGATGTCAACGCGTCTATAATCTACAATAAATAAAATAAATAAAACGTATAGATTGTTCATGCAAGCGTATGCACCAATGAATGATTGCAATCAGTGGATATAATTCAACCTTAAAAGGATTAGATAAGCAGCACAGGGCAGTCTTAATAAAATTCCACAAATCATTTTAGTTAGTTTTCCAATATTATTCTTTTCAAAGATATTTTTGCAGACAAATATTATTGCTACGAAATTTTTAACTTAGGTTATATGTATTTATTTTTAGACCCATCAATAGCCTGGGTTATTTGGGTGAAGCATCCATTCGTATTTTCAATTTATTATTATTTTAAAATAAATTGAAAATCCATTTGATACTTTTATCAGTTCTCGAATTATTATTACACACTAACGGAGTCACATCTACATGACTTAAGGTACGTGCAGTATGGAGGGGATTCTAGATGGTAGCGTAGATCATAGCAGGGCTTGCTTAAATTAAAGCATTGTTATATATGCGAGCGTAGGTACACAATGAAGCAGTGAGTGTAGCAGGTATAAGCGCTGTTACAAGAGCTGGTAGATACAAGAATGTATCTCACCATTCTTTCAGCGCGCTGACTACTACAATCAACGTGTGACAACTGCCAAATGGCCGTTACAAGTTTCGAAATGGATGTGACTAGTTTAATAAGTGAAATTTTGCCAGTTTTTATTTAATTTGTTTTGAATTTTTTCTAAAAATGTATGCTACCATCTAGAATCCTAGCTGCGTACTGCACGTACATTTATCCGCGAACTCCGATGAAACCCGAACCGCGGAGCGAGAGCTAAGATGTTTACATATATTAATATTTATCATTAATTTTGACTGACCCTATGAATGCATTTGTACCCTAGTTCATCCCGGATGAAACAGTGGGACAACAGAGTCATACAACAGGAAACTTCATAGCCCATTTCCAGTTTATTTCAGTATCAAATCATTAGCCGTCAAATATATTGTACTAGTGCAAGTACTAATAATAATTTATTTTTTGGCAAGGACAATAATAATTGTGTAGTCGCTGTCAAATTACATGGGTCGTGTAAACATAACTGATAAATAAAATAACAAAAAAACAACTAAATATAAACAAACAAATAGAAATAACAACCAACAAATAAATAAACCGTAATATTGTTTTTATTATTTTGTGCGGATTATTTTAGTGAGCGATTTTCTAACATATTAAAATAACTTTCAAAAAAGTTCGAAATACCAATACTTAAATTCCTACACGTATAAAAGGGTGATACAAAAATAAATAGTAAGTGCCGTTTCTTTTTCAAAAATTAGTAAAATAAAGCATTCATTCGCCTAGTCTTAGATTCCCAGTGTCCTGTATCTATTTGATTTGTCTCAATATTCTTAAAAATTTACGCACAAATTGTTTTAGTTATTAAAATCTTATTTTTTTGTATAGCTTAGAAATAGAAATAGAAATAATATATTTTTTTCTTTCAAGAAACATATACATTTGATAACATTGAAACAATACAGCGCTACCTAAGCTACGATGCAATTTTCTAGACAGTATTTAGTAAAACATTAACAAAGTAAAATTAGAAGTTAATTTGTTTATAATAAGATAAAAAAATTGAAATTTTCCTACGATCATTGATTAATGAATTGAGATAATTTTTTGTCGATTTATAGAGTATAAAAGATATTAGACTAAGAAATAACGTTTTTTTTTATAAACACACTCCAATAGTTTCAGAATCATAACCTCACGTGACAGCACAGATTCCATAGCAATTTTCCTGTTGTAATCTTATAGTTAATTAAATGGAAATATTATGAACAAAACAGAATTGTATTTATAAGACCTAAGTTTCGAAGCGATCAGATTCTAAAACATACGAATAAATAGGTTAAGCAAATATATTTTTTTAAATCGTTATAATCATGTTATAACACTGATCAAAATTTGTGGAATTTTTTTTATTTTGAAGAATATGACTAAAATTTTGTTGCAATCCACCCTAAGATTTTTTTCTGGCTATAGGCTACACCTCTGGACACAATTGTAAATAACCTACTTTAGGATTGTGATCAAAGGAACTACTAGAGTGATTGGCGTTTTTTAACTTGTTGAACTTTAAAAGCCGGTTATAGAAAATAAAAATACAATGTAATTTTATTATTATTATAATTCATAATAATTAGAAAAGATCTAATTAAAATCATTAATCTGCAAAAGGATATATTGTGTATTACGGAAGTTCTATGGGACTGGAAAAAATTTCCATGTTTAGAACATTTTTTGCACAATCATTTTTTATTAACTTATTCATAGAAAACCAGCTTTTCTTCGCGGCTTCAAACAACGATTTTGCTCGTAGATTCGTTTGTTTTAATCGAAACCTTTTTAACCTGAGTGTAAGCAGCTGAAACTTCAAACTTCTTGCTCCTTGAAGTCGGTTAAAAAGATTCATTAATATCGGTCCAGCCGTTTTTCGGATAATAGCGGCACAAACATACTTTGAAATCTCGCTTTAAGCAGAGAAAATTAAGTTAATAGTTATATGAATTTGTTCCTTTACTATAGTCGATTTCGTTAATATGGCTTTTGGCAGGAGCTTTATTTTAGCCTGTGTAGTTAAAGTTTGGGTACCAGCCGCGAATGTACCAAGTCAAAATAAGTCCACCCGCTCTCGTTTACAGACAGACATTCTGAAAATGCATTCTTCTGTTAAATTGATAGTGTCCAAGTATCCTTCCAGCAGGACGTATTTTGGACATCGTTGTTTTCAAGCTTCTTCCAGCAGGACAATTAATGCTTGGACCTTCTATCAAATAGTAAATTGTTACAAAACGGAATAAATATTTATTTACAATAATTAAAAACACAACAATAATGAACGCAACAACGAAAAGTCAATTCTAACAATCAACACGAGTAAACAATAACTAAACAGTAATTACAAAGCAAAACAAAACAACTATATACAATAATTCGTAATTATTAATTATATACCAGGACCATTTATTTCTAGTTATTTATATTCACTGTATTTATATCAGACACACTATTTGTCGCTCAGTATTTTCCATTGACTGATGTTTATATAGGCTGCGTAGCATAAGCCTAGTGTGTTCTCGCTTTCTCTAGAACTTTCGTGCAGGTATCAGTTGTTACAGTAAGCGGACCCCCGTTTCTCAAAACTCTTACCTGCCGGTTATATACAGGGTGATCCGTAACAGTATCAAACGAAGGTGTGTTTGTTGACATTAAAACACAGAATTACCTAATTTCTCATTGCTTACTGTTAAACATTTTGTTTTTGTGCGGTCTTTTTTTGGGTTTTTTGGATTTTCTAAAACTGCTAGCACCAAGTGCAAGCTGTCTGAAAAATCCGAGGATTGATCAACAAACAGAGAGTTGTGTCCGAAGAGTTATGTATTTTCAACACACGCTTTAGCAGTTCAGAACTTGTCAGAAAATACACCTAAAATACCTGAAAAAAAGACCGTACCATAACAAAATGTCTAACCGTAAGTAGTGAAAAATTAAGTATAGTAACTATATGCGTTTTTATGTCCCCGTATAGCACTTTTGTTTCCAGGAATGCTTCCTCAATGTTAAACGGGGTATAGGTCGGTAATAATCAACTAAACACAATACACGCCCACTATTTATAGATAATAATAACATTTCAAATACCTTGGCTGAAGAGAATTTATTGATAGATAAATATCATCTGGGTTCCTGGTTTTTTATGATTACGAACAATTTACATGCTGCGCTTAGCTGATCCATAATTCTTATAATCTGGAGCAAGGTCCTTCTTCAACCGTGTTTATTGTTGTTGCAATTTATTATTATTATTCTTTGTAATCAATAAATAGGTTACTAATAATTAAAGCCCTTTAAATTTCAGGTTGCAAATTTATGTGAGAGAAATTTTTTGAATATAAATATCCGTCTTTGTTTGCTGAGAAAAAATGAATTTGACATGATTTTTTAAAAATATTATTACGTAAGTTTATCTATACATAACTCAAAATTAGTAGGAATTATGTGAAGGGGATCCCTGTACTAGATGTATCTTCACAAAAAAAAAAACGTCTGTCGGAATTACTTACTTCAGAACATAAAAAATAATCTACATTTTCTATAGGTATACTTGCATTAGATGATTAGGGTATAAATGTAGCGTTGAGCTAGGCGTTGAGTAATTGTTTAAAGAACACAAAATAATTCGGTAAAATTTTGAGTAATCAACATATTAAAATATAAAATAGTAACGGGATTTCTCTCTGCAATTTCGTTTTCTATGGGTAGTTTTTTTGAATTTTTGTGTACTATGAAGTATGATGCCTAGAAAGGAAACCCGTTCCTAGAATTTTTATCTGCACGTGCGCCTGACTGTTTATCTATGTGTACAGCATCACTCAAGTTAAACTGGATCGCAAAAGACGGGCTATATTTTTTATCGTTTTTTGTAACTCATGTACCCAAATTTTCTTTAATAAAATAAATCAACCATTTGTTAGTTTGCAAATGTAAACTTTATTATTTTTCCTGTAAACATATTATAACAGATAATTATGCAAGCTTTATAAAAAAATCTACAAAAAGCAATTTATCATTTAAAACTAATTGCCAATAAAGAAAAAAATTCATTAAAAACACTTCTAAACCTTTTCTCAATAAATAAATATCGTGTTGTAATTTTTAATGGGCAAAAATCTATCTTCGACATCATTATTAGAATTTCAAGATTCCAATAAATCTATTTCTTGTAACGTTACAATAATTTATTAGCGCTTAATAATAGTCTTTTCTTGGAAACCCATTATTTATCTCTTATTTATCTCAAGCATTTTAATCAAAAGACCGACTTGGATGCGGACTTATTTCACTTGATTATGTTATTGATTAATAATATAATATGTCTATTACAAACAGGCCTGCCAACCATAAATAGTATATTGTGCAACTAGTGGGAGAAAGAGGAGATCCCTCGAGTTTTTGCCGCGAGAGCGTAGCGAGTGCGGTAAAACACACGAGTGGAATCTCCTTTTTCGACCAATAGTCGCACACAATATTTTGTTCAACTACCGCAAGAAATATGTAATTTCGTGGCTCTGCTGAGCGTGGGCGAAATAATGGGTGACCTGATTGATTGCGTAAACGTTTCCCGTAATGAACGTGGGCGAAATGGGACTTCGCCCACTCTGCCCTGATTGATTGCGTAAACGTTCCCCGTAATGAGCGTGGGCGAAATGCGATTTCGCCCACTTTGCCCTGATTGATTGCGTAAACGTTCCCCGTAATGAGCGTGGGCGAAATGGGATTTCGCCCACTCTGCACGTCAACAATCAGGGAACTCATTATTTCGCCCACGCTCAGCAGGGCCACGAAATGATTTATTTCTTGCGGGTGTTGAACAAAATGATTTTCCGGGATTTCTTGGATGCAGGACGTATGTAAAAATATTTATTTTAAGTATAGATATTTTAATACACATCTATAAAAAAATTTAACTAATGATGCCGACATGTCGACATCCCTTACATGGATTCATGTTTCATATGCAAACGTACACTGAATTTCTCACTCGATTCCTAACAGCGGAAATATTTTAAGGAATATGTCTATGAATAACCAGTGAAGAAGTTGAGTTAGAGCAAATTTTCATAACTACTTTATGGTTCGTTTGACTACCATAACACCGCTGACGCATTATTTTTTTGCAATGAAAAACTATTTCTTTTTTATTTCCGGGACAAACTGCGCCCTGCAAGGATTTTGTACCGGAAGGCTAAAAATAGCCCTAGAAACGGGACGTCGCGGAAAATTCGGGACAGTTTGCAACCCTAGTTACAAACCTCCATATTCTCAAGGCCTAGGACTTTGAGGATCACCAAGATCATTGAAAATATTGTTAGGTTCACATAATCCTGATCAGAAACGAGTTCCAAATTCCAAATTATTAATTTGATATTTAATCATGTTCTACCAAGTGCCGAGTGACGAATCTGTAAGAATTATAGAAACGATTTCCTAAATTAGGTAGTACCTACTGTAACGTTTTTTGTTGCGAAATATTTTCTATAAAACCGTTTTAAAATGCACAACGATTGGAATCTCTAACTGATTAATAATATATCCAAAGTGCATTGACACATTTTTTTTTGATTATTTTGGTTTTTAGAAAACGTCCTTGAAATATTGTAATTTCCATCTGAATCATTCTATATAATCCATATAGGTATCAAGGTTTTCGCCGAAAATTTGTTTTTGTAAAAAAAGGAAAAAAAAACGATTAATTTTCTTTAGTTGTCTGAAGATGTTTTAACGGCAACTTTTAAAACAACCAATTAATTAGGAATATTCCAAGATGCGGTTTAAAGAATTTCCAGACACGTTAAAATATGACGGAGTTTTAATGGATACAATGCTCTTATGAACTTTACTTAAAATAAAATATTCCGTATTCTCAGTTAGATTATCTGTGGCCAAAATCAAAACGGCTCATGTCGAATTTGTAGAAGAAAAAAAACAGAGTGGGTAGAGGTTGGGCTACTACCGCTAGTTTTTTGACATGAATTCGATTAATTAGTTAGATTTCACCTCTGCCAAGCATCTCGACTCTCTACAGTGCGAAGCATTTATGTATCTTATTATGGACGGGCTCATATTACCCCCACTTTCGGTGTTGGCACTTGTCAACTGTGTATTTTCTGTCTTCTCAGGGCCGAAGTAGAGGGCTGCGAACTTGAAGACGTCGAATTTCGTAGTCGGCGCTGATTCGAGCTGGTGTGATTTTCTTGGGCTTCTTTTTTCTTTAAACGGTAGCGGCGATCCCTCCGACATGCGCTTGGCTGCTTTTTTTAAATGTGGAATTGTACACCAATGGGATTTTTTTTTGGGCTGATCATATCTCCAATTTTCGATGGGATGAAACATTTTTAGCCCAGCCGTTCCGACTTTTCATTTTTATATTACCATTTTAAAAGAAACTTTAAAATTTGTTTAAATATTGGCTCAATATAACCTACAAAAATTGTGATTGTGACCAATTGACATAGATGATGGACATATTGTGATATTCTTTGAAAAGTCAGAAAAAGTATTGCTCAATCGAAGGAAATAAGTACTGGTGGCTACCCCTTCAAGTCGGTTTCTAAATTTTACTTTCAAAGTAGATTTAGCTAACCAGAAACCGAGGATCTACTTATATAATTTCCTAATGTGTGTCTGTTTGTCAGGATGTCCGCCTTTCCACACCCTCCATGCAGGAAGATCCCGTTAATCTAGGAAGCTGAAACGTTGCACACTTGTAGTATAATAGGTCACGGGACAAAACCTACGGATTTTTGACAGAAATAACGGGGTTTTTCGAAAAAAAAGTGTAAGATAAAAAAACAGTAAATAATGAGGCTATGGCGAAGATATAGAAATTCAAACTATTGCATTCGTCGAGATTCGTATAGCCATTTTGTTGTATCTCGCTCACAAAATGGTGGACGTTTATGTTCAAATCTAATTGAAGATACAGAAAAGATATGCCAAAAGTGCTTTTGGTTTTTGACTACAGATATGCTACAGATATTAATTGAACTTACCTGTTTCAAGCTTTATAATTATGGTAGAATCTTTGACAAACTCTGATTTAAATGATCCTAATATGTCTATTTGTAGCAGTAACCGGTGTACCGGGAAAACACATTGTAATACAAATTATACAGTGCAGTAAGGTGTGAAATGATTAAATGTAGCTCGATATTCTTAGTAACCGAGTTATTTTCCATGTCAAATTGACTAATTTTCTTAAAGATAATTGTATTCACAATATTATGCGGTTATGGACACACTTTTAAAATAATATATATTATAATAGTAACGTTCGAAAAGACATTGCGTAACTAAATATTGAGTCATTTATCAATACTAACATAGAAAATGCTGATCATTTTTAACCGACTAAAAAAAATTTCAATTTGTCGTTTATTTGCCTCCAAAATAGTTAAAATAATTTTGTTTTTTGTTTTACAATCATCGTTGGTCGAACGATGCACTGTCGCGAGAAAGAGCTTTTGTTTTGAACGTACAGTAGGTATTATACATTTGGTACCAACGTTGCCAACTGACTAACTGCTGTATTACATAACTTCTCTCAAAAGGTACAAAACCATACAAAAATATGAATTTAATTATGTTTTCGTCTTTTGTAGGCCTTCTATAGAAAGGAAGCTTTAGAAACTGTTGGCAATCTGATATACGGTCCAGCCGTTTTCAAACGCTGCTGATATAAAAAGACAAATTCTTGGGAACACATCATAATAATATTATTATATAATAATACTAGCGGCCCCGCCCGGCTTCGCCCGGGTGTTAAGAAAGCCCGGGTGCAATACACTACTCACTCGATTCGCTCGTTCGGTTTTATATATAATTTTTAGTTTCAAAAAAATTATAATTATTGTCAAAGAAAGAATATAACAAAAATAAAAAAATATATAAATAAATATCATGTAGAATTTAGTAAAAAAAAAAAAAATTCCACGATGCCATCAGTTTCCGAACCCGGGTCCCTGTGCATAGTGCTGCGACGTTACCTCTACGCTACGAGTGGAACAAATATGTACGGTCGTTTTTATGATATAAGTATGTTGCCAATTCTTGCGGTCGGGTTACGAATTTAATTAATTAATTATTATTATTTATTAATTATGCTATATATATAAATCTTCCGTGAAAAATTATCTAACTGATGGTGAAAACCGCATCAAAATCTGTTGCGTGGTTTAGGAGGAGTTTGCGGTTAAACAGACAGACAGACAAACGCGAAAAGAGACTTCAATTTATACTATGTAGAGATATTCGAAAAATCTCAGGAAAACGAAATTACTTATAGATATAGATCTCGTTATAATTTTATTCATAAGTTTTAATTATATTCTAATTAAATTTAATTATTATACATCAAAACCCAAAATAGTACTTTTATGGGCACAGAAGATATGGTAAAAGCCTTATTTAAAAAAAATCGCATTCAAATCTAACCTCTGGAACCTTGCCTTCTAACTGCAAATCATACCAGCTATTGACATTGATGAATTTACAATGTCATGGAATAGCGTGCAGACAACAGAACCATTTCCTAAAAAATTATAATAACTTTTATGAAGGGTCGTTTGGAAATTTTGGTTAATTTTTTTTAAATTAATTTCACCGCAAGTAGGTAATGTTCAATTCGAGGAGCAATCATTATTTTTTTTTTTTTATTGTTTTAAATGAATTTGGGATTTTTAACTTCCCATTGGAAGTTATTGTAATGGGTCCGAAAATCGAAAACAAAATGTATAACAAATTTTTATGTTTCAAGATCACTACACTATTTTTACACTATTTTTAGTCTGTGTGTGTGTATGTGTGTGTGTGTACGTAGGTACGTGCGTATGTGTCCATTTCTTTCTAAGACGAAATCTCGAGAATGAAAAATGGTATCGACTACGTTAGGGTGCCAATCGACGCGTATTAACGTAAATATGATCTGAAAGAAATTTTTTCAAAATCGGTTCAGCCGTTCTTTTTTCTTAACCAAATAACCTCCAAAAAAGTAGATTTTACACAATATCTCGCGAATAAAGAATTATATCGACTTCGTAAGGGTGTCAATCGAAGCGTGTTAACGTCGTTCTGATCCGACATAAATTTTATAAAAATCGGTTCAGCCGTTTTTTTTTTTAATTATTGTTAAAAATAAATAATAATTATGTTTTAATGATTAAAATGATTACTTTTCTGTGTAATATTTAATTTAATTATTATTATTAAATATTTATCAAACTGGGAAGTTCGTCGTGTGGACCTCAAGGGTCGCACTTTAGTCCTAATAAACGACCCACCTCACGGCTTGTTTTAAATGAATTTGGGATTTTTTGGAAATCATTTTAGAACTACATAGGTACTTCTGTTTATTTTAGGCTAGAGTTATCTGGACATACGTTCACGCGAATGAAGTCGCGGGCACAGCCAGTAAATCGAAAATTCAGTTGATATTTTCACCGGTTCTCAAACTAAAACCTGAGAATTAAGGCTCGTAAGTTGTAATAGACAAATCATGATAACGGCATCTCTACGAGATCGTATATTTTCAAGGTCATATAGGTTATATTATGTTTCATAAAAATCCCCTATGGTTATGCAAATTTATTGTTCGTATTAAAAAATGCAAACTGTTAAATTTAAAAATAACAAGACAACTTGTCAGCGCCAACGGGCATATTTTGTATAGTTGTTATGTCGATTAGATAGTCACATGTTTTTTTGCTTTTATTTTGGCACGATCAATTGTTTAGTCCATGAATATTTAGATATTTAGATAATTATTTGCATCCACCAAAAACAACAAAAAATATAGTACAGTTGTTTGCCTTCTACCAAATGATGATGATGGTTGATGCGGAGGAAACCAGTTTTCTGTTGATCAGCGAAAAAATAAGAAATTAAATAGAACTTGCTATAGAATCAGGTAAAGAAGTTGACCGTTCAGAAGTCAAGGGCATTTTATGGAGCACCAGCATTGTAGCTAGGGTCTGGCTAGGGGCGTAAATCCCGCAAGGCGCAATCAGCGATTCAATGCTTATAGCATCGAGCAAAAATTTTTTTGATAGGTTAAAGTCACCCGGTCCTAAATTAACATAGTCTATAAATAAATGGTGTTATATGATTTTTATTTGAATATATCAAGAAAATATTTTTTGAGGACGAAATCAGAATTTTGGTCTGGGCGCTGCGGATGGCCCTATAGCTACGATACTGTGGAGCACACACATTCAGTTTCATGCTAGTGTTTGCATGACAAACTGTCTTCACCCTAGGCCCTAGGGCCTATAGAATACCACGATATAAGATCCAATGAATCTCAATATAAATGAATAAGTTATATTTTCACTCCATTTTTCGCAAAAATAATGTTCTATAAATAAGTATTTTTCATGCTATTCTTTTACCATTCCAACTCCACAAGTGGGAAATGGTAAATCCACTTTTCATTTTTTTTTTGAAGAATTTAAATAACCTTTAATAAATGAATTGGATAGAAATAGCAGGTGATTGAAGTAGTAGAGTCTACTGGATTAATTATTAAGGGTTAAAAGGCAAGTTCAATTCCTGCGCAAGAAGGATGAAAGAAGAATGGTTGAGGGTTTAGAAAAAAAAATTTTGCAGAATAAATAGAAAAAGACTTAATGAATAATAATAGATATAGAAAAAGGACGTGGCTAATTACGCAAATAAGCGTAGAGCCAATTATATATATATAAAAAAAAAAATCCTGCGCAATTTGAGTGATGACATATTTGTGGGAAAGAAGGTTTTAATTAAAAAAAATTCGACTGATGACCAGTCCTATACTTTCCCCCTAGTAAATATTTCCAAAAAATAAACACTCTTTTTTTATTCTTTGAAAAAAAGCATGGCCCTCTTTTTTGTTTGGTGATCTACTGATGGCTAGTAATATAGCAAAAATCATGGTTACCTTGATTTACGTACAATTTTCTTTTTTTAGTAAAATATTTTTTTTCTTAAAAACTATACATTTTAGAGAAAAAAGTATTTACATTTTTTTCATATTATAACATCTAGAATTCATTTATATTTTTTTTACCTATGTTAATACGTGACATTTAGAACGTTTTTTTTAATAACTCAAGATCCACTGAACCGATTTGACTCAAAATCTAATCAGATCTAAGTTAAAGGTTGATAAACACAATAGAACCATCGGCATGGCCGTATGTTGTTCCGTTTTTACGATATCGAAGGCGAAAAATTGACCACACACACACATACATACATCAGTTAGAAAATGATCTTAAACGATTGCTAGGGTCTCAAAACGTGAAGATCTGTTAAAATCTCGAAATATTTTTTTCGGAATAAATCCATTACTTCCCTACCATAGTAGAGGTGGGAAGTAAAAAATGTAAATCGGTTGAACAGGGACCGCTGGGGGACTCTCGAAAAGAAACGGCTTGTATTTTAAATAAGATTATTTGAATACAATTATTGATAATATAAGTAGGGGCACGACTTGCACACCTACCGAGTACGTAATGACGGTCACCCACACCATACCGAGCAACAATACAAAACTTGTACGAGGGACCTTGAACTAGAGCAATGTAACTAAGAATTACAATATTATTGTACCCGAGGCTGTTCAGTAATTGTTGAAAAGTGACTGTTAATGAAATGAACACAATAATTTTTTTTAAACTGATTTTTAATACCAGTGGTATTAGTTGCGGTGCAAGCATTTGAGCACCGGATTTTGAGACTCCTCTTCTAGGATTTTTATAAATATTAAAGATTAAAAGCAATTAGGGGTGGTCCTGGATTGTCCCATAAACTGCACCTAATCCTAAAAGGATTTTTGTGCTTCCCCATTAGCTGGATCTAGTCCACAAATAGTCTGGATCTTCTTATGAGCTCCAGAAGTTTTGGCACTAGATTATCCTGTGTTATAATTCCGTCCTCATCTTTATAGGATTTTTATAAATTTTAGAGTTTCGTACCATGAATGATCAATTGGAACCCTTTTCTTCGTTATTCATTTCGTGTAAGATGCCTGACGGGAAAACATGTTTCCAGAATTTTTGTCTGTTTAATTGTACCAGCGTTGCTCGAGAACACCCAAACAGATTTTGATCAAACTTATGGCGCTAGTTCTGTAGAGTCAATGTTAGAAATTATACAGTGCTGTTAAATTTTTTTCACTTTCTAACAAATTTGACATTACATAAAGTAAATAAAATATTCGGATTTTAGTCGCAAAAATAGCCAAGCGTGTAGCAATGTCGTTATGTTAATGTGTTCTTCTATTACAATCCCCCAGCTCCCAGGTTCTAACCTGAGAGCTGGTAAAAATGTCAATTAATTGGATTTTGAAGTTATAATAAAAAAAATGGAAAATATTAATTGCTGCTAGGCCCAAATAATTGTTGGGAGCCTTATAAAAAAGACACTGTAAAAGTTGACCAGTTTTTTTCTTCTTAAAAGACAACCAACAGCAAAGGTTATTTGGGCCTAGCACCAATTCATATTTTCTATTCATTATTTTTTTTAATAATAAATTGAAAATCCAATTGACACTTTTACCAGCTCTCGGGCTAGAACCCGGGAACTGGGGACTTGTAATAGAGGAACCATAACAACGCCATGTAAACAACAGCATCGCTACACGCTTGGCTATTCTCAAGCCCAGTTAACCTGTTAAAAAGTAGAAATAATTATAATAGAATAAAATAATTTGGAACGAAAAATTTCAAAACTCTCGATGACTCAGTATTTTCTCGAGGGTGTCTTTCTCATCTCGATCTCGATAATTTAATCTCGCTCTCGTGTCGAGGTACAAGACGAGAAAACCTATTAATCTCGTATTGAGATTTCTCGTTTCGACGACATCACTAGAATAAATTAATTTTTCCCACACTTTCTGTGATTTCTTATAGTTCTAAGCTTTACCACATTTACCAATTCATGGATAATCTTGATAACAGCATAACCTTGAAATTATCGTAACAATTGACAATCATTAATAGTTCACTTTTAATTTCCCATGCGTCATTTATTTATGATTATTAAATATTTTTGTTTATAACGGTTTCCGTTTTAAATTTCCATAATTCTTAAAAGTAAAGAAGTTACCCATAATAACAGGTTTACTATTTTATATTAAAACTACGGAAACATACTTTTAATAATAGTCCAAGATCTGACCGTACAAAAGTCTATTCGACAACACTACTGAATTGAATTGTAGATTATAGACGCTCGACAACAGAGGTCATTAGCGTCAAAAAAGACAACACTACTGTTTTATATTAACTATATTTAGTATTTACCTATCAGTATCTATCTACTAGTTTCATATTGACTGAATTGTTGTAATTTTGAATACACTAGTTCATAGGCCCGGAAGATGAAATTAAATATTTCGAAACGTTGACCACAAGCGATATTTTGGTAAAGCTTCATTATTTTGACCCTCAACCAAACCTTGAAACCTTCCTTCAATTATTAACATTCATTGGGTCAACACTACTACATATATACTCAAGACTTAATAATATGATGAAAAACATATACATGGAGGGTGTACAAAACGTTCCCTTATAATTTTGGGTATTGTAGACGACTATCATTCTTTCTTTCTAGAATTGTGATTGGTTCTTCTCCTTAACATGTATGGTTGCTATGAATATGAATATTCATTTTTCAAGTAAAATGGCAACAAAAACAGTATAATATAGAAATGAAGACGAAGAACGAATCACAATTCTATAAAGAGATAATTATATTCGTCTACAATAGTTATCTTTTTCACTCATTTTTGTACCACTAGTAAGCATAAGTAGGATAGGGAACGCTATGTTCACCCTCCATGGTAATATTAATAATAAGATGTACTTATTATCATACTGTACTACAATAGTAAAATCATTTGATGATTGACACATTTATAGGACTAACTTTGTATACAAATATTTTGAGGTTAGTAACTTACCTACTTATTACAATATAACGTATTATGGTGCAGCTATGTGTTTACATTATTCACCTAACCCTGCCTTAAAGAAGCATTGAACGGATGATTAATTTCGTGGAGATTTTCTTTTAATTTTGATGTTTTTAAGCAATATGCCGTAAACATTACTACTTTATGAAGAAAAACATCAAATCGGCGAGTATTTTCCTCTCATACTCTATTATATTATGGTCCTTTTAAGACGCGCCAGCCTCGCGGCGACGTAACGGGTATATTACAAAGAATTCTTATAGACGTCAAGGTAAGGAAAAAAAACAGCGTGTGTACACCTCCAATCGCTAGCTAGTGTGATTATTTGAAACCGCAAGGGGTTACACGTACACTTGTTACTACAGTAGAATCATCCATTTCAAGATAATCTTCCGTAATTTTTAACCGTTCAGTTTTTGTCGTTTATTCTGCATTATTTACATTTTCCTTTTTCCGTATTAACATTCATTTAAAATATTGTCTTAGGCTATTGCTCATTTTCCATCCTTGTAATGAGACTCTTAATCTCCTCCGCATATAAAAAATGAAGGATCGATTTTGTCAGAAATCGACGAGTATTTAAGATGACTTTTTTCCGATGCATTTCCAACATCGTTTATTCAATCGTTTTTAATACTAACCTTAAAAAAATCATTCAGCTTTTATTGCAAATCACGAGTGGACTGTATTAGCAAGAATTTATTAAGTATTTCTTTGTAAATTATTCATCTAGAAAGTATCTTTAATAGTGATATATTTTATAGAATAATTTGACGATAAACACGTATAAAAACCTGTCTTATCGTTTAAAAATTATGGTGCCTACTATTCTGTATGGTAAGAATTAGTGCTGTTATTTTTTTGTCACTTTCTAACAAATTTAATATTACATAAATTGGATTGAGACAACGCTGGACATTTTAACATTGACCATACCAGAATTAGTACCATAAACCTCCGTTTGAAAAACAATATCTAGTACGACTGAACTCAATAAAATTTAACCATAATGACGTCAGTGCGTTTAAATTGAGTTTACTACGGTTGGAATTTGTACAGTAAATTTTATTGGAATAAAATTTACTATAATTTGTTAATATTTTACAAACCATGTGTACGTGTTTAATTTATTCAGATGATTTAGAATTTGTATACGCAACTAACAAGAAAATTATTTATAAAATACGCACAGTATTAGGTTTTAACATAATTTTATTTTTATGGACCTTGTCTTTTATCAAATACTGTAGAATTTTAAATACGTGCGCAAATCTGACCTAAAATTATAGCATTAAGCGACACTAGCGCCGTACGCGGCTTGGAATGCTAAAAAGTTTTGACATATCTATAGAAAAAATATTATAATGTAATCAGCAGATAGATTTTTTCAGATTTTTCCACTTTTTTTGCTTAGCTAAAGAAAATAATTTAGCCTATATTACATTAGAGAAAGAGGGCAACAATGTAGCCAATTGTTGCTACACCGTTGGCAACCCGAGCCCATAGATGGCACTGTTTGTTTTTTTTACTGCCGTAGGAATGTATGCAAATTATCAAGATTTGCGCGTATTTACTTGTGTCTGAAGTCAACATTTATTCTGAGTAGAACCTGCTTTAGTTTTATTCCTTATTTCAAGGTATACTACACTGCCTTCCTAAATATTTTTGAAAGTAGTCATTTTTATTATTTTAAACTCTAAATCCCTTCTCTAGGATAAAAAAAAAACATAAAATACACCAATATTTTTATACATTTTCCTCGTTTTGATTGTTATTTATTACCATGTTATTTCTTTGCAATGGCATTGAAAAATTCCCGAAAATCAACAAAAGAAACATACCTTTCGCAGAATAAATATCACGCATCTGACATCTCTGACGTAATAAGTTTGTAGATAATAGAATTGATACAAATTTAAATACGGTCAGAACTCACGCCATCCACGCAAAGTTGGCTTAAGGCGTAAACAAAACTACTACAAGATATAAATTTTATTTGGTAATAATTAGCATTTCTTATAAACTGTTAACTGCTTACTTTTCATATAGGTAATGAGTGTATGTAATCGGAAAATGTCGATTATAACAAGTACTTATTTTTCGAATGGGTTTAAGATCTCGTGATATAATTATTTTTTGTCTGTCAGTCTGTCTGTTTCCACTGGCACAATTCGAGAACGATTGGCTTAAGTCAGTTCAGTCGTTTTCGAATAGTGCTGGGACAAACGGACGTACAGACAAAAAATCTGAACACAGGTTCTCTTATCCAGGTGCCATATAAAATACCTAAAAAAACATTTACGTAAACGAAAGTATATAGGCAAAGGTAGAGACCTTATTGGTCGCAGTGTTTACCTTATGGCCCCTATCTTTTAATTCTAATTAATTCTAATATAGGCAGAGGTATAGTCATTATTTGATTTTATAATTTAGTGGATTTTGACAGACTTTGGCGCTCCTTTCAAGATGGCGCCCGATACAGTTCGATAGACTTGCTTAGGAAATTGGAAAATGGACTGTGTACCTCACCCACATAAGTGCACGGTCGAAGTTATACTTCATACATTTTACATTAGAACACGTTCCTCAGAATTGTTTGGCATTTTTAATTTTCACTATTTACTTTTTTTTTTTACATATCGTGATAATCCTTATGCCATTGAAACGTGTAGTTTGTTTTCAGTATACATTTTTCATTTTTTCAATTCATTATTTTTTTAATAATAAATGACCATGGTCTATGAATAATATATCTATCCAAAGCCTGCTTACAATATTACACTATTTTGAAACGTCAAAAATTGATTTTTAACATAATAAAATCTATAACGAAACGAATTTGCCCGGGGATGAGACCTAGCTGGATCGATTTTTTGCTCCCCAAAACCCCTTTTCAGTCAATTTCATCCAAATCGTTTTATTCCTGTCAGCATTTTATTAATTTTCGAGTCGGTTTATGTTTTGTTTTTGCCGATTCACTACCCTCGCTAGAGAAGAGGACAGTGTGGTACAGTGGTTAGCGTCGCGGCCTCAGGATCAGACTGTTTTGGGTTCGAATCCCGCCTCCGCTCATGGATGTTTTGTGATGTCAGTTAGTTTTAAGTGAGTTGTTATTTAATGTATTCAAGACGGTAATGACCTAATTTGTCGACGCGTCTATAATTTACAATAAATAAAAATAAAAATCGCTATAGAGAAGTAACTTCAAAAAAGAAAATTCGTTGGATTGAAAAGTTTAAGCCAATTCTGTGTTTACAGATCTTTGTAGCCCTGTGAAACTTGCCAAGACCTTGGCTTGGGGGTATGTTTACAGTTGTTTCACTGTACCTAACGACTGAGAGCCACCGCATTATGTAGACGATATATAAACAGTTGGCATCCTGTGGGGACCGACTAGTGTACATCAAAATACGTTGGTGCCAACAACTATTTGATAACTGAATCTATTCGCGTTTTTGTTATTGTTATTTGTCGCGTGTCGATCTCTAAAATGGAAGTTCAAAGGACACCGATTATCACCCTCAAGGGGGCTGATCAATATGCCAGTCGGCAAGGCGTACGCTTCATGGTAAAGATTTAATTTCTTTTAACTTTTTTTTAAATATACAGTGTGTAAACGGTTGTATACCGAACATTAGGGAAAATAACATTGAGAACATATTTTACGATTTTGTAGTAGGCTATGGGCCTTAAGATCTAATGTGAATATGTAATGGTGACAGGGCTTGAGAATAGTCGAGCGTGTAGCAATGCTGTTGTTTACATGGCGTTGCTATGGTTCCTCTATTTACTATTACAATTAAGTCCCCAGTTCCCGGGTTCTAACCCGAAAGCTAGTAAAAGTGTCATTTGGATTTTCAATTTATTATTAAAAAAAAATAATGAATTGAAAATATGAATTGGTGCTAGGTCCAAATAACCTTAGCTGTTGTAGGTGGTCTTTAAAACACAATTAATTGGAATGGTTACATAGAAAAAATTTTAGTACAGTGAATTTTTTAAACAATTTTCCAAAGCAACGGTTGACTATTTTATAGCCCATAGCCTGCTACAAAATTATGAATGTTCTCAATGTTATATTCGGTAAAACCGTTTACCTCCTGTAAAATAAATTCGGCCATTACTTGATATCAAATTAATATTCTTTAATTTTCTTCCCTGTATCTACTGCGACGAGTAGAATAACAACCACTGTTGTGAGTTCGAATCCCACCTGCGCTCATGGATGTTTTGTGTTGTCATTTAGTTTTAAGTTAGCTGTTATTTGATGTAATTAAGACGCTAATGACCTAAGTTGTCGACGCGTCTATAATCTACAATAAATAAAAATAAATAAATAGAATAACAACCGATCCTTATATCGTCTTCATCTATAAAATTAATGTTATATACTTACATTTTAAATTTAATAAAACACAGCGTTTTGTTTTTACAAGCTTTTATTTAACTCGCAATGTGTGTTAGTTAGTTTTATTGTTTGTTTAGGTCAAAATTTGCAAGTCAATTTTGAACGACTTCCACGTATCCGATCGATTTGAATTTTTGTACACAATATGTATTCCCGATGACAATACATGAATAAATCGTTTTTAGAAATAAATTCAACCCCTAAGGGGTTAACACGGAAATGTAGGTTTTTTTGACTAATCAACGCCCAGGCCAAATGGCTAAAGCTAGAAACTTGAAATTTGGACAGTTCGTTCCTTTTCTGATGTAAGCATCCACTAAGAAAGATTTCTCGAAATTCAACCCCTACGGGTGTCAAAGGAGAGTAAAATTTTGAAAGACTAAAATGAACAAAATAAAATATTAGTAAAAATAAACTTTTTAGAGACAAGCTTTTATTGAAATGTACTAAAAAGGAAAAAATAATATTTAATAATTTTGGTTCATAATTATTATAAAAGCGGGGGTTGCGACTAATAAACTATCATAGAGATTACAACTCCCGCTTTTATAATAATTTTAATTAATTGTAGATTATAGACGCGTCGACAACTCAGGTCATTAGCGTCTTCAACACAACAAATAATCCATTTGTGTATTAAAATCCGCCAGTCGGCATACACAAACCGACTGGTACGAGCTCGGGTCCCTGGGAGCGCTAATTCCCAAAGAACATTGGAATGCAATTTACGATAGCAACCACATTCCAATGTCCCCCCTGGGGGATTTTATAATAATTATGAACCAAAATTATTAAATATTATTTTTTCTTTTTTAGTACCTACATTTCAATAAAAGCTTGTCTCTAAAAAGTTTTTTTTTACTAATATTTTATTGTAAAGTTTTTAACGCATTCATAATTACTATAATTTAATAATCTATGAGTGAATGACAGGTGTCAGATTGTTTTGAAAAGATTATTATAGTCCTAGGTTTAATAGCAGTGATTACTACTTTAGATACGGGATTTAATCTGATTATTTGTTAAACGAATTAGCGACATCGCAGTCAGTTGTAGTCAACAATTAACTATAGTCGTTATTATGCACGCGATAATACTATTAACGACTACCGTAACACATCATCGCTGACAGTAACGTAAATTATTGGATACAACAATCTTGTTTACGTGTAGATTTGTCCATATTCAATATCCATAATATTTAAGCGATTTGAAAGTCCATTATAGCTTGTTAGATATATTTTCTCTTAAAAGCAATCCACAGGTTGGAGATGTCATTTACAAATTTTTATAGGTACCTACACTTAAATAATACAATATTTTAAAATATATATAAATATAACATGAAATACAAACACAACTTAAAATATGCCAAAAAATGTCTATATTATGTAATCGTATTCAAGTGAAAGTTTATTACATATTTTGAAGTCATAAATTCATTAATATTATAAATAAAAACATTCTCTATTATAACTAGCGGCCCGGCCCGAATTCGCCCGGATGCTAAAAATTTATGATTTATCCCCCGCGAGAAATTTCCCCCCTGCGAAGCGAAGTCCGCCTGTACGCTAAAATGCAAAAGAATTATTAAGTTACGTTTTGTTACTATCCCACAGGAACTATCCCCCCCGCGAGAAATTTATCAAAATAAGATATAGTCTATATCACTCAGGGATAATGTAGCTTTCTATTAGTGAAAGAATTTTTAGAATTGGTTCAGTAGTTCCAGACATAAGAATTTATGATTTATTACCCCCCCTGCGAGAAATTCTCCCCTTGCGAAGCGAAGTCACCTGTCGTTCTCGCTTCGCGTACTTGCCTACAGTTTCTAATATTAGTATAGTATATTAGTATAGATAGTAAAAAAATCCGACACCCCCATTTTACCCCCGTTGGGGTTGAATTTATAAAAACAAAAAAACTCGAATAGCTTTCCTCAATAAACGGACTATCTAACAAAAAAAAATTGAAATGGGACTGGTAGTTCCTGAGATTAGCGCGTACAAACACATTAGTATAAATAGAACAGATAGGTAAAAAATTCTACACCCCCGTTTTACCCCCTTTGGGGTTGAATTAAAAAAAAAAACTCGAATAGTCTATAACGGTCTATAACCTTCCCAGATAAACGGGCTACCTAATAAAAAATTTCTTTTCAAATCGGACTGGTAGTTCTCGAGTTATAAGCGTACAAATGGACAGACAGACGTTGCATTTTATATATTTAGTACACATATTCTTTTTAACTGCACAAATTCTGAGGCAACTCATTATTAAACAAATTATAGTATTATAAACTTTCTCCCCTGCGTAACCAGGGCCGCAGCAAGGAAATCTTGCGCCTGGGGCCAACATTTTAATTTGCGCCCCCCCCCCCAATAAAAATCAAAAATGCATGATACAAGATTTTTATAAGATATTCCAACACAACCAACTGAAAAATATAAAAAATGTTCACTAATCGACTCCAACAACTCGCACTTTTAGTTTCAAAGATATATAAACAGCGTCTGAGAGATTTTTGAGTTTTCTTAAAAATGCCAAAAGAAAGAAGACCCCCCTCTTTGTACAAATTTGCGAAATTTTTGAAAAATAAATTCGACTCGATTCGTTTGATATTACGTCAATTTATAGAAAAAATAGCGCTGAATCGACTCCAACAATTCGCACTTTTAGTTTCAAAGATATATAAACAGCAACTAAGAGATTTTTGAGTTTTCTTAAAAATGCCAAAAGTAAGAAGACCCCCCTTTTTGTACAAATTTGCAAAATTTTTGAAAAATAAATTCGACTCGATTCGTTTGATATTAAGTCAATTTATATAAAAAATAGCGCTGAATCGACTCCAACAACTCGCACTTTTAGTTTCAAAGATATATAAACAGCGTCTGAGAGATTTTTGAGTTATCTTAAAAATGCCAAAAGTAAGAAGACCCCCCTCTTTGTACAAATTTGCGAAATTTTTGAAAAATAAATTCGACCTGATTCGTTTGATATTAAGTCAATTTATAGAAAAAATAGCACTGAATCGACTCCAACAACTCGCACTTTTAATTATATAATATATTTCTATAGAAATTATCGCCAAATTCGTTAGCCGTTTCTGACTCATTGAAGATCGTAAATAATTTTTTATGAGTTTCGGTTTACTGAACTATCTCTCACATGAAGTAGTGGTTACGGGAATTGTTAAAAAAATTCTATATGCTATTCCCATGTTTGAATAGCTTTCCACTAAACCCAAATAATGAATTGTTTGTAGTACTCTGACATTTTATTAATATTTTCATTTAATGATTCAAGCATTTGCTTTGCGCTTGCTACTTTTGTAATATGAAATACAAATTAATAATAAGTGTTATATTTCTTTCTTTAGTCCTATTTGCAAAAGTATTATTATTTATTGTACATTTTATATTTGTCGAATTGTAATTAGTCTGGCAATAATCATTGTCGTTTTTCATGTCAAAAAATACAGCGTCTTCGGCGCCCCTTGCTTAATGCGCCCGGGGCCGTCGCCCCCTCCGCCCTACCCTTACTGCGGCCCTGTGAGTAACGATGACATCTAGCAGACTACTTAATTAAAGTAGTGCCTATTTCTTCTATGCTATGTTCTCGGTCTACTTATTTTAATTTTTAATGGGTGATAGTACAGGTGAAAAGAAGACGATTAATGTTAAAACACTTTAGTAAAAGTTGTATAATAAGAGAGGAAAATGATTATCTAAGTTCATGTTCCAATATTGAATTAGTTGACATTAATTAACACTAGTTTTCTTTTCATCTGTACTATCACCCATTAAAAATAAAATAAGTTTACCGATAACACCCTGTATATATTATATTATTCCTTCAAAAAACAAAATCAAAAATTGAATTGTAGAGCCGCAGGTACAGATTAATTTTGAATACATTCTTAAAAAAAGATTTTTCATTTTGCATATTTTGTGAACACTTTCTGAAATATTATTTTTTTGTTTGCAGTTTGGGGAGAGTGTCACAGAACAACTGTCAAACTTAAGTATGTCGACACCTCCTTCAACTCCATCAACTCCTCTTACAACAGAAGAATATAACATCGTACCTGTCACCGAATCCGACATCGAACGAGTTGTTTTGTTCTTGAGAAAATTTTTCTTTCGCGACGAACCATTAAATATCGCACTTGAACTTTTGAATGGTCCAGATGAAACATGTCAAGAGCTGGAAGCTTTCTCAATCGAATTTCTTAAAGAAAATTTATCTCTTATGGCTGTCTCCGCTTCGGGACAAATCGTCGGTGTTTCCGTGAACGCTGTCACTCTACCCAATAAAGCTGAGGATGATTCACACGAATGTCCGAATAAAAAATTTGCGAAAATTTTACGACTTTTATATACCGTCGATCAACAAGCCGATGTATTTTCGAAATTTCCAGGAGTTGACAAATTCATTGATGTGAAAATTTTGTCAGTTGACGGAGCATGGCGAGGTCGTGGAATTGCGAAGGCGTTGATGGATCGAACAAGGTAGACTTTATAATTAAATTAAATGAATACATAATGACTGCAAACAGTATATGAAACACCTATTATAAGATAAGATAAGATAAAATTTTATTAACTTAAAATACAATTTTGTACATGAAAAGACAACATATTAAATTTAAAAAAAAGCGTTCCACGTGACCTGCTGTCTAACAGTAAAAGAAATAAAAAAGTAAAAATAAAACAGTATTGTACAATTTGGGAAAAATTACAAAAAAAAACCCAAACATATTAGCAGTCTAAATTATAATTGGTAACAATCTCTTATTTTTTTTTTTTTTTTTTTAATGCGTCAAGGCGTGCTTGATCCGCTTATGTCGGTAATTGTAGGGTAGCTCATCTACAACATAATTACCAATTTCATTAATCAGTGTGTGGTTGCTGATAGCACATTTTTTAAAAAATTTGTCCGTTAGGTCCGTTATATATTTATTTAGTGGCACTATGTCGACTAAACTATGTAAAACGGGAATTGGCGTATATCTCGGGTACTGCGTTATGATTCTGAGTGACTTATTCTGGATAACTTGAAGTGAGGCGTAATTAGACTTGCATGTAGAACTCCATACAGGGGCGGCGTAGGTTAAAATAGGCCGAATGCACACTTTATATATTAGTAATTTATTGTGTTTACTTAAGCTTATTTTATTGTTAAATATTGGAAATAATTGACTCAGTGCTGCATATGCTTTACTTGTAACGTGTTTAATGTGTTGGGTAAAATTTAATTTATTGTCAAGTATTAAGCCTAAGTATTTGATATGAGGCGACCAAGGAATAACATTGCCTTGAACAGTGACATTTTTGTTTATATCGGGCCTGCGCTTAGTAAACAAGATTGCTTCAGTCTTAGCAGCATTAAGTTTTATTTTCCATTTTGTGGAGTATCTTTCTATTTTGTTAACAGCTTTTTGCAATCGGTTTGTAATAGTATCTATGCGCCATGAACTTGAAAATAAAGCTGTATCGTCAGCAAATAACGATAGGGAGACATTATCCGTGCGTGGTAGATCATTTATAAATATGTTAAATAAAACAGGCCCGAGTATTGAGCCCTGTGGCACTCCCGCAGTTATATTGAAAGCATTGGATTCAATGTCGTTAACAGAAACTTTGAATTGACGATAAGTTAAATAGGACTTAATGAACTTAATTAGGTAAGTCGGAAATTTATATTTTATAAGTTTATATATTAAACCGGTGTGCCAGACACAATCAAATGCTTTTTCCACATCTAAACACACCATTCCGGTGTGTTTCTTAAGATTGAAGTTGTGCATAATATTATCACTAACCCTAAACTTTCCACTATCGCGGCGGACTGAGTTGACAATTACTCACACAGTGACACATTTTCAAACGACTGACTCTCACCCTTTAAAGCATTCTGTCACTGAAAAACCACTACATGCGAGAGTCGATATTCCAACACCACTGCTAGACTACAGAACATCTCACATGTAAAGTAAACACAACGACGTCCGTGTTAAAAATTGTATATATTTTATAATTAAACATTAGTTATAATTGGTAAATGATAAAATCAATCGATTTAAAACCCCTTATATCCACACCATATTATTCACATAACAATTAGAGGTGAAAATAATAAATATCTCAGACAGCTATGCTGCCATGATTTTTGAGCTATATCTAAGAAAAAATCAAATGACCACTGTCGGGATTCGAACCCGAAACCCCCAGTTTCCGGCTAGGTGTTATAATAGTAACCTGTATACTCGTTGCGCGTTATCCGAATTCAAATACCTCCCATTTCGTGATTTGAGATTTATGGTTTCCGTTGTATGACACTGACGAACCCGAAGTTTTAGGTATACTAGACCTAAAAACCCTAGATATATTACGAATACGTTACATATTACGAGGCCAAATGTTAAAAAATATTTACAAAAATTTGATTCACTCATATGGGCCCAAGGCTCATGTTTACGTGAATAATTTCTAGTTTACCTTCTTTGTAGTTTAAGACTGAAAAACACATAAATTCTTTGAATTCAAAAATAATTCGATTGAAATACGCGAGCAATATTATTCTCGAATGTTATTGTTTTCCAAGAAACTTAAATCATGTCAATCTTTATTTGCGTAATAATGATAACTATAACCCAGCGTTTCCCAAACTGGGATCCGTAAGTATATCCGATGGGGTCCGTGGACGTGTACAGTTCGACCGTCGAACTCTATATTTAAACGTCGCCCAGCAAACAGTGATTCTATAGTCAGCGACCTGGAACGCAAATTTGTAAGTGGGGAAAGTTATACAGTTCGGCCGGTGACAGAATTGAAACTTACGCAAAATATAAATGTTATATACAGTAGAGTGGGTCAAAAAAATCAATTATTTTTTTTACAAGTGACACGGAAAAATGGGTTGTTAGACACCTTAAAAAAATTCTCACCAAATATGAGCTCTTAATTTTAATAGAAAGATCCTCCGCATCACAGTTTTTTATTTTTTTCTCAGTCTAATAGAAAAAAATTCATACCTCATCATTAATTGATTGTACAGAAAAATGTTTTAAAAGAATTTTGTAGGAAATTTAATGCTCTACAAAAAAGGTATCTTATATTTTTTCCGCAAACCTCACCATTTGAAAGATATTGAAGATTTATAATAGTCATTTATTGTCGAGTTATAAAATTCATAAACAAAAATGAAATTTGTCTTAAAATAATCAAACTTAAATCTTCAATATCTTTCAGATGGTGAGGTTTGCGGAAAAAATATAAGATACCTTTTTTGTAGAGCATTAGATTTCCTACAAATTCTCTTAAAACATTTTTCTGTACAATCAATTAATGATGAGGTATGAATTTTTTCTATTGGACTGAGAAAAAATAAAAAACTGTGATGCGAAGGATCTTCCTGTTAAAATTAAGAGCTCATATATGGTGAGAATTTTTTTAAGGTGTCTAGCAACCTATTTTTCCGTGTCACATGTAAAAAAAAATAATTGATTTTTTTGACCCAAAACAGCGTACAAAAATGTGTTTTTTTATGTAAACTTTGAACTCTTCTCACGGGCAAACGGTACATTTTGGTATATAAATAAATTGGATCCAATCGACTTATTTTGACCTCTACTACACGTGGTAGCTCTGTGTCCCAGCAATTTTAGGGACACACTGTATATTGATATTTATACTTCAAAAAAAATTAAATAAATAAATTACTCTTCATTTACATTTATGGGGGCTTGCGACAATTTAGCTACTCTCCAAGAGGTCCGTAGGCGAAAAAGTTTAGGAAACACTGCTATAACCAATTGTTATAGATGATTTGTTCGTAAACAAAACATCCTTTTAAACAGAAATTGGAATACGTAAAATAATTTCAATGAATTGTATGAGAACGTGTTTACTAATTTCAAAAGATAATAATTTATTTCGACTTGTCAACGTAAATAATTTTGTTAGATACCTCAGAACAAAGATAGCTATAGAAACTGCATATCACGGGTCTTGTGAAATCACAACTATACACTAAAGTACGACCTGCCTGCCTGCCAAGTGCTAGGTACATTATGATTATTCGTTGCTTATATTCCGTAGAGTTAATTACTCTTATATCGGGTTTATCGTACATTTAACACGCTGTTTTGTTAATCGCAGTTAAATTTTTACACATAAAACATACGAAGTAACCATAGAAACAACAGTGAATTAACATACCAGCGTGATTAAAATGTACGATAAACCCGACATTATTTTATTGTATTTTCTTTCTTTTTTGTATATTTTTTTCTGTGGCCTGTAAGAAATGAGAAGGCCGATTACATAGATTATCGATGGTCCATTTGTAGCCAGCGATTAATTTGGTAGTATAGGCACACAAAGAGACAATGGCGTCGCAAACAGGTATCGCCACATCGCGTAGATTCCATAAAAACACATTGCGCTTGCGTGGTTACTAATTTTACATTAATTTGTTTTGTATTCATCCATTTTATATATGTAACTGTACATTTTATTTTGTAATTTTTACACACTTTATTGGAATATTACACAAATTATGTAATTTTAATTTACTTTATGTAAAAATCACAAATTTGTTTAACTTCACAGTAAAAGTCCAAGTTTTTATGAAGTGTTCTTTGTAAAAATAAATAATAATGTTAAATCCATTTTTTACAGTGTGGCCTGTTATTTGGATTTTCCTATTGGCTGCATTAAATAAATAAATAAATTAGTCGTATTGTACTTGTGTGCCTCGATGTTACAAAAAAGGTTCCAAAGCGCTTATAAAAAACCAAGGTGCAGCTATCTTATCATCAGTAAATAAAAATATTTTATTTTATTTTCAATTGTTCCCCACTTCCCCGTACGTATCGACTGGCTTTAGTTGTACATACCTACAAGCTGTGATATGCTGCTTCTATAGCTATCTTTGTTCTGAGTTAGATACGCATCTTACACAATCAACACATCTTCACGCAGTTGAATAGAGATATTGGCACTGTTCAACAGAGTACGGAGATAATTGTATCTTAGAAGTTTGCGCTTGCATTTTGCACGAAATAAAAATAATATGTTCAAGGACATACTCAGAATTTTGTTCAGGGGGTGCAAGAGTTATGAGAATAAACATGGACAACCGGTTATTATGCTGCAAGAAGGTCATAAACGATAGTCCAAAAGTTCTAACTGCAATTCGGGACATTTTCAAGCGCCAAAATTATATAACGGCGGGAGTATTTATTTTATTTATTGTAGATTATAGGCGCGTCGACATCTCAGATCATTAGCGTCTTTCAACTACACTAAATAACAACTATCTTAAAACTAAATAACATCACAAGATATCCATGAGCGCAGGTGGTATCGAACCCACGGCAGTCCAGTCCTGAGGTTGCGGCACTAAGGACGCTAACTACTAGGCTATACTGCCCACACGGCGGGAGTAAAAGAGATTAGTATGAAGTGCAGAGCTTCATGGATTTTCACACTTTAGTTCATTATTCCAGAGCCGGGGGGGCAGCTTATGTTTCAAATTATACTAATTATGTTTCTGAAGACAAAAAGACAGAGGCGATGGTGGGAAATTAATTCAAAATGAACTTGTATTAATTATATAGTCAGTGCATCACTTAGTTTATAATGCACAGTAAACTATTTAGATTTTAGATATTGGATTCTTGCCAATTTACACAAGGTTCAACTTCTTACTATGTCACTATTTATTAGTTAAGTCTTAGGTTTTAAATAAAATATTATTGTATTAAATTGGTAGTTTATTATTTACTACTTAAATTCATTACGTATAAGAATGAAGGGGCTTGAGAATAGCCGAGCGTGTAGCAATGCTGTTGTTTACGTGGCGTTCCTCTATTACAAGTCCCGAGTTCTAGCTTGAGAGCTGGTAAAAGTGTCAATTGGATTTTTAATTTATTATTAAAAAAAAATAATGAATTGAAAATATGAATTGGTGCTAAGCCCAAATAAGCTGTTGGTGGTCTTTAAAACACAATTTTTATAAGAATGAACCCTAGATTGATCGCAACTCCCAAGCGGTTTACTTCTCCTAAAATTCTGTAGATATATATTGTAGATTATAGACGCTCAACAATTAAAAGTCTTGAGGGAATTTACATCATTTTCGAATAAATAATAACTATAAAGAGCACTGTGTTTGGAGACCATAAAAAACAACAATTTAGTCACTTATTAAACACAAAAATTTTATTATTGAGTGTACATTTAGAGAGCAACTATGCTCCCATCTTCAGCAGATCCTAAGAACTATAGTGGTTTTAGTTTTTGCTGAAGATCCAATAACAAAATTGTTATGGTTAAAAAGTGACTTATAAAGTTATTGTTGTTTTTATCAACGGCAAAGAGGAGTGGGGGTGTAGCGTTTCTTTACACGTTCACCCGCATAAATCCAATTCACTCTATCGAGCGTAAAGAAGTTTCAGTTCAAAAATAACAGCTCTAACAGCTGTACGAGGGCTTGAAATAAAATATAATACAAAACATCACTGTTACAAACATTAATTCTATGACAGATCGCAGTTTGAAATTCAGACAGGATCCATTATTCATACAGTTTAACATGTTATGTTGGACACAATCGGTTAACAACGTGAAAACATCTCACTGCCAACAATTCTCTCGATTGCATAATAGATTATGCAAATTATGCACATAAATAATAATATCAGTCGATGAGGACAGGTGATATTGTGTATTCCAATCATTCAGTTTAAATTTTGTCGATCTGCCATGGACCCATCAACATATCTCGTACGGTTATAGCTCGAGAATCGCTGAACCGATTTTCAAGTAGTTTCCTTTCCCTTGTATAGGTACATTTTAGGCTATATAAATAATTAAGTCAACGATTTTTGTTCCCTTAAGTCCACATACCATATTCGCAACAATTAAGTAGTGAATAATATTATTCACTACTTAATTATTGTTGTGTGGACATAAGGGAACCAAAATCGTTATGATTTAATTGTTTATTTAGTAGCCGTCCACCGTAACTCAAAATCTTGTGTTTATTTTAGGCTATCTTGGTAGCAAGTGTTTCCGGGCTTATAGGTAGCTGTGGTCCAATGGATTTTACTCCGTACGTTTCGCCCAAAGCTCCGTTGAGCATCTTCAGCGGTGATTGGCAATACGATGTGATCTTCTTGCCGGTCGACTGGCAAGAAAATCACATCGTATCCTAACCCTAAAAAATTCGACTGATGACCAGTCCTATACTTCCCACCTAGTAAATATTTGCAAAAAATAAACACTCTTTTTTGTTCTTTGAAAAAAAGCATGGCCAGTCTTTTTTGTTTGGTGATCTACTAATGGCTAGTAATATAGCAAAAATCATGGTTACCTTGATTTATGTACAATTTTCTTTTTTTAGTAAAATATTTTTTTCTCGAAAACTATACATTTTAGAGAAAATTTTTTTTAAATTTTATTCATATTATAACATCTAGAATTCACTTATATTTTTTTTTACCTATGTTAATACGTGACATTGAGAACGTTTTATTTAATATCTCAGGATCCACTGAACCGATTTGACTCAAAATCTAATCAGGTCTATGTTAAAGGCTGATAAATACAATAGAACAATCGGCATGGCCGTATGTTGTTCCGTTTTTACGATATCGAAGGAGAAAAATTGACCACATACACACACACACACACACACACACACACACACACACACATACAGACATCAGTCAGAAAATGATCTTAAACGATTGCTAGGGTCTCAAAACGTGAAGATCTGTTAAAATCTCGAAAAAAAATTTTCGGACTAAATCCATTTCTTCCCTACCATAGTAGAGGTGGGAAGTAAAAATGGACACATACACCCCTTGACGCCGCCAGTATAGGTGCGGTTACCGGCTTTGAACTTGAGATCGTTGGAAACAAACACTTTTTTGTTAATAAAAAGTCTCAACATTATTTATTAAAATGTTAATTGAAAATAATATTAGAATATTGTTAATTAGCTTCAGGCAACTGTTTATATTTAAATGTAAACAACAAATTATTTACATACATTTTAATAAGCAAAATAAATTGCATTGCGCGGTTTTTTATCGACTACAATAAACAAATGACAGTAATTTTGTGTACGTTAATTATTTCTTTCGATGTCAGGTTCAAAGACTATCGGTAACAACTGTCCTCGAACTTGGATATAAACGTTTGCATTTTTATAGAAAGACGTGAATACTTGCGTGTCTTTTAAATTAGTTTTGTGCAGGGCCGGATTAAGGCAACGATTGAGATCTATATTATATTAATGCGTGAAAACCGAAAATTGTTGTACCTTTTTGAAGTGAAAACTTCTTTAGGCGCACTTTTCATTCTTTCTGAATAGTGAATGAAAGTGAACTGTCACGCTTGGGTCGGTGACGCTGAATCGGGTTTACTCGGCTCCACTCGACATCAAGCGCTCTCTGGTGACCACGTTTACTGTTTAACAAGGAGTGCATCTTTTGAAGAATTACGTTTTTATTATTGCGTATTATAATAATATTATAATATTATGTACGTTTTGTATATAATCAAGTTTTCACTTCTGTCGTGTGGTCATAAGCACACATATTCGAAACGTACTGTTCCATAGATGTGTACAAACAAATAATCATGTGCGTATGTTGCTGTTACGGCAGGTAAAATAGTTTCCCTGCACGGGAGAATATTACATGCAAACAAATGCATAGCGTTGTTTCTCTCGCTGTTTGGTGTAATTTGAGACCTCTGGTGACACACCACGGAGATTCTATGAGCTATCAATATGTAGAGGGTATCGTTTTGTCGGATTTCTTCGTTGTCGGTACAGTTATGTTGATGTTATAAATTCCAATTAGAATTTCTTTATTTATTAATTAATGATCAAATTTTTACTTCCCACCTCTACTATGGTAGGGAAGTAATGGATTTAGTCCGAAAAAATTTTTTCGAGATTTTAACAGATCTTCACGTTTTGAGACCCTAGCAATCGTTTAAGACCATTTTCTGACTGATGTCTGTATGTGTGTGTGTGTGTGTGTGGTCAATTTTTCGCCTTCGATATCTTAAGAACGGAACAACATACGGGAATGCCGATTGTTCTATTGTGTTTATCAGCCTTTAACTTAGATCTGATTAGATTTTGAGTCAAATCGGTTCAGTGGATCCTGATATATTCAAAAAAACGTCCTCAATGTCACGTATTAACATAGGTAAAAAAAAAATATAAATGAATTCTAGATGTTATAATATGAAAAAAATGTAAATATTTTTTTTCTCTAAAATGTATAGTTTTCGAGAAAAAAAATATTTTACTAAAAAAAATAAAAATTGTACGTAAATCAAGGTAACCATGATTTTTGCTATATTAAGTTAGCCATCAGTAGATCACCAAACAAAAAAGAGGGCCATGCTTTTTTCAAAGAATAAAAATTAAATTGTGTTTTAAAGACCACCAACAGCTAAGGTTATTTGGGCCTAGTCAAAGAATAAAAAAAAAAAGAGTGTTTATTTTTTGCAAATATTTACTAGGTGGGAAGTATAGGACTGGTCATCAGTCGAATTTTTTTATTATCTACAACTTCCCGAACCCTTTAGCTTTAAAAGTAGCGTCGGGAGAGCCATAACCGTTTTAGGCGAGGGGTAAGGATTTGAGATGAAGAATGCAGGGGGTACTTGCAACTATTCAATACTCTTTAAACCAGAAAAATAGTTTTATAATAAAATAATGCAGATTATATCAGCTCTTGTGAATAGGTCAAAGACAACATTTTTATAGTAAAGACAAGTTGTGTAGACTACTGAGTACTGGGTCAAGTGAGAGGGTGATTTGCTATTTCCGTATTTTTTTCAACGTGATATTATAATTCTTATAATAATATAAAATGACTAGAATATAGTAGATCATCGCATAGATTACTGAATTATAATTTAATTGCGTTTCCATTGTGCTAATCAATGACTAATTAATTTAAAAATGTTTTGTCGAGCGTCTATAATCTACAATATCTAAAATCTTTGCACAAAAATGTCTGTACACTAACGTCAGTCCAAATATTCTCTAATTGAGGAAGAAAAAAGTATTTATTACACAGGTGTCCAAGACTTGCGTTGTCGGCCGATATATTGATTTTGGGTGAAGATAGAAAAAAAGTTTCAATACAAAAGTTATATAAATTTTAATGGTGTATAACCTAAAAATATTTTCAATTATACAGCCTGTTCCATTTAAGCGTGGCAGATCAATGTTATGTTTTTTTTAACCTAGCACCCTGTTTTTATTTGTTGTTTCAATTCTGCACCTAAATGTGAATAGAAATTGTAAGGGAAGCTATGCTCGAAAATTAAGTAATTTTTTAGTTATTCAAGTTTTTTAGAAATTTTTGACATGTGCAGACCTTTACCTAAAATTCGACATAGCCAAAACAGAATCCTTTATCAAACTGAAATTTTTAGGATCACTAGATAATAGACGGATAAATCAATGTCTGTCCTAAAAAATTAATTTTTTATACAGGGTGTTCAAAATAATGCACTTCTTTTACTTAACTTCAATTACGTGTAACTTTTGATTGTTAAATACAATGAGGTTATTTTTTTGCTGGAATTGTATTCTTTAGGATATTTACTAACACTTTTATTAAGGGTTGTACAAACCTAAACCCAATATTTTCGTATTAAAATATTAGGTTTGGACAACAACAACACACACACACACACAGTAGATTCGGACTCTAGGAACCTCAAAACGTGCAGATATGTCAAAATTTTTCATTCGTAAATTCGGACACTTTACAATAACTTTCCCATGGGAAGTTAATAAAAAATGTCGACTTTTTATTATGTAGTAAAAGTCACAAGTAATGTAACAGGTATTATTAAATTGTCAAAATACAACACAAAATGTCCTTCAAGAACACATTTCCATTATTATTTTAATGTTGTTTATTTCGTAAATTCGAGACAATTGATAATACGTTGACAATAGAATGGCTTGTCTTTTCAGGGCCGTATTTTATTTACATACATGCATATTTGTGACAGTGATAATAAAATTGTCACAATGATAAATGCTGCTTTGTAAATTGTACACTACTGAACTGTCTCTCACTGATTTTCTTAAACTTTTTATAACACTTTCAAACAATGCATTTCGAGCAAATGCTTGTGGATCTAAAATCTACTTTAGCCGAATTTTTTGAGACTAGTGAATTATTTTCTGTCAGTCTACGTAGTCTGAGAATATTTGACGACTTTTTACTGTTTGCCAAAAATCGATTATTTTGCCTTAACGTTAGGCATTTTTACTTCCCACCTCTACTATGGTAGGGAATGGATTTAGTCCGAAAAAATATTTCGAGATTTTAACACATCTTCACGTTTTGAGACCCTATAGCAATCGTTTAAGATCATTTTCTGACTGATGTCTGTAGGTGTGTGTGTGTGTGTCTCTGTGTGTGTGTGTGTGTGTGTGTGTGTGTCTGTGTGTCTGTGTGTGTGTGTGTGTGTGTGTGTGTGTGTGTGTGTGGTCAATTTTTCGCCTTCGATATCGTAAAAACGGAACAACATACGGCCATGCCGATTGTTCTATTGTGTTTATCAGTCTTTAACTTTGATCTGATTAGATTTTGAGTCAAATCGGTTCAGTGGATCCTGAGATATTAAAAAAAACGTTCTCAATGTCACGTATTAACATAGGTAAAAAAAATATAAATGAATTCTAGATGTTTATGAAAAAAATGTAAATATTTTTTCTCTCTAAAATGTACAGTTTTCGAGAAAAAAATATTTTACTAAACAAAATAAAAATTGTACCTAAATCAAGGCAACCATGATTTTTGCTATATTAAGCTAGCCATCAGTAGATCACTTAACAAAAAAAGGCCATGCTTTTTTTCAAAGAATAAAAAAAGAGTGTTTATTTTTTGCAAATATCTACTAGGTGGGAAGTATAGGACTGGTCATCAGTCGAATTTTTTTATTTAGTATGCCATTTTCTGTTGGTCTTATGTAGTTTGAAAACATTCTGTAATTTTTTACCGTTTTTTTTACGTTTTTTGTCTAAATGGAGATTGGAGAAATTGTTGCGCTGAGAAGGAGACAGATTGTAGATTATAGCCGTTCGATTAATTAGTATTATAGTAACGTAAAAAGCGTATATTAAATACGCGCAAAAAGTGACATAGGTAACCTATTGTTGTCTGCACTGTATAGGTATAAATGTAAAGGACATAATCATCAGTTATCCTGTGCATAATAATATGACCGGTAGTGTACTATATGTACCTGTATGTGGAAGAAGAACATTATCGTGTAATAAGTACATGGCCATACTGGCATTGCAATTTGCACGACAGCCCTATTTTATTTATAAACACAGTCTAAAATATAACTTACAAGGTTGTAAATTGAATTATGTGACAATGTAACCCGTAACCGCTAATCACTTCAGAACGAACTGGGATATTGTAAATTATAGACGCTCGACATCAAAGGTCATAAGCATAGGCCCGGACTTAAAGACCCAGGGCCCCTAGGCACTTGACAGTTGGGCCCCCACGCCCAAAAAAAGGGGAAAAAATGGAATAGGATGGAAATTTAGCAAAAAAAAAATCGCCAATTGGATTATTTTACAAAATGTTTGGGCTTTTTTTCTTTAATCTCCGCCCTGGCTGGGGCCCCCTCGGCGGCTGGGTTCGTAGGCCGGCGCCTTGTTGGCCTAAGTAGAAAACCGAGCCTGGTTATAAGTTTGAAAGAATTGGGAAGTGATTAATGCAAAGAATATGGAAAAAACCGCCCCAAATAGCCGCAAAACCGCCCTAAAAAGTCGCAAAACCGCCCCAAAAAGACGAAAAACCGCCCTAAAAAGCAGCAAAACCGCCCCAAAAAGCCGCAAAACCTCAAACATTTTTTTTATTGGAAGTATATTTCAAGAGCAATGCCACCCATTTTTAGCAAAAACTATATTGTTTAGTTTTTTCTGAAGATGGGTGCATTGATTTCAAAATGTACCTACAAACAATAATAAAATTGTTGTGGTTAAGAAGTGCCTGTTGTTTTTTTAAAGTTTCTATACCCACTATAAAATAGTTGCTCTACATACATGTATGTAAAGTAACTTTTGACAGGCCGCTGTACAGGAACGTATCTTTCCTTCGCTAGTGTGGGAAAGCATACTCCTATGCGTGCCTCGGCCTACTATAGTATGGATATTTTTTATAGTCTTTTATAAAACAAGCCAATCTTGTATTCATCATTCAAACTTGACCAATAGTGTAATAAAGTGAAATAACGTTTATGCACCATTAATTAACGATCAATAATATTCATTGTTACAGAGAAATGGCCCGCAACAAAGGCTTCAAAATGATGCGAGTGGACTGTACTAGCCATTATTCAGCACGCGCGATCGCCAGACTTGGTTTTCAATGCGTCTACACGATGAGCTACGCTGATTATCTAGTCGACGACGTTCAAGTGTTTAAACCTGAACCACCGCACAATGAAGTCAAAATATACGTACAAAAAATAGATAATTAAGTTCATTAATTTATTGAACGATATACGAAGACTGAATTATTTTACTATTGATGTATTAATGTATCATTCCAAAACAAAAGAATAAATAGACTCCGATTTATAATATACCAGGAGTGTGCGAGTACGTTAAAAATCACTTCGTGTTTATTAGTGGAATTTAATAGTCCGACCGGTGCAGTGACAGTAGGTTGGTACCTAACGTCGGTTTTCTATAAATGATTTGGGAATGCACTTAGAGGGTGGGCCGGGTGGTCCATGGCTAAAGTGACCATCCGTCCCGATTTAGGCGGGACAGTCCCGATTTTGAGCCACGAGTCCCGATTCAACAAGCGTCCCGCTTTTGTCCCGTTTTCATTAAATCACATGCATTAAGAATGTTTATTTTTTGTCATTAGATATTTTTAACCCACTCAAAGTATTTTATTTATCAATAATTAGATATATAATTGATACCTACCTTAAAAAATAAATAATATTTAAAATAAAAATATTAGCGAGTTTTTGGGGGTTTCTAGCGAGTTTTTGGGGATTTCTAACGAGTTTTTGGTGGTTTCTAGCGAGTTTTTGGGGGTTTTTAGCGAGTTTTTGGGGATTTCTAACGAGTTTTTGAGGTTTTCTAGCGAGTTTTTGAGGGTTTCTAGCGCGTTTAAGGCTTTTTTGGGCGTGAAACCCAACGGTTGCCTGCGCCGGGTTTTTATAGACCTTGTCCCGCTTTTTGATATTCAGGATTTGGTCACTTTATCCATGGCCCTCCCTCAAATAATCCCCAATCTCTAGTTTATCTTTTAAACACGTTTTTAACCCTCGACAACAATTTTTCTTGTAAATTCTATAGCAATCTGGGTTAAAATTTTGACCACTGCGGGAACAAATGTTATTGGCACATCTTTAGAACATCATGCCCAAGTCCGGCCCCTCCTAACAAAAAATCCTAGCGCCGCCACTGTGGGAATGAAAACTGTTTCAAAATGATCCTTGATTACAACATGCTCGCTCACAAAAAGAATGATAGTTTTTTTCCAAAAACCGTGCTTGCTACCGCAGGCTGTATTTTTCGGAAAGTCAATTTCAACAAATGAAGAAAAATATCGTGTTTTTTTTTAATAAACGAAAAAGGAAAAAAATATTTGAAGTCGATGTTTTGGCCACTTTGTGTATTATTTATTATTTAAATGAAATACAGTCAACTCTATCGTTTTACACTGAATGTGTAATTTCAGAGCACGCATACATTTGTCCCTTCTCTAGTTTTTTTAATGAAATTGTGCACCAGGCGAACTCGAACCATGTTTGAGACTAATTTTTTCTCAACAACAGATTTTTAAACTTTAAACAAGTAGATACAGTAGACGTTGTTTAAACATTTAAAAAACATATTTTTATACAGATTTTCTTGGAAAACTGTGACGCTCTTTGCCCCTAGGTTTTAAAAATTCATTTACAAAACGGTAGAGTTGATTGTATGTTAATTTTAGTACGTATAATTTTAAATGAAGTGTTATAATTTATAAATTAACAACTAATAATATACAGGGTGTCAAAGAAAAAAGTGCAATGCATGGTATTGCACGATAGATGATTCGTAATTAATATACTTTTGAGATTTGGACCTATGTTTAAACAGATTTTTTTCTTATTTTGAGCTCCTCTATCGCGCAGTTTTATGCATTGCACTTATTTCTCTGACACCCTGTATACATGGAAAATAATATAACAAAAGCTTCCATGAAATAAATTTCAAAAAAATGTTATTGTTTTGTAATAACAATGTAGGGTATTGTTTCCAATTTGGTGACAATGATGTAATTATTATCGTTACTATGTAATTAATTAGTTATTAGATCAAAATAAGCATACAAATTTTGTGAAAACTTGTTGCAGAATAAAATTTGTGTTAATTATAAATCTAATATTGTTTTTTATTAATGGTCTATATCACATCTAGGGAATGCAATCTCGAGCCGAGATTGGCAATTCGACATCTCGCGAGATAAGTCTGGGTTCGAGATTGGCCATTCGAGATCTCGCCCGATTGTCTGGCGAGATCTCGATTAATCTCGACAATATCGAGATTTCGCCTACTTAAGAACGTATTATTTTTTATAAAAAATGCTTAAACTTAATGAAAATTACTTACTTGGGGTATTGCTGTTATATTTTGAAAATAAAAACAAAACATTAATTGAATCTTGAAACAAAAAATCAACGTTTATTTAAGAAAAGTAATGAATAGTAATCATCTGCACACTGCACACACACTACAGTCACACAGCACACTATATGTCAATTAATTATTTTGGAAATAACTTCTTAGGAAGCATACTCATAGGGTAAGTTACTATTAATAACGTTCATGAACATTTGGTTTGAATTGTATTCAGTATGCAGTCAGCGCACTCTTTCTTGAAATCTCGTTCGAGATCTCAACCCGATATGGTCGAGATCTCGAACGAGATTTCAAAAACGAGAGTGCCTGCTCAAGAGATTAAATCTCGAAAAATGGCTCGAGATCTCGCTAAATCGAGATCTCGCGAGATCGAGATTGCATTCCTTAATCACATCCTAGTAGAATTGTTCTTTAAGCTTTAACTAACTTATGGTTTATTTACAACTGTGTATGATGCAAGCATACGCTCGACTAAATAGTTGTTCGGCGGCTCATTACTTTAATAGTGAAATTATGGCACAACTGATTGTATACGCACATCTAACAACTAAACAGTTTAGTCGAGTTGAAAATCGCGACATGTACACAACTCGACTAAACTGTTTAGTCGTGGAAACAATTATGTGTATGCGCCCGGCTTTAGTTGTTCGTTTTCAATCGAGATGCACCATTCATCCTATGTTAGAAATCATAGCCCCATCCGACCCGAAACTCGTTTGTGCGCAGAAATTACGCTAATATCTTCTCTAAACGATACTACTCTAATATATTGTCAATTTTTGACAGATGTTTTTTTTCGACAAAAATAATAATAAAATTTTATCTTGGAATTAAAACTATCAAAATACAATATAGTTAGCTCGCCACTGTTCCGAAATGAAAAATTTCATTCCTAAACGTTTGAATTTGTTTTCAAAGAAAAGAAAAAAATAGTTCATTTAGAGAGAATTTCTGCAAAGGGGGGGGGCTTTAAATCCGTATTCCTAAACTGGTTGACCACACTGATTTTTCTGCAATCACGCACAGGGCCGTAGCTAGAGCTGAATTCAAGATAGGGCACTGAAAGTTTAAAGTAGGGCTGAAGCAAAAGACTACAATTTTTTAATTGGATTGCCCACCTCATCTGGTGATATCAAATTACAAAAGCAAGAAAACAGTAAATGACAATTTAATCAAAAAAAAAAAAAATACAGAACTTGCCATGTTATCAAATTTCCGAAGAACTTTATTAGTCCAACGAATTTAATCTTGTTTTTCCAAATGCCAGATAGATCAAGTCTGTCATTCTGTCGTGACAGTCTTTGCGGCTTGTTTATAATTCCTTAAAGTAGGGCACTGGATGTTTTAAGGTAAGGCATTGCCCCTTAAGGCCCCCCCCTAGCTACGGCCCTGATCACGCAGCGTGACTTAGACGCTAATGACCTCAGTTGTCGGGCGTCTATAATTTACAATTCATTCATTCATACACGCAGCGTGACTGCAGATATTGTGCCAAGAGGTTGGCCTGCTGGGATTTTTACTGTTACAAAGGAGAGCCGCGGGTAAAGGCTAGTCTCTAATCTCATTCATAACCGCTTGCAGTAGTATTTCAAATGCATGCAATTGACAGTAATTGTAGTAATTAATTAGTAATTGTATGCATAACAGATTTTTATAATACTTTAATATATCATTCTCTCTTGGCATAAGTATATTTATGCCGCCTCGCTTATAATTAGCTTAGATTATTTATTTTATACACCTACTATTATTAAAAAGCACGTGAAATATCGACTAATAAAAAATACCAATTTTATTTTATTAACTATTATAATATTATGTTAATCTCAGTGACTGGTTAGTCTTGACACTGACTCGATTGAAGGTTAATACAATCATAATTTATATAGCTTCTAGAAGACATTTTTGTCGATAGAAAAAGAAATTTCTATGAAAGAAAAATCGAGGGTCCTAGAAGAATTTTCGGAAATTGCAAAAGGCCGCTGGTACGGGAATTACAAAAAATATACCTACTTATTATATTTTAGCTGCCTTTCTATTTTTAGTACCATTTTAATTTCATGCGTAAAAAAAATAGTATTCGACAAGAATTTCGAACAGAAATTATTTTATTTAAAAAAATATAGCCGAACGTCGAAAAGTAGGTTTTTAAACAGTGAAAGAATTTTTTCAATTGGTTCAGGGGTTCTCGAGTTTTGAGGGTAACATTTTTTTTGTGTTGTATAAATGATGCGCTTCCTTTTATACCTCTACTGACATCTAGTCAAATATTCTCTAACTAAATGTTTTCAGTGATAAAGGAAACAACAATAATATTCCTCCGTGTTACTACAACAGCGCTACGACGGTAAGAACAAAAATTATTGTTGCCATTCGTATACTCCCATCACGGTTGCCATTGGTAATCCGAAATTTTATTATACAAACTTGGTCATAACTCATAACCTACAGTAACTAGACTAAACCCACTTTTGGCACTTTTTCACCTGATGTCGCTAGCTGTAATATTTTACTTTGATTTTACTCCATAATATATACGTGAAATTTAAATAGAAATGAGATGAATCGACTGTGAAGAACCTATCCTAAAGCAGGGATCATAGGCTCGAGTATTTTGTATGCGCATTAAATTCATCGTGCCGCTTTCTGTAAGCATACTTAATTTGAAAATTATATTGAGAATTTTTCTCTGTGGAGGAATAGCTCAGTCAATGAGTGTTCTAAAGAGGGGTCTAGCCGGAAAGTAAAAAAAAACAAAAATCAACTTCGGGGCTTTGTTTGGACTGGTTAGAAAAAAAACATATTAAAAGTCCTTGACCCTCGGGTGGACGCAAGAGAGGTGGGGGGCATCTCAAAGGTCTTTTTTTTTGGTTTTTCGCGTATATCTCGAAAATAGTTTGTCCTATGAAAAAATTCTATGAATGAAAATTGTAGCTGGCAAAATTTCCTACATTTTCTATATTTGAGGTTTTTTTTATCTTCAACCGTTAACGAGTTGCGTTTTTTTTTCGAAAAAAAAATTTTCGTACCACATTTTTTGCCGAACTTTTCTCTCTAGCGCCTCAGCCTTTCATTTTAAAAAAAAGTTGTAGAGAATTAAATTTCCATCAAAATGGTATATCAGTTTCTCATTTTATCTTAACCTGATCCAAAGTTTTCAGAAGCATGTAACTCGTTAAGGGTTGGAGATAGAAAAAACCTCAAATATAGAAAATGTAGGAAATTTTATCAGCTACAATTTTCATGCATGGCATTTTTTCGTAGGACCAACTGTTTTCTAGATATACGCGAAAAACCAAAAAAAGGGACCTTTGAGGTGCCCCCACTCTTTTTGCGCCCACCCGAGGGTCAAGGACTTTTAATATGTTTTTTTACTAACCAGTCCAAACAAAGTCCCGAAGTCGGTTTTTGCGCTTTCTGATTTTCCGACTAGGATCATTCGTTAACTAGACTAAAATACTTATAAGTTTGGAAATTTAGCTAATTCTTTCAAATTAAACATAATTAAAATAAAATGACGCGCTGAATTCGATTACCCGTTTCTATATCTCTTTAAATTAAGGAGCTATAGAGCCCCGAGAATAGTTGCTACAATTTGACAAAAATATTAATCCAAAACACTAAAAATGTATTGCAATTAATTTAAATAAATATTCAATTTTATTATAAAATATACATAATGCTATTAAATTAATCAGTTAAAATTAGAAACAATTTTTTTTTACATTTATTTAAAAGGCACATTGCCCCCACCGACAAATTTCAGTGGGTAAGTTACCTACATGTGCCCCAATATTAAAGACAATGATTCAGTTCAATAATAACAATTTTCATTATCGTAGATATAAAAATAGAAAATATTATTTCAAAATTTAAATTGCTGATAATACATATCTAAAAATAATTTTATTTTTAATACATCCTGCATAAATACAATATTAATAATTAAAACTAATCACTAATCAGATTCAAGATCTTAATTGATGTATGTGTCACTGTCTACTTGTGTAACGCTAAATTCGTTTCAAAACAAATAACGGTTTTGTTTAATTCGTCTGAAATGGTCCAATGAAGTACACCTGTAAACTATAATTTTTATAAATTAGATGCTAGGCTATTGAGTGAAGATATTTTTGGAAGTATCTTAGAAATAAAAGAAATAATTATAAATGTTTATATTACTATAAACCAAATTGGTTGAGGCTTTCGCGGCCAGTTGATGAGCTGATGTTGTCCTGATTCGGGTCTATAGGCCGTCGTTGGTTGGAATTGCTTCCTAATGTTTCGCTAGCACGAGTGGCGAGCTTCTTCTGTATAAATACAACCTGCGCCCGTGAATTTATCATTCTACATCCAGCATCGGAGATGGAAGGACCTCTGAAGAAGCTCGCCACTCGTGCTAGCGAAACGTTAGGAAGCAATTCCAGCCAACGACGGCCTATAGACCCGAATCAGGACAACATCTACTATAAACCACTTGAGAAAATGAAAACAAGAAATCCTTTCCAAAATCATTCAAATCAATTTTATTGAGCGCTTTCCATCTTCAGAATAATCAGTTTTATAAATTATGGATAAACACTAATTAAAAACATCTTGTACAAAAGATCACCATTCTAATACGTTCAACATTTTACGTACGAATACTCGCCAAACGAAAAAATGTTTGAAAAATTTCATTGAATATTATGTTTTGACCTCTATTGTCAATTGAAAGTTAAAAGTTATAATGTTGAATGATTTCCAGATAAAATTTATTATTAAATACATCATCCAATATTACATTAAGATTTTTAAACGGTTCTGATTTCAAATTATCAAGTACAATGTCATCATTAAGAAGAAATGATTTCTGTTTAATTTCCAAAATTTCGAAATAATTGTCTGGATTATAATTATGATTTTCATTACTTAAGTGAGAAGCAAAACTAGATTTATGATTAGCATTCATTTAAAAATATCATTTATGTCTTTTACATACCCCAGTCGGTGTGTTGGATGGAATAACCATGATAGATTCGAGAGTATGGACATTGTTTACGTAAATTGGGCAGCTAAATTCCATTGAATGGCAAGGTTCCGGAGTGATGCTACACCAAAAGTTTATATGAAGCGCAGTTACGCGAACGGATTGTTCCAAGTTGGTTGTGTTAAATGCTACAACAAGAATTATTTTAGTATTTATCATAAATTAGTATTTAATAGTTATACGTTCAGGAACGGACTGACTATATTTTTTCAGCGACGCTAACATTTGTAGGAGCCCGAAAGAGAGACTTGAGTAATTTGTTATTTGTTGGGATTGGGAAATCGGAGGGCTCGGGCCGCCTTGGGAGCCGTGTAGTCTAGTGGCAAGCGTGTCGGCCTCTAGATCAGACGGTCGTGGGTTCGAATCCCACCTGCGCTCATGTATGTTTCGTGATGTCATTTAGTTTTAAGAAAGTTGTTATTTAATGTAGTTGAAAGACGCTAATGACCTGAGATGTCGACGCGTCAATAATCTACAATAAACATTAAACAATAAATAATCGGGCCGTCTACAACTCCGGGGGCTCGGGACGCTCCAGCGCCCCTGGTCAATCAGCGCCTGGTTTCATTTGATGTCTGATCCCAGAACTGCCAATGAAAAAAATATGAACCAGTGACTTGACTATTAATCTAATGATGTCAAAAAATAGTTTTTGCCATACCCACTACAAAATAGCTACTTTCGATGCATGTATAGCGGCCTTTAATTTAACAGGCAGGTGTGCGGAAAGTATTTTACTTACCGCACTCGTGGAAACGGTTGCCATAGCAACTTCGGTTTATTCGCTCTATATACGCCTGCGTGCGCCTGCCATTACTTACTCACGAACTTCACAGCATACTGTAAAAGTAAAGATGGCGACGCAAATGAACTGTCAAAATTTTTTGAAAAGGAAGTGAAAAGTAGGTATTTTGTAGTGAGTATGGCAAAAAATTCCATATATATCTCGTGCGTAATGGTATTACGACTCGTGCGACTGTAAAAACTCGCAGTCGCTCAAACTGGCATCACTCGTCGTAATTATGTCCATTACACTTCTAGATATACAATCTATTAAAAATACACACTTGAAAAATGTTGTATATTTAAACACTCGACGGTCGTTTCGCACTTATTAATCCATCTTCGAAGAGTACATGTATGTCTAAGAAATACAAAAACCTTGCTTATATAGACTTTTAACCTGAATCTAATTACTAATTACAAAATAAAATATAGTTACTTCTTACCACAACAGTTTTATTGATGGATGTACATTTCGAAAGCTAAGCTTTCATCTTCAGCGAACACTACAGTAGTACAGTAGTAGTGTAGTGTTCGCTGAAGATGAAAGCTTAGCTTTCGAAATGTACATCCATCAATAAAACTGTTGTGGTAAGAAGTAACTATATTTTATTTTGTTTTTATTCCAACCACAGTGCTCATATATATTTTTATTTTTTAATTACTAATTATCTGTAAAAGGGGTGAGGGTGTAAAATCTACCTATTCGTTTAATTGTATTTTGTTATTGTAAAATACTTCGGGTGTTTTAAATAAACAAAATTGTAGAATTTTTCAAGTGTTGTTTTACAATTTTATTTGTCATGTTCTACCAAGTGCCTGGCGAATAATCAATTCAAGTGATAATGATGTATCAAGATGTGAAAGCACGTTTGTCTATTGTGACTTGTGAGCGCTGACACTTCTGGAAGAAGTTATATCTAATTGTTCAAGGAGCTCGACGTGATCAAAAATTGCAAGATTTTTGTAAAGGCTAATATTTTGAGAATAGCTATTTTTTAGGGTGTAAAAACTCAGACCTCATTTTGATAAACCCGACGAGTCTGCAGTCGGTAGCGGGTAGAAGTTTGAAACTTCTACCGACTGTCTGTTTTCTTCATAAATTATACAGGGTGTTTCTAAATGACATGCTAATATTTCAGGGTGTGGTTCCTCAAGTCATTTTATGAAGAAAAAATCATAATATGAACTTACAGGGTGCTGAATCGTTTTGCGGGTAATAGGGATTTAACCCGTAAAATCAAACTTTCGCGATTTCCTGTTTCCCTAATTATTTTAGGAAAAATATCGTCGAATAAAAGTTTTAGAACATAAAATTCTGCATCTAAATCATTAAACAAAATTAATTTATGCTTTGTGACGGCAGAAATTTGATATGAAAATGTCAACATTACCTCAAAAACAGATAGCGATAGCCATGGAACTTGAACAAAATAATGACGTTTTAGCTGTCAGAATAATTTCTAATCATTTTGTTCAAGTTCTATGGCATCGCTATCTGTTTTTGAGGTAATTTTGACATTTTCATATCAAATTTCTGCCGTCACAAAGCATGCAAAATTGATTTTGTTTAATGATTTAGATACAGAATTATATTCTAAAACTTTTATTCGAAGATATTTTTCCTAAAATAATTAGGGAAGCAGGAAATCACAAAAGTTTGATTTTACGGGTTAAATCCCTATTGCCTGCAAAACGATTCAGCACCCTGTATATCCGCAACGGCTTAAATTTTTTGCTACAGGGTGTTGAATTTTGTTTTTTTATCCAAAAATGAGAGACATGTGCCGTGTAAAACTATTGTCGACAGACCTAAGTTGTCGACGCGTCTATAATTTACAATAAATTTACGACAGACATAACAAAATAATTTTAAAATTCGCATCATCTCTCAGATCGACGCAAACTGATCATGCTCATATTGATCATAAAAACACGCACAGTCGTTATGACTGTTGAGTGTTTTATAATAATTTTAATAATCATAGCCCATGGCTATTAAATGCAAATCATAAGATAAACAAAAGCCTGTGTCTGATTGATTGTTGATATTATCGTGTTTTGTTTTCGATAAAAAGAATCATTTTGAACAAATAAAGAGATTAATAAATGCAGTAACTAATTCGAAAATTGAGCTGGTGTTGTCCTGATTCGGGTCTATAGGCCGTCGTTGGTTGGAATTGCTTCCTAACGTTTCGCTAGCACGAGTGGCGAGCTTCTTCAGAGGTCCTTCCATCTCCGATGCTGGATGTAGCATCGGAGATGGAAGGACCTCTGAAGAAGCTCGCCATTCGTGCTAGCGAAACGTTACGAAGCAATTCCAACCAACGACGACCTGTAGACCCGAATCAGGACAACACCAGCTCATCAACTGGCCGCGAAAGCTTCAACCAATTTGTCAATTCGAAAATTGTTATATAGGTATCTATTATACTAGGTATATTTTCTTAATCCTTTTTTCTGTATTCTAGTACTTTATAGGATCACACTCTTGTCTGTCAGTCTGCCCATCCGAGCTCCCCTCCCCTTATCTTCGAAACTACTGAGTCTAAAATTTTGAAAAAAATAGGGAATATAGGGTCTTACTCATAGTTTACAGAAAAGCTTAAACGAAAATCCTAAGCTCTTAAATTCCCATGGGAAACGGAAAATTAGACATAGAGACCAAGTGTATCAAATATACCATTGTTTGTGCCGTGATAGTGGTACACGTGGAGTAACGATCATTTAATTCGCTGCCATGCCACCACGAAGAGCCGGAATCAAATCCAATTACTGACGATACGTGGTTGTTTTTTTTATAATGTAAACATTTTGGAATTTTTCATTTTAAAAATTAATCTAAATAAATTTGATACGGAAAAATTTTGAAACACTAAAAAGAACAAAGTAAAATATAAGAAAAAAAAATAATGAAATCTGTTATTTTTTACCCCTACCTAACTCCTTATTTTTTGTACGGAACCCTCGATTATTGCACCAATTTTGACGATATGAATATATGTAATGATCGATGATAATCAAATAAATTCACTTGTTTTTGGTGCAAGCATCAAGTTCTTTATCAAATTTTGTCTTGTTAAAATTTTCAATTTGTTGATTAGATTGCTCAAAAATTTAGATACCTGATGTAAGAGATAATGTTATCTGCAATCAAGTTTGGCACTTTCGGGAGTGATTAACAAACCTGTTATTGTTTTATTTTGCGCGGTAAACTTCAAATACTTGTAAATTATAAACGTTCGACAATAGAAGTCTTAAGCATATCGATAAGGTAAGTTTCATAATAACAATTGCGTAAAAAACGTGAGTGATAAAAATAAAATTAGAAAAAAACGAATGTTATTTTCATACCTACTTTAAACGTTGTTTTTACATTAATAGGTTTTGCAATTGTTACACTGCAAGTACTTTCGTGTGTGGAACAATTTCCAATGTCAACTTTCTTCAACTCATATTTAGATCCTAAAACATAAGTGATGTATTTTGTTAATATGCATTCAATAATTATGCTAAACCGATAGTCTTTGTAGAATAATATAGAAAAAGGACGTGGTTAATTACGCAAATAAGCGTAGAAGCCAAAAACCAATAAAAAAAATCGATAGTCAATAAAGTCTTCATAACCTATAATAAGGTGGAACTTGGTATACAAAAAATTTGATATCGTTAGTAAAAACCTGACATTTCTAGTCATGAATTTAAAATTTCAACAAGCCGTGAGGTGGGTCGTCTATTAGAACTAAAGTGCGACCCTTGAGGTCCACACGACGAACTTCCCAGTTTGATAAATATTTAATAATAATGTAGAAATTGTCGGAAGTGAGCACTTCCGTGGCACGTAGGATCAATAAAAAGCAATACTGATTAATTCAAAATTTGAATTTAATACTAACGTTTCGGTATTCTTCATACCATCTTCAGAGTCTACAAGAAAATTATAATGTTGATACAATGGTTGTATGTAAACGTGGGTGTGAATATTTATATGGTGAAGAACAATTATTTTGTACTCACTTCCGACAATTTCTACAATATTCACACCCACGTTTACATACAACCATTGTATCAACATTATAATTTTTTTGTAGACTCTGAAGATGGTATGAAGAATACCGAAACGTTAGTATTAAATGCAATTTTTGAATTAATCAGTATTGCTTTTTATTGATCCTACGTGCCACGGAAGTACTCACTTCCGACAATTTCTACACTATTTTCAAGGATCAAATTGCTCTATTTAATTATAGCAACTTCGAATTTAATAATAATAATTAAACTAGATATTACACAGACAAGTAATCATTTTAATCATTAAAACATAATTATTATTTATTTTTAACAATAATTAAAAAAAAAACGGCTAAACCGATTTTTATAAAATTTATGTCGGATAAAAATGACGTTAACATGCCTCGATTGACACCCTTACGAAGTCGATATAATTTTTTATTCGCGAGATATTGTGTAAAATCTACTTTACTATTTGGTTAAGAAAAAAGAACGGCTGAACCGATTTTGAAAAATTTTCTTTCAGATCATATTTACGTTAATACGCGTTGATTGGTACCCTAACGTAGTCGATATCATTTTTCATTCTCGAGATTTCGTCATACGTACATACGTACACACATACACACACACACACAGACATCTTTCTAAAAATAGTGTAAAAATAGTGTAGTGACCTTGAAACATAAAAATTTGTTATACATTTTGATTTCGATTTTCGGACCCATTACAATAACTTCCAATGGGAAGTTAAAAATGTAAATGCTATTGCTGGGAAGTGGGACTTGAACCCCGAACTCCCAATTTCGCGTCGGACGAGTTTTCATTTAATCCACAGTGCCAACAGTAGACAATTTTAATAACACAATGTACCGCTGAAATTACTTCATGCGTTATGTTAATTCATTAATATAGTACCTAAATTTAGTTGCGGTGAGGATTCTAATAATGTTTCATTATTATAATAATACCGCAGGTGTTGTCCTGATTCGGGTCTATAGGCCGTTGGTTGGAATTGCTTCCTAACGTTTCGCTAGCACGAGTGGCGAGGTTCTTCAGAGGTCCTTCCATCTCCGATGCTGGATGTACATTCCAACCAACGACGGCCTATAGACCCGAATCAGGACAACACCAGCTCATCAACTGGCCGCGAAAGCCTCAACCAATTTGTAATAATACCGCATTTCGTACTTATTTGTATTTCAAGTAAAAATATGTATATATTTGACTTACCGCAGTTGTGAAAAGATACAGCACCGCAACAGTAAATAAAAAAATAAAATACTATTACAAGTTCAGCAGAAATAATTAATTTGAAATACGACATTTTCAAACGATCTTTTTTTCATCGCATGCAATATAACAATAAAATCGGATGCACTTGAACGAACAATATGTATTTATATGGATATCCACTTAAAAATGTGATATCTGTATTTACAAATTAATCAGGCCGCATCGTAGTTTGATACATAAATCAAAAATAAGATGTATTTCAATTCAGTTATACAATTCACGTCTGCATTACGTCTTGATGTAAACAAATAATTAAAATGAAGAACAATTCAGAAGTTTGCTTCCGTAATTTATAAATATTTAATTAAAATGTATTAAGTTTACATTTTAATGTTTACGCACTGTTCCCCCATCTGTACAAATGTCTTTTCACCTGTCAGTTTTATTACAAATAGACAAAAATTTCCGTATCAAGGTTAGATTAGATTAGATAATTTTGGGAGCAGAGAAATTGTTTACTACTGCAGTTAGGCCTACAAGGGTCCATTGTGCTTCCCCGACATCTAAGTTCCAAACAGTCCTGGACCAGAAGACACTCAGTTCATTCGTAATGATCCTAATAAATTACTTGATTTCGAAATATTTGGCACCCAAGGGTTTGATAATTATTAATTAATTCAACAATGAATTTTTAATCCACAAGGCATCCACTTAGGTAGTGAATAGTATTTCTTAACATATCAGTCAGCATATTATGCCATCATGATTGTTAAACGTCAAACGATTGTTATAAGATATATAAGGAAAAAATCAGAAGCCACTGTCGGGACTTGAACCCGAAATTCCCAGTTTCTGCTGGTTGAGTTGCCACTTACTCACACAGTGTCCCGAAAGTGAAATCTATATATGGAAAGGAACAGATTTCACTTTCGGGACACTGTGTGAGTAAGTGGCAACTCAACCAGCCGGAAACTGGGAATTTCGGGTTCAAGTCCCGACAGTGGCTTCTGATTTTTTCCTTATATATCTTATAACAATCGTTTGACGTTTAACAATCATGATGGCATAATATGCTGACTGATATGTTAAGAAATACTATTCACTACCTAAGTGGATGCGCCTTGTGGATTAAAAATTCATTGTTGAATTAATTAATAATTATTATATTGTTGTCCACAATTACCTAACTCATATATTGTTATTTATCCAAGGGTTTGAGTTTTAAAGCGCATTGTGTGACTGTTGTTTGTTATTGCTAGGGTAGGGATGTCTTTGAACAGTCCAGAACCTTCATAGAAAACTATCAGACCTTTCTGATTCACTCTTCCTAGATCATTTATTCCCAGCCCGTATCTAAAACTTAAAAAATTGTGTTTTAAAGACCACCAACAGCTAAGGCTAGTTGGACCTAGCAACAATTCATATTTTCAATTCATTATTTTTTTTAATAATACATTGAAAATCCAATTGACACTTTTACCAGCTCTCGGGTTAGAACTTCTGGGAACTTGTAATAGAGGAACCATAGCAACGCCATGTACCCAGTCCGTATCAATTAGGTAGATTATATTTTCAAACGAGGATTATAAAACGTCAAAATAAATCTATGTTGTTATTGTTTGTGATAAAAAATCACATTTGATTTTTTAGATATTTCTTGATAAACGTATTTTTTTCTTCTCGAATTTGATGTAACATAAACGCCGTTATCTAAGTAAGCATGAAATAATAGGATGGATTTTTTGTGCTGTATGTGAATGACGATAATATGATTGCTTTTGATCAAAATATATCATATTTTAATAAATTATTGTGCTTCAACGTATCGTTCAATGTTTCTCAGATTTTAGAATTTTGTCCAAATTGACGTATATCTTCGTTGCATAATAAAAATTCAATGTGATTTTTGCCACTTTTTTACTTTATTTATAAAAAAATTCTCACACGGTTTTTTTTAAATTAAAATTATATAAAGAATGAGGGATTTCCCAAAAATACGTATACCTACCTAAATTATATTGGCTAATTAAAAAAATATTGAAAAGTAAGGTGATATGAGAGAAAAACAATTGAATAAGACTCTATCATGGTTGTTCATTTATCCAAGAATTATTGTGACTCAATGAGCATGATTTCCAATTTTGTAATTCTTATCTATTATTTAATTGTGTCATCCGTGAATAATCGATTTAAACACAAAATAGAACGATTGAGTAACGATGAGACATGAAAAAATTTCTTTTGTTTCTCTCTTTACCAACTTTGGACTACTTTTCTAAGTTCAAGATCGAGGATCCGGTTAAAAAATACAAAATTCAAACTAAATATATTTAATCAAATTGAGCAGAAAAGCGTTTCATTTCTATAGAGAGTTCCCCGTAATTTTTTAGATCGTTAATGATATAACTTTTCGTTTTTCGTTGTTATTTTTAAAATCAGGAAGAATTTTTTTTTAGATTCGTAACATTTTATTGCTTTGTATAGTATACCTCTACCTACATATACCTATATTGATTAATTGCATTTCTGCACAAACACCGGAAATTAACATTTCCTGTTAGTTTTTTATTAGAATTTGCATAAATAAGTATCGCAATACATTTATTTTCGCTGGATTTACGAATTTTAATTAGTTATCACATTATTAATTTTCATTAAAAAAAAAAAAATTTTAACCGTCCCATGCATCTATATCTATTCTTGTATTGTTTTCGCTCGTCAAAAAATAGCTAATTTTACATTTGCTGATACAGTTCACTCGTATAATACTCGCACCAAAAGTAGACTAATAACACCAATGGCAAATAATAACATTTTCAAATATAGTCCGTCAAATATTTCAGTCAATTTGTACAATACATTGTCTGCAGAATACAGAAATGTATCTTCTTTCCCAAAATTTAAATCCACGGTTAAAGCATTGCTCGTCAAAAACGCTCTTTATTCGCTAAATGAATTTTATTCTTATTTTAAATAATTAAGTGCCTACATATTTGTATTTGACTAGTCAAAAATACTGTATCTTTCAGTTCAGTTGACAATAAATTATTATTATTATTAAGAACTATTAAGTTTTCCATAGATCTAGATTTCATAAATTTTTTTTCACAAATGAAAAAAACGGGTTGTTTAATTATCTTGATTTCATATCACAAGTAGTTTATTAACCTTTTCATTTTCATTTGAATATAAATTAATAATTATATTAAAATATACAACTCTGACCAAATGCAGGGACGTAGCCAGCATTTTTGTTTTAGATGGGCCAGGGATGGGCCACACTGATGTAGATCTTCAACCCCATATAACCCAAGACGTCTTGAGTTCCGTAAAAATGACAATGTAAAACCACAAGCATTTAACCCCAATAACCAATTTTTTGCTAGGGGGCGAAGGGATTGAAACTTTAATTATTCTTTATAGCTACTTGCATTGATTAAACATTGCGTACGCAAATGGCACTTTTTCGCAGCTTGTATATTTTTTCCGCCATCAGCGCAGGGTTATGTGGGGCTAATTGCGGTTTTCCTATTTTTATTTTTACGAGGGGACATTGGAATGTGGTTGCTATCGCAAATTGATTGTATTCCAATGTTCTTTGGGAATTAGCGCTCCCAGGGACCCGAGCTCGTACCAGTCGGTTTGTGTATGCCGGCTGGCGGATTCTAATGCACAAATGGATTATTTGTTATGTTGAAGACGCTAATGACCTGAGTTGTCAAAGCGTCTATAATCTACAATTAATTAATTAAGAAAACTTTGTAGTTTGAGGTGCAGGTCTATAAGTTGCCATTTATGGTAAACAACTGTCATCACTGGGCAACTGTCAAATTTATATTTTTGTTAAAAAATGTTCGGTTGACATTTCGGCCTAGTTAAAATCAAAATGTTTAAAACAGGTAAAAAACGAATCAATTTTGATATACAATAAATTCCAAATTTCTTTTTAATAATAATGTTTCGTATTCTAAATATATTCAATAAAAAACATATTAGTTTGTTATTCTGTAATTACATTCGAAAATCTTATGGATTGTGTTTAAGAAATTTTTTTACGGAACCTGCAAGAAGATTTCTTTTTTTTAGTAAAAGTAAAATACCGACATGTCGTATACGTCAAGCTGAATGTCATGACCACAAATCAATAATAAAATTCATAATCGATTATTGGGAAGATGATCCATTAATTGAGGCTGCTGGACTATGTTCTAGTGACATCGAAGCTCTCGTGAGTCCAATATGTGACCAAGTCAAGCAAGGATTAACTATTGTTGCGAAAACAGCACAAGATGACTGTATTTTAGGGGTGGCGGTCAATTGTAAAAGAGTACCATGTAGCATAGACGAACGTGAAAAATTTGGAAGGAGATTAGATAAACCGAAAGCGCAACAAATTGTTCAACTGTATGCTAATCTTGAACGTGGTGTAAATATTTATCAAAATTATTGTGTAACTGAGGCAATTGAATTAAGCTGTTTACTTGTAAGACCAGACGTGAGGCGTAATAATTTTGGGTATAGATTAGTTGAAGAATCAATGAAAATTGCAAGAAAAAACGACCATAAATTGATATATATGATAGTAACAAATCAATATGCTGCAAGAATATGTACAAGTCTAAATATGGAAAAAGAATATTTCATGCCTTATTCTGGATATATTGGATGCAATTCAAAACCGGCCTTCACACCTAAAAGCCCACACGATAGTGCAATGCTTTTTACCTCTATATTATAAAATATATATAGATTAAAATTGTGTCAAAAAAGTGCGTGCATATTTTTTTATTTATGTAAAACCAAACTGTTTATATATAAAAATGTTAAAATAAACATATTTTTTATTTTTATCAATTTTTATGTTTTGGTAGATGTGTAAAAGAAAAGCTGAGAAAAATTCACAAAGCAATGGTGTCACAAACCCTTGGGGGCCGGCAGACCATTGTTGCTCTAAAAAAATCCTGCACTTAAATCATAAATAATTGATAAAATAATTATAAACATAAAAACCACACATTAAAGTATAAAAATATGAACACTAAATAATTATTTGAGCATCGCAGAAACAAAATGGCGACAGCTAAGAATCGATTACGGAAACCGACAGTTAATCACAACTTAACCTTATTTCGAGGTCACATTTGTAATTCAAAATGGAGTGTATGTCCATGACACAAAATTATTTGCAATTGGGTAGGTACCATCAATAAATTAACTAATTAGTCATTTCATAATTTCCACAAATATTTATATATATATTATTAATACTGTGTCCTTTACAATTTATCTTTGAAACTTATTAAAAATAACGTTTAAAAACATGTTTAATATTAAAAACAAGGTTTTTTATACGATTCTAGCAGGAACTTCAAAACAGTGGATATTTTTGCCTGTGTCGCTATCGACGAGACCCCAGTGAACATTAACTTTTATCTGAAACAAAAAAAAACATTACTTGAATATTTTAACACGTTTACAAGTTTGATTGTTTCACTTATATGCTCCAGCTCAATATAAGCTAGATATAAAATATACCCTATTGTATAGTTCAACATAATTAAAGAAATTCTACGAACGACTCTTTAATCTTAAACTTTCCGAAACAAACAAGTAAAAATATAAATGTCTTGATAGTTAAATTCAGATAAACAGTTAATTAAATTTTGTTAAACTGTTACCATTGAATAAAAAAAAACACGAGGGTTTAATAATAATAAATACAAATTTTAACACGGACGTCGTGAACAAATACATAATTAAATGAATGCATAATGACTGCAAACAGTATATGAAACACCTGTTGCAAAGAACAATGACGTAACACAATGTTGTAATCAGGAAAAATTCATTAATTCAAACCTATGTCACCGTAGGGATTTTAACCCTAAACTTTCAACTATCGCGGCGGACTGAGTTGCATTAATGAATTTTTCCTGATTACAGCATTGTGTTACGTCATTGTTCTTTGCAACAGGTGTTTCATATACTGTTTGCAGTCATTATGCATTCATTTAATTTAATAATAATATTAGGATGTCTCTATACTAAGTTTGGATATTATTTAAATACTTGGCCCAATTGTTTTGAGTCATGTCGGTACAGATTGATCAGTAAACATCCTAGAGACACGTTTTTCCCTCTATAGTTAAAAAAAACTCTACTCCTCCATTACAAGCCTCAGTTTCCAGATTCTAATCCGCGAGAACTATTGTAAAAGTATCATTTGGATTATCAATTTATTATCAAACAAATAATGAATAATATGATGATTTTGCTGGACTTGAGACTAGTCGAGCGTGTAACAATGCCATTGTGTCCATGACTTCTCTATTACAAACCCCCAGCTTCTAGGTTCTAATCCGAGAACTGATAATAAGTACCTATCAATTGGATTTTCAATTTATTATTAAAAAATAATTAATTGGTGCGAGGCCCAAATAGACATCATCCTAATAGAGCTAGTGACAATTTTTTGGTGTTGTTTATTCAAGGCCTTATTTTTGTAAAGATGTTGAGGGCTAGATATATTAAAGTGCCCTGAGTAAGGGATTTTGCTAGATAGCGGTATGGGAGAGATGCAGAGCGCCCCCAACATGTAACAAAAAGAATGGTCACAATTATTATTGCTTCAGGGCTACAATTGTTTTTATTGCTTGTCGGTGACCCAATGATGCCATTATAACATTCGATTGGTCAGTATTAAAGGGGTGGCAGATCACCCTAAACGTGTCATGTACGGTATACTTGATGAAATTTATATTATTAGTTCAAGGTTCAAATTTTAATATGTTGTTACGGCGACTGTTTTAGGTAATATTTCAATTTTCAAAACAAAATGTCGGTATTAACCCCCATGCAGAACGATATAAACACCTAGGTGAGCAAGTTTCCCTCTAAGAGAGGGGGTTAATACCGACATTTTGTTCTGCAAATTGAAATATACCTAAGCTTTAAAACAGTCGCCGTAACAACATATTAAAATTTGAATCTTGAACTAATAATATAAATTTCATCGGGTACATGCCACGTCTAGGGTGATCTGCCACCATTCGATCGGCAAATATTATAATCGTATTATTGGGTCACCGACAAGCTATACAAACAATTTCAGCCTTGCAGCAATAATAATTGTGACCATTTTTTTGTTACATATTGGGGGCGGTCTCAGGGACGGATTAACCGTGTCGGGGTCCCTAGGCAATGCAATTCTCGGGCCCCCTTTTCAGCCGTTTGAAGATGATCAGCTCTTTTCAAGTTGATGAAGAGACGTGAGTAACTTTCAGAGGTCTGATCGACTCTAAATATGGTATCCTGTACTGTTCTAATAATATGGATGCGTTACGTAGCATATTGTATGATTCATACAATACGCTGCGTAACGTATCCATATTATTAGTTCTACTACTCGATACTAGATGGTTCTGTTCTGTAAGTAGGAAGTATTTCATCAACTGACAGCATGCGTCGAAAAAAGCAATAATACCTATTGTCATTGAGGATACAAATTTTCCAATTAAATTTTTACTCTACGAAACATTTTCAATTTCTTTTGTGTGCGCGCGGGGCCCCTATAGGCAGTTGCCTACTCTGCCTAATGGTTAATTCGGCCCTGGGCGGTCTGCATCCCTCCCATACCGCTATCTAGCAAAATCCCTTACTCAGGGCACTTTAATATACCTTCCTCAACATCTTCACAAAAATAAGGCCTTGAATAAATGACACCAAAAAATTGTCACTAGCTCTCGGCCTACTAGCTGTTGTTGACTTAAAAAAAAAGATTTTGCTTACAGTAGGGTAAATTTGCAATACGTCGATTTGTCTTTTGTATATGTATTCCTCCCCAGCCTTCAGGGGACATCCCACTTGTGTTTCACCATCTGCGGAATAAATTGTAGGACAAGCGTCGGTTCCATCAACTCCAATGAATGGAAGAGGTAAGTTTAAAACGTTGGCGAAGACATGATTATGCAACTTCTTTACATCATTCTCTAAAAAAACAAAAAACAAATACATAAATATCAAAAAATATTTAGATTGCGAGTGAATCTCTCCAAAAACAAAGAAAATAAGTTTACTATTAAAGATTTGGGGGTGTGGCAGTATCTGTGAAGTTATGGAGATAAATTCGGAAATGGGAAAAACCTAAATTTCTTTGAGAGATGTATAAATTATTAATTCTATTTTAAAAGTAATAAATAATAAATTTTTTAATCAAATGCAGACAGATAATTATAGTATCATTGCAATAATATTGATCCAGATCAAATTTTTTTTTCAATTAATCCTTTTGATAATGATCAGGGATGTCTGGCTTCATTGTTGTGGCTTTGCCGTCATCATATGGCGGCTAAGCTCATCCGTTTGAAATGAACCCAGTTTTTTAACTCTTGTTTGTAATTAAAAGAAAGGATATAAGAACAAAAATGTTGGTTTACATTATTTGTTTATGTATTAGGAATAACATACACTATTTAAAATTATCAATTTTTAATACCCGGGACGACCCTATTAGTGACCCTCAAGCCAGATCCGGCCCTCGAAGCTTTCCCTTAGCGGAGCCAGAAGGGAGAATACAAGGTAGAAATTTATAGGCCATAGGCCTCATAAATTGTTTGTGGTCCCTGATTTTTTTAATATGATAATGCGGCTTACTAGCAAAATCAATTGCCGATCGCTGTACCAGACTAGAGGTCAAAATTCGTTGTTAAATTCATATATGTAATACTCCTATATTGTTAGCCGGGGTCTGGAGTCGGACGAAAGCCTACAGTGGAGACATATATATGTCTGTCTCTCTCGCAAGACGTCGAGCCTTATGCGCATGTCCAAGAATGTTTACTATAACTAGGCTGTAAGCATCGGACAGAGGAGGCTTTCCCCACCATACTTGCTAATTGAAGAATTCCCCCACGAGAGTTGCAACGCGCTTGCGCACAACGAGATGGATTTCTCGACAAAGATAGAAACAGTCATTTGCTGTCTCACTTGCGGCCTGATACTTCCACTTACGGGCGCTAGCAATATAGGAGTATTATATATATGGTTCAATTACATCTGTGATCTGACCCACCAGCATCTTAATTTTTTTCTAGTGGCTCTCAAGTCTCGGATTATTTAAGGTTGGCCATTCCTTAATTTACCGTTCCCAGTGAGTTAAGAGGTTATAGAGACGCTACAAGCATTTAAAAGTGAAGCCAGTCGCCATATTTATTCAGCTCTCATTTTATATGGAAGAAGAAGAATAGAATAATATTCACTAATCCATCCCGTGTTTGGCCGCCATGTTTGTTTGGCCCTGAGTAGCTTCAACTTTGTATAAGCAGTTGTATACGGTACATGGCCTCTATAACCTTTTAACTCAGTGATCGTTCCTTATTTTTGTTTTTCACATGGAGTAGTTTTTCAATTCAAATATGTTATTTGAAAAAACCCTGTCTGTGAGATATATCACTTTAATATTACGATAGACTTCCCAGCCCTACATAGATTTTGTAATAATGTGATAAACACATAAAAATGTCGTTTATCAGTTTTATCAACCGAGGACAAAAACAATTACCTTTTCTTAGAAACTTTGGTTCATTACTTGTAATCATTAAAAATGTTAATATGTAACATTTTATATTATCAATTCGTGTTCTATCACTTTAATAGAAAAAATAAGTGCATTTTTGTGTCTGGCTAGCTGATAAAACACTAATTAACGATATAATGGTTAAAAATATTTTTTTTTATATAGGTAACTTAAAAATACACAGTGTGGCTTTTTAAAAAATCGACTAGGTAGCCAGTGACCAGTCCTATACTTCCCACCTAGTAGACAATCACTCGTAATTGTCACAAAACTAAAAAGTTTTCTTAACAAAACAAACCCTTTTTACAAGTTTTTATTTAACTTGCACTGTATGTTAGTTTGTGTGTTTGTTTGGGTAAATCTTGCAAGTCAATTTTGAACGACTTCCACGCATCCGATCGATTTGAAATTTTGTACACATATGTATTCCCGATGACAATACATGAATAAATCGTTTTCAGAAATAAAATCCACCCCTAAGGGGTTCAAATGGAGATGTAGGGTTTTTTTGACTAATCAACGCCCAGGCCAAATCGCTGAAGCTAGAAACTTGAAATTTGGACAGTTGGTTCCTTTTCTGACGTAAGCATCCACTAAGAAAGGATTTTTCGAAATTCAACCCCTACGGGTGTCAAAGGGGGGTAAAATTTTGAAAGACTAAAATGAACAAAATAAAATATTAGTAAAAAAAAACTTTTTAGAGACAAGGATTTATTGAAATGTACTAAAAAGGAAAAAATAATTTAATAATTTTGTTTCATAATTATTATAAAAGCGGGGGTTGTAATCTCTATGATAGTTTATTAGTGGCAACCCCCGCTTTTATAATAATTATGAACCAAAATTATTAAATATTATTTTTTTCTTTTTAGTACATTTCAATAAAAGCTTGTCCCTAAAAAGTTTTTTTTACTAATATTTTATTATAAAAAGTATGACCATCTTATTTGTTTATTGATAATATACTGACGACCTAGAATAGGCAGATAAAAAATTTCGGGCAATTTTTCAGAAAGCATTTTTATTTATACTTTTTTTATCTGTGTTAATACGTGGTCTCAGAATCTAATCAGATCTAAATTAAATGCTGACATTAGTATCTTATTTAATTGATTGCTTACCGGGCTTGAGAATAGCCGAGCGTGTAGCAATGCTGTTGTTTACATGGCGTTGCTATGGTTCCTCTTTTACAAGTCCCCAGTTTCCGGGTTCTAGCCCGAGAGCTGGTAAAAGTGTCAATTGGATTTTCAATTTATTATTAAAAAAAAATAATGAAATGAAAATATGAATTGGTGCTAGGCCCAAATAACCTTAGCTGTTGGTGGTCTTTAAAACACAATTTTTTCTTTGCTTACCTGGTTTTATTCTCATCAAGAAGTAGATCGCAGTTTGTCTTGCTAAAATACATGGCGGAGTATCGCATTTGCTGATGTTGACAGTTTGTGAGAGATTTTCTATTTTCAGATCTGAAAAAAAATACCATTTCAGAATTTTAATATCTTGGTTTCAGTAGATATACCTGTGATCACAATTCACAAAGTAAAATCGTTTGTGGAGATATACATGTGATCACAAAGTAAAATCGTTTGTTTCAGAATTATCCTCGGAATTATCAATGAATTAAGTTAATATCTGCAGTTTCTTCATTCACTGAATACTAAAAAATTTAGTAACCACAAAGTATACTACATATTTTTTTCTCGACGTACGTTTCGCATACCATGCATCATCAGGAGATGATAAAAACTTTTAGTCATCAAATTTTAATCATCCCTTGATGATGGTGATGATGAAGGTTTTATTTATCTTACATAGTTAGGGAGCTATTAAAAATGGCATTAATATTAATTTTATAATTATTAATAATGTTGTTTCACATGTGTTATAACTACATCGTTAATAATATTATGTACAGCAGATGTCAATTATACAATACAGATAATTTCCGTCATTATGAACTCGTAAAACGGGAATGCTGTATTTATGATTAACTATAGCGGCCCTGTCCGGCTTCGTCCGGGTGATAAGAAAGCCCGGGTGCAATACACTACTCACTCGCTTCGCTCGTTCGCTATATATATAAACCTTCCGTAAAAAATCATCTAACTGATGGTGAAAACCGCATCAAAATCCGTTGCGTGGTTTAAGAGGAGTTAGCGGTTATACAGGCAGACGCGAAAAGCGACTTCATTATATACTATGTATAAGAAATGTGTATTATTTCATATTTATGATACCACCTATACAAATTTAAAACCGGCTGGTCCACTTTTTAACAGATTTCTTTGTGTTGAAATAATTAGAACTTAATTTTCAAGTCAATTCGTCTTTAAACATATAAATGTGTTCTGTGAATTGAAATCATTATTTTCCAAAATGAAGGTTGAGGTTTTATTTCTATTTGCATTCTACAAGATATTCAACGCAGTCATTTCCATTTTAAATTGATCAATGTCAAAATAAAGTGACAGCGCCTGACTGCGAAGCTATGAACTTTTAATGAATTCCGTCCGACGTCGCTAGTATGTAGTTTGCAGCATTAAGCCCAGTGTAATCCTCTATACAACCGTGAAAATTAAATTGAAATCGGTCCATCGGTTTCTTATTTTTTATTGTAAATTATAGACGCGTCGACAACTTAGGTCATTAGCGTCTCCAGCGGTTTCAAGTAATAGACGACCCATTCATACCTATGAGTTATAATATTTATTAATTTTTATATAAGTAGCCGTCTTTTCGAGTCTGTGTGTATGTTCGCGATTTACTCCAGCGGTTTCAAATAAATCGCGAACATACACACAGACTCGAAAAGACGGCTACTTATATAAAAATTAATAAATATTATAACTCATAGGTATGAATGGGTCGTCTATAACAAACCCCCAGAATCTCTGAGAAATAGTGAAAGATGCAATTAGATTTTCAATTTATTATAAAAAATAATAAAGTGAAAATCTAAATAATTTGGTGGTCTACCTTCGACTGTTAGTGACTATACACAGCACGAAAAAAAATTCCATAAATCAAATAGGGTTCAATAATTATTACTATCCTAAAATATGAGAGAAATCGGCAAGTTCATTTTCGCGAAAAAAATGATGTTTTATTAGAAAAATTGTACCCGCCACTGACGAATTAAATTACATAATATGCACCCGCTGAATACAAACCTTTCTCATTGATTATGTAACTGCCATAAAATTTTGATAAAATGCATAATTTTATAATCAGTTATTACTGATTGCTCTGCTGTGATATTCATAAAACAGTACGGCACATTTTACGAGTATTGAAAAAACCGGTCAAGTGCGAGTCGGACTCGCGCATCGAGGGTTCCATACAATAATACAACTCTATGCCTAATTTTCCGTTTTTTTGTATGGGGTCTGGGGACCCCCCTTAATTTTTACTTTTTGTTTTTTTTTTATTATTTAGGATATCCGTCATAATAACACATAGTCTGTGAAAATTTCAACCGGCTACCTGTTACGGCTCAAAAAATACAGCCTTTTAAAGGTAGGGCAGACAGACAGACAGACGGCGTAGGCTTAGTAATAGGATTCCAGAACGGAACCCTAGTCCCTAAATACAGACATGGTTTTATTACAAGGTGCAGTAACTGCAGCACGCAGACAGTATGCTAAACATTTTCCCGGGCATCGTGTCCCTGAAACACGCACTTTTAATAGAACTGTGCAACATATTTTGTGAGTTTGTGAATTCGTGAGTTTGTGAATTCCATTGTTTAATAATAAAGTTCTCAAAGTTTTGTGTAAGTATACATATATGTGAATTACTTTTTCTTTTGACGCTAATGACCTAAGTTGTCGACGCGTCTATAATTTACAATAAATAAATACTTTTTCTTTTATTTTTACGTTCGTTTTAAAATAATACAACTAAGGTAATAAAAATACGTTAAATTACTACGGGTCAAAGTTTCTCAGAGTTTGAAAAATGTTTTCATCATGGATTTTCGATAATAAAGCAAGTAATTCAATAAACGTAAGTACATTAATTATTATTAGCTATTAATAAAAAATATCAATAAATCGGTTCAGTGTAATTTTCCCTGCTATTATTTTCTCGCGTTTTGACAATAAAATAAGAAATTCTTTGGTTTTTATTAATTAGCCACTCATCGATTACTAATTGTACCTTGAATTTAAGAAACAGAAATAATACAGTTACATAATTTTTAATTTAGTGAATAATAAATAAAGCCACGTCATAATTTATGTTGCCGATACAGTTTTCATAAGCGTCGGGAACAGGTAGTTTTGGGTTTTTTAATCAAAATTTAAAATAATATAAAATCAATTTTTAAACCAAGCTAACGTGTTCTGCTTCGACTTCATAATATACGCGTTTTGTCTGCCTCTATTTCTGAACACAGAAGTCGATTTTATAAATAAATAAAGTAGGTAATTAAATAAATTATTTATTCAGTAATAATATGCACATATGTTTTAATTTATATTGCAATTGTGAATTAACACTTGTCATTGTTCTAAGAATTAAAAAAACTTGAGAAAAATATAATTAAACAACACGTCATATATACTGGTGAACAAATTATATATAATGAAATAATACTTTTTATTGGCATAATATTGACGTATTTGATTGCAAACCAATTTCCTTTTACGTTTAAATTCCATTTTATTATTTCCACGTGTTGTGATAGACGGAGAGCTGACGACGTTTTTTCTCAAGTGTCTACGTAAGGCAAAATAATATTAAAAAGCTGTATTTATGTATGTGTTCCCCATTTAAGAATCTGTCTGGCAGCCTTTCTCCCTAGCGTTTTAGGTGTCAGGTAGAAATTAGACATGTAAAATATGAAACACTTTTTTTATTCTATATCTATATGAGTACCTAACAATTTAAAATACATAAAATAACATTTTATGCTCGATTGGTCATTCTTATCATGTCGTTAGACTTATTTTTAACTAACGGCCCGTCCCGGCTTCGCCCGGGGGGTATGAAATTATGATTTAATAGCGGTCAACCATTGCACGTATATTTAGTATATTGTTAATTTGTTATCCCCTCGCGAGAATCTCTCCCTCTACGTAGCTTTCTATTAGTGAAAGAATTTTTAGAATCGGTTTAGTAGTTCCAGAGATAAGAATTTATGATTTATTAGCCCCTCGCAAGAATTTCTCCCCCTGCCCCTCGCGAGAATCTCTCCCCCTTCATAGCTTTCTATTAGTGAAAGAATTTTTAGAATAGGTTCAGTATAGTTTCAGAGATAAGAATTTATGATGACTCTTGGTCAAAAATACCGCACTGCTCAGTTTTTTCTGTTATGTTACCATGGAAGCACATTATATTTTTTTTATTGAAACCAGCTGGCAAGCTTTAAAATCACCAGATTCTCGTGAACACCCTAGCACTGGCTTGCCAAGTTGGGTGGGAAAATTCTACACATTTTATATTGTTTTGATAAATATGTATCACTCTTGAAGGAATAAATAAATAATAATAAAATAATAAAAATAAAAGATCTGGAGATACATTTGCTCCCTGGAATATTTCTGCAAGGAAGCCATTTTGTGTTTTGGAGAGAAATTTGCTTCTACTCCCGCACAGAGATATTGCAGGCAGAAAATCTTTTTCCAGGCCTTCGCCATTAGGTATTCACTATTATTATTATTATTGTAGAATGTAGATTATAGTCGCGTCTTCAACACAACAATTAATAATCCATTTTATGTATTAGAATCTGCCAGCCGGCATACACAATTCGACTGGTACGAGCTCAGGCTTCTGGGAACGCCAATTCCCAAAGAACATTGGAATGCAATTGCGAGAACATCTACATTCCAATGTTTCTCCTGGGGGAATACTCGTTCACGACCATCTGATAGTTATAAATTTACCCTGATTTCCATCGAAACACAAAACATGCATCCAGTCTAAGTATTCCTTCAACTTTATATTAGAAATCGTGTCCATCGTGATTATAATAAAATTAAGAAAAATCGCAGGATAGTGGACAAAATATTTGATTTATTAAATGTACAACGTTTCGTCTATAGATTTAGACTTTTTCAAGTAGGTACATACAATAATCAAATATTTTGTCCACTATCCTGCGATTTTTCTTAATTTTATTCCTTCAACGCTTGAAATATAACAGAAAAACCGAATGGTTGTTAATTTTGACCAGGAGTTTGTTTAAAACAAATGCATCATGGGTAAATCATAGAGATATCATAGATAAAGTAGGGGAGTCTTAGGCAGAACTATAGGTAACAGTGTCAGGTTGGAAAAGAGATAGAAAACGAATAGTTTCTCTTAAACATGGGTCACCTTGCCAATTTTCTTTTGTTTATAAAATACACTTAAGATGGCCTTGCTTTTTATGACCTTATATTTTGAGATAATATTAAGTATATGTTTCTTTATAACACTTTGTGGTATATTTAAAATATGGTTAAAATTGACCTTATTATATTGCATAACTTTAACTTCTTATATAAAGTGAATGAATATTGTTTTAAAATGTTAATAAATTATCATTCTGTTAATAGACGCTTCTAGAGAAACATAATTAATTTGTAAATTATACTTGTATTATTTTCTGTTAAATATATTTTTTGTTCAATTAAAATAAATTCTTATTCAAATCATAAAAAAACATTACAATTGGCGACGAGTTTATCTACGTGAATAGCATAAAAATAAAAATGATCGGCAGTGTTTCTAAATTCAGTCATTCTGAGAATGATTGGACTATTCACTGTAAAATTCTGGAACAATTTTTCATATCCAATAAAATTGAAGACGACTCTATTAAACGTGCAGTACTATTGAGCTCGCTAGAAGAAAAAACCTACAAATTGCTGGATGACCTGTGTTATCCAAACGAACCAGAAGAAATGGCATACCGCGAGATAGTGAAAAGATTGAAAGGTCATTTTCAACCGGTAAAGGCAACATTTGCAGAAAGGTTAAAATTTTACGCGGCAAATAAGGAAAGTACTGAAACTTTTAGAGATTGGGCTGTACGTTTACGTAATCTTGCAAGTACCTGCGAATTTGGTGTAAATCTAGAAAGCGCCTTAAGAGACAAATTGGTCATTGGATGCGACAAAGGCTTAATAAAAGAAAAACTTTTTCAAGAAAAAGTTGACACATTAACCTTCGAGAAAGCTCTTGAAATTGCAAATGCAATTGAGTGTTCAAGTTGTCAATTCGGTGAAGAGTCAGTTTCGGTTAAGCAAGAACCCGCATTCAATGTTAAATTGAAAAACAGGAATCAAAGTTCCTCGACTCAGGCTGGTAACAAGCGCAAATGTAAAGTATGCGGATACACGAATCATACTCACGAACAGTGTAGATTTCGGAAGTATAAATGCAAGCGCTGCCATCAAGAGGGACATTTAAGAAAAATGTGTCCAAATAAGACGAAGAACACAGAAAATGTTGGGAACGTCGGTGTGGAAAGTGACACGGAAAATGAAAAGTCAGTCAATTTTCAAGGTGCAGGTCAAGATTTACCGATGTACATCTTAAAGACTGACGAAGAATTGAAACCTATCAACGTCGAAGTCACATTAAACGACATTCCTGTTAAGATGGAAGTAGACAGCGGAGCATCGATATCTGCACTTCCAAGAACGGTTTGGCAACAATATTTTAGTAAGTATAAATTGCTTTCCACAAATGATGCATTGGTGAACTATAATGGTAGTCGCTTTAAGCCTCTTGGTATTTGTTATTTAAATGTCAGCTATGAAAATAAAGTAAAAACGCTAAAATTTTATATTGTCGAAAATGCGGGACCGCCCATTTTAGGTCGAAACTGGATGCTAGAATTTGACATCGGGTTAAAAAAATTTAATTTTGTATCGGAAAATGATGTAGGTACAATAATTAATAAATTTTCAAAAGTTTTTGATAATTCATTGGGCACTTTTAATAAAGCTGTTGTCAGTTTAAAATTGAAGGAAAATTCGGTTCCAAAATTTTTCAAACCAAGACCGCTGCCGTTAGTTCTAAAACAAAAGGTTGAAGATGAACTCGAGAGATTAGTTTCATTGAATGTGTTAGAACCGGTGGAATATAGCGAATGGGGTACACCGATCGTGCCTGTTCTGAAAAAGAACGGAACTGTACGTTTGTGCGGAGATTTTAAAGTTACGCTAAACCCCAACTTAATTGTGGAAAAGTATCCTATTCCAAGAATAGAAGAACTTTTTTCCAAACTAGCAGGGGGAAAAGAATTTTCAAAGCTAGATTTGTCGATGGCGTATCAACAACTGAAATTAGACGAACCGTCGAAAGTTCTAACAACGATATCAACAACTAAAGGGTTATTTAAATATACGAGGTTAGTTTACGGGTTGTCATCCGCCCCTGCAATTTTCCAAAGAGTTATTGATTCGTTATTAGCTGGTATCGAAGGGGTAGTCTGTTTCATGGATGATATTCTTATCACCGCTGGGAGTCGATCTGAGCATATAAAACGTTTAGACAAAGTACTGACTATTTTACAAAATAGCGGTTTAAAATTGCAAAAAGAAAAATGTAAATTTTTTCAAAAAATGATAATGTATTTGGGTCATGTAATCGATGAATTTGGTTTGCATACTAATGCTGAAAAAGTAGATGCACTGATTAAAGTTAAAACTCCGGGTAATGTTACCGAATTACAGTCTTTTCTGGGGATGGTAAATTTCTATAGGAAATTTATACCAAATGCTTCCACAGTATTAGCTACTTTGTATAATCTTTTACATAAAGACGTAATATTTGAATGGGGTAGCGATCACGAGCGCAGTTTTCAAAGTATTAAAACTTTACTAAGTTCGAATAATGTGTTAGCTCACTATGATTCGGAGCTTCCCATCAAGTTAACGGTAGATGCCAGCTCAGTCGGACTTGCAGCGGTGTTAAGCCATATTTATCCAAACGGTAATGAACGCCCTATTTCGTTTGCTTCGAGAACACTTTTATCAAGCGAGAAAAATTATTCTCAAATCGACAAGGAGGCAACAGCGATAATTTTTGGTATTCGAAAATTTCATCAATATTTATATGGAAGGAAATTCACGCTCGAAACAGATCATCAACCACTTATTTCAATTCTTGGGCCAAAAAAGGGTATACCACAAATGGTTGCCAATCGCCTTCAGCGATACGCGATAATATTATCCGCCTACACCTATGATATTGTCTATACTAAATCAAAAGATAACGTAGCAGATTATTTTTCGCGCGCACCCTTAGAAAATAATTTAAACATGGATAATGATTTGAATGAGCACATTTCATATTTAAATTATATGAACGAAATAAGTTCGTTGCCTGTAACAGTTAAAGAGATAAAATTAGAGACACAAAAAGATAATGTACTTTTAAAAGTATTTAATTTTATAAAAAGTAATTGGAAAAACATTAATATTGAACCGGAATTAAAACCTTATAGCAATAAGCGCAAGGAATTGTACATAGAAGACGAATGTATTATGTGGGGTCATCGAATTGTTATACCTACATCTTTTCGCAAATACATTCTAAAAGAACTTCACGTTGGGCATATGGGAATCTGTAAGATGAAAAGTTACGCGAGATCTTTTTGTTGGTGGCCTAATATCGACGCTGATATTGAGTCTATCACCAAATCTTGTGACCAATGCCTTATGAGTGCTAATAACCCGGTCCATAGCCAACTCATTTCTTGGCCTTGGCCGGAAGAACCATGGTCAAGAATACATTTAGATTTCTTGGGGCCATTTTTAAATAAATTTTTCTTAATCATAGTGGATTCACACAGTAAATGGGTTGAGTGCATCGATATGAATAAAAATTTTACAGCTGAAGCGACTATTGATAAATTACGAAACGTGTTTGCTTGCTTTGGATTACCAAAAGTTGTTGTGTCTGACAACGGAACTCAGTTCACCAGCGCATTATTTGCAAATTTTCTAAAAGAAAATGGTATAAAGCATTGTACAACGCCCGTTGGCCACCCAGCTACAAACGGCTTAGCCGAAAATGCTGTAAAATTAATAAAAAATTGTTTACGACGCTCTCTTGAAAAAGATAAAAAAATCTCTATTAATACTGCTATATGTCAATTTTTATTGAGATATAGAAACACTATTCATGGAACAACTGGTGCTTCACCAGCCCAACTTTTATTTAATCGAAATTTGAGAGAAAGATTAGACTTAATTAAGCTTAAATTAAACGAAAACATAGATTTAAATAAAATAAAAAACAATGTTCAAAAAAATCAAATAATTCAAACTAAAAATTATAGAGGGAAGAAAAATGTTAAGTTTAACATAAATGAAATAGTATTTACAAAAAATTATTCTGTTCCTGGCAAAGTTACTTGGATTAAAGGTAAAATTTTTAAAGTTTTAGGATTCAGAACATACCAAGTAAAAATTCTGGAATCTGGAAAAATTTGGAAAAGGCATACTAATCAGTTAATTAAATGTAACCCAAATGAGGCTGAACCGATTCCAAATTCTTCCGAAACCAGCTCAGTAAATATGGATCATACTCAATTTAGATATAATTTAAGAAACAGGCAAATTTGATTGACTTGTCCATAAATTATAAAATTTCAATTTGTGTTATTTTGAAGGAAGGAGTATTGTGGTATATTTAAAATATGGTTAAAATTGACCTTATTATATTGCATAACTTTAACTTCTTATATAAAGTGAATGAATATTGTTTTAAAATGTTAATAAATTATCATTCTGTTAATAGACGCTTCTAGAGAAACATAATTAATTTGTAAATTATACTTGTATTATTTTCTGTTAAATATATTTTTTGTTCAATTAAAATAAATTCTTATTCAAATCATAAAAAAACATTACACACTTCAAAGTGAATAAGTTAATTGAATTACCTACACTATGTAGACGATTTGATTTGAATTGTTTTTTTGTTTTTTTTTTTATTTAACAAAACAAAATGTGCATCGGTATTTTGCCACTAGCACTACAAAGTATAAACATAATAATTATATGTTTTTTACACAGTGAGTTTGATTTCAACCAACATATTATTGACTATACACGTTAAATGTCTCCATTTGATTTACATTGGATTCAAGTTAGATTAATCAGTAAAAACTGTAACATCGCTTATAAACCGTGAAAATCCCATATTTAAAAGTTAAAACGTACGGGATTACCTACAAAATTCATTTATAAAACGTCAATTATTTTTGATAATTTAATCCGGCCTAAAATTGATGAGACATACTTACATGAATTAAAGCATTAGAAAGTTGTTTTATCTCCTTTATTCATGAAAGAAGATAAACATATTTTGATTATAACCTTACAGTACACGATTTGTCCGGTGCATACAGAAAGAAATTCTTAAAATTTGGTCCATGTTAAGTGCATTCTTTCAATTTGTTTTTATAAATATTAAATACCTAATTATAATATATCCACATAAATGAAACGGGGAGTTAATGTGCGTTATTAAATGGTATTTTTTCTTTTAAGTCCGTCTTTTCATTATATATAATTCGCCCGAGTACATTTATTCGGCATCGAAATAATCAAAGCAGCATAAACATTACTCTATCTTTTAAGTAGTTTGGTCTCAAACTGGATTTATACTATCCGACCAGACACGACCCGGGAACGTAGCGTTTCCGGCAAGACAAACATTTTTACAATGCATTTCGAGTACGAGTATTGATACGTGTCTGAACGGACGGGATCCACTAAATATTCGTATTTGAAATGCATGTAAAATTGTTTGTCTTGTCGGAAACGCTACGTTCCCGCACCATGTCTCACCGGATAATATAAATCGACGTTAAGACGTACACCAATTACTTATTTTTCCATGTCTCACCGGATAATATAAATCGACCTTAAGACGTACACCAATTACTTATTTTTGCTCGCTGCTAGTAGCGCAATAATATAATTTTTGCCCGTCTTCTGAACCGATTTAAAAAAATGTCACTGTTTAGATATCCACTTCTTCTCGAGTGACATAGACTATATTATAGCCTATGTCACTCGAGAAGAAGTGAAAAGATTTTTTAAAATCGGTTCATTAGTTTTTGAGATGAACGGGAACAAACAAACAAACTTCGCTTTTTTACACAAATTGAAGGGCAAATAAGTAGCTCACTAAGATTTTATTCTAGACTGATGTTCGAAACTTTTGAACCGATTTTGAGGACAATATTAAGTATGTATTTTTATAATACAATGCATTGGGGTATTTAAATGTGTCATTTATGCTGGATTTTTGATACAACTTTCAAAGTAAATTTAGAGTAGTACCAGAGTACTAAGAAACCTAACATTTAATTAAAAGTTTTTTGACATGATTGACGTCTGTCTCATATTGGGGTATTAAGGAAGTAATAATAAAAATTGATTGTTAATCTAATTGTTAAGTTTAAATATACCTGATCCACGACATTTGTTGACTTTTGTAGCCAGAATACTAGAAGCACATAAAACTAGCACTGTTGTTAAAAATACTAAATTACAATTCATTTTGAAAATGTTGTTTTAAATAATTTACAAGAAAACAAAGTCCAGTACGATCAATCGTCAAAGGTATACTAAACTTATTTGATCAAATAAAATGTCATGCTTCACGCGTTGATACAGGTGTTTCATACACACAATATACTCAAATCCCTTCCCCGAAGAATATAATATTTATTATTTTCTTGTTTTCTTACTGGTTTCTCTCTTCGTGTTTACCATTCATTAGTATAACCTTTAGGGGTGTGCAAATACCTTAAAAATCGAGCATTAATTAAACAGTAAAAATTCTTGATCATCTTAGAAGATTGACCAGTGGCGGCGCTAGGATTTTTTGTTAGAGTGGGCCGGACTTGGGCATGGTGTTCTGAAGGTGGGCCAATAACATTTGTTTCCAAAATTTCAGTGCTCGTCCAAATTTTAACCCAGATTACTTGCTATTGTTGAAATTTCAAGGGTTAAAAACGTATTTAAAAGATAAACCAGAGATTGGGGAATATTCCAGGGTGGGCCAAGACAGTTTAAGATGGGCCATGGGCCACCCTCTAACGCCGTCACTGAGATTGACATTGTTTTAAAGATATTACAGACAGCCAGGTGCGAATTTACCAATAGGCTATCTGCTAGAGCCTAAGGCACCAGGTTTCAGGAGGGCGGAAAATGTTAGAAGAAAGCTAAAAAAAGACGAAGATTTGTCATATAAAATCTCGGAACCTTTGATTACGGTTTTTGTAATATTTATTCAAAATTATTAGTGATGTAAAAATACGGTATTAAACTTTTTTGTGTATTAAACCCATGATATAATACCGTATTTTTTCAGTATAAAACGCTTGGTACCGCAACCTCTAGACTGGACAGCCGTGGGTTCGAATACCACCTGCGCTCATGGATGTTTTGTGATGTCATTTAGTTTTAAGTTAGTTGTTATTTACTGTAGTTGAAAGACGCTAATGACCTTAGATGTCGACGCGTCATGACTATAATCTACAATAAATAAATAAATTCAGTATAAAACGGTTTTTCACTTTTTCACACTACGGTTACAGTACATTATTCAGTATTTCCAACCGCATAATAGGAAAAATTTCCTGTTCTCATTTTGGTATTAAACCGTTTTAAACGGTGTTAAACGTTTTATACGTGCTGTATAAAATAGTAAAATACGCAGTATTTATACCTAGTATAAAACAGGGGTATATTATTTTTTTACATACCGTACCTATAATACCGTTTTATACAAACGTTTTATACCAGAGTATTATATGCATTTACATCACTAATTATAAAGAATATTGTTTTTGTTTGTTTTGTATTTTTTGATTTAAATAAAAACAAAAAAAAAGAATAGAGTCTGATAACTCACAAGAAGGGCGGCAGCCGCATTAGAGCCTAGGGGAACCACACATTTAAATTCGCCTCTGCAGACAGCTGTGTTTGTATCGTTGAGATGAATAAATGTGTAGAATTTTTCAAGTGTTTGTTTATTAATTTTTATTCAATCATGTTCTACCAAGTGCCTAGCGATAATTCTATAGAATTTATAGCTGTGTTTGTTTTACAAGAAACTAATTTTTGCCTGCGGCTCCGCTACACTGCTGTAAGGTGCCACCTACTTAAACGCTGCACATGATTCCATTTCTACGTGTTATACCGTATACGTAATCTTACATAATAACAAACTTGTATAATTTTATTGCATTTTTAAAACTTATGATAAGTTTTCGATTGCGGTTTATTTACAAATCAGTAATTTTAAATGTTAAAAAATTATCAGTGCACAGTAGCGTGCTAAAAATTGGTTTCAAGGATAATCTGACACGAAATATTTTTCAAAAGATCCGATCAATATTGTCTTCATTAAAACGATTTAAAATATTGCGCAGTTTATCTGAGAATGAAAAAAACAAAAGAAACATTCTTGTTAGTTGTTCATAATTTAAATATTATTCATTGACAACACGTAGTTCAGTAATGAAAATATTAACATATTTTATAAATTTGAATAATGTTTCATTGTTATTTCAGTATGTATTTCTTAACCTTTTTTTGCTCGTGGCCCTCTTCTGTGACTGATGCTGCGTTGCAGAAAGCATTGTCAGAAAACTTGAGTTGACAATGACCTTAGCTTGTGATTATAATATAATATGCAGAAACAGTCAAATGCCAAACTTTTTTTGTGTGTGTAAAAACATTAGACAGATTAGACTATACTCACAGAAAAACAAATGCTCAATGAGCTACGTAGAAAAAGATCGTGGGTTCGAATCCCACTTCCACTCATAGATGTTTTGTGATGTAATTTAGTTTTAAGAGAATTGTTATTTAATGTATTTAAGAAGACTCGCACAGCCCAGACTAGCAGTCCAAATTCTCTACGTCGATGATTTTATAAGTATTCTATAATTAACTTTTTTATAACTTTAACTGTCACAAGCAGCAGCTACTACTTTGTTATAATAACATCATAATAAGATAATTATGCGATTAAATTTAAATCACCTTTTTGGGAAACTTCAGTCATTTTATAATAATTAATCACACTTAGAACGATTAAGCGAAATGCTATTTATTGTGGGAACTTGTAATTTAAAATTACTTATTTTTAAAGCTAAAAACTTCATTATTTCTATATTTAATATTTATTTTATTTTTTTAACTTTGTGGTACTTACTACTTTATAAAGAATAATTTTATTAATCCATGGCCCATGGGTGAATTAGCCGCAGGTGTTACGACGCTATTTTATTCGTTCCAGAATACTAGAAAACGCCCGGACTGATTTTGACAAAACTTAGTGCACTATCCAAACTTAAAGCTTGATTTATATTATCCTTCCAGACACGGCGCGGGAACGTAACGTTTCCGGCAAGACAAACATTTTTACATGCATTTCAAATACGAGTATATTGATGCGTGTATGAACGGACGGAATTCGCTAAAGGTACGTGCAGTACACAGTTGGGATTCTAGATGGTAGCATGTTTGGTAGATGGTGGCTGAAATTATAAGCGCTTATAGGTTTGCCCAACGAAGCTTTGATACTAGCATTGATACAAGCTTAAGTCGCGTTTGAAATGTCAGATAGCGAAGACGAATATTTGTGTTCTTCTGCTATAGTTTAAATACAAATTTGGGTAGGAGCTGTCATGTCTACCCTATTAATAGAAAACGATCTAAACATGGCGAATTTCATCATTTATACCAAGAATTAAAATTTTACCTAAACCGGTTTTTTGAATATTTACATATGGAACCTAACACTTTTAAATACGTCTTAGAAAAAACTCAAAACAAATTAAATAAAAACTGGCAAAATTTCACTTATTAAATTAGTTACATCCATTGCGAAACTTGTAACGGCCATTTGACAGTTGTCACACGTTGATTATGTAGTAGTCAGCGCGCTGAAAGAATGGTGAGATACATTCTTGAATCTAGCAGCTCTTGTAACAGCGCTAATACCTGCTACACTCACTGCTTCGTTGTGTACGCTCGCATATATGACAATGCATTAATTTAAGCAAGCCCTGCTATGATCTACGCTACCATCTAGAATCCCAGCTCCATACTGCACGTACCTTTAGTATTGAAAAATATTCGCACGTAGATGTGAAAAGGGGCGAATAGACAGGAAAAATTGACGTTCACGCATGCGAAAACCACGGACAAAATCCAGTATTCCATTATTCCATAAAAATAAAAGACAAAGTAAAAAAAAATAAATCTATTTATTTACACAATTTTCACTAGATCATAAATATGGACAAAACATTTCCTACACAATTTTTTAGCGTTAATAACAAAAATTTTCATTTATGCACATGCCTGAATTAATCAGTTTGTGATCGGTAAATATTTGAAGCGTTTGCTCTCATTTTCAGAATTTCGATTTGCTTTTCATTGCCATTTCTTTGTGCTGTAGCTTGCAGTTCTTTCAAAATTTTACTACTTTCTGACGATCGAGCATCTAATTTTCTGCGATTAAAAGCTGTTGAATATCTGCAAACAAAAGAAAGAAATTTTTAACGAAATATTGAAAGGGATTACCCTGTTTAAAAAGAGAATATTGTCTACACTAATATTATAAAGAGAAAAAGTTTCTATGTTTGTGGCGGGTAATCTCAGGAACTACTAAACCGATTTAAAAAAATCTTGCCTACTTTTTTACGAGTAACATAGGCTAATTAATTATTATTACGCTAAGACAAAGATAATTTCATCGTACACATCCTTTACCCACCACTGTACAACACACAACACCCTTTTATACACTACTATACATGCGTGGGCGTTTGGAATATTTGTAGTATAACTGGTGCACATAGTATTAGTAGTACAAATTTAGGTCAGCAGATGACAATTTTATGAATGAAATCAACATCCATTACTAACAGGGACGTCAAAGTTATATAATAATAATAATTTTTCAATTCGTTTAAAGTACTTTTAAACTATATTAAACATATGTTTCACATGTTTTAAATCATAATTTGATAAATTCTGTATTTTTAAATTAAATGATATAGTTATTTTGGCGAAATTCAAACGTTAAACATTATTATGTATTTTTGACGTCCCTGGATTTATTGCTGTTGTACATTTCGTGCTATTGCTGCTATTGGTTCATGATGGCGGCCATCGCTAGTACTTTTTTGGTCAAGTTTAAAACCATGAATTATAATTTGAGAAGTGTCACATTTGACATTGATTCATAACTAAATTCAGTGTTACATTTGAATCTGTCAGAGGGTAATTATTTCTTTAAATTTAAAGCTTTTAAAATATTTTATTACAAGTATGAAGCTCGATCGACACCGACACAGAATATGTGAACTATAAAGTTTCATTAAAACCCGTCTGATGTGGCCAATGTGAGAAGTTTAAATTGCTTCTTGGGTAATTCTGTGACGTTCCAACTTCCAGTAGAAATATATTCAAAGGTACATAAATATTTTCATTGGAACATTTTCTTGGACTCTTGAGAATCTAGGCTAATGTGGGCAATCATTTCAAATATAAAGTATAATAACTTACAAGGCAAACAGCAATACTCTACCAATTCTACATATTTTGTGTTTGAATTTTGTCATAGGATTTACACCTTCTTATCATAATCAGAACATATGTAAACATGCTTTATTGCAATCTCTAAATAACGGTAGCGGAGCGTACATTCATCGAAAGACCAAGGCATATGTACGTGTTTTTACGCTTCTGATTAAAAACAGATTATCAAACATAGCGTACCAAAAAGGCGGTCATTAAGTATGTAAAATTAATTGTACTTACTTGATAAGTGCAACTTGAAAACCAACTCCTATTACTGCCACAAAAAATATTATTAGAACGAGTATTCTGTTCGATACTTTATTTACTCCGTCAATTCCATAATACGGACTTGATTTATAATACTTATCTTGCGATTTATCCCTATTTTCCCAGAAACTGTTATCTTCCCATGCTCTAAACAATTTAAATTATTTTTTATTTCCTATTTGCTTAGAAGACGTTTCCAAAAAGACTAACGCATCATCAGATTTCTTGATAAATATGTGGTCTTCATATTCATGCTTCACTTTTGAGACATTTCAGTACAATACAATTATTTAATCATGACCAAAGCATGAAAAGACACTGAAATGACATTTTTTTCAAGGAATCGGATGGTGAAATCAGCATTCGTTTGCGAGATGTTTTTATAATCGAAATGATCGATTCTTCAAGTTAATTGTGTGCCCGATGTTTATAGCAGCTAAACTAAACATCAGGTGAATATATGAAACTGTGGAGTAACAATCGAGTCGAAGTGACGACCATCGATATGTTTGAAAAATCGATTAAAACATCTCGCATCACCATTTTTACCACATTCCATACAAGCAAAAATAGTTCTTACTTTGTTCTAGTATTATAAACAGTTTGATTATGGTCCACCTCTATGTAATTTGGATTACTCAAAGTTAAATCATAATTTTGTCTTGATATTGGATCAATTAATGTGTGGTAAGCTTCTGATAATCGTATAAACTTTGCATGAGTATCTAATGCTTTGTTTTTATCGGGATGACACTGTAATAAATTATTACAGATAAAGAAAATACTACTAAATAAATTATAAATAAGAAAGAATTTATAACAAAATGCATTACTAATTACCTGTTTCGAAAGAGTTATAAAAGCACTTTTAATTTCTTTTTTTGTACAATCTTTACTTAAATTAAGGACTTCATAATGCGTCTCGTTGCAAATACTGTAAATGAAAATTTATTGAAAGTTGTGATATAATAAAATTTTCTGGGTATATATAACTTACCTAGAAATGTGAAACTTCCTAATTAGAAATGAATTTGGATAAAAATTACGACAAATTTTATACATAATATACAATTTAAAATTAAATTAGGGTAGCATTTTATAAATAAACTAGGATTTGGATTTGGGAAGTTGCTAAATATTATCAAAAATGTCAAAAGTGACTGTCAAAGAGTCTTAATTTATCTAGGACTGTCAAAACACATTATGAAATACAAGTTACAACAGCTATCTAGTGACAATATTTGAAACCTGAAATAGGGATGTGTGATAAAATGAGTGACGATTAAGTAAAATATAAAATGTATTAAAAATTTTTTTATTCTTTCAAACCTAATACACTAAAATCAATATTTCTTGTAATTTGTTTACAGTAATTTTCAAAAGATTGATCAATAAAGTCAGTTTTCATTTTTTGATCTTTTGGCACCACAGCACGAGGTGGCTTTATGGCTGGTTTGAAACCCATTTCACCTGGGCTGTACTCATTAAAAACAAGTTCCGCTGATAATTTTCCGATTTCAGGCGGCAAACTGCCTTCCCCTGTAGCCGGTACGCCTATCATTATATGTGTCGCCATTTTACGTACGGTTGGATGAAAATGGTGTTTTAAAAGCGTTAACTCCCACAATGCAGTGTTACCCGCATTAGCGTATTCAGGTTCTTCACTTTCCGGTAAATACTGTCCATCGCCTACCGATAAGTCGAAGTCCAGAAGTATGTCAACCATTTTACTTTGTTGCATTATTGTTTTTATTACGGTTAAACAACCCATAGTACCATTTTGTAATGTGTGCAGCGCTAATGTTCCTAAGCGTTTTGTGAATGCAAGCATTCTTTGCTGTGTCACTTTTTTCCTCCTCTTTATAAGAACTATTTCAAGTATTTTTAAGACGATGGTAAGGTCATCGTGATTTTTACCTGCATTAATGGCAAGTAAGTTACGATACAAATGCGAATAGAAACGAAGCGGATCAATATTCAGAACTTCGCCTAAGCCACTTAAAATTGTGAATACAGTTTGAATGCAATGAAGTTGTTGGCGATGCGTGAGAGACTCGGTTTCAAGCAATCTGTTAATGACGTCTACAAGTTCTGAATAGTATTCTAAATTAATACAATGGGCAAATTTTGCTAAACCTTCCAAAGTAACTTCCAATATTTTCGAATTCGGTGAATGTTTCAATATACGGAAATATATCGTAAAAGCAACATTTAAAATTTCGGTTAAACATTTCTGTTTTAATTGTTTACTTTCTTCAGCTTTTGCCTCTAAAAGTTCTTTCTCTAGTTCTTGAAGCTGTTTCTTTTTCTTCTTTTCTTTTTTCGATAAACTTAGCAATCTTTGCTTCCGTGCATTTAATTTTTTCTGTTTAATTGTATCTTCCTTTACTTTTTCTAAACTTACTTCTCTCATTTTTAAAGCCAGCAAGGGTTCCAATACGTCGGTGTGAACGCAGTTCAATTTTAGTTTGACTAAAATGTTAATTTTTCGCACAACTTCCAGAGTTATTTCACCTTTTTTGTCATCCTTAAATAATGTTACACATGTATCCTTGACCATTTTGCGGACATGTGGCCTTGGATTATTTAAAAAGGGCACTAGAAATTGAACAATATTTTTCGAAAAATTGAAATATGGATGTGAAAGTAACAGTTCACAAAAACATTGCACAGAAATTTCACCCAATTTTTTTTCAGCCTCTGAAATATTTTTATTGTTACCACCTTTCTTTGTTAAAACTGCTGAAAATTTATCAAGTTTTTGAAGATACTTTTTATATCCAATTAATAACGCATCTTCGAATTTCATTAATTTCAGTGTATTTTTTTTCAGTTTCGTATCACCCGTATCTTGATGTTTAATTTGATACATCGGCAAAATATCTTTGAACACTTCGAGCAATGATAAAAGTGTCAATTTCCTAGTAGAAATCCAAATTTCTGGTCGGTCGTCTTCCAACATTTTAAGTAGTTTTGTTAAATTTGCTATTTTACTTTCAGGATCTTCTAAAAGACCAGAACACAATACCCCTAATCGTAACTGTAAAATTTGCAAGGCTCGTTCTCGAGCAGCCATTAGCGCTGCCGTAGTTAAAGGCTTATCATCATCTACGACCATAGAATTTTCCCAATCAATGTTATCATCGGAGTCTTCACTTTGAACTTCTTGGTTTTCTTCTGGCTGAGGTTGATTTGTATAAGTATCTTCTATTTCCTTTTCTTCAACTTCAATACTTCTTTGAACAAGTCCTTGTTTTGTTTTAATTGGCAACATTACTTTTGTTTTCTTACCATCGTTCCCTACGTTTTGCTCTTCGTAACCTTGTTCTAAATCTTCATCGGCTCCAACATTATTGCGTTTTCGCTTGTTACTTTTTACGTTATTCGAAGACTCGTTTACTCGTATTTTTTTTAATATCGAATATGAGTGATTTATCACTGACTTTTTAATGAAAGATAAATCATCTTTTTCAATCATGTCCAACATATCTTCTCCATGATCACTTTCTTCAGAATCTGTATGAGCCTTTGGAGGCGGCAATGAAACTTTTACATTCTTTTGAAGTTTCTTAGATTTTTTATCTTTTGACTTATTTCCTTTTTTATGTTTCGTTTGCTTATTAAGTTTACCTTTTTTTTGCTTACTTTGTTTCACTTTTGACATTTTTGCCATTCTGTATAAAAAGACGATGCTAACACACGTGCACTGTCAACAATTATAGGTTAGAAACATTTATACGTCAGTCCATAGACGCACTGAAATAGAATGCGCCAGTCAGACGAAATTACAGTGAATCTCAAACAGTTAAATTACAAGTTCAGGAAGAAAAAATCGCCAAGCTTTTGGGGCGACAAAGAAATTGTTTCATTTTTCTAGTTTCTTCGATTAATTTTTTTAAAACTTATTTCCTTTCTTATGTTTAATTTGTTTATTAAATCTATTTTCCATAAAAATGTAGAGAATTGGGCTAGAAATCCATATAAAAAACAAAAGTCATAATATCGTGTAACTAAAATGTAATTATTATTTGTTATAATAAACTCATTTTACAATAGCCAATGTTTTTAATCATTTTCATAATAATATACTAATTTTCTAATTTTAAATAACATATATTAATTAACATTTTACATTATTATTTACAAACACTAGTGTCAAATAGTGAAAACAATAAGAAATAATAATTAAAATTAATATGAAGAACGCCATGTAAGTTTTTCTTTCGTTGGAAGTTCTGAATGTAAGAAATTACATTCTAGTTTATTAATACAGTATTTTCCAAATCGGCAAGGTCGCGGATGATGATAATGGCACTGTGGATTTGAACATTGAGGAAAATATTTACATACTTGTTGTGATCCTGCAGGTGCATGCGAAGTCTTTGAATGTACTATCGGAACAACTCGAGAAGCTACAAAACGTATTGGACATTTAGATAAAAAAAAACTTTATTACAAAGTTATGTTCTTATCAAACTTACCGACTTGCACTGGTACTGTTGGTTTGACCTTCGAGTGTGCATAAGGACAATCTCTTCGTGAGCACGTAATACCAAACTTACAATTAGGATGAATATAAAGACAACGATCGCCAAACTTGCAAAGTGGAAACATTTTGCACGGTGCGCTCGGATGAATAAATTCACACGATTCTCCCTGAACGCAACCGGGCCAAAATTTGCATCTTTCCTTGACTTTTAATGGTAGTGCTGGATATATTTTAGCTTTTTTCTCAGGCTGAACGACTACTACAAAAAATAAAGATATCCAAGGTTACACGCTATTCTACGGATCATTGAGTTTAGTGGAAGTTTGGGATGGAGGGCATTGCAGGGAAAGAATGGGTTCAGTTTCAAGTAACACAACAAGTAGTTTTTTACTCTTTATAGCAGATAATTTGTCACATAATATAACAATTTTTACATACCTTTCGGTTGAGCTAATTCTTCTTTATTAAATATTATCGGAGATGGTGGTCGTTTAACAGCTTTCTTTTCTGGTTCCGGTTTCTTTTTCGATTCCGGCTTGTCATCCGTACTTTTCACAGATTTCAGTATACCACTATCCTTTTTCGAACTTTTGAAAGTATCGCTGTCAACTCCATTCAAAGTAACGATAAAATGATGTTCATTTTTCTTCTGTTTTCCGTATTCACAGCTTTTATCTAGTTCGTCATTATATTCTAAATCTTTCTCTAAATCACTATCGCAAGACAATTCAATGCTGCTGGGTATATATTCACTTTCGGTGTTCAATGCAGCATTCGAAGACAGCGGCATCGGAATATATTCGGTTGAATCATCATTATCGTCATTCAGATAACTACGTTTTGATCTATTTTGTTGTTTATCGTTATTTTTATTCACCGGTATTTCGATGATTATCTTTTTCAATTTTGATGATAAACTAGATTTTTCATTTTTATCTTTGTTTTTTTCATTTCGCAAGTATTGTTTTGTAAATAATTCTTTCTTTGCCAACTGCGATTTGTGTCTCGAATCAATTTTTTCCTAAAAAAATTAAAAACAAAATAATTTTTACTATAATGCGATCCAAAATATCATTAGCCGATAATCCATTTTGATGGATGAAAACATTTTTAAGCGTCAAAAAACAAAATTTATTAGTTTCAATTACCTTATCGTCTTTTACCGGTACAGAAGTAACTGATTTTTGAGCTTCTGCTACCGCTTTTAAGAGAAGATTTTTGTTTGCTTGTTTATCAGTAGGTAATGTCGTACGAGGTTTAATTTGGACAACGCTTGGGACTGAATTATTATTTGAAACAATGTCTTTATCGTCATTATTTACTTTTGACCTCACAGGTATAACTCTCGACCCTATTCGTTTATGAACACTCTGTAATAAACAAAATCATTCCATTAAATTACAAATTCAGCGTAACTGGTTGAAGTAGCATGATTTATCATATACATAATGAGTCCCTGTTCGCCGAATCGCGGAACACACATACAAACGGACAGATAGATAAACTCAACCGATCACAACTACTGTAGCATTTTGAACATCATTTTGTAAAACAGAATTGTGAAAGTGGATAAAACTTACATTATTACTTTTGTCGGAATATTTATTATCTTTTTGTTTCTTGCTAGAAATTCCTAACAGTTCTTCTTCTGTTCGTCGTATTTCTGATAAACAAATGCGTTTCCTTTTCGGAGAATTTCCGTCACCGCATTTATCATCAACAGGCTTTTTCCCTAACCTTTCCAAAACCGATCTTTTACGATTTCCGTCACGGTTTATTTGAGAAGTTAGGGCTTTTTTCTCTGCAGGTTTTAATTTGTGTGCCAAGTCTCTCGGCGGAGTTAAACTTATCGGTTTGTGTTTTGGTTTCTCACTGATTGGTTTTGATTTATTGTTATTCGCTCTAGATTCCATTTCGTCGGGAAATTCAGTTTCAGGAAATTCCTCTGAAAATATAAATCAGAATTACAAAAACAATTACAACAAACATTATTGAAGATTTTTATTTATAATTATGTCACTGTTAGGACTTGATTTCGCGATAGGCACACTGTTATGCTACAGTACTGACATTCAATTGTTTTCCTATATGGCTAACAATAAATTATTTACGTTGTGAAATGTAATTTACCTGCTTCGGCCTGAATATTAATGATATCCTCGTCTTCTGAATCGCTCTGCATGGATGCCAAACGTTTCTTAGCATCGAGAAGTTTTCTTTCAATATCTGTTAACTGTGAATCCTCAAGAGTATTGACTTCTGATATCGAAGGAATATCGAAACTATCATCAGCCGAGATAATTGTTTTTGGTCCCTTTGTTCCAGAATATTTGTTTATTGAATTCCTCTTTTCAACGATTTTGCTTGCAGAAACCGGTATTTCGTCTGTTATTGATGAAACCGATGGTATATTCGGTATTACAGTCTTTTTCGACTTCTTTTCTGTTTTTTCAGTTTTAATTTTCTTATGTTTTTCTTTATCGTGCTTCTCTTTTTTAATAGTTAATGATTTATTTTCAGTTATTTTACGTTTCAATCTAGCTTCTTGTTTAGTTATTTTTGGTACATCTAAAAAATTATCTATTTTAAATGCTCATTATTCATTTTATTATTGCAACCTACAGGTCATAAAAATTTATCCCTAAGTAATGTTTGGATAATCCTAACCCCCTCTAATCCGAACACCCCAATAGTGTAATGGTATCCATAATTCGAACTCCTATGTTCTGTACTCCGAACAGCTACTTATTTATCTATGCATATGTACGCGCGCCTAACGAGAGCATCCGAATGTCTTTAGTAAGTCCGCAAGTCTCAGCTTGTGTGCACGCGTCAACAAAGTCGAGTGATATTTCAAGCGATGGCTTGCAAACGAAAGCGTGTTACATTAACACTCAAACAAAAGGCTATCTATAATCCAAATGTTTTAGTAATACGAACGGGTTCTGGTAACTTTCTGTTAGGATTATCCAAACATTGCTGTATAACAATATTAAAAAATAACCGCAAAACACTACTTTTTTCTTAACGCATGTTTCTCTAACCACGCTAGTATCAGGCGATGATTAAAAAAAATCAGAGTGTGGCTTTACCCGAGGAGGTATATCTAGATAAAATAGCTCATATGATAAGCATTGAATGAAATTGCGCTTCTGTTGACAGCGATTTTTGAGAAAACGATGCGTTCGACTAATTTCGTAGCCTACATGCTCGAACGAGAATTCCCGGTGTAACTTATATTTTCAGTCGTTTTCCGTCTAATTTTGTTATTAGCAAATTATTGGCAAGTGTTAAGAAATCTACTTTTGACAGCTTTAACTTCAATTCAAAGTCAGCAATTTAAAAGTAGTTTTCGAACGATTAATATTATTTCAAAACATATTATAAAGAGCTTGAAACGATCTTGATTATACAATTCAAAAAGTATTATTTACCTATGTTTGTTACTGTGACTTCTTGTAACTTTTGTAAAACTTGATGTAACCAATTTACAAATACTTCTGTATTTTCTCCAAGAAATAATTGTAAATCTTCTGTCATCATACTTTTGGTTCTACGATTGGCTACCATCACCATAACGTAATCTGGTAATTCATCGTCTAAAAAATGAATATTAAAGTATTTTTACCCGACTACAGCAAAGTTAAGGAGATTTTTGTCTTATTATCACGGTGAAGTACGTACCTACGTAACATCCTAATTCAATAAGCTTAGCTTTAATGGCAGACTGGAACAAAAAAAAAGGTTAAATTAGAAATTAAACAGTCATGTTCATTTATAATTCAAATTACAATCAGCATTCTCACCATTTAGAAGTAATATACATTATTTTGTATCTTAATCTTAGATAGCATGCATAGGAAAATATTGGGGTTAAGTTGAAGTATTTCAACTTAAAAAGTCCCAAAATAAGTTAAAAATATGACTTTGCGGTAACCTGACTTTACATTGTGAGTTTAGTTTATACAGCATAGAGTTGATTGAATTAATAGAAATACTGACGATGTACATATTAAATTTGACAGCTCTGACACTAACCTAACATTTCCAAATGTCAATGAAGTGAAAATTGCTTAAAAAAATACTACTTACACGCATCTTCTGCCCCACTTCTGTTACTTTATCCATTTTTCTTTCTTTTTCGTCTAAAAAAATCACTAAATTTTCACAATTTTATTTTATTGACTTAAAAATGTCAAAAGCCAAGTATCCATTGAAAAAATTAAACGCTAGTGGCACACTGGCACCAGTGGCACCTAAAAATAAATCATATTATCAAGGTAGGTGCTGTTCCATAGAGCTTTTATTAAATTAAGCCGATTAAATTTTTGAATCTCACGCAAATTATAACAATGATCGTTTTCAATATTCTTATTAAATGATTAAACCCACGGTAATCTCTAAACAACATGCCAAGATATAATTTTATTAATATTTGACATTAATTATTTAATTTTGTCAATTACTTAACATTAATAATATTACCTAACGAGAGGTTTTATTCGTGGGCCACAAATCGCTGGCATGAACTTCGATTTTACCCACAGATTCACTCGCGTTAATGTGACGGGAACCCTACTTAATCCAACTGTAGCCGGGTAAAAAGTACCCTTACCTACTTTGAATTTGGGTACTATAACTGATAATAGGTAGGTAGGTATACAAAGTTTAATCAAAATTGGTGCAGCCGTTTTTGAGTGTGATGCCGGTGTATACATTTTTTGGAATTTTTTTCTATTTTTCCTAATAAGGAACAACATAGGACCCTATGCATCCGTATGCTACGACACCTGTCGCCGCGACCGAAAAAAAATTTCTTAACCTTTACCTAGATAAGAAGTAGATGACCTTAGTTCTTAATTCTACCCCCATTATTATGGACTAAGAGTCGATTTGGATGAAACTTGGTCTATTGTTTCAAAATAGCATAGAGAATAAAATAAACGTTACAAATAAAATCAATAATCCATAAGTGCAGTTTTTGTAGTAGGTACTAAAAATAATTGTAATATGAACATTTAAGATTTGTAATCATTTTGACGATATTCTTTGTACCATTTTTTCAATCAAAATGTTTACATAGGTATGTTCACCGTGTATTCCGAGCTACTTATTCCTGATTTCGCTTTCTTTGCTTGAAAATAATCATATTCGCATCGCTGATTTTCGTTGATTGCATCTTCTCCGGGGTAGCGCCCCTGGCGCGGACTCCGGTTGCCAGACTAGCTACGACGCTGAGAAACGGTACCTACAGGTACCTACGCTGAATTTAGTTAACCCAAATTTGAAATTAATTTAGAATTTAACAAACTATCTCAAACTTTTCGCGAAATCAGTATGCAAATTTTTAAAATTATTACTTCCCACCTCTACTATGGAAGGGAAGTAATGGATTTAGTCCGAAAAAAATATTTCGAGATTTTAACAGATTTCACGTTTTGAGACTCTAACAATCGTTTAAGATCATTTTCTGAATGATGTCTGTATGTGTGTGTGTATGTGTGTGTGTATGTGTGTGTGTATGTGTGTGTGTATGTGTGTGTGTATGTGTGTGTGTATGTGTGTGTGTATGTGTGTGTGTATGTGTGTGTGTATGTGTGTGTGTATGTGTGTGTGAATGTGTGTGTGTATGTATGTGTGTGTGTATGTGTGTGTGTATGTGTGTGTATGTGGTCAATTTTTCGCCTTCGATATCGTAAAAACGGGACAACATACGGGCATATGCCGATTGTTCTATTGTGTTTATCAGCCTTTAACTTAGATCTGATTAGATTTTGAGTCAAATCGGTTCAGTGGATCCTGAGATATTCAAAAAAACGTTCTCAATGTCACGTATTAACATAGGTAAAAAAAAATATAAATGAATTCTAGATGTTATAATATGAAAAACATGTAAATATTTTTTTTCTCTAAAATGTATAGTTTTCGAGAAAAAAATATTTTACTAAAAAAAGAAAATTGTACGTAAATCAAGGTAACCATGATTTTTGCTATATTAAGCTAGCCATCAGTGATCACCAAACAAAAAAGAGGGCCATGCTTTTTTCAAAGAATAAAAATTAAATTGTGTTTTAAAGACCACCAACAGCTAAGGTTATTTGGGCCTAGTCAAAAAAGAAAAAAAAAAGAAAAAAAGAGTGTTTATTTTTTGCAAATATTTACTAGGTGGGAAGTATAGGACTGGTCATCAGTCGAATTTTTTTTAATGTAAATGCACTTGAAAAAATAAATAGGTAAATACTTATCCAATTTCTGTTAGCACAGAAATAAGTAATAAGTATATAGAAACAATCTAATTTACTAATCATAAAAAAAAACATAAATATCTTTTAATATGTTAATTAACATGCACGGAAAATGTAATTAGATGACATGTACGTGAATGCAACATAATTATCTGAACGGACCTTACTTCTTGAAAACTACTTTAACAAGTACAGTTATCTGTTGATTACAGAGCCTCATTCAGTTAAATTTACCGGAAGTGAAAGTTAAACAAAACGGAAATAATTCATGTGAATTATTTTTTTATAATAATATATAGGTACAACCGAATAAGAAATGGTCACCGAATGTAATAATTTTTAAACGTATTTACATGAACGCACGCAAGAAAGGACTGCAGGGGGAGAAGCTGCCCCCCTGGGATCTGGAATAATGAAATAAAGAATGAAAATTCATGAAGCTTCATAGTTCATATTAATAGCTCTTATTTCAAATTACACTTAGAACGTTGGGACTAACATTTATGACCTAATTGCAGTATGTTAACCGAATATCGATGTTTAGGTACTTTCATAACTCTTGCCCCCCCCCCCCCTGAACAAAATTCTGCCTTCACCCTTGCGTATTGACATTATTACCTAATAAGAATAATTAAGAGCACTGTGGTTTAATTTAATAACAAAGAGTTTCGTCACGTCTACAATAATTTTATTAATGAATGTAAGAGCTATGCTCCCATCTTCAGCAAATACTAAAGTTCAGTATTTGCTGAAGATGGGAGCATAGCTCTTACATTCATTAATAAAATTATTGTAGACGTGACTAAACTCTTTGTTATTAAATTAAACCACAGTGCTCTTAATTATTCTTATAATAAATACTAAAGTTTAGTATGTGCTGAAGATGGGAGCATAGCTCTTGAAATGTACATTCATTAATAAAATTATTGTGGTTAGACGTGACTAAACTCTTTGTTATTATTACCTAATTACCTAATATTATTCAGTTGCACTTTTACCTTACATACAGAGAAATAATTATTCTGAAAGGCACCTTCATGAACTACCTCGACATGCTCTGTCTGCAGTGCCAGTAACTGATAAAACTTTTATAATTTTTGAGTAAAACCGTTTGAATACTTCTACTAGTTTGTCTCTGTAGAAAAGAGAAGTCAACAACTTCTTGTAGGTACGTTTTTCAAGAACTAGGTCATTCAAGACGACTTGAGGTCATATTATTATTCTTTATATATTTGTCTTGTCGTCAAGTTCAAGATCTCCCGACAGTCTATCGCGGGTATTCATCCATGCTGTTTGTTCCCAAATAAATTACCGACGTAATTTGATTATCATTTTCATTCACGTAGGTGATATTTTTTTTGAATTTCTTTTGAAATTTACATTTAAAGAAAATCCTTATGAGTTGAAATTTATTATTTATTGTTTGCCATGGAAAAGTGGTATTTGATAATATTGACGTGTTTTGTGGTATTGCCTGTTGTGCTTCCTGCGAGATATATTCCAAAATGGAAAAAACAGGTGAAAATAATATATTTCAATATTTTATTAAAAAGTGTTTTGCGACCAATTTTAAAATGTGTATAGAAAGAATTATTGTATCTAATGAACACTTTTATCCCCAAAACAACGTTGGAAATTGTGTTTTTTAAAGACCACCAACAGCTAAGGTTATTTGGGTCTAGCACCAATTGATATTTTCAATTCATTGTTTTTTTTAATAATAAATCGAAAATCCAATTGACACTTTTACTATAGCTCTCGGGCTAGAACCCGGGAACTGGGGACTTGTAATAGAGGAACCATAGCAACGCCATGTAAACAACAGCATTGCTACACGTTCGGCTCTTCTCAAGCCCGACAACGTTGGAACATTTTTATCTAGTTCTTACTTTGTTCTACTTAGTATTATAAACAGTTTGATTATGGTCTACCTCTATGTAATTTGGATTATAGGTATCGCTAATAAAGTTAGCATCATCGGAAAATAATTAAAACATATTATAGTAGTTATAGACAAACCTTCTTCTTCAAGGATTCCTTATGTGATAAGGAAAATAAGAATGAAGGAGTCATATTCCCAAGATTTTTTTTAAATCCCCCCTTGGCTTCAAGGATTTAATCCCATGTGCTATAGACACAAAATCCCCCAAGACTTGTAAAGATGGTTAAAGGTTTTTAGTACAGATGAATTAAAAAATCTAGTAAAAACTAGGATATATGTAGAGTGATTTTAGTACGGCTGATGAATATAGTAGGTTGTTTTTGGAATAGTTGCAGCCAATAATTTGTTTGTAGTAGAAATCATATCTGGTATTATGGCATAATGTCATACAAACAGATTCAACGGCATCCCACCGAATCCCGATCTCATAATATTCTATTCTAAAGCCCTCATGCCTAGTGGTTAGCGTGCTTAGTGCCGCAACCTCTGGACTGGACTGCCGTGGGTTCGAATCCCACCTGCGCTCATGAATGTTTTGTGATGTTATTTAGTTATAAGATAGTTGTTATTTAGTGTAGTTGAAAGACGCTAATGACCTGAGATGTCGACGCGTCTATAATCTACAATAAATAAATATAGCCCTCGTATAAAATACTGTAGATTTTCTGAGAAAATTGTCGTTGAAGGCGATGTCGTCAAGTTGGCTGAAGGATCCACAATAAAAACGCAATATTATACTGTAGTGAATCTCGCATTTATTAGCTGACGTTTCGTGAAATATATTCACATCTTCTGAGCTCTATATTGTAATTTGTAGATTTTATATCAATAATTAAACTTAAAATCATTAGTTGTACTAATTTAAAGTGAAATTTAAATTATTAACTCTTCATTAGAGTGTATTTTTTTATATCGAGGACACTGCAACAATCGCGTATATGTTGGAGTATAAGTAAACGCATATTCTTTGACCTGGATTTGAACTAGGTTCCGCAAGAGAAATGATATTATGATGACGTCGTGTTCAGCCAATAAGGTGAAAGAATTCATTGTCAATGCACAATGAATGAATTACTGGGATTTTTTTAGGAAAAGAAATTCATTTTAAATCGAACAAGGTTTACAAATTAGGTAAACTAGAAACTGAAATTTATAAATCGAAAAGAAATTTCTGCATTCATATTTAAATATTTAGGATTATCCAGTGGGTGGTATGTTTGTCCGATAAACTTTAAATATTGTTAATATATTGGGTATAGAGGACAGTTTGGCGTCGTGCTGGCCTTTGGTTCAAGCTGTCATGGGTTCGAATTCCGCCTCCCTGATGGATGTTTTATTAAGCTAGTAACGTCGATATTTGAGACTTCGTTTTTAACTTCAAACATTTATACCAATTCATGTGAATATAAAAAAGGTTGTGGGTCTCGGGACCCCCGACAGATGTGAAACATCAAAGAAAACGTTCTTGAACTCGGTGGTATTCTCTATGTAGTAGTATATATTTTTTCAAAAGCAGCAACTAACTGTTATGCTGACGTAATCCTATATACTGCACTGTAACACACACGGTTCCCGTGCCCGAGCGCACCCTTAAAGCTCCGCGACTCCCTGGGGGACACACTTTGAAAAGCACCACGATTTAAGACAATATGCTTTATATAATTTAATATGAAGATCTGCGGATTCTGTAAGATAATAAACACATTGTAAATTGAATTTAGTATTTTGGTTACAGGCATGTGAAATACCGGCTTCCCAAAATGAGTACAGTCATTACACTTGCGACGACAACGGGGAGGTGAAATGTCTTCCCGGTTGGACCGGGGACTTGTGCGACGTTCCCAAGTGTCGTAAAGGTTGCGACCCTTTGCAAGGATATTGTAAACGGCCGGGTGAATGCAGATGCAAGCTCGGCTTTTACGGTGACAAATGTAATAAATGTATCCCGTTACCCGGCTGTCAACATGGATATTGCAATATCAGCTTCGAATGCATATGTCACAGAGGATGGGACGGCCTATTTTGCTCCGAGCGTAAGATATATTATTTTCACGTATACATAGGACAGTGTATACAAGTTTAACCTTTTCACTGCGCATTTATTTTACGAGAGTGCATGCTGTCTGCGCAATTTTTTCGGCTGTTCCGTATAGATACGTCTGGAGCAGTCCACTGTTGTTATCAGTGGGGTAAAATAATGAAGCTAAATCCCGTCAAATCATATAAAATTGTTTTTTTTTGACGTTTTTGTTTAAAACATACATTTTTATCAAAAACAGAACAGTCAGTGCATGTATACACGTGTAAAACACGTGTACATACGTATTGACCTTAAAAGAAAAAAACCACAACAAAGCTCAGAATTGGTGTTCTAATAGGCGTTGTGTGTATATATACGGCGGTAGCAGTTTATCGCTGTAAAAAAATTCTGCAGTAAATCGCAAAATATTTCCGGATTGGTCAGTATGATCTGGTAGGCGTTGCTCGTATATATACGACGGTAGCAGTTTATCGCTGTAAATATTTTTTCCAGCCCGAACGTAAATATACGGCTGGAGCAGTAACCCAGGTAATCGTATATATACGTCTGGAACAGTCAAACGGTTAATACTGCCGCAGCAGGGCCGGATTTAGGGAATGCCAACAGGGGCTGAGCCCTGGGCCCTCCACATAAGTGGGTCTCAGAAATGACGCTACTCTCTTCTCTAAACGATAATACTCTACCTAGTTCGGATGTAGCCGGATGCAAGTAGTTATTTTTGCTCACTGATCATTCCCCTTTTGTCGCAGTGTATTTTGTAATAATATACGGCCTGTGTTACTCGTAAAAAATTGACAGTCAAATAATTTTTCAACTCTGTTCAGTAGTTCTCAAATTTACTTAGGTAACGTGCATAATGTGTACCTGATGGTGCATCCAAACATCTTCCTTTATACAGGGTGTCCTATGACTCTAGGTCCATAGCTTAAGGGTGTGTTATTGAAGACATTCAGAGTTAAAATTCTTTAATAAACATATATCCGAAAATTAATTACTAACAAAATAAATGACTAATGGCTTTTTTCAATGGTTGTTAGGAAGCGTTTTCGGACATATTATGTTTATCAAGCAATTTTAACTCTAAACGACTTTAACAACACGCCCTTAAGCTATGGACCTCGAGTCATGGGATTTGGGACACACTGTATATTATATAAAATCTGATCTTATTTAGCAGTTGAAATGTAAATAAATAGTTCTACGTTATTTTCAGCAATTTGTAGATCCGATTGCCATCAAACCCGAGGTTATTGTGAAAATCCGGGCGAATGTCGGTGTCGATTAGGTTGGGCAGGTCCGACATGCGGTAGTTGTCAAGTGCTACCCGGATGCCAACACGGATATTGTAATAAACCGCTGGAATGCAAGTGTAATCCGGGATTCACCGGGATTTTGTGTCAAAACCGTAAGTCGACTCTTTCTAAAGTAGGTATAGAGGTATTTTTATACAAGTTGAATAAACTTTTAGCGTGTTATAAAAGAGATAGATGAACGTTTTGTCTACAGTTTGTCCACGAAACTTGGTGCAAGTACCTAAACTTAAAGTATAGAGTTCTTTTTACAAGACTACAATCGGGTCAAAATTGGCACTGATGCGAATGAAACTGTTGGTAAAATCGAAGTTCGCGCGCTTGAAATCAAGGGAAAAAGTTAGTACAAAATAGAATGTATCAGGAGAACATAATTTTCATAACAGAGCTATTTATCAACGACAAATATCTTTATTAGTTCAGAAATATCTCTTACGTGTCTGTTTTCCTAATATAACTAGAAAAATATGAACTTTATTGGATATTATAGAGAGCAGATATTTTTACTGTAAAAAATAAACGGTGTTAGAAAACTTATGGGGAAATGAAACAATGGAAGCTCTTTTCGAAGCATTTTCAGTGCAAAGTATATTAATAACCGCTCAGATCCTGTCACAAATCCCAGTGTCTTAATATTGTGGAGCTACACAGGGGTAGACGATAGTTACGTAATAATTACCTACGACTCCACTAGCTTCATAATTATTATTAAGCCATTGGAGACGCTGATTATTACTTGCTTGTGTTATGTCCTCCATTGTTTCTTGAATGACGTAGGTACGTAAATCTGATTAGTAGTTAAACAACAGCTATTAATTATTGGTCTCGTAATAATCAGTGGTAACAATTCAATTTAGTAATTTTATCTAACATTTGCAGGTGTAACAGTGATTCTCTTTAGAAGGATACGCTATAAAAAGCAATTATTTTTATGATCTTGTACAAAATTTGTATAAAAAATAAGGCAATAAAGTATTTTTATCTTTTTTTGTCTTTTGAAGGTGGTTACATTTTAATGGAATAATCAGAGACAATTTTGAAAGCGCGGCCAGTTGTAATAGCTTTTTTTTTAATACCTACAGGGTGTATCACAGGATTGAGAAAATAGAAAATTAATGAGTGCAACAAGAAAGGCATAAGAAAATGAGTAGGGTGACAAAAATAGACGGCTAACTAAACTAAATTAATTATCATGGTTTTTAAGCATGAAAAGAGGGAAAAGTAATCAGCTGATCTTTAACGATTTTCACTCTCTATGTTCTCATATCCTGGGATACACCTTTTATATCGATACAGCCTAAAACGAGACAGTCCCTTCTCAAGACACCAAACGCTTATGGCAGTTGTATTTGAAGAATAATAAAAATATAATATTGACTCTTGTGAAATAGCAAAAAATGTAAGAGTAATTCAATAAAATAAGTAATTGTTTTATTTATTACAGCAATTTGTGCCGAAAACTGCCACAAGGAGAGAGGATATTGTAGAAAACCGGGAGAATGCAGGTAAAAAGCAATGATAATTAAAAAATTTTTTAATAAAGCATATTTTTACAATTTTTTAAAACAAAATTGTGATTTTAATTTTCAAATGTTACAGATGCAAAGTAGGCTGGTGGGGCGAAAATTGCGATAAGTGCTATCCGTATCCTGGATGCGCAAACGGGAATTGTACGCGTCCATGGGAATGCAACTGTCATCCTGGATGGGGTGGAATGCTTTGTGATCAAAGTACGTGGATGTTTTTTTAAGTCACCAGCTGCCAGAGTTATTTGAGCATAATGCTATTTTTAATAATACATTAAAAATCCAATTGACACTTTAACCACATTTTGAAATTAGAATCCCATGGGAACTATAGAGGTTCGCGATAACTATTGAAAAGCCATAAAAACAAACGAGCTTTTTTGAAGCTTTTGTGGGCTTGAGAATAGTCGAGCGTGTAGCAATGCTGTTGTTTACATGGCGTTGCTATAGTTCCTCTATTACAAGTCCCCAGTTCCCGGGTTCTAGCTCGAGAGCTGGTAAAAGTGTCAATTGAATTTTCAATGTATTATTAAAAAATATTGAATTGAAAATATGAATTGGTGCTAGGCCCAAATAACCTTAGCTGTTGGTGGTCTCTAAAGACACAATTTGAAGCTTTTGTGAATTTTCTTTAATTTTTTCAGCATACCATATCTGTATCGCTTGATTTTTTTGTATTCCATTTATCGCTTGAAATCAGGTTTTCTTTAGTGTTACAGAGACATAAGGCATTTATTTAAAATTTAGGCGAAGCAGAGATAATATGTTCAGAATAAATACATATACTATTTGGCAAAGGTAGCTTGACCTCTCATGTGCGGAGAAGACTAACAGAGAGCGTCGCCGATCGCTGTAAGACGAAAAAAGACAAGGGTCGTAGAAGATACTACATTCTTCGTAAAGGCCCTTGTCTGTTTTTGTCTTACAGCGATCGGCTACGCTCTCTGCTAGTCTTCTCCGCACATCAGAGGCCAAGCTACCTTTTCCAAGAAGTACAAAGAATGGATAGGCATGGGCCTGAGAATAAATTGAGGAATGCGTGATGGGGTTTACAGTACGTTATGCTCTTTGTAGTCCTTAGAAAAATAGAAGAGAATGCCGTTCCTATTAAAGCGAACATATTTTTAGGAAGTCAGTTAACTGTATTCAATTGTTTCTGATTTATTTGTAGAATTGACGTACTGTGATGACCATCCAGGAATCTGTGAAAATTCAGCAAAATGTGTATCGTTAACGACCGAAGACGGAAACTACCGATGTTTGTGTCGTGAAGGATTTACCGGACGTAATTGTGAAGTACCGGAAGTTACTGTCTTACCTGCGCATCATTATCATTATTCGACTACATCAAAGACAACTATTTCAACTACGCTACTCCCGACAACTACATCTCCTGTAATTTCTTCGACTTCTACAACTGAAAAAACGACCAGTTCTGATAATTTAACTGTTGATGCTGAACACAGGCCGATGACAATAGAAAATGAAGCTTAATATTTATTTTTTTCATTACTAATTTGTCATCTGAAATTGAATCTCCTTTATTTTTTTGATCAATTAATTCTTTTACTGGGTTTCTGGTACGACTTTCAATGCTAAATAAACTTTCAAAGTAGATTTAACATTGATTTTCAATGGTAAATCTACTTTCAAAGTATATTTAGCGTATCACAAATCGAATATAAAACTTTTGCATATTTTTTTGTATATGAATGATTCGAGTTATGCTGTTACTTTTTGATATGTTAGGTAAAATCTACAAGATTTCATTTACTAACTAGCTCTTACGCTTCGTCTGCTAGGAGAAATCTGTATTCTGTAGCTTCTATGGAAATTATTTTTCATTTTTTTTAAAGATACCATTTTAAAATTTACAGGTGTTAAATTAGGCGCGGGCTGACTATATTTTTTATAGGGACCCGAGGGAGAGACTTAAGTAATTTGTTGGGATTGAGAAATGGGACGGCACGGGCCTTATCCAACTCCGGGGACCCGGGACGCTCCATAGCGATCAGCGCCCCTGGCCGGTCAGCGCCTGTGTTAAACATTTTAAAGGAACTTCTGTCAGACAAGTGGCGCTTTTATAAAGTTTTTTTTCCGCTAAAATGGTGGGTTTCCCTTTTTAACTTTTTATTTTTTATAGCTTAACTGCGATGAATATGACGAATATTTATGAATTTGTAACTCTTTAGATTGCAAGAACATATTTATTTATTTATTTATTATTTATTTATGTATACTTAGGTGTTAAATTATTATGATAATGAAATTAAAAAAAATGTAGTATCAGTTGTTATTATTTTTAAAATCCTTTTATAAGGTCTCCACGAAATAAAATCAACGATCTGACGATTCGGCGACTTATCTGCTTTCATCCCTTTCTTGATAATATTATGTATTTCACATAAAACTTCAATGAGAAATTCTAAAAATTTCTAATTTCAATTTAAAATAAAATATAGCCTATATCACTCAGGGATAGTGTAGCTTTCTATTAGTGAAAGAATTTTTAGAATCGGTTCAGTAGTAAGAATTTATGGTTTATTACCCCCCCCCCCCGCGAGAAATTCTCCCCCTGTGAAGCGAAGTCGCCTCTCGTTGTTCTCGCTTCGCGTACTTGCCTACAGTTTATAATATTAGTATAGTATATTAGCATAGATAGTAAAAAAACCCTACACCCCCGTTTGACCACCTTTGGGGTTGATTTAAAAAAAAAATCGAATAGCCTATAACCTTCCTGAATAAACGGGCTATCTAACAAACAAACATTTTCAAATCGGACAGGTAATTCCTGAGTTTAGCGCGTTCAGTGCACAAACACACAAACTATTCAACTTTATAATGTTAGTATAGATTTAACTTTTTTGTAAAAAAAAATTATACGTCTGTTATGTGACCTAAGTGATACCTATAAAGAAATGAGCAGTCTGACCACTTTCTCAATTATTATAACCAATGGAACAGTATGGTCAATTATAGCTGAATATATTCTCTATTGAATGAAATAGAATAAAATCAGTGGCGTAACGCAAACTCTTAAGACCCTCCCGCAAAATTAAGTTTGGGTCCTTTATCGGGATACATTTTGCAGTTTATAGTACATACTTCGTTTGTGTATCGACTTGGTTGCGGGTCCCTACGATAGTTGGGCCTCCCCGCCACGCGGGGTCTGCGGGGGTCTACGTTACGTCACTGAATACAATTGAACTGTATTTGAACATGAACTATTTTTTGATGTTTCACTATCAAACAAAAGTAGAAAGAACTTGTAACGGATGCAATCAACAAGCATTTAGTCATATGATGCAAGATAATGATCGGAAAACGGTTTTTCCAAATCTCGAAAACAATTTTCGTGTCCATTTCTTTACAGAAGGCTTATAATACTTACACAATGTATTTGCAAAGAAACGTGATATTCTTTGTTTACGTTTCAATTGATTTTATTGGTCATTAAAATCATTACATTTCCTATAGTTTCTATACCTTAACCACAAACTTGAAACAGGTATCTACACTTTAAAGTTTAAAAGATAATGAAAAATGTTGGGCATTTTGTTTTTAGGGTTCCGTACCTCCGTATGGAGGAAACATTTTTTTTTACCAAAAAATATTTTTGTAAAATTAACCGGGCAATCTTGTGAAAGACCGTTCAAAAGACATGCCTAAAAATGCCATATCAAAATATTAATTACAATTTATAATGGTTTTGCAACGCTGCGATCGCGCGCGCCATATAACGCATGTAATTTCGGTGATAAAAAAATTCGGAAAATTTTCTTTGACAACCTTCGGATTTCATTCTTTACACCTTTCTGAATCTTCAACCCGAATGAATCCTAATTGTTTTTGAACGGAAAGTTTCTTGGAGCCTGCACTAATATGGAAAAATTTTGAAACACTTAAAAGAACAAAATAAAATATAAGTAAGTAAAAAAAACTTTTTAAAAACAAGCTTAAATAAATAAATCTGTTAATTTTATATCCTTACCTAACTCCTTATTTTTATTAGAGTACGGAACCCTCGATGAGCGAGTCAGACTCGCACTTGGTCGGTTTTTCATGTGTTGTTTTTCCTTTTGATTATCCTGTGTAGTGTACCTGAACAGTTCTAGTTATCTATAGGGAAATATCTGAACATTCTTTTGAATGTTGTTTTTATTTGTAGTAGCTATTATTTTTTTATAAGCTTTTGAAATATTTTCAGTCTGGAATGAATAGTTAATATGAAACAGAAAAAAATCAATACAAACTTTAATATTATGTGAGAGGCTATATTTACTACCATTAAAATATACGAACAATAATTTACTAGTTTTATAATAATCGTAATATCTATTCAATGCAACATATTTTACGAAATAGTAGTTTGTATGTCTAGATACGTAATGGACAATATTACGGCGAGTGATGACAGTATGTAAAAACGAGCGATAGCGAGTTTTTACAGTCACTCGAGCCGTAATACCATTACGTATATATACCCACAACAAAATACCTACTTTTCACGTCATTTTCAAAAAAATATGACAGTTCATTTGCGTCGCCATCTTTCCTTCCACTGTATGCCGCGAAGTTCGTGGAAGTGTAATGACAGGCGCACGCAAGCGTACGCAGACGTATAGAGCGAATAAACAGAAGTTGCCATGGCAGCCGTTTTCATTTTCCGCACACCTGCCTGTTAAATGACTCATTAAAGGCCGCTGTTCAGACATTGAAAGTAGCTATTTTGTAGTGGGTATGACAAAAAAAAACATTACTATTTATAAAGAACATAATAATACATTTTTTGTTTAGGAGATATTGATTTGTTGTGAGCAATTCGCAATAGGTTCATTATTTTGTAAAATGAAAAATATTGTAAAAATTACAAAAACGTTAAATGTGTGATAAGTTTTTTTTAAACAAAAACCTGTCACATATTTATGCTTATTGTTATCATGCTATGATTATACAAAGTTTCGAACTGGCGACCTGTCAATAGCATGACATAAACATTAACCTTAAAATTTCTATGGACACAATATAGCGTGTTTTAAACTTTACGTTTGATCAAGTGCTTTTAAAACCAGTTATTTAATGTATTGTATTTAATAATCTGATTATAGGAGAAAGGTGTTACATTGTTATGTATTGTTATTTTGATGCGAATTTAAATATACTGGTTTTATCCGTACTAATCTATACGAATATAATAAAAATATAGTTTTCTCTGTAAGTTCCGAATTGCCGCAAAAACGACTGATGAAATTTTAATTAAACATGCATAGTTTTGTTGTAAAAACTCCTAGAAGTGACCTGCACTTGTGTCATCTCGATTCGTTAACCGCAACCCTATTAATTCACTTCAAACGGGCCCATTTTTGAATTTTTTGATATATCGGTGTTATAATATGTTTAGACGCAACTTTGGCTACTTTCCGTCGCACTGCTGCCATCTGTGTTTTTTTAAGATAACCGTGCTTAATTTTTTTTCTAAAATACCTATACAGATTTGTAACAAACGTAAAATGTACCTACGAAAATCATTTGACGGCATCCCGTTTTTTCTGTGGCGGCGCTAGGATTTTTTGTTAGGGTGGGCCAGAGTTGGACATGGTGTTCTGAAGGTGGGACAATAACATTTTGTTCCCAAAATTTCAATGCTCGTTAAAATTTTAATCCAGATTACTTGCCAGTTGGCATAGAATTTACAAGAAAAATTGTTGAAACTTCGAGGGTTAAAAACGTATTTAAAAGATAAATTATAGATTGGGGATTATTCCAGGGTGGGCCAAGACAGTTTAAGGTGGGCCATGGGCCACCCGGCCCACCCTCTAACGCCGCCACTGCTGTCTAATCAAGATGACTGTAATGTTAGTTGGTCATCGGTAGATCAACAAAAAAATAAGATGGCCCTATATATTATAAAAAAGACCATAAAGAGAGACCAAAGAATTATTTTATTGAGTAAATTGTCGATTTTGTGACAGTTACAACCAATAGGTGGGAAGTATAGGACCTGTTCCCCAGTCAACATTTTTTTGTATTTTATAGTGTCATGTTAAATTGTTCCAACTGTGCAATCAATTTAAACAGTAACAAACATTTTAAAGGTTAAAGATCGCCCTTTCACCGATCAACGAAAAAACAGTTGCATTATTTTTATGTCAGTTTATATTTTAATTGATATTACTTAACAAGATATATGCATATTTTTATTTCTTGCTGCGACTCGCACGTTTGTAACCTGTACCTACCTATATTATTGACACGGAGAAAAAAACTAGAGCTTTTATTAACTGTACGTGCCAATTATCAGTCAGGGCTGTAGCGTGAGACCATACAAGATGATTAAGAATTAGAGTCGGAAAAAATTCCACAAATCAAAAATAGGCTTAAATAGATTGATATAGATAAATAGATAGAAAAATACTGTATTTCAGAAATAAATCTATTACAGAAAATTGGCAGGAATTAGAACCCTAAACAAAATAAATCAAATACTCAAACATATATAATTGGGAATTTGCATCATTTTTGGTAGGTATGTAGTGAGAGCTACCATATTTTTATTCGTCATGATAGCACTAGTGGCAAGTAAGGGATGTGTCAAACGTGTACATTTTTTATTCGTCAGATGGCGCTAGTGGCAAGTAAGGTATGTCAAACGTTTAGAGATTAACGGTTTGTGTTTAGTCATTCTTCATTTATTCATTAGGAAAAAATAATTAAATAAATTTAAAACTGAGATTTAGCCGTTAAATGATTGAATGACACATACTTTATTTGCTAGTGCCGCCATCAGGTGGCGGAAAATATAAACAGTACTGGCATTAAAAATAAACATTATTCATTTACAATGAAACTTCTTAGTCTGATTGCACTAGTAATAAATCGGTATAAATCATTCAATTAGGCTTTAATAATCACTACCCTAAAATATTAAAGAAGTCGGCAGGTTCTGTATTTTCGAGAAAATAAAATGAAAACATTTTATTAGAAAAATTGTACCCGCCACTGACGAATTAAATTTCATAATATGCGTTCGTTAAGGACTTTAACTAAATACAACCTTTATTACTGATTATGTAATTGTTATAAAATTAGGATAAAATGCATAATTTTATAATCAGTTGTTACCGGTTGCTCTGTCGTGATATTCATAAAACAGTTTGGCACATTTTACGTATGTTGAAAAACCGTTTTCCCGGCCGCCGTGTCCCTTAATTAAGCACGCACTTTAATAAAACTGTGCAACACTAGTGAATTTGTGAGTTTGTGAATTCTGTTGTTTAATAAAGTAAAGTTTCCAGAGTTTTTGAAATTATATAACTAAAGGTAAAAAATACATTAAATTCAAAGTTGCTCAGAGTTTGGAAAATGTTTTCATCTCAAATTTTCGAAAATAAAGCGAGTAATTCAATAAATGTGAGTATGTTTTCTTTTTAATACATTAAGTAACGATTATCTGCCGTTTGAACCAAAAATTATCAGTACCTATAAGTTATAAATCGGTTCAGTGTAATTTTCTCCGTTATTTCAATTTTTATTTTATCTCGTTTTGACAATAAAATAAGAAATTATTTTGTTTCTAAATTAGCTACTCATCGATTACTTTGTACCTTGAATTTATGAAACAGAAATAATAAAATTACATAATTTTTAATTTCTAAATAGTCGTCATCATTTCTGTTGCCGATAGAGTTTTCATAAGCGTCGGGATAGGGGTGTCTCCAGGTTTTTTATTTAAAAAAAAAGAATATAAAATTAATTTTTAAACTGCTAACGTCTTCTCTTAGACTTCACTCGCTTCATTATATTCACTTTTTTCCGCCTCTATTTCTGAACTATAACTATAAAGCGCCGAGTATAATCGAACGCGAAAACTACTCGTATATGCACTCTCTCGGGAGCGAACGATCTCTATTTATTCATTGTAAATTATAGACGCGTCGACAACTTAAGTCATTAGCGTCTTGATTACATTAAATAACAACACACTTAAAACTAAATGACATCACAAAACATCCATGAGCGGAGGCGAGACTCTAACCCACGACAGTCTGATCCAGAGGCCGCGACGCTAACCACTGGACCACACTGTCATCGCGAACGATCTCATGATAAAATCGGAACTATGTGGATATGCTAAAGTGAATCTACGTATCTTATTTTACCTGGATTGCACACGCATACTGTGTTCACAGATGATCCGGTAACTAGGCAATAGCGTCCTGTCTATATCGTTTGTTACCGACTGCTGCTGGCTAGGTGACAGAACACGTTATGCCAACCATATTTTTTCTCTCTTTTTCTTGCAGAACAACGATCTCTCGCTTTTATTTCGAGAGATAGGTTCATTGTATGGAAAGACGGTAACGTTTCCGACAGAGAACATAATATGATTCACATCTACAACCTAGCTATAATTAATAACACTCGCATGTAGTGGAAATCAATTGATTCCGTTGCATATATGGAAAATGTTAGATTGGTAATCATGTCACGGTTGAGTACTGTAAGCTCATTCCGCCGCGATAGTGGAAAAGTTCACGTTAGATTCCTGACTGTGAGTATGGTTGTCAAAATGATTTTTTCCGATATTTGCAGGAATCAATTTTGTATTTAGCTGCTCTTCCAATAAAAATTTTCAATTGCAAAACAGCCATATAAATCTATTTAATATATAATATTATGTTGTGACTTAGCTTTGACTACAACCCTGACTTAGCATCAGATAATTTCAGTCTCGTTTTGCGTATGTCTTTCGACATTGTTTACAAAATATCACTTTCTTTTGACGCGAAATAAGAAAAATATTGCAGACATACAAATATGGAAATAATTTTAATGAACTTTCAAAGTTACAACTTCGTTACATATTATGTATTTATAAATAGTTGTCTCAAATTGTCGTATGCAAATGGATATAAAGGTTATACTACTGTTACGTCTGGTTCTGATTGCATTTTTCTGTAGGCGTCTTAAATACAAAGTTGTAAAGTGACAATGTGGTTCCGTCTACAATAAATTATAAATACAGGGTGAAAAATCAGGCTTGTAATGACCGCATATACAGGGTTCGACAAAATGTATTACCCATTTTCAAGAATTTACTAGAACAACATTTTTGATTGAAAGAATAAACTTGGAAGATTGTGTCACAATTGCTGACAGTTGGCAAAATGGAGCGTTGATAAATTATTAGAACACCGAGAACGTTTTTTTTTAATATCTCAGGATCCCCTGAACCGATTTGACTCAAAATCTAATCAGGTTTAAGTTAAAGGCTGATAAACACAATAGAAGAATCGGCATGGCCGTATGTTATTCCGTTTTTACGATATCGAAGGCGAAAAATTGACCACATACACATACACACACACACAAACACACATACACACACATACAGACATCAGTAAGAAAATGATCTTAAACGATTGCTAGGGTCTCAAAACGTGAAGATCTGTTAAAATCTCGAAATATTTTTTTCGGGCGAAATCCATTTCTTTCCTACCATAGTAGAGGTGGGAAGTAAAAAACATTTGTTAGTAAATAATAATATTATTATTCTAATTTGTTTGCAACATTTGCCCAATTTAAATAAATTGATCATAAACAAAAGAAAAACATTAAAATTGCAAAAAAATATATACATTAAATAGCAGATACTATAATGTTCTTACTTAATGAGTACTGTCAAACGCAATGTTTGACATTTAGAATTGTTCTAAATTTCTAAGCATCATTTTAAAGAAAAAATAATAAAACAGCAACCATTTTATTGACAGATACGTTGTTAAATTCAGCAGTAGTGTGAAAATAATAGGTGTTTCGTCCCTGACATCGCATTAATAAAACATTTTTATATACAAAACGTCTTGTCTGTAAGAAATTGACTTTTGACCTCGTTAAAAAGGATTTTTAATGATAGACAGCGTGTTGAATTGGTCGTGTGTAAATTTTAGGAATTTTACATGTAAAATAATATACAGGTACCTATGCAATTTTCTGCTATCCTGTTATTTTAGAGCAAAAATGCACTGAAATAAAAATGATTACTATCTTACCTGATTGGTCATAAATTAGTTGTAATGAAAATTTGTTATATGGTGTGGTTACGAAAAAATCATATAAGGTTAACCTATTCATTATTATTAATCTGTTTTCTTGATAAAATTTTTCTATATGAAAAATGACACGTTGATTTCGATAAGCAAACGGTTATCGGATATTTTTCGTGGTAAAAACTGGACAATCGGTCGAAAAGTCGAATCCAAGCACCAACAGGTGTCGTCATAACTCTTGAAAAAAACTTAAAGGTTTCTTGAAAGTTCTCTGGTAGCAAAAAACTGATATTTTGCAATGAAAGCTTTTAAATTTGTATTAAAAATCGCACGCCGTTCCAATTCTCAAAGTCAATAAATTAGCATGATTTAAATATTTGAACGAATTAACTAAACGTAAAGGTCAGCGCACATTGATATATATTTTATGTAATCTCTAATAAGTAATAAGAACTTTGTCCAATGTATTAGATGAATAATTAACATGCAATTTTATGGTGTGCGATTAATATTTTTACATCTATGATAGTAACATGTGTACTACATATAAACATAGCATTATACCTAGTTTACATTTGGTTATGCTCTGAATAACTAAATGCAGACTGCCGACTGTTTTTTTTTAAATATTAACATTAATGACATATTATTGTCTATACTTGTATTACTTAACAAAGGATATGTTTATCCCGGTTTATTTCGTGGGGTAGTGCCGGGGTAAAATATAATAGTATCGAAATCAAAATGTACAACAAATTTTTATGTTTCAAGGTCACTACACTATTTTTAGAAAGATGTATGTGTGTGTGTGTACGTATGTATGTACGTATGTGTCCATTTCTTTCTAAGACGAAATCTCAAGAATGAAAAATGATATCGACTACGTTAGGGTCCCAATCGACGCGTATTAACGTAAATATATGATCTGAAAGAAATTTTTTCAAAATCGGTTCTTTTTTCTTTTTCTTTTTAATTATTGTTAAAAATAAATAATAATTGTGTTTTAATGATTAAAATGATTACTTTTCTGTTTAATATCTAATTTAATTATTATTATTAAATATTTATCAAACTGGGAAGTTAGTCGTGTGGACCTCAAGGGTCGCACTTTAGTCCTAATAAACGACCCACCTCACGGCTTGTTAATTATTGTGTTGAAGACGCTAATGACCTGAGTTGTCGACGCGTTTATAATCTACAAAAATAATAATTTAGTTTAGAAGCTACGTACATTAAAAAATCATCGTAGGTACGTATGCGTGTTCTGAGATGTGGCTCAAAATTGGATTACAAAACTTGCTCCCAATTAACAACTTAAGTTAAATAAAAGCTTCTAAAAACATAATTGATTTTGTAGTGAATTATGCCAACCTGATTTACAGCGGTAGTGAAACAGCTATTCAACTAAAATTTTTTGAAATATCGAAAATATTTTTCTGTGTAAACGACTGTATACTTCAGTTAATTTAATTTAGAAAATTCTCGACTTCGTTTTGTTGTTTCTGTATGAACCTCAGAACAGAGATAGCTATAGAAGGAGCCATATCACAGCTTGTAGGTATATACAACTGAATCCAGTCGAGACGTGCGGAGAACAACTGAAAATATAAAAAACGGCCAAGTGCGTGTCGAACCACGCACAGTGAAGGGTTCCGAATCGGGAAGAACGTTCACGGTTAAAATTCAAAGTTAATAATAAATTTAATAAAAATTTATAATTTTTAGACACTCTGAAAAACAAAGTTATTTCTGCGGTCGCTAAACTCAAAAAATAGCGTGTAACTGAAAATATCCCATATCTCAAAAATTACACAACATAATATCTTATTCAAACCAATTTTCTACCACCTTAATTTTCCACCCCTTAGTTGAAAAGTTAGAGGTGGACACAGTTTTTACGACTTTAGAAGCGTGCATATCTCACCATATTGACTTAAACAAAAAAGTAATTTTGAAACTTCTATATCACTTTTCTAAACCCATCTATAACGATACCCCACACGCTTATGTGCACTGGAATTTTTTTTTCATCCCTCAGTTAAATGTATAGAGTGCCACCGCTAATTTTTTTTCGTTTTTTTTTTTTTTTTAAAGACCACCAACAGCTAAGGTTATTTGGGCCTAGCACCAATTCATTATTTTTTTTTTTTATTAATAAATTGAAAATTCATTTGACACTTTTACCAGCTCTCGGGCTAGAACCCGTGAACTGGGGACTTGTAATAGAAGAACCATAGCAACGCCATGTAAACAAATTTTTTTTTCGTAATTTCACTACACCATTGTATAGCGGGTCATAGAAAAGACCCTACCTTCCAAATTTCATCTATATAGTGCTAATAGTCTCCGAGTAAAATGGCTGTGATATACGGACGGACGGACAGACGAATAGGACGAAACTATAAGGGTTCCGTTTTTGCCATTTAGCTACGGAACCCTAATAAAATCTGATGATAAGATACACCTTAATTTTTTATAAGCGCTTTGGAACCTTTATTGTAATATCCAGACAGACAACACGACATAGAGAGTATAACACTATGGAATAAAGGCAACGAATGTACCAGACAGGTCGTACTTTAGTGTATAGTTGCGGCTTCACAAGCAACGTGATATGCTGTTTCTACAGCTATCTCTATTCTGAGGTTAGAGCATAATATGCAGAGCACAAAAGTTTCAAAGTTGCAGATTGCAGTGCGGTGGTTTGAGCAAAGTCTCCAGTAAATTGAGGCAAAAATTTAATAAACTGAACAGCGTTACATATTGTCTTTATAGTTAGAATAAAGAAAATAAAATAAAATTCAAAACATTGTTACTTTATTAGACTTTATTAAAATAGAATAATTTATTGCTTGAAGCTGAATACACAATGAAGAAGAGGCGGTTCATCGACGGTCGCGTGTTTATGCTAATGGCAAGTTTACACGTGCGAGCTAGCGTGCGAAGTTAATACTAGTTAGTGTATGCCAGTTACTGTCATGGTTTAAACTGATTGTTCAGAGTTACTGCACAAAACACACACCTTGTTTTGTGAGTTACTGTCTCTGCAAGGTGGTCAACCACTGCATGCGAGTTACTTCAAAATTTTTTGACTTCACTGGCCACTCGCCATCCTCTGCCGCATATTAGGCCAGTAGTTCGCATCCTACTCGCTCAGTAACTGGCTAGAGTGCCGGGGTCGACAACCTTTTGAGACGGAAGAGCCAAAAGTTACAATTTACAAAATTTTCCAGTTTTTAAAGAGCCAATAACATTTTTATTTCAATATTATGGTATTTGATTAGGATTAGAACTAAACAAACAGAACAGTGTTGCCACATTTAAAAAATGTCAGCTGTCCGTATACTCTCTACTCCACCTATTCTCACTGTTCGCTGTTGAGTGTTTTTATCCTGTTTAAAGTTTTTTTGCAGTATAATGTTTTTTATGAGTTTTGAAAATTAAATAATATAATTATTAATATTTGCGCATGGAACTGGAGAGCCGCATCTTGACATCATAAGAGCCGCAGGTTGCCGACCCCTGGGCTAGACAGTTAAGTGGATTAATTTATCACATCACGATACACTTTTGAAGACCTGCTAGCCGGGAAACTGGTCGATGAGAGTACAGCTACTGACCTAGTGTAAAAAGCCAAGAAGCGTACTATTTTATTTCCCCACTTTCCACGTACAGCAGTGCTGTCTACTGGCCAACCTAGGAACTGGCCTTTACTCGCCCCGATATCCTCTATACAACCCTACAAAAATTAAACTCGATTTTACTAGTCTCGGTATCCTCTACCAACCTACAAAAATTAAACACACCATATACATAAATTAAAATTGAAAGCTTTGTTTTGTTATTTTGTAAAAATATATTCTTTTTTGTACTATGAGCTGCGCCTTTTTTATGGGAATATACGTTCTACGGAAGAAAGGCGGTACATATTTAGAATTAAAAATAAAATATTGAAATGTAATATTGACAGCTTACTAACAATAAATATGATATACGTGATGGTAAACATTCACCACAGACACAATTGCATAACAATTTGTAGTACGTATCATCTTTATGAGTTGTTTGTGAATGCATTCTGCAAGCTCGCTTCCGACTCGAAAAAAATATAATATGCCGCCAATACTGTTAACAGACATCCTTTTTTGCGTCAGGGTTTTTTTAAACTTAATTTTTATTTCATATTTTTTAAACTAACTCATTAAAAACTGATTATTTGAGCTCAAACTCGAAGTTTATAGCTGTTACTGGCCGAGATTTCTATACAAACTGTGATGAGATCTGAAGATCTTGGAAACGGCTGAGCCGATTTCAATCAAACATGGCTAAGAACCATCTCGCAAATACCAGCTTTCAAACAAACAAAACCGCATTGAAATCGGTCCATCCGTTAGGGAGCTAAATTCCACAGACAGATACAGTGTCGTAGCTAGGATCATTGGCGCCCATGCAGGGCAAGATTCTGATTTCGCGCTCTTTGCTTGAAAATAATCATATTCGAATCGGTGATTTCGCTGATTGCGCCCTTTCCGGGGTAGCGCTCCTTGCGCGGGCTCCGGTCACCAGGCCCTAGCTAAGACGCTGGACAGAATAGTCGAGCGTGTAGCAATGCTGTTGTTTACATGACGTTGCTATGGTTCCTCTATTACGAGTCCCCAGTTCCCGGGTTCTAGCCCGAGAGCTGGTAAAAGTGTCAATTGGATTTTCAATTTATTATTAAAAAAATTCGACTGATGATCAGTTCTATACTTCCCACCTAGTAAATATTTGCAAAAAATAAACACTCTTTTTTTATTCTTTGAAAAAAAGCATGGCCCTCTTTTTTGTTTAGTGATCTACTGATGGCTAGCTTAATATAGCAAAAATCATGGTTACCTTGATTTACGTACAATTTTTATTTTTTTTAGTAAAATATTTTTTTCATATTATAACATCTAGAATTCATTTATATTTTTTTTACCTATGTTAATACGTGATATTGAGAACGTTTTTTTTAATATCTCAGGATCCACTGAACCGATTTGACTCAAAATCCAATCAGATCTAAGTTAAAGGCTGATAAAGACAATAGAATAATCGACATGGCCGTATGTTGTTCCGTTTTTACGATATCGAAGGCGAAAAACTGACCACATACACACACACATACAGACATCAGTCAGAAAATGATCATAAACGATTTCTAGGGTCTGAAAACGTGAAGATCTGTTAAAATCTCGAAATATTTTTTTCGGACTAAATCCATTACTTCCCTACCATAGTAGAGGTGGGAAGTAAAAAATAATGAATGAAAGGCTTCAAACTTATAACACCCCCATTTTTTCGTCGGGGGTTAAAAATTAAATACTTTTCATATTCCAAATGAATGAGTTAAATCATTCAGATTTCTATAACTAGCAAAAAAGTTTAAATGAACATATCTACCCATAAAATTGTCCTGCTATCAGTTCTGAAAGTACTACGATATGAAGATTTCATACGTCCTCAAGCGAGTCACAATGGTCCTTCGAGTCGAACATTTACAGTCTTGCCTACAATTTGCACTGATAATTCATAAGTTTATGAAGATATTATCTACCTATAAAATTGTCCTACTATCAGTTCTGAAAGTACTACATTATGACGATTTCGTACGTCCTCAAGTGAGTCGTGGTGGTCCTTCGAGTAGGATGCTGTACACTCTATCATTAAATATTAAATACTTTAAAAGTAGATAATAGGGTCGAATGGTAAACGTGCAGTAATTTTGTCTGCCATATGATTGTGAGGTAACGGGATCATAAGACACATAATATACTAGTACTTTATATAGAGATGTGCGTGTGAGATAATACTGTGACCATAACAGAAAAAGGTGGAGCTGTGTGTATATTCTGTATCTATATCATGATTATATGAGCAGCGAAAGTGACAGTTAATATTCTCGATTGACCGGTAACTTAACATTATGTGTAACACACATATTACAAGAAACATATAACATGCATCACTACACATGGGTTGTGGCTTTCTTTCGCATATCGTCTTGTTAGTTACAGATTATCGCCTGTCGATATGGATGTAACACTCAAACACAATTTACAAACGATTGTGTTAGACCTCGCGCGGCGAAAGATGAAGCCACCGCGTCATAGTAACGTGAATGCTTGCGCCTGCCTTCTAGCTTACTATTGGCTGTTTATTGTCATGAATAGCAGTTTGCCAAAATTGTACCTAACGTCATAAAACCCAATGTGCAGTTTTGTGTACGCGGCACTGTCTACGGGCAAGCAGGCGTTCACTAGCATATTATTGATGACGTGCCTGGCTTCATCTCTCACCGCGGGCACTCTACAATTGTCAGAGTTCGACAGAAGCTTCGTCCACCTTCGACAAAACATTCGGATTTGGTTAAAATCAGACCGAAGACTTTGCCGAAGCCGAATGACCTGCAGTACACTCTCGCCGAGCGCGCTCGCGGGAGATCTCGCTAAAAGATTAGAGGGCAGTGTAGCCTAATTGATAGCGTACTTGGTACCAGCCTCTAGACTAGATTGTCGTGGGTTCGAATCTCACCTGCTCTCATGGATGTTTTGTGATGTTATTTAGTTTTAAGTTAGTTGTTATTTATTGTAATTTAAGACGCTAATGACCTAAGTTGTCGACGCGTCTATAATCTACAATAAATAAATAAATCGCCGAGCGAGAAAAACGAGGCTAATAAAGTTCCACTTAAAAATGGTCTCGAAACGAGTAATCGATATTTTAGTTAGTATTCTATAACAGTTTAACATAATCGATGATACTTTCTTATTTCGTCTTTTTAGATGATTCTGTTTCACCTGGTTTATATTGCTGCACATGGGCTGTGGCTGCTGGTCATTATGGACAGGGTTGGATTAAATAAAATATAAAAATATGTTTTTAAAATTTTGTAATTATACTTTTTAATATCGTTAACGTATCTAAATTTTCCGTCCCAATATCCTTTCGCTTCTTCATCTAGGTATATTAATGAAATAACAGTGCGTTGTTTATAAAAAATGATAATAAATTATTAGACGCTAATGACCTCTCTTGTCGAGCGTCTATAATCTACAATTCATTCGATAATAAATTAGAAATATTATTTGGTACTAGGCTCAAATCCCCTAGCAGTTTGGCGGATTGGCTATATTTTCTTAGGGATGCTAGGGATTTGTAGGGGACCGAGGGAGAGATTTGAATAATTTGTTATTGGTTGGGATTGGGAAATGGGAGTGTTCGGGCCTTCTCCAATTTCAGGAGCCCGGGACGCTCCAGCGCTCAGCGTCCGCGACTGAGTTTACAGTCTTAAAAATATTAACTGTATTGTTTTTGTTATGTAGAAGGTTAAAACAAGAAAAATTGTAAGCCGAAATAAAGTAAATATTCTTTATTATTACAATAAAGTAGTACACTTCGTCACTGAAATTTAATACAATTTTAAACGTAAAACCGTACATAGGGATAATAAATCTATATATTATACAATAATAACTGTATAAAAAGCGCTTTATAAGTATAAAGCGCTTTTTATAAAGTTATTATTTTTTCTTTGAAGTCAAAGAAAAAATTGTCATCTCATCAGAAATACAAAATAAAATATTTACAACACTTCGCAAAGATACATTTCATTAAATTTTCATACTCCCTTTTTCTTTAATGGAGTGAACTTGAAAGAATATATTATTATGTGCACTCTTTTAAATTAAATACGAATTGATTTTTCAGATGCCTTTGTGCTTGATTTCTTAAAAAAAAAGCTCAATAGAGATAACTTTACGCGAAGTACCTACCTACATTCTAAGTTTATGTAAAGTATTATCCGATATCTGTAAACTTGTAAAACTTACAGACATCATAAGTAGAGTAATAGGGTTCCATGCGGAGGTACGGAACCGTATAAAAATCTAGTAAATTTTCTTCTGAATTGGTAAAACCGTCTCTGATAAAAAAAACTCAACAAAATCATTGGTAAACATATTTTCGGAACTTCCGTGAACAAGTTTTCTTTAGACCTATAAACAATCAAAAGTGATACGATTTTATAATTCATATATTTCTCAGCGTCCATGGAGGGTCACTGATGGTCCATTTAAAAAGACATATGTAATATCTGCGACCACATGGCAAAATGGTTTAAGTTGATGCAATTTTTTGTTATATTTTGTGTAATGTGTTATGTGATATAAACACGTTTCATCTTCACACAAATTACGTAAAATTTAAACTGAATTTCAAAATGGCTTATATGAAGTCTTAAGTGGATTCATTCTTTTGATTGCTGCTAAGAATGGACGACAATGATTCACTGTAACGATCACTGTTAAGGATTTGACATGCAAGAGCAACTATACTTAAAGTGACCAAATCCTGAATATCAAAAAGCGGGATAAGGTCTGTAAACCGTTAGAATCCACGCCCAAAAAAGCCTTAAACGCGCTAGAAACCCTCAAAAACTCGCTAGAAAACCCCAAAAACACGCTAGAAACCCCCAAAAACTCGCTAGAAACCCCCATAAACTCGCTAGAAACCCCCAAAAAATCGCTACAAACCCCCAAAAACTCGCTAGAAACCCCCAAAAACTCGCTAGAAATCCCCAAAAACTCGCTAGAAACCCCCAAAAAAACGCTAGAAACCCCCAAAAAGTCTCTAGAAACCCCCAAAAACTCGCTAGAAACCCCCAAAAACTCGCTAGAAACCCCAAAAAACTAGCTAGAAACCCCAAAAAACTAGCTAGAAACCCCCAAAAACTAGCTAGGAACCTCCAAAAACTCGCTAATATTTTTATTTTAAATATTATTTATTTTTTAAGGTATAGGTATCAATTATATAATTATTGATAAATAAAATACTTTGAGTGGGTAAAAATCTCTAATGACAAAAAATAAACATTCTTAATGCACGTGATTTAATGAAAACGGGACAAAAGCGGGACGCTTGTTGAATCGGGACTCGTGCCTCAAAATCGGGACGGATGGTCACTTTAACTATACTGTACTTTGAGTTTCTGACACCAGATGTCATAGCGTCAAATGTCAAATCCCTCTTTGTTGATTTGAGATGAAAGTATGGCCTAATCACGAAATCACATTTACCATACTTTCATTTTCTGCCATCAGATGTCATGACTCATGACGTCAAAAGTCAAATCCATATAGCGTAATTTATTTGATTTTATCAAAACTTTTTAACAAAAAAAATTCCTTCAAAAAAGCCACCAAAAAGAGGAAAATAATAAAATTTTTGAGTTCGATGCCAATTTAATAAAATATGAAGTCGGTTAAAAAGTATAGATTTTAATTAAAATCAGGACTGTCCCGCCTAAATCGGGACGGATGGTCACTTTAGCCATGGCTCATTTGCTTTGTAACCGCAGATATTATTGTATAGTTACTTGACCATCTTACACAGTTGTTTGTCTGATTGTGAGGGTTCCCCTTCCTAGGTCATCTCCATTTATGATGGACATGTCAATGTGTGCGTGTGTGTGTTTATACTTATTGGTAATCTGATTGTATGTATCGTGTGTGGCTTATCATTTTTGTGACCACTTTTTTTTCTAATAGTCGTCGAAGATCACTCTTCAATTCAGTATATAAACTGAACGGAATTCATCCAATGATATCCAGTCTTCTTTGATTAGTTATTAGAAAAACACAAATATGAAGACAGCGGTGAGTTCTGTATTTTTTAGATTTTTGTCAGCGATTGATTATCGTATCTGAAAAGTGGACAGTTTTTCAAGTGGTACATATTTGTACAAAAATACGTTGAAGTATTTTTTTAACAAACGTCACCAACTGTGAGGGTTATCTGGGTCTAAGACCAATTCATATTTTCAGTATATTGCTTTTTTTTGTATACTAAATTAAAAATTCCATAGTTGTCAGATGAGAACTAGAAAATTGGGACAAAGAAACATAATATAAACTCGACAATTTCGGATAATTTCAAGTGGTTGAAATAGTTTTTGTAGAAAATATCAAATTTTTATATTTACCTACAGATGCAGTTAGGTGTCGAAAATTGTTTCTAAAAATTGTTTTCATTCTTTAGATTTTCATCGTCTTCCTAGCTCTGTCAGCTGTATTTGCTGCAGAGGAGGAAAAACCGAAGACAAAACGAGGCATCTACGGCGGAGGTCTTGCCCTTGGAGGTTTATCGGGCGGTTATGCCGCATCAGCACCAATCCTCGGCTCGTCATACGGTTTGGGAGCACCAGCTATCTCTTCCGGAATCGGTATCAGTCCAGGCCTCGCCTACGGTTCTGGATTAGGATATGGTTACGGCGGGCTCGGATCCGGTATCGGACTCGGCGGTATTGCTGCAGGTCCAGGATACGCAGCGGGACCTGCTCAACTGATCAGCAAACATATTCATGTGACAAATCGTCTCGCTGTACCTGTACCACAACCGTACCCCGTACCAGTCACCAGAAATATACCGGTACCACATCCAGTACCCGTACCAGTCAGAGTCGACAGACCTTACCCAGTTCAAGTACCGCATCCAGTCCCTGTACCAGTTGTGAAATCTATTCCTGTTCCAGTTGACAGGCCTTATCCAGTCGAAGTACCACATCCAGTTCAAGTGCCAGTTCCACATCCTGTACCCGTTGCTGTTCCAAGACCAGTACCTGTTCCAGTCAGTAGTCCGTACCCGGTCCCCGTTCCGCAACCGATTGCCGTGCCAAGACCCGTACCAGTCCTTGTTAATTCGGCTCCAGTTCTTGCGGGTGGACCAGGTTTGGCACTTGCAGGAGGACCAGGTTTGGCTCTTGCAGGAGGATCTGGTTTAGGCTATGCAGGAGGTTTAGGTTATGGAGGGGGATTAGGTTTAGGTTATGCTGGAGGGCATGGCTTGGCTCTTGGAGGAGGACACGGTTTGGCTCTCGCAGGAGGTCATAGTTTAGGTTATGCAGGAGGTCACGGTTTGGCTCTTGCATCAGGACCAATTGGATATTCTAGTCATGGTGCTATTGGTTTGAAATCATACGGTCATCATCATTATTGATTTTAAAAAACTGTGATTTTAACATTTAGAAGCAGTCGTTTTGTCTTCGTTCATCTTGTCATTTTTCATTATAATTTTTTTTTTATTCTTGTTTTGTGTTATACTATCTTTTTCTGTATTTCATGAAAAATCATTCTTTTCATCTTGTTATAATTGTTGTGCTCAAATTTGTATATTTTCTTATCTTCCAATAAAAAGTTTTATTTTTTTATATATATCGTATTTACTTTATTCTAAGTTGAAGTCCTCGTATAGACCATATCCTTAAATAGTGTGGAGTAATAAATAATTATTTTTTTATCATAAGATCATAATATTAAGTCTTTACTTGAATTTAGGAACCTATATTCTACTGGAATCTGTCAAAAACAATGATTTATTATACTCACTATAAGCTTCTACCGACAGCGAAAAAGATTACTTTAATAAATAAAACACACAAAACTGGCTATAGCTGTCCAACTTTATTTTTAATACTACGTTTCGGTATGTTATAAGAAACCCTATCAAGCGCACTATTGATCTATACACTGTGTATAGATCAGTAGTGCTTGAAAAGGGTCTCTTATAACAGACCGAAGCTAAATATTAAAAAAATAAAGTTGGACAGCTATAGCCAGTTTTATTTATTAAAGATTTATTATACTATTATAATTAACTAATATTAATTTTTCCTGTATTTAAAAACAAAATTCTCCTTTATATTATTCCATATTTCACCTACATTCAAGAAATATTACGAAAACAGTTTGGCCAGATGTTAGCAAAAAATATTAACAATGAAATGCAAAACGTTACAAACAATTTGTGGGATACTACAGTTTACGTAACTAAGATAAGCGACAGTTACTACGGATTACCTTTCAGATAGAAAATATGAGATTACCGTATCATTGTCGTACTGCAGTTGTTTTACATTTACGCGGAAAAGAAACAAGAATATGATGTAACGTGTGATGTTTTAAAGCAATCTAATGAAATAATATGTAAATGAAGAACATAATGCACCTAATTATGTAAATAAAATATGATAAAATTTAAAAACATAAATAATTTAAAATACTATAAAATGTTTCAGTAGCCAAAAGATAAAATCACTCATGTCGAATCGATATTGAATTTAAGATATTTTTTCATATAGATTTTTTAAACTTTATTTTGATTTCTGTACAGGTGTTTCAAAAATGTCTACCAAAATTTCTAGGACGTATAGTACATTAAAAAATAAGTGTAGTTTACTATATAAAACTATTTCCGAAAATGCACCCCCAGGGAGCTACAGCCTCTAGAAGAAGACTCTCAAAAATGGCCTACTTAAAAGATTTTCGCAGGCATTTTGGACAAGTAATTTCAAAAGCTTGAAAAACACGTCAACATTCAACTGCAAATTATTCGAAAACGGCCAACTTTAAAACATTTTAACACGAATACATTTTTTATGTAAAATAAATCAAGCTTTGAGATTTTTGATAAATGTATTAGATAAAATCACGCACAAAAAAGATAGGGTAATTAAACCACTCCAACCCCCTTGTAAGTTACACCTCTGAATGAAATATGAAGATTCAAACAAATTTGACATTACATAAGCTAAAGTGAGACAGAAATTTTACAGTGCGGTAAATTATTTTAACATTGACCATACAGAATAGCATTATTAGTCACGAGGTGTGATCGCTCTGACCACGCGTGCAAAATTTAAGCGAAATCGATCTAACGGTTTGAGCTCCAGGACCAACAGACCATAGATAGATATTTTTTAAAAATCACTTGTTTAAGACTTTAAAACGTGTAAATTCTTCAAAATTATATTTTTTCAAGATTACAAGAAAAGATAGATTTTTTAAAGGCCACAATTCATATTTTTAATTTACTATTTAATAATAATAAATTGAAAATCCAAATTGACACTTTTACAAATTCTCAGATTACAGAATGAATGAATTGTGAATTATAGACGCTCGACAACAGAGGTCATTAGCGTCTGTTCTCAGATTACAACTTCTATGTTGGTATACAGTGTATAGGTATGGGAAATTAAAAAATCTATTTGAAATTAAAAAAAAAAAATTAAAAAGATGACATAAGCGGTATTGCCTTTTAACCAGAGATTTAATATTTAATAAAACGTTGGTAACTAAATTTTATTTTGTAATATTGATATCGACAAGATTTACCAATTTTTTGCGAAATTATAGAACAGGAGGTTTTTAGTGCTCAATAATTTATTAAATGTATATTTTCTTTTATGAGTTCGGTTGTAGTTTTATTTTCTTTATTGAAAAATATTATTTAATTTAACGCTATATTTAATTTAACGATCGACTGATCGAGTTCAACGTTGTAAGCTTCATTAAACGGCGATCTGATTAAACACTTTATGAATTAACTTCGCGTAACAGTAAATTTACATTAGTGTTTATTAACCAGTCCAATTATGTATGTATTTAATGACAGAATCCAATAATTAATATAATCGTATACGCATATTATATAACAGTCTATAAACATGTAATTAGTTCAAGGTTATATCTGCATTGCAGAATTTGATTTAAAGTTGTTGCTTGAAGTATTTGCATATCAAATAATTTATGTTGCGTAATTTTGTTTATATTTCGAAAACTCGTCAAACAAAACATGCGATATCGCAAATCAAAACAATTGATGTATACACATAAAAGTCGATTTATATTATCCGGTCAGATACGGCGCAGGAACGTAGCGTTTCCGGCAAGACAAATATTTTCCAATACAAATATTTATACTTAGCGGATCCCGTCCGTTCAAACACGTATCAATACTCGTATTTGAAATGTATGTAAAAATGTTTGTCTTGCCGGAAACGCTACGTTCCCGCACCGTGTCTGACCAGATAATATAAATCGAGCTTTATGTTAAAGGCTCCCACAGACGAACATAGGACAGCAGGAGCGGGAACGGGAGCATCCGCGGCACGAGATGAAATTATATTATGGCTATGTAAGTTATGCTAATCCTACAATTTTGATAAAATAAATAAAATGAAATAAAACTACATGAGAGACATCAACGTTCACGCAGAACACGAACCTGCCGACGTTTGCAATAATTAATTTATTTCTAATAAAAAATGTGTTACAAAAGTTAGTTGATGATTAAATAACTGAAAGCAAAATAGAAGAACCGGAAGAATAATAATTTAATGCCCATTGTTTTATTAAAATTAGTAATATCTAGTTATATACGATATTTCTGTATCTATTATATTTACAAATGCCAATTAAGTTAATAAGATTCAAGTGCAACTTTTTAGGTTATTGTTTTAGAAGATCGCAAAAAATGGTAAATATAATAATAGAATAGTTACGTAATAAACATGGAATTTTTTTCGCGAGAAAATGTTTTGTCCTTTCATAAATAATCGATAGTTAATATTTCAATAGCCAGCAGTCATTTGTCTAGAAATAACGTTACATAACGACAATTATGTATGATTAAGTATTCTGATTGATTGATTTAGATTGACGATTAGCAATATACCATAAAATTCAAGAAAATATTTTGAATTTAACTTTTTACTTGCGAAAGCGTGTTTGCAGTTTGACCCAAAATAAGATGACAAGGACGACTCTAAATCATCTAATTTTAAAATCGTTTTCACTCTTTGATGACACTATATTAAAAAAATTAGACTGATGATCAGTCCTATACTTCCCACCTAGTAAATATTTGCAAAAAATAAACACTCTATTTTTATTCTTTGAAAAAAAGCATGGCCTTCTTTTTTGTTTAGTGATCTACTGATGGCTAGCTTAATATAGCAAAAATCATGGTTAGCTTGATTTACGTACAATTTTTATTTTTTTTAGTAAAATATTTTTTTTCTCGAAAACTGTACATTTTAGAGAAAAAAATATTTACATTTTTTTCATATTATAACATCTAGAATTCATTTATATTTTTTTTTACCTATATTAATACGTGACATTGTGAACGTTTTTTTTAATATCTCAGGATCCACTGAACCGATTTGACTCAAAATCTAATCAGAGGTAAGTTAAGGGCTGATAAACACAATAGAAGAATCGGCATGGCCATATGTTGTTCCATATTTACGATATCGAAGGCGAAAAATTGACCACATACACACACACACACACACACACACACATACAGACATCAGTCAGAAAATGATCTTAAACGATTGCTAGGGTCTCAAAACGTGAAGATCTGTTAAAATCTCGAAATATTTTTTTCGGATTAAATCCATATTACTTCCCTACCGTAGTAGAGGTGGGAAGTAAAAATGCGAACTCTACCTCAACGCGAGCGAGATATTAAGTTGTCTATCCTTTGGAGTTGAGGCGCCCTAGATATATGCGTGTATCAAATTTCATTAAAATCAGACAGGGATTTGAAGAGTTATGGTGGAACGACAGAACCTCCCTTAACAGTTTTATTATTAGAATTATTTTGTTATCGTTGATTTAAACGTTATTGTGAATTTAATGATGCGTATTTATGATGAGAATTCTTTTTTACTCGAACAATAAAAAGTTATTGATTCATAGACAATGGAAAGGAACAGTAGTAGTGAGTGATTAATTTGTTAATTTAACCGTAACAATTCAGGTTTATGTTACGTGTGTTATGTATTCAGTTACAATGCAGCTTCGACGGAAGAGCGGCCATTCATCAGATCAGTTTTGCAGAAAGTAGAATAACCGCCTCTCTTACGTTTGTGTGAATATTGTTCCTTAATTATATATAAGTAGCTGTAATAATATATTACATATAATTTTAAACCGATAATTTTTTTTGCATGCATACAATGTGTTCGATAAAATGAATAAACACAAGCCAATTAGTAGCGATTTCAGCAATCTCAAAATTATATACAGTGTGTTCACAGGACCATTATATGGAACAATTAACACAGTAAATCATGACCAAGAACCGCGATACCTTTGGATAAATTTAGATTAAGCTTTAATTGCCATGAAGACATAGATTTATTTAAACAATTAACATACCTATATACTGTTGAATTAAAACAAGCATCTTTCAAATTGTTGACAACAATTAAAACATTGAAACGATATGGCCACAGCAATAATGGGTTTTTAATAAGTTTCGTGGTAACTAAAGCTTAATAATTTAAATGTATCCAAAGGTCATGATTTACTGCGTTTATTCGCCCATATATCATGGTCTTGTGGACACTCTGTATAAATCGATCTAGCCGTTCTTAAATAATGCTGACACAAACAGACAGACAGAAGTTCTGGAAATACATTTTCCCGTTCATCGTGCGAAATATCCAAAAACACGCATGGAAACGAAATTACTATTTTGTGTATTTTAGTATTGATGATATACTATTTTGTGTATCTTAGTATTGATGATATACTAATTTGTGTATCTTAGTATTGATGATATAATATTTTGTGTATCTTAGTATTGATGATATACTATTTTGTGTATCTTAGTATTGATGATATACTATTTTGTGTATCTTAGTATTGATGATATACTATTTTGTGTATCTTAGTATTAATGATATACTCTTTTGTGTATCTTAGTATTGATGATATACTATTTTGTGTATCTTAGTATTGATGATATACTATTTTGTGTATCTTAGTATTGATGAAATAGTATATCCAATTTCAGAATGTGTCGCGGCTCCTTCCTGTTCCCGAAAATTTCTACTATCTCGATCCATCCATTTTCCTTCAATGTTCATATAAAATAATTAAAATTAATACAAAATATATCTAGAGTAAAAACTTACTCGCAACGTAAATAGTATATTGCATTACAAGGGACGAAACACAACGTTTGCAACCAGTGTGAAGTTTGATGTCCGAGGAACCTGCAATTTGAGCGTGCAAAAAAGCCGCAAAAATATTAGATCTGTCAGATCCATGTGAAATTTATGTGCGGTTATGTTTGTCATTATATGCGATTTGAAGTTGACGCGACTCAATCGCTCGATCTCTCTCTTAACAACGTAAAAAACAGGGAAAACGACAACTGAAAATTTTTATCCCTAGGGTTGAAACTCTCAGTTACAACCCGCTAAACATAGATACTGAAAATCTAATTTTCAATAGCGGCGTTGTGAAAAGGTAAATTAACCTAAATTAAAAGGCTTTTACACACAACACTCTGAGGACAGTGTGGTTTAGTGGTTAGCGTCACGGCTTCTAGATCAGACTGTCGTGACCTCCGCGCATGGATGTTTTGTGATGTCATTTAGTTTTAAGAGAGTTGTTATTTATTGTAATTAAGACACTAATGAACTAAGTTGTCGACGCGTCTATAATCTACAATAGGACTTGAGAATAGCCGAGCGTTTAGCAATGCTGTTGTTTACATGGCGTTGCTATGGTTCCTCTATTACAAGTCCTCAGTTTCCGGGTTCTAGCCCGAGAGCTGGTAAAAGTGTCAATTAGATTTTCAATTTATTATTAAAAAAAAAAATAATGAATTGAAAATATGAGTTGGTGCTAAGCCCAAATAACTTTAGCTGTTGGTGGTCTTTAAAACACAATTTATAATTTACAATTAATAAATACACAACATCCTGTACACTCGACTGATTATATTATACTCGTAGGTAGTCGTCTATTATTTTTTTCTTAATATTTTTTATGTAATATGTTATAATAATGTTAAATGATTGCACCTCAAGGAGTGCATTGCGAGAGATGAGGTTGATCAAATTATTAAGGGTGGGGTTGGACACTAAAAATGTGCATGTAGGATTTATGTGTAAGTAATGAAAGTAACTATTATACTTACGCCGATCCACTTTCCTGTCATTTTAAATCGTATATAAACCATTCGAGCATTGTTTGCTATCAACATTCATTTTGCTTTACTTATTCGACATACACATATTGAGCATAATGAAGTTCTTGGTAAGGATTCATTTTTTTTTTTTTGAAAAAGTTATCTCGCGTTGAAATCGGATTGTGTTTTGGTTAACTCGACTAAACGAAATTGGTGAACTAGTTTTTTTGGTGTTGTTTTTGAGTTTTTGAAGCGGATCTAAATTTATGGTGGATTTTTAAAATTTAGAAGGCAATCAAATTGCCAGGGTTATTTGATCGCCTAGCTGCATAATTAATATTTTAATTATGGATTATTTTCAAATTTTTTAAAACTTAATATTTTTGTTTAGTGCTGTTTGGTCAAATAAATTTGTAAATTTTAATTGAGTTTTGGTCTATTTTGAAATGTTGAGATATTCATGACGTGTTTTTGGGAACATTTTGTGTTTATAAGTTTGTATTATAAATTTGGAATTTTGGTTCTGTTCATTCTTATAAAAGTATTTTTGTTCTAAATAATTTTATTGTCAATATTTAATAATTTTAAACAATTAAGTTACTGTTTTATAGACTAGATATTTTATTCAATTTTAATTGTTTATATCCTGTTTGCATATCTATAAATATAAAATAATCATGTTTAAATTTTATTGATTGTCTATTATTATTTTTCAATTTATTAACTTACTTAAAAATAATATTTTTTTGAGAATTTATTTCTGGGAAAAGTTTATTTGTTTGGATTTGTTACTTTGGATATCAACTGATTAGTGTTTTTTTAAACCAAAAAGATAAATTTATTTACTCAACTTTTTTAATATTTTTGATTTCAGAAGTTTATTTTGAGAAATAATACTTTTCTAAACTTAGCTTTGGGAGCAGTTAAATTTTTCATATCCGAATAGGGTAAATGCGGGAGAGATGCTGCGGTAGGAGAGACGCCGCATGGCTATTAACTTACCTATTTACCATTAATGGATCTTGACAAGATAAGATGAACGAACATACGTACTTGTAGCACCATCCATTAATGGTAAATAGGTAAGTTAATAGCCATGCGGCGTCTCTCCTACCGCGGCATCTCTCCCGCATTTACCCTAAATATGGACTTGTAACAAGCTTTTGGGGGAAAAATCCGTAGGCACAACATAAAATGTTTGGACCTTTGCTTGGCTAAGATTTACAAAAGGGTTTTTTTTTGCGTATTTTTAGGTGCTCAGCCTTCTTGCAGTTGTCGCCGTCACAACTGCCGAGGATGCTAAAGAAAAGAAATCCTCGAAGACTGAGAAGCGTGGTCTCATCGGGCTTGGATACGGAGGTTATGGCTACGGCAGTGGCATCGGAGGCGGTCATTCATTGGGCGGTGGCTACAGTAGCGGATATTCGCTAGGTCATTCGCTAGGCGGCGGATATGGCGGTGGTCATTCGCTCGGCGGCGGATATGGCGGTGGTCATTCGCTCGGCGGCGGTTCCATAATCAGTAGCGGTGGACACGGCATTGGAGGCGGACTTGGCGGCGGCGATATCGGCGGTGGCTATGGAGGCGGTTTCGGAGGAAGTTTCGGCGGCAGCGGAGTTTCTCTCGGCGAATCCGCAGTCCACGCCATCACCATCACGCGACAAGTAGCTGTACCTGTACCGCAACCGTACCCAGTCATTACTGAAAGAAGAGTACCTGTACCTGTTAAAGTCCCATATGCAGTTCCAGTTGACAGACCGTACCCGGTTCATGTACCGAAACCGTACCCAGTCACTGTAGAGAAACCAGTTCCGTATCCCGTAGAAAAACCGGTACCATATCCAGTCAAAGTTCCCGTTAAAGTGCCCGTCAGAGTACCTTATCCAGTTCACGTACCCAGTCCGTATCCCGTTCAAGTTCCAGTAAAAGTACCAGTACCTGTACCTCAACCGATTGTGGTTCAAAAAGCTGTACCGGTTTATGTAAAATCTGATATTGGAGGGTTCTCTGGCGGACTTGGTGGCGATTTCGGTGGACATGGATTGAGCAGTGGATTGGGAGGTGGCTATGGAGGCAGTTACGGAGGCAGTTATGGAGGTGGACACGAATACGGAGGCAGTTATTCTTCAATCAGTTACGGTGGAGGACATGGTCTCAGCAGCGGAGGCTACGGGCACCATTAGATTTTAGTAAATATAGTTCATGTAAATACTATACAATAATAGTTTTATTATAGATTTTGATATTTCAGTTTTATTTTTCACCTACTTTTATTGGTTGAATTATAAAGAAGCAGTTTATATATGAAAAATGAACATATCACTATTTATGTGATATGTCTTCGGACAGTTCACCGGAAATGTTCGATCATAATTCCGGAAATGATCGATCGTGATTGTATACACAATTTGTAGGTTATGTCGTGCTGGTCACTTTGAGGTGTTACGAAAATGTAGAGCTGTCCAAACTGTTTTGTGGAATGGGATTGACAATATTTTGGAGAAATTCAGCTACGTCGTGATTGTTCAGTAATTGTTCTAAAAACACACATTTTAATAACATAACAATGGCTGCTTCTTTTAAACTGTTTCTTAAATGAGTGAAGTAATGAACAAATATTTTTTTAAAATTAGTTTGTCGAGAAGAATCTGTTTTTTAAAGAACCAGTTACACTTGTAATGAACATAGTATGAATATTTTTTAGAAAATTGAAATATCTTCGAATATTTGATTTATTAAACAATGATGTCTAATTTTAAATCGTTCTTATGCAAAACATTTAAATTTAGAGTTAAACTGATGTACAGCTGTGAGTTTAGGTCTGTGTGATTTATTTGCTCAACAAATTTCTTTTAACGCTTTTTTTATTTCCTTTGTGCTAACTTTAGAAGTGTTTTTCTATTTTTCTTTTAAACTTTTCCTTAAACAAAAAATCTCTCTTTTCAAAGCTTCTTTTGTTCTTCATAATTACATTCTCTGTTTGACTAAAAGAAAAATTTTCTTCTAAAGCTACGACTATCTGTTTGTTAACTGAAATGTTTTAATATTGTTAAATTATTTTTTCTTTTTAAATAAATGTATTTTTATACGGAACTTAATGATTTTATTAACATACTTATTTTTACTCCTTTTTTATTTTTTATACAGAATGTGAATAAAATTGAAAGTTACAATAAATTTAAAAGTTCTCTAAAGTTCTATTTAATTGAACAGGTTACTGTTTCGATGAATTCTTTGGGAATCGCAGTTAATTATATTGAATTTGACACTATTTGTTATTTTTAGATATAACAAATAAAGAGAATTTATTATTATTATTATCATGGAAAACTATTTTGTATTAAAGATAGTAATGGTATGAGTGGCGTTAGTTATGATATAATTTCGAGAAACGGATTAAATACAAAATCAATTAAATAACGAGAAACATAACAGTGTTAAAGATTTTACAGAATTTTAATTTCAAATTTTAAAATTGCTGCACGACAAATCGATTTTTTAGAAATTCAAATATATGCATACCTATATCTTGTTTTTAAACAGCAAATATAATATCATAAAAAGTTTTAAATTACGGGTCTTAAATTTGGAAATGGAAAATGTTACTTTTATATCAAGTAGTTTTCAAGCTGATACATTTTATAACATAATATAAAAATTGTGTTTTAAAGACCACCAACAGCTAAGGTTATTAGGGCCTAGCACCAATTCATATTTTCAATTCATTATTTTTTTTTTAATAATAAATTGAAAATCTAATTGACACTTTTACCAGCTTTCGGGCTAGAAGCCGGGAACTGGGGACTTGAAATAGAGGACCCATAGCAACGCCATGTAAACAACAACATTGCTACACGCTCGGCTATTCTCAAGCCCAGCATAATATAGGCTCGACAAGTCAGACGGATTTGTGTGGTTCACAGCAGACTCCAAAACCTCGGTTGGTACTGGCTCTGGTGTATATAAGGTAGACTCGGCCTGTCTTTCGAACATCGACAAGCGGTCACCGTTTGGAAATAAGTAATTAAATATGCAATTGAAATTGGCGGATGTGACATCCTGCGGCAATAAAATTATTAGACATGACACAGTTTAAGTAAAAGTAATTCTTCTTGCAGACAAAATATGTGACGAAATGTCTAGCTGTGAAATGGAAATTATTGGAAGGCCATAAATCATACAACGGCTTAATATGAAGAATTAGAGTTACTCGATGGAAAAGATTTATTTTTGGCTAGATATTTTTGGCTGCAGCATTATTTTAAATAATATCTGTATGGGTACGTGACTTCCATGTTCGAAAATCATTTTTTAAAATAATAATTTTTGATATGAAGATAGTCAGTGGAATTTGCCAGAAAATTTTTATACAATATTGATATAGGAACCTAGGTACTAAATTTATACACAATTGCGTATAGGTACACATTTCCAAAACTATTGATCCGATTGGCATCACAGTCAATAGACTTGGGGTCCTTACTGAGACAAACATTTAAAAAAACTAGTACTTTTTTCATCAACACTAGATTAATATTGGACCGTGACCTCTATACAGGGTGGTTCAGAAATATAGGCGGACAAAGATTCCACAATTGAAATAGGTTTATAATTACTATCCTAAAATATTTTTTGGGATGGATATAATTTCTTTTTGTCGTATAAAATTTTTCATTTTTATTAACTTCCCACTGGAAGTTATTGTAATGGGTCCGAAAATCGAAATCAAAAAGGAAAAAAATTTTTATGTTTCAAGGTCACTACACTATTTTTACACTACTTTTAGAAAGATGTCTGTGTGTGTGTGTGTGTGTGTGTGTACGTACGTACGTACGTATGTGTACATTTCTTTCAAAGACGAAATCTCGAGAACGAAAAATGATATCGACTACGTTAGGGTGCCAATCGACGCGTATTAACGTAAATATGATCTGAAAGAAATTTTTTCAAAATCGGTTCAGCCGTTCTTTTTTCTTAACCAAATAACCTCCAAAAAAGTAGATTTTACACAATATCTCGCGAATAAAAAATTATATCGACTTCGTAAGGGTGTCAATCGAGGCGTGTTAACGTCATTTTGATCCGACATAAATTTTATAAAAATCGGTTCAGCCGTTTTTTTTTTTTTTTTTTTTTTTTAATTATTGATGTTTTAATGATTGAAATGATTACTTTTCTGTGTAATATCTAATTTAATTATTATTATTAAATATTTATCAAACTGGGAAGTTCGTCGTGTGGACCTCAAGGGTCGCACTTTAGTCCTAATAAACGACCCAACTCACGGCTTGTTTCTTTTTTTTTTGCGATAATCAAAAAGAAAGAACTATCACTGACATCAAAAGAAAAGATGGCCAAATTTACATTTGTAATGTTTTTTTTAGGGTGATCCTAAAATATGAAAGAAATCGACAGGTTAATTTTAGAAAATTTGTAGCCGCCACTGGCGAATTAAATTTCGTAATATGTACTAAGGACTAATTACTAAATATAAACCTTTCTCATCGATTATGTAACTGCTATAAAATTTTGATAAAATGCATAATTTTATAATCAGTTATTGTCGATTCCTCGGCCATGATATTCATAAAACAGTATATAGTACATTTTATTTAATATTGAAAAACCGTTTTTCCGAGCATCGTATCCTTGAAGAACGCACTTTTAATAAAACTGTGCAACATTAGTGAATTTGTGAGTTTGTGAATTTGTGAATTCAATTGTTTAATACAGTTTTCTGTAAGTATATGCATAATATCATTGCGTATTAATTTTTCTTTTAATTTTGAGTTCGTTCTGAAATAATACAACTAAAGGTAAAAACACGTTAAATTACTACACGTCAAAGTTTCTCATTTCGGATTTTCGATATTCATTAAATGTGAGCATGCATTTTTATTCTTAATACATTAATTATTAACGATTATTCAGTCATTTTAATAAAAAAAATGATCAGTAGTTTTACGTATATAGCAATTTTTATATAGGTATAAACAAATAACATCAATGAAATCGGTTAAGTAATTTTCCCCGCTATTTCAGTTCCTATTTTCTCGCGTTTAGACAATAAAATAATAATTAGGAATGCTTTTATTTTTAAAACGCAGCCGCACATCGATTACTTTGTACCTTGAATTCATGAAACAGAAATAATAAAATTACATACCTACTTAATTTTAATTATGTAAATAAAAAATAAAAGCAGTCATCATTTATGTTGCCGATACAGTTTTCATAAGCATCAGGACATGGGTGGTGCTGGGTTTTTTAATGAAAAATTTAAAATAACATATAATTAATTTTTTAGCTATGCTAACATGTTCTCAAACTTCATTATATCTACTTTTTTCCGCCTTTATTTCTGAATCACCCTGTATCTGTTCTTTGGAACTGGAAAAAAACGTGTTCCCCCCTACCCCAAAAAATCAGGGAGGATTTTCTCACCTTTATTGATTGCTACGAGTCAATTAGGTCTGAAGATGTTGAAGGGGAAAAATGACGCCTGTCTGGAAAGGCTCTCGGGCAGATTGTTATTACTAATATATGTAAGAAATGTTCTTTGGGACTAAAAAAAGTGTGTTTCCCCCCGAAATAAAATCCTGGAGCCACCAGTGGCCGCGGACAAAGGCTGGTATAATCTCTTAGCTAATAATATTCACGCATCAAAGCAAAAACGTTTGCGATAAATACGCAATATTTCATTTTATTAATAATGTAAGTTTCTCGTAAGAGCGGTCAAGCTTTACAAACGCATAATTGCATTGTTTTCAGCTGTGACAAGGTAAATGTCGCCATGTTTATAATATTTCAATGTATTACGCCACTGTCACTTGTAAAAATGTGTACACAAGTGTCAAAAAGTTTGACTTATGTAAGCGAAAAGAAACGAAGTACAAATAAATGCCTGATTAGCATCACTGTTAGGAACATCTTCGAATGATGTAACGTTACAATGCAATACTAGAAAAATTCATTTTAAAGCTATGTCACCGTCGGGACTCAAACCCGAATCTTCCACTTTAGCGGCGGCTCATTTACTCTACGGTGACACGATTAGACGATCAAGTACAGTAGAATCCGGTTAGAACGACTTTCAAGGGACCGGTGACATTATGTCGTATTAACCGGACGACGCATAAAGCGGACGCATAATATTTATATTTATTGTAGATTATAGACGCGTCGACATCTAAGGTCATTAGCGTCTTTCAACTACACTAAATAACAACTAACTTAAAACTAAATAACATCACAAAACATCCATGAGCGCAGGAGGGATTCGAACCCACGGCAGTCCAGTCTAGAGGCTGCGGCGCCAAGCATGCTAACCACTAGGCTATACTGCCCTCCGGACGCATAATAATTGTATAATTATATATAATATATATATGAAACATAACTTGAGTTTGCATTTACGTCGCTAAAAACGGTTAGTCGTTATAAACGAAGTCGTAATAGACGGACTCTACTGTATTTCCGTTATATAAAACAAATTGTAAGATAAATTATGTTTTTTTCGTCGAGATTTTCACTCACTGCTTATCGCTATTTTGTTACAGCGTCACTCAGAAGGAAGATTTAATTTTCGTCTTCTGCCTTGCAAATTTTTTTTGCATACCTGGCAGACCTCTTTCCAAATGGATAATTCTGCAATATTAGGTCTGCCATGGTATGCAAAAAAATGTTGCAAGGCAGACGATGATAAATTGTAAGTTGACACTTCTCTAATTAATAATTTCATCAGGTGGTATTGAGCCGTATTCGAAATACTGACAACAAAAAATGATAACAAAATTGAATTAGTCTGCCACCGTTTTGATGTTTTTCATCATATTATCTGTTAAATAATAATAAAATTTTAGTAGTGTTGTCCAGTAGACTTTTGTACGGTCAGAGCTTGGACTATTATTTATTTTTATTTATTGTAGATTATAGACGCGTCGACAACTTAGGTCATTAGCGTCTTAATTACATTAAATAACAACTTCCTTAAAACTAAATGACATCACAAAATATCCATGAGCGGAGGTGGGGTTCGAACCCACGACAATGTGATCCAAAGTTCGGCTACGCTAACCGTTCCACCACATTGTCCTCGGACTATTATTGTTTCGTTATGGCTTGTTAAGGTATTTTTAATATCCTTGACAACAGATATCTCCTGAAACACCTTCTTATCATCTAAATAATCTGATGTCATCATTATGTTCGCTTTTTACCTTTGCATGTGAAGAAATGTAATATTTTGCGGATTAATTAGTTTTTTAATTAATTAATAAACACGAGAATGCATTCACATCATTCTTAGCCAGTAATTATAAAAAAAGTATGTAATTCTTCTTATGTAATGTAAATTTGTATTTACAAATTAAAGAAAAAAATGATCATCGTGAACTTCATGCGCCGAGGGTTCTGTACAGCATTCGATGTTTTCTTGTAATATTTACCAGCCGTTTTATATGCTTGATTTTTTAAAAATTTTAGATCTAATAGTTTCGAAGTTTAGGAGGGGAGACATGCTTTTTTTGCTACATCACGCGCCAAAAAAATGGTCAAGCATGAAAGTACTTCATGGGCCGAGGGTTCCGTAAAGCTGTCGATATAGTTTTCCTGTAATTATTACCAGCCTCGTTATATGATTGATTTTTTTCAATATTTTAGATGTAAGTAATACTTTCGGAGATAAGGAGGGGAGAGAGTGAGAGACATACTTTTTTGGTGCGTGATGTAGTAAAAAAAGCATGTCTCTCCCAACTCCGAAAGTATTAGATATCAAATTTGGAAAGAAATCAGTTAAAAAGCTGGTAAAGAGTATACAAGAATACTATAGCGAATGAAGATAAGATAAGATAAGATAAAATTTATTTACTGATATACATTATATACAAAGGAAATAAACAAAGTAGGTGATGCAGCGTTCCGTTAATCGGCTACATTATAGTTTAAAAAACAGCAAATATTATATAATAGTACAAACTGTGAATATGGGAAACAAAATTTACAAGAAAAAACTCAAACATCCGCGCATGAAGTGCGTAGACCTCGCGCGGCGAAAGATGAAGCCACCGCGTCATAGTAACGTGAATGCGTTGCGCCCGCCTTCTAGCTTGCTATTGGCTGTTTATTGTCATGAATAGCAGTTTGCCAAAATTGTACCTAACGTCATAAAACCCAATGTGCAGTTTTGTGTACACGGCACTGTCTGCGGGCAAGCAGGCGTTCACTATAGCATATTATTGATGACGTGCCTGGCTTCATCTCTCACCGCGGGCACTCTACCTATATGCTTAATCGGTTTTTTTTATGAATTTAATAGATAGTACTTTATCTATCAAAATGAACTATTTTGCGGTAAATCTGAACAGGTACTGAACGTATAACCTTTGCTATATTTTATTTCTTATAATCTTTACCAGCCTCTTTATGTTTTTAAAAAAATACTTCTCAATCAAAGAAAATTGCTTTTAGCTTACATAATAATAAGTATTTTCCTTCACTTTTTTACCATTATACCACACCTTCAGCTTCGACCTGACCTGGTAGAACTGTAGTGGTAAACAAAAATGAAAAACAGAGTCCAACTTTAGTCGTCTATGGACATTTATTTTATGGAATTCGCCAGTCCAAATTTAATAAAAAAAGCCTCCTTACGTTTTTCAAATGTAGCTGTATAATTATAGATGAACTTGTTCACACATTGTAGATTATAGACGCTCGACATCTGAGGTCATCAGAGACATGAACTTATGGAAATAAATACTGTTGGATGACGAATTTAATACTTTCGTTTATAATATATTTCTTTTATGTATGTATTTTAAGCACGCTATGAGCAATTATACCGTATTTACAGCAACTAAATACTTTAATGGCAGTTGATTAATATAACCGCTGAATAATAAATAGTTTTCTTGATATATATCAGTAATAAAAAGTTTACTACAAATTATAGATGAGTGGATATTAATTATTACATTTTTTGTACTGAATTTATTACTGCTTACATTAAATAGTACCTATATCATCTATACTAACATTATAAAAAGAAAAGATTTGATTTTTTGTAATGGATAAACTCAAAAACTACTTAACTGATTTTAAAAATTCTTTCACCTATAGAAAGCTACATTATCAGCGTGTAACATGGGCTGTATTTTATTTTCAAAAAAATTAGAGATCCCTACGAAAATTACAATAATGTAACCCAAGGTATAAAAAATTTGCCTATTAGGCAAGGCGCACATTGAGACACATGCGACGCAACCCACGCAGGGCAGTACAAACGACGCAGTGCACGAAATTCGTGGGCTGTGCCGGCTGAACGCATATTGGCTACACAAGTCACACAGCCTCAGTAAGTTCTTCCTGCATTTTTATTTCAATTTTTTTAACTTCGAAAACCAGCAGTCCACGACACGCACGGACACGAAATCTGTGTCTCGAACACTGTGCGGCGCATGTTTCGTTTGGCGCATTCGTGGCCTGCGCTGTGCTGCGTCTTAATATGCGGGCGTCCAATGCTCGCTACATGATACAAAAACGTGGCGTGTGCTGCCCTGCGTGGGTTGCGTCGCATGTGTCTCAATGTGCGTCTTGCCTAAAAAAGTCATTATTTGGCGTGCGCTGCGAAAACTATTGATTAATTATAAATTCGAGCAAACGAGCGAATCGAGTGAGTAATGTATTAATAAATTATAAATTCATAGCACCCGGGCGAAGCCGGACCGGGTCGCTAGTATTGAATAAGTACACTTCGATATTAGTTTCTTAATCGTTTAAGATTTTTCAAGACTTTCGTCGATGTATTTTTCACTAGATTTATGTAAATTTGACCAAAACAATTCATTTTTTAAAGAATAAAATATTTTAGAGAAGATGAAGTTACAGTTAAGAGTATTTGATAGCTGTCTGCTGCACCCTTCATCTTAAATCATTTCCTCTCACCTATAAAACGCTTCTCGCTCTCCCGACGCTATTTTTAAAGTTAAAGGGTTCGGGTAAACGCCAAATGAAGGACCGAGAATCACACTACAGATCCTACAGGCGAATTTTTTGAAAAAAAGTTTTGGATACGTGTGAAAGATTACGTAATTTTTTAAAAAGTTGTAAGTTTTTTCATGATTTTTTTTTAATTTTTCGTCTGTAGGATATGCAGTGTGATTGTCCTTCATTTGGCGTGTACCCAAACTTTTTAGCTTTAAAAAATAGCGTCGGGAGAGCGGGAACCGTTTTATAGGCGAGGCGAAAGGATTTGAGATGAAAGTGCAGGGGGTAACTTCCGCCATCGAATACTCCTAAATGATAGAGACTCGAAGGATGACATCGCGACCTACCGAAAATCTAGAAGGTTTTTTTAAGGTCACCGACTGCCAGAGTTATCTAGGCTAGTACCAATTCATAGGGATTTTCAATTTGTTATTATTTTTAAAACAAATTGAAAATCCAGTAATTGATACTTTTTCAATTCTCGAATAAAACCTTGGGCTTGAGAATAGCCGAGAGTGTAGCAATGCTGCTGTTTACGTCGCGTTGCTATGGTTCCTCTATTACAAGTCCCCAGTTCCCGGGTTCTAGCCCGAGACCTGGTAAAAGTGTCAATTGGATTTTCAATTTATTATTAAAAAAAAAATAATGAATTGAAAATATGAATTGGTGCTAGGCCCAATTTCCAACGTTGTTTTGGAGATAAAAAAGTTCATTAAATGCAATAATTCTTTCTATACACATTTTAAAATTGGTCGTAAAACACTTTTTAATAAAATATTGAAATATATTATTTTCACCTGTTTTTTCCATTTTTGAATATATCTCGCAGGAAGCACAACAGGCAATACCACAAAACACGTCAATATTATCAAATACCACTTTTCCATGGCAAACAATAAATAATAAATTTCAACTCATAAGGATTTTCTTTAAATGTAAGTTTCTTTAAAACACAATTATCGAATAAAATCTGGGTATTGGAGACTTGTAACAGAGCCGTTTTACAACTTCATTATGATTTAAACTTATAATCCAAAATTTTGTTTTCTTAGTGTATATGCGCAGTTTAATACTTCACGTAAAGTAGTAAAGACAAGATCACGGTTTGAATTTGATAATAAAAACCAATTTCACCATCGGTTAGTTTTAATACATAGGAAGTATCAAGTAGGTACAAATGATAATGGTGTGATGAGGTCTTATTCACGGCTTGTTTGAATATCAATTGACATGAAGATTGATAGTATGTTATGGTCAATGATGATGATCCGACAAGAGTGCATTGGCCATCGCATAATACCGTTAAATCGTATACATAAATTGTTCAAACGGCGAGTCCCATACGAAGCGAAACATACGCAAATAACTTGAGGAAGTAAAAGTATTGATTGGATTTTCAATATAATAAAAAAATGGGTAATTGAAGGAAGGTTTGGTTGAGGGTCAAAATAATGAAGCTTTGGTAAAGCTTCATTATTTTGAAAAAATAATATTTAATAATTTTGGTTCATAATTATCATAAAAGAGGGCGTTGTAATCTCTTTATTAGTCGCAACCCCCGCTTTTATAATAATTATGAACCAAAATTATTAAATATTATTTTTTCCTTATAAGTAGATACATTTCAATAAATGCTTGTCTCTAAAAAGTTTATTTTACTAATATTTTATTTTGTTCATTTTAGTCTTTCAAAATTTTACCCCCTTTTGATTCCCCTCGAGGCTGAATTTCGAGAAATCCCTTCTTAGTGGATACTTACCTCAGAAAAGGAATCTACTGTCCAAATTTCAAGTTTCTAACTTCAGCGATTGGGCCTGGGCGTTGATTAGTCAAAAAAACTCTACACCCTCGTTTGAACCCCTTAGAGGTTGAATTTAATTGTAAAAACAATTTATTCATGTATTGTCATCGGGAATACATATGTGTACAAAATTTCAAATCGATCCGATACGCGGAAGTCGTTTAAAATTGACTTGCAAGATTTGACCTAAACAAACAACACACAAACACAGAAACAAACTAACGTACAACATTGCAAGTTAAATAAAAGCTTGTCAACTTTGGTTGTGTGCGTTATACAGATTGTATCAAATTAAACCTATGCATAGAGCATTCTGTGTGTAAGACAGAGATTGATACATAAAGCAATAAGTAAGAATGAGATAAATGATCGCTAATAAGATGTTACGTGGTTACTGTAAATTAAACTGATAAAAGATTTACATTTTTACAGCATAGAAGGAGCGAAAAAACAAAGATGACGCTATTAAGCTGTATAAATATTATTTATTTACAGTAACCACGTAACATCCTAAGCGATCATTTATCTCATTCTTACTTATTGATTTATGTATCGATCTCTGTCTTACACACAGAATGCCCTATGCACAGGTTTAATTTGATACAATCTGTATATAAAGAGATAAGTTTACATGTTATTTGCCTATGTTTCACTCTTGATATTTATAAATTACAATATGCATTATGTGCATCAGTTTCAAGGTTACTTTTACTTTCGTTGTACTTGCATGAGTAACAATTAATTTCAAAAATTTGAATAGGACAGAGCTGAATACAGCCAGGAGACGCAATGGGATGATTTGAATAAAAATACATGCCTTTATAATACTTCGCGTCGTTAAAAGTTGACGTTGGAATTCGTATGATTTTAAGGGTGTTCTTAATTTAATATTAAAGATATTTTATATCAACACCAAAACAGTTTTATGCTGGGTTTATCGTACCATTTTGGCATTTTAACAGACTGTTTTTTTAATCACGCTGTTAAATTTTGATAGCGACGTGTTCATTGGTTGCTGCGTTTTCATTTTGGCAAATTGTTGATCGTTACATCAACCGTCATTTAACAGCGTGATTAAAAAATAAAATTGTACGATAAACACAGCATTAATCTTTTAATAGCGAGTGTAATATATATTTTCGTAAAATGAAGAGGGGGTAGCTCTAGAGATAATTTTTTCCAGGCCCATTTCAGCCCTTTTCTAACCTGATCAGAAAAGTCGAAAATTTAGTTGTGATAAATTCTTACTTACTTTGGGTAAATTCTTACAAATCATATAATTAAATTGTTAATAATAATAATCAAACGAATTGAAACCCTAATATCCACAATATATTTACATAACAACTAGTGAATAACAGAATATCAGACAGCTAAGCTGCCATGATTCAAATTCTACTTTCGGGCACTGTGGAGTAATTGGTAACTCTTCCAGCTGGAAACTGGGAGGTTCGGGTTCTTCAGTTTCGACGTATAGCATTGCAGCTTAGCTATCTGATATTTTGTTATTCACTTTGTTAAGTGAATAGTTGTGGATATTAGGGGTTTAAATCGTTTGATTATTATTAACTATTTAACCTAATGGATAGCGTCCTTGGTACCAGCCTCTAGACTAGACTGCCGTGGGTTCGAATCCTACCTCCGCTCATGGATGTTTTGTAATGCCGTTTAATTTAATTTGATGTAATTTAGCCATTTTGTTACCCTCACAATATATAATATATAATAAGAAAGAAAACACGGTTGTCGACTCATAAAACAACCGTGTTTTCTTTCTTATTGATGTAATTTGATTATACGCTAATCACCTTCGTTATCGAGCGTCTATAATCTACAATAATTAAATAAATTGAGGTGATAAGAGGACTTCGGCTCAGGATATTTTTTTCCGCATCTACCTCGGCTTTCTTCCAGAGTGATCGAAAGTCACCTTTTTCTCAAATAAGAAAAGCGGATCTCAGATGACGTCTGTCGATCTTAACCATATTATTTGTTCTGTTAGGATAGAGAGTCCTGTGTGACCCGCGGCGTATAGTTTGAGGACCTCTGACTTTACAATACTTATCTCACCTGAGATTTATCAACATTGCTTAGTAATTTATTTATGATGCAACGCCGGGACAACAAGAATGTGACCAAATTATAATTGGTTGAATGTTAACTAATAGAAAATAAACGATGTGTGGAGTTGTGTGTGTGTATTTATGTATCTAATTTCACAATGCTCGCGTATTTACAATAGACATGTCGGAAAGGATACGGGAAAGTACACATACAAACATACATATGGCGCATACCTATGACACGTACTGTTTTTCAGCGATTTCAGAAATACGCTCTGTCCAAATTGGATCGAGAGGAATCTATTTGAATTTAAGAGTAATCTCTACCGAAAGTTGTCCCCTCTTCATCTCAAATCTTTCTCCCCCGCCTAAAGAGGATAGTGTGGTGAACGGTTAGCGTAGCGGCCTTTGGATCACACTGTCGTGGGTTCGAATCCCGCGCTCATCGATGTTTTGTGATGTCATTTGGTTTTAAGAGAATTGTTTTTTAATGTATTTAAGACGCTAATGATCTAAGTTGTCGAAGCGTCTATAATCTACAATAAATAAATAAATCTCCCGCCTAAAAACGGTTATGGCTCTCCCGACACTATTTTTAAATTTAAAGGGTTCGGGAATGAATCATACTACAGATCCCTCAAGCGAAAAATTGAAAAAAAAGTCTTGGAAAAACTTTTTAAAAATTACGTAATTTTTCACACGTAGCCAAAACTTTTTTCAAAAAATTCGCCTGAGGTATCTGCAGTGTGATTCTTGGTCCTTCATTTAGCGTCTACCCGAACCCTTTACCTTTAAAAATAGCGTCGGGAGAGCGATAACTGTTTTTGGTTGAGGGGAAAGGATTTGAGATGAAGAATGCAGGGGGCAACTTCCGGTATTAAATACCCTTAATAGCCAAGCGGTAGCTATTCCGTTGCTTATGTGGCGTTTCCATGGCTTGCTATTACAAGCCCCCAGTTCCCAGGTTCTAATTAAATCTGAGACATGGTATAAGTATCGGATTTTCTATTTGTTATTAAAAATAATCAATTGACATTATGAATTGGTACTGTAAACTGCAGTTAATATCTACGTGCAAATTATTGCAATTTTGGAAAAAAAATTGTGTTTTAAAGACCACCAACAGCTAAGGTTAATTGGATCTGGTACCAATTCATATTTTCAATTCATTATTTTTTTTTAATAATAAATTGAAAATCCAATTAACACTTCTACCAGCTCTCGGGCTAGAACCCGGGAACTGGGGACTTGTAATAGAGGATCCATAGCAACGCCATGTAAACAACAACATTGCTACACACTCGGCCATTCTCAAGCCCAGCAATTTTGGAACTATATATTTTGGTGACTGAAAAGTCTAGTGGCTTCGGTACCAGAACAAAGTGGCTTCGGTACCAGAACAAAATCCACAAAACCAAAATTTTTCTACGATAACTGAAACGTCTAGTCATTACTCTGTGAGAGCAAAATCCGAAAGTTAAATCAAGTATCTATAAATTTCATTTTAAATCATTCGATTCGGTTTGAACCATCGCGAGTTCTAAACAAGGCATGCGTGGATGCGCTTGTATGAGTGAGTTTAGATCATAATGTATGCAACGCTGCTTTGCTCTTGAAATGAAGTTTGTAAACAATATCTGAAGCGATTCATATATAAATACCACAAAAAGACATCGAACAGTTGTAGTTGCATTTTAAGCAACCAACAATACACTACGCAAAATCAAGATGAAGACACAGGTATGACTATTTTGTTATATTCATATCAAAAATATATTTTTGATTTATTTTACTCAAAAATCTTTTTAAGAGTTCGCAGTCATTCAACAGTTAACTTATTATTATTTTTTTTAAATTTTGTTTAATGAAGTCCATCTGGTTATCTGAGCCTATCATTACTAATTTAAATTTTCGAATTATTATTATTTTTAATACTAATTTTAAAAACGCGGTTGATACTTACCTGTTCTCAGATTAGAAACTATGAATTGGGGGTTTGTAATAGACGAGTTATTAAAAGGCAATGGCGTTCTAGTGCAATCTTGGATCTATATTTTTGTCAATTAGGGCTACCAACTGCTAAGATTAAATAAGTGAAATTCTAAATTTTTATTTTATCATAACCTAAATATTGTTCGGTCTTGTGCATTGCCGTTAACTCCAGAATATTAATATATAAATTTTAATTTGTAAATTATTTTTTAAGGTATTTTTCTCAACACTTTTAATCGGAGTTGGCTTGTCTTTAGCAGCCCCAGCTAAAGAAGAGGCCATTTCCGAAACCAAAAAAACAAACACAAAAAAAGAAATCACCCCATCATCCCCGGACAAGAAACAGGATAAACGCGGTCTTTTCGATTTTGGTTACGGCCACAACCACGGATTAGAATTTTACAGTTACGGGCACAGTTTTGACGGAATTGGTAGCTACAACCATTACGGTGGCCTTGATCATGGACATGTTAAATCTGTTACAATTACCAAAGAAGTAGCCGTACCGGTTCCACAACCGTATCCTGTACATATTGAAAAACACGTCCCATATCCTGTTAAAGTTCCCGTCGCTGTTCCCGTTGATCGACCTGTTCCTGTACATATTCCCAAACCGTATCCAGTAACGGTTGAGAAACATGTACCTTATCCTGTAGAGAAACCGGTACCATATCCAGTCAAAGTACCAGTTAAGGAATATGTGCCGCATCCAGTTCCAGTTCATATACCGAAACCGTATCCTGTACATGTTGAGAAACCTGTACCTTATCCAGTGTCTCATCCTGTTTATATTGAAAAACATGTACCAGTTCTTGTTAAGGATCATCATCATCATGATGATCACCACGAAGGGTACAGTGTGTACGAATCGCAACATCATGGTCATGGACTTGGAGATTTTGCATCGCACGGATCATCTTTTGAGTTTGATGGTGGCCATTCATTCCATCATTAGGATTTTGAACTAAATGGACGTATCGGTGAGTTGTTTGCTTTATCAATATACTAGTTTTTACTCGCAACTTCGCTCGTATTAATATGGTTTTGACAGGAACTTTATCTTAACCCGAGCGTAGCCGAATAAAAATACTTCTTACTTTAAGTTTCGATACTAAATAATACTAAAGCAAGTTTAATCAAAACAGGCGCGGATCCAGCCCTTAGAAAAGGTTGTGGTCACGGCCACCCGAAAATCGGCTAAGTGCGAGTCGGACTACGGACTCGCTCACGAAACGTCAAACAGTACAAACTACTAGACTAGTAACCAAAATAAAAAAGTCACTTGCGTTCTTACCCGCACGGTTCGTTTTTTTTTAAATTTGATTACGGAATTGCAGATATAACATCAGCCTATCGACCTCAATTAGGGTTATGGGCATGCCCACCGTGCCCACAACGGTGGATCCGCGCTTGAATCAAAATTGGTTCTGCCTTGATACAAATAGATTTAAACATTTTGTAAACTCATTTGCTGGTCAAAAACCCGTTAATAAACGAAATCACAGACAGAGACTCTGTTACTATTTTTTAAATTAATTTTAATGTAAATAACATATTTTTAATAAGATGTATTGTGCATTATTATAACAGTGATACAGGCTTTAAAGTAATTAAAATATATTGAGGTGCATAATTAAACGACAGGAAGTGACGAAAATACTTAAAATATTTTTTTGTAGACAGTGGCGTCATTATTGTTTAATGATATGGTTTTGTAGAAATATTACTTGCAGAATAAACTGACAAGGGCATAAAACTAAACTTACTCTAATATTTTGGTTAGTTTCGAAAGGTTACCTTAATAAGAGTTAAATCAGATTTTATTTAGTGTAGTGTAAAGTCGAAGCAATTTAAGTAAGTGGACTATTTTTGAAGGAAATTTGTAATAATCTAAGACTTAATTTATTTTCTCGTTTTGATGAAAAATAATTTTTAAATTTTTTTTTGTTGCAGATGAAAATTTTCTCAGAGCATGGGGATTTGTGCAAATAGTTGATAGTTAATTTTAATACGTATTTATTTAACAAGCTATACGTAAATGAATATTTATTATTTTTTTTTGTAAATCTCATATAATATGTTTTGTTTCTATAATGTTTTTATTAATATTAAAATACAAAATTATAGGTATTTTAATTTATAATGTTATGTAGTTCTGTTTTGAGTGCAATGTTAAAAAATAAATAAAGAATTGTATTTTTTTTATATAAAACTGCTTTTATTTACAAAGAAATAACAATTAATAACAATAAGTATAGTAACAACAAATTCCATTAGGATAATAAAACACAAATTCGTTTTTAATTTGTTAACAAAAATCAACAATAAAATAACAATAAACAAATAAAAACAAATGTTTATAAAGCTATGAAATGATGCATGAAAGGTAATTTTGTCGCAAGTGTAAAAGTGATATTAGGCCAAGATAATCGTAGCAATTGGTGATCTTGAAAAAGCAAAATATTCTTTTATTTACGAAACTAATAAAATTTTGAGCGTAAAATTTGCTTACATTTTTTTCGTTTTGTTTTTACATTATTCATTTCCGTTTTAAAAACCCTCTCTAAATAATTTGCATACCTTTCATGCCGTGATGGAAAAGGAAAGTGTATAAAAAAGTACAAAAAAAGATCGATTAAAGTACAATAACCTCGTCAAGTAAAATATATATCAAATATTCGTAAGCACGATTACTTTTACAAAGATTTCATCTGAATCAAGTTTTTTGTCATAATACAGAAACTGCAACACCGGTTTTTACTAATGACGATGGTCAATTGATTTTTAACGATACTCATTTCTAAAAGTAATTCAGATATAACATTGTTAAAGATATCGAATAAAAAGAAATAAATTCGAGGAGAAATGAACACTTTGAATGTAATTTTTTCGTAATAACTGTTTAAGGAAAAAAAAAGTGGAAAAGAAAAAATGCTTGGCGATTTTGACTAGAAAGAGGATACTTGGAAATATCGTAGTATTTTATTTTTACCGTCTATATTTATATCCTTGATTGCTGTCAGCATTTTGCATTTGTCCAGATGCAGCATACTGATTTTGATTTTGTCCTGTTTCTGCATGATGCTGGTCACTTTGCTCAGACATTTGTTCTTTGACTTCATATGATTGACTCTTGGTGATTACATAGCCTTTTCCTTCTCCAGAAGTAACATCTTTGATAGCATTTTGAATGTCGATTGTTGAGTATTGATCTTGCCCATGAGCTGGAGGAACTTGATAAGATCCATGACCGGATTCAGCGTTTTGTCCACCACTTTCCATTGTATGATATTGATTTTCATTTGATGACGTTAGCGGTTTCCAACCATGACCACCATTTCCTTGTTCAAAACCACCATAACTTTGTTGTCCTTCAGAACCATGTAACTGCTGAGAAACGGCGGCGTGCATCTGAGATCCTTGTCCAGAAGGAGCTGATTCGTAACCGGAAGAACTCGAACCGTGTCCACTTTGATCGAAACCAGAAGAACCAGAATTGTGATTAATTTGTCCATAACCATTAGAACCTGAATCATGTCCGGATTGTCCGAAACCAGAAGAACCAGAATCCTGGTTAATTTGTCCATAACCATTAGAACCGGAATCGTGTCCAGATTGTCCGAAACCAGAAGAACCAGAATCGTATCCCGTTTGTCCGTATCCAGATGAACCGTGATCTCCAATTTCGGAGCTACTATGTCCTCCATTGCCAAAAGAAATTGATGCGTAGCTAGTGGCACCTTGTCCTCCATGTCCAGAAGTATCATGACCGCCTAATGAAGCTCCGCCAATACTTGCAAAAGCATTTCCAAAATCGTGTCCTGAAGAACCATGACCACCAAGAGAGGCACCACTAAATCCCGAGTGACCACTTCCGATATCTCCTTGTCCAGTAGCACCGTGACCACCAAGTGAGCCTCCGCTAATTCCTGAATGGGAATTTCCGAAATCATAATGTCCTAAAGTAATTTGAGGTGCTGAATGCGATGACTCAGTTTCCTTGTGAGATTCAACCAGAACAGGTACTTTTTTGATTACTTCAACGGGTACTGGATGTGGTATTTTAACAATTTGTGGAACAGCAACTGGGTATGGTTTTTCAACTGGATAAGGATAAGGGACACCATGTGGAATTTTAACAGGATATGGATGAGGTACCTTAATGGCGAATGTTTTTATAACTTTTATTGTTTTTTCTGGTAATTTTCCGTGATGCATTTCACCTAAATCTTGCAGTTGTGGTTTTGGATATTCTCGAGCAAAGCTACTGATGTCTGGTGTTGCGTGTAGCGGTTTATGTGAATGTTCTGAGCCACCGGATTTTGAGAATTCATGACTAAAACTAATTTGAGGTGCTTTATGAAGTAAATTTTGTGAATAACCCGAACCGCCTGAACTTCCATGACTGGAACCTCCATGTTTTAATAATTCGGGACTAATGTGTAATTGTTGTGCTTCCTGAGGTTTTCCCAAACTTATTGAAGTTCCATAACTGGAGCTTCCAGATTTAAGTAACTCAGGACTATAGTTTATTTGTTGTGCGCCGTGAGATTGTCCCAAACTTATTGAACTTCCGTAACCGGAACTTCCAGATTTTAATAATTCAGGACTAAAACTTATTAGCTGTGCGCCATGAGACTGTCCCAAGTTTAATGCACTTCCATAATTGGAGCTTAGAGATTTTAATAATTCGGGACTAAAACTTATTTGTTGTGACCCATGAGACTGTCCCAAATCTCCGGAACTTCCATAACCGGAACTTTCAGATTTCAGCAATTCGGGACTAAAGCTTATTTGTGGTGCACTATGAAGCAAATTCTGCGACTCATAACCTCCTGAGCTTCCATAGCCTGAGTCGGTTGACGAAGCTATAGATAAGTAGCTCAGGAATGCTAATTTAATCTGAAAAAAAGAAATTAATTATATTAATTAATTTAAAAAAAGAGATGTTTTTAAATAAATATTTAACTAAAAAAAAAGTGCACCAGCTGAAGTCATCAGCGTCTTTACCGGAAAATTAAATTTATTTATTTATTGTAAACCACAGACGCGTCGACAACTTAGGTCATTAGCGTCTTTGTTACATTACATAACAACTCACTTAAAACTAAATGACATCACAAAACATCCATGAGCGGAGGCAGGATTCGAACCTATACGACAGTCTGATTCAGAGGCCGCGATGCTAACCACTGGACCGCATTGTCTTCCGGAAAATTAAAAGTCGAGTTTAATTTTGACAAAACTTTATAACTGTGATATATATTTTTGATTATTATATATTAGTTTTCCATGACACATATTATAAACGAACTAATTACGAAAATTGTTTAGTAATTTAAATATCACCGATCATTATAAATCACAATATAAATTTGAAATCTACTTACCACAGTATTCATGCTTGTGCAAGAGATTTAAGTGAACTGAATTGGATTGCAACACTTCCTTCCTTATATACTTAGTGCAAAAAATGACATTCTCCTTTTATTATTGTACAGAGTGTTCACATAATTTCATAATAATCTCGTTGAAATTAATATTATACAGACAATCGAATGTCAAGTGCTCTTTGAATCACATATCCGATGAATGTAAGCTTTCACGGCCGGTGTTAATAGAATTAAGATAAGAATCTTTCGGGCTTATGAGCCGTGGTCTACTGGAATGGCTTCTTCTTCTTCCAGACGTTTCGCTTGCAACTGCAGCAAGCATCTTCAGTGGTGTGTTCGACGTGGTCGTAGTGTTCTTCTCGGTGTCCTGCTGTCGAGTGCAGGATACCGAGAAGAACACTACGACCACGTCGAACACACCACTGAAGATGCCTGCCGCACTTGCAAGCGAAACGTCTGGAAGAAGAAGAAGCCAGTCCAGTAGACCACGGCTCATAAGCCCGAAAGATTCTTATCTTAATTCTACATATCCGATGCTTTTGTTATTAATTAAACAATTAAATATACAAATTTTGATGCACTTCTAAATTCTAATTTTGAGTCAGAATTATGACGATCGATCAGTCTGTCAGTCAGTGAGTGAATGAGTGACGAACTGATGAAACTTTGATATTGAAATATCTTGTGAACTAGAAAAAATATAACCGTGAAATTTGGTAGTTTATTTCAGCTTGTCGAGATCTCTAGAAAAACAACGGCCCAAGTTTCTAGACAAATTCACTACAAAGATATAAGGGGGTTAAAAGTACCCTCAGTTGCTTCCAGAAAAGGATGCTACGGCTGTGGTTGCTTGACTTGGCGGGGGCACTACCGCGGTTGTCGGTTGATCCGCGCTGATTTTACCATTTCTGAACTAGCCAATTGAAGATAGAACTAAAATTGTTTCTCACAACACAGTGGCTTCGGCAGACAAAGGTCTTCAGCTATTGGAAGTTATTGTAATGGGTTCGAAAATCGAAATCAAAATGTATAACAAATTTTTAGGTTTCAAGGTCACTACACTATTTTTAGAAAGATGTCTGTGTGTGTGTGTGTGTGTGTACGGATATACGTACGTACGTACGTATGTGTCCATTTCTTTCTAAGACGAAATATCGATAATGAAAAATGATATCGACTACGTTAGGGTGCCAATTGATGCGTATTAGCGTAAATATGATTTGAAAGAAATTTTTTCAAAATCGGTTCAGCCGTTCTTTTTTTTAACCAATTAGACTCCAGAAAAGTAGATCTTACACAATATCTCGCGAATAAAAAATTATATCGACTTCGTAAGAATGTCAATCGAGGCGTGTTAACGTCATTTTGATCCGACATAAATTTTATAAAAATCGGTTCAGCCGTTTTTTTTTATTGTTAAAAATAAATAATAATTATGTTTTAATGATTAAAATGATTACTTTTCTGTGCAATATCTAATTTAATTATTATTATTAAATATTTATCAAACTGGGAAGTTCGTCGTGTGGACCTCAAGGGTCGCACTTTAGTTCTAATAAACGACCCACCTCACGGCTTGTTTAATTTGAAACGGTTATTTAGTGGTGGATATGTTGATAATATTGATATGTAATGTTAATTATAAATTTGATTACTGGAACACACTGTAATTTTGGTCAACACCCTGCTTCATATACATAATATTATTATCTACTTCTGCTATAATACACTGCATGAACATTAGTAATACTATCTGACTTTCAACTGCACTCGCAAATATAATAAAAGTAAAAAGAAAAAAAATAGCTTCCTTACTTACAAATATCCGAGATCAATTATGTACCATTCTCTACAAATAACTGCATTGTATTGCGCTATATCTATGTAGATAGAACAGTGGTTCCCAACCTTTTCAGCTTGCTCTCAAAACCCTAAATTTTTACACAGAATACCCTGGTGGCCCATCGTATCTCAATTAATTGAGGACAAAAGTAAAATCTGGCATAGCATAATTTGAATATCTTCTGTAATCTCTAAATAGTATAAAACACTGAGGGCAGTATAGCTTAGTGTGAGTGTGCAACTTCTGAACTGGACTGCCGTGGGTTCGAATCCCACCTGCGCTCATGGATGTTTTGTGATGTTATTTAGTGTTATTTAGTGCTGTCTGCCTCTATTTGTTTCTCCGTTTACTTCTTTTAAACCACGCAACGGATTTTGAAACGGTTTTCACTAATAGAAAGAGCGATAAACGAGGAAGGTTTTTTATATATAATTTGTAAATATTTTGTACAAAATGGCTGAACTATGACGGTGTTTTGTCAAAAAAAACTGTTTTCGTACCACCCGGGGGTGCTTGTGGATGCGAAATTCTTAAGGAATTCTTCCTTTATAATAATAATATTTTATTATTCCATTTTACATCGAAATGCATAGGATAACGTCAGCATAAATACAACTAAAATACAATTATTTACATTAAAAATTACTGATAAAATTCATTTGTACAATAAAAACATTTAAGTACCTACTACTTAATTAAAAATCGCATCCAAAGTTTGAGAACCAATGATATAGAAGGTATTATGTTTATATATTACTTATACTATGTAGTATGTCGTAGCTTGATCTTTTATTTTTAATTAGTATTTTTGCTTCCTGCTGTATTATTAAAGAATTTTGTGATCACAGAATTGAAACTATCACTCGATGTCGAGAGTCGGGTTGGGTCAATTGGTCATGAATTTCTATCGGACAACTTTGCCCCACCTGTTATATTTTTGATTCCGATTTTAGCGTTTATTAGTTTTTAAGTGTTCAATTTGTACATAGCTCAAAGTTTTAAGTTAGGCGCTAACTAATAATAATTTTATCGAAGTGATACTGTAGTATTTCTCGAGTTATAAGCAAACAGACAAGATGGACAGACACAATTTTTTTTTGATGTGAAACATCTTATGTCGGGCTGTGAACAGCCGCGTAAGGGGAAATATGCAACAACATTTATGGTCCGCTCCTTCGCTGCTGTTCTCCCCACCACTGCGGCACTCTCTCTCTCTCTCTCTCGGCTTCCGCGCGCTCGGGCACGGGAAGACAACCGCGTGTGTTACAGTGCAGTATATAGGATTACGTCAGCATAACAGTTAGCTGCTGCTTTTGAAAAAATATATACTACTACATAGAGAATACCACCGAGTTCAATAACGTTTTCTTTGATGTTTCACATCTGTCGGAGGTCCCGAGACCCACATCCTTTTTTTTCAAAAAATGCGATTATAGTAGCTAAAAGGATTTTGTGAAAATTCGAAAATTGCAGTCAAATTTTCCTTTACAGTTAGTGTACTTACTACTTATATAATTTATATGTGAAAGACAAATAGATTATAATAAATTAAATAAGTATATTATAACTGTATAATCATATTAATAATTATTCCCGAAATGATTGGATCACTTGGAAGAAAACATTAATAATTTATTCATTGAATAAGTAAATAGTTTATTGAACTTGCAAAATAAAATCTAAGTTCAATGACTTAAGATTCAAGACCTCAATTTGAAATGTGGATTAAACTGCTACAACTATTCTAATTGATAATTTAAATATTTTTGACATGTTACATTTTAAGACGAAGTCACACTATTGTGAACTGCCATACGGGAAAAGTTTATTTGTGACATGAAAGGAGAAATAAATTAACAATAATTTGAATTGGCATAGGCTCAAAGGAACCCACATTGAAGTCTTACCATTACAATTCTTGATATTGGAACCAATTGGGACGCATAGTGAGATCGGGAATCAATTGCAAACGTTCAAGTCGCCAACTAAAAAAAATGTTGGGGCCTAATTTGGGAATTAAATCCAAGGTTAAACGCATAGTGTGGCCCCGGCTTTACATAAGCGAGTCTCATTTTCGCTTTCTTGTTAGAGCAGAAATAATATTTATTTTTTTTTACGATTATTAGAATTATACACTATACAGGGTGTCCCGAAATTGCTGGGACACAGAGCTACCATGTGTAGTAGAGGTCAAAATAAGTCGATTGGACCCAATTTATTTATATACCAAAATGTACCGTTTGCCCGTGAGAAGAGTTTAAAGTTTACATAAAATGTTGTATATAAAACTTTGTATTACAATTTTATTAAACTTGTACTAGGAATATCTGTTAGCATTATTTAAAAAAAAAATTTTTTTCGGAACTATGCGGAATACGAAATTTTTACAAGAGTAACAAAATGAAGATAATTAATCAGTCTTCTCGCTAAAAAAAAATTGAGAACCGTATTACCACCCCTAAGAAAGTTCTGAAAAAAATGTCAGGGGGTGAGGGTGGTTTTAACCCTTCTACAATTTCTTTTGGGTTTCTTTGATTACCGAAAAGAGAGTAATACTGTAAAATTCACTTTTCTCAAATTTCATTCAATTTGTTTCACTCATTTCTGAACAGTGTACAAAAATGTGTTTTTATATATAAACTTTGAACTCTTCTCACGGGCAAACAGTACATTTTGGTATAAAAATAAATTGGGTCCAATCGACTTATTTTGACCTCTACTACACGTGATAGCTCTGTGTCCCAGCAATTTCGGGACACCCTGTATAAAAAATAAAATATTGCTCCAATAGTAAAGTAAACCATGATACGTAAAAGTAATTACTATAGAGTGCATTGTTTCATTTGATGAAACTATTTGCTATTATAAATACAGTTAGTAATTTCTTTTTTAGGTTAAGTGCTTTATTCGAAGTATGCTATTATGGGGAGGACTTAAATCTGTTATACTTTTCGAAACCAATTAAATACTCATTTTTAAGGTAGGTACCCCCGTATGGAACCCTATTACTGAGCCTATGATGTCTGTCCGTCCGTCCGTGCGTCTATTACAAGGCTCTATCTCCCAAACAGTAAGAGAAAATTTTCACAGATTGTGTGAATCCTGGCAAATTATAATTATAAATAAATCTTATTTTTTATCCCTACCTAACGTCTAATTTTTATTATTATACGGAACTCTAGATGCGCGAATCTGACTCGCACTTGTTCATACGTTCATACGTTCATACGTACGTACGTATGTACATACGTACACACACACATACACACACACAGACATCTTTCTAAAAATAATGTAAAAATAGTGTAGTGACCTTGAAACATAAAAATTTGTTATACATTTTGATTTCGATTTTCGGACCCATTACAATAACTTCCAATGGGAAGTTAATAATAAAATAAAACTATATAAAATTTTTGACATTTTTGACCGTTGGAAGTTGTTGTAATGGGCCCATTTTTTTTGTAATTAATGTAGATAATCTGTTCTTTATTAATACTACCATTCCTTGCTTTTTTAATGGTGGATATAATCTTTGTGCCACGGCATTTTGATGTGTTTGGTTTGCTACATTAATTAGTCAAAGGACGTGCCGGTGAGCGGAGCAAACAAAATATGGTTTTAATATTTCTGAGTTCTTTAAATGTTGAAGAAGGGTTTTCCAAAAATTTTATTGCTTGAGGTCTCACTAAGTCGAAATCCGGCCCTGCTGCTTGTTGAGAGATTCTCATCAGTCAGGGGGAGTTTGTTTAATGTGTCCAGAAATTCTAACCAATTTTCAGACGAGTTGGAAAGTTGAAATCGCTTTACAAACTTGGGTTATCGTATGGACCAACACTTTTATTGCATATGGGCTATGGCCCATCCGGGCCCATCTGTAGCTACGATTATGAAAAATCTGCTAAGAACCGGTGTTTCTGTTGAATTGTGGATTATAGACGTTCGACAAGGTGTTTCTGTTGGTACTAAATATTATAACAAAGAAAACGTCTATAAAGGTGTGTTTAGATTGATGTGATTTTGATTGATAACCCATTAGTATTATTGATATTATGTTACATATTTATTTATTATTATGTAGTGTTTTCTCACGTTTGTGTAGTAATTTAAGTATTACATATTTTATTTTTTCAATTTTTTTAATGTGTTATTTTGAAATGTCTTCCTGCTTTTTTATATTCTGCATTGTTTTTTTGCAATATTGTAACAAAAATGCAATTAATACCATATGGTAAAATCGATCGTACCGTCGAAACTGGTTGAACATGAAAACGTTCGATAAAAAAATATATGTGAAGAGTTAATTATCCGTAATATTATACAGAATGGTTAGAAAATATCTTGAATAATTTTAACGAATGATTCTATATACTAAAAGGAAATTAGTTCGTGGACGTATTTGTTCGAGTTATACAGGGTGTCCCAAAAAGAATGGGACATAAAGTAACAGCTGATTCCTTACAAAAAAATATTGCGATAGACCCCAACTTGTCTATTCCGAAAGTTGATATTAAAGGAGATACAGGGTGTCAAAGTTTAATTTTTATTTTTGATTTTCTTAAATAACTTTTAAAATAATTTAGGCATTTTAATGAAATTTGGTATATGGGGATTTTTTGACCTGAGAAATTCAAATCTGATCTTGGTATGGCTCTTACTTGTAGGGGGCACCACTTACACACCTTTTCACTCATTCAAATTGTCATAACTTTTTTGTACGCACTCGTACTATTTTTTTGAATTAAAAAATTGATTTTTCCGTCATTTTTACGTAAAAAAGGTATACTTTGTAAAAGTGGTTAGGAGTAACTTTTTTCAAGATATTTGCACTTAAAGTAATCGATGCAATGTGGTTTTAAATGGCAAATTTTGAAAATGAATATAGGTGGTTTTGAAAACGCCGGCGCGGCGTTATCATGGTAATTTTGACAGTTTTATTTAAAAATTCAATGTTTCTTATTAAAATGCCGCGTCATAATGATAAAAATAAAAATTAAATTTTGACACCCTGTATCTCTTTTAATATCAACTTTCGGAATAGACATGTTGGGGTCTATCGCAATATTTTTTTGTTAGGAATCAGCTGTTACTTTATGTCCAATTCTTTTTTGGACACCCTGTAGAATAATGACGACGCATGCTTAGGGGCGGATTTAAATATTTCGGGGCCTAGGGCTTATTGAAGTCCAATGAAGCCCCATTTTTTGTTAGCCAAATTATCATTGTTATAATATAATTATTATTAATATTAACTTTTTTTTTACTAGATACGACAAGTGCTTATTGTTAACTCTTGATACTTGGGGGCCCAGGGGCTAAGCCCTATATTAGTCCCTATGTAGACCCGCGCCCCGACTCATGCTATTCTGTAATTCGATAAAAAACCGTTTTTGGAATTTTTCAAAATGTCAAAGAGAACAGCTTGGTGTAGTGGTCAGCGCGCTGGTTTGTGAACCAGACTGTTGAGGATTTAATAGACTACACGGCTTGAGAAAAGTCGAGCGTGTATAGTGATGACGCTTCCATGGCTCTTCTATTACAAGTCCCAAATTACTCAGATTCTAGTCTGAGAACTTATAAATGTATCAATAGGATTTTTGAGAAATTATTGAAAATAATAACAAATTGAAAATATGAATTGGTACGAGACCCAGATAACCTTAGCAGTTAGTGGCCAGAAATAATATAAATAAATAAAGATAATAATAAATATAAATAAATAAAGATATATATACATAAGTCTAGGTAACGTTGCCTGCTCCTAGATAATTTCTAATATCGATTAATTTTTGTGCGTCCTTTTACATAATTAATTATATGTTCTTGAACAAGGTTAAATTTCTAACACGAACGCTTGAACGAGTACTGGTGTTGCAAATATCGTAGAGCATGTATCTGCACGATTTTATTTTATTTTGAGTGTCTGTTATGGATTTGTGCTCTCAAATTTCATTTTTATAGTGTACAGCAATTACGGTTATTGCAAGAAAAGTTTCTGAAGTTCTATTTTTTGGTGTAGTGTCTTGTTTTCTTTAAGTACTGTTTGAAAAGTTTTTTATATAATGTCGGACTTCGAACCAACTAACCCAACGCGACGTCCCGACCATCGCTGGGGTTCTTGGATTTGCAGTTCACTGAAACCTGCATCACAGGCTAGTTTCCAGTGTTTGTCTTTGATCATCTATATTTTCGAAAATTCCGTAAGTTTCATTATTTCCTAAATAGATTTTTTCTGTGAAGTTATTTTTTGTTACGTGGTTTGTCAAGTTAGTGATACAATAAAATTTCGTTCCGTGACCTTGAAAATATTTTTAAATCGATCGTTTGTTAAAATCGACTAATTTAAGATGCTACGTTTGCATTATTCGTTGAACTGATTTAATTTTCATTGACTATTTTTAAACAATATGAAATTACTATTCATAATAATTATGCCAAGTCTTCATAGTTTCCGGGGTTGTAGGCCGTTGTCCGGTGGTATTTCTACCTGTCGTTTCGTCTACAACTGCGGTAGACATTCTCAAAGGCGATATGGCAGCGGTCGAAGTGTCCTCCTTGGCGACACTGACCTGTGAGCCGCCAAGGAGGACACTTCGACCGCTGCCACATCGCCTTTGAGAATGTCTACCGCAGTTGTAGACGAAACGTCAGGTAGAAATACCACCGGACCACGGCCTACAAGCCCGGAAACCATGAAGACTTGGAACAATGCCGGCCGTGAAAGCTTGCACACTTGGATAATAATTAAGGTTAATTTATTTTGACTATTGCATTTATTTTGTGAACTCAATTTTTGCTAAATTTTCTGATAATTTTTCAAACACTTCAAGGCCGGTGCAGACACAACGACTTGTTGCGTCAAATAAATCGTATCAAAATGTAATGCGTGGACCGCAAAACGTACGTCTTGTATAACGTTTTCCGGTCCAGACATTCCATTTTACATTGCAATTGATTTTGATGCAATTATTTTTTAGTGTTACTTTTTAACCGACTTCAAAAAAAGGAGGTGGTTCTCAATTCGGTTGTATTTTTTTTTTTATTTATGTTTGTTACCTCATAACTCAGTTATTTATAAACCGATTATGAAAATTTTTTTTTATTTGAAAGGATATACTTTCAGATTGGTCCCATAGAAATTTCATTAAAATCGGTTCAGTAGTTCGGCTGATTTTAATAAAAGTGAGTAACGGCGTGTGATTCTTTAAGGTAAATGTCACTTTTTGACATATCAGACAGCGTAAGAAAGTCTGTTTAATAAAAGTGAGTAATGGCGTGTGATTCTTTTAAGGTAAATGTCACTTTTTGACACTAAAAAGTAAAAAATAAAAAACTTTTTAACAAAAAAAAACCTCCTTCAAAAAACCACTAAAAAGAGGAAAATAATAAAATTTTGAGGTCTGGGCCAATTTAATAAAATATGAAGTTGGTTAAAAAGAAGATATTAATCATTATACTATACTTTTTAACCGACTTCATATTTTATTAAATTAGCCCAGACCTCAAAATTTCATTATTTTCCTCTTTTTAGTGGTTTTTTGAGGGGGTTTTCTTTTTTGTTAAAAAGTTTTTTTCTCGTGTTGAAATATCAATTTCAAAATTTATTTTTGAACTTATTAGAAATCACAAAGAAGTTATTTAGGTGTCATTTTGTTCAGAATTTACTGCTCTATTAATATAGCACAAAAAATACTCAGTTATTGGTACAAAACCAATGTATTCTGTTTTACTTGCCTCGATGCTTTTTAAAAAGTGAATTAAATAAATGAATGAAGTTTTGAAAGACCCACAATACATTTCGCGCATGATGTGACTGCTTTTAGAGTGTAATAATATTACAAATGGAATGTCTCGATCTGATTCTGTAAAAGTTCTGCCTTGCATTTTATTATAATTGTCTTTTTTTGTTAAATATGAGATGCACTTAAATTACAGTTTTATATTTTTATTAAACAAAATAACTTTAAGGTGTGTGTAAGCCATATACGGCTTATACAATAGACAAATAATAATGAGCTTGCTTGGAGCGAAAGTAATACCATATACTAAGTACATTATAGACTCTTAACGTTAATGGGTCAGAAGTTGACTGGTTACAAGTGAAACGATTATGCAATATTGCCATCTATTTATGAAAAATAGTGATGAGCAAAATTGGTTTTGGTCTTGCAGTCTTGGTCTTGGTTGCGAAAAAGCAAAATCAAGACCAAGACTATCATTAGACTAGCAAGACCAAGACCAAGACCGAATGAACAAGACCAAGACCAAATACACAAGACTAAACTAAAAATTCTTACTTCAGAGCCAGTGGCGGCTCGTCTTTAATAAAATAAAGTATTTTGTAAGACCAAGGCTTGATACGCAAGACCAAGACCAAGACTAAATAAGCAAGACCAATACCAAGACCAGACATATTTGAGCAAGACCAAGACCAAGACTGAATCAGCAAGACCAAGACCAAGACTGTCCAAGTCTTGGTCTTGGTCTTGCTTTGCTCATCACTAATGAAAAAGGGTTGTTCCAGAAATAAACTCTCTCTTTGTCTGTTGTTCTGTATCGCCTAATATGCTATCCTTCACCTTTTAAACTGCACTATAATCAAGTTCCAAAATGTAAGATAGTGAGTCATGCATAGTTCATAGCAAGGTTAAAGCGGTGCGGCAAACCAATGAAACAATGTAAGCATACGCGTCCCATGCATTAAAACTGTGCCGCTTATATAAATAGTGAAGTATAAGTGCATGACTCACTATCTTTAATTTTGGAACTTGAGCCTATATAGTAGTAGTTTCTTTATAAACAGTACGTTCGCTTTTTAACCATCGATCCACAAAAGAGAGGTTTTATGTGTTTGGGTCTGAACCGATTTTGATGCGGTTTTTTTTATTGCATGGCGACTCTATAATATATATTCTCTTTGATAATTTACGTAATAATTTGAAAGCATTTTATTTTATCGGCTGCATTAAAGCATAATCGTTTTATCAACAATTCGTTATTTTTCTAACATAGCTAAATTTGTCATTTAAATTTAAAAGTAAAATGGAAGATTGCAATTAATTAATTTTATTGTAAAAAGCGTGGGGTGCTTTGTATCATATTTTCATACTACCTCACGCTTTTTTACAAAAAAATTAATTATTTTTTACTTTTTAGTTCATTAAAGCGTGTTTTTTAGTTTTTTTAAATTATAATTTATTTTTGCTTTTAGTCCTGGAGATCCTGGTCAGGATAATGGGACAAACTTATGGAATTATTGTATTGTAATCGGTCCTTGATAAGTGTGCAAAGTTTCAGTTCAATCTGAAGTTTTTTGCTTTTTTTTTTTAGTCCTGGAGATCCTGGTCAGGATAATGGGACAAACTTATTGAATTATTGTATTGTCATCGGTCCTTGATAAGTGTGCAAAGTTTCAGTTCAATCTGAAGTTTTTTGCTTTTTTTTTAGTCCTGGAGATCCTGGTCAGGATAATGGGACAAACTTATTGAATTATTGTATTGTCATCGGTCCTTGATAAGTGTGCAAAGTTTCAGTTCAATCTGAAGTTTTTTGCTTTTTTTTTAGTCCTGGAGATCCTGGTCAGGATAATGGGACAAACTTATTGAATTATTGTACAATTGTCATCGGTCCTTGATAAGTGTGCAAAGTTTCAGTTCAATCTGAAGTATTTTGCTTTATTTTTTTAGTCCTGGTGATCCTGGTCGGGATAATGGGAGCGAATCGAGTAGCCTCTAAAAGGGCCGTTTTAGCATCTCTCTGGGTATGAAAGTTGCTAATTTTTAATTATAACGTAAGAGTATATCTATTTGTATAATTTAAGGCCAGGCGCATACACACAATTGTTACCACGACTAAACAGTTTAGTCGAGTTGTGTACGTGTCGCGATTTCTACTCAACTTGACTGTTCAGTTGTTAAAGGTGCGTATACAATCAATCAGTTGTGCCATAATTTCACTATTAAACTAATGGGTCGCCGAACAACTATTTAGTCGAGCGTATGCTGACTTCAATATAGTTAATATTATATTCGGTTTATTATTTCTTTTTTATAAATTTTTAACTTCCCATTGGAAGTTATTGTAATGGGTCCGAAAATCGAAATCAAAATGTATAACAAATTTTTATGTTTCAAGGTCACTACTCTATTTTTAGAAAGATGTCTCTGTGTGTGTATGTACGTACGTACGTATGTGTCCATTTCTTTCTTAAGACGAAATCTCGAGAATGAAAAATGATATCGACTACGTTAGGGTGCCAATCGACGCATATTAACGTAAATATGATCTGAAAGACATTTTTTCAAAATCGGTTCAGCCGTTCTTTTTTTTAACCAAATAGACTCCAAAAAAGTAGATTTTACACAATATATCCGAAAAAAAAATTATATCGATTTCGTAAGGGTGTCAATCGAGGCGTGTTAACGTCATTTAGATCCGACATAAAGTTTATAAAAATCGGATCAGCCGTTTTTATTTTTTTTTAATTATTGTTAAAATAAATAGTAATTATGTTTTAATGATTAAAATGATTACTTTTCTGTGTAATATCTAATTTAGTTATTATTATTAAATATTTATCAAACTGGGAAGTTCGTCGTGTGGACCTTAAGGGTCGCACTTTAGTTCTAATAAACGACCCACCTCACGGCTTGTTTTTATGGGCCCCGGGTGCTTCGTTCCAACTGTGGCGACATTTCGAACGATATGGTTGATTGTATGGAACTCTCGGCGCGCGAGTCTAACTCGCACTTGCCCAAGCTTTTTTTTAAATTAGATGTCTTCCAAGAGAGTTGGTCCTAATTGAATGAATTCTACTTCAGTAATATCGCGCATAACAATTATTATTCAATGTTAGTAAAAAGTACACGTATATTAATTGTCTACCCTTTTTATAATTTTAAAGTAAAAATTCACAAATTCCAGTCACGTTTGCTAGGGGATTAGAATTCCTGTCAGTTTTTCCACAAACTCTTAACGGTAACCTTCAATATAAAATGCAATGCCGGTAGTTATGTAAAAGAAATTAATTTTTTTTATTTTACTTAACTGATTATGTAGTTTTAAAAATGTATAGAATATCAATCTATTATCTCGATTTTTTTGTATTTTACGATTCTTTTATCAGAACGTCTGATCATATTATTTTATGAATTTTTTGTTGGCGTCAAAATATTAAATTTACGGAAGTTACCTATATTATGTATAGATTAAATACTTAATTATGAAGGGTGGGCACAGTTAGTTTTAGGATTCCGTACTGAGTCTACGATGTCTGTCCGTCTGTCACAAGGCTCTATCTGACAAACGCTAAGAAGTAGCTAGTTGAAATTTTCTTTTATTAATTCATAATATATGTATAGGTACATAATTTAAGAGAGCTTGAAAACATTGCAAAATTATTAAATCGTGACTTATTTTTGCACTTCAGATTTTTATTTTTCCACTTAGTGTGAATTTACTCGTTTTGATTACTTACTGATTAAAAATATTATATAATTCTTTAAAAGAATGCCGCACATGTAGCGACGTTAACACCATATTATGGTGTTCAGTCCAGTGTATGTTTCCGCAAGTCTAAAAGAGTGGTTCTCAAAATTGGTTTTAAGTAACAATTTAATTTTCGTTACAAAAAGGTCCCTTAACAGCAGAGAGAAATTTAAGGTTCGCCATCAAATATTTGTATTGAATGATAAAGGCTATTGACGTTAATGACCTAAGTTGTCGACGCGTCTATAATTTACAATAAATAATAGATAAAGGCTATTTAAGTTTTTGTTATTTTTTTTTGTTGAAACCAATTTATAAATTTGTCGGTCCATCAACGAACACCAAGCACGAAACATCCTCTTTATAACATGTAAATTTATTGTTTGATTAGAGTAACTAAAATACCAATTTTTGGGGGAGAGGCCAAACATTTTTGAGTGCAACATTAGTTGTAAAATAAAAGTTATCAATAATACATTGAATAGGTAGTACTAAAAAAATAACCACGTCATAACAACAAAACCACAAAATGCGAAAACAAAACCATAAAACATAGACACACAAATCACAAAACACAAAATCACAAAACACTTATTTAAAGTGTGTGGTTGTTTTGTGGTTTTGTAAGATTCAAAAGACACCACACTATAGTTTTTAGTTTTTTATTCATTAAATACCTGTAATAAAATGTACTATGCTTTAAAATTGAGTATTTTTTAATTATCCTTGACACTTCGCCACATTTTTTTAGTAGACCTAACCCTCGAACTTTAGTGCCGCCCAGTAAAAATTGATTAAAATATGCTCTGCACCAAAGATTCCATCTCTCTTCAAGAGATTATCATTTATTCAAAAACACAAATTAATTTTTTTTTAAATAATTTTGGAAGCGAAGCTTAAGCCTTTCTTCTTCCAGTTCGACCACTGACTTTTTTATACGCATTTTCAGAAAGTAGAAACTGCAAAAAAACTAAAAGAATCATTCTTCATTCTTTCAACTGATTCCAATGATTAAACTTTGAAGTCACTGGTATTATAAATAACAGTCGTTCGTTAAGTTACACTGAAAAGTAAGTAATGATTTTAATCTTTGAGTACATAAAACTGTCAAATGATAATATTTGTGAAACCTGTTTGCAACAATTTATTGTTTGTGATGATGGCGATATAATATTATAGTTGATTTATGTGTTAATGTGAAATAATTATATGTCATCAAACGCCTGTCAAATAAGTTGTGAACTCTTGCGTTGCCAACACCTTCTAGTCTTTTTCCTCCTAACATAAGCTAGATAATATTAGATGTAAAAATTAACAGCACCGCGTCGATTGTTGGACATTGTAGGACATCAAAGTTTCAGACAGAAATCTCGTTATTATAATATATTAGTATTAATTGGAAATAATATCGAGCTGATATTCCAACATTCCCAAAATACCCTAAAATCGGTCCAGCTGTAATTCAGACAAAAATAGAGAGAGAGAGAGAGAATTTGTGGAAACGCGTTAATTCGTCTAGACATCATAAGAAATAAAAAACAAGCCGTGAGGTGGGTCGTTTATTAGAACTAAAGTGCGACCCTTGAGGTCCACACGACGACCTTCCCAGTTTGACAAATATTTAATAATAATAATTAAATTAGATATTACACAGAAAAGTAATCATTTTAATCATTAAAAAATAATTATTATTTATTTTTAACAATAAATAAAAAAAAAATAAACGGCTGAACCGATTTTTATAAAATTTATATCGGATTAAAATGACGTTAACACGCCTCAATTGACACCCTTACGAAGTCTATATAATATTTTATTCGCGAGATATTGTGTAAAATCTACTTTTTTGGAGGTTATTTGGTTAGGAAAAAAGAACGGCAGAACCGATTTTGAAAAAATTTCTTTCAGATCATATTTACGTTAATACGCGTCGATTGGCACCCTAACGTAGTCGATATCATTTTTCATTCCTGAGATTTCGTCTTAGAAAGAAATGGACACATACGTACGTACACACACACATACACACACAGACATCTTTCTAAAAATAGTGTAAAAATAGTGTGGTGACCTTGGATTAATTAATTAATTGTGTATTAAAGACCACCAACAGCTAGGTTATTTGGGCCTAGCACCAATTCATATTTTCAATTCATTATTTTTTTTTTTTGGTGACCTTGAAACATAAAAATTTGTTATACATTTTGATTTCGATTTTCGAACCCATTACGATAACTTCCGATGGGAAGTCAAAAAGATGTCTGTATCGCGGGTGCAGACAGATGACGAGAACAAATAATTGTATTTGTTGTCATGGAAATAAATAAATCCACTTTAATTTATCTTATAAAATCAAATGTTCCTAAAATATAATTGTAATTTTATTTAAAAATATTAAATAGCCTTCGGGATTCGAACCTGGGTTTGGCATTTGTACTTGTCCACACCACCACTTAGCTTAGTGTGTCAGAGACCTTAACATAGTTATACATGCTGTGTTTTGTTCCTTCCGACTATTTCCGTTACATCAATATTTCTAAAATGCCACCCCAGTATGAGACATTGAACGTTATTCACGTCAAAAACCCGCGAGACATCGAAATTACAGACAAAGATCCCGTTACTGTTTTATGTATTAATAGTATTAATTTTCTCTCTATCAACTTTACAATATTATTCAAACGGCTACGAAAACCAGTCATCGTACTGTTCAAACCCACACAAGTAATATTTTATGATTATTTAATATGTATTTATAAGTTAAACATAAAAGATTACCTACCGGCTTTGAGATTGGATAATATAGCTGGAAAGAACCATGGGCGTTTCGCCCATAATGGCTTTTCTATGCGAATTAGTATGAATGTCACATTTGTCGATAAGAAAATTCGATACCACTGCTGACAACTCATTTCAACATATTATTCTTGTTCTTCTTTAACTATCTTTGAATTTACAAATCGTGAATTAATAAAGATGACGAATAACGAAATACATAATTACAATATCACGACCTTTCTAGTTTCCTGACTACTGATTTTTTTTGTACAGTACACTCATATACACTCATATTGCAGAAAGCACAACCCCCGCTTTTATATTAATTATGAACCAAAATTATTAAATATTATTTCTTCCTTTTTAGTACATTTCAATAAAAGCTTGTCTCTAAAAAGTTTTTTTTTATTAATATTTTATTTTGTTCATTTTAGTCTTTCAAAATGTTACCCCATTTTGGTTCCCATCAGGGCTGAATTGCGAGAAATCCCTTCTTAGTGGATACTTACGTCAGGAAATGATTCTACTGTCCAAATTTCAAGTTTCTAGCTTTAGCGATTTGGCCTGGGCGTTGATTAGTCAAAAAAACCCTACACCCTCGTTTGAACTTAATTTAATTTAATTCTAAAAATGATTTATTCATGTATTGTCATCGGAAATATATATGTGTACAAAATTTCAAACCGATCGGATATGTAGAAGTCCTTCGAAATTGACTTGTAAGATTTGACCTAAAACAAACACACAAACAAACATACAAACATTGCGAGTTAAATAAAAGCTTGTAAAAAGATCGCTTTTCAAGCTATATTTTTATCAAAATGCGTTGAAAAATGTTATTTCGAAGTGGAAATTGTACAAAAAAATAGTAAATATGTACACACAGTTTTAAAAAAATATCGTTTCATTCGATCAATTATTTTTCGAGCAGGATCGATTAAAAATTCTACAATGCTTTTCTTATAGAGAAATATGTGTGGTTATAATCTAAAGTCATTGTCAAATCAGATTTTCTGACAAAGCTTTCTGCAACCTAACGTCATGTACCTAGTAGAATTTTTACGAAATATAAGCAGGATTGAAACTTTAAATGAGATTTTTGATGTGAAACATCTTATGTCGGGCTGTGAACAGCCGCGTGAGGGGAAATATGCAACGAAATGTTTGGTCCGCTCCTTCGCTGCTGTTCTCCCCACCATTGCGGCTCTCTCTCTCTCTCTTGGCTCAGGCGTGCACTGTAACACACGCGGTGTTACAGTGCAGTATATAGGATTACGTCAGCATAACAGTTAGTTGCTGCTTTTGAAAAAATATATACTACTACATAGAGAATACCACCGAGTTCAATAACGTTTTCTTTGATGTTTCACATCTGTCGGGGGTCCCGAGACCCACACCCTTTTTTTTAATGACGTCGCTTGCGTCACAGAACTTAAATCTATCTCGTTTGAAAACTTTTCGAACACATTATAACTTGTGATGAAACATAAAAAAGATCAAATTTAGATTTACGATGAACCGACGCTGTGAAAAAACATGTTAATAAATTTATTAGGTACTTAAACATTATGTCCGTTTCCGTTATTTTATGTTTTAATAACTGATCGTTTACTTATTACATTCCTTTTAAACTCTTTAAGTTAATACTTTAATCAGACTTTTTTAACCGACTTCAAAAAAAGGAGGTGGTTCTCAATTCGGTTGTATTTTTTTTTATGTTTGTTACCTCATAACTCAGTCATTTATAAACCGATTTTGAAAAAATTTTTTATTTGAAAGGATATACTTTAAGATTGGTCCCATAGAAATTTCATCAAAATCGGTTCAGTAGTTCGGCTGATTTTAATAAAAGTGAGTAACGGCGTGTGCTTCTTTAAGGTAAATGTCACTTTTTGACATATCAGACAGCGTAAGAAAGTCGGTTAATAAAAGTGAGTAACGGCGTGTGATTCTTTTAAGGTAAGTGTCACTTTTTGACACTAAAAAGTAAAAAATAAAAAACTTTTTAACAAAAAAAAAACTCCTTCAAAAAACCACTAAAAAGAGGAATATATTGAAATTTTGAGGTCTGTGCCAATTTAATAAAATATGAAGTTGGTTAAAAAGAAGATTTAATCACTATACTATACTTTTTAACCGACTTCATATTTTATTAAATTGGCACAGACCTCAAAATTTCATTATTTTCCTCTTTTTGGTGGTTTTTTGAAGGAGGTTTTTTTTTGTTAAAAAGTGTTTTGTTATTTCTCGTTATAAATCATATTTTCTTTTCAGCCTTTGGGACAATTATTTAAGAAAAAGTATTTTAATAACCCCAAAATGTGTACCCAACTTAAGAGCATTCGATGCCTACAATTAATATCTCCTGTATTCTTCATCTCAAATTCTTTCCCCTCGTCTAAAAACAGTTATGGCTCTCCCGAGGCTACTTTCAAAGATAAAGGGTTCGGGTAAACGCCAAATGAAAGTCCAAGATTCGTCAGGCGAAGAATTGAAAAAAGAATTTTCTGGAACTTAAAAAAAATTACGTAATCTTTCACACGTAGCTAAGACTTCTTTTCAAAAAATTCGTCTGTAGGATCTGCAGACTGATTTTTGGTCCTTCTTTTGGCATTTACCTGAACCCCTTAGCTTTAATTATTATTAATTTTGCAGTACTTTCCGCTATTCTTCAAATCTGTGTTTTATAAAATTTAACAAAATATTGTAGATTGCAGATAATAGACGCTCAACAGCTAAGGTCATTAGCGTCTATAAATATTAAAAGGTGAAAATATTGCTTAAAATAATGTCACTATTGATTTTAAAAACGCATGATTTTTGCTGAATTCAGTATTGAAGTCATCAAATATTAGTCGTCGTAAGTTTTTATTTAATATGTAAAATACATTTTTAATAGAAGCGGATGTCAATCGGTGCAATAAATTTTGTATTTCGTATTTATTTTTTATAAAATTGCACAAAATATAAAAAAGTGAAAATACTATTTAAAAATCAATACATAATTTTTGATGATTTCAAATTTACATATTTAAATAAAAAATAGCATTCCGCCCCAGCTTCGCCTGTGTAGATTTTGGTTTAGCATTTCGCTTACAAGACCTCTCTCCGTTCACTCCTTCCATTATAAAATTTGTTTGTATGTACCTATGATTTTTAAGTGAAACTTCTTGAGCTTCGTTTCACACTTTCACGGTAGAGTAAGTCAGACGACCGTTACGAGTCACATGTAACCGGGTTACATGCTATATACGTTCCACTTCAACCGCGCGTAAAGGCTACACGCATTCATTTTGACGTGAATAACGTCTAAGGTCTCATACTGGGGTGGTATTTGAGAAATACTGGATGTTACGGAAATAGAAGGAAGTATGATAGTTGTCATGTGAAACAAAACACGTATACCTATGTTAATGAGTCATTTTCATGAGACATTTTCATGAGAGTAGTTCTTTCAATTATCCACGAGAGGCAGCACTTGTGGTAGGGACAAACATTATTTATTCTCCATTAGTATCGTGTCATTTTAGTAGTATAACTTAATTATTTATTAATTTAATAATAATAATAATTTCATATTTAAGTTATGCCACAAAAATGACACGACACTAATGAGGAATAAATAATGTTTGTTCCTACCACAAGTGCTGCCTCTTGTGGATAATTGAAAGAACTCTAAGGAAAATGGCTCATTGGTTTATGTTGACATAAGCCAGGTGTCTGTGTGGTAAAATACTAGACTACCGACAGATTCAAATGTCTAGCCCAAGTTCGATTCCCAAAGGTTTTAAATATGTCATAGGTACTTGTATATTTCTTATAATGAAAATATATATGTAGTTACTGGATAACAGTTTAAAATGTAAAAAAATAAAATTACGACTATTTAATTATTTATTATATTTTACGAACATTTGATTTTATCAGATAAATAAAAGTATATGTATTAATACAATTATTATTTGTATTTAACGTATTCACATCATCTGTCTGTACCCGCGAGACATCCATACCCATTTTTATACGAAAATCTATTGATATTTGTTGCATTTCCGTTACCATTTTCTCTTAAACAAGATAATAATTCAAGAAGACATATTTAATTTATAATTTGTGATTGTAATGCATATGTTTATGTCATAATAAATAAAAGGGCAATTTGTGTTAAGTTCAGAGAATGTAACGATTTGAAAATAATTCAGATAACAGGTGCATTTAAATATTATACTCGTTGTATGCAACACTGTTACATATAAAATGAAACAGGTAATTTTTTAAGGTGGATCTATATATTGCACAATATAACGCAATTCACTTAAGAGTATTCGATAGCGGAAGTTACCCCCTGCACTCTTCATCTCAAAACCTTTTCTCTTGCCTATAAAATGGTCCGCTCTCCCGCCGCTATTTTTAAAGCTAAAGGGTTCGGGTAAACGCCAAATGAAGGTCCAAGAATCATTGAAAATTGAAAAACATTTCCTGAAGAAACTTACAATTTTTTAAAAAATTACGTAATCTTTCACATGTATCCAAAACTTTGTTTCAAAAAATTCGTCTGTAGGATCTGTAGCGTGGATTCTCGGTCCTTCATTTGGCGTTTACTCGAACCCTTTAAAATTATCGTCGGGAGAGCGGGAATTGTTTTATAGGCGAGCGGAAAGGATTTGAGATGAAGGGTGCAGGGGTTAACTTTCGCTATCGAGTACTCTTAAACATTTCTATTGTAAACTATACTATAGCTATCCTGTCCGACTTCGCGCAAGTTTTGTCCACGCTAATCTCAGAAACTACTGAACCGATCTACTGAAAGTTAGATCAATACTTTTACTGCCAATATATTTTGTACAATCAAACAACTGAACCGATTTTAAAAATTCATTTACTGTTTAAAATCCTACTTTTGTCCTGCTAACATAGACTACATTTATGCCTATTATTATGCTACGACAAAAGATGGATGAGTAGTGAGCAAAAAATGTAAAGCAGGTCGCAGGACTTGATTTACATTTTTACTTGAAGCGTAATAATACAAAAAAAATTGTATAAATTTAAAATATCTGTTTTTATAAATTGTGTGAGAAGTTTACCTTCAATTTTATATTTTATATAGAAAAAAATACGGTTTAACCAAAAAAATTAAATTCGTTTAGTAATTTCGGTTACATCATTTTTTGTTTAATTTTTTTGAAAGAATGGTCTGAATGAATTTGGCTAATACATGAATTTACGACATATTAGGTAAACGTAATAATTGGACGAAGTTTATGATAAATAAATATATAATCTAAATTCTCCTTAGAAGACCTCACCTCTGCAATTATTGCATTCCTATTTTTACAAATATGAAAGAAATAGGCTTTATTAATTAAGTTTTATTGAAACTGCATGCGAATTATATAACTATGGACATTTTCATACCATAAATGTTAGGAAAGTTGATCCGTAAATGTCACTTTATTTTTTTTATGCAATTTATGTAAAAGCAAACAATAATATATTATATTTTACGGTAGTAATACTGTAATATGAGTTGACATGAGAAAAGTGAAAATGAGACATAGTATCTGTTTTAACTTTTAAAACTAAGTAAGCATTTCACGTTTTTTTGACATAAAATTATAACTTAATAATTTAATTCTTAGCTATAAAAATACTCTTATCTGTTCGTTTAAGATTTTTTTTACGAATTTTGGTAAAATTTAAATGAGTACAACTTCTAAACCAGAAGAGATACAGACATCTGCTTGTGCTTATTGGAATCAGCGTATCTTTTTGTATAAACATGGCGAGTTTGAAAAAGCTCTGAGAAATTTCAATTTTTTTCAAAAATCGTATTTTTTAAGATAGCTTAAAATAATACAAGTTTCAATAGAATAATATTAACAGGTGGCAAGCTGTACTTTTTTTTCGCAAGTTTTTGCAAATTCTCGCTGAACCCCGGACGCGGACTCGGGGAATCCTGATTTGAAATCACTAAACGATGACTGGATCAAAACATAGATCACAACAAACACAATTTTTAACATTGGAAATGTTTATGTTCGTATATGGGAGCAGAGTTACGAGTTTTCGTTCAAGGCCAAAAGACAACGGGTGTCGCGATCAAGTGAGGAGCAATCATGCAAAATTGAACAAGTGCAATTTTTTCGAAATGTGTTTTATATCATGTCTAGTTAATTGAGAAGTATTTGCGACGATCTGCGGTGTTATTTTTGAGCAAATGTTAATAGATACTGTAGAAAAATCCATTTAAAAGTTAAATAATCAAGCAAAAGTGAACGCGTATATAACAGAAGAATAATAGGGTTATTCCTGACAAAACTAAACAGTCCATTGATAAATATTGTGTGTATAATAAACAGTTAATTATGTTTCATATATGCTGTTATCACTTCTAATGTCCTCGATGGTTGCAAGGATTGCGAAATCTGTGAATTTTTTTAGTAGCCTACGAACCTTTGACTTTTTAGATTGAATTTAATAATAACTTCTCTTAAATAAAAAAAACAATAACATTTTTGCACAGTTCACTGAATACAACAATGAATAATGGAACAACCGGTTAATAAATGCGTTGTTAATATAATACTAACTTAAAACGCTTACTACTTAATGGACAACAAATTACGATAACTGCAACTAGAAAATTGCAATTCATTCAAATTAAGAAAGAGACTGTCCCAGACAAAAACGATAAAGCTAAACTACATTCAATATTGATTTATTGTTATTTTTGACATAGTTTATATTTCAAGCAGCAATTTTAAGTATAATATATTATAATTTTGAATGATAAATATCAATCTTGCGACAAGATCACAATATTTTATGACCCGTAGCTGTGACTATAATAATTATGAATGTGTGATTTACGTGAAATGATGCGTTTCCCACTTTTAATAACTGACCGATGGGCTGGTTTGAAACAGTGAAAGTGATTTTGATATAGTTATATTGCCGTTGTTAACATCCGAAGACCCTCTCCGACGAGGTGTGGTACACTATATATACAGAGATCATCATAGGGTTAACATATCATTCTTTCATCCACCGTCTTATTGATCAGTTATCAGAATGAAGCCACTTGTGGTAAGTATTTATTTTCATATTATAACAATTTAAAAAAAATCAAAGCTGTGATATTACACATTGCCCTATTACACATTAATCAACTGTGATCGATACATGCAAACATTTTGATTATTACAGAGTGTTTCACAACCATTTTCAAAAAATTTTGACTGTCAAAGCTGTGACAATACACATTATCCGATTAAATGTAGATGACTTTTGTTCACGTATATGTGCCAGGGTCCCGTAAATTTATCATGAATTTAAATTTTTTAATAGTCAAGAATATGTTTGTTTATTTCTGATAGATAGATATTGTAGATTATAGACGCTCAACAATACTTATTTCAGCTTGAATATGCTTTTATATTCATTATAAACAACTAATAATTATTTAATTTCTTATTAGCACTAATTGAAATCATATTATTTTTATTTGCAGTTGTTGTCTTTTGTGTTAGCTGTCGTTGGCTTCATTAGCTGTGAAGATGCAAAAACAAAATCCAAAGAACATGACAAGCGTGGCGTAGTATCTGGAGGATATAGCACACTAGGATCAGGCGGTTACAGCAGCCTTGGTTCAGGAGGTTACAGTAGTCTTGGCTCAGGGGGCTACATCGGTCACGGTTCTGGAGGTTACATTGGATCTGGAAATTATTTAGGATCAGGAGGTTACAGCACCTTAGGCGGATATAGTTCATTGGGCGGAATCGGTTCTCTGGGACACGGTGGAATAATTGGCGGCTCTGGTGGATACCTGAGTAGCGGAGGAATCCTATCCGGTGGAGGAATCGGACTTGGATCCGGTATCGGTCTCGGAGGAATTGGTATAGGAAGTGGACCAATTGTCAGTGGACCAGTTCGAACAACAGTAACAACTAATAATCAAGCCGTTGCTGTACCACAACCCGTCCCAGTTCCAGTTCAAGTAAATAGACATGTGCCATATCCAGTTCCTCAACCGTATCCAGTGAACGTACCGCGTCCAGTACCTATATCAGTACCGCATCCTGTACCCGTCACTGTAAACAGACCATACCCAGTAGAAGTTAGGCGTCCAGTTCCAGTACCCGTACCGCACCCCGTTCCGGTTGCCGTGCCAACACCTGTCAGAGTTTCAGTTCCACAACCGTATCCTGTATCTGTACCGCAACCCGTCCCCGTTGGAGTACCAACACCTGTTGAAGTACCGGTTCCGCAACCCGTTGCAGTAGGTCCTTCTGTGGCTGTAGGAAGCGGTTTTGGAGGCGGAGTAATCGGAAGCGGAATTGGACTTGGAGGTGGATATATTGGAAGTGGAATCGGCGGTGGAAGTATTGGAGGTGGATATATTGGAAGTGGACTCAGCGGAGGATATATTGGAAGCGGAATTAGTAGTGGATATATTGGAGGCGGTGGACACTCCGGTTACGCTCTTTCCAGTGGAGACGGTATCTACAGCGGCTCGCACGGTTATGGTGGCGGATACACCGGTGGTTATATTGGAAGCAGTTCGGGAGGTTACAAATCTCTTGGTTACAGCAAATATGGCCATTAAAACAGTGCAGGAATTGTTTCTAATTGAGAGAATACATTTGAAAAGTTCGTAAGTAAAGGATTAAGAAGAAAGTATTTAACATCAATGTAATTGAAATCAAAATATTCTCTCAATTTATGAATAAATTATTTTGTTTGTTTTTTTCGCATTATAAAAATCACTCAAATTCATCGTGTCATTGTTCATTTAGGTTTTTTAATATTGTATTTTGTGATATGTTATTGTTTTATACTATTTTGTTGTACATAATGTTTTGTAGTATTATGTGACGAAAAATATATTATAAATTTATTTTCGTAAATTGTGTTATTTTTTTAGAAGTAGATGATAAACTCTAAAAGTAATTTTTGAAATATTAAAAATAAAGAAGTCATTTGTGAACTAAAAATTACTTGTTAACAACGATAATAAGATATTTAATATTGTGATTCTAATGCCCGTTTTCTGAAAGGACAGGTATCGCGACAGTACCGGTGTTATTACCATGGTTACCATTAATAAAACCAATGTAACAGCACCGGTATAGTCGCGATGTAACGTACACGTTTTTCCAAAAACTGGGCATAAATGTTTCACTAAGAAATTGCTTGTCTTATTTCTCTAACAGATGTTCGGTTTCAAAAATTTAATTGTTCAAAATTTTTATTAATTTTCAAAGTTGTTAAAAATTTATTTATTTGCAACGGAAAAAATGCCATTTTCTCAAACTAATCGAAAATGTGTAGGTTATAAACTACATTAATTAAATTTTTAACAGCTTTGAAAATTAATTAATAGATATGTATTTTGAACATTATTAATTAAACATTTTATAATTAAAGCGTTTAATTTTGTTGGAAATGAACAAAACTTAACTCGTTTTGCATAGTTAAATATAATGTAATATTTAAATTTGAACAAAGTGATTATCAATTCTATTTTAAATGAAATATTCCAGCTGGTAATAATTTATTTTATGTGATATGAAAGTGTTCTTTAAATTTGTTTATCGTATTTCACAGTTAGTAATGTCCAATCATTTACAATGTCTTTCGACTTGTTATATAAAATTAAAAGTAACTAAACGATCAAAATATGAACAAGAGGATTTCCAATACTAGTTGATGTTATAAACAATTTATATTAACTTCTTAATGTATGCAAATATAACTACATTTTTTAACTTTCTCTAAAAATATTATACATAATTTTTGAATCTACATATTTAAATCAAACATTTTCATAAATATTTGCAAATTTATGAGGTAATAGAGCACATTTCAAAATGCGTTTTGGCTTAAAAATTATTAGCAATAAAATCATTTTGAATTCATAATATTGTTGTAAATTTTCTATATAATATTATTATGATGCAATGAACTGGACAGACTGCAATATATAAATAAATTTTCAAAATTAAGTTTTATATTTTTCACGTCGTCGATTCTGCAATAGGTATCGTATTTTATTTTAGTCGAAAAATTTTGGATTTGCTTCTTTAATAAATGAACCAATTAACACATACATTAAGATACATTTTTTGTTTGTATCAGTAAGAATCATTTTTTGGGCGGCACCTCTTTCTCTCCCGTTACTCTGTATCTACATTGCATCTCTTCTGAAAGGCATCTACCAGTTACCACAAGTTAAGAATCATTGTTGGGCTTGAGAATAGCTGAGCGTGTAGCAATGCTGTTGTTTACATGGCTTTGCTATGGTTCCTCTATTACAAGTCTCCACTTCCCGGGCTCTACCCCGAAAGCTGGTAAAAGTGTCAATTGGATTTTCAATTTATTATTAAAAAAAAATATAATGAATTGAAAATATGAAATTGGTGCTAAGCCCAAATAACCTTAGCTGTTGGTGGTCTTTAAAACACAAAAACAATCATTGTTTTAAATGTGTCAAAATTTTGGATCAATAGGTAATAGCAAACAAGAAAAAGTCAGGCAAAATTTTTGTTCCTTTGACATTTTTTTTGTAAAATAAACATTTTTTTCCCTCCTGTAAACTCATTTCGGAGACATACGGTATAATAGAGAAAATGAAATGTTGACACATGTTTTTTCTTTAAAAGTGCATGAGGTATTGTCTACATTATTTGTTAAATTAATCACAATACACAACTGACTATAATTAATTAGTGAAATTGCTTATTAAATCAGTGCCATGTATATGCAAAGATAATTCGCTTATAAATTACGAAGATCTATTATAAACTAGAAGTAATTTTTCAACAGATGATATAGTAATAGTAGATTGCATATTTAGATACGTAATGGGGTATATTACTGACGAGTGGTGACAGTATGTTGAGAGTAGAACAGCTGGAACACCAGCCTTGGGCATGAAAATTCTAAAAAAAAGTTTTTCAACTAGGCAAACTAACTTTCCTATTTGATATCTCACACAAAAAAATTTGTTGGAAATCCGTTTTTCCCCCCAGGAATTTTTATAAATTAAAAATACAATTTTTCTTTTACTTTCTTGAAATAGCAGCATCGTTGGAGAGTTTTTTGAAGCTTGATTTCTTCAAGCATTTCTAAAAAAATCACACTGCTCTCTGCGTGCTTATATCCATATGAAAAACTTCCATAATAATTTTTTTTTTAAATTGTTGTACCTACTCATAAATTATTTTTCTCTCTTCACCCCTAAAGAAACTCTATTTTTGAATAGCATGTCATACCATAAACATTTTTAGTGAAGGCCAGGCCCGGACTTAGGCACTTGACAGTTAGAGGCCTCCCAAGTCCAAAAAAAAAAAATGGAATTGGATTGGTCAGAAATTTAGCACAAAAAAACGATAAGTCACCAATTGAGCTATCTTAGAAACAATTGGGCTATCTTAAAACATGTTTGGGCTTTTTTTCTATAATTTACATTTCCGCCCTGGCCGGGGCCTCTTCAGCAGCTGGGCCCCTAGGCCGGTTCATTTTTGGCCTAGGCTGGAATCCGGGCCTGTTAAAGGCTCTAATAAAGATGCTGAATTTAACTAGGAAGGATCTGTGAGTGATGAAAGAAAATATATCAACTCAAAAACAAGCAATATTTTATTTAATATAATTAGGTAATTCTATATCTATTGAGGCACACAGGTAAATCACACAATTAAAATTAAAATTCACTTTTAAAATCAATATTATTGAATCACCAAATCCGACACTTTTCCCGTTTAGGATTCATCGGCGATCCTTCAGAGCACTGAAAAGCTTTGGAAAACTCAGGTAGATTTGTCAGAGTCGCGTGTAATCTGATGAAATTCGGCGAATGGACGTCGTTTTTCCAAGCCCATTTCATAAAAGCTTTTGTACTAGTTTCACACCATAACTGTAAGAGGAAATTTAAGCTCGATAAATAGGAGCAATAATTAAAAAAAACACCATTCCTTGACGTTAAAATGGGATGTGGAAAGAAATATTGTTCTGAAAGAGTGTAAAAAAAAATATTTTTTCCGGCAGATGGAATAAGGTCGTCTCTCGTATCAAAATTTAATAATTTTGAACAGTAAGTATATGTTATTCTTCATACTAGATAAACAAATAATGTAAACCAACTTTTTTGTTGTTATATCCTCCCTCTTAATTATTGTAAACAAGAATTAAAAAATGTCTCCATTGCAAAATGGATGAGCTTAGCTGCCATATGATGACATAAAAGCCAGACCAATGAAGCCAGACATACGTCCACGCATAGATAAAGAGAGGTATGTCTATGGAAAGAATACTTCCTCGTCAGTCGTAACTCGTGAAGAACCTAACCTAAGTTCTAACTGCCGGCCTTTCAACTGTACCCACATAAACAAATCAGTGTTCTCTATTCTCTCTTTATTAATGGCGTGCTTCAACTACAGCAGCCAGTCAGAGCAGGCTGGCTGTGAATGACGTATTCCGTGGAGGTATAATTCTATATTTAAAAATACGCACTTTTAGGATTTTTTTTCTTGTAAAAAAGCTTTCAAAAACTCTCAAATTGTTTTATTATCTATTTGTAGCGTAGATTTTCTTTTTGTTGCAATGTAAATTACTTTTTCATTTATTTATTTTTGTTTCTGTATTTTTTTTCTCATGGAATAAAGCACATTTATTATTATTATTATTATTCCAACCCTAAAAAAATGTGGGACGACCCTATTCCCGGTATTCGATAAGCGCGAGTCTACCGGTGGTTAAACGAATCATTGCTATACAATGGAGGCGTTCTTAGTTTAAGATTTAATCATTATTATAGGTTATGTTCAGTCAATTTAAGCGTGTTTAAAAGTGGGACAAAATTTGAGATGACCTGGAAAAAGTGGGAGAAAGATACTTACATTTCCGTAGGCAATGAAGAATAATTGTTCATGGGAATATTTTTCAAGTCCCGGAAGTAAAGGTTCTCGTCCTCGACGATTCACGTACAACTGGTAGGCTAAGAAAGCTTCCTTTAAGCCACCATTATCTGCAATGTTTTCTCCCAAAGTTAGTTCACCATTCACCTAAAGAGTGAAAGTTTTTATTAGGTTAAAAGAAAGCAAAGTTTTTCAGTGCTAAAGTATTAACGTATTTAATCTAAAAAGTTCTTAAGATACAGAAATAGCAAAACTGACAGAGAATGATGGATTGATGGATTGAAAAAAAACAAGTTGTTAAGCGCTGGATGCAATCTTCAAGAAATGATATAGTATAAATGCATTCCCACTATTTTTATAATTAGTGAAATTGCATAAGTCAACACTTCTGGATATTCTGTGGTAATATTAATTTAAACGATTGTCTTACATGTAATTTTATTTCTGGAATGTAATATTTATTGTATTGTTGTATGAAGCATTCGGTGCGATTTACGTATTCCTCGATTGTTTTATCAGTCCACCATTGTCTTATGTTTCCATTCTTGTCGAATTGTCGACCTAAGCAATTCAGGAAAATGATTGATAATAGGAATTGATAAATGAATAATACGAAATTAATGTTTGAGATAATATTCGAAGACACCTTTATTTTAAAGGATTATAATATACAGTTGCGAACTTTCCATAAGGCCGGCAAGACCCAGACTTAGGGCGACCATATCTGGCTATTAAATAATATTTCTATGTATGTGTGTAACAATAAAATCTCCCAACTCAGCGGGTTGAACCGAACGCAAAGCCGATTTTCGTACAACTTCACATTTCTACGCTCAAAAGTTCGCAGAAAGAGGCGACTGATACTGAACGACCTAGGGCGACCAAGACTACTAGTCTACCATTGATTATACACTGAAAGACTTATATTGGGTATTGGTAACTTTAAAAGTATTCGTAAACTAATTTAAAACTGACTCAGAATTTATAAAAACAAAGTTATTTCATTTTATGAAAAAAACTTACCGCTGTCATCAAATCCATGAGTCAATTCGTGGCCGAGAATGGTGCCTATTGCCCCATAATTAAGTGCCCTTAAAACAAATGAATTGTTAATTTTATCAGTACTTTTCAAATGATTATGAAAATAAATTCACTTCTTGGCTATTATTAATAATGATTTATTTAAAGTTTAAACCATGTGCGTCAAACAGGTAACGGTTTTTTTGCGGCCCATAAAATGAAGCAAAAATTGATAGAATATAATTTTTGATTTTATGATGAAAACTCCAGTCTATAGGTATATCGCTGTCAGGTCGATTAATTTCAACAATCAATAACTGAACAATTAAAAGTGTCTTCAGACTTAGCAATAGCGAGGTTGGTGCGGCTGTTATACTAATGGGCCGTGCATCAATTGTGTTTGACACCCCTGAGACGCTAATGACCTAAGTTGTCGACGCGTCTATAATTTACAATAAATAAATAAAAATAAAAATAAAATTTGACACCCCTGATTTAAATAAAACTTTTCTCGGAAAATAAAATTACATAATATTATATAGAAAATATACTTACTCTAACCCTAGATGATAAAATGGGTATTGTAAAATTGCAAGTGGGACAGCTAAAAACATAAAAATATGTTAAAATAGATTTGACCTGAAAGTAAAATTATTTATAAAAAAATAGAACAAAAAAAGAAATGTATCGAAAAAGGTTATTATTTTCGCCTCAATAAGAGTATTCGATACCAGAAATTTCCCATCTCAAATCCTTTACCCTCGCCTAAAAACCATTATGGCTTTCCAGACGCTATTTTTAGAGCTAAAGGGTACGGCTAAACGCCAAATGAAGGACCAACTATCACACTACAGGTCCTTCAGGCCAGAAATTAAAAAACATTTTCTTGGAAAAATTTGAAAAAAAAATAGGTAATCTTTTACACGTAGGTAAAACTTTTTTCAAAAAATTCGTCTCAGGGATCTGTAGTCTGGTTCATTGTCTTTCATTTGGCGTTTACCTGAACCTCCTCTCTTCAAAAATATGACTGTTGTCGAGCGTCTATAATCCACAAATCATTCATTTATTCAAAAATACGATCGGGACGTCCATAACGCCAAACCACTTATTTCTAAAAAATCAAGATTTTCTAACGCACTGTGTCTCTATCTATCGAGGGCAGTATAGCCTAGTGGTTAGCGTGCTTAGTGCCGCAACATCTGGACTGGACTGCCGTGGGTTCGAATCCCACCTGAGCTCATGGATGTTTTGTGATGTTATTTAGTTTTAAGATAGTTGTTATTTAGTGTAGGTGAAAGACGCTAATGACCTGAGATGTCGACGCGTCTATAATCTACAATAAATAAATGCTGTCTCTATCTTTGAAGTATTTGTCTATTTCACTGACTGTATATCTATATATCTGGTGTCTATATCTTTGATGTCTTTGCTTATTTCACTGACAGTATATATTTATAGCTGCTGGTAATTTTTCGTCTTTTAACGGTCCTTTCTGTCAAACCTTATCGATGTTTTTAACCCATAAGGTAGCATATAGTTACTCTTGGGTAAATGTGAATTAAAGGTAGTAATGGTGCGAGAGACGTCACTAATTATGACGCAATGTCGAGAAACGGACGTTAAACGAATTATTATAATATTAAATTACATAAGGGTATAATGTCATATACGATAATTATTAGCTAATATAATGAATTTCTTACTAATAGCGTTTTCTTGGAAAGTGTGAAACGCATTTACATCGGTTGGGTCCGTTGCCCAGTTAATATCGTTAAATAATCGTAAATTTTCCAACATTCCTGTAACGAGCAGTTGCATGAAACTCATAAGGCTTTGCAGATATCTTTTGGGATCCACAGTCATCTGGAATTAAAGAAGGTTTTCGTAGTATTAGCGATACAAATAAATAAATCGTAAAGTTTTTAACGAAATGTTAGGATACCTAGAACGAATTAGACATTTTCAGAATTTCTGTTTTTGTCAATTTGTTCTCTGAAATTATTATTTTTCTTTCTTAGAAAGACATTCACTATTAACGTTTTTGTGACAATTGTGATTTCTGACTGAATATAATTACTTTTTTTTTTGTTTGGGTAATAAGCTTGCGACTTTAGAGGATTATATTTTAATATTAAGCCATCAGAATTGAAAGCTAACGATATTAAAACTTTTTTAACAGGTGAACTGAAATATACCGAGTGGCCGTCGTAAGTATGGGCACGATTTATATTCGAAAATAGTTATTTTCGATACGTGTGCGTGAAGTGAGGTATTCTAGTAGGCTTAAATTGAGGCACGAGCTAAGGGACTGGCGCATACACAACGAGATCTCGTCGTGTATGCGTCAGTCCCTTTAGTGGCGAGTGCTTCAATTTAAGCCTACTAGATATCTTACTTTAAGCGGACGTATCGAACATAACTTTTTATAACGACTGCTTCTAAAGCTTAATAGAGAAAAAATTACAGACTAAGTTACGATTTAGTTTATTTTTATTAAAGTTATTAACTTCTGTATAAATTTATAAAAACATGACTGTTTCATGATGTGGACTTTGTAGACGCGTCGCTATATATAGTAACACATCGATCGATAGCCAGTAAATAGCTCTTGTATTGTACAAAGTGCGGAAGTTTTGAATTTATAAGATGTAGAGATTGTACTTTTACGCACGCTTTGGACTTTTACGCACGGTGACGGTACTTTTGCGCACGCTTTGGACTTTCACGCACGGTGACTGTACTTTTACGCACGCTTACTAAAATACGCCTCTTCACGCCCGCCTCACCGTGCTCGAATATTGAACTTTAGAAGCAGGAGTTATAAAAATTATATTAAAACACATCAATATTTTAAAAATTATATTACAATATATTATTAAATATACTCAACCCCTTCGTAGTAAAGTTCCAGTCCTCCTTTCTCATATAGCCAAGAAGGATATCCAATAAAACTGTTCATTTTCTCGCATTTTTCTAAAGTTGCTTTTTTGGTATCATAATCCATCCAGTCTATTGATCCAACCAGTTTTTTAAAAGTTTTACGGATATCACTTAACATTTCTGCAACCTAAATACTTCAAATAAATACATTTTCCACTAAAAAACCAAGGCCTCTTATTTTGAATATATTATAATGTGTTTAGGGTTCCGTACCAAAATGGTAAAAAAACGGAACCCTTACGATGAGACTTTGTTGTCTATCTGCCTGTCTGTCACATTCGATTTTCTCAGGAACTACATATATGCTATCGATTTGAAAATTGGCATAGTTTTATTTTTAAATAATTTTTTTACAAGAATTGTTTTCATTATTAACGCGTCTAACTTTGAACCATGCTGCATACTTAACTTTAAAGTTTGTTAGCAATTAAATTACATTTTTTATTCTTCAATTAATGTACCAACTTGGGAACCAGTGTTAGGGCGATTGATAAAAAATTATTGGGAATGGTTGTCCACATTCATAAATTATTAGTAGATTATTAATAAAAATTGAATTTTTTCGACCAGATACCCAAAATTTAATTTTATAAAAAATCAATTTTTACATTTCCAAACGATCGTTTCGGTCATCATGTATGTCCATCTTCATTGATTTTTATTTTCAGATCTTAAAACTGAAGCTGGTCATACAATATGATGACCGAAACGATCGTTTGGAAATGTAAAAATTGATTTTTAATAAAATAAAATTTTGGGTATCTAGTCGAAAAAATTCTATCTTTATTAATTTCTACTAATAATTTATTAATTGATTTGACCCAAATTACTCCTGTAACTTCAAGATTATTAGTAGATACTTTACCTTCGGTTTAGTCGTGTTCATAAAATCTTTTTCTCCAATTCCGTATGCAATCGCATTACCCATTAATGAATTTACAGATTTTGTGCAGTGAATGGACCTGCAAAAAATTGGTATTCATTACTTTGGTAACTTCGGCAATTTGACTCATGTTACCCTTTAGGACTAGCTAGTTATACAGTTAATTAAGACACATCAAGTAATATCTTCAAATGTGATATTTGAAAGAATGTAGGCTTTCACGTCCGGCGTTAATAGAATAATAAGATATGAATCTTTCGGGAATGGCTTCTTCTTCTTCCAGACGTTTCGCTTGCAACAGCGGCAAGCATCTTCAGTGGAAGCTGAAGATGCTTGCCGCAGTTGCAAGCGAAACGTCTGGAAGAAGAAGAAGCCATTCCGGTAGACCACGGCTCATAAACCCGAAAGATTCTTATCTTAATTCTGATATTTGAAAGTTTTAATTTCCAACATAATAATGTATTGCGTCAATTACCTAGCTTCAGATGCTTCGATTGAATTAAACATCTGCATGAGTCGTTCATACAATTCTCTCATTTCCTCAGTGGTATAACTAACCAACGTTTCGATAGTCTCCCACCAGACGTATAACTCAAGAAGTATATTCGGTGTTTCGCGAACATATACTGCCATAAATGCCAAATAATCCAAATGACTCTCTCCAATAAGGATTCTGTCAGTATCATTGAGATCTAAAGTAACATTCACTGTATCATCATACATTACTGATAAATAAGGACGGAAAATGTCGTAAGGGGTGAGCTGTTTTGATAATACATATTGATCAGTGTAGTTTTGTAAATCGTCAACATTCATTTCTTCCGAATTTAATGTGTCAGTTAAATTGTCAATCATCTATGAACAAACAAAATCTATTATATAGAGTAAAGACACCATTTACTTGTGGTAAAGAGGGCAATGTAGCCTAGTGGATAGCGTACTTGATACCAGCTTCTAGACTAGACTGTCTTGGGTTCGAATCCCACTTGCTCTCATGGATGTATTGTGATGTTATTTAATTTTAAGTTAGTTGTTATTTCATGTAATTTAAGATGCAAATGACCTAAATTGTCGATGTGACTATAATCTACAATAAATAAATAAATGCTTGTGGTAAATCATTTTTATATTATTAGGTATACATGACAGAATAGGTTATAATATGACATAATATTATACAGTGCAAACTTTGGCTGTAGAACACTTCAAATAAAAACTTCTTCGAATATCTTTCAATAAGTATCGTGAATTTGAAAAAGATCTAAATAGAATAGAATAGAATAGAATAGAATAAATTTATTGTACTTAAAAACATAGCTGTATGTACATAGTCAGAATGGTTTGGTACTAACAATTAAAAAATTCATTTAACTTGTACAATGGTTTATCGCACAAATATTCTTTTAATTTTTTTTTAAATTTATTAAAGGGTTCAATAAGTTTTATGGACTCAGGGAGTGCATTATATAAATGAGAAGATGTATAGTGCGGACATTTTTCGTACCTCACGTGATTGTGACGAGTCAAATAAATATTGTCTCTGTTGCGTGTGTTTCGGCAATGTATATTATCGTTTCTTGCATTTTTAAAACGTTTTTATGAAAACATTTTGTAGTTATGTACTTAAAAAAAACTTTTTAACAAAAAAAAAACCTCCTTCAAAAAGCCACTAAAAAGAGGAAAATAATAAAATTTTGAGGTCTGCGCCAATTTAATAAAATATGAAGTCGGTTAAAAAGTATAGTATCGTGATTAATATCTTCTTTTTAACCAACTTCATATTTTATTAAATTGGCGCAGACCACAAAATTTCATTATTTTCCTCTTTTTAGTGGCTTTTTGAAGGAGGTTTTTTTTTGTTAAAAAATTTTTTATTTTTTACTTTTTAGTATCAAAAAGTGACATTTACCTTAAAGGAATCACACGCCGTTACTCACTTTTATTAAACCGACTTTCTTTAGCTGTCTAATGTGTCAAAAAGTGACATTTACCTTAAGAAATCACACGCCGTTACTAACTTTTATTAAAATTAGCCGAACTACTGAACCGATTTTGATGAAATTTCTATGGGACCAATATGAAAGTATATCCTTTCAAATAAAAAAAAATTCCAAATCGGTTTATAAATGACGGAGTTCTGAGGTAACAAACATAAAAAAAAAATACAACCGAATTGAGAACCACCTCCTTTTTTTGAAGCCAGGATGAATCAATATTCACTCACCAGCGCTCGGATATTCTGCAATTACAAATAAGACGAAAATGAAGAATACCAAAATCCTTAATGCGGAGTCGGTTCCGGGAAAATTTGGAAATAAAAATTCATATTCTTTAAATTAACAAAGAAGTACCTACTCAATAGATTTTTGGATGTCGGAATTCATAAAAGACAAGGTTTATTTTACCGTGATTGCCGGAGAAAATGACTTTATTGTCCGGATTAACGAAGCAATCGTAAAAATAAACGAAGTCAATTTTAAATTTCAATCCCGTTGCCAGGACCTTCTGTTACATGTATTGACGAAAATTTCCCCGAAAATGCCTCCGCTCTCGGGATTTGGTATTCTTCATTTTTGTCTTATTTTTAATTGTAGAATACATATCCGAGCGCTGGGGAGTGAATATTAAATCATTCTGTATATATACCAAGTAAAAGTTATTCGAGATGTTTGTAATCATTGCTGCTGCTTTAACAAGATTGATTTCAAAGTTTTCTAAAGGTTCGGTTATGTTTTCCGATATCACAGCTCTCATCACTTCTTTTGCATACAGTCTCTGCAGCAGCAGACTTGCTTCTGTTATGGAGTCATCTCCTTTGTCATCGTCTTCTTCTTTCAAAACTTTCATAATCTTGTTTATCTTTTGTTCAAAATCAGAATGACTGTAAATAACGCTTAATATTAGTTTCAATTTATACAGCGTGTCCACGAAAGTTCTTTACAAATGGAATTTTTTTTTAATAATTATTGGAGCAAACATTTTTTTCTGTGGAAAAGTTCTGCTTCGTCCAAAACCTCTAAAACACCAAAGAAAATTCAGTGACGGATTTTGGAAGGAGACTGTTCTTTGTATGGAGAGAGATGGAGGACATGTTGAATTCTGATTTATAATTCTGAATAAATAATTACTTAGAAGTTAGTTATGTTATAATTTTGAATTAAATTTGATTATGTAGGTAACTAATTTTACGAAAATCTTGAATATCACAGATAATTTTTTTTTTTTAGTAAAATAAAACTTTTTGATTTCCCTCGTATAACTTTAGGCCGAAAAAAATTTTCTTTGGTGTTTTAGAGGTTTTGGACGAAGCAGAACTTTTCCACAGAAAAAAAATTTTGCTCCAACAATTAATTAAAAAAAAATCCATTTGTAAAGAACTTTCGTAGACACGCTGTATATAGGGTGTTGCATGAGGTACTGTACAAACTTAAGGAGAATAATATGTGTGTGTTTTACACTATTATGCTATATTAAACGACCTATCGACTTGGAAACCGACTCGTTAAACGCTTCGGTAAAATCACCGTGTCTGTCTGTGCCCTAAAATGAGTGATCGTTCGTAATACTTCGATTATTCCTTATTCATGGCGAATTGGACATATTTTGTTCATTAAACATTTTTTGCTTGAAATGACTTCAGGAATATGCTCCTTAAGTTTGTACAGTACGCCATGTAACATCCTGTACTTAAATACAGGGTGTTTTAAAATTACACCGACAAACTTCAGGCGATGATTCATTAGTTCATTTTAATTTTTTTTTATGGATTTTGGTCCGAAATCGCTTAGTTACGGATTTGCAAATAAGATAGGATTTTTTGTATTATGATGTAACTGACTGGATGGATTAAGGACACAAAACAATAAAACAAGTCCATATGTGAATTAAGATTTTTTTAACAGTTTATAACTCTGTAACGGTGCATTTTTGAATTTAATAGTTATTTGTAATCGTCAGGACAGGACTTACAAATTTTATAAAAACGCTAGTTTGCGGATACAGATTTACTTATACTGAAATGTGTATTTAATTCGGTGCAGACGTTAGATTGATAATAATATTGCGATATTAAGAAAAAAGTTATTATTTTTGTATAAAGGGGTTACATTTTTTATTTTGTCTAAACACAAACTTAAGTCCACATATATGAAGCCACAATGCCTGTATTAGTAAATATAATTGTCGGCAGGGTTTGGCACTGCGACCCGAGTTTTTATTATATTTATAGTTGCGATTGATATCTTATCTTTCCATTTCGATTGATTGAGAAAATCAAATCGGGTGTTAATAAAATAATAATTAAATTTTTCATAACATTTTCCTAGATGTATTGATCACTGCATCACTGCATCACTGCTCATTAGTAGCTGACATTTTATCAATATTTTTTTAATTACGACAATTTAGTATCTAGTTAAAAATTATATAAATCTCAACTAAACTTGCTATGTAAATGTAAAGAATAGGAAATCGTATTTTGTTAATTTTTGAATTTATTTAAAGCCAGAAATAGCTAGAATTATCCGGACCTCGTACGAGCTTATGTTTTAAATTTATTATTATTTTGAAAATACAATTGAAATACTCACCAGCTCTCATTTGAATTTGGGAGCTGGGGGTTTGTAATAGATGTGCCATGAAAACGCCATATAAACAACCAAAGCATTACCTTCTCGGCTATTATGGTTCTTATGTATTTTAAGATTGATATAAAAAAAAGGGTGTGGGTCTCGGGACCCCCGACAGATGTGAAACATCAAAGAAAACGTTATTGAACTCGGTGGTATTCTCTATGTAGTAGTATATATTTTTTCAAAAGCAGCAACTAACTGTTATGCTGACGTAATCCTATATACTGCACAGTAACACATGCGGTTGCGGCGTTTGAGCACGCCCGAGCCAGAATCGCAACTAAATACACAGCGAAGTATCTATATTAAATACCTACACGTGTATACATATACTTTTGCTTTACAGTATGTTCGTATGTATACTCTCTCTCTCTCTCTTTTCCCGTGCTCGAGCGCGCGGAAGCCGAGAGAGAGAGAGAGAGAGTGCCGCAGTGGTGGGGAGAACAGCAGCGAAGGAGCGGACCAGAAATTTCGTTGCATATTTCCCCTCACGCGGCTGTTCACTGCCCGACATAAGATGTTTCACATCAATAAACAGTGTTTATGAGTGTATTTGCCATTTTATGTAACATACTCTAATATTTGGTGTCCGTCGAACGGAAGGACTTAGGGATCGGACCAAAAAATTTATTTACCTTGGTAATGGTGAGCTTAGACTTGGAATACCAAAACAAAGCTTGTTTAAAGTATTATTTCTTGGATCGGTGCAAATATCAAATCCTAGGATAACATGTTTTCCTAATAATTTAAATAACATGGCAGATATTTTTATCCAATCAAAATCAATGTCTTCACCTTGTGGTACGGTAAAATAGTGAGGAATTCTGGGTAGCCCAACTTCTTCGAGAAATTCGTAAATTGGTGTAAAGCCTAAGTCATCCATTTCCTCTGAAATATTTTACCAAAATTATATAATTTTATTCAACACATGCACGCTTTGTGTTTTTTCGTGTCTGTAAAGCAGATCTTAAATGGCCGTTTATTGACAGGTGACGTCATGATCCATTTAAAGCACTTTTCAATGCTATAATGAAAAACTCGTTACATAATGAACCATTATGTATCCCTTTTCGATGCTGTAATGAAATGTGGTTACTATGGTAACGAAGTTAATAAATATTGTATTAAGGCCATCGTTTTTAGTATGAGATGTATTACTGTCAGTGAATCTACGGTATCGGGTATTTGACATTAATTCAATAAAGCTCTAAAACCATTCATGTGTTGAATAAAGTATAGTATGCAACGCGTGTGCTAAATGTTTATGCGTCAGGCGAGATGTTTTCAGCACTCATGTCTCGTATATGTGGCTCGCAAATGCGCACTCGCCAAGGCTCGTGCTGAAAACGCAAAAAGTTGTATTTAGCACACTAATTACACAATATACTATTATTGATAATAAAATCACGCTAATTAAGAATAGATATGTATATCTTTTTAAGTTTTATTAATTAATTGATGGCCCAAGCGCGTGTTTTTTTGCGCCAGTCGCAGATTATGATTCTTCTTGTTTTGTTTTACTGGGCAAGCCGTTTTATCACTTTTCAGTATAAAACAGCCAACAAATAACGTAAACAAAAGAAACAAAAAAAAAAGAAAGAAAGAAACAAAGAGCATTTTTATTTTGTTACACAATAAAATACAATAATGCGAAAATAATTGTTGTTAAAATGGATTCATTTTAAAATGTTTTCAAGGTAAATTGCCCATATATAGTATAATAATGTGACAGTTTTCCATAAATACATTAAACAGACACGTTTACTCTAATACTCATGAAATACGTAATGAGGTGACAGGATAAATATATGTTGCACGTGGTCTCTATAAGAAACTATATAAATGTGTTAAACTGGTGAAGTATAAAATATAAATGTTTATTAACTGTAGTTTTCGTTATTGATTAATAATTAATTAATAGAGACATATGGCTTTTGCAATTTAAACATGGTTGGACATAGCTTATCAATTAATCATAATTTATAGAGTAAGTTGTGGGTAACAATGATTGCTAGTTATATTATTAATAAATGATTATAACCCCAATACATTCACGAATTTCCATGAAGCTACAAGGCTATATAATATAAGAAACGAATTTAAATGCCCATTTCCGCGTCTTGAACCCGAAACTCCCAGATTCACGCTGGCTGAGTTATCCATAATGCCTTTAAGCAGACATTCGTTTCCTTCCTTATAGAACTTGTAAACGTTTTTTTCACTACACGCGGGAGCTAATTTTAATATAGCAGTGGTGCGGTTGCCATTAATCAAATAAGAAATTTGAGTAATTTTTTAATAATACGCATTTAAAGAATTCAGATTGCGCACTTTTGAGTAACATTCCAATCGAAGTACGACGGGAAACTAAACTCACAGAGAGAGTATATTTTAAGAAAGTACGTATGAATATGTACCTATATGTAAATGAATATGAATCGTGAATAAGAATCGTGAATATGAATCGTGAATAAGAATCGTGAAAATAAATCGTGGATATGAATCGTGAATATGAATCGTGAAAATGAATCATGAATAAGAATCGTGAATATGAATCGTGAATATGAATCGTGAAAATGAATCGTGAAAATAAATCGTGGATATGAATCGTGAATATGAATCGTGAAAATAAATCGTGATTATGAATCGTGAAAATGAATCATGAATAAGAATCGTGAATAAGAATCGTGAAAATGAATCGTGAAAATGAATCGTGAAAATGAATCGTGAAAATAAATCGTGAATATGAATCGTGAATATGAATATGAATGATCTGAAAAACTTAATATGGCCGCTGCTGAATATCAGAGCCTTCGACACTAGATATAGAAATGAACAGCTATAGTTACACCTCCTTTACCCATAGTAGCAATGGACGCTAATGACTCTTGTTGTCGAGCGTCTATAATTCACAATTCATTCATTATAGTAGCAATGTAAAGTTAGCGTTGCTAGTCCGTAGTTGTATCGTCAAAGGTCAGAACAGGATGGAGATTGGAGACTCCATTGATGTGTTAAATGGGCAAGGTCATCCTACATAGAACATTACCCATGCTGCCACCTATAGTTCGATTTAATTGCAAATACTAGATGAAGTCTTTTCTTACCCGTATCCATGCATGCAGTGTACAAGTCCCTAGCCTGTTTAACAGGTAGGGGGTCATCATTACTGCTGTTCATTTTCAAAAAGTCCCTAGCATGCCTTATGACATGCTCTTGTCTGTTGGCGAACCAGTCGTACGTGAGACTCGAATCCGGTCTAGGATGTTCATCGGCCCAATTGCCGCATGTAAATGCGTAAAAATCAGTGCAAGGATCGACATTTGTGTCCAAAGATGATGCCAAATTTGCAGCTGATCGAATACATTCGAAACTCTCACAAATATTTGAACTAGAATTATTTAATATATCTGAAATTGTATGGAAAATTATTGTTAATAACAATAACATTTTGTTTTTAATTATTGTATCTCAAGATACAATCAATATAAACGAAAAAAAATTTTTTTTTATGATTTTAATTTTTTTAATATGTGAGTTATAACAAAAAAATGTTTAACCTTTATTATTTATTCTGTCAATCATTTGATGCTGATCATTTTTGAGAAAAAAATTTATTTTCAAAAATACTGTACAGTTTTACATAGAATACGGATACAAATGCTTGGTGGGGGAAGCTCGCGGTCTATTAAATTCTAATAAGACCCTTTCATCTAATTTCCGACATACATTTATTGCTTATATGTTGTATAGGTATTATAATATATATTATATTTTCTTAAGAGCGTTCGATTCCTATAAATTCCCCAATACTCCTGCAGTCTTTTCAAATGCTTTTGATTCGCCTAAAAACGGTTATGGCTCTCCCGACGCTATGTATAGGTATTATAATATATATTATATTTTCTTAAGAGCGTTCAATTTCTATAAATTCCCCAATTCTCCTGCAGTCTTTTCGAATCCTTTTGACTCGCCTAAAAACGGTTATGGCTCTCCCGACGCTATGTATAGGTATTATAATATATATTATATTTTCTTAAGAGCGTTCAATTTCTATAAATTCCCCAATTCTCCTGCAGTCTTTTCGAATCCTTTTGACTCGCCTAAAAACGGTTATGGCTCTCCCGACGCTATTTTAAAGCTAAAGGGTTCGGGGGAACGCTCAATAAGGAACCAAGAGTCTTACACTACAGATCTCTCAGGTGAGAAATTGAAAAAAAAAATTCTGGAAAAACTTATTATTTTTTTAAAAAATTACGTAATCTTTCGCACGTTACCAAAATTTTTTTAAAAAAAATCGCCTGAGGGGATCTTGGTCCTTCATTTGGTGTTTACCCGAACCTATTAGCTTTAAAAAAAGCATCGGAAGAACCACAACCTTTTTTATAGGCGAAGGGAATGGATCTAAGATACCATATCTGGTATCGAATACTCTTTAGTTTGTCTGTCCGTCTTTCCATGCCCTCCACAAGCCCCCCGTTGACCTAGAAAGCTGAAACTTTATACACTTATGTCTTATGGTATAGATAGGACTTGGTACCGAACTTAACGAATCCGGGGACAGAAAATGTTAACTTCCATAAGATCTATAAGTAAAAATGTATTCAGAAATATTAAATAATTAGACTATTTTAATATTTCAAATAAACATAGCTACCTGGTGAAGAAAGGTTTAAATACCATTTGTAGATAGGTACATATTTTGCTAATAGCGTGATTAATAATAATTTATTCAGAATAATTTACTGGCTACATTTTTATGGTACTAAAAAATGAACACCGGAAGGGAATAACAAAACTATCAAATAACTAGATCAATTTTATGTTTGTAGGTTGAGTATGTTTAGAGAAAACTAGTGACAACTACATTTAAAAGTTTTTATTTTGAATTGAACCTATTCGTGACTAGTATTTTAAATTTTCAAAGCGAATAAACAACCCAGAATAAAGTAAGTTGATCACGTGGACCTAAGGTAGTCGTTTGTTTTTATTTTAATGCTAATAACAGATTCACAAAGGGACTTCCCCTAAAAATATTATTTTGTCAAATCTCTCCAATTATAACATTTTAATAAATGGTCCACAGCCTCTCAGCTCGCATTTTTTTGGGAGAAACTAGGCATGTCATACTGAAAAAAATATTAGTAAAAAAAACTTTTAAAAGACGAGCTTTTATTAAAATGGACTAAAAAAGAAAAAATAATTTTTAATAATTTAGTTTCATAATTATAAAATTCACAGATTTCGCTATTCTTGCAACCATCGAGGACATTGGAAATGATAACAGCATATATGAAACATAATTAACTGTTTATTATACACACAATGCACTGTTTAGTTTTGTCAGGAATAACCCTATAATTCTTCTGTTATATACGCGTTCACTATTGCTTAATTACTTAACTTTTAAATGGATTTTTCTATAGTATTTATTATCATTTGCTCAAAAATAACACCGCAGATCGTCGCAAATACCTCTCAATTAACTAGACATGATATAAAACACATTTCGAAAAAATTGCACTTGTTCAATTTTGCATGATTGCTCCTCACTTGATCGCGACACCATTGTCTTTTGGCCTTGAACGAAAACTCGTAACTCTGCCCCCATATACGAACATAAACATTTCCAATGTTAAAAGCGTGGGTTGTAAACTCTATGATAGTTTATTAGTCACGACCCACGCTTTTATAATTATGAACCTAAATTATTAAAAATTATTTTTTTCTTTTTAGTCCATTTTAATAAATAATAATAACTTTAAATCTAAATAAATTTGAGACATGGTTTAGTGTTTCTATAAAAATATTCAGCGCGAAATGTGAAACTTTCAACAAACTGTAAAGTGAAAATTAAATTAGTGAAAAATCAAATTGTAAAAGCTAGCAAATTAGTTAAATTGTGTTGTAAAACTGCATTATGAACTTTGTGAATTAAGTTATTTTAAAATGCGTTTCCAACTTGAAAGTCTGACGGAGTAAGTTACTTTATTTATTTATATACAATTGCAGTAAACAATGAAAACTACTCTAGGTTGAATGTAATAAACAAAATAAAATACACAAAAAGTTGTCACTTCTTTTATTTTTTTTATTTTATAATAGTCTATATCTCGTCTTAGCTGTATAAACTTAAAATAATTTCAGTTTATTTATAACTAGCGGTATCCGTCCGGCTTCATCCGGGTGCTAAGAAAGCCCGGGTGCAATACACTACTCACTCGCTTCGCTCGTTCGCTTGAATATTATAAATACACTACTCACTCGCTTCGCTCGTCCGCTTGAATATTATAATTACATTACTCACTCGCTTCGCTCGTTCGCTTGAATATTATAAATACACTACTCACTCGCTTCGCTCGTTCGCTTGAATATTATAATTACGAACAAATTTGATTACCAAAAAAAAAGTTATAGTGAGTGGACTTTAAAAGATAGACATATGCTGTCGCGGACTTTGTTTTAGAACTTTTAAAGGAGAACAATTCCGTCATACATGATTTTTGCGTAACTTTAACCGTTTACGCAGAGCACGCAACGGAAGCTCTCAAAAGGAATAATTTTTCCCGTTTTTGCAAACATTTTTCATTGATGCTCCGCTCCTATTGGTCGTAGCGTGATATTATATAGCCTATAGTTTTCCTCAATAAATGGGCTATCTAACAAAAAAAATTTTTTTCAAATCGGATTGGTAGTTCTTGAGATTAGCGCGTTCAACCAAACAAACAAACAAACAAACAAACAAACTCTTCAGCTTTATAATATTAGTATACAGATATGATTTAATTAAACAGGAAGTAAGGCTATAAGAATCTAGATTGTTTTTTAAAAAATTAAACAAAGAGCCGACGTTTCGGACCACATTAAGGATTAAAGACTGATGTGGTCCGAAACGTATAGGCTCTTTGTTTAATTTAAAAAAAAACAATATAGATTCTTATAGCCTTTCTTCCTGTTTAATTAAATCATATCTGTAAATTAATAATAAGGTGCTATAAAAAGAAATTTCTGTATTATTAGTATAGATAATTAATTCAATTTTGATAAAAATGTTTTTAAATAAATTCTGAACGGACAACTACGTAACCTCATGATAGTACCAACGAAAACTATGATAACAGTACTGGTACTCTCATGAAGTTATATACCTGTCATTTCAGAAGACGGACATAATTGTTTTTCGATTCCATGAATATAAGAATTAAAAATCTAGCTTGTTGTTTGGTCTTTTGAGGCTGCATCGATACTGAGAGGCCCCGTTTAGATACCTTGGGGGCTTCTACTGTGAGTTGTGACTGAGGCGTCCTGTGACAAGCGTCTACAGACAGACCTCGCGGGAAACTCTGCTCCCGCAAGAATTGCACGGTCCTGATATTCAATTAATGTTCCTATGTGAAAGAATAATTTGTTAATTTTTTCTGCGCCGCCTCCACCCCCCCCCTCTTCATCCCGCAGACAAAACCGTCGCACAAACACACCCCCCCCCTCTTCACCTCGCAGACAATACATGTAAAGGAATAACAGCGCTTTGCAACATTGTCCGAGCTGAACGCGTCTGTCTGTAGAAGCTTTTCGTTCTGTGCGGTGATCTGCCACCGGACATAAGCAAGGGCCCTCCTCCCCCAAATATTTTTTAAAGAATAGACTTACAATTCACTTCATAAATCGTATTTTAAGTAAAACTGTGTCATACATTTTGAACTCAAAAATTTCCAGCTCTTTTGAAAATAAGATTTTGATATAGTGAATAAATAATAAATACAGTTACATAGTTTTTATATTAGACAGTTTGCTGGCTTTATTAGGACAGCTTCGTCAGTAATGAACTGTAGGCTTAACAAATATATAGGTAAGTATCTTCCTATACCTACTAAAAACCGTCTAGTAATAGTAATTAATTATTTTGTAATTAAAAAAAAATACTTACACAAACTAGAAATAACTACTAATGCGATCAGGAGTAATATTATTAGAACTAATAAAAATATTAATAAAACTTTATTTATTTCCTCTTTCTTTTTTAACCTGAAATTAAATATTGAGAGTAAGTTAATATATTATGATAGTATTATATAAACAATTTGTCCTCTTTCGTTTAAGACAAATTTGGAAATGACCCGACCTCATTTCAGCGAATTATAACCGAAAAATAATGTTTTCTAGGTCAGCTCCTTAGGAATAAAATTTAATAAATATTAGTAAAAAAACTTTTTAGAGACAAGCTTTTATTTAAATGCTCTAAAAAGGAAAAAATAATTTTTAATAATTTAGGTTCATAATTATAAAAGCGTGGGTCGTGAACTATGATAGTTTATTTGTCACGACCCACGCTTTTATAATTATAAACCTCAATTATTAAAAATTATTTTTTCCTTTTTAGTGCATTTAAAAAAAAGCTTGTCTCTAAAAAGTTGTTTTACTAATATTTATTTTGTTCATTTTAGTCTTTCAAAATTTTTACCCCCCTTTGACACCTGTAGGTGTTGAATTTCGAGAAATCCTTTCTTAGTGAATGCTTACGTCAGAAAAGGAACCAACTGTCCAAATTTCAAGTTTCTAGCTTCAGCGATTTGGCCTGAGCGTTGATTAGTAAAAAAAAATTTACATCCCCGTTTGAACCCCTTAGGGGTTGAATTTATTTTTAAAAACGATTTATTCATGTATTGTCATCGGGAATACATATGTGTACAAAATTTCAAATCGATCGGATACGTGGAAGTCGTTCAAAATTGACTTGCAAGTTTTGATCTAAACAAACACACAAACTAACTAACTAACATTGAATTGAATTAATTTATTCACGAAATGTTCAAAGGAGCTTCGCTCCTAAACTAACTAACTAACATACAGTCTAAGTTAAATAAAAGCTTGTAAAAATTGGGGTACGTCGTATACAATTAGACCTCGGAAGGAATCGAATAAAAAGTTTTTAAAAATCGGTTTAGCAGTTTTGACTGCATCAGTGATACAAGAACCGTGACATACAGAGTCACTGATAATGCTATGAAGAAATCACGCCTAAAAATAGGCGTTAGGAAGAAAAATTTATGTATTTACTGTTATTCATTTTCACTTGAACAGACGGAATAGCAATTCATCAATTGAATTTGTTTCGGCGGAAAGCATTTAAACATTTATTAGTGTATTTGCCATATGGCACATACACTATTGGCGTCGGTCGGATGGCGGGACCAAAATTTCTCGACGTTTCATAGCCTCCTGAACAGTTTGGCACCATTTTTGGAAAAGTCTGTTTATATATGTATATATATATATATATTTAGATATATTTATATGTGTGCGGGCTATAACTTTCGAAACTTTCGAAAGAGTTAATTGATTTTGACGAAATTTGGTAGGCACATTGAATTCCATCACCGCACGAAGCCTATTTAAAATGGGCTTAATCGGACCATTTTAAGGGTGGTTTTTAGGGGTTGAAAACTGTTCTTGGGCCCAGAAAGGCCGAAAAAATTCTCAGAATCATTTCAAAAATGAAATTTAACCCTTTAGTAACGATTAAAATGTACTGCTAAAATTTTAATAAAATCGGCCCGACAGGACCGGACTTACAAATTTTAGGAAAACACTAGTTTGCGGATAGTGCTTTACTTACTGAAGGGTGTATTTAATTTGGTACCGAGGTTGCATTGATAAAAATATTGAAATTAAGAAAAAAAATATTATTTTAAGGGATGTATTAGGGGGTTAAATTTTTTATTTTGTCCAAAAACAAACTTAAGTTCACATAATAAAGCCACAATGCCAGTATTAGCAAATACACTATATTGTCGGCAGGGTTTTGGCACTGCGACCCGAGTTTTTTATTTATAATATAAATTATTTAAAATGTAAAGCATGACAAAAAAATGTGAAAACAGTAATTAAATTGGTTCAGTATCGATGAAACTCACATTTGACAGACAGATATGTAAAAATTGTTTATAAAATTTATTGAACACATTTTTCGCGCCTCGTATTTAGTGTACCACTTACAAACTTATACTGAGATCAAGTTATTGTTTACTGATTAATATATAATAATCGTGACAATTAACACCTGACAATGGTTTTGAATTATTATTATTACTTCGATTGTCATACTATGACTAAGACTGTTGTGTTTTTACGGTTTCGTGCCTCAGAATAAAAAAAACGGAATACTTATAATAAAACTACTTTGTTGTCCGTCTGTCTGTCCGTCAAGACACTTTTTCTGAGGATATTTTTTTATCACCAATATGGCATATTGTATATACAGGGTGTCCCAAAAAGAATGGGACATAAATAACAGCTGAGTCCTTACAAAAAATTATTGCGATAGACCCCAACATGTCTATTCCGAGAGTTGATATTAAAAGAGATACAGGGTGTCAAAGTGTAATTTTTATTTTTATCATTATGACGCGGCATTTTAATAAGAAACATTGAATTTTTAAATAAAACTGTCAAAATTACCATGATAATGCCGCGCCGGCGTTTTCAAAGCCACCTATGTTCATTTTCAAAATTTGCCATTTAAAACCACATTGCATCGATTACTTTAAGTGCAAATATCTTGAAAAAGGTTACTCCTAGCGACTTTTACAAAGTAAACCTTTTTTACGTAAAAATTACGGAAAAATAAATTTTTTAATTCAAAAAAAATAGTACGAGTGCGTACAAAAAAGTTACGACTATTTGAATGAGTGAAAAGGTGTGTAAGTGGCGCCCCCTACAAGTAAGAGCCATACCAAGGTCAGATTTGAATTTCTCATATCAAAAAATCCTACATATACCAAATTTCATTAAAATGCCTAAATTATTTTAAAAGTTATTTAAGAAAATCAAAAATAAAAATTAAACTTTGACATCCTGTGTTGGGGTCTATCGCAATATTTTTTTGCAAGGAATCAGCTGTTACTTTATGTCCCATTCTTTTTGGGACACCCTGTATTGTACGGTAGAACGGCTTGCTTTTAACAGTTTGGTTATTTGCTCAAGTTTTCTTTTATCTTCCAAGAAAAAAATATGAATAAGAATTTTCACGATCATTATACGAAGAATGTGAATCGTAGAATTATTGTAATTTTGAACTTTACTTACAACGATAATCTTGATTTTACAGCTACTAAGTGATCTTGGCTACCATTTGGAATATCGATTGTTTGAGCAGAAAGGTCACCTAAAAAAAAATTTAAAATAAGAAAAAAAATGTAATTCTCCTCTATTATTTAATTTTTAACTTCCCATTGGAAGTTTTGTAATGGGTCCGAAAATCTAAATCAAAATGTGTAACAAATTTTGATGTTTCAAGGTCACTACACTATTTTTACACTATTTTTAGAAAGATGTCTGTGTGTGTGTACGTATTGACGTATATACGTACGTTATACGTGTCCATTTATTTCTAAGACGAAATCTCGAGAATGAAAAATGATATCGACTACGTTAGGGTGCTAATCGATGCGTATTAACGTAAATATGATCTGAAAGAAATTTTTTCAAAATCGGTTCAGCCGTTCTTTTTTCTTAACCAAATAGACTCCAAAAAAGTAGATTTTACACAATATCTCGCGAATAAAAAATTATATCGACTTCGTAAGGGTATCAATCGAAGCGTGTGAACGTCGTTTTGATCCGACATAAATTTTATAAAAATCGGTTCAGCCGTTTTTCTTTTTTTTAATTATTGTTAAAAATAAATAATAATTATGTTTTAATGATTAAAATGATTACTTTTCTGTGTAATATCTAATTTAATTATTATTATTAAATATTTATCAAACTGGGAAGTTCGTCGTGTAGACCTCAAGGGTCGAACTTTAGTCCTAATAAATGACCCACCTCACGCGCGGCTTGTTTTAGAATTGTTATTGTTCTTTTCTCTGTTAAAATTATAACAAAATCGGGTCGATAGATATGGATTCCAAGTTTTGAGACAGACAGCTTATGAGTTAAAAAAATTGTGTAAAAATATAAATGGTTCGAAAAATTGGTTGAGTTTTTGATCAGCTTTAAAGTTTATAATATTTTACTTAAAGTTGATATGCTATTAGTTTAAACGTTTAGAAAACTGAAATTAAAGAGTCATTATATTAAATTATTATCAAAATCAAAATTCAATTGAGGTTATTTGTGGGCATTGAAAATATTAAGGTAAACAGGGCAAGTTTAAACGATTATCAATACAAAATATTATGGAGTCCGTGTAAGTACGACCTACTGACATAAATTTGTAAATTATTATAGGGTAATCTAAAAAATGTACGCCAGGTAATAATGGAAAATTAAACTACTTAATATGATTTTTTAGGTCGATATTGATCAGGATGTATTATACGGAGTGTATCACGATTTTATGTAATAACTTCGGAATCTTAGAGCGATTTTGAGTTTTAATTGTCACACATCAATGTATCGCTGAAAGAGGACATTTAAACTCGATAGATCGGAGCAATAATTGAACTTGACCAGTTTTTTTTTCGGTTAACTACCATTCCTTAGTGTTGCCGTCTAGACAAGACAAGACAAGACATTCAAAGTCTTGTCTTGTCTTGAAATATCAAGACAAAACTTCACTAAAGCCTTGTCTTGAAATATCAAGACTTCACTAAGTCTAGATGAAATATCAAGTCTAGATGAAATATCAAGACTTCACTAAGTTTAGATTAAAAAACTCTCGCCTTGTCTTGAAAATTTCTAGACAAGACTTTTGCAAGTCTTGTCTTGAAAATCTAGACAAGACAAAAGTCTAGATCTAGACGGCAACAATACCGAAAGCACCTTTTGTTTTCTGATGAAACCAGGCTAAACTTTGAAATCACCAGATGCTCGTGAACGAGTAGGTATATGACGAAGACTTGAAGATGATTTTCCCACCTGCAATATCTCTGCAAGTAGGGTTACCATACATAAGCGGTGAGATGCCTGTCTAGGGTGCCTGGAATGCCTGATTTTTCAGTAACGTTCCGTAACGTTAAAATGGATGTTGAAAAGAATATTGTTCTGGAAGAGTGTAAAAAAATGTTTTTTCTCAGTCGTGGTGGTAGTCACCGGCAGATGGAATAGGGTCGTCCCACATATCAAAATTTGATAATTTTGAACAGTACCTACACATTATTCCTCATACATTAAGAAATAATGTAAACCAACTTTTTCGTCCTTATATTCTCTCTCTTAATTAAAAACAAGATTTAAAAAAATGTGAAATAACATAATCGTTTAGTAGCATCTAGGCCCGGGAATTTTCGATCTAGATTTTCTGGTAAATTTGCGAAATTTGATCCCTGGAAAAAAACCGACCGAAAATCTTAAAATTTTTTAAACGTATTTTTTTAATATTGCTACGTTATCTAAAATGTTACTTTAAAATCAAAATTAAAGTTGGTATATCTGTTTTTCTTTAAATTAAAATTTTATTTTTGTTAGTAAAAGTAATGTAATAAAAATAGAAAACTAAATTTGTGTATAGTGGTCGGAATCCAACTATTAAAGTTAATTTAAACGATTGATATGATTACTTATATGAATTTTAATTGATTACTTTCTTTGAAATCAATGTTTTTTAAGTTCTCCTATAATTCTCGGTTTCTCAGGAATTCGAGAATAAAAGGTTGAGAAATGGAAACTCTAGTAGTAGGTATCCTTATTTATGACTGTTGACAGTTTTGTATTACGCATTGTCTAAACTCCAAAGCAAGTGCTATCAAAAGTTTATCTGTTAATATATCTCTATTGTCTAAGCGCATTACAATATTTGAATACACTAAGCTTCTGTGTACATGCATGTAATATACACCCCTCAATTAAATTAGGTTCATACACTATAATATTATAATAGATAATAATACCATGATTGCGTATGGACTCTGTACAAGGTGACTCAAAATCAGAACTAAACATCAAGTGGACAGACACAAAATATGAGCTACTATGGCTCCATACCACTGACTTTCCCGCACTCAGCTGCATCGACCGCTGATTTTCATTCATCAGTAACCTACCCTTTCTGGATTTTTTTACTACAATTTAATGGTGGCATATTGTAGAATGTAGAGTCATTAATGACGTGTGAAATTGAACAAAATCGTTGAAGACAAGTTCTTAGATTTTCGTTCAGTAGTAAACTATTAAGGGAAGTAAGAGGAAAATAAAAAAACTCTTGAGGAATTCCTTAAAAACCCAAAGTTTAAAATTTCGTTTGCACGGTGTATCAGTCAGGCCTCTGCACATACGGACGAACGGACCGACATTTAAAATTTTTTCGGCGTAAAGGGACATCATAAAACGTTCAAATCCGTCGAAATCTCGAACACGTTTTTTTTTCCATTATTGATCACTCCTATGCTCGCTTGAAAGTAAGAATGCAAAATAATGATTCGAACATTTGTGATGAAATCTTGGTACATTTTAGAACCATCCTGTACAATATTATACAATCAATGTAATTTGAGGTCATTGACTGAGCTTCGATAGATTCAATGGATTTTCGGTGGTGACACTACAGTCTAAATACTTTTAGTTTAGTAAATTTATAGATGTTTGATATTTTTCTCAAAAAATGGAAAACCATTTACATCTGTTTACAAATATTTAAGCTGAGGTGAGCTTATTTGTAGAATAACTGAGAAAGTTTGGAAATTGACAATTTATTTAAAACTAGCTTATGCCTGCGGCTTCGCTCCAGTATTGTATTGTATTGTGTTTTAAAGACCACCAACAGCTAAGGTCATTTGGGCCTAGCACCAATTCATATTTTTAATTCATTATTTTTTTTAATAACAAATTGAAAATCCAATTGACACTTTTACCAGCTCTCGGGCTAGAACCCGGGAACTGAGAACTTATAATAGAGGAACCATAGCGACACCATGTAAACAACAGCATTGCTACACTGTTTCAAATTGTTGCTTACAAATTCAGTGTGTGTGTTTTAAAGACCATCAACAGCTAAAGTTATTTGGGCCTAGCACCAATTCGTATTTTCAATTCATTATTTTTTTTAATAATAAATTGAAAATTCAATAGCACTTTTACCAGCTCTCGGGCTAGAACCCGGGAACTAGGGACTTGTAATAGAGGAACCATAGTAACGCCATGTAAACAACAGCATTGCTACACGAAAATTGTAAAAAACTATGCTAAATAAATATATGCAAAGTTTAAAAAAAATCTTTTAAATCGATCAATTATTTTTTTAGCAAGGTCGATTTGAAATTCTACAATGCTTTTCATATCGAGAAATATATGCGTGGTCACAATCTAAGGTCATTGTCAAATCAGATTTTCTGACAATACTTTCTGTAACCAAGTATTAGTCTGTCAAGGTTGAGCAAATATTGCAAATAAACATGCAATCTTGTTCATAGTTTGAAAGTGACTTCTAGCAGTTATATAAAAGTCTGAAACGAAACTCTCAGTCAATAGTGAAATCACACACAGTCTATTCCTAAACTTTGTTAGTGAAACTTCTTACTTTTTAATTATAACGAAGACTTTTATTTGTTTTGAAGTGTTTTAAGTGACATGAATTAAAAACAACTTGAGCTTATTTTAATTACACAGCATATCCGTTATAATAAAACATAATAATTGGTGAGTGTTTATAACCTATACAATATCTGTAAAAAACAGTAATAGTCGATTCTAATTGCATTAAAAAGATATTATAAATGTGTACATGGATTAAATTTTACCCGGAGTATTTTAGATGAGTTAAAATTTCTTTGAGATTCGATTTTAGTTTAATAGTTTATTTATTTTCAAGATATAGTGATCTGTGTACGTGATCAGCTCGTGTGCCTTTGTTTCTTGAATTATGATTGGTCGGTCGAGAGAATTTCAAATTTTTCAAATGTACTGGACCGTATTTACCTATTTATTTTGTTGTAAGCTGTAGGTAAGTGACACTGTTGGAATGTATTTTTTCAAATTACTCTATTTTGGAAATGAACAGAATAAATATGGAGTTTCTATCTTATCGTCGATGACGGGGAAAAGTCTGTAGACGGATTTAAAATTAAAAAAATGGCAAAACAAACTAGAGTTGGCAACTATTATACGATTAATAAAAAACAAATCAAAAATCGGTCATGTGTTTTAAATATGTTGATGAGAATTGTGTTTTATTATTTTAGTTAAGCGACTTAAAAACCGGATAAAACAGTTTTAAGCGGTTCGAGCTACAAAAAGGAATTTAAACAGAGTTTCTTGTTGCTTATTTGTTTAAAATCGGTGAACTGTTAAAGTTATCTAGACCTTATATCAATTAATAATTTTAATTTATTATTGTTTAATAATTAAATAATAAATTGAACAGACAATGTTCGTCTGCCAGGGAGTTAGCCCCGTCCAAATAGTCTGTCAGTTTTTTTTCTAGACTTTACTAATGATAAAGAAAATCCTGTCCAAATTTCAAGTCTTATAAACACATTATTTTTTTGGCAACAGTGAACAAAAAAAAATATGGGGTGGTTTTGCTCCGCGTTTGGAATGACTGACTATTTACCCCTTTAAGAGATATATAAAAGTCATCTTTTAAAAAAAGTTCCAAGTCTTATATAAACACATAAAAAAGTGTTATCACCAGTGTACAACAAGAAGAAGCTTGTATCTTTGTTAACTCAAAACTCAAAAACCACTTTAGACATTAATGACCACCTCAGTTTTCGAGCTTCTACAGTCTACAATAACTAATTTAAGAATCACTGAATACATAGGGCGTGTTTGGCCGAACTAACTTACTCAGTCAACTTTCTTAGTTTTCAGCCGGGACACAAAAACTTTATGGTAGCAAATGTTTCCGGGCTAAGTAGCCGTGGTCCAATGGATTTTACTCCGTACGTTTCGCCCAAAGCTCCGTTGGGCATCTTCAGCGGCGATTGGCAATACGATGTGATCTTCTTGCCGGTCGACTAGTGACTAGTCGACCGGCAAGAAGATCACATCGTATTGCCAATCGCCGCTGAAGATGCCCAACGGAGCTTTGGGCGAAACGTACGGAGTAAAATCCATTGGACCACGGCTACTTAGCCCGGAAACATTTGCTACCAAGATGTCTACCGGCCGTGAAAGCATGAAACTCCAACAAAAACTTTACTAAGACACTAATGGCCGGTTTATCGTACATTTTAATCACGTGTTTTTTTAATCACACTGTTAAATTTTGATTGCTACGTGTTCATTGGTTGCTGCGTTTCGTTACCATAGCAACCCTTCATTTAACAGTGTGATTAAAAAACACCGTGATAAAAATGTACGATATATAAGTATAGCTTAGTATCATGACGCCATTTTGCTTAGTATGAACGTGACCTATGGCATGTTATGAATATTTACTTAGTCAGTAAGCCTGTCCAGGCGGAAAAACGCTGTGCTCAGTCGCTAAGACCTAATTTTGTTTAGGCTGAATGACTTACTAAGTCGACTAAGAATTTAATTCGGCCAAACACGGCCATAGATTTGAAAAATCTTTCAAAATTTAGGGGGAATGATCAGTGAACGTTTTGTAGCTATTTACATCTAGGCAAAACCGGACTAGGCGGCCAGTAGAGTATAATAAAATTAATAATAGTTTTTTTTTATACGACTGTATGCAATTGAAAGATTTTTTCGTTGGAAAGCAGCCAATTATATAATTGTTTCGAAACATATAGGAAAAAATCATTTTACCAACCAGTGGTCACAGTCAGGATTCTGACCTGAACCTTTCCAATTTCGCGTCGGAATGAGCTTACAATACTCAACTGTGACATGATTGCTAAATTAATATTCTCCATATATGCTTCAGAATCAATAGATTTTCACTACATGCGAGTGTCAATTCATATCTGCTTGAATTAGCAGATATTAATTGACACTCGCATGTAGTGAAAATCTATTGATTCTGAAGCATATATGGAGAATATTAAATTAGCAATCATGTCACGGTTGAGTATTGTAAGTTCATTCCGCCGCGAAAGTGGAAAGGTTCAGGTTAGAATCCTGACTGTGACCACTGGTTGGTAAAATGATTTTTTCCTATATGTTTCGAAACAATTATATAATTGGCTGCTCTCCAACGAAAAAATCTTATAATAAAATTATTTTGATCTTTTAATGCTGGTAAAACGAGTGTCAGTTCAAATCTGCTAACATGACAACAAATTAATTAATGATTCTTCTGAACAGTCGAAAGATAAGATAAATTTGAAAACTTTTCGTTGACTTCTTTCGTGATAAAGTTTTACTGGAAAAATTACAAGAAAATTATTTTAAACGTACGTGATATCACAGCCACTTTTCCATTATTTTCCATTTCTTAACTCGTTAAATCGTTTGTTAAGAAGTTCTCACCGCTTCTATTTTGGATCAAAGGTCTTTTCTTGTGACATTAACTTGACAAAGTGTTTTTAATGTTTTCACACTGAAGCCGTTTTGAATACTGACAGTTGTCATAAAGTATGTCCTCTTCATGTTCTATATTGTTGATATATTGTATAGATAGTATTATTATGTATATATAATGTGAGATATAGGTTAAAAAGAAGAATCGATCCACGTGAATATCGATTCTTCACAGACATGCATGTTAACCAGTGTTTACATTTTACATGTCGTCTACAAAAATATCTATAATATGTTTCAAAACACTCTTTTAGACGGAGAAACCATCGTCAGATTTCCTATGTCTTGTGTGTTAGCATTGGGGGCTGGCGCAAACAAATAGGGAGCCACAATTATTAATTTTATTGAAGATCTCTATGATATAGAGAGATGGTGATTCGTAGATGATGTAGAAATTAGGAGAGAAAAAACTCAGTGGCAAAAGGATCAAATAATCATCAGTATTGCAAATTTTATTTGATCCTTTTGCCACTGAGTTTTTTCTCTCCTAATTTCTACATTAATTTTATTCTACCGGATATTGGGATACTGACGTCACTTCTGGTCATTTTTAACACGCTTATATTAGTTCCACCTGTATGTATGCCTGTTTGTTTGTGTCTAAGTAACGGATTCTTTGAACGCGATTTTCACCCACTTCAAAACTTCAGATTGAAGTGGAACTTTGCATTCTTATCAAGGACCGATGACAATACAATAATTCAATAAGTTTGTCCCATTATCCTGACCAGGATCTCCAGGACTAAAAAAAAGCAAAAAACTTCAGATTGAACTGAAACTTTGCACACTTATCAAGGACTGATTACAATACAATAATTCAATAAGTTTGTCCCATTATCCTGACCAGGATCTCCAGGACTAAAAAAAAAGCAAAAAACTTCAGATTGAACTGAAACTTTGCACACTTATCAAGGACCGATTACAATACAATAATTCTATAAGTTTGTCCCATTATCCTGACCAGGATCTCCAGGACTAAAAAAAAAGCAAAAAACTTCAGATTGAACTGAAACTTTGCACACTTATCAAGGACCGATTACAATACAATAATTCTATAAGTTTGTCCCATTATCCTAACCAGGATCTCCAAGACTAAAAAAATAATAATAAATTATAATTTAAAAAAACTAAAAAACACGCTTTAATGAACTAAAAAGTAAAAAATAATTAATTTTACTGTAAAAAAGCGTGGGGTAGCATGAAAATATGGTACAAAGCACCCCACGCTTTTTTACAATAAAATTAATTATTTTTTACTTTTTGTTTATGAAAGCGTGTTTTTTAGTTTTTTTAAATTATAATTTATTAGGGTTATGTACCTCCGAACGGAACCCTATTACTGAGCCTGCTGTCCTGATGCTTATTCACGCAGGTAAATTTTCCTGCGTGTATTCGATAGGAAATCCGACGGTCGGCTCTGATACTATTCGTAAAAGCGTTCAGGAAGTATGAAGGAAACTTACTGATCTCTAATTATATGGATTGTGGATTTATTAATCCCGAGTGCGGGACGGAAAAAGTGGACATAATATACTATAGCTGCCCGGTTCGGCTTAGCCCTCATGCAAGTCACTATTTTCGCTCACTGCTCATCTCAGTGGCGGCGCTAGGACTTTTTGTTAGGGTGGGCCAGACTTGGGAATGGTGTTCTGAAGGTGGGCCAATAATATTTGTTCCCAAAATTTCAGTGCTCGTCAAAATTTTAACCTAGATTACTTGCTATAGAATTTACAAGAAAAATTGTTGAAATTTCGAGAGTTAAAACGTATGTAAAAGATAAACCAGAGATTGGGGATTATTCCAGGGGTGGACCAAGACAGTTTAAGGTGGGCCATGGACCACTCATTTATTTTATTTATTGTAGATTATAGACGCGTCGACATCTAAGGTCATGGACCACTCGGCCCACCCTCTAACGCCGCCACTAGCTCATCTGCCATTAATAATAATATTGTTGAATTTTATGGTAGGTGTACAAGGTTTAATAATAATAATTTTTTGATACGCCACTCTATAATTCTCTCTCAGCTCTCTATTTATATACAATTATGGTTGAACTAAATTCAATAATTTGTCTTCGTTTAATAATAGATAAGGTTATCCATTAAAAGCACGTATTTTCCATATATATTTCGCTAGTTGTAGATTTCCCCTTGAGAATTAAAAATATGTATACGTAGATACACCGGAAATCGATATTCGTCATTAAAAAATAAGTCTAGCTTTAAAAGCTTTTATCGACGGGTTCGCTCTTAATATATCGCTTTTGACCGGAACTTTATCTTAACCGAACCGTAGCCAGATAATATAAATCGAGCTTTAAGGTCGATTTATGTTATCCGGTCAGATACGGTGCGGGAACGTAGCGTTTCCGGCAAGACAAACCTTTTTTCATGCATTTCAAATACATATACTTAGCGGATCCCATCCGTTCAGGCACGTATCACTACAATGCATGTAAAAATGTGTGTCTTGCCGGAAACGCTACGTTCCCGCGTCGTATTTGACCGGATAATATAAATCGAGCTTTAAGGTTGATTTATGTTGTCTGGTCAGACACGGTACGGGAACGTAGCGTTTGCAGCAAGACAAACATTTTTTCATGCATTTCAAATACGAATATTTATACTTAGCGGATCCCGTCCGTTCAGACACGTATGAATACTCTTATTTGAAATGCATGTAAAAATGTTTGTCTTTCCGGAAACGCTACGTTCCCGCGCCGTGTCTGACCGGATAATATAAATCGAGCTTAAAAGCTGTACTTGCCGTTAAAGGAATCAGCATTCAGCAATATTATTATTATTCATTAGTAGGTCCAATATTTTTCAAAATATGAAATTATTTCATGGGAATTAGTTTCATGTTGAATAAAGATTAAACTTTTATCATAATTGCGACGTTACCTAATTCTCTCAATTCTCTCATGAATAAATTTAATCTGACATATGATTAATATTATTTTGCTTTGAAAAAGCCTGAATATACAGAGTGAAACGTCGCAATTATAATAAAAGTTTAATCTGTATTTAACTTGGTCCTAATTCCTATGAAATAATTTCATATTATTCATTATTTCAAAATTAAGAGGATTTGTTTAAAAGCATCGTACGATCTGATTAGTCGCTTAACATGTGATAGAATGTGATAGAATGTATTAAAATAATATTATAATTATAAGTTTGTTTCCTGAATCCGGATGGAATAATATTCTGAAACTATCGTAGAGTAAATTAAACGTTTGTAGAATTTATTCAAGTGGCTCTATTAATTTATACCGTATGTCCCTGGATTGAGTTAATAAAAGGAAAGAGGGCAGTGTAGCCTAGTGGATAGCGTATTTAGTTCCGCAGCCTCTAGACTAGACTGTCGTAGGTTAGAATCCCACCTGCGCTCATGAATGTTTCGCGATGTTATTTAGTTTTAAGAAAGTTGTTATTTAGTGTAGTTGAAAGACGCTAATGACCTGAGATGTCGACGCGTCTATAATCTACAATAAATAAAAAATAAAAGAAAAGAAAAATTTTTGATTTGACAAGAAAAAAAAATCAAATGAATTTTCCCCTTTTAACCGACATCAAAAAAGCAGATGTTATCAATTCGACGTGTATATTTTTATATATTTTTTTTATGTTTGTTCAGTTTTATCTTCTTGAGGGGTTAACCAATTTGAATAATTTTGACGCCGTTATATTCAGAATGTTTACGGAATTGGCCCATATAATTTTTTTTTAAATCGGTTCAGTAATTTTTAAGCGACTTAAAAAAATAAGGTTTTGTATGTATTTAAATTCATATCTCCTGTATATTTTAGTGATCATTCTTTTTTAACCGACTTCAAAAAAAGGAGGTTTCCGAAGGGTAAATATCTGCCCAAAATTGTGTACACCATAAATCCTCTTTGGCAAATAAATCCTTATAAATCCACATAAATCCCCATAAATCCTCATAAATCCTCATAAATCCTCATAAATCCTCATAAATCCTCATAAATCCTCATAAATCCTTATAAATCCTCATAAATCCTTATAAATCCTCATAAATCCTCGTAATTCCTTCACGCTGTACACCATAAATCCTCAGATATTTACCCCTCGGAAAAGGATATACTTTCAGATTGGTCCCATAGAAATTTCATCAAAATCGGTTCAGTAGTTCGGCTGATTTTAATAAAAGTAAGTAACGGCGTGTGATTCTTTAAGGTAAATGTCACTTTTTGACACTAAAAAAAAAAATAAAAAACTTTTTAACAAAAAAAAACCTCCTTCAAAAAACCACTAAAAAGAGAAAAATAATGAAATTTTGAGGTCTCCGCCAATTTAATAAAATATGAAGTCGGTTAAAAAGTTTAGTACCTACCTATAGTGATTAATATCTTCATTTTAACCGACTTCATATTTTATTAAATAATTGGCGGAGACCTCAAAATTTCATTATTTTCCTCTTTTTAGTGGCTTTTTGAAGGAGGTTTTTTTTTTGTTGAAAAGTTTTTTATTTGAAAGAGGTTTTGTAATCTCAAACCGGGGACATACGCTATATTAATAATTAATGGATTCAGCCCTTATATACTATATAGCAGGTACCACTTCAAAGGCGACGTGGTAATTTGATAACTGTATAAATAAGAGCGTTCTCCCGTGAGTACCTAACACGTAACTTGTTTTTAATACTTGTTAGCAATCTGACGATTACAAATATCGTGTCGCGTAGAGGAAAATTCGTCTCAACTTGTTATAGTCTTTCCCACCAACAGATATATTTCACGTGAAATCCCTGGGGAGATAAATAGATCACAGATCACAGATTTTACACAAGATAATCTTTGCTCGTTTTCTGAAAGGGCAGGCAATTATTTATTTACTAAACTATCCTGTAATTCTCTTATCAAACAATGTGTTTTATGAAAATTAAAATCACTTTTATTTAAAAATATTAACTATTCCTGTTAATACGGTTTAAATAAAGTTAACATTTTTTTAATTTAAAGAACTATTTTTCACACACATTTTATATTGATTTTCGAACATGTATACAATGATTTAATAGATGTTTGATATTATTTTACAACAAAATTATTTATAGTTGCTTGTCAGAAATCTCACCATATAAATCACCATCGTCCATTACATTGGTGCTGTACCGTTAATTGAAACCTGAAAATTTGATGAATTAGCCGGAGACGAACTGAAGCACCGTTACTGAAATAGTTCCGAAACAATTGCCTGTCTGTAAACATAATATTAAGAACGATTCACAATAGTCCACGAAAAATAAACATCCAACATGGAAATAATTTGTAACAGGCTGAATGTTTTTTTGAGTTGGTATTGGGGTTCTAAATAATATGCGAGAGCTCCTCATCGATGCGTCACCTGCGTCGTTAATTACGAGATGGTCAAAGATCGCGAAAAATTGTTTTTTGCAAATATCACGAAAACAAATTATTTCTAACTTTGGATAATTTTGTTTATTTTTCCTGGACTATAATGTTTGACGTTACAGTCAAAAAATGGCCAAGCATTAACGTACTTCATGTGCCGAGGGTTCCATACATCATTCGCTATAATTTTCCTGTAATCTATACCAACCCCTTTATATATCCGATTTTGTTCAAAATTTTAAATTTATTATTTTCGGAGATAAGGCGGGGAGAGACATACTTTTTTTACTAATATTTTTTTTGTTCATTTTAGTCTTTCAAAATTTTACCCCCCTTTGACACACGTAGGGGTTAAATTTCGAAACATTCTTTCTTAGTGGATGCTTACGTCAGAAAAGGAACCAACAGCTGTCCAAATTTCAAGTTTCTAGCTTCAGCGATTTGGCCAGGGCGTTGATTAATCAAAAAAACGCTACATCCCCGTTTGAACCCCTTAGGGGTTGAATTTATTTCTAAAAATAATTTATTCATGTAGGTATTGTCATCGGGAATAGATATATTGTGTACAAAATTTCAAATCGATCGGATACGTGGAAGTCGTTCAAAATTGACCTGCAAGATTTGATCTAAACAAACTCACAAACAAACACTCAAAAACAAACAAACTAACATACATTGCAAGTTAAATTAAAGCTTGTAAAAAGCATGTTTCTCCCTTCCTTAACTCTGAAAGTATTAGGTCTAAAATGATGAGAAAAAAACCATTAGCGTCTAATACCAGTATGAGATGACATGGAAGGCAGTGTAGCCTAGTGGATAGCGTACTTGGTACCAGTCTCTAGACTAAACTGTCGTGGGTTCGAATCCCACCTGCGCTCATGGATGATTTGTGATGATATTATTTAGTTTTAAGTTTATTTATTTTTTTATTAAACACTCAACAGGACTATTTATTATTTAATGTAATTTAAGACGCTAATGACCTAAGTTGTCGACGCGTCTATAATCTACAATAAATAAAATAAAGAGATGACATGACTTATAGTTCCTTCTAGAAAATGTAGGAGATTGTGGAAGTTTAGAACCAAAAAACGATTTTTAATTTCGCAATTTTTTTTAGAAAAATATTTCTTTTTAATTTTAATCGAAGAAAAATCTGTATATTTTTTTGACATTGCTATTTTGGTTTTGAGAAACACATAATATGTGAAAGTATTATGTTTATTATGTTATTTTTTTAATTTAAGGTATTATGAATCCGGCATCAGTTTGTTATCTGTCTGTACCTTGGCGTACCAGTCTAGGGTTACGTAACGCCGTCATGCAAACTTTACTACCTTAACGGAAATGCAGCATTAGTATGTAAATTTATTCACCTCCTGCGTATGAATGAATTGCATTATACAGACACACGTTTTTCTATAAATAAAATAGACTAATATCTAAAAATCAATGTTAAAATCACAAAATCAAATACATTCAAAAATTTAAAAAAACCGTCATAATAATCTTAAAAAAAATTTATATGACTCCAAGCTGACGCGGGCCTGCAAAATTGTATTTTAAAGATCACCAACAGCTGAAGTTATTTGGGCTCAGTACCAATTCATATTTTCAATTCATCTTTTTTTAATAATAAATTGAAAATCCAATTGACACTTTTACCAGCCTTCGGGCTAGAACCCGGGAACTGGGGACTTGTAATAGAGGAACCATAGCAACGCCATGTAAACAACAGCATTGCTAAACGCTCGGCTATTCTCAAGCCCACTCGAGCCTGCAATACACGGTACACTAATGCGTTTCTCCACGTAGTCATCTGGGTCATTCTGCGTGAGCGCCTAACAGAGTTTTACATGTTGTGTATAACTGTCATGTTTGATTTTTTGTGTCGGTATTTTTATGTCACTATTTTTTGTGTTGAGGTCATTTCGATTCACTAATCTCGATAAAGAAGTTTCACTTAAAAAATAATCTGGTTTTCAACAGTAAACGTCTTGTACCAATAAGTTCGTACTTTTCTACTTGCCTATACCTGCCTCACACTCTTCGAGTTAAGCAAGAAGGTACGAGTATCGACCCATGAACCTACTGATAAATCACATTATTTTTTCTTTTTAAAGGTTTATTATGTCAAGAGTTTTTCAATATTTTTACTTTTTTGTTTTATTTTATTAAAGACCAAATTTCTAACCGTATCATAATAGGTGCGTTTGGTATCAAGGTGTAGTGTAAAAAGTGTAAACACTTTTGACACTATTACGTTTGTTATACAAAAGTGTAAAACAACTGACCTGTTTGTTATTTCAGTGTGGGACTAAAGGTGTAACACCTATTAGTCCCGGCTTTTGAGCAAGTGCACGTAGTGTAGTAGAGGTCACGTGATATATGTCTGAATTGACAATCGCTTTGACAGATTTGATACATTTTTCGTACTCTGTTTTTTACATTTTTTGTCTCTTAAAAATGAATGAGCTTCAAAATATAATGGTACAAGATAAATATGGCAGTGAGTTTAACATTTTTATGACCAAAAAAACTGTAAAAAGTAGAAATAATTAACTCAGTCAATCTGTCATTTATTTATTTTGTAATGCGCATGTACAATCTAGTCAGAATGTACACTAGCCCGTTTGTTACAAGTGTACATTTAGTTTACACTTTTGCTGAACTTTTTACACTTTTCAGTGAAAAGTTATCTACACTACACTACACTACACCTCGATACCAAACACACCTATTATATTTCTCTAGTTAAAGTAGCACAATGTATTTTTTGCCATACTCACTGCAAAATAGCTACTTTCCATTTATGTATACCGACCTGTATTGGGTCATTTAACAAGCAGGAATACCGCAAGTGTTTTTATAACCGCCTGTTATTACATAAGTAGGTACTCACGGCCTGCTGTAAATGTAAAGATGGTGACGCAAATGAATTGTCAAACTTTTTTGAAGAGATAAAAATGCTTGAAGCATTTTTTAAACTTTCTTAATGAGAAAAAACAAATGTAATTATTGCAAGCAGAAATTCTTATTTTTATTGGAAATAACTTATTTTATATTTTTATATATAACGTAACGGCTTAAGTAAATAAATAAATAAAAATATTGAAGTACTAAATCATCAACAAAACTAGAAGAAGAGTAATAATAATATAAATACTTAAAAACAAAAATATTTATTCCATTTTTTCATTCCGTTGTAATATTGTAGGTCATTTCTTGGTATAGGTATCTGAAAAAAAGAAACCAAATCTTTCAATTTGTTATTTCCACGATGAATTATGAAAAACGGAATTAAATATTAAAATCAAAATCAAACATTACGTTGTTATTATAAAATAATTAGCTTTCGATTTTAAATATTTAATGTGTGTTCTGATTTATAAATGACATAAAATAATTAAATATCAGTTATCAAATAAATTATGAATAGTATGTTTTTGAAATTTAAACAAAAATATCATATCTATATATTATATTAGCTTTCTGGCCCGGTTCGCCCGGGTAGAGTTTTATTTGGCAACAAATCTTTCATAGGTTACTTTACTGTATCTCTTATAGTTTATAGCCAGCTTACACCAATTTAGCTCTGAAATAACGTGTGACTTGCTTTGCATTCCCATTTTGTTTAAGCATAATAATGTAAGAACAATTTTATGTTTTTACTTTAAATAAATAAAACACAATATAATTCAATTGAAATAAATTCGCAATGAAATATGTTTACTCAATATGATCTTTGATTAATTCAAAACCAAAATTGTTATTGATATCAACAACTTTCAATTTTCAAGCGTCTCTAAGAAAAAGTAATTTGGAAAATATCATATCAAGAAAGTGTGTTAATATAACAAAAATGTTGCTTTTAAACAGTGAAAGAAGTTTTTAAATCGGTTCAGTAGTTCTTGAGATTATTTGCTACAAACATCCATCATTTTTTACCTACGTTTTTTATAAATTTTATAGTTAGGTTTAAAAAAAAGGAAATTAATACATTGCAAAAGAGTTTTCAGACAACGATGCTGCCATGATTGTTACAAGGCTAGTTACAGGGTGTTTCAGGAGGAATGGTACATATTTTAGTATGGTATAGTATCGTTCATTTTGAGAAAAAAATTCATATAAACATGTAGCCAATTCTCAATGGTTGATACAGCCAATTGAATTATTGCATATAAACACCACACCAGCGTATTCAGCGTGAATAAAAATGTGTGACATTTTTTAACTGAGAATTGGTCACATGTTTATATGAACTTTTTTGCTCAAAATGAACGATACTATAACATACTAAAATATGTACCGTTCCTCCTGAAACACTCTGTATATGTATATAAGAAAAATTGAAGGCAGTGTAGCCTAGTGGATAGCGTACTTAGTACCAGCCTTTAGACTAGACTGTCGTGGGTTCGAATCCCGCCTGCGCGGGATGTTTTGAGATGTTATTTAGTTTTAAGTTAGTTGTTATTTAATGTAATTTAAGACGCTAATGACCTGAGTTGTCGACGCGTCTATAATCTACAATAAAATAAATATAAGAAAAATTTAAATGCCACTGCTGCAGGGACTCGAAACCGAAACTCCTAGATTCGCGCTGGTTCTATTATCAGTTTTTTTATAGTCGCCTTTACTTAGACATATTTTATTTCTTTCCTAATTTCCTATATAAATTTCCTGTTTATAAACACAGTACCTATTATAATTTGTGGTTTTGTATTCATTGTTTTGAATTATTAATATGTAAATCGTTTAAAACAAAATTATGCTTCATAGAATATTACCATCAAATTCACTGACATACATAACGTAGCTTTTGTTTTCATTATCAACGCAATTCATCTATTATTTTCAAATAAAATAAAATGTTTTCTTTGTAAGCTTTTTTTTTGGAATAAATCGGAAAAGTTGTCACAAACTAAAAGCTATTTACGAACGAGTAACAATGCCGCTCATTTCAGTTAGGGCGCAGTTTTATCTGAAGCTTTTTAGATTATTTATACACTTCATAGTCGTGTTATATTCACAATTTCAAATTTGATACCGAATTGTTATTTATATTGTTTATTTATTGATGTAACCCGCGAATTTAGCATGTTAAATTGTTGATAATTTTAGTGGAAGATCAGTTTCGACTGAACTTCGCCATAATAAAGCTTGCTTATTATTATTAATATTGACTGATTTAGTAGTGTATAAATTCAAAGATATTTGGAACTTTGCTAGAAAATTATTTGGAATTTTACGTTAAGGCAAAATTATTCAAACACAAATAAAAATAGAACAATTCGCTGTTAAATATAAATACAAAAAAATAAAATCATAAGTTTTTCTGTAATTGTATGTTTTAAACGAAATTTCCGCTAAGATGGACGGTAGCTGGATATCAAGATCGCGTTAGCTATTTTCACGATTTTACTCTACCTGTATCTCTATCTGTTTGTCATTTTGTTTGTTCCGACGTGCGTTTTAAAGACCACCAACAGCTAAGGTTATTTGAGCCTAGCACCAACTCATATTGTCAATTCGTTATTTTTTTTTTAGTAATAAATTGAAAATTCAATCGATACTTTTACCAGCTCTGGGATTAGAACCCAGGAACTGGATACTTGTAATAGAGGAACCATAACAACGCCATGTAAACAACAGCATTGTTACATGCTCGGCCATTCTCAAGTCCTTGTTTCGAGTTAACTCAAAAACTACTAAACCGATTTTGATCTGTTTTTCACTACAGTGTTTATTTATTTATTTATTGTAGATTATAGACGCGTCGACATCTCAGGTCAATAGCGTCTTTCAACTACACTAAATAACAACTAACTTAAAACCAAATAACACCACAAAACATCCATGAGCGCAGGCGGGATTCGAACCCACGGCAGTCTAGTCTAGAGGCTGCGGTACCAAGCATGCTAACCACTAGGCTATACTGCCCTCTCACACTACAGTGTTTGTTATTCATCAAGGAATATATAGCTTTATCATCGCGCTTCTACTAATGTAATCAAAAAAACTGACATAAACGCAAGCAATGCCGCGGGTAAAGGCTAGTAATAAATTAAATTATGATCGTGAAATAAAAATTGCTAAGCAGTCAGCCTTTGTATGTCTTTCTCTGTCTAATAATAATATTTCGATTTTTAACCGATGGTGGAAGCAGCGGGATTATATTTCAAATGTTTTAATTACACTTTATTTATTTTTAAAGAGTAAATATTGAAGTTTATTGGTTTAATAAATTAATTAAGTAAAATTTCAATGATTTTCGACAAAATATTTAGTCAGAATGTGCGAAATACTCTAAAACAAAAAATACCTTTACTTCCACCATCTAGAGGTACCTACTGTTCACCATTTTTACGAGTACTTGGGACTAATTTCTATTATCATTTTAATTTATTTATAAACCGAAGTTTTAATAACCTCTTATATAACTGCCCTCAAGGATTTGCAATACAATTTTATTTACAAAGTACAGTATTTTCAAAAATTGTTAATTAATTGGTATCTTGTAAAAAACAAAATATCAGCTTTTCATTTCTATACAATTTTGTTTTTAACAGAAGATTGGTAATAAAACTCTAATATATTTTATAGCCGCGGCTTCGCCCGCGTTAATATCGGTTTTGACAGAAACTGTTTTACACCAAATTCCCAAAAAACCGGGCAAGAAATAAAAATTAAAGACATGAAACCTGTTAACTATTTTACATCAAATTCCCAAATACATGGAAAGTAAACTAAATTGTAGACACGGGTCCCGTGAAGTTGATAACGGAAATGAACTGTCAACATTTTTTGAAAATACTGAAAATGAAGTAGCTATTTTATATTGGGTATGGCAAAAAATACCTTAATATATATTTCGTGCGTAATGACATTATGACTCGTGTGACTGTTAAAACTCACTTAATTGCTCGTTTTAACAAACTGTCACTACTCGTCAGTAATATATCATTACACATCTATATAGACATACAATATACTATAGAAGGTATCGATTAGATTATTAGCAAAATTCTTCGTGGACGAATTTGAAGTAAATAAACCATTCATCATTTTATTGTCTAGTAATGTGTCTGCACAATTAATGTCTATATTTTCGAGATGTGTCGGTGTAAGCTGACAGATAGACACCTATATCATAAATATTATATACAGGATGAATATTTATAAATCGAGCATAGGAGATCTTCCATTTTCATGTAAGCATTGGAGCGTAATTATTGTGTTGTTTGGCAACAACCATAATTTTATTTGCTTCACTGTAATAATTATTATTAGGTTAATATTAATTAATTAATATCTTTGATAATACTTGTCTTAAACTAAATTATTATACCAGTTGTAAATTTGAATCTTTTCTTCAAAACTACATTTTCAAACAAAGAATCAGACAGTTTTTATCAACTTTAGTAATAATTTTAAGCTGTTATGACCACGTTAAATTTATAATAATTTTGTATACAATTTAGTTATTGAATTATGTTTATAACCCATAAAAATGTTCGTATGTTTGTGACAAGTTTACTGATAATTTTCGACGGCATTGTACCCTGAAGATGGCATAAAACACTGTCGAAACGTTGGTATTAAATTTAAATATTTAACATCAGTATCGTTTTTTTGATCCTTTAAGCCACGAAGAAACTTTCATCATATTAGTTTAGTAATAACATTGAAAGCAAATAACACAATAATTTACAAGTCATTTGTTTATACGGCTGAATTTCATAGTAAAGAAGGGAATTGGATAAGCAGCCAACCAGACCATATCATAATCAAAACTTGCATTTTTGGAAAGAAAAAATCATTTTACAACCTACTGTTACTGTTACAATCCGACTGTGACATAGGTTGTAAGATGATTTTTTCTTTCCAAAAATGCAAGTTTTGATTATGATATGGTCTGGTTGGCTGCTTATCCAATTCCCTTCTTTACAATAATTTACGTTCAAATGCCTATTTGAAAATGGATGTAGGAAGATCTCCTATGTTCGATTTGTAATTATTCACCCTGTATAGAAAGTGGACGGAATGACATTGAAAATATGTAAGTTGCTAGTTTTAAGGTCAGATGTCAAGTAAATGGGAAAAATATGAAATATAATGTTGAATAATTGATGATACTCTAAATTCTATTCTTGTCGTATATTTGAACTTGTTTAATAAGTGATTTTACTTTGTACATAGGAAGTTAAAATAATATTATTCAACCGTTATACTAAAAGTGTGTGCCTGTAAACTTTGCTTTCAATTTTATATTTTTAGTTTTTAAAACTCTTAACGATACGTTTTTACAATTTGTTGGGAACTTTTTTTGAAGCTATGCTTCTATATAGGCGCGTTAGACGATTTCTGGGAGGGGAAAAACTTGTGGGTTTGCGTCATCGACATGCGTCACCGACATGCTCATGTTAAAAGTATATCTATAGCTATGAGTGTGACGTATTGCGCTTGGCCAGCTTGAAGCTATGCTTCTATAGGCACGGTAGACAATTTCTGGGAGGGGAAAAACTTATGGGTTCGCGTCATCGACATGCTCATGTTAAAAGTATATCTATAGCTATGAGTGTGACGTATTGCGCTTGGACAGCTTGAAGCTATGCTTCTATAGGCACGTTGGACGATTTTTGGGAGGGCAAACACTTACGGGTTCGCGTCATTGACATGCGTCACCGACATGCTTATGTTAAAAGTATATCTATAGCTATGAGTGTGACGTATTGCACTTGACCAGCTTGAAGCTATGCTTCTATAGGCACGTTGGACGATTTTTGGGAGGGCAAACACTTACGGGTTCGCGTCATTGACATGCGTCACCGACATGCTTATGTTAAAAGTATATCTATAGCTATGTGTGTGACGTATTGCGCTTGGACAGCTTGAAGCTATGCTTCTATAGGCACGTTGGACGATTTTTGGGAGGGCAAACACTTACGGGTTCGCGTCATTGACATGCGTCACCGACATGCTTATGTTAAAAGTATATCTATAGCTATGAGTGTGACGTATTGCACTTGGCCAGCTTGAACTATGCTTCTATAGGCACGCTAGACGATTTCTGGGAGGGGAAACACTTATGGGTTCGCGTCACCGATATGCTCATGTTAAAAGTATTTCTATAGCTATGAGTGTGACGTATTGCGCTTGGTCAGCGGTGAAAGTATTTTATTTTAGTCACGAATACTATTAATTTCATATTTGATAGAGTGGGTACTTACTTGATGTAAATTAATATTCAACATTTTGGTAAAAAATAAAAACACTTTTTTTAGGAATTTACACTATTTTTTTATTCTTGACAATTGTTTCGTCAACACAGTGACTTCTTCAGAACTATATTTTAAACTAAAATTTTGTATAGGTCCTTATCAGGTAAACAGTTAAAATATTTTAGTAGTCACTGTGTTGACGAAACAATTGTCAAAAATAAAGAAATAGTGTAGATTCCTAAAATCAGTGTATTTATTTGTGATATTCCACTGAGTTCAGAAAGTCAAATTTGTATAGAAATCTCTCAATTTTAAAACCATGTGAGTATCGATTTTACTGTACTTTTGCAGAACCAATCTACCGTGTAAATCAAGGGTTATCTAGGTGTATTGTAATGCGGATAGCCCCATTACTCTTAGAAAGACACAGTGACGACATCAGCCTATTGACTGCAACGGACTGTCTGACAAACGTTACTCTCTCTACTGCTCTCTATTGGTTATTCCCATAGACGGCCGTAGGCGGAACAATGGTCTTTGTCTCGGTGTCATTTTTGTGTCTCTACTTTGTGACTTTGTATTTGCTTACCATTTTCTACTTAATGTTTATAGTAGCTGTAAGATGGGGCAGCGGCGGTCACTGAATATGACTTATAGTAACTCTGTGCCGGAGCAGACTGCACATATGTTGGCTGAGCAACGGAAATAGTCTGGAAAAAAAACAATGTTTTCAATTTTCACATATTATATTCATATCCAAAATTAATAATCCTATTGGTATTAGACGTGGTCGTTATTTCACGTCACTAGTTACAATAACTAGCTACGCGGTATGTAACCGAATCACTAGTTTCGAGTTACATTACAAGTAGTGATTTTTGCAAATGCGTTACTAAGCGAGAGCGGGTGACAGTGACACGAATAAATCCGAAGTAACCCGAACACGCACATGCCGTGATTTAAGTGTATAGCTACAAACACTTAGATAGTGATTTAATGTATTTTAGTTTCGTCTCGTTTCGTGTGTAACTGTATAGTTGGTAACTGGTGGAGGTATTTATGCAAGCAATCACAGTAGCTAAATAAAAATAACTAGTTACAAAAATCACTAGTTTTGAAACAGGTGACGCCGACCAAGTCACTGGTTTCGTTACGTTTCTTGAAAATAACGTAACGACCCACGTCTAATTGGTATTCTATAAACGATAACTAGAGAAAATGAAGAAGTGGTGAAAAATCGTCATAGGTACCTAATTATATGACGCATGGAGACACCATGTAAAATTGACATTTTAAACCTAAAGTGACTAGACTATTCTGTGTTTAGAGTATGTACTATAAGACTATAGGTACAGTGGAGTATACGTCTTGTTCCAAAAGTGAAGACCTCGTTTTCTCGAAAATTATTGGTCATACGTAAAATTTGTAGGTATACAACCGTTTTTGTAGATAATTTTCTGATTTTTCTGACTGACTAACTGATTTTTCTAATACCTGAAATCATCGTACAACTTATAAAAAACGGGATATTGGCAAAAACTGATTTTTTCTACCTTTGACCTTGAATAATTCGCTTAGCGGACAAAATTTTGAAATAGAATTTCTGCATGTTATTTGTGATATCAAAATAAAGATGTGTGCAAAAAATCACTTCACCAGTACTATTTATTTACAAGTTTCACCTTTTTTAACTTCCCATTGGAAGTTATTGTAATGGGTCCGAAAATCGAAATCAAAAAGGAAAAGAAATTTTTATATTTCAAGGTCACTACACTATTTTTACACTACTTTTAGAAAGATGTCTGTGTGTGTGTATGTGTGTGTGTGTGTGTGTACGTACGTACGTACGTACGTACGTACGTTCGTACGTACGTACGTATGTGTCCATTTCTTTCTAAGACGAAATCTCGAGAATGAAAAATGATATCGACTACGTTGAGGTGCCAATCGACGCGTATTAACGTAAATATGATCTGAAAGAAATTTTTTCAAAATCGGTTCAGCCGTTCTTTTTTTTTAACCAAATAACCTCCAAAAAAGTAGATTTTATACAATATCTCGCGAATAAAAAATTATATCGACTTCGTAAGGGTGTTAATCGAGGCGTGTTAACGTCATTTTGATCCGACATAAATTTTATAAAAATCGGTTCAGCCGTTTTTTTTTTTTTTTTTTTTTTTTTTATTATTGTTAAAGATAAATAATAATTATGTTTTAATGATTAAAATGATTACTTTTCTGTGTAATATCTAATTTAATTATTATTATTAAATATTTATCAAACTGGGAAGTTCGTCGTGTGGACCTCAAGGGTCGCACTTTAGTCCTAACAAACGACCCACCTCACGGCTTGTTTCGTCTAAAATGACTCGACTAATAACATTAATTTATTTTGTAATCAGTGTTTCAGAATTACTGTAAGTAAATAACGCTCCAAATCACACAAAATTGAAATTCCGTTACAAACGGTTTTTGAAGTTAATTTGAAATATCTATATCAGCAGTTTTCAACCTTTATTGACATATCATTTAAACCCTAAAAAGCTAGGTTTAGGTACCTCTTCACAAAACCAATATTTTTTTATTTTTACAATTTTAAGATCTACCTACTCTGGTTGTTGAACAAAATGAAATAAAATATTAAATTTAAAAAATTATATTGATTTAAATTTATCAGTTCTTTTGTTACATGAAATTCCAACTAAGGTGCGAAGTATGAAAACTTACCTTATAAGCTTGTTGAGCAACTGCTACTTGTTGAGCTACAGCGACAGGTTGAGCGATAGCGATTTGTTGAGCTAAAGGCTGAGCGATAGTTACTTGCTGGGCTACAGGTCGAGCGATAGCGATTTGTTGAGCTACTGGTCGAGCGATAGCAATTTGTTGAGCTACAGGTTGAGCGATAGCGACTTGTTGAGCAACAGGTTGAGCGATAGCGATTTGTTGAGCCACAGGTTGAGCGATAGCGATTTGTTGAGGTTGAGCGACAACTTGTTGAGCGACTTGTTGAACAGCTACCGGTCGGGAAATGACGCCCGGATGTGTTACCTGTTCGAAATATTAATTGTAGGTATGTTTGTTGACTCTTTTCAAAAGAGCCAATCTTTTAAAAGTATTTGTTTATTGGCTCTTTGGAAATCTCTTCACGATACGACAAGGTTTACATTTAACGTCAACCAATAATATTTGGCGCTCAACATAAAGTTTTAAATTTTTTGTAAATTTTCTGATATCTAAATATTTTTTATCATAACCTGTGAGAAAGTTGAGAAGCTGGTTGCTTGCGGTACGGCCTGTTTGACTGCAACAGCAGGTGCTGGTGCGGCAGCCAATGTTATCGTCGGAGCCGCAGCTCTGTAATAAGTCTGTGCCGGTGCTGCTGCCACTGTTATCGTAGGAGCCGCAGATCTGTAATATGTCGGCGCTGAAACATATGATGTTACTGCAGGAGCTGCTGCGACATACGATGTTGCGGCTGGTGCAGCTGACACGTATGAAGTAGCTGCTGGCGCAGCGGATAAGTACGAATGTGCACCGTATCCATAGTTGCCTCCGTAAATACCAGGATAGGCCGATGCCACTGAGATTAAAGCAACGCAAACCTGAAACAGATTTTATTTTTTCGCTTATGTTTTGTTTCACTAACAAGAAACCTAAACTCTATCCCAACGTTTCCTAAACTATTTATAAGCGCACGGAGTGCAACGGCCAAGTTCTCGCAACAAGCAAAGCCGAGCGCGCACTGTTCAATATTTACGCAAATCATTTCGAGCCCTTTTCGACCCCCTCTATCTCTGAGGTTAGTTTCGTTACAAAACTGAATTTTTTCAGAGGGGTTAAGGTTACCAAAGAGAAGCAGTATTCCAAATTTCATACGTTTAGAACTTTAGATGGAATAATTTCCAAGTTACGAATATCCAAATATCGCAATTTTTGGACTCATAGATCATCAAAAATCTAGTGTACTTTCAATCGAGCTAGAGCTTTGAAATTTGGAACATAGATAGTGTTTAAGGTAATAATTACGAGAAAAATCGAAAATTAATGAAAATCCAACATGGCGGATTAAAAGCTTAAGACGGCGGATTCTGACATGAAATGAAATCTAGACTACTTCCAATCGAGCTAAAGCTTTGAAATTTGGGACATAGATAGTGTTTAAGTTGATTATTACGAGAAAAATCGAAAATAAATGAAAATCCAACATGGCGGACTAAAAATCCAGCATGGCGAATTATGCCACGAAATAAAATCTAGGGTACCTCCAGTCGAGCTAGAGCATTGAAATTTGGAATATAGATAGTGTTTAAGGTGATAATAATATTATGAGAAAAATAATAAATAAATAAAAATCCAACATGGCTGATTCTGACAAGAAATAACGAGTTCTGCTTTGTTTGGAAAGTTACGGAATACAGGCAGTCGGTGTACGGTGTATGTATACAGTCGGTGTATATACTAGTGGGATGGCATGGGATTATTTACTAATATATACCTAACTGAACAAAATGTTATGAAATCCTACCAAAAACATACATGTAAAAAACAGGTAAAGTACTCGCTAGGACTGTGTTATTATGCAAAAAAAAAAACTGAAATGTAGAAATTATGCCAAGTTCCTTGCCTACACGTTGTTAGCAGTGAATTGATAAATTTCCAGATCAAACTTGGCAAGTTTTCAAGGGTCTCAGTATTGCTCATTTCCTCAATGAAAACTTGCCAAGTTAATAAATAACAGTTTATTTTTGACACAACTAACAAAAATTTTGCTTCTTTTTTTTAACCGACTTCAAAAAAAGGAGGTGGTTCTCAATTCGGTTGTATTTTTTTTTTATGTTTGTTACCTCAGAACTCCGTCATTTATAAACCGATTTGGAATTTTTTTTTTATTTGAAAGGATATACTTTCAGATTGGTCCCATAGAAATTTCATCAAAATTGGTTCAGTAGTTCGGCTGATTTTAATAAAAGTTAGTAACGGCGTGTGATTCCTTAAGGTAAATGTCACTTTTTGACACATCAGACAGCGTAAGAAAGTCGGTTTAATAAAAGTGAGTAACGGCGTGTGATTCCTTTAACGTAAATGTCACTTTTTGACACTAAAAAGTAAAAAATAAAAAACTTTTTAACAAAAAAAAACCTCCTTCAAAAAGCCACTAAAAAGAATAAAATAATGAAATTTTGAGGTCTGCGCCAATTTAATAAAATGTGAAGTTGATTAAAAAGAAGATATTAATCACTATACTATACTTTTTAACCGACTTCATATTTTATTAAATTGGTGCAGACCTCAAAATTTCATTATTTTCTTCTTTTTAGTGGCTTTTTAAAGGAGGGTTTTTTTTGTTAAAAAGTTATTTTGCATTTACATTTTCTTGACGACAAAAAAAGTTAACTCAGCTGTTGAATGTCTATAATCTACAATTATTTATCTATCAAAAAAAAAGTTAATAGATACGAATAAATACCAGGCTACCTAGTGACAATCAAAAATGTTCTTACCAGTAATGATTGCATGATGGTTGATTTATTTGGTACACTAACTGAACAAACTTAACAACAATATAGTTAAAACTAACTGACGATTAGACAGATACAATCAGCTGTTTATATAGTATTTTATTGATGACATTAGTTACTTGTATTATTAGTAACCCTCAGATAAAAGTGCGTATGTCCAGTCCATTAAATGATCCAGTTTACAATTATTATTGCAATACAAACATTATCGATCATCAAAAATAACTAATAGATAAAGTTTATTATTTGTCAAAAGAATATTTAGAAGACTGTTTTTAAAGTGTAACAATATATTTTTGTTTTTTAATTGTATTTGTTATTTGACGTATATTCTGTGCTGTGAGGGCTAATTGAATAAAATAATAAAATATCCATCTTATTGACTTTTTGTATCTAAATTTTGGCTATGCAAATAAACTTATCTATCTGTCTATCTATGCCTCGAGATACTCGGTTTGTGTATGCCGGCTGGCGGATTCTAATACGCAAATGGATTATTTGTTGTGTTGAAGACGCTAATGACCTGAGTTGTCGATGCGTCTTAATCTACAATAAATTAAATAAACTCGAGATACTCTGAACTCTCCTGTAGCACGAGCTTCTCGGACACCGAGTTGTACGAAATTCATTCATCAACGTGTATTTTAGATCCAAATTTACTCAAAACAGAGTGCCAGTGCTGTAGTATTTTAAGTTTATTTTGAATTCAAAATTTTAAATTGTAAATAAACTTTGACGAATGGATTTCGTAGAAACTAGAGTTGCCAGATTGGGAAAATTTGATTCCAGAACTACATTTCAAAATAGCGGGACTTCAGAAACGAACAAAAATTAACTAATTAGGTATATTTTCTAAAATAAGATGTTGAAACTACAAAGTGAATACTCTGAAACTTTACGTCAGGTTGTTTAACGAGAGACATTAATTTCTTAATTGGGGCTCTGGATATCGCATAAAATATCTGGACAATCCAGACCATCTGACAACCCTACAGCAAGCCCAGACATTATTATTATTATTAATAAATATTTAGCAGGATTAAGTGATATTTGAGATGCCTGATGAAAATTCAATAAAAGAACCGAAACATTGCGCTGAATCAATAAACTAGTGTTTTAATGGTTTTCTCGTCCACTTTTCTGCTAAATATTTATTAATAACTAATTCAATGGATGCGAACAGAAAAAAAATTAAGGGAAAAAATTAATTGTCAGTATTCTTTTTAAAATGTTGCAAAAATCAAAATTAAGTATAAAAATTCTGTTTACTACAATTTGGAGGCTCGATTACACCGCCATTAAAGTCGTCCACTTTTCTGCTAAATATTTATTAATAACTAATCCAATGGATGCGAACAAAAAAAAGGGAAAAAATAATTATCAGTATTCTTTTTGAATTGTTGCAAAAATCAAAATTAAGTATAAAAATTCTGTTAACTACGATTTGGAGACTCGATTACACCGCCGTTAAAGTCGTGCCTAAATAAAATCATTTATTTAATTATTATTTATTTGTTTATTTATTTAGTTATAGAAAAAAATGTAGGAAAATACTAGCATAAGAGGTTTTGTTCTGTGACCACATATATTTCAGATGCATTGGCTCCCCTCCTGCACCTGTAAGCAGGCAATAGTCCGAGATCATGGATGGATGCAAGTTGTCATGGTAATCTATCGATAACCTTCCAGGGATTATACGACGATCACCACACCTCGATTCGCTCAACTCGCTCTTTCTGTTCAGTTAATAATGTGTACATTCTGACGAGAAAATACTGAGTGTGCACAGTTGAGATTAAAAAACATAGAAGACCGCTAAATGTCCAATTGGTACCGCTGAACCATTTAACGCAATTCAGTGTTTTCAGACCAATAGAGAGCAGTGTAGCCTATTGGATAGCATACTTGGTACCGCAGCCTCTAGACTAGATTGTCGTGGGTTCGAATCCCACCTGCGCTCATGGATGTTTTGTGATATTATTTAGTTTTAAGAAAGTTGTTATTTAGTGTAGTTGAAAGACGCTAATGACCTGAAATGTCGACGCGTCTATAATCTTCAATAAATAAAATAAATTCAGACCAATAGGTTTAATCGATGCAGCCATTTATTTGGAATCATTGTTTTGACGTGAATGTAACGTTTAATGTCTCAAACTGCGGTGGCATTTTAGATATATTAGATGTAACGGAAATAGTCGGAAGTAGTTGACATGTAAAACAAAACACAGAATGTATATCTATGTTAAGGTCTTAGACCTCCTGGAGCTCATAAGAAGATCCAGGCTATTTGTGGACTAGATCCAGCTAAGGGGGAAGCACAAAAATCCTTTTAGGATGAGGTACAATTGTAATTGTATTTTAAAGACCACCAACAGCTAAGGTTATTTGAGCCTAGCACCAATTCATATTTTCAATTCATTATTTTTTTTTTTTTTTTTTGGATGAGGTGCACTTTATGGACAATCTATTACCACCCCTAATTGTTTTAATCTTTAATTTTAACAAGGTCTCAGACACAGGCCGTGTGGAAAAGTACGAATCTACCTACAGGCACAATCGTCAAGCCCTGGTTCGAATCCCGAAGGCTTTCAATATATATTTTTTTTAATAATGAAAATGTATAGGTTTTGGGTAATTTAAAATATAAAAAAATAGAATTACAATTATTTTATTTATTATATTTTACGAACATTTGATTTTATAAGATAAATTAAAGTGGATGTATTTCTTTCCATGACAACGAATACTATTATTTGTGTTTAACGGTGTTAACGTCATCTGTCTGTACCCGCGATACGGACAAACACATTTTTTGTCTATTCTATATAACAAGAGTTTGACAACGATATTCAACTGTTTCTGTAAAAAAATAAAATATGATTTATGATCAAAATCTAATGTCATTGTCAAAATTATAAATTCTTATCTCTGGAACTACTGAACCGATTCTAAAAATTCTTTCACTAATAGACAGCTACACTATCTCTGAGTGATGGGATAGTAATAAAACGTAACTTTGAAATTCTTTTGCATTTTAGCGTATAGGCGGAATCCTACTAATGTTATGAACACCACCAGCCCGACTTCGCTTCGCAGGGGGAGAATTTCTCGCGAAGGGATAACAAATCATAAATTCTTAGCACCCGGACGAAGCCGAACGGGACTGTCTATAAATTTAACACATAGTTACAATGTGGTTTCCAAGATTTTGCGATAGTATTAATGGAGATAATTTTTCACGTTGTTAGTGAAATTTTTTGAACACTTTGTAAAATAGAGATAGTTGTATGATTCCATATAGTACCTACTGATATTATGTGTATCAAATCTTGTACGTGTACCTAATTAAGCTACGCATAGAAGAAGTTCCCAAACTTGCAATCTTTTTATTTCATATATATTATGTTACTTTATGAAGTACAAATAATAATCAATAAATATTATTAAACATAACGCCTCTCTGTCTGTCTGACGTTTATAACCCGAGACCCACTGATACGATTTACATGTGTTTTTTTAAATTTATTGATACGTTGGATAAAACCTGGCTATAGCTGTCCATTGTCCAACTTTATTTTTAAATAAAGTTGGACAGCTATAGCCAGTTTTTGTGTGTTTTATTTATTAAAGTAGCATAAGTGCATCAATTATTTTGTTTGAAGGAAACTACAAGACGACAAGAAATTGAAGACCATTAATGAGGCGATTACCGAGATCGAGACCAAACGACCAATAATGAAGCCAACACTGAGACAAGAGCATCATTCATGATATCAAAAGGAGAGGAGATGGGCAATAAATGAGGCGATACCAAAGTGGTCTTTTTTATCAACGAGACCGAGAGGAAAGACTTATTTTGTCACGTGCCAAGCTTTTATGCAGTAATTGTAAGAAGGCATTGAATATCGTCAAAAGGGCATTATGAACAAACATTGTTTACAATTTTACCAACCATAGTCACAGTCAGGATTCTAACCTGAACCTTTCCACTTTCACGGCGAAATGTGCTTACATTTACTCAACCGTGACATGATTACTAATCTAACACTCTCCTTATATGTTTAGGAATCAATAGATTTTCACCACATGCGAGTGTTAATTCAATATAGCTAATAGTAAATGTAAGCTCATTCCGCCGCGAAAGTGGAAAGGTTCAGGTTAGAATCCTGACTGTGACTATGGTTGGTAAAATGATTTTTTCCGATATGTTTGGAATCAATTATATAATTGGCTGCTTTCCAACGAAAGATTTTCAATTGCAATTCAGCCGTATAAATCTATTAATTGTTTACAATCGCTGGTTCAGCAGTTGGCACTTGTTATGGGTAACCGTATATGCTCAGCAAATCTTATGTCTTTCACGATATACAAGTTGGTATAATATGATTACGTTATGTAGATTCACATGGAATTAATGTATGGATGATATTATATGGTTGATATACCATACATTCCATAAGTTATTGATTTAAGTAATTCCCACGTATCAAAATTTGACATTTTTGAACAGTGCATATTATTCCTCATACTTATACAGGGTGTTTATAAAATATACGGCAAAAATTTAAGGGGTGATTCCTTGTGTAATTTTAAGAATATTTTGTCCTTTCATGATTTTCGAAAAGCCGCTTTGTTTTGTTTTGCTAATTACGTTTCGATCGTGACTTGTTTTTGGTGTTTTTGAAAGAGTTCGACAGCCAATGCGGAGAAGTTTGAATTTATGCAGCCTAGACCCGGTGGTAGTCGAATTGTCAGCAGTTCTTGTAGATTAAGAAGCTTTACTGTATTTATGTAATAAAATATTGTTTTTGTAGAAAAACTTTTAACGCCCTGTATCTTCGAAACAAAGCGGTTTTTCAAAAATCATCAAAGGACAAAATATTCGTAGAATAGTCCAAAGAATAACCCCTTGAATTTTTGCCGTATGTTTAATAAACAAATAATGTAAACTAACTTATTCGTTCTTATATCCTTCCTCGTAATTGCAAACAAGAATTAAAGAAATATATATATTTTAAACTCTGAGCATAAACCACCATATGATATGACGTGGAAGATATTATTTTCTTGTCTATAGAAAGAGATGTATATAAATTATCTTCCTTGTGGTTTGCTTTCAATTCGACAGATGAATGGGCATGATGACACAGTAGATACAGTCAGCCAATCACAGGCTGGTTGCATATTACGTCATTTTTGTAGCGACATAATTCCGTGTTTAAAATTGCATTGTAAAATATTATATCTACATTCTACACTTTTGGGAAAAATTCCCAAAATTATAAATCATGAACTTTCTTGAACGCACGGCATGTCAAATAATATTAAATATAGGCGACGTTTGACATAAAAATATTTCTTCTTCAGGCCATGCAAAAACAATTATAATATATATATTTTTTTAAACAAATTAAATAATGTAAAAATAGTCTTAAAAACATATTTTAGAATAAAATTTATTAATAAAAATTGTTAAATGTACATAGGTCATTAATTTAAATTCTCTTAAGGCATACTTTGCTGCTAATTGAATAAACTGGAAGCGTAAATTAAAGTATTAATAAAGTGACAGTATTGACCTGATTTAGTTAAAAACTAGATGAATATGAGAAACATATACTGATTGGATTAAAATAGAAAAACTACACTTTTAATTATTGGATTAAGCCATTTTTGAATTGTGGTGCAAGGCTGCAATTTACATAGGTTCAATGAGATTATCCGTTTAGTTATAGTGAGTAATACTTTTATTTATTTTTTGCCATACTCACTATAAAATAGCTAATTTACATGCGTGTATATATGCATGAAATGGGTCAGTTAACAGGTGAGCGTATTGTAAGTGTTTTCAAAACACACTAGTTTGGAAAATAAAGCCATTTATATACTGATTTATGTATATTCGCTCTGATCCGCCCGCTATTACCTACTCATGGTGTGCTACTCATATAATTAATGTGGAGGATAGTGTGGTCCAGTGGTTAGCGTCGCGGTCTCTGGATCAGGCTGTCGTGGGTTCGAATCCCGCCCCTGCTCATGGATGTTTTGTGATGTCATTTAATTTAAGCGAGTTGTTATTTAATGTAATCAAGACGTTAATGACCTCGACGCGTCTATAATTTACAATAAATAAATAAAATATAATTAATGTGAAGTTAGTGACGCAAATAAACTGTCAAATTTTTTTGAAAATACTGAAAATGAAATAAAAAGTAGCAATTTTATAGTGGGTATGGCAAAAAATACCATATATATATTATGACTAATATTTTTCAATGGCATGTAAAATAAAATTCTAGCCATTACCCGCGACTTTGCTCACGTTAATAATTATTATCAATTTTTACGTTCCTATATTCAAAATAGGTCAAGTCTTCTAAGCGTGCCAAAAATTAAAATTTGAGTTTTTGACGAATTTGCATTTTCAAGTCCATTGCACCCAAAAAAGTAATTTAAAAAATGTCTGTCTGTCGTCACGCCTAAAGCCCAAACCAGTGGATCGATTTTGCTCAAATTTAGCATTAACATGAAGGAAGTTGTGGGTAAAGGTTACTTATTATAATAAAAAATGAAAATGCTTATTTTAGAGTTTAAAAATTAATATTTTGTGAAATTATTAAAATTAATAATTTTGTTCTGCTTTTTATAACATAAAAATTATTAAATTAAATCTGTGTTGAACAAATGTCTCACATGTGTTCATGGACAAAATTACCATTACTTGAAAATAATTTTAAAAGAATGTATTTCTTAAGAAATTACGAACATTTAAAACTATTCGGTAATTTTTTCCATGAATGTATAATATTTTATTTAATATTAAAATTCTTTTCTGATTTTTTCTTGCTATAATGTAAAAGATCGTAGGCTTTAAAGATAAAAATAAACGAATATTGTATGAAAATAAAGAAATTTCAAATATACAGGGTGATTCATAAAGAATGGGAAATCCGGAAACTGGAAATGTTACATGTAAAATGGTGGCCATTGACGCAAACATGCCTGGTCCGAATGTTGATAGTTTCGGATATACAGGGTGTTGAAAGTTGCTGGAATTGTATTCTTTAGGATATTTACTAACACTTTTATTAAGGGTTGTTCATACCTAGACCAAATATTTTAATACGAAAATATTAGGTTTAGGTATGGACAACCATTAATAAAAGTGTTAGTAAATATCCTAAAGAATACAATTCCAGCAAAAAAATAGCCTCGTTGTATTTAACAATCAAAAGTTACACGTGATTGAAGTTAGGTAAAAAAAATACATTATTTTGAACACCCTGTATAATAAATTAAGTTTTTTAGGACAGACATTTATTTGTCCGTCTACTATCTAGTGATCCTCAAAATTTCACTTTGATAAAGGTTTCTGTTTTGGCTATGTCGAATTTTAGGTAAAGGTCTGGATGTGTCAAACATTTCTAAAAAACTTGAATAACTCAAAAATTACTGAATTTTCGAGCATGGCTTCCCTTACAATTTCTATTCACACTTAGGTGCAGAATTGAAAAACAAATAAAAACAGGATACTAGGTTAAAAAAAAACATAACTTTGATCTGCTACGTTTAAATGGGACAAGCTGTATAATTGAAAATATTTTTAGGTTATACACTATTAAAATTTATACAACTTTTGTATTTAAACTTCTTTTCTATCTTCACCCAAAATCAATATATCGGCCTACAACGCAAGTCTTGGACACCCTGTATAGGCGAATATAGCAAGGTAGGTGTAAAACTTTACTCGATCACTCATATCTATCTATCAATTCAAAAGAGAGAAGGGGGCCAGTGTAGTCTAGTGGATAGCGTACTTGGTACCAGCCTCTAGACTAGACTGTCGTGGGTTCGAATCCCATCTGCGCTCATGGATGTTTTGTGATGTTATTTAGTTTTAAGTGGATTGTTATTTAATCTAATTTAAGACGCTAATGACCTAAGTTGTCGACGGGTCTATAATCTACAATAAATAAATAAAAAAAATAAAAGAGAGAAGGTTGTGACTCGTGAGTAGTGTATCAAATCTGAAAAAGATTTTCCATGGAATACTTAAGGAGCCTTATGTATATCACAATAATTAGTTGTGAGTAAAAATTATAATTTTTAAATCAAATAAACAATGTAAATGCGGAATAACACAAAACACATTTTTTGCCTGTATATATGCAACTAAACTTACACGTTAGAGTGGAGACTTCAACGATTAGTTAAGACACTAACCGTTAAATTGCATTGTTTTATATTTCTCTCGATTAGCGATGATATCCTAGCCTTAGGGCTTAGTTTATTTCTAGGAAAGGTTTATTTATAATTTTGTAACACGTTCAACGCCCAATAATTTTAAAAAAATAGCAGTGAATCAATGATCTTCTTTTTATCTTTTTTAACAATTTGTACATGAGCTGTTTATGACTCCTAGGAAAAACCATCAAGGCGCTCGCATCAATAAAAATTTTAGTGGTGCATAATCAGACTAAACTGTTCATGACCTTCACATATCCTATAGCGAACCCTCAGGTCCTGGAATAGAGCTTGCTCACTAAGAATCGAACTCGTTCTCTAGGAATCGATCAAGCAAATAAAAACCGACCTTGCTCATTCAGATCATTAAAACCACCCGAGAGACTTTCCAGATTTTCTAGAAAAAAACAACTTACATACTTTGAAATATATATTTTGCTTTTTTGATAACATGTTCCTATTGGAAAAAATGACTGACAGTCTCTTTTGAAATGGTTTAATTAGATACTAAAATATATCAATAGTGACAGATCGTACTTTTTTGAATTAATTGATCGTTGAGAGTTTCATAGGACACAAAAAAATAAAATGATTCTCAGTGATCTGGTCGATTCTTAATGGTCGATACCCTCAAACGAATAGCAGACATAAATTTTGAAAATTAAGATTTTTAACTTTTCGTGAATGCCAATCGTTTTTTTCTGAAATAAAAAAAATTGAAATTTAAACAGAAAAATAGGTCATTGGTCGCAAACTTGAGCTTATTTTTGGATTTACTACGTCATTTTATATTAATCTGCTGTCTAGGCCGTTCGGAAACATTTTTTTTTTATTTTGTCAAAAATCAACTCCTGTATATCTATTTGCGTTTCGGAGATAGAGCAGTTCCAAGTTTTTTCTGGAAAGTCTGGAATATGTAACGGATAGTTTTCAAATTCAGTATAATCCACCAAACCCACGTTACCCACTGGTACAAGAAAGATTACAAATTTCTCTTTTTAAACAGGGGGTCACAGAAAGACGGGTCGGTATAGCTGATTTGCTTGTCCCGAATGAGATACTTCTGAATCAAGGCTCCGCCGATGTTTATGACATCGCTTGAATGCTCTTATCAGATTGTACACTCTTTTGATTAAAGTCAACAGCCGTTGTGTGTGAATTTCACAGAAATTCTAAAATTTGTTATCCAGCCCCCAGAAGCATATAAGAGGTATAGTTGATTTGTTAGTCCCGAATGAGATACTTCTGAATCAAGTCTCCGCCGATGTTTATGACATCGCTTGAATGCTCTTATTAGGTTGTAAACACTGTTACGTGATTGCCTAAAGTTTTTAAACAGCCGTTAATTTGACAGAAATTCCAAAATTTGTTATCCAGCCCCCAGAAGCATATAAGAGGTATTTTTATACAAAATATTCGATATGGTATTGTTTAAGAAGTTTTTTAAAATTTGTTAACAGGGGATCAGAAAGACAGGTCGGTATAGCTGATTTGTTAGTCCCGAATGAGATACTTCTGAATCAAGTCTCCGCCGATGTTTATGACATCACTTGAATGCTCTTATTACGTTGTAAACACTGTCAATTGCCTAAAGTTTCTAAACAGCCGTTGTGTTAATTTGACAGAAATTCCAAAATTTGTTATCCAGCCCCCAGAAGCATATAAGAGGTATTTTTATACAAAATATTCGATATGGAATATATTTTTAAGAAGTTTTTTAAAATTTGTTAACAGGGGATCAGAAAGACAGGTCGGTATATCTGTTTTGTTTGTCTCGAATGAGATACTTCTGAATCAAGGCTCCGCCGATGTTTATGACATCGCTTGAATGCTCTTATTAGATTGTAAATTGTAAAATATACACTGTTACGTGATTGCCTAAAGTTTCTAAACAGCCGTGTGAATTTGACAGAAATTCAAAAAATTGTTATCCAGCCCTCAGAACCATATAAGAGGTATTGATGATTAGTTGCGAATGAAATACTTATGAATCAAGACTCTGCCGATGTTTATTACATAGTCTGAAGGCTCTTATTAAACTACCAAAACAATAGACTGTTATGCAATTCATTACAGCTATTTATACGGAATGGTTCAAAGAGGGATGGTGCGTGTTAATATTATTATACACAGACATTTTTTCTACATAATATTTATTTATATCTATTAAAATATTCGACAATCTGAGATAAATCAATTAATTGTTTTTAATATTATAATCAGTTCAATCTGAAAAAGACACACAGGCAAGATTTTGCAAAAGCTCTGTTATCATCCATTAAAATTAATTGAACTGGGTTAGATGTTCCAATTTACTAATATTCTCTGCGGTAAAGTAGCTATGAATTCTTTCAATGTCCTAAATCACATATTATATGTTTAGAAACAGCCTTTAAATAGAGCATTGTTATTATCAGGAGAGCAGTTTAAAAAAAATTGTATTATGTAATATTTTTTATTTTCTGAAGGCGGAGTTTATTGTTAATTTAAATCAATGAGCAATGAAAATTGTAAAATATACACTGTTACGTGATTGCCTAAAGTCTAAACAGCCGTTGTGTGTTAATTTGACAGAAATTCCAAAAATTGTTATCCAGCCCCCAGAAGCATATAAAAGGTATAGCTGATTTGTTAGTTGCGAATGAAATACTTATGAATCAAGGCGCTGCCGATGTTTATAACATAGTGAAGGCTCTTATTAAACTACCAAAATAATAGACTGTTATGCAATTCCTTAACAGCTATTTATACGGAATGGTTCAAAGAGGGATGGTTCGTGTTAATATTATTATACACAGACATTTTTTCTACATAATATTTATTTATATCTATTAAAATATTCGACAATCTGAGAGAAATCAATTAATTGTTTTTAATATTATAATCAGTTCAATCAGAAAAAGACATACAAGCAAGATTTGGCAAAAGTTCTGTTATCATCCATTAAAATTAATTGAACTGGGTTAGATGTTCCAATTTACTAATATTCTCTGCGGTAAAGTAGCTATGAATTCTTTCAATGTCCTAAATCCTATATGTTTAGAAACAACCTTTAATTGAGCATTGTTATTATCAGGAGAGCAGTTTTAAAAAAATTGTATTATGTAATATTTTTTATTTTCTGAAGGCGGAGTTTATTATTAAATGAAATCAATGAGCAATGAAAGCCTTCTGGCGTTGTCTTGAAAGTCGGCGGAGCCTCGAATCAGAAATATTTCATTGGTGACCAACAAATGATCAATACCGATTCAATTGTATGTTTGCCTCATACCAAGTTTTTGTGAAATATTAATTGTTCTTACTGAAAAAAACATTCGTGATATTAAAAATATAATTAAAGGTCCATATAGAAGTAAACTGGGGTATTAATCCAGTCCAATAGTACATTTAAATTGCGTTAATTAGAAGTTTGATGAAATTTTAATGGTAGGTAGGGGGAGCCACAAAAAAATTTTTGCCAAGTTCCCCCCTCGGATTCCGCAAGTGGTGGCCGCCATCTTGAATTTAAGGGATGAAATCATTATCTTGGTAAATACTGCTTCTACGTGAAAAATTACTATTACCTACAAGAATTGTTAAGGAAGATGTATCCAATAACTTTTGTTCGGAAATTTTTTTGTAAATTTCTTATTATTCAAAAGTTATAAAATCTCAAAAATGACACTGTTGGCGGTGGAAACGGTTTTTCCGATTTTAAAACAAAACGGTCAATCGGGGGCGAAAAATGGTTATGACAAAAGTTATAGCTTTGGAGTTTCTCTACAATATACATGTGTTCAGGATTTTTATTTTTGCTTGGTACAAATATAGAGGGCGCCAAAATTCGACCGGCTCCAATATTTTTGAAAATTTTGCACATAACTAATTTATTCAAGTCATCGCATTTTCACCAAATGCATGATTAGGGGGTTTTCGGGGTCGCTGATTGAGAATCCGTTATCAGATTTTCAAAAAACAAAATGGCGGATCCAATACGGCGGATGTCTTTCATTTAAATTCATCGCATTCTCACCAAATTCATTATTAGGGGGGTTTTCGGGAACGTTGATTAAGATTCGGGGTTGCCCCGCATTATTTCAGGTATTCTGTAGGAACGAGACTAGTTGGAACTGAGAGGAGAAAGTATAGTACTGGCCGCTAAAGCTCATCCGCGGGTTGATATTCAGTTTCCCCCACTACGCGTAGGATCCATATGAAAATCTGCCGGGTGAGGGAAACTTTATATCAACCCGTGGATGAGCTTTAGCGGTCAGTACCTTACTGTCGGATCAACAATGGTTATTCGCTACATTTCGTCTACTTTTTGAAGAGAGAAAGTTTTGCGACTTTTTAAATTTGTATAAATGGTCGTAACATTACAATTTACTTTAGCATGCGTTCCCAAATAGCCATTAACTCCTAACAAGAATAATGATCCAAACCGAGATCCAAACGAAAAAAAAATGTTTTCGTATGACGCGTGCAATTTTGTCACTACTTATTTATATATTAAATACTAGCGGTCCCGCCCGGGTGTTGAGAGTTTATGAACATACAGAAATCTTCGAGGGCGTGAGCACAACAACTCACCAAAGTTTCATCGCAATCGGATGAACGGTATAGGAACGCATACGGGACAAACAAACCAACAAATAAACATTCATTTTTATATTATAATATAAAGAAGAATGTTTTCTATCAATGACAATAGTGTGTTCTATTCGGGTCGTGCTTGATTTTTGCCATACCTACAATTCTGTATAGCCCAATCAGCACAATATACAGGGTGTCCAAGACTTGCGTTGTCGGCTGATATGTTGATTTTGGGTGAAGATAGAAAAAAAGTTTAAATACAAAAGTTGTATAAATTTTAATGTTGTGTAACCTAAAAATATTTTCAATCATGCAGCCTGTCCCATTTAAGCGTGGCAGATCAAAGCTATGTTTTTTTAACCTCGCACCCTGTTTTTATTTGTTTTTTCAATTTTGCACCTAAATGTGAATAGAAATTGTAAGGAAAGGCATGCTCGAAAATTCAGTAATTTTTGAGTTATTCAAGTTTTTCAGAAATTTTTGACACATGCAGACCTTTACCTAAAATTCGACATAGCCAAAACAGAAACCTTTATCAAACTGAAATTTTGAGGATCATTAGATAGTAGACGGGCAAATCAATGTCTGTCCTAAAAAAAATGAATTTATTATACAGGGTGTTCAAAATAATGTACTTCTTTTACCTAATTTCAATCACGTGTAACTTTTGATTTTTAAATACAACGAGGTAATTTTTTTGCTGGAATTGTATTCTTTTGGATATTTCCTAATACTTTTATTAAGGGTTGTCCATACCTAAACGAAATATTTTAATACGAAAATATTCTGTTTAGGTATGGACAACCCTTACAATTTCTATTCACATTTAGGTGCAGAATTGAAAAAACAAATATAAACAGGGTGCTAGGTTAAAAAAAACATAGCTTTGATCTGCCACGCTTAAATGGGACAGGCTGTGTAATTGAAAATATTTTTAGGTTATACAACATTAAAATTTATACAACTTTTGTATTTAAACTTTTTTTCTATCTTCACCCAAAATCAATATATCGGCTGACAACGCAAGCCTTAGACACCCTGTACATAAATATACAATTCAATTGAATAAAGACATATTTTAATAATTAAAAATAAAATTATATTTCATTTTACTGTTTCCAATTTATTTATAATACTTAAAATATAAATTAAATGACAAATACTGTAGAAATACAAGTAATCCTTATGGAGTGGTATTAAAAATAAACTATATACATTTTTTTCATTAATTGCACGGTGACACTCGATTATTTTTGGGGGAGAGAGATAAAATCAGTTTAAAATTTTGCATGTTTTGTTGTTTTTTTTATATTTCGTTAAAATTATGGATCAAAATTAATGATGCTATTCTGTATGGCCAATGTTAGAATTAACAGCACAGTAAAATTTCTATCTCACTTTACCTTATGCATTGTAAAATTTGTTAGAAAGTGACACAAATTTAACAGCACTGTAATGTCTAACATTGACTTTACAGAATAGCGCCATAAAACTTAATAATGAATGTGCCTTTTTTATATAGCAGTGAATTAAAAATGTGTATTTTACATACTTTTCAAGTTTCTTTTTAGATAATATTTATGTGATAAATAATTTAGGTAGGCAGTCAAAAATCGAAAAAAAAACTAATTGATTTTAATTTTAAAGTCTATAGTTTTTTGATATCGTATATTAATATTCATAATTTTTAAATAATGGGAATCTTAGTATAAAAATTTTTGTTGATAATTTTTATCTGAAAAAATTGAACATCCAAGTAGACAATTTTTACATTTTTGATAATTATCAAGAATCCCTTTATTTCCTGAATCAAACTAGCATAATCTCAATATAATAACAGATTTTCAATCTTAAAAAACCATAAAAAACAATAATAAAATAGGTGCACTCCTTTCAAAACGCCTTTAGTCGTGATTATTTAAAATCAATTTTGAAGATGTTATCCTTTAAAATATTAATATTTTATAATTGCACAGCCTACCTAAATTATTTTTTTATTTTTATCTTAAGCGTAATGGGAAAGTAACAAAGTCTGAAGGTATCCTAGTCGCCATCTTTTGCGTGGGACGCAACAACTACATCATTATTTTCTCATCACGCGTTATAATATATAATTTACTTAAAAACTATAAACAGGTAGCAAATTTCTGTAGAAATATTACCGGCCGGCTGAACTATTAAAGGCATCAGAACATCATTAAAATTATTGGAAGAAAACGACTCAAAAGTGGCTTAAGGATCCAATTAAGAAGCAAATACTGTTTTATTGCATTTATTCGAACAGTATTTGCTTCTTAATTGGATCCTTAAGCCACTTTTGAGTCGTTTTCTTCCAATATCACCAGGATCACCACATTTCTGTTTTTTAATCAAAACAGATTCTTAACATCTATTAAAATTATTTGTCATTCCGATAAAATTTCTACAGAAATCCATCATAAAGTAGCGTCATGGTTATCCAACCGAAAACTCGTGCGAGTGCAGTTGGTTTAGTCCATCACACTTTTGAAAAAGTTGATCTGACTACCATCTAGTGCAAGTACGACGAACCATGTCCATAACCGTGGTAACCGTGGGCGTACCCCAACCCAAATGGTGCCGCGTGCGCAAACAGCGGCTTAGCAACCGGTACAGCAACGGGTTGCGGAACCGGTACAGCGTATGGTTTCGGTACTGCGACCGGATACGGTGCAGGTACCAGTACACCGAACGGTTTCGCTACCGGTACGGCAACAGGATGTGGTACTGGTACCGGATACGGCCGATCTACCGGAACTGGTACATGTTTCTCAACTGTGACTGGGTATGGTTTGGGTACGTGAACTGGGTACGGTCTGTCGACTGGTACAGCTACTGGAACATTATACGGTACTGGTATGTGCCGCTCTACTGGAACGGCATACGGTTGCGGCACGGGGACGGCAATTTTCTTTGTTATTGTTGTATGGACATCAGCACCTAAGATCGGAGATGGAGCAACAACTGCTGGAGATGAAAAGAATCCGGGACCAGCTGGAGCTGATAAGAATGCAGGACCGATTGAAGCGAATGCTGGTCCTGAATGTGATAGGGCACTGCCCAAACCGTAACCGCCAAGTGAACCGTAAGTTAAGCCCGAATAACCACCCAGAATTCCTCGCTTGTCGTGTTTTTTAGATTGTTGAGCTGATTGTGCTGGGGGTTCGGCTACAGTCGTCGCGACGAGCAAACAAACGCATACCTGTAACAAAATAATTTTATTGTGAAATAATTTTTTTTAATAAATATAGGGAATGTTTAGGGATTTTGTAAAATATGTCAATTTAAAATTTTATTTTTCTTGATTTGTATGTCATTGTTCCCTTTTCCCGGACTGTATAATATGCAATACTTAAAACATACAGTAGAGTAGTATTGTTTTGAGAAGACAACAGCAAGATGGCCGATCTACGCAGTAGCAATAGTAGTGGGGGAGCTATCAATGGTAGAATATGGACTTGTCCGGCACGAAATACGCCTGTCAAGTCTGTTGTGTCACGAGATACACCTTTAAACAGAATATGGACTCGCCCGGAACTAAACTCGTTTGCGTGCATATATGACACTGGTGTCTTTTCTAAACAATATAGGTACTATACTCTAAAACTTCTGACGCTCTGTGAATGCTATCAGTCCCAAACAGTTATTCGCACAGATACAGCTGTGTTATTATAAAAATGATTTGCAGGTATCTACTGTTTTATTTATTTATTGTAGATTATAGACGCGTCGACATCTCAGGTCGTATCTACTGTTAAAGCAGAAAAGTTCAGAAAACTTTTGTTCTATAAATAGATATATAGATAATTCAGAATTATATTTTTGAATTAGTGATTCTATATTTTCAAGTTTTGCCGTATTATTTTTGAAGAAACTGTAGGTACATAACATATTACCTATATTAAAAAAATGTAAATTAATATAAACATTCCATTAAGAGATAAAATTTGTATTTTCAGTGAGTAATTTTGTTTACATGAAATATTATTAGACATAAAAATTATCATCGGAGTTTTTTCGCTTTTTTTTGCTTAAATTTAATAATCATAAAAACGCTTTGAACTTTTAAGTATAATATACGAGGGTCAGTTAATAATTCGTGTTTAGTAATATTTCTTTTTATGTAGATCTTTCTGAAACGCAAAGTTGCCTGTCTTATCTTAATTTCGTATAATTTCGCCACTTTTACTTTGTTATTATATAACTATACTAAAAACCAAATCTATTTAAAATAACCAGATCTGGTTACTTTGGTTTGTTTTGTTGTAATATTGTTACAACTAAACAGTTAATAAAGATAGTTACTTCTTACCACAACAGTTTTATTGATGGATGTACATTTCGAAAGCTATGCTTTCGTCTTCAGCAAACACTATACTATATATGTATAGTGTTTGCTGAAGATGAAAGCATAGCTTTCGAAATGTACATCTATCAATAAAACTGTTGTGGTAAGAAGTAACTATCTTTATTTTTGTTTTTATTCCAACCACAGTGCTCATATATTTTTATATAACTAAACAGTTAATAAAATAACCAGATTTGGTGATTTCAAATAGATTTGGTTTTTAGTATACGTTGAAATTTGAAAAATGTCAAAAATAACGGGAAAAGTAAAAGATGGAAGCGAGCGGTGCATGTTATGACATAATGTCGAAAAATTGTATCCAAACACATTAGCTATATGCGTTTAGCGCTGACTTTAACGAAAATCTATTGTACAGTTGTGATTCAATAACCGAATTATGTATTCATTCCAAATCGGTTACTTCGTGACTTAATTTGTAGTTTGTGCGATCAATATAATCCATACAAATTGATCGATTTTCAGATGTCGTCCGAAGTGAAAGTATATGTGCAATATTACTTACATTGTTACATAAAAGTACGCCTTAGATATTATCAATTGATTACTGAATCAGTTACTACATTTTTAGGGTTCCGTAGCCAAATGGAACCCTTTTTGTCTACTGATTCGCTCGTAAGAACTCGTAAACAACTGGACAGTGGACTTAGATAACATTAATTATTTTTCATACATGTAACCTTTACCTTTTAAATGAACGGATATTGTTTTATTTCCAATATTTTTTTAATTAAATCGATTTATTAATAAGTACAAAATTTACATATTACGACATAACGCATAATTAGCGTAAGCCTTGAGATATACAATCATTATTATAGAATTTATGAAGATGTCTTTTCAGAAATTGCAAATTAAAATATAATTATGCATATTTTATTGTTAATGTTGATATGCTATTGGCCCAAATATCTTCAAACATAATTAGACAACATTTATTTAAATTGAGCTATCTCGTCGATTTTAAAATAAAACTTCACGCGAGTGAATCTGCGAACAAAATGAATTGGTTCACGCGAGTGGTTCTGTGGAGAAAAGTAAATTAAAAATTTTAAAAAAACCCCGACACAAAAAAGCAAACCTTTAAAAAGTGAGAAAATAATTAATATCTACCGTATTTGGCCCGATACACCGTCCATTTCTTCGGTTAGATGAAATATTTAATTCGTAAATGCATCGCTGAGACATTGCAGTATTTTTGTCATTTTTGTCCCCGACGCATTTATGAATTATTAAAAGAAATAGACGATGCATCGGGCCAGATATTATAGTAGATATTAATAATTATTTTCTCACTTTTTAAAGGTTTGCTTTTTTGAGAATAGAGTTTTTAAAATTTTTAATTTAATTTTTATTTCATACTTTTTAAACTAACTAATCAAATATTGAATATTTGAGCACAAACTCGAAGTTTCTAGCTGTAATACTGGCCGAAACTTCTATATAAACGTTATGAGATCTTGGAAACGGCTGAGCCGATTTCAATCAAACATGGCTAAGAACCATCTCGCAAACAAAACCGCATTGAAATCGGTCCATCCGTTTGGGAGCTACAATGCCACAGACAGATACACACGACAGACACACAGGCAGACAAAGGTTTCAAACTTATAACACCCCTCTTTTGGCGTCGGGGGTTAAAAATGAACGTTTACGCATGTGAATGTGCGGAAAAAAGATCGTTCTCTTGAGTGACGCCGTGGGTAAAAGCTACTAGAAAGATGAAATAGATTAACGCAGATGTAAATAAAGCAACAGTATGGAAATATCGTGCTATTATTAGATTACTAGACGCTGCAAAATGCAAGCAGCCGAAGCTTTTCGAATTTTGCAATTACACTGCAATGTGATGTTTGTGATTTGGAAGTAATGTTTTAATTGCAATTTTAAATGCCTTTGATGTTATAGGCAAACATAGTATACAGAGAGTTTAGTTTGTGGAAAATTCGCGATTAGATGACGTCCAAAAAACCAATTGCTTGAGGTATAAATTAAAGTACCTATACCAGGGGTTCCCAAAGTGTGCGCCGCGGCGCCCTGGTGCACCGTAGAAAGTAAAGAGGGGTGCCGTGAGTCGATCCTCTATCATTACCCGAAACCAGAAATATTGGCGGGTATCCGTGACATTGATTTGACTGAGTAACTATCGTATAATAATGAAGTCTCCATTTCGTGTTTTAACATTGGAAATGTTTATGTTCGTATATGGGGGCAGAGTTACGAGTTTTCGTTCAAGGCCAAAAGACAACGGTGTCGCGATCAAGTGAGGAGCAATCATGCAAAATTGAACAAGTGCAATTTTTTCGAAATGTGTTTTATATCATGTCTTGTTAATTGAGAGGTATTTGCGACGATCTGCGGTGTTATTTTTGAGCAAATGTTAATAAATACTGTATAGAAAAATCCATTTAAAAGTTAAGTAATCAAGCAAAAGTGAACGCGTATATAACAGAAGAATAATAGGGTTATTCCTGACAAAACTAAACAGTGCATTGATAAATATTGTGTGTATAATAAACAGTTAATTATGTTTCATATATGCTGTTATCATTTCCAATGTCCTCGATGGTTGCAAGGATTGCGAAATCTGTGAATTTTTAACTACAGAAGTAAAGGGGCTATAACCCCGGGGCGCCAGCCCTTTGGGACAGCAAATTTGTTTGCACTCAAATCAATTTATTAGTCAAAGGCTTGAAACTTTTGTAAAATTTCATTATTGTTAGTAGCCCACGGGCGCCAAATATCTTATGACGATCCTGTTAACAGTATAGGTCCTATACTGTTAACAGGATCGTCGTAAGATATTTGGCGCCCGTGGGCTACTAACAATAATGAAGTTTTACAAAATTTTCAAGCCTTTGACTAGCAAATTGATTTGAGTGCAAGCAAATTTGCCGTCCCAAAGGGCTAGCGCCCCGGGGTTAAAGCCTCTTTACTCCTGTAGTTAAAAACACGAACTGGAGACTTCATTATTTTTATCCCAAGTTCCTAGGATTTCCTGGATTTCAAATTTATTTAAAAAAATTATAATTCAATGAAGGTACGAATTAGTACTAGGTTTAGATAACATTGTGCCTCCTCCACACAATCGGCCATGATGGGCAATCACAGAATGGGCCATGATTGTCACCATCATTGCGCATCTGTTCACACAATCGTGACATTTGTGAATTGTCCGACATGGTATCGAAACAAATATGAACTGAGTGATCGACGAACGTATGGAAACGCGCGCAATCATGGCCGAAAAATCCATCAGAGGCGATCACGCTCCATCATGGGCCATCATGGGCAATCATGGACAATTGAAAAAATTTTTCGTTAGAGAGCAGCCAATTATATAATTGTTTCGAAACATATTGGAAAAAATCATTTTACCAACCAGTGGTCACAGTCAGGACTCTAGCCTGAACCTTTCCACTTTCGCTGCGGAATGAGCTTACAATACTCAACCGTGACATAATTGCTAAATTAATATTCTCCTTATATGCTTCAGAATCAATAGATTTATATAATTGGCTGCTCTCCAACGAAAAAATTTTTCAATTGCATTTCAGCCGTATAAAACTATTATTTAATTATCATGGACAATTACAGGCGATTATGCCCTCCACACAATCGTGATGGCCTGTAATCGCCCATCATGGCCGATTGTGTGGAGGCACCAAGAGGCGATCACACTCCATCATGGGCCATCATGGGCAATCATGGACAATTACAGGCGATTATGTCCTCCACACAATCGTGATGGCCTGTAATCGCCCATCATAACCGATTGTGTGGAGGCACCATTGGAAATTGATGATCTTTAAATAAAAAAATATGCTTACCAGAGTCTTCATGGTAACTATGAACTGTATTCAACAAGGACACTTTGTTGAAGTTAAAAATAAATGACACTACTAAACTAGAGTGGACATTACAGGTAATCATATATACGCGTTTCCCCACTTCAGGTGGGGTGGTGTGATACTGACCACTATTACTATTATAGAGGTCGTAATAATGATATATGTATGTAGTTACTACATCTTACACTATGACACAAAGGTGAGTATGTATTAAATCATACGCGCGACTGTATGGTAGTACTTTCTCTGATAACGGCGCCACTGTCTTTAAAACAAAAGTCCATCCAGTCACAATACGAGAACAATTAATATCAGTTAAAATGAGATATACCTACCCAATTTTGTTGACATTTTTACTTTTCATCACCTTCGGTGAAAGAAAAGTATGTAATCGTGCAGAAAATCGAAATTCAGATTTTGATCAATCTTGACTATTTAGACTCTAAAAAACATTTTGCGATAGATTTTTTCGATCTGTACGGTCTGTTCGTTGTCGCCGTGCAGAATTCATCGATGTGCGTAATCTTCTTAATTTTTAAATTCTAATTTAATTTTTGCAGATCAACTGGTAATTCATATTTTCAATTTATTATTATTTTTTATAATAACTTGAATATAATATTGCTTCATTCATTTTTTCTGAAATCTCGGAATTGGGAGTTTGATCTGAGTTGCTGGTACTTTGAGCAGGCCCTTGGTTTATAGGAACTCACAAAAATAACGTCAAATTTTGGTAAAAAAAGCGAAAATTAGTAGCTTGTTTTATTATAATCTCTACAAAAATTGGGTACCTTCTCATCAGAAATGAAGGAAAGAGATAGCTGTACTTTTTAACTAAACTAGTGTCGCCTGTGGTCGAAATTCGACCAATTATGTCTGTAAAGTAAAGCCACATTTATTTGTCACATAACCTCATAAACACAAATTCAACATAACTGTATCGACAACGAAGAAATTCGACAATATATTGATAGTTCATAGGATCTCCGTGGTGTGTCACCAGAGGTCTTTAAACAGCGAGAGAAACAACGTATTTGCGGTTAAAGGGGTTTGTATGGGGAAATCATGTGTGTATGTTCATTTTATTTTACTTGCCTTAACGGCAACATACACAAGATTTTTTTGTGCACATCTATGGTAAGCTGTCGTGGATTCGAATCCCATCTCGCTCATAGATGTTTCAATAAAATTATACTAGCTATCGAACAAGAAATTTTTAAAGAGGAATAGAATATGTTTCGAAAAGTCGAATGTTTCTTTGATCTGAATTTTTGAAAAAATTAAGTTACCAAACAGACAAATAATTCCAAGTCTTCATGGTTTCCGGGTTTGTAGGCCGTGGTCCGGTGGTATTTCTACCTGACGTTTCGTCTACAACTGCGGTAGACATTCTCAAAGGCGATGCGGTCGACCGCTGCTACATTGCTTTTGAGAAACCATGAAGACTTGGAACAATGCCGGCCGTGCAAGCTTGCACACCTGGATAGACAAATAATTAATGTAAAAGCTCTCGTCACTTTATTCTTCAAAAATTATCAAATAAAGACATAAACACCAAGTATTTGTTTTTTTTTAATACTTGAAAAATTTATAAATGTAATATTTTTGTGACTGTAAATTCTAAATTGTTGACGAGACTTTAAGTGTTTAGTAATTTTTTTCTACGTAGTATTGGAGATTTTATAAACATAATACAGTTGTGAATCACTGTATAGTCTATATTAGTGATGTTAATGGAGTATAAAATACTGGTAATAGCGTTTCTTTTTTTTTTTTGGTGTACACAAGAAAGAATATCCGCAACAGACTGTCGCGTGTCTTGAATATAGAGCAAGGTACAAGTTTAGTATCACACTTGCATAATGTATATTTTACCTAAATTCTTTTACAGTGTAACTCTACATACAGATATCCAAAACTTTTACAGTGGACGTCAGACTAGTGGAATTTTTGAAGTAAAACTTCTTAGGCGTAAGACGGCACTAGACCGAGAGCTAGTGACAGTTTTTTGGTGTTATTTATTCAAGGCCTTATTTTTGTGAAGATGTTGAGGGAGGCATATTAAAGTGCCCTGTGTAAGAGATTTTGCTAGATAGCGGTATGGGAGGGGTACAGACCGCCTCCAACATATAACAAAAAAAATGGTCACAATTATTATTGCTCCAAGGCTGAAATTGTTTGTATAGCTTGTCGGTGACCCAATAATGTCATTATAATATTTGCAGATCGATTGGTCAGTATCAAAGGGGTGGGAGATCACCCTAAACGTGTCATGTACCCGACGAAATTTATATTGTTAGTTCAAGGTTCAAATTTTAATATGTTGTTAAGGCGACTGTTTTAAGCATATATTTTAATTTGCAGAACAAGAAGGCCTTGAATAAACAACACCAAAAAATTGTCACTAGCTCTCGGTTTACACTGCCTCGACGATTAACGAATAAAATGCTCATATGAAACGAAAGTGTGATGACGCGAATCACCATAGCAACCCTATATAAATAAATCAATTGTAGTCATTCTGATCCATTTATTTTAACGTATAAGTGTGGAGACGCGAATGACCGATTATTTAAAAAATCGGATTATTGATAATTTTTAATTCGAATTATCCCATCACTACTTTTTACGAAGTTGTCAAAATTAATTGTAGATTATAGACGCGTCGACAACTCACGTCATTAGCGTCTTCAACACAACAAATAATCCATTTGTGTATTAGAATCCGCCAGCCGGCATACACAAACCGACTGGTACGAGCTCGGGTCCCTGGGAGCGCTAATTCCCAAAGAAAATTGGAATGTAATTTGCGATTGCAACCACATTCCAATGTCCCCCCTGGGGGGTATGATGCTGTTGTTCTGTCAAAATCGACACTAATGCATGGCAAAGCTAACATGTCAAACGTGAAAAATACCTGTCTCAAAAAAGAAGTTTGTGAAAATACGCAATATATTCCGGTTATAAAATAATAATAATTGCTTTACTTAGTAATTGTAAAACTTGTATCAAACGAACAAAATATGAAAAGTAGGTTTATGTATTTACGTTACATTATTATGTCATTATATAACTTAAACATTAAAACAAAAATGTTGCGTTACACAAAATGCAATAATTTTGAATAAAAAATATATACAGGGTCGTGAACGTAACTACTGCACATAGGGATTCAACACGTAAAATCAAACTTTCGCGATTTCCTGCTTCCCTAATTATTTTAGGAAAAATATCTTTAAATAATAGTTTTAGAACATAAAATTCTGCATCTAAATCATTAAACAAAATTAATTTTGCATGCTTTGTAACGGCAGAAATTTGATATGAAAATGTCAAAATTACCTCAAAAACAGATAGCGATAGCCATGGAACTTGAACAAAATGATTAGAAATTATTCTGACAGCTAAAACGTCATCATTTTGTTCAAGTTCCATGGCTATCGCTATCTGTTTTTGAGGTAATTTTGACATTTTCATATCAAATTTGTACCGTTACAAAGCATGCAAAATTAATTTTGTTTAATATTTTAGATGCAGAATTTTATGTTCTAAAACTATTATTTGAAGATATTTTTCCAAAAATAATTAGGGAAGCAGGAAATCGCGAAAGTTTGATTTTACGGGTTAAATTCCTATGTGCAGCAGTTACGCTCACCACCCTGTACATAATATATCTTGCAATAAAATATAAGACATATCTAGATTTTCATGCCTTGAGGTTCAAATTGAGTTATTGAATTTTAAAATAAGTTTAATGGCAAATTCATCATTCATTTTAGTATTTTTTGTGAAAGGTACGGTAAACAATTATCTTATTAAGGTATGTTATGTAAACATTTCAAAATCATAAAATTAATTTTTGTTGATACAATTTTTGTTTATATAGCAAAGACTCTGAACAAATTCTATATAAAATATTTGTATGTTTATTTTTTCTTAATATTATAAAAATTGGACTTTTTTTGACTTCAGTTGTCGAGCGTCTATAATCCGCAATCTATCTATCAAAATTATCAAAAAGCGTAAGATAATTTCGTTTGTATAACAAATTGAAAATTTGAATTGATATTAGACTCAAATAACTCTGGTATTATTAATTAGAAAATACATATAAAAAATCTAAAAACACGCTTATAGTGCATTAAAATGTAAAAAATAAATTTCTTTTTCTTTAATAACGTTTAGAAGTGTGGGACATTCACTTTTCCTATATTTCATTTAATTCATTGAGTGCTCAACGCTTCTAAACGTTATAGAAGAAAAAGAAATTAATTTTTTACTTTTTAGTGTGCTAATATAAGCATATTTTTTAAAATTTTTTGAAACTATAAACTTTATTTTCAAATTTTTAGTCATTATAATATATTACATATTATTTTTAAGGATATCAGCTCCCATGGGCTCCAAAGCCACTGTATTCCAGGCAGAAATATATGCCATACAACTTTGCGCTCTGAATTGTCTGGATAAAGGCTACAGAAACGCAAAAATATTCATCCTATCGGATAGCAGAGCAGCTATCGTGGCTCTATGTTCACACAAAATTGAGTCAAGACTGGTCTGGGAATGCCTAGATACTGTTGATAAACTGGGTGTATACAACAGAGTAACCCTAATGTGGGTTCCAGGGCATACAGGCATCGAAGGCAATGAAATAGCAGACTCCCTCGCTAAAGAAGGAGGAACTAAAACCTTTATAGGCCCAGAACCTTTCTGTGGCTATACTAAAAGCCACATCAAACTAGAGGTTCGCAAATGGGAGGAAGAAAAGAAAATCTCTCATTGGAAGTCCACTCCAGGACTGAAACAATCAAAGAGATTTATCTCGCATAGCACCACAAGGACCAAAGAACTCCTTATTCTCAGCAAAGCAGAACTGAGAATAATGACAGGACTCCTCACAGGCCACTGCCCTTTGAGATACCATCTCTCAAAAATGGGTAAAGTTCAGGATGACAACTGTCGCTTCTGTAAAGAAGCAAAAGAAACTGCCGAACACATTCTATGTGAATGTGAAGCAGTGTTCTCCAAAAGGCTGCAACATCTTAACAGGCCTTTTCTAAAGTCTGAAGACATATGGAGAGAAGCCCCAGAAAGGTTATAAGGTTCATAAAAAGCATTTTACCCGACTGGGAATAAACTATTAGGGGACTCACAAAAGATCTTATAGGTCGCAGTGATTGTGAGATATCTAATGTCTTATCACCCCGTGTAAATCTAATCTAATCTAATACATATTATTTTAAATTTTAAACGGCTAGAGACACGTTTCCTACCATCATTAATACCGTTACACCCACCACTTGTTTTTTTGTTTTTATTTTTTAACTAGTTATGTAAATATTATTGAAGCCAAAATATCAGAATATTGTATTGTCATCAAAACTACATACGAATGCAAAGTTTCACGGCAATTGGACATTTAGAAGAGGGTAAAAGTAAAGTTACAAGATTTTTTTTAGATACAACATACATACAGTGAAGCTAATATATAAGCGTATTATGAAGTATTAGAAATACCTTGTATTATGTCCGTCTTGTGACTTCTTGTGAATTTACACTACGCGTTTCAGCAGCGAGTTACCATCTTCAGGTGTGGTTAATTATTTAAAAAAAAAAATTTTTTTTTTTAACACACATTGAGTATTCGTAACACTGTATAATATTATGATGCTAAGCACTGTGTATAATGTCGTGGTTTCACAAACCACGACATAATACACAGTGCTTAGCATCATAATATTATACAGTGTTACGAATACTCAATGTGTTTTAAAAAAAAATTAACCACACCTGAAGATGGCAACTCGTTGCTGAAACGCGTAGTGTAAATTCGCAAGAAGTCACAAGACGGACATAATACAAGACATAATACTTCATAATATTCATATAGTGACTTGGAGACCCAACACTCTAAAAATGTATCATAATATAAGCGTGTTAAAAATATATCAATCTTTTGCTAACCGGTAATTAATTTAATACGGCAATTAATAAATAATAAATAAATAAGTCATTATTCATACGTGGTTTGAATAATTAGGTATTTAATTGTTTACAATTTTATTATTGTCGTACGGTCAATTTATGCACCATTTGAAACTATATCATCTTAAATAATTTTTATAACGTTTAATCATGTTCAGTAAGGCTGCGTTCACACTCAACGCGTCTTTAAAATGAAACGAGAGTATGAAATAAAAATATTTATTCTCGTTACAAAATCTATAACGGCTAATTAAATATTGAAAAATAAAATTACCTATCATAACTTTTAATAAAATCTATAGTAATCTATAAATGAAGCAGTTATAAATTCTAGGCATGTTTCTTTCCTAGAAAATAACAATTTGCTTTGTGCTAATCAACATATGGCTTTCGCAAAAATAAATCTACAACAACAACCGCTATTTTCAGTTTTCTTCTAGTAGGAAGGTACCTCGAGGTATGCGGTAGACAGTGGTGATTTTTATTGCTACGAAAAATAGGTTTTTGGGTATTTACCCGCACACCGTCTATAGAGACGGGAGAATTAATACGCCATTTTGAAAATGTACGTAGAGTCGAAACGAATGAATGAATTGTGGATTATAGACGCTCGACAACAGAGGTCATTAGCGTCTGATTGAGTCGAAACGTTTTTGCATTATGCTACATAAAATAGGGTCGAAAAAATATATCTGACAAAGAAGGTTTTTTTTTGTTAAAAAGTTTTTTATTTTTTACTTTTTAGTGTCAAAAAGTGACATTTAGTTTAAAATAATCACACGCCGTTACTCACTTTTATTAAAATCAGCCGAACTACTGAACCGATTTTGATGAAATTTCTATGGGACCAATCTGAAAGTATATCCTTTGAAATAAAAAAAAAATTTTCAAAATCGGTTTATAAATGACTGAGTTATGAGGTAACAAACATAAAAAAAAATACAACCGAATTGAAAACCACCTCTTTTTTTTGAAGTCTGTTAAAAATCCAATTGACACTTTTACCAGCTTTCGGGTTAGAACCCTTGAACGCCATGTAAACAACAGCACTGCTACACGCTCGGCCACTCTCAAGCCCGGCTTTGATTAGACGTGACGTGACGCTCGACATGCGTAATCGAACGAAAATAAAACGAGACTAATATGGTTTCACTTTAAAAACGATTTTGACGTATCGATTTAAGTTTGAAGGAGGCTTTTGTTTGTATAAATAAATCAACATTCGCTAACGAGCCAATAAATGACATAATGTAAAGTAAAAAACCAAATACTTGCCAAGGTTGTGTCACAAGTGAGATGTATGTAAGACAGGCGGCATTCTTCTTTAGAAAGTAAACATTCAAAATGACTACACGTACAAAACAAATTATATTAATATATATATGTTATAGTTGCAATCTTTCTAAAACTCTTTAGTCATCCCTTTGAGTGAACTAGACTTGGGTAGTTCCGGGCATGTATAGGTCTAGGAAACCATGTCCTCTGTTAAAGATGTTTCCTATCTTCAATTCATCATGAGAACTGTCGCCATTTGTCAAGTCCGAGTGAGAGTGCATATCTAGTATCTACTATACCGAGCGTCTGGCATGTTCGGGTAGGTTCGGCGTCACACTACGAAGCATATTCCATGTACCGTTTATAGACTTTAGAACTTTGGAACGAGATCGATCCGCAATCCGGGAACACTCATCATTTATTTTCTTCAACGCAACAGTGGAACGAGACTGTTCTTCGGACATGTTTCTCGGAACGTGTTCGCTCAAAAAAGGAAACGTTCCGTGTTCGTTCGGTCTGTGGAACTATTTTGCCTAAAGTAAACAGATTAGATTGAATCTCTGAACTCAGTAACAACGGGGTACGGCCTGTAACATATAAAAAATATAAATGTTACAGTTTTAGCAAGCACTTAGTTACAACACTGGCTATATTTTTTATTGTATAAAAAAATATTGGTTTAAATTAAAAAAAAAAATTATAGTTTTTTAAGGGTCTGTACCAAAATTGTAAAAAACGGAACCATTTTAACGAGACTCCGGTGTCCGTTTTATTTATTGTAGATTATAGACGCGTCGACATCTCAGGTCATTAACGTCTTTCAGCTACACTAAATAACAACTTTCTTAAAACTAAATGACATCACAAAACATCCATGAGCGCAGGTGGGATTCGAACCCACGACCGTCTGATCCAGAGGCCGACCCGCAAACCACTAGATCACATGGTTCCCTCCGGTGTCCGTCCGTCTGTAGGTCTGTTACAGGCCTTTAACTACTCTGTAATAATATTATGTGGACATTTGCAAATTATTAGATAAACCTTTAAACAACTTGTCCGATACTGTTTTATTTTATACATTTATTCATGTGATACATATGCTTTGATCACCTAATTAATATATAATTACCACATATTTATAAATGAGGATGAAATTGTTTGTAAACATTGAATTATGTCAATTATAAAATTCGAGTCGCAGTGCAGAGCTTTGCCGAAAAAATAATGTATTTGCTAAATTATAATGCATACCATTAATTATGCAGTGTAGTGACATTTGTCGTTATATTTTCGACACCTCTTGAAAATAACTAAATATTCGTATGTAATATGATCCTTTTTCTGTGCAATAAATATTATGTTTTTTAACCGACTTCAAAAAAAGGAGGTGGCTCTCAATTCGGTTGTATTTTTTTTTTTATGTTTGTTACCTCAGAACTCCGTCATTTACAAACCGATTTGGTAAATTTTTTTTTTATTTGAAAGGATATACTTTCAGATTGGTTCCATAGAAATTTCATCAAAATCGGTTCAGTAGTTTGGCTGATTTTAATGAAAGTTAGTAGCGGCGTGTGATTCCTTAAGGTAAATGTCACTTTTTGACACTAAAAAGTAAAAAATAAAAAACTTTTTAACAAAAAAAAACCTCCTTCAAAAATCCACTAAAAAGAGGAAAATAATGAAATTTCGAGGTCTGCGCCAATTTAATAAAATATGAAGTTGGCGTTTATATCCGTAACAGTATGTTATACTGTATAGCGTATAGGCCATATTGGAAAGTTAATCCGAGCTGTATTGGACCGCATTATGCGAAATGTGTTTGAACACAATATTTATAAGACGATCGAACGACTGAATCCAAATCTATTAATCATTGTCTAATGATTCAATAATGAGGAAAGTGTGTTCTATTGTAGACAGTATAACGATGCTTGTTGACTTTTAATTAATTTATCGATGAAATCGGAAAATTGTATGCATTTGTTACTTTCATTGTTTTGTTTCCGCAATCATCGAGACGTTCTATTCATTGATTTTAAATTATGAACAGTGGCGGTGCTAGATTTTACCCTGAAGTCAAATAATATTTACCATTTATAGTCCTGGTTAAAACTAACGTTCCATTCGGTTTAAATTGGACCGAAAACATCTTTTGTTTTCTGATGAAACCAGGCTAAACTTTGAAATCACCAGACGCTCGTGAACGAGTAGGTATCTAACGAAGACTTGAAGATGATTTTCCTACCTGCAATATCTCTGCAAGTAGGATTACCATACATAAGCGGAGGGATGCCTGTCTAGGGTGCCTGGAATGCCTGATTTTTCAGAAATATGCCTGTCTAAAATAAGAAAGCTATAGGTTGATAATAAAATAATAAGTAAAAGCCCTCTTAACACCGAGCGAGCGAGCAGCTGCCAGTCAATCAATTCAAAGTGCGACGAAGTTACGAAAGAGCGCGAAATTCTAAAATGCCTATCTCTGACCAGCGCCGGCCGCACGCCTGTCTAGACCTTAAAATGCCTGTCAAATGCGGCAAACGCCTGTCAGATGGTAACCCTATCTGCAAGGGAACCATGATTTGGTGTTCTGAGGAGAAGTTTGCTTCGACACCCCTATAAAGTTGCAGAGATATTGCAGGCAACAAATCTTTCTTCAGGCTGTCGCCATATATTAGTTCATGATGGTTTCAGACTGACCTTGGTTTCATTAATGTAATTATTCCTTTAACACTAAAAACACAGCAGCAAAACAGAGTGATGAGTTAATTTTGACCATGAGAGTTTATCTTTTCAACGAACATTCGTCAGTATAATATTTAAAGTGAGCTGAGTTATTATTTATTCATTTCAATTTAACTCAACGATACCGGCTATAATAAAGCGGCGAGAAAAGCGGAGCGGTAAATAAGCAGCGCGGAAGCCCTCGTTGTGAATAAACCCATATAATTGAATACGCCCGTTTACAATGAAGTGGTAAGGACAACGAAAATATTTGTTTCACATGGCGGTGACTAACGCGGACGAGAGTCTTCGACGGGCTTCGATGTCCACTTCTATGACACAGACGAGTTCTAAAATCCAATATTGCTTGAAGCTCTCTATCTTGAAATTTTCTGTGTTCGGTTTTTGTGCCTTTCCAAAACTGAGATGCCATACTGACCACGCAAATAGACGCTAATGACCTGAAATGTCGACGCGTCTATAATCTACAATCATCATCACGGACCACGCGGAAAACGTGGTCTACAGTACATAACAAACCTGATCACTCTCTTTTCTGACTCGTCGCCTTCCTCTTTCCTCGCTGCTTTCCTCTTTCCCCTCCGCTTCACGAAAATCTCGCACTAATTTTGAATTTATTTAAAACTCGTAGTGACTCTAAGAGCAATGAACACACAGCGGTTTGCACCGATTCGCTGCCTGAGGCGACTACCGAATCGGCATGTAATGTTAGTGTTTTTCAATGGTGCAAAACACACAGAATAATCGCCTGCCAACTGGGAGCCGCTGTGTGTTTTGCACCATTAAAAACACTCACATACGTGCCGACTTGGCAGCCGCCTTGGGCGGCGAGTTGACGCAAACCGCTGTGTGTGTCAGCGCTTGAAGAGTTCGCATATCCGTAATCTATTCTGATTGATGGACATATAGGTAATATTTGGTTGCACGTTATAACTTATAATATGGGGAAGGAACAGATTTCACTTTCGGGGCACTGTGTGAGTAAGTGGTAACTCAACCAGCCGGAAACTGCGAATTTCGGGTTCAAGTCCCGACAGTGACTTCTGATTTTTTCCTTATATATCTTATAACAATCGTTTGACGTTTAACAATCATGATGGCAAATATGCTGACTGATATGTTAAGAAATACTATTCACTACCTAGTGGATGCCTTGTGGATTAAATTCATTGGTAAATTAATTAATAATTATTATAATCGATAACTATAGTTTAATTGTTTCATATTTAATAAATATCTTAAAATTAAGTGTAGGTACAATGCATTACCTGTTCGTGAAAAGCGAACTTCCATATAGATAACAGCAATACATGACCTTATTTACTTGTGATAATATAATATTTATTCTAGTCTTCATATTGACATAGATTTATGACAAAATACTCACAAAATTAATTTTATTTATTTATCAATATGACTTTATGATGCGCATAAAAATTTAAAAGTACCAATATCTAAGTTTTAGAACATTACTTTCGATTTCAATGCACCTTTCATAAAATTAATTTTGATTTGAATTTACACTTATAGTGAGATTCTGTAAATTGTAACGGATTAGCTAGGCATGTTAAACCTTACTTTTTAAGGGAGCTTATTTAATATTTTTTTACCCGACTGAGAAGGGTCGGTAATGTGTAGCATTCAAACGGCTGGACGGATTTTCACAGGGTGTCGATAAATTCATCATAAGCTCACGAGTGACACTCGGTATATGTCGTCGCGTAAAATTCAAAATGGCGGGCACCATACGCTATATAGTCAAAACGTAAAAATCAAAAGTCAGCAAAACAATTTGTGCCGAGTATCAAATTAAAGGGCTTGACGAGAGGATTCTAAAAAACTTTTTAACAAAAAAAAAAACCTCCTTCAAAAAGCCACTAAAAAGAGGAAAAAAATGAAATTTTGAGTTCTGCGCCAATTTAATAAAATATGAAGTCGATTAAAAAGTATAGTATAGTGATTAATATCTTCTTTTTAACCAACTTCATATTTTATTAAATTGGCGCAGACCTTAAAATTTCATTATTTTCCTCTTTTTAGTGGCTTTTTGAAGGAGGGTTTTTTTTTTGTTAAAAAGTTTTTTATTTTTTACTTTTTAGTGTCAACAAAGTGACATTTACCTTAAAGTAATCACACGCCGTTACCCACTTTTATTAAACCGACTTTCTTACGCTGTCTGATGTGTCAAAAAGTGACATTTACCTTAAGGAATCACAAGCCGTTACTAGCTTTTATTAAAATCAGCCGAACTACTGAACCGATTTTGATGAAATTTCTATGGGACCAATCTGAAACTATATCCTTTCAAATAATTTTTTTTTTCAAATCGGTTTATAAATGACGGAGTTGTGAGGAAACAAACATAAAAAAAATAAAATAAAATACAACCGAATTGAGAACAACCTCCTTTTTTTGAAGTCGGTTAAAAATAAAATACCCGACTGTGTGAAAAAACTAAAATAAAAAGAATAAATAATATAAACTAATTTTATTAATTATAAAATTTTGATTTTCTTTAACTGCTGGCTATCACCATTAAATTATATTATTTATTGTTTTTATTTTAATTCGATTTTCACACCGAGGGTTTTTTGATTTTTTAAAATTTATTGTTTTTATTTATAAACTCATTTGAGCACGAGTCTATTCATTTAAAAAATATTGCTAGAAATCGTACTGAAATTGCTTTGGGAGTCATAAGAAATCGATTGAAATTGCGTGTATATAATATGGTACTTAAGTCTGTAAGATGATCCGTCAACTTTTAACCTCATGAATTCTCAGATGGTTTTTTTACCACGATATTCTCTACTACCTACTAAATTATCTTATAAGACAGGGATGGCTATACGTGAGATCTACTTTTTTTCTCGATTCCAAAATTTCAAATTTCTTCTCCCAAAAATGTTTCACTCATAGCCATAATAGGGTGGTCCGCGTATCAAAATTTGATAATTTTGTACAGTGTTATTATACCTCATTCATAATCGAATAATGTAAACCAACTTTTTCGTTCATATATCTTTCCTCTTAATTGCAAACAATAATTAAAAAAATGTGTTTATTTCAAACGGCTGAGCTCAGCCGCCATAATGATGACGTCAAAGCCAGACCAGAGTACTAACCTTGAGCCAGACATACTTACGCGCATAGATAAAGGGAGGTTAATCTTACCTAGACTTTTTTTTCTCAAAAACGAATAACGATTTTGATGAAATTTACAGAATGGGGATTTTTCGGGGCGAGAAATCGATCTAGGTAGAAATCTTGGTCCCAGAGGGGAGCAATTAAAAAAAGGGTTTTTTTATTTATAACTCGATCAATTGTCAGATCGATTCGAAGCCTATTTCTACATAGATTTTGTATAATATATCACAAGGGTTAAAATTGTAAATGAACACTAATATAAGAAGTGTCTTGCACAATATGTAAACAATGACAAACAGGCGGCCCGAAGGGCCGCACTTCTGGTACCGCGAGTCTGTGTAAAAACACATCGATTTTTGAAAACTATTGTTAAGATACATACAAAAAAGTTTTGTTTAAAAATTTGCACGGCGGCCCGAAGGGCCGCACTTCTAGCGACGCAGGCATGCAGTATATCAAAACACATCGATTTTTAAAAAATATGGTGAAGATGCATGCAAAAATGTTTTGCGCTGCAGGTTATGTCTATGGAAAGAGAAGTGTATATTAAATACTTATACGTCGTATGGTTTGTTTTCAATTTATGACAGATCAGTGTACTATCTCTCTTTATCTATGGATCAGTGGGCTTGAGAGTAGGTACATTCAACTAGATTTTTATTTATTGTAGATTATAGACGCGTCTTAATTACATTAAATAACAACTTCCTTAAAACTAAATTACATTACAAAACATCCATGAGCGGAGGTGGGATTCGAACCCACGACAGTGTGATCCAAAGGTCGGTTACGCTAACCGTTACACCACACTGTCCTCTCATTCAACTAGAGTCAGACAATCAGAGAAGGCTGTCTGTGATTGACGTAATTCCCGTAGCGGTATAATTCTATGTTTAAAATTTGTTAATTAATTTTACAAAACAACTTAGGTAGGTATTTATAATTCGCAACTTTTACAAACATTGACATTTTTAAAACGGATATTTTTTAATTGACGGTTGAGTTCAAATAAATTGATAATAAAAATGAATACTAACTTTTACTAATGATTTTAAATAAAGATAACATTTAAATACTTGCATTTTTATTATTTTTACTTATGTTACAAATTTATGTAAATTAGTTATTAGTCATTTCATCTAATGAAAGTAGATTTTTTTTGACAAATATTATGTTGGTAGTACTTCTTTGAAAACAATCGCTGGTAACTTACGTAATTTTTTAACGTGAAAGGTGTTTCAAAATGTTTAGATGACTTAAGTATCCGTTTTAATTTTTTCTGTCTCGACCTGTTTCCGAAATGTCGAAATAATTATTATTTATTACAAAGTATTTTACGAGGAGAGTGTGTTCTTATGATCAGCATATTCATTCAACTTTTTGTCAACGATCAAGTATACTTTTATTTCCAAGTCTTCATGTTTTCCGGGCTTGTAGGCCGTGGTCAGTGGTATTTCTACCTGACGTTTCGTCTACAACTGCGGTAGACATTCTCAAAGGCGATGTGGCAGCGGTCGAAGTGTCCTCCTTGGCGGCTCACAGGTCAGTGTGTCAGTGACTGGTGTCCTCTGTTTGTGTTCTCTGTTCGGTCGTAGTCCGTTTCTCTGTAATTGGTCAACTACGCAGTGTGTAGTGGTGGGGGTGAGTTCTCTACTCGGTCGTATTCCGTCCTTGAACGATTGGTCATTGGTTTTGTATGTCGGAGTGCTGGTGTCCAGGTTTTACTGAGATTGAGGCCTTCATCTTTTCGGTTGAAATTCTGATGTGTGCTTTTGTATTTCTATGGCCTTTCGTGGGTACTAACTCAACGTTCTGTCTATGGCTCGGGTTTCTTCGAAGAGGATCTTATGATTGTCCAGAGTCAAAGTGTCAAAGTATTTACTCGACCGAGAATTCGCACACTCCTACTTATTTTACATTTGACAGAATGACATTCACTGCTCTTATAAATAAGATCTTCTAGAATCACCAATAAATTTATATATTTTTTGAATTGGTGAATGCTTCTTCAATGACCCTGCCCTGCTTAAAAAGAGTATGAAATGCAGTAATAATGAAATGTCAATGTTGGATGCCAAATTGATTTTATGCACAGTGCATTTTAATAAAGTGAGACTGAATGTATCCATGAATGAAAGAGGAGCCAAGAGAAAGTATTTCACGTAAGTAATACGACAATACTACGTGCAACTACTCAATTTATTATGTCATCAAACACATAATAGTGCGGGTGGAATTAAATTACTATAAACATTTCCTATTTTGTTTGCGTATTTTATGTTACCAACTCTACTAATATACAGGTTGTCTCAGATCGACTGCCCACGGACAGTACAGTGAAATAAAGTAAAAAATTCTGAGCAGAAAAGATCTTAGACATTTTTTGATCCGATGTACCATAATATTATAACCAATAAGTGGGGGAGTAGGCGTGGCTTATTATAATATTCTTTTGTATTCCGCTCAACTTATTGATGATCATGAATTAAATTAACGTATACATCGGATCAAAAAATGTCGAAGGACATTTCTGCTCAGAATTTTTTTCTTTATTTCACTGTACTGTCCGTAGGCGATCGTTCTGAGACACCCTAATATAAAGGAAGATGTTTGTATGTACTGTGCATATAAATTTTAAAAACTCGGGAACCACTAAACCGAATTACATCATTCTTCAGTGAAAAATAGCCAATACTTTCAGGAATAACATAGGCTATATATAATTATTACGCTAGTACAAAAGAGGGGTGAGCAGTGAGCGAAAATACAGTTTCTCCTTTTGATTTGCTTGTTATTTTTTCTTTTGCGTTCCTAGTCGGGTTTTAGTTTTTTTAACTTTTATTTTTATTTCAGCATTTTTTATACCATAAAAAGTAGGTACATATATTTTTGAAATCGCCGCCACATTTTCTTTCATTTGATAATCTAAAAAAAATTAGACTAACATTTTTTTTCACCTCACGATCACCATTTTGAATTCACAAAATATATTTTTATAATCTATATCACTTGCAGTATCAATATGAATCAAATGATATTTCATTTGTTGAAATCGGTTCAGCCGTTTGAGCTCTAGAGTGGAATTATTGAACACCAATATACACATACATGAGAAAAACATTATCCTCCTGTTGACTTCGTCGCGTAGTCGGGTAAAAACAAAACAAACTGATGTACAATCGTAAGAATATGTCATCATAACAATTTTTGATATGTCTGTTTCAAAATGCTTTAGATATATCGAACACTTGCGGTCCCCGTACGGCTTCGCCTGGGTGCTAAGAATTTATGATTTATTATCCCCCGCGAGAAATTCTCCCCCTGCGAAGCGAAGTCTCCTCTCGTTGTTCTCGCTTTGTGTGCTCGCCTACAGTTTATAATATTAGTATAGTATATTATTATAGATAGTAAAAATCTCCTACACCCCCGTTTTACCCCCGTTGGGGTTGAATTTAAAAAAACCCGTATAGCCTATAACGTTCCTCAAAAACGGGCTATCTAGCAATTTTTTTTTTTCAAATCGGACTGATAGTTCCTGAGATTAGCGCGGACAAACATACATACAAACAGACACACTCTTCAGCTTTATTATATTATTATAGTATAGATAACGCCAATAATTACTAATAATTGTATTTCGCGCCTCTTCCTCGAGATCAAAATGTAGTACCTCTACTATGCACCGATGTCGCCATATACTTAAAAGTCTAAATATAAAAACTACGGCTGCGCTTGCCATGCGACGCCATGACATACAATTCTTCATCTTTGTGGCGATAAGATACAGCGTGGTGAAACGCTATGCTTTATTGTGGATTGCGTTAGTAGAAATTATCCAACAATTTATTAGAATATTCAGGGCCGAAGTGGTTTATAGAATGAGAGAAAGAAACCGGCAGCATCTTTTCAATTTGACGCCTTGTTCACTGATCAACGCATCGTGTGTATAATTTTTTTTACCTTCATGTTTCATAAGGAAATGAAAGTATGGTAATAGGATTGGTTCGAAAAATCGTGCCCGTTTTCCGCATGGCGGCTGTGTATGCATGTTTCTGTGCATCGTCGGTCTGTTTGTGAAGTTTCTTTCGTTTACAGTGAGCTTCTGCAAAAATTCACCGATTTGATTGCTTTCTTAAAAAAAGGTTTATCTTTGTAAGAACTTCAAATCAGTGGTTTTGGAAATAGGTATATCTATACCTACGTAATTTTGTATTTCTTTTGCGTTAACAATGTCGAATATAAGATAAGATTGTGTGAATGAATTTTTTTCAAAATTATCAATGAATAATACTTTTTCTATAAAAATAGCCTTGCGTTCAAATTTATCAATAATTTGTAATGGAATTCCTCCGAAATATATCAGTCACAAAACAATTCACAGAATTTGTTTAAAATAAAGTTTTAATCATAATTTAATGTTGTTTATTTTAAAATACAATAATCCAGTTGAATTATGTATAGTTCTCCAAACTTTAATCTAATTAATATAATAGAAATATAGTTCTGACGTTTTATCTTTCAGTTCCTAGTTGGCGCAAAAACGACTGATTCGATTTTAATGAAACTTGCATAATTTTGCAATAAAACCTCTTTGAAGTGACCTGCACTTTGTTTTTAAAAACTTTTAATTGGATAAGTTCACATTTTTTCGTATTTAGTCCGTCCCTGAAAAATTGATGTTGCCATGTTACACACCATAAGACTATATTCTAAGAAACTGCCATTTTTATGACTTGCGCGTGTCTTACATTATTACATATCTAATTATTTACGATTTATGTTTATTAGGAAATGAATCCAATTGATTTTTTCTGTAGAGCAAGTTAAAAATAGGCAAGGTGTTACCATTTCGTATGCCCAAGGCGGACAAATGAATAAAAAATAATATAACTTGTATTGATATCGTAAAATGAAATTAAGTAAACTTAAATAATACATGTTGTTGCAAAATGTCACCTCTATATTATTTATTATTAAAAATATCGTCAATTTCCAGTAAAAGACTTTTATCAATATTTCAAACAAATAATATATTTGATTAAATGTTGAGAAACAACAAATGCAAATACCTTGACAAGTTGATAACGAATATACTGGCTGATTCAGAAATAGAGGTGGAAAAAACGTAGGTATAATGAAGACACGTTAGAATGGTTTAAAAATTAATTTTATGTATTTTAAATTTTAATTAAAAAAAACCCGGAAAAAACCCGATCCCGACGTTTATGAAAAACTGTATCGGCACTCAGATTATAATGACGTTGCAAACATTTATTATTCACTAAATTAAAAATTATGTATCATTTGGTTATTTCTGTTTCATAAATTCAAGGTAGGTACAATTAGTATCGATGTGTGGCTGCTTCATAAAAACAAAAGCATTTCTAATTTTATTGTCCAAACGCGAAAAAATAAGAATTGAAATAGTGGATGCAAAATTCTTTAAGCAATTCTTCCTTCACAATAATATTAATAAATTTATTTAAACTTTAAAAGCTACAATAGTAGGAAGGTTCTATCCAGGTGTGCAAGCTTTCACGGCCGGCATTGTTCCAAGTCTTCGTGGTTTCCGGGCTTGTAGAAATACCACCGGACCACGGCCTACAAGTCTGGAAACCATGAAGACTTGGAAGTAGGAAAGTTCGTCAGAAACATATAGAAACAAAACTGCAGGAATAAAATACAATTTTGTAAAGTACAATTATTATTCTAATTAAAAGAAAATTTAAAATAATATATCTATTCGGTTTAGTGCGTCTGTCTCCACCGCGCGTGTTTCGAACCCAATACCTTTCGAATACGAATCTACACCACTCCCACCACTCGCTCCTTTTTCCGTTACATTTATGCTATTGCATCAGTCTTGCACCGGGCCCAATGGCAAAAATTACAAATGTCAAATTACTCAGCTATGACATGCGTTTGATTAAAAACGATTCGATAATTTTAAACTAGTTCAACTTTCCACCGTGAAAATTTTGGGTTTGGAGCGATGATGAAACCGGAAATACACGAGTGTTATACACGATGTAATATGTAGATCACCTGGTATAATAGCAGGAAGTGATAACGTCTAGCGCGTCAAACCTGATGTACGGGTAACATCCATAACAACGTTATGGTTAAATTATAATACAATTGAAAGTTGATACATTAACATCAAAGCAGATATTTTTACTGGCCACACCAGATCATAATATCATAACGTTATAGTTCCAAATAATGTAACATAATATAGTACGCGCGTGGAATTTATACACCTGCAGATTACTTACTTAAAAATTCGACTGATGACCAGTCCTATACTTCCCACCTAGTAAATATTTGCAAAAAATAAACACTATTTTTTTATTCTTTGAAAAAAAGCATGGTTCTCTTTTTTGTTTAGTGATCTACTGATGGCTAGCTTAATATATCAAAAATCATGATTACCTTGATTTACGTACAATTTTTATTTTTTTTAGTAAAATATTTTTTTTCTCGAAAACTGTACATTTTAGAAAAAAAAATTACATTTTTTTCATATTATAACATCTAGAATTCATTTATGTTTTTTTTACCTATGTTAATACGTAAAGTGCCCAAGTATCGGATAGCTTTTGAAAAGTGTCCATATTTTTTTAACTCATTACATAAAATGAAATTTCTTGGATATACAATACACAATATAGTATCGTTAACAACGTTCAAAAATATGAGTTTTAAGGGAACAAAAAAATCAAATTTATAAAAAGTCTCATTTTTTTATCATGTCAAAATGTAGTCCTAATATCGGATAGTATATCCGATATTAGGAAAATGTTTTTAATAAGGTTTAAAATATTTTTAGATTTTATAATTTTTTTATGCTTTAATATTATCAATATTTGTAACAAATCTGTAACAGAAATGATCATTTCATAATAACACCAACAATTTTCCTAATATCGGATATCCGATATTACGACGTCATTACTGTCCAATATTGCGCAATTAGTTTATTAAAAACTGAAATATAACACTGATAAGGTAATTTTAAAAAATTGAATAGTAGTAATCAAACTACACTTTCTGCAGGTTAACTTAAGCTAAAATTTGTAATTAAATGACTCATCTGTGAAAATGTATACGCACTTCAAAGTAAGACGTCAAATTTTCGGATGTTCGATTTTTCTTCAAATGCCTATAATGACATCTGTGTGCAAGTGATGATAATAAAAGATTATTCTATAGTAAAGGTTTGACTGCTGGATACACCTTAAATGGTTCTTTACGACATCTTTCTTTTAGAACTTTTGTAACAGCGGTGTCCCAAATTAGGCAAATGTCCGATATTAGGGCACTTTACTCTACTATACAGGATGTTCCATAAATATACCGACAAACTTTTAGGAGTGGTAGGGGACATCAAAACAAACATTTTTTGCTTTATAAACATATATCCGAAAACGCTTCGTTTTCGAGATGGTGCTAAAATTTGTAGAATAAATCGATCAATGTAGGATATTCACCGATTACTCAGGAATGGCTGCACCGATTTGAAAAATTTTGATTCCGTTGTGTTCAGGAAAATGTCGGATTGGTCCCATATATACATTTTTTTTAAAAATCGGTTGAGCAGTTTCTGTTTTTTTTTATTAACGTCCGACGCGAAACGGGGTAACGCCTAGCGCTCCATGCAATTATCAGTTGTGCAATAGTTTGATTGCGAGAGTCACTACCAAGGGTTCTATGCTTTTGATGCGGTGTTTATAGTGATGTAAAAGCCTATACCTAATACTCTGGTATAAAACGCTATTATACGGTATGTAAAAAAATAATATACCCCAGTTTTATACTAGGTATAAATACTGCGTATTTTACTATTTTATACAGCACGTTTAAAACGTTTAACACCGTTCAAAACGGTTTAATACCAAAATGAGAACAGGAACTTTTCCTATTATGCATTTGGCAATACTGAAAAATGCACCGTAAGCGTAGTGTAAAAAGTAAAAAACCGTTTTATACTGAAAAAATACGGTATTAATACCATGGGTTTAATACACAAAAAAGTTTAATACCGTATTTTTACATCACTAGGTGTTTATGACTTATGTGTAGGTGTGTGTGTGGGTTTGGCTAAATTCGGCCAATGGACCATAGGTTGCACATGCCTGGATTATACATTATCAGAACTGGTAGTGTAGTTTCAAATCTTCATGAGAACAACGATAATGTTTTATAACCAAATCTGGCAAGGACACTCTTTGCACTTACGCTGAATGACGCCAATGATTTTCTAAAAACTTTATCACACAATTGGATTACTAGTGATAAAAAAGTAGTGCGATAAGAAGTGTGAGTAATAATAAATTATAATTTAAAAAAACTAAAAAACACGCTTTAATGAACTAAAAAGTAAAAAATAATTAATTTTATTGTAAAAAAGCGTGGGGTGCTTTGTATCATATTTTCATACTACCCCACGCTTTTTTACAATAAAATTAATTATTTTTTACTTTTTAGTTCATTAAAGCGTGTTTTTTAGTTTTTTTAAATTATAATTTTTTTTTTTTTTTAGTCCTGGAGATCCTGGTCAGGATAATGGGACAAACTTATTGAATTATTGTATTGTCATCGGTCCTTGATAAGTGTGCAAAGTTTCAGTTCAATCTGAAATTTTTTGCTTTTTTTTTAGTCCTGGAGATCCTGGTCAGGATAATGGGACAAACTTATTGAATTATTGTATTGTCGTCGGTTCTTGATAAGTCGACAAAGTTTAAACTAAATCTGACCGTTTAAAGTTGATCAAAATCAAGTTCAAAGAAGTCGGTTACAAACTGACAAACAAGCAAGCAAGCAAGCCCGCATACAGGTGAAGCTAATATAAGCGTGTTGAATTATTGTATTGTCGTCGGTCCTTGATAAGTCTACAAAGTTTAAACTAAATCTGACCTTTCAAAGTTGGTCAAAATCAAGTTCAAAGAAGTCGGTTACAAACTGACAAACAAGCAAGCAAGCAAGCCCGCATACAGGTGAAGCTAATATAAGCGTGTTAAAAACAAGCCCATATTTATCTATTACAAAATATGTTAATGATATTAAACCAATAAAAATCTGGTTGAAACGTACCGTAATTGCGGAAAGATATCCATAGGCAGTAATTAAAGTCAAAACAAATCAATAAATTTATATTAGAGTAAAAATTAAATGATAGTGTCTTATACAAGCGTTAATCAATATTAAATAACAGCACTCCAAATTCTAATGACATTAAATAAGAATTAAAGCAAACTGTTTACTATATATCACAAAATCGATCAAATTTAACCTATTACCTGCAGTTCTGACCTGCAGGTAATAGGTTAAATTTGATCGATTTTGTGATATATATTTTATGTAAACAGTTTGCTCTAATTCTTATTTAGGTGACTCACCTGAAGGGTCCTCAGCCGAATATCATCATCATCAATAAATATTATAAAACAAAGTCCCCCGCCGCGTTTGTCTGTCTGTCTGTCTGTCTGCCTGTTTGTCTGTCTGTCTGCACTGTAAGAAATGAGAAGGCCGATTACATAGATTATCGATGGTCCATTTGTAGCCAGCGATTAATCTGGTAATAGGCACACAAGGAGACAATGACGTCGCAAACAGGTATCGCCACATCGCGTAGATACCGTAAAAACACATTGCGCATGCGTGCAGGTTACTAATTTTACATTAATTTGTTTTGTATTTATCCATTTTATATATGTAACTATACATTTTATTTTGTAATTTTTACACACTTTATTGTAATATTACACAAATTATGTAATTTTAATTTACTTTATGTAAAAATCACAAATTTGTTTAACTTTACAGTAAAAGTCCAATTTTTTGATGAAGTGTTCTGTGTAAAAATAAATAATAATGTAAAATCACTTAGAAAATCGAGCGAATTCTACCTTAACTTTCAAAGTATTTTTACATCTATTTTTTACAGTGTGTGTCCGATTTTCTCCGTAACTAACTGAATGGATTTCGTTACGGGTTTATACAAGAGTGAAAGAATTTTTTAAAACGGTTCAGTGGTTCTAGAGTTTTAAAGTAGGTAACATAGATACAAACTTCTTCATTTATATATTGGTATAGATTAATGTTTGTTATTGTCTTTTAAATAAAACATTTCTTGCATATTAAAAACATTTCACCACTATTGAGGCGGCCTTGACTGGCAAGATTAATTTGAATGAAATGAATGCATAATGCCTGCAAACAGTATATGAAACACCTTTTGTAAGAATAATGACGTAACACAATGCTGTAATCAAGAAAAATTCATTAATTCAAACCTATGTCACCGTAGGGATTCTAATTTCTAACCCTAAACTTTCCACTATCGCGGCGGACTGAGTTGACATTTACTCACACAGTGACACATTTTCAAACGACCGACTCTCGCCCTTTAAAGCATTCTGTCACTGAAAAACCACTACATGCGAGAGTCGATATTCCAACACCACTGCTAGACTACAGAACATCTCAACATGTAAAGTAAACACAACAGGTGATACAACGATGTTAAAATTTGTATTTATTAATTTGAATGTTTCTTTATTGAGTCGGTGACATTGTAAAATAAAAAATTTTGAACAATTTGATTGCAGAATTGAAAAAAAAACAACTTAATGTTCGATCGTTTTTGTGTGATTTATACAAAAATAAAAAAATATTATTCGATGAATAATTTGATAAACTGGTGGCGAAATCTGCTATTAAGCAATATTATGTTGACAGTATGCAAATTATACCATAATAATACAATCCTGTATTACAGAAATCGAGCCTACTAAATGGCGCTTCTATATTATAAGATGAAATATTTTATATTTATTTCGCTTGACCTTTATCACATAATTTACTTTGGTGTAACTAAAATTAATTTGCAAAATTAAATTTTACAAATTAGTATGCAAATCAAATTAAATTTGACGTATATTGTATAATGAATAGTCCACAGTCGGTTTTGACGTAAACCAGTACCAAGCAGACATGCAGAAGTTCTTTGAAAAAAGTATCTATAGATACAAGATACCAAAAATGCAATACCCCAAAAAATACAAGAAGTATCAATTTATTGATACTGGATCTTCATAAATCATTACACTCAAATAAATAATAAATTTAAGTATGTGAATTCCAAAAAAAGTATCTTGGGTACTTTAAAGATATTTTTGTAATTAAAATATCTAAGTTAATAAAAAATTTATTAAAAAAACAAAAAACCCGACTGTGTAAAAATCGAACATAAAAAATGGAAACAAAATCAAATGATAACATGTAGTCGGAGGCATAGTAGTAACAAATTGAACAGAAATACCTCCGACTGCATTTTATCATTTGATCTTGTTTCCATCTTTCATGTTCGATTTTTACGCAGTCGGGTTTTTTGTTTTTTTAATAAATTTTTTATTTCCTTCCTTTTAGTTGAATCTACTCATCAAGCCTTTTCATTTGATACCCCACACACAAGGTTTTACCGATTTTTTGCGTACTGACAAAATGGTCTAGCGCCCGCCATATTAAATTTTCCGTGACGTTATGTACCCTATTTGAAATGTCAACGAAACCTTTCTTTTGTTTTGATTACCTATATCAATGTATTTAGAAGGAAAATTACTTTTGCATTCTAACAAAATGGCGTCTAGCGTCCGCCATATTTAATTTTCCGTGACGTTATGTACCCTATTTGAAATGTCAACGAAACCTTTCTTTTGTTTTGATTACCTATATCAATGTATTTAGAAGGAAAATTACTTTTGCATTCTAACAAAATGGCGTCTAGCGTCCGCCATATTTAATTTTCCGTGACGTCATGTACCATATGTTACTCTGGGGATTCAGACGAATCTAATGACACCTCATTTTTCAAAATCCGTCAAGCCGTTTAGGCTACAGAGTGTGATAAAGAAATATACATAGATACATACATCAATCGAAAAACATTACCCTCCTTCTGGCGCAGTCGGGTAATAAATAAAAACAGACTTTATTGTTTTATTAATTATGAACTTAAAAATAATAATAATAATAGCGTACCCGGTGATAATCACCACTAAGTTACTTTGTAAATATTTATACCGTTAAAAGTATCTTAGATATCAGATACTTTTAAGCAGTATCTTCAGTTGATAGCATCTAAGCTACAAAAGAATACAAAACAGAATTTTAGATACAATTGATATTCTCCAGCTGTACTTCTATAAGTTTCTAAGTACTTCTAAGTGCCGCTGGTACAAACAGACAGACAGAAAAAAATTCTGGAAACACATTTTCCCGTTCAGGTGTCATACAAAATACTTACCTAAAAATCTCGTATGCGCAAACAAAAGTACAGACAGATATTACCGTTACTATTTTATATATATAAACTGATCAACATGTCGCAATGCAATAATGTATACTGGACTGTGAGAACTGATCAGCATGCTCAACTGAACTAGACAATAGGGTGGGGCCGCGTCAGTGAAAGTGATCTGCTCTCTGATCATTGATCCACGGATTCGCCGCTACTTGAATGCCCTAACTCGAGTCACTGATGATAAACTCTAAACGGTCACGCATGTGTAATATGAATCTGCCAATACAGTGTGTTTGGTCAGTTGGGTCCGTCCCGCTAAATCAAATTTCACGTTTATGATCTGAAAGATTTTCTAAAACGCTGCATATATTTTTTTTTTTATAACTTTATTCAGAAAAATGTCACAATGACAAAGAATGCGTCGGTAAAGAATATACAATAAATGTAATACTTAGTTCAAAAAATTTGGTACGGGCACTTGTCAGTAAGATAATTTAAAACTTGTGTTTTCAATACTTTGTAGCTTTAAGCTTGGTTTTTGAAGCTATGCTTCTGTAGGCGCGTTAGACGATTTCTGGCAAGGTAAAAACTTATAGGTTCGCGTCACGGTGCAAGCCGTCACGCTCATGTAATTAAAAGTATATCTATAGCTATGGCCAGTTGTGAAAGTAATATACTGGCGCACGTGCAGTGGCCTATGTAAAATTAATATCTGAGAGTTTTATAGGGCACAAAAAAATATAATGGCGTCAAATTTCAAAATGGCGGCCATATGCACTTTTGTAAAAATTATCCGATCTTTTTGAAAATTGATATTTAAAAGCTTTATAGGACACAAAAAAATAAAATGGCGTCAGATTTCAAAATGGCGGCCATATGTACTTTTGTAAAAATTATCCGATCTTTTTGAAAATTGATATTTAAGAGTTTTATAGGACACAAAAAAATAAAATGGCGTCAGATTTCAAAATGGCGATCATATACACTTTTGTAAAAATTATTCGATCTTTTTGAAAATTGATATTTAAGAGTTTTATAGGACACAAAAAAATAAAATGGCGTCAGATTTCAAAATGGCGGCCATATCCACTTTTGTAAAAATTATCCGATCTTTTTGAAAATTGATATTTAAGAGTTTTATAGGACACAAAACAATAAATTTGCATCAGATTTCAAAATGGCGGTCAAATAATAACTTTTCAGTTGTATTGTCTATAGCTTTGGTAAATTCGGTTTTATATACAATGCGTAAAAAGCATAACTTCTGTCGGGTGTCCCATGACACCTCTTGACTTTTTTTTCCACCAAGAAATGACACTAAGAATTTTACATTGCTATACGAATTCCTTACATTTTCAAAATTGAATGTCTCAAGAAAGTAGAGTTATTAGGTTGAATTTTAACAAAAAATCTATTTTTAACATTACCTAAGAAAAATCGATTTCAATCAGCGCGTCCGGTAGGATCCGTTTAAGGATAGGTGTGCGTGTTTTTTTTAAATTTTTTCATGAGCAATCTGTAAAATGATTTCTTGTCATACCCACTACAAAATAGCTACTTTCCGTGCATGTATACCGGCCTGTATTGGGTCATTTAACAGGCAAACGTGTCGAAAGTGTTTTCATAACATAACTTGTGCGGTAAGTAAGCGGTTGCCATATGTTTATTCGCTCTATCCGCCTGCTACTACATACTTCTGGCCTGCTGTAAATGTAAAAATGGCGACGCAAATGAACTGTCAACATTTTTGAAAATTCTGAAAATGAAGTGGGTATGGCAAAAATACCACATATTTAATGTGCGTAATCGTATTATGACTTGTGTGACTAAAAACTCACTATCGCTCGTTTCTACGTATTTTCACAACTCGTCAGTAATAGACCCCATTACGACACTAGAAATAAAATCTACTATATTCGCACCACTGAGGTTAAATAGCTATAGAGGAAGTATAAGCATTTAAAAGTGAAGCCACTCGCCATTGTAACTCGATCCTCATATTATACGTGAGAAAAAGAAGAGAATAATTTTCCGAATTCATCCCGTGTTTGGCCGCCATGTTTACTCGGCCCTGTGACGTTAAACCTGGCTTCAATTTTGTATAAGCAGTTGTATACGGTATGCATCCTCTATAGGGCTTGAGAATAGCCGAACGTGTAGCAGTGATGTTGTTTACATGGCGTTGCTATATGGTTCCTCTATTACAAGTCCCCAGTTCGCGGGTTCTAGCCCGAGAAGTGGTAAAATTGTCAATTGGATTTTCAATTTATTATTAAAAAAAAAAATAATGAATTGAAAATATGAATTGGTGCTAGGCCTAAATAGCCTTGCTGTTGGTGGTCTTTAAAACACAATTAAACAATATATGCATCCTCTGTAGATTCTACCTCAATGATTCGTACACATGCCAAACGCAAACATGATTGACCATATTTAAAAATAATACATATATGTCAGACTTTGTTTACTAAAAGAGATAAGCCAGTTTGAAAAGAAAATATTACACTTTTTTGTACATCCACACCTTTGTTTTCATTTCATTATCATTATATTTATAAAAACTCGGGTCGCAGTACCAAACCCTGCCGACAAGTGTATTTGCTAATACAGACCGTGTGACTTTAATACGTGAACTTAGGTTTGTTTTTGGACAAAATAAAAAATTTAACCCTTTAATACATCCCTTAAAATAATATGTTTTTTCTTAATTTCAATATTATTATCAATGTAACCTCTGTACCAAATTAAATACACCCTTCAGTAAGTAAAGCACTATCGTCAAACTAATGTTTTCATAAAATTTGTAAGTCCGGTCCTGTCGAGCCGATTTAATTAAAATTTTAGAAGCACATTTTTAACTTTACTAAAAGGTTAAATTTCAATTTTGAAACAATTCTGACAATTTTTTCGGTATTTTTGGGCCCAAAAACATTTCTAAAACCCACTCTTAAAATGGTCCAATTGGGCCCATTTTAAATAGGTTCCGTGCGGTGATGGATTCCAACGTGTGTACCAAATTTCATTAAAATCGATTGAGTCTTTCGAGTGTTATCGTGCTATAACATATATATATCATATATATATATAAACATTTCTAAAAATGGTGCCAATTTGTTCAGGAGGTTATGAAACGTCGAGAAATTTTGGTCCGACCCCTAGGTCCCGCCATCCGACCGACGCCAATAGTGTATGTGCCATATGGCAAATACACTAACAAGTGCATTTTAGAAACGATTTTTTTACGATTTTACTATTTATCTTTGAAACAAATTATATACAGCGTGTCATAAGTAATTAATATTTCGATACGATTTCATTGCGCGAATCTGAGTCGGACTTGGCCGGTTTTATTTCATTTTTGAGGTACGGAACCCTAAAAATCAACATCAGAAATATCTAAAAGAAAATATCGTTTAACAGTCGGTTTTTTACGAGGGCACATTTCTGCAAGATATTTGATAGTGACATTATTTCGATAACGAATGCGCTGTACATAATTTGATATTTAACACCATCTGCGTAATGCTAATGACATCTCAATGTCCACTCCATAATAATGTAACAGTGTCCAGTGAAAGTAAAAAATGATGCTGTATATTACGCTATGAAACTGACCATTAGAAATGGATTATGTATAACAATCTGTTTAAGGAGATCTAGCTAGATGACCAGTCTGTAGCATCCCATTCAAAGGTCCTCTACTTCTTCTTGTTGTTAGATTTTATTAGACCAGGTCGCAAACTGGTGGTACATGTCAATATCATATAAAAGCTATATCGTGGACTGATCAATTATCAGTTTAGTTCCATCCGTAATCATGAAGGCATTTGCGGTTAGTATATTTGGTTTTGGAAAAATTCACGCGATTTTTCTACACTTTTTGTATAAATTGTGCTGTGACATTACTAAAAATATATATCGGCAATTATTAATTTTAAAAATATAGTGCTTTTTAACGTTGACAAATTCATTTATTGGTAGTGTTGCCGTCTAGATCTAGACTTTCTAGACTTGCAAAAGTCTTGTCTAGAAAATTTCAAGACAAGACAAGAGTATTTAAATCTAGACTTAGACTTAGTGAAGTCCTGATATTTCAAGACAAGACTTAGTGAAGTCTTGTCTTGATATTTCAAGACAAGACTTAGTGAAGTCTTGTCTTGATATTTCAAGACAAGACTTATTGAAGTCTTGTTTTGATATTTCAAGACAAGACAAGACTTTGAAAGTCTTGTCTTGTCTTGTCTAGACGGCAACACTAGAGATGATGAACTTTTTCACATCTATACGTGCCAAATTTTTTCAAAAAATGTTTAATGTGGCCATGGCGTACCAACAAGCAAGCAAAGAAATTTTGTGGGTCTCAAACGTAGATGAAAAGAATTATTTTGATTATTCATTGAGCGCCATGAAGCTTTCGTCTTATACTTGGCGTGTCGATCTCATATTTGATAGTCAAATTTTTTCAACATCTAACATATTTTCAATTATTTCGCATATCGTAGGTTCGCCATCCCTGTCCTAGTTTATAGACAGATCTAGTTCCCAGGTTTTAATCTAAGAAGTGTTGTTGAATTTGAGATTTTTCGAGCTCATAGAGACGCCGTTGTTTATATGACATCTCCTTGGCTCATCTATCACAAATCACTTCAGGATTCTAATCAGAGAATTGGTGATAATATCAACTGTTTCCGAAAAAAAATTGCTAATTTGTAATAAGGCTGTGTATATTTATTTTCAAAACTGTAAAGTCACTATTTAGAATCGAAAACATTTCATCTGTATTTAAAAAATTAATTGTTATAAATTGTGAAAAATTTGGTAAAACGTTAAACTTGAATATTACATTAACTGAATCAAAATTTCTTTTTTTCAGGTTTTCATTTTACTCTTCGCAGTTGTTTACTGTAAAGACGATAGTCCCAAACAGCTTAAACGCGGTATTGTGAGCGGTGGTTACGGCCTTGGCGCTCACTCAATTGGAGGTTACAGCGGTTTGGGTTACGGTGGTTACAGCGGTCTAGGCTATGGAGGTTTAAGCGGTCATAGTCTAGGAGGCAGTGGTTACAGTATAGGAGGAGGTGGTTATGGTATTGGAGGCGGTTATGGAATAGGCGGTATTGTCGCTGCACCAGCTCCAGTACGAGCGACAGTAACAACTGAAAATCAAGCAGTTCCAGTAGCTGTACCGCAACCCGTTCCGGTTACAGTAGACCGACATGTACCAGTTCCGGTACCACACGCAGTTCCGGTTGATGTACCGCGTCCAGTTCATGTCCCTGTGCCCGCTCCATATCCGGTTACAGTCAACAAACCTTATCCAGTCAATGTTCCAAGACCATACCCAGTTAGTGTACCGCATCCTGTTCCTGTATCGGTTCCACAACCGTACCCTGTGTCCGTACCACAACCTGTCCCAGTTTCAGTCCCGCAACCCGTCCCAGTTAGTGTACCGCAACCCATTGAAGTACCGGTTCCACAACCGATTGCTGTTCACCAACATCATGGTTATGCTGCAGCACCAATCGGTATTGCGGCCGGTCCAGCCTTTGGTGGATTTTACTCAGGAGGTGGATATGCTGGTGGCTCACTCTATGGAGGTCATGGAGATATTTTATCTCATTCATCTTTGCCAATTTCAGCAGGGTATGAATCACATGGGTACAAAGGCTACAAATTCCATTAAAGACTGAATAATATTATATTTTTTTAATGTATAATTTTTGATTTAATATTTTAGTGATATTTTTATAAGACAAATTATTTGTTATATTGTTATATTTTAGTCATGTACATATATGTGAAAACAAATAAATGAAAATATGAAAATACTGACGTCGTTCATTTTTGTGTAATTTGCTATATTTTTTCCAGGAATTCATAAATGATAAATCAGTCGGTCGATAGAACTATCAGATATTAATGACAATGGTGTTATACAGGGTGATCCATAATATGTGCGCAGGACTTCAGCATGTGATAGTTCGTTCAAAAATATGAAAAAAAGTTCCTATTAACATGGGTCCGCAAAAGCACCGTTTTCGGGATACAGGGTGTTAAAGTTGAAGAAAAAATTTCGTTTTTTGCTTATATCTGAAGAACGGTTTGACGTACAAAATTAAGCTGCCGCACACATTTTCTACCTTAAAATTGCTTTGTTTTTTTGAAGTTAATTTTTTATGGTTATTAATTGTTTCCATGTTGACATAAATTTTGTGCTTAAAAAAAATCATGTTTTTAATCCTAAAATGCTCTTTTTCTCGGAAACGATTGACTGTAGCGCTTCAAGACAAGAGTACCTTTTTTGTGTAGAATATCTCGGCGGTTCCAAAACGCGTTTCAAAATTAATTTTTTTGCAGTGGCGTAGAAGTTAGGGGGAAAAATATCCTTCAATCCTTCAAAATCTCCACCACTGGTAACAAAAAAAAATTTTTCGTAAAAAAAACAAAGCAATTTTAAGGTAGAAAATGTGTGCGGCAGCTTAACTTTATACCTCAAACCGTTCTTCAGATATAAGCAAAAAACGAAATTTTTTTCTTCAACTTTAACACCCTGTATCTCGAAAACGGTGCTTTTGCGGACCCATGTTAATAGAAACTTTTTTTTCATATTTTTGAACGAGCTATCACATCCTGAAGTCCTGCGCACATATTATGAATCACCCTGTATATGAAAAAGCACGCATGAACCGACACAAAATCGGGCGTTTTCGTTCGCGCTTTTTCATTTAAGACCGTTGTAAATTATTACTATCCGATAGTTCGATCGGCCTTATAAGGACTAAACATTTCAATAATATTTTTATAACATATTCCAATGATTCAATTTGAAAATTATTACATTATGAGTTAAGTACATGCAGTCAAAAATATTGAAATAGAAAAACAAAACTTAAAATATGAATTATTATTAATCCTTAACTTTAACAGTTGAATAATAATTATTAATTAATTCAACAATGAATTTAATCCACAAGGCATTCACTAGGTAGTGAATAGTATTTCTTAAAATATCAGTCAGCATATTATGCCATCATGATTGTTAAACGTCAAACAATTGTTATAAGATATATAAGGAAAAAATCAGAAGCCACTTTCGGGGCACTGTGTGAGTAAGTGGCAACTCAACCAGCCGGAAACTGGGAATTTCGGGTTCATGTCCCGACAGTGGCTTCTGATTTTTTCCTTATATATCTTATAACAACTGTTTGACGTTTAACAATCATGATGGCATAATATGCTGACTGATATGTTAAGAAATACTATTCACTACCTAGTGGATGCCTTGTGGATTAAATTCATTGTTGAATTAATTAATAATTATTATGTTGTTGTCCACAATTACCTAACTCATATATTGTTATTTATGATAATAATATAGTTTTTTTTTTATTTTTATTTTTTGTATTTTTTTTATTTTTGTTATTTATTTAACAGTTGATATAGGAAACTACAAGTCTTTTTGTTTCGTATGAGAATGAGAATTTATGAATTGTCAACTTTAAAAAATGCGTAAGTATTTTGAAAAAAAACAGAAACGTTGAATACTGTATGATAATTAATATGACAATAGCATAGGTATATCATTTTTCATATACATTGTTTAACGTTTTGTAACTTTTTAGTGGAAATTCAGGACGAAAAATAGTAACATTTATCTAATGATCTCGTAATAAGGTTTTTTAATTAAGGTAACAAAGCTGTTTGGTTACTGATAATCATTAAACCTGTTATCAATTTTCCAAAAAATAGTATATATTTAGAAAAAAAATCTTAAATTCGAATTTATCTAAATAAATACCCTTGTGACGATATAGTTAGCATTTTTGAAAATGGTAGAAATACAAAAAAAGACATTTTTACAAAAATTTATTTTTATACAGGGTGTCCAAGACTTGCGTTGTCGGCCGATATATTGATTTTGGGTGGAGATTGAAAAGAAGTTTAAATGCAAAAGTTGTATAATTTTTAATGGTGTATAACCTAAAAATATTTTCAATTATACAGCCTGTCCCATTTAAGCGTGGCAGATCAAAGTTATGTTTTTTTTAACCTAGCACCCTGTTTTTATTTGTTTTTTCAATTTTGCACCTAAATGTGAATAGAAATTGTAAGGGAAGCCATGCTCGAAAATTCAGTAATTTTTGAGTTATTCAAGTTTTTTAGAAATTTTTGACACGTGCAGACCTTTACCTAAAATTCGACATAGCCAAAACAGAAACCTTTATCAAACTGAAATTTTGAGGATCACTAGATAATGGATAGACAAATCAATGAATTTATTATACAGGGTGTTCAAAATAATGTACTTCTTTTACCTAACTTCAATCACGTGTAACTTTTGATTGTTAAATACAATGAGGTTATTTTTTTGCTGGAATTGTATTCTTTAGGATATTTACGAACACTTTTATTAAGGGTTGTCCATACTTAAACCAAACATTTTTATATGAAAATATTAGGTTTAGGTATGGACAACCCTTAATAAAAGTGTTAGTAAATATCCTAAAGAATACAATTCCAGCAAAAAAATAACCTCGTTGTATTTAACAAACAAAAATTACACGTGATTGAAGTTAGGTAAAAGAAGTACATTATTTTGAACACCCTGTATAATAAATTCATGTTTTTAGGACAGACATTGATTTGTCCGTCTATTATTTAGTGATCCTCAAAATTTCAGTTTGATAAAGGTTTTTGTTTTGGCTATGTCGAATTTTAGGTAAAGGTCTGCACGTGTCAAAAATTTCTAAAAAACTTGAATAACTCAAAAATTACTGAATTTTCGAGCATGGCTTCTCTTACAATTTCTATTCACATTTAGATGCAGAATTGAAAAAACAAATAAAAACAGGGTGCTAGGTTAAAAAAAACATAACTTTGATCTGTCACGCTTAAATGGGACAGGCTGTATAATTGAAAATATTTTTAGGTTATACATCATTAAAAATTATACAACTTTTGTAATTAAACTTCTTTTCTATCTTCACCCAAAATCAATATATCGGCCGACAACGCAAGTCTTGGACACCCTGTATTATAGATATAGATACCTAAGGCTATAGTTTTGGTAAATGTTTCCATATTTTAATCGATAGTCGACAACAATTTGGCGAAAATTTTGGCCACTTTAATTAGTTTGACGGTTGTTTTGTGATAACACGCGGCGTATTTCGTATACAGAGTGTCCCACTTTAATTGTTTTTTTTATTTTCATTGATAATAAAGTTATGTCGAATTAATAAATTTCAATTTTCGAATATACAGCTCACGATTAACCACTATTATTAATTTTTGTCAAATGATGGAATACCAACGGTTAACATTACATCTATTACAACCCCTTTGCTGAATCGATATCAATTCGAAAATTCATTTTCTTCGTAAAATTCAAAAGGATTTTCAAGATCGCGTATATATCTCTTTTTTAAACGTTCAACTTTCATCACTACTATCGTACAATTCGTCAAAATCCATTTTTATAATCTTTATTTTACGTAATGTTACGCTGTTTACACAAAGAATGCAGGTTAGGTTAGCAGAATAATAATAATTATTACCTACGCCTATTTGCTTCTTTGTCTAAACTCTAAATAAAGACGCACATACTTTTTCGACACTTAAGGGATATACTACCCACCCTTAAGGTGAGGGTGATGTAAGCTGGCCCTTACAGACGTCAATTTTGACTATGAAACGCATATTCGATTTGAGGGTAGAGTTAAGTGTCCCTTACTACTTAAGGGTTAACTATGAATATGGCCGTCAATCTATACTGATATTATAAAGCTGAAGAGTTTGTTTGGTTGAACGCGCTCAGGAACTACCAGTCCGATTTGAAAAAAAAATTTTTTGTTAGATAGCCCATTTATTGAGAAAGGCTATATAGACTATAATATAATATCACGCTACGATCAATAGGAGCGGAGCATCAATGAAAAATGTTGCAAAAACGGCAAAAATTATTCCTTTTGAGAGCTTCCGCTGCGTAAACGGTTAAAGTTACGCAAAAATCATGTATGACGTAATTGTTCCCCTTTAAAAGTTCTAAAGAAAAGTCCGCGACAGCATATGTCTATCTTTTAAGGTTGACTCACTATAACTTTTTTATGGTAGGTAATCAAATTTGTTCGTAATTATAATATTCAAGCAAACGAGCGAAGCGAGTGAGTAGTGTATTTATAATATTCAAGCGAACGAGCGAAGCGAGTGAGTAATGTAATTATAATATTCAAGCTAACGAGCGAAGCGAGTCAGTAGTGTATTGCACCCGGGCTTTCTTAGCACCCGGGCGAAGCCGGACGGGTACCGCTAGTAATTTATATAGGTACACTGAATTTGTCTATTATACTAAGTCTATTGTTTTGTCTTTTTGAGACAACATCAGTACTCTGAATTGTCGACCAACAACAATGTTTTGTTTTGAGTTCCTATTAGCTACGTTTTAGAAACATTATTGCGTTTTATTGAAATATATAATATATCTAAGGATATATTATTTAATATCATCAAATAGTTCTCTTTGTAATCTACTAACCCAAAAAGACACTCTGTAGGTACGTTTTGTTCCTGGCTATACTGGGAATAATATGATAAGGTGAAATTATCTACAAAAGTTACAAGTGTTACTATTTACAGCATATTAATATATGATAACATCCAGTTATACTTTGACGGTTTTATCTTTATCCGAGTTACATTTGGTCTGGTATGAAGTAAAAATAAGTAATACTGACATTTCGATTTTTAAACTTGAACGAAAAATACTGTCAATTTTAAAATCAGAATTAAAAATTTAAAGAAAAATAAATCAAACTGTACTTATTCAATAAAAGAAAAAAAATAATTTTTAGAAATTTGAATTTTATTTTTTTGAACATTATATTCAAGTAGGTGTAACAAAATGATTCATTTATCTCAATGCTGTTGTGGATGTACATTACAGACTGGGTCAAAGATTATTGGCTACTGGGAAGCGGTGAGTTTTTTTTTATTAAATAAAGGATAATTAATTATTTTTGTACCCGCCATTAGTGATGTAATTGCATAGAATGCTCTGGTATAAAACGGTATTATACGGTATGTAAAAAAAATAATATACCCCAGTTTTATACTAGGTATAAATACTGCGTATTTTACTATTTTATACAGCACGTATAAAACGTTAAACATCGTTTAAAACGGTTTAATACCGTTTAAAACGGTTTAATAGCAAAATGAGAACAGGAACTTTTCCTATTATGCAATTGGCAATACTGAAAAATTCACCGTAACCGTAGTGTGAAAAAGTAAAAAACCGTTTTATACAAACAAATACGGTATTATACTATGGGTTTAATACACAAAAAAGTTTAATAGGTACCGTATTTTTACATCACTACCTGCCATATTATACACTTTTCAAATTGTCTGCCACTTCTCGACATCAAATGAAATTACAAAAATATTTTTTTGAAATAATAAAATTAAGAAAAATCGCAGGATAGTCCACTATCCTGCGATTTTTCTTAATTTTATTATAATCACGATGGACACGATTTCTAATATAAATTTTTTTGAAATGTTAATTTTATTTAAATCTTGATTATCACAAGTTTTATGGTTTATCGGAATCCAAAGCCACAAAACAGAATGAGCCCATTTTCCCAATAATTGACGTGGCATAAATTGACGCAATTCTAAATTGCTTATATGGGAACTGGCCTAAAAGTCAAATCTATTTTTTAATACTTGTATATTTTTTTAATATATAGGCGATTAGTTGTATAACATTGATTGCGGCATCAGTCATTGCTGCCAATATTGAGCAAATTACTGACATATCAAAGGATGACGCTATATGTAAGTATAACTTTACTGAAACTTTTGTTTTTATTTTACTTATTTATTGTAAATTATAGGGTATAGCCGCGTCGACAATTTAGGTCATTAGCGTCTTAATTACATCAAATATATCACTTAAAACTAAATGACATCACATAACATCCATGAGCGAGGTGGAATTCGAATCCACGACAGCTTGCTCCAAAGATCAGCATGCTGACCATTACACCAAGCTGTCCTCTGAAAAATCGACCACATTCAAAATCACGCATGCATCAATTTTCGTATGTGTATGAAAAGTTTGTACGTACATCTCCGTCGCACATGTACGCACGCGCAAATTTGACAGATTGGTTCGCGATTTCACGGTGATAATTGCATTATTACTTATTTTTTATGTGCGATTAGACGCCCATGAGCTTAGTTGTCAAGTGTATATAATCTACAATTTAATTTTTATATGTTTTATATGTCCGTGCGTTTGTGTGTGTTTTAAAGACCACCAACAGCTAAGGTTATTTGGGCCTAGCACCAATTCACATTTTCAATTCATTATTTTTTTTAATAATAAATTGAAAATCCAATTGACACTTTTACCAGCTCTCGGGCTAGAACCCGGGAACAAGGGACTTGTAATAGAGGAACCATAGCAACGCCATGTAAACAACAGCATTGCTAAACCGCTCGGCCATTCTCAAGCCCCTTCCGTGCGTTTGTGACTGACGTTATCAACATTTGTAAAATATCATTATTTACAATTTTTTGTGGCTTACTTGTTTCAAAATTTCATTATTAAATAATTTACAAAAATATCTAAGATTGGAAAGTATGCTCAAATAACGCACCTGCAGGAAAGTTTTAAAGTTTTACACCAGTTCGGATTTAGTGTTGTGAACATTTTCGTGGAGACCCCTGGGCAGTTACCCAGTTCTAAGAAAACATGTACAGTGGACTTTCGTTAGTCCTACGGGTTTGTCGGGGAAGAAAACGCTGACATAACGGCGTAGATTGTTTAATTATTAAGTATTATGTAAAAAAGTATTATCTATTATTCAAAAACCGTGACTTCAAAATTATGCTCAAAACTTTTTGTTACCTATTCTTTTATGCAAAATTTTGTATTTTCATTAAAGATTTAATTTGTTGAGGCCCAACTTATGTGAAGACCCCTAGGCTTCCGCTCCTGTTGCCCTCCTCTAACTAAATACGGTCCTGTTTTACATCGTTTTTTAATTATACCGTAGGCGACCAATTTTTAATATCAGTTTTTTGAGTTACGTGTCTTCTTATATATTATTTTATTTTTCAGTGCTACGAACTATTTTTATTTTAATGGCGGTTTTGGCAGCAGTTCAATTTTTATTTGCATTATTATTGATTATTGGTGCTACAACGGTAAGCAAAAAAATCAAAGTTACCCAAACTTTTATCTGCGCTGTAAAAAAAAAATTAAATAAAACATGTTATTGGTGGGTACAAATTTTATAGAAATTTTGATTTTTAGTTACGAGCTGCTTACTTATTTCCTTGGATCATATTCACAGGCGTCGGTATTTTCATAAGTACTGTTTTGGCTCTAACACAACTTATAGGATATTTCAATGTTGGGGCATTATTAAATTGGCTTATATCTACAGGTAAGTTATTATTAACACTTGGAACTTAATCGATTTTCACAAGGCAAAATGATTTAGGCATTTCTGATTTTTAATACAACCAAATTTAGGGTAAGAGGCAGCGACTGATTTTCTTAAAAGTATCTTTACATAAGGCAAAAATAATCTCAACAATTCCTGTATAAGTGCTCCCCATTTGTCTGGCAGCCTTTCTCCCTTGCGTTTTAGGTGGCAGGTAGAAATTTGACAAATTTTTCATGTAATTAATAATGTAATATTATTTTTTAATTATATTGTATTATTGAGACAATGTTGTATTCTTTAAATAATTTCGTCACCACGGTAGCCATTTCGTTTGATATATTTTTTATTATTAGAAGTAGTGGATTTTCAATAATTTCTTTCGAAGTGTTCGTAACAAAATTTTGGTCTGGCATTTTAGAATTACAATATATTATGTCAGCCTTTAATTAAAAAAATATGTCAAACCTTACTTAGATACATGACATTTTTCTATTTTTAATTATAAATAAGTCTAACGACATGATAATCGAGCAGACAATGTTATTTTATGTATTCTAAATTGTTACTCATTAATAATTAATATAGAATAGTGTTACTAGATGAAAAATATTCATATTGTACCACTCTACTTTCTATCTGCGACCTAAACGCAAGGGAGAAAAACTGCCAGACTTACAGATTCTCAAATGGGGAACACGTATACAGGTATTTTATAATATTATTTTGCCTTACTTGAGAAAAACCGTCGCCAGCTCTCTGTCGAATTCATAACGCTTGGTAAATAATTTGAAAATAAAAAAAACAGCTAAATTCTTTTTATGTTCTCAAAAATTCGACTGATGACCAGTCCTATACTTCCCACCTAGTAAATATTTGCAAAAAATAAACACTTTTTTTTTTTATTCTTTGACTAGGCCCAAATAACCTTAGCTGTTGGTGGTCTTTAAAACACAATTTAATTTTTATTCTTTGAAAAAAGCATGGCCCTCTTTTTTGTTTGGTGATCTACTGATGGCTAGCTTAATATAGCAAAAATCATGGTTACCTTGATTTACGTACAATTTTTATTTTTTTTAGTAAAATATTTTTTTTCTCGAAAACTATACATTTTAGAGAAAAAAAATATTTACATTTTTTCATATTATAACATCTAGAATTCATTTATATTTTTTTTTACCTATGTTAATACGTGACATTGAGGACGTTTTTTTGAATATCTCAGGATCCACTGAACTGATTTGACTCAAAATCTAATCAGATCTAAGTTAAAGGCTGATAAACACAATAGAATAATCGGCATGCCCGTATGTTGTTCCGTTCTTAAGATATCGAAGGCGAAAAATTGACCACACACATACACACACACACACACACACACACATAGACATCAGTCAGAAAATGATCTTAAACGATTGCTAGGGTCTCAAAACGTGAAAATCTGTTAAAATTTCGAAATATTTTTTTCGGACTAAATCCATTACTTCCCTACCATAGTAGAGGTGGGAAGTAAAAAAGAAATGAGTTATCTGACAAGCATGCTTTGGTTAATTTTTACATGTGAAACCATAAGTAGCCATGGAAACGAAAAGCAAATACCATAATATAAATCCCTATCCCTATATTATTAAACGAGCAAATCTTGTATATAATATGTACCTATGTACCTATATAAATATTTTCTCGAAAACGGCTCTAACGATTTTGATCAAATTTACCGAAAAGGGGTTTCGGGGGACAAAAAATCGATCTAGCTAGGTCTCATCCCTGGAAAAATTCGTTTTCTTATCGATTTTATCAAAAACAGTTTTTAACGTTATAAAACAGTGTCGTATGGTGAGTAGGCTTTGGAAAAAACAAACTATTTTCATTATTTATGTCAAATTACTCTGACAGTCAATCTTTAACTTATTAAAATAATCAGTAATTATTTGAAAAGTAAAAAAATAACAACAATAATGATGAAATGGGAACTTTAAGTACTATTTTTTTTTAACTCATCCGAGCATCCAGATATTATTTATTAGTAGCCGTTACCCACGTTATCGCACGCGCTAACAGAAGCTCTGTTATTTATTGTATTATGTCAAATGTCAGTATTTTTGGAGTTGGAATTGTCCCATCGTTCAATTGAATGGAATTTTTTAAATAATATACTTTTTATATTTTTTTCAGGACTTCAAGTTTATTTCTTATTGGTGGTAAACAGTCTCTATGTAGACATAAAGACGGGTACTATTACAACTGCATATAACTGAAATTCTGAAATGAAATTTTTCAACGCAAGAAATCATTTTTTAATAATTATATTATATTTAATATTTATTATTTATGTATTGAAATTTTACTCTGGTCTCTACGTATAGCTTTTGGGTAGGACTGTAAGATAATTTTAATACTTACCGACGGAGAAAAACACATTTTTTTTATATCGATCAAACCAAAATTTCGATGATCTTTTACCGTTTTTTGGTATTGAGAGTTTTTGTATTTAAATTGTTAACACAAGGTTGAAATATATTTCTTGTTCATATGTAAGATTGTATTGTTTTTCGTTCAATAAATTTTTAGAAAGGAGATTCGACTAAAGGTGATTTTTCTACCTTCTACCTGAAGGAATTCTATGAGTAAAAAATAAAATAAAGAAAAATCACCTTTAGATCAAGATAAGGTGTTTATTAGTTTCCCATTGAAAGTTATTGTAATGGGTCCGAAAATCGAAATCAAAATGTATAACAAATTTTTATGTTTCAAGGTCACTACACTATTTTTAGAAAGATGTCTGTGTGTGTGTACGTACGTACGTATGTGGCCATTTCTTTCTAAGACGAAATCTCGAGAATGAAAAATGATATCGACTACGTTAGGGTGCCAATCGACGCGTATTAACGTAAATATGATCTGAAAGAAATTTTTTCAAAATCGGTTTAGCCGCTCTTTTTTCTTATCGAGGCGTGTTAACGTTATTTTAATCCGACATAAATTTTATAAAAATCGGTTTAGCCGTTTTTTTTTTAAATTATTGTTAAAAATAAATAATAATTATGCTTCAATGATTAAAATGATTACTTTTCTATGTAAAATCTAATTTAATTATTATTATTAAATATTTTTCAAACTGGGAAGTTCGTCGTGTGGACCTCAAGGGTCGCACTTTAGTCCTAATAAACGACCCACCTCACAGCTTGTTTTTTTGACAATTCACATTAAATTTTAACAAACATATCGGTCGCGCGTTAAAAGAGAACCTTCGTCTTGTTTTTGACGAAAGCCAATTATTTTGCCGAAGATGGCCGAAGTCAACGTACTCGAAGTCGATTATCCAACCGAACTAAAACATCCAGTAGAAAAAATATAAGATACAAATATCTTTAACCCAATAATTCTAAGGTATATTAGAAACGTTTGTACTTTTGTAATTAATTAACAATAATTTGAAAAATTAATTTAATAAAAGTTTAGGTTTCCATAATTAATAATTATTAACTTCCCATTGGAAGTTATTGTAATGGGTCCGAAAATCGAAATCAAAAAGGAAAAAAAATTTTTATATTTCAAGGTCACTACACTATTTTTACACTACTTTTAGAAAGATGTCTGTGTGTGTGTATGTGTGTGTGTGTGTGTGTACGTACGTACGTACGTATGTGTACATTTCTTTCTAAGACGAAATCTCGAGAATGAAAAATGATATCGACTACGTTGGGGTGCCAATCGACGCGTATTAACGTAAATATGATCTGAAAGAAATTTTTTCAAAATCGGTTCAGCCGTTCTTTTTTCTTAACCAAATAACCTCCAAAAAAGTAGATTTTATACAATATCTGGCGAATAAAAAATTATATCGACTTCGTAAGGGTGTCAATCGAGGCGTGTTAACGTCATTTTGATCCGACATAAATTTTATAAAAATCGGTTCAGCCGTTTTTTTTTCTTTAATTATTGTTAAAAATAAATAATAATTATGTTTTAATGATTAAAATGATTACTTTTCTGTGTAATATCTAATATAATTATTAACTTCCCATTGGAAGTTATTGTAATGGGTCCGAAAATCGAAATCAAAAAGGAAAAAAAATTTTTATGTTTCAAGGTCACTACACTATTTTTACACTACTTTTAGAAAGATGTCTGTGTGTGTGTGTGTGTGTGTGTGTGTACGTATGTACGTACGTACGTACGTACGTATGTATGTGTCAATTTCTTTCTAAGACGAAATCTCGAGAACGAAAAATGATATCGACTACGTTGGGGTGCCAATCGACGCGTATTAACGTAAATATGATCTGAAAGGAATTTTTTTAAAATCGGTTCAGCCGTTCTTTTTTCTTAACCAAATAACCTCCAAAAAAGTAGATTTTACACAATATCTCGCGAATAAAAAATTATATCGACTTCGTAAGGGTGTCAATCGAGGCGTGTTAACGTCATTTTGATCCGACATAAATTTTATAAAAATCGGTTCAGCCGTTTTTTTTTTTTTTTTTTTTTTAATTATTGATGTTTTAATGATTAAAATGATTACTTTTCTGTGTAATATCTAATTTAATTATTATTATTAAATATTTATCAAACTGGGAAGTTCGTCGTGTGGACCTCAAGGGTCGCACTTTAGTCCTAATAAACGACCCACCTCACGGCTTGTTATTATTAAATATTTATCAAACTGGGAAGTTCGTCGTGTGGACCTCAAGGGTCGCACTTTAGTCCTAATAAACGACCCACCTCACGGCTTGTTTTTTATTTTTATTTATGCATAGGTAAGTATATTTTGTTTTCTTAACATTATTTTAACATTAAATTTATCAAATTTTTGGTAAGAATCGATATTTCTTGAAAGTTGTATGCAGCGCCTTAATTAGGACTAGTAATACGGTCAACGCGAGCTGCGCAAACTCTGGCAGGCGTAATCAGCAATTGCATTTCGTATAATATTGAGTAAAGAGTTTTAGAAATAAATAAATAAATAAATAAATAGGTAAATAAATAAATGTATTAGCCCTTAGTAAGATGCCAGAAGCAGGAGAGTTTGTCAGAATATAAATATAAATAATAAAACAATACTTTGAAATTGAATTAAAAATAAAATAGATGATATTAACAGTAATAAAATAAAAAAAATTAAAATATATTTGGGCAATTTATGCACTTTTTTTCAGAACAAAAAGTATTATTAATTAAGATTTTAATATACAATACTTAAAACACGTTAGTTTAAATTTTTGAATCGAGTTAATCAGAGTCTTGCCCTTAGCGCCTATCTATCTAGAGAACTGGCAGCTTATTGTTTATTTAAGATATATTAGCTAAACAATAAACATCTAGTTCCTTATAGGGTCATCGGCGCCCAGGTCAAGATTCTGATTTCGCCTCAAAAATTTAAACTAACGTGTTTTATAAGTACAGTAAAACGGTATATTTTACTAAAAAAAAATACTTAATGGATGAAATTTTGAGGGGGTGTTCGGGGGTATGTCCTGAGTCTAAAACCGAGTTTTCGTATTCGAGGGGGTGGGGGAAGTTACATCCCCCGGTCAATATAGGGGTAAGTTTGTTTTATTTTTTTATCTTCGTTGCTATTGCCCGTACAGTCAAGTCCAAGAGATCAAACTTGTAGGAAATGAAATTATCTATCCAATGATAATAAAATCAAGATCATAGGTCGATCAGGTCAATCACAATGGCCGGTAAAAGGTCAAAAGTGAGGGGTAGTTTTATTTATTGATGTTCACAAAATTAGAATGAAAACTTCAGATAAGGCTTGTAATCTAATTCTTTCTATAAAAGTCGACCAATTTTCTGACATTTCAAAATAAAACCTGGTTTAATATTATTATTTGAGATATTAGGATGTCCAAAATTTATACAATAATAGTGTTCTTGAGAAATTGGAATAGAAAAATAAATTTTTATTAAGTTTTATTTTGAAATGTCAGAAAATTGATCGACTTTTATAGAAAGAATTAGATTACAAGCCTTATCTGAAGTTTTCATTCTAATTTTGTGAACATTAATAAATGAAACTACCCCTCACTTTTGACCTTTTACTGGCCATTGTGATTGACCTGATCGACCTATGACCTTGATTTTATTATCATTGGATAGATAATTTCATTTCCTACAAGTTTGATCTCTTGGACTTGACTGTACGGGCAACAGCAACGAAGATAAAAAATTAAAACAAACTTAGCCCTATATTGACCGGGGGATGTAACTTCCCCCACCCCCTCGAATACAAAAACTCGGTTTTAGACTCAGGACATGCCCCCGAACACCTCCTCAAAATATCAGCCATTAAGTATTTTTTTTTAGTAAACGCGATGTTTGTGTCTCTATTTACTGTACTATATAATATTATATTAATAAAATTCTATACTCAATATTATACGAATTGCATGGCTGATTGCGCCTGCCGGGGTTCCCAATCCCTCCAAACTGCGGCCCGCGGGTCGCGACTTTAAAATAATGTCCCTGGCGTGGAATATGATTTTTTTTGTTGACAAACTTTTCACACCGAAATAATAACGTATTCTTAAAACATATATAGCTAGACTCTAGAGACATCTATGAAGGCACCTTGCAAACTTTATAATTAGAGATTTTAACGATAGGTTAGAACGAGAACCTCCACCTAATATTTTGCTAAACGCTATTGTTTAATTTACATGCTTTTTTATTGTAATTTATTAAAGAAATATCTCTATAACAGTGATATTATAAAAACACTTCAGAATTTGAGTTTGAATTGTAATGTTTTTGTTTTTTTTTTCAAATAACGGTGTTTGGCGCTTGCTTCTGATGTTAGGTAATATGATATGTTCATGAGTTTCAGGGTTAGTATATTTTTATTTTTAAATAGATTTTGAATAAATTACAGAACTAAAACAATATGTTTTTTCTAGTTGTTTTAAAATGATAATAATGTACCCAAATAATAACAAAAGCATTAGATAAACAAATGATCTATCCAAGGTCACTGATGATGTAATAATTGTGCGGTGCATAAATATCGGCGAACAAAAACACAACTACGCGATGATTTAATATGTAAACATTAGAATTTACTTTATTAATGAAAAAAAAACAAATTTTACAGAAAAAAAGTTTGTATTTATTTAAAACTAGCGGGCCGTCTCGGCTACGCCCGGGTAGTATGAAATTATGATTAAGCGTACGAAAACAGTTTCTTTTTGAAAAAAACACCGTCTTAGTTAAGCCATTTTGTACAAAATATTTACAAATTATATACACAAACCTTCCTCGTTTATCGCTCTTTCTATTAGTGAGAACCGTTTCAAAATCCGTAAGCGGAGAAACAGACAGAGGCAGGCAGCGACTTTGTTTTATACTATTTAGAGACTATATTTAGAAAAACTCGCGTCGCAGTGCCAAACCCTGCCGACAATATAGTGTATTTGCTAATGTAGGCCTTGTGGATTTATTATGTGAATTTAAGTTTGTTTTTGAACAAAATAAAAAATTTAACTCCTTAATACATCCCTTAAAATAATATTTTTTTTCTTAATTTCAATATTATTATGAATGCAACCTCTGTACCAAATTAAATACACCCTTCAGTAAGTAAATCACTATCCTCAAACCAGTGTTTAAGTCCGGTTTTGCCGGGCCGATTTTATTAAAATTTTAGCAGCACATTTTAATCGTTACTAAAGGGTTAAATTTCAATTTTGAAACAATTCTGAGAATTTTTTCGGTATTTTTGGGCCCAAAAACATTTTTTAACCCCTAAAACCCACCCTTAAAATGGTCCGATCGGGCCCATTTTAAATAGGTTCCGTGCGGTGATGGATTCCAACGTGTGCACCAAATTTCGTTATAATCGATCGAGTCTTTCGAGAGTTATCGTGCTAACACATATATATATATATAAACATTTCCAAAAATGGTGCCAAATTGTTCAGGAGGCTATGAAACGTCGAGAAATTTTGGTCCGACCCCTAGGTCCCGCCATCCGACCGACGCCAATAATGTATGTGCCATATGGCAAATACACTAATAAAGAAGAGATATTCATAAATAAATCACAGCGTTAATGAAAAAGCTACCGTCAAATATTAGTTTTTGATAACATAGGTATTAAATTGTAATAAAAGTCATTTAATGAAATATTGTAATTATTAATTAATAATATTATATTTAGACTATTACTAAAATATATTAGCTTTGAAGTTACAAAAATAAAAAGATATTTTTTCATTTCATTATTACTCCACGTTCAGCTTTTATAGAGGCGTATTTTTTAAAAATTTATAAATATTAAAAATTCTAAAAATTAAAAATCAGTGGAGTTTTAAGGGTGCTAATTTAAAAGTATACCTTGTGTCTGCTGTACTACAGCAGTACCTAGGTCTTATAACTCAATGGCTAAGGCGTTCGTACGTCATCTCGAAAAGCCGGGTTTATATCAAACTGACGACACGTGTTCCTTTTTATAATGTAAATATTTTGGAATTTTTAGAATAAGAAATTTAATTTAAAAATATTTTCAAAAAAATAAATTAAAATTACTGAAGCGTATTTAAATTTATTCCTTTTTTAGTTGTACGGAACCTTCTGCGCACGAGTCGCACTCGCACTTGACCCTAAAATATTAAAATTTATTTGGGCCATTGAACGATATCTACTTACTCTCTTTAAAAGTAAACATTCAGAAACAAAAATGATGGCGTTCCAATTTTCAGTTTTAAATAATTTGAACTTGTGCCAACAGTTCTGATCCACCAGCTGGCGCCGGTTGGATAATGAAAACAGTTTGAAGGTCGGCGGGTGTTTTTATTACGTGCATCAATAAATTTATCTTACACCGACAACAGTTCGCTTCAGACATTCACGACGAATCCAGTTAAAAAATACGGCAAGTGAGTGCTTTCAGCCCTGTAACTACATTCTAGGCCCTAGACCCTAGGGTTACTGGGTATCCCATTCATTATAAATTGAACGAAATCCTTAAAAAAACTGTGCGTGTCGCAACACTCGGAGGAAGTGTAATTTCTTATGCAATACTTAAAGCCTACACAGTAAAATTTAATTTAATCATACAAAACCGTGTAGTTTACACTAGACACTACAGAAGCGAAACCGCAAAATCTACATAGGTATATATATATATATGTCCGGAAAACAGTGATTCTTGTCTGCGATCTGGAACACAAGTTTGTGAGTAGACAAAGTTGTACAGTTCGGCCAGCGACGGTCGAACTGTATAAATGCCGTCTGGCAAACAGTGATTTTTGTTTGTGATCTGAAATGCAAGTTTGTATTTGGACAAAGTTATACAGTTCGACCGGCGACGGTCGAACTGCATAAACGCCGTCCGGCAAACAGTGATTTTAGTTTGCGATCTGGAACGCAAGTTTGTATGTGGACAAAGCTATACAGTTCGGCCGGTGACGATCGAACTGCATAAACGCCGTCCGGCAAACAGTGATTTTTGTTTGTGATCTGGAATGCAAGTTTGTATGTGGACAAAGCTTTACAGTTCGGCCGGCGACGGTCGAACTGTATAAACGCCGTCCATTAAATAGTGATTTTAGTTTGCGATCTGGAACGCAAGTTTGTATGTGGACAAAGCTAACAGTTCGGCCGGCGTGTGAATTTTTCTTCTCTCCATTTAACGACAACTCTCAATAACGCCATAAAATATTCAGTCCCTTAAGTGTCGCTATACAGATTGTATCAAATTAAACCTGTGCATAGGGCATTCTGTGTGTAAGCAGTGACTATAGGATTTTCTTTCACTCAACGGTGTAAGACAGAGATTGATACATAAAGCAATAAGTAAGAATGAGATAAATGATCGCTAATAGGATGTTACGTGGTTACTGTAAATAAATAATATTTATACAATCTAATAGCGTCATCTTTGTTTTTTCGCTCCTTCTATGCTGTAAAAATGTAAATCTTTTATCAGTTTAATTTACAGTAACCACGTAACATCTTATTAGCGATTATTTATCTCATTCTTACTTATTGCTTTATGTATCAATCTCTATCTTACACACAGAATGCCCTATGCACAGGTTTAATTTGATACAATCTGTATGGGGTTTACACTGTATTTATATAATTTTACGTAAAAAGCCAGGAATTGGGCATAACACTGCAAGTTTTTGCCACTAGCGCACAGGGCAAATACAAATCTTGGAGGATTCACAAATGTGAAATATAAATTCGGTCCAAGGATATTGTAAATATTTATAACTACTTTACCTTGACAACCGACAATATTTAAATATGTGATTTGTAGGGTGTCCAGTTTGTAATAATTTAGTGGATAGTAGCCATTAACGACATGAATCGTACTAACTCGAGAATGGACATTCCTGGTCCCTTGACAACTTCGTTTCAGTGGGCGTGTTTTGTAAACACATTTCAGAATCTATTTGTGGCTTTCTAAAATTACTACATCGTCTAAGCTTTAGACTTGTAACTTCAGTGCTTTCATGACGTAAAAGAAGCAATATTTCAGTTAAGAAAATCCTTTAAATTTGTTCTTTAATAGCAGAAATCTACAAAACAGAATTTATAATATTATATAGGTACTGTAATTTTTAAATTTTATATTTTATACGGTTATACACCAAGGATGTTATTTCTTGGGCTATACCTACTCTAGTCTGTTATCTATATAGTATCTCATAATGATTGTATCAAAACGCTAATTGCCTTAGTTGTCGAGCGTCTATAATATATATATATATCTATCAACACTAAAGTTAATTATTAAAAATGCACTTTTTATAATTATAATTAGGTATTTCAAAATATTAATGAAACTGTGATGAAAATCTCACATCGTAACGTCAGCACTTGTACAATAAAATAAAAAATCAGATAAAACTCGACATAATTTTCTACCATTCTCTAACCATTAAATAAATCGTCGAGTAATAATACAAATAACTGAATTTTTTTATCGTGTCTATAGTTTAAGATTTTTTTATAAACAGCAGTTTTTGATTTTCGGTTTTATAACCAATATTATTTTTTTCAGATTTTCATATAAGATCCTGAACTGAAGCATTTTAAATTTTCATAATGTTTCGGGTTAATTCTTGTTGTTGTGGCTGTACTTTGAAAACTGGAGCAATTATTATTGGATGCCTAGAAGCGGTAAGACTACTTTTTTACGCTAGATATTTGCCAAATTTAATAGCTTTATTATAAAAACATCAGTTCTTCGCCCGGGTCCTTTTTACCCCTGATTCATGTGTGTAAAGAGTTTGCGGAATTAAAAATGTTCTCGTTAGTTTAAGAGCACTATCTATAAAAATGCTAAATTTAAATATATACAAGTTTAACACGAGGCGTCGTGTTTGTCTTTAACTCTCGCATGTGAGATGTTTCGGTAATCTAGCACCTGTGTTAAAATATCGACTCTCGCATGTGGTGGTTTTTAAATGCTTTAAAGAGAAATAGTTGGTCGTTTGAAAATATGTCACTGTGTGAGTAATTGTCAACTTAGTCCGCCGCGATAGTAAAAAGTTTAGGGTTAGAATCCCTACGGTGACACAGGTTGAAATAATGATTTTTTCCTGACTACAGAATTATGTTACGTCATCATCAAAATGGGTGTTTCTGGTTTCATATATACTGATGCAGTCGTTATGCATTCATTTAATAGCTAAATTTAAAGTTTGTAGCTCACAAAACAAATTTTCTGCTGTAGAATGGCAATATAGGTACCGTGTATCATCAGTTAGACGCCATTTCTTGGGAATGTATTCGAAGCATCAAAATAAAAAAATTCGACTGATGACCAGTCCTATACTTCCCACCTAGTAAATATTTGCAAAAAATATTTTATTCTTTGACTAGGCCCAAATAACCTTAGCTGTTGGTGATCTTTAAAACACAACTTAATTTTTAACACGCTTATTTATTCTTTGAAAAAAGCATGGCCCTCTTTTTCGTTTGGTGATCTACTGATGGCTAACTTAATATAGCAAAAATCATGGTTACCTTGATTTACGAACAATTTTTATTTTTTTTAGTAAAATATTTTTTTTCTCGAAAACTATACATTTTAGAGAAAAAAAATATTTACATTTTTTTCATATTATAACATCTAGAATTCATTTATATTTTTTTTACCTATGTTAATACGTGACATTGAGGACGTTTTTTTTAATATCTCAAGATCCACTGAACCGATTTGACTCAAAATCTAATCAGATCTAAGTTAAAGGCTGATAAACACAATAGAACAATCGGCATGCCCGTATGTTTTTCCGTTCTTAAGATATCGAAGGCGAAAAATTGACCACATACACACACACACACATACAGACATCAGTCAGAAAATGATCTTAAACGATTGCTAGGGTCTCAAAACGTGAAGATCTGTTAAAACCTCGAAATATTTTTTTCGGACTAAATCCATTACTTCCCTACCATAGTAGAGGTGGAAAGTAAAAATATGAAAATGGGATAGAGCTTTCCGTTGTAACATTTGTTTGTATGGCCACTAGCCAGTTGAGTGTCAAAAAACTGCAAGGTATGGCAGCCGGACTGACCCATTTTTAATAGCTAATCAATTAGCTATTAAAAATGGGTCAGTCCTGCTGCCAAATTGTTATGAAAAAACAAATAAATTTTGAATTGTGAAAGCTTTAGACCTTGTTAGTGAGAATATTAATTTTGCCTTTGCGGCTTTTTGAAATCAATTGCATTCCAGTTTATTTATAGCCATTCTTTGAAGAAAAATATTTTTAAAAAATCATGAATATGTTCAATAAAATTAAAATAAATAATGTTTTGTTTTTATCCTTCAATAAGAAGAGAAACATATTTAATTATAAATTAATAGATTTATACGGCTGAATTGCAATTGAAAATTTTTCGTTGGAAAGCAGCCAATTATATAATTGATTCGTAACATACTGGAAAAAATCATTTTACCAACCATAGTCACAGTCAGAACTCTAACCTGAACCTTTCCACTTTCGCGACGGAATGAGCCTACATTTACTCAACCGTGACAAGGCTACTAATCTAACATAAGGGGAATGTTAGATTAGTAGCCTTGTCACGGTTGAGTAAATGTAAGCTCATTCCGCCGCGAAAGTGGAAAGGTTCAGGTTAGAGTCCTGACTGTGACTATGGTTGGTAAAATGATTTTTTCCAGTATGTTTCGAATCAATTATATAATTGGCTGCTTTCCAACGAAAAAAAATTTCAGTTGTTAATTATTTTATTAATTGATTAACAGGTAGGAGGCATATTAGTAATTTTAATGCATATATTACAACCCTATGTTAACTCAGAAGAAAAAACCTCAAGCGAAAAGAATGTTACGGAAGCTCCAAAAACTGATGATGATGGGTTCGATGGTAAGTTTTGAACGTATGTTGTTCAGTCCGTAATTGACGGATCAACCATAGTTGCCAAAACTGCGCGGTAATAGTACATTGTGTATCTAGTTGCGTAATGAGGTATATTACTGACGAGTAGTGACAGTATGTTAAAACGAGCGATTAAGCGAGTTTTAATAGTCACTCGAATCATATAATATCATTACGCACGCGGCACGAGTTATATATAAATTATATGGTATTTTTTGCCATACCCACTATAAAATAGCTGCTTTTCACTTTATTTTCAGTATGTTCAAAATTTTCTGACAGTTTATTTTGTGTCGCCAATTTCACTTCTATAGTAGGCCGAGGCACGCACAGGCGAATAAACATAAATCACTATGGAAATGGCTTGCTTTCCCACACTGTCAAAAACACTTTACATGTTTGCATGTAAAGCAGCTATTTTACAGTGGGTATAGCAAAAAATAATTTTATTTTTGAGAGTTCTGTGGAATACGTGATTTCAAAACAAATCAATTAAAAGATACTTTTACATTTTATCAGTATTTATATCTATACGTTTTTGTTTTCAGAAAAAAAAGCGGACGTTATAATTGAAGTAATTGTTGCTGCTATAGGAATTTTATTTGGAATCTTATTAATAGTTGGAGCTGTTAAGGTATGATACAACCGTACAAAGTAAATGAGTTAACCCTGGAGTGCTCGTGTGATGTCGAAAAAGACAGCGCAGTTTTTGTTTTACCACTTGAACTTAATCTAAACGGGGTACCCTCCTACCTATCAGTGCGACCTTGGGTGCATGTGTAAAGGAAGTCCTACAACAGATATACAGGGTGTCCCAAAATTGCTGGGACACAGAGCTACCACGTATAGTAGAGGTCAAAATAAGTCGATTTATTTATATACCAAAATGTACCGTTTGCCCGTGAGAAGAGTTCAAAGTTTACATAAAAAACACATTTTTGTACGCTGTTCAGAAATGTGTGAAACAAATTGAATGAAATTTGACAAAAGTGCATTTTAGAGGATTACTCTCCTTTTGGTAATCAAAGAAACCCCAAAGAAATGGTAGAAAGGTTAAAACCACCCTCACCTTGTGACATTTTTTTCAGAACTTTCTTATAGGGGTGGTAATACGGTTCTCAAATTTTTTTAGCGAGAAGATTGATTAATTATCTTCATTTTGTTACTCTCGTAAAAATTTCGTATTCCGCATAGTTCCGAAGGAAAAAAATGTTTTCTTAAATAATGCTCACAGATATTCCTAGTACCTACAAGTTTAATAAAATTGTAATAATTTTATATACAAAATTTTATGTAAACTTTGAACTCTTCTCACGGGCAAACGGTACATTTTGGTATATAAATAAATTGGGTTCAATCGACTTATTTTGACCTCTACTACACGTGGTAACTCTGTGTCCCAACAATTTTGGGACACCCTGTATTTGTCTCACTCATAATCACATAATTATCAATTAAACACGGGAGTCTCTTGGAGAAGTCTTATAGCATTTTAAAAGACCTATCCAACGAACCTCACTCGATGCTATACGTGAACATTTTTGTTATTATGTCTTCCATATTGTATAGATGCCTTAAAATTTTGTATTTAACAATTTCTTGAGACTTTTAGTATCTATTGGTGAATATAAAAGACATCTCCCTATGAAATAAATTTCCTCAACTGTAAATTTTAGGAGCTATGTTTATTGTAAATTATAGACGCGTCGACAACTTATTCATTAGCGTCTTAAATTACATTAAATAACAACTAACTTAAAACTAAATATAACATCATAAAATATCCATGAGCGCAGGTGGGATTCGAACCCACGGCAGTTTAGTCTAGAGGCTGGTACCAAGTATGCTATCCACTAGGCTATACTGCCCTCTTTAGGAGCTATGGGGCTATGACAAATATAGTTTGACCAACGATAGAACGCCGATCGAGAGAGAGAGATTGAGCGTCTATAATATACAATCTCTCTCTTTCTTTTCCGGCGTTCTTCCTTGGTAAAACATAGATGGACAGACGGACATATGACGAAATCATAAGGGTTGTTAGTGAGGTTGTTTTTACTTTTGTCTAATCGTTCATCAGCACTGAGAAAGTTCCTTTGATTTTTGGTTTTCATAAAAAAAATTGGTTTCAGGCGAAGACTACCTTTTTAAGAGCGTGGGTATTTTATACCATAGCAACGTGTGTTATAGTTGTTATTGGATCTATTATTTCAGCCATTGCTGCGTTTGTAGTTGATGATATTATTGAGACGGTATTGTATGTTGGTAAGAACAGCATCATTAATATAAATAACTACACTCTATGAATGCTTAAAGGTACGTGCAGTAGGCAGCTGGGATTCTAGATGGTAGCATGTATGGTAGATGGTGGCTGAAATTATAAGCGGTTATAGGTTTGCATAACGAAGCTTTGATACTAGCATTGATACAAGCTTAAATCGCGTTTGAAATGTCAGATAGCGAAGACGAATATTTGTGTTCTTCTGCTACAAAGTGGTATATTTTAAATATAAATTTGGGTAGGAGCTATCATATCCACCCTATTAATAGAAAACGATCTAAACATGGCTAATTTCATCATTTATACCAAGTATTAAAATTTTACCCAAACCGGTTTTTTGAATATTTACATATTGAACCTAACACTTTTAAATATGTCTTAGAAAAAAATCAAAACAAATTAAATAAAAACTGGCAAAATTTCATTTTTTAAACTAGTCACATCCATTTCGAAACTTGTAACGGCCATTTGACAGGTGTCACACGTAGTCAGCGCACTGAAAGAATGGTGAGATACATTTTTGAATCTAGCAGCTCTTATAACAGCGCTTATTACCTGCTACACTCACTGCTTCGTTGTGTACGCTCGCATATATAACAATGCATTAATTTAAGCAAGCCCTGCTATGATCTACGCTACCATCTAGAATCCCAGCTCCATACTGCACGTACCTTTAAGTAAGAGGTCCTTAAAATGATCATTTCCGAGTATTAATGCTCCTATGGGCTCAAATGTTTCTAAATAAAAAAAAAAAAATTTGCCAAAATTTTAGGTCCCTATCACAATTCTAACATGTGACCAAAAGTCTTCGAATTTTCTTGTTTAAATATAACATACGATTTTTGACACTTTGCGGATGATTTTTTCTCAAGCGCAATTTTGTTTTAAAAAATTTTAAAGTTGGCAAATTTCTTAAATGTAAAAATTTCGATAAAATATTTGAGCGAAAATTTTTCAACAATTGGAAAAATAGTTTCGAAAATTATATCGTTAAAAATCTCTAAAAAAACTTCTGAAACACATACCTACTACCATATTATGTACGAAAGTTGCCAGGTTTCAGATTTAAATGGGAAAATTCGAGGGTCTTGGGGCACAGATTAGAATTGTAAATATGATAGACACATAAAATTTTGGATACATTTTTTAAAAATTTATTTAGAAACATTTGAGTCTATGTGAGCATAAATATTCCGAAATTACCATTTTAGGGATGACCCTAGTGTAAATAGTTCCTTATTAGAAATATTTTAACATAATTTTGTCTTTTTTTCAGTTTTTCAGTGCTATTTCATAATAGTGGTTAACAGTCTATATTTGGAAATCAAGGATAGTGGGATAAGAGTTGTTTACAAGGCTTCAGCACCTTTGCAACCTGTGTAAAAACAACTGAACGTTGAGAGAAATTCTAGAACATTGGTTTTCAGCCTCTGAGTAGTAAGAGATTTTTGATGGACCGCGTAATGTGACCCTTCAATACACGAAACGTTTGGAAAAAAAGTTCGCAACTTAAAAATACTTTTTAATATGTCACAATATTATCACAGATGCTAATATTAATTATGTGCGATACTTTCACATGTCACTGTATTATTGTTTTGTCCAAAATATATTATGAAATCGATATATTGACTGCACCACTCACGATCCAACGCTGCAGCATGATTTTGTCGAATGCGATTACAATAACATTTTTGTTTGGGAATAATAATAAATAATCTATGAGCAAGAATACACGAGGCGGTTTGTGACGAATCCAACGATTTCTATGTACATAAACACAGGGCGGTGGTTATTCGTCGCCAATAGACCTTTTCATTATCAATTTTTTTTTGCGCATGTGCCCACGTTGTCGCGCCGTCTACATGACAGTGTCACTTCAACTGGTATGTTACGTGACTAGTGAACCACTTGCAGAGTAGGCGGATGATTCCAGTGGCGGCTCGTGCCTGTTTAGACAGGTGGTGCCAAAACGAAGGTCAAAATAGAAAAGAAGTACCAATAAAACATAGAAAATAACTTACCTAGTGACTATCCACGCAACTGTCTATGTTTGACTAAACAAGTACACACTGGCACAAAGTGCAACAATAGAAATCCGAAAAAAAACAGTTTAATAAAGTTCAAGACCTCTACACATTTCTGGCAAACCGTCAAATAATAAAACAAAATTGTTATCAACAATAACATTTAACCGAAACAACAATGCGTATAAATTCCAACAATGACCAAACAGAATATCGCCAATAATGTGCCTGGCACACATTTAATTTAGATTTAGCATTACAGCATAGGGAAATCATGAGTCATAGTTCTATCTCTCTTGCTCACATATAAGGACCGTAAGGTATGCTTTGTTTACACTGTGCCTATTATTAAATGGCACAGGATACGTGTTACTGATCGCGTGGTGAAAATGTTTTAGGAAATTTGTGCGATTTAGGCTGAACTCTGCTATCCGGACGATCGATAATTTTATAAATTGATTAAAAAAATATATTAATAAAAATATTAACAAAAAATATTTTTAGAGAAAATTGAAAAATTAGGGGTAGTGCCATGGCACTGTGGCACTACCCCACGAGCCGCCACTGGATGATTCGTCTGCCGATTCGTCACAAACTGTCTCGTGTGTTCTTGATCTTAATTTTTAGAGGTTTATAATTATTATTACCTTTTTTTAAAAATCTATTATCTACCTTTTTATTAGAAAAAAAAACTTGCAAGAAAAGTTTATGGGGTAAACGTAATTACCTACATTAACACATCATCCGACATCGTATTAGTATGACGTTACGACTTACATTGCGATTAAATTAAAACTTCTTTTAAAATCTTCTATTTTCTTTATCAATGAAACCTACAAACGCGCTTCTATTTGATTAATTTTGGGTCCAGAAAAAATATTACCTTTTTTGAAAATCTATTAGCTTTTTAAACACGAATTTGTTACTACTTTTTGTGAAAGCAATCTGGCAGCTCTGGCTATACCAACTGTTTCATTCAGTTATGTTTTTTCTCTACGTTGTAACGTTGGGTCGCCTGGATAATTTGTGTAAAAAATTGGATCGCGAGCAGAAAAGATTAAGAACTACTGTTCTGGAATATATCTTGTTATAATATTATGAAAAATATTTATGGTAATTTTTGTTAATTTCACAACTATTTATACCTAATTGCATAAAACCAATTTTGTATAATTTTGTAATATTTCTAATTAAAAAAGCCAAAATATCGCACAGAAAAAATGATTTTATAAAAATTGCATCAAATATTTTGAAACTTACAGTTTTATTTTTTGAGTTTATTTCTGTATGCTTTACTTAAATTTTATATTATTTACTATTTTTTTTTGTGTTCTCAACGAAATTAATTCTGAAATGGGACAAACGACTTGGTGATAAAATTTAAACATTTTTTAATTTGAATCCGTCCCTAGTTTTGTTGAATAATATCACCTGTATTATTGTTCTTTATAAAGATTTATACTGTATAAGAAATTCGTAAATATACATTTTTATTACTTCCCACCTCTACTATGGTAGGGAAGTAATGGATTCAGTCCGAAAACAATATTTCGAGATTTTAACAGATTTTCACGTTTTGAGACCCTAGCAATCGTTTAAGATCATTTTCTGACTGATGTCTGTATGTGTGTGTGTATGTGTGTATGTGTGTATGTGTGTATGTGTGTGTGTGTGTGTATGTGGTCAATTTTTCGCCTTCGATATCTTAAGAACGGAACAACATACGGGCATGCCGATTGTTCTATTGTGTTTATCAGCCTTTAACTTAGATCTGATTAGATTTTGAGTCAAATCGGTTCAGTGGATCCTGAGATATTCAAAAAAACGTCCTCAATGTCACGTATTAACATAGGTAAAAAAAAATATAAATGAATTCTAGATGTTATAATATGAAAAAAATGTAAATATTTTTTTTCTCTAAAATGTATAGTTTTCGAGAAAAAAAATATTTTACTAAAAAAAATAAAAATTGTACGTAAATCAAGGTAACCATGATTTTTGCTATATTAAGCTAGCCATCAATAGATCACCAAACAAAAAAGAGGGCCATGCTTTTTTCAAAGAATAAAAATTAAATTGTGTTTTAAAGACCACCAACAGCTAAGGTTATTTGGGCCTAGTCAAAGAATAAAAAAAAGAGTGTTTATTTTTTGCAAATATTTACTAGGTGGGAAGTATAGGACTGGTCATCAGTCGAATTTTATTTTTGTTTTGAATTACTGCCTATAATGTTTTTTTCTTGAAACTCTTTATACATATTTTATCTTTTATATAAAAATAAAATTATCTTGACAACAAAGTTGCATTTTTTTATAATATATTATGCCAAATACCATATTATATAGATTGTGTCGCGATTTGATATCATAATTTCGTGATCATATTTATGAATTAAACATGACATATCCAGGATATTGGCTTTATCTGTACCACTGCGAGCGATTTTTATCATTTCTAATATTATGTATTCTTATTAATATTTACTGAATTATTACCTTGTTTTGTGTTCATGGACAGGAATTCGGTGCTGAGTTGTTCTTAGGGGTTTCATCTGCAAACAAACAATATTAAAAATTAAAAATCTTGTCTCTCATGACTCTAAAATTGATGCTACAAATTTGAAATATTGAAATAGAAGTACAAGCCATTTTTTTAATACAAATTAATATTAAATTTTTAAACACAATTATAATATGAACGTTTATAAAAAATATTTAAAATAGAGATATTTTAGTAGAAATTTCAACTAATATGTTGTTATTTATTGACCTATAAATTTAGGATGAGCACCGCGCGTTCCCTTAGGAGCCTAAGATACTCTTGGAAGTATGACCGCCACAAGGGTAAGCTAATATTTTGTGTGTTTTAAAGACCACCAACAGCTAAGGTTATTTGGACCTAGCACCAATTCATATTTTCAATTCATTATTTTTTTTTTAATAATAAATTGAAAATCCAGTTGACACTTTTACCAGCTCTCGGGCTAGAACCCGGGAACTTGTAATAGAGGAACCATAGCAACGCCATGTAAACAACAGCACTGCTACACGCTCGGCCATTCTCAAGCCCGTAAGCTGACGAGGTGAATCGGTCGAACTCCCACGGAAAAATTGTATACATAGTTAATAAAAAATTTGCATTAATTACAGAGACAAGAATTATAGTTTTTTTAATTTTTTTTTCAAATAGTCGCAAAGAAATAATTTCATTGTTTCAATAATTCATTATTATTAAACATTTTATGATCCACATAAAAATTCCCGATTTCGATGAAAACATTCAGATCGTTTTAATAATTAGTTGAAATTAACAAAAAAATCTTTGCAACTATTCAAAAAAATGTTCTTCGTTTCAACTGAATTTTTTTCTCAGATTAGGAGAGACCGCCAAAGTTTTAGGTTTAGGGGACCCGCTTCAGGATGATTGGAAGCATAACAGGAAACTAAGTAACCGTTTAAAAAGGTAATTACCTGAACGGGGTCTATTATACTATATTTTAGGTATTGTTCTTAGAAAAAGTTTGAGGAAAAAATGTGTAACGATTGGTTTTACCCATGGCATTGACTGGAGATGTGGTAATACAACTATAATAATACAACAATAATATTAGCAGAGAGTCATCGCCATCACCTGTGTTTAGTTATCTGCTAAATGAAGCTGAGTGCGAAAGTTGACTATAGATATCTGAATATACAAGTTTTGTTGAAATAGTGAGTTTTCTGAAGACAGAAACTACTTGTAAGGTTTCTCAAAATTATTATACAGTCATGTTTCTTGTCCAAAATATTTTACAGCCATAAGTGCAAAAAATAGAGTTCTAGCTGTCATAAAATGAAGAAAGGTGCATAGGTAATACTGCAAACGTGAGTTTAAAAAATTGTTTAAAATATATATAGTGTGGTTCCTTAAAAATGTTTGTGTTTCCTTATTAAAAAGTTGAATGTTGGTCAATTCCGATCAATTCTAACAAATTGTTTTTGAACGAACCATTTTTTCAGCAGAAATTATAGCTTATAACGGAGCGTAAAATAAAATATTTATAAGAACAAAAAACTCGACTGTGTCTAAAGGTACGTGCAGTATGGAGCTGGGATTCTAAATGGTAGCGTAGATCATAGCAGGGATTGCTTAAATTAATGCATTGTTATATATGCGAGCGTATACAACGAAGCAGTGAGTGTAGCAGGTATAAGCGCTGTTACAAGAGTTGCTAGATACAAGAATGTATCTCACCATTCTTTCAACGCGCTGACTACTACAATCAACGTGTGACAATTGTCAAATGGCCGTTACAAGTTTCGCAATGGATGTGACTAGTTTAATAAGTGAAATTTTGCCAGTTTTTATTTAATTTGTTTTGAGTTTTTTCTAAGACGTATTTAAAAGTGTTAGGTTCCATACGCAAATATTCAAAAAATAGGTTTGGGTAAAATTTTAATTCTTGGTATAAATGATGAAATTCGCCATGTTTAGATCGTTTTCTATTAATAGGGTGGACATGACAGCTCCTACCCAAATTTGTATTTAAAATATACTACTTTGTAGCAGGAGAACACAAATATTTGTCTTCGCTATCTGACATTTCAAACGCGACTTAAGCTTGTATCATTGCTTCATTGTGCAAATCTATAAGCGCTTATAATTTCAGCCATCATCTATCATTCATGCTACCATCTAGAATCCCAGCTGCGTACTGCACGTACCTTAACACAAAAGTATAAAACAAGTTTCAATAAAGTATAGTCAGGTAAAAAGATGTTAGTTTTAGTTCATTTCAATACTAGCAAATAGAAACTTTAGGCAATATCCCTTTATCCGACTACTTTTAATAACGGAAGCTTATTTAAGGGGTATACTTTAAAAAATATCGGTTTTTGATAAAATTCTAAATTTCTAAATTCGCCATGCTTGTAGAAAAAGATACGCAGATTACAATGAGTGCAAGAAAACGTATGTATCTCTTCTGGTTTAAAAGTTGTATCCATTTAAAGTTTCCTAGAAAACTCACAAAAAAACAGTCGAGTGCCCATAACTTCTAAGCAAAAATAGATACAGGCATCTGCTTGTGCTCATTGAAATCAGCATATTTTTTTCTACAAATAATTATTTTTAATGGACTACCTGGAAATTTGTTATTAATAAAATACTTGAATTTATTTCAGATAATTATTGAATCCTAAATTTGAATATTGTTCATTTTCAAAATGTCCCGGGTCAATCCTAATTGTTGTGGCTGTAGTTTGAAAACTGGAGTAATTATTATTGGATTGATTCAAGTGGTAAGATTCTACTATTTTTATTTAAGAGGAATTCCAATTTATCCTTTTCAAGATATCAATTTTTTTACATGCATATATTATAAATTTTTTTAACTCACAATAAGACTGATGCAAGAAATTAATATTTTGAAACTAAAACGTTGCCATTTTGTGAGTTTTATTCTTCATAGTTTGTCTGATAGCCACTTTTTATTAAATAAAACATGGTTTGTCTTTTTTGTTTCCGATGAACTGGATGGACGTCGTGTCAAACCTAGTGGTCAAAACATTAATTATGATGAGGCGCGTTAAGCTAATAATCTACCGTACCGGCAATTTTAAAATCAAGGCAATATTTCCGGCAAAATAAAAATACACAGTCCTAGATTAGTTTAATTTTTAAATAATATTTTTTGTTTTTAACAGATTTTTTATAATGAATATTCAAAATCAATTTTTTGGTGATTTTTAATATTCAGTGTTTTCACGCCAATGGTTTCATCACTTTTCAAGAGATTGATAGATTTTTTATAGGTTCCCTCAGACATTTTACTAAAGTAGGTAACTATAAACATGAAAAAACTAAAAATATCAAAATATTTGAACTTTTCGATATTTTCTGACTTTGGCTCTAGACGTATGGCTATGGAACCATATTTTTTATTGCTGGTGGCTCATATGAAAATAGAACTTTATTTTGTTAAGGATTAGTTAATTATTATTTTTATTATTTACAGATAATAAGTGTCTTAAGAATTTTAATGTATGTTTATTTATTCAATGACGTAATCGACGTAAACAAAGTTTCGAAAACCACTTCGGAATTTTATGGTAAATATTTTTTAATCAAAATTGCCTGAAATTTGAGTTGACCCATATTTTATCATAAATGCTCAAGAAAGTGTAATTAAATAGTGGTTTATTTTTTTCTTTTGAACTTTAGATACTTACACTTGTATAAATTATTTTTAGAAATATTATTGGATATGAAAACAATTTTGGAAAATGTTACAGTTACAGCTGCGATTGATATTTTCTTTGCATTTGTTTTAATAATTGGAGCTATTGAGGTAGGTTAAACAATAATTAGTGAATAAATAATATAAAAACAAATAAAATTAAATAAATGTTTAATTATAGGCTCGCAATTTCATAAAAAAAATTTTTTTCAGTTGAAAACCCTATTTTTAAACGTATGGTTACTTTCTTCTATAGTATTTAGTATTCTAGCGATATTTCCAATTGTCGGCGCGCTCATGTTTCAAGAATATTTTGTTTTTGCGGTGTTGAAACTGATTTTAGGTAAGACAATAGATGTAACTACAGTTTAGTACCTACATTATAGTCCGACCGAGTGCTACGGTTCGGCCACATTCGGCCAAAAATTAAACTTTCGGCAAAACATTTGGCTTCAGCCAAGATCAGGTCGAAACCAAATATCGAATTTGCTGAATAATCAAGTATAAATCTCACACTCACAAATATTCTGTAAACAAAGAATGTTAAAAAAAAAACAAGAAATGAAAAAATATTTTTCAACTTCAACGCAGTTGAGTGTAGCTTACAAAAATATATTTTGTTCAACACCCGCAAGAAATAAATCATTTCATGGCCCTGCTGAGCGTGGGCGAAATAATGAGTTTCCTGATTGTTGACGTGCATAGTGGGCGAAATATCATTTCGCCCACGCTCATTACGGGGAACGTTTACGCAATCAATCAGGTCACCCATTATTTCGCCTACGCTCAGCAGATCCACGAAATGACATATTTCTTGCGGTAGTTGAACAAAATATTGTGTGCGACTATTGGTCGAAAGAGAAGATTCCACTCGTGTGTTTTCTCCTCTTTCTCCCACTAGTCGCACAATATACTATTTTCCGTTCCTTATTTTCGGAATTTTACTATACCTTTAACTTCGGTAGAATGCGAGAGTTGGCCTTCGAGTTCGTTCGGACTCCACATATTATGCGGCCGGTTGATACCGAAATGCGGTCAAACGCGTTAATTGCAGGCAAAAATATCCGAGCTGCGGCTACGCAGACATCGTGGTCATTAAGTCATGTCCGAGCTGCGGTCCACCATTAAAAGCACATTTGGTGTAGTATTTGGGTAGCATTGCAAGTTTTTGTGGTGCCGCACCAAGGTGTTTCACCATTGTTAAAGGTCTGTACTTGCGGAATTTGTAGTTGTCAAGTAAAGGGAGAACGTTACCCCTTTGACTTAACATTTGAGTGAGCACAACAATCTTATTAAAATTAACACCGAAGTAGAAAATATTGTAGCAAAAATTAAAGAAAAAATAAATCACACTGTACCACAAAAATCACACAACAATCAAAACCTACCAGTCCAAAAGTCAGACAAATACTGCGCTATGGTCTTTTTCTACTATTTGAAAAGTTTTGATAATAACTAATTATGCAAGTTTTGTTTTAACATTACGTGATTTGTTTAGTGAAATCAGTGGCGGAGACCCAATTACCGCAGCTCGGATTTGACTTCATGATTACGATTTCGGCGTGACCACAGCTCGGATAACCATGCAGTTATATACCTTAATATACCTAACACGATGAGAAAAGATCTAAATTAATATAAGCAAAAGTAAACAATCATAATACCTTAAAAGTTACTCGGTGATACTGCTTAAAGCAAAAATTTAAAAAAAAATCAAAATAACTGTAAACATTTTAATTATGACTGCTTTTTTTTTAGTTTTTCGTTTCTACTCTATAACAGTGGTTAAACATTTTCTTCAGGAAATAAGGGAGAACGATGCTAAGATAGCTTGGGTGAACATTCTAGAAAATAATAAGTAATATTTATGTAATAACGTTATTAGTATAATTTTTTATCGATTCGATTACCGTTTTAGAATATATAATGTTTTTGAATAATTTAGTTTATTTTTAGATCGATATCTGAAAAACCAATTGGACCTTGTTAAGCAAAAAGCGAGCAAGCCAAAATACGAGTCTGGATCTAAAAAACAAACTTAACTTAAAAATCTGTGACCAATACGTGGAAGTAAAATAATAATGACTATCTACTAATAATTACGTTTTACTAAATTGGCGCTTGGTAATTGTTTGGTACATAAAGAAGACTTTTATATGAGGCTTTTGGTATAAAAAAACTCATGTTTGAAAAATTGGTTCCTTTTTGCTTAACGAGGTTAAATTTAAACTCTAAATCCTTTCAATGTTTCCCTTCTTTTTCATTTTGATACTATAGCTTTCGGGCACAACTTTGTCTGAATAGATTTTGATTTAGCATCTCACAACGGCCTTTAAATAAGTGTACAAGATCTCATTCGTTTCGTTCGTTCTTGTTAAGCTCGATTTATATTATCCGGTCAGATACGGCGCGGGAACGTAGCGTTTCCGGCAAGACAAACATTTTTACATGCATTTCAAATACGAGTATTAATACGTGTCTGAACGGACGGGATCCACTAAGTATAAATATTCGTATTTGAAATGCATGTAAAAATGTTTGTCTTGCCGGAAACGCTACGTTCCCGCACCGTGTCTGACCGGATAATATAAACCGAACTTTATTGAGCAATCAAAATTCTCATAAAAAAATTAATTATTTAGTTTGGACAATATAAACCTAGAATAGCCATGTAAAAAGTATCCTATGTTTTAAAAAATCGTATCATACAAAATTAGCACACATGGCCATGGGTTCATTTGAAACTTATTTTTTTTTCAATGACATATTTATTTAGAACCAGATTCGAATTTATGGTTAGAGTTCTGTGTTTTTAGTAAAATTTTGTCAAGAAGTAAAAGGGTTAAAGAATTTAATTCAACAGGGTACAAAATATGTGTGCGAATCTTTCAAGGTTCCGATATGAAACCTTATCTTTTATTAAAACATAATACAATCGCACTTCTCCAATTGCAATGTTACAGTTCACATACGCTAAGGAATAATAATCTTAGCAATATTAGGGGCCGTCCACAAATTACGTAACGCAATTTGGGGGAGGGAGGGGGTCAGGTCAGGCGTTACGGTCCTGGTACAAGGGGAGGGGGGTGAAGGTTTGCGTTACGTCACGATTTTAGAACTGCTAAAAATCTTCTTTCCTGAATATTACGTAGCGGCATGAAGACCGGGGGGGTCCGGCCAGGCATGATGGTCATGGTACGTGGGGGAATCGGGGGTCGCAGAATTTGAGAATTTTGCGTTACGTAATTTGTGGACGACCCTTTATTAACAAACATAAATAATGTGTCATTTAGAGGTTTGCATATAGAGTGCCTGAAAACCAAACATCGGAGAGGCACCGTTAGGGAAATCGTCTCACAGAAGTTTCGTTCAGTCAAGTTTTTGTAAATACGTCATCCTTTAAATCGTAAAGTATAGAGCTTACAGTGAGCTTAAAAAAATTCACAGATTTCGCAATCCTTGCAACCATCGAGCACATTAGAAATGATAACAGCATATATGAAACATAATTAACTGTTTATTATACACACAATATTTATCAATGCACTGTTTAGTTTTGTCAGGAATAACCCTATTATTCTTCTGTTATATACGCGTTCACTTTTGCTTGATTACTTAACTTTTAAATGGATTTTTCTACAGTATTTATTAACATTTGCTCAAAAATAACACCGCAGATCGTCGCAAATACCTCTCAATTAACTAGACATGATATAAAACACATTTCGAAAAAATTGCACTTGTTCAATTTTGCATGATTGCTCCTCACTTGATCGCGACACCGTTGTCTTCGTCGCAAATACCTCTCAATTAACTAGACATGATATAAAACACATTTCGAAAAAATTGCACTTGTTCAATTTTGCATGATTGCTCCTCACTTGATCGCGACACCGTTGTCTTTTGGCCTTGAACGAAAACTCGAAACTCTGCCCCCATATACGAACATAAACATTTCCAATGTTAACATCTACATTTATACACGTGTGTTGGGAGTCCCCGAGTATCTGAGCGACAAGGTGGCTGCACAGTAGAGCAGTGTATCCGAGAGTGTGATCGACGGATTCGTTGGGGATCCGCGAGACATCTAAATGGGAACCATCCAGAAAAAAATAATTTAGCAAATGAATTTACTGTGTTGGTACTTGGTAGCTATTTCTTAGAATTCAAACACGAATAGGTGCCGTAAGGTCGCGTCGTATGTCACAATTTCGACAGTTTTGGGTTGACATTTGAACATTTGAATAATTATCTGCTCAACATTTGGGTGCATATTATGTTGCGTTAAGCAAGTAAAATTAAGTTCTGAGAATTGCGTGTGAAAAGGTCCTATTGGGTAAGAGAAATTGTCGTTTGCGATTGGCTGATAGAATACAAGTGTTTGAATGTCTATTTATTGTAAATTATAGACTCGTCGGCAACTTAGGTCATTAGCGTCTTGATTACACTAAATAACAATTCACTTAAAACTAAATGACATCACAAAAAATCCATGAGAGGCCGCGATGCTAACCACTGAACCACACAGTCCTCAGCATTGCTACAAGCTCGGCAATTTTCAAGCCTGCAAGAAGACTCTCTCTAGGTAGTTAATTATATAATTGTAGATTATAGACGCGTCGACAACTCAGGTCATTAGCGTCTTCAACACAACAAATAATTCATTTGTGTATTAGAATCCGCCAGCCGGCATACACAAACCGACTGGTACGAGGTCGGGTCACTGGGAGCGCTAATTTCCAAAGAACATTGGAATTCAATTTGTGATAGCAACCACATTCCAATGTCCCGATCCCCTGAGGGGTGTTTGAATGTCAATGGTCAGCGACAGCGTTTATTCTAGCATAATTAGAATAGGTAGTTGCTAGTTTTTAAAGATAGTTCACAGTGGTAGTTACAGTTGGATAGTTGAGATGGGAGTTGTAAGTCCAGATTGGCCGAGAATTGTATACTGTATTGTGTTATAATATACCTGTAAATAAAGTTTTTATAAAGTCTAGATTGTTTAATTTTAATTTAATCATCCTGACACTTAAATTAAATAAGAGATAGATTTATATTGTAAATTATTGACGCTCGACATCAGAGTAAATAAGTGTCTATATTAAATTTAATGAGAGAGAAATAATAATCTTTCACAACTTAGTGGATTAAAAGGTTATCAGAAGTGGATTTGATAAATACTCTAATACAAATAATATGCATGTATGAAAAGTAATTGAAAAAAAGTGACTCCTCCTATCAATGAAACACGATATTCTTAGACACACTGTATTTCCTTTAACATAAATATTTATTATCAGTGATGAAAACCGTTGAACATCACTCTGCAATACCGCGTAAGGTACGTGCAGTACGCAGCTTGGATTCTAGGTGATAGCATGTATGGTAGATGGTGGCTGAAATTATAAACACTTATAGGTTTGCACAACGAAGCTTTCATACTAGCATTGATACAAGCTTAAATCGCGTTTGAAATGTCAGATAGCGAAGACGAATATTTGTGTTCTTCTGTTACAAAGTGGTATATTTTAAATACAAATTTGGGTTGAAGCTATCATGTCCACCCTATTAGTAGAAAACGATCTAAACATGGCGAATTTCTTCATTTATACCAAGAATTAAAATTTTACCCAAACCGGTTTTTTGAATATTTACATATGGAACCTATCAACCTAACACTTTTAAATATGTCTTAGAAAAAAATTAAAACAAATTAAATAAAAACTGGCAAAATTTCACACATTAAACTTATAGTCATATCCACTGCGAAACTTGTAACGGCCATTTGACAGTTGTCACACGTTGATTGTAGTAGTCAGCGCGCTGAAAGAATGGTGAGATACATTCTTGTATCTACCAGCTCTTGTACAGCGCTTATACCTGCTACACTCACTGCTTCGTTGTGTACGCTCGCATATATGACAATGCATTAATTTAAGCAAACCCTGCTATGATCTACGCTACCATCTAGAATCCCAGCTCCATACTGCACGTACCTTAACACTTCAAATCTGCTTGAAGTGGGAAAATTGAGATTTTGTACAGACGTACAGACGTGATGTGATCTACGATCTCATTGGTGCTAATCATGCGCTTAATGAATCGATACTTCAGTTCCGTTTGTGGATTCGTTGATTCGTTCCAATCGAATCCGTTTTATACTAGGTGGTTCAGGATTAACATTGATTTATTTGGATCCGTTCCAACGGATCTGTTCTTTTCGGTTCATTTTCCACACGAATCAAATGACATGCAGAGTATAATTACTGAGTAGATTACGATAATTAAACGTATAGGACACCGGAATCGGACCGGACTTCGAAGGCTCTAGCAAAACTACTGACTAACTGGTTCTGCATTGAATTGAATTTGGTTATTGAAATGTATAGATTTTGTACGAACGTACAAGTAAATTAGGGCCTAAAAAATATCTGAGGTTTTATTTTTGAATAACAACATAAATAAGTAATTTGTTGTTATTTTTTCATGGTCGGTCGAAATATTTTTCTGTCAGAGGTAGATACATTTCAATCAAATATTTTAGTTTTTGCGTTAAAATTTGTATTTAAATTTATCACCTAAGATTCAAACTCAAATAAAATAAAATTGAAATTATTGAGCACGATAAGATAACAAACCTGACCTAGACTGCTTGACTGTCGGGTCAGTTCAATTCTATTCGAAATGCATATGGAACGATGCAATCAGAACGAACAAAAATATCAATAGGATCGTCCCGCATATCAAAATTTGATAATTTTGAACAATGTATGTTATTCCTCATACATAAACAAATAATATAAACCAACTTTTTCGTCCTTATATTATTCCTGTCATTTGTAAACAAGAATTAAAGCAATGTGTTCATTTCAAACGGATTAGTTTAGCCGCCATATGGTGACGTAAAAGTCAGACCAATGAACTCAGACATACGTCCACGCATAGATAAAGACAGATATGTGTATGGAAAGAGAGGAATCCTTCCTCGTCAGTCGTAGCCTGTCAACTGTACATAAACAAATTAGTGTACTATATATTCTCTCTTTATCTGTGAATTCAATCTGTGATTCAATTATAGTAGCGAGGACACTGTGGTGTAATGGTTAGCGTAGAATCCGCTCATGGATGTTTTGTGATGTCATTTAGTTTGAAGAGAATTGTTATTTAATGTATTTAAGACGCTAACGACCTAAGTTGTCGACGCGTCTATAATCTACAATAAATAAATAAATAAATTACAGTAGCCAATCAAAGAAGGCTGTGTGAATGACGTATTTCGTAGCGGTATAATTCTATGTTTAAAATTACATTGAAAAATAAGTACGTTTGGGAATTTTTTTTCTTGTAGAAAAAGCTTCCGAAAAATTCTCAAAGAAATTGTTCCATTATCTATTTGTAACGTAGATTACAAGCCTAAAAAAATGTGGGACGACCCTATTCTATAAAACAAATCCGTTTCGATTTCAAAATCTCGTTCCACGAGAGTCGTTCTTTTCCGTCGTGTAGATTCGATCCGACTCGATTCATAGCTAGATTCGTTAATTTGGAACGGATCGGACCGAACCGGACAGACAAATCTCTAGTGTAAAGTTCACTCGAATATTTTATTTCATTGTGTTAAGTTCTCGAGATTTTTTGGTCGCGGACCGATTTTATTGGAAACACGGTATTTTGATACTGCTTTTTTTATTTGGCATGCGCAGTTCGGTACATTTTGTTTTGGCTATAGTGTTTAAGCGTTCTGCACTGTAACGTTGTTACCGCGCACCTTGGGATAAACCAGAGACAGGAGGATAATCAGTATAGACGCAATATTATAGCAAACAATAATTGGAAGTATTCGTAATAAACATTGTAGTTCTGGGAAATAACATACAATAACTATTTAACAAAGTGTTAGCGGATAAGGAAATATTATTTGCATTGGTGACTTCGAAAGCAAAAGTAAAAATGTTTAACTTTAAACTGGACCCATGTCTTTCTGGCGGTAGTTTTAAAGGTGGGGCGATTTTTATTGGAGGTTTCAAAGTGGTATGTTTTAATTAATTAACTTTTATAATTATTAATATCATTCTTAATTGGACTGGCAAAATTACAAGCTTTGTTTTATAACCAAACTAGAATTACTGCTATATTTTCGTATCGGTGTTAATAGACATCATACAACTTTTTTAGGGTTCCGCATCAGAAAGGAACCCTATTGTTATGCAATCGATGTCTGTCTGTCTGTTACAAGCCTCTAACCTCTGAACGAAATGAGATGGGGACTTAAAATTCACAAATAATATTATGTATTACCGCGGCCCAAAGACTGAGATAATAACAAAAGATTAAAAAGGTTTATTTAAGGGGGGCGCCTATACATGTAAACGGGGATTCAAATAACAAAAATTTTGTACCTTTTCTTGTGGGGTATCGTTGTAAAGGGCCTTTTGAGTAGATTATGAATGTGATTTTATTTTATTTGTTTTATCAAAATTGTAGGTTAACATAACTTAGTACGGAATCCTATACTCTTTGCTTGGCTCGACACGCACCTGGCCGTTTGTTTTATATAAGAGAGACACCCAATGACGTCACGTTACAATGCTATATGAGAAAAATGTTTTTTTGCAGGTGTTTCATTTTAGAATTATTTCCACCTAGTCAAATCAAACTAATATTTCAAGAAAGCTCTAAAACAATTTTGCTCGTCCAACTATTATATAGTAAAGTTACAGAATAGTTTAGCAATTTCATATTATGGTGTACCTACATCTATGTTTTTACTAATTGTTCCTGTTAGGTCGATATTTATAATAAAAAAAAATGTATTTACTAAGCTATGATGGACAGGTCATAAAGTTCTTGCGTGATTTATACTGTAATAATACCTATCAAATTCATTATAAGGTGTTTTTTAAGAAATTAATATTATTTCCCAGTGCCGAAACTATGTAGCTATACGAGAGTAGGCCCGATGCCGTCGCCTTGAGATACCAACGACAAGGGGCATCAAATTTGTTAGCAAATATTTTAAACAAAAAAACAAAACCAAAATAAACTATACCTACACTTTTTTTTAACTAGCTTTTATTAAAAAGTCCTACCATAAAGGATAAAGCTCCTCGTCAAGTTAAGCAAAATGAATATGTTATTCCAAGAAGTACCCGCTATCGTGATTATCAATTCATCAGGTCAGGGACACGAAAATATTTTACTGTAGTCGGAACCCTGTATGGGTGCAAAGTTTCAAGTCGATCATGTGTAGGGTTGCCATAATTTTGTCAGAGGTTCGATCGGGACAGAGGATGCAATTTTGGTCCGTCGGGACTTTTGATGTTCTTGCCGGGGTGTCGGGACAATGAAGTAAATAACGATGACAGTCCCGATATATTGGGACGGATGGCAATTTTAATCATATGGATTACAAGATTTGACCCTAACCGTTGAGTGAGCCCTCACTCAACGTTCTAACTAATAAGTGAAGTGAAATAACAACTTGTAAAATCAATTTAAAATACTGACTATTTGCGTTTATTGAGCTGCTTTTGTTTTGTTTGTCGCAATGTATTGGCATCGGCTTTTTTTAAACGCAAGGGGGCTATTAATAATCCTACTTTAGGAGTTAATCTAGGGACTAGTCTAGCGTAGGGAAGCCCATCACGATTTGCCTATAACAAATTTCGACATTGGTAGACTATATGATTGGACAACAACGGCTGTTGTTCCGGTCTCCACCCTTGAGTATGGGTGGAGACCGGAAGAGCAACCACTCCACTCATTTGTACTTCGTCTCTAGATTCCTGTCTAAGGTGTAGACACAATACCTACTATAAGAATGACACCGAGACGTCATCACTCGACAACGGCTATTCTTGAGTGTGGGTGGAGACCGGAACAATAGCCGTTGTTGAGTGACTTCAAACTCATACACACCGTCTATGGTAAAAACCATTAGAGAGCAGCAGAGAGGGTGATGACGTCACTGTGTCATTCTATGAGTAATCGGGCTATATATCTCAATCTGTTTTTGTTTACGTACGCAATTTTAAAGTTATTTTTAAATGATTTCAGTTTATTGCCGTAATGTTGTTTTTCTTTCTTGCTGTGGGCATTGACTACAGGCACCCAGAAGAAATAACATTCGAGGACAAATTTCAGCCTGGTATGACATCTCCCTATTTTTTACTGTAAAAATAATTCTTATAAATACCTGTATGTACCTATATTTATATATTAGATAACCCATGTATTTTTTTTAGAACGAACTCGTATTATTACATTCATTATTGTTGAAGTATTCGACGCCATATTTGCTGTAATATTGATAATTGGAGCCATCAAGGTAAATAATAACCACTTTCTTATCTTTCAATCAGTGGCGTAATCATAATTTTCTTTCTGGGGATCCCTCGAATTTTCAGGCGGTTAATTACAAGGCTAAACAGCGTAATACGTATGAATAACGACCGGCTGAGTGAATTTATAGATTTTGGTGCGAGGGGGGGATGTCAGCCTTACGAGCTTGCTTTCTGGCTACGCCACTGGTTTTGATAATGATCTTTTATATCAATCTCTTTGTATTTTAATTTTTTTTAAGTTTAAATTACCTAAAAATAATTTAATTTCTTTTTTAGTCGCGATCGGGACTGTTAATATCATGGATGGTTTTCACGATCGTCTTTTGTTGTCTTGCTGCATTAGGATTGATCCTTATAATGTCTGGGATGTCTGTCACTTCAAAAATTGTTGAAGGAATATTAGCTTTCGAAGGTGATTTTAATGATACATTTTTAGAGTGTTGGGTCTCCAAGTCACTATATGAATATTATGAAGTATTAGAAATACCTAGTTTTATGTCCGTCTCGTGACTTCTTGTGAATTTACACTACGCATTACGAATACTCAATGTGTGTTTTTTAAAAATAATTAACCACACCTGAAGATGGCAACTCGTTGCTAAAACGCGTAGTGTAAATTCACAAGAAGTCGCAAGACGGACATAATACAAGGTATTTCTAATACTTCATAATAGTGATTTTAATTATTATACTCGTATTTACTACCCTGAGCTACTACCTACTTTATCTATTTGATAACCCGGAACTGATCAAGGTCTACTTAAGGGATGGCTAATCGGACTGTAGCCAGATCTGGGCAAAATACACGAAAAATGTGTTTCAAATACAAAATACTTTTCAAAATGTATTTCAAATTAAAAATGAAATATAGAAGTACCGAATGTAATTGAAATATATTTGAAATAGAAAATACTTAAATTTTTTAAAAATATTTGAAATACAAAATACTTCAATTTTTAAAAGTATTTGAAATACAAAATACTTACATTTTTATAATTATTTGAAATACATAATAGGTACCTACTGACATTTTCCAAAGTATTATTATATTAATGAAATTAGGAGAGGAAGTCTTGGTGGCCAAAGGATCAAATAAATTGCAATACTGAAGTTTAAAATTGCATATCTGTGCTAACGTTTCGGTGCTCTTTACACCATCTTCAGAGCTAAATTTCAGTATTGCTATTTATTTGATCCTTCTCCTAATTTCAATCATATCTACGAATCACCATATCTCTATATTACAGAGTTTTTTAACATTATTATATTAAATTACAAAATATTATACAGTACCTACATATTGTTAGTGACCTATTGCGGTATTATAGCTTATATTATATTTCAACAGGTTGCTTTGAAATTTTTCATAGAAAATTTACAAGTACCTGAGATAATAATTATTTTGTTTTATTTATTTCAGTTTTTCATGTATACTTTCTGTTAATTGTAAACAGTTTGCGTTTGGAGTTAAAGGAAAAAAAGAATCAAGAAATTATGGTTTACAAAGCTATGCCTCCACAGTTGGAAAAATGCTAATTACGCCCTCATAAAATGAAGAATTTATTAATATTTTCAGAAGAAAATTGGTTATTATAAATGTTTATGTTTGTGGGCATTGACGATAATAAGCACGGTCTATGACTAATAGATTTAATTTTTCAAAATATAATACATTTATATATTATAAATAAGTGCAGGAAACAATTCGTTAAAAAAACTAAAACCTTACTAAGTTAAAGAAGAAAACAAGCAAGGCAAAATGTAAGACAGTATTTTTTTGTTATCAGTACTTAGTCCTCGAATACCGAAATTTTTTCTTCAGCTCCCGAACAGGTCCCCGTCTACTGATATAACAAAAAATACGGTCTTACGTTTAGATTTGCTTGTTTTCTTCTTTTACGTAGTCGGGTTTTAATTTTTTAATTTTATTTCAGTCTTTTTTAGTTTTTTATATAACCATAAAAAGTATATTTTTGGAATCTGACGGTGATACAAACAGACAGACAGAAAAGTGGATATTTATACACACGCCCACTGGAAGGTTAATTTTCTAGTGGATGTAGCTTGTCTATTATATGTTGCAATGGAAAGAGACAGTACAGTTTGAGTCAGACTGTGCAATTGTAAGATATCCACAGTCATGTGATCATTAGTAATAGAGGTCCTGCAAAGAACTATTCCAATTTTTAACCGACTTCAAAAAATAAGAAAGTTCTCAATTTGATGCGTATTTTTTTATTTTAATTCTTTATGTATGTATAAGTACACAGATTTCTCCTGTATTTGTGAACCGATTTTGATGATTATTGTTTTATTTAATAGGGTATATCATCGGGGTGGTCCCATATGTTTACTCAAATCGGTTCAGTAGTTCGACTGATTTTTTTTTATTATGCGTTTTTATGTTACCTCATATCCCTGCATTTTTCTTAACCGATTTTGATTGTTCTTGTTTTATTTAACAGGACATACCTTCAGAGTGGTTCCACATAAATTTTACTAAAATCGGTTCAGTATTTTTTCTTTTTTAGTATAGTAATCAAATATCAAAACAGAGGTCGGTTAATAACTTACAAACTACGTATTGTAAAGCCACAAAAAAGTAAAAAATAAAATTTTGAGATCGGCGCACTTTTAATTAAAGGAGATATAGGTACCTATAAAAAGTTTTACCTACCTAATTAAATTGGCGCCGACATCAAATTTTTTTTCTCTTTTTAATGGATTTTTTGAAGTTTTTTTTGAAGTTTTTAAAGGCAATATTCAAAATTTCGGGAATTTTAAAAATATTTTAATTTAAACGAATCTTTGCTGTGTTATATTTGTTGTTTTAATGTTGTGATATACACGTACAATTAATGTTTATGTAATCTTTACTCCAAAATTTGTTAATGATACCGTACCTACTAATTTTCATAATATTATGATATATTTTGTAACTACTACAAGTACTAACATAGAGCATTTTGTAATGTAAAATACCTACAGCCGTCTTCTAAAAGAACAGGCACCTACGTAATTTCACGATGGTACCGGTGCTGCTACCATAGCTACCATTCACAAAACTATAGTAACCGCATCTGTGCCTTTGCAAAGTTACGTACCTGTTCTTTCAGAAGACGGACACTAATCTAATAATTATATAACAATATTATAAGTATTACATAAGAAACCATTATCATTTACTTTGACGCTAATTTTTAAGACTGAATCTTTTAATTATTATTTTGTTTACATATTTTGTACATTTTTTTTGATAAGAGAAAATGCTTTTTTTCAATTTATAATAAGTAATACTTTATTTTATTAAAAATCCTTAATTCTTTAATGCGATCTTTGCAATGAAAAATTATTTTGTATAATGTTTAAATGTATATGTATCTAGATATATATTATCAATTTTTTAAAATTAAAAATAGTTGAAATAAAATATGTGTATTTTTTTTCATTTCTTTTTTGTTTTTTTTTTCATTAAATTTAAACTTTAATTGAAATTACTAGCGGCCCGGTCCGGCTTTGTCCAGGTGCTACGAATTTATGATTTATACCCCGCCCGAGAAACTTTCCTCCTGCGAAAAACTCTACAATCGTTGGCAAAGTCAATAGTATATACCCTGCTGAATTTGATTGTTTAATAAAAAAAACCGGTCAAGTACGAGTTAGACTCGCGTGGAGAGGGTTCTGCACTATTCCGTTTCCTGTGGGAATTTAAAGACTTAAGATTTTCGTTTAGGTTTTCCTGTATACTTTGAGTGAGGCATTCTCTATTTTTACTTCCCACCTCTACTATGGTAGGGAAGTAATGGATTTAGTCCGAAAAAAATATTTCGAGATTTTAACAGATCTTCACGTTTTGAGATCCTAGCAATCGTTTAAGATCATTTTCTGACTGATGTCTGTATGTGTGTGTGTGTGTGTGTATGTGTGTGTGTGTGTGTGTGTGTGTGTGTGTGTGTGTGTGTGTGTGTGTGTATGTGGTCAATTTTTCACCTTCGATATCGTAAAAACGGAACAACATACGGCCATGCCGATTGTTCTATTGTGTTTATCAGCTTTTAACTTAGATCTGATTAGATTTTGAGTCAAATCGGTTCAGTGGATCCTGAGATATTAAAAAAAAAGTTCTCAATGTTACGTATTAACATAGGTAAAAAAAATATAAATGAATTCTAGATGTTATAATATGAAAAAAATGTAAATATTTTTTTTCTCTAAAATGTATAGTTTTCGAGAAAAAAAATATTTTACTAAAAAAAAATAAAAATTGTACGTAAATCAAGGTAACCATGATTTTTGCTATATTAAGCTAGCCATCAGTAGATCACCAAACAAAAAAGAGGGCCATGCTTTTTTCAAAGAATAAAAATTAAATTGTGTTTTAAAGACCACCAACAGCCAAGGTTATTTGGGCCTAGTCAAAGAATAAAAAAAAAAGAGTGTTTATTTTTTGCAAATATTTACTAGGTGGGAAGTATAGGACTGGTCATCAGTCGAATTTTTATACTATGCATTTCAAAACTATAAAAAAATATATTTGTGTTTTTCATAACGAGCCCTTTCATTTGATACGTCACACGATGCACTTGAAATTTTTTTTTTTAATCAGAATTCGTTTATTTACGCTATACGTCCGTGAACGGGTCACCTAACTCTACATATGTACGAAATTTCAACTTTTTTCGTCCAGTAGAATCGGAGAAAATAAGCTGTGACAGACACAGACACGAGAGTGATCCGTTTTTTCATCGGATGTACGGAACCCTAAAAATTAATAATAATAAATAAAACAATAGAAAAAAAATTGAAAAAATATACAAAATAACTCTCACGTGGAATATGAAATAAGTGTAAAAAAAACAAAAAAGAATAGTGCTATCTAGATTCGAACCACCTACCTTTTGACACCATATAATTTTTCCTTTTAACATCTGTTTGATAACAGCTTTTATGGTATACTTACGTATCAAAAGCACAGTGTTGCAGTTGTGTGGTCTAGCCGCTAATGTATTTTCTGAGATTACCCCCTATTTTCACCCGGGCAAAGTAGTTATTATACCTATGTTCATCTCCATTGCAGAAGATACCCGTGTGCAAAATTTCACAGAGATTGGTTGAGTAGTTGAGGCGCGAAAGCGGAATAAACAAACAAACTCACTTTCGCATTTGTAATATTAGTTAGGGATTAAAGGTCCCATTCAAAAGTAGAAAATATACACAAATTTCTATACAATTTCGAAAACCACTGACCCGATTAGCACCAAAATTTACAGGCTTCCAGTCCTTACTGATACAAACATTTTAAAAAATCATTAATATCGGTGCAATTTTGCAGAAATTATTGCGAACGAAAGAAGTTTTCATAGACAGACAGACAGCCGCCATGTTAAAAACCATCTTTCTTTGTATTCAAAAAAAAGCAATTCGTATCATGTTCAACTTACCTTTTAATCATTCATGTAAAGATAGCTTCATAGCTCATAATATTTTAACTCTGCCGTCGCTATATATATTCACCATGGCTACTTATGTTAGGAGTCATCTTTCCAACTTTGAGTCTGCTGACCATGGTTACTTAACGCGAAAGAAACATAACTTACTTTTGCCCAAGGTATCATTAGTAGCTTATCAGCGTGGTCCTGTCTGTATGGCTATTAAAATCTACAACGGATTACCATGCTTTATAAAAAATATTGCATATTTGCATCCTTTAGGAACTTTAAAGTGTCCCTGAGGCATTATTTAATTCAAAATTGTTTTTATAATCTACAAGATTTTTTCGTATAAGTAGTAATTTTATATCTTTAATCTGACGCTATTATATTATTTGGAATTTTTAAAATAAAGAATTATTATTATTATTATTATTTTTAGGTCAGGACAATCAGAATTCGACTTTACAGTTACACGGTTTTTCGAATCTATTACCATGCTTCCATTTCATTATGCAACATGGAAGTAATTAATAATCAGTTAATAATTTATGGTTATACAATCATACAATGTATTGCTCTGTACAGCATACCAGGCTGCATTACTTTAACAATATCTGTAGCAATACAAATATTGTTTTATATGTTGTAAAATTACACGTGTGTATATCGAAATTGTAAACAAACATTAAACCGAATCGTAACAGATGATCGAAAAGTTCATATACATAATAAGATAAACATTGTTGATTTTAAATAATAAATATTATACCTACTGACTTTGTTTATATTCAAGTCATTATTTCTCCATGCAGAATATTATAATATAATATAAATAATAGTTTTGTAGGGCTGAAATGCAATTGAAATTTTTTTTTTCGTTGGAGAGCAGCCAATTATATAATTCACTTCATATTATAGTTATTGAATAAGCATATATGAATTGACACTCGCATGTAGTAAAAATCTATTGATTCTGAAGCATATAAGGAGAATATTAAATTAGCAATCATGTCACGGTTGAGTATTGTAAGTTCATTCCGCCGCGAAAATGGAAAGGTTCAGGTTAGAATCCTGACTGTGACCACTAGTTGGTAAAATGATTTTTTCCAATATGTTTCGAAACAATTATATAATTGACTGCTCTCCAACGAAAAAAAAAAAATTATAATATAATGTACTAAACAAGAGATTCTCACAGGCTTGGACGCAAATTTTTTAAAATTTAGCCTGTAGTGCTCCAAGTGGGAACCATTAGCTTCAATTTGAAGTAAAAAAATATCCTCGGATCAAAAATGCGATGGGGGGCATATAATAAACTTGCAGACAAGAGGGAGGAGGCTAGAATATTCTTAAAACTCAAATCATAAAATATCGTAGTTACATAAATCTGATAATTATATTTTATTGCTGAACAAAACAGTGGCGGTGCCAAGAAAGTCACAGAGGGACGCGTGCCTCTCCTTACATAGATGATTCAGTATTTCTCCAAATTAAAAAATTAAAAGTATTAAATATTACGGTTTCAGAAGTCATCATCTATGAAAAATTATAGATTATAGGCAATCGATAGCTATATGCCTGGAACAAGTTTTTATTTGTGGCCGCCTCGATTAATTTGCAGTGCCGCAACTGCCGCAAGTATTTGCAATCACCTGTATAAGACTGATTAGAAGAAATAAAAAAATACACAAAAATGTGTTCATAGACTATTTAGACATTTCTCACTTCACGTGGCGCAATAATTTGCATTAATTAATTATCGATTTTAAGTAAAACTGTAACAAAATGAACTGATTCAGTTGATACAATATCATGCTTTCGCCTACTTTCTTGTAAATGAATGGACGCTAATAAAATCAGTAGTCGAGCGTCTATAATCTACAACATCTAGTAAATGCAATAAAAAACTGACATGTAGCTATAATATACAATATTTTTTTAAATATTTAACAACTAGCTATTCTATCCGGCTTCGCTCGAGTGAAGTTTGGAACGCTAGCTGAACGCTAAATAGTGACTGTATCTCGAAAAACTCATTTCCTACCCGTTCACCGATTCAGGTAATTTTTCCGAAAAACTGTCGAACAAGAATTTATTTAATATATCATGCTGGACCAGAATTTTTTATTGAAAAAGGGGTGCGTCAAGGTGATCCGTTATCACCACTTCTTTTTATTTCGGCACTGGAAGCGTTATTCAGAAAACTAAAATGGGATCAAGTCGGTATCAACAAAAATGGAAAGAAATTAACGCATTTAAGATTTGCAGACGACATAGTATTATTCTCAAATTCAAGCCAGGAGCTACAAAATATGATTGAACAACTAAACATCAAAGGGAAAACGGATGGTTTAAACATTAATATATCTAAAACTAAAATAATGTCAAATAGTACAAAAAACATAATAAAGTTAGATAATCTAAATTTAGAATATATGTAGACGAATATACAGGTGAGTTCGACCGCCCGTATCAGTCGTTTTTTTCGAAAACGGTTAGTCGTAGAGAGTTGTGTCAAAAATTTGTATTCCAAAAGCCCTAATAAAGAATCGAATGGTGATAATTTTTTTTCCGGGAAGGTCGGCTTCCCTATTAGTTTGCTCCAGAACTCCGGAATTATAAATGTAACGATAGGTCGAAAGTGGTATTGTTGAAAAGATCTTTAAAAAATAAGCAAGTTTTGTAGGAAAGTTTTTTTTATTACTGCCACCCCTGTAAATTTCTATAAGTATACATATAAATTATTATATGTTCAAAACTCCGGAATTTTAGAAAGCACGATAGGTTGAAAGTGGTGCTGTTGAAAAGCTCTTTAAAAAATAGGCAAGTTTTGTAGGAAAAATTTTTTAATTACTGCCACCCCTGTTAAGTAACAATCGTTTGAAATTATTAAATCAAAATTTCATAATAACGATCGAAGTCGGCATTAAAAATCTAGCAGCCTTAGACATTGTCACAAGTGTTCAAACTGTCTTCCATTTACTCTTTAATACATACTACTGAGCTCTTCTGGTTATACTGTGAGTGTACTTCTTCAGTGTTTAATGATCGATAGGATAGGTAACTAGATTTTAAATGCGGACTTTTAAAAAGTTCGTTATTATGACATTTTAATTTAGTAATTTCAAACAAATATTACTTAACAGGGGTGGCAGTAATAAAAAAAAAATTCCTACAAAACTTGCTTATTTTTTAAAGATCTTTTCAACAATACCACTTTCGACCTATTGTTACATTTATAATTTCGGAGTTCTGGACATTCTGGAGCAAACTAATAGGGAAGCCGACCTTCCCGGAAAAAAAAATTATCACCATTCGATTCTTTATTAGGGCTTTTATAATACAAATTTTTGACACAACTCTCTACGACTAACCGTTTTCGAAAAAAACGACTGATACGGGTGGTCGAACTCACCCTGTATATACAGGGTGTTCCGTAAAGAATGCGCCAAAAAGTAATCCTACATTCTAGACATAAAAATAATAAGATTTAACCCAACTTGCCTTATAAGATTCGAGAAAAAAATGGGGGCATAAATGTGCTCCAAATAGGCTGCAACTAGCGCCCTCTTTTTAGAAACTCAAATCTGTTTAAATTTTATTTTTGCCTGCCCTAAAAAACCCATGGATACCAAATTTCAACTAGATATCTCAAAAACTGTTCGATTTATTTAAAGAAACTAAAATATAAAATCTAACTTTAACACCCTGTATATCCAAAACGAACGACATTTTTATAAGGCAAGTTGCGTTAAATCTTATTATTTTCATGTCTAGAATACAGGTTTACTTTTTGGCGCATTCTTTACGAAACACCCTGTATATTTGGAAAAACTAATTTCGTTTGCTAACAACCAAACCCTAGAAATAAACAGGCGGGTTACCATGGCTTGGAGAAGATTTTGGTCATCTATATATTTAAAACACAAGCCCTATTTCTCTAGACAATCCGCCAGCAACCCCTGCTCAACCGATTGACATAATTTTTTTTTAAACTGAGGCCTTTAGTCCACAGATATGTTATCGCTATTTTTTTTTTGGTGAAATTTCTTTAAAAGGGGTGATTTCAAGCGATAATAGTAAAAATGACGAGGGGGGCAGTGGGGTGAAGAGAAACGTAAACAGAGAAAATCCATCGGCGTTCACGATACATGAGTGTGAGAGAAATGCAAATATGTACGCATGTCGTGGATAGGCTATGCAAACAATAAACAATGAAACATCTTGACAGTTGTACATTTTAATTTTTAGAGCCCAGATTTTAATAGGGTTATATTGACAAAATTTCCAAAAGTATTTAAAATTAAACAATAAAGATGTATATGTACGTGCAAATTTTTTTTCTCTTTTAAATATAGTACTTAGTTTCTCAAATACCGACAAACTCATCGATTTTTTTCTGAAGATCATTCGTACGTAAGTATTACACTGATAGATACGTTCTATAGCTTCTAAAAAACTACTATTTTACGTACACTTTAAAGTTATGTTTGAATCAAAAATATTTATCAAAAATTATATTAAAAACATATCGTTAAAAGCTAGGTTATGTGTTTTACTCACGCGTTCGTATACACAATGATATTGAGAAAGCTTGAAATATATATTTCTTATTGTTTTCTTAATAAAGTGATTCATATTACATATAAAAAAGGTTTGTGTTGGCAAACATTTTTTTTTTGGCGATAGCCTTTACTAAACCATTGTTCTTTGAAGACAGTGTTAAGTCGTCGCAAAAAAGTTTTGCACGGGTACACTAGTTAAAGTTTATATTCAAAAGCGCGGTACCAGTAAATCTAAAGGCTAAAGTTTTTAATGCGTGCATCATTCCTATTCTAATTTACAGTGTCCAAACTTGGTCACTTACATTAAAAGATAGAAATAAACTTCAAACAACTCAAAGGGCTATGGAACGCAGTTTATTAGGAATAACAATAAAGAACAGAATAAAAAACACAGTTTAAAAAAGAAAACAAAGGTTAAAGATGTTTTAAAAGTGTGCAGTAAATTAAAGTGGAGTTGGGCGGGTCATGTGTACCGCTTAGACAGCAAGAGGTGGGCTCAAGCGACAACTTGGCTGCCAAGATACAACAAAAGAAAAGTGGGCCGACAGAAGAGTCGCTGGAGAGATGACATCGACAAATTTGCTGGTTCACTATGGACCCGTCTAGCGCGAAACCGTGCTGAATGGAAGAGACTAGGGGAGGTAAATTATAGACTCGTCGACAACTTAGGTCATTAGCATCTTGATTACATTAAATAACAATATCTACACTGAAAACTAAATTACATCACAAAACATCCATGAGCGAAGGCGAGATTCGAATATACGACAGTCTGATCCAGAGGTCGCGATGCTTACCACTGGACCACACTGTTCTCCGTTTCAGTTTTGACATAATTCGGGTCAACAGGATTACCAGAGCACATTAAAATTTTGTTTTCTGCGGCGTAGCATTTATTAAAAATATTTAAATTATGGCTATTTAGAAAAGTCCAAGTCAGTTTTAATCAAAGAACATTATCTTCACACATTTTTTGGTCATTTTGACCTCGCGTCGCTATTGAACGCAAGAAGTACAAGTAGCCAATCTCTGCATTCTCTGTCAAGTCTTCATCTTGCGATTCAAGTAACTCTTGAATGTCTTTCGATTCTAACTGTTCAAAACCACCTTGTCCTATGTCATTCGCAATTTTGTTGTGTTTTAAAGACCACCAATAGCTAAGGTTATTTGGGCCTAGCACCAATTCATATTTTCAATTCATTATTAACTTCTCATTGGAAGTTATTGTAATGGATCCGAAAATCGAAATCAAAATGTATAACAAATTTTTATGTTTCAAGCTCACTACACTATTTTTACACTATTTTTAGAAAAATGTCCGTGCGTGTGTGTGTGTGTACGTACGTACGTACGTGTGTGTGTGTGTATGTACGTACGTACGTGTGTGTGTATGTACGTACCGCGTACGTACGTATGTATCTGTCCATTTCTTTCTAAGACGAAATCTCGAGAATGAAAAATGATATCGACTACGTTAGGGTGCCAATCGACGCGTATTAACGTAAATATGATCTGAAAGAAATTTTTTCAAAATCGGTTCATCCGTTCTTTTTTCTTAACCAAATAGACTCCAAAAAAGTATATTTTACACAATATCTCGCTAATAAGAAATTATATCGACTTCGTAAGGGTGTCAATCGAGGCGTGTTAACGTCATTTTGGTCCGACATAAATTTTATAAAAATCGGTTCAACCGTTCAGCCATTTTTTTTTAATTATTTTTAAAAATAAATAATAATTATGTTTTAATGATTAAAATGATTACTTTTCTGTGTATTCGTCGTGTGGACCTCAAGGGTCGCACTTTAGTCCTAATAAACGACCCACGTCACGGCTTGTTTTTTATTTAATAATAAATTGAAAATCCAATTGACACTTTTACCAGCTCTCGGGTTACAACCCGGGAACTGGGGACGTCTTCCGCAACTTGACAAGTGTCTTAAGCGCGTTGAGATGGCAGCTGAAGTGGCAATAAGTCAAAGTGCGTTTTGATAGTAAATAAATAGGCATAATGCAATTGTTTTGTTTTTTACATATTTTTCTATAAAAAATTAAATATTGATAGTTTCGGATACGCAAATAACGAAATCTCGTCAGCGAGTACAGAAAGTTGTCACATTTTTTTTTAATCTGCGAATAAGGACCTTTGACTGTACTATGTAATAATACAAGAAATATATTTAATCAAATGACGCGTGACGAAAGGTAAAATATTACTGGCTCTCGGCTGTTTTTCCAAGAATTTTCACCACTGATAAAAATATATTTACTTTTTTCTTATAATGGCGTGTATGTCCAAGCCATATTATTTTATCATCTTTTGTTTTTTCTAACCTTGACAGTGTAAAATGCGAAGTTTAGTAGAATTTGGACTCCTAATTGACATCAGTGATATTAAGACAAAAACTGGAGGCGGAACTTTCTAGCGGCATGTAATTAAGTTATATTATAATTTTATGTACATAGGTGTTCTTGAAGGTCGACTAAGCCCAAGAAAATATTGCTTTGTGGTTGCTTGCTTTAAACAGGTGTGTGTCGGGTGCCAGATAATATGTGACTGAAGAATATTATTTAATTTCAGTTGATTGAAACTTTCTTGAAACTCAGTTGTGTAAATTATCGGAAAATTAATTACACTTTTGTAAGTAATTTTATTTTACGTCTAGTGCACTTATTTTTTAAAAGAGGGAAATACCAGAACTAGAATTAAGAAACTGTGAAAAAAACTTGTATTAAGTGTTTTGCAAATTTAATTTTCTTTTCGAGAATATTTAAAAAAAATAAAATTAAGCAAAATCGCAGGATAGTGGACAAAATAATTTGATTTATTAAATGAAATGTACGACGTTTCGTCTATAGATTTAGACTTTTTCAAGTACAATCATAAAAATAACAATATTTATAAATATTGTTATTTTTATGATTGTACTTGAAAAAGTCTAAATCTATAGACGAAACGTCGTACATTTCATTTAATAAATCAAATTATTTTGTCCACTATCCTGCGATTTTGCTTAATTTTATTATAATCACGATGGACACGATTTCTAATATAATTTAAAAAAAATATTTGTTTTTTATATTTATTAGGGAAATTTAGAAGCTAAAATTAAAAAAATAATAGAAATCGCGTTCTTTTTTCAAAATATGCCTCAAGAAAATATATTATTTCCAGGTTTCAAACAAAATATCAGCTTAGGTATTTTTTTATATTTTTCAAAAGACGGCGTAATAATTTTACTTTTTTAATTCTTAGGGTAAGATTATATTAGATTGCAGATTATAGACGTTCGACATCTAATTATAACGTCTATAGTCCTTAGAATAAAATGTCTACTAGCCTCTAGCACCAACGTACGATTAACAAAACTAAAATTTAAAGATAAATACATAAACATAACTTTAAAAAATAAGAGATACAAATTCTTTCAAACTTAATTTGTCAAATTGGGAGTTTAAATAAAATTTAAAGCACGAATCCAAAAAGGGTTTCACAAAATCAAAAAAAAAAACTTATCTTTAATCAACGTATTCTTATCGTAATTTCAACTTCAATAAGGGCATCCCTTGGGCAAAAAAAGTACCTACTACCTACTTTTATCATTGAAGTATTTTTATTTGTATAAATAAAAAAAAGCTGGACCAAGTTTGTTCAAAATATTAAATAAAATTAAAAGAAAGAAACGAAATAATAAAGTTTTCATCTTGTTCAATATCGAAATATTTTCTGGTTATCGGCTAAAATAGGTAAAAATATTGTATAATAAGATAACACAACCTCAAAAATTCGATTAGGTATCAAGTGCAGAGTTTCAGATAATTTTTTTAACTGGTCAGTTTATTAGAATTTTATATTTTTGGATACAGGTATCGATGTTTCATGTATACCTATATTGATAAGCGTGCTTTAATTTACCATATCATAAAAACCATTAATAGTATAAAAAAACTAGTTTTTTACACCATCGTCAGGACAACCAATCAAATGTTTTAAATATTATTTAAATTAAATCTTATTAGCATGCTGAAACAATTCCCAGAGGCATTTTAAAAGTATCGTAAATAATCGGTTTTATATCCTGCAACGTATGTGTTGTTTTGGTTTCTTTCTTGTTTTAGGGTTCCGTACCAGGAAGGAACCCTATTGTTGTGCCAACGACGTCTGTCTGTCTGTCACAGGCCTCTAACTTCTAAAAAACATTAAACAAAATTAATTTTGCATGCTTTGTAACGGCAGAAATTTGATATGAAAATGTCAAAATTATCTCAAAAACAGATAGCGATAGCCATGGAACTTGAACAAAATGATTAGAAATTATTCTGACAGCTAAAACGTCATCATTTTGTTCAAGTTCCATGGCTATCGCTATCTGTTTTTGAGGTAATTTTGACATTTTCATATCAAATTTCTGCCGTTACAAAGCATTCAAAATTAATTTTGTTTAATGATTTAGATGCAGAATTTTATATTCTAAAACTATTATTTGAAGATATTTTTCCTAAAATAATAAGGGAAGCAGGAAATCGCGAAAGTTTGATTTTACGGGTTAAATCCCTATGTGCAGCAGTTACGTTCACCACCCTGTATATAAAGATGGTCATCTAAGATAATTTGTCAACTTAAATTTTAAGTTTTCCTAGTTTAATCAAATTATATCCGATTAATCACTGCCGGATAATCGAGAATCTACTGTAGTCATATATGTAAACGTATATAATTATTATATAAATTACTTTATAATATCTATGACCAAGCAAAAAAGTATCTACATATTATTATACCTAAAAAACTATTATATAGCAGCAATATACAACAACGCGTCCAATAAATTATTCATAACTTTACAATAAAAAAAATTATGAATTTTTCATTTTGAACATGTTGTTGTGACCGACGTATAAAAAGTTTTATTGCATGATGACGTCAAAAGAGAACCTGTGAATTGGGGCCCAAATAAATAAAATCTAAATCTATAACCTTATCTAAATATCTAAATCCGTGTAGAACTTATTCTTTTTTTCAAAAAACAGAACAACCGACTCGCTAACTTTAAAGTGCAAAAGCACATTCGTATACTAAAGTAGTCAGATGACCCATGGTTTTGACCTTGTCCAAATGGGAGGAGGCTGCTCTAACACGTCTTCGTATTGGTCACTGTGGGTTAACTCACGGATTCTTGATTGCTCGCGTGAAAGAAGATCCACATTTCTGTGAGACAGGGTTGCCAGATCGCTTTGCTAAATATCCCCTAAATAATACCGAATAATCCCCCAAAAACACAATATTTATTAAAAAGATCCCCAAGTTTCTTTTCTTCTTATTTTCAACTTTGCAACAGTTTTTTCATGTAGGCAATTTAAATTTAAATATTTCATAAACCAAATTTTAAAAAAATCCCAAATTAACATATTTTAAAAAAATACCCTAAAATATGAAAAACACCTAATCTTAATTTATTGAAATATAATAATCAAATTAAACATTATTAAGGAAGACAACATAACCTAAAAAATATTTCACCCATAATTTCTATATTACCCCAATTTATCCCCAGTGAAAAATAAAATCCCCCAAAAAGTATCCCATGAAAAGTTGTCCCCCAAATTTTCCCCGTTCTGTATAAATTCCCCAATCTGGCAACTCTGCTGTGAGACATCATTCGGGCCACCGTCTCACATATCAGATCGTCAAGTGATCAGTCAATTGTTTTTGAGAATTGATCTTTACAAAATCGGTTTGCTGTTCAGATTTTTAAAAGAAACCGATCTTGGCCGAATCATTTAGGTAATTTTATTTGTTTGGCGTTTTTATTGTCAATCTCTTGTTTTATTTATTTGTGATTTTGTTTTATTGTTGTTTCGTTTTATTTTAAACACTAATTGTCGGGCGTCTATAATCTACATTATTATCTAGAGGACAATTTGGTGTAATGGTCAGCGTGCAAGATGTCGGGGGTTGGAATCCCATCTCGCTTATGGATATTTTGTGATGTCGTTTAGTTTTAATAATTATAATTTAAGACGCTAATGACCTAAGTTGTCGCCACAATAAATAAAGATAATATTTACCTAATCTAATGAAAAGTAGTTTGGTGCTAAGATGGTAGTTTTAGTATTATTTTACTACTAGCACGATGCTCGGTTTCTGGTATGCTAAAACTACTTTGAAAGTAGGCTCAACAGATTGTTGATTGCCGTCCATAATATAGAGTACCTAGATTTATAATAGATTTAACGTTGAAAGTTAATGCTAAATCTACTTTGAAAGTAGATTTACCATTGAAAGTCAATGCTAAATCTACTTTGGAAGTAGATTTACCATTGAAAGTTAATGTTAAATCTACTTTGAAAGTAGATTTACCATTGAAAGTCAATGCTAAATCTACTTTGGAAGTAGATTTACCATTGGAAGTTAATGCACAATCTACTTTGAAAGTAGATTTACCATTGACAGTCAATGCTAAATCTACTTTGGCAGTAGATTTACCATTGAAAGTCAATGCTAAATCTACTTTGGAAGTAGATTTACCATTGCTCAATCTACTTTGAAAGTACATTTAGCGCTCAAAGCATTGAAAGTAGATTTAGCGTTGATAGAAATCGGACATTTTTAATTTAAGTTCTTAGATACATACATGCAAACAGCCTGGTGAAAAATATTACCCTCCTCGGGTTTTCCGCAGTTGAGTGAAAATAACAAAACTTAATAATAATATTTGTTTTTTTTTTTCAAATATTAATTATGATTATTTATTTTGTAGAGATTTTAAGCCATGGATTTACTTGAAAAATTTAGATTAAAATCATGCTGTTGTGGATGTACATTACGAACAGGGACGATTGTTATCGCCACAGCTGAGCTGGTAAGACTATCACTCTATTTTTACTATTAAGTCCATGACAATTCCCGACCACATCCCTGTGGTCGATCATTTTAATATTAATTATAATTGATATTAGACTTAGATATTTCCGGACATGTGTAGCTCCAGGAATAATATTTTCCTCTGTCGGAACCGTTTCCTATTTTTCCTTAGAACACATCTTAACATGTCCGATTTTATAACAAAATCTGTCGTCCAACAGTGATCACTGTATGAGTATTTGTTCGTTTCCGAATGAGAGTTCATATGTACTATATCGAGCGTCCGGCATGTTCGAGTAGACTCGGCGTTTTACATTGCGAAGCATATTCCTTGTCTGTTTGGAGTTTAGACTTCAGAACTTTGGAACGAGATTGATCCTCAATCTAAGACCCCTCCCTCCCAATTGTAAAATGGCATGTTCTCTGTATAATGTAAGCTTTCATACAAGTGTTCATGGGAGACCTACTTTGGGGGGATGGGGACTCCCCATCCCCCCAAAGTAGGTCTGCCGCCAATGCAGATGAGTGGTCGGGGACTTGTGCCTTTACTTTATCAATGATAAATTTCTGGAATGAATAATAATTTATAGTTTTTTCTTTACAGATTTTTGGTTTCACTTTACTTATACTGAATATTGTTGACTATTTTCGCGTCAAGTCAATTATCGCTCTTGAGCCAAATGAATTTGCATTTAGAGGTATATACAGCGCTAATTCAGTTATCCATATATTTTATTGAAATATTTTTAATTTGTTCTTTTCTTTTTTTTAGTAAATGATTTGTGCTTTCTAACTGACTCGTCAATTAGCATAATAATAATTATATCTGCAATTGTGCTGATATTCGGGGCCATTAAGGTAACATTTATTTATTATTTTACTTTTTTAAATTTTAAATATAAAACAGTCTTCTATCCCCATATTCATTCGCCCCTCTCTCACGAAAACACTCACCGACAAAAAAAAACCGGTCACCCTGAAATGTTTTATAAAAGTACTGAAATTTTGAATAATTTAACTAGATATTGATAGTTGGTTAAAGAATCATTTGTTGTTATTACGGAATGCATAAATTAGCTGAAAAGAGACCACAAATAAACACAAAAAAATTTAATTCAAAAAAGTAACAGAAACAATTAAAATACGATTTTTGTCTTAATTGTAAAAAAATAAGGTGAGCTGTTTAGATTTCGGTAATTTTTAATAATGTGTATGTCCTCCTCGAATTCGAACTACATCGTTGAGTCGTCATGGCATCGAGTTAATCAATATATCATAATATGGTTGAAAATGATTTTAACCTGTTCAAATTAAAACCAAAGTTATTATAAAATGAAATACACATTTAGAAGCATTAATAACGAAGAAAAACAGCTAAGCTTCCTTTGTGGAAATAAAATATGCGGTTAGGGGGGCTTTTTTCAGTGTATATTTAAGCCTTTTTTAAGACGTCATTCTTCACCTTATTTTTTAATTTTTTTCGTTGAAAAGCAGCCAATTATATAATTGTTTCGAAACATATTGGAAAAAATCATTTTACCAACCAATGGTCACAGTCAGAATTCTAACCTGAACCTTTCCACTTTCGCGGCGGAATGAGCTTACAATACTCAACCGTGACATGATTGCTAAATTAATATTATCCTTATATGCTTCAGAATCAATAGATTTTTACTACATGCGAGTGTCAATTCATATATGCTAATTCAATAGCTATGATATGAAGTGAATCCTCGTACCAGCGAGAGCCCAACATAAATGTGAAAATTATTGAGTATTGTAAGCTCATTCCGCCGCGAAAGTGGAAAGGTTCTGGTTAGAATCCTGACTGTGACCACTGGTTGGTAAAATGATTTTTTCCAATATGTTTCGAAACAATTATATAATTGGCTGCTTTCCAACGAAAAAAATTTTTCAATTGCATTTCAGCCGTATAAAACTATTATTTATCTTATTTTTTAATATTCTTAACAAATGTAAAGTAGGTAAATGAACTACATAAAAATTCCGTTGTAAATAAATAGAACAAACACAGATGTCTTTTTAGAACAAATAACTGTCAAGCCTCAACAGTGATTGACGTCACCCTTTTCATTGATAATGTTTACAACTAAAAATTGTCAGGACATTAGTATGGAAAGACAAAGTACATTTCATTCATAACAAAGTGCAATTAATTACGTCATTCTAGATGTGGAGTTTTTAAATTAGACATCGAAAATAGTTTATCTACTAAAGAGAGACCAGAGCTAAGGCCCTGTTAATATATCGACAACATCGCCCGAGCGTACACCGAGTTACAAAACTCAAAGTTCTCCTTCTGTTTGCGACGCGTATTATAGCTGCTGGTGTTGTAATTCTTGACTTATATCGGACGTGTCTCGGCCGGTTTGCCGACCATACGCGTCGCTGTCAAACCATTAGAAATACACAAGTCGCGTGCGTGCACGGTGACCGGTGAAATGTCTCAGGTCACCGATTTTTAATTTTTTTTTACTTCCCACCTCTGTGGTAGGGAAGTATTCGAATCAGTCCGAATAAATATTTTAATAGATCTTCACGTTTTGATACCCTAGTGCTCGGTTGCAGAAAGCTTTGTCAGAAAATCTGATTTGACAAGAACCTTAGATTAGATTAGATTAGAATGAAGGCGAAAGGCAAGCCTCGTCAACACCGCGACCTTAATGGATCTATTGTGTGGCCCTGACTTGTTTATTCCTGTACAAGCCCGGAAACCATGAAGATTTGGAATCTAATGGTCTACCTGACAGAGAGTTTGACAACAATATAACGACATTAGACGGTTCCTCTATGTATAAAAACTATAATTATACGATCACAATCTAAGGTTGTCAAATCGGATTTTTTGACAATGCTTTCTGCAACCCAGCCAAGGAATCATTTCAGCCAATTTTCTGATTGATATCTGTGTGCAAAAAGTTATCACTTTAAATAATAATACATATTAAAATTTTGTTACAGTCCAAAACAGTATTTCTGCTGACATGGATAATCGTCTCCGTTTCTTGCTGCTGTTTAGTGGGCATTATAAAAACATCTCCGCCAAAAGAATCTCATAAATTTTTTGAATTTGTTTCCTACGAAGGTGATTTTTTTTTATGTATTTATGTATAGTTTATACAAAATAGTAGTGTTGCCGTCTAGATAAGACAAGACTTTCAAAGTCTTGTCTTGTCTTGAAATATCAAGATAAGACTTCACTTAAGTCTTGTCTTGAAATATCAAGACTAAGTCTAAGTCTAGATTAACAAACTCTTGTCTTGTCTCTAGATTATTTTCAAGAGTTTAGATTAGTAGTAGTAGGTAAAGTAAACCTTTACATACTACTACTTAGTTTATCTAGACTCTTGAAAATTGTCTAGAGTTTTGGCAAGAGTCTTGATCTAGATAAAGCAAGTCTTGTCTTGTCTTGAACATTTCTAGACAAGACTTTTGCAAGTCTTGTCTTGAAAATCTAGACAAGACAAGACAAGAGTCTAGAAAGTCTAGATCTAGACAGCAGCACTACTAAATAGCATGAAATCACTAATTTAGACTGTTTTACACTAACGAAAATATCAAATTACATCAAGGAAATCAAATGGATTAGAATTTTGTTCAAATTCACGTATAATTTTCCTTCTGCAATATAAGAAAATTTTGTAGTATATTTAATAAATTAATTTTTATCTACAGGTGGATATTTTAAGTCTGAAATCTGAATAAGAACTTTTTGCCATACCCACTTTTACACTCATGTAAAGTGACTTTTGACAGGTCGGTGTGCGGGAACGTATCTTTCCTACACTAGTGTAGGAAAGCAAACTATTTCCATAGTGATTTATGTTTATTCGCCTGATCCGCCCGCTATCACATACTCCTGTGCGTGTCTCGGCCTACTATAGGTACAATGAAGTTGGCGACACAAAATGAAATGTCAAAAAAATTTAAAATACTGAAAATGAATTGAAAAGCAGCGATTTTATAGTGGGTATGGCAAAAATAGCATATATAGCTCGTGCGTAATGATATTATGACTCGTGTGACTGTTAAAACTCGCTAACGCTCGTTTTAACATACTGTCACTACTCGTCAGTAATATTCCTCATTATACGACACAATCTATACTACTTGGGCTTGAGAATAGCCGAGAGTGTAGCAGTGCTGTTGTTTACATGGCGTTGCTATGGTTCCTCTATTACAAGTCCCCAGTTCCCGGGTTCTAGCCCGAGAGCTGGTAAAAGTGTCAATTGGATTTTCAATTTATTATTAAAAAAAATAATGAATTGAAAATATGAATTGGTGCTAGGCCCAAATAACCTTAGCTGTTGGTGGTCTTTAAAACACAATTTAACAATTTTTATCTATACTACTTAGCGTTTTGCTATTTAATTGGACATGTGAAATAATGATTCATATTTTTATTGCAGTTATTCACATTTATTTCACAATGGTGGTAATTAGTTATTACCTGAAACTGAAACTCAATTTGGAAGCAGGTATCAGTTACAAAGCCAAGCGGCCGGAACTGGAACCATTAAAAGAATAGAAGTTTTGATTGACAGCTGTTTCAGAGCATTTTTGAAAAATGTGTACAATTTAGGAAATAGATACTATTGTTTCAAATTTGATTTACATATCATTATTCAATAAGGGTGTGCGAATAGGTCTCATAAAATCAATAAGTACTTGTCAAGCAGTAAAAGTAAAACAAAACTCGACGCGAGTTGTAAACAAAAAAAAAAAAACAATATTTTCCTTCCAAGTCTTCATGGTTTCCGGGCTTGTAGGCCGTGGTCCGGTGGTATTTCTACCTGACTTTTCGTCTACAACTGCGGTTGTAGACGAAAAGTCAGATAGAAATACCACCGGACCACGGCCTACAAGCCCGGAAACCATGAAGACTTGGAACAATGCCGGCCGTGAAAGCTTGCACACCTGAATATTTTCGTTGGTTGTTCGATTTGCAAGATCGGCAGATGAACTGAGATTATTGACACTGTTTCGACACTAATAATTTAAGTTGTAGAGCGTCTATAATCTACAATCAATCAATCAGACACTGTTTCGAAACAAGTAAAGTAATGCAGGGAAAAAAAATTTACGTTATAAAAAAGACACAATTCGTTAATAGCGCAGGATTTTTTAACTTTAAAATATTTAAAACCTTTTCTACTATGAACAATATTCTCCTTACTCGACTAGATTCAATTCGAAACTCGAGTAATACGTTCATTATTATTGACTCGAAAAGGAAAACACGTTGCTAGCTTACATCAGACTATTATAAATAAACAAAGGTTTTGTGGACAGTAATATTAGGTAAATGATAAAATCAACCGGAAACTGGGAATTTCGGGTTCAAGTCCCGACAGTGATCATTTGATTTTTTCTTAGATATAGCTTATACTGCAAATCATGGCAGCTTGGCTGTCTGATATATATTATTTTCACCTCTAATTGTTATGTCAATAATATTGTTGTGGATATAAGGGGTTAAAAAATCGTTTGATTTTATCATTTACCTAAAATCAGACTATTAGTTAATAAGTAAATACTAGAAGCAATATGGCTGGAAACTATGAAAAATAACTATTCTTAGCCAAACAATGTCATTTATTGGATATACATTTCGAGAGAAATGCATCATCAGCAAAAACTAAACTGTTTAGTAAATAAGAAAATTATTAATAAATCCTTACCGTAAATAAATTACAAGCGACTAGGCTCTGCAGTCAAGGTCCATTCTGATTGGTCGAATACCCTATCTTGATGTCGTTTGACACACGCACACACACCTAAACGAACGTAACCAACTAACTAGTGAACTCTGTATACTAATATGGATAGTTGATAGCGATTAAAAAATGGGTTTTGTATGTGAAGAATGTTCAAACACATATTCCTCAAGACAGGAAATTAATGTTCACAAAATTGGAACGAAAACTTCAGGTAAGGCTTGTAATCTGATTCTTTTTATAAAAGTCGATCAATTTTCTGACATTTCAAAATAAAACTTAAATAAAATTTATTTTTCCATTCCAATTTCTCAAGAACACTGTTACTGTATAAATTTTGGACATCCTAATATCTCAAATAATAAATTAGGTTTTATTTTGAAATGTCAAAAAATTGATCGACTTTTATAGAAAGAATTAAATTACAAGCTTTACCTGAAGTTTTCATTCTAATTTTGTGAACATTAAAGCTTGTCTTAAAGAATATGTGTTTGAACATTCTCCACATACAAACACATTTTTTTATCGCTATCAATTATCCATATTAGTATACAGAATTCACTAGTTAGTTGTTAGGTACGTTCGTTTAGGTGGATGTGCGTGTGTCAAACGACGTCAAGATGGGGTATTCGACTAATCAGAATGGACCCTGACTACAGGGCCTAGTCGTTTGTATAAATTCACATATAATAGTGAACGAACATAATATTATATAAAACTACATGGTCGCAAGGATATTTTTTAGAAGGCTGTATAAGAAAAATGTTAATGCAGCTGCCGGAACCCAAACTCGAAACTCTCAATTTCGCGTCGGGCAAGTTTCCAATTACTCTACAGTGCCAACAGTAGGCAATTGTAATTTCTCTTATATTATTATATAGCCCAATGTACCGCAGAAATCACTACATGTGAGAGCTAATATTTAAAGTGACCGGACATGCCTTATTATAATCAAAATACAGAATATATGTATTATGTAAGTGTATTTTGAATATAATAAGGCATGTCCGGCTCTCGTATGGAGTGATTTCTGCCGTAGTACATTGTGCTATATATTATAAGAGAAATTATACCTTTGCCCACTGCTGGCACTGTAGAGTAATTGGAAACTTGCCCGTCGCGAAATTGGGAGTTTCAGGTTCGTTTAATGCCAATTGATGTTGAACCAAATTTCATCAACATCAATCCTACCGTTTTCTAGTGATCTCGATACAAAGACAACACAAACATTCTGGAAGCATGTTTTGATCTTTTCTCATCGCATGAATTCTAACAAAAATTTTCTTACCACCTTTCAATCTGCATGTTGAATGTACAGTAATATTCAAGACACAAACGGTGTAAAAAAGGGAGTGGCTATATTGATATCGATTTTTTAAGGGACACTTACGTCATCATATTGTACATTATACGAATAGTGGTCGATAAAGAGTGGAAAACAACAGATAAGAAACAACAGACTGTTGATATTGTAGTTAATTTACAAAACGCATGTAAGAAGAATATGGCACTAAGTGCAAAAATAATTTTTTTCTGTTATTTGCCTAATAGTACATTGTGTCACAAGGGAGGAAAGTGCTACATTTCCTCCCGCGTATTTGCCACCCTCGCCTTCGGCTCGGGTGGCAATTTTATACGCGGGAGGAGATGTAGTAATTTCCTCCCGTGTTGCGCATACTATTTTTTCTCCTGCCAGGCCGAAAGTTCGCAAAATTGAAAAAAAAATTATTAAAATTATTATTTTTATTTTATTTCATTATTAAAATTATTAAAAAATAATTTTAAAGGAAATAATTTTAATGTGTAGGAGACAGAAGTAGGTGCGTGAGAGCCGAAGTAGATACTATTGCGCACGCGCACTTGTCCGTACCACGGGACTAAAGAGCGACTTTGTTCCCGCTTGGCAGGGACGAAAGTACGAACTTTCGGCCTAGGTAGGAGAAAAAATGGTTATATATACTTACCATCGCCAATACCTCCACAAAGGTTCTAAGTACCATATCTAAATTATTAGCTTCTGAAAATTATAATAAGATGATGTCACGTACTATGTTGCAGTAAATTTTCTTTAGAAAGGTTATAAGTGCCAAGTTTGATTTCTTGTAATAGGGCCAAGTAGCACTTCAACCCACCTGTAGTTGTAAGATATTTATCTAATAACCTTTAAATTATGTGGCACTTAGGCCTAAACTTTTATTATCACTTATAACCTTTAAAATTTAAATGGTGTATTGTTAGGCATTTATGTCTTTTCAGTTTTAATAAAACATACTTAGGTACTATGAAAATGTTTGTAGTTTCAGTTACAGATTTCTGTTTTTATTTTGTGGATGGTTATATCCAGTTGTGAAAATGTGTTGTAAAATGCTTTTGAAGTTTAAAATAAAAAATTGCACTTTATAAAATTGTTTTGTTAAATATCTCTAATTTTTAAATTTGGCGCTTAGTGCTTATTGTACTTCCATTCTTCAATTGTGATATACATGAAAAATTATAAAAATATCTTAGATATACTTGAAATTAATTTTTTTTTCGTTGGAAAGCAGCCAATTATATAATTGTTTCGGAACATATTGATTCTGAAGCATATAAGGAGAATATTGATTTAGCAATCATGTCACTGGTTTATAAAATGATTTTTTCCAATATGTTTCGAAACAATTATATAATTGGCTGCATTCCAACGAAAAAAAATTTTTCAATTGCATTTCAGCCATATAAAACTATTATTTATCTTGAAATTAATGTATCTTATTATCTTATAGAAAAAAGTATCCTGAATCGATTACGCCCAAACATAAGTTCGTATCTCTTTTAGTTCAGCTGATTAAACTACTTATATGGCGTTCCATTCAGCACACAACAGTCATAGGGGTTTGTCTATCCACTATAGGTACCTATATATGAGGTCCTTCTTCTAAATCCTTTGAAAAAAAAAGTATAGGGTGCTACTTAGAATTACAAATTTGTTAGTGCCGGGGGCGGGTGAGGGCGGCGAAACGTTTTGACACCTATGTCAAGTTGTGTCTCTCTATCAATTATCGGGCTTGAGAATAACCGAGAGTGTAGCAGTGCTGTTGTTTACATGGCGTTGCTATGGTTCCTCTAATACAAGTCCCCAGTTCTCGGGTTCTAGCCCGAGAGCTGGTAAAAGTGTCAATTGGATTTTCAATTTAATATTAAAAAAAAAAAGAAATAATGAATTGAAAATATGAATTGGTGCTAGGCCCAAATAACCTTAGCTGTTGGTGGTCTTTAAAACACAATTACCACACAATTCTATCGATTATCCAACCTCCCAAAGCTTCTATAAGTTTTAACTCAAAAGGCAAAACAATGAAATGCGTGGACACCTGTATATATCAGTTGTTCCACGCCGCTATAGTAGGTGCGTTTGGTATCAAGGTGTAGTGTAGTGTAGTGTAGATAATTTTTCACTGAAAAGTGTAAAAAGTTCACCAAAAGTGTAAACTAAATGTACACTTGTAACAAACGGGCTAGTGTACATTCTGAGTAGATTGTACATGCGCATTACAAAATAAATTAATGACAGATTGGCTGAGTTCATTATTTCTAGTTTTACAGTTTTTTTTGGTCGTAAAAATGTTAAACTCACTGCCATATTTATCTTGTACCATTACATTTTGAAGCTCATTCATTTTTAAGAGACAAAAAATGTAAAAAATTGAGTACGAAAAAAGTATCAAATCTGTCAAAGCGATTGTCAATTCAGACATATATCACGTGACCTACACTACACTACGTGCACCTGCTCAAAAGTCAGGACTAATAGTTGTTACACTTTTAGTCCCACACTGAAATAACAAACAGATCAGTTATTTTACACTTTTGTATAACAAACGTAATAGTGTCAAAAGTGCTTACACTTTTTACACTACACCTTGATACCAAACGCACCTATTAATGTTAGAAGGTGTGTACTGACCGTTCAGGCTAATGGAATGTCCGTTGTTCAGTGAAACGTCCATTAAGAATAAAATTGACAGTGTCTGTCGGAACTCGGAAACAGTTGTTTTATCATTAAATTAAGGCGTCGCGTCGGCTGAGGTTCTGTCATATATGTTTAGTAGATTATCTAATACTAGACAGCGCTGTTGCCACTATATAAGGACTACTGCCTTAGCTAAGATCATTATAATCTCATTTGTTTCTTTTTATATAATGCTCGATGTCTGGTACTACTTTGATAGTAGATTTAATATAAGAGTTCTTTTAACTTTGAATTTCACCACGGATTCCATGGGAATTCAGTGCTAAAAGATAGCGTTGGAACTCAGAAATCAGTATTTTTAACCCCAAAAAGAGGAATGTTATGTGTTTGTTTGTTTCTGTATGTGGCATCAAAAAATTGAAATTTTTTTATGAATAAAAATGCCTTTAACAAAAAAAATATCTAAATTAAAAAAAAAACGACAATGACCAACTTAAAAGTACAAAGCAAGCTTCATATATAAAAATTAGTCAGGTAAAAGCGTTTTTTTGTCATCTCAATATTAGCATATTAAAATTTGAATGTTTTTACTATTTTTCGTATTTGAAGCTTGTTTAAGGAAAAGCAACGTAAAAAAATAAACATATAACAAACATATTCTAAAAATATAGACAACTAAGTATGTGAATTTCCATGATAATATCTGATTAATTAAGGTGATTAATTATTGTACTATTAATTAATAAATTGAATTATTTTTTAATTACGCAAAGTAACATTAAGCTGTTTTTATCACACGTAAATTCATTGTACAATTAAAACACTGCATCAACAATGTCCAGATATCTTAAAAACATGCGGTTTTTGATAAAATTCGAAATCTATCAGAATATTTTCAAATTCACCATGCTAGTACAAAAAGACACGTTATTTTCAATAAGCACAAGCAAACGTCTGTAACTCTTCTGGCTTAGAAGTTGTATCCAATTAAAGTTTCCCAAAATTCTCAAAAAAAATCTTCGAATGCCCATAACTTTTAAACTTAAAATATAGATATACAGAAATTTGTTTGTGCTCATTGGAATCAGTGTACTTTTTTCTACAAAGGTCCTCAATTTGAAAAATATATTAAAGCTTTCGATTTTTGCTATTTTTTAAAGCATATAGGTAGGCACTACCTACCTTTAAAAAAATTGCGATTTTTGTAAAAATTCGAAATCTCTTAGAAAATTTTAAAATTCAGTAGATATGCTTATACAGAAAGACACGCTGATTCCAATGAGCACAAACAAACGTCCGTATCTTTTCTGGTTTAGAAGTTGTATGCGTTTAAAGTTTTCAAAAATCACAAAAAAACTTTGAATGGTCGTATCTTTCAAACTAAAAGAGATGGAGACATTTGCTTGTGCTCACTGAATTCAGCATATTTTTTTCTATAAAAATCCTCAATTTCAAAGATATATGACAGATTTCGATTTTTGCGATTTTTTTAAGGCATATACACCTTCAAAAAAACGCGGATTTTTGACGAAAATCTAAATCTCTCAGAACTCTTTCAAACTCACAATGCTTGTACAAAATGACATGCTGATTCCAATGAGCACAAGCAAACGTCTATATCTCTTTTGGTTTAGAAGTTGTATTCATTTAAAATTTCCTAAAATTCGAAAAATAATCTTTTACTGCCCATAACTTCTAAAGTAAAAGAGATACAAAAGTTTTCTGGTACATTAGTCTAGGATCTACGGTTACACCGTGGTGTTAAAAAAAGTGGTCTGAAGGTCACATATAATTCAAATGCTTCAAGCAGTCATTTTCTTAATACGTATTAAGTATTACACACGTCTAGCACTCTAGCCCCTTTCCAATATCTCTGCAACAAGTGTGCCCGGGTTTTATATCACAAAAACAGCACGCGTTCCATCAGCTCCGATGGCGATGGCTCCGTGAAATTTTTCTTTTTTTTTTCTAAATTCTACATGATTTATATTAGAAATCGTGTCCATCGTGATTATAATAAAATTAAGAAAAATCGCAGGATAGTGGACAAAATATTTGATTTATTAAATTAATTAAATAAAAAAAAAGTCTAAATCTATAGATGAAACGTCGTACATTTAATTTAATAAATCAGATATTTTGTCCACTATCCTGCGATTTTTCTTGATTTTATTCTACATGATATTTATTATTTTTTAATTTTTTTATAGGTACTCTTTCTTTGACATTAATATTATTATAATTTTTTTAATGAAGTGAATGCAATGTTGTAATTAAATGCTAATTGTCATATTCCGCTTGATATACTTATATTTAAATTTTCTCTATTTAATTTTTATTAACTTCCCATTGGAAGTTATTGTAATGGGTCCGAAAATCGAAATCAAAAAGGAAAAAAAAATTTTATGTTTCAAGGTCACTACACTATTTTTACACTACTTTTAGAAAGATGTCTGTGTGTGTGTGTGTGTGTGTGTACGTATGTACGTACGTACGTACGTACGTACGTATGTATGTGTCAATTTCTTTCTAAGACGAAATCTCGAGAACGAAAAATGATATCGACTACGTTGGGGTGCCAATCGACGCGTATTAACGTAAATATGATCTGAAAGGAATTTTTTTAAAATCGGTTCAGCCGTTCTTTTTTCTTAACCAAATAACCTCCAAAAAAGTAGATTTTACACAATATCTCGCGAATAAAAAATTATATCGACTTCGTAAGGGTGTCAATCGAGGCGTGTTAACGTCATTTTGATCCGACATAAATTTTATAAAAATCGGTTCAGCCGTTTTTTTTTTTTTTTTTTTTTTTTTTAATTATTGATGTTTTAATGATTAAAATGATTACTTTTCTGTGTAATATCTAATTTAATTATTATTATTAAATATTTATCAAACTGGGAAGTTCGTCGTGTGGACCTCAAGGGTCGCACTTTAGTCCTAATAAACGACCCACCTCACGGCTTGTTTTTAATATTTTTATATTAACTGGGCATACGATTTTTGGTGATTTTTTAGACAAACCCTTGGGAGAGTTCGTCTAAAAAATAGAGAAAATAGAAATAAATATCAATCGGAATATAATATGACAACCATTTAAATAGGTACAGCATTGCATTCATTTCACTAATAAAATTATTATTAATGTCCAAGAAAGAATAATATAAAAAAAATTAAAAATTCTTTTTCACTTTTTATCGCTGCTGTGTTCAAAGTTCAAACTGTTAACATGTGGCATATTTTAGCAACAGTACTGAAAATAAACTGTGTTAAAAATGTAAGTGAAGATGCAAAGTTATGTAAGCATCATGCATACTATTTTTAACAAAAATGCGTTAATAGAAACAAAACACATGCAGGTTTATGCAGAGACGTATTTTATAATTATCGCTTAGGAGGTTTACATCTGTAACTCAACATACAGATAGTGTTCCAGAAGTAGCTCCGAAGATATTGACAGCATATATTCCTTGTATAACACTATAATTCCTTTACCATTTTTGCCCTCGAAGTGTATTATTATCAAATAATTTATTGTTTAAAGAAAAAGAACTTTGTGCAGGTAAGAATTACGTTACATTCCAATCGCTGTAGAATAATTTTTATAAAAAAGATGTATATATTATCTTACTGTGAATGATCGATTTATTTATTTATTGTAGATTATAGACGCGTCGACATCTCAGGTCATTAGCGTCTTTCAACTACACTAAATAACAACTATCTTAAAACTAAATAACATCACAAAACATCCATGAGCGCAGGTGGGATTCGAACCCACGGCAGTCCAGTTCAGAGGTTGCGGCACTAACCACTAGGCTATACTGCCCTCTAGTGAATGATCGAAACTGGCGTATGTCAGCAATTACCGGTGAATGTCAACATGCACCCAATACGTCGGTGAGGGTACGAAAGATTATTACGAAAGATTATTTGTAATATATTGTTACGGAAATTGTTTATACCGTTTTATTATGGCCGTAAATACACATTTATTAGCTACGTAGTTATACACGTGTGGAACGCGCGTTGCCGTTCGCCGGGATGCCCCTGACCTCCCCCCATCCGCCTGGGGACCATTCACTGTGTGCCGTGTTGGCACAATTAGTTCTCGCCAGTGCCGCTAGGCTAATACATACGCCTTGTTGTTATTGTCTATGGTTGTGGTAATTGTCTATGGTTATACGCTAGTGAATCTAAATCAGTAGTACAATATTCATCAGCCGAACTGAAGCGCCACTGCTCTTGATGCGTGTAACAATATTAAGTTAATCCATTCACCACTGTATGTCAACATACACCGATCGGCAGTGGTGATTGTTAATAAAAATTCGAGCATGCAACAAATCCCCTTTATTAATACGATTTTCCTCTGTATTTTTTTAAAATACTGAAAATGAAGTGAAAAGCAGCCATTTTATAGTGAATATGGCAAAAAATACTATATATATCTCGTGCGTAATGATATCATTAGGCGTATACAAAGAAAAAAATATGAAAACTATAAATTATCAAATTTAAGCACTATTAATTATATATGAAGTAATATGTCAATTATGTGGTGGAGGTGACGTGATTAATAGCTGAACTTTCAACACATTTATCTATATTTTAAAAATCAGTTATATACTAGCAGCGATTTTAGTGATAGCTTTCTAAATTAAAAATCTGTTAGTATTTCAGACCTCTAGTGGGCAATTGCTAAATTAAAGAAACTTGGCAAGTTTTCACGTTTTATATTATAAATAAATGATTCGTGTGTGAAAACTTGGCACCCACTTAGATATCAATTCTTTTTTTGGTGAAGCTGTTCTTTGTATCGAACTTGGCCCCTTTTCCACATTTATGTTTTTGGAATACCAATTTTATTTTGGAGTCCTGAAGCCAAAGTTGTGCCGTTTCGTGGAATACAAGATTAATAACAACTGGTCTAATGTAAATTAGGACTCAGTAATTTAATATGTTATATGCGCAGACTCCATGGCCATTCACGTCTATACTTTATACATGCTAATGTTAAACAAAATATCTGTTAAAATAAGTGAACGGATTGGTTAAAACAGTATAACAAAGTATTATGTTTTACATCAGATGAAGAGAGATGAAAATTATTTCAATAATAATTCACAAATATTCCGAAAAGTTGTTCTTTTAATTATAAGAATTTAATTTCAGCTTAATAATCAAGAATTTTATGCTCTATCTATTAAAGAACATGAATAAAAAAAGTATTCTAGCATTTTACATAATTTTTATCGATTGTTCCTTCTATTTTTGTAGACTTTAGGTTGTTTTTGTCGTCAGTTGTACGTCTTTGTTGATTTTGCCAATCAACTGTGTCAAGAAAACTACAGCCATACCGGTATAACTTGTCATGTTTGATGAATTATTTATCTGAACAGAATCCCATATGACTTGTCAATTACATTTCAAGTAGAAACAAAAATAAAGATAGTTACTTCTTACCACAACAGTTGTGGTAAGAAGTAACTATCTTTATTTTTGTTTTTATTCCAACCACAGTGCTCATATATTTTTATTTTACATTTAAAGTAGATACATTTATTTTTTCATCATAACGTAACACATCCGTCATCATTTTTATTTATTGTAGATTATAAGACGCGTCGACAACTTAGGTCATTAGCGTCTTAATTACATCAACTAACATATCACTTAAAACATATCCATGAGCGAGGTGGGATTCGAAGCCACTGTGCCACAACAGCTTGCTCCAAGGGCCAGCACGCTGACCATTACACCAAGCTGTCCTCTCCGTCATCATGCTTATATATTTACAAGTCTACTAAACTGAATTGCCAATCAATAGATCTTTATAATATACAGTGTTATCCAACTTCTAAATGGGTTGAATAATGGGTGTCAAAATAAAGAAAGAAGTTTTAAACGACACATGTATTGAATTGAATTGTAGATTATAGACGCTCGACAACACATGTAAATATTAGAGAAATAGGTCATCAATTTAAAAGAATCACCCCCCCCCCCCCCGATGTTAAAGTCATTTGTTTAGGTATATTTGCAATTCACATTAAGTCATAAACCACCCCCGGCAGTTTTTGCATCATGATAATCGTTGAAATAATATACTAATTAGGTGTAGGCTCCATTACTGATAATAAATTGTTAAATATTTGAGTCCAAAGTTTATTATTTAATTTTATTATATCTGGGTGCCGAGCTTTGCTCGGATGAGTTCAAAAAAATAATACTTGTATGCTGTGAAATATTATTTTCTCAGAATATTATTCCGAAACGAATTTATTTCTGAAACATAATTTAAATAATTGTTTCTGTTAAATACCTGTTAAATACCTATGTGTATTTTTAAGCGTAAAAACTAAGTATCAACTTGAATTAAGCATTTTTTCCTGTAAATATTACTTAGGTCGCCATTTTCAAATCTACCGCCGTTATTGTTTTGTTGACTGAAGAACTCGCAAAAACCGATTTTCATAGATCTTGTAAAAATGTTCGAATCAGATGAAATTCTGCTTGCCCGTTGCCGTTTCAATAATCCGTTTTTAAACATTGATGCCAAATATCAACTTTATCGAAGTACTTTTTCTCTGTGATATCATCTTAGCAACTTCCAGTAAATTTCAAATATTTTTTTTGCATAGAAGGTACCTACTGAAAAACTCACAAAAATCGATTTTCGAAGAAATAGAATTCATATTATATCTTTTAATAACAAACGTCAGACTATAAACCTGCAGCGCAAAACATTTTTACATGCATCTTCACCATAGTTTTTAAAAATCGATGTGTTTTGATATACTGCATGCCTGCGTCGCTAGAAGTGCGGCCCTACGGGCCGCCGGGCAAATTTTTAAGCAAAACTTTTTTGTATGTATCTTAACAATAGTTTTCAAAAATCGATGTGTTTTTACACAGACTCGCGGTGCCAGAAGTGCGGCCCTTCGGGCCGCCTGTTTGTCATTGTTTACATATTGTGCAAGACACTTCTTATATTAGTGTTCATTTACAGTTTTAACCCTTGTGATATATTATACAAAATCTATGTAGAAATAGGCTTCGAATCGATCTGACAATTGACCGAGTTATAAATAAAAAAACCCTTTTTTTTAATTGCTCCCCTCTGGGACCAAGATTTCTACCTAGATCGATTTCTCGCCCCGAAAAATCCCCATTCTGTAAATTTCATCAAAATCGTTATTCGTTTTTGAGAAAAAAAAGTCTAGGTAAGATTATACGTCATACTATATTTAACGTACATAATATACATATTTTATATAGGTAATATAAAAATAACATACTTAGGTACCTATTTATTTAAATATTAGTTAAAACTACTTACATAATTATGTTTAGTTTTTATTTCTGTTATTTTTTACTATACAAATAGTTCACGGATTATTTTAATAAGTTAAAAATTCTGTCAGATAATTTTGACATATAAATATTGAAAGTAGTTTGTTTTCTCCAAAGCCTACTCACAATATTACAATGTTTTGACAGGTCAAAAAACCGTTTTTAAAAATGATAAAATCGATAGGAAAACGAATTTTTCCAGGGATGAGACCTAGCTAAATCGATTTTTTGCCCCCCGAAACCCCTTTTTGGTAAATTTGATCAAAATCGTTAGAGCCGTTTTCGAGAAAATATTTATATAGATACATAGAAACATAGATAGGTAGGTATATACAAGATTTACTCGTTTAATAATATAGGGGGATATAGGGGGATACTTCTTTAAAAGAAATAGATACTAAATGAATAAGTTAAATTGACAATTTAAATCCACTACAAAGATAGCCCTGGTTCCAAAAAAGTCTGTCCAAGGAAAATAGAAGTTGGAGATTAAATGAGAAATATCCAATAGTAACCGCAGCTTCACTAGCTTTTGACAGAACCTTTATCTTAACCCGGTGTTGCCAGATGTGATAGTGGTTAGTCCCCCTCCACCGCGAACTTAATTTCCTCCCAGATTTAGACAAATTTCCTTAAAGTATTTTCAACATGACTTCGTTCATACCACTCTACGACTTTTTTTTGTCCCGCTTGCACTAAGGCATTTTGACATCCACTACCTGATGTTCAACGTGCTGATAAAAGTACCACCAAAAACATACATGTAAAAAAATAGGCCAAGTTCTTGTCAGGACTGTGTTAAAAAAAAATAACTGAAATGTAGAAATTATGCCAAGTTCCTTGGCTAGATGTTATTAGCAGTAAATTGATAAATTTTCAGATCAAACTTTGGCAAGCATTGAAGAACATGAGCAATACTGAGGCCCTTGAAAACTGCCAAGTTTGATCTGGAAATTTATCAATTCACTGCTAATAACATCTAGCCAAGAAACTTGGCATAATTTCTACATTTCAGTTAATTTTTTTGCATAATAACACAGTCCTGACGAGAACTTGGCCTGTTTTTTACACGTATGTTTTTGGTGGGATTTTATAACTTTTTGTTTAGTTATATATTAATAAATAATCTCACTATCCCATGCCATCTCACTAATATATACACCGACTGTACACCGTACACCGACTGCCTGTACTCCGTAACTTTCCAAACAAAGCAGAACTCGCTATTTCTTGTCAGAATCCGCCATGTTGGATTTTTATTTATTTCTTATTTTGCTCGTAATTATCACCTTAAACACTATCTATGTTCCAAATTTCAAAGCTTTAGCTCGATTGGAAGTAGCCTAGATTTTATTTCGTGTCAGAATCCGCCATGTTGAAATTTTAATCCGCCATGTTGGATTTTCATTAATTTTCGATTTTTCTCGTAATTATTACCTTAAACACTATCTATGTTCCAAATTTCAAAGCTCTAGCTCAATTGGAAGTACCCTAGATTTTTGATGATCTATTAGTCCAGTCAATCAAATGGTAATTTTTGGACATTCGTATCTTGAAAACCATTCCACCTAGACGTATGAAATTTGGAATACTATCTCTTTTTGGTAATCTTAACCTCTCTGAAAAAATTAAGTTCTGTAACGCAACTAACCTCAGTGATAGAAGGGGGTCGAAAAGGGCTCGAAATGGTTCGTGTAAATATTGCACAGTGCGCGCTCGGCTTTGCTTGTTGCGAGAACTTGGCCGGCGCACTCCGTGCGCTTAGATATAGGTATACTAACCTATTTAGCTTATTATTTTTGCTCTTATAATACTACTGAACTATAGAGAGAATGAAAGGGTACTTACATCAAAATTCATTTCCCAAAAAAAAATGTCGTTTCTTTTCAGTGACTGGTTTCTACTGCTGCATCGTAGTGTACAGTTTTTATGCTGAGCTGAAAGAAAGATGATTTTCTATCAGAACATTCGCAACATAATATTTTATAATGTAAGTGCATTAATATACATGAACACAAGAATAGTATTACCTATAATGAAATAATTCCATTCACAAGATAAGTATAATTTATTTAATAAAAAAAAAATAAATAAATAATTTATCTTGTGAATGGAGTCTAAAAAATAATATTTATGAGGTCTACCAGGTATGCAAAAAATTTCAACGCAGACGATGATAATTGTAATTAATTGATACTCCTCCATAATCTGTATAATTTTCGTCAAGTAGTGTTGTTTTGAGACACTGACAACAAAAATTGAATTGGTCTGCCACCGTTTTGATGTTTTTCATCATATTACCTATCTGTTTAAATTTTTTTTTTTTATTTAATTACGTGCTCAGCAACTCTGGCTATGTGCACGATAACAGTTAATAAAAAATTCTCATATACAATACAGGTAAATATAAATGTAACTAGCCGTTACCCGTGGCTTCGCCCACGTATTTTTCGATTTATGATTTATTATCCCCCTCGCGAGAAATTCTCCTCCTGCGAAGCGAAGCCGGGCTGGTGGTGTTTATTCGCTCGAATTTTATAAGACATAACTCACTCGCTTCGCTCGTTCGCTCGGATTTTATTAATACACTACTCACTCGCTTCGCTCGTTCGCTCGAATTTTATTAATACATTACACACTCGCTTCGCTCGTTCGCTCGAATTTTATTAATACATTACTCACTCATTTCGCTCGTTCACTCAAATATTAATAATACATTACTCACTCGCTTCGCTCGTCGGATCGAATTTTATTAATACATTATTGCTCACCTACGTTATATAAGGAACTCCTGTGCAAAATTTCATGCTTCTAACTTAAAAAATGATGAACTTCCATAAAAACTTTCATCCCCTATTTAACCCCTTTAAGGGATGAATTTTCAAAAATCCTTTCTTATTACTCATCTACTTTATATAAGGAACTCCTGTGCAAAATTTCATGTTTCTAACTTAAAAAATTACGAACTTCCATACAAACTTTCATCCCCTATTTAACCCCCTTAGGGGATGAATTTTTAAAAATCCTTTCGTATTGCTCACCTACGTAATATAACGAACTCCTGTGCAAAATGTCATGCTTCTAACTTTAAAAATGACGAATTTCCATACAAACTTTCATCCCCTATTTAACCCCCTTAGGGGCTGAATTTCAAAAAATCCTTTCTTAGTGGATGCCTACGTCACAAAAGGAACCTACTGTCCAAATTTCAAGTTTATATCTTCAGCGGTTTGACCTGGGCGTTGTCTGTCAATCAGTCAGTCAGTATAACGGAACTGTTTTATATATATAGAAAATGAATGGGTAAGTACTAATTACTGTTTTAAATTCAATAATAACATTTTAGTAGTGTTGTCCAGTAGACTTTTTTACGGTCAAAGCTTGAACTATAACAATGTTTAAAACGTTCAAGGTCAATGTTATTAAGTGGGTACTTTCAATAAGTGAAGACGGGCCATGGCCTCCACATTACCTTCAGTAATATTCTAATTATCAGTGGACTGCGAAAATAGGTAGGTATATATCTACTCTTAAAAACAGTTAGTTTATGAACCTCCATTAACGGTTTTATGACAATAACTGTATAGATACACATATTACGTTTTTCATGTAGATACAGTGAAACGTCTCAAAACGGACATTCGCTGCAATTGCATTTAAAAGCTGAGGGTTTGTACAAATTGTTGGAATATAATCTCCTTTAAGCTGGCAGGATCAAATCAACAAAATCGAATGCACCCAAGTGGATTTTGACTATTCATTTTGTATTATAAATAATAGTTTTATACGGCTGAAATGCAATTGAAGAATTTTTCGTTAGAAAGCAACCAATTATATAATTGTTTCGAAACATATTGGAAAAAATCATTTTACCAACCAGTGGTCACAGTCCGGATTATAACCTGAACCTTTCCACTTTCGCGGCGGAATGAGCTTACAATACTCAACCGTGACATGATTGCTAAATTAATATTCTACTTATATGCTTCAGAATCAATAGATTTTTACTACATGCGAGTGTCAATTCATATATGCTAATTCAATAGCTATGATATGAAGTGAATCCTCGTACCAGCGAGAGCCCAACATGAAAGTGAAAATTATTTCGAACACCCTTTAATGGGATATATTAATAAATACCTAGATATATCAATGCTATAAATGGTATTACCACATAATATTCTAGAAACAATCATATCTTGTAGACATCGTAAGATAATCTACATGTTAGATACATATATAAAACACGATATATAGAAATCAACCATAACGAGTTTGATTTTTCTTTAAGATAAATAATAGTTTTATACGGCTGAAATGCATGTAGTGAAAATCTATTAATTCTGAAGCATATAAGGAGAATATTAATTTAGCAATCATGTCACGGTTGAGTATTGTAAGCTCATTCCGCCGCGAAAGTGGAAAGGTTCAGGTTAGAATCCTGACTGTGACCACTGGTCGGTAAAATGATTTTTTCCAATATGTTTCGAAACAATTATATAATTGGCTGCTTTCTAACGAAAAGTTCTTCATTTTGTACTATATTTTCAAACATCAAAAATAATTTTCTACTCCGTGCCTTCTTCCTTTGAAGAACAATCGTCGTAACTTATTACAAAGCTAGCAGACTAAAAACAATTAAAAAACGGATAATAATAAATAAAAATAAAATAAAATTATATAGACATTTTATTTGTTCCTGAAATTTCAAAATCTGCAATAAAAATAGTAGATTGCCTACAGGATGCATCGAAAAATTATACATCCGATTTAATTGATATTTTTGAGTTCAAGCAACAAAAACAATTTTTTACTGAAAATTTTTTGGACACGTGTCTACTAAAAAATTTAGCAGAAAATTTGCTAAAATTACGATAAATGTTGAGTTTAGTTTAAACAAACTTTTGATATTCCCACAAAACATCGAAAAAAGTCAGCTCGAATCTATTGACCTATAAGACCGTGAACTAATAATTTAATTGATACAAAAAATTGCGATAAAAAAGAATAAAGGTATGAGCACATTAGCGAGGTGGCGATGGCGGTAGCGTTTGAACGCAACACTAAAAAACAAATTGACACGCGCATATATGTCGCTGCTTATCAGCGTTAAGAGCGTTCTGGTGCAGCGTTCAATGGCGCGGTATGGCGGTCAAACATAACTTGTTGAGTTTGACCGCGTTTACCGGCGTATAGTAAACGTTATTCTATTCATATATAAATACAAAATTTATCTAGAAAGTTAAAAACTGCATGAAGTCACCGCAACAGTATGGCCTATTCAAAAAACGCCTCCGCTCCGCTATCGTCACCGCGCTAATATGTGCTCAGGCCTTTAGTAAGTATTATTTTTATAAAAGCTACGAACACATTCAGACAACAATGTTTCACAAATTCTTTTTTATTGTAACAAGGTCAGTGATGATATAACTATATTAAAATAACTTAAAATACATTACGATTACGTCATTTATAATACTTTACATACATAAGAGATAATGTAACGCAATATCACAGAATATCATCAGATAAATTGTAATAAAAATAGTTGTATTAAAATTGGAAGAAGCCTGTAAGATGCGGTTTTGTCTCCACAAATATGCGACAATATTGAATTGCCCTATAGTCGACTTTTAATTTTTTTCCTCTTATACTAACGAACACAATAATCACTGAGTGCGAGAGTTTATTAGGCCTTGGCCTGTTTGTAGGTTATTTATATAAATAAATAAATAAATAAATAAATATTAATGAATCGTAATTCAAGTCTTGATATTGACAGTTTATTGTTTCTTTTATAATAACTGAATTAGAACATGAACTAACGAATAGGCCAAGAGCTAGTAGCCTCGAGTCTCGATGACATACCTATTTCAACACAGCTGGAAACATGCAAAAATGTTAGGTTAGATTTCCTCAAGGAAGGAATGACCGGTATGGCTAAAGAACGTCGGTGGGGTGAGCACCAGTTTTAAAAAGAGGATAAAAATAGAAAATTTTACTCATTTCAACAAAGCTGAAATTTGCAGTGAATACAATCCTAATATTGAAATAAAAATTGCCCTACCGTTTGGTTGGGGGAAATTACCTGCCATACCAGGTCAAAGGTTGCCGTTTTGGGGTGAAATTTATTTACTTCAACAAGGCTGAAATTTTAACAGTACCTTCGAAAAGTAAGTAAAAGACGATAAGCAAAAAGCCATACCGATTGGGCGGTGGAAAGGAGGTGCCATACCATTGAATTGATTTCAATGAGTGCGAGAAGGAAGACCTTATGCAGTCCCGCGTGTGTGAAAGAGAACGTCAATGAGAGCTCCGCCGCGCGCGTTGTATTGAATATCAGTATTGCAATATTTTTAATTGTTTCATTATCACTTTAAACACTATCTATGTTCCAAATTTCAAAGCTCTAACTCGATTGGAAGTACCCTAGATTTTTGATGATCTATAAGCGAGTGATTTTTGGACAGTTGTATCATAGAAACTATTCCACCTAGACGTATGAAATTTGAAATATTGCTTCTATTTGGTAACCTTAGCCCCCCTGAAAAAATTCAATCCTGTAATATAACTAGCCTCTGAGATAGGGGTTCGAAAAGGACTCGAAATGGTTCGTGTAAATAATGCACAATGCGCGCTCGGCTTCGATTGTTGCGAGAACTTGGCCAGCGCATTTCGTGCGCTTAGATTCTCCGTGTTTGAGTTGTCAGCTGCCACTTTTTTGTGCAGACAACTGACGAAGTCATGGCCTATAGTCTCTTCCGATTTTAGTATTGAAAACAATCTTCACAATTCTGCGAAATGTGTACCTACAGCATTTGTTGTTTGTTTGTTTGTTTGTTTGTTTGTTTGATACAAATGAAAACATGATTAAAACTGACTAATAAATTGATAAAATATTTCCGTGTAATTTCCAGCTGCATACGTTAACTGTGGATTTATTGTTGAACCAAAGCCAGTGCTCAAACATAGCGCAATAAAGAAATTATTTGTTATAACAATAATACATATTTTATTTATTTATAAAAAAGATATTAAGTATCTGTGTGACATGTCAAAAAAATTACAAAACATTAACAGTAGGTACATTCAGGTAAAATTTATTATACATAATTTTAGTATAATTTAAATTCGCGCCTAAAAATTAGAGCATCAACTCAGAGAGAGATATCTACATTATTTTGTTGCATCCTTTTAAAACTAATTCAGCAGCAATTTTGAGTTTTTTTTATTAATTTTGTATACCTACTCGTGCAAACGTGCCGGTCTTATTATGACTTATTATGAAATATGCAAATACCACAAGTGATTTCTTACAAAGATTAGATAATAGTGTATCCTGCGAAGACCACATACGATTTTGTGGTAACCTTACCACATATTCATAATGTAATCTTTAATTTCCAATTTTTTAACAGTAACGAAATTTTTCCTGCTACATAATTCATTGATTTCTATAATATGTTTAAAATCATTGACCATGATTAAAAAGAGTATAATATTTAGCGTTAATTTGAAGTTTTTATTCGTATTTGAGTCGAGGAATAAAAACTTAATTTATATTACGACTAAGAAGGGTATTTTTCAGTTGGGCCACTGGCGTGGGCGCCGGTTGCCAGACCCTAGCTATGGCGCTGAATTTTTTCTTCTTGTTTCCAACATTATTGATGTCTATTGTGATAATATTGTCACCCAATTGAAACTCATTTCTACAAAAAAAAATTGTAAATCCCGCAATTATGTTAAATAACATTTACGAGCAAAACACAATTACATAAACAAGAAAATAACCCTACTTTTTATTCGGGTTCGTTCAGAAATATTCAAAACTAGTTTTGTGCTATGAGCCAATTTCCTGAAAGTACTTCTTTCAATTATCCACGAGAGGCAGCACTTGTGGTAGGTACAAACATTGTTTATTCTCCATTAGTGTCGTGTCATTTTAGTGGTATAACTTAATAGTTTAATTAATTTAATAATAATAATAAGTATGCCGGACCGATTTTATTAAAATTTTAGCAGCACATTTTAATCGTTTCTAAAAGCTTAAATTTCAATTTTGAAACAATTCTGAGAATTTTTTCGGTATTTTTGGGCCCAAAAACATTTTTCAACCCCTAAAACCCACCCTTAAAATGATCCCATATTTGAACATATATAGTATATATACATTTCTAAAAATGGTGCCAAATTGTTCAGGAGGCTATGAAACGTCGAGAAATGTTGGTCCGACCCCTAGGTCCCGCCATCCGACCGACGCCATAATTATGGCAAATACACTAATTAACAAAGAAATATTACTTTATCTGAAGTCGTTTAAAAATACTAAATTATTTTCATTTTTTCTTCACCGTTTTTAGGGGGAGTTCCAAATTCAAACCAAACGAAAACTTTATGAAAATTGGGTCACAAACCGGAGTCCTATAACAAATAACGACTCTACTGAGATAAGTTTCTTTATGAAAACTTCTTAGAAGTTTCCTAATTCTGAAATATTGCTTGACAAAGTTTCATATTCTAATTAGGTTGGTTATGCTGCGTATAACGATATGATCTTACGAAAATATTTCTGGATCACTTACAAACTTTAAAAAAAAACTCGAGTCGCAGTGCCAAACCCTGCCGACAATATAGTGTATTTGCTAATACAGGCATTATTATGTGAACAGTGAACTTAAGTTTGTTTTTTGACAAAATAAAAAATTTAACCCCTTATTACATCCGTTAAAATAATTAAATTTTTCTAAATTTCAATATTAGACATGGATTTTATCAGTACAACATGTGCACCAAATTAAATACACCCGTCAGCAAATAAATCACTATTCGCGAACTAATGTTTTCATAAAATTTGTAAGTCCGGTCCTGTCGGGCCTATTTTATTAAAATTTTAGCAGCACATTTTAATCTTTACTAAAGAGTTAAATTTCAATTTTGAAACGATTCTGATAAATTTTTCGGTATTTTTGGGCCCAAAAACTTTTTGGAACCCCTAAATACAACCCTGAAAATGGTTCGAACGGGCCCATTTTAAAATTTTGGCCGACCCCTAGGTCCCGCCATCCGACCGACGCCAATAATGTATGTGCCATGTTATGGCAAATACACTAATAATTAAGTTATACCACTAAAATGACACGACACTAATGGGAAATAATTAATGTTTATACCTACTACAAGTGCTGCATCTCGTGGATAATTGAAAGAAGTACTGTCAGGAAAATGGCTCATTAAAAATGCGCAAAACTAGTTCTGCTCATTTTCTAACACTCAATTGCCGATTAAATATAAAATTTCGGGTTTGGAAAATATTTGCGCATTTTTTTCGGGCATTGTCCGAATTCGAGATTTGAACGTAACATATAGATACAATAATAAACAAACTATACAGACGCCGCGCCATTGTGTTGTATATTTTATGATGATTAAATGGAAAAGAAGTGTTAAAATAAGTAGGTCAAAGCAGAGGAGGAGGTATATAATGAAGCAATGAAAACTCTACTAGTCCAAGTCAAGAGCTCGTGGTCAAAAATTGTAAGAATTTTGATTTTTGTACCTAAATGATATTTTGACTAAATACTAATTTATGTTATAAATAAATATTGTTACAAAACTGTTTTCTGAGTTGGCGAAATAAATATTTATTTACAATAATTAAAAACACAATAATAATGAACGCAACAACGAAAAGTCAATTCTAACAGTCAACACAAGTACACAATAACTACATTGGCGTAACTAGGGGGTGGCCAAGGGGAGCCAGGCCCCCCCTGGATGGTGACGGCCCCCCCTAGAATAATTACGGCATGTAACTCAGAGTGCGGACGTAAGAATAAAGAAAATCGACTTAAAATTATTACAAACTATTGAAAGTAACCGTTTGGGGGTACCAAAACTTAAGCCAAGCGCCATATTCTATAATTTTGTATTTTCATTACTATACTTAAAAAATAGCCCCTCAAAATAAAAACTTCATACAAGACAAGCAACTTTTACTGTTTTTTTTTTAATATGGCATTTAATGACTATTAAATTACTGACAATAAAAGATCTCATAATAGTGATTTTCAGTTCTCAGATTGAAAGGGCCATGGCCCCCCCTGGAAAAAATCCGTAGTTACGCAAATGAATAACTAAACAGTAATTACAAAGCAAAAAAAACGACTATATACAATAATTCGTAATTATTAAATTAAAAAAAATTACTTTTGCAATCTATTTATTATCTAGATTCCAGACCTAATAATCTAAGAGTGAAACACGTATAGGAGTGGCGCCATCTAACAGTCCATAGCCGTATTCGTATTTGTTGTATAATAATATAATCATTAAAGAATGCTGTGACTACTCTACCGGTTGTGAGATTGTCTACCCATAGTACAGAACCACAAAAACATTTGTTGAAATCGTTAAAAAGTAGGACAAACGGGGTCGTTATGACGTTATCATTCGAAAGGAGGACATAGGAGAACACTATCACTGAGGAGGACAAATCTCACCAAAGGAGGACTGTCCTCCTCAAAGGAGGACGTCTGGTCACCTTAGTTAGTCACTTTTTTGGCCACTGCTCAGTGCTCAGCCTTCTTTAGTAGAAACATTATGAATACAGAGTATCATATTATAGTAAAAGTCCTATCAAAATCAATTAAGTAGTTTTTCTTTTTTGTGAAGGTTCCTTAAAAGCTTGCTGGCGCCAGCGTTATTTTAATAGTGGTTTATTTCGTCAGGAGTGAGGCGATCAATGAAATCTGTAAGACTAGACGTCGCGTAACTGAAAACCATTTCCAGGCGCATAAACAACACATTACGAGTTACGACGCACGAAGTCAAGGCAAACGAGTCATATAGTAAGTATTTTGTTCGTAGACGATCAACAATTAAGCAGTTATTTATTGAGTTAAACATTTTAACTTAAATATTTCGACGAAATAATGGAAGCCTTATCAGAGAAGTGTTGACACTTTGACACATAAATGTGAACAGATATCTTATCCTTAGTTTCTGTAAAAACTTTTTATAAAAAAAATTGAACGTGCTTCAAAAAAAGCAACTAAAAAGAGAAAAATAATAAAATGTTGTGATCGATGCCAATTTCATTACTAAAACTATTTATATAAATATACTTCTATTAAATTGATGCGGACCTCAAAATTTAATTATTTTTCTCTTTTTTTTGAAGGACGTTCAATTTTTGTATAAAAAGTAATTTTTTATATTACTTTTTAGTGACTTTGGAATACGTAGTTTGCACATTATTGACCGACTTCTTTCTTGGTATTTGATTACCTACTAAACTAGAAAAAAACACTGAACCGATTTAAATGAAAATTATATACCAAGAACCACCTCGACATCTTCTTGAACACAACGGAGTCGAAATCATTCAAGTCGGTTTACCCTTCGAGAAGTTAAGGGTCAAAAAAAATTTGTAAATATACACGTCGAATTGATCCTCCGTACCTATTTTTAAGTCTGATAAAAATTTTGAGGTCACTAAAGCTTTTTATATATACCTACTTTTCTAATGGTAAAAACCGCATTCATTCTGATTTTGACCCGGAAGAAACCGGACCGCACAGTTATGATAGACCTAAACCTTCCTCAAGAAATAAGCTATCGATTGGTTATATAGAAACTGAATTCAAATCTGTTCAGTAGTTCTCGAAACTAACCGGTACAGACAGAGAAACCTACCGAGACTTCCTTCTTTAATACTTTGTATTGATTATTGAGCAAGTGTTATTTATTTAGGTACTTATTATGTTACTATTATAATAAATTGCATTCATTAGATGATTAGGTAATTTGTGTTACACGGAAAGTACCCATGAGATTTCCTCGATAACAATTTTATTATACGGGCTGATTATAGATCGCTCACCATTATCTATGTCGCTCACTTTCAGTCCGCCATCACGTGATTGCACGTTGCTTTTTTTTACCCAATTACTGCAAAGTCAAGGAGGGTATTGTTTAACCAGAATCTTTCATCACTGACGACCTATTATTTTATTTATTTTATTGTAGATTATAGCCGATCGACAACTACGACCATTAGTGTTTAATTACATTAAATCAAATTAAATAACACTACGAAACATTCATGAGCGGAGGTGGAATTCGAACCCAACGACATTTTTAATCAAAAGCCCACACACTAACCGTTACACCAAGCTGTCCTTGACGACCAAATACATCCTTACGATTAACATAAAATACCGATAAAATTTATATTTATAATTGCGAAAAAATGACTATATTGCAGCGCAACTGCGAGCACGAGTAGAAAAGTGTGTGTTTACATGCTGCGCTCTCCACTCGCACTTGCGCCGAGCGCGTTGTATATCTATATAAATAAAAATTAAATGCTATGCATCGTTGGTAAACGCATCATTTGAGAACGGCTTGACCGATTTGGCTAATTTTTTTTAAATGTTCGTAAGAGTCCGAATAAGGTTTTTAGGGAAAGAATTTTATTTAGCAAAATATCGAAGTCCGTGCGTGACATTCTGCAAAAATTTGTAAATTCTCCAGATTCCTCACAAGTCAGTTCCAGGAACTGCTTCTGTAGAAAAATGTACCAATGGTAAAATCAATTTTCACGTCGCTTTTTTAGCAATACCTATTTGTTCAATTCTTTTGTTTTAAAACCATTGATAATTTGTAACTTAGACGGCGATATCTTTTTTCTATTGGATTTTTTATTGTAGAAATATTTACATAGTAATTATATAAGGTCAAAAAGCAGAGCGCTGACGCTGCCACAATTTCTACGTCCTCCATTGTCGGAAGTTGAACGTAAGTCGTAAAGTGAGTGTGGACTGTGGAAGGAAAATGCAGGCCTCAACTCGCGTCCACGCTGTCCCAGAAGTATTTTGGGTAATGTAGCAGGCAGCGCGAGGAGCAGCGGCAGTGACTGAATGTAAATGAGGCATTACAGCTAGAAAGTTCAGCATGCTCCAAAAAACCGTTGGATATAACTGTTTCTGTTCCATCAACAACTATATTTGCTAGACGAATCAAAATGAATCTTAGAAGAAACAGATTTTTCTTAATATGTGTTATTTAAAATACAGTTTTGTTAATGTCCATAAACGTTCTCCTTCGCACACGCGCGCTTGCATAGTTGCCTCTCTGTCGCATTCACGTAAACTATTTTAACTCTCTTCCAGGTAGATACTTAAAACCTTGATATGTCTGTCCCTTTTCTTGCTGACAGCTTGCACGCTAGACAAATGTTATGTAATGATCAAAATATCATTATATTTTAGGATCAGTATTGACAATATCTGAGCTGTTTGTTGAGTTTGTGGGCCAGAGGAATGAAACGTAAGCGGATTACTTTTACTACAGTACCTGGTTAAGCAAAAAAAATGAAAAACAGAAGTTCACTATTTACACTCGCCAGGCGTTATTTTTTAACTTAGAGGGTCCATTTTGGTTTCAAAACAAAAATAAAGAATGCGTTTAGGTATGCTATGGAACACTTTTTAAAAATATTGAAAAGTTTTTTGTGTAAAGCTGACGTAAAACTATTATTCAGAAAGTCATTGCGTTAATTTTTAAATTTAAAATTTGGTCTCTATAGTCCCCAAGAGAGCACCGTTAGCTTTAATCTGATGTAGGTATAGAAAAATTTATCTTCTGATCGAAAAATATGATCGGAGCGTGTAATATAGTTTTAAACGAAACGATGGGACATAGATCCTTATTAATTTCCTCATACGTCAATAGTTCTACGAACCAGTAAATAATTTGAGTCACTATATTAATTAAAGAGTCGGCAAAGTTAACTTGAATTTTTTTATGGGGAATAACGTTATTTTTACTTCCTTATCATATACGAATTTATCTTCAATGTGGTTATGAAAACAGATAAGACATTTTGCGGTGTTATAAAATATTTTTTTTCCTTTTTTTATAATGTTAACGAAAGTGAATTTGTATTGTGGAAAGGTGTTCTAAATATAATATACTATCCCTATATTATTAAACGAGTAAATCTTGTATATATGTTTCTATGTATCTATATAAATATTTTCTCGAAAACGGCTCTAACGATTTTGATCAAATTTACCGAAAATGGGTTTCGGGGGGCAAAAAATCGATTTAGCTAGGTCTCATCCCTGGAAAAATTCGTTTTCTTATCGATTTTATAATTTTAAAAAACAGTTTTTTTAACGTCATAAAACAGTGTCGTATTGTGAGTAGGCTTTGGAAAAAACAAACTATTTTCATTATTTATGTCAAATCTGACAGTCAATCTTTAACTTATTAAAATAATCAGTAATTATTTGAAAAGTAAAAAAATAGCAACAATAAAATCTAAACATAATTATGTAAGTAGTTTTAGATAAAATTTAAATAAATAGGTATGTTATTTTTATATTACCTATATAAAATATGTATAGGTAAGTACGTTAAATGTAGTATGACGTATAATCTTACCTAGACCTTTTTTTCTCAAAAACGACTAACGATTCTGATAAAATTTACAGAATGGGGATTTTTCGGGGCGAGAAATCGATCTAGGTAGGAATTTTGGTTCCAGAGGGGAGCAATTAAAAAAAAGGTGTTTTTTATTTATTATAACTCGCTCAATTAAAGTCAGATTGATTCGAAGTCCATTTTTACATAGATTTTATATAATATATCACAAGTGTTAAAATTGTAATTGAACACTAATATAAGACGTGTCTTGCACAATATGTAAATAATAACAAAACGGCGGCCCGAAGGGCCGCACTTCTGGCGCCGCGGGTCTGTGTAAAAACACATCGATTTTTAAAAACTATGGTGAAGATACATGCAAAAAAAGTTTTGCGCAGGTTATAGTCTGACGTTTGTTATTAAAAGAATCGATTTTTGTGAGTTTTTTAGTAGGTACCTATGCAAAAAAAATATTTGAAATTTACTGGCATGACATCACAGAGAAAAAGTACTTCGATAAAGTTGATATTTGGTATCAATGCTTAAAATTGGATTGTTAAAATGGCAACGGGCGAGCAAAATTTCATCTGATTCGAACATTTTTACAAGATATTCAATCTATGAAAATCGGTTTTTGCGAGTTCTTCAGTCATCAAAACAATAACGGCGGTAGATTTGCAAATGGCGACCTAAATAATATTTACAGGAAAAAATGCTTGATTCAAGTTGATACTTAGTTTTTACGATTAAAAATACACATAGGTAGTTAAAATATTTAACAGAAACAATTATTTTAAATTATGTTTCAGAAATAAATTCGTTTCGGAATAATATTCTGAGAAAATAATATCTCACAGCATACAAGTACTATTTTTATTGAACTCATCCGAGCAAAGCTCGGCACCCAGATATTGTATATTAAACGAGTAAATCTTGTATATATGTTTCTATGTATCTATATAAATATTTTCTCGAAAACGGCTCTAACGATTTTGATCAAATTTACCGAAAAGGGGTTTCGGGGGGCAAAAAATCGATTTAGCTAGGTCTCATCCCTGGAAAAATTCGTTTTCTTATCGATTTTATCATTTTAAAAAACAGTTTTTTTAACGTCATAAAACAGTGTCGTATTGTGAGTAGGCTTTGGAAAAAACAAACTATTTTCATTATTTATGTCAAAATTACTCTGACAGTCAATCTTTAACTTATTAAAATAATCAGTAATTATTTGAAAAGTAAAAAAATAGCAACAATAAAATCTAAACATAATTATGTAAGTAGTTTTAGATAAAATTTAAATAAATAGGTATGTTATTTTTATATTACCTATATAAAATATGTATAGGTAAGTAGGTACGTTAAATGTAGTATGACGTATAATCTTACCTAGACCTTTTTTTCTCAAAAACGACTAACGATTCTAATGAAATTTACAGAATGGGGATTTTTCGGGGCGAGAAATCGATCTAGGTATGAATTTTGGTTCCAGAGGGGAGCAATTAAAAAAAAGGTGTTTTTTATTTAATATAACTCGCTCAATTAAAGTCAGATTGATTCGAAGTCTATTTCTACATAGATTTTATATAATATATCACAAGTGTTAAAATTGTAATTGAACACTAATATAAGAAGTGTCTTGCACGATATGTAAATAATAACAAAACGGCGAAGGGCCGCACTTCTGGCGCCGCGGGTCTGTGTAAAAACACATCGATTTTTAAAAACTATGGTGAAGATACATGCAAAAAAAGTTTTGCGCAGGTTATAATCTGACGTTTGTTATTGAAAGAATCGATTTTTGTGAGTTTTTCAGTAGGTACCTATGCAAAAAAAATATTTGAAATTTACTGGAAGTTGTTAAGCTGACATCACAGAGAAAAAGTACTTCGATAAAGTTGATATTTGGTATCAATGCTTAAAATTGGATTGTTAAAATGGCAACGGGCGAGCAAAATTTCATCTGATTCGAACATTTTTACAAGATATTCAATCTATGAAAATCGGTTTTTGCGAGTTCTTCAGTCAACAAAACAATAACGGCGGTAGATTTGAAAATGGCGACCTAAATAATATTTACAGGAAAAAATGCTAGATTCAAGTTGATACTTAGTTTTTACGCTTAAAAATACACATAGGTAGTTAATATTTAACAGAAACAATTATTTTAAATTATGTTTCAGAAATAAATTCGTTTCGGAATAATATTCTGAGAAAATAATATCTCACAGCATACAAGTACTATTTTTATTGAACTCATCCGAGCAAAGCTCGGCACCCAGATATTATTCTCAAAATCGAGTTGCTCTGTTTTAAACGTAACATTTCACAGTTTTGTTACAACTAATACATATTCATAAAGAAGTAGATTACGAAAACACTTAGCGTTTAGTTACAAATAGAAAATATGCTCATTAAATATTTAAATCGGAAGAATGACGCGTGTTGTTATTTCAGAGAAACAAACCTTAAACTCAAAATGATAACTATATACTATAAGGAAAACATAATGCACATTTCATGGAAGCATGCTTGAATTTGAAAACAAGTAGGTATATGTATAGTTGGTATACCATAATATCCATAGAAGGCCATAATAGTCATGGATAACAATTTTATTTTTCTGTGCCTCCTCTCTTCCCAGGTTCTAATCTGCGAACTGGTAAAACTATTTGATTTTCAATTTATTATTAAAAATAATATTTGATAATTCATGTTCATGATAAATACTTTTCTAATGTTTAATTATTTGTTCAAATATCTACGACCACATACAATTAAAAATAATAACAAATTGAAAATATGAATTGATTAGTCTTAGATAACCCTAGCTGTTAGTGACCTTAAAAAAACAAAACTATTTCGTTGCAATAATTGGAATCAATAGTCTAGATAAGTTAAGACGAATTTACACATGCGAGTTCCTGGACTGGCCAGTAGACAAGTTACGTGGAAAGTGGGGAAATAGCTTCTCGGCTGTTTACACTACGTCTCATCGACCAGTTTCCCAACTTGTAGTTCTTCAAAACTGTATCGTGATGTGATAAATCAATCCACTTATCTCTTTAGCCAGTTACTGCTCTGCGTTCAAACTGAGTGAACTACTGGTCAAATATGAGGCGAGCGGCTAGTATAATAAAAAAAAATTGAAGTTATTTGCATGCAGTAGCTGATTACTTTGCAAAGACAACTAGTCTTAGATAACCCTAGCTGTTAGTGACCTTAAAAAAACAAAACGATTTCGTTGCAATAATCAGAATCAATAGTCTAGATAAGTTAAGACGAATTGACACAGTGCGAGTTCCTGGACTGGCCAGTAGACAAGTAGCTGTATGTGGAAACTGGGAAAAATAAAATAGTCAGCTTCTCGGCTGTTTAGTTACTAGGTCAGCAGCTGTATTCTCATCGACCAACTTCCCGACTTGCAGGTTTTCAAAAGTGTATCGCGATGTGATAAATCAATCCGTAATGTGATAAATCAATCCACTTATCTGTCTAGCCAGTTACTTACTCTGCGTTCAAACTGAGCGAGTACCTAGGATGCGAACTATTAGCCTAATATGTGATGGGGAAAGGAGAGTGGCCAATAAAATAAAAAATATTGAAGTAACTCGCATGCAGTAGCTGACCACCGTGCAGAGACAGTAACTCGGACGCTAGCTCGCCTTTACAGTTTGAAAAATATTTGAGAGATTTTCTAAAAAAATGGGGGAAAACGACTTCAATCTTAAATTTAGGAAATCTAAGATCTTTTTCAGCATACTAGCCTGTATGTTTAGCAACACCTCGAGAACGACTGGACCGATTAAAAAAAATTTGTACACTATCAATTGAAATCTAAACAGGCTTTAACTTAAGAGAAGCCACAGGAAAAGGCAATACAGACATGTATAAATAATATGTATTTTGTAATAAACGATAAATCTTTTTCTTAGAGTGCTATTATCGTTGGATATAACTTTCCATTTTTTCGTAGTCGGATAAGAGTCCGACCGAAGGCCAGTTTTTTAGCCGAAGCTAATCTTCGGCTAAAGCCTAAGGTATTGTAGAATCTATATTACATAGTATAAAACGAAGTTTCGGTAAGTGTCTGTCTGTACCGGCTAATCTCGAAAACTACTGAACGGATTTGAATGAGGTTTTTACCATTCGATAGCTTATTTCTTGGAGAAGAAATAGCTACGTTCCTTGAGTTTATTTCATAGAGAGCTTGAATTTATTGACTACAGACTTTTCTGCGAGATAAAATTATTTGTTAAGTTCGTAGTAAATTGAAAATTTAACTGCTATATCGCGTATCACGCAAATTCTCTGAATTACCAGCCATCTATTTTCGCAACTCTTCGAGTGAATATCTTTGAACTATTATCACAGTCATGTGGTACAATAAGTTGAACTGCTATAAAATTATTTCGTTGCATATTTCCCCTCACGCGGCTGTTCACAGCCCGACATAAGATGTTTCACATCAAAAATGGTTAAACAAACCTAGTATCTGTTCGCTAACAGACAGACACCCTCCCCGTCCTAAACAAGTTTGGTACTTTGGTTGACTGAAGAACAATTCAAACGTGGTTTAGGTGTGACCGAAGAAGGATATTCATTCACCAGTGAGTACTATTTTTTAATTATTAATTATTAATTTTATGATTTATCAACCGAGTTACAATTTCAATCTACGTTTTAATTCATAAATAAAAAATATTATTTGAGTTTGTTGTTTAATTAAAAGATGATTAAAACAAAGTAAAAGCATGAATGTTTTCATTTAAATTTTATGCAAACAAGATTTTTTATATTCTTTTGTGTAATTTCATTTTTTTAGTAATGTTTTTCATTATTTTTTTAAGGCTTTACATAAATAATATATAAATTCAAAACACACGTTTTTTTAACATTTTTGTATGTATTTTTTTGTTTGTTTTGTATATTATGATTCCGTATACAATAATTTTACGTAGATAATTGTTTTTATGTTAATTATGGCTCTATAATTTGGATTTCGCTGGCCATATGTCTGCGCGTTCGTGATGCTCCACCAGGCGTGCGTTGTGTCTATCTATTTTATTCAATTTTATCAAAATTTGGTACAGTGATGTAATATATAAAATGCTCAATTCTATACTTTTATGAATATTTCTGAATAAGTTTATCGATAAACTTTTGTCTCAAAATAATTTTTATTCAACAAATGCGTGCTTTAGTGTTTTTTCGTATTTGTTTTGCGGACCTTAAACAGCTGTTTATTGACTGGTGACGTAATGATCCATTATGAAACGCTTTTCGACGATTTATTGAAAAACGTTTGAAAAACCCGTTATCTAATGAACATTATATGTACCTCTTTTCGGTGTTATAAATGAAATATGGTTACTATGGTAACAAAGTGAATAAATATTGTATCAAGCCCAATGTTTTTATTATGAGATGTAGGTACTTCTGTCAGTGTATTTAAGTTTGAAATTTATTCAATTAAAGTCTAAAACCATGCATGTGTTGAATAAAGTATAGTGTGCAACGCGTGTGCTTAATTTTCATGCGTCAGGCGCGATGTTTTCACCATTCGTATTCGGCTCTAGATGCTCACTCGCAAAGGCTCATGAGCGCTCGCCTATTACTCGTGCTGAAAACATCTCGCCTGACGCATAAAGATGTATTTAGCACACTTGTTACACAATATACTATTTATTTCATTTTGAAAAATAAAAATAGTACATTAAAAATATGAATTGGTACTAGACCCAGGTACTATCAGCAGTGAGAGATTAGGCTATGTTTACAAAATATTTTTTGAACTTTCAACGAACCCACAAGACAAACAGATATATTGTAGATTATAGACGCTCGAGGTTATCAGCGCAAAACCCACACGATGAATTAAAAATGAAAAATTGCTTAAAATAATTCGTGAAGACTAAATATTGATTTGAATAAATAAATAAATAATTGTATTTTAAAGACCACCAACAGCTAAGGTTATTTGGGCCTAGCACCAATTCATATTTTCAATTCATTATTTTTTTTTTTTTTTTTAATAATAAATTGAAAATCCAATTGACACTTTTACCAGCTCTCGGGCTAGAACTCGGGAACTGGGGACTTGTAATAGAGGAACCATAGCAACGCCATGTAAACAACAGCGCCGCTACACTCTCGGCTATTCTCAAGCCCTATTGATTTGAAAGTATTTGAAGTAATTTTCCTTGTTCTATTTTATTTAAAAGTGGTTTTGATTTCCATTTTTTCTTTTGGATAAAAATTCAGAGGACGGTATTTTAAAAGAGAAAATTATTTGAGAAATCGTAACCAGTAAGAAATTGATTATAAATTCCAGACATAAGGTTCCCTCGTTTGCAAGTTTTCCGTCTATACAAAGCATCGTCGTAACATGTATACAAGCTATAAATAGATCTAGACCTTGGATGATGTTCATCATCAACATCAACACTGAGGGTTAGGCCGGCCGATCTGTTTTTAACATTGCATCAAAATAATACGTAACATCGATTGAATGGAAATTATTCAATAATAAAAAAAATAAAAAATAATAAAAGGCACAAAAAAGGAAAATAATATAATTTTGAGGTCGGCGCTAATTTAATTTCTAAAACTTTTGATTTATCTACTTTTATTAAATTAGCGCTGACCTCACAGTTTTATTATATTTCTTTTTGTAGTGTTTTTTTTTTGAAGGAAGTTCAATTTTTTTATAACAAGTTTTTTTTTAACACGCTTTTATTAGCTTCACCTGTATGTTTGCGTGCTTGTGTGCTTGCTTGTTTGTCAGTTTGTAACCGACTTCTTTGAACTTGATTTTGACCAACTTTGAACGGTCAGATTTAGTTTAAACTTTGCACACTTATCAAGGACCGACGACAATACAATAATTCCATAAGTTTGTCCCATTATCCTGACCAGGATCTCCAGGACTAAAAAAAAAAAGCAAAAAACTTCAGATTGAACTGAAACTTTGCACACTTATCAAGGACCGATGACAATACAATAATTCCATAAGTTTGTCCCATTATCCTAACCAGGATCTCCAGGACTAAAAAAAAAAGCAAAAAACTTCAGATTGAACTGACACTTTGCACACTTATCAAGGACCGATGACAATACAATAATTCCATAAGTTTGTCCCATTATCCTAACCAGGATCTCCAGGACTAAAAAAAAAAGCAAAAAACTTCAGATTGAACTGACACTTTGCACACTTATCAAGGACCGATGACAATACAATAATTCCATAAGTTTGTCCCATTATCCTGACCAGGATCTCCAGGACTAAAAAAAGCAAAAAACTTCAGATTGAACTGAAACTTTGCACACTTATCAAGGACCGATTACAATACAATAATTCCATAAGTTTGTCCCATTATCCTGACCAGGATCTCCAGGACTTTAAAGCAAAAATAAATTATAATTTAAAAAAACTAAGAAACATGTTTTAATGAGCTAAAAAGTAAAAAATAATTAATTTTATTGTAAAAAAGCGTGGGATAGTATGAAAATATGATACAAAGCACCCCACGCTTTTTTACAATAAAATTAATTATTTTTTACTTTTTAGTTCATTAAAGCGTGTTTTTTAGTTTTTTTAAATTATAATTTATTTGATATTTGATTACTACTGAATTCATTTAAGTAACATTTATGTTGGCCCACCCTGGAGGGTATGCTCTATTAAATAAAGAATCATCAAAACCGGTTTACAAATACAGGAGAGAGCAAGGGCATAGCAAGGGCATGTGCAAAAATCCATTTATGTACCTGTAAGACCTCGTTTTTTTTTTGCGCATAAACGCATAAATAATACTTACAATAAGTATAAACAATATAAATATATTGATCTAGATGCATATAATAAGATCATATACATACTGCATTGGGTCTTACGGTCAATGCAGACAATTAGGTAATAGTTTGTCACATACCAGCGGATCTGTCAGGATTCCGTGAGTTTGCCAAGACGTGAGATTAGCGGTCAGATTCCAGCGGACATCAACATGTTCCTGTCATAAAACGCATATGAGTATTCATAGAAGCAAACTACACATTATATCATCATAATTGGTTAGTCATTCAACCCTTCTCATTACTCCATTCTCAACCACAACACAATCATACTCATCACACACAACAGGTTTCCTTTCAACCATGATGAGTATCCTTTTCAACTCAGTGACGGCCAGTTGCCGTCGGCAGAGTTGTGGTCTCTTTCAACCTCGATAATTAGCCTTTTCAACTCAGTGACAGCCAGTTGCTGTCGGCAGAGTTGTGGTCTCTTTCAACCTCGACAATTAGCCTTTTCAACTCAGTGACAGCCAGTTGCTGTCGGCAGAGTTGTGGTCTCTTTCAACCTCGACAATTAGCCTTTTCGACTCTGTGACAGCCGGTTGCCATCGGCAGAGTCGGGGTCTCTTTTCAACCCTGATGAACAATAGTCTCGTACCGCCACGATGATAGCCTTTTCAATCCTGGGATAGCCACATGCCATCGGCAGGATTGGGGTCTCTTTTCAACCCTAATAAACAATGGTTTCATTTCAACCAACAATACGGGTTTCTTTTCAACCCTAAACAACAATGGTTTCATTTCAACCAACAACACGGGTTTCTTTTCAACCCTAAACAACAATGGTTTCATTTCAACCAACAACACGGGTTTCTTTTCAACCCTAAACAACAATGGTTTCATTTCAACCAACAATACGGGTTTCCTTTCAACCCTAATAATGGACACACCATACCATTACTGACCATGAAACATCAAATTGCACTTCCGAGGTCATAATACATCCATAGATAGCTTGTATAAATGAGCCATTTATATCGGCTACCTACATTAACCATAAACATACACATTGAACCCTATACATGAATACTTCCAACTTTACACATCCTTGACCCACGAAAGTCAACTGATATAGAAATCCATCCATAACAGCTGTCTGACCTGTGCCAGGCCCTAGAACAAGTAACTCCACTGAAGTACCTTCAGTTTCGATCAGTAATCACAATCATACGTCATTCCAGTTAGTATTCAGTTACTTATAACTCAAACCGTCCAAACGGGTTTCGACCATTCTCACATAATCATCCATCAACACGTTATTCATATCAAATATAGATCTATCACATAGGCCCATGGAAAATATTTAATAAGTCTATACTCGCAAACATTTCTATGATATTTATTCAGTGGTCACCCACATCATTAAATCTATGAAATACTCAGTAAGTCTTGTGACTCACGTCTTCAAATCTATGATAAATATACTCAGTGAGAGAACTCACCTGTTTATTGTTAATCCTTGAAAATACTGGCACATAATCACCACAATACAATTACACAGAATAAGTACAATTTTTATTATTGGAATATAACACGACATTCTCAATAAAAACATATTCAAAAGACAGCACCACTAACACAACTTTCCGCATTCAAATATGGTCAGAGACTGCGTCAACCTCTGAACTGCCCCTTCAACTCACTGTATTTTGTCGATATTAGCCAGCTATTGGTTACAATTTTAAGAAATGTCTAATTTATTATTTCTGGCGACACTTGTTAGTCGACCCCACGCATTCAAGGTCGCTCGTTCCAGCTTAATGTCTGTCAACGGTGGCCCTTTTATCTACATCGTACGTTATTCTACATTTTTAGTTCTGGGAATATTTTGTATTTATGGCAAATCTTAATTTCTCAACCATCTAAATAACATCGTCTTACATTCGGCCAACCTGAAATTGACCTTCGACCCGAAGGTCGCCCGTTTCTACCCTCAATCAAGGTAAAAATCCAACTATTCTTGTCACTTAAAAGGTTTCATCTATTAAATGTCTACAATTGAACTGCATTACTTATCCAATGTAACCTTACATTAGTCGAGAAACATTTTGGGTGTCACTGGTTTATGCTCCAGCAACAGACAGTTTCTTACTTGTAAATGTAACTATACCCGTAGCAGGTAGCTATCCTAAGGGTGCATGGTGCATAATGTGCTAAACAGCAGGGGTCGCACTCTTTTTCTGGTTTCTGCTTTCATCTTCGCTTATAATTATTGGGTCAATTATTAACTTTCGCTAAAATTCAGTCAAAGGAACTTTAATCCCTTGATAACCATTTCGATAAACATTGTGAAAATTTTCCAAAACTCAAAGATTATGTAGTGAAACATAATTTTCATTAGATTTTCATTGACTTCATCTAATTCGTTGCCATCATTCGTAACAATTACACCAATACTTTTACTTTCCATTTCCAACAATTGGTTTTTTTTTTTTTTTTTTTTTTTTTTTTTTTTTTTTTTTTTTTCATAGCTTTACTAATACTATTTCAATAAAACGTTACTAGTATTCGTCGAGTCTCAAAGTTTATGTAGTGAAACATAAATTTTAATAAAATCGCATCGTCTTTACCAGATTGGGCGGGAAATCCTCTTTTGTAATACCAATTTTGTTTTGAGGAATAATTAATTTGAATTTGAATTGATAACATTTGTAGTAATTTCAGCGCAACTTACCGTAAGGATCGCTCACATATGACACGTGATGATGCCATACCCTCTGTTGCATCTGCAGCATCCTAACGCAGGTACTAGTTCTAACTAGGTCAACCTTTTTAGATTTGTTTACATTTTCTAGTGTGGACAATTTAGAGGTCATTGAACCTTTTTGCTATCGTTAATATTACTGATCCTTTATTACTTCCCCTTTTCGTTAACTTTAAGAGACCTTTACATAAAAACAACAAAAAAATTATATCGCTAGACAACTGTTTTATATTCATTCTTACCGACCTCAATAAGCTCATTAGTTAAATTGCAGGTATCGTCCTCGGGAAATGTGTACTATTTTATTGTATTTAATTTATAATCCTGTAACCCATTGATAACATTTACTCCCGCATCAGTTGATTTCTCATTTCCAGATTTCAATAGTCAAGTTAGGTCGTCTGACATCACTTAGTCCACTGACTTATTTTACCCCATTGATTTTAAAACAACGCCCACAATTATTTGTTTGTAACATTTGTTACCCTCTGGTTGCACACGGCCTTCGCTTCTAGCTACAGGGATGAACAAACAGGTAGACGAATAATTTTCAACCTTATATTTATTAAAACTACCAAATTCGATTTTCATTCGATTAATGTGTTGAGATAAAAAACAAAAAAACAAATAAAGTGGTATGTGCACGCACATTCGTACGTACATATACGTAAATACTTATACATAAGAGTCGTAAAAATTAGATCATATAACATAACATAAGAAAAACATAATATACGAAACATATAGGAAAAATTCAAATTAGTGCATAACCGATCATTCTACAATATTGTCGTCTTGGGGTAATTCATCATCGGTGTCACTTGGCGAACCATCAGGTGGTAATACGACACCATCTTCACCATCGTCACTGTTTGTGGTATCGGAGACGCCGCCAGGCGATATCCACGGTTTTATGCGATCGACAGCAATTATCTTTTCATAGTTCGTTGTTTTACTTGTCCTCCACGTCCCGGTCATATCTGTTATGAGGTACCTATCATTAGGTAGAACCGCCTTTACTACCATTGGCCCACTGTAAGGTGAAACTAATTTGCGGCTGGTGCTCGCAGCACTTTCGTGTTTTTCGATCAGCACCAAGTCTCCCACTTTGTATGTTCTTGGACTCTTTCTTCGTTTGTCGTACCTTTCTTTTTGTTGTTGTTGTTGGGCGGCCAGCTGCGTACCAATTTCATTACGCAGTTGCGTTAGGTTTTCGATCACCTTAGGAATTTCGGATATTTCCTCTGTAATTGCGGTGTTGAGGTTTCTCCCATCCCTTGGTTTGTAACCATAAAACAATTCGCTTGGTGTTTTCTTCGTTGATTTTGACACAGTGTTATTTATAGCAAACTGCACATCCCTTATTTTATCATCCCATCTGTTTTCGTCGGTAGTCAATGTTAGCACTGCACTTTTTATTGTTCGATTCATCCTTTCCACCTGTCCGTTTGCTCTAGGTGTAGCCACGGCATTTAAGACGTGTCTTATGCGATTTTGTGCACAATACTCTTTAAACTTTTTTGATGTGAACGCACTACCCTGATCGGAAACTAACACCTTTGGTTGGCCGTATAAGCTGAATATTTCATCGAGAAACTTCACAACCCAGCCGGTTTTAGTAGACTTCACGGGTTTCAAAAACACGAACTTGGTAAACGCGTCCACCAAAACTATTAAGGTCGTATTGCCTCTCAAACTCTTTGGATACGGTCCTACATGGTCCACATGTAACATGTTAAACGGCACTGGCACTTTCTCAATAGGGTGCAAGTACCCTTCCTTTTTACCTGCGGGTTTTTTATTGTACAGGCACGGTACACAGCATGCTATATATTTTTCAACATACTTCCGCATACGAGGAAACCAATAATGTTCACAGAGGCGGCATAGCGTTTTCTCGGTAGCAAAATGTCCAAAATCATCATGCGCAGCTTTTACCACTTGATGTCTCATTCCTTTTGGCACTACCCACTGTAGACCACGCGCAGTAATCCTGTAAATACGACCATCTCTCAGGGCGTAATTTTTGTATATTTGGTGTTCCTCTTCTGTGGCAGGTGGTCTATTCAATACTTCCGCTATTTCCTTGATCCTTTCGTCGGTCAGCTGTCCCGATAAGACCCAGTCCGCTTGTTCTATATGCATAATGGTTTCATTTGTCGCCGTTTCCGTGAACGATGGGTTGCGGCTCAAGGCGTCTACATGTTTCATACGCATTCCCGGTCTGTATTGAACCTTAAAAGTGTATTCTTGCAGCTGTAACCACCACCTTGCGATGCGAGGTAAAATTTCTTTCTTTGTGCTGGTCGCCTTCAACGCATTGCAATCTGTGACGACTGTAAATTCGATGCCCACTAGGTAAACACGGAATTTTCTTAGACTTTCCACCACCGCTAAGGTTTCCAGTTCATAGGAATGGTATTTTTGTTCAACGTTTTTAGTTTGCCGGCTATAGTATGACACGGGATGCAGTTTCTGATCAGCCTGTATCTGTAATAGTATACCGGCAAGTCCGTGCATACTGGCGTCGGTGTGAACTTCGGTCGTCGCTTTCGGGTCATACAACGCAAGGGTCGGTCGTTGTACAAGCTTTAGCTTTAGTTCTTGGAATGCGTTTTCTTCTTCGTCCGTCCATCGCCAAGTTGTCTCCTTTTTCGTCAACGTTGTAAGTGGTTTCGCCAACGCCGCGTAATTTTTAATAAATTGGCGAAAATACCCCGTCAGTCCTATAAACTGGCGGATGTGATGAACAGACTTCGGTGTTGGGAAATCATCTATAGCTCTTGACTTTATCATTCCCGGTTTTACCTTCCCTTGACTTATTTCAAACCCAAGGTACGTCACTGACGTCATCAGGAACGTACATTTGCTCAGGTTAAGAGTCAACCCTTCATTTCGCAGCAGTTTAAATATTTTTTTCAAGTTCGACAAGCCTTCCTGCACATTTTGCGTGTGAATCAGCACATCGTCGAGGTATACCGTCGCAATTTCTTTTGTTGGTGCCAGGACTTTGTTCATCAATCGTTGAAAAACGCTTGGCGCGTTCGTCAACCCAAACGGCATTCGATTGAATTCGTACTGCCCTTGTGACGTGACAAACGACGTGTACTTCTTCGAATCTTCGGCTAACGGAATTTGATAATAACCAGACCTCAAATCTAGACTTGTAAAATAGACGCTTCCGTGTAGTCGATCGAGCTGGTCGTCGATCCTTGGAAGTGGATATCGGTCCTTTACAGTCAGCGAATTTAATTTTCTGTAATCAATACAGAGTCTGCTTTCCCCATTTTTCTTCTTAACTAACAAAACTGGTGAAGAATAGGTTGATTCAGACTCTCTAACGATACCGTTGTTTAAGAGTTCGTCCACCATAGTTTTTACAACTTGTTGTTCACTGGCCGCCATTCGGTATGGTCTGTATGTAAATGGTATGTCTTCACTAAGTCTTATGTTCATTTCAGCGGATTTTGCACATCCAAGCTCACTAACACTTTCCGCGAAACAGTCCCGATATGATTGTATAAGATCTTCTAAAGCCGTACGTTGTTCCGGGTTCAGCTGTCCTGTCTTCAGATCCTTTAATGATAGCTTTGGTAGATTGGTGTTCGTCGTATTTAATATAATTTCGCCCGGTATTTCTTTTTCGGGCAAACATGGCCATGCTCTAGCCACAATCTTTTTATTTGTTATTGTTATGGGATTATCGGCTAAGTTTATGATAGGTAGAACCGCACCTTCGCCTTTCCGCAATGTCAGTATGGTTCGCGGTATGCAGTATTCTTTTCCGTCCTGCAGCCTTAAACTAGCTTCGACATAAATGTCGCCTTCATATTCTTCTTTGGTCGTCACCGTTAAATTTGCCATGTGATTGGTTGGTATTACAGTGTCATTCATTGCCCATACTGTAATTTTGCGGTTAGGCGTAATATCCTCAATGCAGTTAACATGCGGCTTCTGTTTTTGACAAAGTCGCAGCGTCTGGTGGTCCTTTATAATGACGACATCAGGTAGTTCCGTAAACGGGTGTCCGACTAAAATGGGTATATTCTGCACTGAATTTGTAACTACGCTCGCATCCACTGTAGCTGTCACATCATCGATTTTTAACTCAAATTTCGTTGTGCCCAATGTTTCGGTCGTGTTGTTTCCATATCCTCGAATTAAAGTACGCTTATTTTTGTCGTAAGTTAATCCAAGTCGCTCCACCTCCTCTAACTTTATAGTCACACACGAGCTTCCAAAGTCTATATAAACTTTTGATGGTGTTCCGTTGACATAGGCTTCCTTGTAGTACTTCGAATTTGAGTCTACGTTGTTGTTTTCTAGTCACGCGGCATTAGTTGTATTAATTGCGGGTTGCGCATTATTTCTCGGACACTCCGTATGGTAATGATCGACGGAAAAACACTTGGTACATTTTTTCACCGCCGTTGTTTGACAATACGTTGCTATGTGTCCCTTTTGACCGCATTTGTAACATGTTATTTCTTTATCTTGTTTAGGCTTGAACTGCGAACTAGTTCGTGGTGGCAGTTTTTTCTCAATCGATTTTCTCGCGAAACTTCGATTATTTCCGCGATAATGTGGATTCCAGGCCGGGTTTCTTTTTTCATCTCGGTTCACTGAGTCTCGCAATGTCCTCAGATAGCCGTACAGTGACTCTGGATTTTTATGATTCCCTGCTCTTGCGCCAGATTGTGTATGGAAATCTGTTATTCCGCCTATTACACATGAAACAGCGTTCTCCCCGCTGATGTTGCAGGCGTTTACCAACACCATTTTCTCATAATAGTATTTGGTATATGTCTCGTCGGGACGTTTTCTTCTTTGCATCATTATTTCGAGGCTTTCATAGTAGTCCCGTTTTGCCGGGAAAGCTCTCCGAAGCTCTTTCTTCCACTCGCGCCAGCTTGACAGCATGTTAGGTAGTCCACGATACCAGGTTTCAGCGAAACCTTTCAACTTCCCCAAAGCATAGTAGATCGTATCGTTCTCCGTCCAATGAAAAACCTTGCGCATCTCGTCGATCTTTCTGCACCACGTGTCGACATTTTGTAGTTTGTCATCTGGGTCGAAGACTGGCACGGCGTCACCTCTGAAGCCCGACGGTCGATTACTTTGACTGCAGCAATGTCTTCCGGTGGATCGTTTGCGTTTGTATGTTGAATCTGACTCAGAATCCGTCGTAGATGAACGGGTTGAGTTGGTCGTAGCGGCTGAACTTGACGAAGATGTGGAAAGATCCCGTCTAGTTTTCTTTGCGCTCTTTGCGTTTTTTACACGTCGTCGCGAATCCATGGTGTAAGTGTAACTGCACCGATAGGTTCCTTTGTCTTGTTATATATCTCACTTAGAACAACTGTTTTCAAAAGCAAACTCTCGAAAAACGACGCTATGGAGTTATCAACGCGATGTGTTGAGAGATATCAACCCCGCACCCTCGAGAAATCCAAGAGTGATATTCCTATGTTGCCAGTATTCCTAATTATCGTTTAGTGAAAAACGTGCATCTTGCACAAGAGATAAGCCATATAGTTATCTTTAAAACTAACACAGTGGCGTGGAGTTGAACTTTAAATATTTAGTGTTAGTTATTTTATACGTGGTCATTGCATAATTTGAATATAACGTCATGATAATTCTCCTAATGTTGTTGAATTATCCTGATTTGTACCTCTTTGAATTAATTTCTTAAAAGCCTGCCTCCTGAACTTCGAACAACACTCACTAACTGAATATTTCATCACCCACACGTACGCACAATTTACACACACTCACACACTGTATTAGGCACACTCACCAACACTACATTCACTTATTATTTCACCACATGAGATTTAAGATATCATATTATCATTTTCTTTTATCAAATCGCATTACTGCTTTCAAAGATCAGCTTTCATTTTAGTATTCCAGCGAAACAATGCATCAACTTGCATTAAGTACCTAAATTTACTTTTCGACATCAATTCCCTAATTAACTCAGCCTCTGTCTTACAACATTCTTTTTAAATTCTCAGTATTCACAAGTCCTTAAAAATTAAACACTCAATTTTGAGTGAACCCAATATTAGTTTCATCATAACATTTAAAATTTTTAAGGGGTGCATTCTCAAGTGGATAGTTTGTGAAGGTCATAAATCCTTAACATTAGTCTATTTATCTCTACAAGTGGTGTCTTTAATCTCAAAACTGTGTAAAGTTGTTTACATTAACTCTTTGTGTGATCCAGCATTTCAATTTTCAAACAACAAAAATATCAAATATCTTTCTTAGCCAGTTTCAAACTTATATAAAAAAAATGCAAATAATCATAGCTCAATACATACTTTTCGTATTTCAAATACCCATATACATGCTTTTCAATTATTGCATAATTTTGTACTTACTTTTGACCTGAACCTTCACGTCTGACAAATATGTTACCATATCCAATCTCACACAAGTTAGGGCTGTGTTAAACCACAATTCGAACAGAACAAATTTTATACATCGTCATAACTGTTTAAAGTTGTAACTGTTACAATTTCATACAATTTAAATTGGAAACACCTCGCGAGGGGTGTGCTCTATCCCACGAGGGGTGTGTTTTATCCCACTTCTGATAAACTGTAAGACCTCGTTTTTTTTTTGCGCATAAACGCATAAATAATACTTACAATAAGTATAAACAATATAAATATATTGATCTAGATGCATATAATAAGATCATATACATACTGCATTGGGTCTTACGGTCAATGCAGACAATTAGGTAATAGTTTGTCACATACCAGCGGATCTGTCAGGATTCCGTGAGTTTGCCAAGACGTGAGATTAGCGGTCAGATTCCAGCGGACATCAACATGTTCCTGTCATAAAACGCATATGAGTATTCATAGAAGCAAACTACACATTATATCATCATAATTGGTTAGTCATTCAACCCTTCTCATTACTCCATTCTCAACCACAACACAATCATACTCATCACACACAACAGGTTTCCTTTCAACCATGATGAGTATCCTTTTCAACTCAGTGACGGCCAGTTGCCGTCGGCAGAGTTGTGGTCTCTTTCAACCTCGATAATTAGCCTTTTCAACTCAGTGACAGCCAGTTGCTGTCGGCAGAGTTGTGGTCTCTTTCAACCTCGACAATTAGCCTTTTCAACTCAGTGACAGCCAGTTGCTGTCGGCAGAGTTGTGGTCTCTTTCAACCTCGACAATTAGCCTTTTCGACTCTGTGACAGCCGGTTGCCATCGGCAGAGTCGGGGTCTCTTTTCAACCCTGATGAACAATAGTCTCGTACCGCCACGATGATAGCCTTTTCAATCCTGGGATAGCCACATGCCATCGGCAGGATTGGGGTCTCTTTTCAACCCTAATAAACAATGGTTTCATTTCAACCAACAATACGGGTTTCTTTTCAACCCTAAACAACAATGGTTTCATTTCAACCAACAACACGGGTTTCTTTTCAACCCTAAACAACAATGGTTTCATTTCAACCAACAACACGGGTTTCTTTTCAACCCTAAACAACAATGGTTTCATTTCAACCAACAATACGGGTTTCCTTTCAACCCTAATAATGGACACACCATACCATTACTGACCATGAAACATCAAATTGCACTTCCGAGGTCATAATACATCCATAGATAGCTTGTATAAATGAGCCATTTATATCGGCTACCTACATTAACCATAAACATACACATTGAACCCTATACATGAATACTTCCAACTTTACACATCCTTGACCCACGAAAGTCAACTGATATAGAAATCCATCCATAACAGCTGTCTGACCTGTGCCAGGCCCTAGAACAAGTAACTCCACTGAAGTACCTTCAGTTTCGATCAGTAATCACAATCATACGTCATTCCAGTTAGTATTCAGTTACTTATAACTCAAACCGTCCAAACGGGTTTCGACCATTCTCACATAATCATCCATCAACACGTTATTCATATCAAATATAGATCTATCACATAGGCCCATGGAAAATATTTAATAAGTCTATACTCGCAAACATTTCTATGATATTTATTCAGTGGTCACCCACATCATTAAATCTATGAAATACTCAGTAAGTCTTGTGACTCACGTCTTCAAATCTATGATAAATATACTCAGTGAGAGAACTCACCTGTTTATTGTTAATCCTTGAAAATACTGGCACATAATCACCACAATACAATTACACAGAATAAGTACAATTTTTATTATTGGAATATAACACGACATTCTCAATAAAAACATATTCAAAAGACAGCACCACTAACACAACTTTCCGCATTCAAATATGGTCAGAGACTGCGTCAACCTCTGAACTGCCCCTTCAACTCACTGTATTTTGTCGATATTAGCCAGCTATTGGTTACAATTTTAAGAAATGTCTAATTTATTATTTCTGGCGACACTTGTTAGTCGACCCCACGCATTCAAGGTCGCTCGTTCCAGCTTAATGTCTGTCAACGGTGGCCCTTTTATCTACATCGTACGTTATTCTACATTTTTAGTTCTGGGAATATTTTGTATTTATGGCAAATCTTAATTTCTCAACCATCTAAATAACATCGTCTTACATACCTACATAACATTTCATATTAAATTTTTAAAATATACATGAATTTGACCATTTCATTTCTCATGCTCAAATTATTTTCATTTGTATGTGAGTAATACTTATACGCCTTAAGTTTTACAATCAGCGGTTACCTCAGGGGGGCTTCGGGAGGTCCAAGTCTCCCAAAACCGTCTGTAGCGCTAACCCCGGGGGTTCAGACATTCTCTCCTCCCCTATCACCTTGCTTTGCCCCCCCCCCCTGCTCAAAATTCTGGCTACGCCTTGGATATGAGGTAACATACATAAAAAATATATTATACAGTCGACTTGAGAACCTCAAGTCAGTTAAAAAGTATATTGGCATTTTGTTGGGTGGACCGCATGACCATATCAAAAAATATCGCGGGCAAAAAACAATGTTTAGGCTCTATTTCTACCTTTTTACCCAAGGAAAAAACTAATGTTTTTGTATTATTTCTTCAGACTTCGAAAACGGGGAAGGTTATCAATTCGACGCGTACCTATATATTTTTTTTTCACATAACTATAGGAACATGTGTGTGGGCTAAACCCCGGGTGAGAGTTTCGAGGGCCGGATCGGGCCCGCGATCCGCTATTTGCCGATGGTTGGTGTATACCGTAGGGATACTGAAATTATAGTAGTTATTACGTTGTAATAAATTTTATCAGCGGTAGCAGAGACAACTTTCGAAAGCTCTGCAGGTTCTTTTATCTATAATGCTCATTAATAACCTTTTGCAAGCAATTCATTAGTAGTATCTATCGGGGATGTTGCAGACGTCCGCATTCGCAACCGTGGAACTTTCGCATCATTTTTGACATCCGCATCTGCAGATGTGGACGTCAAAAATCCGCATCTTCAGATATGGACGTCAAAAATCCGCATCTTCAGATGTGGATGTCAAAAATCCGCATCTTCAGATGTGAACGTCAAAAACCCGCATCTTTAGATGTGGACGTCAAAAATCCGCATCTTCATATGTCAGTTAAACCCACATCTGTATAGCATCCCCAGTACCTACTGCATCTACTATCACGTAAAAGTCATATAAACTCGGGTTCGATTAAAAAATTTGTAGTATGCGTGATTTGGAAATGAATAAATATTTTGAGAGCGCATATTTTAAGGTCAGAGAAAATTTACAAAAGTTCTCATGAGTATTTGAGCAATTGGAACACCTATTTGGTCGACTCCAATGAATGGTATAGAAATCTGATAGTTCTTCTAGAAATGCGCAACTCTGATCTCAAGCGTCTATAATTTACAATATCTATCTGCACGTGTAAATACGGCATAGGAGGATTGAACTTTTTGATCCGTATCTTCCCTCGATAAGTCATTCTTTTTACTGCTTTCGACAATCGACTATTACAAGTTCCCATTCCTTGGTGTCACGACTATTCAATGAATAACCTGACAAGTAATAATGTTGTTGGTAGGTAACTTGACAAGTGACAGGGTAATAATGTTGTAGGTAGGTAATTAAAATATTGATTAATTTGAAATGATAATGAATCATAGAGAAGCGACAACCACATAGTCGCATGTACGTGGAGTAATGCAGTTTAATTTGAAAATTTTATAAAACTTTTGAATATTATAAAATTTTATTGGTATTTATTTTTTAACTAAAATTTTTGTTTTGAATTTCATAATATCAGTTGTACATTTTTATTTTATTTTTTTGTTGGCAAAAACAGTTTAATAAATTTATTTGAGAATAGATTCGTGTTAGTATACTAGTGCTCAATGTCTGTTTTTTTTGTTGTTTGTTTTCGTTACTCGTATGTCACAACACACAATATTGATATACATTATACAGGTCTGGTCTCCAAAGTATAAATAATATTGTGTATATTGAGACTTCGTTTTTTGCTTCTTGTTCAATACTTAGTAGAATGAAAATAGTAAAACACTAAATTTGCTTCCGGAACAAGATATAAAACTCTTTATTTAATCAAAGAGATTGACGACATGTTTCGAGAGCTTAAGCTCTCATCATTAAAGAACAAAATTTTACAAGAATTGAAAATTGCGTACAAATAAGTTCTTTGTTACATCTCAAGATGCTTAAAGTAACAAAGAACTTATTTGTACGCAATTTTCAATTCTTGTAAAATTTTGTTTTTTAATGATGAGAGCTTAAGCTCTCGAAACATGTCGTCAATCTCTTTGATTAAATAAAGAGTTTTATATCTTGTTCCGGAATCAAATTTAGTGTTTTACTATTTTCATTCTACTATTAATAAATAATATTGTTCTGTAGTACCTATAGCTCTTTTATCCGCTGTTCGCGTTAATGTTCGTTTTGACAGAAATCTTATTTTAATTGGGGCGTAGCTAAATAAAGTGTATCATACTTCGAATTGATAGCTTACTAAATTTCTTCCAAATAGGTCCAACCGTTTTCGAGTATTATATGCCGGTACAGACAGACATATAAAAAAATTTGAAATCAGATAGAATATAGAATAAAATACTTTTTATTTCTTTTGACTATGTCAACAAAATACCCAAAAACCTCACATGAAAACGAAATTGCACATGGAGGTCTCGCTACTATTTTTCTTTTCTTTTTTTCTAATTTTAGAGGTCTTATTGTGCATCCATAAAAGTCAGTTTATAGAGGTGTTTTAGGTTTACTAATTTTTTATGGGCAGGGGCGCACCTAGCATAATACAACTGAGGGGGAGTTTGGTTCCCAAATTTCCCAACAAAAATACAAAAAATAGGTATGCACAAGAGAGTCCTCCTGACCCGCCTCGCCTGCTTGACGCTGATCGTCAGGAGAAACGTTTAAATAAATCTTATTTTTTTCGCATCCAAAATGTTCCTATTGATGGGCAAAATACCCAACTCTGAGTTTTAATTTTCCCAAACCACGGGGGAGGCTCCCCCTCCATCCCCCGTTGGGTGCGGCCCTGTAAATGTGGTGATAGTACAAGTCAAAAGAAGACGATTTGTAGAGTGTTAAAACAACTTAGTAAAAGTTGTAGGTATGATAAGAGAGAAAAATGATTGTCTAAATTTTTTACATGAGTTAATTAGATCTAGTGATAATAAAACCTAATTGTTTACTGATAGGCGCCGCGTCTTTTGTTTAACTGTCAGACAAAATGTATTATTTGTTGACAATGCTCTAGGTTAGCTATAAGTCGGTAATTTGTGTGAAAAGTAAAAACAGCCATGGCTCACCGTCCATATTGTAATATTAAATTAGTTGACATGATGCTAATTTATGGGGAAGTACATCAAAATAATAATTATCGTACAACTTTTACTAAGGTGTTTTAACACTAATCGTCTTATTTTGGCTTGTACCCTAAGTGGACCGAAAACACCCTGTATAAATGATTTATCCGAGTCTGTCGATTACTCCTCTTAATACTAAAAAATAAATAGTCTGCGAAATGCATAACCCTCCTTTTGGCTTTGCCGTAGTTGGGTATGAAACTATAAAGGAACTTCTGTCTGTAATTTAATTTTCCTTGTGGGATTTTGAGGTCTTCAAGGAAATTCGATTTAACCCAGATGAGAAAATGCGTTTCCAAAATGTTGTTCCGTTTGTACCGAGATCATGAAAAAGTGAGACCGATTTTGATTAAACTTGGTACACTATCATTTAATATCCAAAGTCCGGATTCGCTCGGTTAAAATAAGGATCTTGTAAAAACCGGAATTGACGCGAATGAGCATTTGATTAATATCGACGTTCACGCGAACAAAGCCGCTAGTTACAAGTACAATATGTGAACAGACATGTTCTACAGACATTGATCAGAATATGCAAAATATATCTGTTGCGTTGGTTCTTTCAACGCTATAATGTTGAACGGTTAAAATGATGTTAGTTGGCTATTGCGTTATAGATTTGTAATTACATATAATAATATAAGTAAGGTCAGTCCAAGGTCACAAACTATAAACAATAGAAAACCGGTTTCAAACACTAAAAACACGTGCAGTAAAACCGAATATGTTTTTTTTGTTGTTGATTGATGAGTTTTAACAATCCACCTACTTTTTAACCTTCAGTAATCAGTTTTATATTTCCGTTTTTAAATAGGAAATTATTAATTAACGAATATTGTTAAAAAAGAAAACAAATGCTTGCTAAAAATAATAATTGAACATCAACTATTCGATGTATATCGTGTACATGAGCGGAATGAAGCTTCCTGCGAGAAGGGTGTCCAGTTTTATGGAAATCTTCAATTATTTCAGTAAACCTTTTGAATAATGTTGAAAAAATAACAAAATGGCACAAACAACACAAAAACGAAACAGATCCGGAATTTCCATAGCTCTGCAATGTAAATTAAAACTGAATAAAAATAAAATCAAAAAATTTAAAAAGCCTCCGACATATTTTTTTAAGAGAAAATATTATGTCTTGTAGTAGTAAGTTCGTAGGCTCTTACTTTCTATAAGACAAATTATTTTTTTTTATTTTGAAACGAATATTATGTAGTATTTATATTAGAAATCGTGTCCATCGTGATTATAATAAAATTAAGAAAAATCGCAGGATAGTGGACAAAATATTTGATTTATTTAATTAAGTGTACGACGTTTCGTCTATATATTTATATTTATTTTTATGTACTTGAAAAAGTCTAAATATATGGACGAAACGTCGTACATTTAATTAAATAAATCAAATATTTTGTCCACTATCCTGCGATTTTTCTAAATTTTATTATGTAGTATGTCTTTCATTATTTCTTTTTTTTTATTCAATCAGCTTTTTGTATCCCATAACCTTCTGTGCTATAAAGAAAACCGTATCAAAATCAGTCCACCCATTGAAGAGCTATGATACCACAGACATACAAACATACAGGGTTAAAAATGTAGTTATTTCTCAAACTTTGACCTCAGATATTTCAAAAACCATTCAATTTAGCCTGAAACTTTATTTTATGAAAAATGCTCAAAATGAGGAACTCCTTCTAAATCTGTCGATAAAAAATAACAAAACTGTGTGCGCTTGGGACGGTTGGGAGCGGCGCAATAATGACATAAGTTGAAATGCAGGACGAATATCAATTATATTTTTTATTTAGCATTCATTCATTGACGCAACTAACCTTGGAATGTAATCATAATTAGAATTTCTATAATTAAACTCAAACCATTAAATTACGACATTCATATTCCTATTAAAAAAATATCTTATTTGTATATTGAAGTAGCAAAAAATAATTTTTAGATAAAAATTCCAGTTATGTTACAACACCACCGGAAACTACTGATAATTTGGTTTTTTTTTTGTTAATTCTAATATCAATGCATACAGGGTGTGTGATTATATGACCAATTTTAAGCAAAAAAGTTCAAATAAAGGTACCTATGTCAAACGAGGCTTTCTTAAAGGAGCTAAAGCACTCTAAAGATGGTGTCTAAAAATGGTTTATAAATAATAGGTCAGCAACCTTTGGACATGTTTTTTTATAAAATTTGCAACATATATATTACTAGTACTAGTCTATTCATTTTCAAGATAGAGTGACCTGTGTACGTGATCAGCTCATGTCCCTTTGCTTCTTGAGTTGTGATTAGGCTGGTCGGCAGATTTTACAAAGGTACTGGACAGTATTTACCTATTTATTTTGTTGAAAGCTGTAGGTAAGTGACACTGTTGGAATGTATTTTTTGCAAATTACTCTAACTTGGAAATGAATAATATCCCAGTCATTTTAGACATACTTAAAATGAAAACGACCAATCTGCGAAATCAGTAATTTGCAGTTAGCACAATTTCTGTATACACCTTCGTTATTTGTGTTTTACAAAACTTGTAAAAAGTCCCCATCGATATCGTGCCGGCGTTGTCAGTTATTCGAAGTTCAAGGTCATGAAAAAGGTTTTTTGCGAATTTTTCGGTTCCGTACCATTTTAAGTAAAACATGGTTATTATCAATCATGTAGAGAACAAAATTCTCTACAACTTTTGTATAAACATTTTTTGTCTATGTTTGATAGTTTTACTTATTTAAGTGCCCGCTGCTTCTTCCCCCTCAATTTATACATAACATGATTAGGCTGATTCTCGATGGCCTAACATAATGATTTGTAACTTTAATTTTAAGTTGAACTTTAAGCTAACGATTAATAATAATTTTATTGAAATTAATGTAGTAGTTCTCTAGTTATAAACAATATTTTTTACGAATGTTGTTTAAAAAAATGCTTCATTTTAATTCTTGGATAGAATATGCACACTTTAATGATGTGTGATTTAAACATCCTGTGTATATTTATGATTACATGTTAATCTGAAGAAAATTAATAAAAATTATTTTTGCAGATTAGTGATACAAAAAAGAAAACAAAATGGGAATGGTAAAATTGGAGACATGTTGTGGCTGCGCAACTCTGCAAACCGGTTCCAAAATTATTGGCTACCTTCAAGTGGTAAGTATTTGGAAATATATATTTTTTTTTCAAATCCACTTACGGACACCTCGGGATGAAACCCTTGGAAGTGTGGGACTCGAGTTGTAGCTCCAAACCCATTAAAACCCCCTCATTCACGCTCCTTGTATCCCTCCCGCGGCACTGACGCCAGTCATTACTTCGCGGGAGGGGAAGTTTCGCTTCAAGGCCGTACATTTGGAAATATTTATGAAGATTCCAAATGTTATGGTCTGATATTCAAACGAATCTATTAGTAACTAGCGGCCCGGTTCGCGGCTTCGCTCAGGTGCTAAGAATTTATGATTTATTATCCCCCCGCGAGAAATTCTCCCCCTGCGAAGCGTATACATATCTCTTTCGCAGCTCACGCCATTGAAGTTCTCAGGAGGCACGATTTTTTCCGACTTAATCGACAAAATATATCATCATAACATTAGCTAATTTGCACAAAATATTAATAAATAAACACCAGAGGCTGTTCTGACATTAGAGTACCGTTCTATAGGACCAACAAATTAATCATTGATCCCAATAATTACTGGCCCCCCAAAGCATAAAGGTCCTTCCGTTAAATTAAGCAGCCAATTATATAATTGATTCGAAACATATTGGAAAAAATCATTTTACCAACCATAGTCAGGTTAGAATCCTGACTGTGACTATGGTTGGTAAAATTATTTTTTCCAATATGTTTCGAATCAATTATATAATTGGCTGCTTTCCAACGAAACATTTTCAGTAACACAAATGTTTTTCTTTTTTTAGATATTATCCGTTATTGGTATAATTGGTTTTATAGTCATTGCTGTTGGAGTAAAACACGTCAAAGATGCAACTGAAGAACAAAAAACTGGTTAGTGCATACTCTAAGTTTAATTTTTATCCTAACAATGTACGGTACAACACCCTGTTAGTGTCATCATTCATCTTCTCTACTCTTAACCTAACACGACTCGTTTGGTACGCGTTTGCATTTTGAATGTCTAATTGGGTTTGGAATGAGAAGGGAGCCTAGAGATTGGGCAAACGATAAATCAACATTTACAATTACAGCTACGTAGGAGGTTCAGTCTAATCAAAATTTTAACGATGCGAGAATGTAACATTTTTCTTATCATTCGTAAATATAATAATATTATTTAATAAATATGAAAAGTTGTTTAACTACTGAGCAGTGAGCAGCAAACAACAAATTTTAGAAATAACCTCAGGGATCAAAAATATCATGATATAAAAATCGTGATATTTATTTTTTGAGAACGTAACAAAACAAATTTCAACAAATCAAAATAAAATGAAGATATAGAAAATAGCTTTGTTTCAAGTTTGGAGTTAAAATAATCTGTTGGTAAGGAGGAAACTCAAATCGAGAACTTGTTTCATATTTATGCCATTATGATATTTATGGATTGATATTTTCCATAAATATGCAATTATATCAACTGATGTAAGTATATCAAGGGCGAGATAGCCTAATGGTTATCGTACTTAGTGCCGCAACCTCTGGACTGGACTGCCATGGGTTCGAATCCCACCTGCGCTCATGTATGTTTTGTGATGTTATTTAGTTTTAAGATAGTTGTTATTTAGTGTAGTTGAAAGACGCTAATGACCTGAGATGTCGACGCGTCTATAATCTACAATAAATAAATAAATGTAAGTATATCTTCGAATCCTGAGTAACCTCCTATAAAAAGTGGCCCTAAAAGTATGATTTTCGTAACAAAAATAGGCCACTGCCGTTAAAAAAGAAATTAAAAATCATGGAGGTTGGTTGGGTAGAAGTTGAGAAATCAGGCGCGAAATGACCAGACAAGCGACTAGGCCCTGCAGTTAGGGTCCATTCTAATTGGTTGAATACCCCACAGACATACCTAAACGAACGTAACAACTAACTAGTGAATTCTGTATACTAATATGGATAATTGATAGCGATTAAAAAATGAGATTTGTATGTGAAGAATGTTCTTACACATATTCTTCAAGACAAAATTAGAATGAAAACTTCAGGTAAGGCTTGTAATCTAATTCTTTCTCTAAAAGTCGATCAATTTTTTGACATTTCAAAATAAAACCAAATTTAATATTATTATTTGAGATATTAGGATGTCCAAAATTTATACAGTAACAGTGTTCTTGAGAAATTGGAATAGAAAAATAAATTTTATTTAAGTTTTATTTTGAAATGTCAGAAATTTGATCGACTTTTATAGAAAGAATTAGATTACAAGCCTTATCTGAAGTGTTCATTCTAATTTTGTGGACATTAATGCGCATTCCTCCGCGATAGTGGAAAGGTTCAGGTTAGAGTCCTGACTGTGACTATGGTTGTCAAAATGGTTTTTTCCGATATTTGCAGGAATCAATTATGTAATTGGCTGCTCTTCCAACAAAAATGTTCAATTGCAAAACAGTCGTATAAATCTATTTAATATAAAAAATCCTAATGACAAACAAAATTCAGTTCAAAATATATATTGTCAAATTATTGACCATCCCTGTTGAACAAAAAGTCCAACCTTCTTTTGTTGATCGCGTGACCTAAATATTCCTGACGCAACAAAAAATACAGACACATCCAAGGACACGCGTGTACGCGCTTGTTCTTGTTTCAAATTACATGTGGGCACACCTTAATGAATAAATATGAAAGCTACAATTAGATAGTTGCCATTTTTTTCCGTGTAGATACTCTCAATTATAGTCAAAAAAATTTCAAAATTAACGGCAAAAGAATTTTTGTAATATCTTTAAAAACAACCTTAAAAGTTCAAATTTGAGAATAACTCGACGTCACACCGCAAATTGCGACAAGCGACTAGGCCCTGCAGTCAGGATCTATTCTGATTGGTCGAATATACCATCTTAATGTCGTTTGACATTTTTATCCTTGGGGTTTATCGTACATTTTAATGCTGTTATGTTAATTCGCTGTTATTTCTATTGTTACTTTGTTTGTTTATGTGTAAAAATTTAACAGCGATTAACAAAACAACGTGTTAAATGTACGATAAACCCAACATAAAAGTTTAATTCTCTTTGTTCAATACAATACGTGATTAGAATGAAAATAGACTACAACATTGTCACTTTTCGTGAACATTTCGTATGTCTAAATCAGACACAATTACAATAATTTTATATGACATTGAACTTTGACTCTATGCTTTATTATTGAAATGACAGTGTTGTATAGAGTAGAGTGTAGCACTGTAGACTATAGTCTTATAGACCAGTGGTTCCCAAACTTTTCCATTTTGCGCTTTCCTAAGACAAATAGCTCTATTATTATGAACTGAGGTGACGGGGTGGGCCATTCGAAAGCAACAGGTAGCTTTAAAATAAATTTAAGTTGAAACATTTTTATATTGTTATTTTTTTGAAGGATCAAAAAATGGTTTATATAATGATTTATCTTTCATTTAATTAAAAAAAACCTAGCGACTGTCAACATCTGTTGTAAATTTATGCTAAAAATATTCAGAAAAATCAATTATCAAACGTTATTATAACACTTTTAATTTTCACGTCTAACCCGCACTTTCCATTGTTTATTTTAATTAAAGTTACGTCATAATTTGAAAAATTAGCTAAGGTTATTTGGGCCTAGCACCAATTCATATTTTCAATTTATAATTTTTTTTTTAATAATAAAATGAAAATCCAATTGACACTTTTACCAGCTCCGGGCTAGAACCCGGGAACTGGGGACTTGTAATAGAGGAACCATAGCAACTCCATGTAAACGACAGCATTGCTACACGCTCGGCGTCATAATTTGAATACAGCGAAATCAAAAATGCAGTATCCTTTGAATAAAATAAATTAATATTACTTCTATGTTTCGTACAAATGTTTGTGTAGGAACCACAGATCAGAGCTGTTGGAAAATCAGTGTATAATAGGTTTTTCGTCATCACAAATTAAAAGACGAAAATACATTTTTTAAAGATACTTTGAAATCGTAATCTAAAAATGAAAGATACAATAGAAAATAAAAGCTTACCATGATTTCGATGATCACCTTGCACGATGATGCTGACAATGAAGCAAAATGTTCATGACAATACAATGAGCAGAACCCAAATTGGAACAGGGAACAAATGACTTTCAAACAATTCTAAACAGTACACAATATTTAAAAAGTCACAAAAGTTTGTAGTCTAACAAACAAAACTAAGGTAAAATTGAAATCTAGCCATTTCACTGAACGATTTGATAGGGTGAAAATAATAAGATCGCATTCCATGGTAGCTTACACACCATTCACAAAACACAAAAGTAAATAAACAAGGTTAATTCCAAAATCAAAGTCGGACTACACATTTGCCTAGACTCGACATGAACTGAATCATGGTGTGCTCACTCTTATAGAAAAGCTCAAACCATGTTAGTTCTGACTGCAAAAACCGAAATTATTGGCGCTGCTAACTTTTGAATATTAATGATCACAATATCTTAGGTAACGTAGTATATTATTAAATGAATGCATAATGACTGGCATCATAACATAGCTGACTACAGTATTATGTTACGTCATTGTCAAAATGGGTGTTTCATTGTATACTGATGCAGTCATTATATTCGTGTTTTGTAAAAGTGAAAAAAATAGTTTTTAAGTGATGTGTTCCCAATTGCAATAATGCTAATAGTGGGAAGATTACATTTTATTCATTTCCTAAGGAAACTGAGGTAAGAATAATTTATTTATCTATGACTATGATATTATAAGTAAGATACTATAACTTAAAAATCATATAATCACATTTATTCAAGTTCCACGTCGTTATATTTTGTTTGAATGAAGTAATAATATTTATAGATGTTTAAAATATTAAAAATCTGGGATTGACAAGTGTTTAAAATACTTAAAATTATGTTTTAATTACAGAGATTTCATCAGAGGATTTTTGCGATCAATCGTAGGGATTTCCTTGATAGTCCTAAAAATCGAGTCCGAAAAAATGTCCGAGTGTGTGAAGCTCATTTCTCTGAAGATTGCAAATATGAAGCCGTGAAAATCAATATTATTATTATGAAACAATTCTGAAAACTATATTATTAATATTTTATTGTATTATTTTATATTTACATGACTTGATAATATTATAATAATTTAGTTCAGTGACTTATTTCGTATTCATATGTTATTTTTTTAATGTTAATATAGTTTGTTATTATGAAAAATTTATAATAAAACTGAAAAAAAAACATTTCTTTTATTTTTTAATTAACCTTTTCAATTTGTACGTCATTTCTAGGAAAATTAAATTTAAAGATACGAGTAAAATATTTGAAATTACCGCTTCTTTCATTGTGGCACACTAGCGCCATACTCCATAGTGGCAGTAATCAGTACTAAAAGGATAGAGTGGGATATCTATACTACTCTATCTATGGTTGCACACTAGCGCCATAAGTTTTTGCAGTCAGTACTAAAAGGGTCAGAGCATTCATGATAGAGTGGGCTATCTATATAACTCTCTTATCTATGAACTGAATCCGATAAAATCAAAATTGTACCAAATCAAACCAATTTAATAGAAATAATCGACCATAGTTATTGAAAGGTCATAATATTATTACATAATAGTGCGTTTGATAACTCAAAAACCATGAGCGCCTCGTGACAGTAATTTATCAATAAATTAAAAAAAAGTCTAGTTTGTTTTTGACCAATAACATTCATAATATTATAGTTACGAAACATTACGATTGTCAGGGGCGTAGTCAGGTGAAAATTGTGCATTTGTAAGAATTATTTAATTTAATAATTTATATCTTGATAATGCACATACAATGTTACACATATTATAATAATAAATACTTAAAGATTTCCTGCCCGACTTGGAGAACCAGTGCTAGGGTAGGAGCTCAAGCTACTGTTATGTAAAAGCTAGTCCAAGTTGTGTCGGCTTTATTGATGTGAAAACTTCCTTATAGGGGCGTTAGGAACTCTTTGCCTGGGTAGTGAAATAAAGTGAACCGTTCGCACGTTCGCAACCCGACGGTAAGAATCGCTGAATCGGGGTTACTCGGCTCAAACACGAACACGTATTTGCAGTATGCTGTTAATACACGTCTGGGTACTGACTAATCAGTCAGTACTATCGATCAGTCAGTGCTATCGATGCAACTGTGTAGTTTGCCGTTTTTATGATATAAGTAATTAAGTATGTCAGCCGGGCACAGTTGTAAGAGAGTAATCACTCTCTTACAACTGTGCCCGGCTGACATACTTAATTACTTATATCATAAAAACGGCAAACTACACAGTTGCATCGATAGCTAAGTTAGCAGCGTCTTTGCGTTGTATGCATAGGGACCTCGGTTCGATTCCTGATGGCACCGTAGAATTTTTGACGTATTTTTTTTTTAAATTCTATACATGATATTTATTTATATATTTTTTAATTTTTGTTATATTCTTTCTTTGACAATAATTATAATTTTTTTGAAAGCAAGGTGGAATTAATTAAAAATACAATTGTAGTGTTTTAGTAATAAATTATTTTTAGTTCATAAATGCGCTATAATAGATGACATCAAAAATTAGAAAATCTGAAGTTTTCACTTCTGTCGTGTGGTCATAAGCACACACCCATTTTTTTTATACCGTACGATAGTTTAACATAATCATTAATTTTTTATATTAATACAAAAATTCTTGTTTGTTACAGCTGTTTTAATAACGTCGATCGTTTTTGCAGTGGTGTTCCTCATACAAATCATATTTTCTGTACTTTTGATTCTTGGAGCAACAAAGGTAAATTTTTTTCTGATACTTTTTCATAATGTAGATATTAGTATTGTTTTTTAACGTTAAAAACGTCTGTCTCTAACTAGGGTGGCATTGTAGAAATATTAGATGAAACGTCAATAGCATATAATATAACAGTATAACTATGTTAAGGTCTCAGAGACAGTAAGCCAGGTGGCCGTGCGGAAAAGTACAAGTCTACCGACAAGTACAAATGACAAGCGCAGATTCAAATCCCGAAGGCATTTAATAGATATATATATTTTGTGCCATACCCACTACAAAATACTTACTTTCGATGTATGTATAGCGGAATCAAGGTAGACTCGTGTGATTATAAAAAATTGCTATCGCTCGTTTTTATATAGATACTGTCATCACTCGTCGTAATATAGTCCATTACACATCTAGATAAACAATCTACTATTATTTTTTTATAATGAAAACATATAGGTATTGGATAAGAATTATAACAAAATTACAATAATTTTTTAGTTATATTTTACAAACATTTGATTTTATAAGATAAATAAAAGTAGATGTATTCATGCCATGTTCACAGATGATCCGGTAACTAGGCAATAGGATTGTCTATATCGTTTATTACTGACTGCTGCTGGCTAGGTGATAGAACACGGTATGCGTGCGCAACCATGCTGTTTCTCTCTTTTTTTGCAGAAGAAGCAATACCTAACGATCTCTAGCTTATTACGAGAGATAGGTCATTCACTATAACTGTTTAATTTTCTTTTTTTTTTGTTACAGTTAAGAGCAGGATATTTGACACCGTGGCTTGTTTTCACCATAATTTGCATTATTTTGAATGCGATAAACAATATTGCTAGCCTTACTGCAGGCTCTTTCAGCGGCCAACAATTAGCTATGTTCTTAATACAACTAGGTAAGAATCTGCATACAAAAACTAAGATAATGTTTAAATTATCTGTTATCTATCAGTAGTTTATAAGGGATTATACTCGAGTTTGATAGATAACATTATAGACGCTCGACAAGCGTTTTCACTCGAGTTTGGATATACTTAGATACTATACTTTTCGAGCGAACTAAATTCTGCATAAATAAGTATGTCTAAAATTACATATTGTAAACCCTGTACAGAAATGATGTAATAGAAAAATACACAGAACGTCACGTCATAGCTATGTAGAATCTGTAGTTTGAGCTCTTTCATAAGAGTAGTTGATCACTTCTATAATGTCACAGATTTATTTAAATCATATAGGTATAGATCATTATAACTAATGTTTTTTTCCAGCTCTCAGTATTTACTTTTACTTGGTGGTGTACAATTTGCGAGAAGATATCAAGTCAGGAAGAACACAGTAAGCCATGTCAGTGTCGAGTCATTTTAGAATTATTTGCCTTAAATGTTTTTTATGCTGATTTATATTAAACATTACAAAAAATGAACATAATTTTTATAACTTTTACATAACAGCTTAAATTCAAGACTCCAAAACGAACGCATTGTAGCGATTTTTTGTTGTTTTTTATTACACCATTTTGTAAGCAATGTTTTCGTTAGTACTAGAACTTATTTTCTTTTAATAATTAATGAGTTATTGAATTTGAGCTGATTATTAACGTATTTTTTTAATTTTTGAATACTACATTTAGGAAAAATATATTTTTATACAGAACTGTCCTTAAGTATCTATAGTTACATTTTTTTAAATTTAAAAGCAAGTGCTGTTATTCTTAAATGAAAGAACTTCTAGTTTTTTTTTTATTTCACCCTCTTATATTTACCATAGTATTTCCAAAAAAATTTATTCAGTCGAGTTTTTCATCTATTTTTTTAATAACTTGTTTTTTCTTTCTTTTTCGAAACATTGTGAATGTCTTTAATTCAATGTATGAATTGCTTAGCCCAATATTCCTAGATTACATTTTTTATGTTATTATTTTTCCCCTGGACCTTTTGAATGAAAACAAAATGTATTTCTTTTTAAACTTAATGTACCTAATTAATTTCATTGCTAATTTTGTATTTCCAATTACTTTTTTGTGAAAATGATCTTTCAGATTGTATTAACAAACTCAACTCTATGTTTATGTGGTCAGTAATTTTATATGTAATAATAAAATATAAGTATTGCGTAAAAAATAAAATGTTCAAAAATATTATATATGTATAGAAATACAATTTATTGTTGTTTATAATATTATATCAAAATGTGATAATTGTTATTTCTGTGGCTTCTGTATTTAGTTACTTAAGGCATTTAAAATTCCTATAAGATGAATCTCCATTAATTTCGATTTTATAATTTCTATTTTTAAGTGTTTTTCAATATTAATTTCATTTCTAGCGTTGTATTTTTCTTAAATATAAATATTACAATGGGCAATTCAGGCCATGGTTGTTCTTTTCAGCTTTGAAAATTATTACGTGTACCTACGTCTATATTTTTTTTATATTATAATACAATATCAATAAAATTGTTCATTTTCATAATAATAAAATTTATATATCATTGCATATACCTACTTGCTTTCCTTTTGATTTGAATAATGTCTGTTTAACACAGCGGTGGCATTTTAGAAATATTAGATGACACGGAAATAGTCGGAAGTGGTTGACATGTGAAATTTTATTTATTATATTTTACGAACATTTCATTTTGTAAGATAAATAAAAGTGGATTTATTCCTTTCCATGACAACATACAATTATTTGTGTTTAACTGTATTAACGTTATCTGTATGTACCCGCAATACAGACAAACTCATTTTTTTAATCGAGTAACGAAACAAAAAAATGGAGATTACAGTTGACTACTAACGTTGGAAAATTGGATTAATGTGGAATTTTTTCTGTGAAAAAAAACTTTTTATAAAAAAACGTCTTTCAAAAAAAGCCACTAAAAAGACAAAAATGATACAATTTTGAGGTCGGCGCTAATTTAATTACTAAATCTTTTTATATAATATGTAAATATCTACTTTTCTATTTTTATTAAATTGGCGCAAAATCGTATTATTTTCATCTTTTTAGTGGGTTTTTTTTAAGTGTTTTTACTTTTCAGTGGCTTCGCTTTTAACTGATTTCTTTCTTGATATTTGATTACTAAACTAAAAAAAAACCTATTAAACCCGTAAGAAAGTCGGTTTAATAAAAGTGGAGTAACGGCGTGTAATTCCTTTAAGGTAAATGTCACTTTTTGACACTAAAAAGTAAAAAATAAAAAACTTTTTAACAAAAAAAAAAAACCTCCTTCAAAAAGCCACTAAAAAGAGGAAAATAATGAAATTTTGAGGTCTGTGCCAATTTAATGAAATATGAAGTCAGTTAAAAAGAAGATATTAATCACTATACTATGCTTTTTAACCGACTTCATATTTTATTAAATTGGCGCAGACCTCAAAATTTCATTATTTTCCTCTTTTTAGTGACTTCTTGAAGGAGGTTTTTTTTTTGTTAAAAAGTTTTTTTTTAATTTAAATAAAAAAGTAACAGTCAGAAGTTTTCAAAAAACTAACTGTTCATTGATGTTTTTGTTCTGAGTTTAAAAAAGAAAATCTAAAAATTTTTGACCTTTTTATTGTTGAGATACAATAACGCAAAGTTCAACAATTTATGAGAAAAGATTGACAGTTTTATATAATCCAAGCGAACAAACTAAGTGAATTATGTGTTACTATGTGAACAACAGTTTAGGTACAATCTCTAACAAAATTTTTTTACATTTAACACTATACTTATTTATTGTTTTACAGCGTATTATGAACGAAACTTTTGGATGTTATTATCACAAGACAACTACCTTAAGGTAGTTGTCGTACTATGGACATAGTGTCAGAAAATTCTAAATTTTCGTATACTCATTAAGGATACTATAATACAAATACCATTAAAATTTGAAGTTGATTGACCATCTCTAACTCGAGATAAACTTAATTAAAGTTCGGACAATTAACGCGGAGAGCACAGGAAAGGTTGTGTTTTTGACAAGTTCTTTAACTTAAAAAAAAAAAGTTACAGTCAGAAATTTTCAAAAAACTAACTGTTCATTGATGTTTTTGTTCTGAGTTTAAAAAAGAAAATCTAAAAATTATTGACCTTGTTATTGTTGAGATACAATAACGCAAAGTTCAACAATTTATGAGAAAAGATTGACATTTTTATATAATCCAAGCGAACAAACTAAGTGAATTATGTGTTACTATGTGAACAACAGTTTAGGTACAATCTCTAACAAAATTTTTTTACATTTAACACTATACTTATTTATTGTTTTACAGCGTATTATGAACGAAACTTTTAGATGTTATTGTAGCACGACGACAACTACCTTAATTATACTACCTTAATTATAGGTGGCCACTTTTTGGAATCAATATTTTGTATCGTGGTGGTAACCAAGAATTTTTGTATGAAGGACAAATGGAAGACCAATCCGAGAATTGAATTATGGATTGATTCAGTAACCTATTAATATTGCCTTAGCAATAAATAAAACTAAAACAAAAAAACGTATAGTAAAATGTCAATGTATTTATAAAATTTACTCTCCAATTTTACAAATGAAACAATGGCAAAATTTTTAAAAACCTCTCTTTGACGTTTGGATGTTAAAAAGTCTATTTATTTTATAAACATTTTTCGAAAATTTCTTGATTTTTAAAAAATACTTTATTTTCATTCGTAGTTAGAATATTGGTGTGTGATTTAAACAACCTCTGTAATATTTCTGACTACATGTTAATTTGAAGAAAATAAATAAAAATTATTTTTGCGGATTAGTGATACAAATAAGAAAACAAAATGGGAATGTTAAAATTGGAGAAATGTTGCTGCTGCGAGACTCTGCAAATCGGTTCCAAAATTATTGGCTATGTTGGAGTGGTAAGTATTTTGGAAATACTTAAGAAGATTCCATATTTTATGGTCTGACATTCAATCGTATATATTAGTGATGTGCCGGATCGTTAAAAATGTATATCCGCGGATACGGATCTGAATACGGATATTTGGTCACAAGATCCGCGAATACGGATACGGATACGGATCTTAACTTTCTTAGAGTACGCGGCGGTAAATACTAAATATTGCACATCGACCTTTGGAAAGAGACTATATGTTATGGGAAAAAGTTATTGACCACGATATTAAAAAATAAAAAATAATCTGAATGGAATTTAACTGTTTTTCATTATTACCTAATCACCTATATATATAAAATTTTATCTATGAATTGAAAATTGATAAGGTAAAAGATCCGGCCATTTTGTCATCTCATCAAAAACCTATAGGATACTTCCCGTTGATCTAGAATCATGAAATTTGGCAAAAAGCAAGGTCTTGTAGCACAAGCAAAGGGAAAAATCCGAATATCACAAAAAGTAAAAATTAAAGGGGGTCCCCACACAAAAAACGGAAAAACTTTTCAAAGGCTGTATCTTTGGAACCGTAACATGTAGGCGGTTGCACAGAATATGTCTACCTAATATAATAATTGTTGTAACGGTACGGAACCCTCGTAGCGCGAATTCCACACGCACTTGACCACTTTTTTAAATTTTTTTAACACTAGTCTTTTTGCAAAAAATATATTTTTATACACAGCTGTCCTTAGTACATTACCTATACGTTTTTTTCCAGTTCAGTACTTTCTTGTTTTTTTTTATTTATTTCGTCCTCTACTTTGTATGAATTAATTATTTATACCTATTCTTGCCATTTTCTTAATTTTTTTAGTCCAGTCCTGGTCTCTATTTTGTTAGCTTTATGAAACACTGCAGATGTTTTAAATTCAATTTCACCAAAAACATAAATGTGAAAAAGGGGCCACGTTCGGGACAAAGAACAGCTTCGCCGAAAAACAATTGAGATCTAAGTGGGTGCCAAGTTTTGGCAATATTAGATGAAACGGAAATAGTCGGAAGTGGTTGACATGTAAAACAAAAATTATTTTAATGATAAATAAAAGTGAATGTACTCCTTTCCATGATAACGAATACAATAATTTGCGTTTAACAATATTCACGTAATCTGTCTGTACCATAGAGTAATCATAAATAGAATAGGGGAGCCACCCAAAAAAGTATCGATGCAGAAGATAGAGATAGAGAGAATAGAGGTGTTGCTCTATCTTTTTTTAACGCTTTGGTGGTATCTATAGTAACAAGGAAAAGACAACTCTTAATCGCTTTTTTGTCTGTCTTTTTCAAGGTGACACTGTCACTTACACAGTTGTGCCTATGTCTCCCTACTCTATTTATGATATCTCTATGGTCATTGGTCTGTACCCGCGATTGCAGACATACCCATTTTTTTAATCGAGTACCGAAACAAAAATATACAGGCATTTATGGAAAATTGGATTAATCTGGATTTTTTTGTGTGATAAAACTTTTTATAAAAAAAAACTCTTTCAAAAAAAGCCACTAAAAAAACGAAAATTATACAATTTTGAGGTCAACGCCAATTTAGTTACTAAATTTTTTTAGTACTAAATTGGCATGAATACAGTACCAATGTGTCAAATAAAATTGCAAGAATTTATTTTAGAGAAGCAAGGACAGATGGAAGAACAAACTTCAGGATTGAATTATGGATTGAATCTGTATCCTATTGCCTTAGCAATAAAACTAAAACAAAAAAATGTAGGTAGATACATAGTAAAATGTCAATGACTATTTTACAACCTTTACTCTCCATTGAAGTGAAGTAAATTTTACGAATGAAAGAATGACAAAGCTTCTAAAAACCTCTCTGATCATTTGGATGTTGAAAATTCTATTTATTTTATAAACATTTTTCGAAAATTTCTTGTTTTTTAAAAAATACTTTATTTTCATTCGTAGATAGAATATTAATGTGTGATTTAAACACCCTGTATATTTCTGACTACATGCTGATCTGAAGAAAATAACTAAAAATTATTTTTGCGGATTAGTGATACAAACAAGAAAACAAAATGGTAAAGATAAAATTGGAGACATTTTGCTGCTGTGTGGATTTGCAAACCGGTACCAAAATTATTGGCTACATTGAAATAGTAAGTATTTTGGAAATACTTAAGAAGATTCCAAATATTATGGTCTGACAATCATACGAATTTATTACTAAAATCAGTCACGAATGTACAGTGTACACTCTGTCCTATTGTCAAAACAATGCGTTTAAAATAACTTTTACTTGTGAAGAGGAAAGTTCTGAGAGTACTAACTCTAGACCTGGGCCTGCTAGAAGCACGTCCTAAGAGACTCACAAACGCTTAAAAGTACGTGCAGTACGGAACTGGGATTCTAGATGGTAGCGTAGATCATAGCAGGGCTTGCTTAAATTAATGCATTGGTATATATGCGAGCGTACACAACGAAGCAGTGAGTGTAGCAGGTATAAGCGCTGTTACAAGAGCTGGTAGATACAAGAATGTATCTCACCATTCTTTCAGCGCGCTGACTACTACAATCAACGTGTGACAACAGCTGTCAAATGGCCGTTACAAGTTTCGCAATGGATGTGACTAGTTTAATAAGTGAAATTTTGTCAGTTTTATTTAATTTGTTTTGAGTTTTTTCTAAGACGTATTTAAAAGTGTTAGGTTCCATACGTAAATATGTACCTATTCAAAAAACCGGTTTGGGTAAAATTTTAATTCTTGGTATAAATGATGAAATTCGCCATGTTTAGATCGTTTACTATTTATAGGGTGGACATGATAGCTCCTACCCAAATTTGTATTTAAAATATACCACTTTGTAGCAGAAGAACACAATTAATATTCGTCTTCGCTATCTGACATTTCAAACGCGATTTAAGCTTGTATCAATGCTAGTATCAAAGCTTCGTTGTGCAAACCTATAAGCGCTTATAATTTCAGCCACCGTCTACCATACATGCTACCATCTAGAATCCCAGCTGCGTACTGCACGTACCTTTAGAATTGACAGAGTCACAGAACCATCGAAACTGCATCTTTATGAAGCCACGCTAGAATATTATACAGGTAGTTCAGTTTTAACATTGAATATTTTGACAAAATATTCTCCTCATCGTTCTGATTTTAAAAATATGACAAATATCCTCTCACTCGTTTCGTAAGCAAGATACAGGATTTTTTCTTATATTTTTCAGAATCAGAACGACGAGGATAATATTTCGTCAAAATATTCAATATTAAAAATTAACCACCTGTATTAGTAATCCAAATGTTTTTCTTTTTTAGATATTTTCCATTATTGGTGCCACTATATTTACATCAGACCTTCTTAGAATAAAACAGTACGAAAGAAAACTAAGTGAAACACAAAAAATTGGTTAGCGCATACTCTAAATTATTTTAATTTTTGTCCTTACAATGTACGGTACAGAATTCCTACTCTGTTAGCGTCCCCATTCATCGTCTCTATTCTTAACACGACTCGCTTGGTATGCATTCGAATTTTGAATGAATGATAAGGGAGCTTAGAGATTGGGCAACGATAAATCAACATTTACAATTACAGCTATGTTTAGGAGGTTCAGTCTAATCAAAATTTTAACTATGCGAGATAATTTTGAATGTAACATTTTTGATGTGAAACATCTTACGTCGGGCTGTGAACAGCCGCGTGAGGGGAAATATGCAACGAAAGATAGATGCAACGAAATGTTTCGTCCGCTCCTTCGCTGCTGTTTTCCCCACCACTGCGGCACTGGCTAGGCGTGCACTATAGCACACGCGGTGTTACAGAGCTATATATATATATATATGTCAGAATAACAATTTATTAATTGTGCGTCTAAATTTAAAACGAGGCGAGGCTCTGTCTATAACCAGACACGTGTTAAGCATACCGGTGTGCGTTTGGACTTTGGAAACGTATTGTTAGTTCGACTATACGCGTAGTTTTATGACGTCACTAGCCATACGATTTCTATACTGTGATGTCATGTACACGGAAAAAAAAGTTGTTATTCATAAAAAAAATATATACTACTACATAGAGAATACCACCGAGTTCAATAACGTTTTCTTTGATGTTTCACATCTGTCGGGGGTCCCGAGACCCATACCCTTTTTTTTAATGACTAGCTTATAATAATATTACTTAATAAATATGAAAAGTTGTTTAATCACTGAGCAGAAAAAACAAATTTTGAAAATAACTCAGGGATCAAAAATATTAAACAAGTTCTTGTTTGTTAAAGTTATGTTTGTAGCGGCGATCATTACTGTGGTGATTCTCCTCCTACAAATCTTATTTGCTGTACTGTTGATTCTTGGAGCAACAAAGGTAAATTTTTTTCTAATACATTTTCGTGATAATATTATTTAGTATTGTTTTTCTGACGTAAATAACGTCTATCTCATTCACTGCCGGCATTGTTCCAAGTCTTCATGGTTTCCGGGCTTGTAGGCCGTGGTTCGGTGGTATTTCTACCTGACGTTTCGTCTACAACTGCGGTAGACATTCTCAAAGGCGATGTGGCAGCTTTCGAAGTGTCCTCCTTGGCGGCACAAAGGTCAGTGTGTCAGTGACTGGTGTCCTCCCTTCTTTTATGTCTAGTACCAGTGTGTTCTCTGTTCGGTCGTAGTTCGTCTCTCTGTAATTGGTCAACTGCGCAGTGTGTAGTGGTGGGGATAAGTTCTCTACTCGGTCGTATCCCGTCCAATGACCAATCGTACAAGGACGGAATACGACCGAGTAGAGAACTCATCCCCACCACTACACACTGCGCAGTTGACCAATTATAGAGAGGCGCACTACGACCGAACAGAGAACACACTGGAACTAGGCATAAAAGAAGGGAGGACACCAGTTACTGACACACTGACCTGTGAGCCACCAAGGAGGACACTTCGACCGCTGCCACATCGCCTTTGAGATTGTCTACCGCAGTTGTAGACGAAACGTCAGGTAGAAATACCATCGGACCACGGCCTACAAGCCCGGAAACCATGAAGACTTGATATTGTTTTTTGTTTTTTTTTGTTACAGTTAAAAACTCAATATTTGACAGTGTGGCTTGCTTTCAGCATCATTTTCATGGTCGCGAATGGGTTAACGGATATTGTTGTCCTTACTACTGGGTCTTTCAGCGGCAACGAATTATTTTTAGCTAGGTTCTTAATAGAAGTAGGTAAGAATCTGCATACGAAAATTAATAAAATGCCTAAATTATCTGTTATCTACCAGTAATTTATAAGGGATTATACTCGAGTTTGATAGATTTTTAAAATTATAGACACTCGACAACAGAGGTCACAAGCTTTTTTCACTCGCGATTGGAAATAGGTACCTACTACTTTGGGTACATCTAAAATTACACATTGTAATATCAAAAAGAAAAAATACATAGAACGTCATAGTATTGTAGAATTTTGTGCAAATCTACAGTTTGAACTCTCTCATAAGAGTAGCAACGGCGTATTTACAGGGGGACTTAGAGGGCAATAACTCAGGGTGGCAAGTTCGTAAAGGCGGCAAAAAACAAGAAAGTAGTGTTCTATTTACGATATTTGTAATGGGGGATGGAAAGAGATTTGGGAGAGGAACTGGGGGGGGGGGGGTGTCAGATACGATGGATGAGAAAAATTTAATGTAAGGGGCGGTAAATACTGGTTTAGCTCTTTCATAAGAGTGGTTGATCCCTTCTATAATGTAATGTCACAGATTTATTTAAATTATATAGACAAATTACTCATTAAGTAATTTTTTCCAGCTATCGGTATCTATTCTTTATTGGTGGTGTACAGTTTTCTAGAAGATATCAAGTCAGGAAGAGCACAGTAAGCCATGTCAGTGTCGAGTCATTTTAGAATTATTTGCCTTAAATGTTTTTTATACTGATTTATATTAAACATTACAAAAAATGAACATAATTTTTATAACTTTTACATAACAGCTTAAATTCAAGACTCCAAAACGAACGCATGGTAGCGATTTATTGTTGTTTTTTATTACACCATTTTGTAAGCAATGTTTTCGTTAGTACTAGAACTTATTTTCCTTTAATAATTAATGGGTTATTGAATTTGAGCTGGCTATTAACGTTTTTTTATTTTTTGAATATCTACTACTTTTTGGGAAAAAAAATTTTATACAGAATTGTCCTTACGACATATTATTATACGTTTTTTTTATATTTCAGTTAACTTATAAGCTTGTGTTAAATTTGAAAGCACGTGCTGTTATTTTTGAATAAAAAAACTTTCTTGTTTTTTTTTTATTTCGCCCTCTACTTTGTATGAATGGATTATTAATTATACCTATATTAAGTTTGTAATAGATATTTATGCAACTAGTGGCTTAAGTGACGGATTATATGACAGTATAATAATAATAATAATAATAATAATAATAATAATATGACAGTATAATATAAATCGAGCTTATTCGTCGAATACAGTTTCTGTATATTTTCCGATAACTGATGATAAATAATAACTTTGTAATGTATTATTTTTATGTATTTATACTGATTTTGTATTTATTAACTAGTTTTAAATATCATTAAACTGTGATAAAATCTTAATTGTTTTTAACACGCTTTTATTAGCTTCACTTGTATGTTTGCTTGTCAGTTTGTAACCGACTTCTTTGAACTTGATTTTGACCAACTTTGAACGGTCAGATTTAGTTTAAACGTTGTCGACTTATCAAGGACCGACGACAATACAATAATTCAATAAGTTTGTCCCATTATCCTGACCAGGATCTCCAGGACTAAAAAAAAAAGCAAAAAACTTCAAATTGAACTGAAACTTTGCACACTTATCAAGGACCGATGACAATACAATAATTCAATAAGTTTGTCCCATTATCCTGACCAGGATCTCCAGGACTAAAAAAAAAGCAAAAAACTTCAAATTGAACTGAAACTTTGCACACTTATCAAGGACCGATGACAATACAATAATTCAATTAGTTTGTCCCATTATCCTGACCAGGATCTCCAGGACTAAAAAAAAAAGCAAAAAACTTCAGATTGAACTGAAACTTTGCACACTTATCAAGGACCGATGACAATACAATAATTCAATAAGTTTGTCCCATTATCCTGACCAGGATCTCCAGGACTAAAAAAAAAAGCAAAAAACTTCAGATTGAACTGAAACTTTGCACACTTATCAAGGACCGATGACAATACAATAATTCCATAAGTTTGTCCCATTATCCTGACCAGGATCTCCAGGACTAAAAAGCAAAAATAAATTATAATTTAAAAAACTAAAAAACACGCTTTAATGAACTAAAAAGTAAAAAGTAATTAATTTTATTGTAAAAAAGCGTGGGGTAGTATGAAAATATGATACAAAGCACCCCACGCTTTTTTACAATAAAATTAATTATTTTTTACTTTTTAGTTCATTAAAGGGTGTTTTTTAGTTTTTTTAAATTATAATTTATTTGTTTTGTTTTTAAAATTAATTTCAGCAGTTCGTTTTAATAATGAAATAACAATGACATTTAATTTTCTCTAGTTACATTATAAATTCAATAAATGCTCACTAATTGCATTAGTTGTTTTTTATTTCGATAAACATTTTTTTTATTGAACAAAATGTTTAAACGTCGAAATATTATTAATGTCTACGAAATTTTATTGTAATATTAATCAAATTATCTGTTATGGATTCAAAAATCTGCTGTTTTTGCTTCAGTTTAAAAAAAGCTGTGATTTTAATTGGTTGTTTTAGTATAGTACGTACAAAAAACTGTTACAATTAATTTCATTTATAATAATTAAAAATTAATTGTGAACTTCCTTGGCAAGACTTTGAAATTTTATTAATAAATAAAAGATACCGCAACATGTTTCGGTAACTTAGGTTGCCATCATCAGGCGACAAGAAATAATTATATAAGAAAGGCTTGGTCTATAATATAAAATTAAATTTAAAGCCACTGTTAGTTATAATAAAATACGAAATGTTATAATTACCACAAAACACCAAACCATAACAAACACTCTCGACGTACGTTTCGCCAACCAAGTTGGCATCATCAAGAGGATTGAGTTTTAATCATCTCCTGATGATGCCAACTTGGTTGGCGAAACGTACCTACGTCGAGAGTGTTTGTTATGGTTTGGTGTTTTGTGGTAATTATAACATTTCGTATCTTTACACCAAAGGTTCCACCACTTTTTATTGTTATAATAAAATGTAAAATAACCTTGAAAAATTATTTACCTTACATGGCGTTACAACAATTAACGAAGATCAAAACATTGATTTGATCTTCGTTAATTATTGTAATTAACAAGTGCAAGAGAAAAATGGAGTCTCCTAATAATTTCATTTAATTGATAAAAATATTATTTTAGGTTATTTCAACAATTGAACTTGTCGATTGTATTAGTCAGTTAACGGCTTGTGGTAAAAATCATTACAATAAATGTACAAGACAGGACAGAAACGCGATAATATTTCGTTTTAGACTTTCGGCTAGTACCAGAAGTGCACACGGTAATTTTTGAATTTAATAGTAGGTATATTGTGCAACTAGTGTGCTAAATACATTTTTATGCATCAGCTGCGATGGCTTCAGCACGAGTAGTAGGCGAGCGCGCATCTGACGAGTGCTGAAAACATCGCGCCTGACGCCCATTGGAAACATTTTTTAGAAAAACGTTAAGTATATTATTATTGATTGGCTCCAGTCGTTCAAATAATGTGTTGTTTCGAAGTATTTAGATTTATTTAATTCGGAATAACGAGATCATCTAGCAAGAAACTTGCCGGCGCAATACAAAACCTTAACAAGCCGTGAGGTGGGTCGTTTATTAGAACTAAAGTGCGACCCTTGAGGTCCACACGACGAACTTCCCAGTTTGATAAAATATATTTAATAATAATAATTAAATTAGATATTACACAGAAAAGTAATCATTAAAACATAATTATTATTTATTTTTAACAATAATTAAAAAAAAAAAACGGCTGAACCGATTTTTATAAAATTTCTGTCAGATCAAAATGACGTTAACACGCCTCGATTGACACCCTTACGAAGTCGATATAATTTTTTATTCGCGAGATATTGTGTAAAATCTACTTTTTTGGAGTCAATTTGGTTAAGAAAAAAGAACTGCTGAACCGATTTTAAAAAAATTCCTTTCAGATCATATTTACGTTAATACGCGTCGATTTGCACCCTAACGTATAGTCGATATCATTTTTCATTCTCGAGATTTCGTCTTAGAAAGAAATGGACACATACGTACACACACACACACACAGAGACATCTTTCTAAAAATAGTGTAAAAATAGTGTAGTGACCTTGACACAAAAATTTGTTATACATTTTGATTTAGATTTTCGGACCCATTACAATAACTTCCAATGGGAAGTTAATAATATTTTGGCATTAAATGATTTCTCTTTAAGTGACAATTTAATTATTCCAGATGATGATCCAGTTTTCATTACTCTATCAATTTTATCTGCGATATTTTTGATTATAAGTATTATGTTGCTACTTGGCGTTTTTAAGGTAACCAAAAGCTATCTTCAGAGATATCATTATTAACGTCACCTCAATAATACAACTAGATATAACTCTAAATTACTAGTTAGAGTGCCCGCGGTGAGAGAAGAAGCCAGGCACGTCATCAATAATATGCTAGTGAACGCCTTATTGTTTAAAATTCCACCTATCGACGCTCATGGATCTCCAAAACAGCCAATAGCAAGCTAGAAGGCAGGCACAATGCATTCACGTTACTATGACGCGGTGGCTTCATCTTTCGCCGCGCGAGTTCTACTACTAGTTTTGAGACAATTCAATTTGAATAATAAACTATAATTAAAAGTCATATTTCGGTAATTGTTGCAATTATAAGATTATCCAATACGGTGATGACTGATCAAGTTATGAGTTATTTAAAAACGGACAATTTTCGAATTATCTAGTTGTAGTATTGAGGTGAATTATTAATATATTTCAATAATATAAAAAACCTTTTTTTATTTTGAAGGGGAAGAAAAAACTGATTTTAATTTGGATTTTCGGATGTGGACTAAACATTTTCGCGTCAGTAATTACGCTTACAATTCTAACTGCCTGGATAACTGTTACATTAGACTTACCAGTACACATTATTTTGGTGGTATCAATGGGTAATTTACTGCCACTGAACTATAATAATATTAATACTGGAACGCGTGCAGAAGCCAGCGAAATTAATAGTCAATAACATTTTGGTGACACTGCACAATGCGCAGAAGAGAGACGTGAATACATTTAACAGCTATATGACCTTGTTGGATGGTTCTCGATACACAAGAGATCCGAGAGCGCGCATTCCAGTATAATTACTATAGTTCATTGTTTATTCTTTTTAAATTAATATTCTCAGAAGATCATTTTATATACCTAAGTTTTATATTATTTAAAAAGAGTTTCTTTTCCACCCTTTTCATAACGAACGCAGTCTATAAAATCGTACATATTAAAACGTTAAAAACTAAGAAAACCGAACCTAAAAAGTCTCTCTGCAGTTTCAACCCACTAAACAGGTACCGAAAATTGAAGTTTCAATAAAGCCGTTGTGAAACATATATTTTTCTAATAATAATAGTTTTTTTTTATACGGCTGTATGCAATTGAAAGATTTTTCGTTGGAGAGCAGCCAATTATATAATTATTTCGAAACATATAGGAAAAAATCATTTTACCAACCAGTGGTCACAGTCAGGATTCTAACCTGAACCTTTCCAATTTCGCGTCGGAATGAGCTTACAATACTCAACTGTGACATGATTGCTAAATTAATATTCTCCTTATATGCTTCAGAATCAATAGATTTTCACTACATGCGAGTGTCAATTCATATCTGCTAATTCAATAGCTATGATATGAAGTGAATCCTCGAACCAGCGAGAGCCCAACATGAGAGTGAAAATTATTTGTAAGCTCATTCCGGCGCTAAATTGGAAAGGTTCAGGTTAGAATTCTGACTGTGACCACTGGTTGGTAAAATGATTTTTTCCTATATGTTTCGAAACAATTATATAATTGGCTGCTCTCCAACGAAAAATATCTCATATATTTTTCTTTTGTTTCAGAACTCAATACTTATTTCATTTATATTGTTTATAATTATTATAAAGAAATATCTGGAGGATCCAACGATATTTAATAAAATGTATTACCCGACAACTGCAGTGATTGTGTAGTAAATTATTCTCAAATATAATTGAATAATAATAAACAAAATAAAAACATTTTTTATTTTATATTATTTTTTCTCGAGCGCTGCATAAATTATACAGGGTGAGTTCGACCACCCGTATCAGTCGTTTTTTTCGAAAACGGTTAGTCGTAGAGAGTTGTGTCAAAAATTTGTATTATAAAAGCCCTAATAAAGAATCGAATGGTGATAATTTTTTTTTCCGGGAAGGTCGGCTTCCCTAATAGTTTGCTCCAGAATGTCCAGAACTTCGGAATTATAAATGTAACGATAGGTCGAAAGTGGTATTGTTGTAAAGATCTTTAAAAAATTAGCAAGTTTTGTACGGAATTTTTTTTTATTACTGCCACCCCTGTTAAGTAATATTTGTTTGAAACTGCTAAATTAAAATGTCATAATAACGAACTTTTTAAAAGTCTGCATTTAAAATCTAGTTACCTGTCTATCGATAATTAAACACTGAAGAAGTACACTCACAGTATAACCAGAAGAGCTCAGTAGTTATGTATTAAAGAGTAAATGGAAGACAGTTTGAACACTTGTGACAATGTCTAAGGTTGCTAGATTTTTAATGCCGACTTCGATCGTTATTATGAAATTTTGATTTAATAATTTCAAACGATTGTTACTTAACAGGGGTGGCAGTAATTAAATAATTTTTCCTACAAAACTTGCCTATTTTTTAAAGAGCTTTTCAACAGCACCACTTTCAACCTATCGTGCTTTCTAAAATTCCGGAGTTTTGAACATATAATAATTTATATTTATACTTATAGAAATTTACAGGGGTGGCAGTAATAAAAAAAATTTTCCTACAAAACTTGCTTATTTTTTAAAGATCTTTTCAACAATACCACTTTCGACCTATCGTTACATTTATAATTCCGGAGTTCTGGACATTCTGGAGCAAACTAATAGGGAAGCCGATCTTCCCGGAAAAAAAAATTATCACCATTCGATTCTTTATTAGGGCTTTTATAATACAAATTTTTGACACAACTCTCTACGACTAACCGTTTTCGAAAAAAACGACTGATACGGGTGGTCGAACTCACCCTGTATATTGTTGTATAAGGACCTCTTGCTGATATTTTTAGCAGTGTGGAGTTTCTCAAAAATTAACAAACAAATCTTTAAAAGTTTGAAGCGTATAAAATAAAAGAGGTGTAGACGTTTTCCTTTGCTTATTAGGACCAATCCGTTTTTTCCATAAGACTGTATAGGATGAAAAAAATATTAGTAAAAAAAACTTTTTAGAGACAAGCTTTTATTTAAATGTACTAAAAAAGAAAAAATAATTTTTAATAATTTAGGTTCATAATTAATAAAAGCGTGGGTCGTGAACTCTATGATAGTTTATTAGTCACGACTCACGCTTTTATTAATTATGAACCTAAATTATTAAAAACTATTTTTTCCTTTTTAGTGCATTTAAATAAAAGCTTGACTCTAAAAAGTTTTTTTTTACTAATATTTTATTTTGTTCATTTTAGTCTTCCAAAATTTTACCCCCCTTTGACACACGTAGGTGTTGAATTTTGAAAAATCCTTTCTTAGTGGATTCTTACATCAGAAAAGGAACTAACTGACCAAATTTCAAGTTTCTAGCTTCAGCGATTTGGCCTGGGCGTTGATTAGTCAAAGAAAACTCTACATCCTCGTTTGAACCCCTTAAGGGTTGAATTTATTTCTAAAAACGATTTATTCATGTATTGTCATCGGGAACACATATGTGTTCAAAATTTCAAATCGATCGGATACGTGGAAGTCGTTCAAAATTGACTTGCAAGTTTTGACCTAAACAAACTAACTATCATACATTGCAAGCTAAATAAAAACATAAAAATGTTGTTTCTCTTTTATATTAGCAATCCTTTAGAAAATCCAATGTTTGGCAAAATTCGAAATCTCACAGACATTTTTAAAATTAATTGATTCTGTAAGGGAAAAAACGGGCATACTCTTTTGGTATGAAAGTTATGGGTGATTAAAGTTTTTCAAAAATATCAAAAATTTTAAACTTTAAAGGATTAATAACTTCTAAAATGAGTAGAGAATTACGTTTTGCGTTCACATTTAAAACGCTTTCAAGATTAAATACCTACAATTTACGATTACAGACAATTTTTTCTTGACTGGCCACATTAAAGTGGAATCACATAATGACCTGAAAACTATGTCCAATTAGCATTTTTAATATCAATGGTGATTGGTGCTTAAAGCAGGTCACACAATGAACAGATGCATATTATAATATTTATTTTAGTATTATCATAATATTATAGATTAAATTAAAAAGAAGTCTACAAAGTTAAAAATGCTTCAAAAAATCCAAATTTTAGTTTGTCTCTTTAAGTCGTTGCTTGTTAATTCAGAGCTCTTAAATATCCTGAACTTTACTGTTTTCAACCGTTACAAGCCCCCCATTTCTGCAGATCCTATTGAAACTGCAGGGCAATCATTTTTATTTTCGTTAGATTGCAATTGCTAGGTAGAGGGCAGTATAGCCTAGTGGTTAGCGTGCTTAGTGCCGCAACCTCTGGACTAGACTGCCGTGGATTCGAATCCCACCTGCGCTCATGGATGTTTTGTGATGTTATTTAGTTTTAAGATAGTTGTTATTTAGTGTAGTTGAAAGACGCTAATGACCTGAGATGTCGACGCGTCTATAATCTACAATAAATAAAAATAAAGCAATTGCTATAGGTAATTTCTAGTTGTTCCATAGTCCAATAAGATTAATGTATTGTAGAAGGTACTTAGTTTACTTTTTTTTGGTCATAAGTTAACACTATCCCAACCCATCCCGGTCGTCCTTCTTCCTGGCCATCTTGTTCGTCTATTACCTGCAGAGAATAACCCAAGGCTAATCCATGATCCATGTCCTCTATCCTAACATTCCTATAGGTATGTTCGGTCCTGTGTCTCTGTGATATATGTTTTTTTATTATAAATTATAGACGCGTCGACAACTTAGGTCATTAGCGTCTTGATTACATTAAATAATAACACACTTAAAACTAAATGACATCACAAAACATCCATGAGCGGAGGCGGGATTCGAACCCACGACAGTCTGATCTAGAGGCCGCGGCGCTAACTACTGAACCACCTGTGCTATATGTTGCCTCATATTGCGTCGCTTATGTTCTCGATCAATAAAATTTTTGTTTCAGCCATTAATATCAAAACTAGCTCTGGCTAATTTCTAGTCAAAACAAAAGCCAATCCGTTAAAAAAAAGTTAGCACGGTTTACATTTTCAGTCTTTATTATCAAAAAGATCTATTCATAAATTTTCTAACTTGCTTAAATAAGTTAATTTATTTTATTGTAGATTATAGATGCGTCGACATCTCAGGTCATTAGCGTCTTTCAACTACACTAAATAACAACTATCTTAAAACTAAATAACATTACAAAACATCCATGAGCGCAGGTGGGATTCAAACCCACGGCAGTCCAGTCCAGAAGTTGCGGCACTAAGCACGCTAACCATTAGGCTATACTGTCCTCTTAAATAAGTTAAAACAATCTGCAGCGAGCACGACCCGAATCCGGTCCGCAGGTCGTAGATTGCCAATACCTGATACTCTATGTCTCGTCGATGTCAGGTTATTAACGTATTGGCATGCTTTCTGAATTTGCTTCTTCGGTGTGCCGCCTGCCTATAATGTAATAACTGTAATCTAATATTACACTTTCATTTCCTTACATCTCCCGGCTAGACTAACGATTCATATAGATGTGTATACGCACTTTTGTACACATCTATCGTCTACGAATACTTTCAAACTTAACTCGCACCTTGTTTGTGCACATTATAGTAAAAAAATCTGTGTTGTGCTAGTTTTCGTATCACAACAAACTCTGTTTACGCAGCAACGAGAAAATACGAAACGCATTAATCGCGTTCTGTGAACAGTAGATTTATTAGTGTATTTGCCATATGGCACATACACTATTGGCGTAGGTCGGATGGCGGGACCTAGGGGTCGGACCAAAATTTCTCGATGTTTCATAGCCTCCTGAACACTTTGGCAGCATTTTTGGAAATATATATATGTGCGGGCAATAACTTTCGAAAGAGTTAATTGATTTTAACTAAATTTGGTAGACAGGTTGGAATCCATCACCGCACGAAGCCTATTTAAAATGGGCCCGATCGGATCATTTTAAAGGTTGTATTTAGGGGTTCTAAAAAGTTTTTGGGCCCAAAAATACCGAAAAAATTGTCAGAATTGTTTCAAAATTGAAATTTAACTCTTTTGTAGAGATTAAAATGTGCTGCTAAAATTTTAATAAAATCGGCCCGACAGGACCGGACTTTCAAATTTTATGAAAACACTAGTTTGTTGATACGGATTTACTTATGGAAGGGTGTATTTAATTTGGTGCAGATGTTGTGCTGATAAAATCCATGTATAATATTGAAATTTAGAAAAATTTAATTATTTTAAGGGATGTATTAAGGGGTTAAGTTTTTATTTTGTCAAAAAACTAACTTATGTTCATATAATAATGCCACAATGCCTGTATTAGCAAATACACTATATTGTCGGCAAGGTTTGGCACTGCGACCCGAGTTTTTTTATTTATTGTAGACTAGCGGTTACCCGTGCCTCCGCTCACGTATATTTCGATAACATACTTCAACACTCCATTGCACCCCTCCTTAGGGGTTGTCTTAAAGAATCCTAAAATACGCGTTTTATTATTTGTTTTGAAAACTATTTATACCAAGTTTCAAAAATTGAATTAAATTGTGTTTTAAAGACCACCAACAGCTAAGGTTATTTGGGTTTAGCACCAATTCATCTTTTCAATTAATTATTTTTTTTTTAATAATAAATTGAAAATCCAATTGACACTTTTACCAGCAACGCCATATAAACAACAGCATTGCTAATAAACGCTCGACCTCTGAAGCCCACCAAGTTTCAAGTTGATACATGAAGGGAATACGATTTTCTATACAAACATTTTCATCCAATTTTAATCCTTTAATGGGGTTGGCTTCCGAAAAATCCTTTTTTAGTGCATCTCTACATATCTTCCAAATTTCATGTTTCTATCTTCAGTGATTTAGACTTTGCGTTGTCTGTCAATCAGTTAGTCACGGAACTGTTTTATATGTATAGATTATAGACACTCGACAACTAAGGTCATCAGCGTTTAATTACAATAAATTAATTTAAACGACATCACAAAACATCCATGAGCGGAGGTGAGATTCGAACCCACGACAGTTTGATCCAAGACTAACAACCTAACCGGAACACCAAGCTGTCCTCGTGAACAATAGATGTCTCTTCCAGCGTTTTCTAAGTTCAAGAATTTTAACAAAACGAAATCTGGTAGATCTTTTCATTAAAGTCAGACGGAAACTTCGGCGATTTGCGATTTCGATCAAAATTAGACCGACGATTTTGCGAAAGCCGAATGTTGAATTTACTTCGGTTTCGGCTAAAAAACCGGGCCTTCGGTCGGTCTCTATTACTTACCAATATATTACACAAACTGGCATCCCATTTTCGGAATCATTATCAACCAGAAAGTAGAAGGCGGTTGGTCTAGAGGCTCGACGTTCCAAGTTTCGATTTTAATTGTCCGAACGAGTTTCAGCATAACCGAGCGTGTAATAACGCCACAGTTTATATAACGTTTCAATGACTCCTCTATTACAAGCTCCCAGTCCCCAGGTTCTGATCCGAGAATTGGTAAAAGTATAAACTGGATTTTCAATTTATTATAATAAAATGAAAATATTAATTGGTGACCCCAAATAACCTTAGCTTTGTCTCAAAATTGGACTAAAGAAATATATTTTGAACGTTTATTGCTTGTTTTTCAACATTCTTTGCATTCATGAATCATGAATATTTAAGACACATTCAACTCACTGAGGGTATTTTAACACCGTTCTTTTTGCATTCAAGGAATATATCCACTGAATTTCATTAAAACTGAATAATTGCGTAACCAATTAATTAAGGATCCGTTCAGTTCCACAAAACAGCTTGGTGTAATGGTCAGCGTGCTGGACTTTGGATCGAGTTGTCGAAGAGGTCAGTATGGTGTAACGGTTAGCGTAGTCGACCTTTGGATCACACTGTCGTGGGTTCGAATCTCACCTCCGCTCATGCATGTTTTGTGATGTCATTTAGTTTTAAGGGTTAGTTGTTATTTAATGTAATTAAGACGCTAATGACCTAAGTTGTCGACGCGTCTATAATCTACAATAAATAAATATAAATCAAGCTGTCGTGGGTTAGAATCCCACCTTGCTCATGGATCTTTTGTGATATCGTTTAGTTTTATTTGATTATGTTATTTGACGTATTTAAGAAGTTGTCGAGCGTCTATAATCTACAATAAATGACTAAGTTCAGTTCCGTTCCCGTCTACTAAAAGCATAAATATACCTCAAGTGTTCCTATTAACAACGGAAACATCAAATATGAGGAGCGGGGTCTAGTTTCTATTTTCAAGGTAACTGGAAAATAGATACAAATTGTAAGCAGTACGGAAACAATACGCATTTTTTAATCTCTTAAAAAAACATTTGATTCAATTATAAAAATTCCTTTCATTAATTATTTTTCATGTCAAAGGTTACAGAGTAATAATTGACGTTATAATGGTGGCATTAAATAAATTAATCTTAATAGCCAGAGACATTTTTTTAATAAAATAATTTTAACGGTTTTAATTTGTTGAGTTTAGTGTGTTAGTCATTACATGCTTCAGTGGTTTAAAAGTAGGCGCGTCATTTGTTATAAATTGAACAATATTGAAAAGGTTTTGTGATTTGAAAATGTTTCAGTTAGAAAAATGTTGTTATAGTTTGTCGTTACAACTTGGAACTAAAATTATTGGATATTTGCAAGCGGTAAGTTTTTTGTTATGTTTTTAGAGACCTTAAGGCCAAAGTGTAGCTGAATTTTTCTCTACTCCTTCCACCGAAGTTACTCAATACTTGCCAGCAACCCGGTACAGTTACCACTATGAGATCAAAAGATCCTATAGCTTTAATCGTTTGTTGTACCTCCCTGATTGTTTATTTTTGTTCAGGGTTCGCCTGTAAGGATTTTTTGAAGTTTTTACAAAGATCAGAATGAAAAATAATTAAGAATGAATAATTACAATTTGTATAGGTATCTACGCTCGATAATTGAGGTCATTACTACGAAAAACAATCAAGAAACAAGGAATTATGAAAGTGCAAAATTCTCAAATCGCTTTTGCGGAAGTTACAAAAAAAATCAAAGAAGATGTAAAAAAATTAGATCTCATGAAAAATCCCGTTTTTAATATAAATACTTTTGAAAAAAATTTATAACTTAAAATAAATTCAATAGAATTATTGCTAGGTACTTAGTAGAACATGATTGAAAAAAAAATTAATTAACAAACACTTGAAAAATTCTACACATTTATTTATCTCGACGATCGTTTCAGGTTCCTAACCCATCTCCAGGAGTTTAAACTAAAACTAAAATCTAAAAAGTCTACAAACATTATATGTAGTAACCCAGGAAAGACTGGGGGGTTTAGGTAATAATTGACACCCCAGTCTTTCCTGGGTTACTATACAGTGTGTCCACAGACTCATCCTCAACATGGGGATCTCCGTTGTTATGGGAGATAGAGATTTGGTTAAATGAGACAAAATGTGCAGAATCTCCAGTACTACTACCCTGCGTAGTCAAACTTTCCATATTTTGCTTGGTTCGCGACCGACAGTTGAAAAACGAGATTTACCCATTTTCGTTTTTTGTTTATAACTCGCTTATTAAGTAAGTTATAAAAAAAATATTTTCACTTTCTTAAGGCCGTTTTTTATGAAGATTTCAAATCTCTTTTCATATTTTTATTTACTTTTATAGTTTTAGAGATACTTGTATTAACTTTGTTTTTTTAAATACACGTCAAAGATGGCCATGACACCATTCGAAAGAGATTTTTTTTCTCTTTAATTTGATATGAGGGTTGATGGATTTATTTTCAAAAATAACAGAGTTATACGTAAAACACTGATTTTTAGTAGTAGGCTATGCTAAATTAATTGATAAAACAACAGAAGGCTTAGCAAACAGTTGAAATTCGCGTTGGTTTAGTAAACAGCTGTTTTGTTTTAGCTGTCAAAGTGTAGTTTGTTGCTAATTTGTCAGTTTACTAAGTGATTTATTAAATTTACTTTTGTTATCATGGAACCATTTTGTAACAATGTTACATGTTACATTGTTACATTCTATGTCACAAAAATTCGACCAGAGTTGCAGAAATGTACTTCGATCAGTATCCAGAATGAAGACAACCTCATTCGTCTATTTACAGAAACTTACGAGTAAATTTAATAAACTATGGATCATTTAAAAAGCCGTTTACCAAGTCAACGCGAATAAGTCAAGAAGACAAAACTACTGTTTTACGATCAATTGTTGAAAATCGCTTATTTTTCATTGTTACAAAATGGTTCCATGATAACAAAAGTAAATTTAATAAATCACTTAGTAAACTGACAAATTAGCAACAAACTACACTTTGACAGCTAAAACAAAACAGCTGTTTACTAAACCAACGTGAATTTCAACTGTTTGCTAAGCCTTCTGTTGTTTTATCAATTAATTTAGCATAGCCTACTATTAAAAATCAGTGTTTTACATATAACTCTGTTATTTTTGAAAATAAATCCATCAACCCTCATATCAAATTAAAGAGAAAAAAAATCTCTTTCAAATGGTGTCATGGCCATCTTTGACGTGTATTTAAAAAAACAAAGTTAATACAAGTATCTCTAAAACTATAAAAGTAAATAAATATATGAAAAGAGATTTGAAATCTTCATAAAAAACGGCCTTAAGAAAGTGAAAATATTTTTTTTATAACTTACTTAATAAGCGAGTTATAAACAAAAAACGAAAATGGGTAAATCTCGTTTTTCAACTGTCGGTCGCGAACCAAGCAAAATATGGAAAGTTTGACTACGCAGGGTAGTAGTACTGGAGATTCTGCACATTTTGTCTCATTTAACCAAATCTCTATCTCCCATAACAACGGAGATCCCCATGTTGAGGATGAGTCTGTGGACACACTGTATATAATGTTTGTAGACTTTTTAGATTTTAGTTTTAGTTTAAACTCTTGAAGATGGGTTAGGAACCCGAAACGATCGTCAAGATAAATAAATGTGTAGAATTTTTCAAGTGTTTGTTTACTAATTTTTATTTATAACTTAAAAATATTTACTTTAGAATAAAACGTCATGAGACATTTAATTAAACACTATTGAAAAAAATTGTTTCATGCGAATAAATTAATTTTCTCAGTAATTTTTTTTTTAAATAGGTATTCGCTCTTATAGTTTTGATTGGACTCTCAGTATATTCTGCTTACATAGGTGATGGAGGATCAACAAAAATTCCAACAAATCAATCTGTAGACCATGGTAAATATTTTTTTATTTTTGATTAATAACTTATTATTACAATAACAATAATGTACTTGAAAAAGTCTAAATATATAGACGAAACGTCGTACATTTAATTAAATAAATCCAATATTTTGTCCACTATCCTGCGATTTTTCTTAATTTTATTACAATAACATTTTAATCTTATCAAGCAGAGTGGAATATGGCATATTATGCTGTAGATAGGGTAAATGCGGGAGAGATGCTGCGGTAGGAGAGACGCCGCATGGCTATTAAATTACCTATTTACCATTAATGGATGGTGCTACAAGTACGTATGTTCGTTCATCTTATCTTGACAAGATAAGATGAACGAACATACGTACTTGTAGCACCATCCATTAATGGTAAATAGGTAAGTTAATAACCATGCGGCCTCTCTCCTACCGCGGCATCTCTCCCGCATTTACCCTACTATAATCACTTCTGCGACACACTTCCGTGACATTTCACCGAGTCACTAATAAAGTGATTAAGTAACACTCTTATGATTGGTACTGCCTTAACCTTTTACTTTAAGTAACTGTCTAAATTATTATTTATTATATGTAGTCCTTAGCTACTGTTGTAAAATTGATGTTAAAAAAACTGTTATACTGCAGATCTTACAATATATTAAGATTTGTAAGATTACTAGATTTATACGGCTGATATGCAATTGAAATTTTTTGTTGGAAAGCAGCCAATTATATAATTGATTCCAAACATATCGGAAAAAATCATTTTAACAACCATAGTCACAGTCAGGTTCTAACCTGAACCTTTCCACTTTCGCGGCAGAATGAGCTTACAAGTTTTGTTTCACTTTCATGATGAGCTCTCGCTAGTACGAAGATTCACTTCTACAACCTAGCTGTAATGAATTAACACTCACATGTAGTGAAAATCAATTGGTTCCGAAGCATATATAAGGGGAATGTTAGATTAATAATCATGTCATGGTTGAGTAATTGTAAGCTCATTCTGCCGCGAAAGTTGAAAGGTTCAGGTTAGAATCCTGACTGTGACTATGGTTGGTGAAATGATTTATTCCGATATGTTGGAATTAAGATTTGTTTTTAATACAAGGCAGATAGTACCCGATACTTGACGTCACGTTACAACAATATATCCATTCAAGCAAAGATGAAATCCGATTTCTTTTCATTCTTGTTATTTAGAAAATTAATGAACACAAAACTTTTGACGCAGAACTACTAGACCGAGAGCTAGTGACAATTTTTTGGTGTTATTTATTCAAGGCCTTATTTTTGTGAAGATGTTGAAAGAGGCATATTAAAATGCCCTGAGTAATGGATTTTGGTAGATAGCGGTATGGGAGGGATGCAGACCGCCCCCAACATGTAACAAAAAGAATGGTCACAATTATTATTGCTTCAAGGCTGAAATTATTTGTATAGCTTGTCGATGACCCAATAATGCCATTATAATATTTGCAGATCGATTGGTCAGTATTAAAGGGGTGGCAGATCACCCTAAACGTGTCATGTCCCCGACGAAATTTATATTATTAGTTCAAGGTTCAAATTTTAATATGTTGTTACGGCGACTGCTTTAAGCATATATTTCAATTTGCAGAGCAAAATGTCGGTATTAACCCCCTATTTTAGAGGGAAACGTGCTCGCCTAGGTATTTATATCGTTCTGCAAGGGGGGTAATACCGACATTTTGTTCTACAAATTGAAATATATGCTTAAAACAGTCGCCGTAACAACATATTAAAATTTGAACCTTGAACTAATAATATAAATTTCGTCGGGAACATGACACGTTTAGGGTGATCTGCCACCCCTTTAATACTGACCAATCGATCTGCAAATATTATAATGGCATTATTGGGTCACCGACAAGCTATACAAACAATTTCAGCCTTGAAGCAATAATAATTGTGACCATTCTTTTTGTTACATGTTGGGGCCGGTCTGCACCCCTCCCATACCGCTATCTAGCAAAATCCCTTACTCAGGGCACTTTAATATGTCTCCCTCAAAATCTTCACAAAAATAAGGCCTTGAATAAATAACACCAAAAAGTTGTCACTAGCTCTCGATCTATAAGTCTTCGGTTGGGGCACAATCGTAATTACTGTTCCCCTTGTCATTTTTTTAAGATCTTTTATAATATTAATTTATAATCATTAGTATGATCGTTATCGTTCAACTGACGTTGATTCTAATTTGTTTAAAGTTTTAACTAGATAATTACAAAAGTTCTTCTTTTTAAATTACCATTAAGAATCATGATTAAAGAATATGTACTTCACTAATGAAATTAACATTCAGAAACAAAGTTTTGTCCCGTTGTTCGTTTATCTTTAAAAATATTAAAACAAAGAAAGGAAATTATTTTTCACGTGCATCGCTCGTGAGAAAATCAATTGTTTAAAAAATAAAAAATACTTGGTTATCAATTTGACGTGTATTTTTATATACAGGTGATTCAAATTGAATCGACCAAACTTTATTGGTAAATTCTCTTAGCAGTCTTGATTCAGAAAAATATATATTATATCCCTTTATAAAAAAATACAGGGTGTCAGAGTTTTCAAAAAAAAAAACATTTTTTTGCAATAACTTCCGGAAAAAAGCTTGGAATCAAATAAAATTTTGCATATATATTACATATCCTACTCCCTAGGAACAATTTTATGAAGATAGTTTAGATTTCATAAGGTCAACCAGTGACGTGCAATAAGATCACTTTGACACCCTGATGTATCTTTTTATATCATATAATATATATTTTTCTGAATCAGGACGACTAGGAGAATTTAAATTTTGATCGATTAAAACTGAATCACCCTGTATAACATATATATTTTTTTATAGTTCCAGTTGCAATTACGATAATAGGAGCCGTGTTAGCAGCGCTTCAGTTTCTAATTTCGATCCTCCTTGTTATTGGAGCAACAACGGTAAATTTTTATTTTTATCTAGCTTCTTTTTATTTGGTGCAAGAAATGAGCTAACATACACTGTACAGTGCATTTTTCCATTTATGCCTTCTAGGGATTTACACGGCATAAACTTTGTCTCATATTTGTGTTTTTTTCACGCTTATAAACGCCTGAACGGATTTCAATGAAATTTTTATAAATATAAATCCTGGACTAGTTACAGGCCCGAGTAAAGTCGATTGCTATTAAAAACAGGTATAAAGTAGAATATTATAATTATTATTTTAATGTTTATGTAGATTTAAATTATCATATAAATAAATAAATTCTTAATCCTTATTTATACGATGATTCAGAAATAGAGGCGGAAAAAACGTGGGTATAATGAAGTACAAGAAAACAAGTTAGCATGATTTAAAAATTAATTTTATATTATTTTAAATTTTAATTAAAAAGCCCGGAATCACTCCTATCCCGACGCTTATGAAGACTGTATCGGCAACAGAAATGATGACGACTATTTCGAAATTAAAAGTTGTTTAATTGTGAATTATTTCTGTTTCATAATTTCAAGGTACAAAGAAATCGACGTGTGGCTATATATAATAAGAACAAAAGCATTTCCAATTTTATTGTCCAAACTTGAGAAAATAAGAATTGAAATACCACAACCTGAAATAAGTTAAAACCGATTTATGGCTGTTTATTATCGAAAATGCAGGATGAAAACATTTTTCAAACTCTGAGCAATTTGGACCTGTAGTAATTTAATATATTCCAAGTCTTCATGGTTTCCGGGCTTGTAGGCCAGACCTGTGAACCGCCAAGGAGGACACTTCGACCGCTGCCACATCGCCTTTGAGAATGTTTACCGCAGTTGTAGACGAAACGTCAGGTAGAAATACCACCGGACCACGGCCTACAAGCCGCGGAAACCATGAAGACTTGGAACAATGCCGGCTGTGAAAGCTTGCACACCTGAATAATTTAATGTATTCTTACCTTTAGATGTATTGTTTCAAAACGTACGAAAAATTAAAAAAAATAAAACGCAATATGTACTTACACAAAATTTTGGAAAGTTTATTAAACAATGAAATCCATAAATACACAAATTCACGCATTCACAAATTTACAAATGTTACAGTTTTATTAAAAGCGTGTTTGAGGGATACGATGCCCGCGAAAACGGTTAGCATACAGTCTGCGTGATTATCCAGAATATTCGCCAGCTTCACTGTATAATAAAACCATGTCTGTTTTTTCAATATTCGTAAAATACTGGCAGAACAACCGGTAACAATTACTGATTATAAAATTATGCATTTTATCCAAGGTTAGTAGAGTATAATAACCTTGCATTTTATCCAAATCTTATAGCAGTTACATAATCCGTGATAAAGGTTTGTATTTTGTTATTCGATAACGAGTGCACACTATGAAATTTAATTCATCAGTGGCGTTTTTCATTTTTTTTCTCGAAAATGAACCAGCCGATTATTTTAATATTTTAGGATAGTGATTATCTAAGCCTATTTGATTTGGCCTCTATTATTTCTGAATCTTCCTCTATATTCATGAATTCAATCCAGTTTGATCCGGGCGGATCCGGACCGGGCAACTAGTTACTAATAAGTTTTGTTTCTCAATCGCTGCTTCATTATTTGATGTCGTTGCACTCCAACAGGGCTTGAGAATAGCCGAGAGTGTAGTAATGCTATTGTTTACATGGCGTTGCTATGGCTCCTCTATTACAAGTCCCCAGTTCCCGGGTTCTAACCCGAGAGCTGGTAAAAGTGTCAATTGGATTTTGATTTATTATTAATAAAAAAAATAATGAATTGAAAATATGAATTGGTGATAGGCCCAAATAACCTTAGCTGTTGGTGGTCTTTAAAACACAATTTTGCACTCCAACAGTATTAGCGAGAAATTGATTTGTATCCAATTTAAATTATGTCATTTTTTCAGTTTCATTCCATATATCTTTTTCGGGTGTTAACGATTTATTTCTCAACAACTTTGATGGATCTCAAGGCAAAAGATGTATTTGTATATTAAACATTTATAATTATTTTTTAATTTGTTGCAGTTATATGGACCATACATATTGCCATGGATAGTTTTCAATGTACTGTATGCCTTACTTTTCGGAATTCTTTATGTCATTTCTTTGGCAATGACAGGAGGTGCTACTTCACTTTTGACTCTTGCCATACAAGAAGGTAAATTTTAATTCATTATTAATAATCTCCATCTGATTAACTATCTATGTATACTGAATTTTACTTATCGCACAGCACGAACATCATTGTGTCCATAGTTACCCATGGCTTCAGTTGGGGAACATTACTGCGGGTAATTGTAGAAATGGTAGCTGTATAGACAGTATATATAGTAGTTTCTCAGCTCATGGTCATAAGAAGATGTGGAAACAGACAACCGTAATATTCACATTGATCTTCTATTCGATTTTGTCTGAAAGTTTTTATTTTATTTAATATAAAACTGTTGGAATTCGATAGAATATAATTTTAAACAGACGAAATCAGATCCATCACGAATGGACTGTGGTGTATATTTACAAGGGCCCGGGACTGTTTGGGGCTTAGTTGTCATGGAGCCACAATGGGCCCTTGTATAGACTTGAAGTTTAGCAAGATAAACCATTTTCTGTCCCCTAATTTATTTGTCTATATAAATCTAAGAGACAAAATCGATAAAAGGAAATTTTTCTGTGCTAATTAGTTTTTTTATAAAATTATGTGAACTTTTATCATAATTTATTTTTTTGTTTCAGGATTCACAGTATACTGTATTTTAGTAGTACATAGTTTTTACACAGAAATTAAACAGACCATTAGAAAATAAAAATAAAAATTTTTAATTGTTGTTTTATAAACGCATTGTTATCAGTATTGTTCATAATTATGTAAAAAATATCTCATGAGTCCGTTATCGATGAAAAGGAAAAATTGTCATAAATAAAACAACAAATAATTATTAATAAATTATCATTTGTAAAAACAGAATGGTAACCAGAAATAATTTATTAATAATTGTAAGTACAAATATAAATGTTGTCACTTGTCAAAGCATTTTATTGTAAGTATTTTATTTTATTTTATTGTTTTTCAATTATGTATTAAATCTGACAAACCAAAAATATATTGTAGAAAATAAATGTAAATAATTATTTTTATAATTGTTTATGCTCAATAAATGTCGATTTTCGTATGTACTTTACTTTGTGATAATTATAATAGTAGATTGTATATCTAGTTGCGTAATGAGACAGTATGTTAAAACGAGTGATAACGACTTTTAACAGTCACACGAGTCATAAGTAATATCATTACGCAAGATATTATGGTATTTTTTTCCATACCCACTATAAAATGGCTTTTCACTTCCATTTCAGTATTTTCAAACATTTTTGACAGTTCATTTTGTGTCGCCAACTTCACTTCTATAGTAGGCCGAGAGTAGCTGTCAGTAAGTAATAGCGCGCGGATCAAGGCGAATAAACATAAATCACTATGGAAATGTGGGAAAGATACGTTCCCGCACACCGGCCTGATGCATACATATACATACATGTAAAACAGCTATTTTATAGTGGATATGACAAAAAGTCATTTTTTATAACGTTGATAGAAGGATTTAAGTCATGACAAAATAAATTTTACCTCGTATATTAGTAATTTAAAACCTCATTATTTAAGAACGATATGGTGATACGTTTATGAGATTCAAATGAAACATATATTTTTTTAAATAAAATTTCTTTAATTCTTTAAGCATGGAATATTATGTAATACTGATATTTTTTACTTTTTTATTTTAAAATTAGATACAGTATTAATACTACGTAGGTTATATACAGACCGTCCCAAAGTGATTGTTATTACGCAACAGCTTAAAAAGTAAATGCACCGATTTATAGTTATATTGAAGTCACTAACATCGAGATTAAATTGCAAAAATATTCTGAAAGTGTTTACTATTTTATGAGTGGGATAAAATTATTAACTGGCTACTTATTTCAGTGAACTGTTGGTCTGAGTTTAAATCTCTGATCGCGATTGGTCCAAGTCTGAATAGAAAGAACGTAAAAAGGCATCTCCTTGCACTTAACGACACTTTTTTGGCCCGTTGCGAATTGTATCAATCGAAAATTGTAATTGCCATTATAAATTGTTTTATTACATTTGAAGTTTTAACTCACAAATAATAAAATAATCAGCGGGATAAAACTTAAAATATAAAACATGTTCTCTAAGGACAGTCATTTTGGAACACGTAAAAACTATAATTTTTCTATGATAACTTTCTGCTCACTACTCATTCTATAATCTAAATTCTAAAGAACGGATTAATATAAAGCCAAACAAGAATTAATGTTGCTTGCAGAACTTGCAACGATCCTATAAAACAGGGCCGGCGACATACATTTTGGGGCCCGAGGCACTGATAGTTTTGAAGCTCCATTTTAGAGTTGTATTAACAAAAATACAAAGCAAATATTATTATTCATTTATCGATTGGGTTTATTAAATTTGCATGAACATTAAAATTCTTGTCAAAATACTGAGAGCATTTTTTTCAAAAAATTAAATTAACCCTCACAAGGAACCAGCAACGTAAGATAACTCTCACAAGGTACAAGCAACGTAAGATAACTCTCACAAGGTACCAGCAACGTAAAATAACTCTCACAAGGTACCAGCAACGTAAGATAACCCTCACAAGGGTACTACAATTCATTCAATAATAAATATCAGAAATTCAAATTGTTATTCTTTTATTTGAAAGTATAAAAAACCTCTTTATTTTTGTCGCATTAGTTAAATTAAAAAAAGATGGACGCAGGCCTAACAATGGCACTCTGATTTTTTTTAAGCAGCTGTCAAGGTTTTAAATGAACCATTCAATGAGGATTACCATATTTTTATTAATCAGATAGCGCTAGTGATAAGTGAAGTCTACGAATTGAATTGTGGATTATTCAATTCGTAGACTTCACTACGTCAAATGTTTATATTTTTTATTCTTCAGATGACACTAGTGGCAAGTAAGGTATGTCAAACGTTTTGAGTGGTTTATAGTGTGTCTTTTTGAGTCAACATTAATACTTTACATAGTCGACCACAACATTGTTTTGTTTTGGAGTTTCTATAAGCTACGCTTTTGAAACAAACAAGTTATTCAAAATTTTATAATTTCGTTGTGATCAGACCTATTTTAGACTCGTCCTTGATTAAATCAAGTTTTGTTGTGTTTTATTTATTTATTATTAATTTTATATAAAGATCTACAATATTATTAAACCAGGCCAAAAAGATCTTTATAATAGATTAAAGGTTTGTGTTTAGTTTTCCTTCATTTATCCATTATTAAGGAATTAATAATAAAATAAAAACAAAACTGCAATTTCGCCGTTAAATGATTGATTGACTGATATTTTACTTGCTAGTAGCGCCATTGGGTAGCGGAAAATATAAACATTTACATGGCATTAAGTGACGTATACAATTACTAGACCTAGTAACTTTATACTTTACATGCCAGTGGCGCTATCAGGTGGTGGAAAAAGTATGGTAGCCCTCAATGACGCTTAAGCCTTAAACCAATTTTTAAACTAACGAGCGGTGTGCAACAGACGAGTCATAGACATGGGCGTAGCTAGGAGTGGGCCAGGGTGCCCCCTATAAAAAGCTCAGTACCCTCCCTAGAAACAATCGATAAAAAATAGTTTTATAATTTTAATCCAAGCATAAAGAAGTAATATCTATTATAACTATTTACTGACATAGAATTAAGATAAGAATCTTTCGGGCTTATGAGCCGTGGTCTACTGGAATGGCTTCTTCTTCTTCCATGACGTTTCGCTTGCAACTGCGGCAAGCATCTTCAGTGGTGTGTTCGACGTGGTCGTAGTGTTCTTCTCGGTGTCCAGCTGTAAACGTCTGGAAGAAGAAGAAGCCATTCCAATAGACCACGGCTCATAAGCCCGAAAGATTCTTATCTTAATTCTATTAACGCCGGCCGTGAAAGCCTACATTCTTTTATATTTACTGACATTTACATGACATTAAGTGACGTATACGCTAACAACCGATGTTTCTGTGAGATCGATGGTTACTTGCGATATATCATTCGATGTTAACATCGATGTTTTTGATGCCTATCCCTCGTGAGTCGTGACAATATACCTGCTGCCATCTATATTATGTTTCTCATGTGCCCATCTTCATTAGAATCAGCCAAGAAAAATAAAATGTGTTATTTTTTGGCAGATCGAGGAATTGCGAAGAAGAAGAATCTTCATTCATGAAGACCTTCGATTCAAAGAGGCTTAAGAGTTTGCGTTATCAACCAATCATAGTTTTTTTTTTTTAAATTCGAAGTTGTTAATAGAAGATATAAATTATATATTAGATATTCATTACAGAAGTGATAAAGCCTTAAAAGGTGACAAATAATTTGAATTTATTTTCCAATTTGCGTCATTTTTAGTTCCGAGTATTAAATAATCGTTTCCTAGAAAGAAAAAATGGTAACGGAACGCAATACGTAATATTGGTTATATAAAAACTAAATATTCCTTTTTCGTTTATGGCATTTAACCCATAAACTGCTATAAAAACGCATATAAGTACAGTAGTCCAGATGTAGGTGTCTATTAACATGAGTGCTGCTGACTGTTTTCATAATAAGGCTTCGTTCACACGAAGCGTGAATCCAGATAGTTGTGAAAGCCTCTTTTTGGCGGGAGTGGGACATACATAAATAAAAAAAAACTTTGGTCCTTCCGTCCAACCGACGCCAATAGTGTATGTGCTACCTATATGGCAAATATCTACACTAAATGAATGAATGAATGAATTGTGAATTATAGACGCTCGACAACAGAGGTCATTAGCGTCTGTAATATATCTACACTAAATGCTGTTCAAAACGTTTTTGCATAATTTGTATATGCAGAACATGCTTTACAGCAAAATATATAAAGTAGCAAAATTATTTAAAGTCTTTCAGATAAATTTTGCTCGTACCTACTTGATCCGAAATTGGCATTGTATCGCCAAGCGAGCTCATAGATGGGTTCCAATTATTAAACCTACGGAGACAGAGGTTTAATAATTGGAACGATCATCTATGACCTCGCAGTACAGAGATATAGAAGATCCTCTACACTTATCGAATTTATAAGCGTTCCAAATTTGAAAATTCTTTAAGCTATTGACAGTACCATGAGAGTAACCGAGTCTTATTAAGAGTAGCTTATTTGTAGCAAATAAGTTACTGAATCCAAATTTTATACTTAAACCCCCTTTCTTCCATTGGCGTAGAAATTTGAAACGTTCAAATATTAAAAAACCCGAGTCCTACGCCTATGGATTAATATTAATCATAATTTTGATGTGGGTTTTTTTGTTCCATAAAACTATGTCAACGTGCCAAATTTTAGCAAAATCGCACAAGCCATTTTAAATTTATAACAAAAAAACGATTTCAAAATTGTAACTTCAGGGCCGTATAGCGCCCAAACTAAGCAATTTTGTAAAAAGGTAAGTTTGCTTAAATCGACTTAGTTTGGTCTCAGGAACATGTGGTAGGCGTGTGTTAAGTGTCATTGAGGACACTCTGTATATAGAGTAGAACTCTATAAATAGAGACTGAACCTTAACCGTATCCCAAAATTTCGGCTCCCAGTGCGCGCGCACCTAGTTGAGTGTCATCTCATACCCTTGTCCGCGCACTCTTGTTCTACCCTATGTACAGGGTAACAGCTCTCCGTCGTTTGGTCGCAAATAGGCAGTTAAATGTGTATTCCTATATTTTTCTGTGTATTAATATTCATAGACTACATATATACACATACCTTTAAGAATAATTGCATTAATTGTAATGCAATAGACTTGTACTGTTACAGATTTACACGTAAAAACAAAATTCCTTACAGACGACGTTCCTTCAATCAGTAGCGCTTCATTTATTTTTTTATAGAATGTAAGAAAAAACAAAAAAACTGTGAGCCCTCGGTACTCAGAATCGAATACGATGACAGCTATATATAACCTCAAAAAGTGTTAAGAGCTGAACAAGGAGGTTAGCATTGCGTCACTACACAGCGAATATAACCAAGTCAATTTAGCAGAAATGTTCGGTGAGGGGGACCAATGAAGATGTAAATTAAAAATTAATAATTCTATTTAAAAAGGAGTATAATATCCTTCAAGAGTTAATTTAATTTTTATTGCAAAATAATGATCCAAAAATTTGGGATTTTGACACCATATATCTCAAGGGACTTTTTTCTTACCGAAAGTTTAAGGCATCACTTAGGAAACACCCTGTATAGTGTATAGTAACGATGTAATTGGAACAAAGACGGGAACTATAAATGTATTTTTTTTTATTTATTGTAAATTATAGACGCGTCGACAACTTAGTGTCTTGATTACATTAAATAACATAACTCACTTAAAACTAAATGACATCACAAAACATTCATGAGCGGAGGCGGGATTCGAACCCACAACAGTCTGATCCAGAGGCCGCGACGTTAACCACTGGACCACACTGTCTTCAACTATAAATGTAGCATTCGGAAGCAGCAGCATGCTTTTTTACTGTAGAGTTAACCGTTGTGACGTCGTGAACACTGACGTGCAACGGTTAACTGGAGACAAAAAAGATCGCATCGCTTGTAAAAAGATAAACTTTAAGATTGTATCTTACTTATTAGAGAAAAAAAATTGTGTTTTAAAAACCAACAGCTAAGGTTATTTGGGCCTAGCACCAATTCATTTTTTTTAATAATAAATTGAAAATCCAATTGGCACTTTTACCAGCTATCGGGCTAGAACCCGGGAACTGGAGACTTGTAATAGAGGAACCATAGCAACGCCATGTAAACAACAGCATTTCTACACGCTCGGCTATTCTCAAGCCCAAGGAAAAACGGAATCATAGTTACGTTTTTGGGTAATAAAATAGCATCTTTGCTAGATGATTTTGATGTAATGAACTCATACTAAAAGTGTTATCACTTTTAAGAGGTAAATTTTTTGAAAAATTCATTTAGAGTAAAGTGCCCTAATATCGGATAGCTTTTGAAAAGTGTCCATATTTTTTTAACACATTACATAAAATGAAATTTCTTGGACATACAATACACAATATAGTGTCGTTAACAACGTCCAAAAATATGAAAAGTTTTAAGGGAACAAAAATGAACAAAAAATTCAAATTTATAAAAAGTCTCATTTTTCTGTCATGTCAAAATGTAGTCCTAATATCGGATACTATATCCGATATTAGGAAAATGTTTAAAGGTTTAAAATATTTTTACAAGCTTTTATAATTTTTTTATGCTTTAATATTATCAATATCTGTAACAAATCTGTAATAGAAATGATCATTTCATAATAACACCAAGAAATTTCCTAATATCGGATACCCGATATTACGACGTCATTACTGTCTGATATTGCGCAATTAGTTTATTTCTAGGTTAAAAACTAAAATATATCTACTTTTATATTCCTTGAAAAATATTTCATGTACCGTTAATGGTGTAGATAGACACTGCAAGTTTCTCTGTTTTTCATGTGAAAATATTTCCATTTCATGAGCCGTTTGTTGTTTCAGCCCAAGCCGACAGACAGACACAAGTTTGGGCGAAGTTAGTTAACCTGTCTATCTTAATAATGTCGCTAATGTAATTCACTTAAATTATGAGGCAAGTCTAAGTATATAAATAGTAACGACATTTCATTTAATCATGTCATTAGATCAACTGTACTGCTATCAATTATAGTACTTTACTTAGTTACTTATTAACAACAGACATAAGTGGTGTACCTATTTGTCAACATGAAAATCACTGTAAGTTTAACTTGTTTTGCATATGTAATTTTACATCAAAATAACCGTACTCAATTAGTATAACAGGGATTTAGAATAGCCGAGCGTGTAGCAATGCTGTTGTTTACATGGCGTTGCTATGGTTCTTTTATTACAAGTCCCCAGTTCCCGGGTTCTAGCCCGAAAGCTGGTAAAAGTGTCAATTAGATTTTCAATTTATTAAAAAAAAATAATGAATTGAAAATATGAATTGGTGCTAGGTTCAAATAACCTTAGCTGTTGGTGGTCTTTAAAACACAATTAGTATATTATGAAGTATTAGAAATACCTTGTATTATGTCCGTCTTGTGACTTCTTGTGAATTTATACTACGCGTTTCAGCAACGAGTTGCCATCTTCAGGTGTGGTTAATTATTTTATATATATAGTGTTAAGAATACTCAATGTGTGTTTTAAAAAAAATAATTAACCACACCTGAAGATGGCAACTCGTTGCTGAAACGCGTAGTGTAAATTCACAAGAAGTCACAAGACAGACATAATAAAAAGTTTTTCTAATACTTCATAATATTCATATAGTGACTTGGAGACCCAACACTCTAAAAATGTAACAATTAGTATTATTGAGTACATGATAAAATTAAGAAAAATCGCAGGATAGTGGACAAAATATTGAATTTATTTAATTAAATGTACGAAGTTTCGTCTATATATTTAGACTTTTTCAAGTACACAAAAATAACAATATTTATGAAAATTAATATTAATTACTAACCATAGCAATTAACATAAGATAGGGTACATAAGACAAAAACATGGTAACATGGTAACAAATTATGTTGACTATAAATTTTAACAATAATAATAATAATAATAATACAAATGTTAGTATAATTTCATAACATAATTATACTGACTACTTAAATTTTGAGTGTCTGTTCTATAATTGATTGAATTGTTTTTTCTAATAAAACACATTTCACTGATATTGCGTTTCTTCCAAATTGGAAGAAACGCAATATCAGTGAAATGTGTTTTATTAGAAAAAACAACACTCAAAATTATACTGACTACTTAAATTTTGAGTGTCTGTTCTATAATTGATTGAATTGTTTTTTCTAATAAAACACATTTCACTGATATTGCGTTTCTTCCAAATTGGAAGAAACGCAATATCAGTGAAATGTGTTTTATTAGAAAAAACAACACTCAAAATTATACTGACTACTTAAATTTTGAGTGTCTGTTCTATAATTGATTGAATTGTTTTTTCTAATAAAACACATTTCACTGATATTGCGTTTCTTCCAAATTGGAAGAAACGCAATATCAGTGAAATGTGTTTTATTAGAAAAAACAATTCAATCAATTATAGAACAGACACTCAAAATTTAAGTAGTCAGTATAATTATGTTATGAAATTATACTAACATTTGTATTATTATTATTATTATTATTATTATTGTTAAAATTTATAGTCAACATAATTTGTTACCATGTTACCATGTTTTTGTCTTATGTACCCTATCTTATGTTAATTGCTATGGTTAGTAATTAATATTAATTTTCATAAATATTGTTATTTTTGTGTACTTGAAAAAGTCTAAATATATAGACGAAACGTCGTACATTTAATTAAATAAATTCAATATTTTGTCCACTATCCTGCGATTTTTCTTAATTTTATTATAATCACGATGGACACGATTTCTAATATAAATTGAGTACATGCTTTATTTTTTCGATTTTTAATATACAGTTCACACTGTTAAAAGAAGGGTTGCTATGGTAACGAAACGCAACAACCAATGAACATTGAACACGTAGAAATCAAAATTTAACAGTGTAATTAAAAAACACCGTGATTAAAATGTACGATAAACCGGCCATTAGTATAGCATCGTAGAGTGATTCGTGTGCAAGAAACCGTAACTTGCCTATAATTATTTTAAAATTTCAAGTTTTTAAGATTAAATGGGAATTTACCTTCTAGTTTGAACTGCTTTAATTTTGAAATGGACTATAAATTGTGTTGTTCTATGTAAAAGTTTCAGTACTTTTTAGGACTTTCATGAAATCATTCGTTTTTCAGAAAAATTGGAACGTTCATTTGCTTCGATTTAAGACTGCATTTTTAAATTTATACACTTTTTGATTTTTCATTTTATAATTGTTAAGCCAGTTTTTAATTATTTAGTCTTCCATTAAAAAAAATTATGGACTTTCCAGAATTTATCAAAAAAAGTTAACTAACATAAAAAATATTCGATTAGATTTTGTTATTGTTATTTGATTTATACAAGTCATGTTTTGATTAAAAATATGTTATAATATTATTATGTTTTTAGAGAAATTTGTGATTGATTATAATAATATTATTTAAAACGGAAGTGCATAATTTTTATCCGGAAGAATGGAACTGATTTTTATTTAGATATAACTTCAATTATAATTACTGTGCAACCAACCAAAGAAATAGTACAGTTGGAAATAATACTTATAGTGTACTAAAAACTAAAATTTATTTTAAACGTTAAGCTTTTTTGTAAAATTTTTGAGAAATTTCCACTTCAAATTTAAATCACAACTGAATCTCAGAAAAACAAAACGAACAAAAAACAGCTTAGCTCAAATTAAAATAGTTTCGCTAAAAATGTCAAACCCTTTAATAAAGATTAAAATAATATGCTTCTAAAATTTTTAACAACCAGATAGAGTTAGACTTACAAAACACATAAAACTACGGATTTTGTAATACAGTATTTTATCGTCAGGGTTTGGCATTGCGAACCTGAGTGTTCCATATTTCATGTGATCTAAATATGATTATGTGCAATGATTGTTTCAGATATACATCTTATGCGCAACAATTTTAACAGTCTGCGCCGAAAATGACAAAGAATCTCCAACCAAAAAAATTAAACGTGGCTACAGTCTCGGCTATTCACCTCTTTTATCGTCGTCTTCTCTACTGACAACAGCTCCACTGTATGCAGCGCATGCGCCTGTAATAACTGCAGCTCATGCACCTGTAATCACTGCACCTGTAATAACTGCAGCTCACGCACCTGTATATGCGGCTCATGCACCTGTGATCGCCGCGGCTCCAATAGCCACAGCATCTTTACTTCACGCTCCTCTAAAAACAATTAGTTCGTATTCAAATGTCCGAGTTTCTCATACTTTGAACACGCCAGTGATCTCTCACGCACCGCTTATCGCGCACGCGCCGGTTCTTACACATGCTCCGGTTGTGGCTCATGCACCGGTTCTAGCTCATGCGCCAGTTGTGGCGCATGCGCGTCTCTTGACGCACGCGCCTTTAACCAGTGCGTATCATACATCAATTTCAAGCTATGCGCCTTTGTACAGCGGGATTCACCTTCGTTAAAATTTATGTACGATAAAATGCAGATTTTTTGAAATTCGTGCTGCTAAACACAATGTCCGAGTTTTGAATTTTTAGTTTTAATGTTAATACAGGGTTTCGCTATAAAAATATAATTGGAATTTCTGCCGTTTTTTGATGTCCGTGTCGCGTTATCAAACGGGGTTAGAGTTCTCGTAAATTCTTCATTGACACTGCTAATATAATAAATTCTAGACTCTTTTGAGATTCGTTTTACTCCAAAATTATGTCACTTTTTTAATTTTTCGTATTTTGATATTTACTTATCCAAAAAATCAATTATTTAAAAATATAACCTAGTACTAAATCCAAATTTACTGGATTTAGGTGATTTTAGTTTATGAAAAAATGTAGGTATGTACATATTTTTATTTACGCATTACACGAAAAATTAGAAAACAAACCATGTTTGGTCTGGAGTTACACATCAGAATTTTTTAAAAATATTTTTACCCACCGTACCAAAAAATAAGGTATTAGGGATTCATCAAACAGCGGTGAATTCCGCGAGGGGCGCGGGACGCAATTCGCTCGCGTCAGCTAAATGTATAGACATGATTAAACTGACCCGAATATTTACTTGAGCTGCACAAACTAAGCGAATTTTGTGTCATTTCCGTCCCGTGTCTCGCTCGGGATTCGCCAAAGTTTGATTAGTCCTTGAGCAGTAAAAATTTCGAAATCTGCATTATTCAACGATCAGAAATTTTGTTATAATTGTTATGTAAGAACGACAATGTGGAGTGAATGACTATATCTAAATAGAAGTAAGTATTCCAATATAAAAAAATAATTACAAAAAGCTGAATTAATTATTTTCACAGCTAGAATATACGTTGTATTCAGTTCCAAAGAAATATTTTATTGATACAATCATGTTTCGTACTAATAACCTCAAAATATCGCTTATCGAGCGTCTATAATCCACAATTCAATTCAAATTCAAAATATCGCTTGCATTCATTCAATTTAAGAAATCACATTAAAATCTAAAATCAATTTCACCCCTACACAAATGTTTTAGGAAATATGAAAATATTTTTTTAAACATAAAAATGCATTAAACTTAAAAATAATATCCAAGATTCTTAATAAAAAATTTGTCTTTGTAAAAATATTACACTAAAGCAGTAACGCATTTAAAACATCATACTTTGTTACAGGGACTATAATGAGTTCCCCATAAGAATAATTCGTACTGAGCGTTATTACAGTTGCAGTTACATGCAAAGAAAACCATACAGTTTATTTATTGAATTTCCCCTTTATTAGATATTCAAAAGGAAGGGTCTATGGCTATATAAACTCAAAAATCTAATTTCTTTATCTAAACCATCAATTAACGCACCATTTTCTAATTCGCAATTTTTATTTTCAAAATAACTTTCTTTCCAAATAGTCACTGTATCTTACGTAATGCACTCTCAGTATTTTATTTTGCTTTTAATATTGTACTACTACTGCATGCTGTTCTGTTTCTTTACAGACACTAATGACCTTTGTTGTCGAGCGTCTATAATCCACAATTCAATTCAATTCAACTATTGCATGCCTTCTTTGCATGGAAAAGATCGATTCCCAAAACATTAAAACTTTAAAAATGAAAATTCGCGATTCAGCTTAAAATATAGTGGGAATCAGCCTTTACTACGAATTTATCTGATTTCGTAACATGTTTATTCTTGCTAAACTGCTTTCATATTGACTTTTAAAGCTCGGTTGCATAAAAGGTTTAAAGGAATTTACTAAAATAAAAAAAAAATAATACACGAAAGGCTAACGTATTTTTCAACCTTAGTACATGGGGATAATGTAATGAATAGTGTATTGCAAAAAGTAAAATGTCAAACTACACCCCTGCATTATAAATATCGCTAATGCTGGCTTTACACGATACCTTTTTTCGTGCATCTTGATGCATTAAGCGCAGTGAAAGACATGCCGGTCTGCATGCGTCAACTTAAACTCACGAGAAATTTTACTGAGAGGCAAGATGACGCAAGTGCGTCCCGAGTCAGTCGGGACTTTCTTGTATCATTCATGCGTCTTGTGTTGTTTTGTTTAGTAAAATGGAATGGAATAATAAAAAAGCTCTTGAAGTTTTGATTCATATAATTTTTTATGTGCAATAAACTCTACGTGTAAAGACTATGATGCATAACGAAAAGAGATGCGTTTTTTGCCTCCTATTGCATGCGTAAATGTATACAATGGCGCATGATTTACTGCACGAAAAAGAAGCGTCGTGTAAAGCTACCTTAATGTAATCGAAGATAACACCTTATTTATGCATAAATTGTTTCAGATTGAAAGCATTTTGTCTAAATCATTGTTGTATTGAAATAGTTGCATCAACTTAAGATGACTGAATAATTGTGTACCAATATTAATTTCATGTTAAATTTTCAACAGAAATACATTTTTCCAATTATTATAAAATATAAAACTGATTTTAGTTACTTAATAACCTCTACATCTCATTTCTGTCTTCTCCTTTCCAAACTTACATCACAAAAAAATGGGTGTGTGCTTACGACCACACGACAGAAGTGAAAACTTCTGATTTTCTAATTTTAAAATGTATATATAAGTTTTTTTATCACACAGTTTAATCATAAATATATTAAATACGGCCTATACAATTAAACTTAATGAATAGTAAAAGTTCAAGGTTCAAATTTTACTATGTTGTTATGGCGACTGTTTTAAGCATATATTTCAATTTGCAGAACAAATCCCCTTGCAGACCGATATAAACACCTATAGGCGAGCATGTTTCCCTCTACGAGAGGGGGTTAATAATAAGCCTTGAAGCAATAACAATTGTGATCATTTTTTTTTTTGTTACATGTTGGGGGCGGTCTGTATCTCTCCTATATCGCTATCTAGCAAAATCCCTTGCTCAGGGCACGTTAATATGCCTCCCTCAACATCTTCACAAAAATAAGGCCTTGAATAAATAACACCACAAAAATGTCACTAGCTCTCGATCTAGAGGTGTTATTGACCAACTTTAAAAATATGCTGGACAAAAAATTCAACGGTATTATTTATCTTAGACGGGGTTCTTTCTATAATGACATAAAAAAATCGTTTATATAGGCTCATTATGATGAAATGCCGTTCAATTAGTGATGGGCGATTATACGAGATATTTTAGTCGATTGTCTCGATTGTTCAAACATCTCGATGACTCTCGATGGTTTCACTTGGACTCGATTGTTGTTGTTTCATAGTTCACCGCGACCAAGTCGCATAGTACTGAATCGTACAGACGATGTACACTGTCGAGAGCCACATAATATATAAGTAATCGTTCATCACTCAACAACTGTGGTCGAGTCGATGGATGGTCGATTGTACAGTAATCGAGTGCTCTGAGACCGACTGAACAGTGTGAACAGTGAATCAACGATGAACGAGTAGCGTGAACGTCAGACTTCAATCGACTAGCATATAACCTTGAATTGCGATTATATATTGTATTCTCATTCGCTGGCAAATAATCGACTTGAACAATCGAACATTTCGATTGTAAAATCAAACTCCGAGTCGATTGTGGACTCGATTGTTATTATGAACGATTGCAATTGTTTCAATTGTAAAAATATCTTACAATCGCCCATCACTACGTTCAATGATTAAACAATTTTAGCATATCTTTTTATAACAAGAGCACATGTATTTTCTCACATTGCATTATTTAAGAGTAGTTATGAAAAAGTTTAAAAGCTCGCGACTACAAGGCTTTAATTATGTCATGAATGACGTGTCCTACTATCTACTTAAACGAAACCGCGGAGGTGTTTACAGGGACGGCTTAGCAAAAAGTTTAACGTGAGCGATGTTATTTCTACATCTTTTTTCGCTCGGCCTGTATTTATTTGGTAGGGCGTTCGACTGAAGATCTAAAGGTTCCTGGCTGGATCCCGGGTTTCGGTTCGCAATATTTTTTATTCAATAAATATTCTGGTAATACCTACATTTTTTGAAGTGAAAACTTCCTTAGGCGCGCTTTGCTATGCTGTAAACAACAGTGATGTGAAACGCACCCGACGGTGACAATCGGGGCTACTCGGCTCAAACACGAACACGTATTTGCACTATACTGGTAGTAGTGTGTAGTTCATAAGTGACACTAAAAACTTAATACGAGTAAAAAGTAATTTGTAGTTCACAAGTGCGCTAACAGATGACACTAAAACATATATTTTGTAGTTTACAAGTGCGCTAACAGATGACACTAAATTTAATATTATCGTTATGGTATTACATTCAATACATTTAATTGTATAGGCCGGTTTTAATATATTTATGATTAAACTGGGTGATTAAAAAATTATATATATATTTTAAAATTATTTTAGATTAAAAATTAATTTAATTAATTTTTATACGGAAAAATTTTGAAACGCTAAAAGAACAAAATAAAATTTAAATAAAAAACTTTTTTAAAACAAACTTAAATAAATAAATCTATTAATTTTTTACCCCTAACTAACTCCTTATTTTTATTAGTGTAAAAATGAGAAACACTAGAAATAAATTGTCATCGATAATATTGTGATATTGTCATTATCTAGATTACAGACTTGGAAGATATGACAAACGAAATAAACGTTTTCTAGTAGTAAAAAAATATATATTTTTACCTATAATAAAAATAATCGATTAGTATTACTTATTTTAAAATATGTCGATAAAAATAAATAATTAAAATATGTATTCCGATAGAACCAGGTGGTCTTATTTAGGTATTGTCGCAAGAGGGGTGACTGTCACTTATGATGTAAAAAAATTAAGAAGTACTTCTTCAGCTATAAATAGCCATTAAATTGCCTCGGTTTTATAATTAATTCCTTTAAATCGATCTACTTGCTAAAAGGGAATATTTTCCATTGGTAGTTAAGTTGCAATGGGTCCGATTTTGCGAATGAAAAATTTGGACATATCTGCACGGTTTGAGGTCCCTAGAGTTCGATTCTACTATTTTTAGACTATGTGTGTCAGGAGGGGGGGTGCGTGGGGATGTGTGTGTGTATGTACGTACGTTCATTCGTTCTTTCGTACGTTGGTGAACCTTTTTTTGACTCGCATATCTCAAGAACAAATAATGATATCGACTCCTGACTAATTTCATAATTACATAATGATTACCTCCGCCGCGAAAGTGGAAAGGTTCAGGTTAGAATCCTGACTGTGACTATGGTTGGTAACATGATTTTTTCCAATATGTTTCGAATCAATTATATAATTGGCTGCTTTCCAACGAAAAATTTTTAATTGCAATTCAGCTGTATAAATCTTATTAATTTATCTTACTTGATTAAGTTTGTAGGAAATTTCAGTTAGCGGTTTTTTGTTTATAACAAAAAAAAAAACTACTGTAAAATTGTTGTAAAATGTTTCACGTCTCGCATATCTCAAAAACAAAAAATTATATCGACTCCGGACTAATTTCATTCGACACATAATTGTATAATGAACACCTGATAAGGTTTTCAAAAAATTTGAAATGTCGATTTTTTTAGACCAAAAAAAAAATGTTAACATGCATTGCCAATATTTCTCTACCGTACATCCAATAGGAAGTTAGCAGTATGATTTTACCCACACACCAAGCCTCTTTTTATTTTCTAAAATAATATTTTTGTTTAATTTTTAATTCATAATTTAAAAGATGCCACTGAAATAACACAAACTATATAACATTTACAATGTACAGTTTTCTCATAATATAAATTATTATTTTAAATTCTATTACAAAAATATAAGACAATTGAAACCGAATTGAAACAGAAACACATTTTCATTAATCAAATAATAATTTATTAAAGCTAATTGTATGTAGTGGAATTAGCTTTACATTATTGACAAGACAAGACAGAAGTCGGTTATTAACGTGCAAACTACGTATTGTAAAGCCACTAAAAAGTAAAAAATAAAGAACTTTAAAAAAAACCTTCAAAAAAGCCACTAAAAATGAGGAAAATAATAAAATTTTGGCACCAATATAAAATAAAATAATTAAATTAAATTGGCGCAGACCTCAAAATTTTATTATTTTCCTCTTTTTTTAGTGACTTTTTAAAGGAGGTTTTTTTTATTAAACTAATTGTTATTGTTATTTCATCACATTATAATAGTCAGTTCAGATGAGAGCGCCTTATTGGCTCGCATAAAAAATTCCTATGTAGGAACAAATTAACTCGTGAAGAAGGGAACCACTTGTATCAACCTCAAAAATGTTTAAAAAAAATCGCACGAATTTCAGAAAAAAGTATAAGTAAATTTTTTATCTCAATAAATTTATCGAAATTCTTAATTGTTGACCTTGACATATTGATGTATGGACTATATTTAAGGGTCGAGCACAAACTGAAAAATTACCCATCAATAATTGGTTCATTGTAATGACGTAGATGTTCATTAGTATTCATTTAATAAACGGTGGGCCACGCATTTTATAGATATTTCAATAATTACTATAGCAGTATAGTCTAAGAGGCAGCGACGTATTTTCTTAAGTGGCTACCTAAGGCAAAATAATCTCAACAATCCCTGTATAAGTTATTCCCTATTTGAGAATCTGTAAGTCTGGCAGCCGTTTTCCCGGTTTTAGATGGCAGTTAGAAATTAGACACATTTTTCATGTAATAATGTGACACTATTTTTTAATTATTAAATTGTATTGTGGAGTCAATGTTCTAATCTTTAAACAGTTTCGTCACCAAGGTACCCACCTAATTTCGTTTGTTATCTATATTTTTTGTTATTAGAAATAATAGATTTTCAATAATTTTTTTCGAAATGTTCGCATTTTGCTCTGAAATTTTTGAATTACAATATACAGGGTTCGACCACCCGTATCAGTCGTTTTATTCGAAAACGGTTAGTCGTAGAGAGTTGTGTCAAAAATTTGTATTATAAAAGCCCTAGTAAAGAATCGAATGGTGATAATTTTTTTTCCGGGAAGGTAGGCTTCCCTATTAGTTTGCTCCAGAATGTCCAGAACTCCGGAATTATAAATGTAACGATAGGTCGAAAGTGGTATTGTTGAAAAGATCTTTAAAAAATAAGCAAGTTTTGTAGGAAATTTTTTTTTATTACTGCCACCCCTGTAAATTTCTATAAGTATAAATATAAATTATTATATGTTCAAAACTCCGGAATTTTAGAAAACACGATAGGTTGAAAGTGGTGCTGTTGAAAAGCTCTTTAAAAAATAGGCAACTTTTGTAGGAAAAATTATTTAATTACTGCCACCCCTGTTAAGTAACAATCGTCTGAAATTATTAAATCAAAATTTCATAATAACGATCGAAGTCGGCATTAAAAATCTAGTAACCTTAGACATTGTCACAAGTGTTCAAACTGTCTTCCATTTACTCTTTCATACATACTGCTGAGCTCTTCTGGTTATACTGTGAGTGTACTTTTTCAGTGTTTAATGATCGATAGATAGATAACTAGATTTTAAATGCGGACTTTTAAAAAGTTCGTTATTATGACATTTTAATTTAGTAATTTCAAACAAATATTACTTAACAGGGGTGGCAGTAATAAAAAAAAAATCCGTACAAAACTTGCTTATTTTTTAAAGATCTTTTCAACAATACCACTTTCAACCTATCGTTACATTTATAATTCCGGAGTTCTGGACATTCTGGAGCAAACTAATAGGGAAGCCGACCTTCCCGGAAAAAAAAATTATCACCATTCGATTCTTTATTAGGGCTTTTATAATACAAATTTTTGACACAACTCTCTACGACTAACCGTTTTCGAAAAAAACGACTGATACGGGTGGTCGAACTCACCCTGTATATGTTACCCTTTAATATGCTATAGACCTTACATAGATACATGGGAAAAAATGTTTAATTATAAATGAGTCTAACGACATGATAAAAATGACCAATCGAGCAGGCAGTGTCATTTTATGTATTCTAAATCATTACTCATTATTATAGAATAAAAAAGTGTTGCATTATTAGATAAGTACATGAAAAATTCTTATTTTATTTGTCTAATTTCCACTTCTCACTTAAATTGCAAGGAAGAAAGGCTGCCAGACTTACAGATTCTCAATTAATGGAGAACCCGTATACAGGTTCTTTTAATATCATTTTGCCTTACGTAGACGCTTGAGAAAAAACATCGCCAGCTCTCCGTTTAGTATCTTTCTTTGAATAATTAATGTGTTCATTGAAACAAAAAACTTGAATGTCACCGTTCATCCATTCAATGAATAATTAATAATTAATTGATAAGTATAATCATTTGAAATGGAACAAATTAATTCTAAAGAGCTACGTATCGTTTTAATAAAGAATAAAAGAATACGTCTTTAAAGTTTAAGACTGAATAAAAGCGGTTTAATTTAATTATTCAGTAAAGAATACTAATCCTTAGTTTCTGGTATATGTAAATCAACTTTGAAAGTACATTAGCGTTCAAAATCAATGCTAAATCTACTTTGCCGTTGAAAGTCACACCAGAAACCCAGATTATTCTCCAGGACTAAAAAAAAAAGCAAAAAACTTCAGATTGAACTGTAACTTTGCACACTTATCAAGGACCGATTACAATACAATAATTCCATAAGTTTGTCCCATTATCCTGACCAGGATATCCAAGACTAAAAAAAGCAAAAAACTTCAGATTGAACTGAAACTTTGCACATTTATCAAGGACCGATTACAATACAATAATTCCATAAGTTTGTCTGATTATCCTGACCAGGATCTCCAGGACTAAAAAGCAAAAATAAATTATAATTTAAAAAAACTAAAAAACACGCTTTAATGAACTAAAAAGTAAAAAAATAATTAATTTTACAGTAAAAAAGCGTGGGGTGCTTTGTATCATATTTTCATACTACCCCACGCTTTTTTACAATAAAATTAATTATTTTTTTACTTTTTAGTTCATTAAAGCGTGTTTTTTAGTTTTTTTAAATTATAATTTTTTATTAATTATTCAGCTTTATTAGAACCAATGAGCTTTTTGTTAATATACTGTACTTTCATCCTATAACAAAAATGCGTACCTATAGCCCGATTAGGGCATGCAATTCGAATATTCGAATATTCGAATATAGCGAATATTCGGCTGCATTTATTATTCGAATAGTAATTCCTATTATTCGAATATATTCGAATTATTTGTTTAGAATTAAAATTGTTTAAAAACGGTTTACGGCGGCGCTAAAACATCTTACAAACGCTACACTAGCTCTAAGTTCGCGCTAGGGCGTGGGAGGGGAATCGAAACGGGGCGAGGAAAGTTTTTTTTTGTTAATTATTGCATGTTTATTTGATATAACTATTTACTTACGTTACGTTACGTACGTGTACTTAATTGCTTGATTTGCTCTTCGCACGTGCTAATAGACGTATTATTTATCTGTGAAGTATTTTTTTTATAGGGGAGCAATATCCCATACTTTTGTGGTACTAATTAATAAAAATGCGTCTTAGATGCTCATTTAATATTTTTATTTGAATAGGAAAAACAGAAAGAAAGAATTTTGAATTTTTTTGATTACTTAAATATATTCATTAGATCTATGGTTCTCGGAAGCTATGTGCGCTATAATATTTAGTTGATTTGATCTGAATTTTTACGTCACTAAGTAAAGTGAAAATGATTATTTGATCTCTTTTTAATTAGAAGTAAGCTGCTTTTGTTGTTAAAATATTGATTGGATTTATGGACGTGCAGTAGGCGTGTTGATTTTAAATAATTAAAAGTCATTTATTGAAGTTCCAGTGTTTTTATTATTTTTACCAATTATTCGAATATATTCGAATATATTCGAATATTGGCTAAAATTTGAGCGAATATTCGAATACCTGAAACATCCGAATATTTGCATGCCCTAAGCCCGATTTTCTTAGAATGACAAAGTGATACTCACTTAGCAACGGATTTGTCTGCTTGACAACCGTTACCCTCTCTGCAGCTCTCTAATTTGACCGAGAGCTAGTGACAATTTTTTGGTGTTATTTATTCAAGGCCTTATTTTTGTGAAAATGTTGAAAGAGGCATATTAAAGTGCCCTGAGTAAGGGATTTTGTTAGATAGCGGTATGGGATACAATATAGAAAAAATTTAAAACTATATAAATAAATATGAAAAAAAAATAAAAAAATCACGGAGCCAACTGGGTTCGAACCAACGATCTTATGCATACGAAGCACACATGCTATTTATATTGCTATCGCAGTGCTGTTTTTATGATATATAATATGCCCAACACCCGGGCACAACTGTAATGCTGTGACTATCTGACAAAGTGATTTCTACGTGTATGAAAACTTTAAGAACTTGATATTAAATACGAATATCGTAAAATTTTTTTTTGGAGATAAAGACCCAGCTTATAAGGTAATAGATCTGAAAAGTTTCTTTAAAATCTGTACAGTGGTTTTTACGTGATGCGCGCACATCGACGGACCTAGCTATCATTTTATTTATATACAGATTGTATCAAATTAAACCTGTGCATAGGACATTCTGTGTGTAAGACAGAGATTGATACATAAAGCAATAAGTAAGAACGAGATAAATGATCGCTAATAAGATGTTACGTGGTTACTGTAAATTAAACTGATAAAAGAATTACATTTTTACAGCATAGAAGGAGCGAAAAAACAAAGATGACGCTATTAGGTTGTATAAATATTATTTATTTACAGTAACCACGTAACATCCTAAGCGATCATTTATCTCATTCTTACTTATTGCTTTATGTATCGATCTCTGTCTTACACACAGAATGCCCTATGCACAGGTTTAATTTGATACAATCTGTAGATAGATTAAGGTTAATAATCTTATCATAATGTAGTACGTCATTACCTGATACTTATCTTGTAAAGTTTGAACCTTCGGTCGATCGAAGGATAAAAAAAAAGACTTTAATAACAAATAAAATAATTATAAGAATTAAGTAGAAAGGATTTAATCGATATTAATACAATCTATATTTATGTTCTAGCTTTTCCCCCGTGGAATTGTGTTTTAAAGACCAGCTAAGGTTATTTGGGCCTAGTACCAATTCATATTTTTCAATTCATTATTTTTTTTTAATAATAAATTGAAAATCCAATAATGACACTCCCCCGTGGAAGCACACGCGTGAACGCCGATTTTACCCATCTTAATGCCGATTTTAAGCCGGTAAAAGATTCCCTATATTTTAGGTTTGGGTGCCAACTGGTTTTATTTAGTGATGCTGTTAAATAGATAAACCGAAAAATTTTAGAAATATATCCAAAAAACTCGCAAGAATTATGTATGCCTATAATGATTTTTTATAAAAAACTTTTTTATATATAATTTATTGATATAGCGTATTATAAAAAAATTATGAAACACATTAAATAATTATGTATGCCTATAATGATTTTTTATAAAAAACTTTTTTATATACAATTTATTGATATAGCGTATTATAAAAAAATTATGAAACACATTAAATACAGGGTGTTCACTCTAGGAGTGAAGTCAAATTTATTTCGAAAATGAAGACGCTTACGGAAACATGTTTCAGACAAAAGTTGTTAGATTTAATCTACTCTAAAATATTTTCAATTATATAGGTTGTCCTATTTAAGCGTGGCAGACCAAAGTTATGTTTTTTTTAATGCAGCACCCTGTTTTTATTTTATTTTTGAATTCTGTACCTAACTGTAAATAGAAACTGTAAAGAAAGCGATGCTCTAAAATTTAGCAGTTTTTGAGTTAATGAAGTTTTTTCGAAATTTTTGAGATGCATCGAAGGTAGGGTATTATTATCACTGTAGATTATAGACGCGTCGACAACTCAGGTCATTAGTGTCTTCAACACAACAATCAATAATCCATTTGTGTATTAGAATCTGCCAGCCGGCATACATAAAGCGACTGGTACGAGCTCGGGCTCCTGGGAACGCCAATTCCCAAAGAACACTAGAATGCAATTGCGAGAGCAACTACATTCCAATGTTCCCCCTGGGGATGTAGACAGGGTAAAAGGATCCCATACGGAAGTACGAATCTACTTATTTTGGAAACACCTAGTATATTTAAACTGCAAGACATGTTTGTGCGACATAACCTGCATTTAGACACAATGATTAGATTTATTATTGTTGTAATTAAGATAATACTTATAAATTAGCGAAGAGTTCGTTCTTTTAATATTGTGTTTTTAAATATCACTGTAATAGAAAAAAATAATTATGAAGGTCGATCTATGTGTGTATGAAACTGGTCATTCATTGTACGCGAGGGATCATTGTGTTGTTACAATTGTAGTAAACCAAAAGGAAAACACATAGAATAAAACCACACTGCTAACTTCCCATTGGGTACCCTTAGAGATTAGAGACCAGTCTACCGTAGAGAGACTATTTGCAATACAAGTTAAACATGTTTTTTTTTGTTATAAAAAAAACCGCCAACTCAAATTTTTTGCAAACCTTATATCAGGTTAATAATTTATGCGCCGAGTGAAATTGGTCCGGAGTCGATATCATTTTTTGTTCTCGATATATGCGAGACGAGAAACAGTTTACAACAATTTTACAGTATTTTTTTTGTTATAAAAAAAAACCGCTAGGTAATTGAAATTTCCTGCAAACCTATTCATTATATAATTATGTGTCGAATGGAATTGGTCCTGAATCGAAATCATTATTTGTTCTTGAGATATGCGAGCCGAAAAAAAGTCATCAACGTACGAACGAACGTACGTACGTACGCACACACACACACACAGAGAGAGAGAGAGAGAGAGAGAGAGAGAGAGACATCTCTCTAAAAACAGTAGATTCGCACTCTAGGGACCTCAAAACGTGCAGATATATCCAAATTAGAATATTTTAATAGTAATATTTTCGCCAAAAAATGGAGTCAGAATGTTTCTAAAAAGTATAGAATATTCACAATCACTTACATTAATTTAGAAGTCGGCGGAACTACTGTTCTAATGAAGTCATGGTAATTTATTTACGCCGATTTTTAATTAAATGTAGGTTAGGGAAGGTGATTGTCAAACAAAGAGAAAAATTATTTTATCCAAACTTTTCCTCAACGTAATTTTCGGGGGTAGTTGAAAATGTTTATTTATTTATTTATTGTAAATAATTATAGACTCCTCGACAACTTACGTCATTAGCGTCTTGATTACATTAAATAACAATACACTTAAAACTAAATGACATCACAAAACATTCATGAGTGGAGGCGGGATTCGAACCCACGACAGTCTGATTCAGAGGCCGCAATGCTAACCACTGGACCACACTGTCCTCTTGAAAATGTTGGTACCTGTTCTGTTATACGTTGCGTAGAACAGGAGTTAATGAGGATACAAGAAAAAAAGAAAGAAGGATCCATTTCAAATGAAAATGCGAATCGTATAAAAAATTGTGATTAGGCTTTGTTTGAAAAAGATGATAAAACAAATTTATGAGAATATGCACCACACTATAAGAAATGAGAAGGCCGATTACATAGATTATCGATGGTCCATTTGTAGCTAGTGATTAATCTGGTAATAGGCACACAAAGAGACAATGGTGTCGCAAACAGGTCTCGCCACATCGCGTAGATTCCATAAAAACACATTGCGTATGCGTGGTTACTAATTTTACATTAATTTGTTTTGTATTCATCAATTTTATATATGTAACTATACATTTTATTTTGTAATTTTTACACACTTTATTGGAATATTACACAAATTATGTAATTTTAATTTACTTTATGTAAAAATCACAAATTTGTTTAACTTTACAGTAAAAGTTCAAGTTTTTATAAAGTTTTCTGTGTAAAAATAAATAATAATGTAAAATCACTTAGAAAATCGAGCGTATTCTATCTTCACTTTCAAAGTATTTTTACATCCATTTTTTACAGTGCAACAAGTAAATGGAATTCAGGAAAACCTAGACGTAGTTGATATCAGGATGTAAAGGAACCGATAACAAACGAAATTCTGGAGGAAGAACAACGGAGAAAATATTGAAACTTGAGATTTAGATAGATAAGTAAATAGATTTCTGAGTCATTTCAAAGTAATTTAACTGTGTCATCTCTTTTCCAATTTTCCTTAATGTAATTGTATTGCATAAGTTATCATATATTGGTATTATGGTGATGATATATTGAGAGATACTAACATTATTTCTGAGGTATGGATACCTATTTGTGTAACTGCAATTTAATGTCCGTCAGTCGCTCAATTGAACTTGAACAACTAGCATCACTTTTATTAATTAGTCTAAGTGACTCCCTTGTCTATTTTTACACAAATGCTCATTTTAATTTAATTGTCAAATTGTGATACGTCGTTCGAATTTTTTTGATTTTGATTCGAAAATGCAGTTACCCGTTAAACTTGCAATTGGAGGAGGCATTGGATTTTTATTTACTTTAGTAGTTGGATGGTGGGGATTTTCAGCTTTTCTTCAACATCAAATTAAAGGTGTAAGTGGAATAAATAACATGTTTTTTTATTTTCGAATAAACTGAATTTTAACTAAATATGTGCGTAAAAAAAGAAAGTGAAATAATATATCGTTTATGAATTGTTTTTTTTGGCAAGAAAGAAATGTTTTTTTATTTTTATTATTTATTGTATGCGTTTCGAGATGGAAAACCGGAAACATAAAATTTGTTAAACGCCCTTCCTTGTTTAATTTAGCGACTTACCTTGACCTATTGTCAATTTTTATGCACTTGCTTTAAAAAAACTGTAAGCCACATTGAGAAATTTTGATTATATTTCGATTTTTTCAAGCAAATATTGCTTCAATTTATAAATAAATGTGTGTATATCTTGCCAACACCAAAGGTTTTTTGAGGTCTATTTGTGAATGAAGCAAGTTTTTTTGGGTTTAGACCCAAGACAAAAACTCATTTTTAAAAAGTTTTCATTCGGTAAATTCGGCAAAATAAATTTAGAAACCTCCATTTTTCCAAGCAAATATTGCTTAAATTTATAAAAAAATGTGTGTATATCTTGCCAACACCAAAGGTTTTTTTGAGGTCTCTTTGTCAATGAAGTAAGTTTTTTTGGGTTTAGACCCAAGACAAAAACTCATTTTTAAAAAGTTTCTTTCAGTAACTTCGGCAAAAAAAACTTAGAAATCAACATTTTTGTACGTAGGTACTAAAAACGCGATTAAATTTTGGATTTGCCTCAAGAGAGATTCAAACTTCCATACACCTTCTGTGTTGTCTATGACCAAAAGTAATACGGCCAACAGTTGAACCTCAATTCCTAAATAATTTTTGTATTTTGTCAGTAAAATAAAAGGATTTTTTGTAACAGACGCATAAAATTCTTACATTATTCATACACTTATAAATTCATTCCATGTAATTATTTTTATGTTTAAAAATTACACACGATTGCATGAACTAATGATTCGTTAAAATCTACCTAAAATTATGTTCATAGCTCGCACAATGATTAAATAATTATTTATATATAATAAATTAACGAAAACAAACAATTATTTTTTTAATAGTGCAAAAACATGAACTTGCACTGGGTTTTAACAAAATATAAAGTTCAGTTATTACAACTTTTTTGAAATGTTTTAAACCCGCCGACGACAACCAAACATTTTGTCGCCAACAAAAATTAATTTTCAGTTTGAGGGTCAATTCTTCGATTTTCCAATTTTCAATAAAAACTAATAATTCCGTATCAATATTCCGAATTTCATTAAATTTGTTGTGCCCATTCGAAAGTTTTCGTTCAACATAACAGACACTAATGACCCTTGTCATCGAGCGTCTATAATGCACAATTCATTCATTCGTTCAACATAGTACCTACACTCAAAATCGAAGAGACATAAAAAATGAGTAAAGTTTTTTGATTTGTAAAAATTTTTAACATTGATGTTCTCAATAGTCAATTTTCAATTTGGTGTCCTATTCTTTGACGTTCCAAACTACATCAAAATCTATCGTGTTTCTTTTATTTGTAAAAAATGGGTATGTCTACATCGCAGGTACAGACAGAATACGTGAATACCGTTAAATACAAATAATTGTATTAATACATCCAATTTTATTTATCTTATAAAATATAATAGATAAAATAATTATAATTTTTTTTTTATATTTCAAATTGTTAGCCATTTAAATATACAATATATATTTTCATTATTAAAAAAAATATATATATATTAAAATCCTTCGGGGATCAAACCTGGGCTTGACGTTTGTACCTGTCGGTAGACTCGTACTTTTCCACACGACCACCTGGCTTACTACACCTGAGACCTTAACATAGTTATACATGCTGTGTTTTGTTTCACATGTCAACCACTTCCGACTACTTCCGTTTCATCTAATATTTCTGAAATGCACCCCAGTATGAGACATTAGACGATATTCACGTCAAAATCTTAGCATCGATCGGAATACGAATGCACTGTAAAAAATGGATGTAAAAATACTTTTAAAATTAAGGTAGAATTCGCTCGATTTTCTAAGTGATTTTACATTAATATTCATTTTTACACAGAAAACGCCATAAAAAATTGAACTTTTACTGTAAAGTTAAACAAATTTGTGATTTTTACATAATGTAAATTAAAATTACATAATTTGTGTAATATTCCAATAAATTACAAAATAAAATGTATAGTTACATATATAAAATGGATGAATACAAAACAAATTAATGTAAAATTAGTAACCACGCATGCGCAATGTGTTTTTATGGAATCTACGCGATGTGCAGGCGATAATTCTTTGCGATGCCATTGTCTCTTTGTGTGCCTATTACCAGATTAATCGCTGGCTACAAATGGACTATCGATAATCTATGTAATCGGCCTTCTCATTTCTTACAGTGTGCTAATGGTCAATTGGCAACATTATGAAAGTCACTGATGCAGGATATAGTATTTTTTTCTGGTTTCCGATGTCATAATTTATGGGCTAACCCTATAATATACGTTTATTCAAACACTGTCATTTTCTTGTCTACGAATCAAAAGTTGTAATAATATAGGTAGGATATTTGTGTACATAACAATGCTAGTGTAACGATAATTAATGAGCGGGTATCATTAAAATATAATATTTTCCCATATTGTTAGCTATCATATAAGCATTACCGATTTTATCGGCATGGCTTGGACAATTCTTTGTCATAATATCATCACCTAAATTGCGTAATGTTAATATATGTATAACAATAACATCCTATTTGTTTACTTCAAAAGACATAATATATATTTTGATAAAAACTTTAATAAAAATAAATATTAGTAAAAAAAACTTTTTAGAGACAAGTTTTTAAATGCACTAAAAAGGAAAAAATAATTTTTAATAAATTAGGTTCATAATAATAATTATGAACCTAATTTATTAAAAGTTTTTTTTTCCTTTTTCGTGCATTTAAACAAAAGCTAGTCTCTAAAAAGTTTTTTTTCTAATATAACAGAATTGTATTTGCTGTGAACAGATGCACGGTGGGGATTTCGGAATGACTGTTAGCGCGCAACAACGGAGAAATAGAGAAACATGCGGTGGTTACCTATCGCCCTTCTCTATGGTAACTGCTAAGAATAAATACGTCATAGTAAATAATAAAATATGAAATGGGTCGTGAAAGTGACACTTCTTATCAAAATAAAGTTTGAATTTTTATGCAAAAAAAATATAATACGCAAATTCATTTGCTTTTAAATTTATTATAACATTACTTATTATTTTTTAAAATTATCTAATAATTATAAAATAATTTTTTGGATGTAATTTAACTACAAATTTGACATTAATGGTCTATATTGACAGCTGAGATTTCGGTTTTGCGCGTAGATCGGAAAGTGTACTTACTGAAATTGCTTTTCGAATCATGAAAAAGACGGTTTATGATTTATATTGTTCACAGAATTTCACAAAACACGCTTTTTACGTTTTTCTTTTTGAATTCAACAGAATTATTGAAAGATTAAATTGTAACTTTAGCACCGCCGATTTACTTTATCACTTACCAGACGGCAGGACCATGCATCTGCTCACAGTGAATAGTAACATTTTTTATCTTATGCATTTAAACCCCATAGGTTTTATTATGGCACTAAACCTTATGTTTACCCGAAAGTCCGGTTGCAAAAAATGGTTGCTCGTCTAGAACGATCTCGGATAACATAGGTTCATCTTAATCAAAAAATGAAAGCTTTTGATAAGAATCGTGTTAAGTAGGTAGGTATATATTTTGTTTTGTACATTTTTTCAGACATTAACACTGAAACCTGGGAGTGATATCAGACAAATGTGGTCAAAAGTACCATTTCCTTTAGATTTTAAAATATATTTATTTAATATAACGAATCCTCTCAATGTTCAAAATGGCGACTCGCCAGTTGTGGATGAAGTAGGACCTTTCTTTTATGAGTAAGTATTTTTCTGAATACTTTATTTTAATAAATTTACTCAAGTAGTTACGAAAAGAAAAAATAATAATTAAACAACAATACACAATCTAAAAATTTAAACTAGCTAACTCATACTTCAATCCAGTTTCTACCCTCCCATCGATTAATTTCTTTCATTGCTCCTCTATCCTTATCTTTCCATCGTCGATTTGGTTTACCTATCGGTCTTTTTCCTACTGATTTTTCTATCATGACTCTATGGGCATTTCTATTGTTGTTCATTCTCGCAACATGACCAGCCCATCGTAATCTACATGTTTTTAAAACCTGACACATGTTTGGGTCTTCATAAAGTTCTTGGACCTCCATTTTCCAAATATACGCTACTAATTGCTCTTCCCTACCCTAAACTGCAGAGTGGATTCATCACACCCACGTAATTTTATATTATTTTAAATTTTAATTAAAAAACCCGAAAAACTGTACTGGCAACAGAAATGATGAAGTTGTTTTAATTTATTATTCATTAAATTAAAAATTATTTAATTTTATTATTTCTGTTTCATAAATTCAAGGTGCATTATTGTAACCGATGTTTGGCTGCGTAGGTAATCGTGAGAAAAGAATTGAAATATAGTGAGGAAAATCACACTGTACAGATTTATTGATGTTTTTTGTTAATATCCATAAACGCGACGTAAAACTAGACTGATAATTTTTTGTTCATACGGCAGTTAATCGTTAATTAATGTATTAAGGAAAAAACATGCTTACATTTATTGAATTACTCGCTTTAATATTGAAAATTCCATATGGAAACATATTCCAATCTCTGAGCAACTTTCACCTGTACAATAATTGAATGTATTTTACCGTTAGTTATATTATTTCAAAACTAATGCAAAATTAAAAGAAAATAATACAAAATGACATGTACTTACACAAGACTCTGGAAACTTTCTCAAACAATGGAGTCCTCAAATTCACAAATTTACTAATGATACATTTTTAGAGTATTGGGTCTCCAAGTCACTATATGAATATTATGAAGTATTAGAAATACCTTGTATTATGTCCGTCTTGCGGCTTCTTGTGATTTAACACTACGCGTTTCAGCAACGAGTTGCCATCTTCAGGTGTGGTTAATTATTTTTTTAAAAACACACATTGAGTATTCGTAACACTTTATAATATTATGATGCCACCATAAAAAACCAATTAAAAAAATACATTTACACAGTAAGCTTCCGTACAAATAACAAAATCAAAAACATCCTCAACCCAAAAAACAAAACACCTACAAACAAACACACCGGCGTCTATAAAATAATATGCAGCACATGTGATAAATTCTATATAGGACAAACTGGAAGACCTTTTGAAGAACGTTTCAAAGAACATCTCCCTAAAAGAAACTTGTTAAATGCTAAATCAAATTACGCCCAACGTATAATTTGACAAAATCATGAATATCACGATTTTGAAACAAATTTTATTCCATTACATATTTGCAGTAAAGGTAAACACATGGACACCCTGGAAAAATATGAAATATATAAAGCCACAAAATTCGACAATACCAACATTCGACAAACTAACACTAAAATCGAACATAATATACGACACAATAATTAACAACACACAAACATCCAATACTCAGTAATCGTCTACACACATACTCACATTTCCATTTCATTTACCTACTATGTAAATCATAAAATCTCGAAATTTAAATCAGTACTTTACAAACCACCACATAATGCACCGTGCTTAGCATCATAATATTATATAGTGTTATAAGACTCAATGTGTGTTTTTTAAAAAATAATTAACCACACCTGAAGATGGCAACTCGTTGCTGAAACGCGTAGTGTTAAATCACAAGAAGTCACAAAACGGACATAATACAAGGTATTTCTAATACTTCATAATAATTTACTAATGTTGCACAGTTTCATAAAAGCGCGTGTTTCAGGGACACGACGCGTGATTCTACAAAATATCCGCCAGCTTTACAGTATAATAAAATCGTGTCTATTTTTTTCACTATTCTTAAAATATGCCATACTGTTTTGTGAATATCATGGGCCACGGCAGAGCAATCGGTAAAGACTGATTATAAAATTATGCATTTTATTCAAATTTTATAACAATTACGTAATCACTAATAAAAGTTGTATTTAATTAAAGTCCTTAACGAGCGCATATTATGAAATTTAATTCGTCAGTGGTGCATACAATTTTTCTAAAAAAACTTTTTCATTTTTTTTTCTCGTAAATGAACCTACCGATTTTTTTAATATTTTACAATAGTGATTATTTGAGCCTATTTGATTTGTAAATTTTTTTTCAGCCTCTATTTCTGAATCACCCTTATATAATTGCTTATAAATATGATTTAACGAAGGTCATTCGTACTGTTCATAAATGTTTAAAGGCTTGAATTAATTACATTTTTTTTATAATTGTGTAAATAGTAGAAAAATAATTGCATTTCAATGGAATTTTTGCATCATTAATAGATGTATAAAATGTACACGCCTGAAAGTCATATTATGTTAAAAGTTAAAATTCCAATTGATACTCAGATTAGAACTTGGAAACTGAGAGCATACTGAGGACTTGTAATAGAGGGTCCATGAAAATTCTATACCTATAAACAACGGCTTCGCTACATGCTCGGCTATTCTTAATTTTAGTAGTTCATAATGATAACACAAAGAGGTCAAATCCAAGGATATTAATTTTAAACAATACATAAATTATGATTAATAAATAATAACACAAAATTATTGGTACAGTAGATTTATACCGCATTAAATGTATTATAAATACAATATAATAATCACGTTCAAAACACATCTAAAAATTCGACTGATGACCAGTCCTATACTTCCCACCTAGTAAATATTTGCAAAAAATAAACACTCTTTTTTTTTATTCTTTGACTAGGCCCAAATAACCTTAGCTGTTGGTGGTCTTTAAAACACAATTTAATTTTTATTCTTTGAAAAAAGCATGGCCCTCTTTTTTGTTTGGTGATCTATTGATGGCTAGCTTAATATAGCAAAAATCATGGTTACCTTGATTTACGTACAATTTTTATTTTTTTTAGTAAAATATTTTTTTTCTCGAAAACTATACATTTTAGAGAAAAAAAATATTTACATTTTTTTCATATTATAACATCTAGAATTCATTTATATTTTTTTTTACCTATGTTAATACGTGACATTGAGGACGTTTTTTTGAATATCTCAGGATCCACTGAACCGATTTGACTCAAAATCTAATCAGATCTAAGTTAAAGGCTGATAAACACAATAGAATAATCGGCATGCCCGTATGTTGTTCCGTTCTTAAGATATCGAAGGCGAAAAATTGACCACATACACACACACACACATACACACATACACACATACACACACACATACAGACATCAGTCAGAAAATGATCTTAAACGATTGCTAGGGTCTCAAAACGTGAAAATCTGTTAAAATCTCGAAATATTGTTTTCGGACTGAATCCATTACTTCCCTACCATAGTAGAGGTGGGAAGTAAAAATACCTATGTGGAAAGAGTGTTACGGTTATAATGAGGACTTCCCTTTTTAGGTTAATTGCGATTAACTAAACTATTTTTAACAGCGATTATCCGAACTATATTAATTAAGATGATTTTCATACTTTAGGATGTTCCACAAAAATGAATCTAAATTAAAGGCAGAAAACAATTGAGCGACATTTTCGACACTTTATTATTAAATTACATCCTAATTTTTGCTTAGTGGGACCAATTATTTCTAATATATTTTTAAACGAAACGACTAAAAAAATATCGCGACCGATAAAAATTAGAAGCAGTTTCCTTTTTAAAAAGAATTATAGCATTGCTATTTTCAGAATGCCAATAAAAATGTCAAGCATTGTTTGCACTTTGTATTATCGATCTGAGAAATTTATGTCATAAAAAACTGGATTGTTTTATATAATGATTCAATTGTTTATGTAAATATTTGTTACAGCGAATACAAAGAAAAGGTGAATCTAGAAGATAATGAGAGTAGCGACACGGTATCTTTCAATATGAAAGACACTTGGGTGTTTAATCAGAAACGATCAGGAAAACTGACAGGGGATGAACTGATTACTATACCCCATCCGCTTATAGTGGTTAGTTATTCATTTAATATACAGGTTGTTTCAGAAGAACCTTACGAGATTATTAAAATTAACACTTTGGCTACCATATGAGTCACCGGTAATACACGAAATGTAGTTGCTTATATACCGATATAGATGTCATACAGTTTCCGTTAGGGACCGAGCATGATTCCGAGTTAAAAGTAGAGACTTGAATAAACAGATATCAAGGGAAAAGAAAGTAATGGCAAGGTTGTTGTTACCTTGTTTTCTTGGGGTTATGCTGGGTTTTAAATAAATTTGCGAAAATTTCATAAACCATAAGTATAATTCGTTTTTTGTTTAAATAAAATCGTTATTACATAAATTTACAAACATATATAATATTTAATATTTTAGATCATATTTAGTTCCGGAACAGTAAACATGTATTCATTGGTACGTTTCTCACTATTAATCAAAAGTACAAAAATATTGTTAGACGCTTTTAGCAACGCGCCAACAGTTGATCACACAAAAACATAAATGACTCGAATTGGACGTGCTTAATAATATTACATCAGACCGGGGTGTTTAACATGATCGCCGGTCTAGATCATATGAGCAATAGGTCAGTTCCTTCCCTACGTTGTGTTTTTTTATTAAAGATCCAAAAGCATACGGTCGTACATGGATAAGCGTACCGTTCTGTTACGTTCTTTGTGTATGTTCAGTATGTGTGTCCGGCGGTCGATTTTGCCAACGCACCCTGTATGTGTGTATTGGGCGGTCGAGGTTTCCAACGCACCCTGTATGTGTGTATTGGGCGGTCGATGTTTCCAACGCACCCTGTATGTGTGTATTGGGCGGTCGATGTTTCCAACGCACCCTGTATGTGTGTATTGGGCGGTCGATGTTTCCAACGCACCCGGTATGTGTGAGAACGACAGAACGCCTTTCGCTTGTAAGCTCTAGGTGGGAACTTAATCCCGGTTCTAGTTCTTGATATAATTGAAAATGACCAGAGGGTCAACTACATGGCATGTCACAGACTCAGTGAACACTCATTTATTTATTAAATAAATGAACGATAAATGAATCGAGAGGCCTGCCATCCTACGGCGGCCAGACCAAGCCAATTAATAATGGTTTGAAATAGAGACGCGAGCGCGTACAACCGGAGCGTGCAGGCACTGCGTCTCGGATACAAGTAAGGCGCCTCGCCATACGATAGCGTACATTACTAAATAAAGTTCAAAGTTATTAGATTGCAGTACATAACAAGTGAATATTGAAGTTATTTCTAGATATTGATAAGCTCAAATTAATATCCATTACATTGTCGGCAACTGGAAAGATTATGTCTGGAATGTTTCCAAAAAAGACATGAAGTTAATACATATTTAAACTTTTTATGTATTATTTCTTTTTTTATAACATATTTTCTTTTTTTAAAATTTTTTTAATATTAGACAGCAAATTTTACTTTAGTTTAAATTAGCACGTATAACTTGCCCATTATGAATCACCAGTGTTGCCCTTTTAAATACAAATTAGTTGGTGTATTTATATACCACTGCCGTATTCTATTTGTCTGCGTTTATATACCAGGACTTTTAAAATCCCATTAAACATCTTAGTGCATGATATCACATGTGATACATTTGGTACACGAATGAACTACGCGGTTTGTGCACCGGTGATTCACATGGTACAATAGGGCAGACATTTCGCTATAGCGTTGGGAGCCAAAGAGTTAAATGTCTGTATCTCTTTTAGTTTACGAGTTATAAGTGTTTAATATTTTTCAAACAAATTTAAATGTCCATTATGTCCCAAATTAAAAGAGATACGAGTTTATTGTCTGATCTTTGAATTCGGCGTGATTTTTCTTGCGTATAGAGTTATATATTTAGTTTGAGATATAAGATTTAAATTTTCTCGAAAAATTATTCTCTGAAACGATCATCTCACCTAAACTAAAAGGGCTACATAACAAGTATATTTCGAAAATACCCGAATTTTTTTTGGTGTTATCAAAAATCACATTTTTTTTCGAAATCTCTCAGATACGTATAAACTTAACCATACTTATAGAAAAAATCACAATGAATTCAATAAGCACACATTATTGAATTCATCGTAATTTTTTCTATAAGTATGGTTAATTTTATACGTATCTGAGAGATTTCGAAAAAAATGTTATTTTTGATAACACCAAAAAAAAATCGGGTATTTTTCAAATATATTTTTAAGACCAATCATTCTTATAGAAATAAGCACGCTGAATCGAATGGATCTCCAGATCTCCATGTGTGACCAGATCTGTATCTCTTTTAATTTAGGATTTAGCGTTATTGTTTCTATTAAGCGTGGTTTATTTAAAACCTATTTAAGAGGGTTTACTAAAGTAAAGGAATATTCTTCATAAAAATGTCGGTTTTTGACAAGAAAAAAATCTTCATTATTGACCACATGCCATCATTATAACCATAATCTATAGAACCGAAAGTGGTAATATGTAATCAGAATCTGCTGTTATATTTAAATTTTAAATTTAAATTTGTAGATTAATTTTAATTTTAAAAATTCTAGGGCCTAGCAACAGCTGTAGCAAGAGAACGGCCAGGAATGCTCTCGTTAGTGAATAAAGCATTACTATCAATTCACAAAAATCCGGAAACAGTATTTTTAACAGCGCCAGCTAAAGATATATTATTTGGGGGTGTCGTCGTAGATTGCAATGTAAGCGATTTTCCCGGAAAATCCGTTTGTGCAGTTCTAAGAACGGAAGCAAAAGAACTTGAACATGTCGATGAAAATACGTTCAAATTTTCATTCTTTGGATCTGTAAGTATGATGATGAAGAAAAGTGGAAAAGTAATCACTTAACAAGATTTAAATAACAGGCGAAACATTTTTGCTGACTAATTTGCGTAGCGTAATAAAAATCTATATATTATATATTTACGCTCATCACTGACTGACTCTGTAACGCTGTAAGATTTTGAAATATTAGTGTGTTTTTAAATTTGTATATTACTTATTACTTATGTCAAATTTCCATGACAGTGAATCATGAGTGTGCTTTGAAATTTGAATAAACATTCAACGGGCGCCTTTACGCACCTTACAACTAATATACCGAGAGCTAGTGACACTTTTTTGGTGTTATTTATTCAAGGCCTTATTTTTGTGAAGATGTTGAGGGAGGCATATTAAAGTGCCCTGAGTAAGGGATTTTGCTAGATAGCGGTATGGGAGAGATGCAGACCGCCTCCAACATTTAAAAAAAAATGGTCACAATTATTATTGCTTCAAGGCTGAAATTGTTTGTATAGCCTATCGGTGACCCAATAATGCCGTTATAATATTTGCAGATCGATTGGTCAGTATTAAAGGGGTGGCAGATCACCCTAAACGTGTCATGTACCCGACGAAATTTATATTATTAGTTCAAGGTTCAAATTTTAATATGTTGTTACGACGACTGTTTTAAACATATCTGCATCCCTCCCATACCGCTATCTAGCAAAATCCCTTACTCAGGGCAATTTAATATGCCTCCCTTAACATCTTCACAAAAATAAGGCCTTGAATAAATAACACCAAAAAATTGTCACTAGCTCTCGGTCTATAATTAGTGTTGTAATAGTTAGAGTTAGAGTTTACTCTCTGAAATTTAATGACCATAGTCATATTCGATAAACTTATTCTCCTTCGCTGAAAAGAAAAATTATGGTATTTTTCAATGGCGAAGTCGGAAATTATATATCGCGCATCTATACCTAAGTAGTAGATATTATTTTAATTAACGCAAGTTCGACACAATGCAATTTTCTTGGAGAACAAATAATATTATATTGATATCATTTCTACAATACTAATACATAGTAGCTCTAGAACTATGTAATAAATATACAGTTATAAAACTAATAACGAGTAATTAGTGAGATGTAATTAGACGATCGTTAAGTTTGAAAAACAAATTAAATGTTTAAGAAATTTATCGACTTTCAATTAATTAGGGTTTATTAGGTACCTATACTCTAGTCGAAATAGGTATTCTTGTACATAATTAATAATAAGTGTGGTTACAAGATAGCGGATATTTCAATCAAAAAACCTTAAAAACCAGAGGCGGAATTAAATGTGAACTTATTTCAGTTGACGAATGCACCTAATAATTGTGAAAGTGTGTTCGCCCCTGTGTATTTTGCACAGGGATATACTTATATTTTATGTGAACCCTACACAACCAGTAATATTACTCAAGTGAAAAATAAGTTCATATATAATTAATCAATAATTATTATTATCGTTATCTATTTTTCCATATAGTGTGGGATGAGTAAAAAAAATATTATTGAAGGTGTAAGAAGCAAAAGTGTACAAGTTCATTTTTTAACCAAACGGTTCAAGTTAATTTTAAAAAAAAGTTGTGATTATTTTCAAAATGTCATAAAATGATTTAAAATTAAATATAATAAATCCATCTAGCAAATGTCCAAAGAGCCCAGATTTTTATAGAATATAAAGACATGTAGTCAATTTTCTCCAAACTTCTGTTTTTGCACTTATATACCGTTTTTCTTCTTTGTGTTTTTAAAGACCACCAACAGCTAAGGTTATTTGGGCCTAGCACTAATTCATATTTTCAATTCATTATTTTTTTTTTTAATAATAAATTGAAAATCCAATTGACCCTCGGGCTAGAACCCGGGAACTGGGGACTTGTAATAGAGGAACCATAGCAACGCCATGTAAACAACAGCTCGGTCATTCTCAAGCCCTGTTTTGCTTCTAACCTTCATTTAAAATTAGACTACGGAGAAATAAAGAGAATAGGCTTGCCTCCAAAAGCCCTGTATGGGCACTGACATAACGAAAGTTTATTATATATTATATTGATTAATGAATTTTTGATTTTCAATTTACTCAAATTACTTAATTTGGAACAGTCTTTTGTTTATTGTTTTAGAAAAATGGTACTGCTGGCAAAAGATTCAAAGTCAAACGAGGCATTCAAAACTCAAGAGATCTTGGACACGTAATAGAATATGACAATGAGACCGAAATGGATGTTTGGCCCACGAAACAGTGCAATCAGTATAATGGAACTGATTCTACTATATTTCCTCCATTTTTGCCTAAAGAAGATGGTTTAGTTTCATTCGCTCCGGATTTATGCAGGTATGTCAAGTATACTCTTCAATTCAGAATTTTTTATCCAATCACCGCACAAGCGCAAGAAACGCGTGCAGTTGGGATCACAGGACCTCAACAAAAAAAGATATTTTATCATTTAATACAAGATCTTCATTTTTAGAGAAAAGCCTCAAAATTTAGTTGCAAAAAACAATATTTCAATGGCATCAACATTTTATTTGTTTTTTTTTTCAAAATACTTTATGTATTAAAATTTAAATGTAGGCAATCGAACATCCGAGCAAGTCAGCCAGAGACAAAGGTTTAAAAAAGTAATTATTTCGTTATAAAAGTTTCTTTTAAACAAAGTTCAATTTTTCCTTCATTAAATAGTAGTTTATACAACCAATACAATTAGATATAAAACGCGAGGGGTGAAGTTGGTACGCGAGCCGTAATTTCAAACAAACAGTCTGAATTCTACGCACCAAACATTTAAATGTTGTCTTTTCAGATCATTAGCGGCATATTATGTAAATTCTTACGTCTACAAAGGTATTCCAGTAAGAAGTTTCACGGCTGATTTGGGAGATATGTCCAAAAATAAAGATGAGAAATGCTATTGTCCAACGCCGGAAACATGTCTGAAAAAAGGCATGTACGATTTGACGAAATGTATTGGATCGCCCATTATAGCTTCATTGCCCCATTTCTATAAAGCGGACGAAAGCTACTTAGAACAAGTACGTGGACTACATCCGAATGAAGAGGAACATTCTATTTCCATTCTCTTCGAACCAGTAAGTATTTGCCGCTTACTTTTGATTATTAGCTTGTTTAGATAGGTACTGTGCACAGAGTATATAATGTCAATGCGATTTAGGGTTTCTTATCCAAGGATGAAGTACTATTGTTTACTCAAAATCGGTTCAGTGATTTCTGAGATAAGACCCTCAGAAACTCATGAGCTGCAAGTACGGAACTTTCAGTGTACACTGCTACTGTTATTTTTTCAGGATTTTTTTTCAAGAAATTGTAGTAACAATATTGTGTTATTTCTAATTTCGATATAGAGGGGACACGAGCTTCCGTACCTCTCCTTTATATCGGTCTACGCCTTTGATATTTTTTTTTCTTAAATTTGAAAATAATTTTTTGGAAATGAAACTTTTAGATGACCGGAACTCCAGTTGCTGCCCACAAAAGATTACAGTTTAATATGCCTTTTGGAAAACTTGATAAAATTTCACTTATGAAAGAGCTTCCTACAGCGATTGTACCTTTATTTTGGATAGAAGAGGTAAGAAAATTATTTACTTTATTTTTTAAAATAACTACAAATCTAAATTATTGAGATAAATCGTAGAAAGCATTTCTGTATGCAGGGGCGCATCGAAGTTTTTCAGGACCTAGGGCTTCTTGAAGTCCAATGGGGCCCATTCATTGTTAATGAAAAAGTATTAAAAATGTATGATAATAATTCAATTTTTGTGGCTCTTCGCGCTTGGGGGCCCAGAGAGATTCAGGAGCATTCTCTACCGGAAGTTACCTCTCTGCACTCTTCATCTCGAATCCTTTAAGCTAACGGGTCCGGGTAACCGCTTAATGAAGGGCCAAAAATTACACTACAGATCCTACAGACGAATTTTTTGAAAAGGTTTTGGCTACATGTGAAAGATAACGCAATTTTTAAAAGTTGTAAGTTTTTCCAACAATTGTTTTTCATTTTATCGCCTGTAGGATCTGTAGTGTACTTCTCGGTCCTTCATTTAGCAGCTACCCTTCAGCTTTAAAAATAGCGTCGGAAAAGCGGTAACCATTTTTAGGCGAGGAGAAGGAATTGAGATGAAAAGTGCAGGGAGTAACTTTCGGTAGAGAATACCCTTAATAATTTACGAGATATTTCGTGGTAGACGCGTCGATATTTAAAATTCATTGTCTTTTAGTACAGTAAAACGGTATATTTTACTAAAAAAAAATACTTAATGGCTGAAATTTTGAGGGGGTGTTCAGGGGCATGTCCTGAGTCTAAAACCGAGTTTTCGTATTCGAGGTGGTGGGGGAAGTTACATTCCCCGGTCAATATAGGGGTAAGTTTGTTTTAATTTTTTATCTTCGTTGCTATTGCCCGTACAGTCAAGTTCAAGAGATCAAACTTGTAGGAAATGAAATTATCTATCCAAAGATAATAATCAAGATCATAGGTCGATCAGGTCAATCACAATGGCCGGTAAAAGGTCAACAGTGTATGTGTGTATGTGGAGAATGTTCAAACAAATATTCTTCAAGACAGGCATTAATTTTCACAAAATTAGAATGAAAACTTCAGATAAGGCTTGTAATCTAATTCTTTCTATAAAAATCGATCAATTTTTTGACATTTCAAAATAAAACCTAGTTTAATATTATTATTTGAGATATTAGGATGTCCAAAATTTATACAATAACAGTGTTCTTGAGAAATTGGAATAGAAAAATAAATTTTTATTAAGTTTTATTTTGAAATGTCAGAAAATTGATCGACTTTTATAGAAAGAATTAGATTACAAGCCTTATCTGAAGTTTTCATTCTAATTTTGTGAAAACTTACCGGTTTCACGGTATTCACGAAAAACCAAAAACTACCCCTCACTTTTGACCTTTTACCGGTCATTGTGATTGGCCTGATCGACCTATGACCTTGATTTTATTATCATTGGATAGATAATTTCATTTCCTACAAGTTTGATCTCTTGGACTTGACTGTACGGGTAATAGCAACGAAGATAAAAAATTAAAACAAACTTATCCCTATATTGACCGGGGGATGTTACTTCCCCCACCCCTTCGAATACGAAAACTCGGTTTTAGACTCAGGACATGCCCCCGAACACCCCCTCAAAATTTCAGCCATTAAGTATTTTTTTTAAGTAAACGCGATTTTTGTGTCTCTATTTACTATACTATTTCTGTTTTGTTTTTTCAGGGAGTTGAATTAAACTCAACATACATTGATCAACTTGATCACGATTTATTCCGGACTCTGCGTATATTTAAAGTCATGAAATGGTTGTTATTGGTTGTATTTGCCGGAATTTTAGGAGCGGCTGGTTTTTTGCATTACCGGAAAAAGATGACGTTTCCAGTTACCCCAACATATCCCCCAGAACAACAAAAAAATAACGGAATAAGTACGATTGGACACCCGCGTTTTTAAAATGTTGACAAATTTTGAAAACGAATAGTAGTTAAAAAGAATGGGAAAGAGATCTTTTTTGATTTCTTATAAAATCGTAGTATGATAATTTTTGGGCGCTTTAAATTTAATTTCTTATTCATCAATTTTTTGCTACAGTGACTCGATGAAATGTAAAAATTATGATTTTATTTTGAATTTTTCTTATAAATAATTTTTGATTTCTTTATCTTCTAATAAGTAATTGCAAATCAAATATAAAAAACCTTGAAGATGAACAAATTACGTAAAACTGTACATTAAATTTATTGGCAGGTATAAAGAAACTAAACTACTTTTATACTGGGTTCAAAAATGAAGTGTCGACAGCTTGTTTTCTTTTAAATATTAATAATTTTTTTGAGCCAAACTAAAAAATTGTTAATAATAACCTATCTCTTGAAATAAGAGCGAGAGATTGTTCTGCAAGAAAAAGAGAGAAAAAATATGGTTGCGCACGCATACCGTGTCCTGCCACCTAGCAAGCAGCAGTCAGTGACAACAGAATATTGCCTAGTCACCGGATCATCTGTGAACACGGTATGCGCGCGCAATCCGTGTAAAAAACATATACGTGATTTGAATCAAGAAAAAACGTTTCCATGACTCAAAATGTTTTTTCAATTACTGTAACAAATCAAAAAATATTCTACACCCGGTATAAATTTAGAGTCTAGATTCGACTGTAAATTTACTTTCTCAGTCTTTTTTATACTCAGTGGTGATAAAACTTCATAAAATTAATAATTGGGGTCATGATTTTTTTATGTAGTTTTATATCTATTGAGATTCCAGAAAATAACAATATGCGGAATAAACTTTTATAATGCAATCCTCGCAAAATATTACCACAGTTTAATGAAATATATCAGTTGAATCACTCGAAGTTCGCGCAAGCGACCGTCATGTAGGTACACAGTTGCCAGTTTTGATTTAAACCGTCGTATCAGTCGTGAAGTTAAAATTAGGGAGCGAAGTTGACGCGCTTAACACAACTTCAAAGTTGCAACAGTCGAGTGAATCTGCTGGTGCTTCTTTATGCTGTGGCATGACCTTAAGCACCTTTAACCGGGTATAGGCGTGTTTATCGAACCTCCGCTGTTGAAATTAGGGATGGGCATCGGAAACCGATGTTTTAGTTTCGATGTCGCTCATCGATGTTTTACAACTGATGTTTTTGTGACATCGCTGGTTAGTTGCGATGTATCATTCGATGTTAACATCGATGTTTTTCTTTCGATGTCCATCCCTAGTTGAAATGACAACAGAGGTGGAGCATGATTTAGTTTTCATCCTCCACGAACCATAATCTTAGAGGTAATTCAGTATACATTAATAATTGTTTACAAAATAGACTAAATACCGAATAAAACTTAGAATAATTAAATTTTGTGATACGTTAGTATTATAGAAATATTTTATTTACATAAAAACTTACAAAAACTATTTTTTACACATTTACAAAAAGGACATTCAGTGTAGTATAACAATAAATTAGGTAAAATTGTCACTTAAAATTCAGTTTTTGTTTTAAGGCTATAGACTACACGGGTTTCGATACCAACAGCTAAAATTATTTGCCCCAATTCATGTTTTCAATTTACTATTTTCTAATAATAAATTGAAAATCCAGTTGATACTTTTACCGTTGCATTGATTGCTTTTACCAGTTCTCAGGTTAGAACCTGGAAACCGGGGGCTTGTAATAGAGGAACCATGGAAACACAATATAAACCACGGTATCGCTAAACGCCCGGCTACTCTCAAGTGCCACTGGCTTATTAAATAATAGTAATATGTTATGTAACTATTACATCTTTATACGTCAGACGCGATGTTTTCAGCATGAGCACGAGCCTTGGCAAGTGTGCATCGCGAGCCGTATACGAGTGCTGAAAACATCGCGCCTAACGCTTAAAGAATTAGCACACGCGTTGCACACTATACTTTATTCAACACATGCATTTTAGACTTTAATTGAATTAATGTCTAATTACATAATGGTTTATTATGTAACTGTTTTTCATTGTAGCTCTGAGAAGCGTTACATAATAGATTATTATCTTACTGAATTGGAGTTTCATGCTTTCACGGCCGGTAGACATCTTGGTAGCAAATGTTTCCGGGCTAGGTCCAATGGACCGGCAAGAAGATCAACATCGTATTGCCAATCACCGCTGAAGATGCCCAACGGAGCTTTGGGCGAAACGTACGGAGTAAAATCCATTGGACCACGGCTACCTAGCCCGGAAACATTTGCTACCAAGATATTATCTAGCTGTTTTTCATTAAGATCTGCTAAACAGACACGAAAAAACACTAATGCATGCATGTGTTGAATAAAATTCTTTGACAATACGGTGAAATCTAAAATAAGAACGGATAATTTTTAGCAATGTGTTAGTGGCAGAACCGCACCTTCCCACTTATAAAACTTCCAAGGTAATATTTTAGCATTACTACAGCCCTGACCGAGGCTCGTGACAGCCCTGACCGAGGCCCGTGAAGTCGATCAGCCTTAGTTTGTATAATAATTATTATAGGAATTCGATTGTACTTAAAAAAATTTAAATGTATAGAAAATTAAAAACAATAAAAAATATTCACAAACAAATAAATGTCATGTAGGTATGTCTCAGATATAAGTAATAGGGTTAATGTACCTGTACTCGATCAAATACTTATGATCGACCATTTAAATGTAGATTTTTTGTTTAGAGACGAGATTCTTACCTTCGATTGATACGAAGAGAAATTACACTCGGAGGAAGTGAAACTTGTTATTTCCCTTGTGCATACCTCTGAAACGAATGCTGAGTAACGAATGTTTTTGGAAATGGTAATACTACGTTCCACGTATGCTGTACACTTTAGAGTATAGAGAAATACAGTGTAGGCTCTCATTTCTTATTCCCCTTTTACGTTAAATATTTAACGCAAAGATTCCGAACTCGCATTAATAATACACAAGTAAGATTGCTTGATCTGTAACTCACATGCAAATTTATATACAGATTGTATCAAATTAAACCTGTGCATAGGGCATTCTGTGTGTAAGACAGAGATTGATACATAAAGCAATAAGTAAGAATGAGATAAATGATCGCTAATAGAATGTTACGTGGTTACTGTAAATTAAACTGATAAAAGATTTACATTTTTACAGCATAGAAGGAGCGAAAAAACAAAGATGATGCTATTAGGTTGTATAAATATTATTTATTTACAGTAACCACGTAACATCCTAGCGATCATTTATCTCATTCTTACTTATTGCTTTATGTATCAATCTCTGTCTTACACACAGAATGCCCTATGCACAGGTTTAATTTGATACAATCTGTATATTTCTCTTCGCATCGATATTATGTTATGTAATTAATATAAAAATGGTCGATCAGCACAGCGGTGCCATTACCCTAATAGACGACATTGTTTTTATTTAAATTCGGTGAAATTTATTCAGCACCATGACAAATCAAAATGACTCGTCCAGTAAATTAGAAAATGAAAGTTGAACAAGGTAAAGATTTTATTGTCAATAAATAAATATAACCGAAACAATAAAAGAAAGTGAAATCGTCAGTTAGTTTTTATTTTTTTATTTCCTGACAATCTAATACTAACAGATCCCGTCATTGCTCTAAAAAAGCTTTTAATAAGATATTTTATCAAAGCTAATAATATTAAAATCATTATAATGTATATCACAATTACATCAACCAAATAATATTGAATAACACCTAAATCTCTAGCTGGTGATTGTAGATGATGAGCACCTTTATGTTTAATTACATACTCAGTCCAATAGATGGCTGTATCTAGAGGCGTATGTCTTTGGTCTTTGAGCAAATATTGACGATATTGAACGGCTGTCTTGTATTTTGGATCTGTGATAACTTTACTGATTGCGTAGTACAGTTTCTCGTACGTTATGTATTGTAGATCCATTTTTAAAGCGTAACCGTCCAGTTCAGCTTTGGCTGCGTTAGCTTCATGGTCACAGAATACCGGCATACTAACTATAGGAACTCCATGGTAGACTGTTTCAAACATGCTAAGAAGGCCGCCGTGCGTAACGAATGCACGTATTTTTGGATGACCTGAAAAAATGAATCAATTCAAATGAAAGTGAAATTTTTCCATTTGTAGATCTGTTGAGATCACAGATTGTGCAACTGATTTATCGATTAATAAACAATAATTGGTAAACAGTTAATTAGTTATTCATCAACTATTGATTACTAAAGTAATTAAAATATTTTGTATTTTGGGATGACCTGAAAAAAAAACAGAAATCAATTGCAATGAAAATGAAATTTCTTCCGCGATTGTATAAGACGTCTCAATTAATAATCATGATTGAGAGATACCTAGTTTAAAAAAATCCTACTGCGGAATTCGAATGAATGAATTGTGAATTATAAACGCTCGACAACAGAGGTCATTAGCGTCTGTGCGGGATTCGAACCCATTACTTTCCGAATGTGAGACTAGGTTTCTCACCATTACCCATTACTCCACTCATTCGGTATTTTATAATCAATATCGGAGAGACGTATTCCAAGCATTTAAAATATTAAAATATTATTTTAAGATATGTTTGATGTGTAACCATCTTTATTGCCCCACCCACAATTTTTATTTTAGTGACTGGGTGAAATGGCACGGAAGTGTGTCGCGGAGGTGACGTTTGTGACGGACAGTTCGAAAAATTCAACAGGGCATAGAACGTTAGCTAGACTTTCAATCCCCTTGTTTAGCTACCTATAGCAGGGCCTACTAATAGAGAACCTTTTATCTACCTATATCTAGCCCATATCTAGCCAGTGTTGTCATCGTATTTGAATCTGAATATCGGGAACTTACTGTTTTTTTTCTATTGATTACTTAATCATTTACAGTTTCGTATATTCGACAAAAAAGTTTGGTGTAAGCCCCATATTTTTTTGTTAATAAACATCATTTTTCCTTCATTAAAACTTAATTATCTTCGTTTATATCGCATTGACTGATATAGAAAAAAGATAATTAAAAGTTACATATTATACTTGGTTACTAAAACTTCATGTTTCACTAATTAATTTGATTCTGAGTTACAAAAATTACACACATTTTATGTATTTGCAGTTTACGAGGCGGTTTTAATAATGGTAAATATTGATCCAAGTTCAACAAAAAAGTACGCTCTTATAAAATATAAAAATGAAAAAAAACGCATGTTATTTTTTTTTAATTGGTGCGCTTTGATACGAACATTTGCATTACGCCACAGATATAATTAAAGGGATGGATGGGTAAAGGGGCTAACCTACCTTTTTTTAATCTAGTTGAATTTAGTACCTATACGGCTGATGCTTAATAGTATTCTGCTATGTATTTAATAAAAATCTCTTAGAAGAATAAAAAAATTATACTATATTAATTGTCTGCTATTCCGAAAATAAATCTTACTATTAACTAAGTATATAACATGTTCAATTAATTAAAATAGTGAGTGATTACACCTTGTCTCTTTAATGTGACACAATTACATGCACATCTCACGAAAAACAAATCGTCAGAAATGAATGAGACAAGGAACACTTGGCACCATTTATTGAAAATATTATTTTTTTTTGTGTTTTAAAGACCACCAACAGCTAAGGTTTTTTGCGCCTAGCACCAATTCATATTTTCAATTCATTTTTTTTTTAATAATAAATTGAAAATCCAACTGGCACTTTTACCAACTCTCGGGCTAGAACCCGGGAACTGGGGACTTGTAATAGAGGAACCATAGCAACGCCATGTAAACAACAGCACTGCTTCACTCTTGGCTATTCTCAAGCCCCGAAAATATTATAATTTTTTTAAATTGCCAGTTAGCCACTTTGTCGATTCTGAAAGTCGGTCAACAATAAGACGATCAGTATTAGCATATTATAGTCTTTCCCACCAACAGATATAGTTATATCACGTGAACAGCACATGTTCTGTTGGTGTCTCAGCAGGGACGGGTCATGGACTAATAGGGTTTAAACCCTAGGCTCCAAAGTGTCAAGGGTCCACAAAAATTGAAATTTTAAACACCAATTTAAAAATTTTTAATCTAACATTGAACTTCAATAAGCCCAAGGCCCCGAAAAACTTAAATCCACCCCTGAGTGTCTGGCTAGGATCTGACTGATTGTTCTGCTGTGTTGAATTTCAAGCGACTAATCAGATGCAGAGCACGCAGTTTTATTACTGTATAGGTTTATAAGGTAGAGTTCATACAATACTGAAAGCGGAAACGGTCCTCTGCAGACAAGCGACTAGGCCCTGCAGTCAGGGTCCATTCTGATTGGTCGAATACCCGATCTTGATGTCGTTTGACACACGCACACACACCTAAACGAACGTAACAACTATAACTAGTGAACTCTGTAGGTATACTAATATGGATAGTTGATAGCGATTAAAAAATTGGTTTTGTATGTGAAGAATGTTCAAACACATATTTTTCAAGACATTATTGTTCACAAAATTGAAATGAAAACTTCAGGTAAGGCTTGTAATCTGATTCTTTCTATAAGAGTCGATCAATTTTCTGACATTTCAAAATAATAATAATAATAATAATTTTTCTGAAATCCCCCAGAAAAGTGTTGAGATCCCTCAAAAAAGTGTTGAAATCCCCCAGAAAAGTGTTGAAATCCCCCAGAAAAGTGTTATAATCCCCCAGAAAAGTGTTGAAATCCCGCAGAAAAGTGTTGAAATCCCCCAGAAAAGTGTTGAAATCCCTGGAATTTTATTTTGAAATGTCAAAAAATTGATCGACTTTTATAGAAAGAATTAGATTACAAGCCTTACCTGAAGTTTTCATTCTAATTTTGTGAACATTAATGCCTGTATCTTGAAGAATATGTGTTTGAACATTGTTCGCATACAAAACCCATTTTTTTATCGCTATCAACTATGCACATTAGTATACAGAGTTCACTAATTAGTTACGTTCGTTTTGGTGTGTATGTGTGTTAAACGACATCAATATGGGGTATTCGACCAATCAGAATGGACCCTGACGACAGGGCCTAGTCGCTTGTCCTCCGCAGATATATCTAGGAAAGTAACGCTTCGACAAAGTATTAGTTTCAGTTGCCAAGAATTATTGGTCCATCCAGTGTATATATTGCGATGTTGGTACCGCAGCATTCTATATTACAGTATAAAGGAATGCAGACAATTAAAATCAAACCCTCAAGCAATGAGAAACCTCACGTTGGCTGTGAAAGTATGATTTTCCCTTTGTATAGTAACATTTGTTGCCTCTATGTTTTAAGTAAACTATACAGTTCATCTGGTCAAAGTCTTATTTAACTACTTTGTGATGCAACAGTTCACCTGTTGCTTCTATTCCCGAGTTACTTATTTTCCTAGGGAATAGCGGCAGACCCGGACAGGACCGGCGGACAACTGAGGGCAAAACGGTGTTCTAAGGAAGTAAAAATTCGACTGATGACCAGTCCTATACTTCCCACCTAGTAAATATTTGCAAAAAATAAACACTCTTTTTTTATTCTTTGAAAAAAAGCTAGGTCCTCTTTTTTGTTTGGTGATCTACTGATGGCTAGTAATATAGCAAAAATCATGGTTACCTTGATTTACGTACAATTTTTATTTTTTTTTATAAAATATTTTTTTTTCTCGAAAACTATACATTTTAGAGAAAAAAATATTTACATTTTTTTCATATTATAATATCTAGAATTCATTTATATTTTATTGTTAATACGTGACACTGAGAACGTTTTTTTTTAATATCTCAGGATCCACTGAACCGATTTGACTCAAAATCTAATCAGATCTAAGTTAAAGGCGTTTTTACGATATCGAAGGCGGAAAATTGACCCCATACACACATACATCAGTCAGAAAATGATCTTAGACGATTGCTAGGGTCTCAAAACGTGAAGATCTGTTAAAATATCGAAATATGTTTTTCGGACTAAATCCATTACTTCCCTACCGTAGTAGAGGTGGGAAGTAAAAAATGGCTATAAATCTTCGGTAATGCTGCAAAACCGCTGAACATCACTCTGCAATACCGGGTAACTGCTTAAAATAGCGTGACCTACGACCTCATTGGTGCTTTAAGGCGGTAGCCGGTGTTGTCACACAACGTTTAACGCGGTATTGCAGAGTAATATAAATTAATATATTTATACGGCTGAGTTGCAATTGAAAATTTTTCGTTGGAAAATCATTTTTTCCAATATGTTTCGAATCAATTATATAATTGGCTGCTTTCCAACGGAAAATTTTCAATTGCAGAGTAATATTCAGCCATTTTGTAGTATCATCAACGAAACATAAAATTTGTTTTTTTTACTCATTACTGTTATAAAAATGGACTGGGGAAAACAACCGATCAAAAAATTGACCGGTAGCAAATTCTGGTCAATTTGGGCCGGATGTTTTGATAGAGGGGTGAAATAATTTTTAACGAATTTGTGCGAAAATTTCACTCTCCAAATTTGATTTTCATAGCAAAAACTTGATGGCTGAAAATCATTTTGCTTCCCAACCACCCTTACACAGAAATAATAATGAATGTTGCTACAACCAGGCAAAAATTCTAGAAACGCGTTTTATCGTCTAAATGTCATTCAAAATACCCAAAAACCTGAAAAACATGCAAGGAAACTAAATTATATAAAACAATGGTAAATATTTACACGTAAATCGTATGTATACATCAAAATGGGACACCCTGTATAAGTCGAATCTCAAGGGATACAAAAAATCGAGTTACGGGAAATTAAAGTTATAGAATAAAAAATACAAATAATATGTAATAAAAACATCAAGATTCATGGTAAAAATTCGAGTCAGGGAAGTAAGACTGTATAAGTATTAATATGATAATAAAATTAATAACATGCCTAGTATGTCTTGTTGCGGCAGCCAACGACTAACTTTAATATTATCTGGAAGATCGTACATCGGCGTCTCCCATTTCCACAAGACGCGGTAAGGCAGTCGTTCAAATACGCGTAAGAACAGCCGTCGTAAATATTCAGGCATGTTGGCTTCCTTCACAGATGATCCCATGCTGACGTAGATAAACCCTGCATCACCGCCATCACTAATGAAGTTTTCCAAATCCTTTTAAAAAACACAAACACGTAATTTTTATAAAAACATATTTAACATTAAGAGTCGTAACTCACCGGGATGCCACGGCAACGTCGCCAGCAGCGTAGTCAAACGTTTGAGATTGAAATCTATCGGAGCTAACTCACGTGGCGACGGTTTGGCAACGTCGCTAGTCTAGTAGCGTAGCCACTACCCACTACCAATGCCCCGCTATGTCGAGTTTGGCGACCCTGGCGCGCTGGCGACGTTGCCAATAAAATATATACGCCTCACTCACTCAGACGCCAGTCGCCATTGTGGTCGCCCGCTCGACATTCATTTTACATATACATTTTTTTTACAGAGGATACTTTATTTATTTATTTCCCGGTGAGATACGGGTTGCGAACGAACTGACGCACTGGTATCTGTGTTGGCTACGCTATCTGGAGACCTTCGGTTGCCACATGTAGCTATATGGCTACGTTGCTGGCAACGTTGTCGTGGCATCCCTGTAAGATACGGTTCTAAGAACAAAAAATGTAGAAATGCGAGTCAAAAGATAAGACACCCCTTCTACGATATAATTGAATAGTTTAGTTTATATTTTGTAAATTAGTAACACAAATTACAAAGTCGCCAAAACAAAGAAAATGCAATTAACTATGAGAAGTCTTTATAATGGTATAATGGATCTATTGTACGATAAGACGTCAATGACCTTGACTGTCAATAATCCAAATTAGGAGTGTTTTTGGGAAATCAAAAATATTGTGACTTTGAGAAATAAAATGTGGATTGTGGGTAAATCTATTATATAAGAATGATACCCTGACGCCATGTTACTCAAAAAAATTATAAATGACACAACTGATAACCTGCCATTTCTTTCCATTTTAACTTAACTCGGACGGATACAGATTGTAGATTTATAGACGCTCGACATCTGAGGTCATAACTCGGAGTTTCAATTAACTGAAAATCATAAGTCATCACTGTTACTCATCCAACATCATCGTTTGTCTCCCGAAAAGTAATTCACATTTTTTAAGCAACATTTTTTGGAAACTTATTCACTCTCTCTCTCTCTCAGTCTCATAAAAACACCCTAAGTTTCATTGTTCGACATAATTTAAATCAAAAAATAGCGAGGGGGACTTTTGATGCATACTGTATTTACTGAATAATAAGGGAGAACTTCGGCTAAATAATAAGAGTATAAGAGTTTGAACTCAAATTAACGTCCTGTGATTGTCCATATGCATTATGCATCAAAGAGAGACAGAAATAAAAAATCTTGCTGTCTCTCTTTTGGAATTTTGAAGAAATATTAAAAGGTTTCTACTCTCTAACCTAACGTATTGTTGAAACTCGATTAATTTATTTTTACATAATTAGCTTCTGAATGATTCTTATTATATTTCATTGCCATACATTTCTTGAATGTTTATTCAGACTGTCTCAAGAAGTTTTTGAAAACTTACAAGGCTAAAAAAAATACTGATATTAAAAGTTTTATTGAATTTTTCAAGTTGAACTGAATTGATATAAAATTATTATGCATTGAAAATTATATTATACATAATAAAATATATTCAATATGGCCACTAGACAAGATAAATCTCTTGAAAGATACCGGGGATTCAGTGTTTTTTTTTTCTTTCAAGGTAGGTATATTCACATTAATTATGTAATTATAAATATAGAACTTTTTATTGGCAAGGTATCATTGAAAAATATAAGCTGTTATATATTTATAAAAAAAAAATACATTTATGGACTCTATAACAAGTGCCCTCAATATTTAGCCCCTCAAAAATAGACAAAAAATAAATCAAAATACAGAATATCTGTAGGTTTTTTTTACAGTATTATAATTAATCAAGAAATTATTAGTCCTATCCGTAAATAAATTCACATATTAGTGAATAACACAATATATCAGACGACATATTATCGCCATGATATTTAATAGAAGGCTATAATATAAGAAAAATGTAAATGCCACTGTCGGGACTTGACCCCGAAACTCCCGATTACGCGTCAGGCAATTTTCCATTTACTCCACAGTGCCAACAGTAGACAATTTTAATTTCTCTTATATATGCAGAGTGTACCGCAGAAAAGCACATACTGCGAAAGCTTTTTTTATTAATGGTTGGACGCCTTATTAAATCAAAATACAGAATATTTGTAGGTTTTTTTACGGTATTATAACATAAAAATATTTTGTTGATTCTGACCTTGGAGTCAGTGCATGGGCACACAAAATTTATAACTGTGCCAAATTTCACGTCGACAACATAATATGTAGTTCTGGAAAAAATAGACTGTGACATACCGGCAGACAAGTCCCACCATTAGGGTTCCATTTTTTACTATTAAATTACCACGATAACCTCCCTCAGGGGAAACATTGAAATGTGGTTTGCATTCCAATATTTTGTGGGAATTAGGGACCCGACCCCGTACCAGTCGGTTTGTGTATGCCGGCTGGCGGATTCTAATACACAAAAGGATTGATTATTTATTGTGTTGAAGACGCTAATGAGTTATCGACGCGTCTATAATCTACAATAAATAAAATAAACCACGATAACCACAACAAATTCTATAATATTAATTCAGCAAATTATTTACATGTCTATCATATTAGCTGTTGTTTTGTAGAACAGTCTGTAATCTGTATATGAAAATTTGTAGGAAATGGAAACTTCAAGATGAACAATACGGTAGTTATTTATTTATTTAGCAAACTAGCAGTGTTAGTTTTCAATTTATGTGAATACTCAAAATAAACACAAAATTGAATCCATTGATTTAAAAGTAAAGCAAATACCTACTTTATTTCTACAATTTTGTTCTAATAAATTAATTTAAAATATCTGCAACCAATAAACTTATCCATCGCTTAGTTTTTACGTAAACAAAATTCGCTTTATATATCGCGCTCATCAATATTTATCCATAATAAACCTGTATGAACAAACTTCAAGTAATAATTTGTTACAGTATTTTAATTTATTTTTAATATTATCTATTCAAAACTTCGATTTTATTAACTCCACAACAAAAAGAATATTCAGAACTATTAGTTTCTAGGTTAAATGGTTAGTTTAGCTATGTAAAAGATAGCACCATTCATTTAAAACCAAATTTTAATTGCTAAAAATATGTCAGATACTTAAATAAAAAAGTGTAGGTAAAGTGAACGCATTTACTAATAATTAATTTTTAATTGATTGTTTTATCTGAGTGCAGGACATAGTGCCACAATCGCTCGAAAAAATCGTAGGATAAAGAATTTTTCATTCGTCGTTTTCTGAAAATTTTTCTGATTATAAACCTGTTTGTTATTTGTTATTATCATTCCTGGAAATTGTTTAAGCCACGAAAGTTAAAAAAAATTTTTATTTTCAGAAAGTATTTTTTCATAATCCTTAGGTTTTTTTAAATAAAAAAAGTCCTTAGGTTCATTATCGTATTTTAACTATATCAATTGTTATAAATTTTTGAGTATTTAAAAAAGCGAGAAGTCTATACATTTCCAGCAAAGAAAGGTATATACAGGGTGTGTGGCTTAGAAAAGGTAACTAGGGAAATTAACATTGAGAACATTTACAATTTTGTAGTAAACTATGGGCCATAAGACCTATTGTAAATAATATGTAGTAGATACCTACTTTGATTATTTTTTATTAAGGATCGAGGTTCCGAGTTACTCTTAATAGCCAACCGTATAGAAAATTGTTTAAAAAATGCAATGTACTATTTTTTCTACCTAATCTACTACATATTTACATTAGATCTTATGGCCCATAGCTTACTACAAAATTGGTAAATGTTCTCAACGTTTTTTTCCCTATGTTACCTTTTCTAAGCCACACCCTGTATAAAATTTCATAATCTCGTATTTGACATTTTTTTATATACTTAATATTTAAGCAATTTGCAAAACATGAGCAACCTTAATTTAAAATTTTTAATTTGCCACAACCCCATTTTTAATAATAAAAAATTCGACTGATGACCAGTCCTATACTTCCCACCTAGTAAATATTTGCAAAAAATAAACACTCTTTTTTTTATTCTTTGACTAGGCCCAAATAACCTTAGCTGTTGGTGGTCTTTAAAACACAATTTAATTTTTATTCTTTGAAAAAAGCATGGCCCTCTTTTTTGTTTGGTGATCTACTGATGTAGCTTAATATAGTAAAAATCATGGTTACCTTGATTTACGTACAATTTTCTTTTTTTAGTAAAATATTTTTTTTCTCGAAAACTATACATTTTAGAGAAAAAAAATATTTACATTTTTTTCATATTATAACATCTAGAATCCATTTATATTTTTTTTTACCTATGTTAATACGTGACATTGAGAACGTTTTTTTGAATATCTCAGGATCCACTGAACCGATTTGACTCAAAATCTAATCAGATCTAAGTTAAAGGCTGATAAACACAATAGAATAATCGGCATGCCCGTATGTTGTTCCGTTCTTAAGATATCGAAGGCGAAAAATTGACCACACACACACACACACACACACATACACACACACATACACACACACACACATACAGACATCAGTCAGAAAATGATCTTAAACGATTGCTAGGGTCTCAAAACGTGAAAATCTGTTAAAATCTCGAAATATTGTTTTCGGACTGAATCCATTACTTCCCTACCATAGTAGAGGTGGGAAGTAAAAATGGTGGAACCTTTGGTGTAAAGATACGAAATGTTACAATCACCACAAAACACCAAACCATAACAAACACTGACGTACGTTTCGCCAACCAAGTTGGCATCATCAGGAGATGATTAAAACATCTCCTGATGATGCCAACTTGGTTGGCGAAACGTACGTCAGTGTTTGTTATGGTTTGGTGTTTTGTGGTGATTGTAACATTTCGCCCCATTTTTAATAAATAACTCGAACTATTTTTAAGGCGCTCATTCTGCCTCTCTCTCTCTCTCTCTCGCTCGCCCGTATAAAGCGTGAGAGTGCGAACGAGACAATACTTTTAATCGTGGTTTAAACAATTTCCAGGAATGATATTAACAAAATATAACAAACAGTTTTATAATCAAAAAAATTTTCTGAAAACGACAAAGAAAAATTGTTTATGAGCGATTGCGCCACTATGTCCTGCACTATTTACTAGTATTTTATTTTTAATGGATTGTTTTATCCTGTTTAGTTTCGAATTTAAAATCGTTTGTTCAGTTGTGTTAAAACACAGCATTTTTAATTAAATAATCAATGACCTTTCAAGGTTACGTAATAGAAATTCATTCAAAATGCAATGTTGAATAATTTTATGATTCATTTAAGTTTATTGTGCGCGTATTTTGAGTTCGGTTTGTCCTAAAATGAAAATATTAATATTTTTTTCAAACGTTGTAGGTATACATTCAAAAACTGATAATTTCAGTGCTTGTAATTTTTATTTGTGATGTGAAACGAACTGTGAACCTCATTTTAAACTTTTAACTGATAAGCATATTAATAATAATAATTTTTTTTGTTTAAAAATTTATAGTGACATTGATAGACGCTATTAACTTCAGTTGTCGAGCATCTATAATCTGCAATCTCTATCTCTATAGTGACATTATGTAGAGTGTGATCGGCATATTCAAATTTGAAACCGAAAGGGCAGCCAGCAATTAAGGTAAAAATATATAATATATTTACTACTGAAATTTTATTTTTAAATATTTTAAAAATTGGATTGTGTTATAATATTACGTTTATTCGGGTAGTAAGTTGCATAATATCACAAATTTTATTCCAGTGCGCATCAAAATGTTTAAAAATTAGTTTACTAATTTTTTTTACATTATTTACATTAAGTAGGCAAAAATATTCTTACTATTAAATACTTGAGTTTTATTTTTAATTGGGCGTTTAAATTGTCTCCCCTCCCCCCATTTTTTAACTTTTGAACGATTTGAGTTCGGAGATCGAACAAAATCGAGAAACTATTTTTTGAAGATAAAGTTTTTGGGAAATCAAAAGGGGCACTTGAGAATTGTTTAAAAAATGTCAGGAAAATGTAATCAAATAAAAATACAAAATCAATTTAGAGAAATTTCTACCACCTACTCCAGTGCAGGGATAACACATGAAAAATCAAAATTTTCAGAGAACTGTAACTGACCCCCGTTTATATAGGAACTTTTTTCTTAAAACCAACTAAGGAATCATGTCCCGAAGTTTCATTCCTAAAAATCTTGATCTACTTATAAACTGTATTTTCTCCTGATGTTAAAAACTCAGTTATAGTTCAGTTTGGAAGATGTATCAGTGACTAATACTTAGATAATATTTGCAGATCGATTGGTCAGTATTAAAGGGATTGCAGATCACCCTAAACGTATCATGTAGGTACCCAACGAAATTTATATTATTAGTTCAAGATTCAAATTTTAATATGCTGTTACGGCGACTGTTTTAAGCATATATTTCAATTTGCAGAACAAAATGTCGGTTTAAACCCCCTTGCAGAACGATGTAAACACCTAGGCGAGCAAGTTTCCCTCTAAGAGAGGGAGTTAATACCGACATTTTGTTCTGCAAATTGAAATACCTATATGCTTAAAACAGTCGCCGTAACAACCAGGGGTGTTACGAATATTCGCATCTGCATCCGTAAATGCGGAATATTCGCATTAATTCAGACATCTGCATTCGCATTCACATCCGCATCAATCAATGCGGAGTTTTTACGGATGCAGATTCACATCAACAAGTAACTACATGTAAAGAAAGTGGGCGGAGCCAGAGTGGCACGTGCTAAAAATATGATTAAATAAATAAAAAGTTAAAATTAAATTGATTTTTAGTTATTTATGCACTTAAAATTTAAATAATTATCCTTTTAAAATCCCAAAATCCGCATCCGCATCCGCGGATGTGAACTTCTAATAATCCGCATCCGCATCTGCATCCGCGGATGTCTAAATTTTTGCATCCGTAACAACCCTGGTAACAACATATTAAAATTTGAACCTTGAACTAATAATATAAATTTCATCGGGTACATGATACGTTTAGGGTGATCTTCCACCCCTTTAATACTTACCAATCGATCTCCAAATATTATAATGGAATTATTGGGTCACCAAGCAGTTATACAAACAATTTCAGCCTTGAAGCAATAATAATTGTGACCATTTTTTGTTACATCTTCAGGGCGGTCTACATCCCTCCCATACCGCTATCTTACAAAATCCCTAACTCAAGGCACTTTAATATGCCTCCTTCAACATCTTCACAAAAATAAGGCCTTGAATAAATAACACCAAAAAATTGTCACTAGCTCTCCGTCTATTAGTCACTGCCTACAATTTCCGAATTAGGTATTAACAGTAAGTATTAGGTGCAATGTCGAGGTCACTTTACCTTAGGAAGCGGCTTAGCAGGTTTGCAATGAATGCACGCTATCTCGGCGACATTAGATAAATAAGGTCTAGGATATGTCAGTGTGAAATGTCCGTTCTGTAGAACAAAACTGACATTCCTGGCAATGTCGTATATGTGCGGCACATCCGGTCCAAAATGCGTTCGGAGAATATCGTTTACAACTCCACGCATGAGCACACTATGCATCAAGCTCGCGATCATACTGTATCCGGTGTTCAACGTCCGCTGAAACAGCGACATGTTATCGGTGAGTCCTCGACCGACGAATGGTGACACCGAATAAGGTGTTGGACTTCCAGAATAAGAGAGCGGATACGTGAACATTCCGACTGTGTTCAGGTACATGAACGGTGCATTGAAATGATGAACTATCCCAAGAGCACATTCTGGATATGCGCCGTCCAGAATCAGTAAGTCGTAACTACGACTTGAATGCAGGAACTCTTGTGTTTCTGGATCTTCCAGGAATGCTTCGCATGCCTGTTGAACGGCTGATATTAAATTTATAGTTGTTTCAAATTATTTTGTAGCTCGTCGTCGACTATGAAAAATATTCTTTGAGGCTTGTCGGATGATTTCCACTCAAGATATTCATATTAATATTATTAATGAGTTTAATTCGGCTATATTTATACAATTTTAGGGTTTTTTCATTGAAAAAGCGGCCAATTACATAATATTATTTTGCAATATTAGAAAAAATCATTTTTATCTACCTATGTTACCGTCGGGAGAGTGGAAGATTCGGGTTTGAGTCCTGAAGGTGACATTGGCTTATAAAAAATGATTTTGCAAAATAATGTTGTGTAATTGACTGCTTTTTCAATAAAAAATCTTAAAATTCATATTAATCTACTAGCCTGGCCACCGGGTTCGCTCGCGGCTTTGCCCCTGTGAAAGTAAATTTTGTCCCCCAGATTCGCTCGCATAAATGGTTTGACAGGAAGATTAGTTTAAACACTAGGCTATACTTTAAATTTAGGTATCATTATAAACAGATGATAATTAGACAACTTTTTATCCATTTTACAATATTGCATCCAAATAAACTGGGAATGTATATAGATTGATATTTAGATCAAAGTGTACCTATATATGTTGAGTATGGAAGTCCCATAATACTTGTACAGAATTTTATTAAAAAACAGTTAGTTGATTTTGTATATGCGAAAATACTTCTTAGAAGCGAACGAAGCCTTTCCTTTGGACGAAGCCGCAGGCAAATACTAGCTCAATATAAATCTACGAGATCAAACAAATAAAGTCAGCATCTGTCTTAAATTAATCTACAGTGCCACGTAAAAAGTTTTTCACGGTCAGCGACGAATTACGACTTCACAAACAATAGTATATTGTGCGACTAGTGGGAGAAAGAGGAGATTCCTCGAGTGTGGATTTTGCCGCACGAGCGTAGCGAGTGCGGTAAAACACACGAGTGGAATCTCCTCTTTCGACCAATAGTCGCACACAATATTTTGTTCAACTACCGCAAGAAATATGTCATTTCGTGGCTCTGCTGAGCGTGAGCGAAATAATGGGTGACCTGATTGATTGCGTAAACGTTCCCCGTAATGAGCGTGATAAACGTTCCCCGTAATAAGCGTGGGCGAAATGCTATTTCGCCCACTCTGCACGTCAACAATCAGGGAACTCATTATTTCGCCCACGCTCAGCAGGGCCACGAAATGATTTATTTCTTGCGGGTGTTGAACAAATACATTTCTTTTTTAATAGGTAAATATTTCCATAAGTTTACTTAAATGTTATATAAAAATGAAAAATCAAGAAGCACATTTTATTACAGAGCCTTTTTTATTAAATTCCTTCCGAGGAAATTTTCTATCTTGAAAGAAAGCTCTTTTATTCTATATTTAGTCCTTAACAATTTTTATATAAAAAAATAATAAAACTGATGAATAAAACATATTCTTCTCATAAATTAATGTTTAGTTGACTCAAAGAATATATCGAATGAGAATACAAAGGAAAAGAATATTATTAATTTTGACGTCAATGGGTGCCAACAATAGCGTCTATAATTAAATAAAAGTTCACAGCAATTTTTAACTTCATTGTAATGAACCAGCGCTACAAACTTTAGTAAAAAATTATTATCTGCTTCATTGTTAACCGTTTCAATTTTACTTAGTTATCTTGATTTTTTTACTTTAGAACAGACGGCAAATTTAGAAGCCGCGTAAAAAAGTCTCTTGAATGGTTGAATAATTATTTATCCTCAATTTTAGGCGCCTCAATATTTGTCGTTCCTTATGCTTTCGGATACAGTACCTACTATAAATATGTTGCAATCAATGAGGAAAATGCATGTAATTTTTTAATGCTAAATTAATAAAGCAATAAATTCTGAACAAAATGACACCCAAGTGACTTCACTCTTATTTCAAATGAACTCAAAAATAAATTGATTAATACCCCGTCTACTAAAAAGCGTTGTTGGTCGACACTTGACATAACATCCAAAATCCAAACTATACTATGTTAAAATCATAGATTATAGATAGGTTTGTGATCACATAATTTAAAATTTATTCATATTTCAAAACTCTTTCTTTGCTTTTACCTACAATTAAAGATAAATTTCACAAGTGATATCATTTTGGGTCTCAAATTAGTTTCTCAGCAAGTCTTAGGTGATTAAAAGGATTGATGCATCTTCCTCATTCTTCAAAATAATGTTAATATGATTATTAATTACCTCAAATCCATAACGGAACACATCTTTCCACGGTACAGATTCTTCTCCACGAAGTTTAGGTCCAATTAAATCCCAGTCGGTATAATTTCTGACATAAAAAACTAATCCTGTCGGCGTAATTTCTTCCAAACTATCTTCAAACACTTCCGCCGGAAAAGCATTAATAAATGTTATATTATGTCCTCTGGGAATCAACCCTCTGGCAAGTTCCCAAAATGGGATTTTGTGAGATTTTGTCCCGCCTAGGGTTATCATTAAAATATTGGCACAGGAACATATGTTGACGATAGCTATTGTTGATAACACAAAAAGAGCTTTATGTCGGTATTCCATATCCTGAAAATAAAAAGTTAAATTTAAAAAAAACGGCCAAGAATGAGCGTGTATAGTTTTACAGTAAATCAGCCTGTTTATGTATCTGACTTTTTTTTAAATTTTAGACCTAATACTTACGGAGTCGAGGCGGGAAGAAACATACTTTTTTTTTGGTGTGTTGTACTAAAAAAACCAAGTCCCTCCCCTTCTTAACTTTGAAAGTTTTGGGTCTTTATTACATTTAAGAAAAATCAAGCATATAAAAAACTGGTAGAGATTACAGGAAAACTCTAACGAATGATGTACGGAATTCTCAGCGCATATGAAGTACGTATACTTGATCGGTTTTATATTAATTTAATCTAAAATAAAAAGAAATCATGTTAACAAGTGTCCTTTTATATGATACCGCACCTGACCAAATGGAAAACAAATTTACACTCAATTTTCAGCACCCCAAAAAATTTGCTTTATCCAAACCTGAGAAAATCAAGTGTGACAGACAGACAGACAACTAAGTCTCACCATAAAGGGTTCCGTTTTTTTAACATTTTGATATAAAACCCTAAAAGGAAACAAAAAGTCATTACTAAAATTATAATCACTTCGTAATCTAAATAAAAGCATTGTCAAACTGAGACAAGACAATTCGAAATTCCAGTTCGCTATTCCACTTTCAACGTTTCATTTTAACTTTAGGGAAGAGGCTAGAACTACCTGTTAAAACCGTATTTGCGTAAAATGATGAGATAAAACCGAGTTTAGATGAAGCAATTCCATTGAAAGGTTATCGTGTAAATATAAATGCAAGTGACTAATTTCACGTTTCAATACCTCTTCAATTTGATTGATCAATGAAATTGATATGTCTGCACATTTCCTTTCGATTGAGTGATAACCCTGCCGTCCGCTAACGAAACTGTGTTGTAAGGCACTATACTAGATCGATTCTCTATACGTCTTTAAAGAGGATAGTGTAGTGTAACGGTTAGCGTAGCCGACCTTTGGAACACACTGTCGTGGGTTCGAATCCCACCTCCGCTCATGGATGTTTTGTGATGTTGTTTAGTTTTAAGGAAGTTGTTATTTAATGTAATTAAGACGCTAATAATGACCTAAGATGTCGACGCGTCTATAATCTACAATAAATAAATTAAATATACGTATTTAAGGGTCTTTCACACTATTAGGTTCGCCGGTCAGGTTTTGAGCCTGACGGAATCCTTAAGGTAAAAATTAATAATAAAATAAAAATTACTATTCGAACGCGAACAGGTTATCAGCAGGTCCGGTTTTAAATTTATGTTTATTTATTTATGTCTCACCTGATTAAGATCCCTTGAAGTTTGTCAGCGTGAGACCTGTCAACTACAATATCATAAGAAGGCCTCCCCCCCTCGACTTTATTATTATTCATTTCGATGTTTTCGGTGATGGATCGTAATGTTATAAGAGTTGAAGCAGTTGAACCAATCCTGAAGCCGAAAACCGGACAAGTGTGAAAGCGCGCATTTGCTACAATACCCCACCACCACTTTATCAGGCGTCAGGGAACCTGATGCTTCATTCGACCGATCCGGCTGCAGCCGGTCGCCGAACCTGAACCTGAGAGTCTGAAATATCACATTTAAATAAATGCTCCATTTAAAACCTGACCGCTCAAACCTGATAGTGTGACAGGATTTTTTAGCTTTTTAGTTCCTCTAGCAAAAGGATAGCACAGCTCCATGATTTATGATAGGGTTTTTTTGGAAAAATTTTTGCAGCCAATTTATTTATTTGAACGAATTATATTTATATTAAACGTTTCGCGTTTTTAGGCATCATCAGTAATATTCTGAAATGTTATACATATATACATTAAAATGAACAAGTTATAATATAGTATTTGAAAATAAAGATAAATGAATGAATTAGATTCAAAATACTTACATTTTATAGTGAAATTATGATTTATGAACATTATTTGAACGATGTTGTTATTAGCAAGGATTTTAGACAACTGTTTCTATTTTCAAAATGAAGAAAAGTTATGGAAGCTATTGTAAGTGTATTGTTGTATTTGTATGCAAGTGTGTATACTTGTATTCAGGCGTACCAATTGTATAGATAAAGAAATAACTTTAGGAGGTGTAAAGTACTATTGTTTTAGAGGTACCTTTGTATAGATGGAGTTTTTTTTTTTAATGAAAAAAAATACTCCAAATGTAAGTATTTTAAATCTAATTCATTCATTTATCTTTATTTTCAAATACCTACTGTATTTTAACTTGTTCATTTTAATGTATATATGTATAACATTTCAGAATATTACTGATGATGCCTAAAAAGGCGAAACGTTTAATATAAATATAACTCGTTCAAATAAATAAATTGGCTGCAAAAAAATTTCCAAAAAAACCCTATAATATCCTCAGCCGTACTAAACTCATTACGCATGATTTATGATTATCAACGGAATTCAAGCGTAAAATATTTCAGCACAGATGATTTTATCTTATAGTATTATAAGATAAAGTCATCCGTGCTGAAATATTTTTTTATTACTCGTATAAACAGTGAGCTAACTTGCGTCATTAGGTTTCACTACGTACCCAATAATTGCAAAACAAAATGGCAATTTGTGAATGGTATTTTAAAAATGGCTGCTTTCATAATAACGGCGAGGTTAGATTATAAAGGATTATAAAAAAATTAATATTAGAAAGTTAGTTTTTTAAAAAAAAAGTTGGAAACGTGATATTGTTTGGAGTTTTATGAAAAAAGTTTACAAAATGTAATAAAGCAAGGAAGTGAAATTATTTCTGTAAACAGCACAAACAAATATTGAACTTGTAAAATGGCGCTCTTCAAGCAAATTAAAAATGTACACTCATGGACAAAATTATCGAATATTTTTGTTATCACTATTAGGTATATATGAAAATAATTTTAAATTATTGGCCTAAACTTATACAGGGTGTATCACAGGAAACCGAACATAGGGAAAAGTACACAGTACAAATTAGTAAAGATCAGAGATAGCTTTGCCCTTTATTCATGTAAAAAACCATGATAATTAATTTAGTTAAGTTAGCCACGTGTATTCTATCTTTGTCACGCTACTCATTTTGCTTATGTTTTCCTTGTTGCAATCATTACTTTTCTATGTATTCAATCCTGTGATACACCCTGTATATTAAGTGCTGATGTTATTTATTCAGTGGGCCATATATATATTCAGTTGTTTTAAATATTATTAAAATATTTCATTCATCAGAATCGATCAGAATTTATTTCTTCAAAAAGAAAAATATTCGATAATTTTGGAGGAGTCACGGGTGACCGCTATAAAATCATAATTTCATACTACCCGGGCGAAGCGCGGACGGGTACCGCTAGTATAAAGTATGTAGGGTATTTTTTTCTCGACTACCCTTAGATTAAGAATAGGTTTTCGCTGTAACTAACAATAACGCTACCGGCTCTGCCAGCGACACAAAAGGCCACGAAAAACAAAAATTATTACAGCGATCGCAATGACCCACGTATTTTTTTTTTAATCGGAAGCGTTTTTGAATTTAAGGCTATCAAATTTTTTCCGGAATTTTTAAAGGCTCGTAAAGGCCTTAAAAAATAATAAAGTTGAAAATTGTTAGTTGGATGACGTCACAGGAATAGGTTCGCGCTTTAATTCAACAGCCAATAAGAGTAAAGTTAGCAAAAATGAAAATACCCAGTTGCCGTATTTACAACTTACTGTCAAGCACCTGTCAAGCGTTAAGAAGCGTGTTTTAGTGTTTTTGTTACTAATTACGTCCAAATATCTATAGTGTTATTTTTACACATTATTTTCAGACGTTTTTGCTGAAAAATTAATACGGAATTTGACATTTCACATCACAACGACAACATGACTTAGACGCTAATGACCTCAGTTGTCGAGCGTCTATAATTTACAATTCATTCATCCGACAACATGACAACGCTGTCTCAGCCATATTGCGTCATTTCCATGGCGCGCGTCTTTTAATTGGTCCTTTAAGTAGCAGCAATTTTAAATTATTGTAAAACTAAATTATTAAAAAATAAAATAAAAAACGCTTCAAAATTCCTAACAAAAATGGATATTGATTATACACCTACAGTACAATGATGTCCGTAAAAAAACAGTCCCTTTCGATATAGTGGGTCAACCCCTTTGAGAGATATTAGTATTGTGAATCAAATTAAAATACTACGTAATTACTATACAAGTAATTGATCATTCATGTCATACAATAATATTATGATTACACAAAATATGTTTGAAAGGAAAACGTGCTATAAATACAGGGAGTGTTTATTTAAACAGTTTTTATTGTGAAATTGTCTTCTTTATGACTTTGTTATTGGTTATTACGTTTAATGACCGTAGTAAAAGTTTTCTTTTTTAGCGTCATCATTCATAATTACCAACATGTAAATATTTACACATATTCTTTGCACCTACTATAATTTCTTAATAAGCTATAACTTTTCCATATTACGGCTATTGAAAGATGACGATTTAGTTCCCGTTGTCGAGTGTCTATAATTTACTATCTCTTTTTCTCACGATTTGATTATTTTTAGAGTTTCTGTCGAAAATGGTAAAAACAGAACCCTTATTGTGTGACTCCGTTGCCTGTCCAACTGGAAGTCTGTCTAACCTGACACAGGCCTGTAACTTCTAAACGTTTATAGTAGGAAGTGGAAATTTGGTATTCAGATACAGTAATGTAGATATAGGGACCGTTTTACCAAAAAAAAAAATATTTTCAAAATACTATTTTTTTTAATTTAGCATGCAATAGGTACCATATCGTTGGAAAGGCTTCCACTTATAAATAAGACGTATTTTTATTTTATTTTTTTGTTGCATTTTTTATTACTTTCTTTTATAAAAATATACCGACAATAATAAGTGAAAGATGTCAAAAAAAATCATAAAATATTGCTAAAGATTACAGGAAAAATATAGCTTAATTATGTCAAATTTTCATTATTTTTTTTGATTTAGCGCAAAATAGGATTCTTAATAATGTATATATAAAGAGGCTGGTAGCGAATAGTGATCGGTTAAAATAAATCGTTTAAACTTTATAGACAGTAGTACGCGAATTTTCCAATATGCGATTCTTTTTGAAATCATCATGTTTTTAACAATTGTTATGAATTCAATTTTTAATTATAATTGCTTAAATTATACCTCGACAAACGTCAACTAGGAAGTTAGGTTAGAATAAATGTTACTAATTGGTGCATCAAGTTAGGACATTCATTTTTCATAAATTTATAATTTCAAATAAAAAATTATTTCACACGAAATAATAAAGTTTTGTAGCCAATAATGACGTGATTTATTAATTATTTTTATGAAACAGCCATTGTTTTGGTAAGACATGTATTTTAAGAGAATAGTAACGAATATTCCGTTAAACCCCATACATTTTTGAGCGCCAATCGACTCCATTTTAAATTTTGCACTCAAATTAGGAGCGCCTACTCTGTAGTCTATTGCAGATCGATCCCGTCTTTCAGAAAATTATCCGACGTGAGAAAAAATTAATGCTCCTTTCAAAAACAATTACTAAAATGCACATCATAACATTTATATAACGTGTTAAATGTCACAAAACATAACATTTATCAACATTATTTTGACAACTTTGTGACAGTTGTGTGTGATTCAACATATGTTATTTGTTAAAACATCTTTGCAAGCATCATAACTTTCATTGAAATTATACGTCATCTAATAACAACAATATTATTGTATGCCAGCATGCAGTTTTCACTTTTACTTAAGCATCATGATTCATGATAACTTCACATCGTTATTGATAAATGATAACATTAGTTGCATCGATAAAGTAGAGACCTATAGGTGCATTCACAAGTACCGGCATCAGGTAACAATTAGGCCTATCTCCCACGCGATAGCCAAACTACACGGGGCGAATTTCCTTCGGCATTTTTAACGCGGCGGATTGCACGTCCAAATCGAAACCGTGCCTACAAACTAATGAAACTAGACGAACAAAACGTCGCGTTTTTTTTTTTTATCCGTCGGAGTGATCGAGTTCAACGCTTCTGAGAGCGTTGATATCTTTACCGCCACAACACGCTAGAAACGAAAAACATTATTTAGGTCGGGGGACAAAGTAGACGAGGCGACGGATCACCGACGGATGTACAGTCTGAGTAAAATGTTCGACACGGAGAAATTTATATAGTTTGTCTATGAATATTGGATGAACCCGAAAACGTCGTGTTTTCCTTCTGTTCTCTAAAAATGCGCATACAACAGCAGCGCAACCTAACACAGTGGGGTCCATTTTGTAACTAGCAAAAAGCAATTGTATTGTTTTGCGTGATGTATAACTCGGCGGAAAAAAACGCTTTCTGTTTTGATAAGTAATATTCAGCGGAATTCTCATCGCGAGAAGCACGCCCAGGAAAATCCGTCCGTGTAGTTTCGCTGCTAGGGTCTCCAATATCGGATAATCCTCAATTCCGGAATTGATTTCAATATTAGGTACTTAATTCCGAAATTCTGGAACTAGTTCCGATATCGAGAAAGGTCTACAAAAATACAGCATGTAGAAGAAACTTGTCTTTTTTAAAATTGAAATGTTGGCATATAAAACGTTATTTTGAGTAGGCAAAAAAACAAAACATATCAACACTATCGACTAGTAATAATTAGGAACACTTAACAAATATTAAACTTAAAAAACTTATAAGTATTTTATACGGGGTGTTTGATAATATATGCGCAGGGCTTCAGGATGTGATAGTTCGTCCAAAAATATGAAAAAAAGTTTCTATTAACTTACCCTCTAAAATGAACCATTTTAGAGATACAGGGTGTTGAAAAAAAAAATTTCGTTTTTTGCGAATAACTCCGGAACCGTTTATCGTACAGAAAACAGCTTTTGTAAGCATTTTCTACTCATACTAAGTTATGTTTTGTGCGGAAAATTTTTTTTTAAGTCATAATTGGTAAAGGTTTTGAAGGGGTAGTGGGTGTAAAATGGTGCATTTTAGAGGGTAAGTTAATAGAAACTTTTTTTCATATTTTTGGACGAGCTATCACATCCTGAAGTCCTGCGCATATATTATTAAACACCTTGTATTCTAGAATTGAAAAAATCCTAATATGGATTTTTTCTGGGTGGAAAATTAAGCAAAAATTCGTAAATATTTATTAGTTTTATAAATCCCGGAATTGCAATATTAATTTCTTCAGATCTGGAATTGAAACATTTGAAAATTTCGTCTGAAATATGGACGTCCTAGACGCCACCGCTTTTTCGAACGCTTTGTAATTTGTTTTAGAGAAGTTTAGAGACATCAAGAGTCAACCATGACACTATACACGTAGGCCGCTCTTCCACCAGTAAAATCTAACGTTTGTACCTGACACCGGTCCTGTTATTGCAATGCATGTCACATTATTGACATCAGTTTAATAAATAGTCGCGGTCTAGATAATTCCACACTTAAGTATAACGATTATTTCATGATTTTATACGCAGCTAACTTAATAATTTTCGTAATAATTTTGGTTCAGGAAGTTATTTAATTAGTAATAGTTTTATCCATGTAAACTGACTTCTTTACCAAAACTGATCAAAAGATTGTTGAATAAATTTTAATTATACCTACCTATTAAAATCAAGCAAACAAGAAAATGAATGCGGTCGTATGCGTGGAAAATAATTATTTTAGACAAGGTGCGGACCTCAGAGTAGAGATAGCTATAGAAACAGCATATAACGTCACTTGTGAAGCCACAACTATACACTAAAGTACGACCTGTCAGGTACATTATGATCATTCGTATAGCTTGTATTTCGTAGTGTTAATTACTTTTTATGTCGTGTTGTGTGCCTGGATGTTACAATAAAGGTTCCAAAGCGCTTATGAAAAATCAAGGTGTATATTATCATCACTAAATAAAAATATTTTATTTTATATTTTCAAATGTTCCTCGCACGTCTCGACTCGCTTCGGAGGGCAGTATAGCCTAGTGGTTAGCGTTCTTGGCGCCGCAACCTCTAGACTGGACTGCCGTGGGTTCGAATCCCACCTGCGCTCATGGATGTTTTGTGATGTTATTTAGTTTTAAGCTAGTTGTTATTTAGTGTAGTTGAAAGACGCTAATGACCTTAGATGTCGACGCGTCTATAATCTACAATAAATAAATAAATAAATCGATTCGCTTCAGTTGGACATACCTACAAGCTGTGATATGCACTGTAAGAAATGAGAGGGCCGATTACATAGATTATCGATAGTCCATTTGTAGCCAGCGATTAATCTGGTAATAGGCACACAAAGAGACAATGTCGTCGCAAACAGGTATCGCCACATCGTGTAGATTCCATAAAAACACATTGCGCATGCGTGGTTACTAATTTTACATTAATTTGTTTTGTATTCATCCATTTTATATATGTAACTATACATTTTATTTTGTAATTTTTACACACTTTATTGGAATATTACACAAATTATATAATTTTAATTTACTTTATGTAAAAATCACAAATTTGTTTAACTTTACAGTAAAAGTCCAAGTTTTTATGAAGTTTTCTGTGTAAAAATAAATAATAATGTAAAATCACTTAGAAAATCGAGCGACTTCTACCTTAACTTTCAAAGTATTTTTACATCCATTTTTTACAGTGTGCTACTTCTATAACTATCTCTGTTCTGAGGTACGAACTGTATTCGAAAATATAAACATTGATTTATTCGAAATTAAAATTTAAAATTAGAGTAAAATATATTATGTAAGTATGTGAATAGACATAATATATTCGGAAATTAAGATTGTGATGGTTATATAATAAGTATAGGTACTGGAAAAACCATTCAAGAATTTGTAATTGACAAACAAAATTGAAAGATTTCAAAGACGTAAACATTTCAGAGAAAAGAGAGAAAGTTAAAATTAGTATATTTAATTAGTAATCACACAAGATTTACAAAAATCAGTAGATTTATTTGAAAGTAAAAGCCGGGAAATAGTACGTGACTAAATTATTTATCGAAACATTTTAAGTTAATTGTAAGCAAAAATTAATACATAATATGAAAAAATTCATAACGAGTCTGTAATAATTAGTAAGTTTTAACAAAATTTCAAATTAAATTAAATGTGATATACAGGCTGTCCCGAAATTGCTGGGACACAGAGCTACCACGTATAGTAGAGGTCAAAATAAGTCGATCGGACCCAATTTTATTTATATACCAAAATGTACCGTTTGCCCGTGAAAAGAGTTCAAAATTTACATAAAAAAACACATTTTTGTACGCTGTTCAGAAATGAGTGAAACAAATTGAATGAAATTTGACAAAAGTGCATTTTAGAGGATTACTCTTCTTTCGGTAATTAAAGAAACCCAAAAGAAATTGTAGAAGGGTTAAAACCACCCTCACTTCCTGACATTTTTTTAGCGAGAAGACTGATTAATTGTCTTCATTTCGTTACTCTTGTAAAAATTTCGTATTCTGCATAGTTCCGAAGAAAAAAAATGTTTTCTTAAATAATATTCCTAGTACAAGTTTAATAAAATTGTAATACAAAATTTTATATACAAAATTCTATGTAAACTTTGAACTCTTCTCACGGGCAAACGGTACATTTTGGTATATAAATAAATTGGGTCCAATCGACTTATTTTGACCTCTACTACACGTGGTAGTTCTGTGTCCCAGCAATTTTGGGACACCCCTGTATACAACTGTATTTTATTTTAAAATTTTTGACCACGGCTATTATAATTACTTAAATTAAAAAATTTTGATGACGCATCATTTTATTAGTTACCTACCATTTTTGCCACTAGGTACCAGGAATGGATATTATCTATAAATACCAAGGTTTAGTACTTTACTTTGTTTATGTTTTTAGTTCCATAAAATGACACAAATCATTCAATAAAGGCGCTCATAAGACGCTCGTTTTCTCCCGTAAGGCAAGACCTCCCTGGTAATACTAAAAAAAATTTGGGACTTCAAGTCTTCAGGAATATCCTTGTCACTTTCATTTAGATCTATACCCGAGTTTTCTGTGATTCTGTAATATTTATACCAACAAAAAATTGTTTGTGAAATTAAATCACCCTCATTTGGGTTTCAGTCCCGGTTTCCAAATCTTTTGTAATAATTACCAAAAACAATTTTCTTTTGTCTTTTAAGAAACATCCACTTTCATTTTGGATGCGACCTCAGACCTGGAGTTCGGGATCCACTGATTTATAAGTACTTTAATACATACTACATTTCTTTGTAACAGGTTCAAAATCACAAAACATGCAACCAACTTTCACATATGAAATCTCTCGTACTTAAAATACTACTTGCCTACCTACATTGTGTACCACTCGGGCAAGGTCAACGGATCTTTAAAACATACCGGCAATGCGATGTTATTGATATACATTATGTATTTAAGAGAACCCAAATTTAACACCATTAGAGGGCTAATCCATATTATAATACAATCATTGCCTACTTACATTTTGTCTTTTAATTTAATGAGGTATTTAAGTTTAAAAAAAATTATTAATTTTTTAATTTTTTCTAATAATTTAACATAAATAATATTGAAAATCGAAAAGAAAAATTTTTTTAAAGCTATAGATAAATTACTAAAAATTAATTAAAATGTATAAAAATTTAAAAAATATCACGTGACTTCAAAACGCGCCAGGAATGTTAGTGACGTCGTTATGTTAAAATGTGTCTGCATTTGTTGGTATTTGTGTATATGTATTACACATACTATCAAAAATAATAAATTTTTAACTTGGTAACCATGGATACAAAGACCATAGATAACATAATGACGTCACACGCGTTCGGATTTTTTCGGCGCGTTATCGGAACTGAGTTTAAAAATTAATTTTTATTTAAATATAACTTTTTAATTAGTAAGCAAAAAAATTAAATAAAAACAGTTTTGCTATAAAACTTGTATGTGGTCCTTCCATTTAAGTAAAAAAAAAAATTCATTTAAAAACTCAATTGCTTATTGCATTATCATACTTCAAATCTGGTTTTTTCTAGTATCGTTGTCTAAAAATGCACTTTCATAACTATCATTTTTAGTGCACACATGTTGTAATGTAACTTAGATTTTAGGAAATATTTTGAAAGCACAATTTCATAACATGAACACCTTAAGAGTACCCAACAGCTGTTTAAATGTAAGTAAAAAATACCCGGCATACCTATGTGTTACCATTTTTAATAAACTGCCCAATAATATAAAATCAGCTTCACATGTACCTAAGTGAATTAAAGTTTTCTACTGGAGGGTGCTTTTTATAGTATTAATAAATACTTGTGATCCAGACACTTTTAATACCTACTGTACATGTCTTTTGAGATAAATTATTTATGTATTTATTTATTTATTTGTTCATTCGTTTGTTTATTTTTACTTCCCACCTTCTAGGGAACGAGTAGGGAAGTAATGGATTTAGTCCGAAAAAAATATTTCGAGATTTTAACAGATCTTCACGTTTTGAGACCCTAGCAATCGTTTAAGATCATTTTCTGACTTATGTCTGTATGTGTGTCTGTGTGTATGTGGTCAATTTTTCGCCTTCGATATCGTAAAAACGGAACAACATACGGCCATGCCGATTGTTCTATTGTGTTTATCAGCCTTTAACTTAGATCTGATTAGATTTTGAGTCAAATCGGTTCAGTGGATCCTGAGATATTAAAAAAAAAGTTCTCAATGTCGCGTATTAACATAGGTAAAAAAAAATATAAATGAATTCTAGATGTTATAATATGAAAAAAATGTAAATATTTTTTTTCTAAAATGTATAGTTTTCGAGAAAAAAATATTTTACTACAAAAAGAAAATTGTACGTAAATCAAGGTAACCATGATTTTTGCTATATTACTATAGCCATCAGTAGATCACCAAACAAATAGAGGGCCATGCTTTTTTTTCAAAGAATAAAAAGAGAGTGTTTATTTTTTGCAAATATTACTAGGTGGGAAGTATAGGACTGGTCAGCAGTCAAATTTTTGTATTTATGTCTCCTGTAGACACTTTTTATTAAAATACATCACCATTTTTTGAATCCTGAAGTCTTAAAAGACTTATGTTTGAATTCATTTTTGTGGCCAAAACGCGTGTTTCAAAAAGTTTCAGGACGTCAAAAATCTTCAATAGAGTGGACAGGAAGGGAGAAAGAGAGTCTAGATTATAGAAGCTCGACAACTGAGGCCTGTACCAACAGATGGCACGATTGACAAGGGTGTCAGATTCTTTAAATATAAAAAATAGATATACATAATTACAAGAAAAACTGTATGGTGATTTAAAGATCTTAGAGCTTTCTTTTATTTATTGTAGATTATAGACGCGTCGACAATCGACATCTCAGGTCATTAGCGTCTTTCAACTACACTAAATAACAACTATCTTAAAACTAAATAACATCCATGAGCGCAGGTGGGATTCGAACCCACGGCAGTCCAGTCCAGAGGTTGCGGCACTAAGCACGCTAACCACTAGGCTATACTTCCCTCCTTAGAGCTTTCGTATATCGCCATTCTAATATACTCAAATTCTCAAAAAAATTGTTATATTATTATCTATTTGTGACGTGATTCTAATTCTAAAAAAAAAAATGTGGGACGACCCCATTATTGTACCTAAACCCTTTTTACTGTCAATTTGAGCATATGCCTCGGGAGAACGCCCCAAAACCATCGGTGCTCCAAAATTTATTGCCGGAACCGCAGTGTGTTTTCTAACTGCAGTTATTTTTTCTTCTTTACAACAATGTGAATTACCTCCGATTTTTTTGACCATGAAAATTGTATAAAGATCTATAAAAATTTATACGATCAGTCCAGACGATATCTATTTTTAATGAAATTTAAACGTAAAGTTTTTTAAAACACAGGAGTGTTCGAAGAAAACGCATAAAACTTTTCGTAAACTATTATTCGAAGATAAAAAAGTGGTTATTTTATTTATTGCGCGTTTAGCTTGCGTTGAAGTCATAAAACTATTTCAAAAAATCCTATTTTCATCTATAAATTTGTATTTTAAATAAAGAAAACTTTCCTATTCATTATCGACATCTAAAATTGTCTTTGCTAGTTGAGGACATTATAAATGGTTCCATGACATTTGATCCCAGCAATTTTATACCACGACAAGTGATCCCATGACAACTGATCCCAGGGACATTTGATCCCAGCGACATTTTATCCCAACGACAATTGATCCCACAACATTTGGTCCCAAAAAATTGTCTGTAAACTAACAGTGCCTGATAAGTAATAAAGTTATTAAAAAAATTTAATAACTTTATTTATACTTATCAGACGCTATCAGTTTATAGACAGTTTTTTGGGATCAAATGTCGTGGGATCAATTGTCGTTGGGATCAGTTGTCGTGGTATAAAATTGCTGGGATCAATTAACGGCATACCATTATAAATCACTTAAGGATTTTTGCTATCACAATATAACAACCTGAATATTTTTCTATTGAACATTTTAATGTTTCGAATTTGATTAAATTTCACTTGCATACTCTTTAGATAAATTAATTAGATAACGAATTGAAATGAACGGCGTTCATATGGCGTGTTTTTAATGAGAGCTGACTGTAATTATTATTTGACACAAAAATATCAAACGTTTATTTTTGTTATTCACAATTATTAATGTCGGTGCATTTTTATTTATCTATTGTAATATAACCTCACATAAATTGTTACGAATTAATGAACTGTTTCTAATATAGGCAGCCAACATTTTAAAAACTCATTAAAAATCGTTTAGAATATTTTTTACGGAAATGTTATGTTTTATTATCACTACTATGCATAAACAAATGTTTTGTACGTGTTTCAGTTTAAACAAAAAACATTATTTATAAATTACAGTTTGTATACAGACTGATTTATTATTGATATTACATAGGTATGTGATGACACATTGTCATCTGGGTTGGCGTGTAATCATATAATCATGGTTTTTATAGAAATCAGAACAGTTTGAAAACCCTTTATTGTGTGTAAAGCATTAGATTATGTTCATTAAAAAATATATATCTAAACTATCTTTATAAGTAGAAGTTGTACAAAATAGTTATTTTCGATACGTGTGCGTAAAGGGAGATCTCGTACACATACCCCCACTCGCCTAACGGCTTGTGGGGGTATACAGCGCACTCGATCTGGTTGTGTATGCGTCAGTCCCTTATCTCGTGTTTCAATTTAAGCATACTAGAATACCTCACTTTAAGCGGACGTATCGAACATAATTTTTTATAACGACTGCTTCTAAAGTTTAATAGAGAGAAAAAAAAATTATGAAAACGGAAAATTCGCTCTTCTAGTCCTTAAAACTTTACAATTACAGACTAAGTTACGATTTAGTTTATTTTTATTATAGTTATTAACTTCTGTATAAATCATTAAAAACATTACTCTCTCATGATGTGGACTTTGTACGCGCGATAGCCAGTAAGTGCTATTGTACAAAGTGCGGAAATTTCGAATTTGTAAGATGTAGAGATTGTACTTTTACGCACGCTTCGGACTTTTACGCACTGTGACGGTACTTTTACGCACGCTTTGGACTTTCACGCACGGTGACTAAAATACGCCTCATTACGCCCGCCTCACAGTGCTCGAATATTGAAATTTAGAAGCAGGAGTTATAAAAAAGCATGTTTAGTTCGAATTTCGAAAAAATAACATTTCAATTATTTTCATGCACTGAGATATTTTATGTTAACAGTACAGACACTCATAGACAATCATAGATAACTGATGAAGACTCGAGTATCGAATGAATTGTGAATTATAGACGCTCGACATCAGCGTCTGTGACTCGAGTATCAAATACTCAATGTTAAAATTCCTAGATTTCACATCATATAGGTTCAGATATGCTATTTAGTGTTACAATACAACTCTATAGTTAGAACAACCTGATTACTGATTAGTTCTTATGTCGGTCACTGAACTGTTAAGGCGTTGAAAATAAGACAGTCTGTATTCTCTTATTATAGAAGTAAATATTGCACTATCATACGGAAATACAAGTTATTATGCACATCATAATTGTTTAAGGAAGAAGATATTTCACATATCATAATACAGACAAAAAGTCTGCTTACATCAATTAATAATTGTTTTATTATTTTAAATGCAAAGAATATGCTAATTAATTACAGAATTACCTGACTTTAATTTAAATTAAACAAGCCGTGAGGTGGGTCGTTTATTATGACTAAAGTGCGACCCTTGATGTATGTTCACAAGACGAACTTCCCAGTTTGATAAATATTTAATAATAATAATTAAATTAGTTATTACACACAAAAAGTAATCATTTTAATCATTAAAACATAATTTTTATTTATTTTTAACAATAATTAAAAAAAAAAACGACTGAACCGATTTTTATAAAATTTATTTCGGATCAAAATGACGTTAACACGCCTCGATTGACACCCTTACGAAGTCGATATAATTTTTTATTCGCGAGATATTGCGTAAAATCTACTTTTTTGAGTCTATTTGGTTAAGAAAAAAGAACGGCTGAACCGATTTTGAAAAAATTTCTTTCAGATCATATTTACGTTAATATGCGTCGATTGGCACCCTAACGTTGTCGATATCATTTTTCATTCTCGAGATTTCGTCTTAGAAAGAAATGGACACATACGTACGTACATACGTACGTACACACGCACACACAGCATATTTCTAAAAATAGTGTAAAAATAGTGTAGTGACCTTGAAACATAAAAATGTGTTATAAATTTTGATTTCGATTTTCGGACCCATTACAATAACTTCCAATGGGAAGTTAAAAACAGAAAAAACAAACATTAAAATTTCTACTAAAAATAATGAAATTGTCGACATAATCGGATATGAGAGTTAACTGATGTCTTGTTCACTTGAGTATGACAAGATTTATTATAATGTAAACATTGACAAAAGACAGTCTACAGCAAATTTAACGGATTAATTACAACAATCCGCAACAAAATAAATTAAACTGTTTACAAAAGTGCAATCATAAGAACATTTTCACGCTTCAGAAATGTGAGAGTTCTTACGGAATTTATATTATTATATTATAAATTATAATAACTTTTAGAGAGTACGTAACAGTTAACTATTGTAAAATATTATAAACAAATATAACTAATTAGTTTTGACCAGATTCCTTTTTACAATACAGAAAATCTCTACTTATAATTTTTTTATATACCCGCGCCTTGGTAATGTTAGAAAATGTACTTCATATTAAAATAACAATTAATTAACAAACATTTTCTGAACGAAATTTGTGTTTCAAATTTACTATAAATACCGTAGAAGCAATATATAATACAGTTCTAGCATATTCTTTATTATATCTACTAATATAATATAGTTAATTATATCGATCTTATTGATATATAATCTGCCTGTTTGGGTTTCTCTTTGATTAGATTTAATTATCATTTTCATTTTTATTTATTTATTACATCCTCTAATAATGTATATAAACAGAAATCTAATAGTCTTTCCATTATGAAAAGCGGAAATTGGTAAAAGTTATTTGATACATTTAATAAATTTATTTTAATTAAGCATTTTTAAATGTTTAATCAGTTCGTTACGAAATTCCCTTATCTCACTCTAACATATGCTAATCATTATTCGAACATGCTCACTCTCATTATATTCGTATGAGCAACCGTAGATTTCCAAGCTGTGTAACATTGACAAGTGACTGTACTTTCGTTTTCTTGTTATTTTTTTGGGTATGACACCCAATGTATTCATAATTTTTGCCATACAAATGGTGTACCCACAAATTATTTAACATACATAAGAGATGAGTTAGCTAATAAGCATGCTTTAATTAATATCCAACAACGAAAAAGGAAGGGTTATGATTTTTGATGTGAAACATCTTATGTCGGACTGTGAACAGCCGCGTGAGGGGAAATATGCAACGAAATTTATGGTCCGCTCCTTCGCTGCTGTTCTCCCCACCACTGCGGCTCTCTCTCTCTCTCGGCTTCCGCGCGCTCGGGCACGGGAAGAGAGAGAGAGAGAGTATACATACGAACGTACTCTAAGCAAAAGCATATGTATACACGTTTAGGTATGTAATATAGATACTTCGCTGTGTATTTAGTTGCGTTTCTGGCTCAGGCGTGCTCAAACGCCGCAACCGCGTGTGGTACAGTGCAGTATATAGGATTACGTTAGCATAACAGTTAGTTGCTGCGTTTGAAAAAATATATACTACTACATAGAGAATACCACCGAGTTCAATAACGTTTTCTTTGATGTTTCACATCTGTCGGGGGTCCCGAGACCCACACCCTTTTTTTCATATCAAGTTGTCACCGATTCAATAAATACTCAAAGTACAATAAACGAATAAGATGTTATATTTTAGTGGCTATGATTCATTGGTAAAATTAAATTTTTAAGGGGTACACTAAGCGCTGATAAGCTTAATTGTTGTACCTATATCGATTAAAAAAATGCAAAGAATGCATTAAAAATAGACAAGATATATCTTTTTGGTTAATGTGAACTAAATGGATATTTAAAAAGCATTCTTTCGAAAGTTGTTGTTGAGGACAGACTGCATCTAAATGTATTTGAACCAAATTATTTTAACAATTTAAGCGCCGATTACAATAATTTAAAGTTGTGTTTTGTTTTTTAAAATTAAAAAAAACGTTGCCTACATTTTGCTTTGTGAATGGGGTCGTCCCACTTTTTTTTTTATTGGAATCTACATTACAAATAGATTATGAAAAAATTGTTTTGAAATTTTTCGGAAGCTTTTTTAACTTTCCTTTGGAAGTTATTGTAATGGGTCCGAAAATCGAAATCAAAATGTATAACAAATTTTTATGTTTCAAGGTCACTACACTATTTTTAGAAAGATGTCTGTGTTTGTATGTGTGTGTGTGTGTACGTATGTGACCATTTCTTTCTAAGACGAAATCTCGAGAATGAAAAATGATATCGACTACGTTAGGGCGCCAATCGACGCGTATTAACGTAAATATGATCTGAAACAAATTTTTTCAAAATTGGTTTAGTCGTTCTTTTTTCTTAAGCAAATAGACTCCAAAAAAGTAGATTTTACACAATATCTCGCGAATAAAAAATTATATCGACTTCGTAAGGGTGTCAATCGAGGCGTGTTAACGTCATTTTGATCCGACATAAATTTTATAAAAATCGGTTCAGCCATTTTTTTTTAATTGTTAAAAATAAATAATAATTATGTTTTAATGATTAAAATGATTACTTTTCTGTGTAATATCTAATTTAATTATTATTATTAAATATTTATCAAACTGGGAAGTTTGTCGTGTGGACCTCAAGAGTCGCACTTTAGTCCTAATAAACGACCCACCTCACGGCTTGTTATTTACCAGGAATTTCAACTATAGCTACCTCTTACCGTTTGTGAGAGCCCTGTGACAAGCGAACGGACAGACAGATATCGTAGGCAGGGTAACAGGGGTCCATACGAAGGTACGGAACCCTAAAAACGTTATAAAGTTGCGTGTTTTCACCGATTAGGTATTGCCAACCTTAACCTTCGCCACACATGCATACGTAAATGGCGGGAAATGTATTTATTAGTCGCATCTATTAGTATATTGCTAAGAACTTAACGATCAAACAAGAACTAACATCAGCTGTGATCAATGACCAATGTTTAATTAATTAATTTATTTATTGTAGATTATAGACGCGTCGACAACTTAGGTCATTAGCGTCTTAAATACATTAAATAACAATTCTCTTAAAACTAAATGACATCACAAAACATCCATGAGCGGAGGTGGAATTCGAACCCACGACAGTGTGATCCAAAAGCCGCTACGCTAAGCGTTATACCACACTGTCCTCTAATGACCAATGTTGATATGGAATTTTATAAAAGTGTAGGTTTGTTCGATTCGATTATATTTATGAATTGTCATGCTATTTTGTTTGAAATATTAAATAATCATAAAGAATTTGTCGTATACCTACTTTGTATTATATTTATAGGTACCATGATTTTTGTAGCACAAAATTTTTAATCAGTTGAAAAAATATCTTCAATAACATTTTATTAAAATTTAAGCAGCACATTTTAATCTTTACTAAAGGGTTAAATTTCCATTTTGAAACGATTCTAAGAATTTTTTGGGTTCAGTTAAACATTTTTCAATCCCTAAAACTACCCTTAAAATAGTACAATTGGGCCCATTTTAAATAGGCTTCGTGCGATTATGGATTCCAACATGTCTACCAAATTTAATTAAAATCAGTTAAGTCTTTTGAAAGTTAATAGTGGTGCTAAATTGTCCAGGATTATATAAAACAAAAAAAAAAATTGATCCCGCCTCTAGATCCCTCCGTCCGTCCGACGCAATAATAGTGTATGTGCCATATGATAAATACGCTAATAATGTTTGTATTTTGAGATGTATAAAAGGTTGTATTATTAACAAAATAAAAAATAAAAAAATACATACCGAAATTTAAAATTATAAAAACAAATAATCCAAAATGTATCAGCAAATATTTAAAAAACATACATCACACATCGTCTTTTAAGCGCACTAGTAACAATTAAATCACCAAGTCAAACACTAAAACGAAGAACAGAAATAAAATTAAAAAAATAATGTATCAACCGATCACAAGTATCGAAGTAACGAATTAACTAAGAGTATTCCGATCGTATTTAGGTAGTAATTAGTACTACATTCTGCGACTGGAAAGCAATTAATAACTGCAACCAGGAAAGCATTTGAATGAGAGAATATTTCATATCTGGTCATTGGATTGTTGTGCGATGAACATTTTGACCGAAGGTGGGATGGTAGAGTAAAGGTAGAATGGATTGGGAAGTGGAGGTAGGTACTGATTTGCTCTATGTAAATTACTCTAGCTGTTTATACAGTAGGTATAATAAAAAGTATATAATAAAACAGATTAGTCTGATTGACTTACTGATTTTTACACAACTCTCTTAAGCCTAGCACAAATTCATAATTTTTACTTTATTATCAACTAGCGGTCCGGTCCGGCTTCGCCCGGATGCTATGAATTTATGATTTTCACATATCGAACAATAAAAAAAAATTGAAATCGGTTTAGTAATTTCTGAGAATACCTCCGAATTTTACTCGGACGAAGCCGGACCGGCCAGTTATTATAGCCTGTGTCCTAAAGCTGAAAGTACTATCGAACAGTGAGAGTTTTTTGAAATCGGTTTTTGGAAATCACTGACGATTTTCACCCGGGCGAAGTCGGGCCGGCCAGTTTCAATTATAAATCTAAAATTTCTTCGTGAATCAATTTAATCGTGAAAACCGGATCTAAATCCGTTCAGTAGTTACGGAGAAAATCGGGCACAGACAGACAGACGCGGCGGGGGACTTTGTTTTATAATATGCAGTAAAGTGAAACTTTTTTTACGCACGGTAGAGTGAAATGGATTCTTCAAGTTATTTCTTTTCTGTTTCGGATCCTTTGGTAACACAAAACCTCTATGATTTGAACATTTGTATAAATACAGCACATCGGCATTGTCAATGATTTATTATTTTAAATAATCATACAGACCCACAGACCACGGTAGTTATATAGCTGGCGCCCCTAGCGGTCAAGTTTGGTAGTGCCCATTTCCATTTGTTGTCACAAATTTGATTTTGAAAAGTAAAATAATGAAATAGCATTAATTATAAATTTTTATACTTGCCAGATGCATGTATACAATAATAATTATAAATATCGTAACATGTTACAATTTTGTAATAAATAAAATTTTCTTTTATTTTTCCGCTGCTCACAAGTCATAAATTAATAATTATTATGCATGTTGTCATTATATTCGATTAATATTTTCATCAGAACCCAAAAATCGTATTCATAATAGTGGAATATTATGTAATATCATAAATTTTAGAGAAAATGTCTCATAAGATAAAATTCCACATTCACCAAACTAATTTAGTCCAGTCAATGAATGTTTTTACTTCTAAACCCACCAAAACAGATCGGATTTTGATGAAATTTTGACTGAACTAATATATCACCGACCAAAACGATTTCGGTTTATAGTACAAGAGCCAGCGTAGAAACACAATACTATAGAATAGAATAGATTTTATTTATTGTAGATTATAGACGCGTCGACATCTCAGGTCATTAACGTCTTTTAATTACATTAAATAACATCTTTACTAAAACTAAATGACATCACAAAACATTCATGAGCGGAGGCAGGATTCGAACCCACGGCAGTCTGATGTAGAGGCCGGTACGCTAACCACTAGATCACACTGTCCTCAGAATAGAATAGGTAGATATATTTGCCCAAACCGAAGTATTCAAAATAGTGTGACGTCAGAAATTACAATTAAAAAACAAATTTAAAAAAATGCATCGATATCATAAAACAATTGACAGTAACTAGTAGGTTGTATTTCTAGTGTCTTAATTTAAATTAAATTTTTTTACTTCCCACCTCTACTATGGTAGGCAAGTAATGGATTTAGTCCGAAAAAAATATTTCGAGATTTTAATAGATTTCACGTTTAGAGACCCTAGCAATCATTTAAGATCATTTTCTGACTGATGTCTGTATGTGTGTGTGTGTGTGTGTATGTGGTCAATTTTTCGGTATACGACTGGTCATCAGTCGAATTTTTTCTCTATGGAAATAGAAACTACGTCCTATAATAAGAATGACACCGAGACGTCATCACTCGACAACGGCTACTGTTCCGGTCTCCACCCTTAAGTATGGGTGGAGACCGGAACAATAGCCGCTGTCGAGTGAGTTCAAACTCATACACGCCGTCTATGGTAAAAACCATTGCTAAGTGGGTGTTTTGCCGCCAATGGGTTGATGGCGTCATTGTGCCCTTCTCAGAATAATCGGGTTATACTTTAAACCGCGTTATATAAACTTTTCGTATCTTAAATCACGTGGTTTAAAGTACGCTGTCTCTTGGTCTATTATATTTTAAAATTCAATGAAAGATGTTCACTGAATACAAACAAATATCTACATTACATTTCTCTCATTAATATTTAACTAAAATATAACTAGAGAATGTATTGTCGTTTCACATTTTATATTATTATGTATCATTTCTGTGGGTTTCTGAAGGCGATGTTACCTACCAATAATTATCTTTAACGCATATAGTTACTAATCAGTAACCACACTTTCATTTGTGATAGTAAAGATCAAATATTGCGATAATAAAAATTATCATTATCTCTGCTGCTGGGTTGCAAAACGCATTATCCGAAAATCTGGTTCGACAACGACAGGACAACTTGGTGTAATGGTCAGTGTGCTGGCCTTTATAGAGCAAGCTGTAGTGGGTTTGAATCCTCCCTCGCTCATGGATGTATTGTGATGTCGTTTAGTTTTAATTGGTGATGTTATTTGATGTAGTTAAAACGCTAATGACCTATGCTGCCGAGCGTCTATAATCTTCAATAAATAAATAAATAATTAAATAAATAAATCAATAAATAAGAGCTCAGATTTTGACCATACATATTTCGATCCTGCTCAAAAAATAATTGATCGATTGAAACGTTAAATTTAACTGTAAAGAATAAGAATTGTGAATTATAGACGCTCGACAAAATTTAACTGTACATATACATTTATGTAACATACTTTTTATAGGGAGATCGGATTATCGATGCTTTGGTTTGATGTGCAGTTTTTTTTAACTCCCCCCCCCCTTGGCTTCAAGGATTTAATCATAATATGTGCTAGACAAAAAATGATAAGGATTAAATAAACAGGGATTAAAGGAACCAACACCATGTGTAGAGTTGAAAAAGATCAAAAAATATAATAATAGTTTTTTTATACGGCTGAAATGCAATTGAAAGATTTTTTCGTTGGAGAGCAGCCAATTATATAATTGTTTCGAAACATATAGGAAAAAATCATTTTACCAACCAGTGGTCACAATCAGGATTCTAACCTGAACCTTTCCACTTTCGCAGCGGAATGAGCTTACAATACTCAATCGTGATAAGATTGCTAAACTAATATTCTCCATATATGCTTCAGAATCAATAGATTTTCACTACATGCGAGCGTCAATTCATATCTGCTAATTCAATAGCTATAGACTCTCGCTGGTATGAGGATTCACTTCATATCATATAGCTATTGAATTAGCAGATATGAATTGACGCCCGCATGTAATGAAAATCTATTGATTCTGAAGCATATATGGAGAATATTAGTTTAGCAATCTTGTCACGATTGAGTATTGTAAGCTCATTCCGCCGCGAAAGTGGAAAGGTTCAGGTTAGAATCCTGATTGTGACCACTGGTTGGTAAAATGATTTTTTCCTATATGTTTCGAAACAATTATATAATTGGCTGCTCTCCAACGAAAAAATCTATCAAAAAATATATTCGTATTTGAGCCACGATTGAGCTGTTGCTTTGCCCAAATTGAGATAGTCTCATGGTCAAAATAAAAAACATTTAAACAAACATTAATATGTTCCATAATTATTCACAGCGGAGCGTGGAATAATTACATTAGATGCTTGGTTACACTGTTTATGTGGTCTGATAAATTTACTGCAATTCAATGTACAAATAGTAAATATAACGCAAGTGTAAACACTGAAGTGGGATTTTGCACAAACATTTTCAGACGCTAATGACCTCTGTTGTCGAGCGTCTATAATCCACAATTCATTCATGCACAAGCATTTCTAAATACATACATGCATGTAAAGCAGCTATTTTATAGTGGGTAATGGTATGGCAAAACAATAATGGCAGTTCAAATCATCTATTCACAAGTCTTTTATCTTTAATATATAAATGCGAAATACTGCCACTCACTCACTCATTCCACGAAATCTCTGCAGGAACTATAAAGCCTACAAACTTGCTGATATCACCGTAAATACATACCTACTTATATATATAAAAACTAGCCTTTATCAACGTGTTTTCTGACTCTAAAGTTGTTTTTAGGGTTCCGTAGCCAAATGGAAAAAACGGAACCCTTATAATTTCGTCCTGTCCGTCTGTCCGTATGTCACAGATATAGTGACTGACTGATATAGATCATCATAAATCTAGGGTGCTTTCAATCGAGTTAGAAATTTGAAATTTGGAACATATATAGAGTTTAAGGTGATAATTACGAGAAAAATCGAAAATAACTGAAAATCCAACATGGCGGATAAAAAAATCCAGAATGGCGGATTCTGACACGAAATAAAATCTAGGGTAATTCCACTCGAGCTAGACCTTTGAAATTTGAAACATAGATAGTGTTTAAGGTGATAATTACGAGAAAAATCAAAACTTACTAAAATCCAACATGGCGGATACGTTCTTCCCGACTACGGCACCCTTCATTGCGCATGGTCCGAAACGCACTTGGCTGCTTTTTTTAGTTCCTGCTCATCCCCATTTTAGTAGAAGCGTGATGATAATATCATAATCCCTTGATTTTAATGTTATTTTTTAATGTTGGGTCTAACTTAATAATTTGCATTGCAATTGAGAATAGCCGAGTGTTTAATTATTAATTGTAGATTATAGACGCGTCGACAACTCAGGTCATTAGCGTCTTCAACACAACAAATAATCCATTTGTGTATTAGAATCCGCCAGCCGGCATACACAAACCGACTGGTACGAGCTCGGGTCCCTGGGAGCGCTAATTCCCAAAGAACATTGAAATGCAATTTGCGATAGCAACCACATTCCAATGTCTCCCCCTGGGAGGCCAATAGCCGAGTGTGTATAGCAACGCCGTTGTTTATATTATGTCGTTTCAATGGCTCCTCAATTACAAGCCTCCAGTTTCCAGTTCTAATCCGGGAAGTGGTAAAAGTATCAATTGGATTTTATGATTGCATCTCTTCTAAGATTTTTCAATTTCATCTAGGATTCTTCGATTTTGCTTGTTCACCTGCTAAACACTACTCTTTTATATTTACTAATCAATAACGCGCATGGCGGCTAATAGGTAATATGTTAATATTTATATGTAACATCTCTAACCCAAGAGAGAGTGTAAAAACAAAATCATAGTCCCCCTTAGTTCAAAGATATACAGAAATATGGCCTCAATATTAAATGTGACCCACCGCCTGCAGTTAAATTTCTTTAGGTATTAAACTATATATAGTAGAGTCTCAATTATCTCACATTAACAGAACCAACAAGTAGTCGTATACAGTACCGTATCTAGGAATCCTGGCGCTCTTTGCGAAAGAAATACTTGACGCCCCTGGCAAAAGGAGGACTTAGCACCCTATAAAATTCATACAAGGCAAAACTATACAGAACTAGAACTATTTAATAAACAAGCCGTGAGGTGGGTCGTTTATTAAGACTAAAGTGCGACCCTTGAGGTCCAAACGACAAACTTCCCAGTTTGATAAATATTTAATAACAATAATTAAGTTAGATATTACACAGAAAAGTAATCATTTTAATCACTACAACATAATTATTATTTATTTTTAACAATAAACTCGACAATAAATTAAAAAAAAACGGCTGAACCGATTTTTATAAAATTTATGTGTGATTGACACCCTTACGAAGTCGATATAATTTTTTATTCGCGAGATATTGTGTAAAATCTACTTGTTTGGAGTCTATTTGGTTAAGAAAAAAAAACGGGTGAACCGATTTTGAATAAATTTCTTTCAGATCATATTTACGTAAATACGCGTCGATTGGCACCCTAACGTAGTCGATATCATTTTTCATTCTCGAGATTTCGTCTTAGAAAGAAATGGACACATACGTTCGTACGTACATACGTACACACACACACACATACACACACATTACAATAACTTCCAATGGGAAAAAATGAATGGAAATCCAGCGTACCTTTGCATGAATACGATTTGTCAAGTCCTTAACTCTTGAGTTTTTGCTCCATTAAGAATATTATTTAAGAATCACGATCACTATTTGTAGACTTCAATAATATACTCATAAAAACAATATGTCGGATAACAAAAAGTTCAATAATCGAAAGTTTACTGTAATCAGATTTAAACTTTGTAAAGTTGTCCAATTAATAAGTGAAGCCAACAATATTTTTATACATATATGAGACAAATATACTTTAGTTTACCATAGCAAATAAAATCATAACAAATATAAATTAAGTTTGTAAAGTTTTATAATTAGTAATGGAAGCTAAAATTGGAAAAACGGACCACTTCGGTATGGCCTCACTCCGGTGTCTGTCCGTCCGTCCGTCTATCTGTCACAAGCTACCAGATCTAAACGATACAAGCTAGAGACTCGAAATTTGGCAGAGCCAAAGCTTGTTATGGTCCAATGCTGTGGTTTAAATATGGATAAATAATTCGGATAATTACGAATATTAATGGAGGGTCAAACAAGTTATGAAAAAATGAAAAAAATGAGTTATAAATTATCATGATACATCAGAAATAGCTGATCATCAGTTTGAAATCTGCTGAATTAAGCTATCAAAACGTATTAGATTTTTTCAGTTTGGTAAGACTTATAGAAAAAAATCACGCTGATTTTTTATTCCTTCTATATTCACTTTTTCCTCGGCGCCGACTTTTCGGTGCTTCCGATTCCACAGCCTGCTAGGAAAAGCATTCTTCTCCCATCAGTTCCACGTGCACATATAGTGTTGCCGTCTAGATCTAGTCTTTCTAGACTCTTGTCTTGTCTTGTCTAGATTTTCAAGACAAGACTTGCAAAAGTCTTGTGTAGAAATTTTCAAGACAAGACAAGAGTTTTTTAATCTAGACTTAGACTTAGTGAAGTCTTGATATTTCAAGACAAGACATAGTCTAGTCTTGTCTTGATATTTCAAAACAAGACAAGACTTTGAAAGTCTTGTCTTGTTTTGTCTAGACGGCAACACTATGCACATACCATATAAATTGACCCAGGTCATAAGTCACTATTAGAATCTTCTGATAGGTCATATCTCATACGTCACTATTAATAGAATTAATCTTCCGATAGTGACTCGATCGTATATATAGATAATCTAATCTATCCCATATCTTTACCATTATTATTTATTATTTAATAAACATAACATTTAAGTAGTGAAAATATATCAGACAGCAAAGCTGCGCTGTCCTGATTGGTTGGCTATAAAGAATAAATCAAAGCCACTGTTGGGACTTCCCTCCCAGTCTCTGGATGGATGAGTTACCAGTTACTGTACACTCTACAGTCCTCGAAAGTAGAATTTGACCCCTTCTTAAATATAGCAATTTCGTTTGATTTAATTATTTATTCAGTAGCCATTCACAGAAACTCAAACCTTGTGTTCATTATTATTTATTTTCTTCTGCTATTCCAGTAAGAATTTAAGAAACAATATACTGTACCATTGAAAAATCAATGTTCGGGAACAAACGCTTTCAGTTTACAGGTGACTTGTGTTTTATTTTATTTATTGTAGGTTATAGACGCGTCGACATCTCAGGTCATTAACGTCTTTCAACTATACTAAATAACAACTATCTTAAAACTAAATAACATCACAAAACATCCATGAGCGCAGGTGGGATTCAAACCCACGGCAGTCCAGTCCAGAGGTTGCGGCACTAAGCACGCTAACCACTAGGCTAGGTGACTTGTGAATGACATGATACTTTACTCGCATAGGTATGCATGCCCTAAAGCAAGTGCCATATTGTATTTCTGATAATCAATTTCAGATTTTTCTGCTAAGGAGAATGGTTATTTGAAATGGTGACTTTCTATAAATATATACACACATGTCTGTACAATAAAATTTTACATAATGATTTTATAACCAAACTTCTCGTTTACTAACCTATATTTTATACACAGGTCATTGGTTTCTAAAGAAGAAATGATCCCACGAAACAAGTTTTAAAAAATATTTCAACACAGACATACTTACATATGCAAAAGTTGTTATTTGTTAAGTAGTTGATTTGTATAAAAAATATCAATTAACTAACTGGGTAACAGTTATTGAACTATATTACTATATCACTAAATATTATATTAATTTCACTTTTATATTGCAAAATTCATATTGTGATAGACAAATATTGTACATTATAAACGCTTGACAACTCATTGAATTCATATTATAAGTACTGAGCTGGTAGAAAATAAAAATATTGGAATGTTACAAATTTAGATTGTATTGAGCTCGAACACGTCTTCGTATCGATCTAGGGATGTCAATAACCGGTCGGTTATTCCGGATAACCGGTTGTTTTGTTCTGGTTAACCGGTTATTTCTGGCTGTCGATTATAACCGGTTATTTTTATTTTATCTCAATAACCGGTTATTTTTTTATCTCAAATACTTTTTTTTTAATTTAGTATTATGGCTATGCTTTGGAATGGATAAGTCATAAGATAATAATATGTACAGTACACATTTTGTATATTATGACATTAAATAATATATTTTCATTTACAATAATTATTTTGTATTTATTATTTATTTTCTGGTAAATTAAGCCGTTTTTTATTATTAATAAAATTATTGTAAATTACGGTATTTTGAAACCCTGGTAAGTATAACCCATCCTAATTTTAAAAGTTTAAAAATAACCGGGTTTTAGGCCCGGTTAAACTGGGGCGGTTATAATCTGAAAAAAAACCGGTTAACCTATAGCCGGTAATTTTCTGAAAATTGATATCCCTACATCGATCACCGAAGATTAGCTGCTAGCACATGTTTTCTTGATGGCACGCGTGAAACCGCACTTTTGTGAGACGTGTGAGACTCTTATCTCGCATATTAATTCAGTCAGTTAGTTGTTTTAGAAAATGATCCCGACAATGTCAATCTGCTGTTTTGATTTTAAAAGAAAAGGACAGGTTTATTTTTTTTATTTTATGTCCCCTTATAGCCGATAATAGTGTCGTTTATTAGTGTATTTGCCATATGGCACATACACTATTGGCGTCGGTCGGATGGCGGGACCTAGGGGTCGAACCAAAATTTCTTGACGTTTCATAGCCTCCTGAACACTTTGGCACCATTTTTGGAAAAGTCTGTTTATATATATATATATATATATGTGTGTGTATATGTGTGCATATGTGTGTGTGTGTGTGTGCTGGCTATAACTTTCGAAAGAGTTAATTGATTTTGACGAAATTTGGTAGGCACGTTGAAATCCATCACCGCACGAAGCCTATTTAAAATGGACCCAATCGGACCATTTTAAGGGTGGTTTTTAGGGGTTGAAAAATGTTTTTGGGCCCAAAAATGCCGAAAAAATTCTCAGAATCATTTCAAAAATGAAATTTTACCCTTTAGTAACGATTAAAATGTACTGCTAAAATTTTAATAAAATCGGCCCGACAGGACCGGACTTACAAATTTTATTAAAACACTAGTTTGCGGATAGTGCTTTACTTACTGAAGGGTGTATTTAATTTGGTACCGAGGTTGCATTGATAAAAATATTGAAATTAAGAAAAAAAATATTATTTTAAGGGATGTATTAAGGGGTTAATTTTTTTATTTTGTCCGAAAACAAACTTAAGGTCACATAATAAACCACAATGTCAGTATATTAGCAAATACACTATATTGTCGGCAGGGTTTTGGCACTGCGACCCGAGTTTTTTCATTTGTATTTTTATTTATACAGGGTGGTGAATGTAACTGCTGCACATAATGATTTTACCCGTAAAATCAAACTTTCGCGATTTCCTGCTTCCCTAATTATTTTAGGAAAAATATCTTCGAATAAAAGTTTTAGAACAAAATTCTGCATCTAAATCATTAAACAAAATTAATTTTGCATGCTTTGTAACGGCAGAAATTCGATTTGAAAATGTCAAAATTATCTCAAAAACAAATAGCGATAGCCATGGAACTTGAACAAAATGATGACGTTTTAGCTGTCAGAATAATTTCTAATCATTTTGTTCAAGTTCCATGGCTATCGCTATCTGTGTTTGAGGTAATTTTGACATTTTCATATCAAATTTCTGCCGTCACAAAGCATGCAAAATTAATTTTGTTTAATGTTTTAAATGCAGAATTTTATGTTCTAAAACTTTTATTCGAAGATATTTTTTCTAAAATAATTAGGGAAGCAGGAAATCGCGAAAGTTTGATTTTACGGGTTAAATCCCTATGTGCAGGAGTTACGTTCACCACCCTGTATAGTTTTTTATATAGCTCTGTTTACCTAGTAATAATTTTGTCGGTTTGTTTCTTTATATGTTTGATGTTTTTTAATTTTCTATTTTATGTTTCAAGAGACCGTCAAATTTTGTTCGTAAACAAAATCGTGATATAGGTTTGAAATTCATGTCTAAATAAATCGCATGTCGACAAACTAAATAATTTTAAATACGGTCACAAGTTTAAAAAATATTTTCTATCAGCTAGACTATAGTTTTTGATTTTATATTTTTCTAATATAATATTTTATTTTTAATAAACAAATGAATCCACGTGTGACGATCGAATAGATAACCAATAGTAATTATTTAAATTGCTTATCCTGTGTTTTGTATTTTTAACCTCATTTGTTTTCTATTATAATATATTAGTTTCTAGCAAAATATGTACATGTTTACAAAATTTGTGAAAAGACATCGCTTTTTTGTATAAATTAATAATTTTCTTTCGAAAGAACTTTCAAATAGTAATGAAACTTACAACGGAAATATTTTTTTTCCAGTCGTTCGCCACGTTTCTAAAACTTCATGGAACTTTATTAATATACAATTTTGCAAATTAATAGTCGCAATATTGCATAATTGAATCGGCAATGTTTTATTACGTGGAATATAAAATGCATTGGGCATTAAAAAGGTGTGTTGACATAAAAAATAATACTATATTTGTGTTTATATTATGCATAAATGGTTTTTTAACAGTTTAACATATAACCGTGCAGTATTTTTAAATACGTATTTGTTTATTGCCAGTTTCGAAATTGAAACATTCAATTGAATTACGCAAATCGACTTCAAAAATAATATTGGTACTAGAAAGACTGGTATTGACCAAGTTTTAGAAATTGAGATTATTACTTTGACTAGGGGAAGTACTACAGTCGACTCTCGTTAATTCGAAACTCGAGGGACTCTTAAAATATTACGAATTATCGAGTGTTTGAAATATCAAATGGTTCGAAACAAAGGTTCAACAAACAAACGTTGATACAAGTATGAACTTGTCGCAAAATGTATGTATGTACTTACAATCTTTCCGCCTCTTTCTCTCTGCAACTTTGAATTGTCGAGTGTTGGACGCCGATGAGTTCGAATTAACGCGTCGTTTTGTTATATAGCAATGATTTTTTCGTACGAATTACCAAGTGCATAAAAATGTATTGATTTAGTTCGAAATATAAAGAGATTTTGTAGGGAACTCGTGATAACTTTGAATTATAGAAAGGTTCGAATTATCGCAGGTTTGAATTAACAAGAGTCGACTGTACCAATCATTGACGTTACAGAGCATAAAATAGTCTGATGCACTTTTCCCATGTAGGACTAGGCATATACAAGGTGGGGCAGAGTAAAGAGCGATTTTGAAAAGCACGGGAATCGTGCTCAGCTGATGGAAGGTGGTGGGGATTTTTGATTTGTAAATACATTAACTATTTAAAAAGATTTATTCATAGGAAAAAATTTATATATCGCTGCCGTTTAAAAACTAAAAAAGTATTTTTGGATTCTAACACCAAAAAAAAAATTTTTTTTACTTACCTGAAACAGCAAACCACGCCTCGGAGTCTTAAGGTGATAAATTTACAAAATACGAAAAAAAAATAATATGTAGTATACTTATATGGTTCAAAAAACGGATTATAGGGAAACTGCAAGGTTGAGCTTTCTTAGGGCGTCGGCGACTAAGTACTTATATATAAGCTAATTTAGATCCTATATACAATTTGTCTTGATAGAGAAAATTAAATTTTTAATTTTAAGGGAAATCTTTTGACGAAGTACTATGTCTTTCCCGGCGGTATACATGATGGTAGTAAAATGATGCGTTACAAAAAATGTGTGACAAAAAAATGTGTGACTTGAATTACCTATGTTTTGTACCATGCATGTCACGTTAATATTTTTTAACAGATAGAAATTATTTGACGTCTTTGGTTGCGACTTGCGACACAATCGTAATTACTGTGCCCCGTGTCATTTTTTTAGTAGGACAACATTATTAAAGACATTGTAGAAAAATATATTAATACCTAATTTAAACTGCAACTTAAATAGGCGCTAATGACCTAAATTGTCAAGCGTCTATAATCTGCAATCTATCTAATCCAATTTTACACAAAAATGAGTTTCAATTTCTTAATAAATACAATAATATCAGAAAATGTCGATTTGGTTGAACGATATTGAATTTTGCGCGACATGTGGTGGGATACAAATTTCTTATCCTTGAAGCAATGTGCAGTTCTGATAAAAGTGGGTTGACAAGGGTAGATAACGAAGCCCTAATCAGTTATTTAAAAAAAAAATGAAATTTATAAAAACGGAACATGTTTGAGGTAGTAATAAAAAATAGTTATATTATTTAAATTTTATTATAAAAAAATATAATATGCATTTCAGGATCACTTATAATATTATCTGAAATTATAATTTATATAAACAATCTGAAATTATTCATTAAGGAATATCAATATGGTTTGAATTTAAACAAAATAATTCAAATTCACTAGTTCCCAATCGGCCTATAAAAAAAACTGTGTTTTAAAGACCACCAACAGCTAAGGTTATTTGGGCTTAGCACCAATTCATATTTTCATTTCATTATATTTTTTTTAATAATAAATTGAATATCCAATTGACACTTTTACCAGCTCTCGGGCTAGAACCCGGGAACTGGGGACTTGTAATAGAGGAACCATAGCAACGCCATGTAAACAACAGCATTGCTACACGCTTGGCTATTCTCATGCCCAAATCGGCCTGTAGTCGATCACTTTAATATTTTAAAATTGAATGATAACATTTAAGTATGTAACAAAGAAAATTACCATGTTATTATTTTAAAAATCTCTATTGGTGAGAAGAAAAATTGTAAAATATTGATTTGGAAGTGAATTGCACACATGCGTACCTTGATGTATAACTCACTTGCAAATTTTATATTTTCTAACTTCAATTTGCGTCTGAGTACAATGATAACTCACTACTCAGCCGCCGCGATAGTGAAAGATTGGGGTTGAGTCCCGACGGTGACATAGGTTTAAGAACGAATTTTTTTAGTGTAGCATTGTAACGTTACGTCATTCGAGGGATGTTCCTAACAGTAATGCTAACTGAAGTATTTATTTGTATTATAATTTTCTTTATTACAATATGCCAATATTATATTCTGTCAACTATAGAAATAGGTAGATGTCTTCATGGTTTCCGGGCTTCTAGGCCGTGGTCCGGTGTTATTTCTACCTGACGTTTTGTCTACAACTGCAGTAGACATTCTCAAAGGCGATGTGGCAGCGGTCGAAGTGTCCTCCTTGGTGACTCACAAGTCAGTGGGTGTCCTTCCTTCTTTTATGCCTAGTACCAGTGTGTTCTCTGTTCGGTCGTAGTCCGTCTCTCTGTTATTGGTTAACTGCGCAGTGTGTGAAGGGAGGACACCAGTCGCTGACACACTGACCTATGAGCCGCCAAGGAGGACACTTAGACCGCTGCCACATCGCCTTTGAGAATGTCTACCGCAGTTGTAGACGAAACGTCAGGTAGAAATACCACCGGACCACGGCCTACAAGCCCGGAAACCATGAAGACTTGGAACAATGCCGCCCGTGAAAGCTTGCACACCTGAATAATAGGTAGATGGTTTGGAACCGGTGCTTTTTCTCTGCCTAAATTGAAATGAGCATACATAAAATTGCGAAATACATGGCAATTTTTTTCAAAAGTTTAGGTACATTTATTTCTTTATAATAATTATTACTAATCAGTATTACACATTATTACTATAATTGAGTAATTAATTAACCCTGTTTAGTGTATATGAAAATCAAATAACGTACTCGTACCTCTCTAGGTAGCTATTCCAATAACAATATTTACAATAATATCACAATTAACTTCGATAATGGAAACATGAAGCGAAATTTAATTAATTATATTATTATGAATTAATTATCTAATTTATTGACATCACAGTTTGAGTAATCGTTTTGGTGTATATAATTATACAGGGTGTCCATGCGAAAAATTTTCATGCATATCATTATTTTGCTTTTTGAGTTAGAAATTGGAAACTTTGGACAGTTGGATTAAATCGATAAGGGGACACGAATTATAAGGTGTCGAATCGGTACGCCGCCCTAAACCGCCCCCGGTAAACAAAACATTCCAAGTCTTCATGGTTTCCGAGCTTGTAGGCCTTGGTCCGGTGGTATTTCTACCTGACGTTTCGTCTACAACTGCGGTAGACATTCTCAAAGGCGATGTGGCTGCGGTCGACCGCTGCCACATCGCCTTTGAGTCTACAAGTCCGGAAACCATGAAGACTTGGAACAATGCCGGCCGTGAAAGCTTGCACACTTAGATAAAACAAAACATTATTTGAAACATTAGTTAGTTTTCGCGTGGACACCCTAGAAAAAATACAATCCAAATTAATTAAAGAATACACGATAATTTAACATCCTAATGAATGAATTGTAAATTATAGACGCTCGACAACTGAGGTCATTAGCGTCTCTTAACATCCTAAAGTCACATAATACATGTAGAGATGTGCAAATACTTAAAAAATCTAGTATTGATGGATATTTGATCGTCAAATTGAGTACAAAAATTTGTTAACTAATAACGTTTTGATTTGCTACTCAATCTGCAAACAATATTGGTAGAAACTTCGAGTAGACCATTAAGAAAAATTTTGCTTGTACCTATTATGTAATAATTTTTTAAACTGCCATATTTTTAGTGTATTTGCCATAATATGGCACATACACTATTGGCGTCGGTCGGATGGCGGGACCTAGGGGTCGGACCAAAATTTCTCGACGTTTCATAGCCTCCTGAACACTTTGGCACCATTTTTGAAAATGTTTATATATATATATATGTATATATATATATAAATAAATATATATATATATTTATTTATATATATATATATATGTGTGTGTGTATACGATAACTCTCGACAGACTTAATCGATTGAAACGAAATTTGGTACACACATTGGAACCCGTCACCGCAAGAAGCCTATTTAAAATGGGCCCGATCGGACCATTTTCAGGGTTGTATTTAGGGGTTCCAAAAAGTTTTTGGGCCCAAAAATACCGAAAAATTTGTCAGAATCGTTTCAAAATTGAAATTTAACTCTTTAGTAAAGATTAAAATGCGCTGCTAAAATTTTAATAAAATCGGCCCGACAGGACCGGACTTTCAAATTTTATGAAAACACTAGTTTGTTGATACGGATTTACTTAGATATGGAAGGGTGTATTTAATTGGGTGTACTGATAAAATCCATGTCTAATATTGAAATTTAGGAAAATTTAATTATTTTAAGGGATGTATTAAGGGGTTAAATTTTTTATTTTGTCAAAAAACAAACTTAAGTTTACATAATAATGCCACAATGCCATTAGCAAATACACTATATTGTCGGCAGGGTTTGGCACTGCGACCCGAGTTTTTTTTAAATATAAAAATGATATGCTGATATATTGTGATTTTGAAAAGACAAAAAACATTTCTGGTTTATTCTCGATTTCCTGTACGACATTTCAATCTACTTTGAAAGTAGATTTAGTTTACCAGAAAAACCGAGTATGTTGTATTAAAATTATCTTTTTATTTACACGCAATTACTTATGTCTTAAATTGGGTAAAAATGTTTTGGTTCATTTTAGTTTTTGAGCTGTGAATTAGATATTAATACTGTTGGACGAAATTTAAATTTTGTCCAAAAACACAAACCTATAAGTCATCAAAAACGTTATATAATGGATATGTTGAGCAAAACAAAATTTTTTTAATTGTTTAGATTGAATATTACGTCTATTCGTAGAAAAATATGGAGCCTGTGCGGTTTTTGTTTAATATTTAAAGCAGTGCCGTATCTAGGAGTCTTGGCGCCTCTGACGAAAAAGAGGACTTTGTGCCCTCTTGTGTCATAAACACTGCACTAGGACTAAAACTATTAAAAAAGACAAAAAGGCGTAATTTTGACAAGCGATTTTAAAATGCATAACAGCTGCAATTTACTATATGTAAATTTTACTGTGCCACCCGACGTCGTTTTGCTTCGGACGCCTCTGGCGTGGGCCATCCCCGCCAACCCCTAGACACGGCCCTGATATAAAAATACGACAGCATGCTAACAAAAGTTGGTTAATTTTCGTTTTAATACATATTTTTCAATGACGCTACGTTTTTTACATTCTCGAATAATTAGTTGCCTACATCAGGGTTCTGTTTTTCAATCTCAATATTATTGCAATATGATTCTAACACAGGGGTCGGCAACCTGCGGCTCGCGAGCCGCATGCGGCTCTTGTGATGTCAAAATGCGGCTCTCCAGTTCCATGCGCAAATATTAATAATTATATTATTTTATTTTCAAAACTCATAAAAAATATTATACTGCAAAAAAAACTTTAAACCGGATAAAAACACTCAACAGAGAACAGTGAGAATAGGTGGAGTAGAGAGTATACGGACAGCTGACATTTTTTAAATGTGGCAACACTGTTCTGTTTGTTTAGTTATTGGTGCACTGTGTCGTCAACGGTCGCAGTCAGAACTTTTTTTTATATACCTAATCCTAATCAAATACCATAATATTGAAATAAAAATGTTAGTGACTCTTTAAAAACTGGGAAATTTTGTAAATTGTAACTTTTGGCTCTTCTGTCTCAAAAGGTTGCCGACCCCTGTTCTAACACTACAATCTAAAACCTTATAATTAATGTATAAAATTATAAAACCATGTCTCCATCGATTTAAATTTTAGGTTAAAGGATAGGTTATGTCTCTTATCTCTGTTCGTATACATCGCTGTTTAAACTCAGATTTAAACAGCAATGTTAACTTAAGGCTTAAATGAAATGCACGAAGTGTTTCCATCGCAAAATTTTCATTATTTAACACAGATTTTATGCCGATGAAAACGTGGCTTTTGTGAATTTAAATTTTAGAGTGTTAAAGACTTATGTTGTTATAAGCCACCCCGCTTACGTAGACAATCTTGCGTCCGCCATATTAGATTTTACGTGACGTCATATATTTAGTATCACTCGTGAGACTATGACGAATCTATCGATACCTAGCTAATTCTTCTAAATGGGTACAAAGAATATCAGTTACTTTTGATTTTTAAGTTCTGACGATATAGCGTCTAGCGTGCGCCATATTGAATTGTTCCTCAGGGCCATATGCCCAGTGTCACCCTTGAAATTATGACGAATCTATCGACACCTAATTCTTCTAAATCCATCAAGCCGATTAGATTTTACGTGGGAATAAAAAATCTCAGCTACTTTTGGTTTTTGGAGTTCTAACAATATGGCGTCTAACGTCCACCATATTGAATTTTCCGTGACGTCATATACGCAGTGTTACTCGACATCTAATTTATCTAAATCCATCGAGCCGATTAGATTCTTCGTGAGAATAAAGAATGTCAGCCACATACGTAACATAAACCCTCTTTTGCCCTCGCGTAGTAGGTCAAAAACATTCACCATTAGTTTCCACAGATAAACAAAATTTTACACCAAATAATTAAAGATATTCATTATTACCTTCACTTTGTTTCATATCAATTTTAACTAATTCAAGTTGAGTATCATTATGCACTAATTTAGTTTCTATCACATCTTTTTCTTTAATAACAGTTGACAATCTTCTTGCTTTTTGTACAAAAAAGCCTGTTGATTTTTTCTTCGGTGCTGAATTGATGTAATGTTGGGATGCCTTACTATTTTCATCGCAATTGATGGTTTGTTTACTTGTCAAAAGCATGACGTTGAATTTTTGTTTGTCGTCAACTGAGTCTTGGGTACAATTGGAGACGAACCTGCTTCTGTTTTTCGTATATTCTGCTTGAGCGCCCACTGACACGTCGGATTTGTTTCCTATTTTGAACATGTGCTTCCAAGATGCTCGAAACTGTAACAAGAGAGAGATTGTAGAGTATAGACGCTCGACAACTGATGTCATTAGCGGAAACTAAAACATATAATCATCTTCTGATAATGCTAACAAGGTTAACGAAACGTACGTCGAGAAGAAATAAATGGTTTGATGATTTGTGAGTTACTTTTAATCTTTAAGGAAAATGATGTGTTTAGGCCCTCCAATCCCGAAAGCTCGTGATTCAGTGATCTTAAGCGTGCTTCAAAAAACGTGCGCAGATCGGTTTCCATTCTCGGGCACTGTGGAGAAATCGGTAACTCACCTAGCCGGAAACTGGGGGTTTCGGGTTCAAGTCCCGACAGTGGTCATTTGATTTTTTCTTAGATATAGCTCAAAAATCATGGCAGCCTAGCTGTCTGAGATATTTATTATTTTCACCTCTAATTGTTATGTGAATAATATGGTGTGGATATAAGGGGTTTTAAATCGATTGATTTTATCATATACCAAAAAATACGTAGTTTATATAAAAGAAGGAAAAGTAAATTTATTTAGGAAAAAAATTATTGGGAAGATATTTTCATCCCAATAAAATTTACTTGGTTGTTAAAAAATAACGCCTGAAGTCTGGAAGAAACAGTTTATGAAAGGAACATATTTAAGACAAAATGTATCGCCATTTACTCTTGAAAAATTATTATCATTAATTACCTGTGTATTGAGTCCGACATAGATAAGTGGATTGTAGCAGATGCTGCTTTTGGCCATGAGTGCTGGAACAACAGCCAATCCAGGCGTGACTATGGTCGCATCTCCGAATTGAATAAGCAACGCCAAAACTGCGTACGGCGTCCAAGCAATCAGAAAAGCAATTATCATCGTCGCCACCATATATGTCACGCGCCGTTCGGCTCTCTTAACACGGCCCATTCGTAATGTATTCTGCTGTTGCTATATTAACATAACTGTATTAAAGCTCACAACACAGCTTTAAGATTTAAACCAGGCCGCACACTAAAGACGCATACAACAAGTAAGCATGTTTTCGTGCATCTTGATGCTGTGAAAGGCATGTCTGTCTGCATGCGTCAACTTAAACGCACGAAACATTTTACAAAGAGGCAAGATGACGCAAGTATGTGCCCAGTCAGTGGGGACTTTCTTGCATCATTCATTCGTCTTGTGTTGTTTTGTTTGGTAAAATGGAGTGGAATAATGAAACAACTCCTGAATATGTTGATTTATACAGGGTGTTTCATAATATATGCGCAGGACTTCAGGATGTGATATCTCGTCCAAAAATATGAAAAAAAGTTTCTATTAACTTACCCTCTAAAATGCACCATTTTAGAGATACAGGGTGTTGAAATTGAAAAAAAAATTTCGTTTTTTGCGAATATCTCCGGAACCGTTTATAGTACAGAAAACAGCTTTTGTAAGCATTTTCTACTCATAATAAGCTATTTTTTGTGCGGAAATTTTTTTTTTTAAGTCATAATTGGTGAAGGTTTTGAAGGGGTAGTGGGTGTTTTTCTCCCCAACTTCTACGCTACTGGAAAAAGTACGGTTTTGAGACGCCCATTTGAACCGCCAATGTTTTCTACACAAAAAAGGTACTCTTGATCATAAGCTCTAAAGTCGATCGTTTTCGAGAAAAATCAACTTTTATGTTGAAAAACATGGTCAATTTTTTAAATAAAATTTTTTTCTTACTAATTAAACAAAACTTATTTAAACGTTAGAACAAGTAACAAAACCAAACTTAAACTTCATAATTGCAAAATTAAAAAAAAATGAAAAAATGATACAAAAGTTGTTTTTTCAAAATTCCCCAAACACCCTGTCTCAACACCCTGTATCTCTAAAATGGTGCGCGGCGCTGTTGTTTACATGGCGTTGCTATGGTTCCTCTATTACAAGTCCCCAGTTCTCGGGTTCTAGCCCGAGAGCTGGTAAAAGTGTCAATGGGATTTTCAATTTATTATTAAAAAAAAAATAATAATAATGAATTGAAAATATGAATTGGTGCTAGGCCCAAATAACCTTAGCTGTTGGTGGTCTTTAAAACACAATTACAATTCTAAAATGGTGCATTTTAGAGGGTAAGTTAGTAGAAACTTTTTTCATATTTTTGGACGAGCTATCACATCCTGAAATCCTGCGCATATATTATGAAACACCCTATATAATCTATAGACAATTTTCATGTGCAATGTGTAATAAATATGATGCATAATGAAAAGAGATGCGTTTTTTTCCTCCTATTGCATTCGCAAATGCATCCGATGGCACATGATTTGCCACACGAAAAAGAGATGTTTTAAGAAGCATGCATCCAATGCTCCCATATTATAAAGGGTAGCATATTTAGTTTTCTGTATGGATTTTCGGTGTGCGGCCTGCGTAAGGCTCAATCAATACTATACCTGTTTCATAGTTCTGATAATGTTCATGTAACTAAATATAATTAAACCTAAAGGTATCACCAAACCAAACAAAAACAAGAACATGATGTATGTCGTACTGGAATAAGTCTGTGATTCCCAATTTACTGAACAACTGCAAAAAAATAAAACAGCGTTAATTCTGAAAAGTAGATGGTGTACCTAAATCATTTGTGTATTTCTTTTTTTCTATTTTTAACTTCCCATTGGAAGTTATTGTAATGAGTCCGATTTTGCGAATGAAAATTTTTGACCAATTTGACCAATTCTACTGTTTTAGAGAGATGTCTGTGTGTGTGTATGTACGTACGTTCGTTCGTACGTTGGTGAACTTTTTTTCAGCTCGCATATCTCGAGAACAAATAATGATATCGACTCCGGACCAATTTCATTCGACACATAATTACGTAATGAACACCTGATTAGGTTTGCAGGAAATTTCAATTAGCGGTTTTTTTTTAATCTCTAAGGACACCCAATTTAGTAATTCTTAAAAGAGCAACGCGGGGAGCGTTGTATGCCGCTGTCGCGTCATGTCGCTCTTGTAAGAGTTATAGTGCCCGCGGTGAGAGATGAAACCAGGCACGTCATCAATAATATGCTAGTGAACGCCTGCTTGCCCGCAGACAGTGCCGTGTACACAAAACTGCACATTGAGTTTTATGACGTTATGTTAGAAAACACTCGACGCTCATGGATCTCCAAAACAGTCAATAGCAAGCTAGAAGGCGGGCGTGATTCACGTTACTATGACGCGGTGGCTTCATCTTTCGCCGCGCGAGGTCTACTGCAATTTGAAAATACGTAAATGTTCGGAAGCAACATTTTGAAGCATCGCGTCGCTAGATTCGAGTACCTATCATAGGTAAAACATAATGTAAAACTGTCGCATCGTGTCGCTAGGAGAGAATCGAGATATAAAACTGGAGCGTCGGGTCGTGCGAAAATTGACCTTAACTGTTCGTGACGCTTTATTTTCACTATTAAAATTTGTTACCAACCTTATATTGGCAGCTTCACTAACGTAACTTCCCCATCCAAAAAAAGGCGGCGCTGTTAATAAGGCAGAATAAATCCAAATAAAGATGACGACAACTATGGCAAGTTTTCTATTTAAATGTTGTGCGTAAAGAGGCTGTGTCACCATCAGGTAGCGTTCGAACGCTAACACGGTTAGCGTCGTTATTGATGTTATTCCTGAAAAATAAGATATGCATTAATTAACATAATTTTTTTTTTATTATTAGAGAAAAAAATACAATGCGACATGACTTCTGTGGCCATTTACGCTAATCATAAATTTTGAAAATATGAATTATTGATACTGTAGACTCAAATAGTCCTAACTGTTGATGGCTTTAAAAAGACTAAATTAACATGATTAAAAAAAAACCTTTACATTTATTTAAAATTCACGTTAATTTAACGTATTTGGTGACCTTCCAGCTAATAGCCAATATTAGGATAGTTGCATGGCCGGACTGACAAAGTTGTGATTCCAGCAGACTTGAAAAAAATATGTATTGCAAATAACAAATACTTGCATTGAGAAGTATTTTAAATATCAAATAAAATAGTGTAAAAGTATTTAAGTACGATATTTGAAATACTTTTACTCAAATACTTTATACAAGTCTGGATTCCAGGAAAGTGACAATCTGAGAGTCTCAAAAAAATTTTAAAAGTATCAACAAAAAAATATTTTTTTTTTAAAATATGTGATTCCATTATTTCACGATACCTACTTGCTGAGAATGTGTTTATTTGCACCAATAATGATTTTAGTTTTTTGCAAAAATAATTTTTGCCATAACCAGTATAAAATAGCTGCTTTACATGTATGTAAAGTGACTTCTGACAGGCCGTTGGTGCGGGAATGTATCTTTCCCATACTAGTGTGGGAAATCAAACGATTTCCATAGTGATGTATGTTTATTCGCCCTGATCCGCGCGCCATTACCTACTGACAACAGCTACTCTCGGTCTACTATAGAAATGAAGTGGGAGACACAAAATGAAATGTAAAAAAATTTTGAAAAAACTGAAAATGAAGTAAAAAACATCTATTTTATAGTGGGTAAGGCAAAAAATAACATATAAGTAGGTATATCTCGTGCGTAATGACATTATGACTTGTGTGTTAAAACTCGTTATGGTCGTTTTAACATAATGTCACTTACTCGTCAGTAATATACATCATTACAACACTAGAAATACAATCTACTATTTCAAAACATGCACGCGTAAAAGGCGTATGAATAAAATTCATTTCAATTTCGTTAGTATGACGTATATGGATCGTTAGCTTTTGTTTTAAACAACTGCTATACACTACCACGCAAAACACTCAGCGCATTTTGTTTTGTTTTGAAATAAAAAAAACAACAAAACAAAACACAGCCTAGATCAAAGTGAAACAATACCATTACAATGGAATTTTCAAATTATTGTAGAATTGTTTCAATTAACTACAAAAAACCAATTCTTTGTGATATGATGGTGTCTATATGGTATTTATCAAGATATATTCTCTTTTTTAATGGTATTCGGTTGTTGAAAAAGTTTTAAAAAAATCTTTATAATTTATTTATTAAAATTCTGTGTACCTACGTAATTGCAATTATTAACTTCCCATTGGAAGTTATTGTAATGGATCCGAAAATCGAAATCAAAATGTTATAACAAATTTTTATGTTTCAAGGTCACTACACTATTTTTACACTATTTTTAGAAAGATGTCTGTATGTGTATGTGTGTGTGTGTGTACGTATGTACGTACGTATGTGTCCATTTTTTCTAAGACGAAATCTCGAGAATGAAAAATGATATCGACTACGTTAGGGTGCCAATCACGATGTTTTTTAATCACACTGCAGTTAGATGACGGGTTGATATGGTAACGAAACGCAGCAACCAATGAACAAGTAGCTGTCAAAATTTAACAGTGTGATTAAAAAAAACATTGTGATTAAAATGTACAATAAACCGGTCATTAGTGTTCATGTGACAGTTTGGGGGTGCGTTCGTCGCATATGCGTGTATGAGTGCATGTTTGATATGAATTGTGTCGTTTAGTCATAAAATATGGTGACATGAAAGAGATAATAAATTAAAAATACGAATTGGGAATACACCGAATTAACTCTGAAAAAAAAATTCGACTCGATAGCCAGTCCTATATACTTCCTACCCAGTAAACAATAGCTCGTAATTGAAAATTTTCCCAACAAAACAATTCCATTTTTATATTCTTACTTTAAAAAACATGGCCATCTTAAGTGTTTGTTCATCTACTGAAGACCATACACATTGATTAAGCAAATAAGAAATAATTTCCACGCATTTTTTTTGACTACATATTTTTATCTGTAACGGTAGCGACCTCGCATCATACGCAATAGGTCCCGGGTTCGAATCTCAACACAAACATGCTTTCTTTTATATAAATAAATATATTTAATAAATTAACAATTTATTAAATTAAATTAATTTATTTAATATCTTTATTTTATTATTTTATCGTCTTTTTTACCAAACGTTTAGTACTGGCACGCGGGATAAAATTTTTGGAGTTATTTTTGTTTTGTTACGCCAAAGAATTATAACTTCTGACGTGCGTACATAGTTCCATACTATTACCTCTTTAAATATGTTACACTCTTTTTTTAACACCCTGTATATCGCGACCGTACAATGTACCACGTTTAGAAATAATATACCTATCCTTTTGGCGAAGTTCAAGATTTTGTCACCAGACGTCGTAACGAGTAACAACGCTTATCAGATCCCAATAAGTTTGCTGTCTCTCGTTTTCTCTATAAGTCTATATACGTTTTATTTTATTTGAAATGTAAAAACAACGTGAGTACTATTTATTTTAACGAAAAATACGTCAAAGAGAGATTTTAGTTGTTGACATTGATAGAGTCCGTACATAAAATATGAGTGTTACTGTCGTTTGAAATCGAAAACGTGTGTTTGACATATTATTATTGTTTTATTTACTTTAATAAATCGTTGAACTGAATTCAATGACAACTTCGAAAGATAAACAAGGGGTATATTGTCTAGAATGTTCATGTGGAGCAAAATATGTAGGAAAAATATTCATAATCACAAATCTAGTTTCGCCTTACACATAACAGATACAGAACATAATTTAATGACACGAACAATTTTTTCAAAAATTTTACATAAAAAAATAAAGGATTTAATGAATTAAAAAAGTTTAAGATTTATAAAAATTGAATATTTTCATGGAAGAGCAGCCAATTACATAATTGATTTCTGCAATATCGGAAAAAAATCATTTTAACAACCATAGTCACAGTCAGGACTCTAACCTGAACCTTTCCACTATCGCGACGGAATGAGCTTACAATACTCAACCGTTACATGATTTCCAATCTAACATAATTTCTTTGCATATATGGAGAATGTTAAAATAACCCTGTTAGCCTCAGATGTCACCCTAGCGGCTGGTAAACTTTAAGACCACATGGTAGAAGTGAAACTCTCTCACTCACTCATCACTTTTGCGCCTTCTCTCGTTCACATACACTAAAAACAATGCAAAATTTTAAGTGAGCGTCATCTACACCAATTTATTGGAACAGAGGAAACGCCTTTTCATTTATTTTTTATCGCCATCTGTTAGCGAGCTAACGAATTCCCTTGTATACTAGTACCGCGGTTGTATTCCTTTCTCTTTACCCTACCACTACAACAGTTGTACTTTTTTCATATCCGATCGGAATCACTCCTATACTTACTGCGCCTAAAGAGTTTCATTTTAAAAACAATTATTTGTAATATAGTGTTTTTAAAATAATAAAGTAATAAAAAGATTGAAACGATAAAAAAAGTTTGAAAAATGATTATTAGACTTCTAATGTTTCATTTTCTTCTAACTATCAGTAAATTTCATCATACCATCAACAATAATTAATTACATTGTTAGCGTTTCCTGCACGTAAAATTGATTTGAAAAGTTCTAAAGTCATTAGCAGATGTGCAAAAAGATTGCAGCAAGAAGAAGATAAATTATTTTTATAAAATTCATATCATGATATCAGAGAACTAACAAGAATCTCATTCTTCCGAGACGTTAATAGCTTTTGCAACGCAGCAACGTTAGAACTAGAAAAATAATATTTTTAAATTTTCAATTTACATATTTTAAAATGCAAATGTAAGAAAATAATTTTAAGTAAAACCGTTTAAAACAATATTATAAATACTTAGGAATCATTCGCGTAATTTAGAGCAAAAAGAGGTTTTTTGCTATGAATTAACCTTTTGGAGTACATATATTAATAATTGGGAACAAATTATTATCCCCCAGGGAAAACATTGGAATGTAGTTGTTCTCGCAATTGCATTCCAATGTTCTTTGGGAATTGGCGATCCCAGGAGCCCGAGCTCGTACCAATCGATTTGTGTATGGCGGCTGACAGATTCTAATACACAAATGGATTATTGTTGTGGACGCGTCTATAATCTACAAAAATAATAATAACAAATTGTTATATCAAAACAGTGTAAGATTTTTGTCTGACAAAGCCACTGTGCTGTACGAAACAATTACAATTATAAAATAAAGTTCTGAAATGTACATACCTAAATAAATTCAAACGTTTTACAACTGGGCAGATTTTATTGAAACTTTACAGATTTATACCTTATAAGCTAAGTCTTTATCTGCAATCAGAATTGTCACGATATTCCTCACGGGCGATTAGAAGTAAGCGAAAATAATGAATTGAGTAGTACTAGCGACATCAGACGCGATTTGATATTACTATAAAGTACCTATCAGTGGAAGTTAGTTTGATAATTATTAAAATAGACAATATTAGCCAAACCACAAATAAATACTTTTCTTATCTTAACGTAATCAGTCGGCGAACATGCCATCGTGATGTTAATCGTCAAACAATTAAGATATACAAGGAAAAAATCAAAGACCACTGTCAGTAAGCAAACGAGTTATTTGTATAGGTATGCGAACTGCCAAAATTGTGCATAATTATTTTTTTAATAATTTGTTTAAAAAACGTTAATTGGTGTTGAATTATTAAATAATACGTTTTCGTAATTCTTCACTAACATAAAACGAAAGTCAAATTCATTAAAAATATTTTGAATAACACGACAATTATTAAGACAGCGTGGTTTAGCATATATACGTTAACCTCACATTAAATATGTCTCTTTTAGAATTTATGTAACAAATAACTGTCTCAATTTTGCATAACAATGGAAGCACCGCATGCCTAACCGCCAACTCTTCACAACCGCGAATGCTATATAATCTGTTTTTAACGCTTACAACTTCTGGAAGTGTCTGCACCAGTGATTTTATTTTATGCATGCGGTTTAGCATCGGCTCTACTTTATTATGCTACAACGACTTTTCAAACTTTTATGATATACAGATTGTATCAAATTAAACCTGTGCATAGGGCATTCTGTGTGTAAGACAGAGATTGATACATAAAGCAATAAGTAAGAATGAGATAAATGATTGCTAATAGAATGTTACGTGGTTACTGTAAATAAATAATATTTATACAACCTAATAGCGTCATCTTTGTTTTTTCGCTCCTTCTATGCTATTTTCAAAGGCAGCAACAAATAATTTTATTATGTCGGCGGTTGAATTACCACCATAGAACCATTTAATTATTTGAATTTTTTCCCGAACACTATAAATTGCCATTTTATCAATAATTTCAGTAGTGACTATTTTTACTGTAGAAAACAACGATGACAGTTGTTCGGTATTACATATTTATTTACAGTAACCACGTAACATCCTGTTAGCGATCATTTATCTCATTCTTACTTATTGCTTTATGTATCAATCTCTGTCTTACACACAGAATGCCCTATGCACAGGTTTAATTTGATACAATCTGTATACATATTTCTAAGCATGATAAAAATTATCAAGGATAAGAAAATTTAGGTGAAACAATATTTATGTTATTATTGCGAAAAAAATGCATTATTAATCGTAATTTTATTTTTTTTATAATATAAATTGTTATCCACTGTATTTTCATTATTTAAAAAACAAAACAAAAATGCATGTTATAAGCTTTCGGGATTAGAAATTGTTGTATATAATTGTTGGTCTCTAACCGATTCAGCTACAGCAAGGTTGAGTAGCGGTCAGTTAAACTGGTATACAAAGTAAAGTTTGTCTCCACTTCATAATGCATAATGCAAAAGGCACTTCGTGCTTATTCGGGCCTCCTTGTATAATTTATAGTCCTCATATCTCCAAAACTAAAAAAGCTATATTATAGAGCTGCGAGTGATCACAAGATAATTTTTCTATAAATACGGTTAATTTCCGAATTTTTTTTTATTTTTTCGAGAATTTACAAGGACTGTTTTTTAATTGGATCGAGAAAAAAGCACAATGTGCGCAGTTCGGTATCTGCTTAAGTTATAACTGTGTAAAGTTTCTTAAAAATAAAAAAAAGTCAAGAGGTGTCATGGGACACTCGACAGAAGTTATGCTTTTTACGCATTATATATAAAACCGAATTTATCAAAGCTATAGACAATAGAATTGAAAAGTTATTATTTGACCGCCATTTTAAAATCTGATGCAATTTTATTTTTTGTGTCCTATAAAACTCTTAAATATCAATTTTCAAAAGAATCGGATAATTTTTACAAAAGTACATATGGCCGCAATTTTGAAATCTGCCGCCATTTTATTTTTTTGTGTCCTATAAAACTCTCAGATATTAATTTTCAAAAGAATCGGATAACTTTTACAAAAGTACATATGGCCGCCATTTTGAAATCTGACGCCATTTTATTTTTTGTATAGATACACACTAATGTTGTACAACACGTAATCTTTGTGTTGGTGCATATTCGTGTACATAGGTCACTGTGCGTGCGCCAGTGTATTACTTTCACCGTTGGCCATAGCTATAGATATACTTTTAATAACATGAGCGTGACGGTGACGCGAAACCATAAGTGTTTCCCCTCCCAAAAATCGTCTAACGCGCCTATAGAAGCATAGCTTCAAAAATTAAAAGGCCTATATCTGAATCGTACTTTATTAAAATCAACACGGCATTTAGCTTTCAGAAACTTGTACGGAATTCACTTCTTTTGATAACGTTTATATGTAGTCTTTTTGGGATAAATGGAGCGTAAACACGTAAATGTTACAGAGTGGTCACGAAATGGCTGACAAAAAAAATAAAAATATTTTTGGTTTTTGCGTTGGACTGTACATTTGCATAATGCATGCGTCCTATCTTATAAAAATAAATTATTTTATTGATGTGAAACATCTTATGTCGGGCTGTGAACAGTCGTGTGAGGAGAAATATGCAACGAAATTTATGGTCCGCTCCTTCGCTGCAGTTCTCCCCACCACTGCGGCACTCTCTGTCTCTCTCTCTCTTTCTCTCTCTCTCTTTCTCTCTCTCTCTTTCTCTCTCTCTCTTTCTCTCTCTCTCTCTCGGCTTCCGCGCGCTCGGGCACGGGAAGAGAGAGAGGGAGTATACATGCGAACGTACTGTAAAGCAAAAGTATATGTATACTCGTTTAGGTATATGTAATATAGATACTTCGCTGTGTATTTAGTTGCGTTTCTGGCTCAGACGTGCTCAAACGCCGCAACGGCGTGTGTTACAGTGCAGTATATAGGATTACGTCAGCATAACAGTTAGATGCTGCTTTTGAAAAAATATATACTACTACATAGAGAATACCACCGAGTTCAATAACGTTTTCTTTGATGTTTCACATCTGTCAGGGGTCCCGAGACCCACACCTTTTTTTTTTACTGATCGTAATAGTTGCTTTTTAGAGAAACCGGTCAAGTGCGAGTCGGACTCGCGTGGAGAGGGTTCCGTAATATTCCGTTTACCGTGGAAATTATAGGACTTGGGTTTTTCGTTTAGGATTTTCTGTAAACTATGAGTGAGGCTCTATATTCCCTATTTTTTTCAAAATTTTAGGCGCAGTAGTTTTGAAGATAAGGAGGGGAATACTATTTTCGTATATTTTCTTTAATATCTTCGATATTTATGATTAGTCCTTAACTTAATTGAGTCACAATGTCGTTACCATTTATTATACAACTTCAAAAATAATGAAGCAAAGTTTTAAATAAACAATCAAGTGCGTGTCGAGTCACGCAAAGAGTAGGGTTCCGTACTATATAAGTTAGGCTAAACCTACGATTTTGATAAAATAAATAAAAAAAACACGTTCATAATCTACTCAAAAGGCTCTTTTCAACGATACCCGACAAGAATAGGTACAAAAAAAAATTTTTTAAGACTCCCGTTTGCATTTATGGGCGCTTCCCTTAAATAAACCTTTGGGCCGCGGTAAAACATAATTATGTGTGAATTTTAAGTCCCTATCTCATTTCGTTTAGAAGTTAGAGGCCTGTAACAGACCGGACAGACACTGCAATCACGCCCTTCGTGACAAGAAAGTCAGACTTAAAGTTGTATCTCACTTTTTTAATTTTTGTCAGTTACGTCTTTACGTGAGATGAGGGACGAAATAAATGTTCTGAAATTTTTTTTTACAAAAATTAGTTTTAATAAAGAATAGAACCCTTTTAATATGATAAATGATGCTTCGAGCGTCTATAATCCACAATTCAATTCAATATGATAAATGATACTAAGAATCATTTTTTCTTGAAAGCCTTGTAAATATTATAGTCTGTAGCGTGTCAGGTGTAAACAAAACTATAAACAAGAATGATAGTGTACCTATACTATAGGTACAGAATATCTCCGCATTATATGCAACAATAGAGCTGCTTCTATTATTTCCGCCTTCCTGTTTCAAATAGCTGCACTTTGCAACATGTGCTGAAGCTTTGCAGAGATAGAAAATGTCAAATGAAATATTCAAAGCAGAGTATTTTCTTAAGACAAACATGAGTCGTCTTTTTTAGACACGTCCTCACCTGGGACACAATGCTTCAGTAAAGATAAATACAGTAGAATCCGGATAGAACGACTTTCAAGGGACCGGCGACATTATGTCGTATTAACCGGACGACGCACAAAGCGACCGCATAATTTAAATCAGGCACTGAATCAAAAAAACTTTATTTACTTCTATATCTGTATAATTTGGTAGCAGCCATGTGAAAATAAAACCTGTTTTATAATAAAAGTAGAGATCGCTTATGAGCTCAGCTGTTGAGCGTCTATAATCTATAGTGATGTAAATGCGTATAATACTCTGGTATAAAACGTTTGTATAAAACGGTATTATACGGTATGTAAAAAAAAATAATATACCCCAGTTTTATAGTAGGTATAAATACTGCGTATTTTACTATTTTATACAACACATATAAAACGTTTAAAACATCGTTTAAAAAATGAGAACAGGAACTTTTCCTGTTATGCAGTTGGCAATACTGAATAATGCACCGTAACCGTAGTGTGAAAAAGTAAAAAATCGTTTTATACTGAAAAAATACGGTATTATACCATGTGTTTAATACACAAAAAAGTTTAATACCGTATTTTTACATCACTAAACCGTAGTGTGAAAAAGTAAAAAATCGTTTTATACTGAAAAAATACGGTATTATACCATGGGTTTAATACACAAAAAAGTTTAATAGGTACTGTATTTTTGCATCACTAATAATCTACAATAGAAGTACAAACAGTTTTTGAATCTCTGATCTTCATTTAACTTTGAATTTGAACATAGGTCATAACGCGAGATGGTAGAAATCTGCAACTAAACTTTACCAACTTTTTTCGGATACGGTTGCTTAAGCCCTTCAAGATTACAGGCAATCTTTTATTAATACCCTGATAATTAGTTACTAGAAAAGTTTAAATTGAAGTATTTGCGGATGATAGCGTCTAGTTTTAACTCATCTATTTTCTTTTTCAATTTAATGAACCAATGTTTTTCCGGAATATTCATTAGTCTGTACCAGCATCACTCGAGAATGGCTAAACCGATTTTGGTATACTATGTCATTAATACATAAAACTTAATGTGCAGGTTTTTTTTTATTTGACTGCTTTCAGGAGATTGTCAAAATCCTAATTTAAGGTGAGTAAAGTAGATAATAAAAAAATAAAAATACAGGATCTGAACCATTGAGATAATATAAATTATTTAATATGAACATCCAAGCACATTTCCATATTTTGAGAGTGTTTTCTAAAAGCGTATCCACCTGAAGCAGCCTCGCCGAGGCAAACCACCTTACGTCGGTTTTTCTCAAATTTAAACGTTTCCTTAAAGAAAAAAAAGCCCAAAAATTTTGTAAGATAACCCAATTGGCGACTTTTTTTTTTGCTAAATGTCCATCCAATTCCATTTTTTTCCTTTTTTTGGGCTTGGGGGGCCCAACTGTCAAGTGTCTAGGGGCCCTGGGCCTTTAAGTCCGGGCCTGGTCACAAGGCTCTATCTCACAAACGGTAAGAGGTAGCTAGTTGAAATTTTCACAGATTGTGTGTCGTCTTGAGGAAACGTTTAAATTTGAGAAAAATCGACGTAAGGTGGTTTGCTTCGGCGAGGCTGGTTCAGGTGAATACGCGTCTATAAAACACTCTCAAAGTATGGAAACGTGTTTGGATGTCCATATTAAATAATTTATATTAAAAGCGTGCCACAGCCGACTGCCGCCTCGGCAGTCGGCTGTGGCACGCTTTTAATATTGCGGGAAGTGCCATGAGGCAATCCAAAGATATCGCGCGGGAAAAAATAATTCTTGTCGGTTTTTCGTCGAGGTCAAAGTTGTCTCTATTCGAGCTGAGATGGAGGTGAGCGCGCAGTGAGGACGGTTGATTAATTCGAATGACCATCATGCCTCGTGGTAAAACTGCCTAACACTTCATTATTAGATTACCTCTTTTATTCCTCGGCTCCGAGGCAACATCGTAGACCGTAGTGAGGAAGCTCACCTCAAGGCAACCTCATAGAGAGGAAACTCCCTCCGCCCCTTGTTTTTAATGAAGACTAATAAGAACATATGAAATGTAATAGCGGTGTACTCACCAAGCAACGACATGAAGAAACCGTAGACGACGCACATGACCTGACCGAATATCCAATGTCGTGCAATCGACGATGCCAATGTAAACGGATTACCGAGGATTGACACCGAGAAGTCGCTGCACACCAAGTTGAACAGGATCACATTCAGGGGTGTCCACAACTGCATTAAAAAAACATTCATCAATAAATAAATTATTACAGAAATTTCTTTTGATAGCACCTTATTATTAATTTACAAAATATGCTTTTATTAAACAGGAAGAAAGGCTATAAGAATCTATATTGTTTTTTTTTTAATTAAACAAAGAGCCGACGTTTCGGACCACATCAGTTCTTAATCATGACCTACAAAAATTATTAGAATTTTTTCTATACAGCTAGACCCTAACCATAAAGGGTACAGTCATATTTTTTTAGGGTTCCTACTACCTCCGAACGGAACCCTATTACTGAGCCTACGATGTCTGTCCGTCCGTCTGTCACAAGCAGACCCGGATTTCTGTCTAGGCCAACAAGGCACCGGCCTAGGGGCCCAGCCGCCGAGGGGGCCCCGGCCAGGGTGAAGATGGAAATTAAAGAAAAAAAAGCCCAAAAATGTTGTAAGATAACCCAATTGGTGACTTTTTTTTGCTAAATTTCCACCCAATTCCATTTTTTTTTCTTTCTTTGGGCTTGGGGGGGCCAACTGACAAGTGGCTAGGGGCCCTGGGCCTTTAAGTCCGGGCCTGGTCACAAGGCTCTATCTCACAAACGGTAAGAGGTAGTTAGTTGAAAGTTCCACAGATTGCATGAATCCTGGCAAATAATAAAAATCAAAAAGTTTAATAAAACTATAAAAGTTAGTAGTTCTACGTCTTCGATTGCGGCACAGTCATAATAAATTATTGTGTCCCTTGTCATTTTTCACTTTGTGGAAGTTGGATTGTAATTTTTTTTTGTACTTTTTCTATGAATATTTAATATTATGCTTTTGCATGCAAACAATAAAATGTCATCAATATATCTTTTTGATATTTGATACAGTTGTCATGTGAGTTTACAATGCAAGTAGTGGAAACGTTTATCTAGCTAGTAATAAAAGCGTTATGCAGAAATATTTAAATGCTTCTATTTTACTTGATACATAATATTATACATCGTGTCCCAGATTGATGTATACATAGGGAAAATAACATTGAGAATATTTACAACTTTATAGCAAGCTATGTAGAGATCTAATGTATATGTAGTGGATTAGATAGAAAAAATTCGACTGGTGACCAGTCCTATACTTCCCACCTAGTAAATATTTGCAAATAATAAACAATGTTTTTTTATTCTTTGAAAAAAAGCATGGCCCTCTTTTTTGTTTAGTGATCTACTGATGGCTAGTAATATAGCAAAAATCATGGTTACCTTGATTTACGTACAATTTTCTTTTTTGAGTAAAATATTTTTTTTCTCGAAAACTATACATTTTAGAGAAAAAAATATTTACATTTTTTCATATTATAACATCTAGAATTCATTTATATTTTTTTTTACCTATATGTTAATACGTGACATTAAGAACGTTTTTTTTAATATCTCAGGATCCACTGAACCGATTTGACTCAAAATCTAATCAGATCTAAGTTAAAGGCTGATAAATACAAAAGAACAATCGGCATGGCCATATGTTGTTCCGTTTTTACGATATCGAAGGCGAAAAATTGACCACATACACACACACACACATACAGACATCAGTCAGAAAGTGATCTTAAACAATTGCTAGGATCTCAAAACATGAAGATCTGTTAAAATCTCGAAATATTTTTTTCGGACTAAATCCATTACTTCCCTACCATAGTAGAGGTGGGAAATAAAAATAGTAAAGTGAATTTTTATAACAATTTTCCATAGCAACAGTTGACTAACGTTAGGTCATATGGCCCATAGCTTACTACAAAATTGTAAATGTTCTCAATGTTATTTTCCCTATGTATACATCAATCTGGGACACCCTGTATACTTCCCCATATAATAATCAGTTGGAAAAAAAACAAGATTTTTTTTAATTGAATATTAAACATTTACAATTCCATGCCTACGTTTTTGTTAGCTAATATTTGAGCTGAGTATGAAAAATAAAATTAATTAAAGCAAAATTCCGTATGTTGTTTTATTGATTCTACGCTACAGCATAATGACGTATAAACAGGGTAATAGAGTCATTTCCCGATCACATATTACGTCTGATCGATCATTTTGTATATATAACTAGCTTTTCGCCCCGACTTCGCTCGGCAGCGAAATTTGATTAAAGTCCTTATTAGCTTTATTTATGTTTAGGTCCAGACGCAAATTCGTATCTCTTTTAGTTTAGTAGTTTACCGTTTAAAATGTAAAAAATTAAAATAATTTAAAACGTCTATATCTCTGTAACTAACCGAGATACGGCGGTGCGAGTGGTTGGAATCGATTCAGCGTGATTTTTGCTATAAGCATACTTGACATTTTTGCTCACTGTGCTCATCCCTCTTTTGTCGTAGCGTAATAATATACAGTATGTAAACAGGTAAGCTGCACATAGGGAAATTAGCATTGGGAAAAAATGAATGGATCAGAGTGAGCCAGGGGTCATAATGTACGTATTTATATAGAGTTGCTATGGTTTTTTTAGTGTTTTTATTTCAGTTTCAATTATTTTTATTTTAATAGTTGTTTAAATGTCAAATAATATAAAAATAATTGAAACTAAAATAAAAACACTAAAATAACCATAGCAACCCCATATAAATACGTACATTATGAGTCATGGCTCACTCTGATCCATTCATTTTTTCCCAATGCTAATTTCCGTATGTGCAGCTTACCTGTTTACATACTGTATAGCCCATGTCACTCGAAAAGAAGTGGACAAACAAATAAATATACTAACGTTACATAATAAATATTGTTATAGAAATATATAGATTTACGCAGAGTAGACCATAATGGTCGGGAATTGGCGCATTTACCCTATAAGCATTAAGCAGAGAGTATCAACTCACTTTTAAAACTCTACTCGATGGAACAAATAACATTTTTTTAAAGTTGGTTAAAAAGAGAGAAAATGAACAACTGCTATTTCATTGCCGATTTCAGTAGCAAGATTCAATTACGCCTCATCAAATATATTTTTTGCTGGGTTTTTTATTAATCATAAAACTCTTACGGCATTTTTATTGTTGAGTTGTACGAAAATTGAATACGGTCAGAGCAGAATATTGTCTATTAAACAGTACAGTAATTAACAGTTCAAATATTGGGGAGGCTATAAGGGTTTGAACCAGGGCCGTAGCTAGGGGGTCATTAAGGGGCAATGCCCTACCTTAAAACATCCAGTGCCCTACTTTAAGGAATTATAAACAAGCCGCAAAGACTGTCACGACAGAATGACAGACTTGATCTATCTGGCATTTGGAAAAACAAGATTAAATTCGTTGAACTAAATGAAGTTCTTCGGAAATTTGTTGTTTTTTTTTTTTTTTTTTTGATTAAATTGTCATTTACCGTTTTCTTGCTTTTGTAATTTGATATCACCAGATGAGGTAGGCAATCCGTTTAAGAAATTGTAGTCTTTTGCTTCAGCCCTATACTTTAAACTTTCAGTGCCCTATCTTGAATTCAGCTCTAGCTACGGCCCTGGTTTGAACTGCCAGGATTATTTATATTATTGATTGACCATATTTTCAATTTAGCATCTCTAATAATATTTTTCAAAAAAAATTGTTAAAATGGTTGTGAATTTTTTGAAAAATATTTTTAATAATAATTTGAAAGTTCATATTACTCTATTTTTTAAATTGTTGATTTTAAACTGTATTTGTTATAATATACTGCTCTATATTGTTGATTTTTTATATTATTTATATTTTTCTCTCGGTTGTGCGATTTATTAATTTTATATGACTTTGCTGCTTTCAACTAACTAATCGTAATAATAATAATAATAATTATAACCTAGGAACTGGGGATTTGTAATAAATGAACCATGGAAGGCTGAAGTTTGGCAGTTTACATGTTTTAGACAGAGGGCTTAATTCCATAAAAATGATTTTTCTACAATGAGTTATTTTTAACAAAAAAGTTGATGTGAACAAGAGTTCGAATCTGAAACAAAATTAATCTTAACTAATTGCTATTTATGACAGGTAAAATAACTGCTTACAGACTGTTTGTTTAACTCAAATCTCCCTTCTTTTGAAACAACATTTATGTTTATGAGAGGTATTTCTTATACACCGAGAGCTAGTGACAATTTTTTGGTGTTATTTATTTAAGACCTTATTTTTGTGAAGATGTTGGCGGAGGCATATTAAAGTGCCCGGAGTAAGGAATTTTGGTAGATAGCGGTATGAAAGGGATGCAGACCGCCCCCAACATGTAACAAAAAAAATGGTCACAATTATTATTGCTTCAAGGCTGAAATTGTTTGTATAGCTTGTCGGTGAACCCAATAATGCCATTATAATATTTGCAGACCGATTTAGCAGTATTAAATGGGTGGAAGATCACCCTAAATGTGTCATGTACGTACCCGACAAAATTTATATTAATAGTTCAAGATTCAAATTTTAATATGTTGTTACAGCGACTTTATTAAGCATATATTTCATTTTGCAGAACAAAATATCGGTATTAACTCCTTCTTTTAGAGGGAAACTTGTCCGCCTAGGTGTTTATATCGTTGTGCAAGGGGGTTAATACCGACATTTTGTTCTGCAAATTGAAATATATGCTTAAAACAGTCGCCGTAACAACATAATAAAATTTGAACCTTGAACTAATAATATAAATGTCGTCGGATACATGACACGTTTAGGATGATCTGCCACCCCTTTAATACTGACGAATCGATCTGCAAATATTATAATGACATTATTGGGTCATCGACAAGCTGTACAAACAATTTCACCCTTGAAGCAATAATAATTGTGACCATTTTTTTGGTTATATGTTGGGGACGGTCTGCATCCCTCCTATACCACTATCTAGCAAAATTTTTACTCAGGACACTTTAATATTCCTCCCTCAACATCTCCACAAAAATAAGGCCTTGAATAAATAACACAAAAAAATTGTCACTAGCTCTCGGTCTATTAAGTGTCGAACTTTGTGAATGGAGTTTTATATTAGAAAAGACCAAAATAAAATACCCTTCATATAAAGAACGAAAATATCGATTGCTCAAAATTTTCGTTAATTAACTAAACTTATTTTCACTTTGAACATTAATAATAAACTTTACACAAACGAGTTTTCTCAACTTTGTTCTTCAATGTGTTTTAACACTTCCAGTTCACTAGACGATAAAATCATTTATACACGTTGAGAAACACTGAGTGAATTAACAAGTTTATAAAATAGCTTTAGATGTTTGAAACGAGGACACTTTTTCTTGTCGTCTAAATTTCTTTTTATTGCTGAACGGTTTTGTGGTTAAATTAAGTGGTTTACTCAGATTTCCAAAGTTTGTCAAAGCCAATATAAACTGCACTAACAAGTTTCTGGTTTTGTGGTTAAATGTACTATATTTTACAGGACATAACAAAAGTTTACTCATAATATACTCTCAAACATCGGGATCTCCGTTATTATGAGTTATAGAGATTTGGTTAAATGAGATGAAGTATCCCTTAGGTAAAGCTGTATCAAATCATATAACTAAAGTTTAGATATTTTATGTAGTTTAGGAGTTATAATAAAAAAAAGGAATTTTCGAATTTTTTATTTTTGCCGATGACTGATTTATTTTAACAGACAGTGAAATTTAGTTTGCACTTTCTTAAGGCAGTTTTTTATTACCAATTTCGTAGTGTATACAGATTTTTGAAAAATGTCATAAAATAAAAAATTCGAAATGTTACTTTTTTATTAGGTATAGCGTCTAAACTACGCAAAATCTCTAAACTTTATGTATGTAAGTTGATATTTTATCTCATTTAACCAAATCGCTTCCCCACGTTGAGAATGAGTTTCTGGACATACTGTATAACCTCAAAAGATATGTCAACTAGCTACCTCTTACCGTTTGTGAGATATAGGACCTTGTGAATAGTCGAACACACAGACATCATAGGCTCAGTAATAGGGTTCCGTTCGGAGGTACGGAACCCTAAAAAGATTTTTTGCCATACCCACTACAAAATAGCTACTTTCGATGTATGTATAGCGGCCATTAATGACCCATTTAACAGGCAGGTGTGCGGAAAATGGTTTACTTTCTGCACTAGCGCAGAATATAACGGTTGCCATGGCAACTTCTGTTAATGCGCTCTATACGCCTGCGTGCGCCTGTCATTACTTGCACGAACTTTGGGGCACACTAGAAGAAAAGATGGCGACGCAAATGAACTGTCAGAATTTTTTTAAAATGACGTAAAAAGTAGGTATTTTGTAGTGGGTATGGCAAAAAATACCATATATGTCTCGTACGTAATATGCCCCATTACGTATCTAGACATACAATTTACTATAACAACTGGCCAACAAAGGAGATATAGCTAACTTTACGTCACTTCCGCGACATGTCTGAACACACTTCCATAACATTTAAACGAATCATTCTAGCAGTGATTTGGGGAAGGGCAGATGTAAAATAAAATTTCTATAAGAAAATTAAATGAAAATTTTTCGTTGGAAAGCAGCCAATTATATAATTGATTCGAAACATATTGGAAAAATCATTTTACCAATTGATTTTCACTACATGCGAGAGTTAATATATATAATAAATAATAAATTAACTCTCGCATGTAGTGAAAATCAATTGATTCCGAAGCATATAAGGGGAATGTTAGATTAGTAATCTTGTCACGGTTGAATAAATGTAAGCTCATTCCGATGCGAAAATGGAAAGGTTCAGGTTAGAGTCCTGACTGTGACTATGGTTGGTAAAATGATTTTTTCCAATATGCTTCGAATCAATTATATAATTGGCTGCTTTCCAACGAAAAATTTTCATTTGCAATTCAGTCGTATAAATCATTAATTTATCTAGAAAACTAAATATTTACCTGTTTGTCCCTGCACATAAGGATAATCACAAATAGATTTAAGAAAAATCCGAAGAATCCAATAAAAAATAAAACAACCGCTGCCGCGATGTATCCAGCTGGTTCCATAGGTTCACGAGGTTCTATTGACGATGTTTCGGTTGCCATTGAGGGTGCCACTTCATACATATTTTTATTTTTTAATTAATAAGTTAATTTTTATTTACAAAAAGCCCGAAGCCTGATTACCTTTTTAATTTATACAACAATTTATGTAACAAGTCAATATTACAAATTTACATGTGTTAAAAAAAGACTATCACACTTTTTCAGCCTTTCTCACTTAGTTCCATGATGTTTTTGTTTTATATCACACAAAATTTTATTTCCGATTTTTTTAGGCTTCAGCTGATATGAAACATAAATTTATATCTTTTCTGTATTTTTACCTCTGTGTTTATTTTCCATTATTTTTTAAATAGCGTACTTTTATTGATTCTGACTTGAAACACTGAATTAAATATGATAATTTTACGAGTTGTAAACACGAAAAATGTAAATTATTTGGGAATGATAAAAAAATGTTTACAATGTACCTGCCTTTATTTGAGAAAGGCTATAAAATTGTCTACTTTATTGTTACCAATCATCTAAATGAAAATTTTATGACGTTTAAAATATAAATAACGCATTAATTCAGAAATACATTAAAAACTAACGGTATGAAACTATTTTAGACACGCTTTTTTAATCTCCAAAGTAGATTTATGGATTATAAAAAATGCTGAATATTAAATATCAACATGAACTCGAGAGATCTACATTATTCAGTTTGTACCCGTCCTCCCACCATATATACCCGTTTTTTCACCATATTTTTACTGTCATAAATTGTATATCGTTTTAAAAATGAAGGGAACGTGGAAAAAACAAGTTATGTCCTTCTAACAACTGGCTGAGTAAATTGAATTTAAAGTTAATTACATTCCTTGCTCTTTTCCCAACCAATAATTTTTAGTTTTAAAATACACGGTGACCTACCTATTTCTTTAACCCCACAATTTACCCAGTGCTGAATACCGTTACGGTCTATCAGATGGCACTAACAGCTCAAAAATCAAAAAAATGTGACATACCCTGTTCTTTTCCCATTCCCTTCAAATCAACCTGAAAGTATTTATGTCTGTTATTTTCAGTCTACATTTTTTAAAACAGTAAAGCATGATTCATATATACCCGACCTGCACCGGTACGTAACGGACCGACAAGTTGAACTGTAATTCATATTTAACCGATCAAGTGTGGGAAAGATACGTTCCCGCACACCGTCCTGTCAAAAGTTACTTTATGTGCTTGCATACATATGCATGTTAAACAGATAGTTTATATTATTAGGTAAAGCAAAAATTCACAGATTTCGCAATCCTTGCAACCATCGAGGATATTGGAAATGATAACAGCATATATGAAACATAATTAACTGTTTATTATACACACAATATTTATCAATGCACTGTTTAGTTTTGTCAGGAATAACCCTATTATTCTTCTGTTATATACGCGTTCACTTTTGCTTGATTACTTAACTTTTAAATGGATTTTTCTACAGTATTTAATAACATTTGCTCAAAAATAACACCGCAGATCGTCGCAAATACCTCTCAATTAACTAGACATGATATAAAACACATTTCGAAATTTTGCATGATTGCTCCTCACTTGATCGCGACACCGTTGTCTTTTGGCCTTGAACGAAAACTCGTAACTCTGCCCCCATATACGAACATAAACATTTCCAATGTTAAAAATAATATTACATGTTCGGGCATCTGGATTTTTTGAAAATTGACTTTGCCTTAATTTATTCAAATTAAAGAGACTTTACTGTAACTTATAATTTTAAACGGTAATAATTCATAACTGGACTTTTCAGAACAAACAACGGGATATTGTCAGTCAACAAGAAAGGGGTAATAAAAGGAGTATTTTGCAAGTATAATATTTCAATAAACGTTTCATGCACAGCTTTTAAATGCTCCATCATGGTAGATATATCGCTTGTTCATGTAAAACAACATTTATTGTTGAATTATTCATCGATTTTATCGTTGCAACAAAAGACAGAATTGTTTAACTCGGCAGCTTTAAAGTCTAACCTCATGCATTCATAGAAAGTTCCGAGTGTTCTGTCTATAGATTAACAGGTCAGGCGTTTCTTCATGCAACTATCTCCTGTTAAATTGCTGGACCGATTTTGACGATCGAGGTGTCATGTAAAAGGATCCGAAGTACAAATATGCAATAAGGTCTCAGAATTACACCGAGTGAATTTTAAGAGTTAAAAACCGAATCCATTACAATATCTTCCAATGGGAAGATAAAAATCGATTTTCGAAAAATCAATTTTTAACGTAACAAAATTGATGTATTATACGCAGGCTTTGGAAAAACAATTTGCATTATGTCAAGTAAATAAACAGTAAATAATTTGAATACCATACAAAGGAAAAAGGAATAAAATATTAATTTCAGTGAGTAATTTTAAATAAGATTTACTTAAGTAGGTAATGTGTTTGGAAAAAAGTTAATATTGCTCGATTTAGAGCAACTGGACGGCTAGTGATTTTTTACAAGCTTTTATTTAACTTGGAATGTATATTAGTTTGTGTGTTTGTTTGTTTAGGTCAAAACTTGCAAGTCAATTTTGAACGACTTGCACGTATCCGATCGATTTGAAATTTTGTACACATATTTATTCCCAATGACAATACATGAATAAATTGTTTTTAGAAATAAATTCAACCCCTAAGGGATTCAAACGGGGATGTAGGGTTTTTTTGACTAATCAACACCCAAATCGCTGAAGCTAGAAACTTGAAATTTGGACAGTTGGTTCCTTTTCTGACGTAAGCATCCACTAAGAAGGGATTATTCGAAATTCAGCCCCTACGGGTGACAAAGGGGAGTAAAATTTTGAAAGTCTAAAATGAACAAAATAAATAATAGTAAAAAAAACTTTTTAGAGACAGGCTTTTATTTAAATGCACTAAAAAGGAAAAAATAGTTTTTAATAATTTAGGTTCATAATTATAAAGGCGTGGGTCGTGACTAATAAACTATCATAGAGTTCACGACCCACGCTTTTATAATTATGAACCTAAATTATTAAAAATTATTTTTTTTTTACTAATATTTATTACTTCCCCATAATAGGAGTATGTAGGGAAAGTCTTGTAATCGTTCAAAAATTCGACTTTCAATTTTTGATGGATTTACACATTTTCAAGTTCTCTGAACCGAAAAAAGTGATTTCTAAAAAAGTATGTCTGTCTGTCTCTAACCGCTGGATAGGTTCTGCTCAAAATTTGTATGTGTGTTCAAGACGGTCACACCTCAATAAAATCAGTCGGGTCCTCTAAAAACCGACAAAAACTTAATTTGACTGGATAAACTACTCTTATTGTTTGAATGTCTCGAATGCTTCTGAACATTCGCGACATTTATTTTATTTAGCTAAAATGTACAGTTCGGACGTACATCTCCCTATAGTACAGTTTTATAAACATTTTCTCTACTTTATTTCAAAGAAATGCTTCTCTGTGACATAGAAAGAAATATTTTATGTATGTCTCAGAAAATAAATACCTACAGTAAAAATAATAACATAAATTGAGTAAACTCTTCAAATCTCCCTGGTATCATTATTTTTATTTTTCCCTACACAACTCAAAGTACGCATATAAAGGTATAGTTATCGTTCAAAAATTGGGTTTTAAGTTTTTGGTGAATGTACACTTTTCAAGTCTCCTAAATCAAAAAAAATTGGGTACTTGTAAATCTCGATCGAGTTTCCCTTTCAACGCATCCGTACCTACACTACCCGTCAGCCAATCAGTTACGCTCGCTGATAGCAGCTCATTTCCCCCACTCCTGACGACGTCGTTTTATAGTCAGTTTTTTTCGTTACGCTGTTGAATGCAATTACTCTCATCGTAGCTAAAGAAGTTCACTTCGAAAGTGATTTATCTATATTATGTCTGTCTGGCAGTCTATAATCGCACCTGGAGTCCAAATTACTGGACCGAACACAGATTTATTGTTTTCGTTTAATTTATTACTTATAATATTTGCCATTGAAAAAAATTCTAACTCTAATATAAAACACTAGCTTTGTGCCCCGGTTTCACTCAGATTTTCCCTCACCGCTCATCCCCTTTTGTCGTAGCGTAATAATATATAACCTATGTCACTCGGGAATACATATGGCTTTTAAACAGTCATAGAATTTTCCAAATCAGTTCAGTAGTTCTGAAGATTTGCGTGGACACACAAAAACAAACTTTACAACTCTATATATTTGTATAGATTAATTCTGTAAATGTCTCAGCGATATCAATAACGCATTTTTTACACACATTTTCTTGTGTTGCAATTTCCTTTAGTAAAGGTAGCTTTCTATAACAATAAGTAAATGTATTTTTGACTACGCTCTCAAATCAAGTGTTAAGATATTATGTTTAAAGGAACTTTCTGCTTCCTGAAAATAAATCAACTTTAGAAAGAGTAAATAAACAAAAATACAGAACGTTACAATATCTCAGACAAGATAACTGCACTGCATTATATAATACGGTCTCTTAGAGGAGGAGCAGAATTTTCATTGAAAATAAAATTATAAGTTTTGTAATTTTTCAAAATAAATATATTTTTGATTTCGGTAAACAGTTCCAGCAAAAATCGATTTGGCAGCAAAGTATTTTTTAACACGCTTATATTAGCTTCACCTGTATGTTTGCGTGCTTGCGTGCTTGCTTGCTCGCTTGTTTGTCAGTTTGTAACCGACTTCTTTGAACTTGATTTTGACCAACTGTGAACGGTCAGATTTAGTTTAAACTTTGCACACTTATCAAGGACCGACGACAATACAATAATTCAATAAGTTTATCCCATTATCCTGACCAGGATCTCCAGGACTTAAAAAAAAAGCAAAAAACTTCAGATTGAACTGAAACTTTGCACACTTATCAAGGACCGATGACAATACAATAATTCAATAAGTTTGTCCCATTATCCTGACCAGGATCTCCAGGACTAAAAAGCAAAAATAAATTATAATTTAAGAAAACTAAAAAACACGCTTTAATGAACTAAAAAGTAAAAAATAATTAATTTTATTATAAAAAAGCGTGGGGTGCTTTGTATCACATTTTCATACCACCCCACGCTTTTTTACAATAAAATTAATTATTTTTTACTTTTTAGTTCATTAAAGCGTGTTTTTTAGTTTTTTTAAATTATAATTTATTTAAACAACGTTTTGAGTTTCTGTGGACAGTAATTAATTGGTAAATGATAAAATCAATCGATTTAAAACTATTTAATAGCTGTACTATGCTTTGCAGTTTATTTAAATAGTCGACTCTCGCATGTAGTGCGTTTTCAACGTGAAATTGCTATATATAAGAAGAGATCGGTTTCCACTCTCGGGCACTGTGGAGAAATCGGTAACTCACCTAGCCGGAAACTGGGGGTTTCGGGTTCGAATCCCGACAGTGGTCATTTGATTTTTTCTTAGATATAGCTCAAAAATCATGGCAGCATAGCTGTCTGAGATATTTATTATTTTCACCTCTAATTGTTATGTGAATAATATGGTGTGGATATAAGGGGTTTTAAACCGATTGATTTTATCATTACCAATTTATAATTTATTTGTAAAAAATAGTATTCTATAATAATAAAGCCGTTCTTCAACAGCAGAAAGCTGTAACTGACAACTGTATTTTCTTCTACAACATAGCAAAAGGTCAAATTCTATCTTTTCTTTACTATAAACACTACCCTACACGATGTAAATACTTCAACCTACAAAATTGAAGGATTTTTTCGAGTAGATACAAAAGCTTTTCAATTCACAAGAGAGTTTTGAAATAATTGAAAAAAGAAATGTGTTGTTTCCTTCGATAACACGTTTATATTTCTTGCTGAGTTGCCGAGAGTCTATTACCTACAATCTGTCTGTCTATATTTCTTGAAATATTTATGAAATTGTATATCAACATAATATATTATAAAACAAAGTCCGCCGTCGCGTCTGTCTGTGCCGATTTGCTCCGTAACTAATGAATGGATTTTGTTTTGGTTTTCACTATGAGATAAATTGATTCACGAGGATGGCTTTGATGGAACTGGCCGGGGTGCAAATCGGGAGTAATCTCAGAAGACCGATTTCAAAAAAAAAATTTACTGTTCGATAGGTGATACTTTACTTTAGGACAAATACTATAACTGATCGGTCAGGATGAAAATCGGGGGTAATCTCAGAAATTAGTGAACTGATTTCAGTTTTTTTTATTGTTTGATAGATACTTTGCTTTAGGACATAGGTTATAATAACTGAAGCGAGCGAGCGAAACGATTGAGTAATCTATTAATAAAACATAAAGTAGTAGCACCCGGGAGAAGCCGGATCGGGCCCCTAGTACAATATATAGCGTGCTGAATTGCTTTGCGGGTAATAGAGATTTTACCCGTAAAATCAAACTTTTGCGATTTCCTACTTCCCTAATTATTTTAGAAAAAATATCTTCGAATAAAAGTTTTAGAATATAAAATTCTGCATCTAAATCATTAAACAAAATTAATTTTGCATGCTTTGTGACGGCAGAAATTTGATATGAAAATGTCAAAATTACCTCAAAAACAGATAGCGATAGCCATGGAACTTGAACAAAATGATCAGAAATTATTCTGACAGCTAAAACGTCATCATTTTGTTCAAGTTCCATGGCTATCATTATCTGTTTTTGAGGTAATTTTGACATTTTCATATCAAATTTCTGCCGTTATAAAGCATGCAAAATTAATTTTGTTTAATGATTTAGATGCAGAATTCTATGTTCTAAAACTTTTATTCGAAGATATTTTTCCCAAAATAATTAGGGAAGCAGGAAATCGCAAGAGTTTGATTTTACGGGTTAAATCCCTATTACCCGCAAAGCAATTCAGCCTGTATAATTCATACCTAATGTACATAACTCAATCGACTTGAAGATATTCTTATAATGAATTCATTTTATATATTTTTTAGTTAACTTCGCGAATTCTTTATTTTTAATAATTAAACAGTACATCCTACAGTGGATTTATTCAATATTTTTTTCGATTTTTTACATTTAAGTACAGAAAGAGATGCAGAGATTAAAACATTCTTCAGTATTTATTTATCATTTTTATAATAGGTACACGTAATTTTATTAACTTTTTGTTTGCATTTTAAAAACAAAATAAGTGGTTAAAACATTCTTTTTTAAGTTATTTATAAATAATTTACCAAATTCTGAAGTACAGATAAGACTTTTTCAATATTTTTATTACATTTTTAAAAATATATATTATTTGAGAGATTATTCTTATATATATTGTTTATTTATATAATTTTGTTTCAACAATTTATTAATTGTAAAGTTTCGCATTACTAAACGTTCCATTCTACAAGCTTTCAAGAATTCAAAAATTCTCAAAACACGACAACTTTTCCAAATATCAGTAGAACAGTTTTCTAAATAACAAATTATTTGTTTAATCAATTGATTATTTTTTCACATATTTATTTTACTAAATCCTCAGTTTAATCAAATATTGTTTACAAAGACACATCGTTCCAAATGTAAATGAAACAATTTATTAAATAATAAATTAGTTTTTTAGCCAATTAATTTTGAAGTGTCACATAAAGTTACCATGTTTGTTGACTAAAAATATCTTACGAAATATCATGTCCAAAAATCAATAAAAATGTTTTTACATAATAAATTATTTTTTTAGTTAATATGTTTTGAAGACTCATCATTACTTAAGTTACATTTAATAGATTCTTACTTAATCCCCAATTAAAAAAAGAAAACGCAAATCTATCAACGACATTTTTTTAAACAATTTACTAATTTCTTATTCCATATTTTTTTACGTAATACCAATAAATAGAAATATACCTAACACGTCATATTAGTGAAAATGAATGAAACATTTAAAAAAAATTATTATATGATTTTTTACGAAATACTCGATTTATACCAAAAAATACACATATTTATCAAAAGGACTGAAACATTTTTTTAAAAATATTTTCGTGTTAATTTTTTTTTAAATCGTCACTTTATATTTACGTAAGCGCACGCGGTCTGCAACTGTCTGGTGACGTGGCAGTTGGATGACTGTCTACGACACGAGCCAGTATCAAACTGGTCCAGCCAGACGGATGCTGAAGAGCTTTATAAACGGCCTTCTAACACATGATCGTGTCACTGAAAGCGAACAGTCTGTCTCTGTCAGACGCGTGTGCCCTTGCACCTGATCAGTGTATTTTATCTGTCGATCCGTACACTCGTACTTATAGAAATCTTCATTCCGAACAGCTTTTATGTGACGACATTCATTTGTGGCGGCAACGCTATACTAGAAACAGTTTCGCCAATACAGCAATTCACAAGGCCACTGGGCAAGGTGCAAACGACAACCACTATGCATATAACTGAAATATGACTCTTTCTACCCACCTATGTTTTGCTGTACAAGAAACAGTTTCGCTGCTAGAGCAATTGACAAGGCAACTGGGCAAGGTGCAAACGACAACCACTATGCATATAACTGAAATATGACTCTTTCTGTGCGCCTATGTTTTGATGTACAAGAAACAGTTTCGCCGCTACAGCAATTGACAAGGCCACTGAGTAAGGTGCAAACGACAACCACTATGCATATAACTGAAATATGACTCTTTCTATCCGCCTATGTTTCGCTGTACAAGATGGGAAGGATTTCTAATTATGTTTTTTTCCATTTCTTTAATTTACTTATTACGAAAATTTCGTTTTTATGTTACGTACAACCTTTTGTATTAATGGAAAATGTATATTTTGTGTTAATTAAACCAATAGGCGTATTTACCCGTTTTACCCTATACATAATTATTTTCTACGTCAAAAATATCTAAAAAAAATTTTTTATTTTCAGTTTATACCAGTTCTACCGCTGCAAACCACAACAGTACCTAAACACTACTGAATGTAAGTTTAATTCACTATATTTAGTTTAATTTTTTATTTAAAATAAATTAATAAATTTAATCAAATTTTAAATCCGTGATCAAACCATGAATAGAGACTTGTTTGAAAAAAATGTAACATGTCTGAAATAAAAGTTTTCAATCATCTCGCCCCCAGGGGGGACGTTGGAATGTGGTTGCTATCGCAAATTGCATTCCAATGTTCTTTGGGAATTGGCGCTCTCAGGGACCCGAGCTCGTACCAGTCGGTTTGTGTATGCCGGCTGGCGGATTCTAATACACAAATGGATTATTTGTTGTATTGAAGACGCTAATGACCTGAGTTGTCGACGTGTCTATAATCTACAATTAAATAATTAATCAATCATCTCCCGCAAATAATATTGTTGACATTACAGCTTTAAAATAAATTTAACGATAGCGTGAATTAAAAAACAAAAGTATGTAATTACCTCATATTCCATTCTTTCTGTTATGTACAGTTAGCAATAAGTTATAATATTTAATTTCTTTCTCTATTTCCACTCTGCACAGATCTTACGGAAAGACTGTAGATATATTTATTTGTTTATTAATAATTTATTCGACCAAAAGCACAGTATTCTACTTATTTTGTTGGTTTGTTGTTTGAAAATGATTATTTGTGAAATTTCAGAATGTGAAAAATGTTATAAATAAAGAGCGTAATAATTTTCCAAACTGTGGATAAAAATTTTACCTTCTTTTCCACCATAATAAACACTTTACTTCCACCATATTTGTAACTTTTCAATTTTCATAGGTAACATGAAGTTCTATTTGTCTATGCGTATAAGTAAAATTGAAGTGTCTATTATTTCTATATTTAAAAAACTTCGGATTATTACATAATAATGTTCTAGACCGTGTAGAAATTTTACGTTCTCTTCCACCATAATAAACACTTTACTTCCACCATATTTGTAACTTTTCAGTTTTCATAAGAAACATGAAGTTCCAATGGTCTATGCATACCAGTAGAATTTAAGTGTCTGTCTATTATTTCGATAATTAAAAAAAATCGAATTTTTTTTAATTATTTACATATTTATTTTCCAGACCGTGTAATAATTTTACCGTCTCTTCCACCATAACAAACATTTATTTATTTATTGCATAAATCTGTCCGTCAAATATTTTTTTTTAATTATTATTGTTATGTTACTTACATTTTTGATTTGTTTGGCATATTTTAACGTTTAGTTTATATTCAGCTTCAGGCCAATAATTAATTTGTACACAATGTGATGTAACTAAACAGCATTCTTGTTACAAATATGATAATTACCTTCTGTTATTTGCCACGCTATTTTCAGACTACCTACATAATATTACAACATAATATTACATATAAGAGTAGGTACACATTGATTTCATACTAAAATCATATAGCAAAGAAAGCAAACGAAACTGAACTATTTTTGAGCCTCCATACACGACATTTCTTTTTAGATTGATTTTTTGACTAAAAATGTTTCCTCAAAAATGCTATAGGTACTGAACAATTATTATTAAAAAATAAAATATTACATAATATAAGTTAACACAAACTTTCGACTTCATATAATTAAAATATTATATCTAAACGATCATAGAAATCTCTAGCCTGTAAAGAATACAAAAAATTACAAATAAATATTTTTTATATTATATAAAACAACATGTAATATTATATATCGCTGCTTTAATTGAAACAGACAAAAACATTCGTAGCTGTTAGTTGGATTTGTTAATCCGGTTGACTTTGATTCAAAAAATAACCATCACATTTTTATCAAATATAACGAATGTCTCACAAACGTGGAATGTCTATTTTAATTTGCTGTTATATAAAAAATAAACTAAAGATTTATATTATGAAGTATTAGAAATACCTTTTATTATGTCCATCTTGTGACTTCTTGTGATTTAACACGACGCGTTTCAGCAACGAGTTGCCATCTTCAGGTGTGGTTAATTTAACCACACCTGACGGACATAATATCTACGATTATATAGTGTTACGAATACTCAATAATTAACCACACCTGAAGATGGCAACTCGTTGCTGAAACGCGTCGTGTTAAATCACAAGAAGGCACAAGACGGACATAATACAAGGTATTTCTAATACTTCATAATATTCATATAGCGACTTGGAGACCCAACACTCTAAAAATGTACCATAAAGATTTATCAATGGATCAATAAACACAAAGCAAAAAAGTATAGTGTAACATTCAATTTTCAAGGTTCCGTACCAAAGTCTGCCTGTCTGGCTGTCCGTCTGTCTGTATTTTAGCGTATAGGCGGAATCCTACTAATATTATAAACACCACCAGCCCGACCGCTTTGCAGGGGGAGAATTACTCTCGGGGAAGGGGATAATAAATCATAAATCGAAATATACGTAGACGAAGTCACGGGTAGCGGCTAGTCTACTTATATAATTAAGTTTTCGGATTGTTTGAAAATATCAAAGCATGTTTGCTAATCCAATCGCTCAAGTGATTAATATTAAACCAAATGCGTTAATTAACGGTTACTGCAGATTTAAACGACACAAGTTTTAATTAAATCAAGCTTATATAATATTTTTTTCTTTGAAGTTTCGATATATTTTTACATAATTAAAAATTTAATCCAGACCGGTTGCACGTGCGACATAGAAACATAGATATTTGAAAAAAAATAGGATTAAAGAATACCTGAGCTCTGTATTGGAATGATATGGTACAGAAATTAATAATCTAAATCTGCTTGGCAAACATTTATATAATTATATTTTATACCGGGTTTTTTTATTAAAATCGACTGCACCCGAGCGAAGCCGGGTCAGGTAGTGTAATGATGCATAGTCTATAATCTAATCCAAGATGTATATTCAAAATTTCATTGAAATCCGTTCAACTTTTCACTTTTATTACCTGACTGGGCGTAAGCAAAAGCGGGTTAAATTTTTAACCGACTTCAAAAAAAGGAAGATTCTGTTTTTTCCTAGTATGTATGTGCGTATGTGCGCGATTTTTCAGTAACTACACGACCGATTTTTATGATTCTTTTTTTATTTAATAGGACATACCTTGGGCATGGTTCTTATATAAATTTTTCTTAAATTGGTTCAGTAGTTCGACTTATTTTAATAAAAAGTGAGTAACGGAGTATAACACGTCGGGTATATGTCAGTTTTGACACAGCGAAGTCGGTTAATAACGTGCAAACTACTTATTGTAAAGGCACTAAGAAGTAAAAAATAAAAGTAATTAAAAAAAATTTAAAAAAATAGAACCTCCTTCAAAAAAGTCACTAAAAAAACAGGAAAATAATAAAATTTTGAGGTCAGCGCCAATTTAATAAAATGAAAATAGACAGATACCTATATAAACTAAATTTAGCAAGTAAATTGGCGCCGACCTGAAAATATTATTATTTTCCTCTTTTTCTAGTGGTTTTTTTAAAGGTTCTATTTTTTTTTTAATTTTTATTTTTTTAATTCATGTGTATGTTTGGATTAGTAAGGATTTATCATTAATTTACCTAGGTATCATACCACGACGATACTTTCGCAGAAATTCTTGTAAGTTTTTGTGAAACATGGACATTTGTTAATACCTTTCTCGTTTATTCTAGTTAGTTTTATTCATTATATAAAAGGAGGATTATTATACTTAACTAAAGGCGACTTTACACAGTGCAAGCTAGAGTGCGAGTAGAGAAGGCCAGTTATTGTATGCCAGCTGCTGTCATGGTTTAAACAGACCGTTCCGAGTTACTGTCTCTGCACGATGGTCAGCTACTTCATGCGAATTATTTCAATATTTTTTGATTTTATTGGCTACTCTCCTTCCCTCATCACATATTATTAGGTCAGTAGTTCGCATCCTACTCGCTCAATTTGAACTAAGAGTACCTAACTGGCTAGACAGTTAAGTGGATTGATTTATCACATCACGATACACTTTTGAAAACCTGCAAGTCGGGAAACTGGTCGATGAGAGCTACTGACCTAGTGTAAACAGCCAAGAAGCTGACTATTTTAATCCCCCCTTTCCATGTACAACTACTGTCTACTGGCCAGTTCGCGCATGAACTTGCACTGTGTAAATTCGCCTTGACGCTAGCTTATGTTACAATTAATTAAAATCCGTTCTTTACGTGCTTTCCACTCTGGCTCGTTATACTAAATCCACATTGGAAGCTATTCATTTGTAGTTAAAATCTTCACTAATTATTGTCAGACAACAAACAGAATATATCCTATAATCTGTTTTTATATTTTTTTCGGTACAATGGATTTACCTCATTAAAATTAATTAATGAAATCAACTCTTTATCTTTCTTTAAATTTAATTTTCAAGGAATTTATCTTTGAACAGTTTGGCATTTAAAGTTTTATGTCTTGAAATAAGGATTTATTAGACTTATTGGAACTGGTTATAATCTCCTAGGAAATAATATTCTTTATAATCCGTTCAAAAAGATCTTTTGTAAAAAAACCGTAATTTTGAAATTCTCCGCCTTGAAAATTAATAAAGGAAGTTTTAACATTGGAAATGTTTATGTTCGTATATGGGGGCAGAGTTACGAGTTTTCGTTCAAGGCCAAAAGACAACGGTGTCGCGATCAAGTGAGGAGCAATCATGCAAAATTGAACAATTGCATTTTTTTCGAAATGTGTTTTATATCATGTCTAGTTAATTGAAAGGTATTTGCGACGATCTGCGGTGTTATTTTTGAGCAAATGTTAATAAATACTGTAGAAAAATCCATTTAAAAGTTAAGTAATCAAGCAAAAGTGAACGCGTATATAACAGAAGAATAATAGGGTTATTCCTGACAAAACTAAACAGTGCATTGATAAATATTGTGTGTATAATAAACAGTTAATTATGTTTCATATATGCTGTTATCATTTCCAATGTCCTCGATGGTTGCAAGGATTGCGAAATCTGTGAATTTTTTCTTAAAGATGCTCCCTTAGTGTTGCATGATACTACTCTCATACGTGTCTGAAACGCCACCGCGACTTGCTCTTTCCAGATTTTCTCCGTTTATTCGTTTAATTGAAAATCCAATTAATACTTTTACCAATTCATTAGACCCTAGGAACTGGGACCAACCGTTTTTAAGATAGCTTTACACGATGCCTCTTTTTCGTGCGGCAAATCATGCGCCATTGCATGCATTAAGAAGCAAAAGACGCTTCTTTTTTCGTTATGAATCGTTATGAAAGTACTTATGTTCGTTCATCTTATCTTGTCAAGATAAGATGAACAAACATACGTACTTGTAGCACCATCCATTAATGGTAAATAGGTAAGTTAATAGCCATGCGGCGTCTCTCCTACCGCGGCATCTCTCCCGCATTTACCCTATTTACATGTAGAGTTCGTTGCACATGAAAATTGTCTATATGAATCAATAAATTCAAGAGTTTTTTTATTATTCAACTTCATTTTAGTAATCAAAACAACACAAGACGCATGAATGATGCAAGGAAGTCCCATCAGACTCGGGACACACTTGCGTCGTCTTGCCTTTCACTGCACTTAAGTACATCCATCAAAATACACGAAAAAAGGCATTATGAACTGTTAAATCGGTTGATTAAATAGTTTGTGGATCATTTAGTCGACTGAATAATTGCGCAATTAAAAATTTGCTGTTATGCTTTATTCAGCTGTAAAATAAATGTAAACAAATAATAAAAACAAATTTAAATCAATAACATTTATTATATTTTACATTATAAAACGATATATTTGTATATTATGTCATATTATCACGTTTCGGTTACAAATTTCAGTCCTACAAAATCTTAAAACACTACTTACACATTATTTACATTTTGAAGGTCGGGACTACATTCATTCAATATTTATCTGCTTTGATGAATGAAAATCTCGGATAACTTAGTCCTAGAGAAGGTGCATTCATAGATCTCAAAAAAAAACATAGATCTCAGAACAGTCTTATACCAAGGTTTGTAAATTTACACACTCCACATTCTCCCTTATATTATTTTTAAATAAATAAAACAAAAGCGTGTACTTTAATATAATATAATAGATCTATAATTGAAAAATATTTGTGCATGTAACCGTAACTGTAACAGCATTCGACCGTTTCCATGTGGCAACAGAGGTGGAGCAATAATTAATCAGTTTGACGAATCAGTTAAGGCCGGATCTAAGGAGGAACTAATATCCCAAGGCCCACACAAAAATATTTTTTTAGTGTATTTGCCATATGGCACATACACTATTGGCGTCGGTCGGATGGCGGGACCTAGGGGTCGGACCAAAATTTCTCGACGTTTCATAGCCTCCTGAACATTTTGGCACCATTTTTAAAAATGTCTATTTATATATGTATATATATATATATATTGTGTGTGTACGGGCTATAACTTTCGAAAGAGTTAATTGATTTTGACGAAATTGGGTAGACACATTGCAATCCATAACCGCACGAAGCCTATTTAAAATGGGCCTAATCGGACCCTTTTAAGGGTAGTTTTTAGGGGTTGAAAAATGTTTTTGGGCCCAAAAATACCGAAAAAATTCTCAGAATTGTTTCAAAATTGAAATTTAACCCTTTAGTGAAGATCAAAATGTGCTGCTAAAATTTTAATAAAATCGCCCCGACAGGTCCGGACTTACAAATTTTATGAAAACACTAGTTTGCGGATAGTGATTTACTTACTGAAGGGTGTATTTAATTTGGTACAGAGGTTCCATTGATAATAATATTGAAATTAAGAAAAAAAAATATTATTTTAAGGGATGTATTAAGGGCTTAAATTTTTTATTTTGTCCAAAAACCAACTTATGTTCACATAATAACAGCACAATGCCTGTATTAGCAAATACACTATATTGTCGGCAGGGTTTTGGCACTGCGACCCGAGTTTTTTTAACTTTTGACGTATTTAAACTTATAGCTATAAATATAAAGAATTTGACATTTGACGCTATAAAATCTGGAAGCAGAAAATAAAAGTAAAGAAAAATTTTATTTCGCGATTAAGTCCTCTATGCCAAATCAGCTAATAGACATTTGACACTATGGCATCTGGTGGTATGAAATAAAAGTGTGCTTTCGCGAATAAGCCACGCCTCCATGTAAAATCCCTTTATTGATTGGGATCTGTCAAATTGGCATATGCCATCTGGTGGTATAAAATTTTACTCGAATTTACATGCTAATAGTCTAAACGTAAAAATAAAACAAGTAAAATAAACAAAAAATTTGTCGAAAATTTAATCCGCGACGTGTTCTAATATCATATGGCATTAAACACTGTCCGTTATTGCCCTGAAAAACTTTACGGCAAATTATTTTCTAATGAAATGTGAAGAAACTGCATTTATGAATTAAAAAATTGTGTATTTATATTTTTTAACTATAAAACCATAGCAACTATTGAAGTATTTCGCTTAACTACGCCATGTTTTTAAAGCTCCTTCCAATTGATAGACCTTATAGTCCAAGCGGCAGGTAATAAATGAAGGGGGTTACCTGGAAAGTATTCCGAAGTTAATGATATTTTGGTGTGTTGTTTGCGGGTACTCTGTGGAGTAGAATCTGAGTTTTCGACCTCGAGGACCCTGTGTTAACGTGGGGGGAGCCGAAAAACCACGAAATTTTACCACCTTTTTTTCTTTTTTCGAAATCTCTCAGAAACGGTCGACTTAAGCAATTCTTTCATTATGTAATGTTTTAAAGATGATTACATTTTCTACAATTTTCATTTCCACAACTTTTCTGTAAGCGCGCTGCAGCTTCTTGAAAATCACCCGCTCCGCTTTTTGTAGCCTTGGTAACCAATGTGTAACATGTGTATTTTCAATTTAAAGTTCGATGAACAAGAAAATAAATAAAACTATTGAAAAGAACATTACATTTTAACCATTGATTACCAAGATTACAAAAAGCGGAGCGGGTGATTTTCAAGAAGCTGTAGTGCGCTTACCATTAGTACCACGGAAAAGTTGTGGCAATGAAAATTGTAGGAAATGTAATCCTCTTTAAAACATTACATAATGAAAGAATTGCTTAAGTCGACCGTTTCTGAGAGATTTCGAAAAAAGCAAAAAAGGTGGTAAAATTTCGTGGTTTTTCGGCTCCCCTCACGTTAGCACAGGATCCTCGAGGTCGAAAACTCAAATTCTACTCCACAGAGTACCCGCAAACAACATACCAAAATATCATTAACTTCGGAATACTTTCCAGGTAAAAAGTACCTGACTGCTGGACTATTTAATGGTAGTTTATGAAACAGATTCGACGGTATGTGCAATATTAGCTGTTAGCGTCGTAGTTAGCAACAGTGATTCGGACGCCTGCCGTATCAACAGTCGAATGTCTGACACGTGTCTCTTCAGGACGTTTATAAGCTTCACACATCGCTCTTCTGCAGGATCGGAACATCGTGACAGTCTATAAAGTAGATCGGTAATTCCCGGAAATCCACCTGACGCGTATCCATCGTACATATTCGCGGCGAACACGACGTGCCTGTGAAAATTACATTTCAGAACACAAATCGATCAAATATGTAGCGTATCAAGTTTTTTCTTTACATTTTTAAAGAGCAATTTATTTTTCAATAGCATTTCTATAGTTAATACTATTTTAAAATGAAAATCTTCGACTTAAGGTAACTTTACACGATGCCTTTTTTCGTACGGTATACCACCCGCAATGGAATGGATTTGCGCATGCAATAGGAGGGGAAAAAACGTTATGCATCATAGTATTTACATGTAGAAATCGTTGCACATGAGAATTGTTTATATAAATCAATATATTCAAGAGTTTTTACACCATTCCATTCCATTTTAGTAAACAAAAATAACACTTGCGTCGTCTTGTCACTCAGTAAAATGTCTCGTGCGTTATAAATTGACGTATGCAGACAGGCATGCCTTTCACTGCGCAAGCGCATGGATAAAAAATCAGAATGCATGAAAAGAGGCATCGTGTAGATTTTAGATTTATAGGTTCGAAGATTTTTCATATTTTTCGAAAACTGGAACCACCCATAGCTTTTAAGCCTCTTTTTTCTGCAAGCGTAATTATAAATTTGAAAAATTAGACAGTTTTTAATGTTGCCAAAAATATAACTTTTTCAAGAAGTGGAAAATCCCGAAATTCGAAAAAAATATGTTTTTTTCAAAATAAGAATGTTTGTAGAAAAAGATACGGTATAATACACTGTATGAAATGAGAAGGCCGATTACATAGATTATCGATGGTCCATTTGTAGCCAGCGATTAATCTGGTAATAGACACACAAAGAGACAATGGCGTCGCAAACAGGTATCGCCTGCACATCGCGTAGTTTCCATAAAAACGCATGCGTGGTTACCAATTTTACATTAATTTGTTTTGTATTCATCCATTTTATATATGTAACTATACATTTTATTTTGTAATTTTTACGCACTTTATTGGAATATTACACAAATTATGTAATTTTAATTTACTTTATGTAAAAATCACAAATTAACTTTACAGTAAAAGTCCAAGTTTTTATGAAGTTTTCTGTGTAAAAATAAATAATAATGTAAAATCACTTAGAAAATCGAGTGAATTCTACCTTAACTTTCAAAGTATTTTTACATCCATTTTTTACAGTGAACTATTAAGCGAGGTTACGAAATTTTCTCATGAAAATAAATAATATTTTTTTTAAATTCTGAGAAAATTTACAAACGAAACCTTTTTAAAAATATTTACATCTACATTCGTATACATACATGATATAGATCTTTAAATATAATTACCATGTTACATACGAGTATACCTACCTATATAATGCAAATCAAGAGATTGCTTTTTAGTAGAAAAATATATTTACGGAAAAGCATTCCCAGAAATTCTTTTTTTTTCCGATAAACGTATTATTTAGAATGGAACTTAGATATTTATTTGAAAAGAACTAAGCAAAACAACTCTTTATTATAACTTACCTATTAATTGGGTTATCAGGCAAAGCTGTTGGAAGAATTAAATTTCTTTCCAGAAGCATCAGTTGATCATTTATTCTTCTAACTTCTAAAGCACTGAAAATCAATTTAAATTATTAAATTTAAACATTCATATTCGTAACATTGTTAACAGGACACGCACTGAATGGACTCAATTTGGCCAGAAACGACTCGGAACAATGAATCGGATCGGGTCAACATAATATGTTGACCCGATCCGATTCTTAAATTTTTGGTTGCCGCCTCTTGGACTAAAACGAAGGTCTCATGATATGAGACCTTCGTTTTAGGAGGAAAAAAAAATGAAAAAGAAAAATGAAAAAAAAAATGCAAAACTATTTACACCCTAAATACTAGCTAATTTCAAAATATTAACCATTAGAAAATCTTAAATTTTTGGTCGCCGCCTCTTGGACTAAAACGAAGGTCTCATGATATGAGACCTTCGTTTTAGTCCAAGAGGCGGCGACCAAAAATTTAAGATTTTCTAATGGTTAATATTTTGAAATCAGCTAGTATTTAGGGTGTAAATAGTTTTGCATTTTTTTTTTCATTTTTCTTTTTCATTTTTTTTTCCTCCTTTTTTTATAAGTATTTATATCTTTATTTTGTGCTAATGACCACAGCAGCTATTGCACTTCATTTTTAACTTCCCATTGGAAGTTATTGTAATGGGTCCGAAAATCGAAATCAAAAAGGAAAAAAAATTTTTATGTTTCAAGGTCACTACACTATTTTTACACTACTTTTAGAAAGATGTCTGTGTGTGTGTGTGTGTGTGTGTGTGTGTGTGTGTACGTATGTACGTACATACGTACGTATGTATGTGTCCATTTCTTTCTAAGACGAAATCTCGAGAACGAAAAATGATATCGACTACGTTGGGGTGCCAATCGACGCGTATTAACGTAAATATGATCTGAAAGGAATTTTTTTAAAATCGGTTCAGCCGTTCTTTTTTCTTAACCAAATAACCTCCAAAAAAGTAGATTTTACACAATATCTCGCGAATAAAAAATTATATTGACTTCGTAAGGGTGTCAATCGAGGCGTGTTAACGTCATTTTGATCCGACATAAATTTTATAAAAATCGGTTCAGCCGTTTTTTTTTTTTTTTTTTTTTTAAATTATTGATGTTTTAATGATTGAAATGATTACTTTTCTGTGTAATATCTAATTTAATTATTATTATTAAATATTTATCAAACTGGGAAGTTCGTCGTGTGGACCTCAAGGGTCGCACTTTAGTCCTAATAAACGACCCACCTCACGGCTTGTTTTATAAGTATTTATATCTTTATTTTGTGCTAATGACCACAGCAGCTATTGCACTTCATTTTTGTATTTTTTTTTTGTATTTAATTTACTAAATAAAAAAAAAATATACTGCAGTCAGCAAGTCAGCCTTCGGAACACTTCTATGGACGGCTGACTAGATGAGTTCTGTCACAATGAGGTCTGACTGCTTTTTCATGAAGTTTATTCAATAATTTAACTGTCTTTCAAATTGCAGCTTTTAAAAAACAATAGATTTTTACATTTTTTAAAGTTCCCGACCGCTGACTTTCTAATCTTATTTAGTACACCCTAAATATTAGCTTATTTCAAAATTTTAGCCTTTAGAATATTCTAACAATTTCTGGTCGCGACCTCTTGGACAATTTATTTTTTAGTTCTAAAATTGCTGGTTGTTTCGTACCGTTCCGGGCCAAACCAAACCGATTCAGTGCTTTAATATAATAATACGCACTCTTTTTCATTAACAGATTTTATACTTTCTTCGAAATTTTTGGCAACGTTCACGAAATTGATAACTTCTCTGTTAACATATTCTGAAAAAAGAAAATAAATTAATTTTGATCGAAAATTTATTTGCAAAAATAGTAAATTGTATTTCTAGTGTCGTAATGGGATTTATTATTGACGAGTTGTGACAGTATCATGTAAAAACGAGCGTTAGCGTGTTTTTACAGTTACACGAGTCATAATATCATTACGCACGAGAAATATAATATGGTTTACCCACTACAACATACCTACTTTTCACTTCATTTTTAGTAGATATTTTCAAAAAATGTTGATAGTTCATTTGCGACGCCATCTTTACATTTACAGCAGGCCGTTACTATGTAATAGCAGGCAGATGGAGCGAATAAACATAAGTTACTATGGCAACCGTTTATTTATCGCTCTAGTTATGTTATGAAAACAGTTTCGGCACGCATGCCTGTTAAATGACCCATTACAGGTCGGTATACATGCATGGAAAGTAGCTATTTTGTAGTGGGTATGACAAAAAAATCTTTATGTACCTATGTTAATACCAAATTTATTCAATTGGTCTTTAATTTTGCCGGAATTAATTTCTTTAAAAGCTTCTTGAATAGCTGTTGCTAATCGTACTGGCTTGAGCGGCAAAACTTGTGATTCTGAAAAAAAATGAAATAGTAAAAATAATATTGTAATCACATACATTCAATCTGTAAAATGATTACTAATTAATAGTTATCGGACACGTAATAACAACTTGAATTTACTCCCTATAAACCGAACTTAAGTCTCTATTGCAATAGCCCAGAATATTCAGCTTTAAAATTTTTTGAACAGTCTTCCTGCTGAGCTGAAGTCACTTCCTTTCTCTAAATTTAAAAGAGAGTTAAAGACTCTTCTAATTAAAATATGTTTGTATTCAGTTAATGAATTTTATTCAATTAATTATAATTATTAAATACTTTTGTACGACGAATCCTACTCCCTGCTATATTGGACAATAAATATATTCTATTCTATTCTATTCTATTCTATTCTATTCTATTCTAACAGTCATTAATAATTTAAGGCCATTCTCCCGTCAGTAAACGCCACCGCGACGCCACTTCCTTTCGATATCTTTCTGCTAGGAGTGCTATTACTTACAAGAAACAGTTAACAAATTGATTCCATTTTAATAACATTTCGGTAACGTCGAAGTCTCGTATGGTAGTGTAACCTTAATTGTGCAGTTTTCGCTTCTGCTATGGTAAAACCAGCAAAATTGCAAAAGCGTTATTGTAGATTATTGACGCTCGACAACAAAGGGCATAAGCGTTCAAATTGCAAAGTATTATTTTACTTCTTTATTTTGCAATTTGAACGCCTATTCAAATTGCAAAATAAAGAAGTGAAATAATTTGACAAAAATGTATACAGCTATACAAAAATCAGTTTATTTCCGATTGACTTCAAAGTATCACAGGAAATTAAGTAAGGGCGCAAAATTTGAGACTAACCTGTTAAATTAAGCAACAATGACAGCGCAAATTGACTGCATGCTCTCTGAATGTGATAATCTGGATCTACGAATTTTTCAGCTAAGAAAATGGTTTCGTAGGCTGTATGATATGTTGGGTAAATATTTTTAATGTCGTATTTCTGAAATTGAAAAATAAAATATGAAATAAATATTTTCTTCGACTTTTCTTCGGCTTTAGTTACTTAAAGACCACTGAGATGCTGAGACGTCAAATACAATAGGGTCGTCCCACATTTTTTTTAGGTTGGAATCGACGTTACAAAATTTGTTACAAATAGATAAATAATAAAAAATGGTGGAACCTTTGGTGTAACGATACAAAATGTTATAATTACCACAAAACACCAAACCATAATAAAAAGTCTCGACGTACGTTTCGCCAACCAAGTTTTGTGGTAATTATAACATTTTGTAAATAGATAAATAAACAATTTTTTTGAGAATGTTTCGAAAGCTTTGTCTACAAGAAAAAATTCCCAGAAGTGCGTATTTGTCAATGTAATTTTAAACATAGAATTATACCGCCATTAAATACGTCATTCACACAGCCTTCTCTGATTGGCTGCTGTAGTTGAATCACGCCCACTGATCCATAGATAAAGAAAGAATATGGAGAGAATGTAGTACACTAATTTGTTTATGTACAGTTGACAGGCCGGCAGTTAGAACTTAGGTTAGGTTCTTCACGAGTTACGACTGACGAAGAAGTATTCCTCTCTTTCCATAGACATACCTCTCTTTATCTATGCGTGGACGTATGTCTGGCTTTATTGGTATGGCTTTGACGTCATCATATGGCGGCGAAGCTCACCCGTTTGAAATAAACACTTTTTTTAAATTCTTATTTGCAATTAAGAGGAAGGATATAACAACAAAAAAGTTGGTTTACATTATTTGTTCATGTACCTATGTGGAATGATATACAATGTTCAAAATTATCAAATTTTGATACGCGAGACGACCCTAATAAAAAAGAAAAAGAAAAGTGAAGTTAATAATTAGTAAACTTACTCTGTAATCGATTGTGAATGCTATGTCAGTAACTGGTATTCCAGCGTAATAAGAAAGTGAAGCCATATCACTTCCAGAACCGATATTAGAAACACTATAAAACAAAAATAAGTTTACAACTCGTAAGTCACGCAGCTACGAAAGGGTTAATAATTGTAAACATACCGATCAAGATCACTTATATTATTGTATCCCATTTTCCAATATTCGTACAAGCTGCTGCCATTAAATGGAGACGGTACAATTTTCGATGAATCGACTAACGCCTGAGCTAAAAGTGGCGATGCTGACAAAACTGGTGCCGGACCAGAAGCGCACGTGTCTACGTTTAAGTACGCCACTGCTCGAGTCATCAATGAATTTGTATGTTCCTGTAACATAATCATGACGCAGATTACATTTAGTTGTCTAGCGTCTAATAACACTTCTCATGTCTTCATGTAACAGAAAAAAATGTTAGCCGTCGTGGGACGCCTGGCAGATGTGAAATATTTTCATAGCTCTCCTCCTGCGAAGACAATTAGTGAAAGATTTTTTAGAATTGGTTCAGTAGTTCCAAGGATAAGAATTTACGATTTATTACCCCACCTCCGCGAGGAATTCTCCTCCTGCGAAGATAATTAGTGAAAGAATTTTTAGAATCGGTTCAGTAGCTCCAGAGATAAGAATTTATGATTTATTATCCCCCGCCCCGCGAGAAACTCTCCCCCTGAAAAGATAATTAGTGAAAACATTTTTAGAATCGGTTCAGTAGTTCCAGAGATAAGAATTTATGATTTATTACCCCACCCCCGCGAGAAATTCTCCTCCTGCGAAGATAATTAGTGAAAGAATTTTTAAAATCGGTTCAGTAGTTCCAGAGATAATAATTTATGATTTATTATCCCCCGCCCCGCGAGAAGCTCTCTCCCTGTGAAAGTATTGAAACAGCAATACGCAGATATTTACACACACACGTAACATAGCGACTGTGTAACAGTATAGTGCGGGAAAACGTGACGTGACGACGTTCGTTCTGAACGACGTAACATTAGAACGACGTGCCATTCAAACGATTTTACGCACGTGCCTAAAGATGTTTCACATCAAAAAGGGGCGACAAAGATTTGATTAATCAGGTGACGACGGTTTATAGTTCAGGTCTGACTTCCTGCAGTAGATTTTAATTAGCTGTGCATTTATCCTTGTTAATAATACGGAAGAGTAACCTAAAGATCCAGGAATGCATTACATCGTTCACAAGTTTTAAAAGAAAGTTTTGTATTTTACGATAAGCAGACTTTCTTTTGAATATAACTTTCATTAAAAATTGATATTGAATTACTATTTAAGGTCTATGCAGGATAAAACAAAAGTTTGTAGTGTAATAATCAGACTTGAGAAATAATTATAAATTTTACCTCAACCCATTCTTGCGAACCTATTAAACCATATTCTTCAGCGGCCCAACTGCATAGAATGATGGTTCTTCGAGGTCTCCAACCTGAAATCACGATTCTTAATTATAACACTAATGACTTCAGTTTTCGAGCGTCTAAAACCTCTCTCATCAGGATATCTAAGTATAAGCAAACAATAAATAGATTTAAAGATATTTTTGTAGAAATATTTATAGATCTTACCTTTTGATTTAAGATCACCTAAAACTCTTCCAACTTCCAAAAGGGCACTCGTTCCACTAGACGGATCTAAAGCTCCAAAACCCCATGCGTCCAAATGATTTCCGTGCAGTACGTATCGATCTAAAATGGCGTTTTTATTAAAACAAAGTTCCAAAATAAATTTTCAAAATGATTGAAAACATTACCTGGTTCAACACTTCCATAAATTCTTCCAATAACATCGTAAAGTGTAACCGTTTTTAGTTCATTGTTTATTTCCAAAGTAGGACTAAGATTTTGATATTCTTCCTTAAAACCAGGACCTACATGATAAGTGTTGTTCCAATCTTCATGGTTGATTATCGGACCTTGGAGCATACTAAAATAGTCATAGACGGTTTATATTAGTAAATGCAGCCAAATTACATAATCGATACTATAACTTATATAATTTGGCTGCATTTACCAATATAAACAGTGTATGTCTATACTGCTCAGCCGTACTAATCTCATATCTAATATTAAAATAGTTTTATGTAATTTATTATTTTTAAAATTGTGACATCATCGACCCTTAAAATTCAAAGCAGTAACATTATTCAGACGTTTTTTAGTATAGTCGGGTCATTAACCAGTTTAGAAATTTTCAGGTTAGGTAAATATTTTTTAGCTTTCAGAGAATACCAATATTGAACTTAAAAAAAGTTCATTAATATAATATGCAAAAATAAAATAGTTACGTGACTCAGACTGATAAAACCAAGCAAATGAAAATGTGAAAAGCACAATATTGAATTGGAGGAATTAATTACAAAGAAATATCCTGGGGCCTGGGCCATAAAGATATCACAAATAGAGGAGGGAAGCAACCCCAAAAAAGTATCGCTGCAAAAGATAGAGATGGAGAATAGAATATCTTTTTCTATCATAAATGCATAACCATGGTTATACAGATGTAAATTAACAATACCTACTATAAATTTTTAAATTCACAAATGCTTCAGAAAACAAGGAAAAGAGAACCTATTCGTTTTCTGTCTATCTTTTCCAACCTGACACTGCCACTTACTCTATCTATGATATATCTATGTCCTGGGCAATCCGAAGAATGTCACCAGAAAGGATCCCCAAGAAAATTCGAAATTGAATACCGCCGGAAAGGAGAAGACGGGGTAGGTCAAGGAAAAGTTGATCAGGAGAGATGGACTTAGCAATGCAGGAGAGGGGACGACAAGAAAATTACTGGGAAGATAGGAATTATTGAAGATTGGAGACTGGAAGACGGAACACGCTTTAAACATACTGAAGCAACGAGTTACGTCTAAAAGACAAAAATCAAGGAACAAACTAAATATGTACAAGGATGAAAGTGTAAAACACAAAAAAATACAAACTTGATAATATAAAATGCGTCTTGGTACGCCAATGGTTGAGTTAATATTTTCGGCAATTTAGCTTCAGACTGATCAATTCTATATGCGCCATCTAAAACAAGAACCAAACATAACAATCTATATGATAACCAGAAGTCAATGTTTACACTTATAACTCTTGCTCCCCTGAACAAAATTCTACGTACGCCCTTGTATATAATAAAATTCACACTTCGTTTATGTAAAAAAAAACGTGATTCAGACAAAAATTTACTAATATTGTTTTATTACAGTCCACCTAAGGGGAACACAATAGATCTTTTAGGTCGCGGTGGCTTCCTTCGGGCCCCTAAAATTTAAATCTTAATTACAGTCTACGTTACAGGCGCGGCCTGACCAGGGGCGCTGGACGTGGAGCGTCCCGAGACCCTGAAGTTGGAAAAGGCCCGGGCCTCCCTTCCCAATCCCAACAAATAACAATTTACTCAAGACTCTCCTTTGGGCCCCTTTAAATGCTTAGCGTTCCTGAAAAAATATAGTCAGTCTGCGCCTGCCACGTTATGTAGTCAGCCATTTAAGTTTCTTACCTATAGAAGGTCCAAAAGGTGTTACAGGATCTCCATTACTATAAAAAACTGTGCCGCGTTGCATCCCTGATGGTGGAAGCCATTCAGAATTTGGATAAACATCCTTGTCGTTAATTCCATTAATCGCCACATCTTGTGGATCATCGTAAATCAGTAAGCCTTTTGCGCCATTTTCGTACGCATTGTGCATCTTAAAAACAAAACAAAATTTATACATATTCGGTTTGTAAAAACTCATTACCCTTCGTTTTTTACAGTCGGGTAAAAATCGGTCAAGTAGCAACTCCGTTTGTATACCGAACTAACAAGTATTAAATTTCACGAGTTTGTGAGGCGCTTTTCTCAGAAATCGCTGAACCGATTTTAATTAAATTTATTATCGTTGTCGTTAGTGCATTCGTCAAAACTATGTATTTACTGAACTTCGTGTTTCTGGGTAAAATAGTTGGCAAATGCTACCAAGGGACACAATGTACCAAAATTGGTCACTTTTCGGGCCCCTATGTCGTCATTTTGAACAAAATATAAAAATTAAAAATAATAAATTAATAAAATCAATTATTATAGGTACTTACTGCAATTTTTTTTAATTTTATCACCCCTTTTTCGATGTATTGGAATCCCCATATAAGTTCAATAAATATTTGTCAGGGCTTGGGCCATCAACTAACATAATATATTATGCCAATTTTATATTAATAGCACTTATAATAATTTAGAAGCTAAACACAGTATTAAACCAAAAAAAAATCTTGTTGATTTTCTCGTTTTAATTACCTGATGATGTCTTTCATTAGATAATTGTGATTATCATTTTGGTTTAATAATGTTCATAAATCATAATTTCACATGTAAGTATTTTGAATCTAATTCATTCATTTATCTTTATTTTCAAATACTGTATTATAACTTGTTCATTTTAATGTATATATGTATAACATTTCAGAATATTACTGAAGATGCCTAAAAGGGCGAAACGTTAAAAAAATATTATAAATATAACTCGTTCAAATAAATAAATTGGCTACAAAAAATTTTCCAAAAAAACCCCATGTTTTTTTTTCAAAATTTTTCTTTAAATTTTATTTAACACATATTTTGTCATTTTTGTTTTCATGGAAGACTAAAACTTGAACACTACGGGTAATTTGCAATAGATGAGCAAATGCAACGTCTGTAATCTTGAGTACTTTCCGAATTATTAAAATTTTTATTAAATTTAGTGATCAAACTTACTTTATTTCCTCGGAATATTTTTCCATATCGAGCCAAACAAATGGCACCAGTTACATTAACTTTATTTTGTCTCAAAACTTCAAAGTCCTCAACAGTTGCATAATTGACATAAACAATTGGACCCGTAAAAGATCCATTGGGTGAATATCCATTAAAAGAAATCACAAATGTTGGATCATCATCCTCAGGTCTGTAAATTTTCTCCTTGTATATTGAAGTAAAATTTACATTACCATGTTGGTCTAAAATATATAGCTGTAAAACAATTAAATACATGCAGTTTCAGAAGAAGAAAATAAATTTATAGAAAATGAGAATAAATAATTTCTTGTGTATTTTCGACCGTATAACTTCATTATTTTTAATACTCATATTTTAACGTGCATTCTAAATTTCTATGTTATATTTCAAAAAAATCCCTCACACGTAATTTCGAGCAATTCTCTGTCGAATGTTGATTAGTTTTGAAGTTATGGCGTTTTTAAATTGTTCAATACAAATTTATATAAACGCTCATATCTCCTAAACTAAAAGAGATACAGGGGCGCAAGTAGTCGGAATCGATTCGGCGTGGTTTTTTTCTATAAGTGTACTTAGTATCAAATGGATCGTTATTAGAAATACAACATTTCATGACTGATTACGTAATCTGTGATTCCACTAACTTTATTTGGTTTTTCTGAATTAGGATAAGACAGCAGGACATCATAAGGTACTTTCTCGACATGATCGAAACCAAAATCGACGAATTTATCGTGTACATAATCCGTTAATTCGTAATCTCGTTTCGTTCCTGCCAAATGAGGTGATTTTGATAATTCCCTAAAAAAATAAAACCTGTCATAGAAACATGTTTGCAGTATAAAATAAAAAAACTAATAATACAAGTAATTGAATGTGTAAATATTTAAATAATAAGAGCATAAATTAATACAAATTAATTAACAAAATATAAATAAAATACAAAGGACTGATAAGACAAGATAACGTCAGCTGATGAGTTTAACAATAGATAAAAACTATCAAAAATTATTGTATGTAAAATAAATAATAATGATTCATTACGAAATTAATCATTACAACTACACAGCTGACAATTTTTATTGATTTGTTCCAGATCAATATTACTGTTTTTTATTAATTGCGTTTTTCGTGACTATATTTTTTAAATCATTCATTTGCGAAAAATTCAAAAATTAAATCGTATTTAATATTCATGTGTGTAATCTTTCACAGCCGACGTTGTTCCAAATCTTGATGAATTCCGGTCTTGTAGGCCGTTGTCCGATGGTTCTTTCTACCTGACGTTTCGTCTACAACTGCGGTAGACAACAGCGGTTCGACCGCTGCCACAACACCTTTGAAAATGTCTACCGCAGTTGTAGACGAAACGGACGAAAATCGGACCACGTCCTACAATCCCGGAAATCATCAAGATTTGTGTTCAAGTCTTTTTTGCTACAAAATTATACTAATTAGATTTTTCTGATTGCATAACCTTACTTATCACATATTTTTTATAATGAAAAACAATATATTATACTACTTGAAAATTTTAATAGTAAACATTATTGTTTTGATAATTGGAAATTATTTAAATCATTTTAATAACATTTTTGCAATTATTATAATAGTCCTATCTGGAAATTCCAACACATTTTATTGTGATTAAATGAAGTTGCAGGTATTAAGTGCAATTATATACAAATTATATTTTGATAAAGCTGATTCAGACTAAATCATTTGTCATGGCTGTCAAGCTAAGAATCCTTGAAAAATATTTATTAAAAAGTTTTTTTTCTAAGCAATGTCAAAGCAAGTACATAATTAAGTAATAAAATACGTTTGGTCTACTAAGCAACTGCAAACGAAATAGCTTACTTAAAAAATGAATAAGAGAATATGATTCTGTTTATAGAAAAAAAGTTTAGCTGAGGACCATTCGAAATTTTCCAATTTTGTTCACAAACATCGATATTTTGGCATCTATGTTAAGTTTACGATGCACCAGGAAAAACATCATTCAATACAGCAATCGTTGCCAACATCTATATCTTCTGAATATTGATGTTTTGTTCACAAACATCGATATTTTGGCACCGATGTTGAGTTTCAGATGCTTAGTAATAACATCAATAGGTACATCAATCGATGCCAACATTTTTTTTTTCTCACAAACGACGGTATTGATGTTGAGTTTCCACTGCATCGGGCAAACATTGATGCATCATTTGATGCCAACATTAATGTCTTTTGAATATCGATTATTTCCAAACATCGATATTTTGGCATCGATATTGAGTTTCCGATGCATCGGGAAAAACATCGACTGACAATGTTCTGTCAATGTATTAAGGCGGCGTTACGCATGTAGCATTTGTTAAATAGCAAATGTCTTGTAGTGCAAATCTGAAAAAATTGGCAAATGCTTGCTATATGCCAAACCTCAAATGTTTCTCGTCTGTTGTCGGCAAATTATCGCACATCAAAGTGGGTCAATGTAAAACAAAGATTTCGTACCCAGATATACACAAGTTTGCCAAATAGACACATGCGTAAACATATACAGGGTGTATCACAGGATTGAATACATAGAAAAGTAATGAGTGCAACAAGGAAAACATAAGCAAAATGAGTAGCGTGACAAAAATAGAATACACATGGCTAACTTAACTAAATTAATTATCATGGTTTTTTACATTAATAGAGGGCAAAGCAATCTCTGATCTTAACTAATTTGTACTGTGTACTTTTCCCTATGTTCGGTTTCCTGTGATACACCCTGTATACAAAATATTATGTTTGTAGTTTCACAACTACGTTAGCAAATAGATCGTCAAATATCAAACATTAATTGGTATTTGTCACAATGTCACATGTGTAACGCCGCCTTTATTCGATGCCAATATGGATCTTTTTAAAAATGTTTTGCATCCGTAGACAAATAAATAATCATACCTAATACTAAACTCACCTTAGATACTCGGTTATTGACTCAAGTTTTACATTATTAATGGCAGTTTTTATAAAATCCGAATCCTTCTTGATCCTGAAATTTCATAGCCAAATATTATTTAGAAAACTACTACAAAATATTTACTACGCGAATTCAAAACGCACAATTTTTGATTGAGGAATTGTTTACCGGTCTCTTTATTACTATTTTCGACGTCACTTTTTGACGTAGGAATTGCGAAATAGCCAACGCACAGACCACCCACAAAACTTACCACCACCAGGACGGCAGTGAACTTCAGTCCCATTTTAGGAATTTTATAATACATTACCTGCGAAATAATGCACAGTATTTATACAAAAAAAGTTATCTTAATTACATCAAAACACTATTGTGATAAGGAATAACAAGTCAAAGATAAGAAATAATTATTCATCACTCATAGTTTACAGGAAAACCTAAACGAAAATCCTAAGTCTTTAAATTCCCACAGGAATAGTACGAAACCCTCTCCACGCGAGTCCGACTCGCACTTGACCGGTTTTTTCTTGTCCAGCGTCTATAATCCGGCTTATCCATTTGTACAAGATTATAAACGAAAAAACTCGGGTCGCAGTGCCAAAACCCTGCCGACAATGTAGTGTATTTGCTAATACAGGCATTGTGGTTTTAATACGTGAACTTAAGTTTGTTTTTGGACAAAATAAAAAATTAAACCCCTTAATACAACCCTTAAAATAATATTTTTTTCTTAATTTCAATATTATTATCAATGCAACCTCTGTACCAAATTAAACACCCTTCAGTAAGTAAATTACTATCAGCAAACTAGTGTTTTCATAAAATTTGTAAGTCCGGTCCTGTCGGGCCGATTTCATTAAAACTTTAGCAGCACATTTTGATCTCTACTAAAAGGTTAAATTTCAATTTTGAAATAATTCTGAGAATTTTTTCGGTGTTTTTGGGCCCAAAAACATTTTTCAACCCCTAAAAACTACCCTTAAAATGGTCCGATCGGGCCCATTTTAAACAGATTCCGTGCGGTGATGGATTCCAACGTGTGTACCAAATTTCGTTAAAATCGATTGAGTCTTTCGAGAGTTATCGTGCTAACACACACACACACACACACACACACACACACACACACACACATATATATAAACATTTTCAAAAATGGTGGCAAATTGTTCAGGAGGTTATGAAACGTCGAGAAATTTTGGTCCGACCCCTAGGTCCCGCCATCCGACCGACGCCAATAGTGTATGTGCCATATGGCAAATACACTAATAATAGTAGGTAAAGAATTGAATTACGGTTAATGCAGGTTTTACTGTAGTTGATTGTTTTTATTTTTATTTATTCAACAAGTGATACCTATAGGTAGTGATACTACGAAGGTAGATACTAATTTAGGTCAATATTAAATTTTCGTAATTCCATAATATTTTCACATTTTGACGTCCCCAGAATGCAAAAAAACGTGTTTATTTAATTTTGTTTGTCTGTGCGTCTGTCAACACGATTACTGTCAAAGGACTAAACGGATCGAAACCAAACTTTGGTAGGATATTTAACACGTAAATATTGTTAATGGGGAAAATCGGCGCATGCACAGAAGCCATATGCCATAACTTTATGTTTTTCAAATAGAACGATATACTTTTCATAACTATTTATTATTCTAATTTTTAAGAGAAAGTTTTGTAAAAAATATTATTATCCAGTTTCTCAAAATACGTACGTATGTGTTCAGATGACAATCGAAATTAAAAACACAACTTTGAAATTCGCTTTTCAAAAAAGCGCATTTAAATTACACTTTCTTTTGTTTACAACGCACATAACCACAACTGTACAATTTAACGAAATAATAAACACTGATCATAGTTACTTTCATTTGTGTCGTAGCTATCTTATTTAAATTACGACAACCACGTGCTACTAAACAAGGGTCTTCAATAATTATATTATTGCACGAACAGCTGGCAGTGCTAACATAACAAATAACAAAACCTGTAGAAATATAGGTCACTGTATGTCAAATATAACATGTATAGTATTAAAATGTATGCAAATAAGTTTAATTCCAATGAAAAAACTATTTAACATAAATAATTAAATGTGAGACATTTTTATATAAAAAACAATTGAGATCTCAATAGCTGCTTGACTAATAATGGTCAGGAAAAATTTGCGCTTAGAAAATCTTCTTGAATCAATACTGCTTTTCCGTTCCATTAAAGCTTTGCTAATAACTAATTATTTATTACTCAATGCCTACAATTTCCGGGCTTGAGAATGGTCGAGCTTGTAGCAGTGCTGTTGTTTACATGGCCTTGCTATGGTTCCTCTATTACAAGTTCCCAGTTTCCGGGTTCTAACCCGAAAGCTGGGAAAAGTGTCAATTGGATTTTCAATTTATTATTAAAAAAAAAAAATAATGAATTGGTGCTAGGACCAAATAACCTTAGCTGTTGGTGGTCTTTAAAATACAATTTAACAATTTTTAGTCTACAATTTCTAAACTGAACTATAATAGTAATTTATGCTGCAAGTGTGGAAAGTGGCGAATTATGGCATGGAGTAGTTACAGAACGAGCCGATAGATTGTGCTGTGTCACAGGAGAACGATTGGGGGCGCCAGCCTAAGGCGAGGATGGCCACAGCACAACCAGAGGCCAGCTCTGTAAATATCCCATAAGTAAGTAACTTTTTGCACTTGTAGCATACGTACACTATTTTATGAAATGCTTGCTTTATCAGTTTACTTTTAATGTTTTTGACGTAAATAAATAAGTAATTTAATAGCGTTAACATGGAAACGTCAATTATAAACCTTCATATCCATGGTAACGCTATTAAATTACATCGTTGAATAATATTTCATTTCTGCACCCTGTGCTATAATGAAAGTATAAATAATATCACATTATTACACCCAGTGCAATAAAATAAATTTATAGTTCAGACTTCAGAAATTGGCCACTACGTGAACGCTACGCAACGACGTAAAAGTAAACTTTCAAAGCAAGGATTGCATAAATTATTATCGAGATCCCAATAGTGGTTTCGGTAACCCTGTTCCACTGTGTGCAACACATGTGAGGATAATATTTTTATATTTACCCACCAACACAGTAGCCTTGAACCGCCCCGAGGCTTAACGGACATCGACATACTGACTAAGGGCCGCCATACACGAGCAGCTTGAAGCAGTCGGAGCCGTGGTTGGACCCAGCTGCACGAGTGCAGTCGGCTTGCGGTCGGAATCGACCGCAAGCTGATTGCTTCCAGCAGTTGGGTTCCGCAACATGACTGCTTCAAGGTGCCGCTGCTCCAGTTGATGGTGTTCTGTCTCCGCATATATCATTGATTTTGAGAAGGAAACACTGCTTCTTCTGCTATTATTGCATAAGTCTCGTTTCACATGAGGCGTACCACGCGCCTACGTCCTACGCCGCGAGTAGGACGTAGAACGTCGATTTTCTTTGCACATGGTGTAAGTGAAGCAATATCAAAATGGACGCGCAAGTGTGTACCTCGGGCGTTGTTTCCGTAGCGCGCCACGTCTCATGTGAATTGACACACTTGCCACCATGCCCTGACGCCCATGGCGTACCTACGTTAGACGCGCGGGCCAGGCGTGAGCCCGCGCCGTAAATTTTGCGCGCGCTAAGAGAATTCCGCTTCACGCCCGCATCTGAAAGGTTACGTTTGTTCAGTGCCAACCGAGGCTCAAGCGTAGGACGTAGGACGCATCGTACGCCTCATGTGAAACGGGACTAAGTTGCGAGTAGTCGGAGCGGACTGCTTGAAGCGGTCCGTGTACGGCGAAACTTGACTGCACGCCGACTACATTTTTTGGCTGCGACTGCAAGCGAACTGCTTGAGAGGTCCGTGTATACTGTGTTGCAAACGAGAATTTCGTATTCAAACTGCAGATCGACCGACTGCGACAGCTTGACGCTGTCGGCCCCAACCGCTTCAAGCTGCTCGTGTATGGCGGCCTTAACTGAATGCATATATCTAAGGTCACAAGGCAGTATGCGTATGTCAATAATACAGTCACCCCGCGAATCAAAATTTGATAATTTTGAATAGTATTTGTTATTCCTCCTACATAAACAAATAATGTAAACCAACTTTTTCGTTCTTATATCCTTCCTCTTAATTGCAAACAAGAATTTCAAAAAAAATGTCTATGGAAAGAGAGGAATATTTCTTCGTCAGTCGTAACTCGTGAAGAACCTAACCTAAGTTCTAACTGCCGGCCTGTCAACTGTACATAAACAAATTAGTGTACTACATTCTCTCCATATTCTCTCTTTATCTATGGATCAGTGGGCGTGATTCAACTACAACAGCCAATGAGAGAAGGCTGGCTGCGAATAACGTATTTCGTGGCGCTATAATTCTGTGTTTAAAATTGCATTGAAAAATACGCACTTTTGAGAAATTTTTTCTTGTAGAAAAAGCTTCCGAAAATTTCTTAAAGAAATTGTTTTATTATCTATTTGTGACGTAGATTCCAGCCCTAAAAGAAAAAAATGTGGGACGACCCTATTGTGGCCGTCGAGACAAGATTGTCTTGACGATATTAAAAACATCGAGACGAGATCGAAAAATAAATTATAGAGATCTTGACGAGACAAAAAGGGAGCTCGAGAAATCTTGATAAAATTGTGGGATATCGAAATATTACAGAAGTAGTTGTAAAATAATAATAATATTTTATTGTCTTTTTTATAAAAGTTTTAACTTACAAAATAAAGGACCCGATGATAATCACCAAAACCAGTTGATTTTTTTTATAATTTATATGATCAATAAAAATATAGATGTTTTTCATTATTTATATTAAATTACTAGTGAGCAAAAATGGAACAGCTAATCTAAACAACAAATGGACAGCTGAATCAAGATTACAATCTATATGTTACGGGCATAGTTCGCAGGGTGTACACTGTACAGAGACAGAGTCGATATTGCCCTAGCTTAATGTACAATTAATTAATTGAGTTTTAAAGACCACCAACAGCTAAGGTTATTTAGGCCTAGCACCAATTCATATTTTCAATTCATTATTTTTTTTTTTTTAATAATAAATTGAAAATCCAATTGACACTTTTACCAGCTCTTGGGCTAGAACCCGAGAACTGGGGACTTGTAATAGAGGAACCATAGCAACGCCATGTAAACAACAGCGTCGCTACACTCTCGGCTAGCTTAATGTACACACTGCGAACTATGCCTGTAACATAATATTAGATATAATACATCGAAAATGTAAAATAAGTCACTTTGCTGTGTGACTTGTAGATAAAGCACATTACAATCATAATAATTATCTCTAATAAAACGTCAAGTGACACCCATAATAATGTACAATGTTTTCGTTCTATGTTTTATTTTAGGTTTATTTTGAATTATTTGGACTATGTTTTCTTACGTGATTTTATCAAGTTAGGACGCTCCACATTATCATACATCTAGCTCTTTAATCTTAAAATAACAAACTATAGAGTCAACGATTCGGCAGCTTGTCGTATCAAAACTCGGATATCTGAGACGTGCCTCTTGAGTACCTCAAGCGATTTGTTGCACTGTTCTTGCGTTGCACATGTGGATACCCTCTTGAGTTGGTCTCTAATTCCAGGAAAGCCAGACGATGCATACTTGTCGTACATACTCATTGCAAACACAACGTGTCTGGTATCAAAAAAAATATAAATGTACAATTTTTACAGCCCTATTTTCACCTGTTTGTACCAGCCTTACTCAAAAACGACAAGACCAGTTCTGATAAAACTTTGTACACTATTAATTGGTACTTTTAATCGTGTGCGATGTGTGCGGCGACACACGGGCGCAGCCCTTCAAGGGATGCCAATACTCATTGCAACCACAACGTGTCTGGTATCAAAAAAAATATAAATGTACAATTTTTACAGCCCTATTTTCACCTGTTTGTACCAGCCTTACTCAAAAACGACAAGACCAGTTCTGAATGTTCTGATAAAACTTTGTACACTATTAATTGGTACTTTTAATAGTGTGCGATGTGTGCGGCGGCACACGGGCGCAGCCCTTCAAGGGATGCCAAAAAATAGATAATAAAAATAATAATAAATTCTTTTTTAATTTGTGCACCATTTTCAGGACTGATTTATTTTTTAGACTCTCAGGGGAAACATTGGAATATGTAGTTTGCATTCCAATGTTTTGTGGGAATTAGCGCTCCCAGGGACCCGAGTTCGTACTAGTCGGTTTGTGTATGCCGACTGGCGGATTCTAATATACACAAATTGTGTTCAAAACGCTAATGACCCGAGTTATTTATTTATTTATTTATCTTCTTAAGTATTAAGTTTTCCTACCCAACTTGGCAAAGCCAGTTCCAGTTATCGACGCGTCTATAATCTACAATAAATTAAATACAATCGAACTCGAAGCATTTTAGCGCTTTATCACGTAAATTAGATAACTAGTGACTATGTTTCTATTTTAGAAAAATTAACGTTCACGCAAGCAAAACCATGGGAAAAAGTAGCCATAAAATAAACAAAAAATGCATACAAAACATTAAATTTTGAAACGAACTTTGAACTGTAGGTAACAATAAAGAAAAGATGCTTGCATTAACCTTGTATAATTCACGAGTAATTTAATCACCAATTATTATAATCATAATTATAAAATAACATAACAAAAAATAAATAAGAATGACAAATTATTGTACACTTAGTAACGTAGGTGCGTAATATATAAAAATAATTACAAGGCTGTGACATACAGACGGACGGGCGGAACCCTAAAAATATATATTTATCATAAAAAAAGTTAATTGTGATTCTAAAATTATTGTTAAAAACTATGCAAGTTGCGCTGCAAGGGAGTGTTCACAAAAATAAACTAATTATTTGCTTACCGTACTGTTGGATTATCTGGAAGAGCAATTGGAAGAATAAGATAGCGTTCAAGTTGCATCAGTTGATCATTAATTTTCCTCACGTTTAAAACACTGAAACAAAAGCGATTAATTGCATCTAATTTTTTAAGGACTCTTTACTGAGTAACTAAATGTGAGTTAAAGCCCACCACACACGATCCAAGCCGCAGTACGATTTCGTCGTTACCATAAGAGCACTTGGGACACGAACACAGGGCCCCCGGCCTGATGGTGGCCCCGAAATGCCGAAACCCAGTGGCCTATACATTTTTTATCAATTTTATTATCAACTCAAAAAAACATATTTTTCTTTCTAAAAGGGCCCCCAAATTCAGTGTACCCAAGGGCCCCTACATGGCCTAAGACGGCCCTGCTAACAGTTGATGAAACATAACAATGGATCCGTGATAGCCTATCAGTCAATTTCGTCTTTACCATAAGGGCACACGGGGCACGAACTCAGGGCCCCGGTCTGGTGGGGGCCCCGAAATGCCGAAACCCAGTGGCCTATACATTTTATTATCAACTTAAAAAAACACATTCTTCTTTCTTAAAGGGCCCCCAAACTCTGTGTTTCCAAGGGCCCCTGCATGTCATAAGACGGCCCTGCCGTAACAATGAATCCGTGAAACATCTTATTCTAGAAATACATACTTACTTATTTACATCTACGATTTGTATACTTGCTTCAAATTGTTTTGATGCATTCAATAATTTATTGATTTCTTCACCAATGTAATCTGAAAGTTATAATAAAAATTAAGTTAAAGCTTTTAAAGTTATTGGATTGCGTAAACCGAATAAAAAATCCATGCATAGGTATTTATAGCCTACTAGTTTTTGCATTAGAAATAGCAAAAGCTAAATTTAAATCAGGAATTTGAAAATTCGAGTTGATTAGTAATTTATACAGCAAACTTTATTAATTAACGATTTATTTATACGGGGTTATTTAGTCATGCGTTAAATTTAACTCCGGGGATAAATATAACACTCGATTAAACAATGAAATGACGTCACAAATGTTTTGAAAATATATCGTGTGGGGATTTTAAATCCGGTAAAAGCAGTTTTCATTTGTGGAACAAAAAAATCAATGATTTTGCAACGTTCGGATTTAAAGCTCCCACAATGATTTAATAAAGACACAGCTTATAGAAACATCATCAGATTCATTCAATTGTTGCAATAGTTGAATGAATCATGTCAGCATTTTGATGTTTGTCAGCGAATTTCTAAAACCTTGAACCCAACTGAGCTAACCTCACCCCTAATTTTACTACCACGACTGACATTACAGCTTGGTTCAGAACTGGCAGCTGTGCTTGCTAAGAACATGACGGTCGCTTGCGCAGCATGCAAATTAAGTGTTATGCTTCGACTGATTCAGCTGATATTTCTCTAAATCGTGTACATCCAGCAACGAATTGGGTAACCTGAGTACACTGAGTTAAGAGGTTATGGAGACGCTACAAGCATTTAAAAATGAACCCAGTCCTCATGTTTATTCTCTCATTTTATATGTAATAAAAAGAAGAAGAGATTAATATTCCCTATTCCATTTCCATCCCGTGTTTGTTCGCCATGTTTATTGTTCACTGTGACGTCAGACCTGGCTTCACATAGTGTATAATATATTATAGTGCCTCCATTACTTTTTAACTCAGTGCCTCATAATTAATTATTTTATTATTTCTTACCAATATTAATTTTATATTTGTTCAATTCATCCTTAATTGTGCCGCTGTTAATATCATCAAATGCATTTTTAACTGATTGCGCCAAATCATAGGGCTTAAGAGGTATTACGATTGATTCTGTAAGAAATTCAGTTGTTTTTGTTATTATATTCTATTTATTATTTATATTATATTTATATTTATAATAATAATAATAATAATAATAATAATGCCTTTATTGATAAAATAAACATTTTATCAAATGGTGTGGAAATCAGCTATTATTTTATATTTGAAATCCAAAACAAAATAATGTTGTGTCGACAAAGCAGAGCTTTATGTTGTCGCAAAAAGCCACAACACACCGAATCTATATATTTAGACCAGGGTCGATAATTTTTGAAACCAAAAAAAATTATAGTAGGATGAAACCCATTGGAAAAGGAAGAGAATAGAACAAAAATGAAAGGAAAAATAATTTACGGGCGATCTGAGGTCGGGAAGTGGTAGGGGGTGGGTTTTTAAGGGTAAAAAACGGTTTATATCGATTTCCGGCAAAAATACAAGTCCTATGGAAAAAAGTTTAATCGCAAAGTTGTAGGTAATAAAAAGATCTACAACTTTTGTATCATACTTTTTTCACATAACCTCAAAATTTATGTAAAAAATTCAAATAACCAAGTTTTTGGTTTTTTATTTTTATCTTTTACAAAAAACATTTTTTTTTCACGAAATTTGGTGAAAACTTACCTTTTTATGTCCCAAACATACTGTAATTTTTTTGATTTAAAATATTTATTTTTTCACCTTATTTTGACTTAATATCGAAAAAGCACCCTAATTTTCAATCGAAAATTCTCACGTCAAAATATCTGCTTTTTTAAAAAAGTCGGTGGGCTTTTTGTTCGTTGAAATATCTACTTTATGATGGTGTAAAAAAAAATATACATTACTACGGTAAATGTTCTCAGAAAATGCAAATAAACGAGTAATTAAAGTGTAAATTTTAATAAATACCTCAAAATTGTACATAATGATAAAAAAAAAATTTCGGATACGAGTTTTTTTCTCGTTTCTTTGCATTTTCTGAGAACATTTACCGTAGTAATGTATATTTTTTTTACACCATCATAAAGTAGATATTTCAACGAACAAAAAGTCCACCGACTTTTTTAAAAAAGCAGATATTTTGACGTGAGAATTTTCGATTGAAAATTAGGGTGCTTTTTCGATATTAAGTCAAAATAAGGTGAAAAAATAAATATTTTAAATCAAAAAAATTACAGTGTGTTTGGGACATAAAAAGGTACGTTTTCACCAAATTTCGTGAAAAAAAAATGTTTTTTGTAAAAGATACAAATAAAAAACCAAAAACTTGGTTATTTGAATTTTTTACATAAATTTTGAGGTTATGTGAAAAAAGTGTGATACAAAAGTTGTAGATCTTTTTATTACCTACAACTTTGCGATTAAACTTTTTTCCATAGGACTTGTAGTTTTGCCGGAAATCGAGATAAACCGTTTTTTACCCTTAAAACCTCACCCCCTACCACTTCCCGGCCTCAGATCGCCCGTAAATTATTTTTCCTTTCATTTTTATTCTATTCTCTTCCTTTTCCAATGGGTTTCATCCTACTATAATTTTTTTTCACTTTTTACCATTTTCAAAGGCTTCAGCTCTAGTCTAATTGTACCTATATCATTTATTTAGTATTTTTAATTTCATTTTATTATTATTGTTCTTTCATATTCAAATTATATGCTAGGAATTTTTACCGGGCCATAGCTAAAAACGTAACTTTCAATAGCATGTTTGAAATACGATTTTGTCCTGATTTCTGATGGTCAAATGAGATAAATAAATCTTCATAATTATAATAAATCACATTATTGAGGTCAATATTTCGCGAGTTGCTTGCAAAAAAAGATCTTTAGTTTTTAAAGGTCACAAACAGCCAAGGTTATTTGGACCTAGTACCAATTCATATTTTCTAATCATTATTATTTTATAATAAATTGAAAATCCAATTGATACTATCACTGGTTCTCAAATTGAAACCTGGGAACTTGGAGTTTGTAATAGAGGAGCCATGGGAACGCCATCTTAACAACGGCATCGCTACATGCTCGGCTATTTTCGAGTCCTGATCATTAATTACTGACGCATATTGTGAGAGCACCTACGACAACTTTTTCGATGGTTATATTTTGTAAGATGTTTTCAAATTAAAAATTACCAGAAAAATCCAAAAGCAGGGATATAGTAAGTTGACTGCAAGACTTTTGAATTTGGTATTTTGGATCAATAAACGATTCCATCCAATTAATATTATCATAAGCTGTATGGTACGTTGGATAACCATTTTTCAATTTGTATTTCTAAAATCAAAAAATTTGATTTCAAAATTCGTTGACGAACAAATTTTGTTTTTGTGAATGCCTACCGGAAAAACTTTGAATCCAATGTCAGTTACTGCTACTCCAGCGAAATAAGAAAATGGCGCATTATCACTTCCGGAACCAACTCCTCCGACACTAAAAAAATGCAAAATATTTAACCAGAAAGTATTTTATCAATTCGATGTCTGCACTCTACAGCAAATAATATTATACAGTAGAAACTCTATAACCCGAACTTCAAGGGAAATTCTAAACATTTCGAGTTAGGGGCATTGACGGAGGAACATCTTTTAAAATGAAACTATTTAACCTCGTTTTTTTCCGTTCGGTTATGGATGTCAAGCATCACATCATGTCATCTCCAATCGAAGCGATCGAGCAGACCAGCACTCATCGTAAATCAGCGACGTTATGTTCATAACTATACTGTACGACTGCATACAAGTGTGATGGTAGTCGGTCAGACCAGTACTCATCGAAAAGCAGCGATGTTGTGTCCATAACTATATTGTACGTCTATACATAACTAATATCGTACGAAGCGCTGTGCTTAAGCCACGCAGCCTCTATATAAGCAGCGAGTCGACGGGAGTCAGTCAGTCTACGGTGACTCACGCAAGTAATCAGTTCAATGGAAATTAGGCAGTCATTAGTGACTCGTGCAATCAAGTGCGTCTGATATAAATATTAGGCAGTCATTAGTGACTCGTGCAATCAAGTGCGTCTGATATAAATATTAGGCAGTCATTAGTGACTCGTGCAATCAAGTGCGTCTGATATAAAATATTAGGCAGTCAATGGTGACTCCTGCCGTCAAGTGGAAATAAATATTAAACAGTCTGTCAGTACAGTGATATAAATAGTGGAGTGGATATAAATAAATGGTACTGAAGTAACTGAGTAAATGACTGACATAAATAAAGGTTAGAAATAAATAATCTTTGTGTATATATTTAGTTAATTGTATATACTTAAATGTTAATTACTGTTCAGTGATTGTTACTTGGGTTGATTGTTAGAACTGACTTTTCGTTGTTGTATTTATTATTATTGCATATAGTTAATTGTTACGAATTATTGTAAATAAATACTTATTCCGCCAACTCAGAAAACAGTTTTGTAACATTACCATTATTTGTTTTATTTGACATGTTTTATACCTTTGGTTACACAAAATAAATTTCAATTATTATTAAAAAAGCTTACCTACATTGTATGGACTATTAAACATGCTAGTTTACAATTTGGGGGGAGGCTGACGTTACTTTGGAGGAGGCCTCGATTACAATTTTTATATAAACCAGTTTTCCAATAAAGTTTCAATGGCGCCATTAAAAATACAGAAACACAAGAAAGTTCAAGTTTATAAAAACTATATCATTAAATGCAACTTTATTGTGGAAATCCTTCAATAAATAATAACTTACTATTCAATATCTTTAGTTCCTCCATTATATACCAAGTACTCCTTCCAGTAATCGTACAGTGTGGTATCGTTAAACGGCGCCGGGATTATTTTAGTCGCATTTACTAATGCTGAGGCTATTATTGGAGATGCTGATAATTTCAAAACGGGACCTGATGTACAGGTGTCAAGGTTCATATAACTGACTGCTCTGTTCATTAGCAAAGGTGATTGCTCCTGAAATATTTATTAATTTAGCAGTGGCGTTACCAAAAGTTGTGAGAGGGTGCACATTCTTTTTTGTTATACTTATGAATACATAAACTTTGTGACAGGGAATTAGCATGTAAAATTAAATTGACGACCCTGTAAATTTTAGACCAAAATGGTAAAAAAATTTATTTGTTAAAAATTTTAAAATGTATTTAATGTCGTATTTATATTTTCAAATTTCATAACCGTTTTTTCTTTTTGTGAAAATAAATATTAGTAAAATCGACACATTTATTAAAATATTAAGAAACAAAAAATCGGGGTATTTTTTGCATTTCACATTTTTTTGATATTAAACCTAAATTCAGGTGAAATTAAAAAGAAAAAAATATTCGCGAAATAAAATTTATATGTCACAGTAATATGGCTAGCTATTAATCAATATGTCGACTTTCTTAATGTTTTACCTCAACCCATTCTTGCGAACCCAGTAATCCAAATTCTTCAGCACCCCAGCTGCAGAAAACTATCGTTCGGCGCGGTCTCCAACCTAAAGAAGTGGAATATTTCGAAAAATATTAATAATAATAATAATAATAATAATAATAATAATAACAAGCCGTGAGGTGGGTCGTTTATTAGGACTAAAGTGCGACCCTTGAGGTCCACACGACGAACTTCCCAGTTTGATAAATATTTAATAATAATAATTAAATTAGATATTACACAGAAAAGTAATCATTTTAATCATTAAAACATAATTATTATTTATTTTTGACAATAATTAAAAAAAAAAAAAAAACGGCTGAACCGATTTTTATAAAATTTATGTCGGATCAAAATGACGTTAACACCCCTCGATTGACACCCTTACGAAGTCGATATAATTTTTCATTCGCGAGATATTGTGTAAAATCTACTTTTTTGGAGGTTATTTGGTTAAGAAAAAAGAACGGCTTAACCGATTTTGAAAAAATTTCTTTCAGATCATATTTACGTTAATACGCGTCGATTGGCATCCTAACGTAGTCGATATCATTTTTCATTCTCGAGATTTCGTCTTAGAAAGAAATGGACACATACATACGTACGTACATACGTACATACGTACACACACACACATACACACACACAGACATCTTTCTAAAAGTAGTGTAAAAATAGTGTAGTGACCTTGAAAAATAAAAATTGTTTTTCCTTTTTGATTTCGATTTTCGGACCCATTACAATAACTTCCAATGGGAAGTTAATAAATATGATTTATTCCATGATAAAGAAATACAGAAATAAAAATAAGTAAATAACAAGTTAAATTACATTGCACCACCGAGAAATTTGAAAGTTTCGGAATTTTCCAACCCAACTTGGCTATTGCCAGTTCCAGGGCTGGATAATTATTTACTGGCCGTGTGCGAGAGAGTAAAAAGAGGAAAAAAATAAAAATAGAGAAAAAAAAATACAAAATGTAGGACCACATGATTTCTTGTGTTGTAAATTATGTACCTAGATAAAGGTCAGTGGAGGATATTATAAATGACCTCAGAGTCTGTGTTGAAACATAACCACCCGAATATTTTTTTATTGAATCTCTTGATATCTCGAATTTGTTTGATTTCCACCGGTATCCAGTTGTATAGTTTTGGACCAAGGAACGCTATATGTTTTTGGCTGAAAGTTTTCGACATTTTTGGAATCTGGATTAAATATGTATAAACAAAACTACGATAGTAGAAATTGAGGTAGGGGGTGAGGTGGTGATTAATAATGCTGGTCTCACCTCCTTGTTTAAGTGACCCAAAAACTCTAGCAGTTTCAAGCATTGAAGCGGTTCCACTTGATGGATCAGCAGCTCCAAAACCCCAAGCGTCTCTGTGATTACCTTGTATTACATATCGATCTACAAATAAGATAAAAAGCATCCTTATGTATGTAATAAATGAAGTTATCAACAATAATTCAAGTCTAGTAATTTTGTATTCTTGATTTTTTTTAATTACCGGGCTCGACAGCTCCATAAATATATGCAACAACATCATGAATGGTAACATTCTTGTAATAATTATTTACTTTTAATGTCGGTTTCAGATCTTTGAATTCATCTTTAAATCCTGGTCCAACATGGTAAGTGTTATTCCAGTCTTGTCCATTGATGGTAGGACCGGCCATAATACTATTAAAATATAAATAAGTGATAAAAATAAGAAAATGAAAAGTAAAAATAGATAAGAAGACTGATTAAATTATTAAAATAAAATAACAATGTAGTTGTAAGTATTGGGATTCTGATTTGTATTTGATATACAAATTAATAGATTAATAGATTAATGGTTTAATATATATTATTAGGTTAAAAATGATATCATACCTTAACAAATAAAATGCATCTTGATAAGATAATGGCTGAGCTGGAATTTTTGGAAGTTTCGCTTCAGATTGAGAAACTCTGTAAGCTCCTTCTGTTATTAAAAAAATATAATTATGTATTAAATATTTAAACAATATCTGAGAGATTTTTGAGGTTTATTGAAAATGGCAAAAGTAAGAAGACCCTTTGGAAAAAAATCGTAAAATTCTAGAAAAATAAATTTGCTCCGATCTGTTTAATATTAAGTACACTTATAGAAAAAATAACGCTGAATCGATTTCGACCACCCACGCCTCTCTATCTCTTTTAGTTTAGGAGATGTGGGGGTTTATATACATATTTATTGAAGAATTTAAAACTTGCCTTTGGGCTTGAGAATAGCCGAGAGTGTAGCGGCGCTGTTGTTTACATGGCGTTGCTATGGTTCCTCTATTACAAGTCCCCAGTTCCCGAGTTCTAGCCCGAGAGCTGGTAAAAGTGTCAATTGGATTTTCAATTTATTATTAAAAAAAAAAAAAAAAATAATGAATTGAAAATATGAATTGGTGCTAGGCCCAAATAACCTTAGCTGTTGGTGGTCTTTAAAATACAATTACTATAAAACTTGCCTTAACCTAAATCATAATATCTGACATAGTGTCCTGGGTTTGAGATTTAGTGTCGGGGAATTGCGATCTAATGTCGAGGAATTGCGATCTAGTGTCGGATAATTGCAATCTAGTGTTGGGGATTTGCGATATAGTATCGGGGACTTGCGATCTAGTGTCGGAAACTGCGATCTAGTGTCGGGAAACTCCGATCTAGTGTCGGGGAATTTCGATCTAGTGTCGGGGATTTGCGATCTAGGGTCGGGGATTTGCGATCTAGTGGCAGTGAATTGCGATTCTTAATAAAAGAGATGCAATGTTGCGGGTGATCGAAATCAATTCAGCATGATTTTTCCTATTTCAGGTGCAAGTTATATTTAAATAATATCTGAGAGATTTTTGAGATTTATTAAAAATGGCAAAAGTAAGAAGACCCCCCTCTTTGGAAAAAAATTTTAGAAAAATAAATTTGCTCCGATCTGTTTAATATTAAGGATACTTATAGAAAAAATAACACTGAATCGATTTCGACCACTCACGCCCCTCTAGCTCATTTAGTTTAGGAGATAAGATCGTTTATATTTATTTTTATTGAAAAATTTAAAACTTGCCTTAACCTAAATCATATCTGACTTAGTGTCGGTTTTACATATATAAACAGCAGGTAAATTAGAAACGCTGGTGAATAAACTGTTGTATTTTGTACATAAAAAGTATATTGTGTTAATTAATTTTATCTTATCTTGTTCCTGAGCTATTAATTAAAAAGAGATTTGTATAGGTAGGCATTTTATACCAAAACTTGTAATCAAGTCTGCATCAATCCAAGAGAAATAAAATTTGATTAATTTGACAAAACCGAACGTTGAAACAATATTTCATTTACGTAATGTCGGAACAATGGTAACATAAATGAACAGCACAAACCGATGGACGGTCCGTACGGGGTAAGAGGATCTCCATCATCTGTGAATACAGTTCCCCGTTGCATTCCCGAAGGAGGGAGCCATTCTGTATTGGGGTAGACGTCAGCTGGATCTGTGCCAAATATTGCCACATCTTGAGGATCGTTGTAAATTAGTACACCGACTGCACCATTTTCATAAGCGTGCTGGACCTACATAAATCATGAATATATAATTATATTATTTACCTATTTGCTGTGAGCAGATGCATGAGGGGAATTTCAGAATGACTGTTAGCGCGCAACTTTTAAATGGTGTCATAGACGATAACTACATCTTGTCAAAAATATGTTTTTATGAACCGGCCTTCAACAGCCGTAGTTCGGCACTATTTAAACTGCCACGATTCAGAACAGTGCACAGAGCATCATCACCTTTGTTCCATATGATGGCACTGTTCAACACAGTATCTTCGCAATTGGATGTGTTCAGTATGAGCATGTCTGCATTCAGAGTTAAATGCTACAGTTTGCTTGATTTATAAATAATTAATAATAAGTGACACCTTCTACTTAAATGTTGCCTGCAAATAATGTCTAAGTTGTATTTTGTTCTGTCGTTGTCTATTTTTCTTGTCATTGTCTATGTTATGTAACCATCTGTAATTGGAGCTTAGCTCTGTTGATTGGTGAAATAAATAAATAAACAGCGGATAAATAGAGAAACATACGGTGGGTACTTAACTCCCTTCTCTATGGTAACTGCTAAGCATAAATACGTCATAGTAAAGAATAAAATATACAATGAACCGTGAAAGTGACACTTCTTGTGAAAATAAAGTTTGAATTTTTATGCAGAAAAAATATAATGCGCAAATTCATTTGCATTTGAATTTATTATAGCATATCGAATTACTAAAACACATGAAAAAATTCTACATTATTCTTATTATTATTTTTTTAAATTATATAATAATTATAAGATAATTTTTTGGATGTAATTTAACTACATATTTGACATTTGAGAATTCGTTCATTAGATTGGATAAAATGTACCTACCGAAACTGCTTTTCGAATCATGAAAAACAAAGTTTTAGTTTCAAAGATATAAATATAGCATCTGAGAAATTTTTGAGTTTTCTTAAAAATGCCATAAGTAAGAAGATGCCCCTCTTTGTACAAATTTGCGAAATTTTTGAAAAATAAATTCGACCCGATTCGTTTGATATTAAGTCTATTTATAGAAAAAATTACTCTGCATCGACTCCAACAACCCGCACTTTTAGTTTCTAAGATATAAAAGCATCTGAGAGATTTTTGAGTTTTCTTAAAAATGCCATAAGTAAGAAGACCTCTTTGTTCAAATTTGCGAAATTTTTGAAAAATAAATTCGACCCGATTCGTTTGATATTAAGTCTATTTATAGAAAAAATAACGCTGAATCGACTCCAACACCCCGCACTTTTAGTTTCAAAGATATAAACAGCATCTGAGAGATTTTTGAGTTTTCTTAAAAATGTCAAAAGTAAGAAGACCTCTTTGTACAAATTTGCGAAATTTTTGAAAAATAAATTCGACTCGATTCGGTTTATATTAAGTCTATTTATAGAAAAAATAACGCTGAATCGACTCCAACACCCCGCATTATTAGTTTCAAAGATATAAACAGCATCTGAGAGATATTAAGTTTTCTTAAAAATGCCAAAAGTAAGAAGACCCCCCTCTTTGTACAAATATGCGAAATTTTTGAAAAATAAATTCGACCCGATTCGTTTGATATTAAGTCTATTTATAGAAAAAATAACGCTGAATCGACTCCAACACCCCGCACTTTTAGTTTCAAAGATATAAACAGCATCTGAGAGATATTAAGTTTTCTTAAAAATGCCAAAAGTAAGAAGACCCCCCCTCTTTGTACAAATATGCGAAATTTTTGAAAAATAAATTCGACTCGATTCGGTTTATATTAAGTCTATTTATAGAAAAAATAACGCTGAATCGACTACAACACCCCGCATTATTAGTTTCAAAGATATAAACAGCATCTGAGAGATATGTATTAAGTTTTCTTAAAAATGCCAAAAGTAAGAAGACCCCCCTCTTTGTACAAATATGCGAAATTTTTGAAAAATAAATTCGACCCGATTCGTTTGATATTAAGTCTATTTATAGAAAAAATAACGCTGAATCGACTCCAACACCCCGCACTTTTAGTTTCAAAGATGTAAACACCATCTGAGAGATTTTTGAGTTTTCTCAAAAATGCCAAAAGTAAGAAGACCCCCTCTTTGTACAAATTTGCGAAATTTTTGAAATAACGTCGCCAGCTCTCCGTCTATTATAGGTTGCCTCCGATCATTCATTTACCTTATTTCCACGGAATATTTTTCCGTACCGCGTCAAACAAATTGATCCAGTGACATTAACGCCTTTAGCTTTCAATGTTTCAAAGTCTTCAATAGTAGCATAGTTGACGTAAACAATAGGGCCAGATACTGTACCATTAGGAGCATATCCATTATATGCATTTACTAAAGTTGGATCGGTGTCTCCCGGTTTGTATGTCTTCTCTATGTATATCGATGTAAAATTCACTGAACCACTTTTATCTGACAAATATAACTGAAAATAAAAAAAGGTCAAGTGCGAGTTGAACCTACGTGTGAAATTTTGTATTCTCGCCCAAATACCCCGAAATAGTTTTAAATTAATAATTTTGAATTACGTACCTTATTTGGGTTATTTGGGTCAGGATATGAAAGAAGCACATCATAAGGTACTTTTTCAACAAAGTCAAATCCATACTCCAAAAACTTTTTTTCTACGAAATCAACAGTTTCGTAATCTCTCTTGGTACCAGCTAAATGCGGGTACTTCACTAGTTCTCTAAAAATAATCAATTTTGGAATTTTTTCAAAAAAAAATTAAGGTAGATAATATAAATAATTCACTTTATTCTATATAAGCTATTTTTTAACATTTCGGTGGTACAAGAACATAAGGTAATTTGTGTAAAATTTTTAATAAAAAAATAGTAGTTTATATATTATCTAGTTGGGTAATGAGGTATAATACTGACGAGTAGTGATAGCGTGTTAAAACGAGTGCGATAACAATTTTTAACAATCACATGAATCATTACGCAATACGCAGGAAATATATATATATACTATTTTTTGCCATATCCACAATAAAATAGCTGCTTGACACTCTTCATTATCAGTATTTTAAAAAAATTTTGACAGTTCATTTGTGTCGCCAACTTCACTCCTATAGTAAGCCGAGGCATGCAAAGGAGTATGTAATAGCGGACGGATCAGTTGAATGAGCATTAATTACTCTGCAAATGGCTTGCTTTCCCACACTAGTGTGGGAAAGATACGTTCCCGTACACCGGTCTGTCAAAAGTCACTTTACATGCAAACATACTTGTATGTAAAGCAGCTGTTTTATAGTGGGTATGGCAAAAAATTAGTTATACATCATTCCGCAATAAGGATTCATATTCGTGAACACTAGAAAATAAAAATATATCAGAAAAACCGAGTAGTGCGTAATGCGTTAATTTTGACACGAGTTTATTTAGAATTTAGACGCAAACCTGAGATAATCAGCGATTTTCTTTGAATCGACTTTTTTAATAGTTTCTTTAATGAACTCTACGTTAGCAGCGCCACCGCTCCGTGACGCGGGTGGTTCTGCTCCCCTACTGCCTGAGATTGCATAACGGCCAATGAGAATACCAACAGCAAATCCAACAATTAACACTAATAAAACAATAATTAAACCGCCTTTCGAATTAATTCTCATTTTTAATTAAATATTTCAATGGTTGACCTGAACATCACTAATAACTACAGGAACGAAATCAGTAACTGTTTATACACTAAGTATAAAAAAAATTATCTAGAAAATGTATTATTAAATCACAGATGATAAAAATGTCTTTTGTATTTGTTCAAGTTTATCAACGGTATATTCAAATTACTAGAACAGGGCTGGTTTAAATTGACATTTTTTAAATTGTCTAAATGGGATCGTCACGCATTTTTAGGCAGGCCCGGATTTCTGCCTAGGCCAACAAGGCACCGGCCAAGGGGCCCAGCCGCCGAGGGGGGTCGTCCAGATGGAAATTAGAGAAAAAAAGTCCAAACATTTTGTAAGATAAACCAATTGGCGACATTTTTTTGTTAAATTTCCATCAAATCAATTTTTTCATTTTTCCCCTTTTTTTGAGCTTGGGGGGCCCAACTGTCAAGTGCCCAGGAGCTCTGGGTCTTTCAGTTCGGGCCTGTTTTTAGGGCTTAGGATTTTTAGGATCAAAGGGAAAAAATGAAGTCTGTATCGCGGGTACAGACCGAAGCGTGAATACTGTTAAACACAAATAATTGTATTCGTTGTCATGGAGAGAAATACATCCACTTTTATTTATCTCATAAAATCAAATGCTCGTAAAATATAATAATTAAAATAATTGTATTTTTATTTTTTATATTTTAAATTGTTATTCAATACCTATATATTTTCATTCTTAAAAATAAATAAATAAAATATTAAAAGCCTTTGGGATTCGAACCTGGGCTTGATGTTTGTATACCCGTCGGCAGACTCGTACTTTACCATACAGCCACACTGGTTTATCCGATACCTTAACATAGTTGTTATACATGTTTCACAAGTCAACCACAGCCGTTACAGCTAATATTTTTCAAATGCCACCCCAGTATGAGACAGACGTTTTTCACGTCAAAGAAGAACCGAACCGTTATGACGTAATCACTAGTTTATCCGTCCGTCGACAGTCCGTATGTCTAGCTGAAATTTGGCATAGTTATAAAACTTACTAATCCGCAATTATCCAACTAATCAATATTTCATTGTGGTAAGTAGCATGGATACAATGTTTGTAATCAATTATTGTTTACTTTAAATAACTCATCAATTTAAAAAACAAACAGTTTAAAAGTCTTTTTTAATAACAATTAGACATCTATTTAATACTAAATTTTTGTTACATTGTTCTATTATAATCGGAAAAAGTAATAATAATAGATTTAATTAACGAAAAATACACTATTATGTTCCATCCATAGTCTTTTTTATGTTATGAAAAATCTAATTCAGTAGCGTACTTTTCAGATTTACTTGTAATACTCCTATTTTCGGAAAGTAAACTGTACTTAAAGTACCTTATTCACAGCACAACTGTCTTTAGATCACATTTTCATTGCTTATTTTATATTTTTACTTGTTATTAACGCGCCGTGAACGGGGGATTCTGTCATGTTTTTTTATAAGGAATTATCACGAAATTTCGTTATTTAAAACGCTTCAGTTTATTTGTGACGATTAATCTGAAATTAATTAAGGAAAGCAATAATCATAAATTATCTCAGTCAAAAATAGTTGTTCGTTTCTCGGAAGAAAGATATAAAAAAAGTCCTATTTCACATTCATCACCGTCAGGATTTGAACCTAATATCTTTCGACTAAAAGTTTAGCTCTCTCGGAATTCGAAAATAGGTTACAAACTTTTATTCAAAAAAACATACAGAGTTGATATAGAGCACGATGTAAATGACAGAATAATTGTGATAAGAAAACAAATCTTTTATCAAAATATAAACAACTAGCGGCCCCGTCCGGCTTCGCCCGGGTGCAATACACTACTCACTCGCTTCGCTCGTTCGCTATATATATATAAACCTTCCGTGAAAAATTATCTAACTGATGGTGAAAACCGCATCAAAAACCGTTGCGTGGTTTAGGAGGAGTTAGCGGTTAAACAGACAGACAGACAGACAGACAGACAGATAGACAGACAGACAGACGCGGAAAGCGACTTCATTTTATACTATGTAAAGAAGATAAAGATAAAGATTTATTTGGTGCACTACTGATTATTATTTGTAACTGTTATCAAATAATACGGATTAAATTATTATTATTAATTATACTAAAATACAATGACTCAATGAGATGTGTGCATAACAATTCAGACAATAATTTTATCATAAAAAAAATTATGTTCGAAGGTTACGTAGCAAATCATTTATGAAATCACCTCTATCTACAATTTTTTTTATTGATGTGAAGATAAGCGTTCAATAGCATATTAGAATCATAATAAGGACCGCTAATCCAGTTGAAGATATCAGTATCTAGGGAGGAATGACGACGATTTTCACAATTTTGACGTTTGTTATGCCAGCGCTACACGATGCTACGAACATCTTCCAACGTTAAGTTCATCGCATTGTGTGGCCGACGGTCAAACCTACGAGTTACCAATGTAGAGAGTCCAACGTTCGCGTTTGACCATGTTCCGGCTGTTGTCGGTATTCTTGACTCGAGTCAAAGAAATTCCTCCAACGTTCGAAGGAAAACATTGCTTTAAAATTCGACACACCGTGTAGCAGAAACATTTGGCATACCAACTGTCGTACTCAGTTGACACAAACGTTTGGTCCAATCATATACTTTAATTATATACCGCGGATTGTCCATTTACTCAATGTGCGGTGAGTGAAGTCGACAAAGAGAGCAAAACTATATCTGTGTCTCTTTTGACGAAGTTATTCCGCATTTATTCCGATGATGTCATTGGTCGATGTACGGACGTTCCATCTGAACAAAATGTAAACAAGACGCTTGACAGCTGTTGTCATTATAACGTAACCTAGTTTAATTTTGTTAAAAACAGTTTTTTACTCATATTCCTTGAAATTCATAGTGATATAAGAAGTAAACACAGGTTTCGGATCTTTTTGGGCATAATAATATCACTATCAACTGAAGTATTCCATGAACTGAAGTATAAACACCACTTGAAACGTAATATATAAAGACAAAGAAATATGTCATGGATGCCATTGACGTAAAACCTCAGTGCCCCAGTGGTCAATAGTATACCTTCTCTCTTTTAAAAATTCTGTCTTTGTCTATGGAAGTAGCCAATCAGGAACCTGCCAGCTGGGTTCCCATAAAAAAGACAGAAATATATACCCACACGTATGTTGGCTTTCTTATGTACATGGGACCAATGCTCGGTCCAACGTTCGGTTCAAAGTTCGTAGCATCGTGTAGCGTCGGAATTACACGAGCGTCCGTATAAGCATATAAGTATTGCTTTTGGCCGACTCACACGTGTCAAAATCGTATCGCGCCCTAGATTCATACTAGATACACCCTATAAAATAGCGGTTTTTGTCTTCATTTGTAGTATTTTCAACATTTTCAGCACTCATTTTTTTGGTTTTCACTATTTTACATTTTCACTTGTGTAGCAAACTTAACTTATCCTACTGGCAAATATTTAGTAAAAAAGTTCTAACTGCGTGTGAAAGATAACATAATTTATTTTTTTAAGTTGTAAGTTTTTCCAGGAATTTTTTTTCAATTTTTCGCCTGAAGGATCTGTAGTGTAATTCTTGGCCCTTCATTTTGCGTTTACCCGAATCCTTTAACTTTTAAAACTTTTTAACAAAAAAAAACCTCCTTCAAAAAGTCACTAAAAAGAGGAAAATAATGAAATTTTGAGGTCTGCACCAATTTAATAAAATATGAAGTCGATTAAAAAGTATAGTATAGTGATTAATATCTTCTTTTTAACCAACTTCGTATTTTATTAAATTGACGCAGACCTCAAAATTTCATTATTTTCCTCTTTTTAGTGGCTTTTTGAAGGAGGTTTTTTTTTGTTAAAAAGTTTTTTATTTTTTACTTTTTAGTGTCAAAAAGTGACATTAACCTTAAAGGAATCACACGCCGTTACTCACTTTTATTAAACCGACTTTCTTACGCTGTCTGATGTGTCAAAAAGTGACATTTACCTTAAGGAATCACACGCCGTTACTAACTTTTATTAAAATCAGCCGAATTACTGAACCGATTTTGATGAAATTTCTATGGGACCAATCTGAAAGTATATCCTTTCAAATAAAACAAAATTCCAAATCGGTTTATAAATGACGGAATTCTGAGGTAACAGACATAAAAAAAAATACAACCGAATTGAGAACCACCTCCTTTTTTTGAAGTCGGTTAAAAATAGCGTCTGTAGACCCATCACTGTTTTTTGGCGAATGGAAATGACTTGAGATGAAGAGTGCGGGGGGTGTTTGTAGGTATACAAAGCTCTTAAGTTGGGAAAGTATGTTTACAAAAATTTAAAAAAATAATAATAAATAAATATTATATTGAAAATATAAGCCGACAAATGACAAAACACATTACACTTTATCATTATTTACATAAAAATTCTTAATCTTATAGATGTTTAAAAAATAAAAATACATATACTTATACATTTAATTCACAGTTCAAAAATAAATTACTTTTCTAAGAACCCTTTCATATAAGACCTAAATCTAGACAAACTAGTGTTTGTGTATCATTAAAAAAATGTAGAATTCCGATATTTTTGACGACACCTCCTACGATGGTTAATAAATTTGATTGATTGATTGATTGGTAATACTCTCTTAAAAAAATTCTAAATCCGCCAATGCATATTCATATGAAAAATTTTCTGTTAAAAAATGTATTATGGCATAAATCTGGGTCTCATATAAAAAGCTTCCAACGGAGATATATAAGTGTAAGCTTCTTTTAAGAACTTGTAGATACTAACAAAGATTTAGAAGCTTGGTGTATCAGCGTCATAATTTCCGAAACGTGTCTTTTTAGGGCTTCTTCTAGCTGAGAGCAATCCGTAGAACATTTTGACAGCGTGTGAAGTAATTCCGTTACTCCTGGAAAGACGCCGGCCGAATATTTGTCAAATTTATTTTCAGCGTTTATTACATGTCTAAAAGAAAAAGTGGTGATAGTAAAATCAAGAATCGTCATAGCATTATCATGTTTACCGAGAATAGCCGAAGTAGTTCGACCTTCTCTAGATTTCAGCGGAGACAGAAGCTTACCTTATTGCTGGTTCGTTTGGAAGTCCAGCTGGCAATAATAAATGTTTCTCTAATAAAATTAGCTGATCATTTATTTGACGTACTTTCAACGCACTAAAAATAAAAAAGCATTTTTTTAAATGTTTCAAAAACCAATTTTTTATGGGTTAAATTTAATACTTACTCTGATAAATCAACATTAGCCAGGACAGTATTCTCGAAATTTTGGCAAACGCTTTTGAAATTTGCAATAGCTTTTTCAAGATAATCTGTGAAAATTAACAAAAAAAAACAAATAAAATAAAATGTTATAGTTGGGCAACTAAATTTCGCACGAGTTGAATAATAACAGTGCGCGATCAATTACTATAATATATTGTAAATTATAGACGCTCAACAACAGAGGTCATAAGCTAAAAATAAAAACATTTAGTAAAAATTTTAGCATATTTTAACTTATATGAACTATATAAAAGATGAAAAGAAAGAATAGCACTATTTTTTTACCAAGTCCAATGCCATGGGCAACAAGTTGCTCTTTTACAGATCCTGTGTTTATATATTTGAAACTGTCCTCTATCGATTTGGCCAATAACGTTGGTTTAAAAGGAAGAAGAGTCGGTTCTGAAATTAATGGAAATATTTCGTTAAAAAATGTATTACCACAAAATTAAATCTTAAAAGACTATTACAAGTCCCCAGTTCCCGGGTTCTAGCCCGAGAGCTGGTAAAAGTGTCAATTGGATTTTCAATTTATTATTAAAAAAAAAATAATGAATTGAAAATATGAATTGGTGCTAGGCCCAAATAAACTTAGCTGTTGGTGGTCTTTAAAACATAATTTTGAATCTTAAAAGATCGATAATAATTGAACTATTATTGATCACTCCACATTTAAAAATTTATCCAAACTTCTTTTTGTTTATATTGATGAATTATCTTTGAATATTAAAAAAATGAACTGTGTGTGTGTGTGTGTGTGTTTTAAAAACCACCAACAGCTAAGGTTATTTGGGCCTAGCACCAATTCTTAATTTCAATTCATTATTTTTTTTTAATAATAAATTGAAAATCCAGTTGACACTTTTACCAGCTCTCGGGCTAGAACCCGGGAACTGGGGACTTGTAATAGAGGAACCATAGCGACGCCATGTAAACAACAGCATTGCTAAACCGCTCGGCCATTCTCAAGCCCATGAACTGTGTGTGTCACCCACATAAGTGCGCGGTCGAAGTTATACTTCATACATTTTTCATTAGAAATCCGTTGAAGTTTTTGGCATTTTTAATTTTAACTATTTACCTACCATACTTATTTTTATTTATGACATATTTTTTTCAATTCATTATTTTTAATAATAAATAACCATGGATAACATCTATACATAAGTATACAAAACCTGCTTACAATGTTACACTATTGTGAAATGTCAAAAAATTGATTTTTAAGATTATAAAATCTATAAGAATTTTATCTGGAATGAAACCTAGCTAAATCGATTTTTTAACCATGGAAAACATCTGTACGTATACGTATCCAAAGCCTGCTTACAATATTACACAATTGTGAAACATCAAAAAATTGATTTTTAAAATTATAAAATCTATAAGAAAACGAATTTTTCCTGAGATGAAACCTGACTAGATCGATTTTTGCGCCCCAAAACCCCATTTCAGTAAATTTCATTCAAATCGTTATAGCCGTTTTATCTCTGTCAGCGTTTCATTAATTTTTGACTCGGTTTATTTTTTCTTTTTCCGATTTACTACCCTTGCTAAAGAAGTGTAACTTAAATAAAACTGATAATAAAGAGTTTAGTCACGTTTAACCACAATAATTTTATTAATGAATGTACATTTCAAGAGCTATGCTCCCATCTTCAGCAAATACTAGAATTTGCTGAAAATGGGAGCATAGCTCTTGAAATGTACATTCATTAATAAAATTATTGTGGTTAAACGTGACTAAACTCTTTATTATTAAATTAAACCACAGTGCTCTCAATTATTCTTATGAATAAAACTGAAAAAGCTGATATTATGTTGTCGTTTACCTGAAAATGATAAAATAGACGATATAAGAAGTTGGCTGCACATTTTCTGTCCAGTATAATTGCGGTCAATAAATGTCTCCATCCAGTATATGTTATCATAAGACGTATGATACGTTGGATATAGATTCTGTACTTTGTATTTCTAAAATAAATTAATTAATGATAAAGCTTAATCGTACTTTAACCTCTTTTAATTTATGTAAAGCTAGTTGAAATCTCTTTCATCACTGACTCCGATTATCCATAAATTAAAAGCTTCCGGAAGAAATGCTACAAATTGCCGCAACTCTAATCAAAAACAGTTTAATAGTTCTCTATACATATACTCTATCCCATGCACCGATATAGAATAGAACTACGTGATCAGCATCTGGTTGATCGCTTGAAACTCAACACAGCAGAACAACCGATCAGATTAACAGAGCATGTATTGTTGACGCATGATAACTATATCTCTTGGTGGGAAAAACTATAGTTAAAGCGAACATGTTATACAAATATATGTTGCTTTTCTGTATAGTCAATGTTGGAATTTACAGCACTAAAATTTATCTCACTACCTTATGTAATGTCGTTAGAAAGTGACAAAAATTTAGCAGCACTTTAATTTCTAAAATTAACTCTAGAGTATAACGTCCACTGATTCCTTTTTAAATAGATAGTGTTGTGCATTACGCAAACAAATAAGTTTCTATGAAAAAATTATCTTTACGTACTTCAGTTGATTCAACTTGACTTTAAACTAGAGACAAGCTGTGTTGATAACAAACATGTTTATTGTTTAGTAATGATTATATAATATGCTACCCTAAATGGAAAGTTATTTGCTCGCGCATTATTCTAGAATCTAGATTAAGGAGTAAATGAAGAAAACATATTTTTTGTAATGGATGAAACTTTTACCTTGTCCATTCGAAATGCTATATTTGTAACTGAAACTCCAGCAAAATAAGAAAATGGAGCATGGTCGCTTCCAGAACCGACCCCATGTATACTGAAAAAATTGAGTAAAATTTTAATGTAAACATATTATACATATAAGAGACACAATACATTGTTTGCTAGAGATTCACAGATATAAGTACCAGTTGACTAAACAGTTCGTACTGCGTCATCTCGCTTGCGAATGAAATAATTTTTAGAGACGCAGTCATGATTATCATGATTATAGCATAAATTTTAAAAAATGTTTTTTTCGTTGGAGAGCAGCCAATTATATAGGTAATTGTTTCGAAATATATTGGAAAAAATCATTTTACCAATCAGTGATCACAGTCAGGATTCTCACCTGAACCTTTCCACTTTCGCGGCGGAATGAGCTTACAATACTCAACCGTGACAAAATTGCTAAACTAATATTCTCCTTATTTGCTTCAGAATCAATAGATTTTCACTATTGTGACCACTGGTTGGTAAAATGATTTTTTCCAATATGTTTCGAAACAATTATATAATTGGCTGCTCTCCAACGAAAAAAACATGTTTCAATTGCATTTCAACCGTATAAAACTATTATTTATCATAAGTTTTAAATATTGCTTAAGAGTGAAAATAAAACTAACATTTCCAAATCATTTTTCGCTTTTGTAGTGACACCTTTATCGGACAACCAGTAGTCATACAACGTTCCCTCTGAAGTTCTCGGTGATGGTATCAGTTTGATTGAGTCTATGAAGGCCTGCTGTACGATGGGCGACGCTGCTAGTTCGAGGCTCGGACCACTCACACACGTATCGACGTTTATGTAGCTGACAGCTCGATTAATTAGTAAGGGTGCATTTTCCTAATTAATAATAATTTTAAGATTATTTTTGGTTATAACTAGCGGTTTGGTTCGGCTTCTCCCGGGTGCTATATGTTTATGATTTTCACGTATCGAATAGTGAAAAAAGATTTCAAATCGGTACAGTAATTTCTAAGATAACTTCCGATTTTCACCCGGGCGAAGCTGGACTGGCCAGGTTTCAATTGTAAGTACTTCTTTGTACCTTCTTTGTGAATCAAGTTATCTATAATAGTACGTCCTATAAATCGTGAAACAAAATCCGTTCAGTAGTTATTAGGAGAAAATCGGGCACAAACAGATACGGTGGTGGACTTTGTTTTATAACAATATGTATTAATTGATGATTGATGATGATGATGAAGTGTTAGCACCCTAAATAATGATGGTACATCTATATTCAAAAGCAAAAATTACAAGCCATTGTCAGAATTCTAACGAGAATTCCGCAGTAGGGATGCGCGTAATTCCACGACAGTTTATACTGAAAAAAATTGAATGCCTACGTCCTGCTTTCATGAAACTGTGACATAAGGGTAATGCACACAACGCGAAACTAGAGGATTTCTTTATACCCTTGTAAAATTAACAAATAATCGAAATTATCCTTGAAAACGATAGATTTGCACAAAATTAATTGAAATGTAAGCATAAATGAAACAAATTCATTTGGAACAAGTTTTTAAAACCACCAACTGCCAGGGTTATCTTAGCATAGTATTAATTCATTTTAACCAGGGTATTGGAACGATTTAATATTCGAAAATGTCACGTTTTCTTAAAAACTTCCCGCATATCGTCTCAAACGGGTACGGGGTAAAGGTCGATTTATATTATCCGGTCAGACACGGCGCGGGAACGTAGCGTTTCCGGCAAGACAAACATTTTTACATGCATTTCAAATACGAATATTTATACTTAGCGGATCCCGTCCGTTCAGACACGTATCAATACTCGTATTTGAAATGCATGTAAAAATGTTTGTCTTGCCGGAAACGCTACGTTCCCTCGCCGTGTCTGACTCGTCAAAGATGTATGAATTAGGTAGTTTAGTATACTTTTGATTTAATTAAAGCAAAGCTTAGTTCTAAAGTAAACCAATCTATAGGCTATGTTAAATGTACTATAAACCAATAAATTTAATATCACTGTTGACAGAATGGAATACTGATAATTGATGTTATTCACAGATTAAATTGAGCAATTTAACAACTATCACATGTAACACAGCTGTGCTTTCTCTACGCAATTATGTAAGTGTATTTTAGTCAGTAGAAAACTGTATGTTTACTCAGATATCATCCATTTAGTAATAGATTGTTTAGAACAGCTGTTCCTAAAGAGTGGGTCGCGAAAAACAGTTAGTAGGTCGGGAAAAAGTTTCAGCCGCTAACGAAAAAACAAAGACGCCAAAATATATAGTTATTATTGCTCCCCTTCCCAGTGTCAAAATAACTGGTGTTTTAAGGTTTGACGGTGACATATTGAAATTATAACAACTTTTGTCTTATATAGCACTGTAACGTTAAGACAATTTAATGGGTGTTGTGAATTATTCGTATTGTGGTAAAAAAATGGTGTTATTGTTAATGTATTGGTGCGGTATTTTAGTTTTACTTTCGGTCTTTTTATCCTTTTTATCAGCGAGCTTAAATTAATTTTCAATATGTTAGGATTCCTACTATAAAAATATGCCAGGGGCTCCAAATTTGTAGCTACGACACTGCACTATCATCAAAAAAATTTGGAATCCTTGATGCCTGATGTTGACCTATTCCCCCATGAGATTGCTGAAATTCCGCCACTGATTTAAAGACAAGAACTTTTTCGCAAAAGAAGTTTAAGAAAAAATGTTATTATACCTCAACCCATTCCTGTGAACCAATAAGTCCATATTCTTCAGCTCCCCAGCCAGCAAACATAATGGTTCGTCGAGGTCTCCAGCCTGAAATACAAACATTCCTTTATAACCATATTATGTAGCATCTTATATTAAATTTTTATTGGATTTGTTGCAACATCCCTGCGGCACTATTATTTAAGGTGCATTCTTTCAAAAGCTTCACAAAATACGAAGTGTCCACAGCGTATCGTGTATAACAAGAGGATCTTAATTTCAAAAACAGTTTCCTTGATTTTTTTAATCAGGCTTTTACTATATTCAATTACACATCATTTTAAGCTAGCTGTTAACCGCGGCTTCGCTTGCGTATTTAAATGCCAAAACACTCATCATTGCAATGAGTCTTTTAGACCCTACTTTACACCCTGCACTGAGTTGAGAATTAGAGATTTTGGATTTTTCTCGTTTATTGGCCAAAATAAAGATGTCTAGACTCTAGAAGTAAGTGAAATTTTGATCTAGTTTTTAATATTTTTATGCAATTAAAAAAAATAAGTTAGGCGTGTCAGTTTACCATCTTCTTTAAGTTCTCCCAAAATTCTCGCAGCTTCTAACATAGCAGTGGTACCGCTCGATGGATCTGCGGCACCAAAACCCCAGGCATCCAAGTGATTGCCCTGAATTACATAGCGATCTGAAAAATAAAAAAAATGACAAACACATTGGCGTAATTAATACATTATAAAATAATAATGTCAGTTCAAAATGTAACATTGATATTATAAACAAAGTTCATTTTTAAGTCTATTAACTGTGCGAGGTAATTTTGAAATACATTAATTTCTTTAACTGCAATCCTCTATTATTAAGAGACCGAATAATCAGCTTCAAAAATTTCACCTCCTGTAAAATAATAATTTGCCTCGATCAAAACACCAAGTTTCACCGAAGTCAAAGGTCAGTTCACAAATAAAATAAAATATGAAATGTTAAAAATAAACACTTTATCTTGAGCTAAAAGAGATTTTTTGTTGTTACTTTATACACTTCCTTTGGCTTCGGCCCATGCCTAAGAAGAAACTGAAGTTCGGTTTCGCCTGAAAAAATCACCTTCGATTGGACATTAATCATAATATCTACATTTTTTATATAAATTAGGGTATTACCTGGTTCAACAGCACCGTAAATTTTTCCAATAACATTATATATTGTTCGAACTTCGAGTTTATTGTTTATAACTATTTCTGGTTGGAGATGTTCAAATTCTTTTTTAAATCCTGGCCCAACATTATATCCTGATATCCAACCTTCATGGTTCATTTGTGGTCCTGTCAACATTCTTTACGAAAAAAACAACACAAATATACAATGAACTCAATTGTAACTTTATTAAATATCAACAGAATACCAAAAAAATATCTTACTTCAGTAGTTCCAGTGCGTCTTGGTAAGCTAGTGGTTGAGAGAGAATATTGGGAACGTTTGCTTCTTTTTCAGTGATTCTGTAAGCACCAACTAAAAACAAAAGATTGCATTACATTGTTTTCTAAAACTGTTATTTAACAAAAAAATATTTTTGAATTTAGATCAGCTAAAATTTTTTTAATCAAATCTACAGTACTTAAAGATAAAACAGTTAATTTCTTGGTTTGGGTTTGCAGAAAAAATATTTGAAAGTAGGACTTAAAACCAACCTATGGAAGGCCCGTAAGGAGTCAAAGGATCGCCTTCGCCCAGTAAAACTGAGCCCCTTTGCATTCCAGAGTTGGGTAACCACTGCGAGTTTGGATAAACATTTTCTTCTCCAGTTCCTTCCACCGCTACATCAGCGGGATCGGTATAGATTAGAATTGCCTTTGCGCCATTTTCGTAAGCGTTCATAACCTTAAAAAAATAAAAATTAAAGCAACTGAAAAACTATAGTGTTTACAGTTTAACATAGAAGCATAAATTATGAACAGAAGTGGATTTAGGTATGCATTTGACTCAGGTTACCTCAAAGCTTGTTATAGATGCAGCAAAACATTTGTTTTGACCCCAAATATGATAATTGAAAAATCTTTATTTTTAACATTTAACACGCGTTCAACAAAGGTCTTTATTTCTTGAAATGAGCTAAAAGGAAAGCCTTCTCAACAACCTTTTATATATTATGTGGTTACCTGTCACATATTACGTAGAACAGTTATTATGACATCAGTCAACTTTAAGAAGCAGCAAGTAAGGGTCTAATTTGTTTCTTTTGATTATTTTTGAATGGGTCTCACTCTTCGCCTGCTACGTCTTGAAGTTGACTGATATCATTATAACTTACTGTTCTACGTATTTAACTACATAATATGAAGAAGGTGTTGGGAAGGTTTTCCGACGTGTTTTCTTCCTTTTAGTTAGTGTCATTTCTGTGCAGCTAGATTTTTGTTGTTTGTTTTTGTTGTGAACGTTTGTCTCTGAAGCCACCCCTTTAAATTTTTTATTCTAGGCTCGGGTCTTACGGATCTAAGCTTAATTCAGCTCGTGATTATAAATAGATCTGAAATCTATCGATGGGTTATGATTTTACCTTATTTCCTCTGAATACTCTGCCGTAACGACTCAAGCAAATAGCATCCTTCACAGACACTCCTCTTTCCGCAAGCAGTTTGAAGTCTTCAACGGTAGCGTAATTTACATAAACAATCGGTCCTATCGCCTGTCCTTTTGGCGAGTATGAATTAAACGCATCCACAAAATCTGGATGATCATCTTCTGGCCGATAAATTTGCTCTTTATGAATTGATGATCTCACGATTGCATTTGTAGTTTTATCCCTCAGATGAAGCTTTAATCAAAAACCATTTTTTTAAATTTTTAAATAAAAAATGGTCAATTGCGAGTCGAGAGTTCCATACAACTAACAAACGAATAAATGTACCTAATAGGTATATTAAATCATTATTTGTGCAAAAGAATGTAGGCTTTCACGGCCGGCGTTAATAGAATTAGGATAAGAATCTTTCGGGCTTATGAGCCGTGGTCTACTGGAATGGCTTCTTCTTCTTCCAGACGTTTCGTTTGCAACTGCAGCAAGCATCTTCAGTGGTGTGTTCGACGTGGTCGTAGTGTTCTTCTCGGTGTCCTGCTGTCGACAGCAGGACACCGAGAACACACATCGAACACACCACTGAAGATGTTTGCCGCAGTTGCAAGCGAAAAACGTCTGGAAGAAGAAGAAGCCATTCCAGTAGACCACGGCTCATTAGCCCGAAAGATTCTTATCTTAATTCCATTATTTGTGCGTTTATATTTCTAAAAATAAATATATATATAGCTTATTTTACATTTACATTTTAATCAAATTCTTACCTTATTTGGATTGTCTTTATCAGGATAGGACAATAAAACATCGTAAGGAACTTTTTCAACAGAATCTAACTTGTACTCCACAAATTTATCATGAATATATTGCGCTACTTCATGGTCCCTTTTACTTCCAGCAATATGTGGGGCTTTGACTATCTCTCTGAAAATTTATTTAAAATTATTCGCTAGAATACTCGACACCAAGAATTTGTATTAATGATATTTTATATCGGAAATATCATGATGATGTCAACTTGGTTGGCGAAACGTACGTCGAGAGTGTTTGTTATGGTTTGGTGTTTTGTGGTAATTATAACTTCTCGTATCTTTACACCAAAGGTTCCACTACTTTTTATTATTAACGGAAATATTGCCATCAGTAAGATGTGATTTCAAATCTCAAAGGTTGTCTTTGCTGGATGACAAACCATTTCGAAACGTAAATATTTAAGGTGGACCAAGGTACCAACATCCTCAAGATTAAATTTGAGCAAAATCATTCTATCACGTTAACAGATTTCTTTCTAGGCACTTGGTAGAATATGATGAAAATAAAAATAATAAAACACATTAATTATGTACACCTGAAAATGGCTTGCCCGAAACGATCGTCGTGTGAATTATTTTAAATCTATGTTTGTAGAACTAGTTATTCAAGTGTGTTTTATTATTTTTATTTTTTTTATCGATCTAGTAGTTGGGCTCTTAAATTGCGATCACAGACAGACAGACGACAGAGAGATATTTTTTTAAAACCACTTTTTTGGGTTTAGAGAATTTGAAAACTTATAAATTCGTCAAAAAAATCATAATCGAATTTTTGCACGTTTTCAAGATTTCCTTTAAATACCCCATATATGGGGAAAGTAAAAAATAATTTAAACAACTTCAGACGCTACCTCAAATTTGTCCTTAAATTATCTGTAACAATTCTTTCAACAGCGTTTTTAATTGTTCGATCTTTATCGGCATGAATCGGTTGTTTTCCTTCATTGTCAGACCCTGTATTAATTGCAAAACTACCAATCAAAATTCCAACAGTAAAACCTAGAATTACAACAACTAATAACACTAGTACACCAGCTGTAGAACTTAATTTCGAATTCAACATTTTGTATTACAAATTTTATTAACTCTTTACAATAGACTAAATTAATTAAAACTAAACTGAGAACACCAGAAATAATAACATTTATAAAGAAAAAAGTCACAAAACCGTCAGTTTTATTGCAGTTTAAGACTTTTATTGCCAACAACAATTGACCTTAGAAACATAATACTAGGAATATAGATAAGGATTTGTAAGTTGTAAAATTTTAAATTATAATATTTATGCTGATAAATTGACTCCACATATTATATGTTGGCTAAATTGTCCATAATTGAAATTATTGTGAGAATCACAGGGACTTGGACATGATTTCCATCTAGTTCAAGGCAGGACCGTCCTAAAATATTTGACGCCCTTGGGCTACTAACAATAATGCTCCCCTCTTCATAAGAAAGCACACGGGGGGGAAAGCGGGAGCGGGGTGACCGGTGAAGTTTTACAAAACTTTCAGAGCTAGAAAAAATCAATATATAATAACAATAAATTGGTACCAAAATTTAAAATATGTATTAGATATCACCCTGCGAATGTTTGGAACCCTCATTACACGAACGTCTCCCAAGTTAATAGCTATTGCGCGAATAAAGGGTAATAATAATAATAATAATGGTAGACCATGGGAGCAAAGAAAATCTATGAGTCTAGCATTTCCACTTAATGTGAATCTGCGACTGATATTTTAACTTAACTTTTGTATAAATTAACTACACGAAAGAATTTTTTGTGGCAAAGCTATAAGTAGAATAATTTCTGACTGGTATAACAAATAATTAATCCCATCAAAAATATTCTTGTAAAGAAAAAAAATGCCAAGTCTCGTAACACTTTCGCCGTAAAAAGTTTTGAGATCCCGAAAAGTACCAAGTCAGCCATTCTATTACCTTTGACTATGAAGTTAGCGAATTACTCGATAGTTGTCTTAAAACTACACAGGTAAAATAAAGAATAATTTATAAATAATATTTTATGACTGTAAACTTGTAGTACCTTTTGAACTTGGCAATCACGTGGCATAGGTGCACTGTGATGAGATATTGTTTTTATTAAAACTTTATCGCACGGTGTCATATATCCTGATACTATGTGATTGCCAAGTTCAAAAGGTACTACAAGTTTACAGTCATAAAATATTATTTATAAATTATTCTTTATTTTACCTGTGTAGTTTTAAGACAACTATCGAGTAATTTGCTAACTTCATAGTCAAAGGTAATAGAATGGCTGACTTGGTACTTTTCGGGATCTCAAAACTTTTTACGGCGAAAGTGTTACGAGACTTGGCATTTTTTTTCTTTACAAGAATATTTTTGATGGGATCTCAGTTCTTTTTGTAAGGTTGGAAAGGGAAAATCACAAATATTTGAATTTTCTCGTTACTTGTACGTGAAACCCAGCATGCATACCAAATTTCAGCTTTCTCTGACTAAGGACCTATAGAAATCTGCAACACCCCCTTTTAGGGGTTGGAGGGGGAAGATCACACATGTTTGAATTTCCTCGTTAATTGTACGCGAAACCTAGCCTGCATACCAAATTTCAGCTTTCTCTGACTACGGACTTAGCCTATAATAATAGAAATATGCACCACCCCCTTTTAGGGGTTGGAGGGGGAAAAACATAGATTTGTTAATTTTCTTGTTACATGTACGCGAAGCTCAGCCTGCATACCAAATTTCAGCTTTCTCTGACTAAGGACCTATAGAAATCTGCAACACCCCCTTTTAGGGGTTGGAGGGGGATGATCACACATGTTTGAATTTCCTCGTTACTTGTACGCGAAACCTAGCCTCCAAACCAAATTTCAGCTTTCTCTGACTACGGACTTAGCCTATAATAATAGAAATATGCACCACCCCCTTTTAAGGGTTGGAGGGGGAAAAACACAGATATTGGAATTTTCTCGTTACTTGTACGTGAAACCCAGCCTGCATACCAAATTTCAGCTTTCTAGGACTACTGGAAGTGCCCTAGCTTTTTGATGATCGCTATGTCAGGAGTGAGTGAGTGATGACAAAATAGACAATTTTGAGGGTTGAAATTTTCTGAACTATATTTATTAGAAACTTGTAATTTGGGGAATTAGTTAAGACCGTTAGGTAAAATCTCTAGCGAACTTTTCAGCCTTCTGCTTGCATTTGTAACAGAGATATAGAAAGTTGAAAAGTGGCTTGAGTTGCTTCGAGAAAAGGTATACACGGTAGCGGCCGTCTGTTGTTTGCTCGACTTGGCGGGGGCTACTGCCGTGGCCCCAGATTTAACATTACAGTGTACTACTTCTATAGCATGTCAATTACTGTTATAAAAGTTCGTTTCGGTCGTTCCGGTTCTAATTTCTCTACAATATATACGTGGAGCTGCAGCTTGAAACACTAATGTTTGATGTAACCCAATTTATATCTTTTAAAAATTCATTTATACTATTTTGTAAGCAAGGATCGGCACCGCACCGGCAAACCTTTTTTAGTATATTTGCATAGGAGTGCCCACATGATAAGTCTGCTTAATATAAACATTTCCAATGCAAATAGACTAAAAATGTGAAATTAGTATATGAATGAAATAATGTTTAAAACATTTTGTCTATCGCTAATCAAAAGCATTAATCTATGTTAATTTTTTACAAGCTTTTATTTAACTCGAAATGTATGTTAGTTAGTTTGTGTGTTTGTTTGTGTGTTTGTGGGTTTGTGTGTTTGTTTGTTTAGGTCAAAACTTGCAAGTCAATTTTAAACGACTTCCACGTATCCGATCGATTTAAAATTTTGTACACATATGTATTCCCGATGACAATACATGAATAAATCGTTTTTAGAAATAAATTCAAACGGGGATGTAGGGTTTTTTTTACTAATCAACGCCCAGGCCAAATAGCTGGAGCTAGAAACTTCAAATTTTCTGACGTAAGCATCCACTAAGAAAGGATTTTTCGAAATTCAACCCCTACGGGTGTCAAAGGGGGATAAAATTTTGAAAAACTAAAATGAACAAAATAAATATTAGAAAAAAAAACTTTTTAGAGACAAGCTTTTATTTAAATGCACTAAAAAGGAAAAAATAATTTTTAATATTTTAGGTTTATAATTATAATAGCATGGGTCGTGACTAATAAACTATCATAGAGTTCACGACCCACGCTTTTATATTTATGAATCTAAATTATTAAAAAATATGTTTTTCCTTTTTAGTGCATTTAAATAAAAGTTTGTCTCTAAAAAGTTTTTTTTACTAATATTTATTATTTTATCATTTATATTTTTTACTGTGCCTCTTGTAATTTTTTATTAATTACGATTTTATTCCTCCTGAAGGTATTTTCAAACATATTTCTAAAAGTAAGAAAAACAAAAAAACGTCTATATTTTTCATATCTTGATAATATTTTCCTCCATCGTACTATCAAGCCAATAAAATTTGATAAACGCAAAAAATAAAATATTTTTATTGCTCTTTATTTTTTATACTGTGAAATACAAGCGGTACAAATATCCATATTAATGATTTATAACAGTAAAAATATTCAGACTCATAAAATGTGAATCATTGTTTTTTACGCATGTTTATCATTTTTTAACAAAGCGAAATGTTTATCTATTACAACTCATGATGTCCTTATAATATGTTTTTGAAGTAAAGATCGCCATTGCGTAAGTTTGACTAAGTTATCGTTTAAAAATTATTTCAATGTCTGTCTGTCCGTCCGTCCATCCGTCTGTCACAAGGTTCTATCTCACAAACGGTAAAGGCCATTAAAATTTTCATTGTAGCATATATCCTGGCAAATAACGATTAGAATTAAATAATCAATTAATTTTAATAAATTAATGTTTTTTTATTTTACCACACAACTGACCCAAGTCGTACTTCTATACTGTACTATAGAGCGTCTAACAGGGCAGAGTATAGCCTAGTGGTTAGCGTACTTAGTGCCGCAACCTCTGGACTGGACTGCCGTGGGTTCGAATCCCACCTGCGCTCATGGATGTTTTGTGATGTTTTTTAGTTTTAAGATACTTGTTATTTAGTGTAGTTGAAAGACGCTAATGACCTGAGATGTCGACGCGTCTATAATCTAAATAAATAAATAGAGCGTCTAACATCATCAATCGACTGGCTCAGTTGGTAGAGCGTTCGACTGAAAATCTAAAGGTCCCTGGTTCGATCCCGGGTTTCGGATTGCAATATTTTTGTTTATTTTTTCATCAAATATTCTGTCAATATATTTTTTTCCTTTTAAAATCAATTTAATTAAATTTGATACGGAGAAATTTTGAAACATTGAAAAGATCAAAATAAAATATAAGTATAAAAAAACTTCTTAAAACAAGCTTAAATAAATAAATCTGTTAATTGTTTACCCCTACCAAACTCCTTATTTTTATTATTGTACGGAACCCTCAGTGCGCGAGTCTGACTCGCACTTGATCGGTTTTTATAAAAATATTCTAAAGAAAATGTGACAAACGACAGAAATGATCCAACCAAAAAAATTAAAGTTACAGCAAACGTATCGTCGATGTTAATCGGTGAAAACGGTGGCGCTTGTGGCATTTCGAATGCTTTTATTGTATTTTCTGCAACACGTTTGATTATTCCAAATTCTCGATACTTTAGTAATCTAGAAAATTGAAATAATAAAATTTATAAGTTAGGCGTTCATGCGTATCCAATAAACGCTATCTGCTGTGTCAAGCGTCAGGTCGTCGTACATATAACCGTTAGAATGCTATCTAATATCTATGTTATAATATTTTGTATAGAAGAGGTCTCCTTAGACGTCGTAGGCTGCGTCTAGACGCACGTCTTTTTAGAAATAAATTCAGCCCCTAAGGGGTTCAAACGGGGATGTAGGGTTTTTTTTGACTAATCAACATCCAGGCCAAATCGCTGAAGCTAGAAACTTGAAATTTGGACAGTTGGTTCCTTTTCTGACGTAAGCATCCAGTAAGAAAGGATTTTTCGAAATTCAACCCCTACGAGTGTCAAAGGAGGGAGTAAAATTTTGAAAGACTAAAATGAGCTAAATTTTCCTTTTTAGTGCATTTAAATAAAAGATTGTCTCTAAAAAGTTTTTTTACTAATATTTTTTATTACAAAAATGTAAAAAATAGTAAAATCTCTCATTTCTAATATGCGGCAGGTAGGTATAAATCATGACAGACACAGAAGTATTGCGTTATATAGAATAGAATCCAAAATAATGTTATAAATGCGGAAGTGTGTTTGTCTTAACCGATTTCGACGAAAATTGCCAAAGAGATTCCTTGAAGCCTGACGAAGGACAAAGGCTACTTTTTATCCCGGAAAACTGTTCCCGAGGGATAGCATTCAAGCCATACATCCACACTACTGTGCATACCTATGGTGCAGTTGAAAAGACAAGAAGTCATGAATTAATTATGTGTTCTACGTTTCCATAGTTACGCATCATGTATTTGTGTATTTTGGAAAACAGATTATTGCATTTTCAACACCCGGATGAAGCCGGACCGGGTAGCTAGTAGTAAATAAGATATAATGAGATATTAATAAATAAATAACGTACTGTTGATTCAAAGCGTATTTGAAGGGACTTCTCTTAGCAATACCAAAACTAAACGGTGTATTCAATTCGTTCACTTTAATCAAATTACAAACGCATGGCAACTCAGAGAAAGTTGTACCTGTAATAAACACGTATTTACGCTTTTTACAAACATATTCTACGCCTTGGGTCGTATTAATTGGTAGCTCAGATTCAGTATCCAACAATTTTTCGCCAATGTTTTTAAATAATTTGTCGGTAGAATTCTGAAAAATAATTACAATGAAATTTATTATCCTCATCTGAGTCATTTTTAAAATAAACTAAGTAATTTATTATCTAATTATCTTTGACTGATTTATTTGGGTAGTTCATAAAACTATTATTTAAAAAAATTTATAGTTGGACACATTATAAACCTGTCATTAAAATATACAAGATGTTTGGAAAACAAATCAACAAAATTTAACGTATAATGGGGTCGTCCCACATGTCTTTATGTATCATCAGATACTATTTCCAGCATATTGCAAATACGTGTTCGTGTTTGGGCCGAGTAGCCCCGATTGTCACCGTCGGGTGCGTTTCACATCACTGTTGTTAACAGCCCAGGCAAAGTGCGCCTAAGGAAGTTTTCACTTCAAAAAATCTGAGAGCAAAAATTATATAGGTACCTTAAATATTAAATGCTGATAAGAGTAACTTAATGCCCCTACTGTGTACGTTCCATCTTCATATAGTTCCGACAATGTGGTAAATGGTAGCTTACTGTGAGGCGCTGTCAAAATTCCAACAATCATGGCATTATAAGCTGTGTACATTAGAATCACTAAGATATTAACAGTCAATTTCATTATACGAGTAGAAAATTGCTTATAATGTTTTTGTTCTATTCCTGAAAAATATTGAAATTCTTATATCTTACTGTAACCTATACCGGTCGCAACGGGGGATCCCAGACGAGCACATTACCGCCTTGAATGACTCAGCACGCCTAGTGCCCCCTAAAAATCTAAAGTATGAAATATTACGATTTTATATAGAAATCGTGATTTTGTTCGTATGCTTCCAAGTTTTTTACTTACGAGCGACTATAGTAGTGAAAAAAGTCTTGTAATAGTGAAAAAATCGAAATTTCGACGGATTTAAGGTACGTGCAGTACGCAGCTGGAATTCTAGATGGTATCATGTATGGTAGATGATGGCTGAAATTATAAGCGCTTATAGGTTTCTTTGATACATTGATAGCATTGATAAAAGCTTAAATCGCGTTTGAAATGTCAGATAGCGAAGACGAATATTTGTGTTCTTCTGCTACAAAGTGGTGTATTTTAAATACAAATTTGGGTAGGAGCTATCATGTCCACCCTATTAATAGAAAACGATCTAAACATGGCGAATTTCATCATTTATACCAAGAATTAAAATTTTACCCGAACCGGTTTTTTGAATATTTACATATGGAACCTAACACTTTTAAATACGTCTTAGAATAAACTCAAAACAAATTAAATAAAAACTGGCAAAATTTCACTTATTAAACTTGTTACATCCATTGCGAAACTTTTAACGGCCATTTGACAGTTGTCACACGTTGATTGTAGTAGTCAGCGCGCTGAAAGAATGGTGAGATACATTCTTGTATCTAGCAGCCCTTGTAACAGCACTTATACCTGCTACACTCACTGCTTCGTTGTGTAAGCTCGCATATATAACAATGCATTAATTTAAGCAAGCCCTGCTATGATCTACGCTGCCATCTAGAATCTCCATACTGCACGTACCTTTAGACGTTACATGCCAAAATTCAATCAGTATTATTTTATTTCCACAGACTTATTTTTAAAGGTTTAATTATAAGACAATTATCATTTAACAAGTAAAGTAAATAATGAGAATAATAATATTAAGATAGTCAGGTGATATCAAAAAAACTCGGGTCGCAGTGCCAAAACCCTGCCGACAATATAGTGTATTTGCTAATACTGGCCTTGTGGCTTTATTATGTGAACTTAAGTTTGTTTTTGAACAAAATAAAAAATTTAACCCCTTAATACATCCCTTAAAATAATATTTTTTTTCTTAATTTCAATATTTTTATTAATGTAACCTCGGTACCAAATTAAATACTCCCTTCAGTAAGTAAAGCACTTTCCGCAAACTAGTGTTTTCATAAAATTTGTAAGTCCGGTCCTGTCGGGCCGATTTTATTAAAATTTTGGCAGCACATTTTAATTGTAACTAAAAGGTTAAATTTCAATTTTGAAACGATTCTGAGAATTTTTTCGGCATTTTCGGGCCCAAAAACATTTTTCAACCCCTAAAAACTACCCTTAAAATGGTCCGATTGGGCCCATTTTAAATAGGCTTCGTGCGGTGATGGATTTCAACGTGCCTACCAAATTTCGTCAAAATCAATTAACTCTTTCGAAAGTTATTGCCCGCACACATATATATATATATAAATATATATATAAATATATATATATATATATACATATATAAATAGACATTTCCAAAAATGGTGCCAAAATGTTCAGGAGGCTATGAAACGTCGAGAAATTTTGGTCCGACCCCTAGGTCCCGCCATCCGACCGACGCCAATAGTGTATGTGCCATATGGCAAATACACTAATAAGTAAACGTTGGCGCAAAAGTATACCTAATTTATCTTTTTTCTGTTATGTGAAAGATTTGACGTATTTTTTTAAACAAAATGTTTATACATTAAAAACGAAAACATTATTATGTAAAACAATTATTTTGCGGTTTGAGACATAACTTGGAGAATATAAAATATTTGATTAATTTTTTCTTTATTTATTATTAAAAATAATAAATTGAAAAACATTAAATTTCTATTGAAAAACTATTGAATTTTACTTTCCCACACTAGTGTGGGAAAGATACATTCCCACACACCTGCCTATTACGTGACCCATTACAGGCCGGTATACATGCACGTAAAGCAGCTATTTTATAGAGGGTATAACAAGTATTCAATATCAACTAACCTTGATTGAAATATACAGCCAACAAATCAATCATAATTTCACTTTTATGATATATTAACACTTTTTCATTATATTTTCCCCATGTGTTATAAGATATATTAATCAAGAAAAGCGATAACAAAAATAATCCAAGTATACTTAGCCAAATTCCCATTGAAAATGGCTTCAAATATTCACTCCAATTAAAACTAGGAAGCTGTTTAAACAGCATATAAAGCCTAAAAAAATTACACAAAACTTAACAAAATATTTGAACTAGCTACTTTTTACCTTTTGTGAGATAGAATAGAATAGAATAGAATAGAATAGAATAGAATAGAATAGAATAGAATAGAATAGAATAGAATAGAATATATTAATCCATAATACAATTACACGAGGATTCGTCAAAACATCAAATACAAATAGGTCCCTATAAATACATATTAAATACAGAAATCATCGATGTTAGAGCCAATTGTGACAGACAGACAGACGGACGGACATCGTAGGATCAGTAATAGGGTCATTTTCGGAGGTACGGCACCCTAAAAATGAACTTTAAAAGTGTTAAGAAGAATCACAAAACTAAAAGTGAATTTTTAGCATAAAATCTTGAAACTCAAAAATGAGTATTGAATAATTCGATTTGACCTCCTCCGTCTATTTGAATGCAGACTGCAGGGTCTTAAGGGTGGCGGCTACGGCCACTGTCGTGTTTTTGACGTGCGACCATAAACCAAAGCGGCAAAGAATGCCGGATTGACGACGTTTTAACTATTATGCGGGCGCTACATGATGCTACGAACGTTGACCCGAACGTTGGGCCAAAAGTTTGAGTCAACTGAGTTCGACAGTTGGTTTGCCAAATGTTTCTGCTACACGGTATGTCGAATGTTAAAGCATAAGAATGTTTTCCTTCGAACGTTGGAGGAATTTCTTTGACTCGGGTCAAGAATACCGACAGCAGCCGGAACATGGTCAAACGTGAGCGTTGGACGCTCTACATTGGTTGCTCGTAGGTTTGACCGTCGCGTCGGCCACAAGATGCGACGAACTAACCTTGGAAGGTGTTCGTAGCATCGTGTAGCGCCGGCATTAGTATAAAATGATCGATGGAAATGAAGATATTATGGAAGAAATACATTGCAACCGTTTGTTAGAACGCTGTCGTAGACTGCAGCCGCGGTGGCAATGTTGCGTTTGGCCGCAGTTGGACCGCGGCTGCTTCGGTTTGCAGAACCCTTAACTGATAAGTTTGCGCCCGACGACATCGTAAACGACGAAGGTGAAGTCTACTGACCCGCCTCTTTCGAAACAATGAAGAAAATCTGCCATTTCAAGCCGTTTTTGGGATATAACCAAAGGTAGTAAAGCCAAATCAGTAGTATTATCGCGTAATGCTTCGAATATTTCATCAGTTCTTGTAAATTCTTTTCCAGTTTTATCATTTATAGAAATTTGCTTTGCTCTAAAAATATTTTTAATTTGTAATTTGGCCGTTCCAGTGGAACCATTCCTATATATTCATTTTCAAGATAGAGTAATTTTTAAAAAACACATTCCAAAGTGTCATTATAATAAAATAAATAGGTAAATAGGGTTACAAGATTTGACATTCTCCCGACTCGACTAATCACAACTCAAGAAACAAAGGGACACGAGCTGATCACGCACACAGGTCACTCTATCTTGAAAATGAATAGACTATATAATATATTTATTTATTGTAGATTATAGACGCGTCGACAACTTAGATCATTAGCGTCTTAAATTACATTCAATAATAAGTTAAATACAACTAACTTAAAACTAAAAAACATCACAAAACATCCATGAGTGTAGGTGGAATTCGAATCCACGACAGTCTAGTCTAGAGACTGGTACCAAATACGCTATCCACTAGGCTACACTGCCCTCGACTATAATAGAATTCATGTCTTAATTTGCTTATGTCGGGTTAAAAAAATTATTAATGTTTAGTGGAAAAACTTACGTAAAAAATTATTAATGTTTAGTGAAAAAACTTACGTAAAATTAAGACGTTTTTCAAATTCTTTCAAAATTGCGAAAGCAAATTGATCATAATTCATGTGAATTTTTATATGTATAAATCTCAACACTGCTGCGGTTTTATTCATTTTTAATAAATTTTAGAATAAAAAAATTGTTATTTTTTTTTACAATCAGCAAATATTGTCACTCGATTTTTTTTAAACGACTCAACAAGACGAAGTTAACAGACTTCTTTGTGAAATGACAGAACTCAAATACTCTTCATCCCGTTTTATAAGAGAAAATATAAACGATAAGTAAAGTAGTAAATAATTTTACTAGAAAAAATTACATGTTTTTTTATTAAAATTAAGCAGCTACAAAGCATTTCTACAAAAATTATAATATAATAATATATATTTTGTTCTCTATAACATTTTGCCCATTGTTTTTCGAAATTACGGTACCTAATCAATAGAAAACTGTGCCATGTGCAAAGAGAAAATAATAATAATATACATTTAAAAAATAAAACATTTCGTTAATTTAAAAATAATAAACATAAATTACAATAAATGCAGGCCACTCAATGATAATATTCAAAAAAAAATATAATAAGTGAACAAACGATTCCTACAAAAAACAGACAAAGAAGGACAAATGTATATTGAAAAGGAATTGACACAAAAGGTGGTTGATGACTTTCTTGAAATGTCCTAGATTTAGTAATAATACGATGTGTTACTCCTGTTTCTTTAAATTTCAAAATCCTAAAAAAAATAAAATTTAATTCAGTATTACTAAAACTGACCGGTAGCAAGGACATTTGTTTTATTAAAATTCGCGATATAACTCCTATCCCTTGATGTATAACAAACACTATACTAAAAATTCAAAATTGACTCAGTAGTTTTTTAGTGAACCCGAAACAAAAGACAAAAAATTCGACTGATGACCAGTTCTATACTTCCCACCTAGTAAATATTTGCAAAAAATAAACACTATTTTTTTATTCTTTGAAAAAAAGTATGGCCCTCTTTTTTGTTTAGTGATCTACTGATGGCTAGCTTAATATAGCAAAAATCATGGTTACCTTGATTTACGAACAATTTTTATTTTTTTTAGTAAAATATTTTTTTTCTCGAAAACTACATTTTAGAGAAAAAAAATATTTACATTTTTTTCATATTATAACATCTAGAATTCATTTATATTTTTTTTACCTATATTAATACGTGACATTGAGATCAGGATCAGGATCCACTGAACCGATTTGACTCAAAATCTAATCAGATCTAAGTTAAAGGCTGATAAACACAATAGAACAATCGGCATGGCCTTATGTTGTTCCGTTTTTACGATATCGAAGGCGAAAAATTGACCACATACACACACACTAACACATACTGACATCAGTCAGAAAATGATTTTAAACGATTACTAGGGTCTCAAAACGTGAAGATTTGTTAAAATCTCGAAATATTTTTTTCGGACTAAATCCATTACTTCCCTACCATAGTAGAGGTGGAAAGTAAAAATTATAATACTGGCCAATTTGGTTTAGGTGTCCTATTAACCAGACTAGTGTTGGGGATTTTCAATCTAGTGTAGGGGATTTGCGATCTAAATATAAGCACTCTACGATTTTATTTATTTGTATTGATTTACCGTTGGTTTAAAGCTTGTTTAAATAAGCTTCCTTTGGCAATTCCCAAAGTTTCTGGTAAAGCGCCTTCATTAATTTTTATGCTTTCTGTTGGACATTTCAATTTAGGAGGTATTTCTGCTGTCAAAAATGCATATTTTTTGCGACTACAAACATTTTCATATCCTACTTCCATTGATAACGGTAATTTCGATTCCTTGTCCACAAATTTCATATCGATAGATTTGAACAGCTCATTAGTAGTTTTCTGGAAAACATGTCGAAATTTATCTCCTAATAGGATTGACCCACGTATTTTTTTATTTTTTTAAGCGGCAGTGTTTTTGAATTTAAGGCTATCAAATTTTTCTCAGAATTTTTAGAGCCTCGGAAAGGCCTTAAAAAAATAATAAAGTTGAAAATTGTTAGTCGGATGCTATAACAGCCAATAAGGGTAAAAACAGAAGAAATGAAAATACACTGTCAAGCGTCAAGAAGCGTGTTTTAGTGTTTTTGTTTTTCATACGTTCAAATATCTGTAGTGTTATTTTTACACATTATTTTCGGACGTTTTTGCTTAAAAATTAATACGGAATTAATTAGTTACGGATTTTGACATTTGACATCACAACGACAACGCTGTTTCAGCCATATTTAGCCAGTTGAATAGTCAATATCTTCTGATAAATGCTTCAAAATTCCTACCAAAAATGGATATTAATTATATGCACTTTGAATACAATGATATCCGTAAAAAAAAACAGTCACTTTCAACATAATGGGTTTCAACCCCATTGTCGAAAATCCAAATCGAGAACGTCATGCAATATTAGTTTCATAGCAGTCGCCAGTCGCGATCTATGTGTCAAGTAACAAGTCCCCTTCGGCCCTTCCCTTAAAAAAATTTACAGCTAGAGTGTACCCCCTACAAATATTATTTGGTGCCGCGGCCTCAACTACCTGCTATACAAACCTTAAACATATTTCGAAAAATTGAAGGTGTCAAGACACCCAAAGTGAACGTCCCATCCTCAGCAAATTCTGGCAATGACTTGAAAGGCAATATGATTTTTGGAGCTGTCAAAAATCCAATTATAGTACCGCTGTATGCAGCGAAAACAATCACAAATTGGAGACACATAATTAAATCTACCAATCGCGTGGATTGTTTGCAGCGTATTATTTGTGATTGGTTTGTTCCTAAGAAACAATTTTAGCTATTACGTATTTCATTGAATTTGCTAGAAAACGTTTACAGATTGATATTGTAGATTATAGACGCTCGATAACAGAGATTATAAGCGTCTATGATAGACCTACCAGGGATGGCGAACCTATGGCACGCGACAGAATATTGTCGGCACGGCATTGATTGTGGTACAAAATCGAAATAATTAACAATATGTTAGATGCTGTCGAAAAAATTCGGCTATCATTCAAATAACAAATACTAGACCGCCACGACATATAATTTTGATTCATTTTTTGTCCAGTTAAATTTTTTTGGTTGCTTGTTGGCATTTCATGGTCACATTTTACATTTTTTGAAAAAAATTAGCACGGAATTGTGAAAATTTTATTTATTGTAAATTATAGACGCGTCGACAGCTTAGGTCATTTGCGTCTTAAAGTACATTAAATAACAACTCACTTAAAACTAAATGACATCACAAAACATCCATGAGCGGAGGCGGGATTCGAACCCACGACAGTCTGATCCAGAGGCCGCGGGAATTGTGAAAAGGTTCACCATACTTACCTTATATGATATTAATTATAGATGGTATTGTTATAGATAAAAAAATTTGTATATTTAGAAAATCGCAAATATTTACCTTGTCCTGTATATCTTGAACAAAGATCGAAAAAAGCTTCATCTTTTTCGTTGAATTTAGACTTTTTAGCAGCTTTTTCCCAAATTTTATACATGAGATTCAGTACAAACAGAGACAATAATAATATTGCGAGTGTACTTAACCAAACGCCAGACGAAAAAGGTTTTGTATACTCTTTCCAATTTAGCATACTCCTAACTTCATAATCTTTTTTGATCACTAAAATTAACCTTCATAGAAAGAAAATATTCATCAGAATACATGACTTGAATAATTTGTCGTTTATAACAGAGGTTCCCTAATTGTGCGTCGCTCTAGAATTTATTATTTTTCTATATAAGAGAGACACCCAATGGCGTTACGTTACAGTGCAATATCAAACAAAAATATATTTAATTGGTAAATGATAAAATCAATCGATTTAAAACCCCTTATATCCACACCATATTATTCACATAACAATTAGAGGTGAAAATAATAAATATCTCAGACAGCTATGCTGCCATGATTTTTGAGCTATATCTAAGAAAAAATCAAATGACCACTGTCGGGATTCGAACCCGAAACCCCCAGTTTCCGGCTAGGTGAGTTACCGATTTCTCCACAGTGCCCGAGAGTGGAAACCGATCTCTTCTTATATATAGCAATTTCACGTTGAAAACACACTACATGCGAGAGTCGACTATTTAAATAAACTGCAAAGCATAGTACAGCTATTAAACAGTCGAATCATTATACATGCGAGAGTTAACATTTTATAAGTTTTAACAACTTAATAAACTCGTTTGGCCGGGAAGCCTTAGGTTTTACCTATAGATAAACAACGTTTATATATATTTATTTATATAATATATTTATTTAACCCTTCACCGTCGAAACTCAAACACGAAATTTCCAGATTATAGCGCTGGCTGAGTTATCAATTACTTCCACAGTGACATTTAGACGTGTCACTTTGGAAGTAATTGACAGCTCAGTCAGCGCGAAACTGGAAGTTTCTTGTTTGAGTTCCGACGGTGACGGGTTAAATAAATATTTTTTTTTATATTGCATTGTAACGTAACGCCATTGGGTGTCTCTCTTAAATAGAAAAATAATAACTTCTAGAGTACCTATAAGTCTAGAATAGATGAACCGTTGGAGATTCGTTGCATGGATAATAGAAAAAAAGGGTGTGGGTCTCGGGACCCCCGACAGATGTGAAACATCAAAGAAAACGTTATTGAACTCGGTGGTATTCTCTATGTAGTAGTATATATTTTTTCAAAAGCAGCAACTAACTGTTATGCTGACGTAATCCTATATACTGCACTGTAACACCGCGTGTGTTACAGTGCATGCCTGAGCCAAGAGAGAGAGAGTGCCCGCAGTGGTGGGGAGAACAGCAGCGAAGAAGCGGACCAAACATTTCGTTGCATATTTCCCCTCACGCGGCTGTTCACAGTCCGACATAAGATGTTTCACATAAAAAAATAATCAGATAAAATGTTATCAGCACAAAGTCACTTACTCGTCGTACAATATTGGATGAAGATAGTCTAAGAACTTTAACCGATCTATCGTCATTGTTAAATATACAAAAACTAAATCTATGGCTCCATCCAGAAGAGCGGTAAATGCGTCATTAACATTTATAATTTCTTTATCAATTTTTTCGTTGACATAGACTCGTTCGAATCTAAAGTAAAATCCAATAAACTGATTATTTATTTTTTTGCCATACCCACTACAAAATAGCTACTTTAGATGCATGTATACCGGCATGTATTGGGTCACTTAACAGGCAAGCGTGCAAAAATGTTTCCATTACATAGCAAGTGCGGTAAGTAAACGGTTGTCATAGCAACTTGTTTATTCGCTCTGCGATTACACTCACGACCTTCACGGCCTACTATAACTAAGTAAAGATGGTGACGCAATTGAACTGTCAAAACTTTTTGAAAATTAAATGAAAAGTAAGTATTTTGTAGTGGGTATGGCAAAAAATAACATATATATCTCGTGCGTAATAGTATAGTATGACAGGTACCCAATTCTTGAAATTATACGGATTTTAGTCGCATACGAATAAAATTCGAACGATAGATTCGAATACGAAAAAGGGTTTGACTATTGAAACTCGTTATCACTCGTTGTTACATACTGTCACCACTCGTCAGTAATACTTATATATCTCATTACGCATCTAGATTCTAGACATACAATCTACTATAACCAGGGGCGTAACTAGGCCCCAAAACAGGGGATAAAAAATGAAGTCGTAAGACCCAGGGTGCCCAATTAGCGTCCTTGCCCCGGGACCCCTAAATGCTTAGTTACGCCCCTGACTATTACAGCGCATTGTTTTCCGCGATAGAGTAGGTATAATACTTTCTATTCAGTTTTTAGAAAACAACATAAAATAGTAATATCTAGATTTCAACTGTGAAATATTAGAGAACCCACAGATATACAGCGTGTCCACGAAAGTTCTTTACAAATGGAATTTTTTTTTATTAATTATTGGAGCAATTTTTTTTTCTGTGGAAAAGTTCTGCTTCGTCCAAAACCTCTAAAACACCAAAGAAAATTTTTTTCGACCTAAAGTTATACGAGGGAAATCAAAAAGTTTTATTTTACTAAAAATAAAAATTATCTGTGATATTCCAGATTTTCGCGAAATTAGTTACATAATCAAATTTAATTTAAAATTATAACAAAACTAACTTCTAAGTAATTATTTATTCAGAATTATAAATCAGAATTCAATATGTCCTCCATCTCTCTCCATACAAAGAACAGTATAACTTTAGGCCGAAAAAAATTTTCTTTGGTGTTTTATAGGTTTTGGACGAAGCAGAACTTTTCCACAGAAAAAAATTTTTGCTCCAATAATTAATAAAAAAAAATTCCATTTGTAAAGAACTTTCGTGGACACGCTGTATCAGTCATTAAAAATATATTTTTGTAGTAGGCAAAATTAACTGATCTCTTAACAATATAACAAATTTTCGCATTTATATTATTCTGTTCAAAACGGTTTATGATTTTAAGCAAAGTAACTGCTTCCGACTTCTTTTGGGCGGGATAACTTCAAAAGTGTCTAACGATGATGAGTAATGTTGTAGATGTAAATTAAACTACAAAGACTACGTCTATACATAAAACATTTTAATATACATCTTTGCTAGTTTAGCACTCGCCACTCGTGTAACTTTTTTGCAGAAACTCGACAATAAATGAATGACTAACGTTCAATCATGTGATTTAGTCTTCCTCAGATAACACTGGGATTCAGATGGGTGCATTGGTCCCAGCCCAACCACTGGTCCAATTTTACATTAACATTTCTGAAACAACGGACCTGCCTCTCAGGTCCGTTCTTTCAGAAATGTTAATGTAAAATTGGGTGCATTGGTCCCAGTCCAGCCACTGGTCCAATTTTACATTAACATTTCTGAAACAACGGACCTAAGAAGCAAAGCTGCTCTGAAACTGATATTAACTTAATTCTTACGAAAAATTAAGTTCCCTCAATTCTGACATCAGCAATGATAAAAATGTGTCTTCATATTCACTAAATGTCAAATATGCATATCTTATGACATTTTTCGTATCGTTAAAAGTGTAATTATGTTCGATGGTTTGCATTTCAAATATTTTATTTTCCAACTTTCTGTTTCGAAGATTTGTATTTTGAAACATCATGAGACGATTTTCATGAAATTTTACGCAATGCTTATAGTTCAGCAAACTATGGCTTTGATTGTAAGCATCCCATTTCCAATTTTCTGGATCGGTACCATCTGAAAACTAAAACTTACAACTAAGAGAGAGTACCAACACCCCGCTAGCGTCTTATATTTAATTTCACGAGTTATATACAGGGTGTATCACAGGATTGAATACATAGAAAAGTAGGAAAACAAGCAAAATGAGTAGCGTGACAAAGATAGAATACACATGGCTAACTTAACTAAATTAATTATCATGGTTTTTTACATGAAAAGAGGGCAAAGCAATCTCTGATCTTAACTAATTTGTACTGTGTACTTTTCCTTATGTTCGGTTTCCTATGATACACCCTGTATACTATTTTTTGTAACACATATATGAAATGTACAACATTTTCAGCTTTAGAGCTTTATTGAATTAATTTCAAACACATCGATCGATAGCCAGTAAGTAGTTGTACTGTACAAAGTGCGGAAATTTCGAATTTATAAGATGTAGAGATTGTACTTTTACGCACGCACTTTTACGCACGGTGACGGTACTTTTACGCACGCTTTGGACTTTCACGCACGGTGACTAAAATACGCCTCTTTACGCCCGCTTCAAAGTGCTCGAATATTGAAGTTTAGAAGCAGGAGTTATAAAAAAATAATTAATTAATCCATACCTTGCAGAGTAAACAATAACAAATAAAATGGATCTTCATTGTTTTTTATGTAAAAAAAAACCTAATGAAAAATAAATAAATTATGGACTGCTTTTCCAAAAACTTCTATTCAATACAAGCTCAGCCGAACAAAACCTTCTACAATGAAACTTCACATTCTGCTATAAGTTGTTAATCTATTCAAAAAAATCGATCGTTGTAACTTAATGCAGTTATAACATCAAAACAGAATGCGACTTTTTATAAATAATTACAGTCTTTCTACGTATGTGGAAATTATTAATTAACAGAAAATGAAATTAATTTCCACCTCACGATAACACATTTTTTTAATGTATTTGTCAATACATAGTCTGTGGAACATACACTATTGGCATGGGTCGAATGGCGAGACCTAGAAGTGAGACAATAAAATGTCGACGTTCAGGATTCACTGCAGGAAATTTATTTAAAATGAGAACATCTTAAGAGTTGGCTTTAGGGGTTGAAGTTTATTTTTGGCCCGAAAACACCGAAAAACATCCCAGAAGTATTTCGAAATTGAAATGTAACCTTTTAGAAAACATTAAAACGTGCAGATGTTTTGTATTCCGACTTTGCATTTTTATTTAAATAATATGTTTATAGTCGATATATTTACGTGACAGTAATAAAACACGAGAACTGTAAGAACTAGAGTATAAAACTTTTTAATTGTGTTTACTATTTACATGTCGTTAACTTTAACATCACAGAATGTCAATTTATATTGTGTGCACCAACTTATTTATTTATTCTTTTTTTTCAATACGTCATAACTTAATATTATTATTATTTTTATAACACTGAATATGTAAATACATGAAACATAAGTATGTGGAGTTTTTACAAACTTTTAACATTGGAAATGTTTATGTTCGTATATGGGGGCAGAGTTACGAGTTTTCGTTCAAGGCCAAAAGACAACGGTGTCGCGATCAAGTGAGGAGCAATCATGCAAAATTGAACAAGTGCAATTTTTTCGAAATGTGTTTTATATCATGTCTAGTTAATTGAGAGGTATTTGCGACGATCTGCGGTGTTATTTTTGAGCAAATTTTAATAAATACTGTAGTAAAATCCATTTAAAAGTTAAGTAATCAAGCAAAAGTGAACGCGTATATAACAGAAGAATAATAGGGTTATTCCTGACAAAACTAAACAGTGCATTAATAAATATTGTGTGTATAATAAACAGTTAATTATGTTTCATATATGCTGTTATCATTTCCAATGTCCTCGATGGTTGCAAGGATTGCGAAATCTGAGAATTTTTTTAACTCCCGATGCAAAAAAAGGGTGTTACAAGTTGTAAGTCTTTGCTGTCTGCGCCAATTTCATGTTTTTTTTGTTAAGTTAGTTGTTAGTCAAGGTCAAATCTTGAAATCCAATCGACTTAAACCTTTGCTTACGTACATAATTCTGATAACAATACAATATTTTTTATAAGAATCTAATTTGCATAACCAGTCCCGTTATTTCCACCATAAAAGTCCCGTTTCTCTCACCATGTGAATTAAAATATTTTTCACAACGCCTCTATAGAAAATTCGATTTTCGGTACCTGTTTAGCGATGTTTAGGGATGAAAATTTTTAGTTGTCGGTTTTCTCTGTTTTTTAACGTTGTTAAGAGAGAGAGAGAGAGCGATTGAATCGCGCCAACTTCGATTCGCCTTTATACACCAAAACGTCAAAATGTCAGACATAACCTCATATAAATTTCACATGGATCTGACAGATCTAATATTTTTGCGACTTTTTTGCGCGCCCAAATTGCAGGTACCTCAAATCGAATTGTCAATAGTGTTGTTGTGAAAAATAATATGAATTTACTCGGAACGAAACACAACGAATGCAACACGTATGATTTGCAGCCCTCGTACTTCGGGCAGCAAACTTCACGCTAGTTGCAAACGCTATGTTTCGTTCCTTGTAATGCAATATATACTAAGTATTTCATGTCTCCGGAAAAAAACCTGTTTTAAAAAAAATATTTAAATCTGAAAATATTGACCGTCAACTTATAACACGAAATTTTTACTTCAATAATAGGAAATTAATTATTATTGATATTTATTATAATTATTATTTTTTAAGAATCTTGAGAAAATCCACGGGTGCTCGAAAAAAAATCTCTTAGGTGATCGAGCACTGTATGAATGAATTGTGAATTATAGACGCTCGACAATCGAGCACTGTAGCATGCACGTAGTCGGTGATAGAGAATACTGCTAGGATAATAAAAAATAACAGTTTACTCACTTTTAACACAACTTTTTTGTTATTAGTGAATGTACATTTCAAGAGCAGTGGCGCTTCAGTTCGGCTGATGACTATTGTACTACCGATTTAGGTTCACTGGCGTATAACCATAGACAATTACCACAACCATAGACAATAACAACAAGGCGTATGAATTTGCCTAGCGGCACTGGCGAGAACTAATTGTGCCAACACGGCACACGGTGAATGGTCCCCAGGCGGATGGGGGGAGGTCAGGGGCATTTCGGCGAACGGCGACGCGCGTTCCACACGTGTATAACTACGTAGCTAATAAAAGTGTATGTTTACGGCCATAATAAAACGGTATAAATAATTTCCGTAACATGAGTTTAGTATCTGCTGAAGATGGGAGCTTAGCTCTTGAAATGTACATTCACTAAAAAAAAAGTTGTGGTGGAAGTGACTAAACTGTTATTTTTTATTATTATACAACCACAGTGCTCTTAATTATTTCTACTGCTAGGTTAGGTTAACTGCAAAAATGGTAAACAAAAAAATTTAAATAGAATATTATTAATATTAACTGATAAATATCGGCAAGTTTATTATTTTTACTAAATGTAAAAATGTACAATATATACAAGTAATTGTCAGTACACCGAATATTATTTAAATAACAATTTTCTAAACTAATTCTTATTTATTAATGTATATTATTTGTTTCTTCAACCAAAGTTAACAATACTAATACACAAAAGAGTTCGCTTTTATTAATAATTAATTAATTAATTTTCTTGTTAGCTTTAACTTGAAGAAAACCCTGAATTTGTGTCGAAATTGTGCAACGATAATTTCAATATTAATTTTGTTACCTACTTCGTGTTTTCTGTCTGATAAAGATATTATATATACCTGGTACAAAATAGGTATACTTTCTTCAAAAATAACTCGTAATGTTTTAAATTATGCAGGCCAAGGTCTTTAAGAACCACATTTTAGTACCGAAATCACTCTTTCTTAGGAGAAATATACCCTTCACTTTTACAGGCTGTTTCACAATTGGGTTTTTAAATGAATTTTTTTTTTTACTTAAATGGAAGGAGCACATACAAGTTTTATAGCAAAACTGTTTTTATTTAATTTTTTTGCTTACTAATTAAAAAGTTATATTTAAATAAAAATTCATTTTTAAACTCAGTTCCGATAACGCGCCGAAAGAATCCGAACGCGTGTGACGTCATTATGTTTTCTATGGTCTTTGTATCCATGGTTACCAAGTTAAAAATTTATTATTTTTGATAGTATGTGTAATACATATACACAAATACCAACAAATGCAGACACATTTTAACATAACGACGTCACAAACATTCCTGGCGCGTTTTGAAGTCACGTGATATTTTTTAAATTTTTATACATTTTAATTAATTTTTAGTAATTTATCTATAGCTTTAAAAAAAATTTTCTTTTCGATTTTCAATATTATTTGTTAAATTATTAGAAAAAATTAAAAAATTAATAATTTTTTTTAAACTTAAATACCTAATTGCGCGGTACCATTGTAGGTTTGTGTTCTCCACAAAAAAATAAGCAAAAAACCTCATGAATCTCTCAAATTGATTTATTATCAAGATATTGAGGCATAAATATATTTTTAAACAATACAACACCCAGCGTAATTGTTCAAAATGGCCTCCGTTTATTGACAGCAGCATTACTTTGAGACATATTTATGAGTATCTCTCTCAGAGTTTTGATGGAAATTTATTTGAAAACTTTCCCTGCATAATTTCAAAAACTGACTCAAAAAACAAACACTGCAATTTCTGGCTGTAAAATAGCAGTACGCATATCGTCGTCCATAGTACGCAAGGTCGTATCTAATTTAATACCGAAATTAAAACATCCAATTTATTTTTACAGGACCTACAATTACTAACATAATAAGTATAGTTACAAGCTTAAGATGGACGACGACATTTTCGTCGCATAAAAATTTTATGCAACTTTCAATCCAACAATTGAATTATTTAATTTTAATCAAAGAAAGTACACTTTAGCATTTTTGTAGAAAAAATAATCACCGATCAATCATTGTAATAATTTTAATAACCAAACATTTTTCAATAGTTGCCATTTTTTTATGATAGGCCCGTATTCACCGAGCCTAATTAGTTATTTATTCCGTTAATTTATTCCCCTGGTAACTATTACTGGGAATAAATAGCGATAATTCAATTCACCAAACGTAGTTAAGTTTACTGCAGGTATAAATCGTAAGAATAACTATTGTCCAATTTCAAGGGTATAAATATTTATTCGCCTACTAAAAAAAGGTGGACACGAAATGCACAAATTACTTTATGACCTGGCGACCTTTTCAGGTAAATATTAATTCCATATATTACAGGTAACGGCTTTTGTAGTAAAATAAAACAAAATGTCCAAGGTGTATCTATAGTATAAAGTAAATGTTTACCTGAAGTTACTATTCTATCGAATGAATTGCTTGGTGAATAGAAAGTTTATTTTATTCCAAGGAATAAATTTATTCTAAGATGAGTAACTTCTATCTTTAACAGTGTTCGGTGAATACGGGCCTCAGTCACACTATTTAGACCACTTTCTGTGACCCAAATTATTATTTTAGATTTTCTTCGTCATCAGCAATGTTAAAAGACAACAAATATACAAATATTTCTAAAATGAACAACAAACTCAATATGCGCTGCACACAACATCAAGTTTCCGTAAAATAAAAACGCTAAAAAACTTAGAACCATTACTAACTATTGTTTATTTTGCGTTAAAGTTGGGTAGAGAAGTGATACTTACTGTCTTTTCTTTTGCAACACGTGTTTGCGTTCCGCGAATTTGTTTATACGCGGTTGATAAATCCCTACATTGTAAAAAGCAACGTCTGTTTGTCTGTCTGAACGCAAACTATTCAACCGATTTTCTTGGTTATAATAGGTTGAGAAAATCTTTGGGAAGGTTTTAGGTAATATCCCATTACGCTATCATAATAGGGAGCTGAGTAATGAACGGGTAAATTACGCTTAGCACGGGAATAAAATCACCAAAATCTCGTGTAACTACTTTGAGTCAAGAAATGTCATCATTCAGGAAAATAAATATTTCTATTTCAGTAAATTCACAGGCTTTGTAGGCACTTCCCAGCTCATAAGAAAATGTTCAATGAAATCCAGGAGAAATAACCAAAATTAAAATAAAAAATTTTTTCTCAGTGTCAATAAACTTGATGCTGCATGATGAGCCTATCAAAGACAACATTTTACTAAGGTAACTAGCAGACACGGACTGACTTGGGGCGCTGGAGCGTCTCGGACCCCCGGAGTTGGCGAAGGCCCGAGCCCTCCCGGCTCCCATTTCCCAATTCGAACAAATTGTAGCGTTCCTGAAAAAATAAAGCCAATCCATGCCTAGTAACTAGGGAATTGTACGCATCATTGCTATAAATGCAATATAGCACAGGGAAATTGTACAAAAAGAAAGCCCAACTTCGGAAAAATTAGAGGAAAACTGAATGTTGTGCTTCTAAAGAAAATGTCAAAAGTTCCCATCGATCCGAGTACCGCTAAGAATTTTATTTATTTATTTATTTCAACAACAGGGTAGACACCCCAATTACAGTTGGGTTTTTTTGCGAATTTCTCGGTTTCGCACCATTTTTAGTAAAAAATGGTTATTTTCAATCTTGTAGAGATAAAATTCTCTACAACTTTTGCATAAACATTATTTTTCTACGAATCATAGTTTTATTTAAGTAGCCGCGGCTTCCTCCCCGTCGATTCGTACATAATGGAATTATGTTACTTCCTGATGACCTAACATAATGATTTTTACCTTTATTAGTGTATTTGCCATATGGCACATACACTATTGGCGTCGGTCGGATGGCGGGACCTAGGGGTCGGACCAAAATTTCTCGACGTTTCATAGCCTCCTGAACACTTTGGCACCATTTTTGGAAATGTCTATATGTGTGGTGTGTGTGTGTGTGTGTGCGGGCAATAACTTTCGAAAGAGTTAATTGATTTTGACGAAATTTGGTAGGCACGTTGAAATCCATCACCGCACGAAGCCTATTTAAAATGGGCCCAATCGGACCATTTTAAGGGTGGTTTTTAGGGGTTAAAAATGTTTTTAGGCCCAAAAATGCCGAAAAAATTCTCAGAATCGTTTCAAAATTGAAATTTAACCCTTTAGTAACGATTAAAATGTGCTGCTAAAATTTTGCTGCTAAAATTTTAATAAAATCGGCCCGACAGGACCGGCCTTACAAATTTTATGAAAACACTAGTTTGCGGATAGTGCTTTACTTACTGAAGGGTGTATTTAATTTGGTACCGAGGTTGCATTGATAAAAATATTGTAATTAAGAAAAAAAATATTATTTTAAGGAATGTATTAAGGGATTAAATTTTTTATTTTGTTCAAAAACAAACTTAAGTTCACATAATAAAGCCACAATGCCAGTATTAGCAAATACACTATATTATCGGCAGGGTTTTGGCACTGCGACCCGAGTTTTTTTTAAGTTGCTAACGTGTAATAATAATTTTATCGAAATTAATGCACAAGGTAGTTCTCTAGTTATAAGCAAACAAACATGCAAACAGGCAGTCAAACACACAGACAATTTTACAAAATTTCTTTACGAATAGTCTTTAAAATTAATGTCAAGTAGAAATATCGCATTATCGAAAAAAAATGTCTGTCTGTTTGACAAAAATTTTTAGTGGCACTCGGACTATGGGAACTTTTGACATTTTCTTTAAAACCACAATATCAACGTTCATACAAAGTCTCGAAATTTAAATCAGTACTTCACAAACCACGACATAATACACAGTGCTTAGCATCATAATATTATAGTGTTACGAATACTCAATGTGTGTTTTAAAAAAAAAATTAACCACACCTGAAGATGGCAACTCGTTGCTGAAACGCGTAGTGATAAATCGCAAGACGGACATAATACAAGGTATTTCTAATATTTCATAATGTTCATACAAAAAATCAGCTTTCCCCTAATTTTTCTGAAGTGCAATATCTAATTTCCCTGGGCTAAAATTATTTAACTGATCTAACAGAGTTACCTCAATACAATATTTGTCTAAACATTAACATTTTTTACATAAACGCCGTCATCAAATGATTATATTTTTGTTTATATTAATTAATAACAAAAAAAACTACAATTAAAATCTGGCTTCCGCCAAATGATAATTAAATCTATTTGTCATTCGCACTTATTCTAGTTTAAAAAGGAAGACTAATTGAATTTATATTCAAAGTTTAAATCACACGTTTTTTTTCACTGATAAATCAAAATAATTTCGTGATTCCGTGATATTAACGCAAGAACGCATATCCTCAATGAAAGTTTAAACAAAATATTATTATATATTATGTAAATATTATAAAATAAAAAATATTACAAAATTATCATAAATTAATCTAGAAAAGTTTTATTTGGTGACTTAAAATATAATAGATCTTCAATTTTGAAGAAATAATATTTTTGCGTTAATTTTTTTAAACATAATTAAACAGCATAGAAATACAGGGGGTGTCCGGAAATGACGAGCAAACAACTCAGGGGATTCTATTTGAAAAATTAAAGCCACAAATTCCTGCAACATTAAAAAAACGACTACCTACGCTAGCAAAAAAGTTCTTAACAAAATTGACATAAAAAATATAAATCCATTATTTTTAACTTTTCAGAAAAATGTTACTTACAGGAATTTGTGGCATTAATTTTTCAAGTAGAATCATATCCTGAGTTTTATTCTCAACATTTTCAGGCAACCTGTATAACGAAAGTATATAATAATCAAAAATATCAATAAATGGATATAATTTTTTGAACATTTAAAACTTAAAAATGTCTTTAGCTACACCATTCACGCATTTTTTCATTTTTTTGCCCGATATAATTCAAAATAAATTTGAGACATTTATTTTTGAACTTGTAATATTTAGTTTTCGCAGGCAGGTATAAAAACTAACTATTAATAATTTATTAATAATGAGGATTAAAAGAATAATAATAAATGCCCTAGCTATGTTAAATTATGTGATTGTTTTGAACGTAAAATCTAAAATTATTGCAGAATTAACGACTAGTACAAAAATAAACTTGATACATTTTTAAATGGATTAATAATAATTCTAAAGACTACAAAAATATTTCTACACTTCAATTAATACAGTGTGTCCACAAACTCATTCTCAACATGGAGATCTCTGTTATTATGAGAGATAGAGATTTGTTTGAATGAATGAATGAATTGTGAATTATAGACGTTCGACAACATAGGTCATTAGCGTCGAGATTTGGTTGAGATGAAGTATTCCTCAGGTAAAGCTGTATCAAATCACTTAAATAAAGTTTAGATATTTTGCATAGTTTAGGCGCTATGATACCTCATCTCATTGAACCAAATCTCTATCTCTCATAATAACGGAGAACCCCATGTTGAGAATGAGTTTGTGGACACACTGTATATCGGCATTTTAAACTTCAGACTTCATATAATAACAAATTCTAAAAGGGAAAACGAAAAATAGCATTTTGAATCAAATTTCTTGGAACACCTATCCCATAATTTTGTTTTCCGTAAAAAATTTATTGCCAAATTAACCACCCATTCTATGTAGATTTTTATTTAAATAACGCATCATTACCGTATTAGATGCTTTATCTCCAGTCGAATGACGCTTATACTCAGGGACGTATTTGCCATAATATGGCTAAAAGGGCATTTTCCCGGGGCCGGCAGACTTGAGAGAGCGGTACAACCGCGGCGCCGCGAATTAAGGATGTATGGCATACACATAAGTTTATCTCCTTCTCCATATACTGGGTCGCAGCACTCACACGTCCGACACATTCCCCGACAATGCGACGACAATCGCAATGTGTTGACGGTATCATCCACAAAATTGTCGCAGTCGGCAGGCCAACACAACTCACACGTGCGATTCTCCAGCGACACACCAACAACAGGCCGGCAGTCTGTGTTGTGTCAACGCAGACTGACTGTCTGCCCTGCAAGTTTTGTGCGTATTGTCGAGAAAGCGATCTACTCACACGTGCGTCTGCACGCCAACTAAAATGTGGTTGAAAAGTGGTCCATTGCTGCGACAGCGTAACCACAGAATGTCGTTGTATTGTGGTACGTGTGAGATAAGCCTAATACCATGCCAAACACATCCGATGTATAGCAAAAACTTTTAACTCGGTACAGGCAGAGATTAGGTTACACACACATAAATAATTATAATATGACTGCATACTTACATAGCAGAGACCTTGGCAGCGTTGGATTGAAACTATGAATCTAACGGTAAAAAATCTATCAATTTCAATGGTTAGTGCTCAAAATTCGGCGGTAATAATATGTTAAAAATGTTTATAACGTATGATTGTGTAGGAGCGCTGTTGCCAAGTATAAACACGCATTTTATAAAGTACGCTATTCGTTTCACTTTTCAGCAATAATTTTTAACATTGGAAATGTTTATGTTCGTATATGGGGGCAGAGTTACGAGTTTTCGTTCAAGGCCAAAAGACAACGGTGTCGCGATCAAGTGAGGAGCAATCATGCAAAATTGAACAAGTGCAATTTTTTCGAAATGTGTTTTATATCATGTCTAGTTAATTGAGAGGTATTTGCGACGATCTGCGGTGTTATTTTTGAGCAAATGTTAATAAATACTGTAGAAAAATCCATTTAAAAGTTAAGTAATCAAACAAAAGTGAACGCGTATATAACAGAAGAATAATATGGTTATTCCTGACAAAACTAAACAGTGCATTGATAAATATTGTGTGTATAATAAACAGTTAATTATGTTTCATATAGGTATGCTGTTATCATTTCCAACGTCCTCGATGGTTGTAAGGATTGCGAAATCTGTGAATTTTTTTTCTTGATTAAAATCGCTGTATAGATGACATTTTAAACACAGCTTGTTGGATATGTACCTAACATATTCTAAAAATTACAAATTTTTCTCGGTAATATTACTATCTGTTTTACCGGTATTAAACTATGAATGAGCGATTTTCTCATAAATGGTAATTTCATAACTATATATTTTTTTAAACTATTCGATAAGCCGTTCTGACATTTTGTGTACTTATCGCAGATATATTAAGAAATAAGTTTATAAAATTTCATTCATTTCTCGGTGATTTGAGATAGGTGCCATACATCCCTAAATATCAGAAGCAATGTGTAGGACTAAAAGGGGGAGGAGACAAATCGTTTTTGCGCACGGCGCCATTTTTACAAATACGTGCCTGCTTATACTGCCGCGTATTCAGAGAGAGGACTGCAACCGTGTAATAATTCTATCAACTTTCCGTTTCACTCGAATTTTTGTATCTCGTTAGATTGTCTTGAAATTTAAAATGGCGATGACAATCAAATCTGCTTACTACTGACAGTAAATACCTTGAAGCATTCAGGAAAAAAGGCATGTGTTGCGAAACACACGACCGAAGTGAAACTTCTTATGTATAATGTGATTGTTCTAAATGTGGAAATTGTTACAATTTTTTGAGATATTTATTTCTTTTCAAACAATAAAAAAACCAAATAAGGCCAGGAGCATTTGTACACTGTGCGTCAGAAGTCGAATGACTTGCCTCTAGCAGCCTAGCTGTTACAAGGTTTATAGTATGTACCTGTAGATAGATCGACCAATCACAATCGTCAAACATATCATAACACGGACGTGGGAGAAGAGGGGATACATTCAGGGCCGTCTTAGGCCATGCAGTGGCCTTTAGGCACACAGTTTGGAGGCCCTTTTAGAAAGTCAAAAAAAAAACGTGAATAAAAACATCAGAATGCACTTTTGTTTAGTGACTTTATTGGTGTCGGCATTTCGAGGCCTCCATTAGGCCGGCCGCCCTGGACTCGTGCCCCACATGCCCTTATGGTAAAGACGGCACTGAATACATTCCAAACATTCTTTGTCGTTACACATTTTTCATTTCATCGAGTCAGCATTTTACCCTTCAAATCGTCGAAAATTTCACTTCGAAAATTACGTCAAAAATTAGACATCAAATGGATGTTTCAGAACACCATTTTTAAAATTAGAATTGAATTTCTTCCGGAAAATAAACAGAGTTTGGTTAATTCCACATTACAATGTCAATAATACACGCTATCACGCCGTTACTGTTCAGTTACGTAATTTAAAACAGCTTCGCATCAACTGACCAAAAGTTTATTTTTATGTTAATGGCTCAAGGGCTATATGAAAAAATGTTATTACAAAAATCCATTTAGAAATACGAATCTATCATTTTTTAATAAAAGGTAATTACTATCATCAGTAAGCAACCTTACATCATAATACCTAAATGCAATAACAAAAAAAATATAATATAAATGCGATATAAATTATTGTCCAACAAAAAATATATACTTATAACAAAACCACCTTGTTTTTTAAAAGTTTATTTTTTAGAATTGCCATTTTGTGACACTGTACGGGTTAAAGGAACTTCAGGGTATGTAGGAAATTTCACTAATTCCACTTTATCTTGCACTTTAAACGATGGATATAATCCAATTTGATTAGTTCTTTTGTTTTTACCTTTACTATAACCGTTCCAGTGATTCCCCGCGACTCCCAAAATATCCCCGGGGATTAATTCAATTTCGTCAGCACGTTTAGGTTCGTGTGATAACACAGCTACCCTGTTATGAGGATTTTGGCCACCGTAGTAATAAATATCGTCTAATGATCGGAATCTGGACGACGCATCCGGATGAAAGTTTTGCATTATTTCATACGCAACGCGACACACCTAAAACAAAACAAAATATAATCAGATCTAACCGCTTTTGGCTGTTATCATTTAGGGCTCGTACAGACAAGGCAAAAACCGCACGGATGCAATCCGCACGGAATCCGCCATGTCTGAACTAGCCCTTAAATGCAATGGGGGCGTCCTGCATTTTTGAAGGTATAGGTACTTCTTTTGGCGCGTTATGAAAAAATTATGAGTGAATTTTTACGATGCGCGCGCATCGCGTCACGAAAATTTAACAGGATGAAGTTGCAGCATTAATAATTAAATATAAATAAATTCACTCCAGTCCTTTTATTATTTTATATTTCAATAAATTATTTGCATGCAAATTAAAAATTAGTTCTTAATCACGCCAAAGAAGTACACGCATCCATTTTTTTACAGCATCATCAGATAGCTCATACCCAACCTAGAATATTGTAAAACAGTAAAATATAAATGCTTGGAGAAGTTTTATTTTGTGACCGCATAATGTGAACACTGTTGTATTTGATCAGACCGTGACTTGATCTGTAGTGTGAATCGGCCATAAGAATGAAACGTGAATTTTAATTTAGCAGGACGGTCCCCATTAAATGTATTTATTTACAATAAAATTAAGAATAGGATAGTGGACAAAATATTTGATTTATTAGATTAAATGTACGACGTTTCGTCTATGGATTTAGACTTTAATTTAATAAATCAAATATTTTTGTCCACTATCCTGCGATTTTTCTTAATTTTATTATAATCACGATGGACACGATTTCTAATATGTATTTATTTACCTGCGATGAAAAAGTGCACACAAGGAAATCGCATAAAGACAACAAATGAATGTCTAGAATAATTCCATTGAGTGAAGTATCAGAGTATCTGGTGGATACTGAGGCGGTTTTGGCAATTAACGGGTCTCCGATTATTTCATAATTCGGATACTTTGACTTAGCATCCGTAATTACTTTAGGATCGTCTGACGCTAAATAAACCCTTCTTTGAGTCACGCGCTCAGATAATTCTAAATGATTATAATATTCGTCAACCGCAGCCATGTACTCTTCAATTCCATGGAACGCTGCTTCTGTTCCAACTTTATCAGTGCGTCGTACATGAACACTAAAAACAAAACAAAAACACTCACAAACTTGCAGTCCAGATGCAGTACAAAGTTTGCCGGACGGCGTTCATACAGTTCCGACCATCGCAATGAGGGCTATCATTTTTAGCACTAGTGGCAAATGAGATCTACGTTAAATGTTTACGTTTCTTATTCGTCAGATGGCGCTAGTGACAAGTAAGTTATGCCAAACGTTTAGAGTAGTTTAGAGTCTGTGTTTAGTCATTCTTCATTTATCTATTATTACGAAATAAATAATAAAATAAATACAAAACTGCGAATGAATGACTGATACTTTACTTGCTGGTGGCGTCATCAGATGGTGGAAAATATAAACAGTACTGACATTAAAATGTCATTGAGTGACATACACTTTACTAAAGTTACTAGATTTAGTAACTTTATACCTTACTCGCCAGTAGCACTATCAAGTGATAGAAAGAAGCCTGATAGCCCTCATTCATGTCGCCACAGTTTGGCCTGACAGGCAATTTTTGATTGCATTCATTATTCGCTCCACCAATCGATGATCAGCACTCACAAACCCAAATGATTCACAAACTATTTAATCGATCGATTTAACAGTTGTTGGCCGACTAAAAATCGCCTGTCAGCTCAAGGTCTAATTAGTGTTGCCGTCTAGATCTAGACTTTTGTCTTGTCTTGTCTAAATTTTCAAGACAAGACTTGCAAAAGTCGTGTCTAGAAATTTCAAGACAAGACAAGACTTGCTTTATCTAGTTTAAGACTCTTGCCAAAACTCTAGACAATTTTCAAGAGTCTAGATAAACTAAGTAGTAGTATGTAAAGGTTTATTTTGTCTTTACCTACTACTACTAATCTAGACTCTTGAAAATAATCTAGTCTTGATATTAGACAAGACAAGAGTTTGTTAATCTAGACTTAGACTTAGTGAAGACAAGACTTAAGTGAAGTCTTGTCTTGATATTTCAAGACAAGACAAGACTTTGAAAGTTTTGTCTTGTCTTGTCTAGATGGCAACACTAGGTCTAATGCAAAGCTCGAAAATATTAAACCATCGCAAAAACAAACACTTATAAAAACAATGAGTACTTACCCTACTATGGGTTTTTGGAACCCTAATTTGGCAACTGAATCTTGTAGCATTTGAGCAGTGGCAGGCTGAGGACGGAGTAAATATTTAAGGAACTGACCGACCCACCAAACGACAGGATCACCGTGTAATCGAGATAATCGTGGTGCAAGATCTTCTGGCACAGACAACGGTAAATAAGGTGGCCTTGGTGATATTGAATCAATTATCGGTAAAGTAAGAACCTGTGTGTTTGGTTTACCTGAAAGACGCAATGTCACGAAATAAATACGTGAGATTTTGATTCATTGATATCATATTTGGTTACAGTCAAAGTTTGCGCTTTGTCAGATTGCATATAAACGGCCATTACTGAAGTAGAATTAAAATTGGAGAGAAGTCTGGGTGCAGTTTCTATAGAAAACATATCTGCCCTTTACTTATCAGAAAGATTAGTTCATTAATACTGTCCGACCAAGGAAAGAACGTCGGTGCGGAAGGGGATAGGCGGAGAAAATGTTCACAATCTTACACGAGCGTTTTAAGACATTGTGTCAGAATTAACTACAAGTCGTTCGTTTGTTTTTACGCCGCTTACTCTAAATAAGAGTCCCTATGCTGCTATGCACATTCTTTTGACCGGCGTTCTTTCGCTTGTCAAACAGTACGTTTTATATAAAAATCGAACGGGTGAAACATCCCAAAAGAGAGGCCTCTAAATGACAATTAAAGCACATGGATTATAATCCTTTAATGTCGGGTTTATTGTACATTTAACAAGCTGCTTTGTTAATCGCTGTTAAATTTTTACACATAAAACATACGAAGTAACCATAGTAACTATAGAAATAACAGGTAATTAACATTACAGCGTGATTAATAATGTACGATAAACCCGATATAAGACAGATTTTAAGAACAATTATTGAAAAAAAACAAAATTTTCAAATGTTTGTTTTTTTAAACAAATAATATTTTTTATTTGAAAATCATCCTCGGAATCTATCTTAATGATTATAAACTGCTTTAATCATTATTTGTTGGTCGCCATTTTGGAATGCACCTCCCTTTTCATAAAATCAAGATTTATCATCTACTTTCAATTCGTGCTGTTTGTACTTTTTTATTTTCTAGGCGACGTTTTGCCTATCGGACTTTCGCGTATTAAATGGAAAGAGCCACACGACGCTCTGAGATTGCACATCCGGTGTCGAGTGTGTGTAATCTGACAACTTCGACTGTATTTATATATTTACCAGGCCAAGAACTGTGCGAATCTCCAGAAGAATCTGTACACGAATCACTGACTGGCAAAAACACTTCCTCCCAGCCACTTTTGTGATATCGCCAGCCTTTTGATTTTAAAATAAGCGTTCTTTCAGTCCCGTAAGCTAAGATGAAGCAATAAACTGCATGGTGAAGTTGACAGCCGTACCCACAACCCTAAAAAAATATTTTTTTAATTAAATTATTTCCATTAAAAATTCGAACTCCTAGAGCAATATCCAAGCTTTCACGGCCAGCTTAAGGCGTTGTTCCAAATTTTGATAGTTTCCGGGCTTGCAGGTCGGCAACTATCAAGATTTGGATCATAGAGCAATAATTTTTGTACTTCGTATATTTTTATTTTTGATTGGATTACACGACAACATTTTGTGACTTTGGTACATTATTTTTCTTAGCTATACTTGCGAAAAACAAAGTTACAATGAACAGTCTGACACAACTCGAACTAACTTAAAAATGTAGGCCTATACATTGTCACTCCCACAGGCTTTCTCCCTGAATTTTGAAATCATCGTTTATTTTTTATTATTAAGTGGTGAAAATAATGCCATAATAATGTCATCACAATCTTTGGATCTTACGTGGCAGCAGAAAAGAACTGGACAACGTGACATCTCTATCACGCTACTAGAAGTCACAAAATAATACGTACGAAGTTTGATTGACCCTAAATCGGGATATTCGGCGTCCCGATCAAGGAATGGGGACGTGTCCACAGACACCTGGCAACACTATAATACCAACAAAACAATAAAATTGCGTATTTTCTTCTATTTTCAATCTAAAAGCTTTCGACATTTTGTGACAGTTAACCTACAAGGCTACTGAAAATAAGTAACAAATTTGTTAACGAAAGGAGCAGTTGCATCAATGTTCGGTTAACCGTGGGAATATTAATTTCATATCTGAAATAGTTGTGAATACGCATTAAAAAAAACTAAAATTCCAGTGACGTAGTCAAGGGAATGAAGGGTCATTTGTAGAATGTATTGATAGACTTCCAAACAATTATTTTATCTATGAAAAATTAATTTACTTGCATGGAATTTTTCATCTCATTTTTTTTATGCAGATCATACAGTTTGAACAAAACTTTAAAATTTGATAAACATTGTACGATTCAGTTGAAGAGAATGTTCATTTCATTAGTTGTATAGTTAACGCTAATTATGCGCCCGTACCGGCATACATAAATATTTAAAAATTTATTTTTCAGTTTATTTGAAATCAGAATTATTTAAGTACTGCTCTATTAATATAGCGCACTAAAAAAAATCCATGCAAGTTGGTAAATTACGCGTGGGTTTATGGGAAGAACTTTTCAATTTTTGACTACGCCCCTGCTTCACTGAACTAGTAAACAGTTGGACAAGAGCTGTACGGAAAAAAAATTACTCTCGCACTATGAACGGTGTGGCTCATATCTTACCTTCGCTCGGTAGTATACATCGCAATTCGGTGCTTTTTTGTATTGCTTATGTTTCACTCTACAGTGCTGTTAACTTTTTTGTCATTTTCTACATACGTCAATAACTTTTAAGAGGAAATAGTTGTGTGATGTGACTTAGATAATTTTTGATTAAAATGAACTAAACATTTTTTTTTATCGAATGGTTTGAATTTAATTTGTGATAAAGTGGTTATAATTATAACGTGCAAAATGGATTTACAATAGGGTTACCAACCGTACTTTTTAAAGAGTACATGTACCTACTACTTTCTCATTTGTGGCAAAAAAAATTAAGTATTACACTTCTTTTCTTAAAAATCCCCAAATGTACTCTTTATTATACAAAATCAAAACAGAAATTAATATTCCAAGTCTTCAAGGTTTTCGGGCTTGTAGGCCGTGTTCCGAAGGACACTTCGACCGCTGCCACATCGGCTTTGAGAATGTCTACCGCAGTTGTAGACGAAACGTCAGGTAGAAATACCACCGGACCACGGCCTACAAGCCCGGAAACCATGAAGACTTGGAACAATGCCGGCCGTGAAAGCTTGCACACCTGGATAGAAATTAATATGCTCAAAAATAGCTTAAATATTGAAAATTCAGTGCACCAAAGCAACGCACGTCAAGTACATAAAAATACATTTTTCCATTTTCGGTTAGATGTTCAGTAGATATAATTTATTTCACATGTTAGTGCTATCAATACGACTGTACGGTACGATTCATTTTTTTTTTGACTCTTAGTATTTGAAATTTTATTTTAAAACAATGGAAATTTATAAAAATGGCGTTAATATTTTACTTCAAACTCTGAATTGTCTTAATACAAGTATTTTTATTGTAGTTTTCTAAAAAAAAATCACTCAGGATCAGGACTGTACTTTTTTTTGGTCAAGCCAAGTTGGTAACCCTAATTTACAGTGATAAGTGAACAGTGCTTTCTAGTCCCAAACAATATTGTCCCCGTGTGCAGGGCCCTCGTAAGGCCTCACGCCGCCCGCGTGCGGATTCATAATTGACGCCCCTTATTGGGGATAAACTCACTAGACGATATGTCAAATTGAAAAACGTTAAAAATCCCAAATAACTAATACTGTAAGTGCAAAAAAGAAATAACTACTCGTAAGAGTTTTCACGTAGGCTTGAGTATACAAATAAAATTGATATAAGATCAGTTGTATATTTTTTCTATACAGTACAAAAAACATAACTCAACTAGGCCATTTGCCGCCCCTTGGATGTGCCGCTCGCGTGCATCGCACTCAGGGGCGCGAGGGCACTGCCCGTGTGAACTAAGAATTATGTTGAGTTCCACACGGGGACGATATTCAGGACATTGCAGTTGGACAAGACAATAGTGTCCACGTGTGAACAGTGATTCAAGTACATTGTCTTGTAGACAGAAAACCAGGCTATCTCAAAAAACAATAGAATAGTCACTGTATTCTATTGTTCTCTATCTACAAGACAATATCTTCCACCATCATTGTCTTGTCCTCTTGTGAACTAACTGACGGACTCAAAACGACTTTATTCGGCAAATATCCCAATCTTCATGCATTTAGCAATTACTATCGAAGTAACAATAAATTGTTGTAGGTATTCTAAATTCTCATCCACACTACGTAATATGTTTGATAAACACCTAAATGCAAGATTCAAGAATAGAATAAAATTTTTGTCCAATCCAGCAGTGAAGACGATTCGTCATTAAAATTACAATAAATTAATGTTTTGTATATAAACTTGTAAATTATTGCTTTGTATTTATCAATAAGTATAATCACCATCTGATAGTGGTGATGCGCAAAAAGTCATTGCTTTCACTAAATAGTTTTGAAAAACCAAGACATTAAATGGCTGCAATTATGCCTTAGTTTTTCGAGTCCTTAAGCGTGACTACAAATATACAGAAGTCTGGATTGTAGATTATAGACGCTCGCCAGCTTGGGTCATTAGCGGTGAACTTGTTGTATCCGTGGTTCCTTTGACTTGTTCTATACGTACCGGCAAACGATGGGAAATAGCAGGCGTGGACTGACCAGGGTTACTGGAGCGTCTCGGGCCCCCAGAGTTGGAAAATTCCGGGGCCCTCTCTTATTTCACAATCCTAACAAATAACAAATTACTAAGTCTGTCCCTCGGGCCCCTACAAATGCTAGCGTCGCAGAAAAAATATAGCCAATCCGCGCCTGGGAAATAAACAAGATACAGCGAATAATTGTACGACCTTTTTACACGAGATAGCAAGTATTTGATTATTTGTCGAACAGAGCTGCCGTTTGAGTTCAACATAAAAATGAATTGTGTAAAACCAGCTTTACAGTGAGCATTTGGATTATAGTGTTTGTGGATTATAGTGAACAATTAGATTACGACAAATGGATTAGAATAAATTACACATCGATTTTATAAGGCAAACGTAAAAAAGTTAATGAATATAATTAGACCTTATTTCTGTTTATTATACTAATAATTTTAAAGGCTCACTTTTGTTAAAAAAATGTATCCAATAAACTAACAACAAAACTCAAAACTTGCTTTTATTTGCACAGTATCATAATGATGTTTCTATACATTGCGTCGGGGTTATTTCAAACAAGTAGGTATATCAAGTAGGTATAGACATCAACAAAAAAAAAAGAAGATTTCCAATAAAACTTCATTTTGTGTCCGACAATCCTAACCGACACTGGTGCTATTAACCTTTTGGGATAATTGGAGGAGCAACCCAAAATACAAAAATCTCAATATAAGGAGTAATTATCAGTTCTTATGGAAGCCAGGAAACCCAACCAGGCTTACTTTATAGTTTTTCGTTATAGTGAATTTTGATAGTATAAATCAACACCTTTTTTGAAGACAATTCAGTCATTTCTTAACCACATCCATAACAATTTTATTATTAAATGTACATTTCGAGAGAAATGCTCCCATAATTAATCAGCACAAACTAAATTGAGTTTGGTTCTTGCTAATGGTTGGAAGTATTGTTCTCGAAATGTACATGGGCTTGAGAATGGCCGAGAGTGTAGCAATGCTGTTGTTTACATGGCGTTGGTATGGTTCCTCTATTACAAGTCCCCAGTTCCCGGGTTCTAGCCCGAGAGCTGGTAAAAGTGTCAATTGGATTTTCAATTTATTATTAAAAAAAAAATAATGAATTGAAAATATGAATTGGTGCTAGGCCCAAATAACCTTAGCTGTCAATTTCGAAATGTACATCCAATAATAAAATTGTCGTGGTTAAGAAATGGCCAAATTGTTGTTTCCAAGTTTTCAACCACATTCTGTACACTTCCTTTAAAATATTGCGCACATTTCTGGAAAGAAATTTACCATAGTCACAGGAAATAAATCATTTAGGAAATATTGCCTTAATTCTTAATCTAAAATGTTTTACGTAAAAAATATACAACAGAAAGCATGCATTTGTAGTAGTCATACAGCTACTGAGATTTTTACAGTTGAACAAACAATGTATCAATGCAAATAAAAATAATTTGTTGAAGAACAAACTGATTAAAAAATCCCATTATTTTTACACTCTACAATATACAGTGAAAACCCTCTATTTGAGTCAACTCTGGGTTCAATTTTTTCCATCATCGCTCACGTGAGTCGTGACTATCAGTTTTTTGGCTACTGTTGTAATTTGTAATTGTGTTTTAAAAACCACTAACAGCTAAGGTTATTTGGGCCTAGCACCAATTCATATTTTCGATTCATTATTTTTTTTTGTAATAATAAATTGAAAATCCAATTGACACTTTTACCAGCTCTCGGGCTAGAATCCGGGAACTGGGGAGGCTACTGTTCATTGTTCAGCTCCCATTAGTGGAAACGTGATATCTTATTCCCTGAGGCCTGACGTATAACAAACACTATACTGAAAATCCAGTTCAATAATTTTTCGACTAACCCGAAACAGGCAAACAGAAAAATTTCCAAAATGACCAATTCGATCTTAGTATCTTATGAACTGCCTAATATACAGTATACATGTAAGTTAAAGAGGTGTTCTGTAATAATATAAGGATTTTTCAATCACCTGTAGAATTCACATCATTCTATAATATATACATATATATGAACATATACAACAATTACCTAATGTTTTATAATCAGTTGTCATTTTTCTGAGCACGAAATAGTGTTCCCAATTTTTTAAATATCTAAACCAATAAATTTGAAATAACAGTTTGTTTGCAGAATAATAATTTTGTACAAATAAATAATTTGAATGGGAAACAAACCTTGTTTAGTTTGCAGACCAATTTTTTCGCCTTACTGCAGTCGGCCGGATTTTGCAAATGTCGTAGTCTTCGTTGCACTAAGTCGCTCAATTCAAACGATTCTTTTTCTCGCCATGGTTCGTAGCCATCGACTTCTGCTAAACTGCTTACATCAGTCAGCAGAGATCTACAAAATAGATAATTTAATTTAAAACATGTTTGAAAAAGGGTTAAAAATACTAAATAAACCCTCGTAAATCACGGCACTAAATTAAATACACACGTCCTTTCGAACGGTAAAAATTGCTTCACATAAACTCTGTAAATGCAAAACGCCCTAGCACAAGATATAATCAGTTTGGATCACCTTGTTTCTATCAAAGGACTTCAGTTTAAATACGATGTTAGATTTTGTGCATAGTCTAGGGATCCTAAAAAAATTGATGAGATAAAAGATGTGTTTGTTGTTTAAGTTCTGAACTGGTTCTGAACTCCTAAAGCGTCTGTCGGCAATACAGAACTCTTCAGACAAAACTGCGTGTTTGTTAATCAAATTCTCAGACTGTTCGAACTTGGTTCTAGGAGTTCTAGTTCTAGAACTGTTAGAACCAGGTTCGAAGACTTGTGAATTTGAACAACAAACACGTAGTTGTATCCGAAGAGTTCTGTATTGTCGACATACGCTTTGGGAGTTCAGAACACACCTACACAACAAATTCTCTAGGGCGCGGTGTCTTCCTTCGGGTCTCTACTATTTAACTCTAATTCTTATAGGCATAGATCTAGTAACGTTTTACCCTATGTCATTTGATTAAACATATTCCTGTATTATTAAAAAAAAATATGAGCACTGTGGTTGGAATAAAAATAAAAATAAAGATAGTTACTTCTTACCACAACTATTGTGGTAAGAAGTAACTATATTTATTTTTGTTTTTCCTGTATTATTATTTATTACATGATAACAACTCACTGAAGAGTGGCTCCTATGTATAAAATGGCGTCTATACTATTATTTCACTTAGGTGGATACATTATTATAAATACAAACCTTTTGTGCTGAACGCCTAAATTCAAAACATGAGCAATGGATGGAATTAAATCTGGTGCCACCGAATTAGCTTGTTTCTGTAATTTGACTAATTCTGCGTTTATAAAGTACCAAAATTCTTGTACGTTATTATAAATTCTGCGTCTCAATTTTTCGTATTGTTCGTTTGGCTCATCTTTAACAGCTATAGGTCCAAAATCGGGTTGATTATTGATTACCCGTTCAACATGATTGATTCTACCCTGAATACTTTCAAATAATTCTTTCTGTTCTGGTTTTACATCCCTGAAACAAGTCATTTGTAATTTCATAATTATTAAAATAAATGGCGTACTTACTTTACGGTGTGAAAATAATCAAATTCATCAAAACATTCTTATTTTAGTTCTTAATCAAAAACTGTTTAATAAATTAGATTTCTCATTTCTGTAGCCTGTAGGGCACAGACAAATGTTTGAAGAAGAGCAGAGTAACCCTTAGAATCAATAATATTAAAAAAAAATCACGAAAAAACGAAATATTTAAATACTATTTATACAGTTTTTTGGAATATAGTTTTTCTTAATAATGAGAAGTGCGAAAAACGATTTGTTTGCCTATAAATTTGCTTTTTTACTTAAAAATATATTAATATTGTTTCTTTCTGCTATTCTAGTTTAAACCTTTGTCCGTGGCTTAGAGCAAACACAAGTCAGTCTCATTTAATTACTCTTATTTGGAAGATAAAAAACGAAAATAAGACAAGGGTCTTTTGGCTCATTTGACTATGGTTTCACCTTACAAAAAATCACACTTACCCCAGATTAAGATCCGCGAAAAGGTTTCGAAGTTCATTATTTTGCTTTTTAAGTATTTCTAAATCAACAAAAGCTTTCGATAATCTCTCCGCCGTTTTTGTATCGATTTCTGGTTGAACGTTGTGCAACGAAAATAGTGGTAATATTGCAAAAACCATAAATGTAAACCATACAATAAGCAGAACTACTAAAGCTTTACCCCATCCCCAATGACCAATTTGTCTAAGAAATTTGTTCATTTTTCGGAAAACAAATAAAAATATTAAAAATTAACGTTACTTTGTTTCATACACATGATTAACTGTGATTTAATTAATTATTTAAAAATTAACCTCACAAAAATATGCCGCTAAAGAGTGTTAAATTATAAATAAAACATTTTTTTTCATTTGAACAACAAAAAAATTTGTGGAAAATGGTACTGGTGCGTATAATTCATGCCACAGGAAGTGTTAAATATATTATATTTTATGATCATTGTATTAACTCCCTCTTCCCCTTTATCAGTCGACATGTTATACGAATTGCGACAGATAAATAAAGGTATTCACATATTTCACTGAACATATTTTATCATTATTTTCATTATTCTAAGTTTATAAACCAGAAATACAGTTCACTATATTAAATTTTTCTTAAAATCACTTATTTTCCTCACAAATGTCTACACATTCTGTCAGTTTGACACTTACGTCAAAATCGTCCTCCATCAGGATTCAGAGGTTTACGACTTCGAGTGCGAACACCTATCAGCCACGAGGGCAATGCCTATCTAGTCATTTGTTTAGAGCCACTCATCTACTATAGTATTTCTTAACACTGAGAGATGTCACTACAAACACATTGCATCTACAGTGACTTTATTTTTAAAACTGCAAATCGTTACTAGAGGTCTCCTAAATCCTAATCTGCTGTCTCGGTTCATTCAGAATATCAATATCAAAACTGAAAATTCCGGATTAGTTTTATAAACAAGTTAATACCATCGCAAATTTTGTTTGTTTTTACCACTAAACACTGGATAAACAAATTCAATGTTTTTATGTTTCTATACTTTGTTTTGTAGAGCTTGGAATTTTTCAAATATTCGAATATTCGTTCAAACTTCTATTCGAATTATTCAATATTCGAATAGTTAAAACTGAAAAAGGTCCAAAATTTTGTATCGTTTGGATTTTTTAACAATGATCTCTTAAAAGGGTTAGAATAAGGGACTAAAAGGCTCCCATTTTAATCGTGGATGGAACTTCCCCTTTTGGTACCCAAGAGTATAAACAACTTTTAATCCGTCTACAATTCTTGAGATCCGAATCTACGAGCAATATATGTTTAATTTTGTCCGCGAAAGCTGTAGTTATTATATTTATGATAATATAAAAATATATCTATTTCCATTTGGATAATATTGTTTTGTTAAAATTTACAAGCATGGACTATCAGTCATACTTTAGTTTTAGTCATTAATATTACGCACAATAATTCAGTAGACGTAATACAGATAAGAACTCAATTGCATAATTTTTAAATCATTCATTTGATGTATGATGTGTTAAAATATAAATAGTTTTTATCTATTTTATATCAGTAATATAATTATAATAATTTATGATAATTATAAATAAACAGCATACATTCCGAGCATTTCTATAACATTTTAATTTCAGTTTTTTATTGTACAATAGTGTCCAACATGCCTTGGATCTCCTGTAACAGAAATACCACTGCTCTCAAATACATATCGATAGCGGATGACGGTCATTGTGTTAAACCAATTTTAGTGGCGCCATATTGATATTTGATGAGTGACTTTTTTGGAGAGCTGTATGATTTGCAGCGTCGTTAGCTAGGATCATCGGCGCCTAGAGCAAGATTCTGATTTCGCGCTCTTTGCTTGGAAATAATCATATTCGCATCGCTGATTGCGCCCTCTCCAGGGTAGCGCCCCTGGCACGGGCCCCGGTTGCCAGGCTGATAATTTGACATTTTTCAAACCGTTCAGTAATATCAATATACCCACTCTTATAAAAAAACAATAACATTGGCCTAGCTTCGCCCGAGTAGATTTTGGTTTGGCAGTGAAATAATCAGGAGCAACTAACTTTTCACATGTCAAGCTGTACCGTATCCCTCATTATTTAGCCAGCGTACACCCAGTAATCACGTGCGCGAGTTCCGAGCCTTTCTTTACATTTTCGCTCATCCTCCTTTTGGAGTATTATAATAATAATTAGTCTATACGTCTCTCGGGAAGAAGTAAGTTTTAAAACAACGCAAGATTTTTTTTAATCGGTTCAGCAATTTTTGAGTTTACCTGCTGCAAATAAACACACTTTTCCACTTTGTATGATATTAGTAAAGATAAAATCGGCGACGTTTCTATCAAGCGTGTAATTTTTTTGATTCCACGTTAACCAACAGTTTACTTATTAGAGTATACGTATAGATTATAGTACAATAATAAACAGAGTGGATCCAATATCTATTTCCCAGCGCTTCACGCTTGGATATGTATTCTATAATTAAAAATAAAACAAAAATGAAGAATACCAAAATCTCGAAAGTGGAGCCGTTTTCGGGGAATGTTCGTCAATACACGTATGCAACCTGCGACAGAAGCTCTTGGCAACGAATTTAAAATTAACTTCGTTTATTTCTGTGATTGCTTCGTGAATATCCGGGCAATAACGTCATCCTCTCCGGCAGGCACAACAAAATAAACCTTGTCTTTTATGTATTCCTTCATTCAAAAATCTACTGAGTAGTTAGGTACTTCTTTGCTAATTGAAAAATGTAAATTTTTGTTTCCAAATTTCCCCGAAAGCAGTTCCGCTTTCGAGATTCTCCATTTTTGTCTTATTTTTATACATATTGTTACAAAACTGTTTTCTGAGTTGGCGGAATAAATATCTATTTACAATAATTAAAAATACATAACAATAAACGCAACACTATATACAATAATTCGTAACAATTAACTATATACAATAATTCGTAACAATTAACTATATACAAGGACTATTTATATCACTGTATTTATGTCAGATTTATTTCTAACGTTTATTTATGTCGGTCATTTACTCAGTTACTTCAGTACTATTTATTTATATCCACTCTACTATTTATATCACTGTACTGACTGATTCGACCGTTGATTGACTAATATTTATATCACGGATGCACTTGATGGCACGACTCACCATTCACTGATTACCGATTGCGTGACACCGTCGACTGATTGCCTGTTCACTCGTACTTCGCTTATATAGGTCGCGCAGCCCAGCCTAGTATACGTTCTCGCGTTTTCCAGAATGTTCGATACCATTCCACGCTTTACTACTGTGACCTTTCTTTCTCGTGATTTCTATTGGTGGCAGTGGCGTAACATCTTGGGGTTTGCTACAATATTTTATACATATCCGAGCGCTGGGGAGTGAATACTGATTCACCTGTATAATTAAGATCTAATACTACTTACCTGCTGCAGTGCGACATTACACATTCTAGAGAAGTACAGACAATTAACGTAATCAAACCATTATTGTCTAGTATCGCAATAATGTACGTACAAAGTTTCTCAATATACGCAAAAAAGGGAAACCAAAATATGCTATTAGCTAACTGATGAATTGCCAAATCACTTTACAATATTTACAATGCAAATTGCAATGACAATATATTTGAAAATTTCATTCCAGTATAATAAAAAAGTCATTACAATTTTAAGATTTTTGCCACCAACCACTATAGGCCTAGTGGCAGAACCAGCTATAAACACTAGCGAAGAACGTACTTCAGGTGGAACATTTTCAAGTGCGAAATTTCGTTTTTTTTTTTGTATCAAAATGTACCAAAAATGATTGTAAGAAGGGAGGCTGACATTTTGTTTGCTTGAAACGATAGGAAATCTAGTTATAAGTAAATTTAAAGGAATAAATTGTTCATGATTTTGAATAAGGAACTACCTCAGAACTTGTCTGAAATGATTAATAAGAAAAACCTTAACAACAGTCAAGATAGTTAGCCAAGAGTTAGAACCCAGATCTCTCGATTACTCAGTGTCTATAGCTCCTTTGTTTTAATAGAAAAACAAAGTCAGATGTTTTTGGGAAAATTATTTTATAGCTTCGAATAAGTTATATTTTTGTGGAGTTAAAAACGGTTATTTTCAACTAGGAATGTTAATACAGTTCGCAACAGCTTGGAAAGACAAATTACGGTAAGTATTAAAAGTGGGCATTAACATTAATGCATATAACTAAAAAATAAAGCAAAAATATTCCCGAAATAAACAATATTTTTCCCTCAAAATTGAACTCGACACGCTAACAATTCTTATTAGGATCGTCAAAATACAACGATGGTTATATTGAAAGGCAATTCGAATTTTTAAGTTCAATGTGATTTTTGGGTAAAAATATGGGTTTTCCAATTAATGACGAAGTCACGGTGAAATAATTCTTATCATATCATGTTTTCCACCCACAAGTACTTGTCAAACAAAAATTGAAAATCGGCGTCTCTTTGAGTGCTCATTTCTTCCCAGAACTTCTTTTTAAACTAGTAACCTGGAAACGTAAACATTATTATTGATAATTGATATGTTGTTAGAACTGCAACAAAAACCATTAAAAAAAATAACAATACAACAAAATAAACTGATATCAAAACTGATAAATCAATTATTAATAATTGAAGACACTCAAATAAAACAATTAATATTGATAGTTTGTGAGTTCTATATTTAATTTATGAATCATAAATTACTAAAGCCAGACATGGTTAATAAAAAATTTAAAAGTACAAATTTCGGCCAACATTTCAAAGTCTATAATTTGTCTGATAGATATAGATAGGTACAGTAGAACCCAAATTAACCGAACCCGTTTTATCCGAGTTTACATTTAAGCCTTGCTTTCCTCGGACGCGTGGCGGAGACGGAACGAGACGCGCGCGTGTTCCGCTGACGTTGCGATGGCACCACGCTTGAACTGCTGTGCTTCCCTCGGACGCGTGACGGAGAGTGTAAAGGCGACAACTGACTATATTTCAAAATAACAGCACTGCGTCATTACCTTCCTACAGCCATGCGAGTAGCATTGCGGCTTGCTGTGCGTAAGGTTCTCGGTTCGAATCCAGTTGGCTCCGTGAAATATGTCTTTTTTTTCGCGAGTAAGAGCCGGAGTTATCCGAACAATGCGATTGTTTTTACATGGTTGATATAAATATTTTAAGAGTATTCGAAGTTACCCCCTGCGCTCTTCATCTCAAATCCTTTCCCCTCGCCTATAAAACGGTTCCCGCTCACCTGACCCTATTTTTAAAGCTAAAGGGTTCGGGTAAACGTCACATGAAGGACCAAGAATCACACTACAGATCCTACAGGCGAAAAATTGAAAAAAAAATCCTGAAAAAACTTACAACTTTTTAAAAAATTACGTAATCTTTCACATGTATCCAAAACTTTTTTTAAAAAATTCGCCTGTAGGATCTGTAGTGTGATTCTCGGTCCTTTACCCGAACCCTTTAGCTTTAAATATAGCGTCGGGAAAGCGGAAACCGTTTTATAGGCGAGGGGAAAAGATTTGAGATGAAGGGTGCAGCCGGAGTAACTTCCGCTATCGAATACCCGTAATGAGTAAATGTTGGTTTTGTCATAGAAATATATAACCTTTTTTAAATCCGTAAAAAGCCCGTATTATCCGATTTTTTCGATTATTCGAGGTAGGGTCGTATAATCGAGGTTCTGTTGTATATAGTAAAAGTGGAAGTATTTATGATAAAAAGAATCGATAACGAAAGTGACAATTTTCCAGAGATATAAAGAATAACTGTTTATATTAAACTGTACTTATATTTTTATATAAATTTCTTACATTATAATTTTTGTTAATGTTACAAAGTGCATAACTCAACTTTTACGTTTTGATCTTATTTCTAGGATCGTGATTATGCTAATGCAATCAACCAGAAACATTAGTTTTAGCCTTGCTATAATAAAAATTCCTTTTTCTTATACGTTTCTTGCATACCTTAAGGCTTAAGAGTATATGCTGCCATAAAGGTTTGAAAAACATCTAAGCAAGAAGAAACGACCGCGAACCCATCTGGTACAAGAAGACAGATTATTTTGTTCTTTTTAAAATACTGCTTTAAAATGTTAAATTAATTTTTGTTATTCATTATCAACAAGATCAAAACAATATTTTCATAAATATTGTCAAGCAAAACTCGCACCGTGGCGGCGTTAGAGGTTGGGCCGGATTCTATAGCAAGTAATCTGGGTCAAAATTTTGACGCGCTCTGACCTTTTGGGAACACATGTTCTTGGGCCCACCCTCAGAACACCAGTCCCCAAGCTCTGGTCCACCTTAACTAAAAATCCTAGCGCCGCCACTGAACTCGAAATGTCAACAATGTGATCATAGTAGATTCTATAGCACACCGGCCTGTTAATGAGGCACTATACATGCACAGATGCATGTGAAGCAGCTATGTTAAAACGAATGGGTAACGAGCTTATAAACAGTCACACTATTGTCATCGTATGCATTACGTAACGAGATATAGTATATATGAAGTATGGAGGTTCAATGCTTGTACGGCCGGTAGACATCTTAGTAGCAAGTCTTTCCGGGCTAGCTCAGCCGAGGTCATAATGGATTACTTACTGCCGCTCACGTTTCGCCAAAGCACCGTGTGGGCCTCTCTTCAAGCGGCGATTGCTGACGATGCCCAACGGAGCTTCTGGTCGATCACGTACGTATTAACCACTCGTTTAGTACCACGTCTACCAAGACATATTATATATGGTAACTATAATTTGCCAGAACAATCTATACAATAGCTGCTATTCCTTCATTGCCAGTATCTCGGAAAAAAATTCCAATTCATGTGTTGTGCCCCTAAATAAATTTACGCATACGAGGTACGGCCCAATCATCTGGGTCTGCAATTTTGTAATAGACTGTTGCCGGAGACAGAAGCGTTACGTATTCATAAATCACTATAGAAATGATTTGCATATCCAAAAGCGTAGTCTTGCTATGAATTCGTTCCCTCTCACCTGATTGCCAACATTCACATTACATGCTACAGTTGCATTGTAAGCAGCTTTTTTATATGTATTTGACCGGTACACGGTGTAGCCAATACAAATAAATATTGTGTCGCTGCTTATGTATCTAATGATCGATAACAGAATTATTTAATATTTTATAATCGTCTCGCACAAAAGGAGGACAGTCGAACACTTCACGAGAAAGAAAGTGATAAAAGAGTAGAGGTAGTCCGAGAATAAGTGAATGCAATGTGTTACAGGTGTTGATATCAAACAAATCACGGTTTGAAACCTTAGTGTTGTTTAGACCGCTTTGCGCGAACGAATATCTGCGCTTCTTACGTCATTATAAATATAAAAAACCGCGAACTCCGATAACAATGGGGTTTACTTGACATAAGTCGGTATCTTACTTCAGTAATGTGATAACCTCCTGAAAGGACTGACATAAGTTTGAACATAAATATTAATTATTTAGATTAATATTCATTTTAATTAGTGACTTTTTATTAGTGTTTATTGAATATTACATTTTTTAAAATGGCAACTGAAGATGTGATAACGTATCGAGTGGGGACTTTTGGAGTTTCAAGTCAACCTAGTTTTCCCTTCAATGATACGGAATGTCATTTGGATTCAGTGCCATCGATGCCTGAATATTTTTCCGGTAAGCCAATAATTGTTTGTGTCGTTAAATTATGCGTATTTTGAGAACTGCAGGAGGTTTACAATTATTTTATTGTAACAGTGAAAGCAGAGCAGTGACTCCGGGTTTCCCCAGTTATCTTTTTTCAGTCCACGCACTGTTTACATAAGGATTAGGCTTATTGGTCAAAAGGTTCGCTCGATTTGTATATTAAACAACGCTCTGCTACACACGACGTACCTATAGATATATGATTTTATAAAATTTTCTAAGATTATTTTCCGAAAAAAGAGTTTCATGGAAGTTTTGAAAAAGTTTTATTGTTACGACTGAACAATATTTTGACTTTTTTAATTTTTTTTTTCGCTTTTCTCTGATCAAAATCAGTTATTAAAAACCGAAAATGTTTGAAAAACAAATATGTACAGAGTGTTTGGTAAACATACGGCAAAAATTCAAATGGCTATTCCCTGGGCTATTTTTAGAATATTTTGTCCTTACATGATTTCGGAAAGGCGTTGTTTTTTTTGAAAATGAAGAAGATTTGAGAAATCGGATAGTTGATGGATGTAATGCAATAAGAAACAACCTTTGTGTTTTTGAAAGAGTTCGGACAGTCAATAAGAAGGAGATTGGGTTCATGCCATCCTAGCGATGGTGGTAATCATTTCAGGAGTTTTATTGCCCTGTACTTATCTTCGAAACAAAGTAGTTTTCCGAAAATCATTAATGGGCAAAATATTCTTAAAATAACCCAGGAAATAACTCCTCCAATTTCTGCCGTATGTTTACCAAACATCATGTATAAAACCGGTAAATACACAATGCTACAGGACTTGAGAATAGCTGAGCGTATAGCAATGCTGTTGTTTACATGGCGTTGCTATGGTTCCTCTATTACAAGTCACCAGTTCCCGGGTTTTAGCCCGAGAGCTGGTACAAGTGTCAATTGGATTTTTAATTTATTATTAAAAAAAAACAATGAATTGAAAATATGAATTGGTGCTAGGCCCAAATAACCTTAGCTGTAGGTTGTCTTTAAAACACAATGCTGCACGCAAAAGAAGCTATTATCTAATTACTAAAATTATCATACTTAATATATTAAAAAAAAGGACAGTTTAGTGTAATGGTTAGCATGCTAGTCTCTAGACCAGACTATCGTGGGATCGAATCTCACTTCCCATTCATGAATATTTTGGGTGATCGGTTTGACCCAGCTGGCTTGATAACTTAGACACTCCAAGTGAATATCATCTTACCCTCTCATGTGCATAAAATTAAAGAATTAACAAAGCAAAGTGTCAAATTGTTCTGTTATATATCAACTTTTGATTAGATTGTAGATTATAGACGCTCAACAACTGAGGTCATCAGCGTCTATATAGTTGTAATATCAACTTTTAAAAAGTCTTCTAACAATAAAAAAATTATCTCTATCAAACACACAATAATAAATTGAAAATATAAAATAGTGCAGCAGATTCCACGTCCTTGATAATCCGGGCAGTTGGTGGTTTTAAAAAATAATGGTTTAATTTAAGTAAATGGTTTAAGTTAAGTAAAATTCAATACGTTATAATTTCTAAATCTTCTTTGCTTACCACTTCACAATGAACCAAAGAAGTACAATTATAATTTAGGGAACAAAAAGCGGAAATAACGTTTTTTCGTATTTTTGAAGAAGCGTCATAATAAGATAATTTATTATCAAATTTCAGTATTTGGACTTCATACCAAAACATCCTACTGGTTCCTAAGTGCGTGAGAGATAAAAATGTACACACTAGTTTATCAATAGTAGTTTGTGTATCTAGATGTGTAATGGACTATATTACGACGAGTGGTGACAGTATGTAAAAACGAGCGATAGCCAATTTTTACAGATACACGGCTCACGAGTCATAATACCATTATGCACGAGATATATATGGCATTTTTTGCCATACCACTAAAAATACTTATCAACTTTCCACTTCATTTTCAAAAAATTTTGACAGTTTCATTTGCGTCGCCATCTGTATTTTTACAGTATGCTGTGAAGGTCGTAAGTAATGGCAGGCGCACGCAGGCGGATAGAGCGAATAAACAGAAGTTGCAATGGCAGCCGTTTACTTACCGCACTAGTGCGGTAAGTAAAACATTTTCCGCACTCCTGCCAGTTAAATGACCCATTGCACGCCGGTATACATGCATCGAAAGTAGCTATTTTGTAGTGGGTATGGCAAAAAAGATCAGACTGCACATTACCTTGACCTCGTTTATTAAAACGAATAGATAATCTGCACCAAGTGACCAGAATAAATTAACTATTAGTACTTTATAATATAATAATTAATATTAATTAGATTTTATGATTAGCGATTCTTTAATGTAATGCATGATCTAATGATGCTTTCCTCACAAGAATTTAATTTAATTTTTTTGTCAAATTTGTCCCTCCCTAAGACAACGCAGTGACAATCGAACCGACCAAAATCCGGCTATCTGAGATTACTTAAAACTAGTAGCATGAATATACAGGGTGTCTCAGATCGACCTCTCACGGACGGTGCAGTGACATAAAAAAGGGTGTGGGTCTCGGGACCCCCGACAGATATGAAACATCAAAGAAAACGTTATTGAACTCGGTGGTATTCTCTATGTAATTGTATATATTTTTTCAAAAGCAGCAACTAACTGTTATGCTGACGTAATCCTATATACTGCACTATAACACCACGTGTGTTACTGTGCACGCCTGAGCCAAGAAAGAGAGAGAGAGTGCCGCAGTGTTGGGGAGAACAGCAGTGAAGGAGCGGACCAAACATTTTGTTGCATATTTCCCCTCACGCGGCTATTCACAGCCCGACATAAGATGTTTCACATCAAAAATTCTTTGAGCAGAAAAGTCCTTAGACATTTTTTGATACGATGTACCATTAATATACCTAATTAATTATCATCAATAAGTTGAACGGAATACAAAAGAATATTAATAAACCATGACGTCTACTCCCCCACTTAATGGTGATAACTACGGTACGTCGGATAAAAAAAATGTCTAAGGACTTTCTTGCTCAGAATTTCCTTCTCTATTTCACTGTAGGTACTACATGTCTTTATGTGCATAATTATGTGTAGTTAATATCCAATATTATGTCTATAATTTTTAAAATACGTTTTTAACCCCCGAAATTTCCGCAATTTTTCCTATAAATTCTATAGCAAGTAACTTGGGTTAAAAATTTACCGAGCACTGAAATTTCGGGGATGTTATTGGTCCACCTTCAGGTCACCATGCCCAACAACGGTTCACCCTAACAAAATAATTTATTCATTATCATCGCATGCAACAATTGAAACTGTAGAATTTTCTGTTTCATTTTCTAGCATAATAACAATTGGCACCCACTGTAAGATTAAGACAGAGCCTCGCCTCGTGTCATATTTATACGCACTCTCAAAAGCAGCAACTAATTCTTATACTGACGTAATCCTATATACTGCACTGTAACACCGTGTGGGCTATCGATATATTTATGTTCAGGTCAAAATAGGGCTACCGACAGTACCAGCATTAACGTAAGCGAACATGTCGACAAAATCGACGTTCACTCAAGTGAAGTTGCAAGAAAAAGCCGATTAAAATAACAGTGTTTTCGTATTACATGTTATATTATGCAATATACGTTCAAACAAAAAATACAGCTATCTCATTTCCTTACTACTTTTAATCGATAATTTAATGTTGATGTAAGACAGGAGTGTAATATTGTCAAAATGTAAATCAAATAAGCATAAAAGATATACCTTGTAACTTTCTATAACCAGTTCACCGGGTGTATTATTCAACATGCAGGTAATAAGTAATAATAATAACAATATAATAATTTTATATGCAGATAACTGTATTACGTTGTTGAGTTGAGATAATATAATTTTTAGATTATATTTTAATTAACTAATTATACTATAACGTTTGTCTATCATCAATTGGTTTTATGTAAGCAGTATTGTTGACCATATTCTTGAATTTTTTTTAATGCCACCATTTGCAAGGGTTATCTGAAAGGATTTGAGATTAAAAGTACAGTGACTCTTAGAAGTTTGGCTAGCGATGCCTCTTTCGTATTCTTTAAGTACAAACTTGTCAAAAACGATTTTTTGTCGCAAAAACTAAAAAATTACGTTTTTTAAACAGTTTTATGAAAGATCTATTTTTCATGATTTCTCTCTAAAATGATGTATGATATCGAACTTTGGAGTAACACCGCTTCTGCTTCAGAAGTGCAGTTTTGAAATAAAAGGTCATTAGAAGGATCTCAGATGTTGCAGGGTTTAGACAAAAATGCAGACCATTATTCAAACAACGAAATATTTTGTCATTACTATGTCAATATATTATACACTTATTTAGAGACCTAGACAGTAATAATTTAAAAAAACATACAATAATTATTTTTGATCGAAAAATGAATCTACCTACAACAGCATGTCACCATGTACATGTATTCATACGAATTTAATGACAATAAAATTTTATTTATTATATAATAATAGAGGCTAATGACCTCACTTGTCGGTCGTCTATATTCTGCTATCTCTCTCTCTCTAAATTAGGTATATGAGATATTTGCACTAGAAAATTGCAATGTACGGGTCGTGCATCAGCGTGTTCCAATTTATTATTGAACTTAATAAATGTCTATTAAAATGATTGCATTGGCGAAGAATATCACGTAACTGAAGCATTGCCTCACTGAAGCATTGCTTCACTGAAGCATCTTCCGTCTGTTCTTCTACAATATGCAACGATAAATTAGGTCATTGATAGATATAATTTTGCAATGGTCCTCTGCAGAAAAACTCTGTGAACTTATCGATTTAAATAATAATCTAACTGGATTATTAAATAATCCTGTGATATCATTTATTTAAATACATTTTATGGATCTTTACTACTGGGAAAAATAGGCCTTTTTTAAACCCAAATGCGCCTCTTATCATCCATATCCATCTAACTAAGAAAATGTAATTTAATTTATAGACCCACATGTTTTAAGATACTCACCAAAAAAACTCTAGTCTGAGAACCTGTGAAAATATTTATAAAATTTTCATTTTATTTTTAGATATAATAACAAAAACAATTTTAAAATATGAATTGTATACTAAGCCCAGAATGACTTTAAGAAAAAATGTCTACGAACCCTTCATAATCTTGCCAAATATACGCTCTTGTAAAAAAAACATTATTATAATATAAAATATTTTTTTTCATGTGCAAAATTTCTTTGGCTAGTTCAAGCATGGCTGCGTGTATAATTTTCATTCTTATTTTGCAACGTGCATAGAATTTAAAAAGCGGCCAAGTGCGTTTCGGACCACGCACAGTGAAGGGTTCCGTAGTCGGGAAGAACGTTCACGGTTAAAATTCAAAATTAATAATAATTTTAATAACTGCAATTTATAGTTTATTATTTTAAGTTGAATATAGTTTTCCCAAAATAAATTTGTATTTCATAATATTTCTCGAAGACACTAATCTTAAAAAACGATCGCTATACTTAAAAAAAATTGCGTGTAACCGAAAATATCTCATATCTCAAAAACTACACCACATATCTTATTCAAATCAATTTTCGTTGGAAGTATTTTTTAAGTTTTATACTATCTTAATTTTTTTCAGAATTTTGGACTCCATAGTTGAAAAGCTAGAGGGGGGGGGCACACTTTTTACGAAATTAGAAGCGCATATCGCACTTACTATTGACGTAAATAAAAAAGTCATTTTGAAACTTCTATATCATTTTTCAAGACTTATCTAACGTTACCCCACGCGCTTATGTGTACTGGAATTTTTTTTCATTCCTCAGTTACATGTATGGAGTGTCCTCTCCTTTTTTTCGTAATTTCACTACACCATTCTATAGCGGTTCAAGGAAGACACCTACCTTCCAAATTTCATCTTTTAGTGCCAATAGTCTCCGAGTAAAATGGCTGTGACATACGGACGGATGAACAGGCTGAAATTATAAGGATTCCGTTTTTGCCATTTGGCTACGGAACCCTAAAAATGTAATGCACTTTTACTAGAAAAGATCACGAGCCACATTTGATTTCATTACCATTGAGGCGTGCATGCAGTGACCGACCTTTAATTCAATAAGTCGGCTTGTGAAATTAATGATGAACCTAATTCACGTAGTACAACACTATCATGACACGTCGGAATATTAAGTATTATTTACAATTGGACAAATATTATGATTGCAAAATACAATATTATTTTAATGATTCAACAATACGTAATTAAATATTAATTTTAATCATCTTCAATTAAAGATTCATAATTAAAAGCGTTAAGCAATTAAAACAAATTCTTAAAGTCTTGTTTAAAATAAGAATTATTGAAATCACTTCAAAAGATCATAATGATGCAGATTAAGGAATCAGTACATGAATATGTTACGAATACGACTGATGTCTGTATCGATGCTGCAAGTACAATTTCATGTACTTACTTTAAATAAATAAAACACAATTGGGTTTTTAAATGAATTTTTTTTTTACTTAAATGGAAGGACCACATACAAGTTTTATAGCAAAACTGTTTTTATTTAATTTTTTTGCTTACTAATTAAAAAGTTATATTTAAATAAAAATTAATTTTTAAACTCAGTTCCGATAACGCGCCGAAAGAATCCGAACGCGTGTGACGTCATTATGTTATCTATGGTCTTTGTATCCATGGTTACCAAGTTAAAAATTTATTATTTTTGATAGTATGTGTAATACATATACACAAATACCAACAAATGCAGACACATTTTAACATAACGACGTCACAAACATTCCTGGCGCGTTTTGAAGTCACGTGATATTTTTTAAATTTTTATACATTTTAATTAATTTTTAGTAATTTATCTATAGCTTTAAAAAATTTTTTCTTTTCGATTTTCAATATTATTTATGTTAAATTATTAGAAAAAATTAAAAAATTAATAATTTTTTTTAAACTTAAATACCTAATTATATTGAATTGAAATAAATTCGTAAAATAAAAAGTTTTCTCAATATCGAATTCTGATTAATTGTAACCAAATTTTCTTGTAATCAACAACTTTCAATTTTCTAGCGTAACTAAGAAAAAGCGTGTTAATATAACAAAAATGTTGCTATATTCGCCTTCTTCTGGATACGACCTTGCGTGTAGTGCGATTCTGTTCCTATCCTCATGACTTGTTTGAAAATGTTATTATTCACACACAAGCTGTTGAATGGTTAAACTGAGAGATCATGATAATTGAGAGATTTTTTCGTTGGAGAGCAGCCAATTATATAATTGTTTCGAAACATATAGGAAAAAATCATTTTACCTATATGTTTCGAAACAATTATATAATTGGCTGCTCTCCAACGAAAAAATCTTTCAATTGCATACAGCCGTATAAAAAAAAACTATTATTATGATAATTGAGATACTCGAAATGTATAATAATTTACGAGTTACGATATTTTACCTCTGAAGACTCCATATTCGCAAATTTTAGAATACATTATCTATAATATAATATTGACTATGTGATTGATAGAATATTCTTTGTATATACAAGGAAGTATAAGAACGACTACTTAAAAATAAAGATGTTTTATTTTTAGAATTAGCGAAACAACTTTTACGTATTTCCTAAATGAGTTATTTTTTCCATTATTTAAATAAATATTTATAAAAACGGAATTTGCCTGTAAATTAAGTGTTTTAGTTTTTACTAGCATAATAAGCTCATTTAAACTCGGCGAATAAATGTACTTTAATTGACTAAAAATCATCGGAAAGTTCTTACTAGACGTATTAAGTTACCTAATTTTATTTTTTTTCTAATAATTCGTTAACATTTTGTTAATTTTTTCAATTTGCAAGTCGACTTTTAAAAGCCTAAATATGGAAAATATAATGCCAAATTTTAAAAATAAATATGTCTGCTGTACCCAAATATATTTGCTGCGTTTTTCATCAATTTTCTTTATTGATTAGACATATTACATAACCATTATTAATTCTAAATTATCTAACCGTGATTACAAATCCCGATCTCATGGAATGTCATTGAAAAAAAAGAAACTAAAACGTTATTTAAATGAATTTTAAATTTAATTGCATTCTTTCGAAGCAGTGTTGTGTGTCTTTTATTTATTCCAGTCAATTGTGTTCACAACCACTGAGGTAATAAGATTTAGCGGCTGCTCTGATTTCCAGATTTAACATAGGATCGATTAAAAAAATGGCGTGTGCCTTATCAATATAAGGGCACGCCTGAAGTGAATCTTCATTCTTTTCTTTTCAATTTTAAATTCAATTTAGTTTTGTTTTTTGACGCATCGAGGCCGACTTAAAGGTTTCACTTCGGTTTCACTTTGATTTTTGCTTTGAAATTTTTCTAACTCACTACCCTCGCTAAAGAAGTTTCAGTCCAAAAATTGTATTGAAATTTTTTTTAGTGATTTTCTTTACACTTTTAAATTTTCACCAACATGAATAGCTCTCGCTATCACGATGATTCACATCTACAACCTAGCTATAATTAATAACACTCGCATGTAGTGGAAATCTATTGATTCCTTTGCATATATGGAGAATGTTAGATTGCGATAATCAAGTCACGATAATGGAAAGGTTCTGCAGGTTAGAGTCCTTACTGTGACTATGCTTGTCAAAATGATTTTTTCCGATATTTGGAGGAATCAGTTATGTAATTGTCTGTAAAATTAATATTTTGTGACGAAATAAGTTCAAAGATTTATTATTCAACTTGAAACTAAATAGTTGACTTTGGATTAACACGATCGATTTGCCAAAAATTAAAACTAATTGTTTACTTCCTTTTAATAAAACTGACTTGCCAAATTATTTTGTGACGAAATAAGTTTAAAGTTTACACTTCTAAATTTCGAAAATAATCCTTGTTTTTGTTGACACTGCGTCAAAATCTGTTTAAAATCCACATATTCTGTGACGAGATCAAATTAAAATTTGCTTTGTTAACGTAGTTATTTACATATCAATTTGCTAAGTGCTATGAAAACAATTAATATTAAAAACACTATAAATTCTGTGAAATGACATCTTGTGAATCATATTGTCCAAATCAGAGGTGGATTTAGGTTTAGTGACTCTTTAGAGCCAATTCGATATTTGCCACCCTAGATTCAACATCAAAATATGAATTTAGGGCTACAGCCGAGTTGGCACCCATCAAGTAGTTTTCAGTTATCTCTTAAAAAGGTCATTAACAGGTAATGGTTGTCACCCTTTGGACCATCAGCAGAAGTGGTGGACCCTTCTGGTGTACCGATACGAAATGTTATAATTACCACAAAACACCAAACCATAACAAACACTCTCGACGTACGGTTCGCCAACCAAGTTGGCGAAACGTACGTCGAGAGTGTTTGTTATGGTTTGGTGTTTTGTGGTAATTATAACATTTCGGAACATTTGGAAGACAACTTACCTATATGCCTCGAGTCCTGGGAAACAACTTACCTATTATGCCTGGTAGAGAATTTACCTATTAATTTTTCTACCTAAGGTGCTCGGGTGACAAATGGTCTCTTCCCGAATTTAGATAATCATTTTTCTTCTGTTATCACACAACTCTTACTAAGACATTTTAACACTAATCGAGGACAGAGTGGTGTAACGGTTAGCGTAGCGGCCTTTGGATCACACTGTCGTGGGTTCGAATCCCGCCTCCGCTCATGGATGTTTTGTGATGTCATTTAGTTTTAAGTGAGTTGTTATTTGATGTAAACAAGACGCTAATGACCTAAGTTGTCGACGCGTCTATAATTTACAATAAATAAAATTTAACACTAATCCAGGTCCGGATTTCTGCCTAGGCCAACAAGGCACCGGCCTAGGGGCCCAGCCGGCGAGGGGGGCCCCGGCCAGGGCGGAGATGGAAATTAAAAGTAAAAAATTCGACTGGTGACCAGTCCTAACTTCCCACCTAGTCAATATTTGCAAAAAATAAACACACTTTTTTTATTCTTTGAAAAAAGCATGGCCCTCTTTTTTGTTTAGTGATCTACTGATGGCTAGCTTAATATAGCAAAAATCATGGTTACCTTGATTTACGTACAATTTTTATTTTTTTTAGTAAAATATTTTTTTTTCTCGAAAACTGTACATTTTAGAGAAAAAAAATATTTACATTTTTTTCATATTATGACATCTAGAATTCATTTATATTTTTTTTTACCTATGTTAATACGTGACATTGAGAACGTTTTTTTTAATGTCTCAGGATCCACTGAACCGATTTGACTCAAAATCTAATCAGATCTAAGTTAAAGGCTGATAAACACAATAGAATAATCGGGCATGGCCGTATGTTGTTCCGTTTTTACGATATCGAAGGCGAAAAATTGACCACATACAGACATCAGTCAGAAAATGATCTTAAACGATTGCTAGGGTCTCAAAACCTGAAGATCTGTTAAAATCTCGAAATATTTTTTTCGGACTAAATCAATTACTTCCCTACCGATAAGTAGAGGTGAGAAGTAAAAAGCCCAAGAATTTTGTAAGATAACTTTTTTTTTCTAAATTTCCATCCAATTCCATTTTTTTCATTTTTCCCCCTTTTTTTGGGGTTGGGGGCCCAACTGTCAAGTGCCTAGGGGCCTTGGGTCTTTAAGTCCGGGCCTGCACTAATCGTCTTCTTTTGAATTCTACAATCACTAGAAATAAAAGAAGTAGACCGAGAACAGCCTATATATTCATGGATTCAATCCGATTTGCATCCGGGTGAATCCGAGCCAGGCGTATCCATATTTTAGAGATCAGTGATGTAAACTAAAGAATGACTAATACAACATTGCGGCATAAATCCACCTTCGTTTTAATAATGTACTATAGTTATTGTGGTTATATAAAAATAAGTATGTCACTTAACTTAAATTTCTGTATTTGTTTCTGACAAATATACCTACATGCGCTGGCTGCCATATATTTGTGTATTATTATGTATAGGTACCTATATAATGCAATAATCTTTCTGCATCTACTTTCACTCTTATTACCGACCTAACCTGAGTTACCTGAGACTTTCTCTGTTAATAGCCGAGATGTTTCACAGATTCAAGGCGAGATTGTAAGCCTCAAGCGCTGTAAATATTGAATAATACATTACGTATATACCAAAAAAAGGTGTTGGATTACCCTATTCCGGTTTATAATTATACTAGCGGCCCCGTCCGGCTTCGCCCGAGTGCAATACACTACTCACTCGCTTCGCTCGTTCGCTTGAATATTATAATTACATTATTCACTCGCTTCGCTCGTTCGCTATATGTATAAACCTTTTGTGAAAAATTATTTAACTAATGGTGAAAACCGCATCAAAATCCGTTGCGTGGTTTAGGAATTACATTACTCACTCACTTCGCTCGTTCGCTATATATATAAACCTTCCGGGAACAATTCCCTCATACATGATTTTTGCGTACCTTTAACCGTTTACGCAGCGCTCTCAAAAGGAATAATTTTTCCCGTTTTTGCAACATTTTTCATTGATGCTCCGTTCCTATTGGTCGTAGCGTGATATTATATAGCCTATAGCCTTCCTCGATAAGTGGGCTATCTAACAAAAAAAAAATTTCAAATCGTACTGGTAGTTCCTGAGATTAGCGCGTTCAACCAAACAAATAGATATATTTAGATAGATTGAAATTTGAAAAACAGGAAAAAAATTATGAAAACGGAAAATTCGCTCTTCTAGTCCTTAGAACTTTACAAATTCAGACTAAGTTACGATTTAGTTTATTTTTATTAAAGTTATTAACTTCTGTATAAATCATTAAAAACATGACTCTCTCATTATGTGGACTTTGTAGGGGCGTTACTATATATACGAACACGTCGATCGATATCCAGTAGTGCTTCTATTGTACAAAGTGCAGAATTTACCAATTTTAAAATATTAGCTTAGATTACTTTAGAAGTCTTATGTTTTTATGTCATTGGACTCATTAAAAAATGAACGATACAACGCAATTCTGATCATAGAAGAGTAGGTAAAAAAATCTCACGAACGTACGTACACACGCACACACAGACATCTCTCTAAAAACTCGAGCGTCTATAATCTACAATTCATTCATTACTCTCTAAAAACGATGAATTCGAGGGACTTTGAAACGTGGAGATACGTCAAAATTTTTCATTTGCAAAATCGGATCTATAACAACTTCCAGTGGGAAGTTACAAATTCCAGATCATCTGCGGATAAAATCCTCGGGCAGGTCAACCTTTTTGTCGTTTTTTTTTACCACCACCCCTTTGCGGAATGATGTCATCGCCTTTTTCTTTTAATATCACTTCTCAAAGTTTTTGTAGATTTCGATAGATTATCAAATTCTGATTCTGACATTAATTAACATTTGTACTGAGTGGACTGACAGTTCGCGAGATATTAGTTGTTAAAAGTAAAAAGAAAAATTTGAGGTAGCTGAGAAATTAATAAAAACATTCTTTAAATGGATTTTCCACTTATCTATTCTCTGCAGTCAACGGTTTTAAAGAATGTCATTTCAATGCTTGGTCAGAACACGTCAAAGTCCTTTTGGAAGAAATCTTAAAAAAGTGTAAATTTAAACTTTTTTCATGCCATTAATTAACCTACAAAAATATTCTTTAAATAGATTTTCCATTTATCTATTCTCTGCTGTCAACGGTTTTAAGGAATGTGATTTCAATGCTCGGTCAGAAAACGTCAAAGTCCTTTTAGAAAAAATCTTAAAAAAAGTGTAAATTTAAACTTTTTTCATGCCATTAATTAACCTAGAAAAATATTCTTTAAATGGATATTCCATTTATTAACTGCTGTAAACGGTTTTAACGGATATGATTTCAACGCTCAATAAGAACAAGTAAAAGTCTTCTTGGAAGCATTAACAAACTGTTACCAATTTGACAAGAATTTACTTTGAATTATGTAATTTTAAAATCAATAAAATGTTGAAACTAATGCAATGTGTCACTAAAAAAAATCAATTAGTCATACATTTTTATCATTGGAAATTTCGATGCCTACTTATATTAATTTAGACACCTGCAAAAACTAATTATGTGGCATATCTGTTATTAACTCATCTAATTTACAGCTAATCTAGAGACAAAAAAACAGTTAGTGGTTGTTTTTATTTTTAGGGTTCCGCACTTTAAAAGATATAACAGGAACCCTTATGATGAGACTTTATTGTCTTTCTGTAATCTGTTATGGCACAGTCGATTCGCAAGAAGTATTTATTTATTTATTGTAAATTATAGACGCGTCGACAACTTAAGTCATTAGCGTCTTGAATACATTAAATAACAACTCACTTAACATATTAAGATGTTTCACATCAAAAACTTCTCGTAACTCATTAGTTTCTTTTATTTCGCAGCAATCACCACCTATGGTTACATTTTGTTCACCACCGGAGCGCTAGCAGTTATCCTGGTGATACTTATGTATATCGACACGCTACGCTATGTCTATCGAGATCCTCCTCCAGGAGTTAAGGCTAACACAGCGTTTGTTCTTAGTGTATATCCTGTAAGTAAAAAATTCAATATTTATTACTATTTAAGAAAAACTAACGCTTCAAAAAGAGCCCAGTAAAAATAAAATTTAACATAATATTTTGATTTGTATTATTAAAATATTGTTAACTTCCCGTTAGATCTCGGTTGTTAGGAACAACGTTCTATTCAATTTTTTCTCCAAAAACTAGACATAAACAAAATTTTCAACCCCCTCTAGATCAATTCCTCAATTCGTAACAAGGTAAAGTTTGTTTTTTTTTTGTTTGTTTTCGTGTTTTGTTATTTCATAGAAAGGAAGTGCTACTATGCTCGCGATATTTTGTACCAAAAAAGAATTAAAAAACAAAATAATCCAAATCGTCAATCGGCCAAAGTTTGAACTATTCAAAGTCAGGAAACAGTTGAACAGCTTTGTATTAAAACATCAGAACATCAGAAGATCTTTTAATATATTACAGGTAGTTACAATGGCGACATATTGCGCAATGGTCGTGCCAAGATCACAATTGCTCGCAGAAGCCGTCACCCAAGGCGTTTTTACAGCGGCGTTTTACGAACTGTTCGGATTATTCGTCGCTTATTGTGGAGGCGAAGCGGAACTAATAAAACGAGTTAAGCCGAACTCGCTTAATACTCGAGTCGGACCGTGCTGCTGCTGGCCATGCTGCTGCTGTCTACCTTTATTGCACATCAACAAGTAAGTATGAATCAACCTTTTTTTTGACCTTGGCTTTAGCATTCAGAGTATTCTCTACCTGGAGTTACCCCTAGATTAGATTAGATTAGAAAGAGGGCGTAAGGCAAGCCTCGTCGATACCGCGACCTTAATAGATCTATTGTGTGGCCTTGACTTGTTTGTTCCAATGCGAGGTTAAGGCTCTGGATAAATCCTATAGAATCGCTCTGGAATCTGTATCCCATACTTGATCAGGCGTTGGGAATGGAATGTTGAGGTGACGGAATCTTTGAGTCATGACTGCTTCACATTTGCAAAGCAAATGCTCCGATGTTTCAGGAGCCTCTAAACAGAAGCGACATGATCCGTTGTCCGTTACACCAATTTTATTAAGGTGATACCTCAATGGGCAGTGACCTGAGAAGAGCCCGGAAATAGGAGTTACCCCCTACACTCTTCATCTCAAATTCTTTCTAATCGCCTAAAAACGGTTACAGCTCTTCCGACGCTATTTTTAAAGCTACAGGTTTCGGGTAAACGCCCAATGAAGGACCAAAAATGACACTACAGATCTTTCAGGCAAAAAATTTTCCAGGAAAAACTTTCAACTTTTTAAAAATTATGTAATGTTTCACACCTAGCCAAAAAATTTGCTTGTAGGATCTGTAGTGTCATTCTTTGTCCTTCAACTGGCGTTTACCCGCACTCTTTAGCTTTAAAAATAGCGTCGGGAGAGCTGTAACCGTTTTTTAGGTGAGGGGAAAGGATTTAAAATGAAGACTGCAGAGGGTAACTTCCGGTAGAGAATACGCTTCAGCCAATAGAATCACGCTTCAGGCCAGGCTGTATCTCTATAGGAATCCTGGTGCCCCTGGCGAAGGAAAGACTTATCGCCCCTGACAATCTCTAAGGGCATCTAATGGGAAGTTAGCAGTGTGGTTTTACCCACACACCAAGCCTTTTTTTTCTTGTGCTGTCACGTTTCTGATGCCCTAATTGATTTTTAGGACCATTAAAAACATTTAATTTTTCTGTTCATTGAAAAATTATTTTTTGGGAAACTACTGAATTCCTCAAAAGCATTTTGTCGAACAATTGTGTTTTTAAATGTTTTCGGCGGTTCTAAAATTTTAGTGCGCCTTTTCTGGAGGTAAAAAGTATTGTTGGATGTTGTAGCAAACATCGCTTTAAAATTGAAGTATTACTGCTGTCGCTAATAATTTTGTTTAAAAAAGATCTCGTGAATAACCTAGTTCGACGATAATTATGTTTAATACAAAGCACGTTAAACGTATGTAAAACAATTACATAAATATAAATTTTGTAAAAGATTTTGTGTTAATGAAACATTCGAAAATTGCATGATGTATTTTGTTTTAAAATGATGTGTAGGTACCTACATAATTTTATGATTACCTATATAGGTAATATGTTCGAGGTAAAATATATAATTACATTGTATAATATATGATTTTTTTTATTTACAAAGATAAAAAGTTTAATGAACTCTCGCCTATTTTAGACGAAGGTGTAAATGAAATAATTTTTACGTTCATTAAATGAATTTTCTAAACAGTATTTTCGGCGATGGAACTCAAAAATGATGAATTTTATTAAGTTTAACTAGAATATCAAACCTTTCTTCTATATTAGATGCATAAATGGTTAAGATTTTTTTATGAGCCCTATAATTCCCAAGTTCTAATCCGATCAATTATATGTTCAATTTATTATTAAAAAATAATAAATGAAAACATAAATTGAAGGAATAATGGACCGAGGTCCGAGAGCTAGTCACAATTTTTGTGTTATTTATTCAAAGCCTTATTTTTGTGAAGATGTTGAGGGAGGCATATTAAAGTGAATTGAGTAAAGGATTTTGCTAGATAGCGGTATGGGAGGAATGCAGACCGTCCCCAACATGTAACAAAAAAATGGTCACAATTATTATTGCTTCAAGATTGAAATTATTTGTATAGCTTGTCGGTGACCTAATAATGCCATTAAAATATTTGCAGATCGATCGGTCAGTATTAAAGGGGTGGCAGATCAATCTAAACGTATCATGTACCCGACGAAATTTATATTATTAGTTCAAGGTTCAAATTTTAATATGTTGTTACGGCGATTGTTTCAAGCATATATTTCAATTTGCTAGGCCTAAATAACTTTGGTTGTTAGTGGCCTTAAAAATGTTTTATACGAGTATAATATAGGAAGCATAAATTGTCGAGCGTCTATAATTCACAATTCATTCATTCAGGAAGCATAAAGTCTCATTATAAATAGTAGTTTAACAATCTAGCCTGTTTAGACGCTATAATGATGAAATTTCTTCTTTTCTTTCTTTCCTTCCGTATCGATGTAACAGTACGCTAGCTAACATTTTTTTAAATTCGATTTGAGGGGAAGCACGTACCCCTGAACCATGTCGGTGTGATATAATGTTGCTTGTTCGTATGTAACTCATTATAATTTTTAATCACTGCATTCTTTAATAATATAATCATAATTTATTGTTATGTTTTTTGTTTGAACAGAAATCACGTCCGCCATTTAAGATTGATAATCCTTCAACTGCCAGTAATTCAGGGTCTTATTTACATGATTTTACTTGTAATGTGGGCTGAAGAAGAGGTAAGAAAACATGCGTTTTTATTTTTCATCTTATATATAAAATTCTCGTGTCGCGGTGTACGTTATTGAACTCCTCCGAAACGGCTGGACCGATTTTGATGAAATTTTGTGTGCTTATCGGGTAGGGTGGAGAATCGGACAACATCTATTTTTCATCCCCCTAAATGTTAAGGGTGGTCCACCCCAAAAAATTTTTTTTTATTTTTTTGATAAAATTTTTTGTTTTAATTTTTTCATGATTCAGCATTGAAAAATACATACAACTCTAAATTTTCACCCTTATACGATCAACCCCTGATTTTTAATCGCGATTTTTATATTAAGCTTTAAAAAATACATATATGGCGAACGAGCGAAGCGAGTGAGTAGTGTATTTATAATATTCAAGCGAACGAGCGAAGCGAGTGAGTAGGCGAAAACATTCAAGCGAACGAGCGAAGCGAGTGAGTAGTGTATTAATAAAATTCAAACGAACGAGCGAAGCGAGTGAGTAATGTAATTATAATATCCAAGCGAACGAGCGAAGCGAGTGAGTAGTGTATTTATAATATTCAAGCGAACGAGCGAAGCGAGTGAGTACTGTATTAATAAAATTCAAACGAACGAGCGAAGCGAGTGAGTAATGTAATTATTCCTAGAAATTATTAACAACGTTTGCCGGATCAGCTATACTAAATATACGTGAGCGGAGTAATGGGTGACCGCTATTAAATCATAATTTCATACCACCCGAGCGAAGCCGGGACGGGTCCGCTAGTATTTTATAAAAAAAAAGAAAATAGTTTTAACTAAAAAATCAATTTATTTAACTTCTTATACGTTTGTTTTCATAAAATTTAAGAAATTGTAAATAAAATTCTGATAACAGAGTTTATAGTGTAAACATAGTGTTTTTGCACTATAATTGTTTAACCATTAATATTTTGTTTGTTTTTTATTAAATAAGTACTATACGTAGGTACTTGTCTATTTTTAATGTCAAGGAAAATTTATGTACAGCTGCTGGTTTTTTCTTAGAAATCACGTAGTATATAATATTACATGCAAAAATTTGATAAGACATTTTTAATAAAACTATTTATTTTGGTGTTGGAAATTTCTGACAGTTACTTTTAAACTAATAATAGTCATAAATACACTAATAACAGTCACAATAATATTCGTATCAGGCAGTGGCGTAACGCAAACTCTTAAGGCCCCCCCCCGCAAAATTAAGTTTGGGTCCCTTATCACGATACATTTTGCAGTTTATACTTTATGTACTACGTTTGTAAAAGAAGTGAAATATAATATATATGATCGACCTGGTTGGGCCCCTATGATGGCTGGGCCTCCCCGCCACGCGGGGTCTGAGGGGGTGTACGTTGCGCCACTGGTATCAAGGCGTCGTCGCCCTAGAGTTTTGAAAAAAAAAAAACTTTGGAAATAGCCAAGATCATTGACACGTCATTGTGGATACAGACCCTAGTTTTCCATTCTTAACTGAAAACGGAATTTATAAATAAAAATGGTAATACATTGAAAATATGAGTTATAATACAACGCCTAAAAGTTTTGTCAAATCAAAATTTTTGACAATACTTTCTGCAACCCAGCATTAAAGTTAGGTACATTGCGTATTAAAATGTTATAGACAGAAAAGGTAACCACAATTTAAGAAAGAAGACTTTTTTACGATTTTTATCTTTAGTACATGTATTGTAAATTTAAAGCTCGAATACTTATGTAATTTTCATTCTTATTATTTATTTTCGTCGTTAAAACGGATCACTAAAAAATAATTAGAAAAAATTGATGATTCATTCCACGATTCTGTTTTTGCAAATCTAAAAAAGAAACATGTTTTCGCAACAGTCAATTGTTTAAGTCAGGTTTCAGCGCAGACAGAACAGATCCGTACTGTGTTACGTTATTCTATTTACAACAGCTACATAACATTGCCCTTTGATGAGCACTCGCACAACATGTAAATACTAAACTACATTTTTAAGGTTTCGTACAAGAAAGGAACCCTATTGTTGCGCCAACGATGTCTATCTGGAGGACAGAGTGGTGTAACGGTTAGCGTAGCGGCCTTTGAATCACACTGTCGTGGGTTCGAATCCCGCCTCCGCTCATGGATGTTTTGTGATGTTATTTAGTTTTAAGTGAGTTGTTATTTGATGTGAACAAGACGCTAATGACCTAAGTTGTCGACGCGTCTATAATTTACAATAAATTAAATAAATAAATAAGATGTCTATCTGTCTGTCTGTCTATCACAGGCCTCTCTAAACGAAATGAGTAAGGGACTTGTTAGTTCATATTTTATAGTGTTCCGTGCAAACCAAACACTTAATATGGAATCACTTCGGTGTCCGTCCGTCTGTCACAGGCGATTTTCTCTGAAACTATTTGATGTAAACATTTGAAATTTTGCGCAGGGATAGATTGTGGTGACCCAATCATAGACGTGAAATATAAAAAGTTGAATTGTGATTCTGGGAGTTAATTTCAGAGGGTGTATCAGGAAATGAAAAAAAAACTTTTTTCAAGGGTGTCGTGTAAGGTGTAAAATGAAAGCTTATTGAAGCACGAATTCAACAATATATTTGATGTACTTTTATGTTTTCATTTTTTAAACATTTTTGGGGAAAAACGCTTAAAATTTGCTGCCCCCTACCCATATCACCAAAGGGTCGCTCAAAAAAATCTGAAAAAAATCATGAACATTGAGAATTAGATGTGGATTGAACGAAAATTATCAAGATTGAAAAATTATAGCGCAATCAATTGTTATAAACAATTTAATTAACACAACATTTCAAAATTCAAATTGATGAACCGATTTTTCTTTGTTTAATTCGAATCTTATAATTTTGTTGGCAATTGTTATTTAAAAGTTCTTAATACGTTCCTTGTAAAACGCGCTCTAGTCACCTCATTTCTTAGATGTATTTTCATCTAAGTGAATTTATTCCTACGTGATCGATTATTATTATCTTTAGAAAAAATGTCAGCTTTGCAGTTTCATGATCTATTATTATCCCTTTAAGTTTTTTTGTACCGAATTGAAAAACTTTTGTCATATTCACAACATAATATATAGTCTATTTTATAGTAATATTAAGTAACTTATAATTGTTGTGAGATGATATAAACTAAAGTTTTGATTAGAAAAAAACAACCACCAATATTCCCTATTTTTGAAATTTAGCAATAATTCCATCAAGTTTAGTGACATATTAATAATATTAATTAATTTTCTTTGAATTTTTTCTTGTACCTACATATTAATTTATTTTTTAACTATAGAAGCCTCGATCGCGTTAATGTAGTTTTTCGCCCACTGCTCAGCCCTACTTTAAAAGAATCATATTCCCTGTTATATTATGACCAGCACTACAAAGAAAGTTCAATAAAAATCGGTTCATTAGTTAATTAACCCGATGTAAACAAGCTTACATACAAACAAAAATTATGAATTGTATTTTAAAGACCACCAACAGCTAAGGTTATTTGGGCCTAGCACCAATTCATATTTTCAATTCATTATTTTTTTTTTTTAATAATAAATTGAAAATCCAATTGACACTTTTACCAGCTCTCGGGCTAGAACTCGGGAACTGGGGACTTGTAATAGAGGAACCATAGCAACGCCATGTAAACAACAGCGCCGCTACACTCTCGGCTATTCTCAAGCCCCAAAAATTATGAGAATGTCCATTTCGATCTACGCTTATGATTGTATTTATTTGAATTGGTAATCATTCAATGAATGGCCCATTTTCCTGAGAATAGTTATTTTCAATTATCCACGAGAGGCAGCACTTGTGGTAGGTACAAACATTATTTATTCCCATTGTGTCGTATCATTTTAGTATAACTTAATTATAAAACTATTATTATTATTAAATTAATTAAATAATTAAGTTATACCACTAAAATGACACGACACTAATGGTGAATAAATAATGTTTGTACCTACCACAAGTGCTGCCTCTCGTGGATAATCGAAAGAACTACTCTCAGTAAAATGGCTCATTGAAAATCCATCTTACCAGTTCTAAGACTAGAATCTGAGAATAATGAGTTTGGAATAGTCGTATAAACAACGGCATCCCTATGATCTCGATCTCAATGAATTCAATTAACCTAAATATAAATCTTTAGACTATAAATGCATGTAGGCTTTCACGGCCGGCGTTAATAGAATTAAGATAAGAATCTTTCGGGCTTATGAGCTGTGGTCTACTGGAATGGCATCTTCTTCTTCTTCCAGACGTTTTGCTGCAACTGCGGCAAGCATCTTCAGTGGTGTGTTCGACGTGGTCGTAGTGTTCTCCTCAGCGTCCTGCTGTCGAGTGACAGCAGGACGCCGAGAAGAACACTGAGTGACAGCAGGACGCCGAGAAGAACACTAACCACGTCGAACACACCACTGAAGATGTTTGCCGCAGTTGCAAGCGAAACGTCTGGAAGAAGAAGAAGATGCCATTCCAGTAGACCACGGCTCATAAGCCCGAAAGATTCTTATCTTAATCTTTAGACTACTTAAAGCAACAGCTACGTTTAACAGATTTCTTTTAGATTAATTGCTTCGTCTCTTTTACTTCTACGAAAATCATTAATTATTGATTAATATTAAAATTTCAGAATCTGTATCAAGTGAATTACATGTACTTTCAACCAATCGTAATCTTTTCCATCTTGTTTGGAATCTGGGGGATGATGATGACTATCAAGATGCTTGCTGACATTCTTAAAAATCATTTCATGATCGCCAAATTCATTGTACTTCAACTGGTATTGCTACTGGCGAAGATTCAAGGTTTCACGATACGTTTTGGCGTTTGGTCTAATCTGTTACCATGTCGCCCACCAATCACTCCAACAGTTTACGGAAATTGTAAGATATCTTCTTTTTGTACTTTTTTATATAGTATTTTTCTTAGAATAATTGTGTTATAGCCACACCGTATCAATAACAAGAATAAAATCGTTTTTTACTTTTTAATAAGCATTAAATAACCAACCTTCGAAGATATTTTTTTATTATCGGAACAATACTACTTTACCTTTTCAAGCGGAACTGAATTTCTGAATAAAAAATTTGCAAAACAAGGAATCAACTGAATTTTCGTTTAAAAGAGGATTTCCAATTTGTAGATTTTTAAGATGATTTTAAAAATCATTTTCATCATTTTTTTTTTAACCATTTTATTTTTTCAAGCGAAACTTAATTTCGAAGTAAATATCTGCAAAACAAGGAAATAACATTTTCTATTTAAAGACAACTTTAAAATTTTCAGATGTTTGTAAAAATGTTGTATCAATTAAAAATTTTTCAATTTATGTTATGCAACAACCCTTGAAGCGGACAGTCTGAACGATTTTTTTCCAAATTGATGCAACCATGCATGAAGGCCACACTTTGATTTTATAAACTCTTTTTTTTCAACCACCTACGTCTTAAATTATCTTAAACTTACAATAGCTATTAACTTAAATCATTTCGATCTAGTATTTTTCCCAAATTCGATCATCTTAAAGTTCATACAAAATATAATTTTAATTATTTTCCAAAATATTCTTTTGTAAGTGTTGTGAGGATTTTTTGCGTTTCTTTTTTCGAAGTAATTCCCTGGTTATACCGACAACATGTAGCATGTAGTATACCTCTCTGTATCAAAAGGACTTAATGACTTCTCCAGTCTCCCAGTTTTACGCCAGTCTAAATGATAGCTTCTGCAAGCTACCTACAAAAATAATATTTATTTAATTGATGATTTTTCAGTAATTTACAACAGTCTCGTTCTTGTCGAAATGGTTCTGTTATCATACGCCGCACGACGAATTTACAAACGACCATTACCAGATATGGGCATCGCTAAAGATAACAACAATAGTATTCAAGTCTGCGTCATAAGTAATGGGATATCGACGGTTGGTGTTCCAACAATTGGACGAATAATGGCGACCAGCAATGATAAAACAAATAACAATGACTCAAAATCGAACGATTTAAACAAAAATGAACCAGAAAATATTAGATTATAGAAATCTAATATGTTTCAAATAATTTTTCAGGTGCTGTAGATCTGTGATCTTTAACGATACAAGAAAGAAAGCTCAGCGAATAAAATACAGTCATAGTTCCTTGTGGACGAATTAAGTCAGACTGTAGATGAATTATTGACAAGAAATTTGCAGATGCAGATGTTAGAATATTATGTATTCTGTTTAAATCAATGAAACATTTAAATTATGTTTAATACTTTGTATTTTACTTAATTTTGTATGTGAAATATAAAAAATCCGTCCATTTAGAAATATACAGGTAGTAAAGAGTAGTCATCAGTCATCACTTGATATTATTCTTTCTGCTGAAGCCTGAAGTTATAAAACCGGTTGATATGCAAAATCCACTGATCAGGTTTTTACTTACTAACTGGATAGCTGATTCATATGGAAAAACATTAAAAACAAGGAACCAATTGATGTGGTAGCCAGCGCCACACAAAATCGGGCCGAGAACTAAAATGAATTTAAGTGCACTTGCAATTAGCACTGCGGTTCATGGCCGTAAGGTTCATTTTAGTTACTGGCCCGATACTGTGTGGCGCTGATTACCCGTTCAAATTGGGACAATGGCGGACTACAGGAGCATGAATTGTAAATTATAGACGCTCGACAACTGAGGTCATTAGCATCGACTACAGGAGCAGTTCTCCAGCTGGTAAGTATAGAGATCAGTGGCTAAATCAGTGATTGTGAGAAAAAGTTATTTTGCAGTTTTTGGATTAAGTTCGCAACAAAAATTTCATTAAGTACAATAATGTTTATTTTAAAATAAAAAACAGCAATTTAGTCCATCATAATTCATAAGGCAAACAGCCTTAATATTTTAAATCACGTACGTGAAGCGCTCGTAACGCCAAATCCACAAATAGTTCGCTATAATTAGCAAAATACTGTAATTGGTCACTTGGTGGCTTAAAAAAACATTTTTCGGCAAGTCGAGAAGTTTTGGAGTAGGCACCACAAAAGGGCGCAGAATGTACAAAAAGAACGTATGGGCCTATCTAATAATAGCATGGTTCACAATTTCTGTTAAAGAAAATTGATATTAGTGTTATTAATTATCATGGGCGCCCCCCGGAAATTGACCGAAAGGTATCAATTAAATCATAATAAATTACGTACTAAGTGATTTGTTTTATATATTATATTATTTTGCCCTCTCTGGAAAATTTTCTAGCGGCGCCAATGGTTATTATTATAATATTTTCGTGATATTATTTTAGATTTTCAATATGTTGTATGCTTATAGTATATAATCTTTTCTATTTTTTTTTTTTGTTTTATTTATACATTTTGTGTTTGTTTATTGTCATTTGTATAAAAATTATATTTTATTAATTATTATACAATGAAAAGCAGGTCGCGACATTGATGCAATTAAAACAAGTACCTATAATGAATGTACTACAAATACGTGAGTGGTGATAGTATTGTACAAAGATAATGCAGTAGGAAAAAGTCCTAGCCACATCTCCCTCCACTGGGATTTGAACCCAGTACCTTCTGAGTCTAGTGCTGTACTACTAAGCTACATCGCTCGGTTTAATTCAAGAAAATATGGGCGTTGTTAACTTCAAAAAGTAGGTCTGGCCATTTGACTGCAACATGTTTGACTGTGTTGTATGTTTGTAAAATACTTCCAGCGTTTACGACATTGTACCTACCCATTAAGCTTGCTTTAAAACGTATGTATTTTATAGGTAAATTAATATTTTATACTATTAAAAAATGGACTACTTTCAAAAATAGTTAATCACATTTTTTCATGAAATAACTTTACACAGTAGAATTTCTATAATTCGAGTTTTTATATATATAATTGGCTTCTACGCTTATTTGCGTAATTAGCCACGTCCTTATTCTATATTTATTATTATTCATTAATTAAATCTTATTCTATTTATTCTACAATTTTTTTTTCTAAACCCTCAAATATTCTTCTTTCATCCTTCCTCATTCACGTCCCATTCATCCTTCCATTCATCCATTTCTATTGTTCACCTTTACTTTATAATTTTATTATGTAGGTGCAATAACTCAAGTTATAGAGTTTTTTGATTTCAACGGAAGGGAATGGCTAATTTCTTCGACTTAGAGAGGATTTCGATTTAACGAGATTCAAGTTAAAGCATTTCTACTGTGTTATTATTTTTTATTGCTTTTTTACTAAAAAACTTTTTTTAATGATAACTTAATTATTTTTAGGAATAATTATAAAATAATCAAATTTTTCAAGTGGTCCATTTAATGTTGAACAATATTACTAGTAATTCTATTGTTTTTAAAGCTATTTCTACAGTATTAATTAAATATAATATTATTTTACTTTCCAGTAATTTTAAGATAATGATAGTTTCAACAATAGTTATGCAATATTATTATTTTATAACAATAATTGATGTGTACCTAAATTAAAATACGTAGTAAAAATAAAATTGTAGTACCTACATACAATTTTTTTTATTTAAAGAAAAATATTACAACCTTAACCATGTGTCAACTTACAGCTACCTCTACTTTTCCCCTTCGCGATGTCCATAAGACAATTTTAATATGTTTATAATTAATTTGAGTTTGCTGCACAAACATCGAAAATCGGGCAAAAACCAGCGCAAACGTAGCACAAGCAAATCGCGTAAGCCACTGTTTTCTAAAAAACTTAAAAGAAACTGCTTGCAAAAAAACGACTGAGGGTTCCGTACCAGTGTCCGCGTGGATGTTTTTTTTCTTCAAAGAACTCGTTGGAATTCCGAGATAAATAGGTAGTCTACGCGGGTGAACTCGCGGGAAAAAGCTAACATAAGGACTTTCATGACTTTTAGCGTCACTGCCTCAGTCTTCCCTTTTCATAATGATTATGAGTGTCGATACCATAAGGATGGTGTTATGGTGAAAAAATTAGCAAAATCAGTCCAGTAAGTATATCCCGAAATCTTTCAAACTGAAACAAATAAATTTTTCGTTTCATAAAATTGCAAAACATTTGAGAAATGTCGTTTTTAAAAATTTGTTATCCAGCCCCCATAATCATTAAAGAGGTATCGGTGTTGATTTAGAATTAGTCTGCATTCTGCTTTAGAAATATCAGGGGATCATGTGCAAAAATATCTATTCTGAATTCAGCTCTAGACGTAAAATTTTGAGATAGATTTTCAAGTTTTGGAAAGATGTCCATAGACGTCACTGTTAGTAATTTATTTTAGCCCAGTTTAGCCTGTTGTCCCCAGATGTCACTGCTAGTGCAGTGTTTTTCAAAGTGTGGGTCGCGACCACCTGGGAGGTCGCAAAACCTCTACAAGGAGGTCGCGGAGGGTCACGAAGCCTCAGTAAAAACAAACAAAGTTCAAAAAGATATTTTTATTAAGAAAATGTTAATTAAAGGACATTTATTGTAGGCTAACACAAATTAACAAAATTTAAAAAAATACTCATGAGTCACATTAATATGGAACAGCGGAGAGTAGGTCCCAAAATAATTTTTCATACTAAGAGGGTCGCGTCATGAAAAAGATTGAAAAACACTGATATAGATAAATCAGAAATAGTCTATAATAAAAGTACCATGTACTGTGAAAATATGTATAAAAACTAGATTTTCTTTTATTATAAAAACGTACGATAAGGATTGTGTAGAAGCTGACTATGGTGAAAAAATTAGCAAAATCAGTCAGTAAGTAATATCCCGAAATTAGCTCTTTCAAACTGAAACAAACAAATTTTTTCTCTTCATAAATTGGTATTTTGCAAAACATTTGAAAAATGTCGTTTTTAAAAATTTGTTATCCAGCCTCCATAACCATTAAAGAGGTATCGGTGTTGATTTAGAATTAGTCTGCATTCTGCTTTAGAAATATCAGGGGATCATGTGCAAAAATATCTATTCTGCATTCAGCTTTAGACGTAAAATTTCGAACTAGATTTTCAAATTTTGGAAAGATGTTCATAGATGTCACTGTTAGTAATTTATTTTAGCCCAGTTTAGTCTGTTGTCCCTAGATTTCACTGCTAGTGCTAGACCGTAATTTTGCGGAAAATCAAATGTTTGTATTTGGTTTTTAGTTTTATCGATTAATATAGATAAATCAGAAATAGTCGATAATAAAAATAGTCCCATGAGTCTATTGTGAAAATATGTAATATATTAAGCGTGCGAAATAATAAAAACTAAATTTACTTTCATAAATTTTATTATAAAAACGTACTTCTATAAGCAGTATATTGATTGGTTATAATAATTAATTTATCATTATTTATATTTCTTCAGTATCGGAGTCGGAATCATCCTCCATTGCTTGTTTGGCAACCTTTTCAGCCTCTTGGAATAAATTATCTGGTACCCGTTCATATGTGCCATTTGTATCAGCTCCTACCCATGACATTTCTAATTCAAAACTCTTGTCTTTTAATTCATCATGAACTAAGTAAATGCTGAAATAACAATTTCAAAATAATATAATGTCCACATACTTAGACATGACAATGAAAATAGCCGGGCATTTTTTTGAGAGTCCAATTTTCCCAAAAAGCTGTCAATAGTGTCAAAACATAACATGAATTTGTATCATGATCAAATCAAAATTGAATATAGAATTACTGTACAAAAAGCAAAAAAACTAACAAAATACAGTCAGCAATTTCAGTTAAAAAAATTGTGTAAGAGACAAACGCTTTTTGGGCCATTTTGGTAGACAGTAAACAAAAATGTGTCTCTGTAATGCCCGGTATTTTTGAACAGTTACATTTACGCAAACATTCGTTAAAATGCAATGAATAAAAGATCTCGTCTGTAGCTCGGGCAATTTGCAGTGAGCTATGAACAGTGTGTGAACTATTCCACCTGACGTCTGATAGCTTTATATGAAGGGCTTTGGACGGGTTCAAAGTGCGCGATTCCTGATTATTTTATAAATTTCCGACTTTTTCCCAGTTGGACTAAATTCCCGTCATTTACCCAATCAACGTATCTTTAATACCCGGATTGCGCGCGCATACCGTGTTCACAAATGATCCGGTAACTAGGCGATAGTCTGTCTCTATATCGGTTGTCACTGTCTGCTGCTGGCTAGGTGGCAGGACATGGTATGCGTGCGCAACCACATTTTTTCTCTCTTTTTCTTGCAGAACAAGCAATAATAATCTTTCGCTCTTATTTCAAGAGATAGGTAAATTGGCAAATACCTTGCAATCGTTTTCGATTAATAAGGTTAATTCTCAAAAAAATGTTCTCTTGGCAACACTATATAAAATACATATTCACGATTACATATTCACGATCTTTATGTGCTAGAATGTGCAAGCTTTGTTAAATTTAATTTTAATCTCTTCTCAGGAAATATTCCAAATCATACATACAGCACTAACTACATACAGTACTAACCATATAGACTTGATTACACGTCGTCAAGTACGGTCAACAAAGGTCCTGTCAATGCAATGTTGAAAGTGATTAATAAGTTGCCCCAAGAGATCAAAAATTTACCAGTCACCAAATTTAAACAGAATTTAAAATTTACATTATTACAGAAAACTTTTTACTCTATCGAGGAATTTTTTAATCATAAGTTTTAAACTGCATACTTTTATACTGACGCATTCTACACTGTATATACAGTATTAACAGAATAAAGTTTATATCTATCTATCTATCTATTGGGAAGATTTAGTTTTTAAACTTACATTCTCGCAGCTTCTTTGACGAGTTCCTTGGCAGTCATATTGGATAACTTTAACTTTTCAATTTCAGTTTTAGCTGCTTGTTTTGCTTTACCAATAGCACAGCCGTGATATCCCTAAAATCACAACAAGTAAACTAAGAAAAATTATAACTATTGTAATGCGTTTAACACACTATAGCTTCAAATAACATATTCAATTTCATCATTAACATTTTTACAAGTTTGCATTGGGTATAATATATTATGTCAAATTAAATAAAACTCTAAAATCTGGGAAACACAAAATTCATTGAAGCGCAATAATCGATTAAAGTTGTTGTGCTATTTAAACGATATGAGACGTCATTCAGCTTCTGCTGACATCAAAAGTGCTCCGTTGGCTTAACTATAGTTGATCACTGAATGAGGAACCCAAACGTCAACTGAGTGACGTCATATGTCATTAAAATTAGTATTCAGTAGGCCACTTTGAGAGAATTATTTATTTGAAATTGTTGAAGTAAACCATTATCAAACCTCAACAAAACGGAGAGCCGGTAAATCTTAATCGTCGAACATCTATCTAACAAACAAAATGGTCGATATAGGAATTGTTATTTCTTTTTGTTGGTATTCGAACCTGGTATTTTCAAACTTAATGTTTAAACCTTACTTCCTTCCCCAAATTATACAAGGAACTTAGTGTGAAACCAACTGCGAGTAATTTTTTCGATGACACCGCAACTTTTTTCCGGAATCATTTCTCAAAACGTATTTTAAACAGGACATGCTACGCGCGACATTTTTGATATTCTACTAGAAACAGTTGTACATTCGATAAAACTTACATAGGAAACTCCTGATGGGTCAATCATATAGAGAACAGGACCATCGGCTTCGTAGGATGCTAAGACAACACTGCATCCATAAGGACGTACAGCACTATAAAGCGTATAAGCGTGCATATACATACTAACACGATCGTTCAAATATTTAAGCGGAATATTCACTCCGTATTGTGATCTGTAATTGGCGGCTTCTCTTCGAGCGATTTCGACAATCTGTCTTGCGTCGGATATCAAACCAGCTACAGACTATAAAAAAATATTCAATTCCCGCAACTCTTCTCATAACGAATTAGAAAAAAACGGAGTCCCAGAAGTAACACAGAATAATTTGAGAAAATCCGTTTTTGTCACCGAATCATAACTACATTTCATTCTAATTGTTTCAAAATCATCGGCGTTACTTCTGGGAATTTAAATATAAACTAACCATTCCAATATTTTTATCAATGTTGAATACACGTCTATTTGCACCTGGTTCATACAACTTAGAAGTAACAAGTTTTTCGACAGCGAATACTACGCCATCCTTTCCTTTAAGTGCAATAACGGTTCCACTATTCTCAACAGCTTTTACGGCATATTCTACTTGAAATACACGTCCGTCTGGAGAAAACTGTGACGCTGATAAATCGTACTGAAAAATATAATTTTAAAAAAATTTAATACTAATGTTAACCGAAATCTTAGGTTAAGTTAAATATTTTGCAAATCTAATGTGTTTACGTCTAATTGTAACTTTTGAACACTTACCCCAGTACCGATAGAACTCATTTTTTTATATTATAGAAGTAGTTTTATGACAAATAACCAATAAAACGAAATTATAACTAATGCAATCTAATACTTTCTTCAAAACTGCTTGTTATTGATGGATGACATGCGTTATTTCAACTTAAAGATACCTTTTGTACCAATGAGCAATCTAAAGGCATTGTTAATAGTACTTTAATATTTATCACACAGATGTCGCCGCTACAATCGTGTATTAGTCGCTATTGTATAGTTGAGACTTTAAATGGCAGATGTCACAGCTATGAGCTATTTGTGGTTGCAAATTAATTCTAGATTATAGACGCGTCGACAACTCAGGGAGTCAGGTCATTAGCGCTTTCAACACAACAAATAATCCATTTGTGTATTAGAATCCACTAGCCGGCATTACAAACCGACTGGTACGAGCTCGGGTCCCTGGGAGCGCTAATTCCCAAAGAACATTGGAATGCAATTTGCGATAGCAAGTAGCAACCACATTCTAATGTCCCCCCTGGCCTGGGGGGATTTGTGGTTGCAACTGTGATAATATTATTATCTTGATCGCAACTATAACGGTCGTAACTTGTATGTCGTCGCAATATGAAACGCTAATAATGTGTCAAATTTTTATGAATTATTGTTTCAGCTATTTTAAATTTGCATTATTTACAATTACAGTTTTTTCATTTTACGTAGGTGGGTACTTGAACAAAAAAAACTGCTTTGAAGAGAATTATTTAAAATAAAAACAAGCCGTGAGGTGGGTCGTTTGTTAGGACTAAAGTGCGACCCTTGAGGTCCACACGACGAACTTCCCAGTTTGATAAATATTTAATAATAATAATTAAATTAGATATTACACAGAAAAGTAATCATTTTAATCATTAAAACATAATTATTATTTATTTTTAATAATAATTAAAAAAAAAAACGGCTGAACCGATTTTTATAAAATTTATGTCGGATCAAAATGACGTTAACACGCCTCGATTGACACCCTTACGAAGTCAATATAATTTTTTATTCGCGAGATATTGTGTAAAATCTACTTTTTTGGAGGTTATTTGGTTAAGAAAAAAGAACGGCTGAACCGATTTTGAAAAAATTTCTTTCAGATCATATTTACGTTAATACGCGTCGATTGGCACCCTAACATAGTCGATATCATTTTTCATTCTCGAGATTTCGTCTTAGAAAGAAATGGACACATACATACGTACGTACGTACGTACGTACGTACATACGTACACACACACACACACACACATACACACACACACACAGACATCTTTCTAAAAGTAGTGTAAAAATAGTGTAGTGACCTTGAAACATAAAAATTTTTTTTCCTTTTTGATTTCGATTTTCGGACCCATTACAATAACTTCCAATGGGAAGTTAAAAAATCGATCTTCAAAATGCACCTAGTTCATTAAAGTAAGATATAAGTTTTTCTATTTTTCATCCTTTTTAAATTTAATGCTGTATACTATAAAAGGAGACCAAATTCTTGAAGAAAAACTGTTCATATATAGGTACCTAATTATATTTTTATTCTTAAGGACCGCCGTAAACAAGCCGTGCCTTGCATGCTGTAAATAGCTTCAACAATGATATTATTAAATTAAAAAAAATACCTACTTACGTCTAGAAAAAAATTAATTGGAGAAATAGGTCATAGGAGACATACGTCATACAAGGAACGGCAAATTCAATATTGCAGCCATATTGTGCATAAACGGCAAGTGGCGGCGGACCTGACTATTCGATTTTTAAATGCTTCTTACCATAAAATCTGCCAAAAAGAAATATCGAGTTAAGAAAATAACGTCATTATTAATTCATAAACATGAAATGTGGTTAAAGATCCCTTTTTAAATGATTAATAATTCATTTATTTGGTTATTTATTTTTTAATAAGTTAGTAGAGTGGTTCCTAGAACACATTTTGTGATGACAATGTGGTACCAGCCTTGTGTATTTATGGTTTATCTTCACACAGATCTCACCTGCGTTAAATCCTAATTATGAATGATACACCTACCGCACTAACCGCAGATGTGATGAGGGGGTCTTAAGGGGTCTTTGAAAACAAACAAATTCGATAGATCACATAGAAATTTGCGCTGTAAAACGTATTGTTCACAATTAGATAGTTTCCAATTTCCAATTTCCTCATCGTACATACACGATAAAATATGGGTGCCAGCCCGTAACTTGAGTGTAAAAAAATAACGAGAAAAAACTATAGTTTAGATAAATTAATAGATTTATACGGCTGAATTGCAAATGAAATTTTTTTGTTGGAAAACAGCCAATTATATAATTGATTCCAAACATATTGGAAAAAATCATTTTACCAACCATAGTCACAGTCAGGACTCTAACCTGAACCTTTCCACTTTCGCCGCGGAATGAGCTCAACCGTGACATGATTACTAATCTAACATTCTCCTTATAATATGCTAGTTTAGGTGTGGCTACTGGCTACCAAGGGGTTAGGCCGAGTGGCGGGTTGGCACCCACTTTTTATCGTACCTCGATTCGCCCTCTTTCCAGTGGTGCAGCTCATTTATTCCATTAAGAAAGCAGATTTTCTTCAAAATTAATGAAAAGTAATTTAATTAAAAATGTCATATTTCGCTTATGACTTGATTACCAAGAAATTTTACTGAACGGGACCACTGTTAACTATATTTTGTACAATTGGAATTTTGAAAAACACATTTTTTATGTTTAAAATGACGGCTGCGACTTTTTGAGCACATTCCAATAGATTCTTATATTTTCATATTTTTACTTATATTATGAAGATAAAAAAAAAATTCTCTAATTTCGTCCATAGTAAATGAGGCACCCAAGACAATATATGCGGCCTACAATTTATACAGGGTGTATCACAGAAAACCGAACATAGGGAAAATTAGTACACAGTACAAATTAGTTAAGATCAGTGATTGCTTTGCCCTCTTTTCATATAAAAAACGCATGATAATTAATTTAGTTAAGTTACCCATGTGTATTCTATCTTTGTCACGCTACTCATTTTGCTTATGTTTTTCTTGTTGCACTCATTACTTTTCTATTTATTCAATCCTATGATACATCCTGTATATAGGATCTCATTATACATTATGAAACATAGGGGTAGAAAACATGCTGTGGGATCTGGGACTATTAGATAGGTACATGAAAACGTTTCACAATGGCGTCCTTCACAACAACTTCAACATAATGTTTGTTTCTCCGTGAGTTAGTTCAAACATTAAAGATCGTCAAGTTTTTTATTCTTAGAATGATTTAAGTCATCAATCACTAATGTGTTCCAACAAAAAACATGCGTCCGGTCAAAGAATTAAAATTCCGCAATGATGAAATAGTTACGACATTATAATATTATTTTAAAGCAATTTTATATTACAATAGGGACGGTCCATTTGGAACTATATTTTAACAAATTAAATAATATACTCATTTGACTTGACAACACTCTGGAAATTTTGTTTTATTACTTGATTTAAGGCTAAGTCAAAAAGAGTGGTATAAGTCAAAAGAACTCAAAAGATTCGTAAAATATCTTAAAAGATTCATAAGGATGTAAGTACTAGGTACTATCATGAAAAAACAAAATGGCGGCCGATAAGTATAGTGAATGGTCTATCTCTATCTGGCTAAGTGCCATAATATTATATTGGAGTACAAGTAAAGTTGCCAGATTAAAAACCAAGATTTTCGGGACATTTCTAAGGCGAAGGCAATTTATTTCAGGAGGGGAGTTATTGTGAAAAAAAATGTTTTATTATTTTACTATTTTTTGTATTTATCATTAGACTTGTCTAATTTTATTCATTTATCACACACCAGTACACGGAGAGATGTGGGACGCGCTTCTGAGTGTGTAAATCACAAATAATTTCGTGTGAATCTTTAGTAGTTCATTTTTTTGCTCCCAATTTATCTTTATCGACATAGGGTAAGTCTGAAGAATACAATTAAATACAAGTGAAAATATATATAGGTAATATATTGTACAGAAATTGCAGATAGTGCTAAATAAATAAGTATGTAACTTAGTGTCGTTTTTTGCGATCGCGAGCACGAATTCGTTGAACTTATGCATTTCCAGGGCCGGCACGTGCGCCTGGTCGGACAGGCGATCGCCTTACGGCGCCATATTTTTAGGGCGGCATATTTTTGTAGCAGCGAATTTTTCGTGCGGTATTCTACTTTTTAAAAATGATTATATTTTTTTTAAATGTCTATACCTATATTATTTTTTGTAAATATTGTTATTAGAATTACATTTGTTTTTTATTTGTTAAGTACCTAAATAAAATATATCATCGGTTTATTAATTTTTTTAATATGTTGGGGGGGGGAGCGGCAAAAGTTGTATTCACCTTAGGCGGCATATTTTGACGTGCCGGCCCTGTGCATTTCCGGGATAGAAGACTTAAATTCCAGGACACGGGACAAACCAACGAATTCCGGGACATTACCGAAAATCCCGGATATCTAGTAACCATAAGTATAAGTCTCGTCTTAGATACCTTCTCCTATATTAATGGGTAAAACCAAAATGAAATTAATTGAAATGGTGTAATGTGGAAATAACCCGAAGCTTCATTGTAAGCTATCTTCTACCCTCCCCGATCTGCTATGGCATAATTTTTTAGAGGTTATATGTAGCTGTATGTTTACACATCTCTGGAGAGTACGGGGTACCACTATTTTTTATGATTTAATTAAAATAAAAGATTTATACACGACAGAAAATAGTTCTAGAACAAACCTTCAGCATACCTATAGGTATAAATATGGCCATATATAATTTATTGTTCTTAGCTGCTTCATTATTTTGGTCAAGGTCGCAGAACCAAATGGTTTTTATTTTAGAGTTTCTTCACTAATTGGGACTTATATTGCTCATGTTTTTGTCGGTTTCCTTTTGCATTTAGTTTTATTGATGCTGCATTAATGATAATACGATTCGCTGAACTATTAAAAAAAACTACTTTTCTTTTTCGACATTTTAAAATACTCAACATTCTTAAATAATTTTCATCTATTCAATGACAATTTTAATTCTCAGCTTTTTGACCTTGTTGTCGAGCGTCTATAATTCACAATTCATTCATTCAGCTTTTTGATCCACGTCTACATAAAGACAGTTACCAGGGGCTTGAGGCGCCCGGGTCGAAGACACCGGACACGTGAGGCGCTTCCCCCACTGTCAAATTCGCGTAAATGGTGATTAATTATATGAATATTTTTCTATTTTAAAATTTAAGTAATATCTGGCGGAGCCCCCTGACGCGGAAACCGGATCAGCTTGACCCTCCCTAGGGACGGCCCTGGTTACAACCGTTACAAGATACCAAACTAAAATCGACAAGTGTGAAGTCAGAAATGTAGTGCAGTAAATATAAAATTACTGAATTCAAATTACAGAAAAGATGTAGGATGTGATAAATTTTGAGCAAATATATGTATAAATACATAATACCTATTATATTCTTTATCGTATAGGCCAGGGGTCGGCAACCTTTTGCGACGGAAGAGCCAAAAGTTACAATTTAAAAAATTTCCCAGTTTTAAAGAGCCACTAACATTTTTATTTTAATATTATGGTATTTGATTAGGATTAGGTATATAAATTTGATTTTTGATTTAAAATAATAGCTTTAAATATGAAATAATATTTATTCATATAAAAACATACAATTGTTTCGCCCAAAACATATTGAAGTATTTTAGCTAGCTATGCAGTGCTACACAGTGCACCAATAACTAAACAAACACAACAGTGTTGCCACATTTAAAAAATGTCAGCTGTCCGTATACTCTCTACTCCACCTATTCTCACTGTTCTCTGTTGAGTGTTTTTATCCTGTTTAAAGTTTTTTTTGCAGTATAATATTTTTTATGAGTTTTGAAAATAAAATAATATAGGTAATGATTAATATTTGCGCATGGAACTGGAGTGCCGCATCTTGACATCATAAGAACCGCATGCGGCTCGCGAGCCGCAGGTTGCCGACCCCTGGTATAGGCAATCAACTCCCTAAGAAAACTGTTTTTTATTTAACATAGACGTTTTTATATCGATAAGGAATTATTTTATCTTTGCAAAGTTATTTTATAAAAACACAAACATGTTATTTTTGGTGTGAAACTTTACAGGAAGAAAATATAAAAAAAACATGCAAATGTATTCCACAATGACTTATTTAAATTTTAAAATAATTTCCTTTTAATTTTTATAATATATAATAATGATTAAATTTTAAAATAATTTTATGTAAATAATAGGTTTCAAAATATTTCGGTTGTACATCTTCAATGTATAATAATTGTTTTTTTATATTAAAACAGAAGAAAATACCTGGCGTTAATAATTTTTATTGCATAATTTTTATTTACATATTTAAACAATCTACCCAAGTGAAGATTTATGTTCCTAGAATTTGTAATTCAGATGTAAAAGTAATGAAAACTCGGGTCGCAGTGCCAAACCCTGCCGACAATATAGTGTATTTGCTAATACAGGCCATGTGGCTTTAATACGTGAACTTAAGTTTGTTTTTGGACAAAATAAAAAATTTAACCCCTTAATACATCCCTTAAAATAATATTTTTTTCTTAATTTCAATATTATTATCAATGCAACCTCTGTACCACATTAAATACACCCTTCCATAAGTAAATCCGTATCAACAAACTAGTGTTTTCATAAAATTTGAAAGTCCGGTCCTGTCGGGCCGATTTTATTAAAATTTTAGCAGCACGTTTTAATCTTTACTAAAGAGTTAAATTTCAATTTTGAAACGATTCTGACAATTTTTTCGGTATTTTTGGGCCCAAAAACTTTTTGGAACCCCTAAATACAACCCTGAAAATGGTCTGATCGGGCCCATTTTAAATAGGCTTCTTGCGGTGATGGGTTCCAATGTGTGTACCAAATTTCGTTTCAATCGATTAAGTCTGTCGAGAGTTATCGTGTACACACATATATATATAAATATATATATATATAAATATATATATATATAAATATATACATACATATATATATAAACATTTTCAAAAATGGTGCCAAATTGTTCAGGAGGCTATGAAACGTCGAGAAATTTTGGTCCGACCCCTAGGTCCCGCCATCCGACCGACGCCAATAGTGTATGTGCCATATTATGGCAAATACACTAAAAATAGTTTGGTTAATTATTTCTTACTATAATTTATTATTAAGTTCGACAGTTTTAATTTGAAAGGGGACCACTTAGTCTTAACAACGTCCAAAAATAATATTATAATAACTGAACATTAACGTACAAATTTATTCTTTATTCATATCAGTACTCTATAAATCCCGTATGTATCCACTCACTGTATTACTGACTGATCACTAGAAAAATATTTAGAGGACAGTGTGGTGTAACGGTTAGCTTAGCGGCTTTTGGATCACACTGTCGTGGGTTCAAATCCGATCTTCGCTCATGGATGTTTTGTGATGTTATTTAGTTTTAAGTGAGTTGTTATTTAGTTCAGAAATAGAGCGGATATCAGAATTCCTTCATACAGGCAGGGCCGTAGCTAGGGGGGGGGGGCATTAAGGGGCAATGCCCTACCTTAAAACATCCGGTGCCCTACTTTAAGGAATTATAAATAAGCCGCAAAGAATGTCACGACAGAATGACAGACTTGATCTATCTGACATTTGGAAAAACAAGATTAAATTCGTTGGATCTAAATGAAGTTCTTCGGAAATTTGATAACATGGCAATTTCTGTATTTTTTTTTGATTAAATTGTCATTCACCGTTTTTTTGCTTTTGTAATTTGATATCACCAGATGAGGTGGGCAATCCAATTAATAAATTGTAGTCTTTTGCGTCAGCCCTACTTTAAACTTTCAGTGCCCTATCTTGAATTCAGCTCTAGCTACGGCCCTGCATACAGGTTAAATAAATTAACAAATGGCCCTAATTTCTGGGGAGCTATTGTGTAACTTCTGTGAATATGTTCATTTTCACATTTTCATTTCACGTGAGAATTTACACTCGATTGTATAACATATGAATTCACTCGTGAAATCACTTGGCCACAAAGTAGGGATTTTATTTTTTGTTGGATATTTTCACATTAAAAATACAAATTAATACGGATATGAGGTTATATTATGCGGTGTTTGACAGATAAATAACAATGAACATAAGGAGAATCAAAAATTGATGAAGTATATAAATAAAGTGAACTTTGTAATTTAATTTATCGATCTTATATTATATATTCATAATGTGTCTTTGCGTATAATTATGTTCAAAAAATTAAAGAGAAATTTATTTTCAAATTTATGTACTTATTATAAATAAATATATAAATTCATAATGTGTCTTTGCCTATAATTATGTTTAAAAAATTAAGATATTTGAAATTTGTGTATTATCGTTTATTGCATTTCTTTTATTACCTAGGTATCTATAAGAACAAAGCTGTCATGTTAAGGTATTTTTATATGTGTCCTTTTTCAATTTATTCTCTGTCTCACTCTTATTTCACGTTTCACGGACAAATTCGATGGTGAATAATGTCACGTGAAAAAGTTCACTTTTCACTTGTGTGAAAATACACAATCGCGTGAGCAATCTCACAAGAGTGAAATCACTAAAAACAAGTTACACAATAGGTACCCTGGGCTCCAAAATTTTATAACAAGCTACCCATAGCCCCCATATCGTTGCCTCATCCGGCATTCATAAATCAAATTAAAAAAATTCTTAATGATTTGTGCCTATATAATTTCTTCTATTTTTTGTAAATTTTATATATAATTTTGACTATTTTTGTAACTATGTATTTACCTAGTATACAAATAAACTACTATTGTTATTATTATTTAATGTAAAGAAGTATAACTTAAATTCTATAGAATTATCGCTAGGCACTTGGTAGAACATGATTGAATAAAAATTAATAAACAAACATTTGAAAAATTCTACACATTTATTTATCTCAACGATCGTTTCGGGTTTCTAAACCATATCATCAGGAGTTTACTTTATAACTTAAAAAAAAAGTTTTTGCTGATAAATTGTAAGCCCTAAACAAGATGTACAGATTATAATATTCCTGTATAAATATAAATACTCAGTCCATGATAAATACATGTTTTAAAGCTATATGTTTCAAAAAATATAAAACGTTTACCTACTATAATAATTACGATATTAAAATAATTGACTTCGTAATTTCTTTTGTTTTGTTTTTCGTACCTCGACATACCAACATAAACATTATCATACTCGAATGTGTAACAGCTTTTAAAACCAAAAAATAGTTTCAAATTGGTTCAAATTTTAATATACCTGTACCTCTATATCTGCAATATGTTAGAGCATTAAAATCTAAGGTTGGGAAAAATGTATTTTATTTATTGTAAATTATAGACGCGTCGACATTTTAGGTCATTAGCGTCTTGATTGGTACATCAAATAACAACTCACTTAAAACTAAATGACATCACAAAACATCCATGAGCGCAGATGGGATTCGAACCCACGACTTTTCATTTATTTATTGTAGATTATAGACGCGTCGACAACTTAGGTCATTAGCGACTTGATTACATCAAATAACAACTCACTTAAAACTAAATGACATCACAAAACATCCATGAGCGCAGATGGGATTCGAACCCACGACTTTTTATTTATTTATTGTAGATTATAGACGCGTCGACAACTTAGGTCATTAGCGTCTTGATTACATCAAATAACAACTCACTTAAAACTAAATGACATCACAAAACATCCACGAGCGGAGGCGGGAATCGAACCCACGACAGTCTGATCCAAAAGCCGCGATGCTAACCACTGGACAACACTGTTGAGAAAAACTCAGGTTTTCGAATAAATTGCTACTGAAAGCAAAATTCTGTTATAGAGGACAGTGTGGTCCAGTGGTTAGCATCGCGGCCTCTAGACTAAACTGTCGTGAGTTCGAATCCCGCCTCCGCTCATGGATGTTTTGTGATGTCATTTAGTTTTAAGTTAATTGTTAATTAATGTAATTAAGACGCTAATGACCTAAGTTGTCGACGCGTCTATAATTTACATAAAAACATAAATATTCTGTTATAGTAGATTCTAGTGACGTAATGAGGCATATTACTGACGAGTAGCGACAGTATGTTAAAACGAGTGATTTTTAACAGCCACACGAGTCATAATATTTATACACACGAGATATACATGATATTTTTTGCCATACCCACTATAAAACAGCTGATTTTCACTTCATTTTCAGTATTTTCAAAAAAATTTGATAGTTCATTTGTGTCGCACACTTCACTCTTATAGTAGGCCGAGGCACGCAGAGGAGTATGTAATAGCGGGCGGATCAGGCGAATAAACATAAATGACTTCCTTTCCACACTAGTGTGGGAATGATACGTTTCCATACACCGGACTATCAAAAGTCACTGATGCGTACATACGTACATGTAAAGCAGTTATTTTATAGTGGATATGACAAAAAAAAGCTTTACCCAACCCTATTATTATTACATGTAGGTAATATACCATATATCTACCTGTTGAAGTTATAACTGTTTTGAGGTTTTAAAATTATACAACTGACTCTTTTATAATAGGAACGCGTTTGAAAATAAGGGTTTAGGTAATAATATTTTTATAATTATTATAGGACCATAGGGCGAAATAATGAGCTCTGAAAAGTCTTTTACCGCTTTGTACATTACGCGAATACCCTTTATTATTATTGTTCTTTTTTACAACTTTTTTATTTTTAAATTATATACGATTTACCACCATAAATACTAAATACAAATTTATATCATGGCCTAAACCATTGATTCCCAAAGTGGTACAGGTGGACCCCCAGGGGTCCACGGGAGACTCGACGGGGGTCTACGTTGGCGTGACAAAAAAATGGGGGTTCACAATTCGTAAGCGGGGGTCCTCGAAAATTTATTTGGTTTCGATAGTGAAGAACTAAAATGTTGGCTTGACTTCACCTATCAATGTAGGCAGATAATATTTTAAGAAGCTCCGCGATCACTGTTACTTGTAAAAACTTGCATATTCCATATTCAGTAATATGATAACAATAATAATTAATAGTGTAATAATTACATATTTGAATAAATACAACACAAGAAAATATACTATTTTTATTTTTACCACTCCAAATGGAGAGTTTTCTAAATAAAATAAGTGAGAATTGATTGGTTTTTTGTGCTGTGAGTAGATGCCAAAAAAGTAAAGTTGGATACTTGGATGGAATCACTTTTTTGATTGGCCAACTTTACTTTTTTGACATCCACTCACAACACAATCAATTAATTAATTAATCAATCAATTCTTATTCTCACTTTTTTTTCGAAATCTGTTAATTCGTGGTTGGAACTCAGCCGCAACGCAAATTTCCATAGTTAGATCTAATCTTCACATTTTTTGTCGAGTTTTGGGAATATGGTAGAAAAATAGCTGCAGGGGGTCCACCGGAACGAGCAAAATTTTTAAAGTGGTCTATGAGAAAAAAACGTTTGGGAACCTCTGGCCTAAACAGTGCAGTATTTGCCTTTATTGAGTGACAATCAGTCCAGCCATTTTTCATGATGGTCGAACCATTAGGCACTACCTCATTTTACACTTCGAAATTCAAACAAAACCAAGACAAAAAATTAGAAAAAAGAAACAAGTTTTTGAATAATTTGTTACCGCTGAAATAATACTAACAGTTTCGTTACCGCATTTCAGAGCGATATAACAAGTTTGAACATAAGCTTATATGACTTTGATTCATATCTAAAAATTTGTCATTAGTTATGTAACAATTTTGAATGAATTTTATTTTATTTTACGTTTAAAATTTAGTTACGGTTTTCTCTCTAATGCTATCGGTTGTTTTATATAGTGATTCGTAATTATTTTTCTGTTTTTTGAAAAGTGAAAAGACCTGCTTGGTGATTAAATGGTAAATTATTCTAGTTCGGCATTGGAATATTGTGTGGTTCGAGCGATTGTTAATCTCGCAACTAAATTGCGTTTTTTCGAAACATTTATTTATAAAAGTCATCATTATTTAAAACGTAAGTTTTTAATATTTATATTTCATAATTGTACCTAGACTAAATAATATTTTCACCTAAGTTACTGACCTATCTAAAACTATATTAAATTACATTTGTTTCGATAATAACAGTGCATTATTATTTAAAAAGTATTTTTTCTGTTTCTTATAAGTACAGTACAACTTTACCTACCCTCACAAGTTATTGACCTCAGAAAAGTTAGAGATTAAAGTCATAACTTTTTTCAAACGTACCAAGTTCGTATGGTACTTATATTATGAAGTATTAGAAATACCTTATTGCCATACGAGTTGCCATCTTCAGGTGTGGTTAATTAACCACACCTGAAGATGGCAACTCGTTGCTGAAACGCGTAGTGTAAATTCACAAGAAGTCACAAGACGGACATAATACAAGGTATTTCTAATACTTCATAATATTCATATAGTGACTTGGAGACCCAACACTCTAAAAATGTATCGAATGGTACGTTTATACAACACATTCGATAACGTGGCGAGGACAGTGTGGTCCAGTGGTTAGCGTCGCGGTCTCTGGATCAGACCGTCGTGGGTTCGAATCCCGCCTCTGCTCATGGATGTTTTATGATGTAATTTAATTTTAAGTGTGTTGTTATTTAATGTAAGCAAGACGCTAATGATCTAAGTTGTCGACGCGTCTATAATTTACAATAAATTAAATAAAATAAAGATAACATGGCTAAAATCAGCTCACAAAAAAGTCAAGCCAGGAATTTGTTTTATAAAATTTGCTATCAAATGAACGGTACTAGTAGATGGGCTATTTTCTGACAAAAAAAATTGACGCAGCAATTATAGCTTAGTCTACTGCAAGTTTCTATAGCTTGAGAAGAAACGATTTTTTTTGCGAGCTAACATTTTTTCTGTAATTAAGATTTATATCTATCTGCCTCATTAAAAACCTAGCATTGAGCCGCCTTATGTAATTTTTTTATGGCTATGCCCTATTATATAATATCCCTCAAAATATTGTATTATATTAAGGTATATTTGAACAGTTTTTAAACAACGTAAAATACAATAAAAACTGTTAAAAAGGGCATCATTAAGCCTTATTTGGTTATAGACCGTAAAATTATATTTTATTACAAACTGTAATTTTTAAACACTAAAATTTCAAAAGTGTTCGTGTTTTTGTTCACTTGCTTGATGATCAGGCAGCGTCCTCAATGGTTACGAGCCACTGATTTAAACAAACCCACTGTCTGGCCGACTGTTTTGTTAGACCAGCAATCCTTAATCAATGGTTTCAAGCGAACATTTGTGCTAATATGTAAAAAAATTGCGCAACATACAGAAAATAAAAACGGTATTGGAATCTGTAACAAGAGCTCTGTCATAAGATACCCCACTCGACCCTGTGAAAAAAATTACCTTCCATTTTTAGCCCCTCAAAAATAGACAAAAAATATTTTTTCACAACGCCGCTATTGAAAATTCGATTTTCGGTACCTGTTTAGCGGGTTGAAATTGAGAGTTTCAACTCTAGGGATGAACATTTTCAGTTATCGATTTTCTTTGTTTTTAACGTTGTTAAGAGGGAGATAGAGCGATTGAATCGCGTCAACTTCAATTCGCATATAACATTCGAAAACGTCAAAATGACAGACATAACCCCACATAAATTTCACATGGGTCTGACAGATCTAATATTTTTGCGGCTTTTTTGCCTGTTTGGTTTCATGTCTAGAGCATGTACCGAAATGATCGTTCGGAAACCGTTCACAAACTATCAGAAATTCGGTTGGAACGCTTTAAGAATCGTTCACAAACGATCACAAGTTCGGTTGGAACGCGTTCTATCCACTGCGCATGAGCGTGACGGTAATATTACGGTATTCAGAGTGGTTGGAACAAAGCTTAAGATCAATGTCAAACTATATTTTCATACAATGCTTTCTGAAATCCAGCATAAATGTTGAGAGCCACCGGTCGAGACTTTGACCGAGTGTCGGCCGATGTATCGTCTCTCAAACAACCCCGAGGCCGACGTCGCGTCATCCGGATGCTGCAAATAGATATACAGACTCTGCACAATTATCGGTCGGCTATTTTCTTTTCTTGTTCCGATATCAAATTATTAACACAGAAACCACAAAACTATACCTACCTCTTATTCTTTTGTGACAATACCGCACACACTAGTTCTATATAATTGTCAAGTAATTAGCCATAATTTAAAAATTAAAATCGGTAAATTGACTGTAGTTTTATGTCGCGTCTAATGGAATATAATGATGTATTCGAAGTATAGCCTGATAACTGAATGACACAGTATGTGTGTGTGTTTTAAAGACCACCAACAGCTAAGGTTATTTGAGCCTAGCACCAATTCATATTTTCAATTCATTAATTTTTTTTTAATAATAGTTTGAAAATCCAATTGACACTTTTACCAGCTCTCGGGCTAGAACCCTGGAACTGGGGACTTGTAATAGAGGAACCATAGCAACGGCATGTAAACAACAGCACTGCTACACGCTCGGCTATTTACAAGCCCTGAATGACACAATGGCGACGTCATCAACCTATTGGCGACAAATCACCTCCCTCACTTCGTAACGGACTGTCTGCTTGACAACCGTTACCCTCTCTGTTACTCTCTAATGGGTTTTACCATAGACGGCGTGTATTTTCTATTGTTGGAGCCGTTGCGTAATAACCGGAACTATAGCCGTTGACGAGTGATGACATCTCAGTGTCTGACAGCCCGCGGATCAAACGAATATCGACCGTATTGAATTGTTCAAATGCAAGCATTTTTTTATGTCAGCTTGTCTGGCATTCCAGTTATGGGTGGAGCTCAGTGAGTGTTCCATATACATGCAAATGCAATCGAAGTTGGACGAAGCGGTAAAGACGAAACTTGACAGACTGGTGAAAATAGGAAATAGAGATCGCATATAACTGAGCCTATTGCTCAGGGGTGAATAAACTATCTAGTTAAATGTAAACACATATGCATAATAATATTGTGTTTACTCAGTACTGTACTATTTGCACTTCCTTCTCAGATAAACAGAACAGGTTCAATGTGAAAACATTGTATAGATAAAAGATGCAATCTCATTCAAAAATACAATGATCGCAGTTTTTATGTAGTTTATTCTGATGTAAATAAAGAACCGGCTAAGTGAGAGTCAGACTCGCGCATCGAGAGTTCTGTACAATAATAAAAACAAGCCGTAAGGTGGGTCGTTTATTTATAACTAAAGTGCGACCCTTAAGGTCCACACGACGAACTTCCCAGTTTGATAAATATTTAATAATAATAATTAAATTAGATATTACACAGAAAAGTAATCATTTTAATCATTAAAACATATTTATTATTTATTTTTAACAATGATTAAAAAAAAACGGCTGAACCGATTTTTATAAAATAAATATTCGTAAAAAAAACTTTTTAGAGACAAGCTTTTATTTAAATGCACTTAAAAGGAAAAAACAATTTTTAATAATTATAAACCTAAATTATTAAAAATTATTTTTTCTTTTTAGTGCATTTAAATAAAAGCTTGTCTCTAAAAAGTTTTTTTTACTAATATTTATTTATCTGTATTTTGTGTATAATGATAATCGGAAGTATCATTGTATCTATAATGAACTTTATAGTGCCAGCGTCAGTGAGAGAGCTCCCTTAAGTTGGAAAATCTCAAAGATTTCCTACTCCTAGAACCACTGAGCGATATATGAAATTGCAAGATATTATGTCTCCGCAAATAGACGTTATTTAATATTTAATACAGACCGACAGACAATACAGAAATGCTTTACGTAGTTCTGAGCGGTGTATTACACATACCTGCATATATATTATGTATATTATATTATAGAACTCTGTACAGCATGACTAAAATGAAGTGAAGCATATTCAAATCCATATTATTTAAAATCAGAATTATTTGTCCATAAGATAAATAAATACATAAAGCGGCGAATTACCGCTTGGGGCATCAAGAAACTAGAATGAAAAAATGGATGTGTGCTTATGACTACACGTCAGAAGTGAAAACTTCAGATTTTCTAATTTTAAAGTATATAGGTACCTACCTATATAATTTTTTATCACAGTTTAATCATAAATATATTAAAATCGGCCTATACAATTAAATTTAATGAATATAATATCTTAACGATAATATTAAGTTTTAGTGTCATCTGTTAGCGCACTTGTGAACTACATATGACTTTTTACTCGTATTAAGTTTTTAGTGTCATCTAGTGTCATCTTCTGAGCCGAGTAGCCCGATTGTCACCGTCGGGTGCGCTTTACATCACTGTTGTTAACAGCCCAAGCAAAGCGCGCCTAAGAAAGTTTTCACTTCAAAAAGTGCGCTTTTTAGGATTTCGGTCAGTCGACGTGCGTCCGTCTGTCTGTATATCACAGGCCTCTCATCCTCTCATTTTTTTGGCTGAGTAATCCTCAAACCATTTTTTTTGTTACATCTTGGGGGCGATCTGCTTCCCTCCCATACCGCTATCTAGCACAATCTCTTACTCAGGGCACTTTAAAATGTCTCCCTCAACATCTTCACAAAAATAAGGCCTTGAATAAATAACACCAAAAAATTGTCACTAGCTCTCGGTCTATTACATTTTCAAAAATCCAGCTAGAAATCTTACGGAAATCACTTTGGGAGTCATCAACTGAAATCGTGTACATCATTGACAGTCAGTAAGATGATTTGACTACTTTTGTTAAATGCACACGAACCTGAAACTCCCATAAGTTTGATATTTCTGTGTAATTCACTAAAGTGAATTCAGTTACGGGGTAAGGAATTTGTCATATTGATTGTTGATAAATATAGCATGTATTGCGCTTCATTTGAGACACAGTGTATGCATATTTGAGAAACGCGATGTGTCTTCGCGCATAACACGGTTAAGCATTTTATTTCACACCGCAATCGAGTTGTGTTTCTTGTCAAACAATATCAAATTCTCACCAACTCTCTAACAAGATAGATTCTGTATCGCTTTATTATAATATAGAATGAAGAATATTGTTAAGTAATATAATGCATTACGAAAGTGATGCATTATTAATTTGCGAAATCACATATGCGATTTACTAAATATCTATATTTCATATATTTTTAGGGTTCCGTACCAAAATAGTGAAAAAGCCAATTCCTTCGTTGTCCATCCGTCTGTCTGTCTAGTCTTTAAAATTCTAAATAGACGTAAGAAGTTTAAATTGCAGATAGAGTGTTGTATTCTGAAGATATTCCAAGGATCGGTTTTATAAAAAAATGGCGTCATCTGCGACTATATCAGGTGAAAATTAAAAAAACAAAAATTTGGGGTAGAAAATTGTTGGAAAAGATACCTACCTACTAAAAATACTTATTTTTTATTAACTTCCCATTGGAAGTTATTGTAAGGGTCCGAAAATCGAAATCAAAATGGAGAAAAAAATTTTATTTTTCAAGGTCACTACACTATTTTTACACTATTTTTAGAAAGATGTATGTGTCCATTTCTTTCTAAGACGAAATCTCGAGAATGAAAAATGATATCGACTACGTTAGGGTGCCAATCGACGCGTATTAACGTAAATATGATCTGAAAGAAATTTTTTCAAAATCGGTTCAGCCGTTCTTTTTTTAACCAAATAACCTCTAAAAAAGTAGATTTTACACAATATCTCGCGAATAAAAAATTATATCGACTTCGTAAGGGTGTCAATCGAAGCGTGTTAACGTCATTTTGATCCGACATAAATTTTATAAAAATCGGTTCAGCCATTATTTTTTTTTTTAAATTATTGTTAAAAATAAATAATAATTATGTTTTAATGATTAAAATGATTACTTTTCTGTGTAATATCTAATTTAATTATTATTATTAAATATTTATCAAACTGGGAAGTTCGTCGTGTGGACCTCAAGGGTCTCACTTTAATCCTAATAAACGACCCACCTCACGGCTTGTTTAAAAATGTATTTAGAAACATTTGAGCTCACTGGAGCATTAATATTCGTAAATGACCATTTTAAGGACTATGGTTCTAATAGACACTACTATGTGATGCGTATAAAAACCCATAATATTTTTGCCGCTATAAAAATAGCTAATAGACTAAAAAATAGACTATGGCTTTTTATTCTTCATATTATTTTTTCTTCCTAAATCTATTTCAAAACTTAAAGAACTCCGTAAATTAAAATATAACTGCTTCATAAAATACACCCTTTATGTAAAGTTAAAGCGTATCCATTCATTTTATTCCTATGTGGAAAACTGCGCAGGCAACATATCGCTTTGTCTTTCTCTTATTATGTAAATAAGACTCACAATAGGTTGTCTACGAAAATTGGACGATGTATGTAAAACGTGGAATTGAATTTTCATATAGGAGTATGGAAATTTGTCTTGGGAATACACGACTAAACGTATCACTATACAACCAGGTATGAGTGGTAAAGTTTCTTTGGAACAGTCGAAAACAGGAGACTTCCATTTTTACGTTCCCAACAGGTCCGTATAATCAAAAAAACGGGTCTGTATCGCAGTTAAACACAAATAATTACAAATATTCGTAAAATACGAGTATACCTAACAAAGAAAATATTTGGAATTTTATTTTTTTATATCTTAAATTGTTATCCCAACATTATACCAACATTTTGTTCTGCAAATTGAAATATATGTTTAAAACAGTCGCCGTAACAACATATTAAAATTTGAACCTTGAACTAATAATATAAATTTCGTCGTGTACATGACACGTTTAGGGTGATCTGCCACCCCTTTAATACTGACCAATCGATCTGCAAATATTATAATGGCATTATTGGGTCATCGACAAAACAATTTCAGCTTTGAAGAAATAATAATTGTGACAATTTTTTGTTACATCTTGGGGGCGGTCTGCATCCCTCCCATACCGCTATCTAGCAAAATCCCTTATTCAGGGCACTTTAATATGCCTCCCTCAACATCTTCACAAAAATAAGGCCTTGAATAAATAACACTAGCTCTCGCTCCAATACTCTCTACCTGCTATATGGATAGATTTTACTTTGCATTAAATTTGACTAAGTTCGATCCTGTTGAAAACTCTATAGATAGAATATTATGTCTGTATGTTAGTCTGTATCATTATTTTGAAACGTTATAATATTTAATGAGGACGAAAAAGATAAAAGAATGATGTACTTAACAATTGCAGAAAAAGAACTTCTTTTTGAAAATTAAATTGTTACTGAGTTTTGCGGTTTCATTGAAAATGATTATTTGATGGTATTTTCCGTATTCCGACAAATAATAATTTTCAACGATATATTACAGAATTTACTAAAAATTCAATTTCCGAAGAGAACATATTTTTCCAAAATATGATTATTTTATAGACACTAACTCGAAATTTTAATTTCAAAAGTCTGGATTTAGGAAAAAATATTTAGCATATTGTGACATGAAAAATTCCAAAATAATTCATAAGTACTAAATCTTTTGAATACAAAAACCTGATATCAGATTTCAAGAAATCTTAATATTTTCCACGTTAAGACAGAACAAATTCTCAAAAATTTAAAAACTGAATAAGGGCTAAGGCTATTCTAATTCAATAGAAGAATTCAATTCTTTTTACATTGAAATTGACAAAAAAATTACGAACAAAAACATTCAACATGTTTAAAATGTATGCCAATTTAAAAATCGCACAGATTCGTAGTTTTTTTTTGTCAATGTAAATATAAATTGAATTACAATAAACATATTTATAGGATTGGAAATTTTGTTTTCGTTTTGTCTCCATACAGATGCAGCTTGTTCACTAACGAAAAAGAGTTAAAACAAACTTAGAAAACAAAAATCTATTTATGCATTTAAATTTTTCTTATGTAGCCTTTCTACAATAATTAATAAGGGCATGTTATGGCGATTAATATCGTCTAATGTCTTTATGTTAATTTCACTAAAATAGTGAATTTGTACAGTATAGGAAGTAATAACAATATTGATTGTTAATCTAATTGTTAACTAAATAAGATACTATAAGTAATTTTCTGGCAATTAATTGAAAAAATCTATTATTGAATTTTACTTTAAAAGTACCTATAGTGGACCTTTACTGATTTGCGAAATTTTATTTAGAAATTTTAACACTGAACATCATACCTCAAGTTTTTTTTTTAATTTGAGAACGACACAATAAAAAAAATTAATTGCAGACAAACCCTTTACTTCCACCATATTAAGATATTGTTATAAAACTGTTTTCTGAGTTGGCGTAATAAATATTTATTTACAATAATTATAAATACAATAATAATGAATGCAACAACGAAAAGTCAGTTCTAACAATTAGCACAAGTAAACAATAACTAAACAGTAATTAACACTTAACTATATACAATTAACTATATACCAGGACTATTTATTTCTAGTTATTTATGTTTCAAATATTTATATTCACTGTATTTATATCAGACTCACTATTTGTCGCTCAGTATTCTCCATTGACTGCGTATTCGACACTACACTGACCGCACTCATTCGTACCGGCTGTTTATATAGGCCGCGTGGCTGAAGCACAGTGCGTTCTCACGTCCTCTAGAACTTTCGTGCAGGTACTCGTTGTTCAGTAAGCAGACCCATTTCTCAGAATTCTTGCCTGCCGTTTATATACAGGGTGATCCGTAACAACATTATTAAAAAGTTCACATAACATTATTTATATAGTGAATTACTAACTTTGTGAAACTTTTAATTGGAAAATTAGACTTTAAAAATCACTGTTAAGCTGTGCTGTGCTGCTACTAGCGAAGTCAGCAAACTATCTACAAAAGAATATTATTTCAAATGTTAAATAGAATTTTGGAATTGGAACGGTTTAATCGTTCGAATGCAACAACTCAACAAAGTTTCAACTCCCGGTTTCAATTCATTTTACTTCGTAATTTTCTAAATTAGAAGCAATAGATTTTTGTAAATAATAGGTTAAGTTTGATATTTCAATTGACTATACGACATGATAAATAGAATAAGTAGAACTCTAGATTGTAGAGTGCCCGCGGTGAGAGAAGAAGCCAGGCACGTCATCAATAATATGCTAGTGAACGCCTTATTGTTTAAAATTCCACCTATCGACGCTCATGGATCTCCAAAACAGCCAATAGCAAGCTAGAAGGCGGGCGCAATGCATTCACGTTACTATGACGCGATGGCTTCATCTTTCACCGCGCGAGGTCTAGAAGACACTCCGATTGTTTTAAGGTAAACGAGTAGTATTTTAATACGCGTGCGGTACTACGAATGAATTATATGCTCCAAGGGAAATAAAAAAGATTATTACTGTAGTATCTGTGTGGTATCTATCTATCTGAAGACGCTGCTATATATATGACTATATATCAACTCTATTCCTGTGGTTAAAGTTATCGATAGTCGTTACTGTCGGCTATAATTTTCATTTCTTTTCACTGAACCAAATCTGAATCTCGTTTGCCTAAAGGTACGTGCAGTATGGAGCTGGGATTCTAGATGGTAGCGTAGATCATAGCAGGGCTTGCTTAAATTAATGCATTGTTATATATGCGAGCGTACACAACGAAGCAGTGAGTGTAGCAGGTATAAGCGCTGTTACAAGAGCAGGTAGATACAAGAATGTATCTCACCATTCTTTCAGCGCGCTGACTACTACAATCAACGTGTGACCACTGTCAAATGGCCGTTACAAGTTTCGCAATGGATGTGACTAGTTTAATAAATGAAATTTTGCCAGTTTTTATTTAATTTGTTTTGAGTTTTTTCTAAGACGTATTTAAAAGTGTTAGCTTCCATACGTAAATATTCAAAAAACCGGTTTGGGTAAAATTTTAATTCTTGGTATAAATGATGAAATTCGCCATGTTTAGATCGTTTTCTATTAATAGGGTGGACATGATAGCTCCTACCCAAATTTGTATTTAAAATATACCATTTTGTAGCAGAAGAACACAAATATTCGTCTTCGCTATCTGACATTTCAAACGCGACTTAAGCTTGTATCAATTTTAGTATCAAAGCTTCGTTGTGCAAACCTATAAGCGCTTATAATTTCAGCCACCATCTACCTACCATACATGCTACCATCTAGAATCCCAGCTGTGTACTGCACGTACCTTTAGAAGTTATGGGCATTCGAATTTTTTTTTGTGAATTTTGGAAAACTTTAAGTGCGTAAAACTTCTAAACCAGGAGAGATGCAGACGCTTGCTTGTGCTCATTGGAATCAGCATGTCTTTTTAAAAATGGCAAAAATCGAAATCTTCATATATTTTTCAAATTAAGAACAATAATAATTTTAATTAGTAAATTAAAGGAGTGTATTTGGAGGTTAAAAAATGTATTAGCAAGTACATTATTTTGTCGGTAGGGTTTGGGATTAGGATCGGTGCTTTTATAGTTTCTGACAAGATTATCGACAGCTATAATATCTATAAAGAAAGGGTAATAGTACCGATATATTTTATATGGTTGGTATGGTATATGATAAATTTATTCGCATATTCTATCTCGCGGCAAATATTTTCCTTTGTGACAATTTCACAAGCGGGTGATTTGGTTATCATTATCCTTACAGTTATTTTTCTTTGACTTTACAGACATATTGTTTACAATTTTCTTAGATTTTTGTAATCAATATGTCGAATACTAAGTTACACTGTTTGCAATACGAGATATCTTGATAACAAATATTTGATGAAAAATACAATTCCAAGAATGTCAAACAAAGAAACATTTTTTTCAGTGTATTTAGCGTGGAGCATCCACTAGTTTTTTTTTCGTTGATATGGGAGACGAACATTTCTGAACATATGCTTTTAGTTAATACTACACGTTCAACTCAACCATTCACTAATGACTTAAATATGTATACATATTCTATACCCCCCAGGAGGGACACTGGGATGTAATTGTTATCGCAATTGCATGCCAATGTTCTTTGGGAATTAGCGCTCCCAGGGGCCCGAGCTCGTACCAGTCGGTTTGTGTATGTCGGCTGGCGGATTTTAATATACAAATATGTTATTTGTTGTGTTGAAGACGCTAATGACCTGAGTTGTCGACGCGTCTATAATCTACAATAAATAAATATATAATTTAAAACTTACAAAATAAGAAATTGGAAGTCCATTAAACTTGGGGTTTGTAATAGAATAGACGAGCCATAAAAACTACTGCATCGCTTACATCTTATTTGGTTTTTTTCGTTCCGTTTTTTTAAAACCATCAACTTTTAAGGTTATCTAGGCCTATCTAGTTCCAATACATATTTTTATTTTTATATTAAGTATTTTTAATAACGCATTAAAATTCTAAATGATATTTTTACTAGTTTACCAGAGTGTTCTGAAATGTTTAGCATGCTGCACAGCTATAGGACTGCACAAATAGGGTGAATAGATTTGAGATAAGTTCAAGAGGTATTCGAATACACTCTTTGAAATCTAATTAAGCACAAATTCCATTTTCGTCTATTTTTCGAACGTGTCAAAATGTTGTGCTCAGAACAGTGGCGGACTAAGCCCGTCGGAGGCCCGGGGCGGCAGAACTAAATAAGGCACCCGTTCTGCTTAGAAATTGATGTATTTGTAGTGTAAATTTCGTAAAAAATGATTAATATAGATGTAATGGCTGACAAAAAAATCAAATATTTATAATAAATGTAATTTATATGTAATTACGTTTATATTTTGTATACGTACGGGGCCTCCAACTCCAAACTGCCTCTTACTTACAAAACATATTTTGGCCTTTTTTGGGATTTGATTAAGAAGGACTTCTCGAGATTTAGAGGTCCCCCAGGATCAGAGACCCGGGGCGAGTCGCCCCCTCCGCCCCCTCTTAGTCCGCCACTGGCTCAGAACGTTCCTATCTCGACTATAATGTAACATCTACGTATGAACGAGCTGCAGCAATTTAAGAGATGATATTTGAGAGAGCTGGAGATGTATTTGAATATACTTGTTAAATGTGTGCAGACATGCAATTCATAAATGAATTTGTCAGTATATCGTAGTAGGTTAGGTATAATGGTAATATATACAAATGTACCTATTCACTGAAAAAGCAGGAGTCTTCCAGTTGTTTATGGCGATAATAACGAAACAGTATTAGAGAGAAAACGTTAATAAATGCCTGTTTGTATGAGGCATAATTACATTACATAGATCCCCCTTAAATTCACTTGTCGCAATTTAAGGCAATGGTATACCCTGTACACCGTACCGTCTTTACGATAATTGCTCCAAACGGCAGATGGTACAATCATTACTGCCTTGGAAATAACTGTGAAATATTATATTGTACCCATAGAACACTTTATACCTGTAGCCGACAGACAAAAGCGTTTAAGGTGAATTTTCCGTTATTTTTAGGATTCCGTACCTATTAGATACCTTGCATACGATGTTTGTCTGTCTGTCCATCCGTGCGTTCGCCGGTCGGGCTCTATCTCACAAACGGTAAGACCATAGCTATAGTTGAAATTTTCACAGAGTGTGTGTTGTTATGGCATGAATCTTGGCAAGTAATAATTAGAATTAAATAATTAATCAATTAATTTTAACAAATCCATCTCTAAGAAAAGATGGGATGTCTCCATTAAATATATTACGGAAAATTTGACATACGCGGTTTCTTCTTATGACCACAGATATGTATTGTACGTCTTCCTTTAATACTTCTCCCAACTTCTCCTTGTATTAGCACCTACTGAAGAACGGAAAAAGGGTTTTCCATTCCTTTGATAAGGTGTAAAAATATTAATTATTCATTCTAATTAATGTTGAACTTGTTAAAATTTAATTGCATACCTACTTTACAATTCAACATCGGCGAAGCGTATCTTTACATAATGAGTAACCAGAATTTATGTAAAATAACACCATACTGAAATATTTACCGCATTTCAATCTGTCTTCAATATATCCATTAATACGTGGAATTTCATTTGGTACAAAAGAAAAATATTAATTATTCATTCCAACATTTCATTTTAATTACATAGTTATGTTACAAATCAACAACTTCAAAGCATAACTTTACACGGAAAGTAACATGCCTATAAAACACTAGAATCTTCAGCATAGCTTAGTTAGATAAACGGAGCTATTTATGATAATATTTAAGATTAGTGTTGCCGTCAAGACAAGACTTTCAAAGTCTTGTCTTGTCTTGAAATATCAAGACTTTACTAAGTCTAAGTCTAGATTAAAAAACTTTTGTCTTGTCTAATATCAAGATTCTAGATTATTTTAAAGAGTCTAGATTAACCAAGTGGTTTACTTTACCTACTACTACTTACTTTATCTAGACTCTTGAAAATTGTCAACTTAGAGTTTTGGCAAGAGTCTTGATCTAGATAAAGTAAGTCTTGTCTTGTCTTGAAAATTTCTAGACAAGACTTTTGCAAGTCTTGTCTTGAAAATCTAGACAAGACAAGAGTCTAGAAAGTCTAGATCTAGACGGCAACGCTATTTAAGATGGAACCGTATAGACTACGGGCCAGCGTATATACAAGCCCTCCCCTCCCGTGGGAATTTATGAGTCACACATTTTTTGTAGGTATTGTCATCTAGTTTAAGATTTTGGTTGTTTGCCTCTTGTCAATTACAGCATATCCCGGAAAACCACAGAGACTAATCAACGCCCAGACCAAACCGCTGAAGCTATAAACTTGAAATTTGGACAGTAGGTTCCTTTGGTGACGTAGGTCCAAATAACCGTAACTCTTGATGGCATTAGACAACAAAAAAGTTGAAGAGAAGGGTTTGTGGGAATAAAAATAGATTGCTATTTAAAGTTGAAGAGAAGACATCGTGGCGTAGGATCGATTGGAAAATGGAAAGTAGCATTAATTATTTAAAATTGCATTTTATTATTAACGTTTTGACATAGTTTAATGTCATTTTCAGAGTCAAAACGTTAGTTTAATATATCAGTATTTCTTTTCAGTTATGCCAGACTTCAACAGACATCGTAGGCAGGGTAACAGGGTTCCATACGGAGTACACAACCCTAAAAACGGTAATTTAACTGACCTATTATCTATTCATAATCTGTAAATGATTTCCTTCTAAGTGAAACGAACTAAAATAGAATTTTAATACGTTCGAAAATACTCATATATTACTCTTTTAGAGCATGTTTCCGCTCTTTTGCAAATTTGACTTGTCTAAAAATAAAATACGTATGAATGATACACCTGAGTTTAACTACACGTATTCCTTTCCGATTTTATTCATTCATAAAAGCACTAGGCTGTGATATATTTGTGTATAATACAAAGTTGACTTTTGTTGAAGTCCATCTATTCACAATAATTCTCATAGTACTACACATTATGTCGCGTTCCTGTAGTTTGTTACCATTATTATAAAGTCTCTTTATAGAAATCGGTTACCGTAAAATTATTTTTTCTTCCACAATTGAAATTTAGGTATTTGACAAAAGAAATGACCGGATGTGGGTTCACGTACGTACAAATCGACGGTATTGGATTTCTTTACCTGCGATGAAACATATTTTACGCTACGATGATTCCTTTTTAACTATTTGGAAATTTTGTCCTAATAATATTATAATATGTAGAAGTTAAACTATACAGGATGTTGAAAAATAAAACTTTAACATAAAATAAAATGAAGTTTATTTTGCTATTGCATATTCCTCTAAATTAAATAGATTTGCTACGAATTTTCAGGCATTTTGTAAATTGGAAAAGACATTTTCAAAATTGTTGTCGTGTCGGTTTGCGACAAGATTATTTGAAAGCAGGGTTCGAAGGATAACATCACGAATAAATATCACGCTATATATGTATATTACTATATACAGGGTGCTGAATCGTTTTGCGGGTAATAGGGATTTAACTCGTAAAATCAAACTTTTACGATTTCCTGCTTCCCTAATTATTTTAGGAAAAATATCTTCGAATAAAAGTTTTAGAACATAAAATTCTGCATCTAAATCATTAAACAAAATTAATTTTGCATGCTTTGTGACCTCAGAAATTTGATGTGAAAATGTCAAAATTACCTCAAAAACAGATAGCGATAGCCATAGAAAATGATTAAAAATTATTCTGACAGCTAAAACGTCATCATATTGTTCAAGTTCCATGGCTATCGCTATCTGTTTTTGAGGTAATTTTCATATCAAATTTCTGCCGTCACAAAGCATGCAAAATTAATTTTGTTTAATGATTTAGATGCAGAATTTTATGTTCTAAAACTTTTATTCGGAGATATTTTTCCTAAGATAATTAGGGAAGCAGGAAATCGCAAAAGTTTGATTTTACGAGTTAAATCCCTATTACCCGCAAAACGATTCAGCACGATATTTATGTGTCGATATATATCATGAATATTTATTTAAAAAATCCCATAGATTTTTTTTGTATATTATGAAGAATTGCCTGCTGAAATGTGTTGGTTTCATTTCTTAACACCCTGTATAACATCTCAAACAAATAATTATTATATACGAGGGTCATTTTGACAAATTACATATTATTTTTGCTTTTACGACATTTGGCGAGTATTTTTTTATAATTGATTTCAAAGAACAAAATGTCATTTCAGTTTGAGTGATTTTATGATTGCTTGTGGTTTTTTTTTTTGGTAATGGTAATTTACGGTAGATACCTATTATATAGGTAACAATGTCGCAGAAACGCCCAAATTATTTTGATAGTGTTCTGTATAAATAAACTTAAAAAATACATAGTTTGAGTGACATTAATTGTTTTAAACTATTTAAGACTAAACTGAAATCGTTTTTTATTGAAAACTATTTTTATGACATTAAGATAAAGTGACATTGCTACTGATTATGTACATCAATAAATTATTGATACAGGTGTTTTTCGCGTCTTTTTAGAACGACTGCGATTTTTTAACACAAATAAACAATGTCATTCGAAAATTAAAAAAAAAATATTTTTGAGCAATCGATTTTATTTTGTTTTAGTGACCAATGGCGTACCGCAATCGACTCTCCAAATCAAACGCGTAGAAAGCGGGACAAACACGAACAACATTCTCAACGCCATGTAAGTATAAATTTTAAAACTTCTTATTATTGAATCAAACTTTGGTGTTGTGTAAAACTTCTTAACTACCGCTCCCCCCAAAAATGTCTGCTTGAACGATTCTGCGTAAAATGATGCGTCAACAATTTTTTTTAATTTAAGTAATAATAATTATAATAGGCATGCGGTCAAAAATTTTAAAATAAAATACAGTTGTATATATCACAGATGACCATACTGATGGCAACACTGGATCATAATACAATATTCTCTGTCTCTACTACTCATCTGTGCCGTAGTGTAGGTACATATCCCGCGACTAAAGCGACATATACATTTTAATAGAATTGAGATTGTTTTAAGTGTGTACTAGTGTAGGCTCAGAACCACTCTTATGTTTTGAATCAACTATAACTCACACATACTTATTTCAAGCTTTTGAATTCTGCTAACAGATGCGACTGTCAAATCTGGCCTTCAAAAGGTGGGTCGCTCGTTAGCACAGCCACAACATATCTGTATTATATGTCATCTAGAAGACAGTGTGGTCTAGTGGTTAGCGTCGCGGACTCTGGATCAGGCTGTCGTGGGTTCGAATCTCGTCTCCGCTCATGGATGTTTTGTGATGTAATTTAGTTTTAAGTGAGTTGTTATTTAATGTAGGTAATCAAGACGCTAATGACCTAAGTTATCGACACGTCTATAATTTACAATAAATAAAATATATGTCATCTGTGGTTATATGTATCTGTCATCGTATTCCATCCAGAACGTTTGCACATCTCTTGGGATTATCGGGAATATTTTTATTTAACTTATTGATCACGCCGCGCTGTATTAAAATGGTCCACCTTATAAGTCGATTGTGTTTTGTTTAAGTATGCGGTTAGCGACATGACCAGAACAAATACCTAACACAAACGAGCTCATGTCAATGATTTATAGTAATCTAATACTTTATATTTAAATGATGAATCACTCTTGTATACTAGTTATTCATAAGTAAGTTATTATATTTCCAACTGAAGGATGATTATATTGATTGGCTACATTTATACAGTGTGTCGGAGAAACTAACAATCAATTTCTAGGGCTTGAGAATAGCCGAACTTGTAGCGATGCTTTTGATCATATTTAATTATTTACAATGTATCTAACATTTTTCAAATTCAGTTTTAATTTCATTATTTCTGTATGAGCTTTATAATATAGATTTACGCAGTCAAAATACTCGATTAAATTGATGAGTAAATCGTTCAATTTAAAATTTGGAGATTTGATAGCGGTTTTGCTAAATAAAAAATTCGAATTAATTGTAATTAATTGTATTTTAAAGACCACCAACAGCTAAGGTTATTTGGGCCTAGCACCAATTCATATTTTCAATTCATTATTTTTTTTTAATAATAAATTGAAAATCCAATTGACACTTTTACCAGCTCTCGGGCTAGAACCCGAGAACTGGGGACTTGTAATAGAGGAACCATAGCAACGCCATGTAAACAACAGCGCCGCTACACTCTCGGCTATTCTCAAGCCCTAAAAAATTCGACTGATGACCAGTCCTATACTTCCCACCTAGTAAATATTTGCAAAAAATAAACACTTTTTTTTTTAATTCTTTGACTAGGCCCAAATAACCTTAGCTGTTGGTGGTCTTTAAAACATAATTTAATTTTTATTCTTTGAAAAAAGCATGGCCCTCTTTTTTGTTTGGTGATCTACTGATGGCTAGCTTAATATAGCAAAAATCATGGTTACCTTGATTTACGTACAATTTTCATTTTTTAGTAAAATATTTTTTTTCTCGAAAACTATACACTTTAGAGAAAAAAAATATTTACATTTTTTTCATATTATAACATCTAGAATTCATTTATATTTTTTTTACCTATGTTAATACGTGACATTGAGGACGTTTTTTTGAATATCTCAGGATCCACTGAACCGATTTGACTCAAAATCTAATCAGATCTAAATTAAAGGCTGATAAACACAATAGAACAATCGGCATGCCCGTATGTTGTTCCGTTCTTAAGATATCGAAGACGAAAAATTGACCACACACACACACACATATACAGACATCAGTCAGAAAATGATCTTAAACGATTGCTAGGGTCTCAAGACGTGAAGATCTGTTAAAATCTCGAAATATTTTTTTCGGACTAAATCCATTACTTCCCTACCATAGTAGAGGTGGGAAGTAATAAATCAAATTTGTTCATTTATTAGGTACCTACTTACTTTTTCTAAGGTCACCAACTCCTGAGTTATCTGGGAGTAATATCAAATGCCAGCTTAGTAGCTACGTACATCAATAGTCTGCTCGATACCAATTTTCCATATACAACTTGTATCCAGCTATATGAATCTATCTATCGTCCTATGTTACTTATAATATGCAAATCAAAATGCCTGCCTTCAGGCTGTCAGGAAGTAAATTATTTTTAATAAATCAAAATTTTTAATATATCTTAATGTGACTTCGAGACTTCTTGTTATTATTCATGTTGCAAAAATCAATTAAAATTGTTATACAAATAATAATTAGTTCTTATTGAAATGCATACATCCTATGGGAGTATATTATTATATGACATCTTTTTTTAACAAAGTTGTCTTTTAAATTGAAAATTATAAATAGATTTTTCATTTGTATGCGGAACATTTGTTTCATTCTAATTACTCATTGCATAAAATATGTTTCTGTTTTTACTTTTTACATACCGGCTCTTTGGTCAACGCAGATTCCAATAAGCTAAATGAAACTTCTGTATCTCTTCTAGTTTTGAAATGATAAACGTTCATAGTTTTTTTTAATTATTATTTTGAGGAACACCCATCGTTTCTGAACAAAAAGAGATACACATTTTATCTTTGCTTATAGAAATCAGTAAGTTGTTTTTCTATAAGTATGTATTTGAAAAGTATCTGAGAAATTTTGAATTTCGTCAAAAATTACATTTTTTTAAGGACGAAAAGTGACATTTTTTAAATCTATGAAATTTACCTTTCCTATAGAAAAAACCTAAAGAACACTTAAATGTATATCTTTTTAGATTAAAAGCTAGCTTTAAATTATTTTTTTTTTGAGGGACTTTAAACCATATATAAATTTTAGACCAAAATGCATTTAGGTGTTTTCTTGTGCTTTTGGAAATCAGCGTATCATTTTCTATAAGCCTAATACATTTGGGAAATATTTGAGAGTTCGAATTTTCCAAGAAAATCGCTTCTTTCAAAACCGAACGACATTTATTGTTTAAAGACCATGGTTGTCGACTGTCGAGCGTCTATAATGTACAATAACTAACTAACTGATGACAATGACGAAGACACGCCGATTTCAATTAGGAAATGAAAATTTCTGTATATCTAAGTTCAAAAGCTATTATAGGCGATTGTTGTTTTCATACCCATTATGAACCTCATGTGATATAATTATTTGTTTTTATTTATTGTGGATTGTGCGACGACAACTTAGGTCATTAGCGTCTTAAATACAACAAATATACATATATCAGTTAAAACTAAATAACATCACAAAACATCCATGAGCAGAGGTGGGACTCGAACCCACGACAGTCCGATTCAGAGGCCGCGACGCTACCAACTGAGCCATACTGTCCTCATAATTATTTGTTAATTATTGCCAGGTGTCATAAAGTAATTGTTTTTCACATATTGCACTCAATGACGCTAATGACCTAAGTTGTCGCCGCGTCTATAATTTACAATAAATAAATATATTGCACTCAAAAATCTCTACAAATACTGATCCACTCCTGAACAATTTCAGCTACAAATAACTTAAGAATTAAAAACGTACTTCATGGCACATTAAACTAAATTCATTTTTCATTTATATTTTTAAAATCGAGCATAGCTTATTCGATCACATAGGTCCAGTAAACCTGTGTGTGTGTGCAGAGGCTTGGATGCGATGTTGGGTAACAAACTTATCTAAATATTCCAGCTTATACTTATGCATTGTAAGGAATTCGGGATTTATTCCTATGGGCTATAATCCTCACACTACAGTTATGTCACCGTGTGTGGTAGTGTCGAGCAAATACATATATCTTCTGAACATCAAAACATACAGGCGATTCTTTAATAGTCCCAGAGCCGACGCGACGCCATGTTTGTGTGTGTACTATGAGTGTGTGTTTATCTGTGCGCGGATCCAAGGAGGGGGGAAATGAGGGCAATTGCCCTCTCCCCCTGAGCCATAGTTAAATAATTATATTTTACCTAATTTTTTGGTTTCATACACACAAATCACAAAATCAGAAGGAATCCCCTGGAAGATAGCTAACTCTCATAAAAATTGCCCCCCCCCCTGAGCGAAAACCTGGATTCACGCCTGTCCGATTTTGATGCGGTTTGTTGTATTATTGCGAGATGGTTCTTGTCTATAGATTTAGTTTAAAAAAGTGCAAAATAAAATAAAAATTTAATTAATTTTAAAAATTACTGCAAGAAGGCAAACATAAGGGTGCCTGCCTCATAGTTATTGGAACTCTACGAGTTTTAGTGGCGATAAAATTTTTAATCTGTTGAAACCTGTCAAATGGGAGGGGCTTTAAAAATATGGCGGAGTTAAGGAAAAAATTTCAATAGCTGCTATGGTTTTATATTTTAAAACAATATAAATACATAATTTTTACAGGGCAATAACCATAGAGATATAAGAATAGAGTGCGCTATGAAAAAAAAAATAAAACTGTGTTTTAAAGGCCACCAACAGCTAAGGTTATTTGGGCCTAGCACCAATTCATATTTTCAATTCATTATTATTTTTTATTATCTACCTGCAGATCGCAGTTAAATCAAGGAAACTGAAAGTTTAAAAATATGTAAAGAAAATAAATTTGACACGAATGCTTCGATAAACGAATGTAACGTGACTCGCCCGTACATTTATATTTTATGTAACGTATATATATAAAGACATCCCCGATTCAGATTTGTTCCACGTCGTGTATTTGTCACAATGCAATTTTACGAACCGACACTTTCTTATATGATCTATAACAAGCAGAAGTAAAGTCCCCTGGCATTTTCAAATCGACATTTCTTATGCCTACCTACCTCTACCTTAGCCTGTTCTTTATGTGCCATTGTCAACTTTATTTTGTTTGGGGATCAACACTTGTGTCATTAACGTACCGCCGGTATAGTCAACACGAAAATTAAATACAAAATTCGCAAACTTATTCAACAATTAATTCGCAATTAAAGTTACAGTTCACCAGCTGTTCAATATACCCCCATATTCACCCGCAAAACTCTATCTTACGTGCATGATATGAATGTGTGTGTGCATACAAAATGCTGAAAAACAGTTCCAGAAATCTTTCATTTCTGTGAAAAATCTTTTTAACCGACTTCAAAAAACGGAGGTGGTTCTCAATTCGGTTGTATTTTCTTTTATGTTTGTTACCTCAGAACTCCGCCATGTATAAACCGATTTGGAATTTTTTTTTTTATTTGAAAGGATATACTTTCAGATTAGTCCCATAGAAATTTCATCAAAATCGGTTCAGTAGTTCGGCTGATTTTAATAAAAGTTAGTAACGGCGTGTAATTCCTTAAGGTAAATGTCACTTTTTGACACATCAGACAGCGTAAGAAAGTCGGTTTAATAAAAGTGAGTAGCGGCGTGTGATTCCTTTAAGGTAAATGTCACTTTTTGACACTAAAAAGTAAAAAACTTTTTAACAAAAAAAAAAAACCTCCTTCAAAAAGCCACTGAAAAGAGGAAAATAATGAAATGTTGAGGTCTGCGCCAATTTAATAAAATATGAAGTTGGTTAAAAAAGATATTAATGACTATACTATACTTTTTAACCGACTTCATATTTTATTAAATTGGCGCAGACCTCAACATTTCATTATTTTCCTCTTTTTAGTGGCTTTTTGAAGGAGGTTTTTTTTTTGTTAAAAAGTTTTTTATTCAATCTTTGATGGTAATGCTTTCAAAATAAACTAGAAGTATGTATCATTCTTCCCATATGACCTTGAGCCAGATTTTTATATATTATTTAATCTAATTAAGTGATTTAAAATCAGGTAAAATTGACAAAAATAGCAAACTTTATTATGATGTCTGTCCATCCGTCTGTCCGTCTGTCACAAGGTTCTATCTTACAAACGGTAAGAGATAGCTAGTTGAAATTTTCTGTGTTGTTGTGGTACGAATCCTGGCCAATAATTAGAATTAAATAATCAATTAATTTAAATAAATTAATGTTTTTTATTTTATATTACCTAATATATTGATGATAACAACTTTTTTTAAAGTTCCCATGTTCTAATTCGCGGGAATTGGATTTATTAAAAAATAATAAATTGGTGATATACAAGAATAGAGGACCTATTTACATATCAATGATACGTAAATAGATCCTCTATCCAGTATCCTTGTCCAAAAATATAGAGTAGGCCCAAATAGCCTTGGCTGTCGGTGGCGTCAAAAAACAATCTTGGGTGTTATTTATTGCTCCGCCACTGTTAAGTTTTTAAAATGAAAACCTTATGACACGTTTCTTTGGCATAGACAAATAGTTCACACATACAGAGAAAAGATATGTTGATATGCATTAGTATTAGATACTTACACATACATACTACACGTCATGTACTACGTAATAATGCAATAAACGGAGTATACCTTGTGGTGGTTAGAGAAACAGTTTAAATGTTTCTGCAGAATTTACTCCAATTCAGAGAAGTTTATTGCCAGAAAATTACAAGGCAAATAGAATTGCCTTTTCATCAGCATTTTATATATTTTTATGTATGCATCTACCACTGAGGTAAAAGTTCATGGAGAAGTTACAAGCATTTAAAAGTGAAGCCAGTCGCCATTTTAACTCGGTCCTCTTTTTATATGTGAGAAGAAGAAGACGAAGAAAATAATATTCCCAATCCAACCCGTGTTAGGACGCCTTGTTTACCAGCCCGGATTTCTGCCTAGGCCAACAAGGCACCGGCCTAGGGACCCAGCTGCCGAGGGGGCCCCGACCAGGACGAAGATGGAAATTAAAGAAAAAAAGGCCAAAAATTTTGTAAGATAACCCCAATTGGCGATTTTTTTTGCTAAATTTCCATCCAATTCCATTTTTTTATTTTCTTCCCTCTTTTTGGGCTTGGGGGGCCCAACTGTCAAGTGCCTAGGGGCCCTGGGTCTTTAAGTCCGGGCCTGTTGTTTACTCGGCCCTGTGATGCCAGACCTGGCTTCAACTTTGTAAAAGCAATTGTATTATTATTATTATTGTAGATTATAGACGCGTCGACAACTCATGTCATTAGCGTCTTCAACACAGCAATTAATAATCTATTTGTGTATTAGAATCTATCAGCCGGCATACACAAATCGACTGGTGCGAGCTCGGGCTCTTGGGAACGTCAATTCCCAAAGAACATTGGAATACAATTGCGAGAACAACTACATTCCAATGTTCCCCCTGGGGGAATAAGCATTTGTATACGGTATGTCTCCTCTATAACTTTTAGCGATTCGCAAAAATTGCCTCATGCAGGTCGTGAAATAATGAATTGCATAAGCATTGTAGTTATAGTTCATTTGTTTTAGGATTATAGTGACGTAAATACTGGCATGTTAAAATATCATCAACCAAACAATAGCGGTCTCTGGTGAAAAATTCGCCTTCTAGTTAATTAGATTTAAGTAGTTCCGGACATGTATAGCTCCAGGAACCATGCCTTCTGTCGGAGATGTTTCCTATAAGCAAATACATGTTCGAGTCTTTTGAAGGGGTGATAAGGGGTTGATAATCTTTTTTGTGTAAAAGTATAAAAATAAACTCCTCATCAACGCATAGCCCAAACCCATAAACCTATTAACATGAAATTTTAGGAGTGTCTTTCCCTTATGACGTAAGCACCCACTAAAAAGGAATTTTTCGAAATTCGACCACCAAGGGGTCGAAAAAGGAATTGAAAAAAATAGTCTTTTTTCGAATCTGCTTGAGTCAGAAACACGAAATTCGACATGAGTATTTTTTGTTAAAATCGAAAAGATATCTGTTCGACAAATTTTCGAAATTCGTATCTTAAGGGCTGAAAACGGGGGTAGAAATCTTCATGAAGGATACGCGTATCTCTGGAATTGGGCTAGAAACGCGAAACTCGGGGAAAATACTTTTCTTAGGAAATAAAGACATACATATTATGTTCGACGGGGAAGCGGTGGCTTTTATATAAAAGAATTTGGCTGGGTCAAAACTGGGGGCTGGCCAGTGAAGAGCTTGCTGACAAAACTTTTAATATTTTGTCCCGATTTCCAAGCGGACGAAGTTGCGGGCTAACCACTAGTACCTAGTCTGTAAACTGCAAGCTAATATATTTTTGGTTTACCTAGTAGAATTGTTATTCATCTTTTTAAGGTCATAAATTACATACGTTTTGATGTAAGCATAACGCCCTTTGAACCTGACATAAAAGTGGTAATAAAAAGGCTACGTACACATACGATGTTGTATGCGCCATGGAGTTCATATGTGAATTTTGTTTTGTACTTGCATTTAGAAATGCAAAATCCATGTTCCGTAAAAAATTGTAGGTAAGATGATAATAGAAAAATTGTATCCGAAATAAGAATAGATTCTGATCGTATTACCCTCAAAACCTATAAATAACTGAAGCACGACTACAATGATAATTTTGAACGTGTGTGTTATTCCTCATTCATAAATAAATAATGTTAACCAACATTTTCGTCCTTATATCCTTCATCTTAATTGCAAACAAGAATTAAAAAAATGTGTTCATTTCAAACGAATGAGTTTAGCCGCCATATGATGACGTCAAAGCCAGACCAGGGTACTAACCGTAAGCCAGACACACTTCCGTGCATAGATAAAGATAGGTATGTCTATGGAAAGAGAAGTGTATATTAAATACATATTATGGGTTGTTTTCAATTTATGACAGTGTACTATCTCTCTTTATCTATGGATCAGAGGGCGTAAGAGTACCTACATTAAATTATAGCCAGTCAATCAGAGAAGGCTGACTGTAATTGACGTAATTTCCGTAGCGGTATAATTCTATGTTTAAAATTACATTGAAAAATACAAATAAAAGAAATACATATGATATCCGAATAAGTGAGTTGAGCGGGTCAATTTAAGTAGATATAGAATATGTTGGAACGTATATTTTGCTTAAATATGGAAATAACAAGGAAACGAAAGAAAGTTTACAAAGAACAACACATCACACATTCTAATGCGAAAAGAAGAACCATTTGAAAAAAACGGAAATTTAAAAAAAATTGCTTTTTGATTGAACTGTGAGTTGAAAGGCTAAGAAAGTTTTTTGACGTAAATAACGTCTAATGTCTCATACTGGGGTGGCATTTTAGAAATATTAGATGAAACGTAAATAGTAAAAAGTGGGTTGACATGTGAAACAAAATACAGTATGTATCTCAAACACAGTAAGCCAGCTGGCCGTGTGGAAAAGTACAAGCCTACCGATAGGTACAAACACCAAACACAGGTTCAAATCCCGATGGCTTTTAATATTTTATTTATTTTTTTAATAATGAAAAATCTAGGTATTGAAAAACAATTTAAAATAAAAAAAAAAAAATTACAAAATTTGTATAATATACGATATTTTACATACAAAATGTGATTTTATAAGATAAATAAAACTGGATGTATAATCTACTTCTTTCCATGACAACGAAACAATTATTTGTGTTTAACGATATTTACGTCATATTCTGTCTGTACCCGCGATACAGACATATAGGTACCCATTTTTCCCCATCCTCAGTTGTTTTATGATAAGTGATATAGTTTTATTCGATATTGGATGCATAATAAGTAATACCAAGTACCAACTTTTAGTGATGCGCGATACGAGATGTCTTAATCGATTGTCTCGATTGCTCAAATATCTCGATGACTCTCGATGGTTGTCACTTGGACTCGATTGTTGTTGTTTCATAGTTCACCGAGACCGAGTCGCATAGTACTGAATCGTACATTGTCGAGAACCACATAATATACAATCGATCATCACTCAACAACTTTGGTCGAGTCTATAGTCGATTGTGCAGCAATCACGTAAATACGAACTCAATAGTGAAGAGGTCACAGAGTAGTGAGTACCGACTGAACAGTGTGAATAGTGAACAATCAACGAGTCGCGTGAAAGTCGACTAGCATATAACCTTGAATCGCGATTATATATTATATTCTTATTCGCTGCTATTGCTATAACCTATGTGGCAAATAATCGATTTGAACAATCGAACATTTCGATTGTATAAAATCAAACTCCGAGTCGATTGTGGACTCGATTGTTATTGTGAACGATTGCAATTGTTTCGATTGTAAAAACATCTCGTATTCGTCCATCACTACCAACTTTACATTCTAAACTATCCTAGAGACTTTTCTGAAAAAGCGAACGCCATCTATAAGCGTAAGCCTGTCTGAGACCGCTGTGAAACATTCAAACTGCGCAATACCTTCAGCAATTCTTGCGTTATGTCTGTGCATACAGAATCGGTATATTTGATTAGGGCATTTTCTATTTCTTCTCCGAGGTATTCTGTAAATACGGACTGACTGATGACAATATTTGCTATTCTGCTTTTATTCTCGGATGTTATAATTTCTTTGTATCCGTAGCTCGTATAGTCTGCTGGATACCATCTGCTGGCTTGCTAGACATTAAAAGATATTTACATAGGCAACTAATAGAAACTTTTTGTTAAACCATTTATAACAGGACTGTCCATTATTATAATTATATAATTTGGTAATTTATCATTAATTATTATAAGATTTTTTCGTTGGAGAGCAGCCAATTATATAATTGTTTCGAAACATATAGGAAAAAATCATTTTACCAACCAGTGGTCACAATCAGGATTCTAACCTGAACCTTTCCACTTTCGCGGCGGAATGAGCTTACAATACTCAATCGTGACAAGATTGCTAAACTAATATTCTCCTTATATGCTTCAGAATCAATAGGTTTTCACTACATGCGAGCGTCAATTCAAATCTGCTAATTGACGCTCGCATGTATAAGTGAAAATCTATTGATTCTGAAGCATATAAGGAGAATATTAGTTTAGCAATCTTGTCACGATTGAGTATTGTAAGCTCATTCCGCCGCGAAAGTGGAAAGGTTCAGGGCAGAATCCTGACTGTGACCACTGGTTGGTAAAATGATTTTTTCCTATACGTTTCGAAACAATTATATAATTCCAAATCTTCATGGTTTCCGGGCTTGTAGGCCGTGGTCCGGTGGTATTTCTATTTATATAATTGGCTGCTCTCCAACGAAAAAATCTTTCAATTGCATACAGCCGTATAAAAAAACTATTATTATATTAATTATTATTATTTCTCCCCTATATTTTTATGATAAGTGCCTGGACAGTCACTGCACAATGTAATGTTTTTGGAATGAGCTACTATAATAATAGGGAAGTCCCACATTTTTTAGGGTTGGAATCTACGTTACAAATAGATTTAAAAAACAATTTTTTTGAGAATTTTTCGGAAGCTTTTTCTACAAGAACAAAATTCTCAAAAGTGCGTATTTTTCAATGTAATTTTAAACATAGAATTATACCGTCAAGGAATACGTTATTCACAGCCAACCTTCCCTGATTTGCTGATGTTGTTGAATCACGCCCACTGATTCATAGATAAAGAACGAATATGGAAAAAATATAATACACTGATTTGCTTATGTACAGAGATACCCATTTTTTTTAAATTGAATTTTTTACTTCTCTATTGTTATCTATTTCGTTAGATGTAAAATAAAATAGTAGTTTGTCAGCCCTATTTTATGCAGAGTAAAATTACATTATTTTTATTTCAAATGTAGTGGATAATAGCTGTATGGATACAAGAGATTAAAATATAAAAGAGTATAGAACTATTCTTCATTCATTCATTTTCAATTTTTGATACTTATATTTTTTTTATTTCATCAGTATTCCAATTTATGTAATATTTATGACTTAAATTCTTTCAACATAAACGTCGCTAAAATTTTGAAAATTAACAATAATTTTTTTCTCATTACCTATTAAATTTTAATTAGAAATAAATGCAATTTGTCCCATTGCTCAATTTTTGATATTTATATATTTTTATTTATTTTTCCTGAAGTACTTTCAATTATCCACAAGAGGCAGCACTTGTGGTAGGTACAAACATTATTTATTCTCCATTAGTGTCGTGCCATTTTAGTGGTATAATTGAAATATTAAATTATTATTATTAGTATTAAATAATTAAGTTATACCACTGAAATGACACGACACTAATGGGAAATAAAATAATAATGTTTTGTACCTACCACAAGTGCTGCCTCTCGTGGATAATTGAAGGAACCACTCTCAGGAAAATGGCTCATTTGATTGTGCTATATGTTGGTTTATAACCATAATGAAACTGTGGTATTGATGACCTCAGTTGTTGAGCGTCTATAATCTACTATAAAGATCTTTTTGATCTGATTTATTAATATCGTAGATCTTCATATAAAATTAATAATAAATAAATAAAACACAACAAAATTTGATTTAATCAAGACGAGTCTAAAATAGGTCTGATCACAACGAAATTATAATTTGGAATTACTTGTTTGTTTCAAAAGCGTAGCTAATAGAAACTGCCAAAACAAAACAATGTTGTGTCGACAATGTAGAGTATTATGTTGACTCAAAATGACACAACATAACACCCCCCTTCGCATGGGAAAATTACAATTTTTAATTACTTGTTTGTTTCAAAAGCGTAGCTAATAGAAACTGCCAAAACAAAACAATGTTGTGTCGACAATGTAGAGTATTATGTTGACTCAAAATGACACAACACTACAATATAATCTCTGAGACTGCGGTTAGTAATAATAAATGGAACAAAAACAACGTGGAATAATAATATTTAATTCTTTCATTGTAAGATTAAAAATGTTATCGGAAACTTAAAACCACTCCTAATAATAGGTGTTGAAAATACTATATTTCTACTAGTAGTTCGTGAATGTGTACTTATCGTTGTTGTTATTAGCAAGTTTTTGTAATGAGTTATCGCTTAGCTATTACTTTTGAAAACAATCCATTGTAATCGTCATAATTAGTAAACACAAGTTATTATATTAAAAGGTATTCATAAACAGTGGTGTGATTTTTTAAATTTTCTCTTGTAATTAAATAAAAAACTTTTTTACAAAAAAAACCTCCTTCAAAAAACCACTAAAAAGAGGAAAATAATGAAGTTTTGAGAGGTCTGTGCCAATTTAATAAAATATGAAGTCGGATAAAAAGTATAGATTAGTGATTAATATCTTCTTTTTAACCAACTTCATATTTTATTAAATTGGCACAGACCTCAAAACTTCATTATTTTCCTCTTTTTAGTGGTTTTTTGAAGGAAGTTTTTTTTTTGTTAAAAAGTTTTTTATTTTTTACTTTTTAGTGTCAAAAAGTGACATTTACCTTAAAAGAATCACACGCCGTTACTCACTTTTATTAAACCGACTTTCTTACGCTGTCTGATATGTCAAAAAGTGACATTTACCTTAAAAAATCACACGCCGTTACTCACTTTTATTAAAATCAGCCGAACTACTGAACCGATTTTGATGAAATTTCTATAGAACCAACCTGAAAGTATATCCTTTCAAATAAAAAAAAATTTTCAAAATCGGTTTATAAATGACTGAGTTATGAGGTAACAACCATAAAAAAAAAAATTCAACCGAATTGAGAACCACCTCCTTTTTTTGAAGTCGGTTAAAAACCGAGGGTTCTGTACAATAATAAAAATAAGGAATTAGGTAGGGGTGAAAAGTTAACAGATTCGTTTTCAAAAAGTTTTTTTACTTATATTTTATTTGATTCTTTTTAATGTTTCAATAATTTCTCCGTATCAAACTTAATTAAATTATATTCCTAAAATAAAAAAATATAATAACAGAATATTTGATGAATAAAAGAAACAAAAATATTGCGATCCGAAACCCAGGATAGAACCAGGAACCTTTAGATTTTCAGTAAAACGCTCTACCAACTGACCTAGACGAACGATGAACTTACACGCTCATCTGTCAAAAGCCACTATACATGCATGATGCATATAAAGCAGCTATTTTATAGTGGGTATGGCGAAAAATAGATTTTGAATAAAAACAGGTTGATTCATTAGTCCCACCTTAATTAATTATTCCGTCGTATGTTTAATCTCGTAAAAGTAAAAAATAGGCGGAAACAATTTAATATTTTGTTTTCGTTGAACGATAATAATTTCTTACACGTTCAACATTACAATTCCCACTATAATGATTGTTTACTTACTTATCACTGTTGTAATTAGCGATATTTTTCTGAGTTATCGCGTAAACATTACTTTTGAAAATAAAAGAATTTTAATAGTCCTATTTAAAAAATTATTTTATCCAACATGTCATGACTGTTTTAAGGTAAACAAATTTATAAGATGTGAGGTACCTAATAATATAAAAAAATACAATAAATAAATAAAAATACTTTTATTCATTGTCTTACAGCATTTTCTATTCAATCTATATTTTTCAGCATCCATATCACTGAAACAAGTAAAACAAAAGTTTAAATAATTAAAACAAATTCTAGCCAATTGGACGACGTGACGGGACCATTACAACTCCAAAAATACATATGATAATATAATAAAAAAAAAACAGTAGATTGGGACTCTAGGGACCTCAAAAAATGTCAAAATTACCTCAAAAACAGATAGCGATAGCCATGGAACTTGAACAAAATGACAGCAAAAGCGTCATCATTTTGTTCAAGTTCCATGGCTATCGCTATCTGTTTTTGAGGTGATTTTGACATTTTCATATCAAATTTCTGCCGTTACAAAGCATGCAAAATTAATTTTGTTTAATGATTTAGATGCAGAATTTTATGTTCTAAAACTTTTATTTGAAGACATTTTTCCTAAAATAATTAGGGAAGCAGGAAATTGTGAAAGTTTGATTTTACGGGTTAAATCCCTATGTGCAGCAATCACGGTCACCACCCTGTATATTTAAAGTAACGAGCGTTTCTCGTAGGTGATTGCTAAAAATCTGACACAGCTTATGCTGCCAAAAAATTATTATTTTAGAAAAAAGCTTCAATCAATGAAGCATAATTACAAAGTAATACATGCGGACTCCGCTTTAGATAGACGCGAAGCATTAGATTCGCTATGCGCAGAAAATAAATAAATATTAATTAGTAAAATATCTTAAACTTACATTATGCAATTGTAAAGCGTGGTCAGTGACTTCGTTAATTAATTGTTCCAAAATCTTTCCTACCAACTCCTTCTCGTCATAACTGTTTTCAGCAGTATCAAAGTACTCCATTATCACAGAAATAGTCTCCTTGATAGGATATACTCCCATGACCATCGCGTCTCTTGTACTATCAATGTTAAAGTCATCAAAGAACTGGAACAAAATTAATACAAGCCGTGAGGTGGGTCGTTTATTAGGACTAAAGTGCGATCCTTGAGGTCCACACGACGAACTTCCCATAATAATAATAATTAAATTAGATATTACACAGAAAAGTAATCATTTTAATCATTAAAACATAATTATTATTTATTTTTAACAATAATTTAAAAAAAACGGCTGAACCGATTTTTATAAAATTTATGTCGAATAAAAAAATAAAAGTGATTACAAACTGAGCTCTTGATCTCTAAACTATAGGTATTTATAAACTATGATTGATTCAGCAAAATATGATTGCTTTTAAATTTTAAATTAAATTTTAAAGTTAAAAAAATTGCAAAATTTGCAATTAACAAAGCTATACGAAACAATTATTTACCTACTTACGCTGCAATATTTCCAGTAAAATTTCAAAAACAATGAATAAATTGTACTTTTATTTAAAAAATTAAAAAATGATTAAAATGTTTATTGAAAAATTAAAAAATAATGATTAAAATGTATTTTTTTAAATTGTAACATTTTACATGACACAGATAAATGAACACCAGAATTTTTAAATGACTCCTAAATATGAAATGATGATAACTACTACTATTAAAACTCCAACAACAGCCCCAGTAATTTTCCAAGCGTTCGACATTTTTATTAAAACTTAAAACAGACAGTAAGCAACACGGAAACGTCCAACGCCACAAAATATTAACTAATGAACGTGTTATTTCATACGTTGTTATTTATATATTATAACAAATTAGTGCCGATTCTGTTTACACAAATTTCCGTTTGTGATAAAATTAATTAATTGTGGAGGCGTCAGTGTGCCCTAAACAATAAACAGTTTCATTAAGGAAAATGCTTAGTACAATTATTGGATTAGTTGGTCTAATTTTATAAATTTTGTTTATTTTAACAGAAGTGGGAAAATTGTACTAATTTACGTCAAAATTTACTTTTTGCAATTTTCCAGAAATACCTTAGGTACTTAAACTTGTTATAGATATAAAATTTGCAAACCAAAGAGGAAATTTCAAATTAGCAAACAAAAATAAAGTTATAATTATTAAATAGACAGTAGCCATTCCACAAGCAAATACTTTTCTTAACGTAATCAGTCGTTAACCTGCCATCGTGATGTTAAACGTCAAACAACATCACGATGGCAGGTTGCCGACTGATTACGTTAAGAAAAGTATTTGCTTGTGGAATGGCTACTGTCTATTTAATAATTATTATATTATAACCACAAAAACTTAACTCATTGTTGTATTTAAAAATAAAGTTTCCGTGTTTGTCCTAATTTATGTTTCTTAATCCTGATTTTTGTCGTGTATTTGATGTACTTTTTTTCGTTAAAATAGATATGGCTATACGCTCAACTATTCTCAAGTCCTCAAAAAAAAAAAAATTTCAATGAAATAAAGAATAAAAAGTATCGATAGTGTACGATTATTTTTGGCTCTTATTGTGTACACTATGCACGTTCGAATATCTGTAGTACTTCATGCATATTCATCGAACCATGTCGACAATCCACATTTATATGTTTTTTAGGGTTCCGGACTTTCGTATGGAACCTTATTACCCTGCCTACAATATCTGTTCGTCCGTCCGTCTGTCACAGAGCTCTATCTCACAAACGGTAAGAGGTAGCTAGTTGAAATTTTCACAGATTGTGTGTTGTAACTTGTAATAGCATGAATCCTGGCAAATAAAAATTAGAATTAAATAATTAATTAATTTTAATAAATTAATGTTGTTAAACGTTCGCAGTACATTCAGAGTATAGAGAATATTATAAATAACTCTCTACTATGACTGCACTGTAATTTCCCGGCCCCCGGGTAGCCTTATGATGATAGTGTAGACTGAAGATTGAAAGATCCTTGGTTCGATTCTGGGTTTCAGATCGTAATAATTTTATTTTTTATTTATCAAATATTCTGTTAATACATTTTTTTATTTTAAAAATATACTTTAATTAAATTTGAAACGGAAAAAAATTGAAACACTAAAAAGAACAAAATAAAATATCAATAGAAAAACTATTAATTTTTTACCCCTATACCTAACTCCTTATTTTTATTATTGTACGGAACCCTCGATGCGCGAGTCTGACTCGCACTTGACCGTTTTTTTTTATTTGGAAGGCGTTCTCATTACTACGTCTGCAATCAAAATTAAAGCACCTCTTGTCACGAAAAAAAATTCTGTAGGCAGTCGCTCATAACTGAATATTGCATGAATGCATTTTGTTTCGCTGCAACTTTGGGTTATCGATTTAATTTATATAAATAAAATCGTAACTGGTTTTCTATAATTTCGTTTTTATTTAAAATAGGACATACTAACTTGATCCAAATTTTTTTTGTATTTATGTCTCTTTGACCAGATTATTAATTCTTAATATTAATAGAGCAGCCTCTCTTTAAGTCGTTGACCGTTAAGAATAAACGCTTTTAGTCATTCTCCTCCTTCTGTTTCTAAATAAATATTATAGAAAATACGCTGGTTATTCATTTCATAGACAGTATTCCGTCTCCACTGGCTTCGTAGCTTGGATTCCGGCGAGCCATTCGATCCGACGCAAACCAGTAGACCTGTGCGACATGTGCGCGAACACCTAAAAAGCCACAATGTTGCGACCGTACTGTTTTCATCCGTTACAAGTTTCCACTCCTGCATACGCCTTGATGTGACTGTGATATATTTTTTTTTATTTTATTAGAAAAAAAAAAGAAAATATATTGTGCTTCATCATGCGATTATTAGCACTACAATATAATAATTATACATAATAGTATGATAAGTAGATATATTATTAGTTTTCACAGTATATGTTTAGTTTGGACGACTTTAAATTATCCCGTATCTTCCTCCCCCCTTTCAACGGACTTGACTGTAGAATAGTAAATTGTTTAGTGAAGACACCAGCGTTATACATGCGCACAAAAGAGTTTAGTGCCTGGCGAGTCCATAATATTCTGTTTAAAGGGATCGCGTGACCCGTGCGTTATTTATGTTGGACGAGTCCATATTCTACCACTGGTAGCTCTCCCCACTACTTCTCCGCGCAGGTCGGCCATCTTGCTGATTTCTTCTCTAAACAATACTAAGTACTCTACATATTTTTTGAACAGGTAGAATCTCTGGACTGAAGCAGCAAGTATTTATTATTCTGATTGTATGTGAAATGTTTTTGATTAAAGTCTCGGCAGTCGGCAGACTTACAACAGCCCTAACAAAGACATCGTCAAGTTTGCTGTACACAACAATATAATATATATTATTATTATTATTCATAAACACAATGAGAGATTAACAATGTGAAGACACAACAGAACAGTTAACGTTTGTAACGGCTCAATTGTATTGATATCAAAACTGCTGTCAAGTTAAAAATCGTGCAGTCATTACGTGGTTTATTCAATGCTTAACTATAATATTATAACATGTGTATCATCATCAACATCAAAACATGGGTACCTTTTTAATTCTTGTACACTTGCTCCACGATTGCCAGAACCTTTATTCTACAATCTACACACAAGCTTGCCACCTGTCCCAATTTGTTCAGGATTTACCGATTTCAGATTTCTGTGTCCACTGTCCAGTCATATATTCAATGCATAACTATAATATTGTAACAAAACTGTTTTCTTACGTGGGTGGAATAAATTATTTATTTCCAATAATTAAAAAATGTAACAACAATTGATAACAATAAAATGTAACAATTATATCCCAATTCTAATAGTCAACACTGTTTATATAATAATAACACGAACTGAAGCGCACTGCAGAACTGTATTTATTTCAACTGTCACTCGACTCTCGTTGTTCTTTCTACGGTGAGAGCTCTACTTATATAGAGCTAGCAGCTTGACCCCCCCACGTTCGCGCGCTTTCTAGAACATTCTTGTGCCTTAGATATAATGCCACGCCTCACCATTGTTACTTATTCTGGATGCTTCAATTGTCGCTAGTGGCGTAACAACTGGGTTTTTGCTACAATATTCATGTGCATCATCAACAACAAAACATGGGTACATGAATTTTTAAGGCCTAATCAAACCAAGGCGAATCCCACGCGGGACGCGCCGTGCCGATTTTGCCAGCTAATTGTATGGACGTGTTCAAACTGCAGACTCGAATAGTCATCGGCGAGTTTCGCGATTCATTCACGCCTCAATTAGACTATCCTAAGAAATAAAGGTTAACATCGTAATTGAAATAAAGTAGTCGAGTTAATATTTGAAATTGGTTGTCGCAAGGCGTCGCTTGTTACCACGTCGTTCGGCCCGGAACAAAACGTAACAACTACCTACAGAGTACACGAATTACCCAATTATTCGGTCCGCCGATTAAAGCTGTCAGTACTCACAGACCTAATTAAATGATTCAAAAAGTATTTAATCGACTGATCTAAGAGTTACAGGTGACCGTTAATAAGAACGCTTAGTTATCACGACTCATGTAACTGAATGGTCGGTCGACACGGCGCGGGAACGTGGCGTTTCCGGCAAGACAAACATTTTTACATGCATTCAGAGGACCCCGTCTGAACAGACGAGATCCGCTAAGTATAAATCAGGGTTGTTACGGATGCAAAAATTTAGACATCCGCGGATGCAGATGCGGATGCGGATTATTAGAAGTTCACATCCGCGGATGCGGATTTGATGCGGATGCGGATTTTGGGATTTTAAAAGAATAATTATTTAAATTTTAAATGCATAAATAACTGAAAATCAATTTAATTTTAACTTTTTATTTATTTAATCATATTTTTAGCACGTGCCACTCTGGCTCCGCCCACTTTCTTTACATGTAGTTACTTGTTGATGTGAATCTGCATCCGTAAAAACTTCGCATTGATTGATGCGGATGTGAATGCGGATGCAGATGTCTGAATTAATGCGAATATTCCGCATTTACGGATGCGGATGCGAATATTCGTAACACCCCTGATATAAATATTCGTAATAAAGGGAGAAAGTCGATCGTTTGAAAATGTGTCACTGTGTCAACTCAGTCCGCCGCGATAGTGGAAAATTTAGGGTTAAAATCCCTACGGTGACATAGGTTTGAATTAATGAATTTTTCCTGATTGCAGCATTGTGTTACGTCATTGTTCTTACAACAGGTGTTTTCATATACTGTTTGCAGTCATTATGCATTCATTTAATTAAATAAATATTCGTATTTGAAATGCATATAAAAATGTTTGTCTTGCCGGAAACGTTCCCGCGACGTGTCTGACCGGATAATATAAATCGACCTTTAAAATTGCCTACTTTTTGACCAGTGAAAGAACGACGACGGTCAAAAGAATGTACATAACTCTTATTTAGGATAAGCGGCATGAAATCAAACGAACGACTTGTAGCTAATTCTGACAACATGTGTTAAAACGCTCGTGTCAGATTGTGAACCACCTCCGCCTATTCCCTTCGACACCGACGTTCTTTCCTTGGTCAGACAGTATCAGCGCCAAGCCTAAGCGTGGTCTCACTGTACCTTTGTGCATAACTATAAAATGCACCTCACCTGTTAAAATGCATTTGTAGATTTGTACAATTAACAGGTACGAAGACTCGTGCTAAAGCACTATGTTTATAACGCTCACAGGTCATGATCCGGAACTTGCACTGTTTTTGTAGTCTATGCGAGTGTGCCAACTTTTGTGCATATATAATGAATTCATTATAACACGCTAATGACCTCAGTTCAGTGGCGTAACGTACACCCCCGCAGACCCCGCGTGGCGGGGAGGCCCAGCCATCATTATAGGGGCCCAACCAAATCGATATATATTGTAGCAAACCCCAAGATGTTACGCCACTGCTTTCAATAGAAGCGTCGAGAAGGAAATGTCACAGTGGTGAGGCGTGGAATGGTATCGAAGATACGAGTACCTGCCGGAATGTTCTGGAGAGCGCGAGAGCGTGCTGGGCCAGGCTGCTCGACTTATATAAGCGAAGTACGAGTGAGTCAGTGGTCAGTCAGTCGTGAGTCAGTGTCGTGTTGAACTGCGAATATAAATACAGTACTTACAAATAAATAATCCGGGTATATAAATATAGTTATTTGTTCAGTGTTATTTAAGTGTTTCACTTTGTTTAAGAATTACTGTTTCGTTATTATTATTGTGTTGATTGTTAGAACTGACATATATAGTTGTTGCGTTTATTGTTATTGAATTGTTAATTATATTAAATACTTAAATATTTATTCCGCCAACTCAGAATACAGTTTTGTTACAATAACTACTTTTACAAGCGTACTATAAGCTGCAAAATGTATCGTGATAAGGGGCCCAAACTTAATTTTGCTTCAGGGGGGCTTTAAGAGTTTGCGTTACACCACTTCCTCAGTTGTCGAGCGTTACGCTGATGGAGGACAGTGTGGTCCAGTGGTTAGCGTCGCGACCTCCGGATCAGACTGTTGTGGATTCGAATCCCGCCTCCGCTCGTGGATGAGGGCGCGAAATCAGAATCTTGCCCTGAGCTCCGATGACCCTGTCACTCTACGATACTGATCACTGCCATGCCATTTGACAGTTGTATAATCAAGCACGAACTTTTGCCAAATACACCAGTTTCATAATTATTTATGTCCTTGTACAATCCACAATGGACCTATCTCTGGAAATAAGAGCGAGAGATTATTGCGTGCTCTGCAAGAAAAAGAGAGACGCCTGGCAGATGTGAAACATTTTCATAGTAGTTCCAGAGATAAGAATTTATGATTTATTACCCCCCACGAGAAATTTTCCCACTGCGAAGATAATTAGTGAAAGAATTTTTAGAATCGGTTCTGTAGTGTCAGAGATAAGAATTTATGATTTATTACCCCCCCACGAGAAATTTTCCCCCTGCGAAGATAATTAGTGAAAGAATTTTTAGAATCGGTTCTGTAGTTCCAGAGATAAGAATTTATGATTTATTACCCCCCACGAGAAATTTTCCCACTGCGAAGATAATTAGTGAAAGAATTTTTAGAATCGGTTCTGTAGTTCCAGAGATAAGAATTTATGATTTATTACCCTCCGCGAGAAATTCTCCCCCTGCGAAGATAATTGATGAAAGAATTTTTAGAATCGGTTCAGTAGTTTCAGAGATAAGAATTTATGAATTATTACTCCCCACCCCGCGAGAAACTCTCTCCCTGCGAAGGTATTGAAACAGCAATACACGGATATTCACACACACACACGCAACATATCGGTAACACAGTGTACTGCAGTAGGTGGTGACGTAACATTAAATCGTTTTTACACGCGCGCCATAAGATGTTGAACATCAAAAATATGGTTGCGCATACCGTGTCCTCTCACCTAGCCAGCAGCAGTCAGGTAAAAAAGATACGTGGATTATTTGTCGTTGGATTCAGGTTTTATACAGAAGGAAAAAGAGATTTAAATTCACTGATTTATAAAATATTATATAAAGTTGATTTTGCTAACAGGCAGTCGGTATTTTCTGAATATGGCAGTTCATCATCATATTTTATATTAAAAAAATAAAGTGTATGCTTAAGGCTATACGGTAAAAGTGAATTTCTCTCTTTCACTCATATAATAACCGATATACTTTCGCAACCTCTTTGACATACACTCACTGAGTTAAAAGGTTATCCTAAAAGTTAGGTTAACTTCGAGGTATATGAAATGTTAAATTGTGCCAGACATAGATTACTATATGAGCCCTTCACTTACTATAACAGTAGACATTTTGTATGTCTGAGTCCTATGTTTGCCTTTGATTCCTGTGGCGAGAAAAGGTGTTGGTTCCTTTAGTCTTTGTTTGTTTAATCCTTATCATTTTGTGTCTGGCACATAGGAAGCCAAGGGGGAGTTAAAAAAAAACTAATAAATTGAAAATGCAATTGATCCAGCTCTCAGATTAAAACTTAGAAACTAGGTGATAGTACCAACTTTTATGAGGATTATTTTCGTCTAATATTTAGAAGAAATGCAACTTTATCAAATAATAAAACTTTAACTGCATAAAAATAAGTAAACTAAAAGCTTTTACAAAAAATATAATCGTGAGAATCAATCATAAGTTTGTAAAAGTTTCTTTTCTTCTAGTGCTTTTTGAACTACCACAATGTTTCCAATAAATGTAACTTTTAAACAAAAGACACCCAAACATCTTTGCTACAGCTACCTAAAGATATCTAGATTCTAGACGGTACCTACATTGAAAATTTGAGTAAGAATGACTATTATAGTATAGCATTATTAAAATTAAACTTTTTGAACAATTGCTAATTAATATAAAAAATGAAAAAAATTCCAAAAAATTCAATAATCTATTAAATCAGTACTGTAAAGAACCGTATACTTACATGAATTAACATAAAATTATGTATTTATTACTCTTGCAGTACGTTTTTTTTTGTGTACTTTGACGATTGTATCCTAAATTAAGCTATCACTATGTAATAAATTCTATTCTATTCTACTATACTAGCTTTCTTCGCGGCTTCACTTGCATGAACGCTTCTTTATACCAGCATAGTCCCTGATATCAATCCCACTTTGGACGGGTAGGATTTTTTCGAGAAACCGGTGTGTTCAAGATAATTGTGAAATGTATGGGGATTTCCTAAACGGTAAGAGATAGAGATTTGGTTAAATTAGAGAAAATGTGCAGAATCTCCAGTACTACTACCCTGATTTCAAATTTTTCATATGTTTATTTAATATTCATATTTTACTAGCAGCCCTGTCCGGCTTCGCCCGGGTGCTAAGAAATTACATTACTCACTCGCTTCGCTCGTTCGCTATATATATAAACCTTCCGTGAAAAATTATCTAACTGATGGTGAAAAACGCATCAAAATCCGTTGCGTGGTTTAGGAGGAGTTAGCGGTTAAACAGACAGACACGGAAAGTAGAGATTTAATCTCTATCTCTTACCGTTGACGAAATCACGCTTATCTTGGACATCTCGCGTTTTTAAGGAGAGAATTTTCCTTAAACGTATTTCTAATTCGAACGGTTTCGGAGTAAATATCATCCGAATGAGTCCTATTAACCTCTACCCCACACCCTTTGAGGTAATAATTTACGAGACTATATGCCAAATTTAAACGGTCAAGTTCATCTATACGTTGGTTTTCTTTTCCGTACAAACATACAAACATATTATAGATTTATGATTGATTGATTCATTTGAGCATATTTTTATCTGCAAGTGTTTTGTTTTACTTCCCCGGGTAATGTGTTCTCCATGGGCGTACCCAGCTTTTCGCCTAGGGGGGGCAAATTAGGAATTCCCTGTAGGTAAATAATTTATATTTAACTTATATTTTTATAAACAATAAACTAGTGCTTTTTTCTTTGAAAATACGCGAAAAAATTACCAGAGGCTGCCATTTTATTTATTTTCAAAAAAAAAAAAAACTTCGATCAGGCACTAAATTAACTATTAAACTAATGTAACCACACCTGAAGATGGCAACTCGTTGCTGCAACGCGTAGTGATAAATCACAAGAAGTCACAAGACGGATTTAATACAAGGTATTTCTAATACTTCATAATATTAAAATTAAGAAAAATCGCAGAATAGTGGACAAAGTATTTGATTAAAATATTTATATAACACATGCACGCTTTTAGTGTTTTTTCGTATCTGATTTGCGAACCTTAAATAGCCGTTTATTGACTAGTGACCATTATGTAACGCTTTTCAGTGCTATAATGGTTCATTATGTAACTAGTTACATAATGATCCATTATGCAACGCTTTTCAGTGCTATAATGAAACAACAGTTGCATAATGAACCATTATGTAACTGTTTTTTTTTTTTAATTCAATTAAATTCTAAAACCATGCATGTGTTATATAAAGTATAGTGTGCAACGCGTGTGCTAAATCTTTATGCGTCAGGCGCGATATTTTCAGCACTCGTATTCGGCTCACGATGCTCACTCGCCAAGGCTCGTGAGCGCTCTCCTACTACTCGTGCTGAAAATATCGCGCCTGACGTATAAAGATGTATTTAGCACACTAGTTACACAATATACTATTTGTCCACTATCCTGCGATTTTTCTTAATTTTATTATAATCACGTGGACACGATTTCTAATATAAAACTTCATAATATTATTAATGTAAAATGTTTTTTTTTTGTTTGAATGATTGATTTTGAATGTAAAATGTTATGATGGTCACCGCTAAGCACGACTTGTGAGTTGTGGGACTGTCACTTAACAAATATACATATTAGTCCAGGTACAGGGGGGGCAGCTGCCCCCCCCCCCCCTGGTACGCCCATGGTGTTCAACATTAAAGATACGACACGTATATTTAATCGTCTCTAATAACCCTGCTTTTTTGAAGACATGAAACATCAGCACATCAAGTCCATTTGGAATAAGACAATAGTAAACGCAGACAGATCAAAACGTTTCTTATATCAATCAAAACGTGAGATGTGCTATCAAACTCAATTTGACTTAGAAACACGCTTGTATTTCTATCAAATTAATCTCTACTGTAATATTTCACTTCTCGCGATGTCTGACTCCACTCCTGTTTCAGCAAAAGAGTTTCATTCAAACTAAAGCGTTGTTCACATTGAAACCATTCTAATATAGATAGATAGATTGTATATTATAGACGCTCAAGAGCTGAGGTCATCAGCGTCTATCCCACTCCTGTTTCAGCAAAAGAGTTTCATTCAAACTAAAGCTTTATTCACATTGAAACCATTCTAATATAGATAGATAGATTGTAGATTATAGACGCTCAACAGCTGAGGTCATCAGCGTCTGTCATTCTAATATAGTTGGGCCGCTTAAGAGATGGAGCAAAGAAAACGTATGATCATTGCGTGATCACCACGTGCAAAGTATCTGATTGGTTGCTTGAACGTTCGTGAACGAAACTATATGCGAAGGCCACGCCTGCGGCACACGCAATTCATATGCTTTTCACGTGATTACTCCATCTGTTAAGTGGCCCGACTATAGCCGGACACAGCTGAAATCCGTTTTTGCATCTGCTTGAGCCCGAGACATAGAGTAGTATCTATTGTTTAGAGGAGATATTAGCGTCATTTCTGTGGGTCGGGCGGATCTATGTTTTTTAACAAGGAGTGGTTCTATGAATATGGACATTTAGTTGTCCGTCTCCAGCCAAGACGCACCATTGTTAGAAAACATAATCCCATCCGACCAGCAAAAATGAATACTATCTTCGCTAAACGATATACTACTCTACCAACATCCGATAATCTTTTTATGGTTTTCCACAAACTACTATAGTAGTTTGTGGAAGACCAAGTAAAGGTTCTTGAATGTTGATTGATGTTGTTTAGAAACGGAACTATAACGATTCTTGTAAAAATCTATAATACAATATCCTTGCCATTAGACCGAGAGCTTGTGACAATTTTTTGGTGTTATTTATTCAAGGCCTTATTTTTGTGAAGATGTTGAGGGAGGCATATTAAAGTGCCCTGAGTAAGGGATTTTGCTACATAGCGGTATGGAATGAATGCAGACCGGGGGCGGTCTGCATTCCTCCTTTTAACACGACGCGATAGCAACTTGTTGCTGAAACGCGTCGTGTTAATGTGAAAGAATGCAGACCGCCCCCGGTCTGCATTCTTTCCACAGAAAGTCACAAGACGGACATCAAAAAATGTAAGGTATTTCTAATACTTCATAATATTCATATAGTGACTTGGAGACCCAACACTCTACAAATGTATCATTATATATTATATTAGTGAGGACGCAACTTTAGAAATAGAATGTGCCAGTTTGTGGTTCACGAATGTTCGGTCCAATATTTCACTGCAACGTGATAACATAAACCTTACAAGCGAGCTATTCCTTACCTCGCAATAACAACCCAGCCCAACCCGACTCTCACCACCGGAGTTCTCTTAGCTGTCCGAACAAACTTTTCCACTTTCTACCTTCTCAAACCACTGACACTTGCTTTAATATTCTACTTTCTGCAATATTGTACTTTCGATGAAAGTCTCTATGTAGATTGTAGAAGTTAAAACAATTGAAAATTAATAAGAACGGCAGATCAAATAACCTCACATTTCCAAGTCTTCATGGTTTCCGGGCTTGTAGGCCGTAGTCTGGTGGTATTTCTATCTGACGTTTCGTCTACAACTGCGGTAAACATTCTCAAAGACGATGTGGAAGCGGTCGAAGTGTCCTCCTTGGCAGCTCACAGCCCACAGGTCAGTGTTGTCAGTGATTGGTGTCCTCCCTTCTTTTATGCCTAGTACCAGTGTGTTCTCTGTTCGGTCGTAGTCCGTCTCTCTGTAATTAGTCAACTGCGCAGTGTGTAGTGGTGGGGGTGAGTTCTCTACTCGGTCGTATTCCGTCCTTGTACGATTGGTCATTGGTTTTGTATGTCGGAGTGCTGGACGCTGGTGTCCAGGTTTTACTGAGATTGAGGCCTTCATCTTTTCGGTTGAAATTCTGTGTGTGTTTTTATATTTCTATGGCCTCTCTGTATAAGCCGGCCGTGAAAGCTTGCACACCTGGATAGCCTCACATTTCATTATAAGTTTCTTACCAAAAAATAAGCTTTGAAATCGTATAGCCCTCACATTGTTTCTCGTTTTTCTTGAAAAAAAAGCGTGATATGTTAATCTATTTATAAAAATGAAACTGTCCAAACTTCTTTTTGCTCTTTTAAAAATTACACGGTACTAAAATTGCCAGAGATGCCCTGTTAAAAATTGGCCCCCACTGGCAGAACGTTGCTAGCACGCAAACTGAATAATGATATCTTAACTTCTTACAGTAGCCATCTATGGCAAATGTACGCATCAAATATACAAGCTGCACATAAAAAATGTGTTTATTTTAAGGGTACATCGATTCTTTTTAGAAGCAACACAATTAATAACGAATTTTTAATATTAATTTTGAAATTTTTGAAATTGAAATGAATTTATTTTTCCATAAAAAAAATACAAACAGTATAACATTGCAATGTGCATATCTGAAAAAATAATAACAGACGCTAATGACCTCTGTTATCGAGCGTCTATAATTCACAATTCATTCATTCATTGAAAAAATAATAGGTACATTTAAAGATACTAAGTATTTTTTTAACCGGCCAAGCGTGTGTTGGGCACGCACGTAATAGGGTTCCGTAGTGTTCGTGTGACGTATTTATAAATAAAAAGAAGATAGTGTGGTCCAGTGGTTAGCGTCGCGGCCTCTGAATCATACTGTCGTGGGTTCGAATCCCCCGCCTTCGCTCATGGATGTTTTGTGATGTCATTTAGTTTTAAGTGTGTTGTTATTTAATGTAATGAAGACGCTAATGACCTAAGCTGTCGACGCGTCTATAATTTACAATAAATAAATATAAATAAGAACTATTTCATCTTGACAGATTTGCTTGCTTCGGAAAAAGAGTTATTTCGAAATTTTTCATAAACTATTTTTTTCAAAAATCTCATCATTTTTGTTTTTAGGTCATCAATCTACGTCCGTATACCAAATTTCATCTTAATTGATAGATTTATAAATGAGAGGATGGGCTGTGACATACACAGAGACTGACAGAAACTATAAAGATTCCTAGTTTCTCCGAAACCCTAAAAAGGAACGTCATTTTACTTTTGTCAAAAATTATAACTTAGCATTTCGAGATTGAATAGTCGAAAATCTTGTTGCTATCGAGACGAAAAAGACTCTCGATGAAGTAAATTTCTTGTCATACGACATACGACACGACATTTTTCAATGAGATGGCATCAGTAGACAGTAAATTATAGCAAGTTCTCTAAAAAACAACATTTTAGTCACATCTTTACCAGAATAATTTTATTATTTGATGTACATCTCAAAAGCAATACTTCCATAAAATTAGCAAAAGCTCTTTGATTTTGATTTTGCTCTCGAAATGTCCATCCAATAATAAAACTGTTGTGGTTAAAAAGTGACTAAATAAATTGTCTTTTTTATGGTTTCCAGTTACAATTTTCTTAGTATTCTTCATAGGATAGATAGATCATTTATTTTGTCTCAACTATATACAAAGTTTGACAATCGTCATTTACAATTAAGAGAATATAAAATAGTAATTTAAAAAAAATATGTATATATTAAGTACTCGTATTAAATAATTGATTTTTGGTCCTTTTCATTCTAATTTGGTTTTTAGAAAGTCTTTATAGTCATGAGGATTTTTAAAATGTTTTTTTGTATTGGTTTGTTGGAAGATGTTTTATATTGTTACGGATCATCCTGTATATAAGCGGCAGGCAAGAATTCTGAGAAACGGGGGTCTGCTTACCGAACAACTAGTAACCGCGTGAAGGTTCTAGAGAAATCGAGGGGGCAGTGGGCTTACGCCGCGCGGACTATATAAGCAGCGTGTACGAGTGAAGTCAGGCAGTGTAGATTATACTGTGACAGTGTTGAACAGCGAATATAATGCGAAATAAATCTGATATAAATACAGTGATATAAATAGTTCAGTGATATAAATAGTTCCGTGATATAAATACACCTGATAAAATAAATATTAGTGTAGTTAATTGTATTTATTATATAGTTAAGTGTTAATTACTGCTTAGTTATTGTTTACTTGTGTTGATTTTTAGAACTGACTTTTCGTTGTACAATCATTATTATTGTGTTTTTAATTATTGTAAATAAATATTTATTCCGCCAACACAGAAAACAGTTTTGTAACAATATCATTAGGCAGGTGGTTGTAGAATCTCAAAGCCCAATAATTTGGTCCATTTGTTAATTTATTGGTATTGGTATAGTAAGTTCTATTGAATATTCCTTGTATATGCAGTGCGATAATAGCAATGTTTCGAGAACACCTTGTATACAGGACACTCTAGTGTCTATACACATAAGATACAACTATACAAGTACGACACAGTACGTACTGTGTGTAGCGTGATAAATGCGTCAACATTTCAGACGGGTTTCGACAAATTACACCTCGCGACTTTGTAACCCTCAAGGGACAAAATACGACCTGCAAGAGAGAATGTCGAAACACTCTCTATATGTTTGCACCTTAATATACACTCATTTATCTTTCTACAGATTTCACTCTCATTCTCACCTTACAGTACAGTACCAAGTTGAAGCTGTTGAGCTCTTAACCCGTTTTCTCTATTCACTTAACGAAATAACTCTGACGAAATTTAATATTCAACCCTGCAACATGCATCACAATTCACAAATTGTCTTGTTAAAGTTGAAATATTTAACTGTGTTGACCGTGCGCTTACCGTCCAAATAGATTTGTTAGGCCAGGATTATATACGCGCCTCACACCTTCTCATTGTATTTTCAATTTTTTGAAAAAAAAATTCTTAGGCGGTGCTCCCTTGACGATTTGAAGTGTAAAATGCTGGAAGAGCTGGCTAGATGCGACGAAAGTGCGATACAAAAATGTGGTGATAAATATGGTGTTACGTGAATTATCATAACAACTCTAAATAAATCAATAAATTACAACGAAAATCGTTGCACTCCTCGCTAAATTTGCCACTGTACCTATGAAAAAAAAAATACCTATATAAATAAATATCAAGTGGAAAATGGAATAGTTGTAAAAAAACCAAAAACTAAAAATTGGTATCAGCCGGGATCGAACCGATGAATTTCTGCCGAATCGTTTCATTTGTAACCAGTCAACTTTTGCTTCATTAAAATTGCCAATCTATAATGAATTTAAAAATTGAAATTGTGTTTTAAAGACCACCAACAGCTAAGGTTATTTGAGCCTAGCATCAATTCATATTTTCAGTTCATTATTTTTTTTTAATAATAAATTAAAAATCCAATTGACATTTTTACCAGCTCTCGGGCTAGAATCCGGGAACTGGGGACTTGTAATAGAGAAACCACAGCAACGTCATGTGAACAACAGCATTGCTACACGCTCGGCTATTCTCAAGCCCTATAATATAATAAATTTAAATGCTTTGAAAACGTCATTTTATATTACAGAATATCTATAGTTTTTACCCTTGGACTTGAGAAAAGTCAAGATCATAAGGATGCTGTTATTTTTATGGTGTGTCCTAATGATACAACATATAAGTTGTCAAAATTTAGATTTTTTATTTATTGTAGATTATAGACGCGTCGACATCTAAGGTCATTAGCGTCTTTCAACTACACTAAATAACAACTAACTTAAAACTAAATAACATCACAAAACATCCATGAGCGCAGGTGGGATTCGAACCCACGGCAGTCCAGTCTAGAGGTTGCGGCGCAAGCATGTCAAAATTTAGAGCGCACAATCAACACATATATTAATTTATATTCGACTGTAGGTGTAATGTTTCTACCTAGCATAAATAATAAACTTTACTGTACAAAATAATATTACAAACTTGCATATTTTATTATAGCGTGAGTTATTCTGGCACGTTGGCTTGACTACTGAAGCAGCCACATTTTTTACTTCCCACCTCTACTATGGTAGGGAAGTAATGGATTCAGTCCGAAAACAATATTTCGAGATTTTAACAGATTTTCACGTTTTGAGACCCTAGCAATCGTTTAAGATCATTTTCTGACTGATGTCTGTATGTGTGTGTGTATGTGTGTATGTGTGTATGTGTGTGTGTGTGTATGTGGTCAATTTTTCGCCTTCGATATCTTAAGAACGGAACAACATACGGGCATGCCGATTGTTCTATTGTGTTTATCAGCCTTTAACTTAGATCTGATTAGATTTTGAGTCAAATCGGTTCAGTGGATCCTGAGATATTCAAAAAAACGTCCTCAATGTCACGTATTAACATAGGTAAAAAAAAATATAAATGAATTCTAGATGTTATAATATGAAAAAAATGTAAATATTTTTTTTCTCTAAAATGTATAGTTTTCGAGAAAAAAAATATTTTACTAAAAAAAATAAAAATTGTACGTAAATCAAGGTAACCATGATTTTTGCTATATTAAGCTAGCCATCAATAGATCACCAAACAAAAAAGAGGGCCATGCTTTTTTCAAAGAATAAAAATTAAATTGTGTTTTAAAGACCACCAACAGCTAAGGTTATTTGGGCCTAGTCAAAGAATAAAAAAAAAGAGTGTTTATTTTTTGCAAATATTTACTAGGTGGGAAGTATAGGACTGGTCATCAGTCGAATTTTTTCATGCAAGTTTTCATCAACGTAAGATTCAGACATTCTCCCAAACTAAGAGATACAGCGGTGCAAGTGGTGGTAATCGATTCAGTATCTTCTAAACTAAAAGAGATACATGGGCGTTGGTGGCCGGAATCGATTCAGCGTGATTTTTTCTATAAGTATAGGTAATATCAGACGGATCGTAGCGAAGTTATCATTAATCGTCACGAGGTTATCATTCAAATCTTCGCTTTCTGCGAATGCACAGTCTTCCAGAGTCAGACTGATAGCGTCACCGAATGGCAAAATAAAAGAGAGCTGTCGAATGAAAGTACCGCGGCCTGGTTTATCATAGAATACATTAACGCCAATGTAACACATTTCTCTGCGCACCACAAACTATAAAGGCCGCTGACAGGCCAATTTCTCACAAAAACGTCTTAAAATCTAGACACACCGTTCCAAGCACACATATATATAGTACATACGAACTTGTGTCTTACTACGCTATACGGCATTATAGTGTGTTGTCTAAAATCTAGTTACCCATTTAGCACCCAGCTGCGTTTTACATTTCAAATGTTATAGTCATTTATGTATTTGGACCATGTATATCATAATATCTACAAATATCTCTCAAATGTTGTATCTATACCCATGACCAAGTTGAGGCTTGATAGTCAGTCCAACGTCGTACTGTACCCAGCTGCGTTTTACATTTCAAATGTTATAGTCATTTATGTATTTGGACCATGGATATCGTAATATCTACGAATATCTCTCGAATGTTGTATTTATACCTATGACCAAGTTGAGGTTTCAGTTATCGTGCACAGTCAGTCCAACGTCGTACTGTACCTACACTGAAAAATCGATAGTTTTACAGTAGAAACTCGATAAATCGAACTTCAAGGGAATTGCCAAAAATTTTGAAGTACGGAGTTTTTGACTTATCGAGGATTTTATTACTTCGAAGTAGGGAGTCTAAAATAAACTTTGACTTACAAAAGCTGTAAAGTGTACCTACTTATTGCTTACTTCGAGATATAAGTAGAGTTAGCGAAACTGGAACTTCGAGTTACAGAGCGTAATACGTATTCACATTACATCGTATAGGGAAATCATATTTAGTTCGAATTATAGAAGTTAAGTAATTCGAGTTATAGAGTCTTTTGGGTTTCAACAGAAGGAAATGGCGTATTGATGGTAGATATCTGTGTTCGTTTTAAAAAAAAAATTATATTGAAACGAAATATTCTATTATTTTTAAAACCCTATTATTATTTTTAGAACCCTAAAAAGTAAAGAAAGTGTTAAAAAGTCTCGAATACAAATCGGAAACTCGACGTCTGAAATTAAAAAAGTCAATAGAAACGTGCTGCCTTTGATTAAATATAAATCACGTTCTTCCAAACGATTCGAAATATTCGTTGCACAATAAATTTGATTTATTTTATGCTTGGTAATAAATGGGCAAATATTTGAACATATCCACTAGAGAACTACAGAATGGGCTGCCTGCTAAGGGAAAGATTTAATACCACCAATTTCAAACTCTTTCTTTTTTCCACAAGACAGATAAGTTTAAGCTTTTTGTCTTGAGCTTCAACGAAAGTAGGTATTTTAAAAGCTCGTACCGAATGTAGTGACAATTGTTATACTATTAAGGTTCTTTCGACTTAATAGTTAATTTTTTACTCACTTTTACAAGAAGTTTCTAAATATTGTTATATCTTTTCATGGATTAACCTATTTTGTAAAAAATAAGTTTTATTTATAAACTGGGGTTGATGAGCAAAGTTCCCTCCAAGCTGCGCAACCTTTTTTGTATTCTGCGCACAAAGGGCTTGTTCACCATTTTTTTTTATTTCATTTTATTGAAGAATTGCATCTAAAAATGGTAAAAATCCAAATTTCACAAAAAAAAGTAAAATTTAGAGGGTCAAAAATTTTTTTGAAACTGCTTTTAACATTTAAACGTCAAACGAAATATCTTTTGACTTCAAACACAAGTACAGACACACAATTAGACAAGTCTAATGATAAATACAAAAAATAGTAAAATAATAAAACATTTTTTTTCACAATAACTCCCCCCCCCCCTGAAATAAATTGCCTTCGCCTTAGAAATGTCCCGAAAATCTTGGTTTTTGATCTGGCAACCCTAGCTGGAGCACGTATCCCTCATAACATAATGTTCACAGTGAGGTTTGAAGGTATATATAAAATGGTGGCAAATTTCTCTACACTTTGCTTTATATATGGTGCGTTGTAAAACTACCGCCATCATACAAATTGCATGTTATTACCCATTTGCATGTGAAATCGCTATATGTGTGTACACATTCGCATATACGGATTGTCTACAAAGTTTCAAAACGAAATCACCATCACACACATTCTAGATTTTGTATCACGATTGTGCGATTCAGTCACTTCCAGATGCAGCAGCAAACAGCGTAAGCCTGCACACTAGTCGCTGAAATACACAATGAATGAATGAATTGTGAATTATAGACGCTCGACAACAAGGGTCATAAGCGTCAGTGAAATACACAACTGATGTATCGCGAACACTCTATTGTCGAAAACACAATATTTATTTATTTATTATAGCACACTAATGGCCAGTTTATCGTACATTTTAATCACGATGTTATTTTAATCACACGATTAAGTGACGGGTTGCTATCGTAACGAAAGGCAGTAACCATTGAACACTTAGCTGTCAAAATTTAACAGCATGATCAAAATAACATCGCGATTGAAATGTACGATAAACCGGCCTTTAGTCTAAGGTTCGCGCGATAACGAGTCATGGATTCCTATTTCCCATGAGGCTTCACGCGCAAGCGCACGGATGCGAAGCAAACGCATCGATCTCGAGATTGAGCGAGAGTTCGGTATAGAATCTCCATGCGCAATCGAACGTGAAATTTCGGGTAGCTGAGTAATCGTCAAATCGCGATACAGTTGCTAAATCGCGCGTTTTCGATACGAAAAGTAGCATGTGGCCGAACAATGTGAAACAGATAGACAAACAGACAGAACTAAATACAACCGTTTATAGATGTCATTTGGCGTATAGGTTCAAAGAAAGTCTTTGCCAAATTTCGTTTAAATTGATTCTCGAATTCGTAATCGCTGTATAGATGGACAAACCTCATCCGCTTCGCTTGCTCGGTAGATTTGCTATAGTCTTTTTCACCAACAGATATAGTTTTGACGTGAACAGCTCACAAAGTATTTGATTGGTTGTTTTGTTGTGTTGAGTTTCAAGAGACCAATCAGATGGTGTCAGATTGATTGCTATATATCGGTTCATAAATCATAGAATTTTCTTTGAAATGTGAATACGTTCACTTACAGGACATCCTGTTGGAATATGTAAATACGTGTACAGAAGGTTTGCATGTATATTCATTTATAAAAACAAACATACGTATGGTATACCTTTACACACATACGTAGAGATACTTACATATTGCCCATATATATGTATCCCAGTAAATTGTACCTCTGTTTTCGTATAACTTATGTTCACATTTTCCAGGGTTTTCTTGATTTGAGTTATGAAATTTTCCTCCCACCACTATAAAAGAACTTCCAAGCTCGATTATTTCAACTGGAATAACCAATGAAAACATTGGTTTTTCCTTACTGAAACGCGCACTTCTCATAAGACACCACTCACACTTTCCTTAGTTTTTCAGAAGTGTGATTTTACACCATTTCAGAAGTGGGATTTTACACTAATTCAGAAGTGGGATTTTATACTATTTCAGAAACGGGATATAATAATTATAATATAGTCGCCTCTCTATGAAAACATGGTCGTTACGAACGGTCTTCTCTTTGATTCTCTCTCTAAGTACAAATAGAGGAAATACTACACACATTTCACAACTCATTCTTTCCCTTTTATATGTGTGTGCACTAAATATTCCACCTAATTTGTAGATAAGTGGAGACCTCTCTCTAAGAACGACTACTCGCTAGGAAAGAATTATTTTGATTGCATGCAGTGGAGTTACAGAACGAGAATTTTTAAATGTTTTAAATGCTAACAATAAAAGTATTTCTGGACGTCAGGAATCAAAATTGTGGGAATTCCGTTGACACTATGCCGCTTCCATGAATCGCCTATTTCAAAGCCCCAGTTTGCAGGTTCTAAGCTGAGAAATGCTAAAAATATCAGTTGGATTTTTAATTTATTATTGAAAATGGTAATAAATTGAAAATATAGATTGGAATGAGAATCAAATAACCCTGACAGTCAAAGATCTCTAATAAAATTAAAAAAATATTTTTAGTGTATTAATTGCCATATGGCACATACACTATTGGCGTCGGTCTGATGGCGAGACCTAGGGGTCGGACCAAAATTTCTCGACGTTTCATAGCCTCCTGAACAATTTGGCACCATTTTTGGAAATGTTTATATATATATATATGTGTGTGTGTATGTGTGTGTGTGTGTTCGCGGCATAACTCTCGAAAGACTTATTTGATTTGAACGAAATTTGGTACACACATTGGAATCCATAACCGCACGGAACCTATTTAAAATGGGCCCAATCGGACTATTTTAAGGGTTGTTTTTAGGGGTTGAAAAAAGTTTTTGGGCCCGAAAATACCGAAAAAATTTTCAGAATTGTTTCAAAATTGAAATTTAACCTTTTAGGAAAGATCAAAATGTGCTGCTAAAATTTTAATAAAATCGGCCCGACAGGACCGGACTTACAAATTTTATGAAAACACTAGTTTGCGGATAGTGATTTACTTACTGAAGGGTGTATTTAATTTGGTACAGAGGTTGCATTGATAATAATATTGAAATTAAGAAAAAAAATATTATTTTAAGGGATGTATTAAGGGGTTAAATTTTTTATTTTGTCCAAAAACAAACCTAAGTTCACGTATTAAAGCCACAAGGCCTGTATTAGCAAATACACTATATTGTCGGCAGGGTTTGGCACTGCGACCCGAGTTTTTTTGTTGTCCGGTTGATTACTGATTCTTATTAATATTAAAAAACTGGTAATATTATTTATAAAAAAAATCAAGGCTATAAAAAAGTGAAAGGCTTCACTGTATTTCCCCAAAGTGCAATTTAAAATTGCACAAAATGTCGTGCGTATACTGGTGCATGTGCAAACTGCATTTTTAAACAGAATTACATATATATTAGCATTTTGTATAAAAACAGTTGGTAACCCTGGGGGCACACAAATACACCAATGTTCACGTATGTAGGTGCTTTCGTATGCATGTGGTGGCAACATCGGTTCGCAATTTCGTAGGTATGTTGTTGAATAAACAGCACCGGAGAAACCTTCATTGCAATGCCTCGGGAGATTTTTTGGAAGCTGTTTTCAACATAACTTTGGGATACAAACAATTGAGGCAAAATCGTTTTTCTGTCTACATCAAAGCAAAGTGTTTACTAACCGTTAATATTTCAGTGTATTTAACCCATTTATACATTTGCAGAAATGAGTGTGCGTTATTTGTTGCGGCAAATGAAATAATTATACTAGATTGTACATCTAGTTGCGTAATGGGGTATATTACTGACGAGTAGTGACAATATGTTAAAACGAGCGATTTAGCGAGTTTTAACAGTCACACGAATCATATCATTACGCACGAGATATATACCTATGGTATTTTTTGCCATACACATTATAAAATAGCTGAACCTCTTGAAGCTATGCTTCTTAACACACGTTTAGAATGGGGACCTAAATCGCAAAAAATGTCACGAATGTGGCCTTGGAACGCGGCGATGCAACGAGCCTCATTGGTTAGGCAGCGCGTATTATAAGTTTCTGTAACTTTTATATGTACCTAAATAAATTCGAGTTTATATACAATGCGTATGAAGCATAGCATCTGTCGGGTGTCCCACGACACCTCATCACTTTTTTACTTCCCACCTCTACTATGGTAGGGAAGTAATGGATTTAGTCCGAAAAAAATATTTCGAGATTTTAACTGATCTTCACGTTTTGAGACCATAGCAATCGTTTAAGATCATTTTCTGACTGATGTCTGTATGTGTGTGTGTGTGTGTGTGTGTGTGTGTGGTCAATTTTTCGCCTTCAATATCGTAAAAATGGACAACATACGGCCATGCCGATTGTTCTGTTGTGTTTATCAGTCTTTAACTTAGATCTGATTAGATTTTGAGTGAAATCGGTTCAGTGGATCCTGAGATATTAAAAAAAACGTTCTCAATGTCACGTATTAACATAAGAAAAAAAAATATAAATGAATTCTAGATGTTATAATATGAAAAAAATGTAAATATTTTTTTCTCTAAAATGTGTAGTTTTCGAGAAAAAAAATATTTTACTAAAAAAAAAAATTGTATGTAAATCAAGGTAACCATGATTTTTGCTATATTACTAGCCATTAGTAGATCACCAAACAGAAAAGAGGGCCATGCTTTTTTTCAAAGAATAAAAAAAGAGTGTTTATTTTTTGCAAATATTTACTAGGTGGGAAGTATAGGACTGGTCATCAGTCGAATTTTTTATTATTAGTGTATTTGCCATAGAATATGGCACATACACTATTGGCGTCGGTCGGATGGCGGGACCTAGGGGTCGGACCAAAATTTCTCGACGTTTCATAGCCTCCTGAACACTTTGGCATCATTTTTAAAAATGTTTATATATATATGTATGTATATATATATATATATATTTATATATTTATATATTTATATATATATATTTATATATATATATATGTGTGTGTACACGATAACTCTCGACAGACTTAATCGATTGAAACGAAATTTGGTACACACATTGGAACCCATCACCGCAAGAAGCCTATTTAAAATGGGCCCGATCGGACCATTTTCAGGGTTGTATTTAGGGGTTCCAAAAAGTTTTTGGGCCCAAAAATACCGAAAAATTTGTCAGAATCGTTTCAAAATTGAAATTTAACTCTTTAGTAAAGATTAAAATGTGCTGCTAAAATTTTAATAAAATCGGCCCGACAGGACCGGACTTTCAAATTTTATGAAAACACTAGTTTGTTGATACGGATTTACTTATGAAAGGGTGTATTTAATTGGGTGTACTGATAAAATCCATGTCTAATATTGAAATTTAGAAAAATTTAATTATTTTAAGGGATGTATTAAGGGGTTAAATTTTTTATTTTGTCCAAAAACAAACTTAAGTTCACATAATAATGCCACAATGCCTGTATTAGCAAATACACTATATTGTCGGCAGGGTTTGGCACTGCGACCCGAGTTTTTTAATTTATTTCAGTTCTTTGAAGTAGCACCTAAAAAATATTGGAAACAAACACGTTAAATATGCAAATTTATAACCATAAACCAGCATATGGCTTCCATTATTAAAAAGAACGGTAACGTGTTCTAAGAAAAGTGTTATATTTAACAAATTATTTCATACCAATAGAAATTACTGATTGCTTGTTGCACTTGCAATGTTTCTTTACATCTGTTGTGTCTGTAGCTATTCTATTGAAGTTAGCATGTTTTTAATTTGCTCCTTTTTATTGAAATTTTTAAATTGTACGTGCTTCAATAATAGTGCATTTTATTCATAATTTTAAATATACGCAGGTATATAAGAACTTGTCACGCGATATAATCACCACAATAGATATTTTTGTTTAAGTTTCAAAAAAAGAGATTCAAAAATTATTGTTATTAAGTAGACGTATATTTTAGTTTCTTAAATATACTCTACAATGATGTGTAGAACCTGTATTTATTATATTGTATAGAAGCAACATGTAGACGTAGTAATAATTAAAATTAATTTCCGGGACGAGTAGATCAGTTGACAAACAGGAATCTTCTCACGTTATTTTTTGACAGTTTAATGTCAGCTCAAAAACAATGTTTTACAAGGTTAATAAAAGTTCTGTATGAAGCAATACACCTCAAAGGTAAAACTATATATTATAAAAAACTTTTTAACAAAAAAAACCTCCTTCAAAAAGCCACTAAAAAGAGGAAAATAATGAAATTTTGAGGTCTGTGCCAATTTAATAAAATATGAAGTCGATTAAAAAGTATAGTATAGTGATTAATATCTTCTTTTTAACTTCATATTTTATTAAATTGGCGCAGACCTCAAAATTTCATTATTTTCCTCTTTTTAGTGGCTTTTTGAAGGAGGTTTTTTTTTTGTTAAAAAGTTTTTTATTTTTTACTTTTTAGTGTCAAAAAGTGACATTTACCTTAAGGAATCACACGCCGTTACTAACTTTTATTAAAATCAGCCGAACTACTGAACCGATTTTGATGAAATTTCTATGGGACCAATCTGAAAGTATATCCTTTCAAATAAAAAAAAAATTCCAAATCGGTTTATAACTGACGGAGTTCTAAGATAACAAACATAAAAAAAAATACAACCTAATTGAGAACCATCTCCTTTTTTTGAAATCGGTTAATAAAAAAACGGGTAAGTGCGAGTCAGACTCGCGCATCGAGGATTCCGTACAATAATAAGAATAAGAAGTTTGATAGGGGTTAAAAATTTACAGATTTATTTATTTAAGCTTGTTTTTAAAAAGTTTTTTTCTTACTTATGTTTTTATTCACTAAACGCACCCAGCTCGAAACTACAGAGGAATTATGGTAACAATGATGAGTTATCATTGTCACCAGAATCCACCAAGTAAAATTTAAATTTAATGGCCATAGATGCCAAATTGCATGTTTTTTTTTGCGTTAATAAAAAAAAAATTTAAATTACCATTAAGTAACAATGATTCAAGTTTCTTAAATGGATTTGTTTAATCAAAATCGAAGTGGGTTTGAAGATAAACCAGCGCATTTTCGTAAAGTCTTCTGCTATCAAAATGATTTACTTCATCGGGGCAAAATTGGCATATTTTCGGGATGCGGAAGAAAACCATCGAAATCGGGAAAGTCTCAGCTAGTGTTGCCGTCTAGATCTAGACTTTATAGACTCTTGTCTTGTCTTGTCTAGATTTTCAAGACAAGACTTGCAAAAGTCTTGTCTATAAATGTTCAGGACAAGACAAGACTTGCTTTATCTAGATCAAGACTCTTTCCAAAACTCTAGACAATTTTCAAGAGTTTAGATAAACTAAGTAGTAGTATGTAAAGGTTTACTTTACCTACTACTACTAATCTAGACTCTTGAAAATAATCTAGAGTCTTGATATTAGACAAGACAAGAGTTTGTTAATCTAGACTTAGACTTAGTGAAGTTTTGTCTTGATATTTCAAGACAAGACAAGACTTTGAAAGTCTTGTCTTGATATATCAAGACAAGACAAGACTTTGAAAGTCTTGTCTTGTCTTGTCTTGTCTAGACGGCAACACTAGTCTCAGCAGAATCGAGACAGTTAGCAACTCTGAATTGGTGACAATGATAATATTTTTTTTCTTTATAGCAAGCTCAAAAAAGTGATTGCGTTAGTTAAACTATATTAATAGGGTCTAACATTTTTTTTTCAAACATGAATCTTTAGTCGGTAAATTTACACTACCTCGAAAATAATAATCAAATCTTTTAAATTCTAATAAATGGTCGGGTTGACAATGCAGTTGTAATAAAAAATGCATCCAAAAATATATGTGCGCTGTGTCAGTCATTCAGTCAATTAGTAAGGCTCATGACGTATTGATATAAAAAACTACCTTGAACTTGAATAAAGAGGGGAACGAGATGTATGGATATGAAAAAAGGAGGTATTGCTTTTAAGTTTATCCCGGCATTGCGATACTTGATGCTCCTCTGTACACAATTATACAAGGTGTTATGAAAAGACGTGTCTGTTGCAGATTAAAATCATATATTTCTATCCTGCCAAAATTATGCTTCAGAACAATAATTATGGAAACGTCTACGAGAGAAAGAATTTTTCTTTGTCTCAATTTGTAGTTGATAGCGATTTTGCGAGAGCTATTGAAACTGAATGAAGTAATATTATTACAAAGCTTTTCTGTTGTTTATTTGGTTTGTTTTAAGCCCAAATTTAACAAAATATTTATAGGTTATATGACTTGTTTCAGAACCTCCCTTTGTTTGGCGGTTGCAGTCACCCACCATGATTCCTCGCAGCCTAAACTGGACTCTCGGCTAAGCGGCTAGAGAGGGCAGTTGCCCGCCTCTCTAGAAAGTAATCAAAAGGTATTTATCGTGACAAATTATTGGATATATATTATATAAATAATTGATTAATAAGAATTTGCGTAATATTTTCGCTTTGCTTCCTTAATGGAACTATCCCCCATTATTAGGCAGAATTTATCAAAATGATGTCTTTAAATTGAAAAAATGTGATAAATGTGATTATTCAGCTTTCATTCTAAACGATGTGAAAACTCAGCTATATTTTTGACGTAGAACTATGTTTTTCCCGACGGTAGTATATAGGGGAGTAAAATGCGTTACAAAAAAAATGTGTGACAAAACATGTGTGACGTGAATTACCATCATTACGCCTCGGTTAAGCCATAGTTTGTGTTTTGTATCATTCTATGTCATGTTAATATTTTTTGACAGACGTGACATCATTTTTACTTCGATTACATAATATTAAAAGTTATTAAGAGCGAGGACATACACAGCGGTTTGAACTGACTCGGCAGCCGAGGCGGTTGCCGACTCGACGATGACACACACAGCGGTGTCAACTCGGCAGTTAGGCGTTTCTTGTGGAGAACGATGTGTCGAGGCGGCTAAGAGTCAGCTTTCAATCGACAGGCAATTCTCACCGCGGGTGTGTGTTTTGCATCATTGAAAAACATTAACATACGTGCCGACTCGGCAACCGCCTTGACACAAACCGCTGTGTGTGTCATAGCTCTAATTGTAAGATAAAACAGTCTATAGAAATAGTTCTACGTGTTCGGTTACGGCATAATCGTAATTACTGTGCCCCTTGTCATGACTTTTTCAATACAGCTTGTATATATTCGTGCGTATATATACTGTACAACGTAATGTACATTATTTGTCATCTGTCGTCTTATTGTGAATGTGTGCGGAAGGCCTTGTTAGCTTCAAACTCTTAGTTAGCCCTCTATTAAGAGGGTCGGCCTCGATCTCACAAAGCACAGGATGTTTTACTAAACATTCAGGTAATTCCAGGTACCTAAATACATAATATATGTTCATTCTTCTCGTTGTATTTGATGGTTCAATGGTGAGATATGGGATATGTGTTGGTCCGCAAATTTGTATGCTTGTCTCTTTTATTCTATTATCATAATAATTATATGTAATATTATGAATTAAGTAATGATATTCGCTATGATTTCATATTCTTTGTGGCAATTTTAATATAGATTCTTGTTTTAAATTTGAAATCGATCTTCTGAGATTATCCCCGATTTTCACCCGAGCAAAGCTGGGTTGGCTGGTTTCAATTATTACATCTAAACAAATTTCCTCGTGAATCAAATTATAATCTAAAAACCGCGGAATAAATCCGTTCAGTAGTTACGGAGAAATCGGTTTTCTGAGTTTACCCCCGATTTTCACCCGAGCGAAGTCAAGCCGGCCAGTTTCAATTATGCATCTAAACCTTCCTCGTGAATCAATATTTCTAATTGTGAAAATCGGAACAAAATCCGTTCAGTAGTTACGGAGAAAATCGGGTACAGACAAACGCGGCGGGGGACTTTGTTTTATAATATGTATAGTGATGTTTTTAAGGTCATACAAAATAGGTATGAAGACGACACGACAAAAACTCATTTAATGTTCTCAAACTACGCAGACTAATATAGAAAATCAAAACGTTAAATCCAAAAATCTACAATTAGTAGTTTTTTAATTATTGTAAGTTCAAGTTTTTTTAAATGTCACAAAACAATTTGAATACCTCTAAATTCTAGACTAGAAGAGACAGAGCTACAGATCATAAAATTCAGAGTGCCATTTTTTATAAGCATATTCAGATTGCGGAATATAAAAAAGATTGGGCTTGAGAATAGCCGAGGGTGTAGCAATGCTGTTGTTTACATGGCGTTGCTATGGTTCCTCTATTACAAGTCCCCAGTTCCCGGGTTCTAGTCCGAGAGCTGGTAAAAGTGTCAATTGGATTTTCAATTAATTATTATTAAAAAAAAAAAAATAATGAATTGAAAATATGAATTGGTGCTAGGCCCAAATAACCTTAGCTGTTGGTGGTCTTTAAAAACACACAATTTTGTATAAAAAAGATTCGAGATAGGTATTTTCGATTTATTGTCAAAATACGTGAGTCGTGAGGTAGGTATTAGTTAATAATAGATTGTATATCCAGTTGCGTAAAGAGGCATATTACCGACGAGTAGTGACAGTATGTTAAAACGAGTGATATAGTGTGTTTTAAGCCACACGAGTCATAATATCATTACGCACGAGATAAATATGGTTTTTTTTTTGCCATACCCACTATAAAATAGCTGCTTTTCACTTCATTTTAAGTATTTTCAAAATTTTTTGACTGTTAATTTTGTGTCGCAAACTTCACTCCTATAACAGTAATGTTACAAAACTGTTTTCTGAGTTGGCGGAATAAATATTTATTTCCAATAATTAAAAATACAATAACAATAAATGCAACAACGAAAAGTCATTTATAACAATCAACACAAGTAAACAATAACTAAACGGTAATTAACACCTAATTATATACAATTGACTATACTAATATTTATTTTATCAGGTGTATTTATATCGCGGAACTATTTATATCACTGATCTCCTTGATTGCACGACTCACCATTGACTGCTTGACTGATCGGTTCACTCTCTCGTTTATATACGCTGCGTGGCTGAAGCCCAGTGCTTCTCGCGTTCTCTAGGAACTTCGCGTAGTTACTCGTTGTTCAGCAAGCAGATACCGCTTCTCAGAATTCTTGCCTGACGTTTATATACAGGGTGATCCGTAACAGTAATATATATATATAATATGTAATATAGCGGGCGGATCAGGCGAATAAACATAAATCACTATGGAAATGGCTTGCTTGCCCACACTAGTGTGGGAAAGATACACCGTCCTGTCAAAAGTCACTTTACATGCATGTAAATCAGCTATTTTATAGTGGGTATGGCAAAAAAATTGTATTGATTCAGGGAGCACGAAAAGTCCATGTATTACAGTATTTTAATGAAACACAAACACGTGTGATAACTATAGGCAGTACAGTATCTTATCTACCCACATTCTATAAAATATATACCATCTACCTATCGACCTGTTTAGCTCTTTAATGCGAACTGCTCTACTGGAAACGATTGAGGTCCTAATTAATGAAATTACCTGTCTGGAGGTTTATTTTATACAGATAGGGATTATTATGCGAATAAAACTTACGACTTTGCGGATAACGGACAATCGAAACATCGAGCAACAAGCCAAAACGTGAAGAAAATAGAACCTACTTGTATCAACATCGATTGGCAAGTTTGCTATAATTTAATAGTAGATATCTGTATCTAAACTCGTTTTCGATTTCATGTTGGTATCAATTTCTCTCGTTCATGATAACTTCTGCAAAAATGGACCGATTGAATGATTTTTTCAAATGTTTCTCTCTATAAGGGTGAAGTTCTAATTATGATGATGAGTTCCATATCCCCTAGAGGACGTTGGAGACCACTTCTTTCCGTTTAACCCTGTCCTGGACAGTACAGATGAGTCTATTAAAGTTTAATCCCGTCCATTCTGTGATGTTATCTAGCCACGATATTCTTTTTCTACCTCTGGGTCTTTTCTATTCTAATTTCATTGGCGTAACTAGGGGGTGGCCAAGGGGGACCAGGCCCCCCCTAGAATAATTACGGCATGCAACTCAGAGTGCTGACGTAAGAATAAAGAAAGTCGACTTAAAATTATTACAAACTATAATTGAAAGTAACCGTGTGGGGGTACCAAAACTTGAGCCAAGCGCCATATTCTATAATTTTGTATTTTCATTACTATACTTAAAAAATAGCCCCTCAAAATAAAAACTTCATACAAGACAAGCAACTTTTACTGTTTTTTTTAATATGGCATTTAATGACTATTAAATTACTGACAATAAAATATCTCATAATAGTGATTTTCAGTTCTCAGATTGAAATGGCCATGACCCCCCCTGGAAAAAATCTCTAGTTACACCAATGTCTAATTTGCCCATTAGTATCACTTGCTGGAGGTTATATTTTTGTGACCGCATTATATGACCAAAGTATGAACACTGTCTCTTTTTGACAACATTTACTAAACTTTTCTGTTCTTGCATTATTTGCATCACTTTATCATTAGTCACATAATCCGTCCATTTAATATTTAACATTCTCCGATAACACCACATTTCAAATGGGTTAAACTTTTTAATTACCTTGTCTTTTAATGTCCAAGTTTCACAGGCATATAGTAATATGGACCACACATACGATTTAAAAAAACGCACTCTTAGTTTTTTATTTATTTTATTGTTGCACTGCAGCTTTTTAAGATCGTAAAACGCTGTTTTTGCTTGGCCTGTTTTTGATTTGATTTCCAATGTTATGTTATTGTCACTGTTGAAATTTACACCAAGATATTTATACGTGTTCACTTGTTTAATTGAAGTTGTGAAGTCCTAATTATAGAGACCAACATTAAAAAAAATCATTTAATTAGGTCCATTTTACTATAAAATAGCGGTTTTTGTCTTCATTTCCAACATTCTTGACATTTCACTTCTGTAGCAAACTTAACTTCTAATAGTAGGTTGGGACAGTAGCCTGCAGTAGGTACTGTACACTATACCGTGTACCAGTATGTTTAAGTAGCCTGTCATAATAAGCGTTGACACACATCGGGCGGCCGTGACCGTGCGGGTAACGACATTGGTTTGTCATCTGTATTGTGTACTTGCAAGATTCTAGGTTCGCACCCAGATGGAGTAATTTGAAATATTACAATTATTGAATTTTTCTTTTTTTATTATCAAAAATAGTAAGTTGAAAAAAAATTAAAATAATTTTTATTGAATTTTACTTTAGCGCCCGGCGGGCGGTAAAGTTAATTTACCGCACGACTCTTGTCACCGGCCTGTAATGGGTCACTTTACGTATATGAAAAGCAGCTGTTTTATAAGAGGTAGGACAAAAACGCAATTTGCCAGCTTGTCTCCGCAGTTTCTGAAGTCCGTGAATAAAACCCTGCATAGCGTAACAACACGTATAATAGCAGTATAGGTAATGTTATTGTTCTAAAAGCCACCTTTCTATAATATTGTTATTATTATCAACCCCATAATTACATTTAATAGAAGCAGTTATGTAATAAAGCGCGTATATATTCATTGTTATAATATGTTATTTAATAATAATAAAGGTAGATGTACTATATATCTGTATTATTGCGTATAATATGTAGGTATATATGTGGCTAAAATGCAAAACTGCTTATGTAGTATATCCCTTTATTTTCTTAATATCTTCAGAAAGATCATTTTTTGCTATTTTTCGTCGATCTCATGCTTAAGAGGAACCTTCCAGTTACCAGAGATGTTTTACTCATTAGGTTTAGGGTGCTGTCCCATATGTACACGGAAAACGCACGGAACACGGAAATGCAAATGGCGGAGGTTGACCAATCAGATTCTTTCCGGATAAATTTAAAAGTTAAACGATAAATTTAAACGCTATTTTTAAACTTAAAGAGTTCGAGTATAAACGCCAAATGAAGGACCAAGAAGGACACTACAAATCCTTCAGGCGAAAAATAAAAAAAAAAAAAAATCGTGGAAAAACTTACAACTTTTTAAAAATTACGTAATCTTTCACACGTAGTTGAAACTTTTTTCAAAAAATTCGCCTGTAGGATTTGTAGTGTAATTCTCGGTCCTTCATTTGGCGTTTACCCGAACCTTTTAGCTTTAATAATAGCGTCTGGAGATCTGTAACCGTTTTTAGGTAAGAGGAAAGGATTTGAGATGAAGAGTGCAGGAGCTAACTTCAGGTAGAGAATACACTTAACCTTATTTTACCACAAATTTAACGTAAACGGTTTTGTATCGTAGCCCTAAAATATACCTATATTCACGTTAGTAAATCCCGGAAATAGGAAGTGCATTCTATGAAGCTCCATTTATCCATAAAGCACTGCTAATAGATGCAGATGTACATTGTATACATACCTTATATTTAGTGTATTTCACGTAAAGCTTTGCTTTTTCCGAGTAGTTATTTAATGTATTCATATTTTGATAAAGTTTCAGTATAAATCCCAAAGGATTTTTACACCCTATATTTAATTAATTAAATTCGGTGCATAGAATGAGGTATAGAAGGAAATGAATATATTCATTCCGAAAGTTGAAAAAAGTACTTTCATGCGGAAATTGTGACATGGATCTGAACGAATGAGTACAAAGGTCAAAAAGGATCTGTATTTAATATGTGTGCTGAAAATTTCTCCTTCAACGTAGCATCATACGGTCATGCAGTTTTTTGTTTGATTTGTCAGCATTTAACTTAGATCCGAATCCGATTAAAAGTTAAAACGTAGCCCTGATGGTGCAGAGGAATATTTGCAGAACGTCGGCAATTTGCTTACAATAAATGCGGCATCCATCCGGAAGCCATGGATTAAAACTTGCAAAATAATTCAAACCGCGAAAACTTCAAATAAAAAAAAATCAGTCCAGTTAAAATATTTGAACAAACGTATGAACATATTAAAAAAAATATAAATACATTCTAAGTGGCAAAATATTAATAAAATCTTAAAATTCTTTTGTATGTAGATTTTAAATACGACTGTATTAATAATTTAATTTTGGAAAAGATTCAGTCAAATATTGTAGCCATTAACAAAAATAAAATTTTGCAAAAATTTTATTTTTGTTAATGGCTACAATATTTGACTGAATCTTTTCCAAAATTAAACTTAAAATTCTTTTTTTTAAATGTACAGATTTCAAGAAAAAAATATTTTCTGAAAAAATCAGAAATCACAGTGGCTGATTTTAGCTGGACACCAGTAAATCAAAAAGCCGTGAGGTGGGTCGTTTGTTAGGACTAAAGTGCGACCCTTGAGGTCCACACGACGAACTTCCCAGTTTGATAAATATTTAATAATAATAATTAAATTAGATATTACACAGAAAAGTAATCATTTTAATCATTAAAACATAATTATTATTTATTTTTAACAATAATTAAAAAAAAAAAAAAAAAAACGGCTGAACCGATTTTTATAAAATTTATGTCGGATCAAAATGACGTTAACACGCCTCGATTGACACCCTTACGAAGTCAATATAATTTTTTATTCGCGAGATATTGTGTAAAATCTACTTTTTTGGAGGTTATTTGGTTAAGAAAAAAGAACGGCTGAACCGATTTTGAAAAAATTTCTTTCAGATCATATTTACGTTAATACGCGTCGATTGGCACCCTAACGTAGTCGATATCATATTTCATTCTCGAGATTTCGTCTTAGAAAGAAATGGACACATACATACGTACGTACGTACGTACGTATACGTACATACGTACGTACGTACGTACACACACACACACACACACATACACACACACAGACATCTTTCTAAAAGTAGTGTAAAAATAGTGTAGTGACCTTGAAACATAAAATTTTTTTTTCCTTTTTGATTTCGATTTTCGGACCCATTACAATAACTTCCAATGGGAAGTTAAAAAGCAAATAAGACGGCCATGCTTTTTAATAGAGTGCGTTTTTTAAAAAAAATCAGTTTTGTGACAATAATTACGCGCGATCGTATAGGACTGACTTCTCAGTCGACAATCAACTAAAAAAACAGACCAGCCGTAGTACTGTATAAACTATAGTTAGCATATTTCTAAATAAAAATATTAAGAATTTGCTGTTTTTTTGTAGTGTTGAAATTTGATAACATAAACCATGTTTTTTACGATACACTAAACTGACTAAAATATAAGACCAGTGAGCTAAAGAAGGAATGAGATCTCATCAAAACTTAATTCCACCGAAATGCATATTATGGCTATGGCTGTGAGCTAGCACATATATTCGGGGTTTTAGAAAAGAATACAATATGTGTATACAAACTAGTATTTATGGCTTAGCCCACGTAAGGGGTTGAGTTTACACATAGCATACTGTGCTATCTAGATAATCCATGATTTCTCGACTGTGGGTTGTATTTGTTTAATTTTGAGATCTTCAATATCCTTTTTAACCCCCGACGCAAAACGAGGAGAATTGAATTGAATTGTAGATTATAGACGCTCGACAACAGAGGTCATTAGCGTCTAAAAAAGAGGGGTGTTATACGTTTGTAGCCCTTGTCTTACTGTGTATCTGTCTGTGGCATTGTAGCTCCCAAATGGATGAACCGATTTCAATGCGGTTTGCTTGTTTGAAAGCTGGTATTTGCGAGATAGTTCTTAGCCATGTTTGATTGAAACCGGTTTAGCCGTAGTTATTTAACTTTATTCTGTTGAGAGTTAAGTCCGTCAAAGACCCTCGTAGAATAATCATGCGTCTGTAACGGGTTTAAGACTGCTTCAATAACAATCTAATATATTTGAAACACAAGGTACTTTTCGGCTCGAGAACTTTCAGCGGCTTCCACTTGACCGATTTTGATACGTTTTTGAAGTGAAAACTTCCTTATTAGGCGCGTTAGGCACTCTTTGCCTGGGTACTGAAAAAATGTGAAGTGTTCGCAATTTTGCGTAAGAATTCGCAACATACTTATATCATTAAAACGGCCATCTACACACTGTGACACTGCTACCCATAGCGCAGTTGGTTTAGTCTTTGCGTTCTATGCATAGGAACCTGGGTTGAGACCTGATGGCAGCGTAGAATTTTTGGCTTTTTTTTCTAAATTCTACATGATATTTATTTATATATTTTTTATTTTTGTTATATTCTTTTTTTTGACAATAATTATATTTTTTTTGAAACCAAGGTGGAATTAATTAAAAATACAATTTTAGTATTTTAGTAATAAATTATTTTTAGTTCATAAATGCGCTATAATAGATGACACCAAAAATTAGAAAATCTGAAGTTTTCACTTCTGTCGTGTGGTCATAAGCACACACCCATTTTTTTTTTATTTAATCGTATAGCTCCGTACAGTAGCCAGCTCTACTCCTTTTATCATCTTTTAATGTTGAATTCATCTATTATTATCGACGGATAGATGCAGCTTATTTATTTATTGTAGATTATAGACGCGTCTTTTAATTACATCAAATAACAAATTTCTTACAACTAAATGACAATATCCATGAGCGGAGGTGGGATTCGAACCAACGACAGTCTGACCTAGAGAGCGGTACGCTAACCACTAAACCACCTGTCCTCGGTTGGTATATACAGCTAATCAAATACAAATACAATTGAGTTCCAGTCGGCCTGAATAATGCTGAATTGTAACTGTAAAGGAAAATGCGCATAGAAGACAAGGAATGCGAGATGTGTTGCAGGGTGCTCTGTGTTGTAGTAGGCTCTCCTAGTCTCTCCAGCTTTTCTCTCACTCCCCATGACTGTATATTTAGGAAACGGATGCAGTGAGAAGACGTCCCTGTATAGACCGATCGCAAAATAACTATTTCTAGAAATCATATTGTTACAAAACTGTTTTCTGAGTTGGCGGAATAAATATTTATTTACAATAATTAAAAACACAATAATAATGAATGCAACAACGAAAAGTCAGTTCTAACAATCAACACAAGTAAACAATAACTAAACAGTAATTATTACCACTACACTAGTATTTATTTTATTAATTTATTTATTTATATCACGGCACTATTTATATCAGTGATCCACTTGACTGCGTGACTCACCGTTGACTGATTGATTCACTCACTCGCACTGGGCGTTTATATATGCTGCGTGGCCTAAGCCTAGTGTGTTCTCGCTTTCTCTCGAACTTTCGCGCAGGTACTAGTTGTTACAGTAAGCAGACCCTGTTTCTCAGAACTCTTGCCTAGGAACTAATAAACTAGGAACTAATAGACGGGCTATGAAAACTCCATACAAACAACACCGTCTATTAAAGGACTATTTTAAGGAATATATTTAGTGCTTAAAAATTTAGGGCCCGAAAACATCAAGCAAATTTTTGAAATTGTTGCAAATTCTAAATTTAATTCTTTAGTGTGCTTATGTAAAAAATCGTTATAGAGCGCCGCACAATGCAATCAGGAGATTGATTTTTTTAGATTTTTTTTCAAATTTCCCGCGTAGTTAAAGAAAATAAATATTACATGAGAGAAAAAGAGAAATAAGAGAGAAATGCTTGTTAGTACTACACCAATGACATCCGATCCTATAGATGGAACTGTTTTTTTCTGCCGCAGCCATAGGAAATATTTGCAATAAGAGTATATATTCTTTACCGGAAGTTATACCCTCTACATTCTTCATCTTAAATCCTTTCCCCTCGCCTAAAAATGGTTACTGCTCTCCCGACGCTATTTTTAAAGCTAAATGGTTCAGGTAAACGCCAAATGAAGACATTAGAGATCCTACAAGCAAAAAATTGAAAAAAATCCTAGAAAAACTTACAACTTTTTAAAAATTTACATTATCTTTCACACGTATCCAAAACTTTTTTTCAAAAAATTCACCTGTAGTGTGATTCTTGGTCCTTCATTTGGCGTTCACCCGAACCCGGTTTAGCCTTAAAAATAGCGTCGAGAGAGCGGTAACCATTTTTAGGCGAGGTGAAAGGATTTGTGATGACACTATTTTGTCGGCAGGGTTTTGCACTGCAATCCAACATTTCAGTGTATATGTAAGTTATTAGGTAATGGTTTATGACTTCCGAACCAAGCTATATATAGTTGGCTACGTTTGCAGTTAACAACAATACATTTTAGGCGAGAAAATACCTTACGGCTTTCACCCCAATTCTTAGTGATGCTCACTCTGTGCTATAAGAAGCATCTTTTCCTCCAAAGCGCAATATTTCTTAGTATTTTTTTCTTTTCCTTCAGCGAGGTGCACGTTTACTCCCTTTTTGCAGTATTTCACTCCAGGGTCATTAATAAAGTCAGCGTTTTGACGCAATTAATCAGCATTAATGCTAATACCATTTCAAGTCTTGTTCGTTTGTGATAAAATGTTTAAATACCTCTAAGTGTGCTTACAGTATAAGAGATCACCTCCAGGATTAACCTCACAAATCTTCTCATAATTTGTACTTTGTCACAATTCAATGACGCTATAGTTCAAGCTAGGGCTGTTTGTTACGCTAGCAATGCATCTTACTTTTTAGTGTATTTGCCATATGGCACATACACTATTGGCGTCGGTCGGATGGTGGGACCTAGGGGTCGGACCAAAATTTCTCGACGTTTCATACCCTCCTGAACAGTTTGCCACCATTTTTAAAAATGTTTATATATATATATGTGTGTGTGTGTGTGTGTGTGTGTGTGTACACGATAACTCTCGACAGACTTAATCGATTGAAACGAAATTTCGTACACACATCGGAACCCATCACCGCAAGAAGCCTATTTAAAATGGGCTCGATCGGACCATTTTCAGGGTTGTATTTAGAGGTTCCAAAAAGTTTTTGGGCCCAAAAATACCGAAAAATTTGTCAGAATCGTTTCAAAATTGAAATTTAACTCTTTAGTAGAGATTAAAATGTGCTGCTAAAATTTTAATAAAATCGGCCTGACAGGACCGGACTTTTAAATTTTATGAAAACACTAGTTTGTTGATACGGATTTACTTATGGAAGGGTGTATTTAATTGGGTGTACTGATAAAATCCATGTCTAATATTGAAATTTAGAAAAATTTAATTATTTTAAGGGATGTATTAAGGGGTTAAATTTTTTATTTTGTCAAAAAACAAACTTAAGTTCACATAATAATGCCACAATGCCTGTATTAGCAAATACACTATATTGTCGGCAGGGTTTGGCACTGCGACCCGAGTTTTTTTCAAATTAGAATCAAATTAAATAAAAGTATAGTGCAATCATTAATTCTTACTGAATTATTACAGTAGAGGTACGGTCATCTGGCTTCTTGATTATCCAATATTCTAATTCTTGCAATCATTTTTGCATCTTACTTTTTTCAAATTAGAATCAAATTAAATAAAAGTATAGTGCAGTCATTCCTTACTGAATGAATACAGTAGAGGTCCTGTCATCTGGCCTCTTGATTATCCAATATTCTAATTCTTCCAACCATTTTAAAAATATCAGTGCACGGTCATTTCCATCTCCATGGTGGTATACGACAACAAAAATCTAGTTTGTGTGAATAAAAAACAATTTGTCGAAATTCTCGACTCGAAAAGATCTCGGAAATTTTATCTCGATTTCATTTTAGTACCCGAGATGAAGAAAAAATGTCGGTGCTAGTATAACTTCGTGCCACGCATCATTTCTAGAAAATACTATTATGGTTCCTTTGAGATTATCAATGACTTCATTCAACATTTTTAGAAAATATTATGACTCATTTAAGATTCTCAATAGCTTCGGTTACCAATTCTAGAAAATATTTTGAAAGGTTTTCATTGATTGTTTTTAACGATTCTATACAATATTACTCTAGAACTCTAGAAATTAGAAACAAAAACTTCACGAGATTTAAGAAAGTTATATTTAAAATATTATTAGAAGGAGAATTTTATTCGGTAAATGATTTTGTAAAGTAAGATTTATGATTATTTCTGTAATTGACGTGTCAACCCTGTTAATGTACATTTGACTAATAAATCTATCTATCTATCTATCTATTAAGATATTTATGTATTGAGATGTTAATTATGTTTTCCGATCATAGGTATTACGTTTCAGTTTTTTACATTTATATAAATTAAAAACTTTTGAAATTATAATTACGTACACAATTTGATTTATGGCAGAATTGATCAAATTTATTTACCTGTATTACAGCCGCTTCCAATAAAACGAAGTGCTAGTAGCGATGCTATGGGGCTATTTGAAATATCCATTATAAATAATTATTATTTAAAAAAAAAGTTTTTCAATGCTGCAAAACGAAATTTCAATTTATAATGTGCTGATTTTAAATTGTGAACCACCAGAATTTTTTTTAAACGCTGTAAATTTTAGTCTCTTTCATATTGAATCACACAACTTTATAACCTTTTCCACCAAAAGATACTAGGTATACAGGGTGGTGACGACTGCTGCACATAGGGATTTAACCCGTAAAATCAAACTTTCGCGATTTCTTGCTTCCCTAATTATTTTAGGAAAAATATTTTCAAATAAATGTTTTAGAATATAAAATTCTGCATCTAAATCATTTAACAAAATTAATTTTACATGCTTTATAACGGCAGAAGTTTGAGATGAAAATGTCCAAATCACCTCAAAAACAGATGGCGATAGCAATGGAACTTGAACAAAATGATTAGAAATTATTCTGACAGCTAAAACGTCATCATTTTGTTCAAGTTCCATGGCTATCGCTATCTGTTTTTGAGGTAATTTTGACATTTTCATATCAAATTTCTGCCGTTCAAAAAACATGCAAAATTAGTTTTGTTTAATGATTTAGATGCAGAATTTTTTCTAAAACTAGTATTTGAAGATATTTTTCCTAAAACAATTAGGGAAGCAGGAAATCGCGAAAGTTTGTATTTATACGGGTAAAATCCCTATATGCAGCAGGCACGGTCACCACCCTGTATAATAATCGCTTTATATTCTTGGATAAGGATCGAGAATCTATTCACGTATCAATGATAACGTAAATAGAGGATGTCCAAGAATATAGCGATTACTATATCTGTTGGTGGGAAAGAGTGTCTTTTATGTATTACGTTACTGTAAATGTATTAAAAAGTAAATATGTATAAAATTATATTCCGTACCTTGACTGTGCATTACATCTACGATCAGATCACAACCTAGCTTACACGATATTGTGATATGGTGTAAAAACTGTACAAACCCATTTATCAATCAAAACTTAAAACCATTATAAGTAGGCGTTTGTTTTGACAGTGGACATGGAAACATTGTTCAGCTATATGTGAACTTAGATTATAGAGATTTAGATCGTTTTCACTTTTTTCCCTATATCTTGACACTTGCACGTACTTCTGTATTTTTTTAGGGTTTCATTATACCTCAGATTGAAAAAACGTAACCCTTATAGTAATCACTTTGTTGTCTGTCTGTTCGTCTAGTTCCTTTTATTAGAAACGACTAGAGGTATCAAGTTGAAATTTATATTAAATACTAAGGTCTACAATCTCATAGTCCTGTAGAAAAATTCAAGCTTCTAGCTCAGGGGTCGGCAACCTTTTGAGACGGAAGAGCCAAAAGTTACATTTTACAAAATTTCCCAGTTTTTAAAGAGCCACTAACATTTTTATTTCAATATTATGGTATTTGATTAGGATTATAACTAAATAAACAGAACAGTGTTGCCACATTTAAAAAATGTCAGCTGTCCGTATACTCTCTACTCTACCTATTCTCACTGTTCTCTGTTGAGTGTTTTTATCCAGTTAAAAGTTTTTTTGCAGTATAATATTTTTTATGAGTTTTGAAAATAAAATAATATAATAAATAATTATTATTATTTGCGCATGGAACTGGAGAGCCGCATCTTGACATCATAAAAGCCGCATGCGGCTCGCGAGCCGCAGGTTGCCGACCCCTGTTCTAACTCAATGTAATAAAACGATACGGCCTTTCAAAAAGCGCGTATTTTGATGTTGACTCACTCATCAAAACCTATAGGGTACTTGCCGTGAACCTAGGATTTTGAAATTTGGCACAAAGAAAGATCTCATATAGCACAAGTAAAGGAAAAAATCCGAAAATCATTAATTTCAAATTTTATGTGGACTTATTACATCACAAACTAAATTTTAATGAATTATTATAAGGATACGGAACCCTCAGAGCGCGAGTTCTACTCGCACTTGTCCATATTTTTAGGGTTCCGTACCTCTGTATGGAACCCTACTACCCTTCCTACGCTGTCCGTCCGTCCGTCTATCACAGTCTCACAGGGCTCTATCTCTATTCTAAAAAAAACTTAAAAAAAAAACCTCCAAACCTCCTTCAAAAAGCCACTAAAAAGAGGAAAATAATGAAATTTTGAGGTCTGCGCCAATTTAATAAAATATGAAGTCGGTTAAAAAGTATAGTATAGTGATTAATATCTTCTTTTTAAACAACTTCATATTTTATTAAATTGGCGCAGACCTCAAAATTTCATTATTTTCCTCTTTTTAGTGGCTTTTTGAAGGAGGTTTTTTTTTTGTTAAAAAGTTTTTTATTTTTTACTTTTTAGTGTCAAAAAGTGACATTTACCTTAAAGGAATCACACGCCGTTACTCACTTTTATTAAAATCAGCCGAACTATTGAACCGATTTTGATGAAATTTCTATGGGACCAATCTGAAAGTATATCCATTCAAATAAAAAAAATATTTCCATATCGGTTTATAAATAACGGAGTTCTGAGGTAACACACATAAAAAATACAACCGAATTGAGAACCACCTCCTTTTTTTGAAGTCAGTTAAAAATATCGTTTTTCAAGTAAAAATTTCAACGCTTTGGAGAGCGTTGTATCTGTATGTTCCTTTGCGCATCGTCGCGTCGCCATAGAGTTGTCTATTGTATTTCTATAGCTTTTGTAAAATCAATCTCGCACAAGGTCTATCATCGTATATCTAAGCAATCTAAATCTCTATTATGTTAAGTTATGCTATATATTATCATTTATTGCCATGTATCGGATGAGTTTTTTTTTTCAAAATTATAATGCAGTTGAAAAATTGCTTGTCATGAGAATATACACGCTGCATGAAATGTTTGTATTGATTTCACATAAATAATATGCAGTGATAGTCCAACGTCCGCCGTGATTTACAACTGTGGCATTTTATAATGTTTACGATAAAAATGTAAATTGATTGCTGTTTGAAATATACATAATTATGACAAGCGTCTATCATATATTTATTAACATTATGTAATGTAGGCCCATCTATTGTTACTCTGTGATCGCAAAGTATTGTGTGATAATTATATTTTAGAACTGAAACTTCTTTTTTGCCATACCCACTATAAAATACTTGCTTTACATGCCTGTATGTATGCATCTAAAGTGACTTTTGACAGGCCGGTGTACGGGAACGTATCTTTCCCACACTGGTGATTTACGTTTATTCGCCTGATCCGTCTGCTATTACATACTCCTGTGCGTGCCTCGGCCTACTATAGGAGTGAAGTTGGCGAGACAAAATGAACTGTCAATTTTTTTTAAAAATACTGAAAATGAAGTGAAAAACAGCTATTTTATAGTGTGTATGGCAAAAAAACACCATATTTATCTCGCGCGTAATGATATTATGACTTGTGTGACTTAAAACTCGTTATATCACTCGTTTTAACATTCTGTCTCTACTCGTCAATAATATGCCTCATTACGCAACTAGATATATACAATATTCTATACGCTCAGACGCTGTATAAGTATAATGAAACGATGTGTACCTACCTAATGGACGCTGTACTCATATTCCTCTACGCTCGCGCTGTTGAACTAGAGTGGAACGTTGGGAAGGCATCGCTGCAGCTTATACGTAGATGTGTGCAGTGTGTGTGCCTAGAATTTTAACTTCTGTAGTGCGTAGTGTAAAGTACACTGTCCATTTTTAATTTAGTGCTTTAAGTGACTAAAATATAAAAAAACTTCATTTTTGCCGCCACGGATGAGAAATATCGAGACCTGCAATTTTTCTCGTCTTGAATTACGAAACGAGATCGAGACTAAAAAGTCTAGATTTCAGCGAGATGAAAAAGGAGTTTCGAAAAATCTAGATACCTACAATTTTGGAATAGAGAATTATGGAATCAGTTACAGCCTATATGATCAAATGAAAGGGTAGCTGGTATTTTTTTATTGCTATATCAAATTATAAAACAAGAACTAGTGAACGTATCAGGTTTGTTGTTAAAAATAATAAGCTTAGTTTTTTTCTTTTGACAGATTGGAAAGAAATATTGTAAATACGAGTTTTATGTGGATAATGGTTATCAGTAAAAAAGCTAGGTTTTGAGACAGAAAATATGTTTTTTATAAATAAGACAAATTATACATATAATTTGTTTAAATTATTCTTTTTTGCTTTCAAAATCATGCATCCATTTTTACTAGGAATATTTAAAGAAATATCGAAAATAAGTTATAAATCAATAACCTAATAATTATTTAAAATTGTTACATGAATTTTTTATGATAGACTATTTTATCTAATCGTTATGCTTTGTAACAAAATACTTTTTTGTAGCAACCTGACGAGCTCTATTGAAAAAAATAACATTTACCCTAAAGGAAAACGATTTGAGGGTACATGAATAAGCCTCTAAAATTAGGGTTATCTATATAAAAGACTATTTGGTATTTAAGTGACGGTCTTCTAAAAAAATAATGTATGCTCAATTTTCTACTGCAACCGTATACAATAATGAAATATAAGGTAGGCTGGTACCTTTTTTTTAATATAATATATAAAAACGGGTGGGTAATAAAGGTAGTCGGGTTTCCGGACCTTCATTATTTTAATCATTCTATAAACGTTTTTTAACACCGCTTCGCTGACGATGGTATGCCATTAGCTAGGGATATCTATACTAGAACTATAAACCATTATACATTATCTTCGTCAACATTTTCATAGATTGACAATGTCACAAATTTATATAGACGATTATTGACAAGAAACAAGCCGTGAGGTGGGTCATTTATTAGGACTAAAGTGCGACCCTTGAGGTCCACACGACAAACTTCCCAGTTTGATAAATATTTAATAATAATAATTAAATTAGATATTACACAGAAAAGTAATCATTTTAATCATTAAAACATAATTATTATTTATTTTTAACAATAATTAAAAAAAAGAACGGCTGAACCGATTTTGAAAAAAATTCTTTCAGATCATATTTACGTTAATACGCGTCGATTGGCACCCTAACGTATAGTCGATATCATTTTTCATTCTCGAGATTTTGTCTTAGAAAGAAATGGACACATACGTACGTACATACGTACAGACACACAGACATCTTTCTAAAAATAGTGTAAAAGTAGTGTAGTGACCTTGAAACATAAAAATTTGTTATACATTTTGATTTTGATTTTCGGACCCATTACAATAACTTGCAATGGGAAGTTAATAAACAACAATAGTTATTTAACAAATGAAACAGTTTTGTTCAAAAACCTTACGCGAAAGTTCCTATAATCAGTAGAAGTGACATTTTAAAATCGCAGGGGATAAAAGATCAATGTCTAAAATTTTTTAAATTGAGATAATTATAATATGATGTCTTTTCTTAATTTTTATTTTATTTTTAAGTACCTTTCTCTCCCCCAAATTTCTACTTGTATAACTCGGTGAAACGTTATGGAAGTGTGTTACGGAAGTAATGTTTAGAGCGGACATTTCTACAGCCTCTATCGTACCTATAACTTCTATATTCAAACTTCCTTGTTCAGCTGTCAATTTTTTCTGAGGTTATATGTAGCTGTAATCGTATTCGAATTTGAATATTTATAAATCTCTTATTGTAGTACCGGGGACTTTTTTAATCTAGACTCTAGAGAAATATTTTTTCGTAGAAATAAGATTGAAAATATATTCCTAAATTTTATATTAATCTAATTTTATTTCCAAAAATCTTGTATTAAGTAATGGTAGATTGCATATCTAGTGTCGTACTGAGGTATATTACTGATGAGTAAGTGACATGTTAAAACGAGCATAATATCATTACGCACGAGATATATATGGTATTTTTTGCCATACCCACTATAAAATAGCTGCTAATTTTCACTTATTTTCAAAAATTTTGACAGTTCAATATATGTCGCCAACTTCACCGGCGAGAGTAGCTGTCAGTAGGTAATAGCGGGCGGATCAGAGCGAATAAACATAAATCACTATCGAAATGGTTTGCTTTCCCACACCAGTATGGGAAAGATACGTTCCCGCACACCGGCCTGGAAAAAGTCACTTTACATGCATATAAAGCAGCTATTTTATAGTAAGTATGACAAAAAGTAATTAATTGTCCGTATACCTACCTATGTTGAATTTCTTGTCTTTGTGTTAGCCTATCGTTCTAACTTTGCAGTCTAAGTTTATAGCAAATGAATAATATTTATCACAGAAAATAGCAGATGATTTTCCCTAAGCGATTTTAGCTGTCAACGTATTTTCTATTTGAATAAAAACTGAAGTTTTATTGCGAGAAAAAGCTTTATCTTCACTCAGAACAACTTTTTGTATTAAACTAGCGCGACGGTGGATAGATTCCCTAGTCTGTTGTTTGATTTCTAAAGAAGTGCCAATAAATTTTCCGAAGAGAGAAAAGAAAATACGTAGAAAGAAAAATCTATACTATACTTTAATTAACTGGTCACGAAAGTGCCGACATTATTCATGATCTGAAATAAATTTATTAACACTGGACTTGGCTGGAGCTTTTTTAATTTGATTAATATCTCTGATGTTAGTTAATAAATTATAAAGGCTAATGAACTACTGCAATACAAATATCTATATTTATGTTATTACTATCCTATTATTGATTTTTTAAGGCCTATTACCTATTCATATTTTTAACCGACTTCAAAAAAAGGAGGTGGTTTTCAATTCGGTTGCATTTTTTTTTATGCTTGTTACTTCAGAACTCCATCATTCATAAACCGATTTGAAAAAAAATGTTTTTATTTGAAAGGATATACTTTCAGATTGGTCCAATAGAAATTTTATCAAAATCGGTTCAGTAGTTCGGCTGATTTTAATAAAAGTGAGTAACGGCGTGTAATTCTTTAAGGTAAATGTCATTTTTTGACACATCAGACAGCGTAAGAAAGTCGGTTTAATAAAAGTGAGTAACGGCGTGTGATTTCTTTAAGGTAAATGTCACTTTTTGACACTAAAAAGTAAAAAATAAAAAACTTTTTAACAAAAAAAAAACCTCCTTCAAAAAGCCACTAAAAAGAGGAAAATAATGAAATTTTGAGGTCTGCGCCAATTTAATAAAATATGAAGTTGGTTAAAAAGAACATATTAATCACTATACTATACTTTTTAACCGACTTCATATTTTATTAAATTGGCGCAGACCTCAAAATTTCATTATTTTCCTCTTTTCAATTGTTATTATTTTTTAATAACAAATTGAAAATCCAATTACTTTTATCAGGTCTTAAGATTAGAACCTAGCAACTGGGGGCTTGTAATATGTGAGCCGCGGAAACGCTCGGTTATTCTCAAGTCTTTATTTTTTTAAGTTTTACCGTTTTAGTAGATTAGTATTAATGGACGAATATTTAAATATAGATAAATAATTAACGAGATTTAAAAAAAATATCAAAAATATTTATCGACGTTTCGAAAAACTATTGTGTTCAAAAATTAAAGTCAAACCATGTTCCCGGATAATAAATAAAAATTTTCATGATTGGAGAAATATTGCAGAAATTTAGTACCTATACTTACTTTATTTAGTAGGTATAGCTATTTAATTTTTTCGGAAAAAAATTACGAACGATATTAATTTAATATTTATTAATATCGGAAAGTTTTTATTGCAATATTAAAGAAATAAAATTTAGTAAGATTTTCTCAAATGATTCTTTATTAACTTACCATTGGAAGTTATTATAATGGGTCGAAATCAAAATGTATAACAAATTTTTATGTTTAAAGCTCACTACACTATTTTTAGAAAGATGTCTGTGTGTGTGTGTGTGTACGTATGTACGTACGTACGTATGTGTCCATTTCTTTCTAAGACGAAATCTCGAGAATGAACTACGTTAGGGTGCCAATCGACGCGTATTAACGTAAATATGATCTGAAAGAAATTTTTTCAAAATCAATTCAGCCGTTCTTTTTTCTTAACCAAATAGACTCCAAAAAAGTAGATTTTACACAATATTTCGCGAATAAAAAATTATATCTACTTCGTAAGGGTGTCAATCGAGGCGTGTTAACGTCATTTTGATCTGACATAAATTTTATAAAAATCGGTTCAGCGGTTTTTTTTTTAACTATTGTTAAAAATAAATAATAATTACGTTTTAATGATTAAAATGATTACTTTTCTGTGTAATATCTAATTTAATTATTATTATCAAATATTTATCAAACTGGGAAGTTCGTCGTGTGGACCTCAAGGGTCGCACTTTAGTCTTAATAAACGACCCACCTCACAGCTTGTTTTTTTTTTTGAGAATTATAATTTTGCAAATATTTTTTTAAAAGTAGATCGTTTTAAAAATATGATTTTGTTAAGTCACAAAACTGCTCTAGCTGGAATTAGCACGTGATAAATGAGTTGCATTCTTAGAAAGAATGTTAAAGTAGGTAGACTGTCAATTGTCACAATAGCTGCAAATATTGTTGAACGCATGCTTTTCATTGGGTGGTTTGTCACCCTTCATGAAATATGGGACCACCTTGTTTTCCATTTTACTAAGAACAGTAGTCGGTTTGCACCCCTTTAGTTTTTATGGTACGTGCATACACGGAGCCCCTTGAGACTTATTTTTTACTTCAATGCTTACGCTCAATTATATACTTGTTAAAAATATGATTGGATGGCTTTGTATTACAAAAGCGGCACTGCTTCTGTATGTGAATATTTAAAAAAAATTTAATAAACCGATTATTTAACTAAAATTGATTGCATTTCTTTTTTAGTGTACTATTTGCCTATACATAGTATATCACGCATACACTATTGATGGGATTGAGAATAGCGCGTTGCAATGTTCTTGTTTATATAACGTTTCCATGCGGCTTTTCTATTACAAGTTCCCAGGTTCTAACTCGAGAACTCGTAAAAGTATCAATTGGATTTTCAACTTATTATATTAAAAAATAATAAATTGAAAATATGGACTGGTGTTAGACCAAATAGGCTTAGTTGTTGATAACCTTTAAAAAAATACACTATTGGTGTGGGTCGAATGGCGGAAGGGATGGGTCGGATAATAAAACCTCGACATTTCGCATCACTGGGCCATTTTCCTGAGAGTAGTTCCTTCAATTATCCACGAGAGGCAGCACTCGTGGTAGGTACAAACATTATTTATTCCCCATTAGTGTCATGTCAATTTTGTCGTATAACTTATTATTTAATTAATTTATTAATAATAATATTTTAATTATTAAGTTATACCACTAAAATGACAGGACACTAATGGGGAATAAATAATTATATATTATATATTCGTGCGATAACTCTCGAACACTCAAAATCGGGTATTGTACTTCACCACCATTAGACCCAATTAACTAAAATAAACGCAATCGGACCATTTTAAAGGATGTAGTATATTTAAGGTTTAAGTTTTTTTAGGGCCCGAAAACATCGCAAATATTAAAGGAATAGTTTAAAAATCGAAATTTAACTCTTTGATAAAGATGAATAATAATTTATGCTCCTTAAATTTTAACAAAATTAGCGAAAGCAAGTTGATTTATTGATAAAATATTTTCCGAAACTGAAAAACATGTAGGTAAATAAAATAAATAAATAAATAACTTTAAGGGTTGTATATTAAAGAGCATTTTTTTATTTTGTCTAAAATTGACATAATGAAACATTTAGATAAATATCTAGTGTATATGTATTAGCAAATACACTATTTTGTCGGCAGGGTTGGGCACTGCGACCAGTCTTTTTTTGTGGACGGTCATTTTTAAAAATAAACCGATTAAAGTGAAATTGATTGTTAATGTCAATTCTCTTTTTTCTAAATCCTTTTTGTGGAGGCGGTCGTTTTTAATCCGACAATTGACTATTATATATTAGGATTAGTATTAGATGAAAAATTGGTCAAGGATTTAACAAGAAATCTGAAATGGTTTTCACTTGTCATTTTTATATATAGCCCATAATAATTAGGTATTTAAGTTTAAAAAAAATTGTTAATTTTTTAATTTTTTCTAATAATTTAACATAAATAATATTGAAAATCGAAAAGAAATTTTTTTTTAAAGCTATAGATAAATTACTAAAAATTAATTAAAATGTATAAAAATTTAAAAAATATCACGTGACTTCAAAACGCGCCAGGAATGTTTGTGACGTCGTTATGTTAAAATGTGTCTGCATTTGTTGGTATTTGTGTATATGTATTACACATACTATCAAAAATAATAAATTTTTAACTTGGTAACCATGGATACAAAGACCATAGATAACATAATGACGTCACACGCGTTCGGATTCTTTCGGCGCGTTATCGGAACTGAGTTTAAAAATTAATTTTTATTTAAATATAACTTTTTAATAAGTAAGCAAAAAAATTAAATAAAAACAGTTTTGCTATAAAACTTGTATGTGGTCCTTCCATTTATGTAAAAAAAAAATTCATTTAAAAACCCAATTGTTTTAAGACCACACATTTTCAAAATATTTGAGTTCAAACTTTTAACGCATTTTCTTTGCCTTACAATTAAGACGTCGTAAATTACGATTACTTACTTAACTCTGGTAAAACGCAAAAGTATTTTCAATTTATTAAGAGTATTCTCTACCGGAAGTTACTCCCACAAACCACTTACTAAGTTGTTTGTGGTTACTCCCATGCTCTCTTCATCTCAAATCCTTTGCCCTCGCCTAAAAACGGTTACCGCTCTCCCGACTTTATTTTTAAAGCTTTATGGTTCGAGTAAACGCCTAATGAAGGACCAAGAATCATACTACAGATCCTTCAGCCGAAAATTTGAAAAAAACATTTCCTGAAAAAACTTAACTTTTAAAAATTACGTAGCCTTTCACACGTAGCCAAACTTTTTTTTTTATTCCCCGTAGGTTCTGAAGAGTGAAGTGTGATTCTTGGTCCTTCATTTGGCGTGTACCCGAACCCTTTAGCTTTAAAAATAGCGTCGGGAGAGCGATAACCGTTTTTGGTTGAGGGGAAAGGATTTGAGATGAAGAATGCAGGGGGTAACTTTCGGTATCGAATACTCTTAAAAAAATAAAAATTTGAATTGTTATTAGGCTCAAATAAACCTCTCTGCTGGTGGTCTAAAAAGATTAGGTACTGAATTGGTTTATTGAGTAAACTTTTACAATTTTAGTTTTTATCTTACAAAAAAAATCTTACAAGCATTTTATGTGACGCTATACTGATGAAGCTAATAAATAATTAATTACTAGCGTTTATATCTTACAAGAAAAATTCTTAATAGAATTTAATATGTGACGCTACTGACGAAACTAATAAATAATTTATGGTTGTCAGTGAAAATAGTAATGGGCACTATTTAAATTATGGTATAATTTGAATCAGCGTCTAAAATTTCAATTAGCATGTGTAAATTCATCGGCGTATTCTCATAAATTTGTAGTTGCGCTACGATAATTTAAATGTCGAAGTATGAAAAATAGTCAAAATATCTACAGGTGAATTTTAATAACTAATAATTTAGGTTTAGGTACGTATTTTATGACTAATGACTACTCCACTAAACGAAAACTGTTTCATTTACTCTCCGCATTGCAGCGGTAGTGTAACAAACGACACAACACACATTTTTGACAATCATTTTTGACAATCATTTTTGACAATCATTATTGAAAAGTTTGATATAATAAATTTTAACTTTTTTATTCTTTCAATAGGCTAAAAGTGGGATAGTTACCCCACTTTTTTAATTTGACGTTTTATTCTAGGAAAATATGTAATTATTAACCTGTTAAACCTCTATTAAACTTGTGGGAAAAATACGTTCCCTCAGAGGGCAGTATAGCCTAGTGGTTAGCATGCTTAGCGCCGCAACCTCTAGACTGGACTGCCGTGAGTTCGAATCCCACCTGCGCTCATGGATGTTTTGTGATGTTATTTAGTTTTAAGTTAGTTGTTATTTAGTGTAGTTGAAAGACGCTAATGACCTTAGATGTCGACGCGTCTATAATCTACAATAATAATAATAATAATACGTTCCCGCACATCGGCCTCTCAAAAAAATAATTAAAAAAGTTTATTATTATGTGAGTAAAATAAAAAATACCGATAAATAAAATGACAAGAAATAATTTAAATTCTGTAATAAAATTGTAACAAATTGGTCCTGAGTCGATATCATTCTTGGTTCTCGAGATATGCGAGACGAGAAACATTTTACAACAATTTTACAGTAGTTTTTTTTTGTTATAAACAAAAAACCGCTAATTGAAATTTCCAGTTCCTGCAAACTTAATCAGGTGTTCATTATGTAATTATGTGTCAGGAGTCGATATTATTATTTATTCTTGAGATATGCGAGCCGAAAAAAAGTTCACCAGCGAACACACGAACGTACGTATATAGAGAGAGAGAGAGAGAAAGAGAGAAAGAGATAGATAAAAACATCTTTCTAACAAGCCGTGAGGTGGGTCGTTTATTAGGACTAAAGTGCGACCCTTGAGGTCCACACGACGAACTTCCCAGTTTGATAAATATTTAATAATAATAATTAAATTAGATATTACACAGAAAAGTAATCATTTTAATCATTAAAACATAATTATTATTTATTTTTAACAATAATTAAAAAAAAAAACGGCTGAACCGATTTTTATAAAATTTATGTCGGATCAAAAAGACGTTAACACGCCTCGATTGACACGCTTACGAAGTCGATATAATTTTTTATTCGCGAGATATTGTGTAAAATCTACTTTTTTGGAGTCTATTTGGTTAAGAAAAAAGAACGGCTGAACCGATTTTGAAAAAATTTCTTTCAGATCATATTTACGTTAATACGCGTCGTTTGGCACCCTAACGTAGTCGATATCATTTTTCATTCTCGAGATTTCGTCTTAGAAAGAAATGAACACATACGTACGTACACACATACACAGACATCTTTCTAAAAATAGTGTAGTGACCTTGAAACAAAAAAAAATTTGTTATACATTTTGATTTCGCTTTTCGGACCCATTACAATAACTTCCAATGGAAGGTTAAAAACAGTATATTCGGACTCTAGGGACCTCAAAACGTGCAGATATGTCCAAATTTTTCATTCGCAAAATCGGGCCCCTTACAATAACTTCCAGTGGGAAGTTAAAAATACAGTACGCAATTCTAAGATTATAATCCAAATTTACAGAATATCTTTGAAGAATCCATAGTTGCGAATCAACTCTACATACACACAGTTTTTATGTACAATACATCACGATTTCAATGCCTATAAGCAATACACAGGTCCGTTCGATTTTAGGTATAAGCAATAATATTTAAGTGTAACAGTATCTCTAAAACTGTAAAAACATGGCATCATTCGCGCTATAGAAATGGTAAGCATGATGTGAATCTCTATAGATTCATATCTCTTGCTGAATGTGTACATAACATACCAGTGGCGCACTTTAATTTTTTGTTCAAGCAAGGAAAAAACGTCGGTGTGGAAACGGATAGGCGGAGAAGGTGTTAAAAAGCTTGTGTCAGATTGTAAATTTACATTCTGACACGAGCTTTTTAACACATTGTGTCAGAATTAGCTACATGTCGTTCGTTTGTTTTTATGCCGCTTACCCTAAATAAGAGCCCCTATGTTGCTTCGCACATTCAATTCGCACGACTCGGTTTTTCTGTTATACCTATTTTTAATATTCAGAGCATTATCGGACAGGAAGCATATTTTCTTTTGTGATTCAATCAGGATAAGCTTGAAATCTTCAGAGAGCCGTGACCGAGTGTGGCGAAGACCTATAGAGACAGATTTTCTATTACAAGTCCCCAGTTCCCGGGTTCTAGCCCGAGAGCTGGTAAAAGTGTCAATTGGATTTTCAATTTATTATTAAAAAAAAATAATGAATTAAAAATATGAATTGATGCTAGGCCGAAAAAACCTTAGCTGTTGGTGGTCTTTTAAACACAATTTAACAATTTTTTACAAGTCCCCAGTTCCCGGGTTCTAGCCCGAGAGCTGGTAAAAGTGTCAATTGGATTTTCAATTTATTATTAAAAAAAAATAATGAGTTAAAAATATGAATTGGTGCTAGGCCCAAATAACCTTAGCTGTTGGTGGTCTTTAAAACACAATTTAACAATTTGCAAGAGAAACATGCAGCTAGTGGCAAGTCCCTCGACTTCTGACTTCACACGACGCACAGTCTACAAGTGTTTCTAGTCCTAATTGATTTTTATATAATTCGTACTTAAGAAGTATCACTTCGGTCGTGTGTGCCGCGACACATGCCTTTTTAAGGTTCCGTACCTCCAAACGGAACCCTAATACTGAACCTACGATGTCCGTCTGTCATAAGGCTCTATCTCACAAACGGTAAGAGATAGCTAGTTGATATTTTCACAGATTGTGTGTTGTTATGGCATGAATCCTGGCAAATAATAAAAATCAAAAAGTTTAGTCCTTAGGAGGCTCCCCCACGCATGGATATATATACTCGTATATCTTGTGTTGTATCTCTGTTGTTTTCTCTAGAATTGAACGTTATGAGTGTCTTGTAGCGCAATGGTAATGCGATCGCATGTCACCCCGAAAAGCCGTGCTCAAATCAGTCTGACGATACTTGTTTTTTGTTTTTGATGTGAAACACCTTATGTCGGGCTGTGAACAGCCGCGTGAGGGGAAATATGCAACGAAATTGATGGTCCGCTCCTTCGCTACTGTTCTCCCCACCACTGCGGCACTCTCTCTCTCTCAGCTTCCGCGCGCTCGGGCACGGGAAGAGAGAGAGAGAGTATACATACGAACGTACTGTAAAGCAAAAGTATATGTATACACGTTTAGGTATGTAATATAGATACTTCGCTGTGTATTTAGTTGCGTTTCTGGCTCAGGCGTGCTCAAACGCCGCAACCGCGTGTGTTACAGTGCAGTATATAGGATTACGTCAGCATAACAGTTAGTTGCTGCTTTTGAAAAATATATACTACTATATAGAGAATATCACCGATTTCAATAACGTTTTCTTTGATGTTTCACATCTGTCGGGTTTCCCGAGACCCACACCCTTTTTTTTTAATAATTCTAAGATTAATGCAGCGACTCTGCGTCAAATGATCAGCGATTGGTGATCAGTGATCACATGTGAAATGTGTACTGTGTGTGCATTCATTGTATCTACAATGGTACCTACCGCATAGATGAATATGGTGTATATGTAAAGTACACAGCATTAATACGGCGATGTTTTTTGATAGTAGGAGTCAAGGTACATATACCGCGTGACGCTAATACAGATAGGTAATTAATTACAGGTATTATTTTAAACGTTTCAAATGATTTACTATTAGCTCAACTTAACGGCTTGTTTATGTACCTGTGTTTTTACGAAGTGGAACAAAACTGTTAAAGAGCTGCTGTTGTCCTGATGTCTATAAGCCGTCGTTGGTTGGAATTGCTTCCTAACGTTTCGCTAGCACGAGTGGCGAGCTTCTTCAGAGGTCCTTCCATCTCCGATGCTGGATGTAGAATGACAAATTCTCGGGCGCAGGTTGTATTTATACCTGTGGGTAGGGGGCGGAGCTTGTTCCGCTTCGGTTGACCTCGTGATATCGGTCGGCATTACTCGGGAGTGCCTGATATCGGGTTCCAGATCTGGTTGAGCTTGAGGGTTTCTTCCTTTCTGTTGAAATTATTGGGATGTTTGTGGATCTCGACGGCTTCTCTGACCAGTCTGTTGTGGTAGCCGTCTACAGTTCTCAAATTGCATCCTGTGGTCCCCGTCGGTCAGTGTGTGTTCGGCTACTGCAGACTTCTCAGTTTGTCCTAACCGACAGCTTGCTTTATGCTCTCTGAGTCTTGTTCCCATCGATCTCTTGGTGGTCCCAATGTAGACCTTACCCAAGGAACAGGGTATTCAACTGGCCGCGAAAGCCTCAACCAATTTGCCAAAACTGTTAAATTCAAACATTTATCCTTAGGATTGCCAAATCGAAAATCAAGATTTTCGGGATATGCACACTTTGTAAATTATTTGTATATAATTCAAATTCATAAATATTTTAATTAATTAATTATTGAAGAATTTGGGTTTAATCTTATATTACCTGGCACCATTTATTTCAGGGGGAAAAGTAAAGTAAAAGTTATTGTGAAAAAAATATTTTTTCCAAAAACGTATTTCTATTTTTTAGTAAAAAAAAATGAAAAGATTATAGTAACATTAATTGGTAAAAATGTAGCCACATATAGTATGAAATACGAGCTTAGCACGAATCCGAGGATTTCGTTAAAATTAAACCTTTCTGGGACAGAAGACAAATTCCTGGGCACGGGGCAAACCAACGAATTCCAGGACTTTCCCTAAAATCCCAGCCTTTTGACAACCCCATCAAAAATATAGGTAGGTACAGTAAACTTCTTTTAAAAACAAATAAACATTATGTTTACTAGTATAAAAATGTAAGACAATTTTGAAACAGTTTGTATAAGTAAACGCGTATATATTATCTGATATTCAATTCTGTGCATAGCTCACCTGTGTAATCCTACACAGGTATTTGCCTCTATTGTTCATAAAATATTTTTTTTTACTTTTTCTTTTAGTCGTATAGTCAAAACCAATCATTATTTTATAGGTTTTTAGATACGACTAGTTGCTACGTAGTTACTGAATTTTGAATATGTGGTAAGTAAATAATAGACTTATTTGATCTTTAACCTTATAGACGAAGAGCTCACCGCCAGATTTCCGATGTATCAAATACACAGACAATTATGTCTGTAAGTGAATACTGAGGCAAACAAATAAAGAGTCACAATTATTATTATTTTGTTCTGCCGGATTTTTGGATTGCCTTCTTATGTCATCGACTGCATAAATAAAATTGACGTCAAAATGTCGGTCTTAATAAATACTTTCATATTATCATTGGGTGCCAAAGTTCATCCTCACGCAACCCATTGGCAGTCCTAATTCTTCAATTTCCGGCAGAATAAAAAAATTGTGGCTTCCTATTTGTCTACCCCAATAACTAACACACATACATTTGTCTGTTTGCTGTGTATTTGATACATATAGTGATCAACTTAGCAATAGCTAAGATGATTAACACTGGTCCTTCGATCCGGATGTTTTAAATTCGGATTGAAAGACCAATAATAAATAAATTTATTCCTTGTTGGGTTTTACATACAGTGTATACATATATTTAATAGTAATAGTAGGATTTCCTTCCCAACTTGGCGAACTAGTGCTAGGGCAGGAGTTTACCTCTTTTAAGTAATACTAGTAATAATAAATGAAAATAATAATGCGTTTAACATCCATTTTTCGACATTATGTCATAATAACAGACGCCATTCGCACCATTACTATTTTCCATTTTACCACTTCCCGTTGTTTTCTACATTTTTTTAACTTCAACTTTTTTTTATTAATAGCAATGGAGGAATGATAGGGAATTAGGATAAGGCAGGAAACTTTGGGAGCATAGGAGTTTGACAGGTAATCGACCATGGCCTTGAATAAGGAACCATCTCGATATTCATCTTGAATTATTGAGGGAAACCATGGAAAACCTCAAACAAGATGGCCGGTACACGAATTATCGTTTCTCGGCGTGAGGCACTAGGAAAAAGTCCTAGCCACATCTATGCCCCCCCAGTACCTTCCAAATGCGAGTCTAGTGCTGTATATACCAGTAAGCTACATCGCTCGGTATTTAGGTAATAGCTGAGGAAATAAACACATAGGAAATCCAACGGTCAGCTCTTGGACTATTAGTCTTTAACTAGTTGATTATAGAGTGATGTTTTTTCTTTAAAACGTATTGTTTAATAATACAAAATGCATGTTTAACATATGCATAAAAAGTCAACTCTTTAAAAGCGTATAGCTAATTTTGCATTTTTATTTTAAAACTATGTTGCAGTTGCGCAACACAGTATCAGAACATATGAATTGACAGTGACCTTGGATTGGAATAGTGTTTTTGGAATTACACAATTTTGTGCCAATATAATGATACCGTTAAAATATCGTACAAGAGATTTCTGGCAAATTGTATTTAAATTTTTTATATTGTAAATTATGTTGAAGAACTCTATGATATAGAGAGATGGTGATCCGTAGATGTAGAAATTAGGAGAGAAAAAACTCAGTGGCAAAAGGATCAAATAAAATTTGCAATACTGATGATTAAATTTGCATTTATAAGCTTACGTTTCGGTGCTCATTGCACCATCCTCAGAGCATCTAAAATTAAGTTTGATTTATAATCTGTTTAAAATTGTATGAATTTCACATTAAACAAAGCAAGCGAAAAAAGCTTATAAATGCAAATTTAATCATCAGTATTGCAAATTTTATTTGATCCTTTTGCCAATGAGTTTTTTCTCTCCTAATTGTAAATTATTTTGAAACATGAAAATTATGTATGGGTCACCACGCTGATATTTTATACATAATAACTACTCGTCTTTTTGAAGTAACAAGGAAAATTGAATATGTCAAAAAATCGACATAAGTGAATTTGCCATATGGGCACTGATATTTTTGTACTTCGTACCTTTAGAACTCTTTATAGCAATATGTTACATTAAAAGTTTTCTATGAGTTCAGAATACCAAACATTTTCTGCCTGAGTGTGTTTGTATTAAAAAGGAAACTTTAAGAGATGAATTTTTTTATTCATAGATATTTCTGTATACGAGAAGGATCTTTTTTATATTGTTATTTTAGTTTATAGGCTTAGAGCATCTTATTCGTTCAATAAAAAGATTACATTTTTTTTGTAACTCTATCTCTTTTTACTAATAAACTTCCAGCAAAAAATGTTTTGTTACATATAAAGCAAATACAAACTGTTTTTTTGCTGCTATTGAACGAAATTGGAGCAGATAATCACATTTTAGTTTATGTACCTAAGCTAAACTTAATTATGTAGGTACCTACATAGCTTATAGTAAATGAAAACAGAAATCTAAAATTTGTGATATTCAAAACGTTTCGCATACTTTATTTTTTTTTGGTCGCTGCAAATAAATTACTATCTATCTATAAATAAAATTGCAACGGGGTTTAGTTGAAGCACTAATGCCCGGTTTCTGGTACGACTTTCAAAGTAGGTTACCTACCTTTTGCCATACCCACTACAAAATAGCTACTTTCGATGCATGTATACCGGCCTGTATTGGGTCATTTATCAGGCGTGCAGAAGTGTTTCCATTACATAGCAAGTGCGGTATAAGTAAACAGTTGCCATAGCAACTTCTGTTTATTCGCTCTATCCGCCTGCGACTACATACTCACGACCTTCACGGCATACTGTAAAAGTAAAAATGGCGACGCAAATTAACTTTCGAAATTTTTTGAAAATGAAGTGAAAAGTAGGTATTCTGTAGTGGGTTTGTGGGTATGGCAAAAAATACCATATATATATATATCATGCATAATGTATACTTAATCGCTCGTTTATATACAGACTATTGTCATCACTCGTCAGTAATATACCCCATTACGCATCTATATGTACAATCTACTATTTAAGTAGGTACACTTTACATTGAAATTTACCGTAGTTTCCATGGTAATTCAGTGTTAAAAGTAGCATTGATAGTCGTACCAGAAACTGAGTTTTTTTCTATTTTTTCCATTATCTGTTTTTTTTTTTGTATTTTTGTCTCTAAATTAAAAAACGTTGTCATTGGTACCTCAGTAATTTTTTCGTGTATTTGGCATGATATATTATAGACAGGAAAATGTTTGCCTGTCTGTCTGTCTGTATCGGCATCATTAAAAAACAGCTGGACTGATTTTGGTAAAACTTGATACACTATCAATCGGTATACCCATTGACCCAACCTTAAAGTATTAAGTAGGTTACTCGCATGGGTTGCATTAAGATTTCCATCAAAATTCAAAAGTGACATTAAAGCGAGTGAATCTGCGAACAAAATAAACGTTCTTCATCCATCGACAAAGGTTTTACCGCTTTATCTAAGGATTGAAACCAAAAAGTATTATCATGTAAATAATATAAATATAGTCTTCAGGATATGATCCGTTGATATATATTCTATACATAAACACCTTGTATATAAAAGTGATATCAAGACCTGTTGAAGTGTTCATCAAGTATTTTATGAAACATAAAAAAGATAAGCGAAACAATAGATCATTCGAAAAATACAGCGACATAAGAAAAGTAAAAATAAAAAAGAACTTTATGATTATTTCTTTCACAAACCTGGAAGTTTGTCTTGTTGCAATGAATAAAGGATACTAACTCATAACTTACGGAATTCAATGACTTACAATATAAAGTTTTTAAAAGGAAGTCAAACAGGATTCGGCGGAATGTATAAGTTCCGATGTGAAACAACACATGAAATTATAACATGCAGAAGATTTCTTTTCTTAAAAACACTTCGAGCGAATTAAAAGGTTGAATCTAAATTACTGTTATTCACAGATATACAAACAAATATTGATCTTTAAGGGCGGCCCCTGTTATATACAGGGGCCGCCCTTCATGTCTTCTTACTCAACTCGATGAGACATCATAGACACCCCACGTCACTATCTTTAAAAATTTTAATTTTTTTACCCCTTTTTCGATGTAGGTACAGGATTCCTCTAAATGAAGGTCCCATAAAATAATTAGAAATTAGGCTGCCAACTTACATAACCTACATATTATGTCAATTTCTTTATTGTTGGACTTATAGTTTAGAAGCTAGAAGGCTGTGACAGACAAACAGACAGAATGGCAAGAACGTTGTGGGTATATCATCTTTTGAGAACGAAACCTTAAAAATGGGAAATTTTCATACATTTTTGACATCTTTGAAAAGTGCATCAAATGGAAAAAAACACTGAATTAAAAAAAAAAGAAATAAACTGAAAATTAGACAAAATATACTACGAAATTCTAAAAATAAGAAATTTTCGTAATTTTTTGATTAGTGATGAGCAAAATTGGTCTTGGTCTTGCAGTCTTGGTCTTGGTCTTGCGAAAAAGCAAGACCAAGACCAAGACTATCATTAGACTAGCAAGACCAAGACCAAGACCGAATGAACAAGAACAAGACCAATAACAAGACCGAATATGCAAGACCAAGACACAAGACTAAACTAAAAATTCTTACTTCAGAAATAATGAGCAAAATGAGCAAGACCAAGACTTGATACGCAAGACCAAGACCAAGACTAAATCAGCAAGACCAAGACCAAGACCGAATGAACAAGAACAAGACCAATACCAAGACCGAATATGCAAGACCAAGACCAAATACACAAGACTAAACTAAAAATTCTTACTTCAGAAATAATGAGCAAAATGAGCAAGACCAAGACTTGATACGCAAGACCAAGACCAAGACTAAATCAGCAAGACCAAGACCAAGACCGAATGAACAAGAACAAGACCAATACCAAGACCGAATATGCAAGACCAAGATCAAATACACAAGACTAAACTAAAAATTCTTACTTCAGAAATAATGAGCAAAATGAGCAAGACCAAGACTTGATACGCAAGACCAAGACCAAGACTAAATCAGCAAGACCAAGACCAAGACTGAATCAGCAAGACCAAGACCAAGACTGTCTTGGTCTTGCTTTGCTCATCACTATTTCTGATATCTTTGAAAAGTACATCAAATGGAAAAAGACACTGAAATAAAAAAGAAATAAATTGAAAATTAGACAAAATGTTAGTCAGTGTATTTCTATTACACCCTGTATACAACTGTTCATGATTGGTATACACTATACAGTATTAAAATGCAGACTACCGTAAAAAATTAGAACAGACTTTTTTCTCGTTTTAAAAATTAAATTAGGTACCTACTTTAAATAACTGTAACCTTTTTTAACAAAGTTAATAACAAAACTGCAGATGTTCGGTTATGGTTAATAGATTTTATTATATCGATTTTTTGTTAAAAATGAATCGATCAGAAAAAATGTGTTTTATATTCATATAGTTTTTGTTTTCAGATTATTGACGAAATACAACAAACATCAAAAAAGGTAAGCATTTACTTTTTTGGACAGTTTCTTATAGATTTTATTTTTGTAAATTATTACATTTGATTCTAGTTGTCGTTTTTTGAAGTTCCTACTTAGAAATGATTTTTTAAATTTATATTTTTTTATTTATTTTTTTTAACTACGCGTTTGAAATTTGAATCAGATTCTAAATTTCTAAGTTAAATGATAAAAAAGCGGGCTCTAAAATTTATCTGTCCGTCACATAAAAACTCTCCAGCAGTGTCCCCTAGCGTCATGAAATTTACATAGTTTATTGTGCTTGGCAAATCCGGACGAATGTAGCTATTTTTAGCTCGCTACGTCGTCCTCTTCCCGATTTATGTTAGAATAAGTTAGCTCTATCCGGGCGAAACCAGGTCGGGCAGCTTTTTGCATAATCTGTAGTATTGCACATAAAATGATGTAAACAATGTGAATGAGTACTGAGCATGAATGATCATATTGTGTAGTATTGACAATTGGTATGTACAAACAATAGCTCGCTGAGTATGTATAGACAAAGACAGCGTTGTCAGTTTGAGGGTAAAATCCTTAGATTTAAATCGTGTCCTCTAGAAAACCGCCGTGGACCACTGTAAAGTGTAAGGTAGGGTTGCCATCAGTTCTCTTTTCCCCGTACACCATCGTCTTTTTAGGACATCCAGGTACGTCCAGGGGGTTTTTCGAATGTGTCCGGGGTAATTATATCTATTATTATTAAGTATTAGAAATACCTTGTATTTTTTGATGTCCGTCCTGTGACTTCCTGTGTTTTAACACGACGCGTTTCAGCAACGAGTTGCTATCTTCAGATGTGGTTAAATTTAAAAAAAAATAACCACACCTGAAGATAGCAACTCGTTGCTGAAACGCGTCCTGTTAAAACACAGGAAGTCACAAGACGAACATCAAAAAATACAAGGTATTTCTAATACTTCATAATATTCATATAGTGACTTGGAGACCCAACACTCTAAAAATTTATCATTATTATGTATGTCTGAGGTTACGTTTAAGTAAATTCCTTTTACAAGTAAATTCCTTTTACATCTATTGTTACAACGAATGTTTTTCTAGTACGTTTGCATTTTTGTAGGTGTCTGGATCATAATTACACCGAACGAATGAATATAAGAAAATTGAATTTAGGTAGTCGAAAAAATTTTAGAAAAAAAAACTTTTTAGTGACAAGATTTTTTTTAAATGCACTAAAAAGGAAAAAATAATTTTTAATAATTTAGGTTCATAATTATAAAAGCCTGGGTCGTTGATTCTATTATAGTTTATTAGTCACGACCCACGCTTTTATGAACCTAAATTATTAAAAATTATTTTTTCCTTTTTAGCGCATTTAAATAAAAGCTTGTCTCTAAAAAGTTTTTTTTACTAAAATTTATTTTGTTCATTTTAGTCTTTCAAAATTTTACCCCCCTTGACACCCGTAGGGGTTGAATTTCGAAAAATCCCTTCTCAGTGGATGCTTACGTCAGAAAAAACTGACCAAATTTCAAGTTTTAGCTTCAGCGATTTGGACTGGGCGTTGATTAGTCAAAAAAACCCTACATCCCCGTTTGAACCCCTTAGGAGTTGAATTTATTTCTAAAAACGATTTATTAATGTATTCTCATCGGGAATACAAATGTGTACAAAATTTCAAATCGATCGGATACGTGGAAGTCGTTAAAAATTGACTTGCAAGATTTGACCTAAACAAACATACATTGCAAGTTAAATAAAAGCTTGTAATAATAAAAAAATCATTTGATGGTCACATAATTCGGGGTTTGCAAGCGAAATGCCTGGGGTTTTAAATCTATAAGTTCTAGTTTTAATAATATTATCATGGCAACCCTATACTGTAAGGTCGATATCCCACTAGTGTTATACGAGTCTACGACTTGTCAGAAATGAGAAACTGTGATTGACAGTGCCACTGCCGTAGCTATAGAGGCACAAATTTTAGGAGCAAAATTTTTATTTGGAAACAATAATATGAGGCACGTTGACCCGGCGAGTTCGAAGCCAATAAAACAATGGATTGTTAATTATAATTATTGATGATTAAAAAAAGTATTCTTTGGGATGTTTTTTTACAAAATGTGGCAACACTGTGAAGGTCAATAAGAGAGGAGACAATAAAGTTGTAGATATATCCACCTATTTCTATAAGTAATAGCTGTACACTATATTGTACATCGGTGTACAGTACAGTACAGACAGATACCCAGATATAACTACTGCATATACATAAGTAAATATTAATTATGCACATAAATGTACCGGTAGCCATGTTGTTCCTATTTATACTATAGATATGTTTAACAATGCTTGGATGCTGTTGTAAATATTTGTCTACACATTATATTTTGACGTATATTGTCTGTTCTCATACAATATAATATTGTGTGTTGAAATTTACTGTATTTTTAGTATATTTGCCTACACAAATATTATAGTCTATGATACCTACACTATTGACGTTGGCCCTGGTCGACGTTTCGCATCATTTTAAACAATTTTTCCGAAAATGCCTGAAGAAGGCAACAAAAGAGTTAGAATAACAATCAATAAGATTAGATTCCTTGCCGTAACTAAATTCACTATATTAGTTAAACTAACATAAGAATATCAGACAATTTATCGCTCTGATATTTATATAGAAGGCTGTATAGGAAAAATGTAAATGCACCGCCGGGGCTCGAACCCAGAACTCCCAATTTCGCGTCGGGAAAGTTTCCAGTTACTACACAGTGCCCAACAGCGTACATTTAATTCTTCCTATATATAGCAACGATAACCGCAGATCCAGATGTAGTAACTGGAAACTTTCCCGACGCGAAATTGGGAGTTCTGGGTTCGAATCCCGGCGGTGCACTTACATTTTTCCTATACAGCCTTCTATATAAATATCATGGCAATAAATTGTCTGATATTCTTATGTTAGTTTCACTAATATAGTTAATTTAGCTACGGCTATGGAATCTAATCTTATTGATTGTTATTCTCATTGTTTATAACCGTATGTAAATTTCTCATTATAATTTGTTTAACAAGAGTTGCTGAAACGTTGCCATAATTAAAGATTGACAATTCTGATTCACAAATCAACCGGTGTTTTCATTTATTATATTTAATTATCTTGTTAAAATCATATACCTAATTTTCTTCAGGAAGTCGCTATAAAATATTGTCATTGCTAGCGAAGCGGTATGGGAAAGTTTGAGAACCACTGTACTAAACCAATCAATTTTGCAGTTATTCACATTGAATTTTTCTATTCTATTATCGAACAATTTATAACAATTTATAATAATTTACTTTTGAAAACATCACGTTTAACAAACAATAAAATTAGAACTTTAACGGATCTCCTCAACCGTTTGCAATTAATCTCAAAAAGCGTTCAAAGATAATATAACGGGCAGTTAATGGTTTATCTGATATAATTTAGTTTGACATGTTATACGTTGAACAGGTATAATCTATACTTTATAACATTGGGTCCTCGTACTTACATAAAAACATTGGTCGCAGTGCCAAACCTCGCCGACAAAGTAGTGTATTCACTTTAATACAAAAGTATGATAGTATACAGTATTGCCTCTATTTAAGAGTATTCTCTATCGGATGTTACCCCCTGAACTGTTCATCTCAAATCCTTTCCCCTCGCCTAAAAACGGTCACCGCTCTCCCGACGCTATTTTTAAAGCTAAATGGTTCGGGTAAACGCCAAATGAAAGACTGAGAATCATTCAGGTGAAAAATTGAATACAAAAATTCTGAAAGAACTTACAACTTTTTAAAAATAACGTTATGTTTCACACGTATCCAAAAAAATTTTTCAAAAAATTCACCTGTAGGATTTGGTCCTTCATTTGGCGTTCACTCAACCCATTTAACTTTAAAAATAGCGTCGGGAGAGCAGTAACCGCTTTTAGGCGAGGGGAAAAGATTTGAGATGAAGGGAGATGCAGGGGGTAAATTCCGGTAGAGAATACTCCAAAGTTACTGCTTATGCAAGCACAATTTGCATGCATGTAAAGCATACGCGCCGGCCATGTATACAAAATGTGCCTAGAATAAGTGCCTGAGTTACTCCCTAATTTCGGTACAACAGTATTGTAGCATGCTTTACTGTTTTTAACAGTTCGACTCCTGCACATCGTAAGTAGATTCCCCAAACTTATTTGGCCTGCTGTCCCCTTTTCAAAAAAAAAATTATTCAACTCCCCCCTCGAAATCTACCTTTTTAAGCGAACATACAGTGGCAAATTCTTTTATGTAGGTATTTATATTTTTACTCGCTAAAGAACATAATAAAGAAAGATGTTGCTGATGTACAAACGGTTCTTTAAAATTGTCATCTTCTTTATTTATGCTTACACCGCCCCCCCCCCTAAATGCTTCCAAGCATACTACCGCTCCCCAAAATCGCTTCAGCGTATGGCTGACAGTGTGGTCCAGTGGTTAACGTCGCGGTCTCTGGATCAGACTGTCATGGGTTCGAATCCCGCCTCCGCTCATGGATGTTTTATGATGTTATATTTAGTTTTAAGCGAGTTGTTATTTAATGTAATCAAGACGCTAATGACCTAAGTTGTCGACGCGTCTATAATTTACAATAAATAAAAATAAATTCAGCGTATGATCTCGCCCCTAGGTGCCGCCATCAGACCAAAGTCAATAGTATATCTGCCTATATACTGTGTACAGACAAATGCACTAATAATAACAAATGCATAACGCGATGATAATGATCTTGACCGCCGCGCCGCGCGATGATTCGCAAGTCTATTGGTTCCGCGAACTCATTTTGCTATATATAACCCAGTATTTATGCACTACTGATTCCAAATAACAATGAGAAAGAATATTGCACTGGATTTTAAATAATGGTTCAGTCGTGATTAGCCACATGCAGTATTATCTTTTTAGGGTAGCATGGTGTATCGAAAAATGCGGGGAAATTTCAAACAACGAGAATATTAAATCTGTTTGGTATATGGTTTTCTCAAAACTGTCAGTGTAAGAAAAGAACGGTCCAATGGTAGCGCGCTGCGCCTGTGCGAAATATCGAAAAACGCGGGGAAATTTCAGACACCGAGAATGTTAGGTCTGTTTGATATGGTTTTCTCAAAATAGTCAGTTTAAAAAAAAAATATTAAAAAAACAAAAAACCCGACTGCGTAAAAATCGAACTTGTTACCATCTTTTATGTTCGATTTTTACGCAGTCGGGTTTTTTGTTTTTTTAATAAATTTTTTATTTCGTTCCTTTTAGTTGAATCTACTCATCAAGCCTTTTCATTTGATACCCCACACACAAGGTTTTACCGATTTTTTGCGTACTGACAAAATGGCGTCTAGCGCCCGCCATATTGAATTTTCCGTGACGTCATATACCCTATGTCAGACGAATCTAATGACACCTCATTTTTCAAAATCCGTCAAGCCGTTTATGCTAAAGAGCGTGATAAAGAAATATACATACATAGATACATACATACACTCGAAAAACATTATCCTCCTTCTGGCGCAGTCGGGTAAAAAACGGTCCAATGGTAGCGCAAGGTATTGAAAAACGCGGGGCAATTTCAGACACACTGAGAATGTTTAGTCACTGTGGTTACGCGGTATGCTTGCTCCAAAACTAGGCATATAAAAAAATATCATTGAGTACTTGGCATCTTCTTTTAAGATGCCAAGTAAATTTTTTTATAGTATATTAGAACTAATTTTAAAATAATAAATCTTGAATTAATGTACATTATTTTCACCTTCAAATATGGAAGATTCTAGCAGAATATAACACGTCCAGTTGGGGTTTTAAAATTTAAAAAACAAATCAAAGTGGATTTTTCTTTAAGCAATTATAAGCTTATCTTAATTCAAATATTATGTAATTAATAATAAAGGCACCTTAGTTTAAGCAGTTATAAAATACTTATTTCATAGCATTCATAGTTGATGCAACAAAACGGAATAGATTTTTTCAAATCAACTTGTTTAAAGGTTCGTAAATCTATTTGCTTTCCCAGTTTATTATTTAATATTTAATTATTTAATATAATTCATTATAAAAAGTATAATTAATGTATGAGTACTAAAAATGATTACTAAATTAATAAACACAAGCCGTGAGGTGGGTCGTTTATTAGGACTAAAGTGCGACCCTTGAGGTCCACACGACGAACTTCCCTGCAGTTTGATAAATATTTAATAATAATAACTAAATTAGATATTACACAGAAAAGTAATCATTTTAATCATTAAAACATAATTATTATTTATTTTTAACAATAATTAAAAAAAAAAAAAACGGCTGAACCGATTTTTATAAAATTTATGTCGGTTCAAAATGACGTTAACACGCCTCGATTGACACCCTTCAAAATCGATATAATTTTTTATTCGCGAGATATTGTGTAAAATCTACTTTTTTGGAGGTTATTTGGTTAAGAAAGAAGAACGGCTGTACCGATTGTGAAAAAATTTCTTTCAGATCATATTTACGTTAATACGCGTCGATTGGCACCCTAACGTAGTCGATATCATTTTTCATTCTCGAGATTTTGTCTTAGAAAGAAATGGACACATACATACGTACGTACGTAGGTACGTACGTTTGTACGTACATACGTACACACATACACACACACAGACATCTTTCTAAAAGTAGTGTAAAAACAGTGTAGTGACCTTGAAACATAAAAAATTTTTTCCTTTTTGGTTTCGATTTTCGGACCCATTACAATAACTTCCAATGGGAAGTTAAAAACTACTGAACCGATTTCAATAAAAATTATATGAGACCATTCCGTAAACATTCTGAACTCAACGGCGTCGAAATTTCAAATCGGATAACTCCTCGAGAAATAAAAAAAATTAAAAATTAAAAAAAATATAGTCAAATTTATGTAACCCCTCTTTTTTTGAAGTCGGTTAAAAATGACAGTGTTCCATGTTCCCCTATCTACCTTGCAATGTTATAATACTGCCCATTTCACGATTGCTTGGTTTGCCCCGATTTTACTCTACCAAGTACCAAAACATCTCTGCACAGATTTCTTGATATTCTCGTTCTGGGAATTTGATCTGTACGTGTTATTATTTTATAAAAAAACATACACCTCCTCCTTTTTTGAACATTTTTAGATTTTCTGTGTTAATATACAGGAATTTTTACATGTCAATTTAAATTCGAAATAATTTACTATTGTAAACATTCACACTTTTCTGGAAAAGAAAATTTGGTCAGTATAAATTTAATATGTTCAAGAGACAAAGACCACATTTTTTTATCATAGAAAAAACTGGGAGATTTTCACCATATCTCTATCTCTTCTCTAAATAGGTAGTATAAAACAAAGTCGCTGCGTCTGCGTCTGTTTGTTTCTCCTCTTACCTCTTCTAAACCACGCAACAGATTTTGAAACGGTTTCACTAATAGAAAGAGCGATAAACGAGGAAGGTTTGTGTATATAATTTGTAAATATTTTGTACAAAATGGCTGAACAATGGCGGTGTTTTGTCAAAAAAAAAACTGTTTTCGTACGCTTACTTCATCTAATCATAATTTCATAACACCCGGGCTTACCGGGACGGGCCGCTAGTGTTTTTTAATAAAAACGCAACAAAATAAACATCATAAAATTGGTAACAGTTAAATTACTATATTATTTTTTCACTCTTTTATTTCTAATAATTTACTATAAAATCGATTGTAACCGATTAATTTTTAAACATGATCTACTGAGTCACTGACATAATATGACCAGATATTTTGCTGAATAAATGCATTTGAAAAGTCAATTGACAAGATAGCCTCGTAATAACCTCCTTAAGTGACAAAAATATTTTCAATCACAAATTCTCCGAGCCAAAGCTTACAATCTGAAATACAACTAAAATACTAATTGGAAGTTGATAACTTTTGTTGAATACAGACCCGGAGCTTTCCGAAAACAATAGGTCAGGTATTTTCCATGTTTCTTAAACAAAGGACAAAAGAGAACAATATTGTCACTCCAGAATGACGGAACAACAGGTCCTGGCAATTAAGTCGTTGACCGTTTAAAACACCTCAATATAATGACGTCCTTTGCTTCGCGTGAGGTTTTTAACATTATAATAAAAGCGTCATCGGTCGCGAGAATTCGTTTACGAAAACTGGTGATAACTTATTTTTATTATTATAAATTTGTTTAGCTTTCTACGTTTGCTTCTGAAAAGGAATTCAAAATGTCATAAGTTTCGAAATAATATTTTAGAAATTGAGTATAGCGAGGCAGGTGATATATTTAATCGGTCGACTAAAAATTGCCTGTCAGTGTACTTCACCGAGTAACTGGCAGAAATTGGGGAGGGGGCATGTAAAGACGCTTACATAGATCAAAAAAAGAATTCCCTATACCAAATAACGACATTTAATAATGAATAATTGTCATAGTTCCATATAATTTGACATTAATTAAACATGCTTCTAAAGCAATCTGTTATTTATTTATATTTAATTTGCCGGAGTTTGGAAATGTATAAAACGATAAATTAGTAAAACAGTATAATAATATAAACGTCTGAATAGTAGCGTTGAATAATGCTTCAGGCGTACCGACGGTGTAGTGTTTCTGAAACCCTATTAAAGGATGCATGAAAATGATTGAAGGACGAAACAATGTGAAACGAAATTCTCCTATAAGACAAGTGTAGAGGAGAAGAATTCAAAATAAAATTTTTTTGCCTAGCTTTTTTATTTAAGAGTTTCCGCGAATATGCAACCAGGGGACACCAAAATTGGCTACTTTGCGATTTCCCCGCGGGTAACGCAGAAATTTGTCACCGAAGTTGGGTATGGAAGTGACGTCACTGGCATTATTATTTATCAAAAAATTAAAATGTCACAATTCAAGTAGTTACCGTGGTGATAAAAGACTCTTATGCTCACTGTTGTCGAGCGTCTATAATTTACAAATAAAATAGTCTATTAACTTTCTGCTTTAAAATTGTAACAAGAAGTTTCACTTCTACCGAGTGTGACTATGACACACCTGATTTTTTTACTTCCCACCTCTACTATGGTAGGGAAGTAATGGATTTAGTCCGAAAAAATTTTTTCGAGATTTTAACAGATCTTCACGTTTTGAGACCCTAGCAATCGTTTAAGACCATTTTCTGACTGATGTCTGTATGTGTGTGTGTGTGTATGTGTGTGTGTGTGTGTGTGGTCAATTTTTCGCCTTCGATATCTTAAGAACGGAACAACATACGGGAATGCCGATTGTTCTATTGTGTTTATCAGCCTTTAACTTAGATCTGATTAGATTTTGAGTCAAATCGGTTCAGTGGATCCTGATATATTCAAAAAAACGTCCTCAATGTCACGTATTAACATAGGTAAAAAAAATATAAATGAATTCTAGATGTAATAATATGAAAAAAATGTAAATATTTTTTTTCTCTAAAATGTATAGTTTTCGAGAAAAAAAATATTTTACTAAAAAAAATAAAAATTGTACGTAAATCAAGGTAACCATGATTTTTGCTATATTAAGTTAGCCATCAGTAGATCACCAAACAAAAAAGAGGGCCATGCTTTTTTCAAAGAATAAAAATTAAATTGTGTTTTAAAGACCACCAACAGCTAAGGTTATTTGGGCCTAGTCAAAGAATAAAAAAAAAAAGAGTGTTTATTTTTTGCAAATATTTACTAGGTGGGAAGTATAGGACTGGTCATCAGTCGAATTTTTTTACATTAAATTCAGAGGCATTCCACGAAAATTGTGTTCGATTTTGTGTTCGGTCTTTGAGTACCGTAGTGCCTCTAGCGGCTAAATGGATAAAAATGATCCTCGATTTTCGGAACCTCCCCACTGTACACTGATCAGTCTTCTTCTCTCTAGTCTCAATTCATTGACTGAATATTTCTTTCAGGGGTTCGTTCATTGTTCAGACTTCAGACCCCTATTTATGGTAACCTTTTTTTATATTAGAAATCGTGTCCATCGTGATTATAATTATGTTTTTTTTTAACACGCTTATATTAGCTTCACCTGTATGCTTGCTTGCTTGCGGGCTTGCTTGCTTGTGTGCTTGCTTGTTTGTCAGTTTGTAACCGACTTCTTTGAACTTGACTTTGACCAACTTTGAACGGTCAGACTTAGTTTAAACTTTGCACACTTATCAAGGACCGACGACAATACAATAATTCCATAAGTTTGTCCCATTATCCTGACCAGGATCTCCAGGACTAAAAAAAAAAAAAAGCAAAAAACTTCAGATTGAACTGAAACTTTGCACGCTTATCAAGGACCGATTACAATACAATAATTCCAAAGTTTGTCCCATTATCCTGACCAGGATCTCCAGGACTAAAAAAAAAAAAGCAAAAAACTTCAGATTGAACTGAAACTTTGCACGGTTATCAAGGACCGATTACAATACAATAATACAATAATACAATAATACAATACAATACAATACAATACAATACAATAATACAATAATACAATACAATAATACAATAATACGCTAATGACCTCTGTTGTCGAGCGTCTATAATTCACAATTCAATACAATACAATAATTCCAAAGTTTGTCCCATTATCCTGACCAGGATCTCCAGGACCAAAAAGCAAAAATAAATTATAATTTAAAAAAACTAAAAAACACGCTTTAATGAACTAAAAAGTAAAAAATAATTAATTTTCTTGTAAAAAAGCGTGGGGTAGTATGAAAATATGATACAAAGACCCCCACGCTTTTTTACAATAAAATTAATTATTTTTTACTTTTTAGTTCATTAAAGCGTGTTTTTTAGTTTTTTTAAATTATAATTTATTTTATTTTATTTATGGTAGCCTATATACAACTTTCCACATATTTTCTCTGCCTATTCGTGAAAATCGCATGAAAATCGGTTGAATAGTTGATCGCGTTCAGCCAAACAAACAGACGTTGCCTTTGTTATTAATGCGGGATCATACTGTATAATATCTAAGTAAGTATATAGAACTGAGAAATTAGACGAGCCTGAATGAAGTAGTAACTAGGCCCATTACGTTTTAGCGTGAAGTGCTTGTAACACAATACATGCCGAGCGAGAGAGTTTATAACGCCAAGAATCTTGCATTCAATTCTATAGTGTATAATGCGCTCGAGAATTAAGCAAATTAATCTGGAAGTCTTGTCATATGGCATTAAGGAACCCAACCACTGTTTCATTATTACTGTTTGACTTTGTTTTCATCAAGAATTACTAACTATTTCCACTCGAATTCAGAAGTTTAGTAATTTAATGATTAAAATGTTGTTCTATGAAATATGTAATTGTCATCAATATAATATAGGTAGTGTTACTGAGTTGGCGGAATAAATATTTATTTACAATAATTAAAAACACAACAATAATAAATACAACAACCAAAAGTCAGTTCTAACAATCAAGACAAGTAATTAACACTTAACTATATACAATTGACTACACTAATATTTATTTTATCAGGTGAATTTATATCACAAAACTATTTATATCACTGTATTTATATCAGATTTATTTCTAACGTTTATTTATGTCGATCATTTACTCAGTTACTTCAGTACTATTTATTAATTATTATCCACTCCACTATTTATATCACTGTACTGACTGATTCGACCGTTGATTGACTAATATTTATATCACTGATCCGCTTGGTTGCACGACTCACCATTGACTGCCTGACTTCCTCGCACTCGCTTGCTTATATAGGCCGCTTGGCTTAGGCACAGCGCGTTCTAGCGTTCTCTAGAATGTTCGTGCAGTTACTCGTTGTTCTGCAGCAAGCAGACACCGCTTCTCCGAATTCCTGCCTGACGTTTATATACAGGGTGATCCGTAACAATAGTAATACTAGCGGCCAGGTCCGGTTTCGTCCGGGTGCTATGAATTTATGATTTATTATCTCCCTCCGCGAGAAATTCTCCCCCTACGAAGCGAAGCCGGGCTGGTGGTGTTTATAATATTAGTAGGATTCCTCCAATACGCTAAAATGCAAAAAAATTACTGAGTTATGTTTTGTTACTATCCCACAGGAACTATACATTTTTCTGAGATGAAAAGTACCCTATGTACTATTCCAGGACCTAAAGTAACTTATTATATACCGTATTTAATGAAAATCCGTTCAGCCGTTACGGAGCTGAGCGGTAACAAACACAAACACACACACATTTATAATATTAGTAGAGATATAAAATTTCTATCCGTATTTGCACGGCGTTTCCTGGAAATGATATGAACCCCCCCCCGCCCAATGGCTATGTGACTCGAAAAGAAGTACCTAGGCTTATAAACAGTGAAATAATTTTTCAAATCTCCTTTTCAGCATTATATTACAGCGTTTCATTAATTTTTGTGTTGGTAATTTTTGAGTCGAGGTCATTCAGTACCCTCGCTAAAGAAGTTATATATAGAAGGCAGTATAGCCTAGTGGTTAGCATGCTTGGCGCCGCAACCTCTAGACTGGACTGCCGTGGGTTCGAATCCTACCTGCGCTCATGGATGTTTTGTGATGTTATTTAGTTTTAAGTTAGTTGTTATTTAGTGCAGTTGAAAGACGCTAATGACCTTAGATGTCGACGCGTCTATAATCTACAATAAATAAACAAATAAAGAAGTTATAACCTCAATTAACAAAAAAAAAACCTCCTTCAAAAAGCCACCAAAAAGGGGAAAATAATGAAATTTTTAAGTCTGTGCCAATTTAATAAAATATGAAGTCTGTTAAAAAGAACGATATTAATCAGTAATCACTATATACTATACTTTTTAACCGACTTCATATTTTATTAAATTGGCACAGACCTCAAAATTTCATTATTTTTCTCTTTTTGGTAGCTTTTTGAAGGAGTTTTTTTTTTGTTAAAAAGTTCATTATTTTTTATTATTACTTTTTAGTGGCTCTACAATACGTAGTTTAGTCGCTTGCCAATAGATTCACTTACTTAACTGACTTCTTTCGCTGTCTGATGTGTCAATAAGTGACATTTACCTTAAAGGAATCACACGCCATTACTCACTTTTATTAAACCGACTTTCTTATCATCTTATGCTGTGTGATGTGTCAAAAAGTGACATTTAACGGAATCACAAGTCGTTACTCACTTTTATTAAAAATCAGCCGAACTACTGAATCGATTTAAGTAAAATTTATATGGGACCAACTTCGAGGTATACCCTATCCAATAAAAAAAGAATTTTTCAAATCGGTTTATAAATGACGGAGTTCTGAGGTAACAAACATAAAAAAAAAATACAATTGAATTGAGAACCAGTACCTTTTTTGAAGTCGGTTAAAAAGTATTATTTTTAGCAAAAATAATTTTCCTCGTGAGATTTTACATGCCGATTTCTTGTTAATTTACTTCTGCTATAGTTGTAGATATAATATCTGCATGGTGATATAATAAAATGCGACAGTGTGCAATAATCGTATAAAACTATACCTATGTAAACGTAGTTTTTAGTGTCGTCGTTAGAAAGCGAAGATAGACAGTCACTTGTCAGAAATAATATCTGCTACAGACACGCCATTCAAAGAGCTTTTCTATTTGCAAATCTGGCGTTAGATTTCCTTCGCACAAAATTAATTTAGAACACTTATGCACCAACCCTAATACCGACACTGCTATTAAACAGTTAAAGTCGTTTCAAGCTGTGAAGTGCCTTTCTATTTTCTAAAGGCCGTTGCACATCGAAAGATACGCAGCACGCACAGAGTAAAAGACGGGGTTACAATCAGTGGCATAACCATGGATGCACCAGGCATAGAGCGACAGATGTAACCAGGGGAAGCTCGAAATATGTTTTTACATTTGAGGAAAAAATGTGTTTCAATATTTTATTTTTGAGGAAAGAAATGTGCTTCAATAAAAAAAAGTAGGTGTGTGCTTATGACCACACGACAGAAGTGAAAACTTGATTATAGGATGCACCTATAGTTCCCTTTGTATAATTACAGAAAATTGTATTTTTGTTGTATAATGACAAATGTTTTGGGAACAAATAAATATTCTTATTCTTATACATACATAATATTATAATACGTAATAATAAAAACGTATTTCTTGAAACGATGCACTCCTTGTTAGGCAGTAAACGTGGTAACTGACCCGAGCGCGTTTGATGTCGAGTGGAGCCGAGTAAACCCGATTCAGCGTCACCGACCCGAGCGTAACAGTTCACTTTCGTTCACTTTTCAGAAAAAACGCAAAAAGCGCCTCAAGAAGTTTTCACTTCAAAAAAAATAAATTTTTTACTAAAAAAAATTCAGTGCGCCATTCAGCCAGCTACTAGTGCCGCCATAACATACCACTTCCCAGATTGTAGTCTGTTAGCTGGTGAAAATATCAATTGGATTTTCATTTTTTGTTATTAAGAGTCAACTTTCTGTTCGTGTCGAATCGAGTAGCAATTATATTGCAAGTGTTTCAGCTCTTAATAGATACATAATATGTTTCATGCAACTCATAAATCACACTATTATACTGTTACGGATCACCCTGTATATAAACGTCAGGCAAGAATTCTGAAAAGCGGTGTCTGCTTGCTGAACAGCGAGTAACTACGCGAAGTTTCTAGAGAACGCGAGAAGCACTGGGCTTCAGCCACGCAGCGTATATAAACGAGTGAGTGAAGCGATCAGTCAATCAGTCAATGGTGAGTCGTGCAATCAAGTCGATCAGTGATATAAATAGTTCCGCGATATAAATACACCTGATAAAATAAATATTAGTATAGTCAATTGTATATATAATTAAGTGTTAATTACCGTTTAGTTATTGTTTACTTGTGTTGATTAAATACTCCACCCAGTAAAAAATAAAAAAACTAATTAAAAAAAAAAAAAATTGTTAGAACTGACTTTTCGTTGGTGCATTTATTGTTATTGTATTTTTAATTATTGTAAATAAATATTTATTCCGCCAACTCAGAAAACAGTTTTGTAACAAAACTCACCGCGTAGTGAAAACTGTCCAGTCGTTCTGAAAGAAAACAAAGTCATATTTGCAAATCGATACCAGCGTTGGTCAATCCCTTTGATGTGTGTTTAAAAAACCGCCCTCAAAGCGAATGTCTTCCAATTCAAACGCTGGTGACTGTTTGTTAAATATTGGCCACATGAAAACCATCCACACGTGCCGTGTGGATGATTTTCATGTGCCGGCAATTGTCCGAATGTCACCATTTGTCGACATTTGCCATGTTGTCTAGAGCCGGCTTTAAACAATAAAACATATTGTAACGTACCACCCACTCTACGCTCAATTTCACATGTGCGTGAAATAAGAATGATAAAATATGTACCTTTCGGTGTATGGAGATCTTAAACTCTATTTTATAACGTACTTGCTTTAGTTTTATGCCGTGCGGTTGTGTAGTTTATGTAAGTTAGAATTGTCGAGGCTGTAAATATTTGTGAACTAGCTGAGATAAATTTTATTATTTTCTATCAATTTATAGCGTCAATGAAAATTTTAATGTTTGTTGTAAATTTTAACCACAGTTTATAAACAAAATGGCAGTGCATCTTCGTTACTCAAAAATGCCATTCATTTAATTCTTTTATGGATTATTTTTTCTAGAAGGCCAGATTTAATATATAGGTCAAGTATATCGTTTATTTCTTTTTTATTTTCGTGAAATTACTGTAGGTACTATTTGAAAAAAGTAGTAAATATTTTTTGTTATAATTCTGAGATTCTTTTTCATTGATTTTTTTAATATATAGGGTGTATTGCTCGACAACAGAAGGGTGTATTGTTCATGAACAATAAAAAATTACCAATAGGCAACACTTAACACTAAAATAGGTTAACACTGAAATAGTTGCATCTCTGCAGTATATTTTGACTCAACAAAAACACTTGTTCCGTTAAAAATTCTCAGCGAGAGGTGCAAAAAATTAAAAAACGATGACCTAACTTATAAAACGGAAAAAAGTAAGACAAAAAATGTTTTGTTTCATTTCATTACTAAAATATTTTTTTCGAGCACGTCCTTTTTTTCTCTTGACTGCGATATAGTATGTACAATGTAAACATTTTAGTAATTTCTTTCCAGTGAATGTTGAGCAAAAAAAAAAAAAAATAAAATAACACGTATGCAAACCATGTATGTAGGTTAGTTGAGATATCTTTTTACTTCTTTAGCATAAAAATACATTCAATCACACGTTGGACACTTAAAATACCCAGAAGAATATTTGTCAAGATGAAAATCGCATTAGAAAGTGTCCGTGAAAAAACACCCCAGTGCATATTTGTATGAGTATTTCGCCGTACGTAGACTTTAGAATTTGTACAGTGTCAGCAATAAAGTACCTATATGCATGAATTTTTAACTTCCCACTGGAAGTTATTGTAATGGGTCCAAAAATCGAAATCAAAATGTATAACAAATTTTTATGTTTCAAGGTCACTACACTATTTTTACACTATTTTTAGAAAGATGTCTGTGTGTGTATGTGTGTGTGTACGTATGTACGTACGTATGTGTCCATTTCTAAGACGAAATCTCGAGAATGAAAAATGATATCGACTACGTTAGGGTGCCAATCGACGCGTATTAACGTAAATATGATCTGAAAGAAATTTTTTCAAAATCGGTTCAGCCGTTCTTTTTTCTGAACCAAATAGATTCCAAAAAAGTAGATTTTACACTTAATCTCGCGAATAAAAAATTATATCGACTTCGTAAGGGTGTCAATCGAGGCGTGTTAACGTCATTTTGATCCGACATAAATTTTATAAAAATCGGTTCAGCCGTTTTTTTTTTTAATTATTGTTAAAAATAAATAATAATTATGTTTTAATGATTAAAATGATTACTTTTATGTGTAATATCTAATTTAATTATTATTATTAAATATTTATCAAACTGGGAGGTTCGTCGTGTGGACCTCAAGGGTCGCACTTTAGTCCTAATAAACGGCCCACCTCACGGCTTGTTTTATCTCATTTTTATTTCGTAACACGAAAATATACGTCAATTTGAACACAACTTTAAAATTTGAGAAATATTGGATGATTTGTTGAAATGCAATAATTTATTGAAATGTGAATAAATTTCTAAAAATCAAAAACAGTGTGTGATGTCAACGTATATGTCGAGTGCCCGTTGCCATAGAAACTTGTTTATATCATGTTTACGTAGGTATTTTTCAACAGTTTGTGTCTTGGTTTTTAAATAGTAATAGTTATAAACGCACGTAGGTATTCTATACTTGCATGTATCATGACGTCACGAGCAAAAACGCTTTTTAGTGGGCGGGTTTTACATACCTATTTCAAAACTTATTTTTAAACTTATTTGAAATCAGAATGATGTAATTGATGTGTCATTTTGTTCAAAATTTACTGCTCTGTTAATGTAACGAAAAAAAATGTTCATGCATATATGGATTCCCTAGATTAAATATGACATTACTCGAAGAATTATCAACGACTGAGACGCCTTAAAAACCGTCAAAAACAATTTTTTTAAAGTAAATTTGTATTTGTAGAAATCAGAATGAAGTGATTTTAAGCACAAAAAAATTTCATGCAAATAGATATATGCACTTTAATTTTTAATAATAAATTAAAAATTCAATCGATATTAATATTAACATTAAGAAAATTAGTGTAACACTCTAAAACCTGAGGAGGCGCTGACTTATCGAGCAACAACTTGATAAAATGTCTCTACAATTATAAAGACTTTTGCTAGCAAATATACCTATTTTCTTAATAGATAATTGTATTATATATTATTTTCTTGTTTGTTGACGATTATTGTATACTTTTTTTAGTTTCACAATAAATTACCTATCTATCTATCTATCTAAAGGACACTGTGAGTGATTGCACTGTACAGTGTACACAGATTGATCCCTGTACACGACAGTGCATGTATGTTCGTATTACATTGGTGTCGTGGTGGTACTAGACTTCCTAACACTACGATTGGTGTCGAGTAATTGACTTTTTAGTTCCTCCTATGGTACGGCAATAAACCGCCACTATCCTCCATGACTGTTGATGTTCTGGATAATGTTTGTGTTGTGTACATTCACCATTGATCTCTAATATACGGAACGAGACTGGCGGTCACTGCGTGAAGCCAACTTATGCAGCGCCATTTTAATGCGGAACTTTAAACTCGTGCAATTGAGACGTCGAGATTGGCTCACATTTTAATTTGTGCAAAACGCCATGTTAAAGCGAAACTTTAAGCGCTGGATTACATTTTTTAAACTGTTTTAGCTGTATTTAAAATTCAAATTTCCCGCTAAAATTGTCACCCAAAGTTTCTGTCTTTCTCTCACACAGAGTACGTCTTGACGATTCTAAGAAACTTTAGGTGTTGCATAGAGCCTGATTACTCTTAGAATGGCACAGAAACGTCGAATAAATAATAATAATAATAATGCGTTTAACGTCCGTTTTTCGACATTATGCCATAACAGACGCCATTCGCACCATTACTATTTTTCCATTTTTACCACTTTCCCGTTGTTTTCTACATTTTTTAAACTTCAACTTTTTTTTAAATTTTATTAATAGCAATGTTCAAATGGAGGAATGGTAGGAAATTAGAATAAGGTAGGCAACTTTGGCAGCATAGGAATTTGACAGGTAATCGACCATGGCCTTGAGTAAGGAACCATCTCGATACTCATCTGGAATTATTGAGGAAAACCATAGAAAACCTCAAACAAGATGGCCGGTACAGGAATTACCGTTTCTCGGCGTGAGGCAGTAGGAAAAAGTCCTAGCCACATCTGCCCCTCCCGGGATTCGAACCCAGTACGTTCCCAATGCGAGTCTAGTGATGTAAGTCGAAAAAATGAATTGTGAATTATAGGCGCTCGACATTAGGTCATTAGCGTCTTATACACACAGTGACGTCATCAGCCTTTTAGCGGCAAAGTACCGTCTTTACTTAGCAACGGCCTGTCTTCTTGACAACTGTTATCCTCTCTGCTGCTATCTAATGGTTTTAGCCGTATAGACGGCGTATATTTTCTATTGTTGGAGTCGTTGCGTTATAACCGGAACAATAGCCGTTGTCGAATGATGACGTCTCGGTGTCATTGGGTCTCTACTAGTTGACTATCCGCAATCCATATAATTGGAGATCAGTGACGTGTACACGGTAGCTTTGGTTTTATTTATTCCTTTGTATATAAAGCTTTTCGCTCGAGCTGAAATTTGATTCAAAACCTTATCAAGTAAACACATAGATACGTGATTCGAGTGGCAAATGTAATATTTAAACAGTATGGCGACAACGTTGGGAACTGTATCACCCCCGTGGTAGACATTAGACACCAACAGAACGTGTCACGTACTTCTTTTTTTATTCTGACGCTTGGAATTTCTCTACTAGTGCTTCCAAAATGGTTTTTTTAATATTTTATTTTTAACATTTACACAGCACATTTGTTAGGACCGTTATATTTAGAATTTTTGTTTTGAGAATTCTCGTTTTAGTCGAATATACGTTTTTATTCATAAATGGAGAATTAAGCTCGTAAATTTGACTTAAGTAGATAGAGTTTTTAATTATAAATAATAATAAAAATAATAATAGGTAAATATAAAATGTTTTACCCTTTTTTTTCAACCCCTGTATATCTGTGAATTTTTGCAAATTTTTTTTTGCATTAATCATGAAGATAGCAGGAGGAAGGGATGATGGGCAACGTTGATTTTTGTTGACGAGCTCAAATTAATGTTCAATATGCCAGAGGGACCACCATAAAATGTGCCAGGGGCCCCAAATTTATAGTTACGCCACTGGTCGCGTTAATGTCAGTTATGACGGGTAAAAAATACCCGACATTTTAAGTTTAGGTGCTAATTAATAGTACCTATACCAAGATTCATCCAAAACGGTTCAGCCATTTTCGAATTATGCTGGCACAAACAGAGTTATTAATAGACTAAAATTTTGGAAACGTTTTCTGCCGTCTAAATATTATACAAAAAACAACCTGCTAGAAAACAAAATTACAAGCAGAGATGCACCCAAAAATTTTAAATAAAATTAATTCTTAGTTGATACATTTTTAGAGTGTTGGGTCTCCAAGTCACTATATGAATATTATGAAGTACTTCACAATCCACGACATAATACACAGTGCTTAGCATTATAATATTATATAGTGTTACGAATACTCAATGTGTGTTTTTAAAAAAATAATTAACCACACCAGAAGATGGCGAAACGCGTCGTGTTAAATCACAAGAAGTCACAAGACGGACATAATACAAGTGGTATTTCCAATACTTCATAATATTAATTCTTAGTTAATGTAGAGTAGGTACTTTTCTGTAGGTGAAGAACAAAAGTGAGTTATTGGAGGGTCACAAAAAATTAATTTTTCAAAATCGATCATAAGTTAATAAATGTAGGTACTCAAAATATCATTTGAATTACCTACAATGTTTAAGTTTTTTTTTTAATGTAGTACCTATAATATAATAGAGGGCGGTGTAGCCTAGTGGATAGCGTACTTGGTACCAGTCTCTAGACTAAACTGTCGTGGGTTCGAATCCCACCTGCGCTCATGGATGTTTTGTGATGTTATTTAGTTTTAAGTTAGTTGTTATTTAATGTAATTTAAGACGCTAATGACCTAAGTTGTCGACGCGTCTATGATGTACAATAAATAAATAAAATATAATATAATAGCCGTATTTTGATTTTTTTTCAAATAAATAACACTATAGGTAATTAAGTTACAAAATTTAAGATTTATAGTGAGTCGTGCATAGTTTGTAACAAGGTAACAATGTAAGCATACGCGTCCCATTTATAAGAACTGTGCCGCTGATATAAATAGTGAAGTATTTAAAGTACATGACTCAAATGACAAATTCCTAAATTTTGGAACTTGACATAGGTACTGTAATTTCCTGACCATGTTAGCAACTTCTCTGATCTGATCAAAAACATTTATATTCTGAAACTAATTATTGTTGCTATATACATATTAGAAATCGTGTCCATCGTGATTATAATAAAATTAAGAAAAATCGCAGGATAGTGGACAAAATATTTGATTTATTAAATGTACAACGTTTCGTCTATAGATTTAGACTTTTTCAAGTACATAAATAAAAATAACAATATTGTTATAATAACAATATTGTTATTTTTATGTATGTACTTGAAAAAGTCTAAATCTATAGACGAAACGTTGTACATTTAATAAATCAAATATTTTGTCCACTATCCTGCGATTTTTCTTAATTTTATTGTTGTTATATACATTTCTGAGAGCAATCTATCTTCCATAATAAAAGTCCCGCTCTCATCACCCATGCGTGACTACGACGCCACTGCAATGCTACGTCCTTTCGTCATATCTACAAATTGTTTAACTTCTCCCACCAGAGATACCGATACTCAATTGTGACGCGAAACTCGTCTAATTACTAACAAGTTGCGCATCAGTTGCGTTTTTGGTCATCCCTCTAAAATTTCACAGTTAAAATGCAATGACAGGAGCCCTCACGATATACTGTTTCATGTGGTAGTCCCTCTGCTTTTAAATATTTTGTCCCCTTTTTGAATTTTGGTTTCATACAACCCGTTTGTTATAAAACACCCCACGTGTAACTATTAACAGTGTGGGACGCAACTATATATTGAAATTATATCATTTATAAGCCTTTGTATTCCACTATCGAATAATATCAGTTGACTTTTGATGTTGTGAACAATTTTGCAATTGGATTTTAAAACTTTGACGAATCAAATTAATATAATAATAATAATGCGTTTAACGTCCGTTTCTCGACATTATGTCATAACAGACGCCATTCGCACCATTACTATTTTCCATTTTTACCACTTCCCGTTTTATACATTTTTATTATACTTCAACTTATTTAATAGCAATGTGCGAATGGAGGAATTATAGGACATTAGGATAAGGTAGGCAACTTTGGGAGCATAGGAGTTTGTCAGGTAATCGGCCATGGCCTTAAATAAGGAACCATCTCGATATTCATCTGGAATTATTGAGGGAAAACATGGAAAAACCTCAAACAAGATGGCCGGTACAGGAATTACCGTTTCTCGGCGTGAGGCAGTAGGAAAAAGTCCTAGCCACATCCGCCCCCGCCGGGATTCGAACCCAGTACCTCCCCAATGCTGTACCACTAAGCTACATCGCTGGGTGAATTAAATTAATGCTTGTTATTTATGACTAATAAATTGTTGTAATGCGTTGAGTGTTTTAACAGCAATAAAATTTATTTATTAGTGTTGTTAATATCGTATACTCCTTGAACTATCTATTATCTAGAAAACAATAAAAAATCGCAAGATTTTCTTTATTTTTAAAAATCTGTAGGTATATTTAAAGTTTTTAAATTTAGACCGGTATTGGATTAGAGTAATCTTCATTTAAGTCGATGCTCGATAAGTTAGCGCTTTCTATTATGATTTCAACTGTCACAATTCCTCCCTCCTGCGGGCCTCGGCCCACGACCCTGACACGATTACCGGCGTTCATGTTGAGTGAGAATCAATGGAGAAGGTGTAAAAGATAAAAGATTAAAAATTAAGTAAGTTATATATTTTGAAAAATACAGACCGAAGTATAAATTCAAAAACAATATAAAAAAATTTTAGACATATAGTTTTTCAAAAATAATACAGCGGTCTTCAACCTTTTTGAAGTCAAGAGCCGAGAATCTTTTAATTTTGGTTCGGCGGGCCGCAACACAATAGAATGAATTGTGAATTATAGACGCTCGACAACAAGGGTCATTAGCGTCGCAACACAATAGAAATATACCTATTCCCGACCTATTATTTTTCCATCACAAATTTATAAGTTACTATTGTTTTGCCAGCGGTTTCGCCTGATTTTTATCGCATAAAAAGTTTACGAAATTATAGATAAATTAAAATAAATTTTGCCAAGCTATTGCTGGGCCGCCACCGAAGCTTCCGCGGGCCGCAGGCGGGCCGCGGGTTGAAGACCTGTGATCTAAAGTATCTAAAACTGGTATAAGTAGAAATATTCCACTTTTAGAGTGTTGGGTCTCCAAGTCACTATTATATAGTGTTACAAATACTCAATGTGTGTTTTTTAAAACAATAATTAACCACACCTGAAGATGGCAACTCGTTGCTAAAACGCGTAGTGTAAATTCACAAGAAGTCACAAGACGGACATAATACAAGGTATTTCTAATACTTCATAATATTAAAATAGAAATATTCCATTTACTTAAATCAATTTTCGATAAAATTCAATACGGTTCATGGGTTCTTGGATTAAAATAAATTGTTATTGATTAATAACTCTTTTATTTATCTTCGTACGACGTTTCGTCTCTTTCGAGACTTTATCAAGTACTGTAACAAAAATATAAACGAATACATCAAGTCAATAGAAGAACCCATGAACCGTATTGAATTTATTAAAAAATGTATATTAGCGTTGGGCGAATACGAGATGTTTTTACAATCGAAACAATCGCAATCGTTCATAATAACAATCGAGTCCACAATCGACTCGGAGTTTGATTTTACAATCGAAAGGTTCGATTGCTCAAGTCGATTATTTGCCAGCGAATGAGAATACATATAATCGCGATTCAAGGTTATATGCTGGTCGAATGAAGTCTGACGTTTACGCTACTCGTTCATCGTTGATTCACTGTTCACACTGTTCAGCCGGTCTCAGAGCACTCGATTACTGCACAATCGACCATCCATCGACTCGACCACAGTTGTTGAGTGATGAACGATTATATATTATGTGGCTCTCGACAGTGGACATCGTCTGTACGATTCAGTACTATGCAACTTGGTCTCGGTGAAATATGAAACAACAACAATCGAGTCCAAGTGAAAACCATCGAGAGTCATTGAGATGTTTGAACAATCGAGACAATCGACTAAAATATCTCGTAATCGCCCATCACTAATGGATATGAACCGAGTGAATTGTTTCGATAAAATGTTTTGAAGAACAAGATCACTACCTATATCATTTATGCCACATAATTTTGATCACGGACTCGAATGAGCCATTTTCCTGAGAATAGTTCTTTCAATTATCCACGAGAGGAAGCACTTGTGGTAGGCACAAACATTATTTATTCCCCATAGTGCGTGTCATTTTAATGGTATAATTTTCTTATTATCATTAAATTAATTAAATAATTAAGTTATACCACTAAAATGACACGACACGAATGGGAAATAAACAAGCCGTGAGGTGGGTCGTTTATTAGGACTAAAATGCGACCCTTGAGGTCCACACGATGAACTTCCCAGTTTGATAAATATTTAATAATAATAATTAAATTAGATATTACACAGAAAAGTAATCATTTTAATCATTAAAACATCAATAATTAAAAAAAAAAAAAAAAAAAACGGCTGAACCGATTTTTATAAAATTTATGTCGGATCAAAATGACGTTAACACGCCTCGATTGACACCCTTACGAAGTCGATATAATTTTTTATTCGCGAGATATTGTGTAAAATCTACTTTTTTGGAGGTTATTTGGTTAAGAAAAAAGAACGGCTGAACCGATTTAAAAAAAACTCCTTTCAGATCATATTTACGTTAATACGCGTCGATTGACGCCCCAACGTAGTCGATATCATTTTTCGTTCTCGAGATTTCGTCTTAGAAAGAAATGGACACATACATACGTACGTACGTACGTACACACACACACACACACACAGACATCTTTCTAAAAGTAGTGTAAAAATAGTGTAGTGACCTTGAAACATAAATTTTTTTTTTCCTTTTTGATTTCGATTTTCGGACCCATTACAATAACTTCCAATGGGAAGTTAATAATGTTTGTACCTACCACAAGGGCTGCATCTCGTGGATAATTGAAGGAACTACTATCAGAAAAATGGCTCATTGGTAAGTGATATGACGTCATAACACACACTGCAGTTATAAACTGCATTCTATGAAATATGTAGAAGTGATATTTAAAACTTAATTCCAAATATCAGTTTCATTTTAAATAGAAATTTCAAACTCACAAGTTATTTGTATGTAAGTATTCGAATAATATTTTTATTTTTAGTGACAAAATGCGTAAGTTGGTATGCTTTATATATAAAACAGTTGATGCATATCATATGTCTAAATTCTTAAACAAAATAAATCAGTTTCATTTGATGTTGATATTCTCTTGTTTTAGACAGCAAACATAATTTCCACTTTGAATTATTAACACGTTTTTATTTGAAGCCATCATGTAGATTATCATAATAGGTACCATTAATATCATGATGTTTTTTGCCATACCCACTATAAAATAGCCGTTTTTACTTCCCACCTCTACTATGGTAGGGAAGTAATGGATTTAGTCCGAAAAAAATATTTCGAGATTTTAACAGATTTTCACGTTTTGAGACCCTAGCAATCGTTTAAGATCATTTTCTGACTGATGTCTGTATGTGTGTGTGTGTGTGTGTGTGGTCAATTTTTCGCCTTCGATATCTTAAGAACGGAACAACATACGGGCATGCCGATTGTTCTATTGTGTTTATCAGCCTTTAACTTAGATCTGATTAGATTTTGAGTCAAATCGGTTCAGTGGATTCTGAGATATTCAAAAAAACGTCCTCAATGTCACGTATTAACATAGGTAAAAAAAAATATAAATGAATTCTAGATGTTATAATATGAAAAAAATGTAAATATTTTTTTTCTCTAAAATGTATAGTTTTCGAGAAAAAAAATATTTTACTAAAAAAAATAAAAATTGTACGTAAATCAAGGTAACCATGATTTTTGCTATATTAAGTTAGCCATCAGTAGATCACCAAACAAAAAAGAGGGCCATGCTTTTTTCAAAGAATAAAAATTAAATTGTGTTTTAAAGACCACCAACAGCTAAGGTTATTAGGGCCTAGTCAAAGAATAAAAAAAAAGTGTTTATTTTTTGCAAATATTTACTAGGTGGGAAGTATAGGACTGGTCATCAGTCGAATTTTTTACATAATTTTCAAAATGTTTAACAGTTCATAATCATATCACACAATAGACAACTTCACTTGTTATAGGCACGTATAGAGTAGCCGTCGTGTCGCATTAAGTCATGTTTATACTGTATATTATGACTTCTAAGCAGGCCCGGACTTAGAGACCCAGGGCCCCTAGGCACTTGACAGTTAAGGGCCCTCAAGCATTAAAAAAATCGTAAAAAAATGGAATTGGATTGGTTGGAAATTTAGAAAAAAATGCACTAGATATTATTTACATTTCGACATTACAATATAAAGTAGATGGAGCGATAAGTCGTGAGTTGGGCTATCTTAGAAAATGTTGGGGCTTTTTCTCTCTATAATTTCCATCTCCACCCTGGTCGCCTTCGGCGGCGGGGCCCCTAGGCCGGTGTCTTGTTGGCCTAGGCAGAAATCCGGGCCTCATTCTAAGCTGTCTGTTTGAAAACACTTTCAGCACGCCTGCTTGTTAAATGACTCATTACAGGCCGGTATGGCAAAAAATACTATAACTAATCAACTATATTAAGACATGTAATCGTTCTAAACATATATGTACCTAACCTCAAACCATGTGTTCAACAAAAAAAAACCTGGTTCCCTGATAGTTATCGTATATTGTAAACGTAGCTTTATGGGCTGAATATTACGATAAAGTCGCAAGAACTATACGTGAAGCTCTATTTTTATGCGGCTAGGTACTATTAAATGCCACTCAGAACCTAGCAAAGTACGAAAAGCTCAACTACTACCGACGTAATATATTGGTAACAAGTAATTATACCGAAAGGTTCTTTTAAACGGACGCCATGTTGTGTTTAATTTAATGAACTCGCAGGGTATCTAGACGAATTCATATGTTAGCGAAAAATATTATTATTGGTTGTTGGTTATTAGTGTATTTGCCATATGGCACATACACTATTGGCGTCGGTCGGATGGCGGGACCTAGGGGTCGGACCAAAATTTCTCGACGTTTCATAACCCCCTGAACACTTTGGCACCATTTTTGGAAATGTCTATTTATATATGTATATATATGTCGGAGATGGAAAGACACGCATCTAAATATTTTTAATAGATAATCCGATTTCTGTGAATTTCTAAATATTAATGCGATTATAATAAATTACTTTTATGACCTGACAATTTGTACCTTTGTTAATGATTGTTTTTATGATCAGCAATTCGTACCTTAATTTAATAGACGGTATTTCCAAATTACCATTAATCTTATGGCTCGGAAAAATTATGATCTTTACCTACGTTAATAGCTTAGGTTTGGGCAGACGACCCGTCTGCAAATGTAGCCGGAGTCTCGAAGTCTCTGATTGGTTATTACGGAGATACCTGTTAAAAACCGACATAACGTCGTGGTTGAAATTGAATACATGGGGCATTCTGGTTTGTGAAGTGATACGGTGAACAGGCACGCTTGAGCTTCGAGACTTTGGATTCATTACCAAGCCTATACCTACTATCTGAGTTCTACATTAATAAAACATGAGTAGCGAGGCGAATCAAGTGCCCAGCGCTTCGGCTAATGTATCTACTCCGACATCAGAAGTGGGATCTGGATCGTTTGCAGGATTTTCTCCTGATCAATTTAGATTGTTGCTAGAAATGCAAAATCGTAATCTAGTGGAGTTAATGAAAGTCGTCACAAAAACCATCGTCTACTAGCCGAAACATTTCGCTACCTAAATTTAACGCGGAAAATTCAAGTGCGGATCCTATTGCTTGGTATTCAACAGCGTATATCTGCACAGTAGCAGCCCCGTCGGGATTCTTGGTCCACCGTGGTGAGTCGTTTTTATGTTGGTTCGATTCAGGAGCGGAATGCTCGTTAATTAAAGAGAAAGTTGCAGCCCGATTTGCAGGAAAAAGGGAAAATAATTTGATAATTTTAAAGGGACTTGGAAATGTTAGCGTAAATTGTACTTTACAAATTTTATCTAATGTCACGATTAATGGCCATACATTAGAGATTCTTTTTCATGTTATTTTAGATGATTATTTAAAATATGGCATAATGATTGTTCGTGAAACTCTCGGACAAGGGTTTGATGTAAATATAACTTCGGATAATTTTAGCGTATTTAAGAGTAAACAAATTAATGCGTGCAGTAAACTCGAATCTGACAACAAAATTGATTTAAATAATGCGGATACTGACGTGACCGAAAAGAATTCACTGATTCGTTTATTCAAGGGTTTCCGAGTACTCGTGTAAACACTGGGGAACTTGAAATACGTTTAATTGACCCTAATGTAACTGTACAAAGGCGACCGTACCGTCTTAGTACCGAAGGAAGGCAGGTAGTAAGAGATAGAATTGATGAATTGTTGAAGGCGAACCGCATTCGCCCCAGTTGTTCTCCTTTCGCAAGTCCCATATTACTCGTTAAAAAGAAGGATGGCTCTGACCGTTTGTGCGTAGATTATCGCGGATTAAACGATAATACTATAGCCGATCGATTTCCGTTACCTCTAATTGCAGATCAAATAGCGCGACTTAGTAACGCGAAATACTCCACGTGTCTGGATATGGCCAGCGGGTTTCATCAAATCCCTGTTCATCCAGAATCTATCGAACGAACAGCTTTTGTCACACCTGACGGTCAATTTGAATATTTAACAATGCCATTTGGGCTAAAAAGGCACCATCGGTCTTTCAACGAGCGGTTTGAAGGCTCTCGGGAAGCTTGCATATACGTACGTTATTGTGTACATGGACGATATTATGATTATTGGCTCTACTATTGAGGAAGCGTTAGAAAGAATACGTAATTGTTCTGATTGACGCGTTTACAAAATATGTATTGTTACATCATACCCGCAAAATAGACGCCTCTAATAATATTACAGCTTTAAAATTCGCGATATCCTTGTTTGGCGTACCTTCACGCGTGATAGCTGACCAGGGCAGATGTTTTACAAACAAAGAATTCAAAGATTTCTGTGCTTCGCAAAACGTAGAATTGCATCTAATCGCCACAGGCTCTAGTAGAGCAAACGGTCAAGTAGAACGTGTGATGGGTACACTAAAAAATATGTTCACCGCGGTCGAAACGAGTGGGCGTTCGTGGCAAGAAGCCATTGCCGAAGTACAACTGGCGATTAATTGTACTGCCAACCGTGTCACGAAGTTCAGCCCAGTAGAACTGTTAATAGGTAAAGTCGCTAGACCGTTTGGTTTGTTAATAGATAGTAACGATAAAGAAATAGAAATCTCCGATATAAGGAAAAAGGCGGTACAGAATATGGAAATAAATGCCAAATATGACAAGTCCAGATTCGATCAAAATAAAGCTAAAGTAGTCAGATATAATGTAGGCGACCATGTACTAATTAGGAACGAAGAGAGAAATCAAACGAAACTCGATCCTAAATTCAGAGGTCCATTCGTTATAACGGAGATTCTTGACGGCGACAGATACACTTTAAAGTCATTGCACAATAAAAGAACATACAAGTATAGTCACGAGAGTCTGAAAAAAATGCCAGAAAATCATATTCCCAGCGAGTTAGAGTTAGACGTTTCAGATATTGACACAGAATAGTCGGTCGCAGATCACCAGTCAATGGGCCAAGCGCCGATGCCGCTTCGCCATGCAAATCCGTGCAACCCAAGGGTGGGGTTGATCAGGGCGCGAGGAGCAATTGGCGATGCGGCGAAGTTAGATAAGAAGTTGGTATTGTAGTAGGAGTCTCTGCGTACTGATATGTACCAAGCACGTCCGTGCAACCCAAGGATGGGGTTGATCAAAACGCGCGATGCTGTATTGGTCATGTCGCAGAGAACCCTAGTTGGAACGCGATTATGTGTTAGAAGTTGGTATTGTAGTAGGAGTCTCTGCGTACTATACTAGTACTGATATGTACCAAGCACGTCCGTGCAACCCAAGGATGGGGTTGATCAAAACGCGCGATGCTGTATTGGTCATGTCGCAGAGAACCCTAGTTGGCGCGACAGTCTAATGAATGGTTGATCGAAAGATATACGACTAACTGAACAGTAACTGAATAATAACCGGTGGAAATTATGAATATGTAACAAATAATAACATTGTGAACTTTAATAATATTGTAGCAAATCTTCGTTGTAAAGTTTGACTTCTGAATGACAAGCCTTCATGATAGATTGTGACTATAGCCTACTTTTTGTATAATCAAAAGATTTGTGTAACACGGAACGTTTGTTTTAGATTCACCCGAGGACGTGTGATCGTCAGGATGGCCGTGTCGGAGATGGAAAGACACGCATCTAAATATTTTTAATAGATAATCCGATTTCTGTGAATTTCTAAATATTAATGCGATTATAATAAATTACTTTTATGACCTGACAATTTGTACCTTTGTTAATGATTGTTTTTATGATCAGCAATTCGTACCTTAATTTAATAGACGGTATTTCCAAATTACCATTAATCTTATGGCTCGGAAAAATTATGATCTTTACCTACGTTAATAGCTTAGGTTTGGGCAGACGACCCGTCTGCAAATGTAGCCGGAGTCTCGAAGTCTCTGATTGGTTATTACGGAGATACCTGTTAAAAACCGACATAACGTCGTGGTTGAAATTGAATACATGGGGCATTCTGGTTTGTGAAGTGATACGGTGAACAGGCACGCTTGAGCTTCGAGACTTTGGATTCATTACCAAGCCTATACCTACTATCTGAGTTCTACATTAATAAAACATGAGTAGCGAGGCGAATCAAGTGCCCAGCGCTTCGGCTAGGGTAACTACTCCGACATATATATATATATATATTTATATATATATGTGTACGGGCTATAACTTTCGAAAGAGTTAATTGATTTTGACGAAATTTGGTAGGCACGTTGGAATCCATCACCGCACGAAGCCTATTTAAAATGGGTCCAATCGGACTATTGTAAGGGTAGTTTTTAGGGGTTGAAAAATGTTTTTGGGCCCAAAAATGCCGAAAAAATTTTCAGAATTGTTTCAAAATTGAAATTTAACCCTTCAGTAACGATTAAAATGTGCTGCTAAAATTTTAATAAAATCGGCCCGACAGGACCGGACTTACAAATTTTATGAAAACACTAGTTTGCGGAAAGTGCTTTACTTACTGAAGGGAGTATTTAATTTGGTACCGAGGTGCATTAATAAAAATATTGAAATTAAGAAAAAAAATATTATTTTAAGGGATGTATTAAGGGGTTAAATTTTTTATTTTGTTCAAAAACAAACTTAAGTTCACATAATAAAGCCACAATTATTAGCAAATACACTATATTGTCGGCAGGGTTTTGGCACTGCGACCCGAGTTTTTTATTTAGTTCCGTCTAGTTACTAATAGTTAATTATTGAAAGGCTAAGACGTCATTGCGAGAAGTTCAGTCTACGGATGTTTGTTTATATAACAAAATACTCGTGTCGTCATAGCGCTGGTCATTAAGATAAGGGCACACAGAGGGTATGGATTTTTATATCTGACTAGATATCATTATGTTGTGTCGACCAGCGAACGAGACGCTGCAATATATTATATTTTGTTAAAATAATACTTTGCCCGTTTTGAGTCGGGCTTTTGATTTGGATTATTATATTTTGCACTAACATATATATATATACATATATATATATTTTTAAGGCCGCCAACTGCTAGACTTATTGGAGTTCAGTACCAATTCATACTTTCAATAAGGTATTTGCCAGTGATCAAAATAAAATATAAAACTTTGTTATAATGAAAGTTTATGCTCTAAAATAGCTATTAGAATTTTTGTTTGTATTAATTCAGTTTCGTAAACATATTTAAATAAATAAATAAAATCATGATTTTTAATCTATATGTCACGTGACTTCAAAGTCTGAATATAGATACCCTCTCGAAAAACATGAAACATAAAAATATAAGATGTGAAATTTCAAAGAGAAAATCTTCTTGGCTTGGATCAAGAAAACACGGCGATACTGATATTTCAAATTTGCATTTGTTGCTTATAGCTATTTTTTTCAGACATTTTCTCCGATCTTCAGAGTTCATCATCTCCCAAAACGTAAGCAATAAATGCAAATTTTTAAACATCAGTATCACCGTGTTTTCTTGATCCTTAAGCTAAGAAGATTTTCTTTTCGAAAATTCACCTCTGAATTATCTCCTGGATCGCTACCTGTTTACATTAAAGTGCAGCTATATGTTAAAAATATAATGTATTCAATATGTTAAACATAAAATTTCATTCGACGGACACCCGGTATGTGTACAGGAACGTTTTTGTTACATGACACCTGGGTGATGTTGATGTATTGCCTCTTTTATAAACCAAAACACTCGCTGATAACGAAAATTTTTTAATCTTTTCCGCTATTAGAACGTCGTTTCTTAGAAAATTCAAAAGACATTAATTTCCTGAGAGATGTCTTCTATATAGTGAAGCAAGGGTAAAAAACGGTTTTTGAAACGCCTAAACTTTATTTTCAAAGAAAAATTGTGTTCAGATAAAAATACGATAAAAGTTAAAATACAATTTTTCTTATTTTTGTTTATTCATGTAAGACAAAAATTGTCATTTTTTAAGATTCCGTACCTCTGTATGGAACCCTATTACCCTGCCTACGACGTCCGTCCGTCCGTGTGTACGTCCGTCTATCACAGGGCTCTATCTCACAAACAGTAGCTAGTAGAAATTTTTTTATAAATGGTCTGATAATTCCAATTACCAGGGTTGTTTAGGTCAAGATAGTATATTGCGTACCGAGTGTACGATGCCTTTTTTAAAACGAGTGCGATATTTTTAAACGAGTTTTAAAAAGTTATGAAAGTGTGCGGAGCTAGGAAACTTAACTCATAATTTAACCCATATTTTTCATCGGTGGAAACATGACCTTATAACATAATAGATTTATAGAGCTAATAGAGACGTGTCAAAAAACAAGCGACTGGATCCTGCAGTCAGGGTCCATTCTGATTGATCGAATACCCTATCTTGATGTTGTTTGACACACACAGACACACCTAAACGAACTTAACAACTAACTAGTGAACTCTATACTAATATGGATAATTGATAGCAAAAAAGGGTTTTGTATGTGGAGAATGTTCAAGCACATATTCTTCAAGACAGGCATTACAAAATTAGAATGAAAACTTCAGATAAGGCTTGTAATCTAATTCTTTCTATAAAAGTCTATCAATTTTCTGACATTTCAAAATAAAATTTAATTAAAATTTATTTTTCTATTCCAAATTCTCAAGAACACTGTTATTGTATAAATTTTGGATATCCTAATATCTCAAATAATAATATTAAATTAGGTTTTATTTTGAAATGTAAAACAATTGATCGACTTTTATAAAAAGAATTAGATTAGCCTTACCTGAAGTTTTCATTCCATTTTTGTGAACATTAATGCCTGCTTGAAAAATATGTATTTGAACATTAAACCCATTTTTTAATCACTATCAACTATCCATATTAGTATACAGAGTTCACTAGTTACGTTCGTTTAGGTGTGTGTGTGTGTATGTCAAACGACATCAAGATGGGGTATTCGACCAATCAGAGTGAACCCTGACAGTAGGGCCTAGTGGCTTGTGTCAAAAATAGAATCACGCCATATAAGTATTTTACAAAGCATCTAGAATATTAGATCCTTGCTGGATTAAATAACCGTTTTTAACCCTATTACTGAGCTCACGATGCCCGTCCGTCCGTCACAAGGCTCTTTCTCACAAACGGTAAGAGGCATAGAGAAGGTGGTAAGAGGTAACTATGGTTGAATATTTAAACTTGAAATCTGAAATGTAGATATTATTTTATTGCCAATTATGTTTTCTTTTACAATTTATAGTAAAAATGCACATCTTTTATTAAACAAAAGATTGCGAAACACAAACAAAGCGGTTTTGACATTTTGACTATAAAACCCAACGTACAATTTTATGTTACTTTTATTACCTTAATTAAATTAAAACAGGGATTATAGAGATTATTTTATTCCTACAATTAAAGTTTAAATTTACTGAGAGTTGTAACACAGAAGAAGATTTACAGAAGCGTTATATGCGCATGATCAAGTCCGCCATGTTAATTATAGTTGTTAATTGATAGCCGTCCATAGATAAATATGCACCTCCTATTATACCTATTTTTATATACTTTGTCTATTTTGTACAAGCATAATACACAGTGCTTAGCATCATAATATTATATAGTGTTACGAATACTCAATGTGTGTTTTTTAACCGACTTCAAAAAAGGAGGTGGTTCTCAATTCGGTTGTATTTTTTTTTTATGTTTGTTACTTCATAACTCATTTATGAACCGATTTTGAAAATTTTTTTTTATTTGAAAGGATATACTTTCAGATTGGTCCCATAGAAATTTCATCAAAATCGGTTCAGTAGTTCGGCTGATTTTAATAAAAGTGAGTAACGGCAGGTGATTCTTTAAGATAAAAGTCACTTTTTGACATATCAGACAGCGTAAGAAAGTCGGTTTTAAGTTTAATAAAAGTGAGTAACGGCGTGTGATTCTTTTAAGGTAAATGTCACTAAAAAGTAAAAAATAAAAAACTTTTTAAAAAAAAAACCTCCTTCAAAAAACCACTAAAAAGAGGAAAATAATGAAATTTTGAGGTCTGTGCCAATTTAATAAAATATGAGGTTGGTTAAAAAGAAGATATTAATCACTATACTATACTTTTTAACCGACTTTATATTTTAATTAATTGGCACAGACCTCAAAATTTCATTATTTTTCTCTTTTTAGTGGTTTTTTGAAGGAGGTTTTTTTTGTTAAAAAGTTTTTTTAAAAATAATTAACCACACCTGAAGATGGCAACTCGTTGCTGAAACGCGTAGTGTAAATTCACAAGAAGTCACAAGACGGACATAATATATCATAATATTTATAATAAGCATACTGAGTTTGAAAAAGTTCTGAGAGATTTAGAATTTTATCGAAAATCGCATTTTTTTAAAGTAGGTACGAGTATATACATTAAAAAATAACAAAAATATAAATCATTCATGTATTTTTCAAATTGAGGACCTTTGTAGAAAAAATTACGCTGATTTCAATGAGCACAATCAAGTTTCTGTATCTCTTTTGGTTTAGAAGATTTTTTTTGTGAATTTTGGAAAATTTTAAATTGATACAACTTCTAAACTAGAAGAGATACAGACGTTTGCTTGTGCTCACTGGAATCAGCGTGTCATTTTCTACAAGCATGGTAAGTTTAAAAAAGTTCTGAGAGATTTCGATTTTCGTCAAAAATCCGCGTTTTTTGAAGGTATACGCCTTAAAAAAATCGCAAAAATCTAAATCTTTCATATGTTTTTGAAATTGAGAATGTTTATAGAAAAAAATACGCTGAATTCAGTGAGCACAAGCAAATGTCTCCATCTATTTTAGTTTGAAAGATACGACCATTCAAAGTTTTTTTGTGATTTTTGAAAACTTTAAACGCATACAACTTCTAAACCAGAAAAGATACGGACGTTTGCTTGTGCTCATTGAAATCAGCGTGTCATTTTCTAATAGCATGGTAAGTTTGAAAAAGTTCTGAGAGATTTCGATTTTTGTCAAAAATCCGCGTTTTTTGAAGGTATACGCCTTAAAAAAATCGCAAAAATCTAAATCTTTCATATGTTTTTGAAATTGAGAATGTTTATAGAAAAAAATACGCTGATTTCAGTGAGCACAAGCAAACGTCTGTATCTCTTTTTGTTTAGAAGATACGACCATTCAAAGGTTTTTTCTGAATTGTTGAAAAAGGAATAATTTTTCCAGTTTTTGCAACATTTTTTATTGATGCTCCGCTTCTATTGATCATAGCGTGACATTATATAGCCTATAGGCTTCCTCGATAAATGGGCTATCTAACAAAAAATTTTTTTTTCAAATCAGACTGGTAGTTCCTGAGATTAGCGCGTTCAACTAAACAAATAGATATAGATAGATTGAAATTTGAAAAACAGGAAAAAAATTATGAAAACGGAAAATTCGCTCTTCTAGTCCTTTGAACTTTACAATTACAGACAAAGTTACGATTTGGTTTATTTTTATTAAAGTTATTAACTTCTGTATAAATCATTAAAAACATGACTCTCTCATGATGTGGACTTTGTAGGCGCGTTACTATATATACGAACACATCGATCGATATACTCAGTAGTGCTTCTATTGTACAAAGTGCATAATTTACCAATTTTATAATATTAGTTTAGAAGATCCAGACTGTCGCTTCTGTAACTGTTTTCTGTAATATCTTACGTTTTTCTCGAGCTAAATTATATCACAGGATCTTGTCTATGAAACAGACACCAATGAAATTGCTGGGAGACAGAGACTACTATCGGATGTGTCTTGGAAAACGACAGCGTTAATAATATATAAAATTTTACGATTGTTTCGAGGTTTTATTGTTTTATTATATTGGTGCATAAAACATCCAGTCATTCATTATTTTATACCATAAAATATCAATCTACTGTAGGTTTTACTAAGCAGAACATGCAATATTTTGTTTAACAAGTTTATGCACTTCGTCGTTGCCTCATCAATAACTTATTTATGCATAGTTAAGTTAAAAATACAATAAACATGAATTTTTGTTACTTTTTTGGGTTCCGTAACTCAGAATGAAATAAACGAGCAAGTGCGTACCGAGCCACACAAAGAGTATAAGGTTCCGTATACTATGTAAGTTATACTAAACCTGCAATTTTGATAAAATATGTAAAATAAAAACACATTCATAATCTACTCAAAAGGCCCTTTTCAACGATATCCCACAGGAATAGGTATAAAAAAAATAATAAAGGGCAGACACTTTCAACTTTATAAAAGTTGAAATCTGTGTGCCATTTAAGTTATATAATGGATATTTCAACAGCTATAGCTATATAGCTGTAGCTACAGTTACTAATTACACAATCATAGTTACCTAAAATGTTGTAAAGGTTTTATAAGCGCACTTAATTGATGTAGGTTTTATAATCGTTGTCAACGCTACCGTTATATAACTTGAAATTTATAGTGGTACCAATGAACACTACAATATAAGTACAGTTATATAACATAGTAATTGCAACTGTTATATAACCTCTTTATAAAACTTTAAGCTTTTGTTACTTCTAGTAATATAAGAAGGTAACAGCAACTTTTACAACACTAAACTTATATATCTTTTGGTAACCATTTTAGAAGGTAATCCAGGCGTCTGTAATATAACCGTTATAAAACGTTGATTTTGAGCAATACCATTATAAACCCATTATATGACTTAAGCGTTACTATACAATTAGTAACCAGAAATGTTTATTGGGAATGGCGGGCGGATCAGGGCGAATAAACATAAATCACTATGGAAATGGTTTGCTTCCCACACCAGTGTGGGAAAGATACATTCCCGCACGGCGCACACCGGTCTGTCAAATGCAAATTTACATGCATACATTCAAGTATGTAAAGCAGCTATTTTATAGTGGGTATGGCAAAAAATATCAACTGACGCTGGACAATTCCGGCAGTTGGTGGCTTTAAAATAAATCTTTAAAAATGTTGATGAGTTTAATTTGTTGTTTTCGAAAAAAAACACTATACCTATTTTATTCTGCTAATAAATGCTCAGGATATAAAAAGTTTTTTCGTTTAATGTGTCGCAGAGGTTCGTTAAATTTTTCCATACTGCATATTTATTTCGTTGACTGTAAAAATAAAATTACGATGTTGTACAAAAGTTAAATAAAATTTTTGAATACAAATAAATAATGCAACATGCAACCGCATGTACTTATAATGTACAGTGCATTCCATTATCTTTGACCATGAGAGATGTCGGAGGTCTTATGCCAAAGGGGTATATCGATATTTTTTTCTTTCTTAACTGAATTACTAATTTAGCATTGCATTTTTTTAATTTTTATTATAATATCGAGTAAAAATATTCCGGAAATTGTCCTTGAAACGGTTCTCTAAACTAATTTTCAATATAATTTTCAAAAGTATTTCCATATGAAAAGATAAAAAAATATTCATCTGCAAAGAAAATTCGCTTTTTTAAAAGGAAATCAACAGCTAGGGTAAAATTTAGGGCCTAGCATCAATTCATATTTTCATTTTAATATTTTTTAATAATAAATTAAAAATCTAATTGATAGGTACTTTTATCACAATTCTCGGATTAGAACCTGGGAGCTGGGGGTTTGTAATAGAGGAGTCATAGAAACGCCATAAAAACAACACCATTGGAATCGGCCGATTCTGTGACGGTTTATGCGCGCTTTTTCATATACACACAATTCCGTATAAACAGCGCAGTTCCATATAAACAGCGCACTCACCGCTCGGTTCCTTTGACTCGCGGTTAAAGAACCGACTTTATCCGGAGCGCTCCCGAGGCGAGACAGGGCGCTACGAGGCCGGCCGAGCGTTCCCAGTACATTCTCGTATTCGGGTAGTCTCGGTATCCCTCAGCTAGAGTTTACTGCCGAGAAAGTATCATTAATGTTATTCGAAATAAATGGAACATTCTGTACACGGTTTATAATTATTTTCAATTGAACCTGTATATTTAATTAATAGTAAAAAGTACACAAAACTGAAGTACAGTGAATTAGTTTGCTTATTATACAACGAGAGCTAGCAATTGCAATGTGTGTTGTAGAGCTGCAGTTCTGTTTTTGCATACATATGTCAATTTTGCGTTGCACGGTGCACGTGTGCTCCACTTTACAGCTCACCTATTTTAACTAATCATTAAACTGTACAATAACGTTAATTATAGTTAAGCTGGGACTGTAGAGGATTTACTGATTAAACTGAAAATGAACGAAATTTTCATTAGTTAATTTCAACGCTTTGATCAATTTATAAAGGTGTAGATCTATTTAACGGTCATAGAGAGGGTCACAGGGGGACGCAGGGGGAGAATGTATGTCAAAAAATAACGGACAAGTACGAGTTAGACTCGCACGCCGAGGGTTCCATATTATTTACCTTTGAATTTCGAAAACTAAATCACGAAATAGTTTTCCTGTACTAATTAACTGTATTAGTTTTGAAAATAGAGGTAGAAAAATCTTGAAACTACCTAACATATAACAAAAATATATATATGAGCACTGTGGTTGGAATAAAAACAAAATAAAATATAGTTACTTCTAGTTACTACTAGGTGGAAAGAGCATTTTTCACATATCAAATTTAATAGAATAGAATAGAATAGAATTTATTTCTTTCAAATTACAGTAGCACTGTACACCGGACAAATCAAGCGTCGCGAGCCATATTTTAGATACTAACCATGACATAAGCATAAATAATGTAAGTTTGGTAAAGGCGGTAAGTACGACCCATCATTTAGATAGCTTTGAAAGCATATACATTGCTAAGTGCGATGGTACCAAGCTTTTGAATTCGGATAATGGCCCTATACCTTATTCTGCTTTATTTGATCTTTTAGACCATAAGTAATGTTCTAGATAATTCGCCTTGTTCTTCTGTGTTCCAGGTTTATTTGTTTCAGGTCAATTTCTCAGTCGTCTATCCGTTGGTTTGGACTGTCGGATCATTCTATCCTCCTGCGTTACTTTAAGTCTATAGTTAAGTTTCAATTTGTTAATTATTTTATTACCTGTAATATTAGTATATAAATGCCCGTTATGTATTATTTCATTCATGTAGTGTTCGCTGAAGATGAAAGCTTAGCTTTCGAAATGTACATCCATCAATAAAACTGTTGTGGTAAGAAGTAACTATATTTTATTTTGTTTTTAACATATAACACTCTGAAAAAATAGTTTTGAGATCCTTAAGAGAAGTCCTTTCAGTTGATACCCCACCGATAACAAAGATTTTTTTTGGATATCAACCTTTGCCCCCTCCCCTTAATTTACGGAAAAATATTTTTTTAGGTTCTGACTAATGGAATATATATGCGGGTAAATAAGCTGTATAACTGTGCCAAATTTCAACTTCATACCTTTATTTAGTTAGGAGAAATTCGACTGTGACAGACATATGAACGACCGGACAGATGAATGGTCCCGTAAAGCCAAAGGTTCCGTTGAGGTACGGAACCCTAATAGAAATATAAAAAAAATTTATTTTAAATGTTTCTGGTTATCTCCCCGTTAATATTTTTTCTAGGCGTTCTTATAAATCACAAAAGGTGCGAGTTACAAACTTCTACTGACTTTTGTTATGAATTATACATCCTTTTTTGTTTATCCCAAAGTCATTTTAGCCCTCTTGTTGGAACTCATTTCATTAATTTACAGGAAAATTATATCAGGGTTACGCACGACACAAACACAAATACAAGTTGAATAGGTATCTAAAATACCCCACAGACAGTCAGAATTTACATTTCAACGATCTGCCGATCTTAGAGTATTTAGACGATATAGTTTTGTACCAGACTATTATTAAATGTATGAGGCGATAGATATTGTAGCAAACCCCAAGATGATACGCCGCTGGCTACAATAGAAGCGTCGAGAATAGGTCACAGTGGTGAGGCGTGGAATGATATCGAAAATACCAGTACCTGCTAGACGTCTGGAAAGTACTAGAAGCGCTGTGTTTGGGCCGCGTAGCTCTATATAAGCAAGCAGCCGACGGGAATTGAGTCAGTCGTGAAACAGTGTCGTGATAGTATACAAACGGAAATAAATACAGTATATAAATCTAGTTATTTGTTCAGTGCTATTGAAGTGTTTCACTTTGTTTAAAAATTACTATTGTGTTAACTGTTAGAATTGACATATAATTGTTGCGTTTTTTGTTATTGAATTGTTGTTACGTTTTTAATTATTGTAAATAAAAATTTATTCCGCCCACGTAGAAAACAGTTTTGTTACAATATATTTCTAAAGGTTTGACGAAACTGCTCACCGACTGCGAACCAATAATTAGCTGGATATCTGATTGTGAATCGGGCTGTTGTTAAACATAATAAAAGTTTCGTCGATCGCGAATTAAGGTAGTTATGCCGCGACAGTCCTGCGCGTTTTAATCTATTGTCAAGTATAGTTGTGCAGTAGGCTCATCGTTGCCAATTCGTTTAGTTCGCGTGCGTCTATAAGCACTGAATATGAAATTCTCAAATTTTTGACGATTGTAACAGGGCATTATTTCGATATTGAAATTATCAATATTATTGATTTTCAGAGATGTGTGCGCAATATTGTGTTTGACAATCTATGAAAATGTCAACAATGTCTTGTTAATTTGTCTGCGACACACCAACTTTATAAATAACGAATGTCTGATAGTGTGTGAAGCCTTTCAGATTGCAGTGCAAATTTCTTAGGACAGAGCGCCAGGTACAATCTATCTTGTAATGCCGTGTTCACATATATTAACTATGTGTCAACTGTGTACATGCATTACACTGTACTGTATAGCTTGTCCAAGCCACACGTCTCAGTGGCGCACTTGTTATACAGGAGTAAGCCTGAGTAAAAAATTGGTATATTGATCAAATCGATTATTTTGCTTCGATTTGAATCTGCGATTCGATTTGTGCATGGAGTCGAATTGTTTTCAAAACTAACTTTCCAAAAGAGAACTACGACGACTCTATTCAAATCTATAATCAGTATTTGCCGAATAGGACCACCGAGAGATGTAAATATACGGCACTGTAACGGCTAGTTAAGACACGGCGGAATCTGCGCGGATGCAAACTACGCAGATCAACCGCGCGGAGCTTAGCGTAGCATATTCGTTCATAATGCCCGCGCGGTTCTATTTTTCGACGGTCGAGTGGTGGCAGCCGCGCGGATCGTCTTAATTCGCGCGGCTGACACCACTCGACCGTCGAAAAATAGAACCGCAAAGCAACGAAACAACGTCACGGCACGCCATTATAGTAATAGGATCGCGCGAACGCCGCACGATTTTATTTTCCGGCGGTCGAGTGGTGGCAGCCGCGCGGATCGTCTTAATCCGCGCTGCTGACACCACTCGACCGTCAAAAAATAGAACCGCAAAGCAACGAAACAACGTCACGGCACGCCATTATAGTAATAGGATCGCGCGAACGCCGCACGATTTTATTTTCCGGTGGTCGAGTGGTGGCAGCCGCGCGGATTAAGACCACTCGACCGCCGGAAAATAAAATCGTGCAGCGTTCGCGCGGTCCTATTACTATAATGACGTGCCGTGACGTTGTTTCGTTGCTTTGCGGAGACCGCGCGTTTCGGACGTGTGAATAAATACAAACACATTGCTTCTTCGACTTCCATCTTTGAAATGAGCTGTGTATGTAACCTCGCGCCTCTCCTGCATATCCGCACGGTCACCGCGGCTGTCTGAACGCAGTATATTTTCCGCGGTTCAAAACGCGCGGTCGCAAACGCGCGGATTCCGCTGTGTCTGAATGAGCCCTTATGGTGACCATAAAAATTAACTTATATCTCACATAGTGATGAGCAAAATTGGTCTTGGTCTTGGTCTTGCGAAAAAGCAAGACCAAGACTATCATTAGACTAGCAAGACCAAGACCAAGACCGAATATGCAAGACCAAGACCAAATACACAAGACTAAACTAAAAATTCATACTTCAGAAATAATGAGCAAAATGAGCAAGACCAAGACTGAATCAGCAAGACCAAGACTGTCCAAGTCTTGGTCTTGGTCTCGCTTTGCTCATCACTAATCTCACATTTCGTTTTGACATAATAACCTTACAGTGGCGCCAGAGAACGGAAATTTGTAGCATTAAAAATATATTTGCGTATTATGTTATTGTGAAGACCTCCCAAAATGAATATACAAGGTGTCTAGTTTCGGTTTTTACAGAACTGAATTAGGGCTTACATAGCACGATAAAACGTGTTGCATTGGATTTTTGGGCGTAGCTTTGAAACTAATACTTATCCGATTTTAATTAAATTTGGTCATGTACAGTCATAAATCTTAGTAGCTACAGTAGATCTTGTTAGAATGACTAGACTATACTCCTGAACAATGATTTTTTTAAATTTTTATGGATCTCATATTCTTTAAAAACTGAAACTAAACACCTTGTCTATAAGTAATAAGTATATTATGTTGACATTTCTATTTAGAATATATTAAGTTAAAAAAAGGAAATGTTTAGCTATATTCTAGCCACACTGGTTTAAGTAATTAGAACAGCAAATAAAAGTAAAGAAATATCAATTAGTGAGAAGACTGCACGAGTCGTTTGTGCAAACAAAACCTGGCACCAACTACCAGACTTGAAACCATGCTTTAGTAGATCCTAAGTAGGCTTGGCGTGTCACTAGAATTTATACCGCACAGCAATTTTACTTATTTCACTTGTATTTTATAATATGTACATTGTACACATATCTGTGGCAAAACGACAAAACCTCATATGTCACATTTTTCTGATAGCTAATGATAATAATTTATTAATATATTTTAACATTGGAAATGTTTATGTTCGTATATGGGGGCAGAGTTACGAGTTTTCGTTCAAGGCCAAAAGACAACGGTGTCGCGATCAAGTGAGGAGCAATCATGCAAAATTGAACAAGTGCAATTTTTTCGAAATGTGTTTTATATCATGTCTAGTTAATTGACAGGTATTTGCGACGATCTGCGGTGTTATTTTTGAGCAAATGTTAATAAATACTGTAGAAAAATCCATTTAAAAGTTAAATAATCAAGCAAAAGTGAACGCGTATATAACAGAAGAATAATAGGGTTATTCCTGACAAAACTAAACAGTGCATTGATAAATATTGTGTGTATAATAAACAGTTAATTATGTTTCATATATGCTCTTATCATTTCCAATGTCTTCGATGGTTGCAAGGATTGCGAAATCTGTGAATTTTTTGCCATACCCCCTACAAAATAGTTACATTCGATACTGGCCTGTAATGGGTTATTTAACAGACAGACGTGCCGAAAGTGCTTTACTTACCGCACTCGTCAATAATAAACCCTATTACAACACTAGAAATACAATCTACTATTAAATTATACGAAACACAACGTAGTAAATAAATTTAAAATATTGCGTTTTATTTAATTTACAAGTGACGGCCGAAATTATTACTATAAAATTATTTTTTTTGTTTAAGGCCACCAGTAGGTAGTTATTTGGGCTTAGCACCAATTCATTTTTTATTTTATTTTTTAATTATGAAAAACCAATTAATACTTTCACCAGTTCTTGAATTATAGAACCTGGAAACTGGGGAATTATAATATAGGAAGCCATGGAAGCTCCTTATAATATTTTCATGTAATATTTCAACAGGGAAATTTAATTAAAAATGAAGTCACAATTTAGAAATAAGTGGTTTTGACTTTTGCCTACAGATAGAATAGTAACCAGTAGTAACCAGCCCACGCACTACATGTAAGACTTCAAAGTTCTTGGAATACTAAATAAATTTTGAACTTCAGAAGAATATAGCAAAATAATTAATATACAGACTTTGTGCACATAATCTTTAGAACACATATTAGCTACATGGTTTTGTTATGTTAATAATTATTATTACGACATAAGTTACGTAACTATACTGATTTCCAACCTGACACTCTCACCTACTGTAGCCAGTTACAGTTGTGTAGTGATGGGCGATACGAGATGTTTTTACAATCGAAACAATTGTAATCGTTCATAATAACAATCGAGTTCACAATCGCCTCGGAGTTTGATTTTACAATCGAAATGTTCGATTGTTCAAGTCGATTATTTGCCACATAGGAATTATAGCAATAGCAGCAAAATAAATAAGAATACATATAATCGCGATTCAAGGTTACATATGCTGGTCGACTGACGTTCACGCAACTAGCGTTAATTGTTCACTGTTCACACTGTTCAGTCGGTACTCACTACTCTGTGATCTTTTCACTATTAAATTCGTATTATGCGATTACTGCACAATCGACCATCGACTCGACCACAGTTGTTGAGTGATGAACGATTGTATATATTATGTGGCTCTCGACAGTGTACGATTTAGTACTATGCGACTCGGTCTCGGCGAACTATGAAACAACATCAATCGAGTCCAAGTGACAACCATCGAGAGTCATCGAGATGTTTGAACAATCGAGACAATCGACTAAAACATCTCCTATCGCGCATCACTACAATTGTGCCTATGACTCCCTCCTCTGTATGTAATATCTCTATATACGGTTATAGCCCGATTACTTTTAGAATCACACAGTGACGTCATCAGCCTATTGGCGGCAAAACACTGCCCCCAGTTAGCAACGTAGTCTGATTGACAACCGTTACCCTCTCTGCTACTCTCTAACGAATTTTACTATAGTCCATAGACGGACTTGTATATTCTATTGTTTAAGCCGTTGAGCGAACTCCGGAACAATAACCGTTGTAGAGTGATGACGTCCCGGTGTCTTACATAGTGTAACAAAACTGTTTTCTACGTAGGCGGAATAAATTATTTATTTACTAGAATTAAATGTTAACAAAAAAAATAGATAACAATAAAATGCAACAACAACAACTATATACAATAATAATAACGAACAGTAATTCTTAAACAAAGTGAAGCACTTCAATAACACTGAACAATAACTATTTATATACTGTATTTATGTTCGCAAATTCAACTCGACACTGATTCACGACTGGCTGCCTGATTCCCTCGTACTTCGCTTATATAGTTCGAGCAGCTTGACCCAGCACGCTCGCACGCTTTCCAAAATATTCTGGTGGTTACCCGTGTCTTCGATATCATTCCACGCCTCACCATTGTTACCTGTTCTCGACGCTTCTATTGTCGCCAGCGGCGTAACTCTTGGGGTTTGCTACAATAGAATTGTGTCTCTACTCTGTGACGACACTAAATGTTGACTCAAAGTGTAAAAAGACCTTTTAAGATTCTCCTGTATTCCGGTCATTAAGTTATTTGTTGTGTCGATGGATCATTGGCGTGTCGTGCCAATATCAAGTGTCGCCATAGAGTGTACCAAGATCTTAAAAATTCTGTGATGACACGAGTTGATATAAAGTTACAAATATCTTAAGACTTCACTGTTACACTAATTAAAATATTTGTTAAGAACGTCTGACGTGCCGACACTGAGTGTTGCCACAAAGTGTACAAAGATCTTAAAACTCCCCTATATTTTAAGTCGAATCTTTCTTATATAATCGTCAAGGGAGATGTTTATTTAAAAAGAAGGCACGGCGCCCTCTTAAATATGAGGGATTAAGTATTTTGCATATTAAAGACAGTCATGTTCATATAAATGTATATAACATTAAATTCAAAGTGAAGGATTGTAGATTCATTTGCAAACTAATGCATAATTCCTTGTGTGAATAATGTTACATGTTTGTGGAAAGTTAGAGGTGGTTAACCGCACAGCACCCCGTCACAACTCGGATAGGGACGCTCTCCCGAGGTTCCAGGCGTCGTCTACACTAAGAACTGGAACCATCCAGTTCCATATAATACCTATGTGTGTACATTTACAGTTACATACCGTAAATTTTCTATCTCTCTCTCCACTCACCAACCAACCCAGCCGAGCACGAAACCAGTCTGTGAAACTCGACCACATCTAAGGAATGAAATTAAAAGCAAACCCTACTTGTGTACATATAACACGTGCTTGACGAAAAATAATAGATAATACAATAGCTACTTTTCTTTGGACTCTTGTGGTATACTAGCCTGAACCCGCGACATGGCACGCGCTATCAAAAAATATGTTTTGTCCTATAAAATAAAATCATGGTCAAAATTATCGATGATGTACGAGCCCTCGGTACGAGAGCATACAAAAAATAAATAATAAATAATCTATTAGATGATTGAAGAATTTTGTTTCTACTTAATAATCAATGATTTAAATATTTAAAACTATTTCTTTATTCGGATTTTCTCATTTCTTCAATCGGCGCCCATATTGAAAAATTTCAATCCAAATCCCTTGCCCCCTTTATATTCGGTACAACTCAGTAGATATATTTTTAATTATTCTATTTAAAAAGATGGTACTTACATAATATTTTTAAAATCTTGACGATTCAATTTAACATTAGTTCTTATATAAAAATATACATTTATAAATTATTCGTAAGTTCTTTTTGTCTATGGTTAACATGATAGATTTCCAAGCAATAATACAGAAGTAATATATTAATGTCATCATAAATCAAAAACTAAAAAGGATTAATTTTAATTTAGCATGTAATTGTTTCTGTCAAACAAAAAATACAAAATTTACAAGATGTTTCTTAGCTATTATTATGCAAAAGACTGTTTAACATTTTAAGAGAGTGCTTCAACACTTGTTGGTTTATGTTCAGTGTACCTACTAATATTATAAAAATTTCAACTAGCTACCTCTTATCCATCTTACCGTTTGTGAGGTAGAACCTTCTGACAGACGGACAGACATTGGATGTAGGGAACCCTAAAAATGAAAAGTTTAATTATGTATATGCTCGTGTATATGGTTGTTTGTCGTGGATAATCTCAAGTAGGTACTTCTCAAAAAGACTTTTTGATATTATGCAGACTTGTTTAGAGAAGGTTTTAAGCTATGGATTTTTGAGCTAAATGTAAGTTTGGAGGAAGGAGCGAAGAACGTGTAATGCAGCAGTAAATGTGTAATTAAATTTTATCAAAATTTTGAAAAATTTTGGATATACATAATAATTAAACATTCCCATAACATATAATAACCAACTTCAAAAATGTATTGTGAAGGCGTTTTGAGTGCTAGATAAAAAAATCCAACAGCTTTATTTAAGTTTCACCGTGGAGCTTATTCTAATAATTTAATTAAAAAAAAGTAGTTTTGGTTGTTGGGCCAAAGATAAGAGCAAATGTTTGTTAAAAAATCTTCATCGGCTTATGGGAAAAAGACTTATAAACAAAACATAGAATGTTCTTAAGTGACTCTTAAGAAATGTACAGATGTTAGAAAATGTGTAATATTTCCAGTAGCTTTTAAAGAACTCATCGAAATATTTCTGTCTTTCTGTATATTTTTATACTAAATAATATAATCGTGTGAACTTACTTTATACAGAAAAAAATTAACGGCCTCACACTAATTCACACATTTAAAAAATTATCGAAATAACTTTGTTCTTTGTAATAGCAGCTGCTTGTTAATATTTACACGTGCATTTACACGGTTTCTGTGGGCAAATAGTTACCGGTATGTTGATAAACTTCAATTTTGTTTTCAGTGTCAAAAAATTTAATTCTGCCTTTAGTTAATTTTTAGTATATACTATTTAAATTTTAACGGAACCTTCAGTCCAGTGCAAAAATTCACAGATTTCGCAATCCTTGCAACCATCGAGGACATTGGAAATGATAACAGCATATATGAACCATAATTAACTGTTTATTATACACACAATATTATCAATGCACTGTTTAGTTTTGTCAGGAATAACCCTATTATTCTTCTGTTATATTATACGCGTTCACTTTTGCTTGATTACTTAACTTTTAAATGGATTTTTCTACAGTATTTATTAACATTTGCTCAAAAATAACACCGCAGATCGTCGCAAATACCTCTCAATTAACTAGACATGATATAAAACACATTTCGAAAAAATTGCACTTGTTCAATTTTGCATGATTGCTCCTCACTTGATCGCAACACCGTTGTCTTTTGGCCTTGAACGAAAACTCGTAACTCTGTCCCCATATACGAACATAAACATTTCCAATGTTAAAATTGAGTACGACTTAAAAATTCAGAAAAGATGTAAACATTTATAATTAACAGAAAATTGTTAGTACGATTAAAGTATCGCACTGACTCAATGACTCAAGATTATTATTAAAAATGGATATTTCACCCGTGATATTAGCTCCCGCATAGGAGGTGGTACAACCTACAGTAGTACCTAGCTTAAAATTAGCTCTCGCAGGTAGTGATATTTCAGTGACAAATTGCTTCATTAGGAAATAATTGATTGTTTAAAAACGTGTCACTGTAGAGTAATTGTCAACTCAGCCACCGCGAAAGTGGAAGTTTCAGGTTAGAGTCCCGACGGTGACATAGGTTTGAAAAATGAATTTTTCCATTGTCGCATTATATTGTTACGTCATTATGGGTGGTTTAAACACAAATGCAAAGTTTGCATTCATTTATACAGGGTGAGTTCGACCACCCGTATCAGTCGTTTTTTTCGAAAACGGTTAGTCGTATAGAGTTGTGTCAAAAATTTGTATTATAAAAGCCCTAATAAAGAATCGAATGGTGATAATTTTTTTTCCGGGGAGGTCGGCTTCCCTATTAGTTTGCTCCAGAATGTCCAGAACTCCGGAATTATAAATGTAACGATAGGTCGAAAGTGGTATTGTTGAAAAGATCTTTAAAAAATAAGCAAGTTTTGTAGGAACATTTTTTTTATTACTGCCACTCCTGTTAAGTAATATTTGTTTGAAATTACTAAATTAAAATGTCATAATAACGAACTTCTTAAAAGTTCGCATTTAAAATCTAGTTACCTATCTATCGATCCTTAAACACTGAAGAAGTACACTCACAGTATAACCAGAAGAGCTCAGTAGTATGTATTAAAGAGTAAATGGAAGAGAGTTTGAACACTTGTGACAATGTCTAAGGTTGCTAGATTTTTAATGCCGACTTCGATCGTTATTATGAAATTTTGGTTAAATAATTTCAAACGATTGTTATTTAACAGGGGTGGCGGTAATTAAATAATTTTTCCTACAAAACTTGCCTATTTTTTAAAGAGCTTTTCAACAGCACCACTTTCAACCTATCGTGCTTTCTAAAATTCCGGATTTTTGAACACATAATAATTTATATTTATACTTATAGAAATTTACAGGGGTGGCAGTAATAAAAAAAATGTTCCTACAAAACTTGCTTATTTTTTAAAGATCTTTTCAACAATACCACTTTCGACCTATCGTTACATTTATAATTCCGGAGTTCTGGACATTCTGGAGCAAACTAATAGGGAAGCCGACCTTCCCGGGAAAAAAAATTATCACCATTCGATTCTTTATTAGGGCTTTTATAATACAAATTTTTGACACAACTCTCTACGACTAACCGTTTTCGAAAAAAACGACTGATACGGGTGGTCGAACTCACCCTGTATATATTTATAATTAATTTCATGAAAGAGTTTCGTTTTTTCGTATTTTTAATTTTCATCCCCGTTGATAAATTTAACCAAAATAAGGCGTTGACAGGCAATTTTTAGTCGGCCGACTGTTGCAAGAGTGACTATCAAGCGTTCTTATGAACATGCTCTTCAGCTGCGACTGTTAGATAGGTCGATTAAATAGTTTGTGAATTATTTAGTTCAGTCTGTGTGGACGCTAATGATTTCTGTTGTTGAGCGTCTATAATTCACAATTCATTCGACCAGTGTGCGCTGACCGTCGATTGGCCGATCGAATAATTGCGCAATTAAAAATTGCAACGCCAGACCCAAGTGTTGGTGTGTGGTCTTAAAAAAATAAAAAAATAATACGCTGTCGCTGCCAGTGGCATCACAAAGTTAGATATACTGTTTGACCAGCGAAAGAAGGCCGGTCAGATTGTGAACACCTTCTCTGATTATTCCTTTCCGCATCGACATTCTTTCCTTGGTCGGACAGTAATATGTCGTAATATGTATATAGTCGGACCGCTTAACAGATGGAGTGATCACGTGAAAAGTACATGAATAACTTCGCCGCAGGCGTGGCCTTCACATATAGTTTCGTTCCCGAACGTTCAAGCAACCTATCAGGTACTTTGCACGCGGTGATCACGCAGTAATCATGCGTTTTCATAGCTCCATCTGTTAAGCAGCCCGACTATAGTAGGTAACATTTCTTTCAGAAACTGTCCATGAGTTTATTTACCACCTAGCGGCGGGAACTTGTTAAAGATGCGCCTATTAGTAACTGAATATCATATAGAAGTCGGACGAAACTCAACAACGCTCAAATTTTAAACACTAACAAGTTGTTGAGACGCCTTAAAAAAGAACATTAAATATTACATAATATTAGTGATGGGCGATTACGAGATATTTTAGTCGATTGTCTCGATTGTTCAAACATCTCGATGACTCTCGATGGTTTTCACTTGGACTCGATTGTTGTTGTTTCATATTTCACCGACACCAAGTTGCATAGTACTGAATCGTACAGACGATGTCCAGTGTCCACTGTCGAGAGCCACATAATATATAATCGTTCATCACTCAACAACTGTGGTCGAGTCGATGGATGGTCGACTGTGTAGTAATCGTGTGCTCTGAGATCGACTGAACAGTGAATCAACGATGAACGAGTAGCGTACACGTCAGACTTCATTCGACCAGCATATAACCTTGAATCGCGATTATGTATTCTCATTCGCTGGCAAATAATCGACTTGAGCAATCGAACATTTCGATTGTAAAATCAAACTCCGAGTCGATTGTGGACTCGATTGTTATTATGAACGATTGCGATTGTTTCGATTGTAAAAACATCTCGTATTCGCCCAACGCTACATAATATATTACGGCTGGATAATTGTTGTAAAGCAAGTTATACCTACGTTAATTTGAAACCTTTCTTTTTGAAGTGAAAACTTCCTTAGGCGCGTTAGGCACTCTTTGTACTGAAAAAAATGTGAAGCGTTCGCAACTACTTCCGTAAGAATTCACAACATACTTATATCATAAAAACGACCTTGTACACACTTTCACCAATAACGCAGTTGGTTACGTCTTTGCGTTCAATGCATAGGAACGTGGGTTCGAGACCTGATGGCAGCGTAGAATTTTTGGTTTTTTTCTAAATTCTACATGATATTTATTTAAATATTTTTTTATTTTTGTTATATGACAATAATTATAATTTTTTCGAAACTAAGATGGAATTAATTAAAAATACACTTTTAGTATTTTAGTATCTAATAAATTATTTTTTGTTCATAAATGAGCTATTATCGATGACACCAAAAATTAGAAAATCTGAGGGAACGGACAGATTGGATTGCATATAGGTGATTCAAACTTGGCGTGAAAAAGTGGTGCGTAAAAAGACAGCTGTATTATTAATTAATGCAACTTAAACTGTTATAAATTGTGTTAACATATTAAAATAATTGACCATATAAAGCATATCCAGAACGATTTGTTTCTGAGTAAGCTTTTAAAACTTTTTGCTGTAAACATACTCACGTACAAAATAAGTTTATATATCTCTGCTGTATTCAAGATAAAGCGCTAATTCTCCCAACTCCAAGGTATTTAATAACTGTAACTTCAGCTGTTCACTAAATTCTGTAAGATTGTCTTCAATTGAAATTGTAACAGAATCTTCTCAAAGACCTTAGATTCACTGACAGGAGTACATCTCATAATAAAAACATTGGCCTTGATACAATATTTATTTACTTTGTTTTTTTTTTGTTAAAAAGTTTTTTATTTTTTTACTTTTTAGTGTCAAAAAGTGACATTTACCTTAAAGGTATCACACGCCGTTTATCACTTTTATTAAACCGACTTTCTTACGTTGTCTGATGTGTCAAAAAGTGACATTTACCTTAAGGAATCACAGGCCGTTACTAACTTTTATTAAAATCACCCGAACTACTGAACCGATTTTGATGAAATTTCTATGGGACCAATCTGAAAGTATATCCTTTCAAATAAAAAAAGAGTTTTCCAAATCGGTTTATAAATAACGGAGTTCTGAGGTAACAAACATAAAAAAAAATACAACCGAATTGAGAACCACCTCCTTTTTTTGAAGTCGGTTAAAAACAGTGAGAACCGACCTGAAAATTTTCATCCCTAGGGATGAAAACGCTCAGTTTTAACCCGCTGGACAGGTACCGAAAATCGAATTTTCATTAGCGGCGTTGTAAAAATTACAATTTACAATCAAACCATTCACAAGTTAGTGCATCAATGAGTACAGAACGTACGCGTCGTTTATGCGGTCACACAGTCTATCGCACCATATCGGATAATGATAATTAATAGCTAGGTATAAGTTTCAATGTTTATGTTTAGCTTTGTATATAATTGAATATGTATGTTTAATCTTAACTGGGACTGTACACTCTCACTTAAATATTTTAATTGTACATTATACAAAACATTGCCCTCTTAAATGCCTCTTTTTCATTTTGATTCAATTATATTCTGTGTTTTTTTATTACAAGTAATCTTTTTACCGTTAATTAACCTTTCACCTGTTGAGATTCATAAAATTGTATTCAAAAAGAAGTTTTAGAAATCATTATAATGTTTTTATTCACGCTTCAAAAGTTATGCAATGATTGCGTTAAGTGTTTGAGAGTTGATTTTGATTTTATTAAATTAAAAAAAGAGATTTGTGTTCTACAAATCAAGGTCAACCTGGGTGGGAAGAACGGAGAAAACAAGGACACTACGTAAATAAAATTTTATAATACGTAAAACAAAAAAAGTTTGCCATCTTAAGAATAAGAACTTATTATACGAAAACATTAATCGTACGACAAAAGAAATGCTTATGTGATAAATACTAGAGTATATTGACAAAATTGTGCTAGTGGAAAAAAATGTTGTGAACATTTTTTGGCAAAAATTTAAATCTCTCTGATATTTTTTAAATTAAACATGTTTGTAAAAAAGACGCATGCTTATTTCAATGACCAATGAGCGAACACTTAGTTTTTTTTAGTTTAGAGTCACAACTCGAGGACAGTGTGGTCCAGTGGTTAGCGTCGCGGCCTCTGGATCAGACTGTCGTGGGTTTGAATCCCGCCTCCGCTCATGGATGTTTTGTGATGTAATTTAGTTTTAAGTGAGTTATTATTTAATGTAATCAAGACGCTAATGACCTAAGTTGTCGACGCGTCTATAATTTACAATAAATAAAATAGTCACAACTTTTAAATGTTTCTCAAAAATAAAAAATGAACTCTTTGAATGCAGTTTTTAACCTGAAAGAAATATTGAAGTTTTCTTTTGATGTTTAGATTCAGCGTGTTTTTTCTATAAATACCGTAAATTAAAAAAAGGCGCGATTTTCAGTAAAATTCGAAATTTAATAATTTTTTTTTTATTTATCCTGCTGGTAAAACAGGACGTGCTGTCTGCTCATTCTCTTTTAGTTTTGACACAATACAGCTGTTTAAAATTTCTCAGAAATTATAAGAATCTTTGAACGCCCATAATTTCTAAACTAAATTGAAATCAGCGAGTAATTTTCTATACAGTTAATTTGGAAAGCAGCTGGGAGTTTTTCATTTGCCAAAAATCGAATTTCTTAACGAAGTTTGTCTAAGATATTTTAACCTGTACCGTTTATTTTCTAATGATGCGAAATTGCTAAGGGGAGATGTATAATAGATTTCGTAACGATCACCACTACTAAATTAAACAAACATTTGTACTAACTGTTACACGTTATTACTTACTCCCCTTAAACATTCCGGTGACGAAGGGACTGAAATAAAATATACTGAATTTCCTATAAGATCGTGTAACTTGTACTTGAGAAATTGGTGGCTCACCTGATTTCCATGTCACACATTGTTACAATTGTTTATAACTCCTTTCCACAATACGAATTTAATTTTATTAACGAATTACACTTTCTAGACAACTATGTTGCCATGTTGAAATGATACTTTTATCATATTAAAAAATAATTAGCGTTATTAAATAAAACATAATTATTTTTTAACATGACATTAACATTGGTCCTTCGAGCGGGATATAAACCGGGCAGTATGAAATGTCATTAAAACGCATTTAAACAGCTACCGAGGACAGTGTGGTGTAACGGTTAGCGTAGCGGCCTTTGGATCACACTGTCGTGGGTTCGAATCCCGCCTCCGGTCATGGATGTTCTGTGATGTCATTTAGTTTTAAGAGAATTGTTATTTAATGTAGGTATTTAAGACGCTAATGACCTAAGTTGTCGATGCGTCAATAATCTACAATAAATAAAATAAACAGCTAGGTACCAGGCTTTTTAAAATAAAAAACTTTTAACAAAAAAAAACCTCATTCAAAAAATCACTAAAAAGAGGAAAATAATGAAATTTTGAGGTCTGTGCCAATTTAATAAAATATGAAGTCGGTTAAAAAGTATATAGTATAGTGATTAATATCTTCTTTTTAACCAACTTCATATTTTAGTAAATTGGCACAGACCTCAAAATTTTATTATTTTCCTCTTTTTAGTGATTTTTTGAAGGAGGTTTTTTTTTGTTAAAAAGTTTTTTATTCTTTACTTTTTAGTGTCAAAAAGTGGCATTTACCTTAAAAGAATCACACGCCGTTACTCACTTTTATTAAACCGACTTTCTTACGCTGTCTGATATGTCAAAAAGTGACATTTACCTTAAAGAATTACACGCCGTTACCACTATTAAAATCAGCCGAACTACTGAACCGATTTTGATGAAATTTCTATGGGACCAATGTGAAAGTATATCCTTTCAAATAAAATTTTCAAAATCGGTTTATAAATGACTGAGTTATGAGATAATAAACATAAAAAAAAAATACAACCGAATTGAGAATCACCTCCTTTTTTTGAAGTCGGTTAAAAAGAAATTTGATATAATTGTAAATAACAGACGCTCGACAATAGAGGTCATAAACGTCTGAAGAAAGAATTTAAATGACACTGTCGAGGCTTGTGTAATGTGTATAATCAGACGCTTATGACCTCTGTTGTCGAGCGTTTATAATTTACAATATTTATTTTGCGTATTATATATCAACACCAGTAGTCTAAAAATTAGACGCAAAAACAACAAAATTCCAACTTCTTCATCACATGTAATGAGTCAAATTAAATAGTAATTTTTAAACGATGAGACATCCAACAATAACTCATCCATATAACAGAGCATTGAGCAATGATATAATACAATTTAAATTGTTTTTGAACCGTCTACATTTAATTTATATCCAAGCAATCCGCGACATCCTAAAGACAAATGAGAGAGAGGTGAATGAATGAGGGAGTGAGATAAGGGACTTGTTGGCGCGACCTGGTGCATGTTCCTTTTGACTGTACACATAGTACACTCACATCATTGACATAAAGAACGTGCGCCGCGTAGCAGACCACAAAAATTGTTTAGAAAAAGAAGATAAATAGTGATGGCGGCCTCTTCAGTCTTCACGTCCTTTTCTATAAAGCAAACTTGGGCGTTCACAGAGATTAAGACTCGAACCAATAGCGTTCATTGTGATTCAGACTCGGACCAATAGCGTTTATTGTGATTCAGACCCGAACCAATAGCGTTCATTGTGATTCAGACTCGGACCAATAGCGTTCAATGTGATTCAGACTCGAACCAATAGCGTTCATTGTGATTCAGACTCGGACCAATAGCGTTCAGGATCGCTCGGCCATGCGTCCAGGACGTCGAACCAATAGCGCGGTTCGACTCGCTGCGCTGGATTCAGACTCGAACCAATAGCGTTCATTGAGATTCAGACTCGGACCAATAAAGTTCATAGAGATTTAGATTCGAATTAATAGCGTTCATTCATTTCACTCACTCAATTATCAGCACACAACTGACCTAAGGTATAATGCTTAGTCCTTTGTCTGTGTCAATTCTTTAAACCATTGACATATAGACAATGGAATACGCGACAGGTTATAAAAAGTGTCTCAGTAGGAGGTAATGGCGGTTTGCCTCTCTATTTAATCAGACTCAAGCCAATAATATCATAGTCATACTGTTACAAAACTGTTTTCTGAGTTGGCGGAATAAATATTAATTTACAATAATTAAAAACACAATAATAATGAATGCAACAACGAAAAGTCCGTTCTAACAATTAACACAAGTAAACAATAACTAAACAGTAATTACAAAGCAAAACAAAACAACTATATACAATAATTCGTAATTATTACCACTACACTAGTATTTATTTTATCAATTTGGTTATTTATATCACGGCACTATTTATATTACTGATCCACCGTAAACTTGAATGCGTGACTCACCGTTGACTGAATCCTTCACTCGCTCGTGCTGGCTGTTTATATATGCTGCGTGGCGTAAGCCTAGTGCGTTCTCGCTTTCTCTAGAACTTTCGCGCAGGTACTAGTTGTTACAGTAAGCAGACCCCGTTTCTCAGAACTCTTTCCTGCCGTTTATATACAGGGTGATCCGTAACAATACTACTTATATCGTGATTTGAAGATTACTCAGCTACTCGAAATTTCTCGTGATACATCAGTTTTTCAGTCAAGAGTGTGCGCCCTTACGCCACATCTGACGATCTTCAAGCAACTTAATCGCAAAATTGCGCAACAAAAAGTAGCATGTTTGCGCTGGTCCTTTGAGAGCAATTTGTTCGTATCAAAAAATTCTGTACAGGAATTTCATGTTTTTTTTCAGAAAACAGAAGAAATTTTCAAAACCTCACTCGTTGAGATGCACAGTCCATTCTCTCTGTCAATGATTCACACAAACTGACTCTTGAGTAAGAAACTCACGTGATATATTGCTCACACATTGCCGGTTTCAAATTTCACACTTTTTATATAAACTCCGTTAATTTATGGGGAAGGATTGGTAATTCATAGTCCATTCAGTTTATGAACATGTTTAAATCTCATACGAAAAGTCATATTTATAATCACCAACTGCAGGTTGTGTTCCAAGTGGCTGTGCTACTCTAACATATGCTTTATAAAATATTATACAGTGAATTTCACTTAAGACGTATGATTGGCTAGTTTTATTTATTTGGTAGTTATGGAAATCCTTAATAGGCCAGACATTTAAGGTTTTTACCTCGAATGAATGAATGAATTGTAAATTATAGACGCCTGACAACTGAGGTCATTAGCGTCTAATTTTTTTTTTTACCTTGAAGTATTCTGCAGTGTAAAGAGTGAATTTTTGTTTAGTGTTCGCATGTAGCTATCATATAAACAAATCTCGCATATAATGTTGCGTCTTACGTGAAATTCACTGTATAGGTGACCTCAAAATAAAATAACTTATGTTGCATTTTAGTTTTTAACCCCGATAAAAACAAAGGGGACATCTTAGCATTTTTTCTGCCTGTGACATAGTTCTTGAGGCGATCTGGTCGACGGTGCTGTCTTTTTATAGGGTTCCGTACCTCCTAACGGATCGCTGTTACTGAGCCTACGATGTCTGTTCGTCTGTCTGTCCGTCCGTTTGTCACAGGGCTCTATCTCACAAACGGTAAGAGGTAGCTGGCTGCTAGTTGAAATTTTCACAGACTGTGTGTTGTTGTGACATTAATCGTGGCAAATAATAATTAGAATTAAATAATCAAATAATTTTTTATTTACTGTGAATAATTATAAATTTTGGATTTCCCACTCGCAACTTTGCTGGAGGGTTTAATAAACTATTTTGAATTTTACATAATATGTTACAGAAGATATTGAGAAAATTCGAAAAATACGACATAAGCGACTTTGCCTTGTGGTCACAAATAAACATTATCGCTCAGTTATTTAAATGAGCCGAGATCTCAAGTGCTCTGCTGTAAAAAAACTTATATCAGTTAAGTGTTAAGTTTCTATTGTTGAATTCATGTGTTAAAGTGGGCATTAAATGTGGAAAAAAAATATTATAAATATGAACAGCATCCGTCTCTAATGACTGTAGAGTGTAGTTACTACTTTATCCTTTAGTTACATTTTTTTGATGAAAAAAACGCTTCGTACGTATTGGATTTTTTAATTAATGTTGTCTGTTACTGCCTCAGAACAGAGATAGTTATAGAAACAGCATATCAAGTCGTTTGTGAAGACCCAACTAAACTCTAAATTCGTTGCTATTCCGTAGTGTTAGTAGTGCTGTGTGCTTGGATGTTACAATAAAGGTTCCAAAGCGATTATGAAAAAAATAGGTAAAAAAACTTTTAAGGTATTAAGCGGTTTTATTTTAAATCATCAGCTGTACCAAAAACTAGAAAATATTTAGGACACAAACCAAGGGGCACTTTGTGTCGCTGCATCAGCGGAATAAGTAATAATCTGGGACTTTTAATAGACTAAAATAATAACGTGGGGCGCATTTGAAATATTTCAGTTGGTGGACTTGGAAACACATTTTTCTAGACAAGCCGTTCTTATTTAATAATTATACAGTGGTTATAAAGATTTTTATGCGCCCCACGTTTTTATTTTAGTCTGTTAAAAGTCCCCGATTATTACTTATTCTGCTGGCGCAGCGACACAAAGTGCCCCTTGGTTTGTGTCCTAATTATTTTCTAGTTTTTGGTACAGCTGATGATTTAAAATAAAACCGTTTAACTTAAAAGTTTTTTTACCTATTTTTATTTTCTAGTTTTTAGTTTGATTTCTGGCCAGTATCATTATGCAAACTCCTCATCCTTTCAACTGTCCACCTCCTGATTCCACCATCAGATCCTCATTACCAAGTTGAAATTATCATAATATTGTATTGTCACGGGAACTCAATGTGTGTGCAAAGTTTCATAAGAATCGGTTAAGTAGAAGTAGTTGAAAAAGCCGTCGCAAGATTTGAAGCAAAGATAGTAACAAACAAGCGAATATACGAGGTCAAGCTAAATAAAACCCTTTAAAAATCTATATAGTAAAAAATCAGTAAGTGAGTACAAAATATTTTATTATACTTTAAAAAATTGTTTCAATTGTTCTCCGCAAAATTTCAAAATAACTTATTCATATTGTCTCTGGGAACCCTTGATTTTTTTCGCTGAACCCACTTTGAGCAACAGAACAACTGGTGAGAATATTATTATTTTAAGTGTAGTTTAAGAGTTCTGAGCGTTTTAATAAATTCTCGGCGTTACGTCAGTGGAACTCCGTATAATAATATAAAATGCAAGATAACTATGCCGTTGTTCGTTTGTTTTCATAATATTTTGCATTCATTTTTGATCAAAGCCAGCGTAACTTTTATTATTAATGTTTCATGTATGCAATAAACCGGTAGCGGAAACGATCTTTCCAATTATTATTTTATAACATGCAGGTAGATAATATCGACTCCGCACTGTACATAGATGAGCTTTATTTATAGACACGGTGCATGTCAAGCTTTTTAACTTCTTATGCGACTGCGGAAAAGTTTGCGCAAAGCGTTAAACGACGCGCGTGTCTCACTACTTTAGATTATGAACTATAAATTTTAAGGAAAATCCGCTCGATCTCACTACAACTAATTTCTTTAGTTTCTTTAATATTTACTAGATGCTGCTGTTAGTCACATAACGAATTATTTTTATTTTTTTTAAACACGGCTTAATTACGGCTGATCTATATCAGCCAACAGAAAACGGTTTGTATAATATTCCAGAAAAAAAAACAATTTAGTCACTACACCTAGTTTACTATTGGATGTACATTTCGAGGAGCAACGGTTCCATCATCAGCAGAAATTAAATTTTGTTTGGTTTTCGCTGATGGAAGTGGAACCATTGCTCCTCGAATGTACGTCAAATAACAAAATAATTGTTGTTTCACTTCTGTAGTGTGTAGTGCAAGCTACACAGTTCATTTTTTATATTTTTTAAAGCACGAACTAGGGCTAATACCAGTTCAAATTTTCAGTTTTTAAGTGAAACTTTTTAGCCTATTTTTTTTCGTTCTGTCGAGGTCACGTCACGTCCAATCGAAAAATCGCGCATATAGCAGAACCCTATACGTCATCATATCATAAATATAGCAGTACACACAACGGGATGCGTGGAGTAAGGGTATCGCAGTTGCTTTATACGTAGTAGGTTGCTGGTTCGAACCCGGGTGGAAGCATTAATTTTAGTTTCTTGTTTTAACTATTCCATATGTTCCACTTGATATTTATTTACATTTTTTCTATTTTAATTATATTTTAACATTGGAAATGTTTATGTTCGTATATGGGGGCAGAGTTACGAGTTTTCGTTCAAGGCCAAAAGACAACGGTGTCGCAATCAAGTGAGGAGCAATCATGCAAAATTGAACAAGTGCAATTTTTTCGAAATGTGTTTTATATCATGTCTAGTTAATTGAGAGGTATTTGCGACGATCTGCGGTGTTATTTTTGAGCAAATGTTAATAAATACTGTAGAAAAATCCATTTAAAAGTTAAGTAATCAAGCAAAAGTGAACGCGTATATAACAGAAGAATAATAGGGTTATTCCTGACAAAACTAAACAGTGCATTGATAAATATTGTGTGTATAATAAACAGTTAATTATGTTTCATATAAGTATGCTGTTATCATTTCCAATGTCCTCGATGGTTGCAAGGATTGCGAAATCTGTGAATTTTTTCTATTTATTTTTATTTTAATAATTTACTATCATAGAGTGTCAAACTTAGCGGGGTGTACACTTTTAGCTTTGCAGAGTTTAAACCATGCAAACAAAATTATATACTTTCGGCGATTTCGGGTTAAAAGCGTTTAGGGTTATGTAAAAAAAAAATCACTTGCACCGTGTTTTCATAAAACCACACCCTAGTTTTTTTTAATAGTAAAATGAAAATATAAATTATTTATATTTTTACAACCTCTCAGATTAGAATCTGGGAACCGTATTTTATTATTAACATAATTAATTAAATATTGGTAATGTTTATAAATACAAATAGACCTTAATGGCCTCAGTTGTCGAGCGTGTATAATCTACAATCTCTTTCATTTAAATACATCGACCCTTGATTATATTATGCACTCCGTTTATTAGTATGAAACTTTTAAATTAAAAAAATAAAAGGTTTGTTCTCTTTATACAAAATGCAAACATGAAACGCCAGCAACCCGATGTGCAATTTCATATTTTGCAACACATTTTCCACATTGGACTGTGCATGGATCCAATAAAATTGGGACTATATATAGTGACTGCATACCTAGCTACGTTGAAATAATCAGAGAGGGAAAATGTTCAGTGTAAAATTCGTGGACACGTTTTCAATTACCGATAGAGTGGTTTAAAGTGAATGAGGGTGTATATGTTAAATAGCAAGTCAATTTAGCTAATGGATTTGAATTAACGACTTGTTTGAATTTTTATTTTACATATAAAGACAAATTATATAATGTACAGATTTACATCATATATTACGTGTATATAAAACCTCCCTTTAATATTAATATCCCCCGCTTCTACGACCTAATTAACACCTGGAGTAACGACTGTTAATGAGCCATCGTAAGATAGAGCGTCATTTTCGATATTTTAAATTTGGGTTGTTTTCGGAAATGATTTTCATAGCTTCATAGTATATTGTGGAACTATGTTACTAATTACTATACATAGAGGTATAGAATAGGATGGAGGGAGGGTATGTCTCATAACGTGAAGCCACGCGGGGAATAAACGGCCATCTTTGTAGGAACCTAAACAATTGTTTCAAGGCTACCAGTTGATGGATATTGATTATTGAAAATATTCTGTTTCTTTTTTGTGTTCTACAAAATTAATTTATTGCCATCACTACATTTAAAATTTCTTATGCATTTTTTACTGTTCTCTGTGCAACATTTTTACAATTATTAAAAATATTGAATAGATACCTAAATTGTTGAAAATTCTTATCGCTGATTATTTTTGAAGGTTAATTATATTAAATGATAATTTATTTTGTTCTAAAATACTACTTTTTGTGTACATTTTATTCCGAATTAAATGACATTCTGTTAATTAAATAAACTTATGAAACTACACCTAGTGAAACAATATTATGTGGTTCGTTCCAAGATGGCCGCCACACAATCCCCCTTCCGTCTCATGGCTTCAATTCTGTTGCCCAGAACGCCAGTTTACGTTCCCTCTATACTATTCTCTATCTCTATGTTACTATATCATGCTAAAGCCAGTCGCCATTGTAACTCAGTCCTCATTTTATATGTGAGAAGAAGAAGAATAAGAGAATAATATTCCCAATCCATCCCGTGTTTTGCTGCTATGTTTACTCGGCCCTGTGATGTCAAACCTGCTCACTGTAAAAATGGATGTAAAAATACTTTGAAAGTTAAAATAGAATTCGCCCGATTTTCAAAGTGATTTTACATTATTATTTATGACGATAACCAAATTGTTGTGGGATACGGACGATGAAAAAACAAAAATTGAATTTCTAATTTAGCAACGTTTCGTTAATCAATGTTAACTTCTTCAGGCATCTATAAATGTGCAACAAATGCATAAATAATTACAAATAATGTACAGAAATACACATTTATAGATGCCTGAAGAAGTTAACATTGATTAACGAAACGTTGCTAAATTAGAAATTCAATTTTTGTTTTTTCATCGTCCGTATCCCACAACAATTTGGTTATCGTCATATATAACATGGACATTAAAAATCAACACATTATTATTTATTTTTACACAGAAAACTTCATAAAAACTTGGACTTTTACTGTAAAGTTAAACAAATTTGTGATTTTTACATAAAGTCAATTAAAATTACATAATTGTGTGTAAAAAGTGTGTAAAAATTACAAAATAAAATGTATAGTTACATATATAAAATATGTATAAAATGGATGAATACAAAACAAATTAATTTAAAATTAGTAACCACGCATGCTCAGTGTGTTTTTATGGAATCACGCGATGTGCAGGCGATACCTGTTTGCGACGCCATTGTCTCTTTGTGTGCCTATTACCAGATTAATCGCTGGCTACAAATGGACCATCGATAATCTATGTAATCGACCTTCTCATTTCTTACAGTGCTGCTTCAATTTTGTATAAGCAGCTGTATACGGTATGTCTCCTCTATATCTTTTACCTCAGTGGCTAAATAAATCTTTATGCGACAGGCACGATGTTTTCAGCACGAGTAGTAGGCGAGCGCACACGAACCTTGGCGAGTGTGCATCGCGAGCCGTATACGAGTGCTGAAAACATCGCGCCTGACTCATAAAGATTTAGCACACGCGTTGCACACTATAGGCTATATTCAATTCACATGTATCATGGTTTTAGACTTTACCTAATTTAATTTAATGTCAATCACTTTATATTCACTGACAGCAGTACATCTCATAATAAAAACATTGGCTTTGATACAATATTTATTGCCATAATAATAACCATATATTTCATTATAGCATCGAAAAGAGGTTCATAATGTAACGGGTTTTTCAAATGTTTTCCATTATAGCATCGAAAAGCGTTTCATAATGGATCATGACCAGTCGATAAACGGCCATTAAAAATCCGCCTTATAGACACGAAAAAACAGTAAAAGCGTGCATGTGTTCAATAAAATATTTAAATTGACTATTAAGAATAGACAATAATAAAAATTGTTAAATTTTTTTTGTAATTTTTAACGTTTTTTAAAAAATACAGGATATTTAATTTGTGATATCTACATTCTACATTAGAGGAATAAGTATGAAATTTTAGCTTACAGGTAGTACTTATATGATCTAAAAATAAATAAAACTGAATAAAACAAAAACAAGAACAATATATCGTTGATTGGCATATATTAAACATGTTTATTATTCAACATGGACGTTTCTATAATAATAATAAATTCAATTAAATATTTAATTTAGTTTATTTAGAGCTCAGTGGCTGCATATAGTATAGCATTGCAGCACACGTGCAACATGCAAATTTTACGAGATGTAGTTTGCGAAGCGTCCGATATAATGCATACACGTATAAAAGTACGGTATTACTAATACTACAGCATACCTTAGTACAGTAGTGCGATAGATAAATAAATTAAAAAAAGTCAAGAGGTGTCATGGGACACCCGACAGAAGCTATGCTTTTTACGCATTTTACCGAATTTATCAAAGCTATAGACAATACAATTGAAAAGTTATTAATTGACCGCCATTTTGAAATCTGAAGTAATTTTATTTTTTGTGTCCTATAAAACCCATAAATATCAATTTTCAAAAAGATCGGATAATTTTTACAAACGTACATATGGCCGCCATTTTGAAATCTGACGCCATTTTATTTTTTTGTGTCCTCTAAAACTCTTAAATATCAATTTTCAAAAAGATCGGATAATTTTTACAAAAGTACATATGGCCGCCATTTTGAAATCTGACGCCATTTTATTTTTTTGTGTCCTATAAAACTCTCAGATATTAATTTTACATAGGCCACTGCGCGTGCGCCAGTATATTACTTTCACCGCTGGCCATAGCTATAGATATAGGTACTTTTAATAACATGAGCGTGGCGGCTTACATCGTGACGAGCGTGACGCGAACCTATAAGTTTTTTACTAATTCCCACCTCTACTATGGTAGGGAAGTAATGGATTCAGTCCGAAAAAAATATTTCGAGATTTCAACAGATTTTCACGTTTTGAGACCCTAGCGATCGTTTAAGATCATTTTCTGACTGATGTCTGTATGTGTGTGTGTGTGTGTATGTGTGTGTGTGTGTATGTGTGTGTGTGTGTGTATGTGTGTGTGTATGTGGTCAATTTTTCGCCTTCGATATCTTAAGAACGGAACAACATACGGGCATGCCGATTGTTCTATTGTGTTTATCAGCCTTTAACTTAGATCTGATTAGATTTTGAGTCAAATCGGTTCAGTGGATCCTGAGATATTCAAAAAAACGTCCTCAATGTCACGTATTAACATAGGTAAAAAAAATATAAATGAATTCTAGATGTTATAATATGAAAAAAATGTAAATATTTTTTTTCTCTAAAATGTATAGTTTTCGAGAAAAAAAATATTTTACTAAAAAAAATAAAAATTGTACGTAAATCAAGGTAACCATGATTTTTGCTATATTAAGTTAGCCATCAGTAGATCACCAAACAAAAAAGAGGGCCATGCTTTTTTCAAAGAATAAAAATTAAATTGTGTTTTAAAGACCACCAACAGCTAAGGTTATTTGGGCCTAGTCAAAGAATAAAAAAAAGAGTGTTTATTTTTTGCAAATATTTACTAGGTGGGAAGTATAGGACTGGTCATCAGTCGAATTTTTCCCTGCCAGAAATCGTCTAACGCGCCTATAGAAGCATAGCTTCAAAAATGGGTATCTCTGTATCGCGGGTTTACTTACAGACAGATGACGTAAATACTGTTAAATACAAATACATAATAATAAAATTAAGCAAAATCGCAGGATAGTGGACAAAATAATTTGATTTATTAAATTAAATGTACGACGTTTCGTCTATAGATTTAGACTTTTTCAAGTACTTGAAAAAGTCTAAATCTATAGACGAAACGTCGTACATTTAATTTAATAAATCAAATTATTTTGTCCACTATCCTGCGATTTTGCTTAATTTTATTATAATCACGATGGACACGATTTCTAATATAAACAAATACATAATTGTATTCGTTGTCATGGAAAGAAATACATCCACTTTTATTTTAGTCTAGCTCTAGGCGAATTAGAAGATATAGAGGAAAATCGTATAAACAAAGGGGGTTTTGCGAAAAATTGTTGAGGGTGGTTCCTTAATAACATACTAAATATTCCACACTTCACTTCCTCTGCTGAATTTTGTATGAGGGCGACACAACCCACAAAAGTGTATTTTTGCAAAAATCTCAAGAACTATTTATTAGGACAAAAAGGTCATTATCAATCTCAAAGCTGATAAAACTTCGAACATAACGACCTTTTCAAAAAAAATATCTTAAATGGTTATTGAGCCCGAGCGCGCGAAAAAATCACCTCTCGGCGTCGTTGCCTTGAAAACCCATAGCTAAAACGTACCTGATGCCTTTTTCAACCGAAGAATTCTTTATCGAATTTTAAATATTGTAAACACATATTTTTATAAAGAATTCGAAAGTGATAATATTCGTATGATAATATTTAGTAATTTACCCTTTATTACTTGTAGAAAATATGTTTGCACAGTACTGTACCTCCGTGTAGTGTACATCGTAGTGGGCAAACTTCCGGCAACCTCAGGTTAGCCGTCATATGGTACCATCATCGCTGGCACCGGCCCAAAAACCGCTGTACTGATTGGAAATCAATTTGTTTAGTAGTATATAGCTGATATAGATTATAAATCGACCCGTGGTACAAGCCTCCTGTAAAAGTATGAGGTTCACAGCATACAACACGGCGGCAAACTCGACGTTGTTTTATCATACTTAGAAACTAAACGTTCTACAATCGACTTGCACGAACTTTAAACAAGAGACGCGTTAACATCATTCATATTTTTATAATTGTTTGTATTTTGAATTTGGACACACATTTGTTTTTTAAATTTTATATTTTTCTTGACGAACAGGACTTTAACGCACATAATATTTATTTAAGCAAATTTTATTGACATGGTATTCAGTTATTATAATCTTAATATATTAACGATCAAAACAAACGTATCCATTATTTTCGAGAATCACAGAAAATGCGTTTCGTTTTCAAGCATAGACGTGTTCAAACCAAAATCGACTAAATTTTGTAGAAAATCAGAAAAAGTAAAAAAATAAATACTGCTGACATTATCACCATCCAGACGCCCCCATCCCCCATGTCATCAAAAATAAGCAAAGCAAAGAACCCCCCACCCCCCCTGTAGTGCTTACGTAATACTTGAATGGCCCCTAAGACGACGCAGCTACATATAACCTCAAAAAAGCTGATCAAGGTGGGTTGAATGTAACTGACAATGGAGCTTTGCGTCACACGCCGCTTCCGTGACATATCTCCGAGTCTGAGGGAACGGGGGCGCCAAGTAAAGATGTTCACAAATCAAAAGGGTTGAAAAATAAACTATGGTTGACTTATTACTTATACTTCTCGCACCTTTGTATTCTCTTAACTAATTTAGTACACTACTGTTCACTTAGCTTTTAAAATTGATTTTCTATTTTACTTACTGACCATCGCATCTAATATTTATCAGCTTTGTGTGAATAAATTAATTTTATATACTTTCATTGGTCTCAGATCATGAATTGGTGAAAATATCAATTCGTTCACCTGCTGCAACAATCATTTCAAAATTAACACTTTTTGAGGAAATGACTGATTCATGGATTCATAAAAATTTTTTTTTAAATTTTGTCATTTAGATTATTTTTTTGAAAATTTTTAAAATGTAGGTAGGTACCTGCTATTGTTGTATTGTTGTAGCCGGTGAGCGAATTAATTTTTAAATTTAGTACCTGTTAATAATTAATTGAGAATTTATACTTTTTAAATTGACGTTTTCCTGTAAAATATATTTTGAAATAAATATTCTATTCTATTCTATTCTAGACTAATGTCGGGTTAAATTTTTACACTAAATAACATATAAAACATACGAAGTAACCATAGAAATAACATCAAATTAACAAAACAGCGTGTTAAATATGTCCGATAAACCCGGCATAAATAACATACCTATATAGCGTGTCAGGGGTAATTCCAGGATTTTTTTCATATACTACTCAGGGAATCCCCCATGTACCAAATAAAAAAAATATTTCAGGATTATTAACTCCGAGATTAACTCAATACCTATGACTTTAGTTTTTGGTATTTAGAAAGTTGGTTCCAAAAGTGTTAGAAAGCGGCAACTCAATCGTATAGGAACTGTTTAATATGACACTCAAGTAAAGATTTATTTGTGAAATAAAACGACCGGAAACAAACAACTCCCTCTATCTCCAGCGCGGCTGTGATTTACTGATGATGTATAATTAAATATAGGTACCAACGTTGAGATACTATAGCGCATTAAATACTATATCCGCGCGTTAAATGTTTGAAATAGTTTTAAGGTTAGTAATCAGATATTATAGTTACTTTATTTACAGAATGATATACAATCTGACTCGACTGTAAATAAGTTGGTATCATTAAACTGAGACAACTGGTTTGTACATCTTAAAATTTTAAGGCCGCACTTTCAATGAAATGTGATCATTTTTTTCAAACAACATTTTAAAAAACTGGACAAGTTCGAGTTCCACTCGCGCGTAGAGGGTTCTGTACAACTAAGAAAGGATTAAATTAATATACAGTTCAATAAATTCAATTTATTTATTTTTTTGAAATTATTTTTTCATTAAATTTCTTAGATAGGTATTCTAAAAATTCCAAAATATTTACATTAAAAATAAGTGTCGTCAGTTGGGTTTGAACCCGGCTATTCGGGGTGACATGCGAACGCCTTACCATTGCGCTATAAGTCACTGTGCAGAAACAAGGTATACTTACTAGACCCACTATAAATATTTCCAAATTTTTTGACCTAAAACATTTTTAGAGGGAGCCTATTTATACACATCAAAAAATATGTTCTCACTATTTTTACTTCCCACCTCTACTATGGTAGGGAAGTAATGGATTTAGTCCGAAAAAAACATTTCGAGATTTTAACAGATTTTCACGTTTTGAGACCCTAGCAATCGTTTAAGATCATTTTCTGACTGATGTCTGTATGTTGTGTGTGTGTTGTGTGTATGTGTGTATGTGTGTGTGTATGTGGTCAATTTTTCGCCTTCGATATCTTACGAACGGAACAACATACGGGCATGCCGATTGTTCTATTGTGTTTATCAGCCTTTAACTTAGATCTGATTAGATTTTGAGTAAAATCGGTTCAGTGGATCCTGAGATATTCAAAAAAACGTTCTCAATGTCACGTATTAACATGGGTAAAAAAAATATAAATGAATTCTAGATGTTATAATATGAAAAAAATGTAAATATTTTTTTTCTCTAAAATGTATAGTTTTCGAGAAAAAAAATATTTTACTAAAAAAAGAAAATTGTACGTAAATCAAGGTAACCATGATTTTTGCTATATTAAGCTAGCCATCAGTATAGATCACCAAACAAAAAAGAGGGCCATGCTTTTTTCAAAGAATAAAAATTAAATTGTGTTTTAAAGACCACCAACAGCTAAGGTTATTTGGGCCTAGTCAAAGAATAAAAATAAAAGAGTGTTTATTTTTTGCAAATATTTACTAGGTGGGAAGTATAGGACTGGTCATCAGTCGAATTTTTTTTGTTATTGTTCCAGAAAATTTGTATTTTATTTCAACTACCTCGACGTTGACGACCATATTTCTTAAATCTTAAGGCCATCATTTGGATTATAGGTATGTGACATTAAAATATTTTTTTTTTCATAATTTAATAAAATTTAATAAAATAATTTGTAAATTTATATATTTTATTTATAATAAAAAATGTGTTCCTTGTGACATTTCTCATATATTTACAAAACATAATTAATATAGTCACAAATCTACTTAAATACGGAATGATCATAATTTGACTTTTGATTTATTACGGTAACGACGCGGTTCCCAATTTAAACTCGTTTAATATCTGTAAGAAATTTTAACTTCGAAAAGGGGTGTGTATGTGTGTGTTATATTTAAATTTATGAGAACATGCGTCAAATCAAAAAAAAAAAAAATGTCGTGACAGAAATGGCACATCGGACAGCCTTAAAATCGTTAAACTCGCAAGTATTTAAAGTTAACGGTGTAGGTGTGTGTAATGTTTTATTGATCATAAAATCTTCTGTTTATATCAAACAAATACATGACCATTTCTCTGCCACACCGAATTGTGTTTTATCGCTTTTACTGGTGTCTGATGGCACCTGTCACTCCGGAAATGTCGTGCCATCAAATATTATTGTTTGTAGATAGAATTTTGAACAAGGTAATCGATATATATATATTTACAGAAACAACGAACATTCCGGTCTCTGGATAACAAAAAAAATATTATAACAAGCCGTGAGGTGGGTCGTTTATTAGGACTAAAGTGCGACCCTTGAGGTCCACACGACGAACTTCCCAGTTTGATAAATATTTAATAATAATAATTAAATTAGATATTACACAGAAAAGTAATCATTTTAATCATTAAAACATCAATAATTAAAAAAAAAAAAAAAAAAAAAAAACTGCTGAACCGATTTTTATAAAATTTATGTCGGATCAAAATGACGTTAACACGCCTCGATTGACACCCTTACGAAGTCGATATAATTTTTTTTTCGCGAGATATTGTGTAAAATCTACTTTTTTGGAGGTTATTTGGTTAAGAAAAAAGAACGGCTGAACCGATTTTAAAAAAATTCCTTTCAGATCATATTTACGTTAATACGCGTCGATTGGCACCCCAACGTAGTCGATATCATTTTTCGTTCTCGAGATTTCGTCTTAGAAAGAAATGGACACATACGTACGTACGTACGTACGTACGTACGTACACACACACACACACACACACACACACACACACAGACATCTTTCTAAAAGTAGTGTAAAAATAGTGTAGTGACCTTGAAATATAAAAATTTTTTTTCCTTTTTGATTTCGATTTTCGGACCCATTACAATAACTTCCAGTGGGAAGTTAATTATAACAAGTCAAAAATGTTGTGTAAATTTTTAAGAAGGTTCTGAGCCTTTTTGGAGAAATTCCAAATTTTACGTGGATTTTGGATTCTGAATATTTTGACGTCCATGAAAAGTGATGGAAACTTTGGTGTCAAGATACAAAAAAGTTAAAAATAACCACAAAACGCCAACCATGTAGACATCATCAGGAGATGATTAAACCTAAAGACTAAAAACTATTGCCTACCTACTTATATATTCAATAGGACCGTTAAGTTTTTCTGTAAATATCATGTAATTTATATTTAGTTTTGACCGTAAAGTAATCTATAAATAGGTTACTGGTTACTAGGTAAGCAATAGTCGAGAAAAAATTGTTAAAAGTTTTGGTGTTTTGTGGTTATTTTTAATATTTTGTGAATATTTTGAATAAAAATAAATATCCACATAAATATACATAAATTATGTCCAAAGAGTATGATTTAAGTTGAACTCAATTGCATCGGAACTGAGAAGTATTTTTTTCATTTATTGCTTTTTTTAATATTATTTGTTTGCAGAGTTATGTGTGTGTGTGCGATTTAAATAGAATAATGCAAGCACTGCCTCACTTGATTATTCAATAAATTCAACTTTCGGTTCTAAAAAAACCTTTGGCCTGAATCTGGACGCAGCTGAATGTTTTGCCGAAGATTTAATATTTGGTCAAAACTAAAGCTTCGGTCTGACTCTAATTTTTTGCCATAAATATAGACCTGTCACAAGTTTTCGAAGCAAAACCCGGACGCTTACAAATAATTAACAACATATTATTAACACATAACAGAAAAGTAAAAACTTAGAGAAACATTTTTATTTTTGGAATAAGTCTTTGAATTATCTTTATTTTATTTCTTTGACTAGAAGAACGCATCATTTTTGAAGTTTTAAGTACCTAATATAAATTTTGGCAAACCTGAACATAAATTTATACGGCTGAATTGCAATTGAAAATTTTTTCGTTGGAAAGCAGCCAATTATATAATAGATATCACATTTTAAGGGTGTTTGAAATAATTTTCACTTTCATGATGAGCTCTCGCTAGAACGAAGATTCACACCTACTACCTAGCTATAATGGATTAACTCTCGCATGTAGTGAAAATCAATTGATTCCGAAGCATATAAGGGGAATGTTAGATTAGTAACGTTGTCACGGTTGAGTAAATGTAAGCTCATTCCGCCGCGAAAGTGGAAAGGTTCAGGTTAGAGTCCTGACTGTAACTATGGTTGGTAAAATGATTTTTTTCAATATGTTTCGAATCAATTATATAATTGGCTGCTTTCCAACGAAAAAATTTTCAAACCTGGACATATTTCAAATCCGGACAAAATCTCAAAACCCGGATGGGCCGGGTGAAATCTATGGCAAACCTAGCCATAAATAAAATTCAAACAAGTATATTTATTGCGTTTCATGATGGGCTACATATTTCTTTGTATCAAATAAGTACATTAATCTGTAACTGTATGTAATCGTTTTTCTCGACGATCGCTGTAAGATTGCAGCACAGAATTAAACACCTCTATTACAGTGAATAATAATTTGCATTTAGCAATTATTTATTTGTTATTAGTCGTTCACAGTATGCATTATGCATTTTTCTCGGTATTGATTCAACAGAGCAGCTCCTGGTGGGTATAATCTCATTTTTTATAGTGCCTTTTTCTTTTTTTTTGATGGCCGTACAAGACTTACTGACTTTAAATACATGCATCTGTCTAGTGAATCTAAAACGCGGCAATTGGAAATTACCGGTTATAAAATAATCGGTGTCTTATGAGGGTACATGACTGGTATTCATTCTTTCGTGTGTACCTCTACATTATACTTAATGTTGGCACGATACAAAATATGCCCTGTTCAGAGCCCGCCTGGTCGGTCAAACAGCGCGTTGCTCTGTTACTTGTGCAACCCAGACATCGAAATTGATTATTCCATTGAGCACGCGATTGTTGCAGACTATTTAGGGATGCAATAAAATAACAATGATTTCATAAACTAGCTTACTTTTCATAATATTTTCCTTCTTATGGTCCACAATGGTATTTCTACAAGTTATTATGTTAAAACGAGCATAGAGAGTTATAAAAAAAATTGTGTTTTAAAGACCACCAACAGCTAAGGTTATTTGGGTCTAGCACCAATTCATATTATCAATTCATTATTTTTTTTTATAATAAATTGAAAATCCAATTGACACTTTTACCAGCTCTCGGGCTAGAACCCGGGAACTGGGGACTTGTAATAGAGGAACCATAGCAACGCCATGTAAACAACAGCACTGCTACACGCTCGACCATTCTCAAGCCCATAGCGAGTTTCAAAACAGTCACACGAGTCATAATTTCATTACGTACGAGAAATATATGGTATTTTTTGCCATACCCACTATAAAATACCTGATTTCACTTTCAGTATTTTAAAAAAATTTGACAGTTCATGTGCATTGCCAACTTTACTTTTATAGTAGGTCGAGAGTAGCTGTTGAAGTATAAGTAATACCGGGCGGATCAGAGCGAATAAACAAAAATCACTATGGAAATGGTTTGCTTTCCCACACTAGTGTAGGAATAGTATATTGTGCAACAAGTGCGGTAAGTTGCAGATACTATTTTTTAATACTAGTGCGGAATAAATACTATCTTGGCACTCGTTATTTAAACTTTTCATTTAAATGTAGTTTTTAAATCTCAAGAAATATTTGTTATCTGTCACTTAAAAGTCAGTTTTTTAGTTTTTTTTAATTATTGATTAAATTGGCCCTAGAATCGATTTGCGTGTTTTATTTAAAAGCGTGCGCCAAGTGTGATTTATGCACGCAAATAATACGCTAAAGTCATGGAAACAGTAGAGTGAGCAATGATCTATTTGCCGACCAAAATAACGTGCGCCAAGATAGCACTTATCCCGCATGTGTAATAAAAAGATATCGTCCTGTCAAATTAAGTCACTTTACATGCATACATACATGCATGTAAAGCAGCTATTTTATAGTGGATACGGCAAAAATTTATAAATATTAAATAAACGATATTTAAACTGAAAACGAAAATGTGGCCAATTTTTGCATCCCTAGATTTGATACACATAAAACACCGATAAACATATCTCGTGGGAAAAGAATCTACATATAAAATGATTAAGTAGATTGGCCATTATAAACTTGAATGTTATTATAATATACCTCTGTTGCATCGTCCATGTCGCCATTACATTTTTTTTTTGTTTTTCTAGATGAATATTTTTGTTTTGTTCAAATATATTCTGTAACTATGTCACGCAGTCTCGCAGACACCGTGTATTCTGACAAAAAGTTTTTCAAAAACGCGATGCAAAAAAACCCTAATAATCTCAAGAGCGATGTGTTAACATTTAGATTCGAATTCAATGACAGCTACGCATCATCTTAAACATTTAAATTAGGACTAAACCGACAGCGATGCAAATTATAACAATGAAACCTGCTGGCATATATAACTGTCCACAACATATTCACTTAACAATTAGTGAATAACAAAATATATATCTAGTGCCGCAACCTCTGGACTGGACTGCCGTGGGTTCGACATCCACCTGCGCTCATGGATGTTTTGTGATGTTATTTAGTGTAGTTGAAAGACGCTAATGACCTGAGATGTCGACACGTCTATAAGAATAATATAATAAATAATAAATAAATAAAACAAAATATATCAGACAGCAAAGCTGCCCTAATTGTATTTTAAGGCTGTATTTAAGAAAAAATCAAATTCCACTTCCGGGACTTGAACCCGAAACACCCAGTTTCCTGCTGGAAGAGTTACCAATTACTCCACAGTGCCCGAAAGTAAAATCTGTGCCTTTTAACTTACATATATAGCAATTATGACGACGAAACGCTCTACAATTTACATGCGAGAGCTAATAATTGTTATAATAACGTCACGACATAGGTACTTCTCAGCCAAATGTCATATTAGGTTATTAATTTAACCTAGTTGTTTTGGGTTCAAGTCTCGGCAGTGGCATTTGATTTTTTCTTAAATACAATCAGAGCAGCTTTGCTTTGTTATTCACTATTATTATTAAATTGCGGACAGCTATATGTGAGCAGGTTTCATTCTCAAAAATGTTTGATAACTGATAATTGCACAAATCTGTTTTCTGTTCTGTTTCAAAAAATGTTTTTCTTTGTGTAAAACCATAAAAACACCTTCATCTATTGGTAAACAACACTATGTCCAAATATAATTCATTTTGATAAAAGTATAAAGTAAATTGCCAAAAATCGATTTCTAAAAAACAAACAATTCGAATTATTTAGCTCTCCTGAAATATTTTAAAGTTGACTTAAATTTAGAAAAAAGTTGTACGAAGGACGTAACATTTCCATAGATAAATAGTTGTGTTCTGAGTTTTATGAACAATAATTATTGTTCTCAAAATATCTAAATGTTATAAACTTTGCAATTACTTAATTATCTTTCTACTCTTTTGGCAAATGTTTAAACATTAAATTTAATTTTGTGAGATTAGAATAAAACAAGTACAAAGTCTTGTAAGTAACGATACTAATATAATATGCAGAATACATTATACAAAAACACCTATTTGATATATGATACAAAATAAAATTATGTGAAGATGATTTTTTATTCAAGTAAAATGCAAGGCTAGCGGGTTGCCCCATATTTTTTTTCTTTAGAGAATTAGAACCTATATTTTTATTAATTTGTTTTTTTAAGAATTTTTGGAAACTTGTTCTTAAAAAATTCTCAAAAGTCGGACTCATTTTAGCTCTACAGCTCCCTAAAGTCCTCGACTGGATATAGCAAAAAAAATTAACTAAAACGGCAGTAATGCCCGTTGTGAATTAAAAAGTGATAGAAAACTTAACGTCTGACTTTTATTAGCTGCACTTACAACTATAATAACGTACGTAATGTATGTAGTACAGTGCTGAATATAAACTCCATAACAGGTACATATTGTGCTGAAAGAGAAATAAAGTAGAGACACGATTATGCAGAACAAAGTGAGGGCGTCACTGGAGTGTGTTAAAACATTTGAGTTCCCGACGTAATTATCCTCTTATCGCACATATAAAATAAGTTACAATAATTAAAGAATATAAAGGACAATGGATACATAAAATTATAAGATAATACTTTACATATACTACACAAAGTTGTGTCGGGGCCGGCTTCGGCCAACCCACGATCAGGGCCGAATTTACAATGGGGCAACCGGGGCAATGTCCCGGGGCCCCGGCTCGAGGGAGCCCCCTGGCAAGGGATGAAACGGGAAAATTATTTAACTCAATCTAGCGCTACTGTCCATCGAAAATCAAAGAACGCGTCAAATTGACTTTGATAAAGTTGTTAACGAATTTGCTTCTGTGAAAACTAGAAAAAATAGGTGTGTGCTTATGAGTTATGACCATACGACAGAAGTGAAAACTTCAGATTTTCTAATTTGAAAATATACAGGGTGAGTTCGACCACCCGTATCAGTCATTTTTTTCGAAAACGGTTAGTCGTAGAGAGTTGTGTCAAAAATTTGTATTATAAAAGCCCTAATAAAGAATCGAATGGTGATATTTTTTTTTCCGGGAAGGTCGGCTTCCCTATTAGTTTGCTCCAGAATGTCCAGAACTCCGGAATTATAAATGTAACGATAGGTCGAAAGTGGCATTGTTGAAAAGATCTTTAAAAAATAAGCAAGTTTTGTAGGAAAATTTTTTTCATTACTGCCACCCCTGTTAAGTAATATTTGTTTGAAATTACTAAATTAAAAGTCCGCATTTAAAATCTAGTTACCTATCTATCGATCATTAAATACTGAAGAAGTACACTCACAGTATAACCAGAAGAGCTCAGTAGTATGTATTAAAGAGTAAATGGAAGACAGTTTGAACACTTGTGACAATGTCTAAGGTTGCTAGATTTTTAATGCCGACTTCGATCGTTATTATGAAATTTTGATATAATAATTTCAAACGATTGTTACTTAACAGGGGTGGCAGTAATTAAACAATTTTTCCTACAAAACTTGCTTATTTTTTAACGAGCTTTTCAACAGCACCACTTTCAACCTATCGTGCTTTCTAAAATTCCGGAGTTTTGAACATATAAAAATTTATATTTATACTTATAGAAATTTACAGGGGTGGCAGTAATAAAAAAAATTTTCCTACAAAACTTGCTTATTTTTTAAAGATCTTTTCAACAATACTACTTTCGACCTATCGTTACATTTATAATTCCGGAGTTCTGGACATTCTGGAGCAAACTAATAGGGAAGCCGACCTTCCCGGAAAAAAAAATTATCACCATTCGATTCTTTATTAGGGCTTTTATAATACAAATTTTTGACACAACTTTCTACGACTAACCGTTTTCGAAAAAAACGACTGATACGGGTGGTCGAACTCACCCTGTATACCTAAGTATATAATTTTTTTATCACACAGTTTATTCATAAATATATTAAAATCGACCTATACAATTAAATTTGATGAATATAATACCTTAACGATAATATTAAGTTTTCGTGTCATCTGTTAGCGCACTTGTGAACTACAAAATATATGTTTTAGTGTCATCTGTTAGCGTACTTGTGAACTACAAATGACTTTTTACTCGTATTAAGTTTTTAGTGTCATCTATTAGCACACTTATGAACTACACACCCAGCATATTGCAAATACGTGTTCGTGTTTGAGCCGAGTAACCCCAATCGTCACCGTCGGGTGCGTTTCACATGGCTATTGTTAAGTGCCCAGGCAAAGCGCGCCTAAGGAAGTTTTCACTTCAAAAAGAATTCTTAGTTTTAATTTTCTGCGTTTGTGACAAAATGTAATAAAAGCGTTTGTTAAAGATTGCCAGAATATAATTACTGTTTTCACAAGTTGATATGAGATATAAACAATGAAAATGCTATGAAACTTTTTTATGATTTAAGTTATAATACGGCAAACGAATTTTACTCAATTGAGATTTTAACGAATTGTTTGTAACGAATACAATATAAATATAGTTGTTGGCAAAATACTAATCTTACCCTTCATTTATTCTATATTAATATCACAAGCAATTTATAAATGAGGCCCCCAAATTTTGTTTTGCCCCGGGGCCTCTTCAGCTCAAGATCCGGTCCTGCCCACGATGCTTCATGAAATTCTCTATATCCTAGGAAGCTCTGACATTATTTTTTAAATCAAAATTGGGCTTAAAGATATTAGATACGTTATGTATATTTCTTTTAGTGAATTATCATTGCATGAATAATTATTAGAGCGATATTAAAATTTAAAAGTCCGACCCTGTATTAAACACATATATACAACGAACTTTTATCTGCACATTTAGCTAAAGCTAATTTGCATAATGTTAACATTTTTATAAATTTTATTTATTCGTAATGGTTATAATAATTATTTCTACAACAAATGCCAATTTAAAATTATTATAATTACTGCAAGCAAACAGTAAACCATAAAAATGGCTATTTGTTTCGTAAAATACAATACTTCAATAAAATTTACTGTAATTTATTTTTCACCGTTGGCATTTAACCGAGTATAACTAATTTGCTTATTAAATCCTTTTTCATTTTAAGATTGGAAATGTTTATGTTCGTATATGGGGGCAGAGTTACGAGTTTTCGTTCAAGGCCAAAAGACAACGGTGTCGCGATCAAGTGAGGAGCAATCATGCAAAATTGAACAAGTGCAATTTTTTCGAAATGTGTTTTATATCATGTCTAGTTAATTGAGAGGTATTTGCGACGAAGACAACGGTGTCGCGATCAAGTGAGGAGCAATCATGCAAAATTGAACAAGTGCAATTTTTTCGAAATGTGTTTTATATCATGTCTAGTTAACTGAGAGGTATTTGCGACGAAGACAACGGTGTCGCGATCAAGTGAAGAGCAATCATGCAAAATTGAACAAGTGCAATTTTTTCGAAATGTGTTTTATATCATGTCTAGTTAATTGAGAGGTATTTGCGACGAAGACAACGGTGTCGCGATCAAGTGAGGAGCAATCATGCAAAATTGAACAAGTGCAATTTTTTCGAAATGTGTTTTATATCATGTCTAGTTAACTGAGAGGTATTTGCGACGAAGACAACGGTGTCGCGATCAAGTGAGGAGCAATCATGCAAAATTGAACAAGTGCAATTTTTTCGAAATGAGTTTTATATCATGTCTAGTTAATTGAGAAGTATTTGCGACGATCTGCGGTGTTATTTTTGAGCAAATGTTAATAAATACTGTAGAAAAATCCATTTAAAAGTTAAGTAATCAAGCAAAAGTGAACGCGTATATAACAGAAGAATAATAGGGTTATTCCTGACAAAACTAAACAGTGCATTGATAAATATTGTGTGTATAATAAACAGTTAATTATGTTTCATATATGCTGTTATCATTTCCAATGTCCTCGATGGTTGCAAGGATTGCGAAATCTGTGAATTTTTTATTCTTTTACCGGCTGTATGTATCCAGCGTTTTTCAGTAAAGACAACGCTCTGTCGTAATGAGTTAAATGAGATTATAGCCTTATATCTTCGATTGCCTTTATCTTCTGAGATATCTATTAAAGTGACATATCACTATCAGCAGAAATATGGTAGACGATGATGGTAAAGATATCTAAACATAACAAATCGGATTGATTCTAACCTGGATTGAAATCAAGTTTATGTCAAAAGTGGTCTGAAGTATAATAATAAATTCGAGCGAACGAGCGAAGCAAGTGAGTAATGTATTAATAATAATATTATACATTCGAGCAAGCGAGCGAGCGAGCAAAACCATGTGGGTACAGGGTAACGTATTAATTAAATATGAATTCGAGCGAACGAGCGAAGCTAGTGGATAACGTATTAATTAATTATGAATTCGAGCGACCGGACGAAGCGAGTGAGTAACGTATTAATTATAAATTCGAGCGAAGCGAGTGGCTAACGTATTAATTAATTTAAATTCAAGCGAACGAGCTAAGCCAGTGGATAACGTATTAATTAATTATGAATGAAGAACGAGAGAATCGAGTGAGTATAAATGTATTAACTAATTATATACCTACATTCGAGGCTCGAGCGAACGGACGAAGCGAGTGAGTAACTTATTAATTAATTCTGATTTCGAGTGAACGAGCACAGTGAGTAACGTATTAATTATGAATTCGAGCTAACGTATTAATCAATTATGAATTCGAGGCTACGGGCGAAGCGAGTGAGTAATTGTATGAATTCGAGGCTCGAGCGAACGAATGAAGAGAGTCCGCCCGGGCGAAGCCGGACGGGGGATTTAGTATTGTATAATTCGTACCATGGCTCATTCATACATAATAATATGTTGAATAAAATGGTATAATATATATTATATTATGATGTTTGTGTACTATTTAGGTGTAGTGAGGTGCTAGGTATGATATGGCATAGTTTAATCCATCAAAGAGACCAGCAGTCACGGTTTAGTGTTTTATCTCATGAAACCAGATCTGTTTCACTGTTTACTTATATCCGTAATGATCTGTAAACAAATAAACATCACTAAACATACTTGATGTGTCTAAAACGGCTAGTTCAAAATGATCTAGACAGTGACGTAGCCAGAAATTTCTTTCGAAGGGGAGAGACATCCAGTGGTGGACTAAGCCCATTGGAGTCCCGGGGCGGCAGAACTAAATGAGGCTCCCGGTCTTGAAAAAACAAGTTATTTTCATTATTTATGTCAAATTACTCTGACAGTCAATCTTTAACTTATTAAAATAATCAGTAATTATTTAAAAATATGTAGGTACATACGTTATGTAGTATGACGTATACTAACGTATAATAATATTATCTACTTATAGGTATGTAATTTTTTTTCTTTAAAACGACTAACGATTTTGATGAAATGGGAACTTTAAGTACTATTTTTTTTGAACTCATCCGAGCAAAGCTCGGTCATCCAGATATTAGTAAATGTAAAACGACCAAAATTGATTATTGCAATATTTTGTTACATTTCGTACACCTCATACTGTAATATTTGCTTACTTTATACAATTTTCATGGAAATTAATCGTAATTATTGAATGTGCAAATAAACCAAATGCCCATTAAGTGTTTTGTAAATTTCAAAACAGCTTTTTACATATAATTTTTTCAAATAAATCAGAATTCACTGAAAAATATTTTCGTTTTCGTGGTATAGGTATGTTATATCCCGTTCTTATCCTTTGGAACTACTATTATTAAAAAATTGTTAAATTGTGTTTTAAAGACCACCAAAAGCTAAGGTTATTTGAGCCTAGCACCAATTCATATTTTCAATTCATTATTTTTTTTTTTTAATAATAAATTGAAAATCCAAAATGACACTTTTACCAGTTCTCGGGCTAGAACCCGGGAACTGGGGACTTGTAATAGTGGAAGCATAGCAACGCCATGTAAACAACAGCACTGCTACACGCTCGGCCATTCTTAAGCCCAAACAAGGTAATTATTAATCGCTATGGACCTATCTCCCGAAATAAGAACAAGAAATCGTTATTGCTTGCTCTGCAAGAAAAAGAGAGAAAAATACGGTTGGGCACGCATACCGTGTCCTGCCACCTAGTCAGCAGCAGTTAGTGACAACCGATATAGACAAACTATTGCCTTGTTACCGGATTATTTGTGAACACGGCTTGCGCGCGCAATTCAGGTAAAAAAGATCGCGGATTTATTTTCATCTGCTAGATATCAGTGGCCACTTCGGGGCAAATCCTGAAACTTTTGTTGAGTTGGAAAATTCCGGTGACATGTTTTTATATTTTTATTTTATTTTTGGAATAAAATCGTATGTAAATTTGTAAAGAACCACGTTGATTCAGTGCGTTTCAAAAATGTAAAAACGTAAACTGTCCCATAAAAAAAGACAATTTATTTAAACTTTTACATAACTGTATTTGAATTATGTTATTCATTGGTTGTAATCAATTTTCTAACATAATTGGCTGACTTTGGAATGTTAGATATAGTTATATCAATTTATAATTTATTTTGATTGACAAAGAAGATAATTTAATATCAAAGTTAAGTTCAAATCGGTTATAGTCGTGTAACTTTTTTTTAAGTGGTAAAGATATACTTGATCCGTGTGTGTGGTGAACATAGACATTCTGTATCTTGAACTGTTAGTAAACAGTCTTTAATTCCTTTAAATTATTTTAAAGAACCCGGTGAACAGTATAAAGTATGAATACAATGTGCAGATGGAGCGTTTACTGCCGAGTCGGTTGCTAATTCGACAACTGATTATGTTAGACGCTGCTAGCCCCAGTTAGGGCGCCAAAATCGTAATTCCGGTCACTAAAAATTAAAAATCCTGATTTTTCAAATAAATTCGTGTGGATCTCTTTTAGTTTTGTTTTTTTTAAACTTTAAACGCTTACAACTGCTAAACCTGAAGATGTTTGCTAAATCTGAAGATGTTTGCTTGTGCTCATTGGAATTTGCCTGTCTTTTACTACAAGCATTGTAAGTTTCATTTAACATTTTCTATGTCAACAAACGTAGGTATTTTGATTTAAAAAAAGACATGTTTTTTCTACATGTATAGTTTTTTGTAGACTTTTCTCGATATTAGAACTAGTTTCGGAATTTCGGAACTGAAAACCAAATATCGAAATCAGTTCCGTAATTGAGGATGATCCGATATTGGAGGCCCTAATTAGAACCTGGGAACTGGGGCTTTGCAATACATGAGCCATGGAATTTCAGGGTACCTACGTTGCATTTTTAAATGAACGATTTTCTATAATTATTAATGATTTCTATAGTTATCATATAAACAAATCTTCTCTATGTTGCGTCTGTATATATTATCTAATATAATATTATCTAATGCTATTAGTAGATAAAGATATAGAATAGCCAAATCGATTATAATTCGCTGACATTTTAAGAGCGTGCAAATCAATAATCCCTTTCCGATTCATAGGTAACGTGAATACCTATATTATACAGATATTTGCATATCTCTGGCCTATGTGTTAAATTGTCGTCCAGTCCAGTCCAGTCAGCTATACACAGAGATGTCTCTGAGTGTATAGGTGGGTTTATATTGTGGGTAGGCAGTGGGTACCGATTGCACACAGAACACACACACACACATACATGCACACGGTGCTTAGTGCTTACTTTGGGCTGCCTTTGATGTGCCTCGCATCGTTTTAGAATTTAGAGTGAGGACTTGAAGAGAGTCACCGACCGATCGGACTCACCGCTCTTTATATTCAGTACTCTGGGTATAATACTGGGTATACCTAACTTACTGGTCAATTCGATACCAGTAGCACCGCAACACGAAACTGAATGTTTGATTATTCTGTGTTTTCAAATACTGAACAGTTAATTATTCTAAGCGACAACACACCTAATAATCGATTATTCTTAAGTGTTTTAATATGCTTCGATGCCCAACGGTTGATTATTCTATGCAAACGCGTTCTGAGCAGTTGATTATTATTTATCGAATACTGGGTAATTGATTATTCAGTGCGACCAAATATTGAGCAGTTGATTATTCTATATGATCGAATAACTAAGCAGTTGATTATTGTATGCAATCGCGTTCTGAGTAGTTGATTATGCTATCGAAATCGAATACTGAGAAATTGATTATTCTCTGCGAGTTGCGACCGAATACTGAGCTGTTGATTATTCTATGTGGTTGAATACTAAGCAGTTGATTATTCTATATATGCAATCGCGTTCTGAGCAATTGATTATTCGATCGAATAGTCGACTACTTATTCGGTTTTCTTCGGTATTATTCAAATGGTTATTCTATGTAACTAAATATTGAGTTCTATGCGACCAAAGACTGAGCAGTTGATTATTATTTCAAATAAAAAGACGTGAGTAACTTGTGAATAAGAATGAATGTCAGACGCTAATGACCTCTGTTGTCGAGCGTCTATAATTCACAATTCATTCAAGAATGAACGTTAGTTTATAACAAACAATGGTAATTTTCAAACGAACTTAGTTTCAAGTAAGTTTAGTTTCCAGACGACGATATAATGAATGTTACAGGGCTATTATATAAAAAATTTAATGCCACTGCTGGAATTATTTTTTGATTAATTTGTAATTTATAAATAATAATTTTAACTGATTTAATAATAATAATAATAATAATAATAATGCGTTTAACGTCCGTTTCTCGACATTATGTCATAACAAACGCCATTCGCACCATTACTATTTTTTATTTTACCACTTCCCGTTGTTTTCTACATTTTTAAACTTCAACTTTTTTTTTTTTTTAATAGCAATGTGCGAATGGAGGAATTATAGGAAATTAAGATAAGGTAGGCAATTTTGGGAGCATTATAGGAGGTTGACAGGTAAACGGCCATGGCCTTGCTTAAGGAACCATCTCGATATTCATCTGGAATAATTGAGGGAAACCATGGAAAACCTCAAACAAGATGGCCAGTACAGGAATTACCGTTTCCCGACGTGAGGCAGTATAGGAAAAAGTAATTTTAACTGATTTAAAAATGTATTGTTTATGTTTACGGTGCGCCTATGTTGATGAATGTCTTTTAACGTGGGGAAGTCCACATCCTCACATAACTACTACCGTATTTACATGCATAAAACCTCCCCCTTGACGACCGACATTGGGCCGCGGGATGCGACGAAGGACTTTCAAATGTGTACGGGGCACTCAATATAAGGCGCTATCTAAATAGTTTTTTCCTTACTGGATTGACGTTTGAATTATTAAGTTTTCTAGAGTGGAAAATTTTTATATCGGAATATATATTTTTATTAGAGATTTCAAATCTCATGGCACTAAATTTGATTGGCTACTGTAATCAAACCTGTACTTTACTGCCGTTCATAGATTCAACAAACGATCTGCACTACATTGTTAATTAGGATTAAATATACTTTTTCACAACGCCACTATTGAAAATTCGATTTTCGGTACCTGTTTAGCGGGTTGAAATTGAGCGTTTTCATCCCTAGGAATGAAAATTTTCAGGTCGGTTCTCTCTGTTTTTAACGTTGTTAAGAGGGAGACAGAGCGATGGATCCGCATATAATTTTCGAAAACGTCAAATTAAGAAGGAGTGATAATGAATCCGCATATAATATTCATAAACGTCAAAATGACAGACATAACCCTACATAAATCTGACAGATTTAATATTTTTGCGACTTTTTTGCACGCCCAAATTGTAGGTACCTCAAATCGAATTGTCAATAGAGTTGTTGTGAAAAATAATATGCAATTACTCGGTATGAAACTTGGCGTTTGCAAGACGTGTGGTTGTACGCCCTCGTACCTCGGGCAGCAAACTTCACACTGGTTGCAAACGCCAAGTTTCTTACCTTGTAATACAATATACTTTTTCAGATCTTAGAAATGACCTGTTAAAATTTCCGAGTCTAGTTTGTATTGTCTGTACTACTTCGAGAGGCGACCGAATTGATTAATTAATTGTGTTTTAAAGACCACCAACAGCTAAGGTTATTTGGGCCTAGCACCAATTCATATTTTCAATTCATTATTTTTTATTTTTTTTAATAATAAATTGAAAATCCAATTGACACTTTTACCAGCTCTCGGGCTAGAACCCGGGAACTGGGGACTTAAGTAATAGAGGAACCATAGCAGCGCCATGTAAACAACAGTATTGCTATACTCTCGGTTATTATCAAGCCCGAGAGGCGACCGATAAACGCGCATTTATTTTATACTCGTTGGTTTTCCTTTAGTGAATGTCTTGTATAGGTCGTTCGGAAATCCATTCTGCATATCTTATCGTGAATGCAAAGCAAACAAGGTGATTTCTTTCAGCTACTGGCCCGGGTCCATTTATATTATGTGCGCTTCTCGTAAAGAAACGTAAAGAAACTACATCTGTTGATAACTCTTTTATGCATACATATGTAGGCATGAATGTATTAGACACTCATATACAGAGTGGAACAAAAATATTACAATATGAGTAATACTTAGTAATGTAAATGCGTATAATACTCTGGTATAAAACGTTTGTATAAAGCGGTATTATACTGTATGTAAAAAAATAATATACCCCAGTTTTCTACTAGGTATGAATACTGTCTATTTTACTATTTTATACAGAGGACAGTATGGCTCAGTTGGTAGCGTCACGGCCTCTGAATCAGACTGTCGTGGGTTCGAATCCCTTCTCTGCTCATGGATGTTTTGTGACGTTATTTAGTTTTAAGTGATATAATATGATATTTGTTGTATTTAAGACGCTAATGACCTAAGTTGTCGACGCGTCTATAATCCACAATAAATAAATAAACTATTTTATACAGCACGGATAAAACGTTTAACACCGTTTAATATGGTTTGATATCGTTTAAAACGCTTTAATACAAAAATGAGAACAGGAACTTTTCCTATTAAGCAGTTGGCAATACTGAATAAGGCACCGTAACCGTACTGTGAAAAAGTAAAAAACCGTTGTATACTGAAAAAATACGATATTATACCATGGGTTTAATACACAGAAAAGTTTAATACCGTGTTTTTACATGCTTGATGAGAAAATTCAGATACATAAGCTCGATTTTTGGTACAACTGTCAACGCTAGATCTATTTTTAAACTACTTTTGGCACTGAATTATCAAAAATTATGGTAAAATTTAAGGCTAAAAGTACTTTCAATCAACCAGTTCACGGTCTGTGTAAACTAGTACAAGGAACGAGAATAAGCTGCAGTGCTTCCGGCGATAGGACGGCTCCAAATGCAAAAAAAAACTTTAATTTAAGTTTAGACCAGGGTTATCTTGTTTGGTACCAGTATTAGGTACTAATAAATAATTTCACCAGTTGCTTTACTTATATTCTAATATATAGATGAGGACGGAATTATTCCACAGGATAATCTAGTGCCCAATCTTCTGGAGCTCATAAGAAGATCCAGGCTATTTGTGGACTAGATCCAGCTAATGGGGAAGCACAAAAATCCTTTTAGGATGAGGTGGGCCAATCCAGGACCACCCCAAATTGTTTTTAATCTTTAATCTTTTTACCTATATATTGTATAGTAAGCCAACCGCTACGAGCGCTAGTGACAAGTTATTCTGTTGGCAAAAAAAATGTTCGAGAAAACGAAACTATAGACAGAGAGGTTCCGTGATTATATTGTTACAAAACTGTTTTCTGAGTTGGCGAAATAAATATTTATTTGCAATAATTAAAAATACAATAATAATAAATGCAACAACGAAAAGTCAGTTCTAACAATTAACACAAGTAACAATAACTAAACAGTGATTAACACTTAACTATACAGTTAACTATATACAATTGACTACACAAATATTTATTTTATCAGGTGAATTTATATCACGGAACTATTTATATTACTGCACGATTTATATCACTGATTTACGTTGTCGAGCGTCTATAATTCACAATTCAAATTCACTGATTTACCGATGACTGATCGCGCGACTCACTATTCACTGATTTATATAGGCTGCGTGGACTGGAGCCCAGTGCTTCTCGCGTTCTCTAGAACATTCGGGCAGGTACTCGTTGTTCAGTATGCAGACCCCGTTTCTCGGAACTCTTTGTTTGCCGTTTATATACAGGGTGATCCGTAACAATATTATATATTGTAATTGATTATAGCGCCCAACAAATTCTCAATTGAAGTACATCTATTTTTTTAAATTGAACAAATGTGTCTTTTCGAAACATTCGGTATACATAGAAAATATGCGTCATAGGATAAATAATATTATAAAGCCTGTTTGTTTTGTTGATTTGCAAATACATATTTATAATGAGTCTGTAAACGTCATTTAGTTATTATGTCATTAGAAAGAGCTCCGTCTAACTTAAATAATGCCGTTGGATTTTTTTGTTCAGCATTTAAAACGGCTTCACAATATATTTTTGAAGTTGGTTAATTAGACCACACCTTTATTTTTCCTTTTGAGCGTCTGACGTCACATGCCCCGAATATCACGGCTTACTCTACGGCACATATTCATGTTCCATTTTGATGGTTGATTGATAGCAACGCCGCAATCGGTCGTAGGCGGCCTAATTGTTAAGATTATAAAGCCCGCGTCTCGCGGGTGTTGTAACGTAAGCAGCTATTACAGTTTAAAAATTTGTATCTCCGTAAATACTTAAACGTATTGAAATGAATTAAACAGTAAACATCATTGTGTTTCTGGCAATGATTTCTAATACCTAGGAATTATATATTAATTTTTTTACTGTCTTATTATTCATTATCTTGATAATATCCGCGATCTACATTGATATCGTGATATTTTACCAATAACTAATGTTGATTCGTCAGCAGCTAATTTCCTGTTATTGTTTAACAACTGATTAAATCAAGCACCTTTCGATTGTTTTTCATTTTGTAATCTTTGATTTATAAAATCTCAATGCCAACTGCCACATGTTCATTTCATTAAATAATCACAAATTGTAACTACATTGTAATCATTTAGTATCAAATATGTTTCTTCACCTATAACCTGATCCCGACTCCCGTTATCTTATAAAATATTGAACTGGAAATTCCAGTTTTTTTTAACCCCCCCCCCCTTGGCTTCAAGGATTTAATCCCATCTGCCAGACACAAAATGATAAGGATTAAACAAACAAGGATTAAAGAAACCAACACCTTTGCTCGCCACAGGCCCTCGCAGCATTAGGAACCCAAGACCAACACAGGAGAAATTCCAGTTGAAAAAATACAAGTAAATAAACTTTTTAAGAACAAGCTTAAAATTTAAATAAACATGTTAACTTTTTACCCCTACCTGACACCTTATTTTTATTACCCTGGGTGCGTGATTCTGACTTGCACTTGACCGGTTTTTAGGGTTCCGTATCCAAATGGCAAAAACGGAACCCTTATAATTTCGTCCTGTATGTCACAGCCATTTTACTCGAAGACTATTGGCAATATATAAATGAAATTTGGAAGGTAGGTGTCTTCTATTAACCGCTATACAATGGTGTAGTGAAATTACGAATATAAACAAGGGTGGCACTCTTGAGAGATAGATGATCATAAATACTGACTGACTAATAGATCATCATAAATCAAGGGGAACTCATAATCGAGCTAGAGGTTTGAAATTTGGAACATAATAATAATAATAATAATAATAAATTTTTATTAATTCATAAAAACTGAAAAATAGATAGTGTTTAAGGTGATAATTACGAGAAAAATCAAAAATCAGTGAAAATTCAACATGGCGGATTCTGACATGAAATAAAACCTACTTCCAATCGAGCCAGAGCATTGAAATTTGGAACATAGTGTTTAAGATGATAATTACGAGAAAAACAAGCCGTGAGGTGGGTCGTTTATTAGGACTAAAGTGCGACCCTTGAGGTCCACACGACGAACTTCCCAGTTTGATAAATATTTAATAATAATAATTAAATTAGATATTACACAGAAAAAATAATCATTTTAATCATTAAAACATAATTATTATTTATTTTTAACAATAATTAAAAAAAAAAAAAAAAAAAAAAACGGCTGAACCGATTTTTATAAAATTTATGTCGGATCAAAATGACGTTAACACGCCTCGATTGACACCCTTACGAAGTCGATATAATTTTTTATTCGCGAGATATTGTATAAAATCTACTTTTTTGGAGGTTATTTGGTTAAGAAAAAAGAACGGCTGAACCGATTTTGAAAAAATTTCTTTCAGATCATATTTACGTTAATACGCGTCGATTGGCACCTCAACATAGTCGATATCATTTTTCATTCTCGAGATTTCGTCTTAGAAAGAAATGGACACATACGTACGTACGTACGTACGTACGTACGTACGTACGTACGTACGTACACACACACACACACACATACACACACACAGACATCTTTCTAAAAGTAGTGTAAAAATAGTGTAGTGACCTTGAAATCTAAAAATTTTTTTTCCTTTTTGATTTCGATTTTCGGACCCATTACAATAACTTCCAATGGGAAGTTAATAAAAATCATTAAAAATCCAATATGGCGGATACGTTCTTCCCGACTACGGAACCCTTCACTGTGCGTAGTCCGACACGCACTTGGCCGCTTTTTAGATGTTCGAATCGCGTTCAAAGTAACCATTATTGCCGAGTACTAGTGATGAGCAAAGCAAGACCAAGACCAAGACTTGGACAGTCTTGGTCTTGGTCTTGGTCTTGCTCAAATATGTCTGGCTTGGTCTTGGTCTTGGTCTTGCTTATTAGTGTATTTGCCATAATATGGCACATACACTATTGGCGTCGGTCGGATGGCGGGACCTAGGGGTCGGACCAAAATTTCTCGACGTTTCATAGCCTCCTGAACACTTTGGCACCATTTTTGAAAATGTTTATATATATATGTATGTATATATTTATATATTTATATATTTATATATATATATATTTATATATATATATATTTATATATATATGTGTGTACACGATAACTCTCGACAGACTTAATCGATTGAAACGAAATTTGGTACACACATTGGAACCCATCACCGCAAGAAGCCTATTTAAAATGGGCCCGATCGGACCATTTTCAGGGTTGTATTTAGGGATTCCAAAAAGTTTTTGGGCCCAAAAATACCGAAAAATTTGTCAGAATCGTTTCAAAATTGAAATTTAACTCTTTAGTAAAGATCAAAATGTGCTGCTAAAATTTTAATAAAATCGGCCCGACAGGACCGGACTTTCAAATTTTATGAAAACACTAGTTTGTTGATACGGATTTACTTATGGAAGGGTGTATTTAATTTGGCGTACTGATAAAATCCATGTCTAATATTGAAATTTAGAAAAATTTAATTATTTTAAGGGATGTATTAAGGGGTTAAATTTTTTATTTTGTCAAAAAACAAACTTAAGTTCACATAATAATGCCACAATGCCTGCGTATTAGCAAATACACTATATTGTCGGCAGGGTTTGGCACTGCGACCCGAGTTTTTTAGTCTTGGTCTTGCGTATCAAGTCTTGGTCTTGCTCATTTTATCTGTCTTTTTTTTAGTTTTTTACTGGCTCTGAAGTAAGAATTTTTAGTTTAGTCTTGTGTATTTGGTCTTGGTCTTGCATATTCGATCTTGGTATTGGGTCTTGTTCTTGTTCATTCGGTCTTGGTCTTGGTCTTGCTAGTCTAATGATAGTCTTGGTCTTGATTTTGCTTTTTCGCAACCAAGACCAAGACTGCAAGACCAAAACCAATTTTGCTCATCACTATACCGAGTACCGTTCCACTGATGTTAGTAAAATGGCATTTGAAAGTTGTAAAATTAATTTTTAATACAAATGCGTTAAGCCGTTTGTGTATACTAATTAAAAGAAAATTAAAATATAACTAGTCTTTTGAGTAGAAATAGAGTAATTTTAGTAATCCGGGTAATAAAAAAATCTAAAAATAGTAATCTATTATCTAATGCAAATTTGTGTGAGTGTACCACAAATAGAATTTACAGTTAATTCGATAAAGAACTAATTTGTGTAGGTATAAAATGTTAATAAATTTTGGTACTGGTTTAATTAGTGTTGAAATGCTTCCCATAAAAATGTTTGTTAACTATTAAGTAAGTCTATTGACGGTAGTTCAATGTAATTTCAAAGAGTGTGTATTCTTAAGACGCGACACCTGAAAAAGAAAACCGATTTTCAACAGAAAAGGACGTTCCTATTTAAGAGTATTCGATAGCGGAAGTTACCCCCTGCATGCTTCATCTCAAATCCTTTCCCCTCGTCTAAAAACAGTTCCCGCTCTTCCGACGCTATTTTTAAAGCTAAAGGGTTCGGATAAACGCCAAATATGAGAGACCAAGAATCACACTACAGAATTTTTTGAAAAACAGTTTTGACTACGTATGAATGATTACGTAATTTATATTTTTTTTTAAAAAGCTGTAAATTTTCCAGCAAACTTTTTTTTCATTTTTTCGCCTGTAGGATCTGTTGTGTGATTCTCGGTCCTTCATTTGGCGTTTACCCGAACCATTTAGCTTTAAAAGTAGCGTCGGGAGAGCGGGAACCGTTTATAGGCGAGGGGACAGGATTTGAGATGAAGAGTACAGGGGGTAATTTCCGCCATCGAATACTCCTAAGCGACCTATAAGTAGATCTGACGCGCATTTTCATTGGACGTAACCGATGGCGTTTCTCTCTCTCTAAATTAACGTAGTGTACGACTGTGTTTGAAAATTTAAGAAAGTGAGTCATGCACGTATAGATAATTCACTTTTATATAAGTGGCACAGTTTTTATGCATAAGACGCGTATGTTTACATTGTTTCATTACTTTTCCGCTCCATTAACATTGTTACGAATGCATGACTCACTATCGTAAATTTTGGAACTTGACTATAGAATACCTACTTGATTGGAAGTGAGAAGTGATGGCTCTAGTTTATATAACTGTCAAAAAACAAATAATCGGGTCAGTGGTTTTCAAGTAATTCGATAGCATTACCAATTACATAATAGATATTTTATTCTAAGAGCGTGATCTATTTTTCGCGACATATAAATTAATTTGATTACAAAGGGATTGAACGTTTCAAGGCCATTGAAACTTTATGCTAAACATCAAAGAAATCACTCGAAGTGTCGCCTCTTTATTAAAATGATATACTCTTTGGTAATGTTATAATATTAACCCTTTATTGGAATAGCCGTTATAAAATATTGGTTCAAATTTAATCTCATATACTCACGTCAAAACTATGTAAGTAATGTGATTTTATATTAAAATTAGAGTTTCATTCGAACATGTCAACTTTATCTACTATACTGCATTTCACAGAAGTCGACATTATTATGCATATTATAACTTGCAGTAACATTAATTAATTTGGTATGTCGTCGTAATATACTCCAAATTAAATTACATGAACATTGAAATTCAGTGTTTGCAATAGTCAAAATACCACAGGGAGTCGAATTCGTCAAATAAATACAATTAAATAATTCAGTCTTCGACATGCCCGTCCAGTTTCAAATTGGCATCCCAGGCAAACATTAACTCAGCCTCCCATCAAACATATTAAATCATTTTTTTATTTATAATGTAAGTGGTAAATTGAAGAAAATGGCATAAATAAATTAATTTTTAATAAAATTTGTAACACACACCATATTATTATCCCTACAGGAACATAAAATAGAAAAAAAATATTTGCGATTGTCTTACTAATTAATGGAAATTTTTCGTTGGAAAGCAGCCAATTATATAATTGATTCGAAACATATTGGAAAAAATCATTTTACCAACCATAGTCACAGTCAGGATTCTGACCTGAACCTTTCCACTTTCGCGGCGGAATGAGCTTTCAGTACTCAACCGTCACATGATTACCAAACTAATATTTTCCTTATATGCTTCAGAATCAATAGATTTTCACTACATATGTTTCGAATCAATTGTATAATTGGCTGCTTTCCAACGAAAAATTTTCAATTGCAATTCAGCCGTATAAATCTTATTAATTTATCTTACTAATTAATGTTTAAAAAAAGTTGTTCATTATTTATATATTTGCATACTGATCCTTAATTTTTATTCCGTAATTGTGCTCTCCCCCACCCCCTGACCAAAACCCAAAGGCGTGGCCAAAAATAAAATGGGGTGTATTTTTTTGTAATAAGTACTTGTAATTTAAACGCCTATTATCGATTAAATTTTTCATTAATGAAACAATAGATTAGTATATTCTTGGGGGATGTAAATGCACTCTTACATCTATACTTGACAACGTCGTTGCATCATCCAACGCCATTTTAAATTGTACAAGCTGTACTACATTCACGATTTTTACAGGTCTAAAGGTCGAAACATGTGACAACAAAATAAGCAAAGTAACTGTTGATAAGGATATTTCATTTTTAAGAAATTAACCACAAAAATGATTAAATTCCATTGCAGTGTAGTTGGATCCTTTTTCACGGCCTATCAACATTATTACAATATAAATTAGGGATGTGTGAATAGTAGATTTCTCAGTGGGTTTCGAATCAAGTCGTCAGTCGAGTCCAGTATTTAATATAATATAGTCGAATTTGGAATCGAGTGGTGTCAAAAGAAATCTTTACAAATACTGAAAAAGAGTTCTAACATAGGTATTTCTTCCTGAATTACTTGATTCGACTCGAAAAATGAGTATTTGTGTGGACTAGAATCGGAAAGGAAAATTCAAAACTTTGAAATTCAAGTAAATTGCGCTTAAACTTTTTTTAAAATTGAAAATGTTTTCTCTAATTCCAGAAATTTCGGTTAATCGATCAGTCTTATTTTTGAAAATCGAGCAGCAGTGAAAAAAATCGAGTAGAGACAGTGGTAAACCAACGTTACCACTGTTCCTACTCGATTTTTTCAAAAATATTTTTTCTTGACTCAAATTCTTTCAGTTCTTGAGTATTTTTTCTAGTCAACTCGAATTTTTTCACTTGGTATTCCAGATGACAATACATAAATAAATCGTTTTTAGAAATAAATTCAACCCCTATGGGGTTCAAAAGAGGATGTAGGTTTTTTTTGACTAATCAACGCCCACGCCAAATCGCTGAAGCTAGAAACTTGAAATTTGGACAGTTGCTTCCTTTTCTGACGTAAGCACCCACAAAGAAAGGATTTTTTGAAATTCAACCCCTACGGGTGTCAAAGAAGGGTAAAATTTTGAAAGACTAAAATGAACAAAATAAATATTAGTAAAAAAAATTTTTTAGAGACAAGCTTTTATTTAAATGCACTAAAAAGGAAAAATAATTTTTAATAATTTAGGTTCATAATTATAAAAGCGTGGGTCGTGACTAATAAACTATCATAGAGTTCACGACCTACGCTTCTATAATAATGAACCTAAATTATTAAAAATTATTTTTTCCTTTTTAGTGCATTTAAATAAAAGCTTGTCTCTAAAAAGTTTTTTTACTAATATTGATTGGGTATTCACACACCCCTAAGATAAACCCGTCGTAGAGCTTCTAGCTACCCACATTGATGAAATTTAGTTAGGTATATAGTGAACATTTTAACGGCAACGTAAAGGAGTAAAATGCTGTAATTAGTAACAGTATGGGCCATAACTTATTATAAAAGCCGTAATTAATAGGAATTAATTATTGGACGCTAAAATTCATTCTACATTAACTACCTGTAAAATGGTTCAGTCACTCTACAAGTATGTGGATCCATCTACAGTTATAATAAGTAATCTATTATACAGGTACTTCTATGTTAATTTTATCTATTATACGATAACTTCTTAGTAATACGAATATTTGCAATATTATTTCAACTTTCATATACGGGGTGTTACTGTGCCACATAGTTGACGTTTTGGTAACTAAAGAATATGAAGACCACTGTGTTTTACTTTTTTATAGGTTTGTTAACTGTTAATACTTATAAAAATCGAGTGTGTGTGTTTTAAAAACCACCAACAACTACGGTTATATGGGCCTAGCAACAATTCATATTTTCAATTCATTATTATTTTTTTTTAATAATAAATTGAAAATCCAATTGACATTTTTGCCAGCTCTCTCGGGCTAGAACCTGGAAACTGGGGACTTGTAATAGAGGAACCATATATAGCAACGCCATGTAAACAACAGCATTGCTAAACGCTCGACTATTCTCAAGCCCTATAAAAAATCGAGGTACCAACAAATCTAACCAATTATTTTCAAGTAATACTTTATTAGCCTCGTTTTTTCTGTTCGGTTACGCATGTCGAGCATCACGTCACGTCCAGTCGAAGTGATCAACCAATCGAAAAGAGCGACGTTATAGAGTTCATAATTATGTTGTACGTCTACATAACTAATATCGTACGACTACTCAGTCGGTTAGCACATCAAATACCCATTGACCACCAACGATAGAATTTGTGCTCTTACGTCTCCATACTGATCAGGGTTCAAATTATATTACTAAAACCACGTAAACAAAATTATGTACCTTCGGAGATTTCGGGTTAAAAGCGTTTATATATTATAGGGTTATGGAAATATCATTTGCACCGTGGTTTCATAAAACCGCATCCTAATTTTTTTATGTATAGAAGTGTCTCTCTTTAAATCCTTGCTCGTTAAGTTAGGGCTTCGAGTTCTTCTATTCCTACCTTATTGTTTTCAATCGTTATAGTCTCTTCTCTTGAACCTCGTGATGTTACAATATGGCCGCAATCTGTTATAAACACTTCTAGTATATACCTACTGGGACTTGGCCAGGAAATTATTTAAGTATAATATGCAGTTTTTTTGTTGTTTTTTAACTTCCCATTGGAAGTTATTGTAATGGGTCCGAAAATCGAAATCAAAATGTATAACAAATTTTTATGTTTCAAGGTCACTACTATTTTTACACTGTTTTTAGAAAGATGTATGTGTGTGTGTGTGTGTGTGTGTGTGTGTGTACGCCATTTTAAATTGTACAAGCTGTACTACATTCACGATTTTTACAGGTCTAAAGGTCGAAACATGTGACAACAAAATAAGCAAAGTAACTGTTGATAAGGATATTTCATTTTTAAGAAATTAACCACAAAAATGATTAAATTCCATTGCAGTGTAGTTGGATCCTTTTTCACGGCCTATCAACATTATTACAATATAAATTAGGGATGTGTGAATAGTAGATTTCTCAGTGGGTTTCGAATCAAGTCGTCAGTCGAGTCCAGTATTTAATATAATATAGTCGAATTTGGAATCGAGTGGTGTCAAAAGAAATCTTTACAAATACTGAAAAAGAGTTCTAACATAGGTATTTCTTCCTGAATTACTTGATTCGACTCGAAAAATGAGTATTTGTGTGGACTAGAATCGGAAAGGAAAATTCAAAACTTTGAAATTCAAGTAAATTGCGCTTAAACTTTTTTTAAAATTGAAAATGTTTTCTCTAATTCCAGAAATTTCGGTTAATCGATCAGTCTTATTTTTGAAAATCGAGCAGCAGTGAAAAAAATCGAGTAGAGACAGTGGTAAACCAACGTTACCACTGTTCCTACTCGATTTTTTCAAAAATATTTTTTCTTGACTCAAATTCTTTCAGTTCTTGAGTATTTTTTCTAGTCAACTCGAATTTTTTCACTTGGTATTCCAGATGACAATACATAAATAAATCGTTTTTAGAAATAAATTCAACCCCTATGGGGTTCAAAAGAGGATGTAGGTTTTTTTTGACTAATCAACGCCCACGCCAAATCGCTGAAGCTAGAAACTTGAAATTTGGACAGTTGCTTCCTTTTCTGACGTAAGCACCCACAAAGAAAGGATTTTTTGAAATTCAACCCCTACGGGTGTCAAAGAAGGGTAAAATTTTGAAAGACTAAAATGAACAAAATAAATATTAGTAAAAAAAATTTTTTAGAGACAAGCTTTTATTTAAATGCACTAAAAAGGAAAAATAATTTTTAATAATTTAGGTTCATAATTATAAAAGCGTGGGTCGTGACTAATAAACTATCATAGAGTTCACGACCTACGCTTCTATAATAATGAACCTAAATTATTAAAAATTATTTTTTCCTTTTTAGTGCATTTAAATAAAAGCTTGTCTCTAAAAAGTTTTTTTACTAATATTGATTGGGTATTCACACACCCCTAAGATAAACCCGTCGTAGAGCTTCTAGCTACCCACATTGATGAAATTTAGTTAGGTATATAGTGAACATTTTAACGGCAACGTAAAGGAGTAAAATGCTGTAATTAGTAACAGTATGGGCCATAACTTATTATAAAAGCCGTAATTAATAGGAATTAATTATTGGACGCTAAAATTCATTCTACATTAACTACCTGTAAAATGGTTCAGTCACTCTACAAGTATGTGGATCCATCTACAGTTATAATAAGTAATCTATTATACAGGTACTTCTATGTTAATTTTATCTATTATACGATAACTTCTTAGTAATACGAATATTTGCAATATTATTTCAACTTTCATATACGGGGTGTTACTGTGCCACATAGTTGACGTTTTGGTAACTAAAGAATATGAAGACCACTGTGTTTTACTTTTTTATAGGTTTGTTAACTGTTAATACTTATAAAAATCGAGTGTGTGTGTTTTAAAAACCACCAACAACTACGGTTATATGGGCCTAGCAACAATTCATATTTTCAATTCATTATTATTTTTTTTTAATAATAAATTGAAAATCCAATTGACATTTTTGCCAGCTCTCTCGGGCTAGAACCTGGAAACTGGGGACTTGTAATAGAGGAACCATATATAGCAACGCCATGTAAACAACAGCATTGCTAAACGCTCGACTATTCTCAAGCCCTATAAAAAATCGAGGTACCAACAAATCTAACCAATTATTTTCAAGTAATACTTTATTAGCCTCGTTTTTTCTGTTCGGTTACGCATGTCGAGCATCACGTCACGTCCAGTCGAAGTGATCAACCAATCGAAAAGAGCGACGTTATAGAGTTCATAATTATGTTGTACGTCTACATAACTAATATCGTACGACTACTCAGTCGGTTAGCACATCAAATACCCATTGACCACCAACGATAGAATTTGTGCTCTTACGTCTCCATACTGATCAGGGTTCAAATTATATTACTAAAACCACGTAAACAAAATTATGTACCTTCGGAGATTTCGGGTTAAAAGCGTTTATATATTATAGGGTTATGGAAATATCATTTGCACCGTGGTTTCATAAAACCGCATCCTAATTTTTTTATGTATAGAAGTGTCTCTCTTTAAATCCTTGCTCGTTAAGTTAGGGCTTCGAGTTCTTCTATTCCTACCTTATTGTTTTCAATCGTTATAGTCTCTTCTCTTGAACCTCGTGATGTTACAATATGGCCGCAATCTGTTATAAACACTTCTAGTATATACCTACTGGGACTTGGCCAGGAAATTATTTAAGTATAATATGCAGTTTTTTTGTTGTTTTTTAACTTCCCATTGGAAGTTATTGTAATGGGTCCGAAAATCGAAATCAAAATGTATAACAAATTTTTATGTTTCAAGGTCACTACTATTTTTACACTGTTTTTAGAAAGATGTATGTGTGTGTGTGTGTGTGTGTGTGTGTGTGTACGTATGTACGTACGTACGTATACGTATGTGTCCATTTCTTTCTAAGAAGAAATCTCGAGAATGAAAAATGATATCGACTACGTTAGGCTGCCAATAGACGCGTATTAACGTACATATGATCTGAAAGAAATTTTTTCAAAATCGATTCAGCCGTTCTTTTTTCTTATTCTTAACCAAATAGACTCCAAAAAAGTATATTTTACACAATATCTCGCGAATAAAAAATCATATCGACTTCGTAAGGGTGTCAATCGAGGCGTGTTAACGTCATTTTGATCCGACATAAATTTTTTTTTTTTTTAATTATTGTTAAAAATAAATAATAATTATGTTTTAATGATTAAAATGATTACTTTTCTGTGTAATATCTAATTTAATTATTATTATTAAATATTTATCAAACTAGGAAGTTCGTCGTGTGAACCTCAAGGGTCGCACTTTAGTCCTAATAAACGACCCACCTCACGGCTTGTTGCATATGAACAGATAAATCAAAAAGAAGTATCGCCTATAATTGTAAGCCGATTTGCAAAAAATATCAACATTTCTATAACTGCATTGATTTTTCTTTTGATTATATTATGTCTGAATATTTCACAATGTTGTGTATCCGACGGCGGAAAAAAAATGTAATTTTTGCTGAGCATGCAAATTATTATACGTTATTATTTTAACGCCGTTGCCGTTTTTATGTCAATAATTACCCGTATTGTAGCTAACTTTACGACCACATAATATCGTATGGCATAGACATTGTTTTGTATTCATTTATAAAAGCAACACTGTTGCAGGTAGTCCTTAAAATAAACGTAATTATAGACTTGGCAAAAAATACTGTCTTAAAATTAAAGGGCAACCTTTGCACACATTTGTGGAAAAAGAAATAATGGACAGAACTGTACGTCATAAAATTTAACATCAAAATATTTACATTATGCTTTAGTTAGTTAAAAGCAATCAAATATATTTTGTAAATTGCAATCGACAGAAATATAGATTCAATTTTAATTTAACTGTGAAAATTAATTTATTCAGGCTTTTAAAAATTTAATTATGATTCACCCTATTAGTTAACATGTACCTATAGGTACTGCAATTGAATTTTCAAGTTAGAAAAAATTTCTAAGAAAAAAAAAGTAATTAAAACAATAATTTTAAGCTGATATGACCGGAATTCTTTTTAATTTTAAAAAGTTAAGGATTTTGTATTAAATTGCCGACGGTTTTTTATATTTATGTATTTTTGTACAAATAACTGTCATTGACTACAGAAATAAAGTCTTTAATTGCATAAGAAATTGTTAAACAATATTAGCGTTATCTAATAATGCTATAATAAGTTAAAAATAAGTTTGTCTTCTTCAGTTACATGGATTAGGCCTAAGAAATCTGTTCCGAAGTTCCGATAGTTCCAGTTAATAAATTGTAATCAAAGATTTTAGATTTCAAAAAAGATATTATCTATAGATTGTAATTAGTTTATTTTAACAATAAATAAAACGTGTTTCTTTGTAATAAAAATTACGTGGTAATGTCCGGCTTACCACATAAAAAAATCAATTGTGTCAATGTACACACATATTTTTTTCTCATTTTTTTTTCTGTTGCATTTTTTTAAATTTTTCTTTTCGTTTGTAGAGGTAGAACAGATTTATTTACAAAATGTTTACACGCTTTATTGTATAAATTTTTTGCTCATGTAGGTAAAGATGTATAAATAAAGATAAAAAAAATTGTGAAATTTAGTAATGTGTTAAACACAGCTTGAACAAAATTGTGTAATATCACATCTGTGGCGGACTAAAGGGGTGGAGGGGGCGGCTCCCCTGATCCTGGGTGGCTCCAAATCTCGAGAAGTCCTTCTTAATCAAATCCCAAGCAACGCCAAAACATGTTTAGTAAGTAAGAGCTAATTTGAAGTTGAAGGCCCCGTAAGTATACAAAATATACCTAAACGTAGGTAGGTCGTTTATTATCAATATTTTTTTTTGTCAGCCATTACATCTATATTATTCATTTTTACGAAATTTACACTACAAATTCATCAATTTCTAAATAGACCGGGGGCCTCATTTGAGTCATTTAGTTCTGCCGCCCCGGGCCTCCGACGGGCTTAGTCCGCCACTGTATCAAATTGAGACATAAAATGCGAATCTTGAAAAAAGCACATATCACAGAATTCACTATACGAAGCAGTAGACATGCGATTTTTATACAGGACATCAATCTCCATAATATAGAACAACCATCAAACAAGGAGATCTTATGGCCTGAAGCTTTACCATATCCCATCAGTGTAGTAAAAAAAAAAACAGTACCAACTTGGCTACTGGTGGGGGTTAAGATTTAAACCAAACTACACCGCTGAGACTAATAGTGGGGATGAATTGTGATGACCATTCTTTATGTGTAACGCGCTTGTCCTGTATGCGTTAAAAACCCGGTCCGCCCCATTCGCTACTACTTTGTCGCACGACGCATTCTACTCCGACTAGTGGCGACCTCTACCGGCGCAACTACATCGTCGTACTCGGTACTAGAGTCAGTTCTTCGACGCCGCTTCGTGGATGCATCAGTTTAGCGCAGTTCGTTGTCGTGTTAACACGCGGACTTCTCTGAGTACAATCGGTGCGTGCAACGCGGTTGTTGTGTGTGATCTATAAATCCGATTATTTTGTATTTCAGTAAAGTGTTTCAGTGCTGTGACAGTGTTTTATTTTGGTTAATTTTATTTTGTGTTCTGTGAATGTTTTTCGACGCATTTGTTTTCTGATGGATTAAAAAAGTATCAGGAATAGCTGTGTGAAACAAAACAGTAAAGATATGTCAAAACGTATTAGCGACAGATCGACAGTGTAATAGCTTTTCGTTCTTGTCATCGGTGAGATATTTTTGTTAAAAAGGAGTTTTGACAGTTTTCTGTTCAGGAAGTACTGTGTGTCACATTATACTTTATCGATATGGCATATAAGTGGAATAGCGGTTGCGGAGATATCATGTTTTGTTTCAAGATGATGGTAGTAATGGTGTGCGTTGTGTTACCGGCGTCCGCTATTTTTATTGGCGGTGAACAGGACGTTGGATCACCATTGCGAGTTGCCCAGTGCAGGGCCACTTGTCTCGAGAGGGTAAGTGTTTTTTTTTTCTCTTTTTTCATCCCATGCTCTCGTCCATGTAATTTATATTTTTGTATCCTACTTTTTGTTGCTATTGTCCTGCAGCCGGTATATGCTGGTACATACTTCGAAGGTACGATGTAACATGATCTGACATAAAACAAGATGGTTTCACATTTATCTTGATTATAATATTCAAATTTTTTTCTATTATAATAACTACAAGCCGTTCATAGGTTTCATTTTGAATGCATTATAATCGTGTTTAGAAAATCGATTTTTAAATACAGCCAAACTTTTAGATGCACGTAACGTATTTCAAGAACAAGATTTTAAAAAGTTGCGTAACTTTTAGATGCACTAAAATTCCACCTTGCCATAATTAAGATTGGATTTTCTGTTAAATTTATTTACCAAATATAACTGCACCAGAAAAATGTGAAAACCTAAATTTTCGCTAAATTAATTCGGGGAATGCAATACAAGTAATTCAGAATTCTGTATGACGTTAATATAATAATATATTTCAAACATTTTTAGACCTCAGTTTTCTTTACTGCCAAATTAAGTTACGGTTTTCTGTTTCAAGGATAATTCTTAATGTCTGCCAAATATAGTGGATAAACAAAATTGGTAATTTTGTCAAAGTTAAGTTGATAAATGTTGTGATAAAATGGGTAGCAGTCGGCAGATCTGTGAAATAATTCAGATATTTTGAATCTCTGTAGACTAAAAATTTTACTCAAAATTATTTCGCCATGTACACGCGGTGCGGGTAAAATTTGTAGTTGACCTTCCTGGTTTCGCTTGGGTTGTCTTTAATCCAGCACTCCTTTTTATTTCATGTAATTCCCTAAAAATGCACGTTTCAACAATTTTTTTTAAGGAAGATGAAATATACTACTTATAAGCAAGTTTAAAATTGACTTTTATAGGTACCTATATACTATATAATACCCTCAGCTATACGTCAGTTTTTCAGTTTTTGTTGCAGGGTTGTTTGATAATTCTCCAAAAATCGCTTAGCGTATAGTGAAATTGGTCAAGAATACATAATATTTATATAAAACATTTTCGAATTAAAAATTAGGGAACTCAAAGATATGCTTCCCTTTTAAAATCTATATCAAATTTGGATGTCAATTTAAGTTGAGTTAAGCGTATAATCAACAGACAGACAAAAATGGGTTCTTTCGAAAAATACCCAAAAAATTCTCAAAAAAAATGAAATTTCAAACATATCCAATTATCAGCTCTATTTATTAGTATTGAAGCATAACATTTTTTTTCTACAAAAATGATTGCACATGCCTACCTAAATAATATGACAAAGAGACAGTTATTTTGACAGTTAAGATAATATGAGCTTCCCATAAGTAACTTGTTTACGGCCTTTGATGGAAATTTTTGTAATTTACGAAAATAGCTTTAATATAAATTTATAACTTTATAAGCTTTATCCGGTAATAATATCCGTTATTGTAGACATATTGTATAGGGCGGTACTTAATTTAATGTATTAGGGATCATAACGGCAGGCACGCTAGTTTACGACCATATCTGTAACCAAAATACAAAACCGCGTATGTCAAATTATAAGGCAAAAATTGTTTAATATACCCAAGAAAAAATTTTACTACTTTTTGTATAACATTGCGTAAAAATGTTTCATCTCTACATAAATTCTAGATTTTAAATTTAAAGCACATTTCAGATTGCCTTTCGATGCTGGGTATAGGATTTGGGTCCCGGGACGTCTCGTGTCTCGAAGCCCCGAGACTTTTTTCTAAATTTAATGTGTCTCGTGTCCCGGAACTTTCAGGTTGAGACTCGAGACACGCTTGTCGAATTCGTATTGTATTAATTTTATTTAAAAAAGGTCATAAGTGTTCTCCTTGTCCCGCGGAGACATTATTACAAAAATCAGAAACAGATTGTCGGACAAAGCTGTTAATGGACTGATTTCTTTAAAAGTCTAATTTATTAAATTAGGAAAAAATACTAATTAATAGTTCTTTATATTATTTATATGACTAATTTATTTATTTATTGTAAATTATAGACGCGTCGACAACTTATATCAATAGCGTCTTGATTACATTAAATAACATAACTCACTTAAAACTAAATGACATCACAAAACATCCATGAGCTGAGATGGGATTCGAACCCTGGACAGTCTGATCCAGAGGCCGCGACGCTAACCACTGAACCTTGTCAGTTTTAATTGTGCTGTCTCTCATTAATTTGATCTAAGAGTTTCTGTTCAATAAATGTTGATTTTTAAAAAAATGGCGATTTATTGATACATTTCGCCCAAAATGAACACGATTTTAATTTTATTTTGAAAAGTCTCGAAGTCCGGGGACGTCCCGGAACATTAATCCTGAATGTTGCGACTTCCCAAACCTTAGTGCTGGGTCATCCACGAGTTTATTTTTTGTGGTATAATGAAAAAAGACAACATTTGTCGATCAAGTGGATACTCATTTATATTGTACCCATAAGTTCACCAAACTCGGTCCAGCTGTGATGCCGGTACATTGTATACAAACAGATAGACAGATAAATCATCGCAATTTTTTTTTAATATTGCATTGTAACGTTACGTCATAAAATGGGTGTTCTCTAGTAGTAATTTTCTAACAGACATAATATAAAACTACAAAATTTCTGGACACCCGTTTTTTCGTCTAGGTATGAATGCCCGTAGAACCAATAAGAAACCTAAATTATAGACAGGATTCCCAGTTTCTATGACGATTCGTCATGAACGATTTTGCCTTTTGGTCACTTATTTTTACCGATGAGGAATAATTCGGTTGTAGGACAGGGCTATGTTACGTTATGTTCGCGCATAACAGAAGTAAGAGCCGATAATGTCCATCAGACATGAGATATCGCGTTTCTGAACGCAAACATTGCAAAATTCAATCGCCCTTCTTGTCTTTGATATTGTGATATACAAAATGTTCGAAAACTGTAAAATATGTATTTTTATTATCGACAAACGATCATCTGCTGTTTAATTTATTAACATTGCTACATTACATGAATGCTATTTGAAAAAAAAGTGCCGTTTAAAATACAATATTTTATGATTCAAGAAAGAAATATTGACAAACCTTATTTTTTGTTGTTTCTCACATTGTTTCTGTTTGTTTTTCTGTATAATCGAAACCTTTTGACATTTATGCAAAGTTGGTTTTCATCTTTAAAATATTTACGCGAGAAATTCATTTCAAACTACAGTTACTTATAGTATCTACTAGCGGCCCCGTCCGGCTTCGCCCGGGTGTTAAGAAAGCCCGGGTGCAATACACTACTCACTCGCTACGCTCGTTATACTATGTAAAGAAGATAAATAGACGGATTACTACAGGGATAGTGACATCGTACGGAATTCTGTAAAACTATGAGCGCAAACTAAACTAAAAAAATTATAATTATTGTCAAAGAAAGAATATAACAAAAATAAAAATATATAAATAAATATCATGTAGAATTTAGAAAAAAAGCCAAACATTCTACGATGCCATCAGTTTCCGCGAACCCGGGTCCCTATGCAAACGAGCGCTGCGATGTAACCTCTGCGCTACGAGAGGAACAGTTGAGTACGGTCGTTTTTATGATATATGAGTATGTTGCGAATTCTTACGGTCGGGTTACGAATTTAATTAATTAATTATTATTAATTATGCTATAGATATAAACCTTCCGTGAAAAATTATGTAACTGATGGTGAAAACCGCATCAAAATCCGTTGCGTGGTTTAGGAGGAGTTGGTGTTTAAACAGACAGACAGACGCGAAAAGCGACTTCAATTTATACTATGTAGATATGTCTAAGTTTTACGATTTCTTATTTATAACCGTTTTATTGGCAACCCTGATAAAAAATGACCATTTTTCAGTTTGTTTTTTAATTTTCGATGACTGAAATTGATGGATTGTATTGTACCTATATTATGTAAATAATATTATTGGTAAATGATTGAACAAAATTTTCGAAAATATTTTTATGGTTTAGCTTTTAGTCATTGTGTATTACACTAGATATATTTTTATTTTTCGTCTGTGTATTTTCGGAAACTTCTTTAAATTTTTTTAACTGTTGAATTGTTTATAGAAAGATATCTAATTTTATCGCAAGTAATTTATCAATAACTTTTTGATTTTTCATTTTGAAAATAGACTGAATAAAAAAAAGATTCCCCAGTTATAAATCAGTAATAGGGTTCCATTCGGAGGTACGGAGTCTTAAAAACAAGCTTTCTGGAGTGTTATTGGGATTTTTTTTGACTTTTTTTAATAAGTTTCAGCAAATAAGAAACGCAAATAGTTCCTGCGCAACGAAAAACTTAAAAATAGCTTTTGCAGCTAACGTAGAAACCGCCGATAAGTACCAATAAAATATAAAAAGATAAATAATTTATATTGATTGAGATATTAATATTAAAACAGAATATGAACAGACTGACAATATTTGATTTGACGTATAAAAATAACACGAAGTTTTCATTTCTTACAACTTTTTCTTTTATATATCCATACTTGCGATGCAGTGATGTCTATGATCGTTATAAACTTTTAAAAAACTCGACGTGAAGGATGTTCTCGTGATTTATTGTAGATGCATTAAAATTATGCATCCGTTAAAATTTTCCTTCCCAAGTGAATCTTTTTTTATCAGTCTTAATTCATTGTATATAAAAAATATCTTTACTACTAAATCAAAATTAATTGCTTCTGTTATAATAATTATTTTTAAAACAAACAAATTTTTAATATTTTCCAAAAGTATAGATTTTTATCTCTAATGTCAAGTTTGCTACGTAATTTTTAAGCCTAATGTTATTTAAATTTTTGTAATTCAATTACTAAATGAAAACATTTTTCCCAAGCAACAGATTTAAATCTTCCAGCATGGAAATTGATTACGCAGTCATATTTATGACATAACCACAATTAATAATACATTTATCATCTTCTTTTGCCAGAACTGTCTGATGCGTTACAATTTATTCAATTCCGAGCAATTTTAATATTTTTATTTCAAATCCCGGACAGCATTTTCAGTTGGATTTTTAGCAAATATTGTATATCTGTTTTGAATAATCTGTATCCGTTGCAGAAATGTATCAATTTGAATATTTTTATTTTCAATTTTCCTGAACGTTTCAATTTTTCTCCAAGAGATGTGTGCTTATTCTAAACGATTTATGTTGCATATATATACAGGGTGATTATAGATTATAGACGCGCAACAGCTCATCAGCGTCTGAGTGATTTGTTAGTCGCTACATAACAGTATTCAATTCATTTTATTAACCGACTTCAAAAAAAAGGAGGAGGTTCACAATTAGATCAGTATGTATTTTTTTTTAAATGTATGTCCACCGATTACTCATGAATGGCTGCACCAATTTGAAAAATGTTTACTCCGATGTGTTCAGGAAAATGTCGGATTGGTCGCATGTATTTTTTTTTTAAATTGGTTCAGCAGTTTTCTAGTAGTAAAAATTATTTTTTCCATGGATTTATGGTAATGGGATCGAAAAATCGGGTCCGAGATATAGATCGGATTTTGATTGTCCTACCATCAAACCGTGAATAAAGTGATTTTCAAAATGGTGCTTGTGCCTGTCACTCGGTTACAATAACTTCTGCGCCGACTTGAATGATTAAAAAAAAAATTCGACTGATGACCAGTCCTATACTTCCCACCTAGTAAATATTTGCAAAAAATAAACACTCTTTTTTTTTTTATTCTTTGACTAGGCCCAAATAACCTTAGCTGTTGGTGGTCTTTAAAACACAATTTAATTTTTATTCTTTGAAAAAAGCATGGCCCTCTTTTTTGTTTGGTGATCTACTGATGGCTAACTTAATATAGCAAAAATCATGGTTACCTTGATTTACGTACAATTTTTATTTTTATTAGTAAAATATTTTTTTTCTCGAAAACTATACATTTTAGAGAAAAAAAATATTTACATTTTTTTCATATTATAACATCTAGAATTCATTTATATTTTTTTTACCTATGTTAATACGTGACATTGAGGACGTTTTTTTGAATATCTCAGGATCCACTGAACCGATTTGACTCAAAATCTAATCAGATCTAAGTTAAAGGCTGATAAACACAATAGAACAATCGGCATGCCCGTATGTTGTTCCGTTCTTAAGATATCGAAGGCGAAAAATTGACCACATACACACACACATACACACACACACACACATACAGACATCAGTCAGAAAATGATCTTAAACGATTGCTAGGGTCTCAAAACGTGAAAATCTGTTAAAATCTCGAAATATTTTTTTCGGACTAAATCCATTACTTCCCTACCATAGTAGAGGTGGGAAGTAAAAATGTTTGTCTCAGTTTAGGTCTCCCAGGCTTATTGATTTTAGAGTCAGTCGGATTCATCAAAGCCCCAGATTATTATTTTTCTATAACATCAAGAACCCTTGTGTAGTAGCGTCCAACTGCGACAGATTAAATTATATATAGATTATTTCTGCAGCTAAATTATTCACTTTTTGTTTTTTTTATGAAACGAATTAAAAAATACGTGATCAGAATACTTACACACATATCCAACGAAAATATACATATATAATGTAGATCTTTTATTTTGCCCTAATTTTATTTCAATTCGATTAAAGGTCGATTCATATTAAACGTAACGTCACGTTACGTTACGTATCGACATCATTTCGTTGTAAGCGCTAATTTTACATTGATGTTGGAAAAACTGTTGACTGAATCGTTTTGCAACGTTATTGCCACGTCAAAAACAGTTTCGTCAGCAAGGTCTGTGGTCATTAAACGTACCAATTTAAATTTTATAAAGAATTTTTAACGTTATAATATATGATGCGATTCGAATCGAATACTATTCGAATTCCGGAAAACAGTCTGTATTCCGAACACAGGACAGCAGCGAGCTAGGAGAGCAGTGCAGTCTGTCAGTTCCCACAAGTTGGTAGTTCCATTGCGATTTCACCGCGCGCGCAGATAATGACGTTTTCCCTCTCTGTCTTTCTCCATGATGATAGACATTACTATACTACAGGCTGCTATCACTCGGTCTGTTGGGGCGGCGGCGACGGTGGGAGTTGGTGATAAGCACGGGTGTACGCGAACCTCTTTCAGTAATACCTTCTCTATACGAAATAGCACTCGGTGCAGATGGAGGAACGATCCACTGCACTTAAGTAGATATTTACACCAGAGCTCCGTCATAGTCTTCTTCTTCATCATCATCGTAGATTACTTGAACAGTTTCGTGTGAATTGGTTATTTCACACGTTTTATGTTATAATTAAAACGCTTCTCTTAAATTTGAGTTTTATTCAAGTTTTGATGATTTAGATTATTGTTATGAGTGTTGATGAAATGTTTCCCTCACGAGATATAACTTCAACAGTATGGAGCAAAATTTAAGATTATTCAGATAGCCATTTTTAAGAGAACCAAATAAATGAATAAATATTTAATTTTCTAGTTTGTAGCACATTGCTCTCATTCTTGATTTTAAATTATGTATTACGATTAAAAAAAAGGGTATCTTCTGCAATTATCTTTTCTCTGTTGTATGGTGCTAGTAGATTCCCTGAAATTTCCAAATCTCGTCCTTCAATCTACTTGTCAAGTCTTCTCTTTGTACCAAACTGAAGTTCCAGTTTCGTTAACATGTTTCATATTACGATCTTCTTAAAGCGTTTTCGGGAAGACTTTCATTATATATTATAGCTGCGGTATTTACTTATTAATATATTAGCTAATATTATATTTAGTAGGTATATGGTTATTACCTACCAACGGAGTAGATGTTTCTCTACGTAAGTGATTAATAACCACTAATGTGTTTAAATAGTTAATGACATTATTGGAATATGTAACAGCTTTGAATACAAACAAAATGCTGACGTTTAATCTCATTGAGCTATTGAGTTATGCATTATACAGGTAGTTGAATTGTTATTCAGTAAATTCAGATTTATAAATGTAATAATGGTGCCAAATTGAGCTGAATAAATACCCCAACTGCGGCATTAAAACTTTATTGCAACGAGTTGTTTTTGAAATGTTTAGGGTTTTAAAGGTTTATAATTTAAAAACTGAAGTTGTTTCATGAAACGCATAACAACTATGGAAATGTTCTTAAAGAAACTGAACTATATTTACTCTATTTATTCGGGTATCACGCAAAAACTTCTGGATTGTTTTTCACAGAAACAAATATGATACTAAGATAAATACAAGAGGAGCCTAACCGTCTTTGCGATAGGTTGTTGAGGATAGTGTGGTCTAATGGCTAGCGTAGCGGCCTATTAGATCAAACTGTCGTGGATTCGAATCCCACCTCCGCTCATGAATGTTTTGTGATGTCATTTAGTTTTAAGGAATTTGTTATTTAATGTTATTAAGACGCTAATGACCTTAGATGTCGACGCGTCTATAATCTACAATAAATAAATAAATTGATAGGTTGTTGCTAAGTGTTTCTTGAAATGTTTAGGGTTTAAAATAATTGAAGTTGTAATTTGATGGAAATTATGAAAAACTAGCGTCATGCCTTTTCTTCTAAACAAATACAACTAACAGTACCTAGGTACTGTTAGTTCGATTTTTCAAGACTTTTGTCACTTTGTGATATATTTTAAGATTGATTCAACTTAGAACTTTGACGATATTAGAAGTTGGTAATATGAGATGATGATATGGGTTATTTTAACCAGTAGAGAAATAGTTTTCAAACTTTAATATCTTAAAAGTCAAAACAACATTTTTGCCTTTTTGACCTTCAATCTCGATTTAACTATATATACGCTATTTAATATTATTTTGAAGCCTAAAAGTATAAAATCGATTCTAATAGTTCGAAAACCGAACACCCTGTATATGTATAGTATATACAGTTGATAGTACTACACAATATTGACCTAGTACACATGTGCAGACTATACAATATACATTAAATAATGAACTAATTTTGAATGGATCTATCAGACAAATGGGAGAACTGCAGTGTTGTGAATTGGAATTTTCTTCCAAAGCCATTACCTATAAGGGTTCCAATAATAATTACGAGAACGATAGTGTATTCATTTTCAAGATAGAGTGACCTGTGTGCGTGATCAGCTCGTGTCCCTTTTGTTTCTTGAGTTGTGATTGGTCGGTTGGGAGAATTTCAAATTTTGCAAATGTACTAAACCGTATTTACCTACTTATTTTGTTGTAAGCTGTAGATATAAGTGATACTGTTGGAATTTATTTTTTCAAATTACTCTTATCTTGGAAATGAATAGACTATAGTCTTTTTTCAAAGTGGACAAAATAAACTGATATTTTTTGATAACGTTTCAAATTGTTATATTTAAAATATGTTAAAAACTATATCGCTATATTATCATGTCCAATGCAATTTAGGTATATATTGGCTTGTATTAACCCTAATAAAGCCTTAAAAATAATAATAAGTGACAATCGTATACCTACTGATTATTGAGTATCTAAGATTTTGAGTAAATATAATGAATAAGTTTAATATGAATAAACAATTTTTTAGAGTAGTGTTAGCTACAGTATATATATTGAGAATAATTTTGCTGTTTTTAAAGTTAACCCATCCTTTTGTAAAGTGATTGGCAATTTTCATTATGGTTTTATCCTACTGTACTCACAGGTATTTTTTGTCTACCGTTGCAGAAATTCCCAATAGATAGAGCCACTGAAAGAATAACAGATGATTGTTTCAAGTGGATATCAAACTTGAAATTACGCTTTTGGTTGGAAACAGTATTTTGTTTATTTTTCGCCGGCAACTGTTTCACTTATATATTGACAATATTGACACTATAATAAACGTAATATAGATGGCAGGAGGCTGCAGGTATATAAGCCACCTAAGTTATCATTGGTTTTTATAGAAAAGCGCGCAAGAAATTAAGTTTTTCCCCTTCTGATAGCACTTTTTTTTCAGTTCCAGATCCTTTGGAAATACAAAACCTCTATGATTTGAACGTTGGTAAACACAGTACATCGGCATTGTCAATGATTTATTATTTTAAATAAACTTATTCTGTACACATCTATTATGAACCACAGACCGAGGTGGTTATTTAGCTGGCGCCCTTAGCGGCCAAGTTTTTAAGTGCCTATCCTCATTGGTTGGACTTCCCGACATTCTTTGAGAAAGTTTTCTAACAAAACGCTTTCTTGGAAAGAGATTTTCCTCGAAAATTTATGTAGAAAAAACTCTTAAGAAGAGGAACTGTACATCATTAGAGCCGCTCTATATAAATTTGGTTCGAACAAGGACAAAACTGTTTGCTTCCCACTGCTTGAATATACTTTTAAAATCAGCCTCATCTGTTGAAGACTATCTCTAAGAAAAAGTAATTTGGGTCCCTAAATGTGGCTCATATTATAGATGTTTAAAAAGTGGTATTTGCATTATAATTTTTTGAATGATGGAATCTTTTCATTATTTTTATTAATACCTATATATATTGAAAACTGTACCCAATGAACTCATAGAATATTCAAAAATAAAAAGAATATGTAGTATTCCAGATGGAATTCCGCTTTTATTGAATACAAAACATACATATTTTTGTGTAATATATTGCGATAGATATTTTCATCATAATAAAATAGGTACCTATACACATTCAGTACTCAATAACTACAAATATGCAGATTGGTTATCAATATCAAAAAAACTGGGGAACAAATAAATATTAAACCATTCATTACGTCATCACTTGCATATCAGTTTTTTTTGTATATTTATTTATCATCACATCTGTGGATGGATGATTGACTATTCGTTTGTTTGCAGTAGCAGTGTTATTGTTTACTTTTATAAAAATATTTTATGTCGGATTCCTAACAAAAATACAGTGGAATCCGCTTATAAATGGAGCTCGGACGAAAACGTAAGTTTTTGATTCAGTATGAGCCTATGAGGTTCCTCTTAAAATTAAGAGTATTTTCTACCGGAAGTTACTCCCATGCTCTCTTCATCTCAAATCCTTTGCCCTCGCCTAAAAACGGTTACCTCTCTCCCGACGCTATTTTTAAAGCAAAGGGTTTGGGTAAACGCCAAATGAAAAACCGAGAATCATACTACAGATTATAATATACAGGCGAAAAATTTTAAAAAAATCCTGGAAAAACTTAATTTTTTAAAAATTACGTACCTAATATTTCACGCATAGCCAAAACTATTATTCAAAAAATTCGCCTGTAGCATCTGTAGTGTCCTTTAGCTTCAAAAATAGCGTCAGGAGAGCGGTAACTATCTTTTGTCGAGGGGAAGGATTTGAGGGGTCTTCACGCAAGCGAAGCTGCGACTAAAAGCTAATTAAGATTTTTTTAGTGTTATATGACTTAATGTATCATAAATCGATGTAAAATGCATTGTACAGAATAACGTGACGTAGTCATGTGTATTAAATGCACGTATATAATTACTAATACATGCGTCAAATATTCTAATAGCGAATTGTGAATGAGTGCTTCTTCAACCATTTTCTACTGTTAGTCATTGGATTTCATTATTCGCTTCAACGCTTTATGTATATTAGTCTCTCGTTCATCCGCCATTATTTTTATTCACTTGTCTTCTATGCTTGGCTGCCATTTTATATTGACATTGTTTTTTTAATTAAAATTTGCAATTAAGATGTTCTGTATCGAATAAAGTTTTTTTTTCTCAGATATGTTGATTAAATATGACGTATTGAAGCATAACCAAACTTTTTTGTCTACACTTTTTTTAATTATATTATTTTTCGCGTTGGAAAATATATTTTAAATATTTTTTGTGCTTTTGGGGATTATTTATAAGATTTGATGCACGGAATTATTTTTATAAGGAATCGGTTGTTTTTTCATGAACAGGTATTTGTGAACTTAAGAGCGTTGGATACCCCCTGCAGTCTTCATTACAAATCCTTTCCCCTCGCCTAATAACGATTATGGCTCTCCCGATGCTATTTTTAAAGCTTAAGGGTTCGAGTGAACGCCCAATAGAAAATCAAGAATCACACTACAGATCCTTCATTAAAATTTTAAATTTCTGGAAATTTTTTTTTAATACAAATAATAAATTACGTAATCTTTCACACGTAGCCAAAACTTTTCCAAATAATCTGCCTGTAAGTAGCTTGATTCTTGGTTCTTCATTTGGCGTTTACCTGAACCCTTTAGCTTTACATATGGTCGGGACAGCCATAACCGTTTTTAGACGAGAGGAAAGGATTTTAGATGAAGCATGCAACTTCTTTGAATATTAATAAAGTTTTCCACAAAATACCGAAACGCCACACTTTTCGCTGTAGCATCATCAAGAAATGATTAAAACATTTTTTTAATCATCTCCTGATGATGCTTCATGGTTAAGTGCTCGTGTTTTGATGTTTACTGGAATCTTATTGACTTTTTTTTTAATATTCGGTGTCTTCACCCCAAGCGAAAGTTACATTCGTCTTCAAGAGATTTCTTGAATTCTTGGAAAGACGTTTACAAATCAAAAATTTAGTTAAAGATATAAAAAAAATCGACTTAAGAGGTTTTGCTTTTTGGTCACAAGTTGATATTTTTAATGTTCCGTGCGAGAAAAACTGCTATCAAAAAAGTGTTTTAATGAGAAATCCGCGACTGTTAAAAAGGGGACTGCGTGTATTGCTTATCATTATTATTTCACACAAAATTCTTTCGTGGAAATAATTATATCTGTATGGATGTGTAGTTAATGGAACACCTGTATAGACCTACAATTATCTGAAGATCTGTCAGAGTAGAGGCAATTATAATGATCACATTTCATAATACAACCGCATGATTTGTTGATGTAAGCTTTGCAAATGGATTATTCGAACTGTAATGGAATAAAAACTTAAAAAAATTAATATGAAATTGAAAAGGTACGTTGATGTCTGGTACTCACGCGGTATTCGATTTGACACGAAACATTAAGCCAGATTATTTAGATTTAGATATTTTTTTGCTGAAACAATTGAATCAGATTCGATCCTAGGATTGGTCTTCCATCTGTCCTTAATACAGACAAATGCAAATTTGTAAATAAACCACAGTGAAAACTCTAGAACGAAACTCTAGGTACTAAGTAATATTTATCTCGTTATATAGCGAGTTTTCGTTACAAGGAGTGAGTATTGGTTCTTACGAATAATAAGGTTCCGTTCGGAGGTACGGATAACGGAACCCTCAAAAACCAACCAATAAATAAATTTTGATAAAAATGACAAATCATTTTATCTTTTTCGATTTAGTTGTTACAGGTGTTTAGAAGTTCTGAGTAAATTACAAAAAAATCATCAAAATTATAAAAGAAATGCAGAAGTTTGCTTATCGAAATCGTATACCAAGCCGTTTTTTATTTAAAAACATGATCAGTTTGAAAACAAACAATCTGAAAGATTTCGACGTTAATTTTCGACTTTTTCTGGAATTTCTCTATTAGTGAGAGGAGAGAGATTGTAGATTATAGACGTTCGACAACTCATTCTATATTCGTAGCACATAATATCTGCAATAGGTACAGATAAAGATTTCAATAGTTATCATTTGTGTAATTGTAAAAGAAAATATTTTTTTTGTTTGGTCTTCCGAAAACAAAGTTTTCTAATGGTCCTCTTTTAATAAGAGTGTGCTATAAATAACTCGATTCAAACAATTACATGTTAAGAGCCATGTATCTTGAGGGCCATAACTTTTATTTTCGGATTAAACTTTTTTGTCTGGAGGGTATAATATAAAACACTATTTTTTACGGCTCTTTTTTACTCGCTACAGAGTTTTCTTGAAATTGACTTAATCGTTGGGTTCTCTAATCGTTTCGGGTAGACTGGCACATATAACTACGGTGATCGCGGTGCGTGCAGCCACAAGAATACAGTACAGTTCAAAAGTCTAATTAAATATTTGGAAATCTGTTAGTTTACGATACTTTGGATTATAGACGCTCGACGAATGAGGGGCTTGAGAATAGCCGAGAGTGTAGCGACGCTGTTGTTTACATGGCGTTGCTATGGTTCCTCTATTACAAGTCCCGAGTTCTAGCCCGAGAGCTGGTAAAAGTGTCAATTGGATTTTCAATTTATTATTAAAAAAAATAAATAATGAATTGAAAATATGAATTGGTGCTAGGCCCAAATAACCTTAGCTGTTGGTGGTCTTTAAAATACAATTACAATTCGACGAATGAGGTTATTAGCGCGGTTATCGATGCTAGAAAATTCTCGTTTAGAAGCATTTTACTCATGTTGATAACTATTTTTAACCGACTTCAAAAAAAGGAAATGGTTCTCAATTCGGTTGATTTTTTTATGTTTGTTACCTCAGAACTAAGTCATTTATAAACCGATTTGGAAAATTCTTTTTTTATTGGATATAAATTTTATTTTAAATCGGTTCAGTAGTTCGGTTGATTTTAATAATAAAAGTGAGTAGCGGCGTGTGATTCCTTGGTAAATGTCACTTTTTGACACATCACACAGCGTAAGAAATCGGTTTAATATTAACTAAAAAGTAAAAAACTTTTTAACAAAAAAAAACCTCTTACAAAAAGGCACTAAAAAGAGGAAAATAATGAAATTTTGAGATCTCCGGTAATTTAATAAAATATGAAGTCAGTTAAAAAGTATAGTAGGTATAGTGATTAATATCTTCTTTTTAACCGACTTCATATTTGTCGATGTGTAAAATAAAATTTGAAATTATACATTTTCGCGAATCTTTATTTTTCGAAAACAGTGAATGTACCTACCTACTTCCATTTGTTCAGGGAATATATTCCAGAAGCATTCATTTAGGAGATATGCTTCAGTCAACTGCATTTGCGGTTGAACAAGTGTTCACTTGTTCTCTGATGAAAATTCATTTTCTTTCCAGGTGCACAATCTGCGATTTTGTTTTTTGAAATTGAGAAAACTTTTTAACAAAAAAGAAAACTTCCTTCAAAAAGCCACTAAAAAGATGAAAATAATGAAATTTTGAGGTCTGCGCTAATTTAATAAAATATGAAGTCGGTTAAAAAGTATGGTATAGTGATTAATATCTTCTTTTTAACCAACTTCATATTTTATTAAATTGGCGCAGACCTCAAAATTTCATTATTTTCCTTTTTTTAGTGGCTTTTTGAAGGAGGTTTTTTTTTTGTTAAAAAAAATTTTATTTTTTACTTTTTAGTGTCAAAAAGTGCCATTTACCTTAAAGGAATCACACGCCGTTACTCACTTTTATTAAACCGACTTTCTTACGCTGTCTGATGTGTCAAAAAGTGACATTTACCTTAAAGAATCACGCTATTACAAACTTTTATTAAAATCAGCCGAACTACTGAACCGATTTTGATGAAATTTCTATGAGACCAATCTGAAAGTATATCCTTTCAAATAAAAAAAAAAATTTCCAAATCGGTTTATAAATGACGGAGTTCTGAGGTAACAAACATAAAAAAAAAATACAACCGAATTGAGAACCACCTCCTTTTTTTGAAGTCGGTTAAAAAGTGAAAAAGTGCAATCGTAGTAGCATTTGAATTCAGAAAACTTATTGCGTGCATGGATTAAAATATTTACGTTTGAGGTGATTAAAAAAAAAATGAAAATATATTTTCCGAGAAAATGTGATTTTTCGGAATACTAATGTTCAGTACTGTACACGCATGTGTGTGTGCGGACTCTATGGCACCAAATAAAGGTGCAGGCTTCGGAAGCAATTTAGTTCTGGTTGTGTGGATGCATCAATTTAAGAACAAATCGAAGAAATAAAAACCTTTAAAGAAACTTGATTGGTTACATCATGTCAATATTATTAGTGTCAGCTTTGGATTTAGATGGTTACAATAATTCTGAACCATGTCTGAGAACAAAAACTATGAATTTAGTCGCAGTGTTGGCCGTGGAAAAATTAAAAAATTGTTTTTGATGGCTATGTCATATCAATGTCATCCGATTTGGATTAAGATTAAAGGAATTTTATACACGCGAAGTTTAAAAGTCACGCGTTTTATTAACACGTAATTGATTAGATATAATCTGACAAGAGTATATATATCCTCGTTTTGTCGAGAAAAGATTTAAGTGTAAACGTACAGCTTATAGAGAGGGAGATTGAAGAATTCTTCAAAATATACCACCAAACTTCAAAATTACTGTTTATTACCATTTCCTGATCAGTTTTGAAATGTGTCATTTTTGAGTAAATTCATAAAAAAAAGACAAGGGGCACAGTAATTACGATTGTGCCGCAACCGAAGAGAGGACAGTCGTGGTCCAGTGGTTAGCGTCGCGGCCTCTGGATCAGACTGTCGTGGGTTCGAATCCCACCTACGCTCATGGATGTTTTGTGATGTCATTTAGTTTTAAGTGTGTTGTTATTTAATGTATAATCAAGACGCTAATGACCTAAGTTGTCGACGCGTCTATAATTTACAATAAATAAATAAGCAACCAAAGAGATAGAACTACTTCTATAGTTTTATCGTAAAATATTGACATATCACATACATGATACAAAACATAAACAAATTATGGTGTAACTATGGTAGTTCGCGTCACACATTTTTTGTAACGCGTTTTTCGTCTCGCATCATTTTACCCCCCTATATACCGCCGGGAAAGACGTGGTATGAAAACTAAAATTAGATAAACATTTTTTTAACGTGTCGAGATGTACTTTATTATTTTTGAAGTTGCGTTAGCCGTGTAAAAAAGGGCGTAAAATAATTGTTTAAAAAATATGGGACTTTACAATAACAGGAATTAATATAATTGTTTTCATAAATAATACATGAGAACCTTTTTTATGTATTCGTTTTAAACTAGACTTATTATTGAACTAGAGTTATTATTTAAAACGCAGCTAAATATAGCCAAATATACATAAGCCACGTTTATTTTTTATACCTGGCTCCACAGAAAGCTGTGTTTTATGACACAGAAATATAATCATGATCGATTATATATAATTACGTTAATTTGGTCTTGTAAGTTTTGTAAAACGATTCCTTTAGTAAAATCGTTATTACTGATCAACAAATAATGTAATTATATGGATAACTTGAATGAAAGAGAATTAGATTGTGAAACCGCTTTTCAATATATTTTACCTGGTTTTAGCATATTATTATGTCAGAGCAATGTTACGCGTCCTTCGAGGTCTTTTACTGTTTTTAGTTTTCAATACTGTAACAAAACTGTTTTCTTACGTGGGTGGAATAAATTATTTATTTCAATAATTAAAAATGTAAACAACAATATACAATAATTCGTAACAATGAAAAGTCAATTTCAACAGTCAACACTGTTTATATAATAATAACACGAACAGTATTTCTCAAACAAAGTGAAAACACTTCAATAGCACTGTATTTATTTCCGTTGTTTGTAACACGACACTAATTCACTAATTCTTTATTTTCTCCGGTGACCGCTCCTCTTATATAGAGCTAGCAGTTTGACCCCCCATGCTCGCGCGCTTTCTAGAACATTCTTGTGTCTTCGATATAATGCCACGAATGAATGAATTGTAAATTATAGACGCCCGACAAGAGATAATGCCACGCCTCACCATTGTTACTTGTTCTGGATGCTTCGATTGTCGCCAGTGGCGTAACATCTGGGTTTTTGCTACACATTGTTACTTGTTCTCGATGCTTGTCGCCAGCGGCGTATCATCTGGGGTTTTGCTACAATACTAATAGTCTTCTGAAAGAACCGGTATATGCAACTTCGCGTATCGGTTCTGTTACCATAGTTACCATTCATAAAACTGTGGTAACAGCACCGCTACCGTCGCAAAGTTACGTATCATGTCCTGTTGTAAAAGATCTAATGGCCAATGACATCGTCTTGTTTTTATGTAGATATACGTGTCTTAACTTCTTAAGACGTCATTTATACCTTTACCAAGTTACCTGTTGGAAAATTGTTCACGTTTTATATGATTTATTTGAACATTTAAAGCCAGAAATTAAATTGGCCTTTCGTTTTCGATCGTCCTTCGTTATAGAAGACTTCTTTTCGTGAAATGTAAAGTATTTTAATTAGACACGTACCATACGAATGTATAGAATATACCTATAGATAATTTAAGAGAGTAAAAACGCAGAGCTAAGAATTGTAGGCCATATAATAAAAATTATACGTTCGCTTAGAAAATGAATGTTTACATTAATATTGTATTTTTTAATTAAAGGAAATTCTTCAAGACCACCGTTCACTTGAATTTCTTGGGCCTGATACTAAGTCATGTTGCATAAATTTGACATTTGGCCGTTAATATAATAGGGTTAGGGTTCTTAAGGTCAACGTATTTTAATGAAAGCTCTCGAACTGAATACATTTGGATAAAAAACATAACATTCGACAATACAGGACATTTTTGGTCTACTTACAGGTCAAAAGTAGGCGATTAGTGTTTAAACACCTTTGTAAAAGTTGTATGATAATTTTGATGCACTCCCCTATAAAGTATCATCATGTCAACAGAACTGTTAATTTTTTACCCATACTTAACTTCTTATTTTTATTACTGTACGGAACCCTCGATGCGCGAGTTCGACTCACATACTTGACCGATTTTTTCATTTGAATATTACCTTCGAAAAATAATATTAAAATTATTTCCTTCGCGATATGAAATCTTTTTATTATCAAACTCTTTGATAATAGCTAGAAAAGTCAATATAGCAACATAAATAATAGATAGGTATTCATATTTTATAATTGATACAAAATGAAACATTTTTAAACATTTTTTCTTAAATAATTTAACGTAATAAAATACATTATATTCTATAGTACTGACATTGTGATCAACGCCAGAGCTAAAATTGACAGCTTCTTTTGAATATAGACATTTCAATTACGTGAATGTTTGTGTGGGAGCTAGTCGCGTAAACATCAGGTTTTTTAAAGTCCACTTTACACCGTACAAATATTATGTAAACTGAATTTCTGAAACTGCATGGTGCGATATCAATTTAGATTAGTCTAGCATGTACGGAATTGTGAAGAGAATTGTCTTGGAAAAGGACAAGATGACCGGCAAAAATTATCATTTCAATAGATGGTAAGGAAAAATCGTCTCGTCTACCTCCACCTAACCCATTTTTGTTGTTGAAAGGCTACCTGACAGCGCATGTTTTGAATAGAAAAACAGTTCTATTATGTAGAAAACTATATCCATTTCAGTCTGCGGACAAATGCATAGTGCGCTTGCCCTAGTAATATTACTCATTTGTTCGCAGATAGAAACAGAACATATATCTCTGTCTCAAATTGTTAAAATTGTGTGTTTTTAAAGACCACCAACAGCTAAGGTTATTTAGGCCTTGCACCAATTCATATTTTCAATTCATAATTTTTTTTTTAATAATAAATTGAAAATCCAATTGACACTTTTACCAGCTCTCAGACTAGAACCCGGGACTTGAAATAGAGGAACTATAGCAACGCCATGTAAACAGCAACATTGCGACACTGTCTCAAAGTGTTGCTTACAAATTCAATGTGTGTTTTAAAGACCACCAACAGCTAAGGTTATTTGGGCCTAGCACCAATTTATATTTTCAATTCATTATTTTTTTTTAATAATAAATTGAAAATCCAATTGACACTTTTACCAGCTCTCGGGTTAGAACCCGGGAACTGGGGACTTGTAATAGAGGAACCATAGCAACGCCATGTAAACAGTAGCATTGCTACACTGTCTCAAATTGTTGCTTACAAATTCAGTGTGGGTGTTTTAAAGACCACCAACAGCTAAGGTTATTTGGGCCTAGCATATTTTCAATTCATTATTTTTTTTAATAATAAATTGAAAATCCAATTGACACTTTTACCAGCTCTCTGGCTAGATACAAATTCAGTGTATGAGCCATATAGGAGCTTATAGGTACATCTATAGAACAAATATTGCAGACATATTTATTGTAGTTGTCAAATTATTTTGAGGTTATAAAATTCCTAACCGCAGGTATGAAACGCTTAGCTAGCCTAGACGCTAAATGATCTATAGGCTGTCGAGCATCTGTAATCTATCTAACCGCTACAACCATATATAGGCAGAAGAAGGAATTACCAATAACAAATAAAATGTTCCACTTTATATATTATTAAAGTGAATTTTTACTGTCATAATATAATGTCATTGTTATTACTGTTATCAAATAAACACTGAGATATCTAATTTGAATATTGAAACTAGAAGCTAGATGTCTTTAGATCTGATAACATTTAAATGTGTCACATTGAATGCAAAATGGATTGCATTCGAAATTATAATATACATGTATCTTATTTTATTATCTCGATTGCCGTATGGTTGCATGACTAACTGATTATGATTAAAACGACAAAAACTTTTTTTTCAAGTTCAGGGGCACGGTTAAGGTTATAGTCTAAGCTACGACCGTACGATATATGTCCTGCGCAGCGTTGCCAACTTAGTGAGATTCCCACTAGATCTGGTGGAATCAGCTACCTACTTAGTGACTAAAATTTGTCATCTAGTGACAGTGGGATTTCTGGTGGTATTGTGAAATTTTCTGGTGATATCTGGTGATATTGGAGTATTTTCAATTATTCGTTTGGTATAACACTGAAATTTGAAACTAATGACCATTAGAGACGCGACAACTGAGTACTGACAACTGGAATTTCAATCAAGAAATAATGTAATTGTTTAAGCAATTTTTTTTCTGATTTTTTATAAGTAAAAAATTAGTTACCTTCAAGGAATTTCAATACACATTTTATGACAAATTTACCATCAATATTATGGATCTGGAAAGAAAAATAATGTATTTTTATATAGAAATTGCGACTTGAAACATTATGTTCAAGAAATGTTAATAATTATTTAGAAATTTTAAATTGGTCAGTTTTAGTGGTTTTCAATCTGTCATCTGGTGGGAGCCACTTTTGATCGTTGGCAACACTGGTCCTGCATTTTAATTAATCTTAGTGCAGAAGCAGATTGATCTTAGATTCTGTCAGTTTGACGATGTTTGTTTGTGCAATATTAAACCAAAAAAGTGTAAACATAACTCTTGTCGAGAAAATAAGTCAAGAGCTCGTTTCAAGAATAAAATTGCATAAATGTCTGCAGTCAGTCGTAAAGCAAAATTTCTCGTATTGAAATAGAAAACTGTGAAATTAGTAATGCATTTGTTGCAGATCAAGAAATCAAAGCGAATAATTGTGTTTATGCACCATTTTTTAAGATTTTTTTTATAACTCGATTAAATAATTTTGATGATAAAGCTACATTTGATTTGAAAAATGTTATGCTATATTGCGCGTAACAGTTTTAATTTTGCTGTGTGATTCAGGTTTTACGAATAAGATTGTAACGCCTGTACCTATGTCCAATATAGTGTTTAACCAAATAAGAGTTTTTAGGAAAGCAAAGCAGTCCAAAAATGGCATGCTGTAAGTTACCCTTAACAGTTTTAATTTAACTGTGTGTTTCGGGTTTTACGAATAAGATTGTAATTCCTGTATCTATATTGTGTAGATATGACCAAACAATAATTTTATTGATAAAATAAGTTGAACAAAGAAATTGCATGCTATTGTTACTGTTTAATTAAGCTGTGTGATACGGGTTTTACGAATAAGATGGTAGTTCATGTATATTGTGTGTATAGATATAATATATACGAAACAATAATTATATCGACGAAGTAAAGGAAATTGAACCGAGCAAATTTGTAAACTGTTAAAACGTTTTGGCTGTAATTGAAGGAACGTATTCATTTTCGAATATCGGAGCTCCGTTTACACATTATATTTACCTACCATAATTTTAGATTATAAAGCAATTTTAACCACAATTTAATTACAAGACTTGATATATAGGTAAGGTACATATCTTTATTATGAACCGTTAATAAACCGTTCGTTTTCGATTTTGTATATTATTTAGTCAACGTATATTTTATTCGTATTATTAATTGCTTATTATAGCTATTATTACGTATATAGATAGTTCCTATAATATCTTTAGCTACTATGTATGTTAAGTTTGTGTATAGATATTATACCATCTGGAACAATTCCTTAGATATCTCCCTCACTCTCACAAGTTCAATTTGCATAAGTAAATTGAACAAATATTCTAGCATATTATTTTAGCTACAGTAAAGGTTTTCAAAGGTCAAAATGTCCGACACATTTAACAAATGATCATGCATAAAATTTACATATAACGAAAACCAACATTCGAAAGATGGTGCTGAAAAAATCACCAGATATTCTGACTCTGTCTGTGGACGTGGTTTGAATCCGACACATCAAAAGTAAGTTGGCGACACCAAAGGAACTGTCAACATTTTTAGAAAATGAAGTAAAAAGCAGCTATTTTTTATAATGGATAAGTATGGCAAAAAATACCATATATATCTCGTGCGTATATGATATTATGACTCGTGTGCTATGATCGGGTTTAACATAATGTCACTTACTTGTCAGTAATAAACGTTATTACGCAGCTCGATATACAATCTACTATTGATTGATTGTTTTTCATCTTGAAAAATATCGTTCTTTTGGCGAACGCTTTGTTTAACTATAATTTATTGTATCACGTTAAATAAAATTGTTTTATTTGTTGATCTAATTATTTGCAGTAAATCAATGTAATTTAACTTTTTAAAACAAACAACAATTATTGAAATTGTTTGTTTGAATTGGAAATATATTGGTGTTATAAATTAAATACAAAAAGATAATCCGATTTTTATAACTTTTTGACGATACACTAAAATAAGTCTTATGTACATTTGCATTTAAGTTGTTTTTGATAAATCAAATATATTTATACTTATCGATAAATAAATATAGCCATTTAAATAATTTGTACAGTTAAATTTATTGAGAATAACAAGATTATTTAAATTTAAGAAACGCGATGAGAACTTTATATTTATTAAAATTCTACAAATGATGCCAAAATGTCGCGATGAATTTCGTCAGTTGAGACCACACACAAAAAAACGGTTGGTAGTGCCTATTAATATAACATTATGACCACAATACTTTTTTAAATTTAGGTTATAATTAACAATGTTGCTTAATTTTGAGACCCAGAAAAAATGTTTGTTGACTGAAATAATTAATACGTTTAATAATATGCGGAAAGAACTTCCTACCTTTGAATTGAACCTCAAACATTTCGATAAACCAATTTTTCCACTTTGCTATAATTTGCAGCAAATAAACGACACTTTCGCCATATTTTAAACATATTACCTACTAGCGGCCCCGTCCGGCTTCGCCCGGGTCCTAAGAAAGCCCGGGTGCAATACACTACACACTCGCTTCGCTCGTTCGCTTGAATATTATAAATACACTACTCACTCGTTTCGCTCGTTCGCTTGAATATTATAGTAATTACATTATTCACTCGCTTCGCTCGTTCGTTATATATATAACCCTTCCGTGAAAAATTATCTAACTGATGTTGAAAACCGCATCAAAATCCGTTGCGTGGTTTATGAATTACATTACACAATCTCTTCGCTCGTTCGCTTTCTCACTCGTTACGCTTGTTCGCTATATATAAACCTTCCGGTTATGGTTGAGTAGACTCTAAATTTAGTTTAGAGCGACACATTGCGATCCCTACAATTGATAAGAAAGTGTGTGGCTCAGGATCAAATGATTGCAATACTGATGTTTAGGATTTAATCTTCTTATGGTAGGTAATGTGAAAAAATGCGTTTTTTATTAATATAAGTATAATTGTGAATAATTACAACATTTTAATTGTTCCGTTCTCATATTTGGGCCCTGCCCTTGCATATAGCCAAGTTGGGTAGAAAATATAAATTAATAATAAATTTTGTATTTATACGAATTGTTTAAAACAACTGACAGTCTTGACTTGTTTTCAACATCTGCCACTTCTGTGTTCCTGTGATAAAAATAATCATCTGTTATTATTTTGTTTTAAGCCTTGTTTTGCGCAGAAGCAACTATCTTCTTTTTTGCGAAAGATAATACTTTTATTTATACTTCTGTGTTAGTTGTGTGATAAATTTTAAAACAATTCGCAAAAAAACCATAACTTGAGTTGTAGCAGACTGCAGTGCAACGTTATACGATATGGTCGCAGTAGAACACAGCGTGGCAGTTGTCGTCTTAACTACTGCTTGTAAAATAAATATAGAAACATCTCACACAAAAAAAAAAATACTAACCTCCCAGGACTTGAGAATAGGCAAACTTGAAGCGATGCTGTTGTTTATATGGCGTTTCAATGGCTACAGTTTCCAGATTCTACATTTTTAGGGTTCCATACCTCAATAAAAAAAGTCAAGAGGTGTCATGGGAGACCCGACAGAAGCTATGCTTTTTACGCTATGTATATAAAACCGAATTTATCAAAGCTATAGACAATACAATTGAAAAGTTATTATTTGACCGCCATTTTGAAATCTGATGCAATTTTATTTTTTTGTGTCCTATAACTCTTAAATATCATTTTTCAAAAAGATCGGGTAATTTTTACAAAAGTACATATGGCCGCCATTTTGAAATCTGACGCCATTTTATTTTTTTGTGTCCTATAAAACTCTCAGATATTAATTTTCAAAAGGATCGGACAGTAGATATATATTTTTAACATGAGCATGTCGGTGACGTGACGCGAAACCATAAGTTTTTCCCCTCGCAGAAATCGTCTAACGCGCCTATATAGAAGCATAACTTCAAAAAAACGGAACGCTTGTAGGATCATTGTTGTCTGTCTATCCGACAAGACCCTTTTTCTCAGGAACGGCTAGATATATCAAGTTGAAATTGATATCAAATACTAAGATCTACAACCCCATAGTCCCGTAAAAAAATCAAGATTCTAACTCAATACAATAAAAAGATACGGCGTTTTTAAAATCGCGTATTTTTTGATACTGACTCACTCACTCACTCACTCACACACTCAGTCACAAACTCAGTCACACACTCACTCACTCACTCACTCACTCACTCACTCACACACTCAGTCACTCATCAAAACCTATAGGGGACTTCACGAGTGTTCAATTATTAAGTTAGAGAGCTATTCTGTTCTAGAATTGTGTTTCTGTATTTATTAAATGGGCAGTAAAGCCTAGCGGTCGATCTACGCCCGACGTACCGAGCTGATGTAATCTCACATTGTAGAGTTTTGTGGGTGTTGGGATATATGGAGGACTATGAACGTAAAAAGAAGTATAAAATGACCCCGGCTTGGCATGGCATTGCGCGACACATTCCATTCTGTACTAAAAACCATCCATTTCATCTACGGTTTTGATCAAGAGCGAAGTCCCTTGTGTACTGAGAAAATAAGATTACATCTCGCCTTATTTGACATGATAATTTAACACTGCCGCGGCACGCTTCTACTACATTATTTTTAGTTTTATTATTATCGATCAGCGATCGGTTCTTCAAATTAAATTTTGATTATACGTAGTTCTGTCAACGGTAGACCTAGCTCCATCTATGCTAGTAAAGAAATTTTAAAGTAACCTTTGTGTTGTCTCGAATTTAAGATCTACAATCGTTTGTCTTAATATTCTGCAGGGTGGCCAATTTCTGAAAAACCTGGAAAAGTCACGGAATTTTACTGGTCAGGGAAATGTCTGGAAATTTGTGTTGTCTCGAATTTAAGATCTACAATCGTTTGTCTTAATATTCTGCAGGGTGGCCATTTTCTGAAAAACCTGGAAAAGTCACGGAATTTTACTGGTCAGGGAAATGTCTGGGAATTTTGGTGGCAGTCAGATTTTTTTGGAAAAAACTATCATCGGAGACGCGCACCGAGGATTCCGTACCTACATTGAACAAATTTTGGTCGATCAGCTTAATTTTGGTAGATACCTACCTGGCGCCAAACAAAATCTTTGCACACAGCTGCACGGTTAAATTGGTCGGAAATTTCTCTGAAACGTAAACATACCTACATAATTGTTTACTTCTGTATATTATTTGTTAATTGTTATGTACGTAAAGTGAGTGAAAAAACTAAAAAATCACCTAGAAAACCGGGAAAAGTCAAGGAAATTCGTTCTGGAGAAAAAATGGCCACCATGTATAGCAGCTGTTAATCTCTGCACTTTGCTTAATTTCTCATAGCAAAATCCAAGATAGAAAATCGGTTTAGATTCTCTTTATGTACACAGCAAAAAAATCTGAATAGCCTCATGCCTGAGTCAATATTACTTCGCAATACGACTCACGTGTCTAGAAAGCATACACGATGTGTCTGCCTCATCTTACTCCTTCCCCCGTGGCACCAATGGCATCGCGTAGTGTGTACGTTTTCTGGGTGTGTAAATCGTATCACAGAGTGGTGGATTTCAAAATATTTTTGGAAATCTATTCTTAGACATTGATTTGTAGATGTTTTGTACGATGTGTAAATCGTATCACAGAGTGGTGGACTTCAATTGTGTTTTAAAGACCACCAACAGCTAAGGTTATTTGGGCCTAGCACCAATTCATATTTTCATTTCATTATTTTTTTTTTAATAATAAATCGAAAATCCAATTGACACTTTTACCAGCTCTCGGACTAGAACTCGGGACTTGTAATAGAGGAACCATAGCAACGGCATGTAAACAACAGCATTGCTACACGCTCGGCTATTCTCAAGTCCCTAGTGGTGGACTTCAGAAGATTTTTGGAAATCTATTCTTAGGCATTGGATTGTAGGTGTGTTGTTGTTTTGAACAAACTGTATACTTTTGTTTAATATGCGGTAAATTTTATGCATTACAGTTCACATTGATTTTTATGATCACGGTGTAAAGATCCAATTTATTATTCAGTTCTTATGAAACTGCCCCGGAAATTACCATTTTAAATTCAGTGAGGGTTGCAAGCGGCTCTGATGTGTACACAGAATTCTTTCACTTCTTCGATTCCAAGGGTTGCAGCAAGTTACTGGAGGGTACTGAGATAACCATCTTAACACGAACTTGGTTTTAACGTCTTAAACTATAGAGATTTACTATAGAAAAAGAATTATGTTGATATAGGTAGATGATAAGTCATTTCTTTGTGCTCACCAAACCAGAAGTTATTTGAGAAAAGTTTTTTTTTTGTTCGAGACGAGATTTTAAAGTTGACATCGTATCTGCTTTTTCTAATCTTTTAACTATAAATTAAAACAAATAAGTTTAGTTTTTGGATGATTTGTTTTGTCTGTTAATCTTTTTGTGATAGTTTTAAAATAGTAACTGACAGACGTTATCTTAGATAAAAAGTATCGCATTATTTGGATTCTTCAAATTAATGTTGTTTTTCATGATTTCGTAGTTGACTTAGTATAATTTGTGAGCAATATTTAAACGTCCTGCTTTTTTATTTCATCAAAACCGCCAATTTGGATCGGGAAGAGGCTTTTTTTATTCATTTTAATAATTTAAGGTAGTTGTCGTGCGATGGGGCATAGTGTCAGAAAATTCTAAATTTTCGTATACTCATTAAGGATACTATAGGTAATACAAATACCATTAAAATTTGAAGTTGATTGACCATCTCTAACTCGAGGTAAACTTAATTAAAGTTCGGATAATTAACACGGAGAGCATAGGAAAGGTTGTGTTTTTGACAAGTTTTTTAATTTAAAAAAAAGTAACAATCAGAAATTTTCAAAAAACTAACTGTTCATTGATGTTTTTGTTCTGAGTTTAAAAAAGAAATTCCGCAAATATTATTAACCTTTTTATTGTTGAGATATAATAACGCAAAGTTCAAAAATGTATGAGAAAAGATTGACATTTTTATATAATCCAAGCGAACAAACTAAGTGAAATATGTGTAACTATGTGAACAACAGTTTAGTTACAATCTCTAACAAATTTTTTTTACATTTAACACTACACTTATTTATTGTTTTACAGCGTATTATGAACGAAACTTTTTGATGTTATTATCACAAGACAACTACCTTAACGTCACAGATCTTCTTTCTTAATTATATTTTATAAAATAAATTTTAATAATAATAGTATCGATAGTTTGTTTGCAGCTTTATCCGTGTTAATTACGTTATAAATGTTCCAATCTGTGAAGTTACATAATAATGTTATCTGTGTTATACTACAAATCAATAATTATTGCAATTATATACCGCCTCTGATACTATATAGTATAGACCTTTGTATTTGCATGGAATAGACAATCTGATATTATATGTAATTTATCAGACATATTTAATTACAAATATTACACTAGCTTCACGGCTACGACAATAATGTTCTCTCGATGATTAATATCCAAGTTGGTAATTTGTTGTTGTCATGTTGGTGAATTGAGGTCATAGAACTGTTATTACTTACAATAAAACATTACTTAAAATTAATTAACTTACATTGTCTGCTAATAAATAATCTATTATCCAATATTTTATCGATTTGTTTTTAACGCATTCTTTTACCGTATTCGGTCACGCCTTAAATTCGACTTATTTTCACATTTTTCATCTACTTGCAGTAACTGTTGAATGCTAGGATTGAACTCTGTATGTGAGAAGGTTCAAATTCTAACCCCCCAGGGGGGACATTGGAATGTGGTTGCTATCGCAAATTGCATTCCAATGTTCTTTGGGAATTAGCGCTCCCAGGGACCCAAGCTCGTACTAGTCGGTTTGTGTATGCCGGCTGGCGGATTCTAATACACAAATGGATTATTTGTTGTGTTGAAGACGCTAATGACCTGAGTTGTCGACGCGTCTATAATCTACAATTAATTAATTAATTCAAATTCTAACATACCTTAATTTAAAACCAGCTCTCGCATGATGTGAAATATTAATTGCATTTGCTTTATAATGGAAAGAATTGCAATTATTTATTCGTGTCACTGTAGAGTAATTGATAACTCAGCAGCCGCGATAGTGGAAGATTCGGGTTTGAATTCCGACGGTGACATAGGTTGGAAAATGATTTTTTCTAGTATTGCATTTTGTAATGTTGCTAACTTAAATAACTATTTGTATAATTTATTAGCTTTTACCCACCGCCTCGATTTTCCCCGAATTAATGTCAGTTTTGCGTCTAATTTAAGTTTAGATATTTATTGATAATGTACCAAGTTAAATCGACATGCCAGTTTTTGACTGATGCAAACAGACAAAAAATTTTAAATCACGTTCTCTTGACTAGAAATATGTGTCTGTTTGTATCAGCAGTCCTCGTGAACGCCTGAACCGATTATGATAAAATTCACAGATTTCGCAATCCTTGCAACCATCGAGGACATTGGAAATGATAACATATATGAAACATAATTAACTGTTTATTATACACACAATATTTATCAATGCACTGTTTAGTTTTGTCAGGAATAACCCTATTATTCTTCTGTTATATACGCGTTCACTTTTGCTTGATTACTTAACTTTTAAATGGATTTTTCTACAGTATTTATTAACATTTGCTCAAAAATAACACCACAGATCGTCGCAAATACCTCTCAATTAACTAGACATGATATAAAACACATTTCGAAAAAATTGCACTTGTTCAATTTTGCATGATTGCTCATCACTTGATCGCGACACCGTTGTCTTTTGGCCTTGAACGAAAACTCGTAACTCTGCCCCCATATACGAACATAAACATTTCCAATGTTAAAATGATGAAATAAAGATTTAAAAAATAATGCAAAAAATTCTGTGTTATAGAAAACTGAAATTCTATGAAATATTTAGTAGAATTCGTGACTCAAAGGTTTCGATACAAAGTACTTTTATTTTTACGTTGTGTTGTGGGACTTTCTCAAGTATGATGAACAGTGCTAAAGTATTTATTTACATAAAGATAGTAAAAAATAGATAATGTCACTCGAGTTGCAGTGCTGTTGTTATTAATTTCCTATACGCGACATTGTTTACCTGGCTGATTTATAATTCTCATTATAATAACATTTGTCAAGTCAATTAACTTTATAGAGACAAAAACACATTTTCCAACAAAACAATAGCTGATTATCAAACTTCAATCTTTATATACTTCCACATAATTAAGAAATATCATTATAGCCGGTCCGTTTATAGAGGAAGTTATTAGAATTTATTGTATTATCTTTATTTTTATTGCACTGTCAAAACTCCTTCTTTTTTATAAACAAATTCTCGTTTTTATTAAGCGTTGTCCACATTAGTAAATATTTGTGTTGTGGTTGAATTTAAAAATTCGACAGATAAATTGTCGCCGTAGGTTAAATCTACATGAAAAATTACGCTGTGCGTCTGTAATCAACGCGTGCGAGGTTTCATAACCTAAAGCAGTGTAGATTCAGATACGTCCACACTGTAAAGTTTCGGCGCTAATCTCTTTGAACTTTATAAAAAAAAAAGGGTGTGGGTCTCGGGACCCCCGACAGATGTGAAACATCAAAGAAAACGTTATTGAACTCGGTGGTATTCTCTATGTAGTAGTATATATTTTTTCAAAAGCAGCAACTAACTGTTATGCTGACGTAATCCTATATATTGCACTGTAACACACGCGGTTGCGGCGTTTGAGCACGCCTGAGTCAGAAACGCAACTAAATACACAGCGAAGTATCTATATTACATATCTACACGTGTATACATATACTTTTGGTTTACTGCAGTATTCGTATGTATACTCTCTCTCTCTCTCTCTCTCTTCCCGTGCCCGAGCGCGCGGAAGCCGAGAGAGAGAGAGAGAGAAAGTGCCGCAGTGGTGGGGAGAACAGCAGCGAAGGAGCGGACCAGAAATTTCGTTGCATATTTCCCCTCATGCGGCTGTTCACAGCCCGACATAAGATGTTTCACATCAAAAAAAAAAAAACAACGAACGGATCGTGCGCGTTGATTATTTTTGTGTATATTTACATGTGGCACACACGTCCACATTCAGATACATTTGGCAACAACGCACAAATTTATATAAAATATTCATTAATGTGGACAAGACTGCATGTTTCGACATCTTTCTTTGGACACGGTGAAAAAATCGACAACGAATGGATCGTGTGTGTTTAATGTGTAGGTATATGCGACACACACGTACACATTCAAATAAATTCGATAACACAGCACAACCGTATGTCAAATAAAACACAAATGTTTATTAATGTGGACAAGACTTTACGAATTAACAAATTTATAAAATGCTCGAATAACTTAATAATCACTGGAAATCATAAATATTTTTGCAATGTTTAAATTACATAAATTACAGATTGCACAGACAAATTTTGACAGTGTGTGGTGAGATTTTGATTAGTGATTGTTTGTGCTAGAAAATTAAATGAGATGATAGTTAAGTGTTTAAATGTAATACAAGTGTTCAGCAAACACGATTGGAAAACATAAATGTTGTTAATATTGTGTGTGTGTGTGTGTGTGTGTGTGTGTGTTTGTTTTAAGGACCACCAACAGCTAAGGTTATTTGGGCCTAGCACCAATTCATATTTTCCATTCATTATTATTTTTTTAATAATAAATCGAAAATCCAATTGACACTTTTAATAGAGAATCCATAGCAACGCCATGTAAACAACAGCATTGCTACACGCTCGGCTATTCTCAAGCCCTTGTTAATATCGTAGTGAAACATTTTGCGATATGCTTATTTTAATTGTGTTAGTTGGTCGAATAATAATTTTGGTTATTTTTTACTCATTTATTCAAGTCTTTGACTTTCTACCCAATATAATGTTATTGTATTTTGTGCACACTAATTTATGAAATTTTCTTTTTGTTTTAGGTAAGTCATCTTTTTACATTCATTGGCTTGATAAATATTGGAGAAATTCGGTAAGTTCTGAATTAATTGAATTGACATAAAAGAAAATAATACATATTTCCATAATTAATAAAAAAACTACCATTTCAATGTACACTTCATAAAATTAGATAGAAAATCTATTAGTTTATAAAATTAGATCGTGATCGCCTATTAACAGTTCTTAGATTCTTGCGAGCCGTGAATTGTTTATATTATAGGTTATACTTATATGGGATATCTTTTTTCACAGTATAACCTAAAATAACAACCCTACATCCTTCACTGCATGTTTTTGCGGTTCATGTTTATGCTGTTGAAAACGAGCCTTCCAATTTCGTTAATGTTTTTTCTATGAATATTCATAAAAAATTATATATAAATGATTTTACCGCATTGAACTGCCTGCAAGTTTCAAGTTTATTAAACGTAACAATTTTTTTTGTCTCATGTCTATTTTACGAATATCCCGTGTGTTAGAAAGTGACGAGTGTAAATTTTAATATATTGTGGCCCCGAGTTGGGGCGCCAATTTTCGTTTGTAGCTATTAGTAACACATAATATAGAGCGACATACATAATGTACGATAATATAGCACGATTGTATTATGTAAATATTGATTGATGATAATTTTAATGCATATTAATACACCAAATTGTTTCCACGATGGTCACAATAATCTCCACGTCACGTATGTCAGTGTCACGTGATGTCTACGCCAAGTCACGCACTTTTGTTTTGCCCTATAAAGTGAACATAATATATTTCGTGAAGTTCTTAATTACCTACTTATACAGGGTGCTAGAAAATTTAGCTAGTATTAAGTGATTCTTTAGGGAGTATTAAAAAAAATTCATATAATATTATGTAGTTAAATTTAATTGACACGTAAATTTAGCGGGAAAATGCATGTACATAAGTTTGATGTATAAGTTTGTCGATTCAGTTTTGACTATTTTTTCGAAAAAATCACTAGGTTTTAATCTTTTAAAAGCTAATTTGCAATATTTATTAGTAATCATTATTTAGAACAAAAAAAATGCTTTTTATAAAAATTTCATCTTTAAAATCATTTTTGTATTTACAAACAGTAAAATTATACATTGAAGTGAACTTCATTCAAAATTTTCATAAAAGTAAAATGTTTTCAAATTGAGTATTTATTTTAAATCGACTCTTTTGAAGAATGTTTTTATAAAAACGGGCGTTATCAAAAAATGTATATTCGCATTATTATTTCAGTGTTCTTTTATTCTTTTGGAGTTTGTTTTGACTTTGATCCTTGCGACTTTAAGCCTTTTTTACGCATCACGAAATGGTTGTCAGCCTGTTTATCAAAGGTGGCTATGGATATAAAAATAGTACGATCGTTTTCAACTGGCGAAATGTTCAAAACAAAACCTGGAGAATATGATTGTTTGCTTTCTCGTGTTTTTTTTTGCATTTATGAAACTTGAATTCACAATAAACCTGTGACTTGTAAAGAGGTGCTGTGACTCAAAAACCATTTGAATACTTCGCATTAGACTCGAGTCACATCCTTGTCAAATTTAGTTTAAATTGGTCCACGAATCGTGGAACAAACGCGGACACGCAAACAAACGTAAGCCAAACGGTCGAATTAAAATGTTGATGAAGTCAACAAAGAGCGACGAAACGTTGTGCGAGGCGTTAAATAAATAAATCTAGTCCATTTTCCTGAGATCTGTATATTGATATTACCACTAGACACTATGAATAAGACTTTCCTAATAGTTTAAAGATTGTTTATTACCAAATTTTGTTAAAATTGATCCAAGAATTTGGCCATAATTACGGACAGAAAAATAGAACGAAATGCGTCAAACGGAACGACGATTCGCTTTAGTGTTTTGCAATTAGACAAATAACAAATTGGGGGGAATATTTTGAATCTGTTTTTTTTTTGCAATATTTGCGTCAGTTTAAAATCATAATTTTCATCGCTATGTATTATGTTATATAAAACTTGGTGTGCGTGAAGAAAGAGCGAGATAGGGAGTCTGCGTGACTTGAACACGCACATCACACACTCACACGCACATACACACACACATACTCAAAGTGAACATTACAACATTTTCTCTCATACATATTTCATGCGACAAGAGTCCTAACATATATATCCATTATCGTGTACAGAGTGTAAAAAAACTTTAAAACTTGTGAATTATGACTTTTATTTATATTTATACTGTATAGATTTAACAGAACGCAGATTCTAAAAAAATAGTTTTTTTGAAGGACATTGACTGTTCTAATCATTTAAAATCATACTGTCAATTAATAATCGTAATGGTTTTAACGTTTGTTGTTCGATCTAGTTACAACAGTTACCACCCACAGTATCACTCTCCAGTCGATATTTCTTTGCGTTTTTTGAACCTTCAAACATTACTTCAATAGAATAGATAGAATAGAATAGAATCCTGCTTAAACACTACATTGAAGTCTAGTTAAACCCTCATCGTTATTTTTTCCCAACTTTTTTTTCGTTCAAGGTTTGTTTTAAGGGATTTTTTGGTCTTAGAATAAAAAAACTATGCTTTAAGGTTTGGATGACTATGGGTATTTGTACACCAAGTTTTATCAAACTCGATCCAATCGATCTCGAATGATCCTGGTAGAAATAGACAGGCAGAAATTCTGGAAGTCCCATCAGGACGAAAATGAAATTACAGCCAGAAACGCCCTGTTATTAGAATAGATTTTAAAATTTTGATGAATCTAAAACACAAATTTACATATCTGTAGTGCGTGAACATTGAACAACGACGAGTTAGGAATCTGATTTAGAATCTGTAATTTCGCTTATGAAATCATGATAAACGTCATTTTTTGTCGAGTTAATTAGGAATATTTTTATGTCAACACATTGTGATCTTAACTTGATGACCACCTACTGTAGTAGTTAGTGCATACGCAGTATAAAAAAAGACCTGACTAGTACAAATACAAATTCCAACTAATTATAATTAGGTATATATCTCGCAATGATTAAAAAAACAAAAAAACTTGGGTACATAGTTGGGTATTATATTACTGAAATATGAGAATGAAATAAATTTTGAAACGATCTATAGATAATACATGACGTATTCTCAACAACCTGTATGTAGGTACTATGTATTATACGTAGGAAATTATTCAAATTTAACCATTAATATTCATGTGTATATATGGAGTGATTCTCGCTCTTCCACATATACGAACAAATGGGAACGTTTGTATGTGTGTATTGTACAGAGGCGGACAAATTGAGGCCCGCGGGCTGAATAAATCGAACTTCTCCGCCTCCTGTTAGACATGTCCAAATTAACATTACCGAAAGTACATACAATACAAAATATTACTGGGAAATTTATCTAAGAAGACTCTCCCTCAAAACTCACTATGAGTGAGACACTTAAAGAGAAGAAAGGCGTTCTCTAGAAAAGAGGTTTTCTTTAAAACTCTGGAGGAAAATGTAATAAAGTATACAGGGGAAAGTTCTCTCAGAATACGCTCCTTACATAGGAATGAGATTTCCATCTCGAGAAAGTATACAGATACATAGAAGGATCTTCTAAGAAAATACTTCCTAAGAAGGAGTTTTCCATCGAAACTCTGTGTAAGAACTCTGTATACGTTCTTACAGTTTTGATGGAAAACTCCTTCCTATAGGAAGCGTCTTCTTACAGGATTCTTCTGTATATTTGTAAGACGCTTTCTAGAAAGAGATCAATAAGAAATGTATATATTTTGAAAAGTTCTCTATAAGAAGACTTTCCCTAGAAAAGAGATTCTCCTCAAAACTCTCTGTGAGAGAGACATAGAAAAGAAAGGCGTTCTCTAGGAAACCGATTTCCCTAAAACTAGGAGAAACTGAGAAGAAAGTATACATAATTCTCTGAAGAAGTGTACAGATATACAGGGAATTCCTCTAAGAAAACGCTCCCTAGGAAGGAGTTGTCCATCGAAACGCTTGTGTAAGAACTCGGTATACGTTCTTACACATAGTTACGATGGCGAAGTTCTGTAAGACGGTTCCTAGGAAGAGATCTATAAGAAGTATACCTATATATTTTGAAAAGTTCTGTAAGAAGAATATTTCTAGAAAAGAGATTCCCTTCAAAATTCTTTGCACAAAAGTATCCACAGGGAAAATTATCATAAATTTGAAATACGACCCCTAGGATCAAAATAATTGCCCACCTCTGGTCTAGACGGTGATTGGTGGAGTGTACACATGGTATAGTATACATTATACAATGTGTGCGTACACACACACACGCACGCATTTACACACTTATTACGTAACTACATGCTTCGTATACAAGCCGCGTTTACCTCTATACCCCAATGTTACAGGGACTATACGTTTTACAGGTAGTCTATTCTAATTTGTGATGTGTTCCAAAATGAACAATAATTTTAGCATAATCGGATTTTAAGGGACGTATTCATAATTATTACTTTTAGGCACAAAATTGGGAAGTGTATTTTTTTTGTAACGAAACGTTTCCTTAACCTCCAGTTAGTATGCCTATTAAATCTTTACATAATTATATGTAAACGCCAGTTGTTTCTGATTGAACTCGAAAAACTCGAAAACTATTCAACCGATTTTCATGCGCTTTTCACTTTCATGACATTTGATCGAGTCACTTTAGAAGAAATTTGGGAGGGGCAATAAAGGCAAAAATAATGAAGTTCTGATGGTTGTAAATTGGTCGGTATAACAGGAATATTTTAAAAGAACGACTGGTAAAAAAAAATGAATTTCCTCCTTGTTTTTAAATTGATTATTTCGATGAGCTGATAACTTTCCACAATCTATTTATACAGCGATAGCGCCTTATTATAATAAACTTAACGTGTTTCTAGAGAATTGTCTTGACACTGCAGCCACTTATTGTACTATTTCTGTAAAGCTGTATTCACACTATATACTTCAAAAGTATTCGGTCTTATAATATACAATATCTGGGTGCCGAGCTTTGCTCGGATGAGTTCAAAAAAATAGTACTTGTATGCTGTGAGATATTATTTTCTCAGAATATTATTCCGAAACGAATTTATTTCTGAAACATAATTTAAATAATTGTTTCTGTTAAATATTTTAAATACCTATGTGTATTTTTGAGCGTAATAACTAAGTATCAACTTGAATCAAGCATTTTTTCCTGTAAATATTACTTAGCTCGCCATTTTCAAATCTACCGCCGTTATTGTTTTGTTGACTGAAGAACTCGCAAAAACCGATTTTCATAGATTGAATATCTTGTAAAAATGTTCGAATCAGATGAAATTCTGCTTGCCCGTTGCTGTTTCAATAATTCATTTTTAAACATTGATACCAAATATCAACTTTATCGAAGTACTTTTTCTCTGTGATGTCATCTTAGCAACTTCCAGTAAATTTCAAATATTTTTTTTGCATAGAAGGTACCTACTGAAAAACTCACAAAAATCGATTTTCGAAGAAATAGAATTCATATTATATCTTTTAATAACAAACGTCAGACTATAAACCTGCAGCGCAAAACTTTTTTGCATGCATCTTCACCATAGTTTTTAAAAATCGATGTGTTTTGATATACTGCATGCCTGCGTCGCTAGAAGTGCGGCCCTTCGGGCCGCCGTGCAAATTTTTAAACAAAACTTTTTTGTATGTATCTTAACAATAGTTTTCAAAAATCGATGTGTTTTTACACAGACTCGCGGTGCCAGAAGTGCGCCTGTTTGTCATTATTTACATATTGTGCAAGACACTTCTTATATTAGTGTTCATTTACAGTTTTAACCCTTGTGATATATTATACAAAATCAATGTAGAAATAGGCTTCGAATCGATCTGACAATTGACCGAGTTATAAATAAAAAAACCCTTTTTTTTAATTGCTCCCCTCTGGGACCAAAATTCCTACCTAGATCGATTTCTCGCCCCGAAAAATCCCCATTCTGTAAACTTCATCAAAATCGTTATTCGTTTTTGAGAAAAAAAAGTCTAGGTAAGATTATACGTCATACTATTTAACGTACATAATATACATATTTTGTATAGGTAATATAAAAATAACATACTTAGGTACCTATTTATTTAAATATTAGTTAAAACTACTTACATAATTATGTTTAGTTTTTATTTCTGTTATTTTTTACTATACAAATAGTTCACGGATTATTTTAATAAGTTAAAAATTCTGTCAGAGTATTTTGACATATAAATAATGAAAGTAGTTTGTTTTCTCCAAAGCCTACTCACGATATTACAATGTTTTGACAGGTCAAAAAACCGTTTTTAAAAATGATAAAATCGATAGGAAAACGAATTTTTCCAGGGATGAGACCTAGCTAAATCGATTTTTTGCCCCCCGAAACCCCTTTTCGGTAAATTTGATCAAAATCGTTAGAGCCATTTTCGAGAAAATATTTATATAGATACATAGAAACATAGATAGGTAGGTATATACAAGATTTACTCGTTTAATAATATAGGGGGATACTTCATATTTTATTAACCACTCAAAGCAGAAAATTAACACTTGACATTTTGGTGGAACTTACTATATTACATTTAGAGACACCAGACAAACTATAAACTCGCTTATGAATTACTATAGTTAAGTTCCAAAATTTAAGATAGTGAGTCATGCATAGTTCGTAACAAGGTTAATAGAATGGAAAAGCAGTGAAGCAATGTAACAATGCATGAAAACTATTCCGCTTATATAAGTGCATGACTCACTATCTTAAATTTAAGAACTATATCGTGATAGTTCAGGATTTCTTTGAAGTGTGAAAAATTATTGATATTGTCCTTACTTAGACGTCAGGAAAAACATACCAAAAGTGTGACCTAGCTCCCAAAGTTCGGAACATCCTTTCATTTTGCAATGTAATCAGTTTCAATTGGTTTTTGGGCTTTCTGTTAATCGTACGACAAAAATGGTGCTACACAAACTTGGCAAGTTTTAAATTTTCTACAAAAAAGGTTCTATGCATTTTTATCATAAGATTAACACTTTCGGCGCAGTGACCTTGCGAATTCAGTATCAGCACCTCGCCCACCGTCTAAACGTCAGGAAGGCGCAATTTAAATATCGGACAATGGAGGCATATAGCGTGGAAACCACTACGCTACGATGCGGTATCGGGTTATTAAATAGTGTGGTATCCCCTTTAGAATAACAATATTAGAATGCACATGTCCTCTTCTTGGTTGTCTTCATAGTTTTAAACTTTTAAGTACGTAGTCATGTTTAGAATGTTCATAGAGCGTTGTATATTATTACTATTTCGTTTACACTTTAAAGTTACATACATTAGTTTATATACAGTGTGACTGAAATTAATTAGAATAAAATATACAAGAATACTATTCAAAACAATTCTGGAAAGAGGATAGCCGAGACCGTTGGGACGTCACTGTCAGGCCCGGACTTAGAAACCCAGGACCCCGAGGCACTTGACAGTTGGGCCCCCCCAAGCCCCAAAAAAAGGCCGTCGGTATCGCTACCGCCTACCGATGCAGTGTTGTGTATCATTTAGCTATCTTAATAAATTTTTGGGCTTTTTTCTTCTATAATTTCCGTCTCCGTCCTGGCCAGGGCTTCCTCGGCAGCTGGGTCTCTAGGTTGGTGCCTTGTTGGCCTAGGCAGAAATCCGAGCCTTGGTCACTGTTAATCATGACTCATTTATTGCAAACCCCCTGTTTCTAATTTGAAAACATTTTTTTTCGGTTATTTATCGTTGTAGGGAGCGGACAAAAATACAGAAAAAATTGCCTTTAGTAAATAATTTTCTGCTGGTGCAAATCGAAATCAAAATGTATAACAAATTTTTATGTTTCAAGGTCACTACACTATTTTTAGAAAGATGTCTGTGTGTGTATGTATGTGTGTGTGTGTGTGTGTACGTATGTTCGTACGCACGTATGTGTCCATTTCTTTCTAAGACAAAATCTCGAGAATGAAAAATGATATCGACTACGTTAGGGTGCCAATCGACGCGTATTAACGTAAGTATGATCTGAAAGAAATTTTTTCAAAATCGGTTCAGCCGTTCTTTTTCTTAACCAAATAGACTCCAAAAAAGTAGATTTTACACAATATCTCGCGAATAAAAAATTATATCGACTTCGTAAGGGTGTCAATCAAGGCGTGTTAACGTCATTTTGATCCGACATAAATTTTATAAAAATCGGTTCAGCCCGGTTCAGCCGTTTTTTTTTAAATTATTGTTAAAAATAAATAATAATTATGTTTTAATGATTAAAATGATTACTTTTCTGTGTAATATCTAATTTAATTATTGTTATTAAATATTTATCAAACTGGGAAGTTCGTCGTTTGGACCTCAAGGGTCGCACTTTAGTCCTAATAAACGACCCACCTCACGGCTTGTTAGAGACCTATATTGAAAGAGATCCAGCCTGTAGATTGAGGTGAGAAAAGAAAACTAGCACCAGACAACCAGTGTCATGATTATACCTACATACATACTTAACATAATGCAGTTCGTTTTAAAATACTAACATGTCGCGGTGCATAGTAATGTAGTACGTAACTTAGTACACGCCATCAATTCATTAAGTTACTTCTAGATATTTATGTCCCTTTTTATACGGACTGTATCAATGAAACTTTCTCGCGTGTCGTGGCAGAAAAGGCACAACCGATAATGACTAATTTATTTATTTATTGTAAATTATAGACGCGTCGACATCTAAGGTCATTAGCGTCTTTCAACTACATTAAATAACAACTAACTTAAAACTAAATAACATCACAAAACATCCATGAGCGCAGGTGGGATTCGAACCCACGGCAGTCCAGTCTAGAGGTTGCGGCACCAAGCATGCTAACCACTAGGCTATACTGCCCTCTGATAATGACTAATCTTTCGTCATTGTCGCCATATCTTCAGATAGTCAGGATAATTTTAAGTTAAATTTTTTGGCCTCGTTTGTTTCCCGTTCGGTTACGCATGTCGATCGTCACGTCACGTCCAACACTGATCCCATATATATCCTAACTAAAAAGGTATAGCATATAAACAGCCACGCATCAAAAGTCTATATATATAGCTCAGTGGTATAACGCATGGTTCGTACGCAGGCACTATTACTGTTTTTGTTATTTTTAACAACAATTCCATATTCCACGTCTATTTATGTATATATTTTTTCAATTTTTTATATTGTCTTTATTTTTTTTTATCGTACAATAAAATGTAGCGGAGTGTGACTTTCCACGTAAACAGAATTAAATAATATACTATCGGCGATTTCGAGTTAAAAGGCGTTTAGGGTCATGGCAAAAAAGTTCCACTCTTGTACTGTACGGTTTCATAACGCACCCTAGTTTTTTTTATATCTATGATTTTTTAATTTATAGCTGAGATAGTATGGTAAACTAAAAAAAAATAAGTTCTTCGTCACATCTACCGGTGCTTCGGTAAAATTATCAAATGTTACATAATGACAGAATTGAGTTTTTATGTTATTTAATAACCGAATAATTCATGTAATCAATCATGACTTTTTTTAATGTTTCACAGTGTGCCGTTGTGTTTGTCGGAATACAAAATGAGGTTTTGTTTGAAGTGGACGTACAATGTATTTCAAATTGATTTGGAATTTATTAGACCTCAAATAATGAGCAAACAATTTTGTGTATACGGCAGAAATTTTACATTCAGTGAATTTTAAGTGCTACCGCGTCGATTAAAATGTTTATTGATTAAAATTTGATGAAGTTTGAACTGGAATAATTGTTTTAATTTGTTAAAATTATGTTAAACGTTTCCCCCGGACATTGTTGAAATACAAACCTGAATTTATACTTTATCGATGTATAGTTTGAACTGTTGAAACTACGTATAGTGGAAGCTGTCGAATTGTATTGTAAATTATAGACGCTCGACATCAGAGATCACAAGCGTACACACAGTCGAAACCGGGTAAGTAACCTCACAACATTTTGATCACAAGATATACAGAATATTTAAGCATTTGCCAGTCACAAACTAAATTTTTAGACCCTTGCGGTTGTTAAAAAATGTATAAAAATAGAAAAAAATATGTTATTTATTCCCTGAAAAATGTACTGTCATATAAAAAAAATCGGTCCGCTCGTTGAATGAAGAGTTATAACCACAAATACAGACAGACAAACATCCCAAACACATAATACCCCTATTTTCGGGTCAGATTTTTTTTACTTTGGAAGCCATCCTATCACCGAGAGCAATGCAGCATCTAGAGCAGGGGTTAAAAATATATTCAAGTTAAATTAGATGTATTGTGACAAATAATTTCCTTGATGATAAATCTTATACATGGCGCCTGCGCGTTCAAACGGTGCACGTGCACAGATCAAAGATAATCTGATAATAAACTTGATTGACTGTATAGCGAAACGCAGTATGTATTTATTTGTGTGTAAAATAATTGTTATTCTTTAAAATTTAAATGCATAATGTTTATTTCTATGCATTTGTGTTAAAAAAACGTAAAAACATATTATACAGTAGTGTAATGTATTCAAACGCGGCGTTTGAAAAAAATATTGGCGCCGCTTTGTCCAAGCATATGTCGACAAGGTACTAGAGACGTCTTTCCTGGAAGAGTCTTAACAACCGAGATGAGTATATTTAAATATTATTATGTTAGAACTTAGATACATATGATGTCTAGTCCAATCAGATCTACGTGGTGAAAATAACTAAAGCTTCGCGTAATTTATTTAGAACTTAAAATTTCTACTTTATCGGTCATTGGTTTTCATTGTCATCTGACACATCCATATTTGTTTCTTGAACTATTTCTGTTTGAAGAAAACATACTAAGATGTCGAAACGTTGATCATTTTTGAGAGGACAGTGTAGTGTAACTGTAAGCGTAGCGGCCTTTGGATCACACTGTCGTGGATTCGAATCCCACCTCCGCTCATGGATATTTTATGATGTCTTTTAGTTTTAAGTTAGTTGTTATTTATAATGAAATTAAGACGCTAAAGACCTAAGTTGTCGACGCGTCTATAATCTACAAGAAATTAAATAAATAAAGATAATTTTTGAATATTTAGCAAACATATTTTATTAAAATATCTAGCCTGGAAAATATTTCATATTTCTTTTATAAAAATAATTAATATAAACAATAATTTGACCTTTAAATAAAATACAGTAAAATCTGTTAAGTTGGCCAACCGCCTAAGATGGCCATTTTTGCATGGAACCAAATACTATAAGTCTTTATAAGTTAGCTACGTATTTAATTTTTTTTTAAATTCTTGATTGAATTATTAAATTATTTTGCTGTCATCAAATTGATGTGATAGGTTGAGTCGACTAAGAAGCTACTGTTTCCCCTAGAAAAAAGTAGAGAAAAACAAACTAATATTTTTACAAAATGAACGCGATAGATGTTCCATGCGCAGACTCAGTAAATGATAAATTGATTAATGTCAAGCATTGGATGATACCTTGATTAGAGTAATATAGAATGATTGTCATTTATCAATTTGTATTCTGTCATTGTGTGATCTGATAACGCGCTTTATAATATTTACTACTTAATATTTATGGCCTCGTGGCAAAGCAGCTTATGTTATAATTTTAATAAAAGCAAGATAAACTTCTATATGCACCATAAAGTGAATTTAAATTTTAAACGCGGACCAGGGTTTTTGAAACGTGTAAATCGGAAATTAATAAAATTAATCAAGTCCTTAAATTAAATTGATCAAGCCCGCGGTGTTAAATTGATCAAGCCTTTATTAAATTGATCATATCCACATTAAATTGAACAAGTCCTTATTAAATTGAGCAGGTCCTTATTAAGTGGATTAAGTCTTCATTTGATTGATCCATTAATATTGGTTCATCTTAAATCGACTAAAGGGGTAATTTCCAGAGAGAAAAGTTCTCCTGAGAATTTCGTCTTTTTGAATTTTGAAGAATACCTGTTAGCTGTTGCCATATCAGAGTAAATACATAAAATATATTATGTTATAAAATCGATTGGTATATGATAAAATCAATCGATTTTTAAAACCCCCTTATATCCACACAATATTACTCACATAACAATTAGAGGTGAAAATACTAAATATCTCAGACAGCAAGGCTGCCATGATTTGTAAGCTATATCTAAGAAAAAATCAAATGACCACTGCCGGGACTTGAACCCGAAACTCCCAGTTTCCGGCTAGGTGAGTTACCGATTTCTCCACAGTGCCCGAGAGTGGAAACCGATCCCTTCTTATATATAGCAATTTCAAGTTGAAAACACACTACATGCGCGAGTCGATTATTCAAGTAAGCTGCAAATCGAGTTGAAATGAACATTGGACATAAGCTATATTGTTTTGTGGCCGCGGTTATATATTATTAGATAATATTGAGTCTCTACTTGTACGTTCAACAGCGTTAGACATTTATTACTGACAAAAAGTCGCAGTAAAATGATTACCTGTCAATTGTAAACTGATTTGATAATGTATAATGCTATAAACAGATTTGTTTCGTTCGAGACATTCCACTCCACTTATATATGACTGTAAATCCGACGTTATTTCTAAATGTCATATTTTATTTTAATCGCTTCGTTGACTTCCGTTCCACAATTCTGAAACGAAAGGTTTCTTAAAATAAGGTTTTGGACCGTTTTTGAAGTGAAACCTTTTTTAGTTACGATGAGTAAAAACCATTAGAGAGCAGCAGAGAGGGTAACGGTTGTCAAGCAGACAATCCGTTGTTAAGTGCATTGCCGCCAATAGGCTGCAGAACGTCACTGTGTAAAGGTACGTGCAGTACGTAGCTGGGATTCTAGATGGTGGCATGTATGATAGATGGTGGCTGAAATTATAAGCGCTTATAGGTTTGCTTAAATGTCAGATAGCGAAGACGAATATTTGTGTTCTTCTGCTACAAAGTGGTATATTTTAATTACAAATTTGGGTAGGAGCTATCATGTCCACCCTATTAATAAAAAACGATCTAAACATGGCGAATTTCATCATTTTTACCAAGAATTAAAATTTTACCCAAACCGGTTTTTTGAATATTTACGAATGGAACCTAACACTTTTAAATACGTCTTAGAAAAAACTCAAAACAAATTGAATAAAAACTGGCAAAATTTCACTTATTAAACTAGTCACATCCATTGTGAAGCTTGTAACGGCCATTTGACAGTTGTCACACGTTGATTGTAGTAGTCAGCGCGCTGAAAGAATGGTGAGATACATTCTTGTATCTACCAGCTCTTGTAACAGCGCTTTTACCTGCTACACTCACTGCTTCGTTGTGTATACGCTCGCATATATAACAATGCATTAATTTAAGCAAGCCCTGCTATGATCTACGCTACCATCTAGAATCCCGGCTCCATACTGCACGTACCTTAAGTCTAAGAGTATAATCGAGCTATAATTTCGTTTAACAATGTAACGAAAAAAATCTCAAAAGATGTCCTTTTTTTGACAGTTGACCAAGGAGGATAGATTATAGCTCACAATGGAGTTTTGCGACACGCAGCTTTTTTGACATGTCACAGAGACACTAGTAGAAAATTGGGGGACGGTGGCACCTGACGGTGGCAGCAAAAAACCTGTTTTGCATCGTCTGTGTGTATTTTATTAAAGTTATGTAGAGATGTTTGATAAGTAGCGGTCATTTACTTTATGTTGCCGTATGGTTATACCTACCTGTATGGTTATTTGTATGTGTAACCAGACTTACTAGTTAGTTACCTGCGCTGTACAGGTGACATTTAGATTTACTACTGCACTTATTGTTAGTATGAATAGTTTCATAAATCTTGTGTCGATTGTGTTTGTACTGTGTGACTCCAAGATTGTGATAACGATTCGATTTTTTTCAAATTGGATTTTGTATCCAATTGCCTTTCATACTGACACAAAAATTCTAGATGGTTTTGCTTTTGTTTTAATAACTACTACAAATATAAATTTACAACCGATACAAAAATCACAGCTAGTTAACTTCCCATTGGAAGTTATTGTAATGGATCCGAAAATCGAAATCAAAATGTATAACAAATTTTTATGTTTCAAGGTCACCACACTATTTTTAGAAAGATGTATGTGTGTGTGTGTGTACGTATGTACGTACGTATGTGTCCATTTCTTTCTAAGACGAAATCTCGAGAATGAAAAATGATATCGACTACGTTAGGGTGCCAATCGATGCGTATTAACGTAAATATGATCTGAAAGAAATTTTTTCAAAATCGGTTCAGCCGTTCTTTTTTCTTAACCAAATAACCTCCAAAAAAGTCAATCGACGCGTATTAACGTAAATATGATCTGAAAGAAATTTTTTCAAAATCGGTTCAGCCGTTCTTTTTTCTTAACCAAATAACCTCCAAAAAAGTAGATTTTACACAATTTCTCGCGAATAAAATATTATATCGACTTCGTAAAGGTATCAATCGAGGCGTGTTAACGTCATTTTGATCCAACATAACTTTTATAAAAATCGGTTCAGCCTAATAATTATGTTTTAATGATTAAAATGATTACTTTTCTGTGTAATATCTAATTTAATTATTATTATTAAATATTTATCAAACTGGGAAGTTCGTCGTGTGTATACCTCAAGGGTCGCACTTTAATCCTAATAAACGACCCGCCTCACGGCTTGTTTTATATTGAATTTGGAAAAGGCCACAGATTCGTAGCTTTGAATGAGCCATTTTCCTGAGAGTAGTTCTTTCAATTATCCACGAGAGGCAGTACTTGTAGGTACAAACATTATTTATTCCCTATTAGTGTCGTGTCATTTTAGTGGTATATCTTAATTATTTAAAGAGTAATAATAATAATTTAATTAAGTTATACCACTAAAATAACACTACACAATGAGAATAAATAATGTTTGTACCTACCACAAGTGCTGCCTCTCGTGGATAATTGAAAAAACTATTCTCAGGAAAATGGGTCATTAAATGCTTATTTTGGGACCATCAGTATAACCCAAACTGTAGCACAGTCGTATTTCGTGAATGAATTTTTTGTTTCTGTTTGCAAAAAAAAAATGAAAGGGTTTAAGGTCTGAAAACTTAAAAAAAATGTGTTCTTCATTTTTGACATAAATATAGGTACCTACAGCCATTATAAATCGGCTGTCAAGAGTGGAATTTTTATTATTTATTTATGATTTTACTTTTAAACTAAAATTAAAAATTATTACCAAAATAACTGATGAAATGATAACATTTTTTCCCAAGAATAATCGGCTATTAAATTTTTTTGATAACTGTGAGAATATGCGTTCTACATAGATATTTTTGCGGTATCGATTTTCTCGTTATTTATTCGATAAAAACGACATCGGAGAATAATTCTTTACACTGCTGTCGACGCTAGAGATTTATACGTTCAAGTTTTTTTTGATATTTAAAGAGATTAACATAATGTGTCTGTTTTTTCTAATTTTATTTTCGGCTTCATTAAAAATGGACTGAATATTGAGTTTAATCTTGAAATATGTGTTGGAAATTACCTGCTAATTACTCGTTTTGTACAGAAAATGGTGTAATGATCACAATCACAACTGTTAATGGCCGTAATTTACAATACCTAATGACTTTTTATATTCATTAAAATTAAAAACCATTTTGAAATATTGTTGATTTTTAATTTTTTTATCAGGTTTGAATATCCATTTGTAATTAACGTCTGTCGTAATTTATTATTAAGACTATACTTTTAAGACCAATATACTTTTGGATAAGACGACGAAAGCAACGACGCCGCAGAGAGTTAAAGCGACGGCGGTGTAGTGGTATCTGTACCACTACACCACCGTCGCTTTAACTCTCGCAATCGTAATAGCCAGTTCGAATCCCGGACAGCCCGAAATTTTTTTTTATAATATAAATATTTTTGAATTTTGAGAATAAGAAATTTAATTTATAAACAATTTAAAAATAATTTCAACAAGATACATTTTTAATAAAATGTATTTTAATTTAATTATACTTTCTTAGTTATACCTACGAAAACCTCTCCGTGCGAGTTGAACTCGCACTTGACCGGTTTTTTTATACTACTTGCTAGTTATGAGAAAAATAACAGAGCTACGGAGAACACTCAACATATCTCGTATCAATTTATTTTTGCTGCCCGTGTGCAGTTGCACGCCTGCTTACGACGGCCCTGGACGTATAACGGCATCAGTGGTGAGATGTTTTTTTTTTTGGGTGATAATTTTTCTCTCGTGTGATAATTAGACAAAAATTGTGTAATTAATAATTTATCCGCGTCATTAAATTTTTACGTATACCTACGTCACTGAATAGCAGCAGTAATTTTATTCGTTTACCGAAATATTTAACAGGTTGACTAATAATGATAGATGGTCGTTATTTGTAATTATTACACTTTCCCCTAATTTTCGCGTTTTTTTCCGTTTATCCAATTTTTACTTTTATGAAGCACCACGCCAGTTCGATATGACTACGTCATGCAAGGGAGTATGGCATATCTGCGGTCAGAAAATAAAACCTCTTATGTCAATATTGAATAGATTTATACGGCTGTTTTGCAATTGAAATTTTTTATTGGAAGAGCAGCCAATTACATAATTGATTCCTTTGCATATATTATGGAGAATGTTAGATTGGTAATTATGTCACGGTTGAGTAATTGTAAGCTCATTCCGCCGCGATAGTGGAAAGGTCCTAACTGTGACTATGGTTGTCAAAATGATTTTTTTCGATATTTGCAAGAATCAATTATTGGCTGCTCTTTCAAAGAAAATTTTCTCTTATGTCAAATTTCTCGTAATTTTTTCGATATTTAACTCTATTTTGTATAGCATTTAATTTCTATATAAATTCTAATTTGAATTGAATTTCAAAAATTACTTATAGAAAATAGAAATAGATTTATTGTTCCACAAAATATGAAATACACAAAAATAATACAATATAATAATATTCAAACATATCTATTAACTGTAATGAAGGCGAAGCGAAGGCTCTGATTTTTTCAACATATTAATCATAAAATGACGTCACATCTGTCAAAAAATATTAACATGACATACAAAACACAAACAAACTATAAGGCGCAACTATAATATTATAGTAGTTCACGTCACACATTTTTGGTAATTCATTTTTGTCACACATTTTTTGTAATGCATTTTTCGTTTCGCATCGCCCTATATACCGCTGGGAAAGACGTAGTTCTACGGCAAAAAAAATCAGAATGAGTGGTTTTGCCTCCTGGCCCTAGATATTATATAGTAGGTAGCCTATAGACTAGCGTTTCTCAACCTTCGGCTCGCGTTAAATTTTTAATGGGTCGCGAATGAACTGGTAAAATACTGCAAAAAAAAATAATTTTCTTATTTGAAAAGAAAACATTTCGGAAATTAACAAAAGCGATCAAATTTATAAAAATTACTTACTTCTAAATTATTAGTCCATCAATTACTAAGTTGATCCGAGTCCCTACATACAGTATCATGCTGACGGTATAGTACCTTTTTTATTTTATATTATAAAATAAACAATTTAGTCGCAGTACGACTTCAAAAAAATATGTTGGGTCGTGCGTCAAAAAGGTTGAGAAACGCTGGGCTCTAGACTGATGCATCCACACAAAACGTCATGGTATAATATGACTAATTGTTTTTCACTGTCCGTTTCCACATTTGTTCATTTATTATATTGTAAATTTACTTAAAGCTTTTTGTAATATCCATTGTTTTGGTTTTTGCGTGATAATGACAAAAGAGTGGACGTTATAAATACATTTAAGTCATTTAATGGAAAAACAATGTAATATATTATTATATAACATGTATAAAATAAATTCATTGTTTTATCATTTATTTTTTTACTGGAGAAAATTGTCACACCAAAAATTATACAGTGTGTTCACAAACTCGTTCTCAACATGGGGATCTCCGTAAATATGGGAAATAGAGATTTGGTTAAATGAGATGAAATATTCCTTAAGTAAAGTTGTATCTTAAACACATAATTAAAGTTTTGATATTTTGCGTACAGGCGCTATAATAAAAAAAGTGAATTTTCGAATTTTTTATTTTTTGCCGATTGGCCATGATTTATTTGAACAGACAGTCAAATTTAGTTTGCACTTTCTTAAGGCAGTTTTTTAATACCAATTTCGTGGTGTATTAAGATTTTATAGCCTAGTGGTTAGCGTGCTTAGTGCCGCAACCTCTGGACTGGACTGCCGTGGGTTCGAATCCCACCTGCGCTCATGGATGTTTTGTGATGTTATTAGGTTTAAGATAGTTGTTATTTAGTGTAGTTGAAAGACGCTAATGACCTGAGATGTCGACGCGTCTATAATCTACAATAAATAAAATAAAATAAGATTTTTGAAAAGTCGGCTAAAATAAAAAAATTCGACTGATGACCAGTCCTATACTTCCCACCTAGTAAATATTTGCAAAAAATAAACACTCTTTTTTTTATTCTTTGACTAGGCCCAAATAACCTTAGCTGTTGGTGGTCTTTAAAACACAATTTAATTTTTATTCTTTGAAAAAAGCATGGCCCTCTTTTTTGTTTGGTGATCTATTGATGGCTAGCTTAATATAGCAAAAATCATGGTTACCTTGATTTACGTACAATTTTTATTTTTTTTAGTAAAATATTTTTTTTCTCGAAAACTATACATTTTAGAGAAAAAAAATATTTACATTTTTTTCATATTATAACATCTAGAATTCATTTATATTTTTTTTTACCTATGTTAATACGTGACATTGAGGACGTTTTTTTGAATATCTCAGGATCCACTGAACCGATTTGACTCAAAATCTAATCAGATCTAAGTTAAAGGCTGATAAACACAATAGAACAATCGGCATGCCCGTATGTTGTTCCGTTCTTAAGATATCGAAGGCGAAAAATTGACCACATACACACACACACACATACACACACACATACAGACATCAGTCAGAAAATGATCTTAAACGATTGCTAGGGTCTCAAAACGTGAAAATCTTTTAAAATCTCGAAATATTGTTTTCGGACTGAATCCATTACTTCCCTACCATAGTAGAGGTGGGAAGTAAAAATCGAAAATTATTATAGCGTCTGAACTACGCAAAATATCAACTTTATTTATGTGATTTGATACAATTTTACCTAAGAACTACATACTTCATCTCATTTAACCAAATGTCTATCTCTCATAAAAACGGAGATCCCCATGTTGAGAATGAGTTTGTGGACACGGTGTATTCATGCCGTTATCGGACTATTTATCATAACGATATTCTAAATTTTATGGAAAATGTTAGTAATTGTTGCTATCACCATTACTTATTTATTGTTCTATCGTATTTCAATAATTCTTTTGATAGATTCCTATCGGAAATTGAATTTATATTTGGTTTTACAGTATTTTGTTTTTATTTTGTAATGTACCTATACCTATACGATGTATTGAATGTATGCCATTATATTATATTTGGTTTCGACTTTCGGGGAGGAAAGTTAGGTTTTTCATGCCAATATGCGCATATCAAAAATAAAGTGTTTTCGTCTCTTGGGGAATTCTTTTCGGGTCGAAAGTGGCTCCATCCTACGCGATTATTGTAAACAGTACGCCTATTACCTGCAATATCCATATACGGTGTTTTTGAAAGTATTAATTAATGTTATCCTTTGAATGCATGCATTACAAAAATTATTATGTGTTATACTCGGGCCAAAAATTGGCGATTGCGACTCGGTTTGTTGTGGTCATAAGCACACGCCCATTTTTTTTATTGTTGCAAAGTTGTTTACACATCAAAAATATGTTTACTTTTTCTCCAAGTGCCAAAGTACTGCGGATTTTTATTGGCGGCTCATATTGTTGTTTGTAGTAGAATTTAGTGGCGCAAGTTGTTACCTTATGAGGTCATAAAAACAGTGTTGGTATAATTTGGCTTCCATGTTTGTATTTTGGCTTGGCAGATTTGTTGATGTTATATACTAATTTGATTCCGTCAGTCATTTGTTAATTATGACTGTATCGTAAACAAAAGACGCTACTCGAATTACATCAGAAGAGTTGAATAACCGTTAATTTGTTCTTTTGACTAGGGTGAAGGTACCTGGTCCCGACCACCTATACTTGTGCTCAATCACTTTTGTATTAATTATAATTGCAATAATCCAACATTATTTTCGTACCTACACTGTAAGAAATGAGAAGGCCGATTACATAGATGGTCCATTTGTAGCCAGCGATTAATCTATTAATAGGCACACAAAGAGACAATGGCGTCGCAAACAGGACTCGCAACATCGCGTAGATTCCGTAAAAATACATTGCGCATGCGTAGTTACTAATTTTACATTAATTTGTTTTGTATTCATCCATTTTATATATGTAACTATACATTTTATTTTATAATTTTTACACACTTTATTGGAATATTACACAAATTATGTAATTTTAATTTACTTTATGTAAAAATCACAAATTTGTTTAACTTTACAGTAAAAGTTCAACTTTTTGTGAAGTTTTCTGTGTAAAAATGAATAATAATGTAAAATCACCTAGAAAATCGAGCGAATTCTACCTTAATTTTCAAAGTATTTTTACATCCATTTTTTACAGTGCAGGCACAGGACACCCCCCCCCCCCCACCCACTTGCACACTTTTACATGCGTTTTGAACATTTTTGCTCACATATACTTTTGTACCGCACAGTCAGCGAAAAAATTAGAGGGAACATTGTTCTGCAGTAATCTATTTTCTTGTTATTGTGGCTGACTACGGGTGAGTGGTCGAGTACTTGGTACCTTTACCCTATATCTACTAAATCCGTCATGGATTTCTACATAATTATTTTTTATACGGGCAGATAATATTTATCAGAGCTATTTATAAAGAAAAATTTCAATTAAAATTAAGTTTTAAAACAAATCTGTGTAGTACGTGAAGTAACTCAATATTAAATTACATATTCATGCAGATTTATTAGTTTTTCAAGTTTTTCTATGCCTTAATTAAAAAAGGATCCGGTTCATATATTAAACTATAGAAGTATCTTTTATAATTGCGGTTGAAACCAGTATTTTAGCATTCATAATATTACACTGCCACTTGAATTGATACTTCGTTTGTGTATTAAAAGTATTTTTAAATTTTATATAGTTAGGTACAGGACCGGCGTTAGGGGGGGTTAAGCGGAGCAAAGGTACCCCGGGCCCGGGGATTATCTACTTTATGTGACTGCCGTGTTTAAAACTGCGAGCATTAAAACATTTTCCCAACAAAAAAGCGTTATTTAATTTTTTGCATTAAAATTTTCTATTTCCAAAAAAAAAAAAAATTTAGAAAAAAAAAATTTAGAAAAAAAAAATTTTTTTTGGGGACACAGGGGCCTGAGAACGCTTACCCGGGGCCCGAAAATCCTAGCGCCGGTCCTGGGTAGGTAACTAAACGGACTAGAAATCTTGTACGGATATTTAAAATACTTTCGTAAACATTAACTTATAGTAATATTCTTTCTTGCGTTGAACTTCTTGAAACACGCACATCTTCAAATACAGTACTTAATCCGTCGCTTAATTATCTGACGAACATTGTAATCAGCCGTTTTTTTACTAGTAGAAGGCATAATGCAAAATTATTTAATCATCCGGTTCTATATATACCTACGTCATATTCTGTAGTACGCCGTTTACGCCAAAAGTACATGATTTCGCTCTAAAACGTTATTGTGTAACGTAATGTAGTTGGCAGCAGTTATTATTGGTTAATATAATAGAAAAACGCGCGAGAGAACAAGTTTTTTCTCTTCTGATAGCATGCAACTACTTCAGTTTCGGATCCTTTGGAAATACAAAACCTCTATGATTTGAACATTGGTATAAACACAGCACATCGACATTGTCAACGATTTATTATTTTAAATAAACTTATTCTCTACACACTACTATGCAGAACTGTCCACAGACCGAGGTGGTAACATAGCTGGCGCCCCTAACGGTCAAGTTAAACACTATTCATCTCCATTGTATCGGGAAAGATACGAAATACAAAACCTCTATGATTTGAACATTGGTATAAACACAGCACATCGACATTGTCAACGATTTATTATTTTAAATAAACTTATTCTCTCCACACTACTATGCAGAACTGCCCACAGACCGAAGTGGTAACATAGCTGGCGCCCCTAACGGTCAAGTTAAACACTATTCATCTCCATTGTATCGGGAAAGATACGAAATACAAAACCTCTATGATTTTAACATTGGTATAAACACAGCACATCGACATTGTCAACGATTTATTATTTTAAATTAACTTATTGTCTACAGTCCAGCCATACTCTAAGTGTGTTCCGCGGAACCCTAGGGTTCCGCGATACTTCTGTAGGGGTTCCGCAAGAATTTAGAAAAAAAACAAGCCGTGAGGTGGGTCGTTTATTAGGACTAAAGTGCGACCCTTGAGGTCCACACGACGAACTTCCCAGTTTGATAAATATTTAATAATAATAATTAAATTAGATATTACACAGAAAAGTAATCATTTTAATCATTAAAACATCAATAATTAAAAAAAAAAAAAAAACGGCTGAACCGATTTTTATAAAATTTATGTCGGATCAAAATGACGTTAACACGCCTCGATTGACACCCTTACGAAGTCGATATAATTTTTTATTCGCGAGATATTGTGTAAAATCTACTTTTTTGGAGGTTATTTGGTTAAGAAAAAAGAACGGCTGAACCGATTTTAAAAAAATTCCTTTCAGATCATATTTACGTTAATACGCGTCGATTGGCACCCCAACGTAGTCGATATCATTTTTCGTTCTCGAGATTTCGTCTTAGAAAGAAATTGACACATACATACGTACGTACGTACATACGTACACACACACACACACACACACACAGACATCTTTCTAAAAGTACTGTAAAAATAGTGTAGTGACCTTGAAACATAAAAATTTTTTTTCCTTTTTGATTTCGATTTTCGGACCCATTACAATAACTTCCAATGGGAAGTTAATAAAACACACCTCTCCCTGGTCGACCGTTCTGACTTCTGACGCGGCGTAGCACGATTCACGAGGCGCAGTCGAACTTATTCGCCTCGTACAATTTTACTATGCCGCCACCGCCGATATCTACTTGTGAGCGCGCAGCCCTTTTGACAAAAGCCGCCTCTGAGATTAGACGCTATAATTGTGAAAAACTATTGTTTTATTGTGGGGTTCCGTCAAGTATTTCACTTTCCAAAAGGGTTCCGTCACCAAAAAAGATTGAGAACCGCTAGTCTACACACTACTATGAATTGCCCACAGACCGAGGTGGTAACATAGCTGGCGCCCCTAGCGGTCAATTTAAACACTATTCATCTCCATTGTACCGGGAAAGATACGATTCCTGTATAAAAACCCGCACTAATTATCTACACGATTATAAATCATAGATTATAAATAAAAAAGCCCTAAAAATGTTTTTATTGGACAAATGGTAAACAACATTACCTATACTGGTTCAGCAGTCCCGGGTTAAATAAAGTATTTATTTACTTATATTTATTATTTACTGTCGTAATTTCTGAATATATGAACGGCTACAAATGAACAGTAATGAGAAGTCTGTTCTTAAAATCTACCGCTCCTGTGTCCACTATAAATGTACCTCCACCTCTTGGATGCTGCAAGCTATAATATATTATATAATTCGCAGCTATAGTTTCTGGAATATGCTGGCGCCGTTGCATCCTATAAGTTTGCAAATGAACGGGTAATTAGAGCTAATACTTGCGCAGTCGACCTGGTGGTAAACAGTGCAATTAAAACATCCGTATGTTGCTTATTACTCCGTGCGAGTGTTACTAAACAATAATTCTGCGACCACAATACAAAGTGTCCCAAGTCGAATTTCTAATACATTTTTAGATGATTTGTTCAGTGAAATCAGTGGCGGAGACCCAATTACCGCAGCTCGGATATGACTTAATGACCACGATTTCAGCGTGACCGCATTTGGGATAAAAATAATAATACGTTATTAATTGATACCGCAGTTCGTCCATGTTGACCGCAGCTCGGATAGAACCGATTATTCAAGTGTGTAATTTCACGGTCAGCGTTGTTTCCAAGTCTTGATGGTTTCCGGGCTTGTAGGCCGTGGTCCGATGGAATTAGTGTTGCCGTCCAGATAAGACAAGACTTTCAAAGTCTTGTCTTGTCTTGAAATATCAAGACTTCACTAAGTCTAAGTCTAAATTAACAAACTCTTGTCTTGTCTAATATCAAGACTCTAGATAGTAAATCTTTACATACTACTACTTAGTTTATCTAGACTCTTGAAAATTGTCTAGAGTTTTGGCAAGAGTCTTGATCTAGATAAAGCAAGTCTTGTCTTGTCTTGAAAATTTCTAGACAAGACTTTTGCAAGTCTTGTCTTGAATATCTAGACAAGACAAGAGTCTAGAAAGTCTAGATCTAGACGGCAACACTAGATGGAATTTCTACATGACGTTTCGTCTACAACTGCTGTAGACATTTACAAAGACTATGTGATAATCAAATCAACCCAAGAAGACACTTCGACTGCGGCCACATCGCCTTTAAAAATGTTGTAGACGAAATGTCAGGTAGAAATACAATCGGACTACGTCCTACAAGCCAGGAAACTATGAAGATTTGATTATATTGATTATTTCATTGTTAAATCAAAATCTACCCGGATCGGAAAGCTATAATTAATAAGTCACTTAGTTTTGCAATCAGCCGAACTATGCATATATATTATTATGATATGGTAGGCTATATGGACTAGTCGTATCTAATAGATAATGACTTTAATTGTGTACACGTATTATATGTATGTAGGTGTCCATTATAATTGAACCGTTGAGGTGTGTATTTAAATAAAATCACTTAATATGGAAATTGTTCTAGTTGCTTGGAACGTGTTTATTAATGAACCAGTAAGCTGTAATACAAGTATGCAAGAAGCGAACTTGACTTATTGTTGATTATAATAGGACGTGCCGTTTTACGCTGTCGGGCGATTTTCTGTTTTGAACATGAAACAGTGTATTAAATACTCTATAATGTTGTTTTCGAATTATAATAATCTTTGGCCTTTGCGTATGGAATATTATAGTTATACCTACAGCAGCGCGGACCTATGTGAAATTCTCATTCTGTTGTCATGGAGGCAATCGTGGTGGAGTAATTCTCCCACCATGGATCGCAATCTTGGTGGAGTAATGCTTCTACGATGAATGGAAATCATGGTGGAGTATTGCTTCCACCATGGATGGCCATCATGGTGGAATAATGCTTCTACGATGGATGGAAATCATGGTGGAGTATTGCTACCACCGTGGATGGCAATCATGGTGGAGTAATGCTTCTACGATGGATGGCAATCATGGTGGAGTAATGCTTCTACGATGGATGGAAATCATGGTGGAATATTACTTCCACCATGAATGGCAATCATGGTGGAGTAATGCTTCTACAATGGATGGAAATCATGGTGGAGTAATCCTTCCACCATGGGTGGCAATCATGGTGGAGTAATGCTTCCATCATGAATGACAAGAGCTTTATGTGAGCAACTGGCAAAAATGATTGAGAATTTTTGGACCCTATGTAAAAATGCTCCGTAATAATATACAGTGCGTTTGATTTCAACCAACACTCATGTAAAAGGTCTCCATTTGATTTACATTGGATTCAAGACTCAAGTTAATGAAATAGTAGGCTAATTCTGAAATCTATATACCCGAAAGCATGGTAATTGTTATTTTAAAAAAAATGTTTCTGTAACATTATTTACTGTCAAAAATTACGTTGCCACATTTTTTATGAACTGCGCCTACTATTTGATATACCTATAATTATCTTGAATCCAATGTAAATCAAATGGAGACATTTAACATGTCAAGTCAATATTTATGTTGGGTTGAAATCAAGCGTATTTTTAGTTTCGATTCTGAGTTGTCGAATATATGTAATTTATAATAATTCTTTCTCTTTACTTTTCATTTGTCGATTTTAAACAATTTTCGTTACTATACACCCGTTTGTTGATAACTTTTCAAAACTGAATTGATTTACTAAAAGGCCAAGTTATAATTGCAATAATTATGAGTTGAAACATTCCTTGTGGACATCCTGCATAGAGAGCTTGCGTTATCAGTGGCCTAACTTGAAACTATGAACCACAATGCAATGAAGTTTGCCTTAGAAATTCTAGTCAAACGATCCTCTATAGTTAAAGTGAATCATAATGCATTTGATACTTGAAACATTCCTGGCGGGCATTCCGCGCGTTGCATATTGCCTGTGTGCCTGAGGCCTAACCTGAAACTATGAACCCATAATGCAGTTAAAATGTTGAGGTAAATGTTGATGTATTCATGCATATTGCGTAGTTTGATGGATGCCAAAGAGTGAGTTGTCGACGCGAACTTTAATATGGAACAACGCATAGTGGGGCGTATCGAAAAATTACAGCAATATTAAAATTCAGTGAACATTGTAAAATTTTCAAACTGTTGCACAAGTTTGAGGGCTGCTGAGAGTGAGTTGTCGACGTGGACTTTAGGAAACAACGCACAGTGGGGCTAATCGAAACAAATATCAAAATTCAGTGAAAATTGTAAAATGTTCAAACTGTTGCGCAAGTTTGAAAGCTGCAAACATTTGTAGACGCAGACTCATGGGGAGAACTCACAGGGGGCCATGTAGTCAAAAAGCTGATAAAAAAAAATTAATGGAATAATGCTCGATTTCTGAAAGTAGATACTTTTAGCACTAAGTTTTACCATGGTTTTTTGGTAATTCAGCGGCACTAAATTTTACCATGGTTTCTTGGTAATTCAGCGCTACTTTGAGAGTAGATTTAGCGTTGAAGCATTGAAAGTGGTATAGAAATCGAGCATAAATGTAACAATTTTTTATCAAAGTTCAATAATAGTATATTGTGCGGCTAGTGGGAAAAAGAGGAGATTCCTCGAGTGTGGATTTTGCCGCACGGGCGTAGCGAGTGCGGTAAAACACACGAGTGGAATCTCCTCTTTCGACCAATAGTCGCACACAATATTTTGTTCAGCTACCGTAAGAAATATGTCATTTCGTGGCTCTGCTGAGCGTGGGCGAAATAATGGATGACCAGATTGATTGACGAAACTATCAACACTTGCGTAAACGGTCCCCGTAATGAGCGTGGGCGAAATGCTACACTAGTGGGCGAAATCTCTCTACGTCTACAGTCAGAGAATTTATTATTTCGCCCACTCTCAGTATACGAAATTACATATTTCTTGCGGGTGTTGAACAAAAATTCTTTCGTTCTTCATTTCTTTTCGAATGCCGGTAATACGAATTTGGTGTTTTTCTCAAGCTGAAATTTACTAATCAAAATACAGATTAACTGTGACAAAATTACATACGGTTTTATTAACAATGAAATTACCAATCAATACGATTAGACTGCGCCTGACGCGTATTCGGGAGTTTCGGGTTCGAGTCCCGACGGTGGCTTCTAAATTTTTCTTATATATAAGCCTTCCGAAATAATTAATATGGCGATAATATCGTCTGATAGTATTATGTTAATTCACTAATATAGTGAATTTATTTACGGTAAGAAAGTCTTAATTATATTTATTGGTAATTTCATAAAATTTACTAGTTTTGACCACGTTTTCTTACCCCACTGTGTAGCGTTTTGATATTCTATGGATGTGCATATAGATTGACCTTAAAACAGTTGTCGCCATAATATATGTACAGTACCCGTGTCACTGTGACGTATTCACGTGACTCTCAAAATGACGACGCGTACCCGACGACCCGAAAATAAGGCATATACTGTATATAAGAGACACCCAATGACGTCACGATACAATGTATTGTATCGTGACGTCATTGGGTGTCTTTATTATATTTCTAAAGGTACGAGTCCGTCTCGTTTGTAATTTTTAAAAAGCAGATTTTATATCTTGCTATAGTGTATTTGAAGGGAATAATTAACACACCCTCCCCCCTTTTTAATGCTGTGTAGACTTTTAAGGTCATCCCTAATCCTCTCAAAAGTCTTACGTGGTTTATTTTTTTTTTTTTACCGAAATGGCCTTTGCTTTGACCAGCAATTAGCCAGTGCGGGTTTAAAAGTTTGATAATTAAAAACCATATAAGCGACGCGATAAAACACAACATAAATGACAGGGACACAAGAGGGACAAAACGTAGGGACGTTTGGATAAGGGGCATAGATTAGCCTCGGGCCATGCTCAGCGGGTAATAGACAAACAAGATGGCCAGGAAAAAGGACAACGTGGTTTATGGACGACCCCAAACATATTTCGAATTCCAAAAAACTGTGTATATAAGCCAAAAATCAAAATTTCTAGTTGGATATAAGTACAGGTAATATAAAGTAGGTTGTGATGTAAGTCGGTGTGTGTGTGTGTACGAAGAGAGACTAGCAGCAAATAATTAACGACAGTTTGTAGTTTATAGCTTAGCTTCCTTTATATAGCAGATATTAATTATAACTTGTGGTAATTCCTCTCTGCACACACGATGTACACCTTTGTACAATGTACCGATAGACTTTTAACCCTTTACTTGCATTACAGCGGCATCAATAAAATTGTGAAAACTATCTGAAGATGCAATTGGCCCCTTAGGAGTTACCATTTTTTTAAATATAAATGCAATATGAATTCATGATTTCTATACAGCTTCTTGGCCGTAGATTTAAAACTAAAAGAGATACAGACGTTTGTTTGTGCTCACTGAATTTAGCATATTTTTTTCTATAAATGTTCTCAATTTTAAAGATATATGAAAGATTTCAATTTTTGCGATTTTTTAAGGCATACACCTTCAAAAAACGCGGATTTTTGATGAAAATCTAAATCTTTCAGAACTTTTTCAAACTTACCATGCTTGTAGAAAATGACACGCTGATTCCAATGAGCATAAACAAACGTCCGTATCTTTTCTGGTTTAGAAGTTGTATGCGTTTAAAGTTTTCAAAAATCACAAAAAAACTTTGAATGGTCGTATCTTTCAAACTAAAAGAGATGGAGACATTCGCTTGTGCTCACTGAATTCAGCGTATTTTTTTCTATAAACATCCTCAATTTCAAAGATATATGAAAGATTTTGATTTTTGTGATTTTTTTTTAAGGCATACACCTTCAAAAAACGCTGATTTTTGATGAAAATCTAAATCTTTCAGAACTTTTTCAAACTTACCATGCTTGTAGAAAATGACACGCTGATTCCAATGAGCATAAACAAACGTCCGTATCTTTTCTGGTTTAGAAGTTGTATGCGTTTAAAGTTTTCAAAAATCACAAAAAAACTTTGAATGGCCGTATCTTTCAAACTAAAAGAGATGGAGACATTTGCTTGTGCTCACTGAAATCAGCGTAACTTTTTCTATAAATTTTTTTAAGGCATACACCTTCAAAAAACGCGGATTTTTGACGAAAATCTAAATCTTCCAGAACTTTTTCAAACTTACTATGCTAGTAGAAAATGACACGCTGATTCCAGTGAGCACAAGCATACATCTGTATCTTTCTTGATTTTGAGGTTGTGTGCGTCTGAAGTTTTGTTCGTTGCCATGGTTACACCGTTTAACGCGTTAAACAGCCCGAAGTCGCATAAGAAGTTACAACCCCAATAATAATAATAAGTATAATAGTTGAGACTGCGAAAACTCGTTTTTCTTTTGTATATAATAATGTTTTCCATTCTTGTGATCGTTCTTGCGGCAAACACCTATCTGTGACGAATTCCATGTGATTTCTGATCATTAAGAGGTTAATTAGAGCTCGTGGTTATATCTGTATCAGTACTTAGTGTATATGCAGACGTAAAGCTTTGTATGCTGCGTGATCCTTTGCCCTTGCCGCGCATGCGTACACTACCGTACAGAAGAAACATTCTTCAAAATAATCGTATCGTCAAATCGTTAGGAGAACTTGAGTTGAAAAATCAGTTAGGCCTTGGTGCTCTCAAGTCAAAATTATGGTGCCAATGCGGTATAAGTAAGGAGGGTCGACCATAATTGTTGTCAATGAAGTTTTGCATAACTTCCGTGACACTTCAATCGAATCCCTTTAGCAGATATTTGGGAGAAGCGCCAGAATTAAAGAATATTATCGGTACGGCATTGATTAAGGTACAAAATCGAAATAAGTAAAAATATGTTAGATTTTGTGGAAAAAATTGACTATCATTCAAATAACAAATATGAGATATAAGTAGTAATTATAGACGCTCGACAAGAGAGGTCATATGGAAATATGCGTATATAAAGAATTTTTAAGCAATTTTTCCCCATTGCTTTTTGGCATGTCATGGCTACATTAAACATTTTTTTATAAAAAATTGGCACCTAGATGTGATAAGGTTCGCCATCCCTGATGTAGGAATGAATGAATTGTAAATTATAGACGCTCGACAACTGAGGTCATAAGCGTCTAATACCCTGAAGTAGGAGACAGATGGTTCGGAACAAGGCTATAAATAATATTCAAAGCGGTTTTTCTGGCCGACGTTTCGGAAAATATATTTTTTTCTTCAGGGCTGAATATTTTCTGAAACTTCGGCCAGAAAAAAACTGCAATGAACATTATTAATTATAGCCGGCTTTGTTCCGAACTATCTATCCCTCCGTCATTATCTGTAAGTTTGGAAACACTACGACATTGGAAATTGTGTATTTGTTTCCGATTACTGAAAAATAAAAAAGGGTGTGGGTCTCGGGACCCCCGACAGATGTGAAACATCAAAGAACGTTATTGGACTCGGTGGTATTCTCTACAGATTGTATCAAATTAAACCTGTGCATAGGGCATTCTGTATGTAAGACAGAGATTGATACATAAAGCAATAAGTAAGAATGAGATAAATGATCGCTAATAGAATGTTACGTGGTTACTGTAAATTAAACTGATAAAAGATTTACATTTTTACGGCATAGAAGGAGCGAAAAAACAAAGATGACGCTATTAGGTTGTATAAATATTATTTATTTACAGTAACCACGTAACATACTATTAGCGATCATTTATCTCATTCTTACTTATTGCTTTATGTATCGATCTCTGTCTTACAGACAGACTGCCCTATGCACAGGTTTAATTTGATACAATCTGTATGTAGTAGTATATATTTTTTCAAAAGCAGCAACTAACTGTTATGCTGACGTAATCCTATATACTGCACTGTAACACCGCGTGTGTTACAGTACACGCCTGAGCCAAGAGAGAGAGAGAGAGAGTGCCGCAGTGGTGGGGAGAACAGCAGCGAAGGAGCGGACCATAAATGTCGTTGCATATTTCCCCTCACGCGGCTGTTCACAGCCCGACATAAGATGTTTCACATCAGTAATTTAAGAATAGTGCTATTTTCGTTTGCTGAAAAATCATAGCTTCAGACTTTTCAAGTTCTTTTGATCCAGTAGTGTTTCGTATCTTCATAGCAGTGTATTGCATAGACTATTATAATATAGGCACAAGAGATAACTTCATATTACTTATTACACAAACAGAGCACATGTGTGTACCACCTTCTTGTTGTTATGTTTTGTTGTTGTGTTGTTGTTGTCGTCGACTTGTTTCACTGTGGCTGCCGTTGATTCTATTCTATGGCTGTATGCGTAAAGCTTCTACCACCGCATGTTGTTAGAAAACAGTGTTTCTTACGCATTTATCTTAATAATAAATATTGTAATTAAAGATGCTTTTCTCACAATTTTATGACGATTTTTTTAATTATTAGAATTCTCGCATGAAATCGAAGATTTTTCTCGGCCTCGTCTCGACATGTCGATATCTAGATATAAGTACCTAACATTTTTTTTTCTTACTTAATCTTCTTTCGACTTAACGATATTCAGTCGAAACCGAAATAATTATACAAGATAAGATAGATTTAATCCACAAAAAAATTATATTTTCATATTAAATATTAATAAGTTTTCCTTTTCTAATCCAGTTCTAGAGTTATTGATAACTTAAGAGAAAAAAACAAAAGAAAGAAACAAAAAATAAAAAACAAAATATAATCTACTATTTCATTGTCGACAATCGACATCTAAAATTGTCATTGTTTGTTGAGGACATTATAAATATAACTTCAGAATTTTTGCGATCACATAACCATCTGAATATTTTTCTATTGAACATTTTAATATTTTAAATTTGTTTGGATTCCACTGATTAAAGCAGTTTTCTAAGGATGTGTACAGACGAGGCTTTTTAAAGATTATTCGTAGAAGTTTTTGCGTAAATATAACTGGCTTTAATGTAGTTTTATAATATTTATTTGTGCTACTCCAGACAGTAATCTGCCATAACGGCATAACTAATCATTCTTGCACGGCGTCGTATCTTCATTTCACAATTGTTGGGAATTGTTATTTTTGTTTTATTTAGAAAGTTTATTTCTTCCTTGTTATTTTAATGATGACAATGTGAATTAAAACTGTTTATAATTACAGCCGCTAATGTCGCGTCGGTATGTGTGATGTTCCACGCATCACTTTAACATTAACAAGCGAAGAACGGCAACCATTACACTATTGTGAAGCAAAGCTCACCGCGCTCAGATAGTTATCTGTGTGTAGATAATGTTGTATTATTAAATGATAAAAAATAGTGAACAATGGAAAAAAATGTCCAACTAAATAAAATTATAATTACATGTAATGATGTTTTACAGAAGCTTGAAAAATTTTTCTAGACTTATAATAATCTTTTGATGTAACAAAATTGCATGGAACCGTGCGCATACGTACTATTACAGTCGACTTCCGATTATACGCGCGGAACACACAAGAAAAATGTTGATTAATTTAGACAAAATATATCAGTGATTTTTTTACGAAGTATGTAAATAATTAAAACGAATATTGTTTTTATATAAAAAACATTAATTTATTAAAATAAATTGAATATTTAATTCTAATTATTATTTGTGATGGCCCAAAATGCATGCCATAACAACACACAATCTGTGAAAATTTCAACTAGCTACCTCTTACCGTTTGCGAGATAGAGTTCTGTGACGGATGGACGAATAGACAGACAGACATCGTATAGACAGGATAATAGGGTTCCATAAAAGTATAACTGATCTGAATGAAACTGTACGGTCGGTCACCTTACCATAAAGAGATGATGAAGAGTGTTGGATATGCGAGGATTAACTGTGTCCATTGCTCAAGGTGTGTATTTAGCAATTTGCCACACAATCTGTGCGCATCTAATTCAGAGTAAAACAGTGTTATCTATGTACAACAGATATTATAGCAAGTGCAGGTAGACATTTATATGAACGCGACACCGGCTCTATCTACATATTGCAGTTGAAGTATAATGAGAGCCGACATCTAGACGACTCTCTAGAATCTAGATTTATCACAGCTTAAACACAATGCCTTGTCTACGCCGCATTCTGTCTTCATCAAGTTTGATGACTGATATTGATGTTGATGACTTCCATCTTTGCTATATATATCATTGCTCGTTTATGGGGACAACAAAGATGAAGACATGGATAAATATTGGGAGATACGAAATCTTTTTGCTTGTTCCCATATACAGTGTGTCCACAGACTCATCCTCAACATGGGGATCTCCGTTGTTATGGGAGATAGAGATTTGGTTAAATGAGACAAAATGTGCAGAATCTCCAGTACTACTACCCTGCGTAGTCAAACTTTCCATATTTTGCTTGGTTCGCGACCGACAGTTGAAAAACGAGATTTACCTATTTTCGTTTTTTGTTTATAACTCGCTTATTAAGTAAGTTAGAAAAAAAATATTTTCACTTTCTTAAGGCCCTTTTTTATGAAGATTTCAAATCTCTTTTCATATTTTTATTTACTTTTATAGTTTTAGAGATACTTGTATCAACTTTGTTTTTTTAAATACACGTCAAAGATGGCCATGACACCATTGGAAAGAGATTTTTTTTCTCTTTAATTTGATATGAGGGTTGATGGATTTATTTTCAAAAATAACAGAGTTATACGTAAAATACTGATTTTTAATAGTAGGCTATGCTAAATTAATTGATAAAACAAGAGAAGGCTTAGCAAACAGTTGAAATTCGCGTTGGCTTAGTAAACGGCTGTTTTGTTTTAGCTGTCAAAGTGTAGTTTGTTGCTTATTGGTCAGTTTACTAAGTGATTTATTAAATTTACTTTTGTTATCATGGAACCATTTTGTAACAATGAAAAATTTGATATGTTATCTTGTTACATTCTATGTCACAAAAATTCGACCAGAGCTGCAGAAATGTACTTCGATCAGTATCCAGAACGAAGACAACAACCTAATTCGTCTATTTACAGAAACTTACGAGTAAATTTAATAAACTATGGATCATTTAAAAAGCCGTTTACTAAGTCAAAGTGAAGAAGACAAAACTACTGTTTTACGATCAATTGTTGAAAATCGCTTATTTTTCATTGTTACAAAATGGTTCCATGATAACAAAAGTAAATTTAATAAATCACTTAGTAAACTGACAAATTAGCAACAAACTACACTTTGACAGCTAAAACAAAACAGCCGTTTACTAAGCCAACGCGAATTTCAACTGTTTGCTAAGCCTTCTCTTGTTTTATCAATTAATTTAGCATAGCCTACTATTAAAAATCAGTGTTTTACGTATAACTCTGTTATTTTTGAAAATAAATCCATCAACCCTCATATCAAATTAAAGAGAAAAAAAATCTCTTTCCAATGGTGTCATGGCCATCTTTGACGTGTATTTAAAAAAACAAAGTTGATACAAGTATCTCTAAAACTATAAAAGTAAATAAAAATATGAAAAGAGATTTGAAATCTTCATAAAAAAGGGCCTTAAGAAAGTGAAAATATTTTTTTTCTAACTTACTTAATAAGCGAGTTATAAACAAAAAACGAAAATAGGTAAATCTCGTTTTTCAACTGTCGGTCGCGAACCAAGCAAAATATGGAAAGTTTGACTACGCAGGGTAGTAGTACTGGAGATTCTGCACATTTTGTCTCATTTAACCAAATCTCTATCTCCCATAACAACGGAGATCCCCATGTTGAGGATGAGTCTGTGGACACACTGTATAGTATTATAGTAATAGCGTTGTAAAAATTCAAGATGATTTTTAGTTATTAGTAGATCAAGTGGAATTTGCCAAAATAAAGAACCTATTCAGTTCTGTATGCGGATTGTGCAAACAATTTGATTTTGACTTTTTGATGAATTTTCACGTTTTCGCAATCAACAACGATGGAGGCCCGAGGAAAAACTCTAGAAATATCAGAAGAACGTTCTTTTTATCTTCCCATATAATATGGAGTAGTATAGAGGGCTTTGTGCAAAAAATTCGATTTTCAGTTACTGGCAAATTTATACGTTTTCAAGTCCCCTGTCTGTCTGGGCGTTCCTAGAACCCGAACCACTAAATCGATTTTGCCCAAATTTTGCATGCCTATTCAGAACGGTCGCAAGATGAAATCGTAAAATCGGACCTACCTCAAATGTGAGAGAAATGGCTTCTTAAAAACCGGCAAAGGAAAGAAAAAACTAATAAAAATTTGGTTTCGCGAAAACTTGGTGAATTTAAATTCATAAACAAGCCGTGAGGTGGGTCGTTTGTTAGAACTAAAGTGCGACCCTTGAGGTCCACACGACGAACATCCCAGTTTGATAAATATTTAATAATAATAATTAAATTAGATATTACACAGAAAAGTAATCATTTTAATCATTAAAACATAATTATTATTTATTTTTAACAATAATTAAAAAAAAAAAGAAAAACGGCTGAACCGATTTTTATAAAATTTATGTCGGATCAAAATGACGTTAACACGCCTCGATTGACACCCTTACGAAGTCAATATAATTTTTTATTCGCGAGATATTGTGTAAAATCTACTTTTTTGGAGGTTATTTGGTTAAGAAAAAAGAACGGCTGAACCGATTTTGAAAAAATTTCTTTCAGACCATATTTACGTTAATACACGTCGATTGGCACCCTAATGTAGTCGATATCATTTTTCATTCTCGAGATTTCGTCTTAGAAAGAAATGGACACATACATACGTACGTACGTACGTACATACACACACACAGACATCTTTCTAAAAGTAGTGTAAAAATAGTGTAGTGACCTTGAAACATAAATTTTTTTTTTTCCTTTTCGATTTCGATTTTCGGACCCATTACAATAACTTCCAATGGGAAGTTAAAAATGCGCCAATTTTATCTGATTTTTTTGCAAATGTAAGTTATTTACACACAAAAAATACAACTTTTTATAAGAGTAATAAAGTGTTCAAATATTTTACGGGATCGTTTCGCCTCGCCGCTTGTTTTTCCTGCAATGCAAATGTTTACATTATCAATATTTATATTTTCAATACATTGTTCATTTAATAAGGTAAACGATCTCCTATATTTTTAATTTTTTATGATGTTTTCAATTGCAGTGTTTCATTTTTAGAACGTAATGGTTTTTCATATTTTCAAAACGCTTTAAAATAAGAATATATTTTTTGTATTACTCAGAAATCAGAATATAAGAGAAAATAAAAATTTAAAGGCAAAGAGCGGAATAATTAAAGTGCAGAACACTGGAATTGTTTCGAAAGCCTTGCCAAAAAGAGTAGAAGGACGTATAAACCAAGCTGGAATCAAAATGAAAGATAGATAACGTCCGACAGCTTAGCATCTGGACCCAAAAAAGATAATTATAAGAGAAGTTTTCGAACTTTAATGCTGGGTTTAGCTGCGGTACAATTTGTCAGCTTTAAATCTAGATTTAAGAATGTCATTTGTTTTGAACTAAATGTAGATATTGAAATCTCCCCTGAAGTCCCTGAAGTCGACTACAGCTGGGTTTTGATATTGTTACATAGTTTTCTTCAATAACCCAGGACAAAAGCTTTAGTTCTGACTTCTGGCTCCTTAATCGAAATATGACGGATCATTTTGAATCATAAATGTTGGATATCTGAAAATAGACAACACTGCATCTACTAGGTGCTGCAGATGCAATAATTCACAGATCCCCCTGAAGACAGTGCTCCCAATGTATGTAATACTTTTCAAAATATAAATCTTCTCTGACTTGTAGTAAAACCCCTTCAGCTATGGTTAATACACGTAAATTGATTACTCCATAGGGTTCAGTGCACAGTTTGAACTCCAGGAAGTTTATATAATCTAACGACGTCACGTAACACTCCAAACAATTGGTAGTCGATATATTTAAACATGTTTTTAGTGGATACTTTTTTTAGTAAATAGTGAAGGAATAAATTAAATATTTATTTAACAAAAATTGCGTCCGGTAGTATACTTGGTTTTAAGGTCACGCCTTTTTTAAATAAAGTCTTATCTTTAGATTTGTGCTTTTGGAACAAAATGGGTAGACGTAATCGTCAGGATTTTTGTGTGTTAAATATTTACTTTTTGAGCGTTTTTTTTATAAATAAATAAAAGTCGAAAAACTAATCTACGCGGTTATATTACAACGAACCGGATTTAAAAATATAGGTGTAAAAAATTAAGAGACCTTAAAATTTGCAAGGTCAAAAAATTAAATTTTAAGAAGTCATCATTGTAATCAATTAAGATGTTGTTGGAAATTTGTGGAGACTTTTCATATTTCTAATCTTGACTGTCAAAAATGTACTTCGCTTAAAATTTAGTTTGAAACGATTTGAGGAATGATAAAAATTAATATGGTTGAAAAAGAAATAATACACGTTTATTGGATACATTTTTTACTCGATTGCGCCAGAAGGAGGGTGATGTTTTTCGAGTGTATGTATATATCTATGTATGTATATTTTTTTATCACGCTCTGTAGCCTAAACGGCTTGACGGATTTTGAAAAATGAGGTGTCATTAGATTCGTCTGAATTCCCAGAGTGACATAGGGTATATGACGTCACGGCAAATTCAATATGTCGGACGCTAGACGCCATTTTGTCAGAATGCAAAAGTAATTTTCCTTCTAAATACATATAGGTACCAAAATCAAAACAAAAGAAAGGTTTCGTTGACATTTCAAATAGGGTACATGACGTCACGGAAAATTCAATATGGCGGGCGCAAAAAATCGGTAAAACCTTGTGTGTGGAGTATCAAATGAAAAGGCTTGATGAGTAGATTCAACTAAAAGGAAGGAAATAAAAAATTTATTAAGAAAACAAAAAACCCGACTGCATAAAAATCGAACATAAAAGATGGAAACAAGATCAAATGATAACATGCAGTCGGAGTATTTCTGTTCAATTTGTTACTACTATGCCTCCGACTGCATGTTATCATTTGATCTTGTTTCCATCTTTTATGTTCGATTTTTACGCAGTCGGGTTTTTTGTTTTTTTAATAAATTTTTTTAACCAGAATTTGAATTGAATTCGCTCCGCCTCTTTCAGTTACAGTAAAAAATATAGAGCACTGGTTCATTATTGTTGAACAGCGCGTACCCGTTGGAGGGTTAAGAGAGATTGGAGGTTAATGTTTCTGTAACAAAACGGCCCTGACGCGATGGATTCGTTAATATTTAATGTTGTATACAGTGTTTACGAAAACTTGATGGAACATTACACGTGAATTATTTAGCAGGATTGAAACAGGTATTTGTGTACTCTGTACGCCGAATTTAACTCGCAATTATTTTGTGCAACAGATTGCTTTTAGTTAAATTTAATTATTAATTAAAGATGGATGATTCGGAGGGTGTCATCAAATTAAATTTCCAAGAATTTAATGAACAAGTTCGTGTCAACAATATTCTAATTATTTTAGATATTTATTCGATGATACAGTAGACTTTCGTTGACCAATTCAACTCATAAAATATTTAGTAAAATTGAATGTTGACGATCATCAACAATCACTCGGTCCAACAACAACAACAAACTCCTCGCTAATAACCTTACATGTCTAGCGTCTATAATATACAAATATTTGGATGACCGAGCTTTGCTCGGATGAGTTAAAAAAAAAATAGTACTTAAAGTTCCCATTTCATCAAAATCGTTAGTCGTTTTTAAGAAAAAAAATTACATACCTATAAGTAGATAATATTATTATACGTCAGTATACGTCATACTACATAACGTATGTACCTACATATTTTCAAATAATTACTGATTATTTTAATAAGTTAACGATTGACTGTCAGAGTAATTGGACATAAATAATGAAAATAGTTTGTTTTTTCCAAAGCCTACTCACCATACGACACTGTTTTATAACGTTAAAAAAACTGTTTTTTAAAATGATAAAATCGATAAGGAAACGAATTTTTCCAGGGATGAGACCTAGCTAGATCGATTTTTTGCCCCCCAAAACCCCTTTTCAGTAAATTTCATCCAAATCGTTAGGACCGTTTTCAAGAAAATATTTATATAGGTACATATATACAAGATTTGCTCGTTTAATAATATAGGGATAGGGATTTCTCTCTTCTTCCCAACAAACAGCCTGCATAAAATAAGATACACTGCAAATTCGATATTTCCAATGCCAGCTTACAGGTTAAGAAAACTGATTGTCAATATTTTTTGTTTTGTCAGAATTTTGATTGAATCTCTGCTAAGCTTTACCACTTAAGAGTTAAGACTGTAGTTTCTTAGACCTGTTAAGTGATTTATTTATAATTTATAATCAGCGTTAAATAAAGTATTTATTATTATTTATTTTATGGTCACTACGATAAGATTACAGGTGTTCTAGTTTGGTGAACTTTTCCATGTAGACTTAGAAGGTACGGCGAAATTAAAATATCTAATATTTACAATGAGCGCATATTCAAGATTAGATTAGTTATCCGAGGAGGCTAAAAACTCTGGAGAAATGCACGCAATATGGTGGTGTATCATAAATTAAACAAAAATATTGTCTTTCTTACCGATTATATACAAAAAATATTAGTAAACCATTTTAAATCTTCTTAAATCGTGCTAAGTATAGAACCGATAAAAGGGACGTACAGAAATTTAAGTCTTCTGTCATAGGAACTTTAAATTTCTGGACACGGGATAAGCCGACGAATTCCGGGATTTTCCCGGCCTTCTGGACCTCTGTACAGGGCCGTCTTAGGCCATGCAGGGACCCTTGGGCACACAGAGTTTGGGGGCCTTTTTATAGAAAACCAAGAAAACGTGAATGAAAATATCTTAATTTACTTTTGTTTAGTGACTTTATTGGCACTGCAGGTTTCGGCATTTCGGGGCCCCCATCAGGCCGGGGGCTTTGGGCTCGTGCCCCACGTGCCCTAACAGTAAAGACGGAACTGCCTCTATACTTAATTAAGACAAACAAACGCTGTAGAGTGCCCGCGGTGAGAGATGAAGCCAGGCACGTCATCAATAATATGCTAGTGAACGCCTGCTTGCTCGCAGACAGTGCCGTGTACACAAAACTACACATTGGGTTTTATGACGTTAGGTACAATTTTGGCAAACTGCTATTCATGACAATAAACAGCCAATAGCAAGCTAGAAGGCAGGCGCAATGCATTCACGTTACTATGACGCGGTGGCTTCATCTTTCGCCGCGCGAGGTCTACCTATTGTATACGTGTGTCGCTCCGCATCTTGTATACTTCTAGAATGTATCAGTATTCTGTTTATCATAGAACCAGGTGTGTTCCGGTGTTGCATTTGTGTGAATCATTTATCATAAATACATATAAAAGGTATTGTTTGTGCAAATAAGGCACTAGAAATGTAAATACTATAAATATTTTTGAGTGTACGTACAGTACCGCTAACAGAAGTGTATACAGCTATAGCATACCTGTGATGATCTAAATTCCAAATAATGCTTTTTGTTAAATCCAAAGTGTAAACAGAATATTCAGCAAATGCATTTGTTTCTTCTTTTATTTGTATTACGTGTTTTTGTCGCTATTAACAGATGGCGTAGTGGAAAACAGGGTTGCCAGGTCGAGATAAATTTCCGTAGAGAGAATTTGCGACTGGTTTAGGAAAAAAACGGAAATGTTGTCGGTTTGTGATGATATAGCAATTCCTAAAAACCTAATAAACTGATCAAATAATGTGGGTCTGTATTTTCAAAAGTCTAGGTATTCCAAGTATAATTAGACGTCAAACAAAACTTGCATATTCTTTGTTAGCAATCTTGTGATCTAGGAACCTGCAACTTGCGGTACGGAAGGGTAAATCCCGGTGAGCCTATACTCGCCGAGAATTAGAAATTTCCCGAAAATTTGCGTGGTCCAAGCGTATAAATATTAAATAGCCTCGAGTGATACTTGCGTCATTCTTTATTTATACTGTGTTTTGATTATATACAGTCGAACTTCGATAACTCGAACTTCAATAACTCGAACAAAATTGGTTCGCAATAGCGTCAAGAGTGAAAATTAATAATATTTGATAACTCGAAGTTTTGATAACTCGATTTTTTTGTCATAGTTCGAGTTATCGAAGTTCGACTGTATATAGTCTTGCTCTCAAAGTTATTGTAGCAAAACCCCAGATGATACGCCGCTGGCGACAATAGAAGCATCGAGAATAAGTAACAATGTGTAGCAAAAACCCATATGATACGCCACTGGCGACAATCGAAGCATCCAGAACAAATAACAATGGTGAGGCATGACATTATATCGAAGACACAGGTAATCACCAGAATTATCTGGAAAGTGCGCGAGCGTGGTGGGGGTCAAGCTGCTACCATTGTATAAGCAAGAACAGTCACCGGAAAAGGAGAACGAACAACGAGTGACAGTTGAAATAAATACAGTGCTATTGAAGTGTTTTCACTTTGTTTGAGAAATACTGTTTGTGTTATTATTATATAAACAGTGTTGACTGTTGAAATTGACTTTTCATTGTTACGAATTATTGTATATTGTTGTTTACATTTTTAATTATTGAAATAAATAATTTATTCCACCCACGTAAGAAAACAGTTTTGTTACATTATATTAAATAATGAAGAATTTAATTTATAAATCTCTTTAGTTAAATCCAATTATTACTGTATTTAATTTATTGAAAATTTGTATGTAATTAAACACTAGCTCCATTTATCTAAAGTTGTCGACGCGTCTATAATCCACAATAAATAAATCTAAAAGTTAAAACTAATACTTATTACTGATTTAAGTGGCTAGAAAAATCAAAAAAAATTTTAATTAGAAATTTGCGGGGAAACAGCTCATGTTGTAACAACGCTGGTAGAAAAACGTTCAGATTTGAAAATAGTGTTTTATCGTCGCGTCGGCAAAATACGAAATGAAAAAGTAACAAAACTAAAAAAAAAATATTGAATGTGCATTTGTGTGGTTTTAAGCTTGTGAATACAGAACGGAAATGTTATTTTAAAATCGCAATTTATAAATCAGTTCGAACGCTAAAATAGCTTTCAGATAAGCTTTAAAATGTTAAGTGATTCAGGAGGTCAAGCGCTAAATCGTCTGAGTTACACCTCTGCATAAAGCCAACGTTATTCAATCTAAATTTCAATGGAGTTAATCTCTTGAGCTTGCACGTTAGTCAAGTTGGAGCAACTTATGCCAGTGCCGGATTAGGTGTTCTTTCAATGATTTTTGGCCATACCCACTACAAAATAGCTACTTTCCATGCATGTTACCGGCATGTATATGGGTCATTTAACAGACGGGTTTGCCGAAGGTGTTTTCGTAACATAACTAGTGCGGTAAGTAAACGGTTGCCATAGTAACTATGCTTATACGCTCTATCCGCATGCTATTACATACGGCCTAAAGTGAAAATTAGGTAGGGGTTCAAACAGTGGTGTAAGGTTTTTTTAAGCTAGAACTTGAAATTTGGACAGTACGCATGTTCCTTTTCTGACGTAACCATCCACCAATAAGGGATTTTTCGAAATTCAACCACCCTACGGGGATCAAAAGGGGGTACAATTTTGAAAGACTAAAATGAACAAAATATTAGTAAAATAAAAACTTTTTTGAGACAAGCTTTTATTTATTGAAATGTACTAAAAAGGAGAAAAAAAATTTAGGTTCATAATTATTATAAAAGCGGGGGTTGCGACTAATACACGATCATAGAGTTTACAACACACGATTTTATAATAATTATGAACCAAAATTATTAAATATTAATTTTTCCTTTTCAATACGTTCCAATAAATAAAAGCAAATTGTCTCTAAAAAGTTTTTTTCTTTGTTAATACCTATTTTATGAATAATACGTTCAAGCGTCGTAATCCGAGGCATACAGCTGCATCGGTTAATCCGACACTGACCGTTTATTGTACTATACATAGACATCGCTATTCAAGTTCTCGCCATGCGTTCCGTCCAAACAAGTGAATACACGCCGATAGATGATTGCCCAGGTACCTATGATCTGGATGAACACAGGTAATGGGAGCTGCCGGTTTGCCGCTGACCCCGGCTATACGGCAGCCGCGTTTATTATATAAGTTGCGTGTTGAAATACACGATCTTGATTCATCTTTGGATTATATAGGATATATATATTTTTTTTGTTTGTGTTAATATTTTGATTGATGATGTGATACAGGCTTTGATGTACAAACTGTCGACGTAAGATAAAAGATGATAACAAATATTGATTGATCTTTGGCGGCGTTTATAGATTACGCGGAATAAAATGTACTTGCGTGTAAAAATTCGTTCCCATATTATACAATGGTTCGTGTTTTGACGCGTTGTTTGAATCTGGTATGAAATAGCGAAACTCCTCGACTTTTTCTACCGGTCTGGGGACCGTGTGGTCTAGTGATTAGCGCGTCGGCTTCTAGATCGGACGGCCGTGGGTTCGAATCCCACCTGCGCTCATGGATGTTTTATGATGTCATTTAGTTTTAAGAAAGTAGTTATTCAATGTAGTTGAAAGACGCTAATGAATTGAAATGTCGACGCGTCTATAATCTACAATAAATAAAAATTTTCTTTAGGTCTATCTTCAAATAGATTTTTTTTAGATGGTTTTTGTGTAATATTATCTTAAATTGTATAAACTCGAATTTTAAACTGAATTAATGCCGGATTGAAGCCCCTTAAGCGCAACCCCCTTCTGAAGATTGGATTTTTTTTATCAATTAACGGAAGTTGGCTATCTCTGTAACTTGACCACCTGCTTGAGTTTGCCACTTTTGCATGGAACCATTCGTGACACATATTTTAGTGGAACAGTATTTGACCAATATACACAGGTTTCACTGTAAAATAAAAATCCAAGTGATATTTTCACAAGTTCACAGATTAAAGGTCAGAGGCTTGAACAATACCGATCATCACAACAAGCCTGACTGTTCTTAAGACGTTCATAATTAATATAAATGTAACAAAAGGCAATTTAAAACCGGACCTGCATTTAGTGTTTTTGTAACCGAAATTCCGCAGTCCAGTGATACAACAGACAAAAAATTTGATTTGGATCTATTTATCTAGTGATGTGTGTGAGAGATCCGGCATGGTCAATCAGTCAAAATAGTAGGAGAAGAAGGTCAACTTTTTTCTATCTTGTTCAAATGAACTTGTTAGCATTCATAATAGTTAATTGATACATTATAATATAAAAGCTAGCCTTCAAAATATTAATTTATTTTTTTGCTTTTATATAAATATTTTTTTGTATAGCTATGTTTAACTCCGCATCATTATGTTTTGGAACACCTATGGCGTCCTGTGTTCATTTTTCATTTCAGTTAATTAATGTATTTGATTTTGTAATAAAAATATTTAATGAATTGAAATGATTTTTCTATTCTCTTTTTTTTTCTTTGATTATTCAAAAGACGCGCAATTTAGTCCAAGCCATGACCGTACAAAAGTTTACTGGATAACACTACTAAAATTTTATTATTGCATTCAGCAGATAATATGATGGAAGACATCAAATCGGTGGCAGAAGGCAGACCAATTCAATTTTTTTAACCGACTTTAAAAAAGGAGGTGGTTCTCAATTCGGTTGTATTTTTTTTTATGTTTGTTACTTCAGAACTCCGTCATTTATTTTTAATCATCTTTTGTTGTGAATGTCTTGAATACGTCTCAACACTAAGTACTTGATGAAATTTATACAGATTATAGAAAAGTATCAATTATTTACAATTATCATCGTCCGCCTTGCAATTTTTTTTTGCATACCTGTGCCTGGCAGACTTTATATTGAACATTTATCCATTTGGGAAGAGGTCTGCCAGATATGCAAAAAAGTGTGAAAGGCAGACTATGATGATTGCAAATAATTGATACTTCTCTATGCAGGGTGCTGAATCGTTTTGCGGGTAATAGGGATTTAACCCGTAAAATCAAACTTTTGCGATTTCCTGCTTCCCTAATTATTTTAGGAAAAATATCTTCGAATAAAAGTTTTAGAACATAAAATTCTGCATCTAAATCATTAAACAAAATTAATTTTGCATGCTTTGTAACGGCAGAAATTTGATATTAAAATGTCAAAATTACCTCAAAAACAGATAGCGATAGTCATGGAACTTGAACAAAATGATTAGAAATTATTCTGACAACTAAAACGTCATCATTTTGTTCAAGTTCCATGGCTATCGCTATCTGTTCTTGAGGCAATTTTGACATTTTCATATCAAATTTCTGCCGTCACAAGGCATGCAAAATTAATCTTGTTTAATAATTTAGATGCAGAATTTTATATTCTAAAACTTTTATTCGAAAATATTTTTCCTAAAATAATTAGAGAAGCAGGAAATCGCAAAAGTTTGATTTTATGGGTTAAATCACAATTACCCGCAAAACGATTCAGCACCCTGTATAATCTGTATAAATTTCATCAAGTAGTTTTGAGTAGTATTCGAGATACTGACAACAAAAAAGGACTAAACTAAATTTAAATTAGTCTGCCGCTGATTTGATGAATTCATCATATTGTAACAAAACTTTTCTTACGTGGGTGGCATAAATTATTTATTTACAATAATTAAAAATGTAACAACAATTCAAATACAATAACTGTATGTCAATGCTAACAATCAAACGATGATAATAACGAACAGTAATTCTTGAACGAACTGAAACACTTTAATAACACTAAACAATTTATATGCTGTATTTATTTCAAATCGACACTGACTCACTACGGTGACTGCCCCTGCTTATATAGAGCTACGCGGTCCAAACACAGCGCGCTCTAGCATTTTCTAGACGTCTAGCAGGTACGCTTATCTTCGATATTATTCCACGCCTCACCACTGTGACCTGTTCTAGATGCTTCTATTGTTGCCAGCGGCGTATCATCTTCGGGTTTTCTACAATATTATCTGTTAAATTCAATAATAAAATTTTAGTAATGTTGTCTTGTCCAGTAGACTTTAGTACGGTCAGAGCTTGGACTATTACAAGTTTCATGTATCAATCAAATCGAATTACCGTCTTATTTATTTAAATGAAGAGTTGCTATTTCTAATGTTGGTATGAATTGACACTATGGTGTTGTTAATTTTTATACGGATAATTTATTTCCTAAAATTTATTTTAATTAACTAAATACACAGCAATCAATCAAAATATTAATTACGCATACAGTTTATAATATTTCGTTATATGTTTTGCAATAAATTAAAAACGAATTTATTCAAATATGAAACAAATGACACAGGAGGCTATTTATAGTAAATCAATCGTGGGTTCAAATCCTGACTGAAGTAGATCCGACATAGAATTTTTCGTTTTATTTGAGGTTTACCATAAAAATAAATGCTGGGATGATTAATTTATTAGAAAAAAAAAACGACTTTGCCTTCATTAACCATATTTATCCGTATTTCGGTTCGTTCATATTTCTACTTGTTTAGGGAATTTCAATAATCCCTCTAGAAAATTCCATCAGCCGATTAGCATTATTGAGGTAGCCGAGTGAGGTGTGGGAAGTATCATTGCGATATCGCGTGAATCGCTCAAATAGCCGAGCGGCTAGTAAAATCATCCATGAGACTTGATGGTTTTAGTAATAGTTATAGACTAACTTCCATCGGCATTGGGTCTTGGGATGGTCACGGTGAATTTCTTTACCAATGTCTGAGGACAATTCAATCGATAAGTAATTTTTAATTTTTAGTATTGTACACCCCTAAAATACTGCATTTTTATACAGAGTTCTGTAACATTAAGAGACGGACTGCCTTATGTAATTTTACGTTATGTATTGCAATACACTGGAGTACGAAGATATGGAACAAGTTGTGGAAGTTGATGCAACAACCCTGTGATCATTCATGACGCTAATTACAAGCAGCGCATGCGCAATAATGATATACAGTCCTTGTTGTGCTTATTTGTACTGTCTTTTCAACTCGTGTATAGAACTGGAGCAATTTTTTCTTTTCTTTTTTTCCTCTTCTTCTTCGTTAAATAACAGACATTTCGCTCGGCGACGTATAAACTGGGGAGTAAAATTATACAGATTATTTTTGTATGTTAAACATAAGCTAATTTTTAAATTACGAGAATAATTTTTAAAATTGCGAAGAGAAAAAAAGTTTGTCAGTTTCATAATAACTTACGAGTACATGTAGACTTCTTTTTTTTTATTAAAAGTGTTCTTTTTTCCGTGTTTGTTTTGTTGGTGTTTGTTTTGTTTTTTAAATGTCACCATTCATTATGCTATAATAAAGTACTGAAGCATACTTTTACTATAGTTCTCAGATTAGGAACTGAACGGCATATAAATAACGACGCTCCGATGATCTTGGCTTCTCAGAGCATCGTGTTTAAGAACTTAATATAAAATTCGGAAATATTGTTTTTCAACGAACCAAAAGTATAGATCTGATGAAAACACATTTTCGGCTAGGTATATTTGTTCAAAGTTTTTTTTATCGGCAACCTTGACACATATTTAATACGCCATTTTTCACGAACCGTATTATTGTTTTTCACTACGTTTGACGTTAATTGTTAAAGTTTGAAACTATCCAAGTATCTTCAACTTATTTTTTGTTTACCTATGCCAAAGGTATATTCAACCAATCTCCATTCTCCACTAAAAGTAAAGTTTGGGAACTACATAAGGAACTTGCTTTTATTCGAACAAAATATCATAAAATAAAGTGTTTTTTAGGTAAACGGTAAACCAAACTATGGTGATCGAATTTGTGTATACGTCAGTGTACTTTAATTATGTTTCGTGTTTTGAAATTACATTTTTTCTTCTGATCCAAAATAACGACTAAAAAATACAAGAAAAATCTTATAAATCTACAAAAAAAATATTTATAGAACTGATTTATTTTGTTGTGATGGCAGAGTGATGACTATCGTTTCAGTGGTTGGTAAGGTCATAATTTCACGAAATTTTTAACATTAAAAAAATAACGCTCCAAGCAAATTTCCCAAAAATGTTTTTTTTCTATTTTCCACATCAAAAGAAAGAGATACTATAAATTTTAAGCATGTTAAACCCTTGCGTAGGGTTTTAACAGAGAATAGAGCTGTACTATATAGGCCGATGATTATTATCAAGTATTAAACAGGCAATTTAGAATTGATCAATGTTCAATAGCTATTAATTACAAATACAGTTGTTTGTTGAATATTTCAATCGACATATCGTTGTTTGATACGGCTTAATTAAAAATAAACTTTGGTTAATGAAACAGCTGAATGTGATGATACGAAATGGTAATTGTAGATAAACTTGATTTTAGAGATAACTTAAACATCCGCTGCCGTGAAGAAGAATTGCTTTCAGTCGTGCGAAGGGTTGAAATACAAAACGTATCTTTTAATAGCTTCTGTCAAAACTATTTTCGTAATTGAAGAAAATATAATTCATTACAAATAAATGGTTCATAATTAATACAATAGATGGTAGATATATCCGGAGCACGGAAATAAGGATTGCATTCCCTGTTCCCGCTATGTCTACCATCTATTGTAGGACACTAACAAACAACAAATCACAACATTTTTTAATACTTGATTGTCCACTATAGCTACTCCGAAGGTGACAAAAAATATTGTCGAAAGATATTTCCAATGTTAACTAAACTTGAAATAATCGCCAGATATCAGTGCTGTGTTTTAATATCTTAACAGACGAGCCATGGTAAACAACGACGTTCTCGGCTATGAAGCTTCATTTTATTTTTAAGAAAAATATGAGTGCAATATGTTTTCATTTATAATGATTTTATTAATGTTGTCGTCAAAGAGCAAACATTGTAATATCTTAAATGTAGTTTATCGACGTTAATTCCACGTTTTGTATTTACCAGAGGTATTATTTATGGATAAATTATTACACGGAGCCAATTATTTTAAGAATAGCAAACAGTAAAATGATTGCAGTTCTAAACTTGATTTAAGCGTAAACTTGATGTGTGGCATACAGTAGTGTGCAAAGGCAACGAATTCTTCTCATAGCCGTTAATATTCATATATTGTAGCTTTTTGATGTGAAACATTTTACGTCGGGCTGTGAACAGCCGCGTGAGGAGAAATATGCAACGAAATTTATAGTCCGCTCCTTCGCTGCTGTTCTCCCCACCACTGCGGCACTCTCTCTCTCTCTCGGCTTCCGCGCGCTCGGGCACGGGAACCGCGTGTGTTACAGTGCAGTATATAGGATTACGTCAGCATAACAGTAAGTTGCTGTTTTTGAAAAAATATATACTACTACATAGAGAATATACCACCGAGTTCAATAACGTTTTCTTTGATGTTTCACATCTGTCGGGGGTTCCGAGACCCACACCCTTTTTTTTCTACATTGTCTCACAACATAGTTTTGTTGTTGATTTCTCTAAAAGAAGTTTCAATTCCCGTTGTGAATAGAAGTTTAAATTAAATCAAATTATATTGTGTTTTATTTATTTTATAAAAATAGTACTGGCTTAAAGCTCTCCGGCTTTCTGGCAGCAAAATAAACTCATATATCACTTAAATTTACTGTATCTTTATAGTGTTTAGCCAAAGGACACCAATTTAACTCGATCGTGACTTGATTGACAGTTTACACATGAAAAACTTATTTTGTAGATTTGAAATTCAAAATTTATTAGCATTCCAAAAAACGTGCGTTCATAATTTATAGAAAAAAGCTTAATAATGTCCTGTAGAGAAAGTAAAATGATTTCTTTGCTACACTGCTATACAGGAGATATAGTCATCAATGTTATTGACTTATTATATCAACAGAGAAAGAAAAGAGTAAAATAAGGCTATGAAATAATAACTGGGTTGTATGCAGTATGTTGTTGGCTTTCGTTCTATAAAACCGCCTTGTTGCTATCAAATTTAGGTTTGCGGAGGGGGCAACTTTTGTTTGACTAATTGCGCATCTTAAAAACATTTTCAACCCATTAATGCCACGATACAATCAAAATGCAGTTTTACATTAAATTTTTTTTTTCGAAACGTCAACATTGTTTTTGCTTTCATCATTTTTTATATACCCTGCTCCGTCATCACTTTGTCACTCTAAGCATTACTTTGTCCCGTGATTAATTGGATTCTTTTTCTCAAGGCTCCATTCTTTTCCAAATCAAAGTGTCTATTAAGTTTGTATGCCAGGTTATACATACAGAGGATGGTTCGTGGCGCGCAGCGGAATTGCCGTCTTAGAGGAAGTATACTGTAGTACAAAATCGGCTTAGAGGTTGATTGCTGATAATACTTCTTGCCCCACGTTTGCGCGCCAATTACCGTATTCCACAAGTCGGCAAGTTTATGACGCTCTTGATAATTTGTAATTTTTTTGTCACTACAGTGTTAGATTGAGCCCGGGGGATGGAAGCATATCTCATGATAACGGTCTGCACAGAAAGGAACGCCCCACCTGTTCTTCAACTTATCAATTTGTGACCACAGTGTAATTACGTAGCACCTGTAATATGCCATAAACTCCCAGTAGACGACGTAGACATTATAATTTTCCATCAGGAACAGGTCTATAAAACACCATTGCATTGATTTTCTTGCAAGGGACATCATAGTAATTTGAAGTTGTATTTATATATAATGCACAGTTTGTTTTTCATATATGTATGCAGATTATAATGTGAAGAAAATAAAAGTTTATTACACTACTGGCTGCTTTATAAAGAATCTTTGCATCAAAGCCGTTTACGCCGTTATATATGCAAATTATCCTGATACATGGTTATGTATATCATTATATAACGTACGTGGCATCCTCACATTTTTATATTTGTACAGGATGAACCGTTTGATGAAACGTTTTTGACGAGGGGGTAATTTCCTGAGAAAAAATGCACACAAGAATTTCCTAAAAAATTCCCTGAACTTCTGCAGAATTCTTTTAATGCAAGCAGAGAAAAATTAAATTTGTTTAGGAAAAAAATTCTTGAAATACATTTTTATCCATAAACGGTTAAAGAATTCTTTAAACTTTTGATCAATCCCCAACCAAAATGTACGAACAATTCCCGAGAAATTACTCCCTTGCATTTTGCGATATCACTCAAAAAAGATTTTCCTCAATAAAAAAGAAAACCGCATCAAAATTGGTCAATCCATTGAAGAACTATGACTCCACACACAAATATACTGCAGTTATACGACCAAAAAAATAACATCCATTTTTAGTGGGTCGAGGATTAAAAGCTGTACCTCTGCACCGGGATGCCGCACGGCAAACGATTCATATTGACATATATGATAGTTAACTCACGTAGCGACGGTTTGGCAACGTCGCCAGTGAAAGCATATACCCACTACCAATGCCCCGCTATATCGACTTTGGCGACCCTGGCGCGCTGGCGACGTTGCCAATAAAATACGTGTAGATCGCGCCTTACTCACTCAGATGCCAGTCGTCATTATGGTCGCCTGCTCGGTATTCATTTTACTTACATTTTTTTGACAGTGGATATATTTGCTTCCGAATGAAATATGGCTTGCGAACGAACTGACGCACTGACATCTGTATTGACTACTCTATCTGGCGACCTTCGGTTGCCAGAGATAGCCATGGCAACGTTGCCGTGGCATCCCGGTGAGGAACGGATCGAAGAACGTATTTTTATAAGACTTTGATGTATTAACTTTATTTTGAGTCTGCTGAATCGGGAACCATTCTGTATTACAATAATGCTACGAGCACATTAATGGTAATGTTTAGCTCAGAGCTACATTCAGTATTACAGATATCGACTTTTTGACGCTTTTATTACCTATGTGAATATGAAAATAATACGCCGAACAATAAGCAAGAGCTGGAGCTTGATGTAGCTCTTGCCTTTTAAAGCCACGCCTTCTGCATACAACTACATCTAGTTTTATAACATTTAAGTACCTACCTGTAATAGAGGAGCACAGCTTGTAATGATAATGCTTAATGACGGCATCTCATCACACGATGTAGGACTTTTTTTTTATAAAAATGTATTACAGGAGAGAAAATTACCGCTGTAATGTAATTTTGTAGATGGTCTTTTATTTGGAAAATTGACATGCATGAAATTACAGTTTTATGATAATGGGAGAGTAATCTGTAATATAATATACTAGAGGCGTTCATAAAGTCACAATCTTTAATATTGATCAAAATACTCTTTAGAGCTTGAGAGAGCGTTACCAGACTTCCCAATTTTTGCAGGACGTCCCGATTTTTTAGTTAAAATTGAATGTCCCGCGCGAGACAGCTAATTTCATGATATTTCAAATCAAAATTATTTGTTTCATTCAATATTAAATACTCATTATAGGTATACAGAATTTTATTAACATCATTAAGGAGCGGAAAAAAAGAAAATGTTTTCCCAGTGGTAATAGGATCAATAAATTGCAATACTGAAGTTAAAATATTTGTATATATTCACCAACGTTTCGGCACTCTTCGTGCCATCCTCAGAGTGTTCTAGAAAAAGTCCCGAAACGTTAGTGAATATATGCAAATATTTTGACGTCATGGTATTGCAATTTATTGATCCTGTTGCCACTGGGAAAAATTTCTAATTCTTTCTTCAATCACTAATTTCACAAATTTCGATTGATTTTATTCTGGTTAAGATAGCTGAAAACACTGCGTTCAGAGTACTGTTTATTATGTAACTCGTAATCTGTGTTATTTGAAAATACAGTAAAAGCTCAGATACCTACATAGATAGTAACGGATCGCGAAGTGCACAGAGCGGCAAAATTAAAGTTCAGGCAATCCCCGTATAATACGGACTTCCACAATACTGTTTCGCTCCAACACAAAATTGCGTCAAACTTGAAGAAACATGAGGAGACTGCAGAGCTTTCGAACGTCTATAATACCTATCTATATTGCATAACATGCTATTTGTGAGCTTTTGTGCGGGGAAAAACATGCTATTATGTCGGGTGTAATTTTGCAACGGTTCCATTCTTTTTTGTGAATACTCTATTAGGGTCGTCCCACATATCAAAATTTTATAAATTTGAACAGAGCAAATTATTTCTCATACATAAAAATATAATGTAAACCAACTTTTTCGTTCTTATATCCTTCATTCCTTCCTCTTAATTGCAAACATAAGAACAAAATAAATTTATATAGGTAAACGCTGAGCATAAACCGCCAAAATATGATGACCTAGAAGACAGTCACACTTCTTTATCTATAGAAAGAGATGTATATAAATTATTTCCCTCGTGGTTTGCCTTCAATTTGACACAGTAGATCTAGTTAACCAATCATAGGCTGTATCTTATCTACGTCATTTTGGTAGAGGCATAATTCTATGTTTAAAATTCCATTGAAAATACATACTTTTGGGAATTTTTTGATTATAGAAAAAGCTTTCCAAAAATTCTCAAAAAAATTGTTTCATAATCTTACATCAAACGGATTAAGGATATTATATTTTTGTTTGATTTTGGATCATAACCTCCCTTTTTGTGCTGATTCTGCACAACACGGATTAACACGTCACACGAGATTTTGTATATGTAGAAACCCACCGCGCTATACGAGGGTCGCTTGTATGTATATAAGTATTTGATTTACGTGCTGGAATTGAATGCACGGCCCCGGTGTGTTCCAGATTCAAACGGCTGCGGAAAGGGACCTTCACCTCCCAACGGGAAGCGGCTCACTGTATCCCGTACCCGCACAATATATTATGTACAATGCCCATGTACACTGTCGGTCAAACATATTATTTTGTCATTTAATATTTGAACAATTTTTTTTAATCTTCTAGGTATATCATTTAATATTTTAACAGTTTTTTAAAATCTTTTTTTAATCTTCTATATGTCATTTAATATTCTAACAATTTTTTTTAATCTTCTAATTGCGAGAATTATATCTATTCATATAATAACACCAATTTATATAATTTTCAGTGTATTATTATTTTTAAAAACTCAGGTTGCGAATCCTACCGATAAAATACGGTTTGCTAATCTTACATCCGTTTTGGTATTTAAATGTATGTGAACATAGATTTCTGGACAAAAGGAGAAGTTTAACGCCTTGATACATTAACGATTAATTTTTACTCAAATTCAATATTCGGCAAGCATTTTATCAATTTATTTCAAACTCTGACGATTTTAAGTCGCAGCGCTAACAGGATCAATAGAATTTTGCTTTAATGTTAAGTTGATTGCGTAGTACCTACTAGTAGTACAGTATTTTTCAAGGGTTGCATAAACTGTAAAGAAATTCTTTGTTGTAAAAAAGCCACTGTATGCATATAATATAATATATTCGTTTTGACAAAATAAATTTTATCATATCATAAAAGGTGGTTTGAAAGGTTAACTAAGGTTGAACACCGCCAAAACACCGCTATAATTATTTTAATCTGTATTGGCTTATGGCCAGTAGTGTACATAACCCTACATATACATATTATATAACTGCGTACGCCTGTATTACACTGATAACTGAATATGTTTTTATTGAACTAGGGAATGTTATTTTTCTCTATATTGCGCCATCCCGATATGAAATGTGCTAAAAAAGTTGCATTGAAAATAATTATGTCAATATAACAAAAGAGAGTTTCATTTACAGGTTTCATATATTTTGTCGTTTTTGTTTTGTTTTTTTTCATGTTTAATTAGCGGGATTTTTGAAATACTTAATTATTAACGAGTTAAGGCCACCTTTGGGGTTTCAAGAAAAACATTTTTTGTTTCTTAAGAGTGACAGTGCAAGAATTCATGAATGGAATGGAGTAATTTTATAGTGTATTATTACTTATTCAACCGATGCACTAAAAATCGAGAGCTTAGTGTTATTCCAAATTGAATATCAAAATAAGACTATTCAAAACCAATAAATACTATATTTTTCAAAGTTTTATTTTTATACAAATAATGTCGTAGTTACACATACTATTTATCAACAAGAATTTTTTTCCATTTTAAATAGTCTCATCTCAAATTATGTGCTCCATTTGAGTTAGTGTGGAATCGCCTTCTTTAAATTTCTTCTTCTTCGAATTGCTCAAAGTGCACGTTTTTTATGCGCTGATTGCGTCAACAAACAATTTCGAATCTCGGGTGGACTACCTTAAATAGCCATCTTATTGACGTTTACATTTTTAATTTACATTGAAAAATCCACAAATGATTAAAGGTAACATTTGATGTTGGCTTTATGTACCTAAATATTTTATCCAATGAACAAAATGTTTTTTTATAATATATATACTTACAAAAGAACTGTACAAACATCACAAGAAAAGATACTGTTTGTTGGTTTGTTTGATTTTCATTAGCTTTTTACATACCTACATTCTTTTTTCAAAACACACAAAAAAAAAACTTTTCAATTATTCGTGCTGTTGTAATTTTCTATTTACCTTTTGTGTATAAAAAAAATAATATATATCTTAAATTTTTTTCTCTGAAATACTTCTTTTTCTTAATAAGCAGAAAGAATGGATGAAGGTGCTTTGTTCGACTATTGTGAAAGAATATAGATCTAATAAAAAATTAATTTCGTTAGAGAAGCGACCGAGAGAGTATACCAGAAGAGAACATACCGTTCTCGTTCATCCAGTTTTATAATAGCTACCGTGTACAGTCGTATGTGTAGATCTTACATACAGAAAGTGCCTGGGGTGATCTGGGTCTCATCTACGTGTGTCATCTCTCTCACTCTCGGTCCTCTCGACCCCCAGGTATCAGGCATTAATCCTCTCGTCACGTTTCGAAGAATGCGATATGTGCTTGAAATGATATTGAATTTTATTTTATAGCTCATCCCAGGATATCGATTTGATTGATGGCATTTTTTAAAGGCCACCAATAACCAGGGTTATTAGGGCCTGTAGTATCAATTCATATTTTCAATTTGTTATTGATGCAACTGGAGATTAAGAGACCCGAACTCCGTACCATTCGATTTAGAAAAACAAAAAAAGATTTACACTCAAAAACTTTCGTTTATTTAACGGTTTTCCAAATTCTTAGTAAAACATTTATATGTTGGGTTTCTGATACGACTTCCAGCTTTAAATCTAAATTTAAGAATGTCAATGGTTTTCAACAAATAACATTCTCAATTTCAGACTGAACCTCGTATTAGTATGGCGTGTTGTGCGACAATTGTTCTTATCATAAATTTTTGACTGATTATAACAATCCGAATAGAATCTTTTGAAATTGCTGGCCTGAATTTATCGCTGATGTCAATAATTGAGAATAATTTTATCGATGCCCTTAATAGAAAATAATAATCTGTATTAAGACACTCAAACAAAAAAAAAAGATTTGTATTACCTTTTTAGATGTTCACTAGTTCTGTTCTTTTATTTGGCCTTTAAATCACAAAAAGACGAGCTGTAATGCGTCATTAGCCAAAATAAAATCTTGCCAGTCAAATTAACTTCTTTTTTAATGATAATTTATTTGGCGATAGATGTGTGATCTCGATATTTTATTTAAACTGTTGAAATCATTAACCATTTATCGGTAACTTAGCTGTCTTGACGTCAACTTTTGAAATTGATGGCCACTAATTAAGCTCATTGAAAATAATTATATTACATTTCATCGAAACCTGATCATTCACGGAATAGATGAATCTATATCTGCGGTCAAAAGCTAAAACTAATTATGTCGAGTTGTATAAATTGCGATTGATTTCTATTAACTGTGGTCCAGTTTTCTTTTATTTATTGTAGATTATAGACGCGTCGACAACTTAGGTCCAGTTTTGTTTTCATACAATATAAATTAGAACCGGGTTTATTAACCATCTGGTGGATCAACTAGCCTATCACCAGTTCATATTTTCAATTAATTATTTTTTAATAATAAATTGAAAATCCAATTGACACTTTTACCAGCTCTCGGGTTAGAACCCGGGAACTGGGGACTTGTAATAGAGGAACCATAGCAACGCCATGTAAACAACAGCATTGCTACACGCTCGGCTATTCTCAAGCCTAGGTACTAGTGTAGAATGTAGGAGGAAGGTACTTCGAAAAATCATCAACTGGTTTAAGGACTGCTTTGAAAAAGAAGACTATCTGAAGATATTGAGGAAAAATACCAAAAAAAATCGACATGAGTGATTTCGTCATTTGGCCACAGTTATAATACAGTTGAATTTAATAAGTCGGTTGGCACGTACCGTTTTGAGATGGTCTCGACTTTGAAAAGAAGCTAATAACGTTTGATCAGCGTGTTCCTTTATTGGAGTTAATTAATGCAGACCGCCATCTTCCTTTTCAAGTTGGATCAACTTTAATTAGATCATTAACTTACGTATCTGTATCAGACATTAAAGAACACAGAGAGGACAAGTATAGGTATGGTTGTGGAGGCATATCAGTCATTGGACAGAACGACAGACACCGATGGACGCATGACGATGGACCGTCAGACCAGGCAGGTATAAGAGAGCTGAGGCTTGACAAGAGCGAACTCCTTCTCTATAAGGCTGTACTTACAGTTCAAGCGTATTTGCGAGAACTTGAGTTCGGTCAACTTCTATAGCGACAACACGCGATCAATGATCGAGCATAGTTTTTTAAGTTCTAATATGAGAATTGGTAAAAGTATAAAAAAAATCTGAATTGGTCCTTAGCCAAAATAACTACGTTCGCGTATAGTCAAAGCTAAAAAGACAAACCGACAAACAGTTGTACACGAACTAGATTTGGGTAGTTCTGGACATGCATATAGCTCTAGGTACCATGTCCTCTTTTGTACACGTTTCCTATCTTTCCATGTAACGCAACTTAGTATGTCTGTTATTATTATATTCAGAATTCATAATACAAGCAAAACGGCCAGTATTCGTTCGCACCCAAATGAAATTGCATATGTACTATATCGGGTACATGACAAGTTCAGGTAGGGTCTACATTTCAGGCTTTGCATTGCCTATAATGCTTATGTTTCGGCGCGGACACTCATATTATTTCTTTCAACGCAATGGTGCCAGTGAAGCAATGGAACGAGATCGATTTACGGACATGTTTCTCGAAAACTGTCCGCAGACATTTTTTCCAGAAACATGTCCGCTCAACAAAGGAAACATTCGATGTCCTTTCCATCTTCGGAACTGTTTTGCTTAAGCCTAGATAGAAATATGTATTCGCCAGAAGTTCAGTTGTGGACGTGCCAGTGAAACAGTGAAACGAGATCAATTTGCAGACATGTTTCCCGGGAAAAAAAGAAAACATGTCATGTCCGTTTCATATTTGAAACTGTTTTGCGCAAGCCGAACACAAACTTCGTATTTATTCGCCAAGAGTTCGGTTGTGGAGAAGGCCTTGTCTGAGGCAATGTAATATGTATTGCTATAATGAGTTTAGTATATTATGTCTGTACACCTATACAATGACATGTGGTTCTGAACTGACTGACTGCCAGCAGCTCTCTCTCTGCAGCGCATTGGTTGTTTGCTTTGCTCAAGTTGAGATAATGCCGACAACGAAATCGTGACACAAAAACTAAATTGCTAAATTACGAAGCAGTATTTTCCTAAAGGTCGTCGGATAATTAGATTACCGAACTCTAATTATTTTCTAATTGAGATTCAAGGAGTTTTGCAGTCTATATTATGTTTGTGTAAGCTTTACAGGGATATTGTAAATAATTTCAATTCGGAATTCTGGGTAGAAAATCGGGGTTGGCTTTAACCAAATTGAGTTCTCTCTTGGTGTTGATTTTAAGACTACCAAATTTCAGAGTTACTAGAGCATACTATTGATTCATTTTAACCCGACTGCAAAGTCAGGGTAATGTGTTTTCGCGCTATCTATGTATATTAGGTATTTATAAGTAGGTACATAAGTATGTATGTTTGTGGGATTCTTTATTCTCTCGTAACAACCAAACGGCTGGATGGATTTTAATAAATGAGGTGTCATTAGATTCGTCTAAATCCCGAGATTGACATAGGATATATGACGTCATGGAAAATTTAATATGGCGGATACTAGACGCCATATTGTCAGGATGTAAATGTAATTTTCCTTATATACATCGATATGGGTATCAAAAGAAAGATATCGTTGAGACGACTTCAAATATGAATACATTTTTACAATTTACTTTTAATAAAATATTGAAAATTCAATTAACAGGGCGCCATCTATTGTGCAGTAGCAGAACTTGAATAATGGAGATTATACGACAGTTAATTGACAACCTGACGAATCTGAACGGGACGTTATGTGTACAATGAATTGAAACTTGAAAATGTTTTGAATGTATATATTAGAAATCGTGTCCATCGTGATTATAATAAAATTAAGAAAAATCGCAGGATAGTGGACATGTTACCATGTTTTTGTCTTATGTACCCTATCTTATGTTAATTGCTATGGTTAGTAATTAATATTAATTTTCATAAATATTGTTATTTTTATGTACTTGAAAAAGTCTAAATATATAGACGAAACGTCGTACATTTAATTAAATAAATCAAATATTTTGTCCACTATCCTGAGATTTTTCTTAATTTTATTGTTTTGAATGTAGTTTCGAATAAAAATTGATCGACAATTTTTAGAATAGATATTTTAGTCCGGTACTGACGTTGCACCGTCGTAACGCCGAGTAGTAATAACGCCAAATAAAGCAAATATCGCCAATTGAATTTACAAAGCACTTCTAAATAGAGTTATTTAATATTTAATCCAGTCTCTATATAAAGATATCATACTAGAATGTTGTTTGTAGTTATTATTTATTGTACGAGTTCTGTTTTTTTTTTTTATTTTTACCAAAGGCCATGTTAAAAACTAAATAAATAATTAGTATAACTACTAATAAGACTTTATTTAGAATAAATTTGTTTTTGTGACGTTTCCCATTGGTAAAAATGACGATTATTTCAATTTATGAATTTATTTAAAGGCCGGAAAGTCGTCATTGAATTATTTAAATTTTATTTTTAGTTTGTTTTAAAAATCTAGACTAAAATATGTTTTGATTTGATTTATAAGCGACTTAAAATTATTTATTTTCGTGTTCATGTAAACTTAATATAACTGTAAATATTGCAATTTATAACAATTAAATAGTTTCATGCTGTTACGGTTTAAACTTAGAAGTTAAAATTATTTCGATGATTTGATGTTTTATTTTTATGTACCTATAACTAATTTTATGTATTTTTTTGTTACAGGTGAGTTGACTTTTTCATATTTCTACATTTTTCGGTAAGCTACAAAAAATATATTTTTCAAATAGCGACAAAAATCGCCTTCGGTTAAAAAAAAAACAATTATTTTCGTCTTTACTTATTCAAAACAAGATGAACCCGGCGACAGCGTAAATGAGGACAAAAGCTGCAGTTTATTTTTCTTTTTTTTTTGGTTCAAGATAAATGTACCTATCATTAATTATACAAAAAATTCGACTGATGACCAGTCCTATACTTCCCACCTAGTAAATATTTGCAAAAAATAAACACTCTTTTTTTTTATTCTTTGACTAGGCCCAATTAACCTTAGCTGTTGGTGGTCCTTAAAACACAATTTAATTTTTATTCTTTGAAGAAAGCATGGCCCTCTTTTTTGTTTGGTGATCTACTGATGGCTAACTTAATATAGCAAAAATCATGGTTACCTTGATTTACGTACAATTTTTATTTTTTTTAGTAAAATATTTTTTTTCTCGAAAACTATACATTTTAGAGAAAAAAATATTTACATTTTTTTCATATTATAACATCTATAATTCATTTATATTTTTTTTACCTATGTTAATACGTGACATTGAGGTCGTTTTTTTGAATATATCAGGATCCACTGAACCGATTTGACTCAAAATCTAATCAGATCTAAGTTAAAGGCTGATAAACACAATAGAACAATCGGCATGCCCGTATGTTGTTCCGTTCTTAAGATATCGAAGGCGAAAAATTGACCACATACACACACACATACACACACACACACATACACACACACACACACACACACACACACACACACACACACACACACACACACATACAGACATCAGTCGGAAAATGATTTTAAACGATTGCTAGGGTCTCAAAACGTGAAAATCTGTTAAAATCTCGAAATATTGTTTTCGGACTGAATCCATTACTTCCCTACCATAGTAGAGGTGGGAAGTAAAAATGAACTGCAGCAATTAGAATATAATATAATGTACGGTTTTTTTAAACTTTAACAATTAAATAAGTTGGTACTTGACACTTTGGAGTCAAAAACTCAAAAATTGTAAAAGAGTTTTTAATTTCATAAGGAATTATTCGACGTTACTTTTGAAACTCCCTGTATAATATATAAACACTGTTTATGTGTTAATATTCGAGGTACAATTATATATTATACATAATATTTTTTATCTTCCCTCACATACTTTGTGTCCTGGTAATAAATGGTGGTTTTCCTTGTTTTTTTTTAAGTTAATACGTTTTTAATGTCTCCTTGGCAGTATCATTACTGTTAAATACTCTCCCCGTGACGTCTCCAAAAAAAAAGTATAATTGACTAGTCTTACAAAAAACGATAACATGTTATACTATCCATGTATTCATTTTGTTTAAATATCCTTAAATGTAATTTTATCGCTTTGTGAAAAATTACGTACAAGGAATAAAGTATAACACATTAATTTTTTATTATGTAGTTTGCTTTTTATATCAATCTAAAACGGTTACTGATCAGTGATTAGAAAGATCTCTCACAAAAAAATATACCGAAGATTATATTCACAGCGGTGTCTTTTCGAGACATATTTTGTCTTCTGATTGATTTGAAACTTTCAGTAAAATTCAGTCTAAAGTAACCCGGTAATAGAATTTTAATCGTTCAATTGCGTTTTCGGAGTTAGGAATCTGGATGAACAAAATTTGAGAAACTCTCATTTTTCAGAAATTTACTTATTTTAAACATAAATACTTAGTGTATTTTAGATTTTTATTAGGGTTCTTTCAGAACGGTCCGGAATCAGTTTCCACAGTGTTGAAGAGTAATATGCTTCCTTCGAATCATTTCCCACACTGTTTTATTATATTTTCCTTCAAAATGGTTCCAAATCAATTTCCACAATACTAAAGCATATTTTAAATTTTCATTGAAATGCTGTCGTTTTCTTCAAAATTCTGCCGCATCAGCTTCGATAGATACTGTTGAAATCTTTTTCAAATTTTCTTTGAAATGCTCTAATAGTTTTCTTCGAAAAGACTATAGATCATCTTCCACAGTTTGGAAGCATATTACAGATTTTCCTCGAATTGTTATAGAGCTCTCGAAGCTGTATTGAAATGCAATTTCAAATTTTCATTGAAATGCCTTAAAAAATTACAGATCATCTTCCACAGTTAGCTTTTCCTCAAACTGCTACTAAACTTTCGAAGCTATATTGAAATGCAATATAGGTACCCCATTCTTCGAAATAGTTCTGAATCAGTTTCCACGTTAATGAAAGAACACTCCTGTGTATCCGTTTACAGGTTAAATCGGCATTCGATCTTGAAAAATGAAAGCTATTTGATGGGTATGTCGGTGCGTCCGATAAGCTAATGAAACAGTCGGTTGTTGTTGTTGTTGACGATGGCACGGCGATCGACCCGCGCAACGGAGGGATACGATAGACCGACCAAACTGGAAATTAAATACGATTGTGACTAATGTCCCTCTTTAGTTTGGTATGTGTATAAAATATTAGTGACGAGCTCCAGAGAGCGAGTGGTCTCGGTTTTAATTCAACTAAGGAGACGATGTGTGGTCTGCGGCGGCGCACACCGTAACCCGTGTACAAGAATATGCCGATGTAATTATTATTTTATATAAATAACGTGCAAAAAGTTTAGCATTATTTATTTATGATGCAGAACTTTACAGTAAAGCATTTTGACATCGTCGTCAACACGATGGCGTCCAGCCATTGCTTCATTTGCAAGTTTTGCATCATTTTGATGATGATACTAATTATTGTCCAGTAGTCATTTCGAGTCCAATTTTCACGTTGTAAATTTGCTTTAGTATAATAGAAATAGAAGAATGTCAAAGGACTACTTTTTAGAGTTCCGTACCTCCGAACGGAACAATGTCTGCCCATCCATCCGTCTGTCACAAGGCTCTATCTCTCTCACAAACGGTAAGAGCTAGTTGAATTTAAAAAAAAATATTTATCTTAATACGTAAAGCAGAAAATTGGTTTGCGTGTTCGGAAATTCTAGCCCACTTCCAGATGAGGTGGAAAATTGAAACTTGGCAAGTATTCCTAAACTAACGGAAAAAATCCAAAATCCTTTTAATTAGTAACTCAAAGGGCGTGAATTAGGGATTAAGAGAACCCATGCGAAAAACATATGTTTTTTTAGTGTATTTGCCATAATATGGCACATACACTATTGGCGTCGGTCGGATGGCGGGACCTAGGGGTCGGACCAAATTTTCTCGACGTTTCATAGCCTCCTGAACAATTTGGCACCATTTTGGAAATGTTTATATATATATATGTATACTAGCCGTTACCCGTGGCTTTGCCCACGTATATTTCGATTTATGTTTTATTGTCCCCCCCCCGTGAGAAATTCTCCTCCTGCGAAGCGATGCCGGGCTGGTGGTGTTTACACGCTCAAATTTTATTAATACATTACTTGCTTCAAAAATGATTTCCATACAAACTTTCATCCCCTATTTAACCCCCTTAGGGGATGAATTTTTAAAAATCCTTTCTTATTGCTCACCTACGTTATATAAGGAACTCCTGTGCAAAATTTCATGCTTCTAACTTCAAAAATGACGAACTTCCATACAAACTTTCATCTCCTTTTTAACCACCTTAGGGGATGAATTTTCAAAAAAAAAATTCTTAGTGCTCACCTACGTTATATAAAACACTCATGTGCAAAATTTCATGCTTCTAACTTCAAAAATGACGAATTTCCATACCAACTTCCATCCCCTGTTTAACACTTTTAGGGGTTGAATTTCGAAAAATCCTTTCTTAGTGGGTGCTTACGTCACAAAAGGAACCTACTGTTCAAATTTCAAGTTTATATCTTCAGCGGTTTGACCTGGGCGTTGTCTGTCAGTCAATCAGTCAGTCAGTCAGTCAGTAACGGAACTGTTTTATATATATAGATATAGATATATATATATATATATATATATATATATATATTTATATATATATATATGTGTGTACACGATAACTCTCGACAGACTTAATCGATTGAAACGAAATTTGGTACACACATTGGAACCCATCACCGCAAGAAGCCTATTTAAAATGGGCCCGATCGGACCATTTTCAGGGTTGTATTTAGGGGTTCCAAAAAGTTTTTGGGCCCAAAAATACCGAAAAATTTGTCAGAATCGTTTCAAAATTGAAATTTAACTCTTTAGTAAAGATTAAAACGTGCTGCTAAAATTTTAATAAAATCGGCCCGACAGGACCGGACTTTCAAATTTTATGAAAACACTGGTTTGTTGATACGGATTTACTTATGAAAGGGTGTATTTAATGTGGTACAGAGGTTGCATTGATAATAATATTGCAATTAAGAAAAAAATATTATTTTAAGGGATGTATTAAGGGGTTAAATTTTTTATTTTGTCCAAAAACAAACTTAAGTTCACGTATTAAAGCCACAAGGCCTGTATTTGCAAATACACTATATTGTCGGCAGGGTTTGGCACTGCGACCCGAGTTTTTTGTTAATTATAAGCTGTTGAACTAATATTTTTTATCTTAAATCAAATTGTAAAATATAATGAGTCAAATCGATATTACAAGCCACAGTTCTCAGGTTTTAACCCGAGAGCTGGTAAAGGTATAAATTGGATAATAAGTTGAAAATATGAATTGGTGCCCAAATAACCTTAGCTGTTAGTGGCCTTGAAAAAAAACCACAATACGTTCCAATGTAAAGTTTACATCGTTCATAAATAAATAAAATGTATTTCTATGTACTTCTAAAAATAATGAGATCTTTGGAGTTGTTATTTTTCAATTCACGATCATCATTTTTGCACGATTATGGAATAATGCGTGAAGTAGAGTATATATATATAAGATGATCTTTGTGTAATATATGTTTGTTAGGTAAAAAGACCGCCGTAATAGTGAGAACAATTGACGAATAAGCCAATTAAGGCTAAACTCTGGCACTATATATCTTATTGCACTTGCGCTTGAAATAGATGATAGCAATGGCATTGTGTTGCATCAGTAACATATTATTGTATCTTTGCACAGTTCTTTCAGTACGAATCACACTACACAAATACAGAAAGTATTCTTCATCGAACTTTATGAAACCAGATACTTCATCCCAAAATTTTCACTTCCAATTGATTTCTAATTTTAGCATGTCGTCGGATCAAAGTTGATTTTATGAAAACACTAATTGAAAGATCCCTTCTTCTCTCGATGTGGGTCCCAAAAATCTTTCCTTCCAAATGTAATGTCAGTTTCAAATTGAACCGACCTTATGATGTTGCAAATTTCGTGATCATCTCAACAAATACAGAAAGTAGATATTTTTTATTAAATTTTATGAAAATAGATATTTCGTCCTGAAATCTTCGTTTCCAGTTGCTTTCTAATTTTGGAAATTGACTTTATGAAAACACTAATTGAAAGATCCCTTCTTCGCACGATGTGGGTCCCAAAAATCTTTCCCTCCAAATGTAATGTCAGTTTCAAATTGAAACAACCTTATGATATTGCAAATTTCGTTATCATTTCAACAAATACAGAAAGTATTTTTTATCGAACTTTACGAAAATAGATATTTCGTTCTGAAATCTTCGTTTCCAGTTGCTTTCTAATTTTGGAAGTTGACTTTATAAAAATACTAATAATTGAAAGATCCCTTTTTCTCAAAATATGGGTCCTAGAAAACTTCCCTTCCAATTATAACGTCAGTTTAAAATTGAACCGACCTTACGATGTTGCAAATTTCGTAACACAAAACACTAACACTTTTTTCTCGACTCGCGTTTCGCTGACCGTGTTAGCATCATCATAAAAAAAAAGTTGTTTTGTGGTTTTTAATATTCAGTGCTCGTAATTTTTCATTAAATTTTTTATTTTTATGTTACATTTTTTCATCTGAATCTTACGTCCCGTGAACAGTCACGCACTTTGGTTAGTGGTACGTGCTTTCAGTTGTAACACGGACTTTAGAATTGTTATACAGGGCCGTGTATGTTTCATAATAAATGCTCGGAGTGGTGTGTCTGTGACGCTGTCGGTGCATTTCTCACTCATACCAATGTTTATAAATCACGATCACTTCTAGCGAGAGAATCGTGTTCTTTTTTCACTATCACTTTATCGTTTATTCTCATTATTTCAAATTGTTTATCTTCCAAGTGTCTTCCATGTGCACGTTCCTTGTTTATTATAATACGACATACTAAACACACATGAACTCACAATACATATGTGACAGATCTCAGTGCCTCTCACTCTTTCTCTGTATACAGACTGTACAGTCGTCTCTTACAATTCACCAGATGAGTCATTGTTTTTTTGCGTATAGGTATATTTTTGTGTTCAACGTAATTTTGGTAATTATGTGCTAATTGCTTTTTTGTTAGCGAGTGCAGTCCAGAACGGAGAAGTCGCCGATTTCAACAATTTTTGTTTATTTTTTTAGAGTGAAACTAGACCTTAACAAATAGATACTTTTTTTGTCATATGAAATATTGAATTTTAAAAATGTATAGTTATCATGTTCTTTATGGGGTCTGATTTTTCCTACTAAAAAATAATCGAAATTGGCGATGCTCCTAGCTTTGGTTTCTCCTTGCCGGTCTAATTAATCTAAATCTGCTCGCAGAGATAAAACATTTAGATTTTATTTATTGTAGATTATAGACGTGTCGACAACTTAAGCGACAACTTAAGTCATATGCGTCTTAATTACATTAAATAACAACATCCTTAAAACTAAATGACATTACAAAACATCCATAAGCGGAGGTGGGATTCGAACTCACGAGAGTATGATCTAAAGGTCGGCTACGCTAACAGTTATACCACACTGTCCTATAAAAAAATTAGAAATAAACCTATAATAAATCATCAGCGCTTGGCACTTTCAAATCAAAATATCCATCCAACGTTGTGCAAATATAAAGATTGACGAAGTCCACATATTATGCAATTTTGTCTAATTTAGTAATTTTCAAATTAACTGTATTGCCATCAGGACAATTCAAGTTAAAGATTTGGAGAGAGCGGCTTGCTAGTTGTTGTATATTTCAATTTGGTTATCATGGAGGGATACACCGCGCATAACAGTTAGTGTTCTATAATTTTGTAATTAAAATAATTTTAATATTACGTAAAAGAAACAAGCCGTGAGGTGGGTCGTTTATTAGGACTAAAGTGCGACCCTTGAGGTCCACACGACGAACTTCCCAGTTTGATAAATATTTAATAATAATAATTAAATTAGATATTACACAGAAAAGTAATCATTTTAATCATTAAAACATCAATAATTAAAAAAAAAAAAAAAAACGGCTGAACCGATTTTTATAAAATTTATGTCGGATCAAAATGACGTTAACACGCCTCGATTGACACCCTTACGAAGTCGATATAATTTTTTATTCGCGAGATATTGTGTAAAATCTACTTTTTTGGAGGTTATTCGCTTAAGAAAAAAGAACGGCTGAACCGATTTTAAAAAAATTCCTTTCAGATCATATTTACGTTCATACGCGTCGATTGGCACCCCAACGTAGTCGATATCATTTTTCGTTCTCGAGATTTCGTCTTAGAAAGAAATGGACACATACATACGTACGTACGTACATACGTACACACACACACACACACAGACATCTTTCTAAAAGTAGTGTAAAAATAGTGTAGTGACCTTGAAACATAAAAATTTTTTTTCCTTTTTGATTTCGATTTTCGGACCCATTACAATAACTTCCAATGGGAAGTTAATATTTATGCATTTCCCAAAAATACTACGTATATTTTATCGGAAAACCTGTCAATATTAAAAATTACCTTTGATTGATATACAGCGTGTAGTTGCGTCGCGTTGCAAAATCAAACACCCGGTATATATATTATTGTAGCTGGTATATGTAATAATAAGTACCGTATCACAGATGTGTGTGCGAAAGGCAGTGCGTCGCATGGCATATTATTCCATTCGAAGCTTGTGCTATATTTTACGCGCGGTGTGTTCTTTTACGTTCTCATATCGTGTGTCGTTAACTCTAACGATCTCCTTTTCCGAATCATTTGCGTTTGGTTAGGTGTGCAGAAGGACTCTTTGTTCTGTTCGACGGTGCCGAGCCAGTTAGTATTTTATATGTATAATAATACTCGGTCGTGTGTTTCGAACAACAACTGATCACAATAAATTGATGTTATATACTATAAACATTCGAGGAAACGCGTTGGAAAGTGTGGTGTTTCTGTTGAAATGTTACCTGCAATGTAAGCGAAATGGAGGATGAAACAGCCGCCCATATTGCATTTGAATGTGAGGCACATGTGAGGCCTATAGGAGGACAACCACCTTTGGTTACATATAGTTGAAGATGAGGACGGAATTATTCCACAGCATAATATAGTGGCCAATCTTCCGGAGCTCATAAGAAGATTCAGACTATTTGCTGACTAGATCTAGAAAAAAGGGAAAGCACAAAAATCCTTATAGGATGTGGTGCACCTTTTGGGTCAATCTAGAACCACCCTTAACTGTTTCAATCTTTTAATAATCACTCCGTACATTCTGCTCCCCATATCGTATTCGAAGGTAAGACACTAGCCTACAGGAAGACTGCCATCTTTGGTTACATAGATGAAGATGAGAACGGAATTATGTCACAGGATAATCTATTTGCCAATCTTCCGGAGCTCATAAGAAGATTCAGACTATTTGCTGACTAGATCTAGATAAAAGGGAAAGCACAAAAATCCTTATAGGATGTGGTGCACCATTTGGGTCAATCTAGGACCACCCTTAACTGTTTCAATCTTTTAATAATCACTCCGTACATTCTGCGAAATGGAGGATGATACAGCTCCCCATATCGTATTCGAAGGTAAGACACTAGCCTACAGGAGGACAACCGTCTTTGGTTACATAGATGAGGACGGAATTATTCCACAGGATAATCTAGTGGCCAATCTTCCGGAGCTCATAAGAAGATTCAGATTATTTGCTGACAAGATCTAGAAAAAAGGGAAAGCACAAAAATCCTTATAGGATGTGGTGCACCATTTGGGTCAATCTAGGACCACCCTTAACTGTTTCAATCTTTTAATAATCACTCCGTACATTCTGCGAAATGGAGGATGATACAGCTCCCCATATCGTATTCGAAGGTAAGATACTAGCCTACAGGAGGACAACCATCTTTGGCTACATAGATGAGGACGGAATTATTCCACAGGATAATCTAGTGGCCGATCTTCTGGAGCTCATAAGATCAAGACTATCTGCTGACTAGTTCCAGTAAAAAGGAGCCAATTCAGGACCACCCCTAATTGCTTCAATCTTTAAGCTATCAAAAGTGTTTGAATATGTCCGTTCATCTATTATAGTTAACAGTTCTCGCTCCCTCGCTTAAGTTGGAAATTTCAACGTGATGGAAAGACATGTAGGGTGATTGGTTTCTATGGAAATATTACTTTAAGATAAATATTTTGGGGGCAGGAAAAATAGTCCGCTGCAATCAACCTACAAGGACTCGTAGTACCTCCCTGAAAACAACTATAGGTTCAGAACAGTTCTTGGCGTGAGAAAGCACTCAATCCATTCTCGATAGACATGATGAGGCTCTTGGTACCCAAAGTATTTGGTCCCCAAGTATTAGAGTGTGAGACGTTTGCGTAGTACCTCGTTTGTTATTTTTAAAGTGTTTTCGAAAAAAATTACATATGGACATCCAACATTAAAACTTGGCTAAACATTTAGCACATTTCAAGACTTAAAATCATTGGCTATCGACAGGGTACAATGGAAAACAAGTGCTCTCCAACATCCTCTAAAGGATATGAAGCTTCATGATGAAGATGTATTCGAATAATCCTATGCCTTCATTGAAAGCAATCGGTCCTTTCGAGGTTACTTGCGGATTAAACTATTGCAGTAAAATTATGCAATCCTAAAAATTGTTTTCTCGTCATTATGTACTTTTGATTTTTGAACCATTCTCGCACGGAGATTGATCGCAAAAAATGCGTCGTTTGGCCTAGGTTCGAAGAAGTTTTTGACGTACAGAAGATTTGAGCTAATTCTGTTGTTTAGAATGTTTAGAATTTAGATGATTTGCTGTCACAGGTTTGCGACATTAACCTGTTCGTTACCGAAAGTATTTTCATAGCACACACAGTACAGACACACATACATGGTGAGATAGAAACACTTCCTCGGTCGACTGAAAACATAACCACACATTCGTATGATACAGTAACAGTATAATATACATGCGTGTATCTTTAGCTAAAAGGCAAAACCGCGTATGTCGAGATTATGAATCGTCCAGTTCTTTATTTGGAACACAAGTTTGTGACGTGTGTGAAGTTAGCTCCGCCATTTTTTTTCGAAAAAAAAGGTGTGCTGTAATGTGCTATTATGTGTCGTAAAGAAAAAAAATAATCTCAATAATTGATTTTTATAAGCAACAAAAGTTTGTGAGTATAAGGTTTTATAGTTCGGTCGGCGAAGACCGAACCACATAAATGTCGTCCGACAAATAGTGATCCTAGTTAGAGACGGTTATATTAGTCCGAGAGCCGACCATCGGATTTCCTATGTATCGAATATACAGACAAATTTTTATGTGTGAATCAGCAGTGGGGCAGACCAGTAGGGAGCCACAATTATTATTATTTATGTAGTCGATGACATTTATAAGAAGATAATAAAAAAAATCCCATGATCCGAAGAGTGAAATAATTGTGGCTTCCTATTTGTTTGCCTCAATTCTAACTCACATGGACTTGCCTGTGTATTTGGTACATAGGAAATCTGACGGTCGGCTCTCCGACGATCGAACTGTATTGACGTCGTCCGCCAAACGCTAATTTATTCTAGTACCGAGATTAATTCTGTATTTGGGACGTAGTGGACGGTTAGTTAGCCGTTTTGAAATTAAGTTAAAATTTGGAATGATAAAAAATTGAGTTAATTGAAGATTTTTGGGAAGACATGAAATTTGATTCCATGTGAAAAAAATGGCATAAGCAGATTTGCGTTTTTGTCATAGATATGATGTATAAAATGGTGCAATAGATCTTCTAGCAGAGTGTTACGTCGAGTGTAGAACAGCTCGACCCTTCGTCGTCCGCATCCTGCCTAAAACGGCGACCGCAACTCTACATAATGCGGTCTGTATTCCAATATTCCATACGCAAATTCTGTTACGCCATTCTACAATGTTATACGTAGTGATCACCAAAGTTCTTCCACTAAATGGAACGCGGAATCGTTTCGTCTTAGCTTTTTAGGGATGTATGACACTTATATAGTCGCAGTTGCTTCTAAACTAAAAGAGTTCCAGAAGTTTTCTTTTGTTCATTGGAATCAGCGTGTTTTTTCTATAAATACTTACTGTTCACCGTTATCAACGGGTTAAGCGTTATTCCTTACAGGAAATATATAGATGCAATTTGGATTGTATATATAATGATTATTCATTACACACATAATTATAAACTTAAGCTATATTGTTGCATGGTTATGTGCTTAATTTGCATACATAATTTTGATTTATATATTTTATGTCCAGTTTATTGTGCAATATAATAATATTTATGTTCTGCAATAATTTCTAAGTTATTTCAAAATATAAGGTAGCGCGACCGACTCTGTAATCGCAGACGATTTTTTTCTGCTCCTAATTGCCATTGTCCATCCATCAAATTATAGACATCCAATTTTATCAAAATTTTAAGAATCTGGATTAGTTTTTAGGGTAGCACGACGAACTATGTTCATAATGCGACATTTTCCCTGCTTCATCCATCCATCCAATTATGGACTGATCGCTTTTTACCAAATTTTTAGGACATAGGTTAGTTTTTAGAGTAGCACGACATGTTATTTATAGACCCAACTTCAGCGGGATGTTTCTTGCTGCCTACTTTATCCATCCATCCCAATTATGAACGGTATTTTTTTAATTTTAGGGATATTTACGTTAGTTATTGTGGTGGCACGACGAACTCCTTGTAAACCTAAATTCAGTGGAACTTTTCCTGCTCTCTCATGTATCATGCACAGAAACGGCTGTTGAAATTCCCAAAGAACTGTTAATCATCACTCCGTATTTACTTTTGAATTCGTTAGACATGTTCTTGTGGCCAAACAAATGTTACCAATGTATCCGATTTGGTTCCGTCACTATACGCGTATCGAATGCCTCAAAAAATTTAATCGCTTTGCACATTTCATACGGATAAGATTTATGTGCATTGAATTTCATGCTGAGACAAAATTGTCTCAATTTATGTTCAAGTCTGTTTAAATTATCTTATTATTTCCAGAGTCACGCATACAAATACAGAAATTAAAAAGCACAGAAAATATCCTTTTTTCGATACCTATATCAACAAACGCCACCCATGCAACAAAAACAATGACAAAATATTCACTTATTCTAAAATAGCTCGTTTTTGTAATTTTGAAATTTTATAGATAATATTCTCTACGATGTTTTTTGTATCATTCGATACTAAACTATTGATAATAAAGTTTTAGTTGACATATATTGGTTAGATGTATGGATTTTGTATTAATTTCCTTTGATTTTCAATAAGTTAGGCTTTTGGAAGATGTAGGCAAAGGAAGACAGCTTCTATTTAACCGTAAATGTAATTACCTATGATCTATATAATATATACAGACTAGTTTATAACTAGCAGTTACGGGTAATTGAATATGAATAAGTGAATCAGTTTGAGTTAGGTGAAACTTGAAATCTGTTAACCGTTAGTTATAAACAGTTCTCGAGAACGATGTTTTTGATTTAATCACTTAATAATGGAGTTGAGGTTATAGTTGTATTAGCATTAAAAAACATTGATTACAAAATTTATTTACCCAGATTGTCTGATTACCAAAATTCCAAAATCAACGTTTTCCTTGCTTCTTCAACAGACTGTGACCTTCGTAAGGAATGTATTCCTACATCTTTTACCGTTCACTCCAGATGGCAGGACTTGTAAAGTTAGAATCTTTGCGATATTGCAAGGAAGGTTGGAGAAGCAAGAATTATCCACCTGCGTCTGCGTGACTTCCGGGAGTCCTTGAGCAAAAAGGACTCGTAGTCATTGGAAAGAAACTTTGCATAATGTCGCAATGTTCTTTCCATAACTTCTATTTCTTGCTTCAGTTTTATTTTTAGACTGTTCGGTTTTATTTTAAATGTTAATATGGCAAAGAATCCTCTGAACTTGAACAGTTTCGCTTAATAGCTACTAAAAAATAAATGAATAACCATAAATAAAACTTCATTTCTGTGCTTGTAAATCGTCTGCAGACGTAATTATTATAACGACTCAAGATATTTCTAATTATTGCATCTTCTTTTGATCAGTGTCAAAGAATAAAACATGGAATATATTATAAACTATCGATATATGTTAAACAGAGAAGAATATATTTAATATTGTGTGTGTGATAAAGAAAAAACGACAAATGAAATGTTTCGCTTCTTCACGGATTTTATCTTGACTACTTAAAACTAGTCTCTGGTCATTCATTTCCACCAGATTGCCGCAATGCCGCCAGCAAAACGCTTTGACTCTGGGTGACTCCAGCAGCACTTGGTCACTATTACTATAACATAAATGTAGAAATGTAGTGGTATTCGGTAACTGTTGCTACAGTTCCAACTGTGATTGAAATTGGTATCGTGTTTTGAAAATTTTCAGAAATATTTTTTTCGAAGTGTTAAAAGTATTATGCTTTGTTGTTGACACACGTTTTTTATCTCTAAGTATTACAAATCTATCGTCGTATTTCTAAGATCTACTCCAATCTCGTCAGTACTGTTTTTAGGGTTACGTATACCCAAAATATATGGAATCTTATTGAATATTCTGTCTATCAAAACATTTTAGCTACCAAACTAATGTCATAATTAAATTGACATATATTATGTAAGTTCATGATTCAAACTTAGGCAAATGCTTATTTTTTCATTAATATAGGGCCCCTCCCTACATCGGGACTGGAACCAAAATTTAAAAGTTTTTGAAGATAGCCATTTTTTATCAAGTAGAAGTCGGGGGCTCGTAAAGTGACCATTTTGGTACAATATTGTATTCCATGGTTGCGTTTGGAAACTGTTTGATCTATAGAAATATGAAATTACGTAGAAGTCTGGACGGTTTAACGGCAAATAAGTTTAATCAAAATCGGTTCAGTGGTTTCTAAGGGAAGCTATAAAAGATACAAATACGGATTCCTGTGCGTACAAACTAAGTTGATACTTGATCGAATTTTAGGGTTCCGTACCTCAAAAAGTACGAAAGGAACCCTTTTTGTCAGACTTCTTTGTCTGTTTGTAGGTTACAGTTGATTTTTTACCCGACTACGAAAAAAAGGAGGGTTATGATTTTATTAACTTACCATTGGAAGTTATTGTAATGGGTCCGAAAATCGAAATCAAAATGTATAACAAATTTTTATGTTTCAAGGTCACTCAAGACGAAATCTCGAGAATGAAAATAGATATCGACTACGTTAGTGTGCCAATCGACGCGTATTAACGTAAATATGATCTGAAAGAAATTTTTTCAAAATCGGTTCAGCCGTTCTTTTTTCTTAGCCAACTAGACTCCAAAAAAGTAGATTTTACACAATATCTCGCGAATAAAAAATTATATCGACTTCGTAAGGGTGTCAATTGAGGCGTGTTAACGTCATTTTGATCCGGCATAAATTTAATAAAAATCGGTTCAGCCGTTTTTTTTTTTAATTGTTAAAAATAAATAATAATTATGTTTTAATGATTAAAATGATTACTTTTTTGTGTAATATCTAATTTAATTATTATTATTAAATATTTATCAAACCGGGAAGTTCGTCGTGTGGACCTCAAGGGTCGCACTTTAGTCCTAATAAACGACCCACCTCACGGCTTGTTTTTGTTTCTAGTCTAGTGCGATAGTTACAGAATACCAACTGTTCAGGTATCACTTTGTTTTGTGTTTGTGTTGACTTCTATATTAAGCTTCTATACGCAAACAGCATTAGATAACCTCCATAATACTTCTCCCACCTTTTTATCGATCTTACTAAATTGCAATTTACAATCTAATTGTGAAAACTTAATCTTGCAGTGTTTTCGTTTAATGAGATTTTTTCGTATTCTTGTTCTGATCGTAATTGAAGATAACGACGAATTACGATGCTCGGTGTTCGACTTAATTCGTTTTTTTTTATTATTCTTATTAGTGTACTCGCCTATACATAGTATATAGGGATATACACTATTGGTGTTGGCCGAATGGCGAGAACTAGATCCCATAAAATCTGTAAGCTTAACTTCATACGACACTGTAAGAAATGAGAAGGCCGTTTACATAGATTATCGATGGTCTATTTGTAGCCAGCGATTAATCTGGTAATAGGCACACAAAGAGACAATGGCGTCGCAAACAGATATCGCCACATCGCGTAGATTCCATAAAAACAAATTGCGCATGCGTGGTTACTAATTTTACATTGTACTCATCCATTTTATATATGTAACTATACATTTTATTTTGTAATTTTTACACACTTTATTGGAATATTACACAAATTATGTAATTTTAATTTACTTTATGTAAAAATCACAAATTTGTTTAACTTTACATCCAAGTTTTTATGAAGTTTTCTGTGTAAAAATAAATAATAATGTAAAATCACTTAGAAAATCGAACGAATTCTACCTTAACTTTCAAAGTATTTTTACATCCATTTTTTATAGTGGATTGGCTTGCTCCCCCTTCTAGGCTTCATTTTCGTTCCAAATCCAAAAGACGCACATCTGAAATGTCTACTAAGTTAAGTAGACATTTCAGATATGCGTCTTTTGGATTTGGAACGAAAATGAAGCCTAGAAGGGGGAGCAAGCACTTAATTCACTAATAAGTAATTCACAATATATAGCTTTGTTTAATATTAAACTTTTCTATGATTAGAACGACGCAAGAAATGAAATCTGCTGTATAAAAATGTATGAAGGAAAAAATGGTGTAGCGCAGTTCAACGATTTGTGTAAATATGTAAATAAAATAAAAGTCGTAGAGCAAAAAAGAAAAAGTAAAATAAAATCAATAAAAGATATTGGGAACATAAATTTTCTCGACACTGCCGCTTTTGGCGAAAGCTATTATTATTTCCAGAGTGTACAAAAAATTACGTTTATAAAATCAATAAAGACATTACGAGAACAGTCATAAATTTTGTTAATGCTTACATTTTTGTCGAAGAAAGCCACGAAACTAACTTGCGTTTGGGAAAAGTTTATATTTAAGTACATTTTTAAAATTTAATTTGTCACGTGTGTTTTTTTAGGCACTTTTAAAATATCTGTACGCGGAGATGCCTGTTAAACTTGTAAAAACTGACAACTATGTATAAATGACACATTTTAAATTTTAACATTTCTACAGAAAAATTGTTAAAAAGACAATAAATTAAAAATGGAATTGGTACTAGACCCAACTAGCCCCGACAGTTGGTGTCCCAAAAAAAAATTTAAACCGCTCGGTGTTATTAACAACAAAAATATTGTTTTTCGAAATTTGTAAAAAAAATTTTGTTTTGTTTAAATCTGCCTAAGTCTATATGTTACCTTTCAAATTGTGCGTTTCAAATTTGTTTTGATTTGATTTTTTTTTATATAGACGCTTAATGACAAGCTGTCGAGCGTCTATAATATACAATCTATAAATCAGGTTTGAAAATAACATGATTATAAATTTTATCCGAAAAAGGTTAGCTCTAAATTTATGTTTTAAACGTGCATAAAAAGCTTTTAACTACAAAATATTTTTATTAAATGTTTTTTTATCGGTTTGTTGAATGTTGCATTTAAAGACAAAGTTATTGTATAAATTTAATCAATAATGAGATTAGACATGATGCACGTACTACTTAACTTCTGTACGTGTGGGCTTTAATCAGAGTTGGAGAGAATCACTTTGCTTTTTTCTATTGGTTTCAACAAAATAATTCGCTTTTGCAGTTAATAAACATGATGACGCCCTGATTAATAGGGAGCAGAAAAAGGCCCATTGTGCTGTCTCGAAAACTCTGGCTTTGCTCTGGATATTGTTAAACTCTAGTTATCTTAAACTTTTACAGTAGGTATATAGTAAGGAATTTGATACGTCCTTTTAAATTTTTTAATGTAATACTAATTTATTAGTACTTTAATCATTCCATTTTTTTGGAATTAATAATGATCGCAGTAATCCAAAACTGGTATATCTTATTTAGTTAGAATTGGAGAAAATCACTTCACTTTATTCTATAATCTATTGCTTTCAGCAAAATAATTCGCTTTTGCAGTTGAAAACATGATGATGCCCTGATCATGATTATTAGGGAGCAGAAAAGGCCGATTGTGCTGTCCTCTGACTTTGCTCTGGATATTGTTAAACTCTGATTATCTTAAACTTTGACAGTATAGTAAGGAATTTGATACGTCCTTTTAAATTTTTAAATGTAATTTATTAGGTAGTACTTTTATCATTCCATTCTATGAAATTAATAATGATCAGTAATGCAAAGCTGGTATATCTTATTTAATTATAGTTTGAGAATATCACTTCACTTTATTCTATTGGTTTCAGCAAAATAATTCGCTTTTGCAGTTGAAAAACATGATGACGCCCTGATCATGATTATTACGGAGCAGAAAAGGCCAATTGTGCTATCTCAACAACTTTGCTCTGGATATTGTTAAACTCTGATTATCTTAAACTTTGAAAGTATAGTAAGGAATTTGATACGTCCTTTTAAATTTTTAAATGTAATTTATTAGGTAGTACTTTTATCATTCCATTCTATGAAATTAATAATGATCAGTAATGCAAAGCTGGTATATCTTATTTAATTATAGTTTGAGAATATCACTTCACTTTATTCTATTGGTTTCAGCAAAATAATTCGCTTTTGCAGTTGAAAAACATGATGACGCCCTGATCATGATTATTACGGAGCAGAAAAGGCCAATTGTGCTATCTCAACAACTTTGCTCTGGATATTCTTAAACTCTGGTTATCTTCTTTGACAGTATAGTAAGGAATTTGATACATCCTTTTAAATTTTTAAATGTAATTTATTAGGTAGTACTTTTATCATTCCATTCTATGAAATTAATAATGATCAGTAATCCAAAGCTGGTATATCTTATACAGTTCATTTATTAAATTTATTTGAACGTGAGCCTATCGGCTTATTATCAAAGAACAAGGATCATTTTCGGCTTGATATAAATGAACAGCAATATGTTTAGTGTCATTCGATGCAGCGGCAGTCATCCATGGATTGTGTGCGAGATGCATGTGGGAGAGACAAAACACTTCTCTACATTGGTGACTGACGAATGCATCTGCACTATTTCACTTCTAAAGGTACTCTCTCTCTTAAAACTTATCAGTTGACTAATGAACCTACTAGCGTTCCTGTCTCCTTTATGTGCTCACATCTAGTTTATAGCGTGCGCTGCTCTGATAGTTTAGTTGGACCCGTATATTTCAACTGTCCAAACACTTTTTTCTACCTTTGTTTGTCTTTGCATATGTCGTCGTCCACAAATTTTATTCTGACTGATTTCAATTGCTTACGTCAGTAGTAAGATGTGTTGTCTTTGACGTAATAAAAACGTTAGCTGTTTTCTCTCGAAACAGGACGTTTTGGTACGGCCATTTTGGTCCCGCCGTTTTGGTACCGGACGTTTTGGTCGCGGCCGTTTTGGTCCCAGTTATTAGATTATGACAAATATCAATAACTCAATGATCATTAACAAATAAAATTATTAGCGACCAATTTTTCAGACAGAAATTAAATAATATAATTTAAACAATTAACGTTTCGATTCGGATTTGGATCTTCTTCAGAATTGAGCTAAAAAATAAAAATATAAAAAATTAAGTAGTATTTAGTATATATAATAAATGTAGGTATGCTGTGTATTTTTTCAATATGAGAATATTAATGAAAAAATAATAACTAATTACTAATTTTTTTTAATGAAGTGAAAACTTCTTTAGGCGCGTTGAACGATTTTTGGTGGTGGTAAACTGATGAATTCGCGTCACGGTGATTCGCGTCAGATCGTCACGATGTTTTGCGTCACACTTTAGAAGACATATATGTGTACAGCCCAATTTAAGTACCTGGAGACGAATCGAACAAAAAAATTTTTTTCAAAATCGGTTGAGCCGTTTGGGCTGCACGCATATTTCATATTGAAAAAATACACGGCATACATTTATTATTGTATAAACTAATTACTAATTTATTTTTTATACTTTTATTTTTAGCTCAATTCCGAAGAAATTCCAAATCCGGATCGAAACGTTAATTGTTTGAAATATATTATTTAATATTTGTCAATATATTGTCTGAAAAATTGGTAATTTTATTTATCATAATCGAATAACTGGGACCAAAACGGCCGGTACTAAAACGGCCGGGACCAAAACGGCCGTACCAAAACGTCATGTACCGGTTTTCTCTATAGTGACTGCTCCAATTTGTCAATAGTGAAACCGGTCCAAAATTATAAAAAAATATCCAAACGCAAAAATGGTATGTTTAATCAAACCGAGAAATTTGGCGTATTTTGTTTTGTAGTAGGTAAGGTTAGTTTACTGCTAATTGCAACAGAAATCATCATCATCCTCGCCTCTTCCCGTTACGCGGGATCGGCTTTCCTAATCATGAGATGCCATTTTCGCCTCATGATTAGTGTAAAGATTGGCTATAGATTTTTATGATTAAAACTTTATGTATAGAATCACGAAGGTGCCATGATTTTTGTAAGGTCATAATTAAGAAAAAATTAAATGTCACTGCCGGGACTTGAACCCGAAACTCCCAGTATTTGATTATGAAAACTTCCCGTCCAAAAGATTAATTCGTGAAAAGTCGACGAAGTTTTTGTCGTGTCCGTAACATATATACGATTTTTAAACCTCTTTTATTTTAGTTGCATTGTAGTATAGGCTTATCTCTGTACGACTAAACACATTAAAAATCATTTTGTTATCGTATCGTATATACCGTTTTTAATGGGAACTCGTTATTTTTTAACTCGAATCGCTAAGCGAAAATTGCTACTGTCGTACCCGAACTAAAATGTATCGCTCACATTAAAACGCCCTGCTAAGTGCTTTAGATCTCTGTTCTGTTTCATGTTTGATACTCTCTTTTTTTTTTGGACATGCGGCGCGTCATAAAATTTCAGACGGCTGCTTGTATGTAGTTTTTACCTACTGCTTTTTTAATGGCACTATTTATTAAAATAAAATTATTTTTAACATCTTTCGATATGGGTTGATTCTTTTTTACAAGATTTGAGAAAATTGAGAAAAGTAAAACTTTTTAGGCAGCACTGCCTCGAGCGATTTGAAGGGTAAAACGCGGGCTCGATGAAATGTATCTTATTTTTTGTTTTTGTAAGGGCAGATGGAAGATCAATCTTGATGATTGAATCTGTTCCCATTGCTTCTTTTGTTGCAATAAACAATTCTTATTCTTATTCTTAAAATACACACTGATCGAATTGAGAACCTCCTCCTTTTTTGAAGACGGTTAAAAATGGGTGACAAAAATGGTGTGACGCAAATTACTATAATCAACCCAAAATAAATTAATAATTAATTCTGATCCATTCATTTTATATTATCAATACATAAGACGTTTTACCTCGGGCGTCCACAGCCTAATTTTCCAAAGTATTCTGTACTGCGTCTAATTTTAATTAAACCGCAAAATGAAAATTCATTTTCAGTTTATTATTAAAAATAATAACAAATTGAAAATGTTGATTGGTACTGTCAACGCTAGTGGTCTCGGTTGTCGAGCGTCTATAATCCACTATTTCCACTTAGCCATGATAGTTGGTAGCTTTAGAATATATAAAAAAGCTTATTAAAATTAATTGATTATTTATTTCTAATTATTATTTGCCAGGATTCATGCCACGATCACACACAATCTGTGAAAATTTCAGCTAACTATCTCTTACCGTTTGTGAGATAGAGCCTTTTGACAGTCGTACGGACGGACAGACATCGTAGGTAGGGTAATAGGGTTTCATACGGAACCAAGAAAAGTTTATTTTGATGTTTAGAGACGTTCTAGAGTTACAATGAAATCATTAAATATGAACCAATAAATTAGGAAGTCTGCCATAAAATTCTTTCCGAACGGTTGCCAGGTGTGGAGTGTAGTCGATATCGAGTTTTAAAATAGGTTTTTGATCGAGTGGACCCGACTCATAGACGATTTATGCGCGTGTGTGTTCTTTCTGTTTAGAGGTTTGTCAAAGTCACAATTTAAATACGTGAACATTATATGACTGTTGTATATGTAGGTACCAATGTCTTATATACATGCGGACCAATTAAAATTTCAAGTTCTAGTTAGCCCAGGTAAACAATCACGTTAGCCTTGAAGAGCTGTTGAAAAATTTTAATATGTTTTTGTTTTTGCCGAACGGATTGAATCATTTTGCCAGGTATACGAATTCCGGGTCAAAATAATTGAGATCATCTATGAAACACAGTTCAAATGTTTTAACAGACTATTTTTTTTTTGGGTCATCAACAGCCAGGGTTGTTTGGATCCAGTATCAAGTCATATTCTCAATTTTATATTTTTGATGTGACATTGGAATGTAGTTGCTATCGCAAATTGCATTCCAATGTTCTTTGGGAATTAGCGCTCCCAGGGACCCGAGCTCGTACCAGTCGGTTTGTGTATGCCGGCTGGCGGATTCTAATACACAAATGGATTATTTGTTGTGTTGAAGACGCTAATGACCTGCGTTGTCGACGCGTCTATAATCTACAATTAATTAATTTTGATGTGAAACATCTTATGTCGGGCTGTGAACAGCCGCGTGAGGGGAAATATGCAACGAAATGTTTGGTCCGCCCCTTCGCTGCTGTTTTAATAATGAATTGATTATTCCGTTGATGCTTTTACCTGCAGTTCGCAGATTAGAACCTGGGAGCTGAGGGCTTGTAATAGATGAGGAGGAATGGAAACGACATATAAGCAACGGCATCGTTACACGCTCAGCTATTTTCAAGCTTCTTTTATACATTTTTTTGCCCGCGTCCCCAAAAAAATTCTTCAATATTTTTCGTTAAGTTTGTCACGTATTCGGTAATCCCTTAAATTTCTTTTTTTTTAATTGTAAAAAAAATTTGTTTTTTGCTTCTTTTGATTGGAAATGGTCGATTTAATAGTTTTAACAGAATTTCGTGTAATTTTATCATTTAATATAGAGTAGGTATTATTAATTTACATCTGTAACCACGATTATGTATTTGTGATAGAAAAAGATAGAAGTACACGTCTATTCTCTATATTTTGTATCTTTTGCACCGACACTTTTTTGGCTGACTTCCCTCCTCTATCTATGATCTCTATGAATTTTATACGTTGAATTGTTTGAGCTGTACCTACTCGAATCTAAAACATTTTCTCAGCTTAAATCATCAAGTTCTTTCTTTGAATTGACTTGGCAATAAAATGAACATTTGTTAGTTCATTTTGAAATCGTATAGAAACAAAACATAAAATATTTTTAATTATTCGTGTCTGTTAATTATCTCCAGTCGTTAATTAATTCTAAAAATATATTATACAGTGTGTCCACAAACTTATTATCAACATAAGGATCTCCGTTATGATGAGAGATAGAGATTTAGTTAAATGAGAAGAAGTAGATATCCCTTAGGTAAAGTTGTATCAAATCACATAAAGTTTAGATATTTTGCGTAGTTTAGGCGCTATAATAAAAAAAAGTGAATTTTTTATTTTTGCCGATGACTGATTTATTTTGACAGAAGAATTTAGGTTGCACTTTCAATTTCATGATGTATTCAGATTTTTGAAAAATGTCAAAAATGAAAAAATTGAAATTCACTTTTTTTCGCGGCACTGACGCCAGTCATTCCTTCGCGGGAGGGGGAGTTTCGGTTCAAGGCCGTACTACAATCACGATGGGTTGCCACACCCTACGTGTTGCGAGGTTCGCATCGCCTTATTCTCTTTCTTCTTCTTCCTTCAATCCTACCATGATTTTCACCGCAAATGCACTTCCGGAGTTCCAATCTTCTCTGGATCGCAGCATGGTTGTGACATAGTTGTCAACACTTAGTGTTATCCCCATGCTCCTCTCTAGTTTCTCCCGACGTTGCGTAAAGCGTATGCACACTATTAGCACATGCTTTATTTATGTGATTTGATACAACTTTACCTAAGGAATACTTCATTTCATTTAACCAAACCCGTATCTCTCATAATAATGGAGATCCCCACGTTGAAAATGAGTTTGTGGACGCACTGTGTATATGTAGATATTTTAGAGAACTATTTAAAGGTGGAGTTATGTACAGGAGATGCTCATTATTTGAATGGCATCCATTAAGAGTGCATGTTGGATAAATTGCAGTTAATTATAGGGCAGGTCTTTTGAAATACATGTTCTAATATTTAAACATCAGGGTGCTTATTATTAATTAGTGGACCGAATGTAAAAAATAGCATTTATTATAAAACAAAATGAAATCAATGTTATTTTCGCTGAGTAATTAATAATGGAGTAGCTGCAATTGATTCTGTTAATTCTTTTAGCATTTATGTGTCTTCAGGACTGAAATATCCACCTTTTCATAAATTCAAACTAAAGGATTACCAGAGTTTTATATCGACTGTCAGATCTAAGAAATCATGTGAGGTATAACTCAACTGTTATCAAAAGAATATATTATATATTTTAAGTTTATTATTTTTTAATTATAAATTGAAAATTCAATTGATACTGTCACCACTTCTCGGGACCTGGGGTACTGGGGGCTTGTAACAGAGGAGACATGAAAATCCCATATAAACATGGCATCGCTACAAGCTCGACTATTCTTAAGCTCAGAATATTGTTATCAAAAGAATAAAGTGCCATAGTTCGTTAAAAATATCGGTATGAAAAGCCATCTATGTTCATGTTCCAAAATCATTTTTCAAAATAATTTTGAATATTAAAGAAAAATTCATGACTTATTTTCAATCGTAAAATGAGTAAAATTTTATTGCTATTCATATTATTCTCATACATCTAGTAATATAATAAATTATTAATTTATACGTCTAATACATATAATAAAATCGTACATGTTTGTCTGCTTGTGTGACCACGCTATTCTCCGCAATGGCCGAAACAATTTGGATGTGGTTTTCAGTGATAATTGAGATAAACTTGGGATTAACATTTAGTGTTTGCTTCATTTAAATCGGTTGACAAATAAAAAAGATATGTCAATTTTAAAATTCGTCTCACGTGCGTTGTGACACCGTTAAAGTCAAAACGTAGGGTTGGGTTGACTGTTTATTTATGTGACACCGTTAATGCAAACTATTTCCAACTGATTTTAAGCCCGACTTCGCTTCGCAGCGGGAGAGATTCTCGCGGGTAGATAATAAAGTAACAATATACTAAAATACGTGAGCGGAGCCACGAGTAGCCGCTAGTATTATAAGCTGTCGAGCGTTTATAATCTGCAATATCTATCTACCTTATAAACAATAATTATTATAGATTAAATTTATTAGAAAGACAATTTTGACAACTAATTTGAATAGTTAGAAGTTTGTTAAGGAAGATGAAGTGATTGCAGATTGTATAACAGGAAACTAACCGGAAAACTGTGTGCGACAAGTCGACAATACCGGAAGACAATATTACAAAACTAAAATTTGCTGGCAGATTTGTGTTGCCGAAATTCTGTATTTAAACTTATATATAAATAACAAATGACTTGTTATCTCAGTTATTTTTAAACATATCAAATAACTAATATTAAATACAAGTCGATACTCTACCGGAAGCCAGTATTACAAAACTAAAATTTCCTGGCAAATTTACGTTGCTGAATTTCTATAATATTTAAAATTACCATAATAATAATACAAATACAAATATAGTTCGTTATGTCAGCTACTTTTAAAGATATCAATAGTATATTGTGCGACTAGTGGGAGAAAGAGAAGACTCCTCGAGTGTGGATTTTGCCGCACGAGCGTAGCGAGTGCGGTAAAACACACGAGTGGAATCTCCTCTTTCGACCAATAGTCGCACACAATATTTTGTTCAACTACCGCAAGAAATATATCATTTCGTGGCTCTGCTGAGCGTGGGCGAAATAATGGGTGACCTGATTGATTGACGAAACTATCAACACTTGCGTAAACGTTCCCCGTAATGAGCGTGGGCGAAATGCTATTTCGCCCACTAGTGGGTGAAATAGCATTTCGCCCACGCTCATTACGGGGAACGTTTACGCAAGTGTTGATAGTTCCGTCAATGCTATTTCACCCACTAGTGGGCGAAATGGCACTCTCTACGTTTACAGTCAGAGAATTCATTATTTCGCCCACTCTCAGTAGAGCCACGAAATTACATATTTCTTGCGGGTGTTGAACAAAAAAGATTAAATACATTTTTAGCCCCCGACGCAAAACGGGGTGTTATGCGTTTCTCGCAGTGTCTTGTGCCATCGTAGCTTAGTAACGTGTGGTCCGATTTTGTTGCGGTTTGTTACGTTTGAATTGCGAGATGGTTCTTGTGTTCTGTATTTTATACAACATTTAACTACGCTCTCAGTTATTTTTTTTTTCGTTCAATTGTTTTTGAAACTTAACTCTGCAGTGGTATTAAAAATAAAACATCCTGTATATTACTCATAATAAATTTGAAATGCAATAACTTATTCCGTAGCTGTGTATATCAACGTTTTCTTGCGGTTGTAAAAAAAACTGAACGTATAATAATAAAATTTTGATTCTTTTATAGCATGTCTATAATTTCAAACGCATGATTTTACTATATAATATATTATGTATAGTTCCGAGAAACGAACGCTGCTCTGTGCGTAATATTGTCACGTCGCGCAATCTTCTCACCTTAAATAGTGTTTTATGAGATTTGAAAATCTGTTATTTTTACGGCCTACTTACGGAATTACTATCGTCGATAGAAAGCAACTGGTAACATAAAATACGTTCCCCGCTTATCACGAAGGTCTGAGATGTCCACCTTCGATTAAACTTGTGAGACAATCGATGCTGTCAGATTACACAGTCGGGACAGGATGTGTTATCTCAGAAAGTGAGTTATTATAAAATTATTTTTGTTGATTGTCGATTCAGTGCGCTTATTCGAGATTTAAATAAAATATTATAATGTTCGACCAATTTTAAAATTCGGTGTATTTTTTGAATGATCATAAACGATAATGACCTAGAAACAAAAACACGTAACTTTGAACAGTAACTTTAATTTACTCGTCTAAAACGTGTTGCAAAACCGCACGATAACTGTGTAAGATAAACCAAGCACGTTTTATATTATAACTTTTTTTTTCGAAAATGGAACAAAGCGGTCAATATGCCACCAACTCACTGAACCATACGAAGAAATATTTTTTTCATTTGGAATATTCTGGGATTTGAACATTTTTTATATTGATCTTTTATAAAGGTATATGAGCAAAGTATTTTGAACTATTTCATTTTTTTTTAATCACCAATGTTGTCATTATAACGTAACCTAGTTTAATTTTGTTAAAAACAGTTTTTTTACTCATATTCCTTGAAATTCATAGTGATATATCACTATCAACTGAAGTATTCCATGAACTGTGCCCCAGTGGTCAATAGTATACCTGCTCTCTTTTAAAAATTCTGTCTTTGTCTATGGAAGTAGCCAATCAGGAACCTGCCAGCTGAGCCCCCATAAAAAAGACAGAAATAATAATAATAATAATAATAATAATTTCCTTTATTCATTTGTGCCAATTACAGCGTATGTTGGCTTCACGATTTTTGATCTATCAGCAGTATATAGGGTAATATGTATATGTTTTAACTAAACAGTTAAGTACTGCACTCTGAAACACAAGTTAAGTTGATGACAGCTCCGGGATTCGTATATATATATATTCCGGGATGTATTTTGTTTTAAAAGTGTATGCATTTCGTGTACAAGACTGCTTTTACTTCAAGTGTTTACTTGTTACTTCGGTGGCCTCAGAATATAAAATAACCAGATCTCTTCAATTTTAATACCAATTCATTCTGGCAATGACGCAAATAAATGTATGTATACTAAAGTTGCAATTCAGTGACGACTCGTGCTATACGGGTCTTGTTTTTCAAATATCTGTTTTAATACAAACAATGAGTTCCCGAGGATGGTGCCGATTTCGCTTACTTTCGACGCGAAAAGATTTTCTCAAGGGACGAAAACACTTTACTTTAGATCTACGCATGCACGACTTTTATTTAAAAGAAATATAAAATAAAAATATATGAGCACTATGCTTTCGAAATGTACATCCATCAATAAAACTGTTGTGGTAAGAAGTAACTATCTTTATTTTTGTTTTTAAACCCTTGTTCCTTGTTGAAACCTGAGAACCGCGGTAAAAGTATCATATTATTGAATATTCGGTTAATAATAAAATTTGAATACGGGCCTAGATAATCCTAACACTTGGTGGTAATATTCAAACACCGCAGCGGTTGGCCGTAACAGTGTCCGAAATTAACGAGCAGGTTGTGCATTGGCTACAGAAGAAAATATTTACGATCGGAACATCTCTGCAGAAACACAGCGAAATGTTGTTTACTTTTATTTAGATGGATCATGCTAAAAACCTGCAATAAACTGGCGTCCTTATGTACGTTGTAAATGTAAGAAGGAATAAGTTTTACTGCTTTGTTTTAACCTCCTTGAAAATCGATACGCCCAGTACTACTACGTTTATTTCATTTAATAAACGTTTTAGGGCCATTAATAAGACAATATGCATGATGCATTTTGAGTTTTTTTCTCGTAGCGCGCAGCTATCCTTAAATGTCGATTTATATTATCCGGTCAGACAAACATTTTTACATGCATTTCAAATACGAATAATATACCTAATATATATATAACCGACTTCAAAAAAAGGAGGTTTCTCAATTCGACCGTATATATTTTTAATTTTTTGTTTTATGTTTTATGTGTGTTCGCGGATAACTTCGTCGTTTATGAACCGATTTAAAAATTTTTTTTTATTTGAAAGGATATACTTTCAGATTGGTCCCACAGAAATTTCATCAAAATCGCTTCAGTAGTTCGGCTGATTTAAGTAAGTAACGGCGTGTGATTCTTTAAGGTAAATGTTACTTTTTGATACTAAAAAGTAAAAAATAAGAAACTTTTTAATAAAAAAAAAACCTCCTTTAAAAAGGCACTAAAAAGAGGAAAATAATGAAATTTTGAGGTCTGCGCCAATTTAATAAAATATGAAGTCGGTTAAAAAGTATAGTATAGTGATTAATATCTTCTTTTTAACCAACTTCATATTTTAATTGGCGCAGACCTCATAATTTCATTATTTTCCTCTTTTTAGTGCCTTTTTGAAGGAGGTTTTTTTTTTGTTAAAAAGTTTTTTATATCTATTAAAATGAATAGAAATATCTTCTCTATTCGTATCAAAGACATGGACGCCTTATTATTAAGAGAATAATCGGCGTCTGTATTAAAAAAATTAGGTGAATATTTTTTAAAAAAGTAATCTTCTCAGTGATGAAAATAACTACGTAATTACCGTAAACAACAAAACTATTAAGTTATAATTTTAAAATTGTTAGAGTAAGTTTTGAGTGAAAATTTGACATAGAAGAGCAACATTTTTATATACCTACTTAAAAAATAATTCAAATACCCTTCTTGTATATACATATTTCCTTGATATGAATCTCCATATAATTTTTTGTTACTTGAAATTGTAATTTAAATTCAATTAATTTTACATTATAATCAGATTAAATCAAACGCATTCTGTTTTTATGAAAATTGTACAATAGAAATTTGTTTATTTTACTTTTTATATTTTCATAATAAGCCAATTTTCTGTTTAATAAATAAATAATCACATTGTGTATTTGTTCTATTATGCTCTTAGGTTTGTTTTTTATGAAATAATATTTAATATGAATAAATGAATAACATTGTTTTTTTTTTCTTTTGTTCCAGGTAAGCGAAATTCAAATATGTATTTGTAACGTATATACGTAAGTTTTTTTTATTATTTTAGTGTATTTACACTTTCAATCAAAACCGCTCTCTCTCTGAGGACTAAATACATCCTTCCGAATAACATTACGCCGATAATAAAACTAATATCTGGATGACCGAGCTTTGCTCGGATGAGTTCAAAAGAAATAGTACTTAAAGTTCCCATTACTGTCAGAGTAATTTGACATAAATAATGAAAATAGTTTGTTTTTTCCAAAGCCTACTCACCATACGACACTGTTTTATAACGTTAAAAAAACTGTTTTTTAAAATGATAAAATCGATAAGAAAACGAATTTTTCCAGGGATGAGACCTAGCTAGATCGATTTTTTGCCCCCCAAAACCCCTTTTTGGTAAATTTGATCAAAATCGTTAGAGCCGTTTTCGAGAAAATATTTATATAGGTACATGTATACAAGATTTGCTCGTTAAATAATATAGGGATAGGGATTCTAATAATATAAGAGAGACACCCAATGACGTCACATTACAATGTAATATCAGAAAAATGTATATATATATTTACACCAATCACTGTTGGGACTTAAACTCGAAACTTCAGATTCCCGACGGTGACGGGTTAAATAAATACATTTTTCTGATATTCTCTATACGTATAATTGTAAAGCCACTAAAAAGTAAAAAATAAAAGCTTTTTAACAAAAAAAAAACCTCCTTCAAAAAGCCACCAAAAAGAGGAAAATAATGAAATTTTGAGGTCTGTGCCAATTTAATAAAATATGAAGTCGGTTAAAAAGTATAGATAGTGATTACTGATTAATATCGTTCTTTTGAACCGACTTATTTTATTAAATTGGCACAGACCTCAAAATTACATTATTTTCCTCTTTTTGGTGGCTTTTTGAAGGAGGTTATTTTTTTTGTTAAAAAGTTTTTTTTTATATGTGTAAATGTATTGACACATTTTATGCCCTTGCGGCTAATTCTTACTATTTCTTTTCCTCTCTTCAAATTGTCAAACCTCCAGCCCCGAGCTGATATTCTAGCTGTTCGCTTCACAAAACAACTTCTGCAACTTGTGTGTTATATTAAATTAACTTATTAACACATACATGCGGTCGTATGTTTCGATGTATTTTTCCCAACTACTGTACCGTATGTGTTTTCTTTTTTAAAGTTTTTATTTTCATTGTCACGCCATAATTGTATTGTGCTCCCTGAGTTAAAAGAAACGGTGGCATTAGTAACGGACACGGGATATTGTTCTCTGTTTTGTTTTCTCTATGCGTTCTTGTTTCAAAAAGCGCATGTCATCTTTTTACTGTAAAACCATCATATTATGCGATGTCATGATAAGTTTTTTAGTAGCGTGAACTTTTGAATTCCTGGAATTCGGTAGTTATTTTGACAAGAACATATTTTATATTATTTGTTTCACTTTTTTGTTTGTAGTCTTTTGTTCAGAATCGATATAAATTACAGTGTTTTTAGTTATAAAATTGAAACAAATCATGATTCGGTTATGCATATTATATCTTCTCTTTTAGGAAAGAAAAATTATAAACCGTCTCTTCTTTGTAGGTATATATTATGATAAATACACGTTGTGAGGAATATTTTTTTTTTGTAAATTGAAAATTCGTTGATCATTTTTTTCGACCTAAATAAGGAAAAACTCGAATTATATTTATGAAATCGCTCAAAGTTCAAAAACGTATTTATTTTTAAACTTTGAAAAAAAAAATTTTAATATGGGTATTTACGTATCGAATTGATAATCTCATTTTAAGGGTTCCGTACTTACCTCCGAACGGAACCCTATTTACTGAGCCTACGATGTCTTTCTGTCCATCCGTTTGTCTGTCTGTCACAAGGCTCTATATCACAAACGGTAAGAGGTAGCTAGTTGAATTTTTTTTTTTTTGAAGTCGGTTAAAAAGCGATTTTAAAATATGGAGCTACGCGAACTATCTGGAAGGAAGCGATTGCAGTGACTATATTAAAATTGGTAAGACTTTTTTTTGCGCTCGTGATCTTGTATTATTTTCCAAACATTCTGTATACACATTTTTATGAAAACCCGAATCAAACGAGGAAATAAATTTTATATTTTTGAACCGATCGGTACTTTGAAATGGAATTTAAACACTTCCAACGGGAAGCAGAATATGAAAAAAACCAACTTACCATACGAAAATAAAAGAATAATAATATAAAACATCTAAATATGGACGCACATCATTTCTGTATATACATAAAGAGTTGAACAGTGGTTCTCAAATTGTTCATCTCGAACTAATGAGAACGAATCCAAGCCAAAAGCCTTTTATTTTCTCACGCGTAAAACTGAAATCCAAAATTGAGATTTCGATGTACACTTTTGAATAATTTAAAGTTACTCTTAGGTACTGGTTTCAAAGTCATCCCATCTTATAATAAGGACGCGCAATAAAAGTCCCCAGTTCCCAGGTTCTAACCCGCGAGCTGATAAAAGTATCAAATGGATTTTCAGTTCATTATTAAAAAAATAATAAACTGAATATATTTACTGAGGTCCAAATAACTTTAACTGTTGGTGGCTTTAAAAAGACTAGAGAGGCGTAGTTTGGTAATCACTGGAGTAGAAAATGGCGAACATAAAGATTTATGTGGAGAAACACGAATTGGAAACGAAAAAGCAATCAGATTTCAATGTATGTGTGTGTGTGTTTTTGTGTGTGCAGTGACTTCCTTGTAAAAGTCTAAAACACGGGCTTTTACAATAATATCATCACATTTTCTTAAATCAAAACATTGTAGTTGAGAATTTATTGTATTGTTCATATCATACTGAAAATTTTCTCAATCTACGCCATTTTTTCATCGATTTGTTGAAATTGGCAATATGAATTTTGTAAGGTATTTTCTGTTCCAAAAAGTTATCATTTTTATATTAAAAGCGATCAGTTATACTTATGGATATTTTATTGTCAGGATCTGAATAGAATTCAAAATCGATTTTTTAAATTTTTCCGTTTTATATGTATTATAGTCGATATTATTACCGTTTTTTATTTTGAAGCCATCAGGTAGTAAACTATACAGCCATTTTTATTCTGAGACGTAAGTATCAATAGAATACAAATTCGATTTTCGAAATTTTACTGCTTTTATCAAGTTTAAGAGTTTATAATCAAATCAAAATACAAAAGATCTGTAAGGTAGTTACGGAAATATTATATTTAACCAAGAAATTGTTGTAACAATTTCTTGGTTACAGATCTTCTGTATTTTGATTTGATTATAATAAGACATCCAGCCATTTATAAAAATTAGCTCTCGCAGTATGTGCTTTCTGCGGTACACTGTACATATATAAGAGAAATTAAAATTGCCTACTGTTGGCACTGTGGAGTAATTGGAAACTTGCCTGACGCGTAATCGGGAGTTTCGGGTTCAAGTCCCGACAGTGGCATATACATTTTTCTTATATTATAGCCTTCTATTAAATATCATGGCGATAATATTATGACGTCTGATATATTGTGTTATTCACTAATAATGTGATTTTATTTACGGATAGGACTAACAATTTCTTGGTTAATTAAAAGTTTATAATATAAAAATCGCTTAGTCGTTATGACCGAATCTTAGATGGCATACAGCACACGTCGTAGAGAATCGAGAGAAAGAGAAATAATGGCATGAACTGGGTTGGGTCCGTTTAGTTGGACAATATCACGGCCATGGTCGGAGTCAAGAGCACACAGTATACAACATCCACCTGATCGGCTTATGAAAAGCAGAACGTGTGTGATTGCTGAATATTGTAGATCGCATCTGGCTTAGTTCACATTCGGGAGTACGATTCCCGAAATCCCTCGAATATCAACGAAAATTTTTACCTGAAACTTTTTTTAGAGTCGCTTTTTTTTTGTTCGGTTACGCATGTCGAGGTCACGTCACGTCACGTCCAATCGAAGAATCGCGTACCTATAATTATATTGCATAACACTGCGTCATCCCAAACAGACAACTTGGTATATCATAAAAATAGCTGTAAACTCAACGGGATATATGGCGTAGGGGTATCGCAGATGCTTTATACCGCTTTATACACAGTAGATCGCTGGTTCGATTCCGGGCGGCACCATTAATTTTAGTTTATTTTTAACTATAGATATTTCATATTCCACTTAATATTTATATTTTTTTTTCTATTTTGATTACTATATTTTCTCTATTCATTTTTTATTTTAATACTTATTTGACTATCATACAGTGTCAAACTTAGCGGGGTGTGCACTTTTAGCTTTGTAGAGTTTGAACTACGTAAAAAAAATTTATACTTTTGCCGATTTCAGATTAAAAGCGATAGGGTTATTGCAATAGTTTCACTTGCATCGTGGTTTTATAAAACCGCATCCTTGTTCTCTTTTTCGTAATTTCAAATTTTGACATCAATTTTTGATGTATCTGTACTGCTCTACCCCCAAAATTTCTTCTAGAGTGTCTCGAGTGAAATGCCTCGAAAGGGATGCAAAGCTCCACTGTCATCTATACTAACCCTTCTTGGTCACCGCAGACGCTAATTACCTCTGTTGTCGAGCGTCTATAATCCATAATTCAGTTCATTCAGTTCCTTGGTCACCGGTCAAAATGGTTTTCTACAAAGATCTCATTAAAAAACTATTTTGAGTAATTTTTAACCGACTTAAGAAAAAGGAGGAGGTGTTCAATTAGATGCACTTTTTTAATTATTTTATGCGCAGAATTTTTTAATGAACCATTGATATAAGTTGTTGGGTTTTTAAAATCGGTTTATGCGAATGTACAAGTCCATTTGATTTTGATAATTCGCTTCATATATACAATCGAAATCAACTCAAGAGTAGGTACTGCTTTCGTATTTTTTCGTGTGGACGTCATTTGAGAAAGCTTCTAGTCTATTTGAAAACGTTCAGGAATAGCACGCCAACTCTCTTGTAATATGTTCTTCTCAGATCGATTCAAAAGACACGCAGAGAAAGAAATAAAAGAACAATCATGCATGACTTTCAATTCTCTGTACTTATATATTGTACATTATGCGTATTGTACTGGACAGGAGGAGTGTTTTGCTGTTACGATAATGTCTTAAAATATTATAGAGGTTTTTGATATTAAACTTTATTTATACTCTATCCCATGAACCGCTGGAGCAATAAAACTGCATGATCAACATCTGATTGGTCGCTTAAAACTCAACACAGCAGAATAACCAATCATATTTTGTGCATCCCTAGCCGGTACGGTCGGTTCACGTGATAACTATATCTGTTGGTGGGAAAGACTATAGCCTTTACATGCGGTTCCGTGCAGCTAAGTCACCAGCAGCCAAGGTTTATTTTAACGGGATCTATTTTCACCCAAGTGTATTAATCTGGCTGGACCAATTTCGATGAACTTCGATTCACTATCAATTTTGTTACAGAACAAATTACTAAGTTTAAAAAGTACCGCATACTAATTGAGAATGTACCGAATTTCATAAAAATTGGTCCAGCCGTTCCTGAGTCATGCTAGTGTAAACAGACAAAAATACAGAAGTACGTTTTCTCCCCAAAGTACGCAAAAACATCCCGAAAATCTCGAGAGAAAATGAAATAATAGAGACAGACGTTCCGTTACTATTTTATAATATTATATTAGTTATTGCTTTTACCGATCGTGTTATACTTGTAAAATCATTCCGATCATCCGCTGAAAAAACTTGGTATATAGAGTCTCGATAGGGTTCTTATACAGTGTGTCCCACCGAATTTGAGACATAGGAATTTAACATAGGATTTTGATATTTTGTTAATATTTGCTCCCCATTAAATGTTTTTGTTATTTTTATTTTACGAACTGGTTCTAAATACCCTCAGGAATGATTCTGTAATTTATTTTTTTCTTAATTCTCGTTAAAAATTCAAAAAAATCACATTTTTGAGAAATAAAATACGAAGCTTAGTTTGTATACCAGTTTTATGAGCGCCGCCATCGTTTCGTTCATAGCCAAGTTGACAGCGCGCAAGGGCAATAATTATACATTCCACCAAGCTTGATTTCGAATCCCGGGTCCTCAAATATTTTTTTTTCTTTTTTTTATGAAAATACATTGGAAAATTATTTTAGATAAAAAAAATTTAATTGAAAAGTTATTTAAAAATAAATAAATTTAATGTTGAGCGTCTATTATTATTACAATTTTAATTTTTTTCGACTATTAGTCATTATAAAAATAAAACAATAGCTTAGACACTTCTTACCACAATAATTTTATTCGTGAATGTACATTTCAAGAGCTAAGCTCTCATCTTCAGCATATACTAAACTAAAAGTTTAATATGTGCTGAAGATGAATAGTCGAAAAAAATTAAAATTGTAAATTATAGACGCTCAACATTAAATTTATTTATTTTTAAATAAATTTTCAATTAAATTTTTTTTATCTAAAATAATTTTCCAATGTATTTTCATAAAAAAAAGAAAAAAAAAATTTGAGGACCCGGGATTCGAACTCACGCTTGGTGGAATGTATAATTATTGCCCTTGCGCGCTGTCAACTTGGCTATGAACGAAATGATGGCGGCGCTCATTAAACTGGTATACAAACTAAGCTTCGTATTTTATTTCTCAAAAATGTGATTTTTTTGAATTTTTAACGAGAATTAAGAAAAAATAAATTACAGAATCATTCCTGAGGATATTAAAAACCAGTTCGTAAAATAAAAATAACAAAAACATTTAATGGGGAGCAAATATTAACAAAATATCAAAATCCTATGTTAAATTCCTATGTCTCAAATAAGGTGGGACACACTGTATATGATGATGAACCAGTGGATGCATTGTTGGAAACCGTTATCAGAAAACACCACGTATATTCAACAATAGCTGAACCACATCCGTACCTTCGACACCGTCATCATTGTCCTCAACAATACCTGTACTGATTTCGTTTAGTCTGGGTCTGCAGATAAACTCAGCCAGGTATATATAAATATGTATATACTTATAATCAACCATTATATTTTGAATACTACTTTCCAAACGGTTATCAATGCTTCGTGAACTTCTTATAAAAATATATAGAGTGGATCGTCCAAAGAAACACCTTGGATTAGACTCATTCAAAAATTTGTTAATGCGGGAGGATAAACCACAAAACACTAAACTATTTAAATCATTCTCGGCGTGCGTTTTGCTAACCATGTTAGCGTCATCAAGAGATGGCTTACTGATGTCTAGATCATCTCCTATGATGCTACATGAGGAGATGATTTACTGATGATTAAAATTTTAAGTATCATCTCCTGATGATGCTTGAGAAGGATGTTTTGTGGTTACTTTTAATACTGACTTCAACTTTTTAATCAAAATCTGACGTTAATGCGGGAGGATAAACCACAAAACACCAAACCATTTTAATCATTCTCTACGTGCGTTTTGCTAACCATATTAGCGTCATCAAGAGATGGTTTACTGATGTCTAGATCATCTCCTATGATGCTACATGAGGAGATGATTTACTAATGATTAAAATTTAAAGTATCATCTCCTGATGATGCTTGAGAAGGAATTAAGTGGTTTGATGTTTTGTGGTTACTTTTAATATTGATTTCAACTTTTTAATTAAAATCTGACGTAGAAGAGTTCAGTTTTTAAGATAAAAGAACGAAATTGTAACAGCGTTCTGCAAATACATATTTTCAAGCACCAAACCATTTAAATCATTCTCGGCGTGCGTTTTGCTAACCATGTTAGCGTCATCAAGAGATTGTTTACTGATGTCTAGATCATCTCCTATGATTCTACATGAAGAGATGATTTACTGGTGATTAAAATTTAAAATATCATCTCCTGATGATGCTTGAGATGGAATTAAGTGGTTTGATGTTTTGTGGTTACTTTTAATACTGACCTCAACTTTTTAATTAAAATCTGATGTAGAAGAGTTCAGTTTTTAAGATAAAGGAATGACATTTTAACAGCGTTCTGCAAATACATATTTTCAAGCATCAATATCGTTGGCCGCCCTCCGTACGGAGTGATTTCTGAATGTAGGCTTGGCATTTAAGTAATTGTTCTTTGTATTGCGGTCCACTCCGTAAAATGATGTCGTTTCTTGACACAATGTGGTTCATTTTTCAAATAGAAATCTCGATAAGTTCAATATTGTATATAGTAAGAACGAGTTCTCGTTTCTTTATGTTATATTCTTTGTAGCACAATATTGACTATATCGATACTACGGCGGCAAGTAAATATTTAAACTGATGGGAGTGGATATTATTCATTATGTCTATTGTTCAATTTGTTGCCGATAACGGAATCTCTTCTTATAAGGTCGTGCAAAACAGATTATTTGTAGACGAAGCCGGGGAATGTAAATGGTGTTATAATAAGGTTATGTCGATTCGATAACAGCAACAATATCGATTGTAATTATTTTTTTTTTCTAATTTGTAACTAGTTCACTTGTTGTGTACAGTTAAACTTCCTCGTAAATGAATGAATCTCTTGAAGGGGAATAGAACCTCTGATGGGAAGACACTGAATACTAAAACAGTAGATTGTATATCTAGATGCGTAATGTGGTATAACACTGACGAGCGGCGACAGTATCTAAAAACTACCGATAGCTTTAACTTTTTACAGTCACACGAGTCATAATACCATTACGCACGAAATATATATGGTATTTTTTGCCATACCCACTGCAAAATAGTTACTTTTCACTTCATTTTCAAAAAAATTTGACAATCTTAACATTTACAGCAGGCCGTGAATATGTAATCTAGCAGGTGGATAGAGCGAATAAACAAAAGTTGTTATGACAACCGTTTACTTACCGCACTAGTTATGTATTGAAAACGTTTTCGGCACGCCTGCCTGTTAAATGACCCAATGCAGGCCGGTATACATGCATGCAAAGTAGCTATTTTGTAGTGGGTATGGCAAAAAAGTAATCATAAAACTCTAATGCTGGGTTTTTGATACGAGTTTGAGCTTTAAAAATCTAGATTTAAGATGTCAAATTATTGTTTTCACCTAAATTGAGATCTTCATTTAGTCATTCTTAAATCTAGATTTATACCAGAAACCCAATGTATCCTCGACGCAATTCCGCAAGTCTACGAAGGTACAGGCAGACGCCCCGTGTTTTTTTTTATTTAAATTAAAATTTCGTTTCAATATTATGTTGGTCATTCCTGACGTTGAAAAAGCATCTGTTGTTTCTATTAGAAGATAAATTGCAAAAGAATCGTTTTATGCTTTTTTGGATTATTTCTTGAACAGTAAGAAACTTGCAGTTATAAATAACTGTACGATAAATTTAATTTTAATTATATGTACGTATTTTAATGGCACCTTAAATACACGGCCGTATAATGGATATATAATATGTATATTGTATACTAATATTGTATAAGATATATATGTATATGGAGAGGCTGTATGCATGTTGGAGAAACAGAGAGATCTTTTGAGTGATTTATAGACCCGACCGAAGAGATCCATCAGATCAATTACGGTCTATAAACATCTGCATTTTGCATCTCTTCCGTGACGACGGGTATAAATTTATGTAACAGAGGTGGCACGCTAGAGACATGACTGTCTCGTCATCGTTATCCTCCACTATATATAGTTGGGAGGGTTTGTGGTCAGTTTACTCAAAGGCCACTCGGTTCATTTAACCCGTTCTTCGCCATCGAATTCTATTATGTGTTGAAGAATCTTGTACATATTTGCAACAAAAAGATATAGAAAATCAACAAATTCAATTTTATGATATTTTTATGCTGTTAACTTGTGACAGCGACTTCTGTCCGTTTGATCGATAATCAAAGCTATTAAATTGTAATTATAAACTGATATTTTAATTGAGTATTCTCTACCGGAAGTTACCCACTGTATTCTTCATCATAAATTCTTTCCCCTCGCCCAAAAATGGTTACAGCTCTCACGACGCTATATATTTTTAGAATTGAGGATATGTTTTATCGCTATTGGTTGGACTTTTCGATTCAGAGTACATCACAACAAAAGTTACGCTATTGGCCAACTGTGTTATATGAAAAAATCTGATAGTTCGTTCGGTCGATTGATTTATCACTCCTGCGCACCTAGCTTTACTGTTTAAAATATAAACATGTAATCGTTATCTAACATATTAAACTGTATCTTCCAAATAAGAATTTATTTAGCCGGACGGTTATTTTGTTTTTCGTTGATGGATACAGTTCGTGGCTACAAATGTCCTAGTTGTGCCGTCCCTGCTATTGTTTTATACCTGGTGTACCTACACTGCCACTGAATAAGCATTGTCTTGCGTGCCGTGCCAACGGCATCATGAATTGTATACTGTTATATCTCCTGTCTGCCTGTTACCAAACCATACGACGTTTTCTCCGCCGTGTCACTGACAATGAAATTTATGTTATTTACTTAAACATCAAATCGTAGGTTTCAGTTCTGTTGTTGTTTAGAATTATCGTATATACGATAATATGATTGCCTGAGTGCAGTGAGGTGTATATTGTGCTTGCGCAATAATGTATTTATATCGTTGCATCCAAATGGCAATCTTAAATGCTGATTATGCACCTGCTATGTTTACTTTGTCATTTAATTATAAATGCAAAATCATTTGAGCCTCCTAAATTTCCATAGTTGCGATTCATCATCATTAGTTGCAGTTCCTTATTTATAGTAAGCGACGAGGCATTGCAATTGCTGTAGTACGAATTGCTATCGTACTTATATTTAGCAGATACTAGAAATTAGGTATGATGAAACCTTACCACATTCAATTTATCAATAAGTCTTATTTTAATATTTGATTTAATTTTTTTGTCCTCGTATCATTATCATGAGACACCGTAGAGTGGTGTCCCCAAATTATTATTTATGCTAAACACATTCTAAAAATGAAGAGTTAGGAGATATTTAATCACCAATAATCTCATTTTGACATTAATTGTTTAGATTTTTTTTTCGTTCTCGTTTAAAAACATCCAACGTAGATACGAAACAACTAATCGAAAAAATAAACTCAACTGGAGACGTTAGACGCTGATGACCTCAACTGTTGAGCGTCTATAATCAACAATCTATTGAAACGTTTTTGAAATCCAGTTCTGTTCAGGACACGCGCAGCTCCAAAGAATTTTTTTTTCTATTTTATTTGACGAGTTTACAATTATGATTTTTATGAATTTCTTAAAAAAAATATCTCCTGTTCTAAATGATTTACCAACTTTTGCTACAAATCGGGTTCGATATTTTCTTACTTAGATATATGATTTGGAAAACAGCATTGTTATAATAATACTTACTGAGCCTGCCTCTTCTGTATATAGCGGATTGCTCGAGGAGGAAAGATATCAGGAGAAGAGAAATAGTTGATTACTTTGGTACCGCGCGCTCTGTCACAATAAACAATGACATCACACACTCCAATCAGTATCATTTATTCTGCGAGACGCTGATTTACATTGAATGCTATACATCTTTAGAAGGAGATGGAGCATTTGCAGAGCGTTACACCGCTGCGACAGACCATGGTCGCATTTAGTAAGGTGTTTTATTTTTATGTGACGTCAGATCTATCACTCGTTCTTTTACAGGCTGCCAGGATTATTTAGAAGTCCAGAGTTGTACCAAATTTATTATATTATTATTGAAACTTTAACCAGTTATCAGGTTAGAAGAAGGAAACAGGAGGTTCGTAATTAATAAGCCATAGACACGCCATATAAACAACGGCTTGCGTACCACTTTTTTTCAAAAATTTATTATATTTTTAATAATAAATCGGAAATTCGATTGACACTTTCACAAGTTTTTAGAATGAAACCTGGGAACAAATGTTTTCTAATAGACGAGCCATGAAGACTCCATATCCATCTGGCATCCATCTGGTTTAGGGGCTACTCTCAAACCCTCTCGCTGTTGTTAATCCTTCGCCGCATCGGAACCATGGCATAGAACCTAGAAACCAGGTGTTTATAATATACGAGGCATGGAAATTCCTATAAACTACGACATCCATATATTCCCAAAACATTTCTCGTCTATGTTTAACACACAAGCAAACGAGGTGTTAATCCTTTGCAGCATCAAAACTGTGGTATAGAACCTAGAAACTTGCGAAGTTTGGAAGAAATTCCAAAACAACGGCATCTTCAAGTTTTCTTCTCGCAAGCTCTCTCCCGCGATTATTCAACACAAATAATATAAACATTGGTACCATGGCGTTTTAAGACTGAACCAATTGAATCAATGGCTCGATCCGGCTCCCAGCAAGGAGTTGAGTGGGTGGATGTCGATTTGATTAACAGCACGCAATGCACCCACCTGGTTTGATATTTCTGTGGCATTGACCGCGGTCCTTTCTATACATGTACATGTTTTGTCTCTTATTTTCTCCATGGCGAATGTCGCATGTAGAAGCGAATTGGCTAATAGATAAATCTTTCTTCTATACTTCTTCTTCTGCGAAATGCTAACTCCGTGTCGCAACCCTTATCCTTCGCATCTTCCGTTTCACTCAAACACCAGCGATATCCGGTATATTTGTCTCGTTCACGCCAACTGGCACGCACATACATAGTACAATGGATAAATAAAACTTTGTTTTATTAGCTTCATGAATATGAATTCTTGTTGAGACGCGCTTGTGGTCGTTCTTTTGCCGCGCGCTCTCTTATACAACTTGTCTTTGTTGCCGACATTTGGACAGCAGCTCCTTGTTCTGGTGCTTCAATTGGTTTTAGACACATCCAATCAAAATCAATTATCTAAATTATTCTAATTGAATAATTGCAGTTTTCCTATTGATTCAAAGAATCGAAAATTTCTGCCTTATCGCAAAAGTTGTTGCGGGAAAACTTAAGAAACTGGTAACTTTAAGTCATGTTATTTCGACTGCTCAACCTTCTTTAGTAGATTATTGTATTCTCTGATGTATAGCAAGCACTACAGTGAAAGTGCGATTAAATTCGGTTCAATAGTTTTTTAGTTAACCCGGAACAAACAAAACTGACAGACACAAAATAATCTTAAAATGGCTAATTCGGTTTAGGTATCCTGTAAACTAAAATTTTATTTTTTGTAGATCCTGAAAGCTGAGGGTTAAGTGATATATTTAGTAAGCAATCAAATAAAAAAATTACACATTAAATTGAAATAGGTATTAAATAAAATAAAATCTTCCCCCAAGATGTTCAACAACATGGGAGAACATCATTTGTGTAACCAAGTTCTTCTCACAAGTTGTTGACTTGTTCGAACCCCACGGTTTGCTTACTAAATATATCACTTAACCCCCAGCTTTCAGGATCTACAAAAAATAAAATTTTAGTTTACAGGATACCTAAACCAAATTGGCCATTTTGGTTCTTCCCCCAAGATGTTCAACAACTTGGGAGAACATCGTCTGTGTAACCAAGTTCTCCTCACAAGTTGTTGACTTGTTCGAACCCCACCTCGTCTCATGGATGTTAATAGTATGATCTTAGTTGTCAAGCGTCTATAATCTACAATAAATAAAATAAATTCAACAACTTGTTTGTAGGAGCGAGATTTGATAAAAATAAAATGTCGTTAACCATGATGACTGCACGTAACCAACGGCGTCCCAGTTGTCTCTGATATTCCTTAGCGATCTGCACGAATTGACAAAATGTGTTAGGTACTATGTCCGACACCTTGTATTTCTTTTTTTGGAATTGGCATATATTATTATGCATCTATCTGCTTATATCTATATACATGTATAGATTTTTATGTATACATTTATGCGTGGCTAGTATTAGAAGAACTTCCATATCACTCAAGTGGAAACATTGGAAGAAGAGAATGGAGTGAGTCTGTAAAAATCCACAGTCGCCAAGTCAATTCACTTAAATGAGAAATGTACGTTTGCAAATCAAGACAGTATTCTTGTGAATCCTAAAGAGAGAGAATTTCGTTTTATACAAGCATTTAAATCTTTCAAGTTGTTCTTTCTTCTTTACATTGTACAATATTTTTATATCCGGAGCCTGTTGCTTTGAAACTATTGATTATATTTTCTATTCGTGTTGCACATTGTTTTTGTTAACCATGGTTAAAATGTGTTCAACATTTTTTTACGAATTCAAAACAATGTTTTGTAACAGCAGTTTGATATTTGCTTACATTCACTGCGTATAAAAGGTACATGGCGCAAACATTTTTGTGACATTCTATTTGTAGAGGTTGAAATTTTCTATGGGATTAAATTTGAATAAAAATACTGAGATATTTTAATTGATTTTGGAAGTGAAGTCTAAACTTCTTTATAGAGTCAATTGCACCAAATTAAATAAATTAACTAAGTAGGATTTATTCGTAGATTGAATTTTTATTCTTTCAAATTTCAAAGAATTAATATTTCGAACTGTAGTTTCAAGACAACTCGTCTCTTATTTCACGTAAAGACGTAACTGACAAAATTTGAAACAATTGCCTTTGTGCCTGATTAACTGTGGTGGAAATGGCAGATAATCTTCACGTGAGATGAGGGACGAACTGTTAGTGCTATAGTGGCCATTAGGAATTAAAGTATTTAAGGGAAGCTTCCAAACTAATCAAATCGAACCAATCAATTGGATTTCTCTCTGTTTTTCAGTGAAAATCCGTGGAGACATTCCTTAACAATGATGAGTTCTGTAGCGTGGAAGTTAAACTAACAAAAATATTTCTGATGTCTTCCTGATAACATTTTAGCAGGATCTCGTCAATAATAATTACAAAAACGCGAGCATTTTTGTTGCAATCCGCATAGCAGTGCATACAATTGTAGAGCAAAGATTTAATGTATTTTTTAATCTTCCAATAGTCGACGCTCTTGTATTCACAAGTATTATGTAAGAATGTATAAAATAACCATTATTTTGAGCAGCAATCTCACGAAAGCTAATAAAATGTTATTGCTGCATATATAAATATTTAAAAACAATTCCTTTAATAATAAACGCGCTTCTATGTAAACTAAACGGAGTTTCGCTTCTTGTTCTTATAAAGAAAAAAAGAAGAAGGCGCATCGTTGCCGTTATGCAGTGTTGAAAGTACAAAAGCGTTTAAATGCAATGTGTAAAAGAATGAGTACTTAAAATAATCTAGGTCGATTGTTTAGCGGCAAATAACATCGTCTTTGTTACAATGCTCTTGTATCTTTGTTCCATTCCCATTCCAGGAGCAAGTTTTACTGCATTCTGTCTTATAGTCACTGGAAACTATTACCTCTACCTTTTTGTTTTGTGTGAACTTGACTTGTCAATACCTTTAGGGTTGGAACGTGATTGACACATTATGTACTTCGATTCAATCGCCAACCATCGCTGGTCTTCGAAGTTTCCGAAGCAAAGGTTCGATGACAGACGAAAAAAGTTTCAACCAATTAACTATTTATTTTAGCTCTTTTTCAATTAAATAAAATGAATGGCCAATGTTTAGTTTATTAAGCAACGCTGACCTTCGAAGTACTGAGTCGATGCTTTCCGAAGAAAATGATTCGATGACAGACGAAAGAAGTTACCATTTGACTATTTTAGCTCATTTTCATTTAGATATAATTCGTGGTCAATCTACTTATTCATTTACCAATCACCTCTGGCCTCTATGTTTTCCGATTTGAAGGATTCGATGAGAAATGAAGGAAGAATCATCTGCACCCATTTTTAATTGACTCTTCGTCTTTAGTTAAAGATGTTTCTTAATTGAGCAAGGCTCCAAAATTTGCTCGATTCGTAATCCTTATTTAGTTGGAGATTAATTTGTCGAAATATTTCAGTTTCTACTAGATGAATTGGTTATCTCATTCTCTCATCGAAGAACGCTTCGAGAGAAAATTTCTCAGTGGTATCCTGTCTTTGGAGTCTATCCCATCCTTATAGTGCTCCCATTACTCACGTATGGATACTAACACATCGTCATTAAAGTACCCATGTATATGTGCCTTCCATGTTACTGCTTTTTACATTGCAGGTACATCTTTTCTTTACTCTGAAAATACCGCAACAAGCTATTAAGATATAATAGCAACGAGTTTTAATGTTGTCTTCTACACTTGTTTAACCCTTTAGCGGACGCGTGGATCTGCAATGAAAAGAGACATCAAATTCCTAGAGAGTTACCTTCAAATTAGCATGGGTCAAACTTTTATCTTTCGAATAATCTATACTAATATTATAAATCTGAAGAGTTTGTTTGTTTGTTTGGTTGAACGCGCTAATCTCACAAACATTTTTTTTTCAAATTTCTCGTTCGTCCATTTGAAATGTTTGATAATGTTTTTTAAAAATCGACGTTTCATTTCAACGTTACCAAATAACAGTGTTATTATTCAGCATTTATTTTTAGATGACTAAACAGTTGAAAATATGACTTATTCATAACAATAAAAACAGTATCAATAAAATCTGTTTTATTAAAGCTCTTTATTTTTCCATGAATATATAAAATTTGATATGCTTTTTACAGTAAACGTTTTTATGTATTTTCATTTATTGTTCAATTTTATTTCGATTTATAAATTCGAAAGCTTTAAAATCGACCCTGGAAATATTATTTCACGGAAGCTATTTTCGCATGCACATTGTATGTAAATTTTATTAAAATTCATTTAAATTATGCATTAATTAGAACGAAGATAAAACTTGAAATCTTAAATTAAAAAATATAAAATAATCTACCAACGCAAGGTTCGGTATTATGAACACCTTGAGCGTGAATGTACTTAATCACGCCCGAGAATGAAATTAAATAAGTCTAAATTCTTGAGTATTTCCTTAATCCGTCTGCGTTTTTGGTATTTGATATAGATACTCCTTGTTTATGCTTGTCTTTAGCAAGCGAACTACCATCCATTAAAATTCTTATTTATTAAAAAATTTGATCTCTTTAAAATCTACTATTTTTCTAAGAACTATGAGACACTTCCAGCTTATCATCTGTGACCCAAAGAAGTTGTAAAATGAAACTCTTAGATTTTATCAAGACATTTCCCAGGCTTTACCAATGACGAAAAAGAGGGAGAAAGTTTCCAGTTAGACTTGGACAGCTGATGTGCATTGAACCAGAAACTGAAGAAGGGTTTTAAGTTGCCTTATATATTTCTTAAATTACAAAAAAAAAATTGATGAGTGTCGAAGCAACACTCTGAACGAAAACCTTCGGTATACAAGGTGGTGTCGAAATTACCCCTAGGAGTAACTTCTTAATCCAACATTTATCATCGTTAAATGTCGTACCTGAAACCCAGGACAAGTCAGGAATGGTAAATGGCGACTATCTGTCTACAGAAACAGGGCATAATAAAGTGAGTCAGTTAATAAATCCTGAATTGTTTATTTTATATTATGGAATAGCCGGTCGCATTCTTCGCTAAAGATTACAGTGTTGAATTAATGTTAGCTAATTTACGTGATTAATACGAATACTTAAATATGAAATTTAGTTATACGTATACCTCCCAGAGTTTTATGTGATTACGTCAAAATGTATGACATTAAACAGTGTTATGAAAAATGTTGTTATATTTTAATTATATAGACGAAAGTGACATTTTACGTGATCCCAACACGCTGCTAAATCGAGTAAATTGTTTTTTGCGTGATATTTTTTTTTCAGTGATTTAATATCTATAGGTTTTAGGGGTGTGCGATGTATTAATTATAAATTCGAGCGAATGAGCGAAGCGAGTGCGTAACGTATTAATACCCCCAAGGGGGGAGATTGGAATGTGGTTGCTATCGCAAATTGCATTCCAATGTTCTTTGGGAATTAGCGCCCCAGGGACACCCAAGCTCATACCAGTCGGTTTGTGTATGCCGGCTGGCGGATTCTATTACACAAATGGATTATTTGTTGTGTTGAAGAAAAGACCTGAATTGTCGACGCGTCTATAATGTACAATTAATTAATTTAACATATTAGTATTAATTCGAGAGAAGGAGCGAACAGAGTGCACTCGAGCGAAGTCGGACGGTGCATCTAGATTCTAGAATATCATTATCCTATGGGCATAGTGTATATTAATTTCTTTATTTAATTTTTGAATGACAATAACGCCACAAGAAATAGGATAAATCGAATTTCGATAGGTACTGGTTTTAGAAAAAAAATATCGTTGAAATAAAAGTGTACATACTTTTGAAATTATATGGACATTATTTTTTTTTTTTGTGAAATTTTTGGGAAACTTTAAACGCATGCAACTTCTAAACCAGAAGAGATACAGACGTTTGCTTGTATTCATTAGAATCAGCGTGTCATTTTCTACAAGCATGATAAGTTTCAAAAAGTTCTGAAACATTTCGATTTTCTTCAAAAATCCGCATTTTGGTGTTTCTTAAAAAAATCGCAACAATCGAAACCTTCCATATATTTTCAAAATTGGAAATGTTTATAGAACAAACTGCGCTGATTCCAATAATTAGCATAAGCAAACGTTTGTATCACTTTTAGTCATTATTTAAACTGACATTTGTATTTTGACATAATGTGATATTTTCGTGTTCGTGTTTATGCTGCGACTCGATGATCGAATACTCGTACTTTTACTACTCGATTTTTTCGACGAGTCGCACAACCCTGTTAGGTTTATCCAATCGTGCAAATGAAAAATCATATTACCATAAATTTATTATTAATATAAAAGACTTAAATCCTCAAATCTTTTAGTTTCTTTTTCTGCCATATTTGATAGCGTTCATAATAATCTAAGTATAAATATGATGAATTAGCCACTAGTTATAGTCTTGTTTGTATTTTTTCTCTTTTTCCACTAAGTACAGTGAATTAATTAAGATTTTTCCTGATATGAAAATTACACGCACCTAGTTAGAACAATATTAAATACTGCATGCATTTTAATTTCCACTTAATGAATTCTTTCCTGCAGTGCCATAAAAAGATAAAATGCATTACTGTTTATTTTATTTGCACGCTGAATTCAGAATAGAAGTTTATGTGCTTTTAAAATTATCTTCTCCTACCAGAAGACATTTATAATTATTATTTTCACCTATACATGAATAGCTCTCGCTACTACGATGATTCACATCTACAACATAGATATAATTAATAACACTCGCATGTAGTGGAAATCTATTGATTCCTTTGCATATATGGAGAATGTTAGATTGGTAATCGTGTCACGGTTGAGAAATTGTAAGCTCATTCCGCCGCGATAGTGGAAAGGTTCAGGTTAGAATCCTGATTGTGACTATGGTTGTCAAAATGATTTTTTCCGATATTTGCAGGAATTAATTATGTAATTGGCTGCTCTTCCAATTAAAATTTTCAATTGCAAAACAGCCGTATAAATCTATTTAATATATAATTTTAGATATTGTTAGATGGCACGTGCAAAGTTGAATTAATTTGGGCCCCAGTATTACGACGCAAAATGTCATATTTCTGTTTCAATATTTTGATATTTATGTTGTCTGGGTCTAATAAAGAGGGTGGGAGACATGGAGACATTGTAGATTATAGACGCTCGACAACTGAGGTCATTAGCGTCTATCCTGGTGCCAACTCATATTTCAAATTTATTATTTTTAATAAAAGATTAAAATCCAATTGATATATACTTCAACCATTTCTTGGATTAGAACCAAAAAGCTGAGGGTTTGTAATCGCCGTACAAACAATGATATCCCTACGATCTCGACTATTTTCAAACCCTTACTAAGGTACTTGGCTGTTCACATATTATTTTAGTGTTGGTGTTATTTTTAAGGTATCTTAAAAATCTCAACAAATATTTGCAATATCAATATTTTACTTTTAGCACCAAACATAAAATAACCATTTAGATCTAAGCTCCATGTTATAGAAAGTGTTGAGTGGCCTATTAAGTTTAGAAAATGGCGTTTCAAACACTACATTTGACCGTGTACTGGTCGTTTGCTTTGCGATACTGTAAGCTTTTAGAGTGATAAGTGACGTAAACGTGCTTTAAATCTCAGCCTCAATTGACACCATTTTTCTTTACTTCAAACGTGTTGAATTTAAACGCTTTCATTGAACTCTATCTTATCAGGTGTGCAGATGTTTATGATCTCTGATGTCGAGCGTCTATAATTTACAATATCTATCTATTTTACCGAGGAAAACCCAAAATATCTTGGAGGACTGTTCAAGAAGAACTTATGGTTACAAATGAAAGACATAACAAAATTTTTTATTTTTTTATTAATTTTTTAACATGTTTTGTGTTTCTTATTGTTTGTTTTTGCATGACGACTTTTCCAACTTATGACTCGTATCTAAAATTTGATTATTATTTATTCTAATTTTGTTTCTTTTTTTGTTTCAGGTAAGAATAATTCAAGTTCAGTTATATTTTATTGCGTCTGGATATGATGTAAGTTACGATAATTTCATTTTTAATCTGTTACTGTATGCATCTGTCAAAATCAACGTTAATTGCATTAAATATTCAGAGAGCTTTTGGACGATAATCATACTTCTAAAATAAAAATGGATTGAACATAAATCTAATAACAAAAAAGCTATTGTTGTGGGTTGTTGTTTACGAACGAGAAGAATACATTAAACGTCATTCTCTTATAGTTAATACAAATCAGTTTTGACAGAGTTTGATTGATTTTCGGTTGAATATTTACAATAAATAGTATAAATAATGAGAATATTCCGTCAGCAAATAAGTTCACAAAATGCAGTTGCGTTTGTATAATGTAAGGGGGGTGTTTTTGCGTTTTGGGTCAGACAAACAGGCGAGGGAATGAATCACGATCACAGAATTGTACGACGTACACTGGTGCAGCATAAACATAATTACGTTCTGAATGGTCAGTTACACACAAATAATGATCGTCCGCGTCGTCCTTCCAAAGTTGCAGTAGTGCTTCGTTACCGAGCTGTTCACGCAACGCGTAAATGACGACTTGTACCTGTTGGGTCACTCTTCCATCCGTAATGCCAGATGAGTAATTACTAATAAGAGATCTTATACCAGAAATTTTGCAGCAGAGCGTAGTTGTCAGTTGTTGACGCAACGTGTAAATGACGACCGTCTTCCGGTATCTGTTGGGTCGCTCTTCCAAAATACCAGTAATTATTAATAAGTGATCTTACCAGCAAATGTTGCAGCAATGCGCTGTCCTTCCAACAGCAGAGCGTAGTTGCCGAACTGTTACCGCAACGCGTAAATGATGACCGGTTCCCTGTATCTGTTGGGTCGCTCTTCCAAAATACCAGTAATTACTAATAAGAGATCTTACCAGCAAATGTTGCAACAGTGCATTGTCTTTCCAGAAGCAGAGCGTAGCTGCCGAGCTGTTGACGCAACTCATAATAATATAGTTAAATTTCTGAATCAGTGGTCGAAAATTAATTGGGTAACTATATTTAGAAAAGAGTATCGAGTTTTGGCAGATGGACGAATCTGGACATCGACAGATGGACGAATCTGGTCATCCCTTGTAGATCAGTTGGGGTATTGCATGTACTTTGTCTAATCCGAAACGTTGAGGACATGTTATAAATATCCCCTGTGTCCACTGTTTGTTATTTATCCCCTTTAATCTAAACGCTTACTTACACTTCTACATCAATGACGTACGTATAACATTGAATAATTTAAATTGTGTGAATCATTAAAAATGAAAAACGAAATGTTTTGCGGTAATTAATGAAATAAATACTTTTGCTTAACCTGACGCGACCACAATAGTAGCCTAGTAAACGATTTAAACTTGACAATAACTGGGTTCGATATGTTTATATGACTCTTCTATGACAAACCCTCATTTTCCAAGTTCTAATCTGAAAATTGGTAAAAATATCATTCGAATTTTCAATTTATTTTTAAAAATATAGCTGACTAAGTAAATTTGAGGGCTCGACAATAGCCGAGATCGTAGGGGTGACTTTTTCAAATTACAAATCTCCGTTCCTAAGGTCTATTGCGGGAACTGGTTAAAGTATTAACCTAATTTTCAGTAGGTATATAATGTTGATTTAAAATGTCAATTAGATAACTAGTTTGAATCCCTGATGAAAATATATTTTTCGAAACGTCGATCACAAACGTAACTTTGGTGAAGCTTTTATTATTGATCCTCGACGATTATCAACCTGATTTTAAATTTAATAATACACTAGAATAGTAAAAATACCCTAACAGTTAAAATTGATTCGAACTGTTGAATTTGGGATGATATTGGAACTTGAAGAGGGAGAAATAGCACTTATTTCTGCAAACTCGTAGTCTCGTACTCAGGAGGAGTCTACTGTATACATGAATCATGGTAATGGGTCAATGACGTACATTTTTAGCTGTTTTTTAATCCCCGATAACGTCATATGAAAAACTGCTGATAACGTCCCCTGACAGCAACGACATATTCATATAACCTCAAAATGTCGCCCAACGTTTTTAGTCAGCGTGGAGTAAATATATGTATGACGTTGCGTGAATGTTTTTAAGCTTCAAACTTCGCATAACCTTAATTTACTTGTATACCTGTTTTGAATGCGTGATTGTATGATATATATATACCAGTGGTTGCTAATAAACGCGTCCCGCTCGCATGGCACAGCATTAGTATTCACGCAATGTTAGTACATGTAACTTATTGACACACGGGCTTTATAACCCCCACACCCTCCCCCCTTTACACACATTTAGGGTGACGGCGTATACTCTTCTGTGTGTTCGAGTGCGAAGGTGCCTCCACAGATAGAAAAGGATACATGATACAGAAACATATCACGTGGGGATTCCAGTTTATTGGATAAAGTCCTTTGAACTTCCCGCGCTGTTTTCACATGGCGTAATATGTGGAACAGTTTGTGTAAACAACCGTTCACAATAGATTAACAGTCGCATTTTTCAAAAAACTAAAATGGACGTATTTCTCTCGAAATAGGAGCGAGAGATTGTTATTGCTGTTCTGCAAGAAAAAAGAGGAAAAATATGGTAGCGCACGCATACCGTGTCCTGCCATCTAGTCAGCAGCAGTCAGTGACAACCGATATAGTTCTCGGATCATCTGTTAACACGGTATATGCGCGCGCAATCCAGGTTAAAAAAATACGTGGATTGCGCATGTCTTATGAAGAAACCGTTTATCTATACTTTAAAAAGGAAAAGTTTGTATGTTTGTTTGCGGTGGATAGTCCCAGAAACTACTGAACCTATTTGGATTTTTTTCACTGTTTAGAAGCCTACTTCTTCCCGAGTAACGTATAGGCTCTATATTATTACGTTATGACAAACTAGGGATGAGCGGTGAGCGAAAATGTAAGGCAAGTCGGGGATCTTTTGGTTTGGCACATTTTTCAGTTATATTTATGTTAGCTCCAAGTTCGTGGTGAATGTATGATCGCTTGTGGGATCTCCTACTTACTTTACATTTTCGCGCACTGCTTATCCTCATTTTGTTGTAGCGTAATAATATATGTAACTTATGTCTTTCGAGAAGTATAGTATTTACTATTGATGGATTAGATTTAAAGGGATTTTTTTTGGGTTTGAGAGAAAACATTGCAGTCTATTGGGTTTATTAAGTTATTGTTCTACCTCCCACTCTCTTACACCATCAAATCCAGTATTCTCGTTCCTTGTTCAAGCTCACAAAAACCGTGAATACTTTAACTAGCTAATCCTGTAGTCCGCCATTGACCCAATTTGAACGGGTAATCAGCGCCACACAATATCGGGCCAGTAACTAAAATGTACTTTATTGCCATGGAGATCAGTGCTTTATTGCACGCACACTTTAATCCATTTTAAAGAATGAATTGTGGATTATAGACGCTCGACAACAGAGGTCATTAGCGTCTGATAATCCACTTTAGTTCTCGGCCCAATATTGTGTGGCGCTGGCTACCACATCAATTGGTTCCATGTTTTTATTTTTTTTCCACATGCATCAGATATAGAGGTCAATGTTGATTGGCAATAAATTACCTGCCTTCTGCGATTTAAAGGAATTGAATAATTGTAACAACTGAAGTGCGGCGTCGACATAGCGGCACGGTAACATGCGTCGTTGTGAATCAGGGTTGAAGCAATAATGCTATGTACGTGATGTGTAAATGTAGAATGGGGGCGTTAGCAGCGGAATATTTGAAGAACAATATACATTCTTTCAATGCAATGTAACGATTGAGGAATACTTGAAATAACAAAACTTGGTGCTGAATCTTAATATCGGTAGAATAGTTTATTTCTTTGATCTCTATATACTCGAACATTTTATTAAATAACTTTTTTTTGTAAACAGGAACGTCTTTCCATAAATAAAACAGAAAAATGCGTTGTGATTTTAAATACAAAATTTAAAAACTCGGGTCGCAGTGCCAAACCCTGCCGACAATATAGTGTATTTGCTAATACAGGCATTGTGGCATTATTATGTGAACTTAAGTTTGTTTTTTGACAAAATAAAAAATTTAACCCCTTAATACATCCCTTAAAATAATTAAATTTTTCTAAATTTCAATATTAGACATGGATTTTATCAGTACACGCAATTAAATACACCCTTCCATAAGTAAATCCGTATCAACAAACTAGTGTTTTCATAAAATTTGAAAGTCCGGTCCTGTCGGGCCGATTTTATTAAAATTTTAGCAGCACATTTTAATCTTTACTAAAGAGATAAATTTCAATTTTGAAACGATTCTGACAAATTTTTCGGTATTTTTGGGCCCAAAAACTTTTTGGAACCCCTAAATACAACCCTGAAAATGGTCCGATCGGGCCCATTTTAAATAGGCTTCTTGCGGTGATGGGTTCCAATGTGTGTACCAAATTTCGTTTCAATCGATTAAGTCTGTCGAGAGTTATCGTGTACACACATATATATATATATAAATATATATATAAATATTAATATAAATATATAATATATATATATATATATATATATATATCATATATATATATAAACATTTTTAAAAATGGTGCCAAAGTGTTCAGGAGGCTATGAAACGTCGAGAAATGTTGGTCCGACCCCTAGGTCCCGCCATCCGACCGACGCCAATAGTGTATGTGCCATATTATGGCAAATACACTAAAAACTAATACAGGTCAAATTTAAACCACGCAAAAATCCCAAAAACGCAAAACTACGCGAAAAACCCTAAAACTCACAAATGCATAAACAGAATATTTTGCCATACCTTTGACTATAACCTAACTTTGTTTTGTAAATTATATTGTTTTTACGTATTATTTACAAATAAATATTGAATTGAATTGACTTGATAATAGTTTTTGTGTGATATTTGTTTATTCTTTGCTTATCTAAGAACACTACTAAAAAGGTTGTTATGGCAGTTGTGAGTACCTACATTTATTTTAGATGAAATGTAACAGTATCTTTAAAATTGTTAAAATACGGTTACATTATTTATATCAATACACGGCATAGTTACAATAAATATTAATGTGTCAGTTGATTTTATATTATGATGAAATATTGGATATCCAATGCCTTGGTTATTCGAGGATTTATTATTTTTTTTATCTTGAAAAATATTGTTGGTTTTAGTGGTAAGTGGTAACTGGAAACTCGTTTTGATTAATAAGTTTGCCTTTTACTTTATTGTATCTAATATTATGTACAATATCCAAGTGTGCAAGCTTTCACGGCCGGCATTGTTCCAAATCTTCATGGTTTCCGGGCTTGTAGGCCGTGGTCAGGTGGTATTTTTATCAGGTAGGTAGAAATACCACCGGACCACGGCCTACAAGCCCGGAAACCATGAAGATTTGGAACAATGCCGGCCGTGAAAGCTTGCACACTTGGATATTGTACATAATATTAGATACAATAAAGTAAAAGGCAAACTTATTAATCAAAACGAGTTTCCAGTTACCACTTACCACTAAAACCAACAATATTTTTCAAGATAAAAAAAATAATAAATAGGCCGTGGTCCGGTGGTATTTCTACCTACCTGATAGAAATACCACCTGACCACGGCCTACAAGCCCGGAAACCATGAAGATTTGGAATTATGTACAATAGTTTAAACCCCTCTTCACCAGGTTACTAGGTAGTTATGCTATTTGAAATATTAAAATTACAAGAATCGCAAATATTGTTGTGAAGTATTTACAACAAACAAATCAACAGTTGTTTCTAAATACATTCTTACATATATTAATAATAATAATAATAAATTCTTTATTTGGGAACGGAGTGCAGCCAAAGCTGATTTCTACTCTGCCCCATCAAAATATTTGCACAGACATAATAAAATAACAATAATTAAAATAGAAACAGGTAAAGATAAAAATGTAGTATAAACTTAACAATAAACTTAAAAATAATAAAATAACAAATAAAAACAGAATAAAACAACCATGGAAACTTGTTTAGTAATTGACAAGAATCTGTTCTTTAATGGTTTTGATAAATAATTTGTGACTTTTTAAATGTCTAACGTTAGGATCGATATTGTTCCATAATTTTGGTCCAACAACTGAAAAACTCTTTGCGCCGACAGAGGTTTTGCTCTTAGGGATGTAAAGCTCTGTATTATTTTTGGTATCATAAGAGTGGAAACTAGACAAAGGTATTAATAATTCACTTAAGTAATTGGAGTTGTTACCATAATATCAGAAGAGAAAAACTTGATTTCTTGCGCGTTTTTTCTATAAAAACCGAATGATAACTTAGGTGGCTATAAACCTGCTGCCATCTGTTTCTACGTTTCTAAAGTGTCCATCTCCAATCCCGGGGAATTACCTCCGTGTATCTTCCTCATTGGTGAGTTAGCTGATGGATCATCGATGATGTACATAAATAAAATGCTTGTAGATGGAATGTTGTCAGGGAAAATCAAAAGGGCGTTGATTGATCAGACGGAATGACAAATGAACACAGAAAAAAAAACAGTTAATGCACGAGTACTATATAGGGATGGAATTACAATCGTTAAAGCTGTATTTGAATGTGTGTTTTCCTCATTCGTTGACATGCCATTTGAAAAACATGCCACGTCCTAACTTAGTTTATACTCGTATAACAGAAAAAAATGTATGTAAATTGAGAATGTTGACAAATGAAATTTGCTGTCAGTTGGACTTTTTTTTTACTCCTCCCGATAATTTGCAACGAATTTATCTACCATGAAAACGTAACTAAATATGTACTTGATTGCAACATTTTGTGTCCTGGTAATTTATTTTATTGTGGCTGCAAAATGTTAAGGTTTTTCCGGTTGATAGAATTATCAATTAGTGATCCCTGTCAAATAAAATATGCGTTTTTGAGTTTATTAACGTATCGACTACATTGTGATATTCTGTTACGGTGTTTTTATCTTTGTTTCAGTCGCCTTCCTCCAAAAAAAATAATTTAAAAAAAAACTTTTTAACAAAAAAAAAACCTCCTTCAAAAAACCACTAAAAAGAGGAAAATAATGAAATTTTGAGGTCTGTGCCAATTTAATAAAATATGAAGTCGGTCAAAAAGTATAGTATAGTGATTAACATCTTCTTTTTAACCAACTTCATATTTTATTAAATTGGCACAGACCTCAAAATTTCATTATTTTCCTCTTTTTTGTGGTTTTTTTTTTTTTTGTTAAAAAGTTTTTTATTTTTTACTTTTTAGTGTTAAAAAGTGACATTTACCATAAAAGAATCGCACGCCGTTACTCACTTTTATTAAACCGACTTTCTTACGCTGTCTGATATGTCAAAAAGTGACATTTACCTTAAAGAATCACACGCCGTTACTCACTTTTATTAAAATCAGCCGAACTACTGAACCGATTTTGATGAAATTTCTATGGGACCAATCTGAAAGTATATCCTTTCAAATAAAAAAAAAATTTCAAAATCGGTTCATAAATGACTGAGTTATGAGGTAACAAACATAAAAAAAAATACAACCGAATAGAGAACCACCTCCTTTTTTTGAAGTCGGTTAAAAAATTTGAATTGACTTCAAAAAAGGGATCAAAACATCTCTTAAAAATAAAATAATTGTTTAATACAATAAGTCCTTTAGATTGCTTTTTAAAGCAAAATTAAAGTAAAATTTTACCTGTCCAATTGACGTGAAACTTTGTAGTCGTATGTAGTTTTGAAATACCGCTAATGACCTAAGTTGTCGACGCGTCTATAATTTACAATTACATTACAATAATAATATTCTGATATTTTGGCTATAATAATATTTATATAACTAGTTAAAACATGGATATAAAAAACAAGTGGTGTGAGTTACGGTGTTGATGGTGGGAAAACGTGTCTCTAGGCGGTTTAAATTTAAAAAAATATATAATATATCATGACTAAAAATTGGAAAATAATACGCTTATATTAACGCACCAAAATTCAGAAAATAAATAAAATAAATTTCTTTCTCTTCTATAACGTTTAGAAACGTGGCGCAATTTACACGTTATAGATCCCCCAGGGGGGACATTGGGATGTAGTTTTTATTGCAATTGCATTCCAATGTTCTTTGGGAATTAGCGCTCCCAGGGACCCGAGCTCGTACCAGTCGGTTTGTGTATGCCGGCTGGCGTATTTTAATACACAAATATGTTATAGTTTGTTGTGTTGAAGACGCTAATGACCTGAGTTGTCGACGCGTCTATAATCTACAATAAATAAATAAAAACACGTTATAGAAGACAAAGAAATTTTTATCTTCTACTTTTTAGGGCGTTCTAACTTCAAAATTGCTGTATGTATCCGTCACACAAAAACTCTCCAACGGTGAGCCATGACGTCATAAAATTTACACCGTTTATTGTCCTGAGCAAATTGTTCCCGTCCCGATTTATGTTTGTTCTATCCGAGCGAAGCCGGGCCTGACTGGTAGTTCATTATATTTAAAAAACAAACGGAAAATCATGACCGATAAAATAATATTTTATTTATAATTCTATAAAAATCAGTGTACATGCGGTTTGAATCTCAATGTAATTTTTAACATTATAAATAGTGTTAACCCACTTTTTGAAATTATAAGTTCATTTTGCGGTTACTAAAATCGATTTGTACGATAATAGAATTTTTTGGTGCGCCTCCTCATTTTTACGCAGTTGTATTGAACAATATCACAGTGATTAAATAAATTGGACTGCGGTTACAGGGTGTTAATTTGTGTCGAATTTTCACCACGAACAATGAACGCCTTGTATCTCTGTTTTCGGTGTAACAGTTATATGTAGTAATCATTGAGTCAAAAAGTGTCGAGGAGATGATAAATTTCAATGTAGTACAAAAAAAATCTTACATTTCCATAATGTGGAACTGTTCCGAAATATGACCCGAAAAAAGCACGAAGATATTTCCGGCCCGACGAAGCGTAATAATTATAATATATCGTATGTTACTCGGGTTAACTTGCTTTAACATAAATCGAAAAGGAAACGTCGTATTGAGCTAAAATACCCACATTCGTCCGGATTGGCTTAGCACAATAAACTATGTAATTTTTATGACGCCGGGGCTTACCGCAACAAATGGTGGCAGCGGTGGGATACACTGCTGGACTGGTAACGGTATTAATGTATAGCCTTAGTTATTCTGGCTAACTTATTCTAACATAAATATAGAAGGGAACGACGTAGCGAGCTAAAAATAGCCACATTAGTCCGGATTGGTTTAGCACAATAAACTGTAAATTTTATGACGCCTGCAGGGCTCACCGGACAAATAAGGGTATTTTCTACTGTAGAGTTAAGATTTTAAAAATTAATTGAGAAGTCTAGAAATTGGTACTCCTATCTGAATAAATAAATGATATTTTGTAATTTTAGCCCCAAACCCAAAAAATCCCGATTTTTTTTAATGGAGCATAAAATGAAATTTGATAAAAATCTTCTCGGCTACTATTCTCAAGCCCTCCATTATATTTATTGATTCAATGGTAGTAGTTATAGTTGTACTACGTAGTACGTAGTACGGCTGAGTGTTGTAGGTAGGCCATATAGAGATCGAGTTGTACCACATATCCCTTTAGGGAGTTTATTTTATCTGCAGTACCAACAATTCCCACTGTAATCAAACAGTGAACATCAATGTTATTGTCCACTTCTATATCTACTGTTTGTCAGTGGCGTACGATGTCTCATTTTCAATGGGATTCAGCAATATATCTAACAGTTTAGGCCTCGTATGCTAAGAAAGCCTCTCTACTCGGCCTGTTTTTTGTAACAATAGTGTTACGGAAATTATTTATACCGTTTTATTATGTCCGTAAAAATACACTTTTATTAACTACGTAGTTATACACGTGTGGAACGCGCGTCGCCGTTTGCCTGGATGCCCCAATCCAATCCCCTCCATTTCCGCCTAGAGACCATTCACCGTGTGCCGTGTATCTATAATTAAATTAAAAAATGTATGTAAGTTGGATCAGTGGTTCTAAGCGTATTAACGACAGACAGAGAGACGTTGCGGTTTATAATATTTATATAAGATAGATAGACTGTTGAGAATCTACTTTTTCGGTTGGTCGATGTTGTAAATTTTAGTTAAATTATAGAAGCTTATTGTTATGATAACATGGCGAGTACAATGCTTTTGTGGTTTTATAAAACGTTGTCCAGTTAACTTTTGTGTAGTATTTTTTATTATTAGCGAATAGAGCAGAATGCATACACGTCAAATTTAATTGTATGATTTTTTTGTCGCGCTACTGATGTCTCTATTCTGTATATAGAATATCCAATGATTGAATCGAATGCATAAGAAAATCGAATTCTATCAGCTTTGTTTGTTCTAGTCCCATTAACTGCACGTATTGTCATACGCCCTGTTTTTTTCAAATGTTTTGCACAGGATATGTCGATAGAACTAAAAAAAAACTTTACATTGGGGCCAAAGTAGGGAAAAGACTGAGTTTATTGCTGTCTGGGTGTGATATTAAGCGAGTTTTTGAATTGGGAAAAAATTGAAATTTTACTTGATACATTCTGCACATAGGGCCCGCGCATACATACAATTTTTAATCGCACAACTGTTTAGTTGTTTGTCAAAAGGTTATTGAAGTAGATGGGAGTGCGCATACATACAACACGATAGTTGGCCGACTAAAAAATCGTAAAATCACATCATCACTATCGAACAACTATCGTCGACAGCTTATGTCTACAGCTGTGTACTGACGTGCGCATACATTCGACTAAAAAGTTGTTCGACTGCCCATTAGTTTAATAGTGAAATTGTAGCACAACCAACATAAGTATGTATACTATAGTCTCTGTACTACCATGAGAAACGGTGCCACTTCCAAAACAACAACGTTGATTATACCTTAGGACACATCATTGATTGATTTTTAACCCACATATAAATCTCCGTGCTTCCGTTCGTGTAAAATCGTGCCACGTTCACAACAATAGTGCTGATTACGATGTCTAAATCCATATACTCGCTTCTTGACAGTCGGGGGTGAACAGGAGGCATTCAAGAACGTTCAATTTGAAAAACACTTAGTTTAACAGATGACCGATTTGATACGATTTAGAAAAGGAATAAAAAGTTTATAAAGTTGGCGACCTGCAGTGTTGTATATGGTCTACGTTTATTGTGTTATTTCCAGCAGGTCGTAGTAGAGCGTCGAATGAGCGCGTCTCTCTAACGCACGTTCTATTTAGAAGAATTCCCCAAATGAGTTCGGATCAAGGAGGTTGGCGAACGCGCGCGTGTGGTAAAGCCCTGTGGCTGTACTCTTGAGTATACCGCACACATACAGCTAGAGACTTCGCCCCACTGACAGTTCACAAACACACGTATACACAGATATTCGACGGGAAGACTTCAATAACTGAATTATCCCAGAGAGGGTTCCGTAAATTTCACCACTGCCTCGTTTCTCCTTCTCGCTCTGTCTTCAACTCACACCCAAATACGCTGTGTTTTGTGTTCCAAGACAATAGATTTAACCACTAGTCTACTAGAATAATTGAGTCTGTTGTATTTATACATCTATTGTAAAAGTGGACCTAGTCTTGTGTGACAACAGTCAACAGTGTCTTTTACAATAGTTCGGTTTGCCTCGTTGTTTAATAGGCAGAAATCGAGTAAATAAATTAGATAATTTTGTCAACACAATTCGTTTTAATCCAGTTTGGAATAAGTGAGATAATTTTATAAAATGATTATGAAACATTGTTTAATAAATCTTCAAATGAAATAGATGAAAATAAATCGGTTTTTTATTATATGACCCGGGGCGGATAGGCCCACCGGGACACCGGGATTTTTCCGGTGGGCCGCTATTTATATTCACGAAAATGGGCCGATGAAAAATATTGCTATTGTACATACAAATATGGTCATGTGAGCCGCTAGATTATATTTTTCCCGGGTCGGTCAGATCATGCCTATCCGCCCGTGTATATGACTTCAAAAAAACCTGCCTATGCGTTTCACATTGACCTTGTTTTTTAGACAGATTTTATGGATTCATAAATCCCCTCATCAGAAATAGAAAGAAGCTTATTTCTTGGGTGCAAATTTTTTTTATTAGAGTAGATGCTTTATCAGTTTTCTTTAATTACGGAAACACTTTGTGTCTAGATGACACAGATTTACTTCATATTTATTAGATAAACGAGCTGCCCAGTTATGCGCGCAAATCGCTATTTTCGTTCACTGCTCGTCCCCATTTTTCGTAGCGTGATAATGTATATTTCTATCTTACTCGTGGAAGAATTTTTCATATCGGTTAAGTGGTCCTCGAGTTTTGAGTAAATAGATACAAACTTCTTTTTACCCGACTGCGAAAAAAAGGAGAGCTATGATTTTATATATAGTAATAATAATAATTTATTGACCAAAAAACGAGATCAAAAGGGGTAAACGAGTTCAGCATAAAATGCTGGTTTTCAATTCTCCCTCACACAAAAAAAAAAATATACAACCATTCGTGAACAGAATACATACAAAGATACACAAAATAGAAATATAAATATTAGTAACAGTATATTAGTAGGCACAGATAGAAATCATAATTCGTTATTATAAAACGAATTTCGGTGGGATATGACGAGTAATTTGGCTTCGAAGTAAGCAAGCAATTACTTATCAATTGCGTTCTTCGTTCTACACATCATATAGCTGCGACTAGAGAGATCTATCTTTGTTTGTGGTATATATTTATTCTGTGTAAGTACACAGACAAGAACTCGGGCACGTATATTATAGCGATCGCACACACTATTGTGACGGTGTGTATCTTTGTCCCCATGGTAACTGCTAACAGGATTTTATCATACAGTTCGGTCTTAAATCCCTCGAGGCGACGCTTTCGGTCTGACAGTGGTGGCATTCCCGTCGCTTCACCAGTGCTGAAACCAACACACCGAACCTCAGGGAGGCTCACGCATTCTTCTCGTACTTATACAGGATGTACTGAATTTCTGTGTTCATTTTTCTTTATTCTAGAACATAAACGCTGAACAAGTGTCTAATTACATCAAATTAAATTAAACGACATCACAAAACATCAATGAATGGAGATAGAAATCAAACCCAAGGGCAACACGCTGATCGTTGTTGGTGCAACGGTTAGCCTGCTGGCATTTAGGTCAAACTGTTGTGGGTTCGAGGACAGTGTGGTCTAGTGGTTATGTCGCGGCCTCTGGATAAGACTGTCGTGTGTTTGTATCCCGCCTCCGCTCATGGATGTTTTGTGATGTCATTTAGTTTTAAGTGTGTTGTTATTGAATGTAATCAATACACTAATGACCTTAGTTGTCGACGCGTCTATAATTTACAATAAATAAATAAACTGTCATGGGTTCGAATCCCACTTTCGCTCATGGATCCAAAGGCTAGTACGCCAGCCGTTACACCAAGCTGTCCTCATTCTATATTCATCGTGGAAGGGATTTCGAAAACCTTTTTCTAGGATGGAAATGAATGTAGACTAACTTTTCAATGCTACGCTTTTCTTGCCGTCAGATTTTCATTGCGACTCCCTAAAAAAACCCATACAGGATGTACTAAATTGATGTACTTATTGTGGGGAGGGATTTCGAAAACTATTTTCTAGGATATAGAAATGTAGTTTCCCAAACTTTTCAATGCTGTACTTCTCTTGCCATTTCAGATTTTCATTGCGGATATCTGAGAAAAACTAGGCTTGCACAAAACAGTTCTAAAGATGGAATGCACTAGTTCCCGGAAACATGTCCTCGGAACGTTCTAGTTCCACTCTTTCTCTGACACCTTTGCATTGAAGGAAAAAAAGGATTGATTTTTGCTTCATTTGACACGCTTAGGATGCGCCGCCGTCCTAATTAATTAATACTATAACATTTTATTTATGATAAATAATAGTTTTATACGACTGAAATGCAATTGAAACATTTTTTTCGTTGGAAAGCAGCCAATTATATAATTGTTTCGAAACATATTGGAAAAAATCATTTTACCAACCAGTGGTCACAGTCAGGATTCTAACCTGAACCTTTCCACTTTCGCGGCGAAATGAGCTTACAATACTCAACCGTGACATGATTGCTAAATTAATACTCTCCTTATATGCTTCAGAATCAATAGATTTTCACTACATGCGAATGCCAATTCATATATGCTAATTCAATGATAATTGATATGAAGTGAATCCTCGTACCAGCGAGAGCCCAACATGAAAGTGATTTTATTTATATTATCATTATAAACACAAAAACATTTAGTTTTTGGAAAAAAATGTAGACATATTTAAAAACGAATCGACAGTATATGTACCTACTTTGTTGCGTGTATCTATTATCTTTTTTTAAAAGATATTACCTGATCGGAGATTATTTTTTATATACCTTCTTTAATATTATGTGTATTTTTATTCTGAAATATGTGTACAAGTGGCCAATTAGTTATTCCCAATTATTATACAATGTTATTGGCGACTACCTGATCATTTTGATCTTACCGCAAGGTAGTTTGGCAGTTTAGATTCCACATTATGCACAATTTTATTTTCTCAAGGGACATGACAGGTTACTAATCGTGCACATGTTTCCTTATTATTGCAAAAATTATACGAAAATTGTTACCTTTTTCCTTTCATGTCGACTACCTGATCGTGAGATTTGTGAAGAATTTACCTACGTCAAGTCACTGTAGAAGCTGTGGGTATCTAAAGATTTTTTTTTGTAATTCTCGGGAAACTTTAAACAGATACAACTTCCATATCAGAAGAGGTACAGACGTTTGTATGCGCCTGTTGGAATCAGCGTATCTTTTTCTATTAATTTGAAAAATGTTAGAGATATTTCGATTTTTGCCAAAAATCGCATTTTTCAAGAAACCTTTACCTTAAAAAAATCGCAAAAACGACATTTTCTAGATCTTTCTTAAATTTACCATACTTACACTGAAAAAGACACGCTGATTTCAATAAGCTAAAGAAAATTTCGGTATATTTCTTTTAGTTTGGAAGTTATAGACTGATTTTCTTTAAGTTATGACAAATTATAAACAGCCATAACTTAGAAACCAACAGAGATAGAGAAGTGCCAATACAATGATGTTTTTTATTGGCCAGTGTGTTTAAAATCGTCAAGTGAATTTAGCAGAAAACATTACATTAGTTAATAAATTTAATGAAGTTGGTTGCAGTGTCTAGTAGAGCAATATTTAACTTGGCCTGAAGCAGAGTGTTTTTTTGTCACTTCTTCTTTGACTACCCTTTCGCCTCGCCACTGATCCAGTTCTCGACCGCGGTGGTGCCACTACATAGATACATATAAACGTGCGCGACTTCACAAGGGTTCACTCAACCCACTAATGAAAATGGCGTCCGAAAACATACCATACATGTAAACATCGGCACATACATATATTATATAACCTAACCAGACGCTGACGACCTCTGTTGTATGGGTCTACTTGAAAGGGCACACATTTCGAATTACAGTTGGGTATCGATTACTCGTATGTAATCCATATTTGAAATATATCAAGTTGGCCACTTCTGAATTTCTTCATTGGTAATGTCTAAAACAGACGCCTCCTCAAATTTTTCTTTATTGATTTAATCATTTAAAGCGATCAACGTCCAGGGCTGAGCATATATAGTACTAGTTCACATTTTTAGTAAATTATTACTTTAAATTAAAAACCTAACTGTTACTTTCACTAATCCCTATTGGGAATTGAAAACGCCATTTAAACAACGATATTCCGTCTTCTCAAACAATTTCAAAAAAATCGAATAAAAGAAATGTGCCATGAATGAACCATTTTCCTGAGAGACAGCACTTGTGGTAGGTACAAACATTATTAATATTCCCCATTAGTGTCGTGTCATTTTAGTGGTATAACTTAATTATTTAATTAATTTTATAATTAAGTTATACCACTAAAATGACACGACACTAATGGGGAATAAATAATGTTTGTACCTACCACAAGTGCTCTCTCTCGTGGATAATTGAAAAAAGTACTCTCAGGAAAATGGCTCATTGGTAAAGGTTTACTATACAACGTTTTATGGAAAAATTGGGGAGAAGTTCTCTGAATGAAACATCATCCATTATTAATCAATTGATTGGATCATGGAGTTCTGCTAAATTAATTCTTTTTTTGTTCTCACAGCGTAGGGAGGTACTACTAAAAATGTTCGATTCGGTTTTCTAATCCTTTTGGATAAGCAAATGAGAAATTAAGTTGAAAACAAATCCAGAGGTTTTCGTATAATCGAGCGTCGACTATAAAATGTATGTACAAACAGAATAGTCGAGTTTGTGTTGTTAATTATATACTAGTATAACAGCTATTTCTAATAGCGTAGATCTCGCTCAACTTAAGTTTATATGGTTCAGACTTCAGAGGTTGCTGCTGGTATTTTAGGGGATGGAATGAAAAAAAATCTTTTCTTTAGATTAAAGACTTACATTTCAACTTGAACAGCTAAACTAAATCACTTTACAAACAGTTATTTTTGGCCAAAAGTTCAAAGATGTTATATCATCTTTAGAATGATGTAATATGATCCCAGCTGTATTTCGAAGTCACCGCACAATATTATGACGACCTTTTCATTTCAGTTCCGTTTTATGATTCTCGAAAAAAAGTTTATATTAAATTTGTTTATCGCTGTCTGCATTTTCCGGCACAAATATGTATACACGAAATATTTTATCAGAAAACAAAAAAAAAGTTTCTTTTCAAGTTTTTTCTTTCTATATGGATGGAAGTTTATACGTAATTTAATAACGGTTTGTTGATTGTTGTATGTTATTACAAGGTTATTTTCTTTTAATTAATTGTTCTGTTTATTTTCTTTTTGAAACTTTTTTATTTGCTTACTGGCGTGTTTGAAATTTCTTTCTTTCTTTATTCTCCATAACCGAAAATTCCAAATTAATTTATCTATATTTTATTAGTTTGCTAAAGTTATTACAAACATTTTTCCGTACATTAATATTCGATATAGGAAAGTTTGCTTTTGTTTTGTTTTTCAAACAAAAATATTCAACTTCTCTTTAATGGTTTAATTCTTCAGTGGCAAGGTATACGTCAGACGCTTACATTTTATTCGTCAGATGGCACTAGTGGCAAATAAGGTATGTCAAACGTTTATTAAGAAAAAAATAATTACTTAAATAGAAAACTGAGATTTAGCTTTTAAATGATTGAATGACTGATACTTTACTTGCTAGTGGCGCCATCATGTAGGCGGAAAATATAAATAGTACTGACATTTGAATGAGATCAAAGTGACGTATACCTCACTCGCCAGTGGCGCTATCAGGTGGCAGAAAGATGCCTGGTATAGCGCTCATTATTACAAGTTATAATCTTAACATAAACTTAAACACAGGTAGATAATTGATATATTTTGTATAAAGCATATTGAGCTGCTTTTGAAAAGTTAAATTGAGCAATTCAAATAAAAACATTGCGAAATTCTGGAAATTAATGGAACGGTACAGGATTAAAAAGCGTGTGTTCACATATATTGAATTCTTTGCACGTTCTGCGAAATAAATCATATATGCGTCATTTTGGAAACTTTTCTTTCATCCTTTCGCAATAAAATATATTATATCCATACAAAATATAAATACGGTGTAAATATACACGGTATTGTCAAAATCCTGGTTCCCTGATGATAAAACATACAATTTGTAAAGTTTAGACTTAAAATACCTTCAATTAATACAAATAAATGTTTAAGTTCATTTCGTGTTAGAAACACCCATAGAATAGCGTAACATTACAATGCAATATTAGAAAAATTCATTTTACACCTGTGTCACCCTCGGGAGTCAAACCCAAATCTTATATAAAAAAAAAACTTCAAATAATGGTACAAAGCACAATATTTTTAAATCTTTTTATTTTAGTACATTAATAGGCAAAAGTCATCTTCTGAATCCCTGTTGTGATTAAGTCGCTGGGAGATCGTCAGGTGTAACTATCAGCAACGTAAAGTCGCACACTCTTCGCTGAAAGACACAACTGATGTATCACGAATGCGCGATTATCGAACGAGTTTCGAGTAGCTGAGTGTTAAATCGCGATGTAATTGCTATATCGCGCGTTTTCGATACATAAAGTAGCATGTGTGCGGTGGCCCTAAATGGTACAAATGTAAGGGTACCCGTTCTCTTGTCCAGCCATTGTGCGGTCAGCGTGGATATTATTTATTATTAAGTGAACATGGCGATTATTCAGACCTTTGCAGTAACATATGTGTTTATTTCACATGTTCTATGTACAGAATGGTCAAAGGGTTGTTGTTTTACCTTCACACACACACACACACATACAATACATTTACATACGTGTGTGTGTAACCTTTTGTAATTCCACATGTCTCAGTTCACTGCCACATGCCCCCAGGATAAATTCTGTTTTTAAATAATTTTTCACTTTATACAAAGCTTTTACCGTGTTCGTAAATATTACAGGAATATAATTTCCAAAGGGATACCTCCTACTTAAAAAAACAAACAAAAACAAACTGACTTCCTGTTACTCTCAAGAGATGTGTAAATATTCAGATTCGAATACTATAGGAAAGCTATAACTTCAAAATCGATAGTGTCCTCTGTTGTCGAGCGTTTATAATCTACTATCACTTTTTTTATAACTTAAAAAAAATTGACAACTGCCCAAGGAGGGTAGAATATAGCTGACAGCGGAGATTTAAGTCACTTCCGTGACACATCATTCTCATGGCATTTCAGGCAGAAAATTGTGTGGAGCTTCGCACATCAAAAAATAACTTTAATTTTTTTTTTCAAAGAAAATAGTGTACCAGAATGGCAAAAACTGATAAAGGAGTATCGAATGATTCCTATATCAAATGTTCTTCAAAAATTCATAACAGGAGCTCAGCTTCTATATCTAGAGATTTCTTGTCGAATGATTAAGTGTGTATCACATTCCTAAAATAATCGTAATAGAAGCACAATTTCCATTGAAAGGCGATAGTTTGGTGTTGCCGTCATGTACATTATATTGTACACTGTTGAAGCACGTTAAAGAGCTCATGACAGGATAAGATCATTCTGTTGCGTTCTGTTGATGACTCTAATCAACATTATAGGCAGACATAAAACCTCCACAACAGTTGTACAATAAAACGTCTCTCCTCTGTTATCTCCAATGTATACGTCTCTATATTCTAGCCTAATAATCTGTGACCGAAAAGCAAAACTCTTTATGTCGATTTTTCTTGTTTTTCGAGCGACTAATCGAGAATGTCTCGCAATGACGAAAAAAATCGAATTTGAGATTTCGACGGATTTAGACATATTTTCATTGTTCCGAGGCGAATGTTGGGTGTCTGTAATTATATGTGCTGACACACAATTCAAAGTATTAAATTTAGTTTTTTTTTTTAGAGGATTCCTCAAGCCTCTCAAATAACGAAAATCCGTGGTCGTTGCAGTTGAACCGGAAAGTGCGGTGGTAGATTTAACTCTATATTTCGAGTAAAATTTCTATAATAAATTCCAGATTTGGACTGTTTTAAACGATTCACTGGATTTGTGCGGGTCATTAAGAATCAATTTCTCGCAGCAAAACAATAATTGTCAGGCGCAAATCCACTTCTGCATTTTTTGCTGCAAGAGACAGGACCGTCGATCACATGTTTCGAAGCGTCTTCCTACCACACGAATGCAATGTCGCCAATAAAATTCGGAGGGACTCACCGTTGCTGAATTTCGTTCGGGAAATTCTTCGAGACATGTCATCGACAGTTTTTATTGAAGCAAAAAATATAGTCATCCTGATGATTCAATCGTCGTTAGTGTTATCACGAATTCGACATACACGATTTTATATTGCGGTCGTTGATGTATACAGTTAGTGTGCATAAAATGCCTGTTTTGCTTCATTTTTTGTTGTAGAGATTTTGAATATACTTACATAATGTAATCACAATATTTTCTCTGTTATCAGGGGGAGAGAAAAACGAGAAGAACCAACAGCTATTTTGTATGCGGACGAATTTTATATAACGTAGGAGTATGTACAATAGTGTACTAACTAAACTCCGGATAGCCTTCGAACACGTCATAAATCTGTTTCCCCGTGTCTTATTTATTTCTGTTTTGACCCAATTATTTTACCAGCACAGTTGCTACTTCAGGAGAAAAATAACTTTTTTGTCCTACCTTCTATAAAATAGCTGCTTTTCATCCATGTATAAGGTACCGGTTATAAAATGACCCATTGCAGAAATTTTAATATTTTATATTTTAAGTCGGTTGTTACAAGTTTCTAGTTTCAAGGTTCTAATTTGAGAACTGGGAGAAGTATCAATTGAATTGAATTCGTTATTAGGTATACATAATAATAAATTGAAAATATAAATGGTATTAGGGGCCTAGAAACCTTGACAGTTGGTGATCTTAAAAAAACACTCTGCTTATTGGTGTTAAATTTTGAGCATCGGTAGACACAAGTTTGTGAATTTAACGATCTTTAACCGACTGAATTTTTCAAAAGTGTGTTGTAGGACTCCGATGAATAATTGAGAGGTCATTTTTTTTTGCACAGCGCTGTATATATTCACGTTAGGTGGATGGTGTATTTTCGCGTTTAGCAAACACAATCAGTTCTAAAATACTCGTTCGTGTCCTTTTAAGACCGATACAGATTCAAAATCTTGACGAAATCACTCTTTCAGTTTTTACTTCCATGTTTCATAAGGAAATTAAAGTATAATTATGATGATTGGGTCGAAAAATCGTGTCCAAAATAATGTCAGAATCTGATTGTCCGCATGACGGCTGTGCACCCGTCTAGAATTTTCTTTCGTGAATGTGTCCGGGGATTTTTTTTCGTTCGCAAAAATGAACCAATTTGAATGATTTTTTTTAGAAAATGTTCGTCTCAGTAAGGACTCATTGATGCGAATCGGATCAGCGCTTATGGAAATACAGTTGAACTTCTGTAAGTCGAATCTCAAAGAACATCTAAAGAATTTGAGTTACAGAAAATTAGAGTTTTGGAGTAAGAAATAGAAAAGAAAATTCATGGTGAAAATTCGAATGAGAGTAATTCGAGCTATGTAAGTTCAACTGTATACACAATATCCCTCTATAAGGGATTTTACAGAAAGCATGGTCGAATCCAATAACCACATTTTACAATTCCTGTCACCAGATGTTAGCGTCAATTGTCAAATACCAATAGAGATGAACGGAATTAATCCCGTCAATAGTTGTTGCGACGTGCTGTAAAACAAAAAGTTTTAATTCTTTAAATCAGTTTAATCCACGACTGTAAGATTCGCTATTATCTTCAGTCGAATGGACACTGTTGTAAATTTAACGTTCGACGTTAAAAGAAACGTTTTCTTCTAAAACAAACGGGATTTTTCTTTCATTCGACTTGTATAATTCAGTGTTTCGATTTACCCCAATGAAAGATTAATTTGAATCGGCCTTAAACTTCACATACTCGTGTGTGTTCCTATGTTATCGAACGTCTCCCATTGTACTTCGTTTGGCGTTGTGCGTGTGTTGATATACATATATATATTTTAACGTAGATACAACGTGGGGCCTGCGCTGAACCTTGCGTAACTGCTTCGATAAATACATGGTGTGTTTTAATATCAGGGTTTAAAAAACGAATAACGCACAAAGAAACAAAACATACAAAATAGGGTGACATTTATTACCTCTTTATTTTTGAATTCGGTTAAAAAGAACCTATATATAGAACATTATCAATTAGCTATTTATTATTTTTAAACTGATTGACATAAAGTATAGGTTACTCAATTTCTACTTTAGCGTTTTGTATAAAATATCCCCAGCAAAATGAAAAAGTGATTATTGCCAATATTTTTCATACTATTGCTAGATATACTGACAAGCCTGTCTTTTTCTTTTGCTTGGACATATTTTCGGTTAATATGTGCAGCCCATTTGGAAAACTATTTTTTTACACTGTGTATTGCCAATCTATGTCACCCTGTTAACAGATATTGGCAAACTTTGCTGCCTGTCTCTTTTGCGCGGGAACTTGATGTCCAAACCTTTGAATGTATTTAGATTATAGACGCTCGACAACTGAGGTTATTAGCGTTCCAAACCTTTGAAAAGGAACTACATATTTAAATGACATACTGGCACCCGATTGGTAGATATTGGCACTGGACACACTTACCTATCTGGATCTTTTTTTTGCTCGGACACACAGATGACATGCGCAATGCGCATTTTGCAATCTATAATTCATCCCTCATCTCACGTAAAGATGTATTTACCATTTACATATATTTTTACACCACGGTTACTCCACTTCGTGAGAAGGAAATCAAGCTTTAAGGGCGGTTGTTTGGTGGCTTATCTCATTTTTAAAATGTTTGTCAGTTACGTCTTTACGATGAGGGAATACTTTTTGTAGGCTAGGGCTTTTTCGCGTGACAAACTGTATATTTTCTGTATGTCGCCATCGTTCGGTATAAAAAAATGTTACTGTTTGGTCTAGTCAAATGTAAATATAGTATGTTTTCTCCCAGAATTTTTACGTATACCCGGTGCGTATAGTACATATAGAAGTACTGTACATACAGACATACCTACATACGAATTCTCTTGAGTATATTCAGTCGATGTATGCATTGCACGGATTCCAAAGACGACGGAGCAAAAATTCGGTAAAAAAGTTTTCACTGTGTAAACTTTTTCACGTTTATTTATCTATGGGGGAACACATATATGTAGATACCAGCATATATCTAACTTAAAAAAATGACGCGAGTTTTTTTTTCTTTTTATTATTATGTACAATACGTCAAGGTATATTATATAAAATAATAAATTTATGTATAAAGGAAGAAAATTCACAAAAAAAGATAAATATTTGTGTGTTGATACAAAAACGCGGTTGCAAACGGCCAGATATTTCTTAATATAGGATATGAAAATATATTTTCCATTTTATGAGTTTTGGGAAAACAAGACGAATTCTTGTACAAAATCATGATTTGTTATCTTAGTTCAACAGTTTACTTTAAAACAGAACTGTAATTTGGCGTGAAAAAATACCACCGCTCCATGTTCCTGGAACTATCAAGAAATTTGTGAACATTCAGATTCTAATGCGGACAGCTATATAAAAGCTCAAAAAATGTTGACAGCTGACCAAGGAGACAATAGCTGACAATAGAGTTTTGCGACACTTTCGTGAAATTTCACTGACTCGTACATAAAAAAATCTTTCTCACAAATTGCACTTGAGTGTGATTCTGAATATTTTGAAATAAATTCCGTTCATAATTCAACAAACATTTTACAGGTTAGCGATGTGAGACGTTAAAATTCGATAAATCTTCCCTTGTTGATCTACAATCTATAATAAATCTTTCCAGAAAAAAATATAATATCAACGTGTATGTATATTCCCATATACTTTTCACGCCTGAAAGTTCTCACCATGTTTTAAAGTCTAATTATTGTAGTTATATGTAAATCAGAACAAGAAATTCTTCCGCGGAACGTTTCTGCATTTCCGGTAAATGCAAAAAAAGTCAAGCAATGCAGTTTATAAACCATTTAACTCGGCTATTTAAAATTCCTTTATTTTTTCCAGCACTGTCTTTATTTATTTTTTTGTCCGTTGCAACACCAAAATAGCAGTAATCCTCCACCTAGCGCTGTTAATTGTTTGAAAGCTGAGCGAATAATGTGTCTATTATAGTATTATGAAGTCCACTTTTCGCGTCTGTATGGTCACGATTTATTTGAAAAGATCTGGACCGATTTCAATTTGTTTTTCATGATTTTATAAAATTATTCAGCAAGACAAAATTACAAAACAAACTTTTAATATAAAAAAAGGGTGTGGGTCTCGGGACCCCCGACAGATGTGAAACATCAAAGAAAACGTTATTGAACTCGGTGGTATTCTCTATGTAGTACTTAGTATATATTTTTTCAAAAGCAGCAACTAACTGTTATGCTGACGTAATCCTATATACTGCACTGTAACACACGCGGTTGCGGCCTTTGAGCGCGCGGAAGCCGAGAGACAGTGCCGCAGTGGTGGGGAGAACAGCAGCGAAGGAGCGGACCATACATTTCGTTGCATATTTCCCCTCACGCGGCTGTTCACAGCCCGACATAAGATGTTTCACATCAAAAATAGTTAGGTATGATGTATTAGTTATCCGATTATTTTTCGTATTGGATGTTTGTTATGATAGACGCTCGATAACAGAGCTTGTTTGCACTTTTGTGTCAACGTAGTTGGGTTTTTTGTTTTTTTAATAAGTGTTTTAGATTTTGGAATATATATTTTAATTGACAGTGGTTTTGTTGCATCATGTATAACATTATGTGGGTAGACATTATATTATTATCATCAGGTAAAACACGAGAACTCATCATGTACCAGTATTATGTAATACGTGCCTTTAACCGACACGTATTGACAGTGCAACGTATTGCAGTGGTATACCTACCGTCTATAAGCTGATCTTCAAAAACTAAAATTTTTGATCAAGACCTATTTTTGTATCGAACTAATTTTTTATCAACCTTAATTTTTAAATTGCGGATATGTACACAACCTGATTGGTACCAAAATCAATAGACCTGGAGTCCTTATTGAAACAAACTAAAAATTAACAAGCCGTGAGGTGGGTCGTTTATTAGGACTAAAGTGCGACCCTTGAGGTCCACACGACGAACTTCTCAGTTTGATAAATATTTAATAATAATAATTAAATTAGATATTACACAGAAAAGTAATTATTTTAATCATTAAAACATAATTATTATTTATTTTTAACAATTAAAAAAAAACCGATTTTTATAAAATTTATTTCGGATCAAAATGACATTAACACGCCTCGATTGACACCCTTACGAAGTTGATATAATTTTTTATTCGCGAGATATTGTGTAAAATCTACTTTTTTGGAGTCTATTTGGTTAAGAAAAAAGAACGGCTGAACCGATTTTGAAAAAATTTCTTTCAGATCATATTTACGTTAATACGCGTCGATCCTAACGCCGTCGATATCATTTTTCATTCTCGAGATTTCGTCTTAGAAAGAAATGGACACATACGTACGTACGTACACACACACACAGAAATCTTTCTAAAAATAGTGTAAGAATAGTGTAGTGACCTTGAAACATAAAAATTTGTTATACATTTTGATTTCGATTTTCGGACCCGTTACAATTAGTGATGTGCCGGATATCCGTATCCGATCCGTATCCGCGGATATCCGAGGGAAAAGAAAGATCCGTATCCGTTAGTTTTTTGGCGGATCTTTTACGGATCTTTTACCTTATTAATTTTCAATTCATAGATAAAATTTTATATATATAGGTGATTAGGTAATAATGAAAAACAGTTAAATTCCATTCAGATTATTTTTTATTTTTTAATATCGTGGTCAATAACTTTTTCCCATAACAGATAGTCTCTTTCCAAAGGTCGATGTGCAATATTTAGTATTTAACGCCGCGTACTCTAAGAAAGTTAAGATCCGTATCCGTATTCGCGGATTTTGAGACCAAATATCCGTATTCAGATCCGTATCCGCGGATATACATTTTTAACGATCCGGCACATCACTAGTTACAATAACTTCCAATGGGAAGTTAAAAATATCGAGGTGAGTTCACGAAAAGTGAAACACACTATATAAAATGGTTGTTATCCGATGCCATAGAACACAATATAGTACAGTACAATGTTATATGAAGTCTACGTTTTATGAGGGACAGTGGCTCGATCGAGGACTGAACGGGCGTGACTGACCAGCGCGATTACTCTGTGACCTGTGTTCTGTTGCACGGGTACACGGATGCCTGGCTGCGTTGACATGGTTTTTTCTCAACACCATTGGGATTTTTTAACCGGGTGCATCGAAAATGCCTTTAACTTACCCCGTGTCAATTCAATGAAATATTAAAATAGTCTTCTAAAGACGCTTATGATGTCAGTTGTCGAACGTCTATATTTTACTTGAACGCTAATGATCTTAAATGTTGAGCCATCTATAATCTGCAATCTATCTATCTCTATGTTTTAGTCATCAATTTATTGAGCATTTAGCCAGACCTAGTTTTGATAATAATGGTTGAAAAGAAAATTTGATTGATCGAGATCATACAAAAGACACTAGAGGGACGGAACATGTAGGGAATCCGTTCACTTGAACTTCCGATTAGAATTTTTCCGAGATCTAAATGGTGTTAACGTGAATTCACGTAGCCTTGTATAAAGTACCACAGTACATGGGGCTATATACAATACATCTGCGGCTATCAAATCACGGCTTTGACCGTCGTGTCACTTAAAGCTTTTATTACATTATTTTATATTAATAGATGCCAACTTGTAATGTGTTCAAGTCAACTCCTTTATGTACTTATAGTGATAAATGACGTACATCAAACTGTCGGATTCAATTACTGGAGACGGCATAAAATGTAAAGATGAAAATCATTAGGTTTTCGAACTCTCCATCCTTTTTTTATGTCGGATTTATTTTCCCAAATTTGTAGACGAATTGCTGATTAATTTTGCTAATGCCTAACCTTTCGAGCTCTGGCCCATTGTGCATCGTAATGAATTTTTAATTTCTGATACAGACATTGCTACCGAAATTCGAATTATTTTGTTAAATATATTCTTAGATATAACTTGAAAAATAATCGATAAAATGTCATAGATACGAAGTATTTCCTGATCGCCCACGATACATGCTTTGAGAAATTAAAATAAATAGTGAGTTGGTATTGATTGGGTTAGTGAATGGTAAGCTGTAGTTAAATAATATATTTCTTTCAATTTCCTCCCAGGAAAAGTGTTTAGAGTTTCGCGAAAATCATTAGTTATCCCTCTGTTCTCTGTCCGTATTTTCTTACATTTTTCTACACAAAGTGTCAGATACGTTCTAATTACCATTAAGTGTATCCATTTGTTTCGCGTTGTTCGGTTGGGTAAAAAAAGTAACGAAAATGTTTGCCAATTATCTCATCTACGCTTTACACTTTTTCTGTTTACAGTTTTTTTTTAAACTCTAATATTGTAAAGCTGCACGTCCAACAATGCCGTTACATGAATGTATAACAGTCTGTTATTCAATAATTAATTGAAGATGGTTATAATGCAACTCATGGTATGGGAGAAAAAATCACGTTAAATACTTGGTCAAAATACACAATTGCTTATGTCGAATTTGGTGCAAATAAATAATAATCAAATTCCATAGCTTCTTTCTTTTGTATTTTTAGATTGAGTTAACTTTTATTCTTCACATCAGTTCTAAATTAAGGTGCTATTCTGTAATTTACAGCACTGTTAAATTTCTGTCTCACTTTACCTTATGTAATGTCAAATTTGTTAGAAAGTCACAAAAATCTAACAACACTCTAATTTTTAACATTGATTCTACAGAATAGCATTAAACTGCGTTTTAATAAATATTAGTAATTTTTAATAATTTAGGTTCATAATTATAAAAGCGTGGGTCATGACTAATAAACTATCATAGAGTTCACGACCCACGCTTTTATAATTATGAACCTAAATTATTAAAAATTATTTTTTCCTTTTTAGTGCATTTAAATGAAAGCTTGTCTAAAAAGTTTTTTAACTAATATTTATTGTTTTCATTTTAGTCTTTCAAAATTTTACCTCGCTTTGACACCCGTAGGGGTTGAATTTCGAAAAATCCTTTCTTAGTGGATGCTTACGTCAGAAAAGGAACCAACTGTCCAAATTTCAAGTTTCTAGCTTCAGCGATTTGGCCTGGGCGTTGATTAGTCAAAAAAACCTTACATCCCCGTTTGAACCCCTTAGGGGTTGAATTTATTTCTAAAAACGATTTATTCATGTATTGTCATCGGGAATACATATGTGTACAAAATTTCAAATCGATCGGATACGTGGAAGTCGTTCAAAATTGACTTGCAAGATTTGACTTAAACAAACACACAACTAACATACATTGCAAGTTAGGTAGCTTCTTGTAAAAAAGATTTGCTGTCCGGTGAGTGTATGAAATAGCGTACCGTAGATCACATCGGTAAGAAACACCTTCATATAATCCAAGCGCCAAATAAAACTCATTTTAAAATTAACTCGTAACGGCGACGCCTCACGAGGAGGCTTGACGGTTTTTTAAGTTTAGATTTAAAATGTATGTTGATGAATGAATTTCGTTCGACTCGGTGTTCGTGATGGCGTGGTAAGCAGGTGCAAGCATTCGACAGTGTTTCAGTTAATTTCTGCAAAAAGATTCTTGACACGCACCGGATGAATGATAAACCGTTTTGAAATTCAATATTATTTTAGAATTTATCTTGCAATGTTGCACAAAATTTTGTTAAGAAGAAAACGACTCAATTGTGCCTTAAGAAGCAAACACTGTTTTAATGCATTTATTGGCTAACGTTTCGAAAAATATGTTTTCATCATTAGCCAATAAATGCATTAAAATAGTATTTGCATCTTAATTGGATCCTTAAGCCACAATTGAGTCGTTTTCTTCCAATATCATTAGGATCACCACATATTCTGTTTTTTAATCAAAACAGATTCTTAACATCTTTGTTAAGAAGGTTTACGAAAAATTACAAAAACATCGTCTTAAACGCTTTTGCCTGTTGGCCACAAATATATAGGTACAGAATGAGTTCTGAGACGATATAACAAATATCAATAAATCTCTTCGAATTGCATTTGATGGACAGATAATATCGTATAGTTTATAGATGTGATATGAGCTTCATGTTTACGCCCATTGATTCGCAAACGGACGTATACCAGCCCAACGAACGAATGCAGTTACAGTGTATTCCGATATCGTTAGTTTTGTTGTGTCACTATCGTCTGTCTAAATTAAAATATATTGATGTAATTTCAGTTTTCGATACTTAATGATCCTCACAATAAACATTGAGTCTTACTCCTCCGTATTTTAAAGTTAAAGGATTTTATCAAGACGGAATCACACAATCAGGAATGACGAAATGAGATGGGATTTTTTAAAACGTTCGTCTTAGAATAATAAATTTTCTCATTAATAGCCGTCTGGTATCGTTTCGTCGAGCCGAAATCCGGAAAAATCTCGGATCTTGTGCGAATCCTTATTAGAATCCAGTTTTGGACCACATCAGTAAGTATATCAACCAGAAGACGGCTGAGGAAGGCTCGGCGATGCAAGTCTTGCTTTGACGTTTTTGTCAATTGGATTAAAACATCACAATTACCCGACTAGAAATTTCAGTGAGGCAGTGATTCGGCCCAAATAAGGCATACCGAATGTCAAACTTGTGACAAGTGAGGCTTCCAAACCAGACCGACGTCTGGGAAGTAACGCAGTTGCGAGGCTCCGCCAAATTTGGCTTCCTAACTAGGTAGCAGTTTGGAAGCCACACTTGCCTGTGGCATTCTAAGCCTAATGTGGCCCAAACTTGGTTTCCTAACTAGGCAGCAGTTTGGAAGCCACACTTGTTGGTAGTATCCTAAGCCTAATGTGGCCAAAACTTGGTTTTCTAACTAGGCAGCAGTTTGGAAGCCACACTTGCTAAAGGTTATTTGGGTATTTTTCACAATTCTCTGCATTTATGCGTCCTCGAACCATTTCTAACTCAGGGTGTCTTTTGATAAAACATACTTATAAATCGTTTGAGCTAGATTTAAAGAATCTGCACAATTTCATAAAAGTTGATCGACATATTTGGACGTAGGTGATTGCAAAACAAACCCCTTTTTAAATTAGATTTTTTGGTTTTGATTTTGCAGCAGTGTAGAGCAACTGTATCGCACGACGATGTCGTACATTATGTTCCTATAATATATATAATATATAAAACCAACCAAAGGCACTCAATGTTCAAATTTGACCCTCAGAGTCACGATTCCAGTGCACTTTATAATTAAACATGCTGTTGTATACGTTGTATAATGATGGCATTCTCTGTCATGGACCGTGGTACATAATAGTTCCTGCCTGCAATCGTCGTCCCGCATTGCATAGTTGCTGCTGCTGCATCAGGAGGCCAGTGTGATGTACCTTTTTTGCATCCATCGCCTAGTGCACTTGTAACGGTCGCCGCCCGCGCTGACTAACTTCATTGTTAGCAATGCACCAATAAATATACAGGGTCCCCAGTTCACCGTTTTCGTTGTGGAAATAATGATTGCAAGGTCAAAAGGTGGATTGATGAGAAGTAACGAGCGAGATCATTTCTTCCATACTTAGAAGAATACTGATAAAAATATAATGCAAAATCTCCAATTCACCATCATTGCTGTAGAAATAGTGACACATAAACCTAAGGACTTGTGGCCAAAAGATGAATGGCTGGAAGTAAAGAGCAGAATAATTCTCCCTGTTGTACATAGATCTAAAATTCCAATAATTAAATAGACGTTTCTAATTCACCGTCTTCAATATTTCGTCGTTCGTAAAAAGAGACAACAAAATATATGGTGGAATTTTTTTAAAATCTAATTAAACCTGATATTATATGAAAATGTTGATAGTAATGAATTGTTTAAATTTTAGAAGACCCTGTAAAATTGATATGCACGTATAAATTGAATGATCTAGTTCTAGATTCTAGTTTATTCTGTAATTGGGTGTCATTTCCAGTTAGATTCTATTTAAATTGACTTTGTTGATAGATGTGAGACAACCAAGAAACTCCGTCACCAGTACGTGATTAACGACTTTTTAAAAATATCCGAATATCTTGTCTAATTTTACCACACATTTTTAAACTTTCGAAGTTTCTCATTTATTATTGGTTAATTAAACCGTTTCTACTTTTCAATTTCTTTTAAAATGTTTCATAACTGCGTAGTACTTACGAAGTTGCCGACTTCTAAGGTTTTATAATAGTAATAAGGTTTTATACCAATGATTGGAATTAATTGTAATTGTATTTTGAAGACCACCAACAGCTAAGGTTATTTGGGCCTAGCACCAATTCATATTTTCAATTCATTATTTTTTTTATTTTTTTTTAATAATAAATTGAAAATCCAATTGACACTTTTACCAGCTCTCGGGCTAGAACTCGGGAACTGGGGACTTGTAATAGAGGAACCATAGCAACGCCATGTAAACAACAGCGCCGCTACACTCTCGGCTATTCTCAAGCCCTACCAATGAGTGGAATCCTGTTAAGTTTTAAATCATCGATTCGTGTTTAATACATCCCCTTTCAAAGTCATTGGCTATTAAAAAGTAAAAATTAGGTTTTACAGTTTGAACTTTTGACGATAATTTACTAGTAATTTTGGTCGTAATTTACATGGCGGAAGTATAATGCAGATCAAGATTCAATCTCTGCAGTCATTGTAAAGATAAACTTGTTGGATACGCTGACCATTTATTACAATGTCAATGGTACTAAAGAAGTAATCGGTATGGCTTCGAAATGCAACTGTGTACAACCTCCCGGAGTTTTAGATTATATCTCTGGAGTTAGTACTGAGACTAGGAGACTAGACCGTGAAGTAAGTATTTGGAATTTATAACGAAAATTATAAACACGATTACACACATTTGTAATATTGTTAATTATTTACTGATATCGATATTGCCAGTTAATTAACAATTTGATGATTGTGTACCTAATCACCGATCAAGGCATGGCAATTGTTGATATTGAAACATTGAACTGTTTTAACCATGCAGAACAATCACGCGTCACGACGTAATTGTAGTCCTTTCTATCAACAATCTAAAAGAAACAAACATTGAAACAATAATTTAATGAGCGTTTCATATTTCTCGCATTGCTTTTGATTGAATCATTTGAATTGGCAATTATAATATAGTAAACATCACTAGTAATGTGTACACTAAATTCAACGGAGTAATTACAGTATCAATCAGTATTCTTGATTAATTTTTTAAAGTGTTTCATTCTTCACCCAAACCTTAATTAAATTATTTGAGTTATCAACCATCATGGAGGAAACAATTTATCAATTTGAATGACAAACGTGATGTAATCGTTGTAATGTCACATTTAATCCATCTGGTTAAATTGTGTCAATAATCCATAAACTGATGTAGTTGCTACACAGTAGCAATTTCAAAGAAATCATAATATCAGATTATTGGAACTAATTGGAGTAATAATAATGTTATATCAATTCCAATGCCTATTTTTCAAAATCCTCTGGCGGTCCAGTAATCTTCTTGTAATATTTAATTAATTCAGTAGATCAAATACACTTTTGATATAACAATAAAAAAAATAATAATAAGGTGAATTGAAATAACAATAATAAATTAATAAAAAATGAATAACAAGTAAAAATAAAAACAAAACAAGATAAAATGAATTAAAAGAAAAAATCATTAAGTTCATATGCGAACCTCTGGAATTATAGCCGCGGACCCTTAATTTTGAAATTAATGATACATGTTTATTACATTTTTTGTTTGATGTTGTTCACTGCTTTTCTTCTTCCATAACCAAGTTGCGCATCCTTTTTCCACTCCTTTGCAATTTCGGGAGGCTTATGTATTTGGCTCCTGCAATTTGGGAGATCCGTAGATATGTACACACTCTCCCCAGTGGGGTTTATTTTTCGAAAGCGAAGATCTTATTTAGGGATTACATTTTTTTATTTGACGTTGTTTACTGCTTTTCTTGTTCCATAACCAAGTTCGCACATCCTTTTTTCACTCCCTTGCAATTTCGGAAGGCTTATGTATTTGGCTCCTGCAATTTAAGAGATCCGTAAATATGTACACACTCTCCCCAGTGGGGTTTATTTTTCGAAAGCGAAGCTCTTATTTAGGGATTACATTTTTTTATTTGATGTTGTTTACTGCTTTTCTTCTTCCATAACCAAATTCGCGCATCCTTTTTTCACTCCCTTGCAATTTCGGAAGGCTTATGTATTTGGCTCCTGCAATTTAGGAGATCCGTAGATATGTACACACTCTCCCCAGTGGGGTTTATTTTTCGAAAGCGAAGATCTTATTTAGGGATTACATTTTTTTATCTGACGTTGTTTACTGCTTTTCTTCTTCCATAACCAAGTTCGCGCATCCTTTTTTCACTCCCTTGCAATTTCGGAAGGCTTATGTATTTGGCTTCTGCAATTTAGGAGATCCGTAGATATGCACACACTCTCCCCAGTGGGGTTTATTTTTCGAAAGCAAAGATCTTATTTAGGGATATCATTTTTTTATTTGACGTTGTTTACTGCTTTTCTTCTTCCATAACCAAGTTCGCGCATCCTTTTTTCACTCCCTTGCAATTTCGGAAGGCTTATGTATTTGGCTTCTGCAATTTAGGAGATCCGTAGATATGCACACACTCTCCCCAGTGGGGTTTATTTTTCGAAAGCAAAGATCTTATTTAGGGATATCATTTTTTTATTTGACGTTGTTTACTGCTTTTCTTCTTCCATAACCAAGGTCGCGCATCCTTTTCCCTCCACTCCCTTGCAATTTCGGAAGGCTTATGTATTTGGCTCCTGCAATTTAGGAGATCCGTAGATATGTACACACTCTCCCCAGTGGTGTTTATTTTTCGAAAGCGAAGATCTTATTTAGGCAGTCGACATATCTGCTGAATTAGGAAATAATCTAATCGAAGATTTTTTCTTTTCCGAATAACACATTATGGAATAACTGATTTTTGCCATAGATGGTTGCGATGGAAAGTTTGCAGCTTGAACGCTGGAAGCATAAAGCATGATGCAGTAAATCCATTTGAGACAGATCTAGTGGAACGTTTTGCAATGATCTTGTCGGTGCAACATCGAAATACGACCCTGGGATGCAGCCGTGTGCAGTACCTCCTATAGGTCAAGATTTAATCACTGGAATCATCAACCATTATGGAGAACTCTGTGTATTTTCTACCAAGAACAATAATATGATCGCTACGCTCGTGAAGTTCCACTATCGACTCGTGGAACAATGAAATATACTTATCCATTACTTTTATACAATATTTTGTGTAATTTGTTTTGTAATGATTGCACTCATTAATTTTATTCAACATACAATGTAATTTTATTATATTAATTATATACTATGCATCATACAAATTACTGTAATTGAAGTAATTGTATTTGATCGTAATTTCCTTGAGACTTTTATAATATATTTGCAGTGTTTACAATTTATTATTTCTATCAGACATGTGCATTTTAAATATGTACTCGCGTCGACCTTAGCTTTTATTGATGTTGCTTTCATATTTTATATGCAGATGCAGCAATTTACACAGGTAATTTGAAACGCGAATATTTTATATTAAATCATCAGAATAAATGAATTAAGCTGTTGTCTTAATTGATGACATAATCACAATTCAAAATATTGCATATGTACATATCAATGGCCACAAAACAATACCGATTATGTCGAATTTTTAGCCAAACAAGATTATAGTGACGATTTTATCATCCACTTTATTTATTGATTCAGTTACCCGCATTCTTCGTTGCAATGAATAGAAACAGTACTGTCGATCACATGCCTCGAAGTATTACACGAGCGTCGCGGATTAAATTCGTTCACTAGCATTTTAAACTCGTAAAAAAACGATGACCCACTTCGAAAAACGCCGCATCGTGTCTATTTTAAAAAATATAAATGACCATTGGTGATTTGGATAAAATATTATAACCCTCTCAATTATGCATAGGTATTGATTTGAATTATTTTTTTCTTATAAATCTACCAAATACCTGGACTTAGTACCGATTTATATTTTCAAATAATTTTTAGTACTGATAAATTTCAAAATTAAATTGTAGGACCTGGATATAATATGGAAATGCCACATAAGCAGTTTTTTCTCAAACCTTTAAATTATTAATTCAGTTTGTAATTTACTTCGGTGCATAGAAGAAATCCTTCATTTAATTAAACTTTTTTGATCATAGATTGGTAATGCTTAAGCGTACAAATCAGGAAGTGTCTTCCAGAGCGTACATCAAACCTTTTTTATCAATCTTATCGATGAGTCATTTTATAGTTACCAAGTTAATAGTAAATATCCCTTCTTGCAACCGATTGTAAGTTAAACAGCGAACGCAGACATATTGTAATAATTTAATATCAGAGGCGGATTTATTGTTGCAGTATCGGTAAATTGTATTGTTATGTAGCATTGTTATGGGATGATGCCCATAACAATGTAAGTTTCCCTCTTCTTGCAACACAGATTATATAAAAGGACGTACATTTTTAAATACCTGCCTCCACCGAAATATATTCAGTTCAATCTACATGACTCGTGCTGGTTATTCAGTCATCTCTTCTTGTTCGCTTTATAGTTGATACTCAATTATCCGCTTCACTGATAAAAAAAGACAGATCGATTTTTAGGATTCCGTACCAAAATTGTAAAAAAAACATGGAACCCTCATGATGAGACTTCGTTATCTGTAGCTTAAACGGCATGACGGATTTTGAAAAATGAGGTATCTATAGATTCGTTATAGTCTCACGAATGTTACTGGGGAGGACAGAGTGGTGTAACGGTTAGCGTAGCGGCCTTTGGATCACACTGTCGTGGGTTCGAATCCCGCCTCCGCTCATGGATATTTTGTGATGTCATTTAGTTTTAAGTGAGTTGTTATTTGACAAGACGCTAATGACCTAAGTTGTCGACGCGTCTATAATTTACAATAAAAATAAAATAAATGTTACTGGGTATACGACGTCAAGGAAAATTCAATATGGCGGACGCTATAGACGCCATTTTTTCAATACGCAAAAAATCGGTAAAACTTTTTGTGTGGGGTATCAAATGAAAAGGTTTGATGAGTAGATTCAACTTAAGGGAGGAAAATGAAAATAAATTTTAAATAAATAACAAAAAAGCCGACTGCGTAAAAAGCGAACTTAAAAGGTGGAAACAAGATCAAATGACAACATGCAGTTGAAGGCATACATGTAGTAACAAGTTGAACAGAAATATCTGATGCCTCCGACTGCACGTTATCATTAATAAATTGATCTTGTTTCCATCTTTTAAGTTCGCTCTTTGCGCAGTCGGGATTTTTTGTTTTTTTAAAATATTTTTATTAACTTCCCACTGGAAGTTATTGTAATGGGTCCGAAAATCGAAATCAAAAAGGAAAAAAAATTTTTATATTTCAAGGTCACTACACTATTTTTACACTACTTTTAGAAAGATGTCTGTGTGTGTGTGTGTGTGTGTGTACGTACGTACGTACGTACGTACGTACGTATGTGTCCATTTCTTTCTAAGACGAAATCTCGAGAACGAAAAATGATATCGACTACGTTGGGGTGCCAATCGACGCGTATTAACGTAAATATGATCTGAAAGGAATTTTTTTAAAATCGGTTCAGCCGTTCTTTTTTCTTAACCAAATAACCTCCAAAAAAGTAGATTTTACGCAATATCTCGCGAATAAAAAATTATATCGACTTCGTAAGGGTGTCAATCGAGGCGTGTTAACGTCATTTTGATCCGACATAAATTTTATAAAAATCGGTTCAGTCGTTTTTTTTTTTTTTTTTTTTTTTTTAATTATTGATGTTTTAATGATTGAAATGATTCCTTTTCTGTGTAATATCTAATTTAATTATTATTATTAAATATTTATCAAACTGGGAAGTTCGTCGTGTGGACCTCAAGGGTCGCACTTTAGTTCTAATAAACGACCCACCTCACGGCTTGTTTTCAGTTGAGTTTAATCGATAATTGTAAGTGAGATTTGACTGTAGCCGTCACAAAATAAGCAGGGAATCGTTTCCTGTGACGTTCGGATTGTACGATGGCTGTGTGTCTGTATATATTCGCGCGAGGGCACAATCTGCATGTGACAGCTGCTCCACACACACACACACAAATATACACAATAATGCTGCGTATAGGTACTGTATATATGTATATGTACCTCTATCTCCAAATACCTCACCATTTGCCGCGTTCTGTGCTACTTGCTGCTAAAACCAGCGACGTCATAGCGCAAATGCCACCCCAATTTAAACCCAACCGCAAAACTCTTCCACGTTCACAACACAGCTAACCAAACCTCACTCACTTGCTCTCTTCCAAATATCTTTTACTCGGATACGTCATGTTCAAAAGTTGCAAGATTTAATGATGACACAGTTCTTCAATAATCGGATTACAGAGTTTTGACAGCAATGTTATCAATAGGAAGGTTTTTGATGTGAAACATTTTATGTCGGGCTGTGAATAGCCGCGTGAGGGAAAATATGCAACGAAATGTTTGGTCCGCTCCTTCGCTTCTGTTCTCCCCACCACCGCGGCACTCTCTCTTTCTCTCTCTTGGCTCAAGCGTGCACTGTAACACACGCGGTGTTACAATGCAGTATATATGATTACGTCAGGATAACAGTTAGCTGCTGCTTTTGAAAAAATATATACTACTACATAGAGAATACCACCGAGTTCAATAACGTTTTCTTTGATGTTTCACATCTGTCGGGAGTCCCGAGACCCACACCCTTTTTTTAGCCTCTCACTTTTTAGGCGCGATCTTAGCGAAGCTAGAAGCGCCTATATACACTCGCTTTGTCTGTGAATCTGTGAATCTGTGAGTCTGTAACGGATTTTTTGTATCAGTCGTACAGCCCAAACGGGTTAACCGATTTTAAAAAACTTTTTTTTGTTCGATTCCTCTCAGGGTCTATTTGATCCTAACGTCGCCCGATTTTTGAATTTTGGCCCCAGAGGGGAGCAAATTAGAAAAAACGGTGTTTTTTGCTTATAGTTTGCTCAATTTAAGTCAGATCGATTCGAAACCTGTCTTAAACGAAAGAGCAGAAAATTTTAGATAGATTTCATGTATAATATTGTGTCAAAACAGTTTTTTTATACAGATTTTTATGATTATTGAACTAAATAAATGCGACTTTATCTAATAAATCGCGAACTTGTTTCGGTTGTCCTTGTCTGTTGCACAGTGTGATATGGATATTGGAAGATAGCGTATGCTCTATCTTATATTGCATTATTTAAATATAGTTATTCAATTTTTTGACTGCTGATGTTTGAATTTAAGTTTAAAAACCCTGGCCTACTGAGTTAAAATGACGTGTAACTAATTATTGACGTCGATCGGATCGGACCAAAATTTCTCGACGTTCATCATACCTTCCCGAACAATTTGATTTTCTCTGTCTCTATGTCCCTTTGTACGCTTATAACTCGAGAACCACTGATCCGATTTACATGATTTTTTTCAAGTAAATAACCTCTTATGCGACTGCGAGTTTTAAAATATTCTGGCATCACGCAAAAGCAACCGAACTGATTCTCAAATAAAAACTATGTTCTGGCATCACGCAAAAATAAGTAGGTTGTAGATGCTTTGTTTTTTAAACGGTGGTTTTATTTAGCTTGATCCCGTATATTTGTTACAAATCTTGCGATCGATTGAGTTGAAATTTTGCACACATGTGTAGCTCCGGTGACAATACAATATTATGGTAACTAGCTGACCGGCCCGGCTTTCGTCCGGGTGTAAATCATACTTTTGAATTTTCACCCACTTCCTATGATCCGATTGAGTTGAAATTTTGCACACATGTGTAGCTCCGGTGACAATACAATATTATGGTAACTAGCTGACCGGCCCGGCTTTCGTCCGGGTGTAAATCGTACTTTTGAATTTTTACCCACTTCCCATGATTCGATTGAGTTGAAATTTTGCATACATGTGTAGCTCCGGTGACAATACAATATTATGGTAACCAGCCCGAGTTCGTCCAGGTGCAAATCGTACTTTTGAATTTTCACAGGCAAAAGGTCTTTCTCCGGTAACGTTTCGGATAAATGTAATAAAATCAGACTAAGGAAATAAAGCACACTAAAAATTATTAGATCCTTTTGAAAATTAATATTTGAGAGTTTTATAGGACACAAAAAAATAAAATGGCGTCAGATTTCAAAATGGCGGCCATATGTACTTTTTTGTAAACATTATCCGATTCTTTTGAAAATTAATATTTGAGAGTTTTATAGCACACAAAAAAATTAAATGATGTCAGATTTCAAAATGGCGGCCATATGTACTTTTTTGTAAGAATTATCAGATCCTTTTGAAAATTGATATTTGAGAGTTTCATAGAACACAAAAAAATAAAATGACTTCAGATTTCAAAATGGCGGCCATATATACTTTTTTGTAAAAATTATCCGATCCTTTTGAAAATTGATATTTGCGAGTTTTATAGGACACAAAAAAATAAAATGATGTCAGATTTCAAAATGGCGGAAATATGTAGAACTCCTTTCTAAAAATTATACGATCCTTTTGAAAATTGATATTTGAGAGCTTCATAGGACACAAAAAAATAAAATGACGTCAGATTTCAAAATGGCGGCCGTATGTACTTTTTTGTAAAAATTATCCGATCATTTTGAAAATTGATATTTGAGAGTTTCATAGAACACAAAAAAATAAAATGACGTCAGATTTCAAAATGGCGGCCATATATACTTTTTTGTAAAAATTATCCGATCCTTTTGAAAATCGGTATTTGAAAGTTTCATAGGACACAAAAAAATAAAATGGCGTCAGATTTCAAAATGGCGGCCATAATATGTACTTTTTTGTAAAAATTATCCGATCTCTTTGAAAATTGATATATGCGAGTTTTATAGGACACAAAAAAATAAAATGACGTCATATTTCAAAATGGCGGAAATATGTAGTACTCCTTTGTAAAAATTATCCGATCCTTTTGAAAATTGATATTTGAGAGTTTCATAAGACACAAAAAAATAAAATGACGTCAGATTTAAAAATGTCGGCCGTATGGACATTTTTGTAAAAATTATCCGATCCTTTTGAAAATTGATATTTGAGAGTTTCATAGGTCACAAAAAAATAAAATGATGTCAGATTTCAAAATGGCGGCCATATATACTTTTTTGTAAAAATTATCCGATCCTTTTGAAAATTAGTATTTGAAAGTTTCATAGGACACAAAAAAATAAAATGATGTCAGATTTCAAAATGGCGGCCGTAAGTACTTTTTTGTAAAAATTATCCGATCCTTTTGAAAATTGATATTTGAAAGTTTCATAGGTCACAAAAAATAAAATGACGTCAGATTTCAAAATGGCGGCCATATATACTTTTTTGTAAAAATTATCCGATCCTTTTGAAAATCGGTATTTGAAAGTTTCATAGGACACAAAAAAATAAAATGATGTCAGATTTAAAAATGGCGGCCGTATGTACTTTTTTGTAAAAATTATCCGATCCTTTTGAAAATTGATATTTGAGAGTTTCATAGAACACAAAAAAATAAAATGACGTCAGATTTCAAAATGGCGGCCATATGTACTTTTTTGCAAAAATGATCTGATCTTTTTGAAAATTAATATTTGCGAGTTTTATAGGACACAAAAGAATAAAATGATGTCATATTTTAAAATGGCGGTCATAGGTATATATTTCTTTGTAAAAATTATCCGATCCTTTTGAAAATTGATATTTGAGAATTTAATAAGACACAAAAAAATAAAATGGCGTCAGATTTTAAAATGGCGATCAAATAATAACTTTTTAATTGTATTATTTATATCTTTGATAAATTCGGTTTTATATACAATGCGTAAAAAGCATAGCTTCTGTCGGGTGTCTTACGACACATCATGACTTTTTTATTTAGCCGGTTCCGAGTAACGCTTAATAGTCAACCGTTGCTATGGAAAATTGTTTAAAAAATTCACTGTACTATTTTTTCTATGTAATCCAATACATATTTATATTAGGTCTTATGGCTCATAGCCTACTACAAAATTATAAATATTCTCAGTGTTAATTTCCCTATGTTCAATAAAACCGTTTACACACAGTACCTACTTGAATATCGCGCCTTGTAATTCTTGAATTACTTGTATGCTCCAAAATTTTTTGTATATACTCTGGGTTCTAGATGATGGTCGTACCAAAATGATTGCATTGCGTACGTTTCTTACCGTAATTAATAGAGTTTAAGTAATTTCATTAATTTTATCGTGTGACTTGCATTAGACTCATATTCGTAAGGTGATGATTAGTTCCATATTCCCTAGAGGACGTTTGAGACCATTTCGTTCCATTTAGATCTTTCCTGGACGGTGTGGATGAGGCATTTGAATTCCATTCCCGTCCATTTTGTGATATTATCTAGCCACGATATTATTTTTCTACCTCTGGATACTAGTTCAAATTTCGACGGGGGCAGATGTGGCTAGAACTTTTTCTTAGGAACGATATTTTTGCCCTGTTGAATTTTGTTCTATATTAGATATTATTTAAACATGCCTTCGCCTGGTAGCTATATGGTTATTTGAAATATTAAAATTACAACAATCGCAAATTACTGTTGTGAAACAATAACAACAAACAAATCATTTGTTGTTTCTAAAAACATTCTTACATAATTAAATATGGAAGTTATCAAGTTTTTTTTTGAAAAAACTCCTATTTCTGTCCACGGGGAGAAAATCGAAAATCTGGCTCCGTTAGGTTCTGCGACCTTCTGTCTCGTGCCATATATTTACTATTATTGTGCAAAGTTTCAGCTTCCTATAGGTCAACGGAAGCCTTTTGGAGGACCTAGAAAGAGGAACATATATAGATTTAGATTTAATAACATTCTAAAATTTAAAACAGTATTTTCAAATTGGGCTTTATAGAAAACAAATTCCAAATATATGTGTTTAGATTTTTTCTAGTTTTACGAAAAATTGGTGGTTCGATTATTATGGATCGAATAAGTTAACTTGTCCATTGCTAATTTCTCGTTATTGAATAGTCTTTTCTGCTTAAATTTATCGACATTTTTACGCTTCCGATAGCACATACTCTTTTAAAAGTTACCAATAAATTTTACAAAGTTTTGACGTTGAGAGGTTTTTCAAATAACTTACCTGATTTCGAACAACGATCAATTCCGATGTCACAGTATTGTATAAACGACGCCAGCGACATTTGGAGTAAGCGGTAAATGTAAGCGAATGAGTGAAACGACAACATTGAATGAAACGAGACAGACGTGCATTATATTGAAAACTTGGTTTTAATGAAGTTTTTAAGCTGATGTGCACCACCGCTATTATATTATGTAGACTGTGCTAGCATGTACTTATAGTATAGAGCAAGAAATTAATGTTTGATTTTATTCTTTGGTTACAGTTTTCCAATGATGGACCGAACGGGGAATCGATGTGTTTGCAAGGACCGGATTGCTTCATGGTGAGTAATTTTTCTCTCTCAATGAGTCTATTTTTAATTAAACGTATCTCAACTCACTACAGCAAAATCTATTGCATCCTAGTTGATTATTTAGCAAATACTTATTTTGATTCGCCAAAAATAATTTTGTACAAGGTTTGCTTCTACACTGTGGTATTTATTTATTTAGTAGACGTGCTGCTAAATGAGTGCCAAATTTATTGTCCACACAAATATCTATACTAAGTAAACAATATATGAGTTATAGGTAATTGTGGACAACAATATAATAATTATTAATTAATTCAACAATGAATTTTTAATCCACAAGGCATCCACTAGGTAGTGAATAGTATTTCTTAACATATCAGTCAGCATGCTGACTGATATGTTAAGAAATACTATTCACTACCTAGTGGATGCCTTGTGGATTAAAAATTCATTGTTGAATTAATTAATAATTATTCTATACTAAGTCATGATTACTTTGAAATCTAAAATACTATCTGCAGACAAATGCACGGTGTGCCTAGCTTAGTAATGGAAACTATACGAATTTGTCCGCAGAGAGAAATAGAACATGTATCTCCGTTTCAAAATGTTGATTACACTACACACTAAGTCCATTGTCAAATGATCTTAGCTGTCGAGCTTATATATTGTTACAAAACTGTTTTCTGAGTTGGCGGAATAAATATTTATTGACAATAATTAAAAACACAATAAACGCAACAACCAAAAGTCAATTCTAACAATCAACACAAGTAAACAATAACTAAACAGTAATTACAAAGCAAAACAAAACAACTATATACAATAATTCGTAATTATTTCCACTACACTCGTATTTATTTATCAATTTGGCTATTTATATCACGGCACTATTTATTTTACTGCTCCAACGTAGACTTGAATGCGTGACTCACCGTTGACTGATTCCTTCACTCACTCGCACTGCTGTTTATATAGGCTGCGTGGCATAAGCCTAGTGTGTTCTCGCTTTCTCTAGAACTTTCGTGCAGGTACCAGTTGTTACAGTAAGCGGGCCCCGTTTCTCAGAACTCTTGCCTGTCGTTTATATACAGGGTGATCCGTAACAATATATACCTATCTATGGGGATGGCACAGTCTTGTTTGACAGTCTTCAGTTTAAATGTACTGCTACTATACGCTTCTATATCAGCCTTGAATCAATTCGCGAGTGCTGAACGCACGAGAACTGTAGCTTGTTTTAATCCCTACGGGCTAGGATTAAAGAACAACTGTCGTTTCTGTCTCATATTCCCTACACTCTTTGACTTAAAAATATTATTCCTACATATTATAACCTATACATAGGTCGCGGGCTATGGAACGATTGAGATTTATAAAACGAAACGACGAATGTGCAAATCGTAAATTATGCCGGTTTTAATGAAAGGAATATTTTATAGTGCGGATTTTCTTCAATGGAATTTCTTAGAATGCGCCATTGAAATGTCACGTTTTATTTAACTGCGTCGCAAAGAGTAAAAAAAAGTGTGAGAAAAATCGAAGTGTAAAAATCACGCACATCATTTGTAAACGTACAACTTGTAAGGGAAAATTGGAAAAATTCGATTCAAACCATAGAGTAAATAGGAAACGATTAGAAAAGATCAAAGTGTAAATGACACATATTATGTAAACAAAGAGGACAGTGTGGTCCAGTGGTTAGCGTCGCGGCCTCTGGATCAGATTATCGTGGGTTCGAATCCCGCCTCCGCTCATGGATGTTTTGTGATATCATTTAGTTTTAAGTAATTTGTCATTTATTGTTATATTAAGACGCTAATGACCTAACATATCGACGCATCTATAATCTACAATAAATAAATATTATATGTAAACGTACAGCTTACATATGGGCTTGAGAATGGCCGAGAGTGTAGCAATGCTGTCGTTTACATGGCGTTGCTATGGTTCCTCTATTACAAGTCCCCAGTTCCCGGGTTCTAGCCCGAAAAGTGTCAATTGGTTTTTCAATTTATTATTAAAAAAAATAATAATGAATTGAAAATATGAATTGGTGCTAGGCCCAAATAACCTTAGCTGTTGGTGGTCTTTAAAACACAATTTCAAGAAGCCTTTGTTTTGATCTTAGTGATCGTGAATTAGTACCTAAGCTGTTTTTTTAGATTGTGTTAAAAAGCTTGCGTGGCAGTTTAACCTTCGTTAAAAAAATTAACTATTCGTTTACAAAAAATGGTAATCGATTTCGGAAAAAATAAAATGTTGATAGGTTATGTGCAAAGTCATTCATGTGTGAAGAGCTGTAAATATCAACGTGTACCTGTAGGTGTACTTGTATTGATAATAAATATAAAAGGTTCAATATAAAATCAATGAACTGAGCATTATAAGGTTAAATAGGTGTCATAATGATTGGAATACATCGTCCGACATTTTGTAAAATTCATTTCCGTTTTATACTGTATTTAACATCATCGATCAAATAAATTTAATAGGATGAGTCATTTATGAAAGCGTTTGCAACTATAGAAATTATAGTTTTGTGCTCGAATATTTTTTTAAAACTTAATTTATCTCACTCGAATTAAATGTATTTTTGCACTGGTTTTTTTTTTTTAATAAAAATGCAAACGTTAGCATTTTTTCTTGGTTTGTTTTTGTGATTGCATTTGACTGATTTTTGTTGAATATTTGTAACAAATGAACGTTGAAAGAAAATAAAAATTGCGAAAAGCGTCGGTACCTAGTTTTCAATTAATTAAGTATATCGAAGCCACATTTTCGAATAGGTACGCTTTTTTGTTTTTATTTTAGTTTGGAATTTATTTACAAGTGTTGTCTGTTGGTATTACTTCTTCAATTTCTTTTTTGTCCTTGGCCCAGTCATTTAAATATATGTTTTCTTTTGAGAGAAAAACAAACTTAAAAACTTTGTGAAAATAAAAATAAAATGAACTAAATCAGTCGAGAAAATATTTTAAACAGAACTATTTCTTGTGCTCTTTTCATTATTGTAGTTTTTATTGGCATAATCTGTTTAGTGTTTACAGGTACCTACGACTTTCGCGATTATCTTTTTAAAATATAAAATTGCCAATCAGAATCCATTAATCTTACTTCTACCTATTTTAAAAAAATCAAGTTAAGTGTAGTTTGCATTGCGTTTAGAAAATCTATACGATAAACCACCGTAGCACTGTAGACAATAAAGCACTAGAAACTGGCTTTTAATTATTGCATAAACGAATCACATAGCGCGGGGATGTCAATGCATACAGAGTGTCCGTCTGATTCTGATACATAGGAAAATAGTCTGTGATTTCCTTAAAAATTGACTATGCTTCTCGTTACAGTATAGTCGTAAACATCAGCAGCTGTCTTGATTGGAGTTTAAACTACGATTTTGTATAATTCCTTGCAAATTTGAATGCCTAACAGAATTAATTGACCACAATTTACAATTTTTAGTTTATCGATATTGATTCTTTGATCGATCCTGTGCCACGAGGTGTTCTTTCTCAACTTCTGTTATTACATTTATTAATTAAGATCTACGAATTGTTTACTATAAATGTTTGTAATTTTAAAACATGTAATCGAAGGTCTGCAGGTAGCATTTATAATCATGATCCAATAACAAAGAGGTAACAACCTTAGTTGTCGAGCGTATACAATCTTCAGTCTCTCTCCCCAGCACAGGTTTGAGCAATATTCAATTCTATAAGTAGTGAAAATAATGTGAACTTGAGTGAATTCGATTTTGATATCTTCATCATTAACATCATAGCATTAATCTACGAACCGATCGTATAACAATGTTTTTAACATCACCGTTATCTTCATCTACTACAAACTCGTCATCACTCATCAGCATAGTCATCTTCATCCTTCACTATCTCCAACTTCTTCATCATTAACATCATAGCATCTATCTTCTAACCGTTTATGTCACAGTGTTTTTCAACATCATCACTGTCATCTTCATCTACCGCAAACTCGCCATCACTCATCAGCATAATCATCTTCATTCTTCACTATCTCCAACTTCTTGATCATTAACATCATAGCTTCCATCTTCTAACAGTTTATATCAGTGTTTTTCAACACCATCGCCGCCATCTTCACCTTCATTAACTGCAAACTCGTAGACATTTCCATCACTGATCAGCATCTTCACTATCTCCAATTTCTTCATCAGCATCATAGCATCTATCTTCTAACCGTTTATGTCACAGTGTTTTTCAACACCATCATTGTCATCTTCATCTACCGCAAACTCGCCATCACTCATCAGTATAATCATCTTCATTCTTCACTATCTCCAACTTCTTGATCGTTAACATCATAACATCCATCTTCTAACATTTTATATCACAGTGTTGTTTTCCATTTTAAATAACGCATATAATCCCGACTCCCGATGCTGCGCGTTAAGGTTTTACAGGACGTCCTGTATATTTAATATGTATATATCAGGCGTCGTCCATAAAGTTTCTGTTTAGTGTTTACATTTAATCGTCAGAATGATCCTATCATCATCATCATTTCTCTGAACGAAAACGGTTTTATGTGCAAATTTTATATGCCGTTACTTTTATATTGTATGTAGAGCGTAGCATGACTGTCTAGATTCTGCATGTTTGGATATAATAAGCCTATAGCACTGATTGTGCATCTTATTCACTTCAATCTATCGCCGATGACAAAGACACGACGATCGTTTGTGGTCGGAGTTACTTGATACTTGTCGAGGTTATTTAGTTTTGATGGAACAAGAATATATTGCTATTATTAAAAGTTAAATAAAATTACATTTCGTCTTGAATTAAAACGATGTCAGATGGAGTAAGTTATATGGAATCAAAATGTAATCGCTTATTTTCTTCATTTTGAGTGCTTCGCTTCGTCAACCAGCTGCTAATGAAGTATACTTTTCAGTTTGCTGAACTTTTTTTCGAGTTTATAGCCGAAACTATTACCCAATTGAAACAGAATAACCCTAGTGAATGCAAAAAGTGGGACAATGTAGTAATAAATAATTTTCTTTAGTTATATCACAAAATCGAATATAATATTGCACAATTAACCGCGCCGTTTCCCTTCATGATTTGGCGTGATCAAAATAAAGTGACAGCGGTTGAATGCTAAGGTGAGAGATTATAATAAATTCAGTACTACTAAAGTTCGCTCACCACTCATTCCCCTTTTGTAGTGGCGTGATAATAATACTCTATTACACTCAGAAAGAAGTTTGATTAAAAACAGTAAAATAATTTTTCAAATCGCTTCTGTTTTGAGCGTGAATGACTGATAACGTGTATAGCAATGCTGTTGTTTACATGGCGTGCTATGGTTCCTCTATTACAAGTCCCCAGTTCCCGGGTTCTAGCCCGAGAGCTGGTAAAAGTGTCAATTGGATTTTCAATTTATTATTAAAAAAAAAAATAATGAATTGAAAATACGAATTGGTGCTAGGCCCAAATAACCTTAGCTGTTGGTGGTCTTTAAAACACAATTTAACAATTTTTTGACAACAGAAACATCATCATTATTTTTACCCGACTGCCGAAAGAGGGTAATTATGTTATATTGTTGATTAATTATTTAAAGAAATTAAAATTGAAAAATTCAGAGTTGTTTATTTTAAAATATCGTATCATTAAAGCGGGGATACATTTCACACTTTTTAATCATGAACCACTTCAGTTGTAAATAAAAGTTGAATAAAATACACCTTTCAAACTGTAATATTATGAAAGATTTGAAATGCGTCTTGAGAGTTATTATCTGATTTAATCGGGCCTAAATAATTAAATCCTGGATTTACTGGATTGCGAAGCAAAATTGATCAACGAGTAAAGCTGTGTAGATGCGTTTTATACGAAGAAAGATACGTTTGTTAAGTTAGTGAAGTTAATCAAAAAACAGGGGGAAAGTAGTCTTAACGAAAGGCCGGATACACATCTGATAGACAAATAAGTTTATCGCCGATCAAAAAGATTGATATGATTTCGGTTATTCTCGCCAAATGCAACTGTATTATTGGTTATTTGAACTTACCAGGTATAACCAACCAAATCGTTATATTTTTGCATGATAACCGAAGCTCTCAATCATTTTGGAAGACTCTTGTGGTTTCCCGGAATTGAATTGATTCGGAATTATTTTGACACGCGTATACGAAGAAGATCACCAATGAATTTGATTGGTGTAATAAGCTATCTAAATATATACATAAGTGCCGCATAATTTGTAAAGTAGAGAACTCTTTCTCTTAGAACTTGGCCTGTACTTTTTAAATTAAATCTAAAACAGAAATTTTGCTCACTTATAATATTGTTTATAAAATATTTTGTGCATTGAAATATATAAAGCTTAAAAATAAAAATATAACATGTAAACGAGAAAATGTTGATGCAGTTTCGTTATACATACATCCAAAAAAATATAATTGACATATTGCTGAAGGCGAGTGCATCCACTGCGCTAAGAATTCTTTCAATTTTCACCTCTGTTGAACTCTGTAATGATTTTTCATAGCATCACTAACAGGTAACCTGCAACAGCAATGGACTTTTATTTTGATGTTCCGCTACAAGTATTCAATGAATAAAATTATGTCGTATAAAATATATTATTTAGATAAAATAAAAGGTATTTGCCTCACCCACATAAGCGCACGGTCGAAGTTATACTTCATACAATTTTCATTTTTACTTTGTCCCTCAGTTTTTTTAAAATTAATAAATAATTATTAATAAAATCCTTGGATATCATAACATCTATACATAAGTATCCAAAGCCTGCTTACAAAATTACATCAAATCTTGATGGTTTCCGGGCTTGTAGGCCGTGATCCGATGGTATTTCTACCTGTTATTTCGTCTACAACTGCGGTAGACATTTTCAAAGGCGATGTGGCAGCGCTCGAAGTATCCTCCTTAGAAGCTCACAGATAAATGCTTCCCTTAAACGGTCTTATAACGAAACTTCACTGTATTATTTTGATGTTCCTATGTTGACTAATGTATTTATAGAGAGGATCTTCCCTGTTTCTCCTTCTTACTCTCTCCATTTTGAATCACTTTGCTTTATTTAGTTCTACGATTATTTTTGCTCGCTTGAACAATCTCTTTGCTACGCCAGTCAAGGATAACTTGTTCCTCTTTACTGAGAATGTCTACAATTCGTGACTACATTTTAAAAAAAATCTTTCGTTTTTTTTTAATCTTTGTGGTACCTATTTATTTTACTTTGATGTATGTTTCTTTCAAATTAAATTTTTCTTTTCCTGTTCCTTAATGTTTATGCAAAAGTGAAATTCTTTGATATAAACGGAATCAAGTTTCAAGATGTCAAAGACATTTTTGAAATAAATTTTAACGTCTACGTTCGCTGCTATTTGTTTGTAATTATAAATTTTCTTAGACATTTTCAAAACAAGTTTTATGTTGGATGTATTATTAATTTCACACTAAACATGTTTTCTTTTTTTGAAGTAAAGCTTCGACGAATTGAAGGGTAAAATGCTACTCGGTGAAACGAAAATGAGTGACAAAAATGTTGTAACGCGATAAATCAATAATTAATGTAGTCATTGCTCATTCTGACCCATTCATTTTATATTATTCATATACATAAGAAGTTTTGCTTCGGTCGTGTGTGCCGCGGCACATGCCTTTTTTTCTGACGACGGACGTTTAAAAAATGTTTAATATTCATTTTTTAGTTTTTTTATTTAGAATTTGAAATATTTTCTTCAATGCTATCGCTTAAAAAATTACGTACATTATGAATTGACTTACTATACAGCTATTTACAATTTTTCGTGACGAATTTTTTTGCATATTTTTAAAAACACGTTTTATTTGCAAGTTTTTTTCGCAACCATTCAACTAACAGTAACCATAACGTAACGTAATCAATTCGTAGATATAAAGTATATAGTGACAGGTCATTGGTCAAACAAGCTAATGCATGCAACCAATGATCTTGCACGTTTGTTTACCACGACATTGAGAGGTCAGAGCAATGAAATAATAATAATTATAATTCAACAAAATCATTATTTCCAATTGCTGTATAGAGAAAGCAATAATAGCTAATAAAGTCTCGTGTACAAACTACACGGTTTACCGTTATTTATATATTGCATCATAAAATAACATAAAATATGATCACTTTGTTATTTATATCGCTTCTCGACAACATAAATATGTAAAATGTTGTAAAACTAAGCTATCATTTGCTCTTAAAGCGCTCCAGGAAATCTAATGAAATAAACCAACTACCTGTATCTACTACCGGCCACGCGTAAGAGTCTCATCCGTAACAATCAGATTTGTTGTCCTCTTTTTAGGGTTCCGTACGTCCGAACGAAACTCTATTACTGAGTCTACGATGCGTTCGTCTGTCATATACTATCTCACAAACGCGATTATTATTATTATTGTAGATTATAGACGCGTCGACAACTCAGGTCATTAGCGTCTTCAACACAACAATTAATAATCCATTTGTGTATTAGAATCTGCCAGCCGGCATACACAAACCGACTGGTACGAACTCGGGCTCCTGGGAACGCCAATTCCCAAAAAACATTGGAATGCAATTGCGAGAACAACTACATTCCAATGTTCCCCCTGGGGGATCACAAACGCGAACAGTACGAGATAACTAGTTGAAAATTTCACAGATTGTGTGTACATACAATTTCAAAAAAAAAAAGCTCCAATGTGGGTCTGCTATACTTCCTTCCAATAGTTTTTTGTTTTGGGGATTTTCAAACATTTCGAGTTTTTTTAATGGTATAAATACGAATGCTATTTAAATCGGAATTTCGCTGTTTAATAACTATTTTTTTAGATAACTCCTATTTTTGTTTATTTTATTGATTGTAGATTATAGACGCGTCTCAGGTCATTAGCGTCTTTTAACTACACTAAATAACAACTTTCTTAAAACTAAATAACATCAGAAAACATCCATGAGCGCAGGTGGGATTCGAACCCATGACAGTCTAGTCTAGAGGCTGCGGTACCAAGTACGCTATCTACTAGACTACACTGCCTTCCTCCTATTTTTGTGTTCAATTCTATTGAATGAATTTAACTTTTTTTGATTTAGGACACAAAGGTTTGAAGTCGAATAGCAATAATATTTATAAAATAAAAAATATTTTGAATTTTGTTGACAAACGCGTTGTGTAAATTTCGAACAGTACTTACATTAAAAGGCAAATTCATAAAATACATTTTGATTTAACACAAGAAGATATAATCAATTTTCGTTGATTTCAAATACAACGTTTACTGTTAGGACCGATGTTTTTGAAGTAAGTTGTAATGTTTTTGGAAAATATTGTACACAGATGCGCCCACCGTTTAAAAATCAAATGACTTCTTCTTATAATTTTTCGTTGTTTTGAAATTCAACGTTTACTATTGGAACGCTGAAGTTTTTATAGTAAGTCATAATATTTTTGACCGGTATTGTACACGAGTGTGCAGAACTCTCTAATAATACCAGTATTACGATGACGTATATATGCTTTAATATGTATGTATTTCCGGATGTCAATAACAACATATGATTATTATGCTATTTAACTACTGTAATAAGCGTATTTTTTTTTATTTAAACCGTTTGCTTCTGAACAGCAGTTACTATGGTTAAGAAGCACTAGAAACGCTAACAAACCTACAATAAATGGATAATTAGCATCACGCTTCTGAAAGAGGATGCGTTTTTAGGGTTCCGTACCTCTGTATGGAATCCTATTACCCTGCCTACGATGTCTGTCCGTCCTTCTGTCTGTCACAGGACTTTATCTCACAAACGGTAAGAGGTAGCTAATTGAAATTTTCACAGATTGTGTGTTGTTGTGGCGTAAATCCTGGCAAATAATAATTAGAATTAAATAATCAATTGTAATAAATTAATGTTTTTTTATTAACGCCTACATTTTCTGGTTTGTAAATGAAAATCTCCATTTGCAAGATAATAACATATTATTGCCACTCAAAAATTAAATAAAAAAATAATATAAGCATGATTATCTCGAATTTATTTTTGGGTATGAATATTAAAATAACAATAATATTTGGAGTAGAATTTTTATAACTTAGGTGCATATTTGTAGTTAAAAATGGTCTTAACATGAGGTAATAAACGGCATGCAAATGTTGGTACACAGTCAGTGCTTTAAAAGCCACTTATATGAGAATGTCAAATATTCAACTTTGGAATTTTTATGAATATTGGACTGGTATGTTAGAAGGCAAGATACTCGACTTTGTAAAATGTTTGATGACGAAAATAACATATCTACAGTAAAATAATCGATAATAAAAAGATCAGAAGCTTTTCGATTACACACAGTTGGAACCGGATGTGCCAACTCAAAGCAAAATTATACAATACTAGCGGTCCCGCCCGGCTTCGCCCGGGTGCTAAGAAAGCTTCGCTCGTTCGCTTTTATATATAATTTTTAGTTTCAAAAAATTATAATTATTGTCAAAGAAAGAATATAACAAAAATAGAAAAATATATAAATAAATATCATGTAGAATTTAGAAAAAAAGCCAAAAATTCTACGATGCCATCAATTTCCGAACCCGGGTCCCTGTGCATAGAGTGCTGCGACGTTACCTCTACGCTACGAGTGGAACAGTTATGGACGGTTGTTTTTATGATATAAGTAGGTATGTTGCGAATTCTTACGGTCGGGTTACGAATTTAATTAATTAATTATTAATTATTATTATTTATTAATTATGTTATATATTATATAAATCTTCCGTGAAAAATTATGTAACTGATGGTGAAAACCGCATCAGAATCCGTTGTGTGGTTTAGGAGGAGTTAGCGGTTAAACAGACAGACAGACGCGAAAAGCGACTTCAATTTATACTATGTAGAGATAAAATATTATTTACTGTTTATAATACCAAAACATATGTTGAATATATTTTGACTGCAAATAAAATGGTTTATTTCTTGATAAAAACTACATCGCACACACACACAACCCTAGTACACAAATACGTGGATCAAAACACAAAAAAACTTGCAGCTTAATTACTGTTTGATGTATTTTTAACCGACTTAAAAAAAGAAGGTTATCAATTCGACGCGTATATTTGTAAAATTTTATTTATGTTTGTTCATCTTTAACTTCTAGAGGGGTAGAAGTTTAAGATGAACAAACATAAATAAAATTTTATAAATATATGCGTCGAATTGATAACCTTCTTTTTTTAAGTCGGTTGAAAAGACATCAAACAGTATTTTCTAGAGGGGTCGCTAATGACCTCAGTTGTCGAGCGTCTATAATTTACAATTTTAGTAACCTGATAACCCGATTTGAATGATTTAGAGTCCGTTGTATGCAGGAAGATGTCGGAACAGTCTCGTATAATTTTTACTTAAATCGGTTCAGTAGTTTTTTTTTACTACTAACTGAATTTTTTTATGTTCGTTTAGTCTTAACGTTTTTATGAAGTATTTCTTAATCATTGTATTCATCGATATTCTTTAATAGTCCAAGTAATCAATTGATCAGAAATGAAAATAATTAAATCAATCGAAATCGTTATACGATTTTGAGAATGCGCATTCGGTTATTTGAAAATACATCTCGCGGCCACAAAACAAGCCATAGAGGAGAACTTGCTTTAATTTTATTGTTCAGGTATATGTGCCTATAATATAATAGAAAGCAATAAAAATGATTAATGATATCACAGGGAAAAATTTAATCATCATAAATATTTAAAACGGAAAGGCAGTTTCAATAAACCTATAGCCTGTCCTATATGTTTAAATCAAATCCAAATATTGTATATATCGACAGATTTAAGTTGATAGTTTTGTTCTATCGTTCTTTCAACATTGTCGGTCCGACTCAAACGCTACAAATATTGTAAACTTCTGAGCTCCTAATCAGTTTCATGAATAATTTGCTATTCACTATGAGCGAAGCTGTGCTGTTCCGCCGTCAGCAATACCGGTTATCTTTTTATTTGTAAAATTCCTTCCCTGGAACAATTTAGTGATTGGCATGCATTGATTTTTTGATGTGAAACATCTTATGTCGGGCTGTGAACATCCGCGTGAGGGGAAATATGCAACGAAATGTTTGGTCCGCTCCTTCGCTGCTGTTCTCCTCACCACTGCGGCACACTCTCTCTCTCTCTCTCTCTTGGCTCAGGCGTGCACTGTAACACACGCGGTGTTACAGTGCAGTATATAGGATTACGTCAGCATAACAGTTAGTTGCTGCTTTTGAAAAAATATATACTACTACATAGAGAATACCACCGAGTTCAATAACGTTTTCTTTGATGTTTCACATCTGTCGGGGGTCCCGAGACCCACACCCTTTTTTATTATTCAAGTAGAGTGACGCTAATGACTTTAGTTGTTAAGCGTCTATAATAACCATACTCTAATCAAAGAGTGTATGATAGTGGAAGTTAAAAAAACAGCCGTGTATTTATTTTTTGACGATCACGTCTATTGTTAATTAGCTTATGCGAAACAAATATTAATATGGTGAGCGTATAGGGCATGCTTTAGAGTTCTCTTTGCCTACCATATTATTCTGTTTTGTCATATTTCATGCTACATTGAGATCGGCAAGTCAAAACATTCGTGTAAAGAAATTAGCACCAATGTTAGTGTTCCTGTTGGATCAAACAATGTTAATTAACATGTGTGGATGTTGTTCGGTTTATTTATATTCTGACTGCATTTTGAAAATATTATTTTTGCCCTCCGGTCATTTAGATAGACAAACCAGTGGCACACTAACAGAATACAGATGGGGCAGTATCTTTTCAATTACAACACAAAATATTTTTAGTCGCCTTGTATGTTTATTTGTGTGTATGTTCGCGACGGTTCACGATTAACTTGAAAACCGCGGAACCGATTTAAGTTTATTTTTACGGTTGTATAGAGCTTTATCCTGTTATTGATTTAAATTAGGCTCTATCACGCTAATTTATGGGGGGTGCCACGCAACAGCGGGTTAAATCAAACTGTAGCACGGGGACTACTGTATTACATACTTATGCATGGAAATGTATCAATGGGTGTCCCTGGCAATCGGAACGTAAAAAATAAAATACAGTAGACCTCGTTATAACGTCCTCACATACAGCAAACCACCGTTTATAACGAATTACATTTCACGTTCTTTTTCCTTAAGATTATCGCGAATTGCAAAATTCGGGTATAACGAACCGTTTTGACAGTCCTTTGAATGAATGAATGAATTGTAGATTATAGACGCTCGACAACAGAGGTCATTAGCGTCTAGACAGTCCTTTGAGGTTCGTTATAACCGTGGTTTACTGTAAGTATGGTGCCTGTATTATCGGCGAGGCGATGAATGAATGGTCAGCTTGGCGTTAGTATCGGGGTTTGGTCATATGGGGAATATAGCGACAACCGTTGTGTTTTAAAGACTACCAACAGCTAAGGTTATTTGGGCCTAGCACCAATTCATATTTTCAATTCATTATTATTTTTTTTTTTAATAATAAATTGAAAATTCAATTCACACTTTTTACCAGCTCTCGGGCTAGAACCTGGGAACTTGTAATAGAGGAACCATAGCAACGCCATGTAAACAACAGCATTGAAATTGTTGCTTACAAATTCAGTGTGTGTGTTTTAAAGACCACCAACAGCTAAGGTTATTTGGGCCCAGCACCAATTCATATTTTCAATTCATTATTTTTTTTTAATAATAAATTGAAAATCCAATTCACACTTTTACCAGCTCTCGGGCTAGAACCCGGGAACTGGGAACTTGTAATAGAGGAACCATAGCAACGCCATGTAAACAACAGCATTGCTACACTGTCTCAAATTGTTCCTTACAAATTCAGTGTGTGTGTTTTAAAGACCACCAACAGCTAAGGTAACGGTTAGCGTAGCGACCTTTGGATCACACTGTCGTGGGTTCGAATCCCGCCTCTGCCCATGGATGTTTTGTGATGTTATTTAGTTTTAAGTGAGTTGTTATTTGATGTAAACAAGACGCTAATGACCTAAGTTGTCGACGCGTCTATAATTTACAATAAATAAATAAACCAACACCTAAGGTTATTTGGGCCCAGCACCAATTCATATTTTCAATTCATAATTTTTTTTTAATAATAAATTGAAAATCTAATTGACACTTCTACCAGCTCTCGGGCTAGAACCCGGGAACTGGGAACTTGTAATAGAGGAACCATAGCAACGCCATGTAAACAGCAGCATTGCTACACGCTCGGCTATTCTCAAGCCCTGCGACAACCGTTGCGTGAGTGCCAATTTATGTACGAATGATTGTGCAAATTCTGTCGTTTTGTATGGATGAAAATATTAGGTTTAACAATATAATATCCACCCCCGCATTTGAACTGTCTTCAGATCTTACCTGCCTGTTCACACTACGAAGATGAAAGTCATTATAATATCGTTTTGTTCGGGCTTTATATCTGGACATTTACAGTACCATCAATCTCTTATTACAAATTATTTTATTTAAATTATATATAAAGCAAGAAGAGTAATAAATTATTTTCTCGTTTATGTTTAACAGTACATTGTACAATAAAAATAAACAAACATTCCTTAAAAGTAAAACAATATAAGAATTCGAAATTCCAACGATTGAGGTGTCTAAAAACCACACGGTGCCGAGTTGGCGCTATTGTAAAAAATTGTTATAAAGAAGAACCTCTGCATGATCGACCTAGGGTCATTACTGAACATCATGCTCCATTATAACCAACGAGGGAATCATTATCATTTCTATTATATCAGAGATTCGAAACATTTCACATTAGCCGGGTTCAATTCTCTTTTCGACAAATAAAAAATAAAAAACTTTTTAACAAAAAAAAAAATCTCCTTCAAAAAGCCACTAAAAAGAGAAAAATAATGAAATTTTGAGGTCTGCGCCAATTTAATAAAATATGAAGTCGATTAAAAAGTATAGTATAGTGATTAATATCTTCTTTTTAACCAACTTCATATTTTATTAAATTGGCGCAGACCTCAAAACTTCATTATTTTCCTCTTTTTAGTGGCTTTTTGAAGGAGGTTTTTTTTTTGTTAAAAAGTTTTTTATTTTTTACTTTTTAGTGTCAAAAAGTGACATTTACCTTAAGGGAATCATACGCCGTTACTCACTTTTATTAAACCGACTTTCTTACGCTATCTGATGTGTCAAAAAGTGACATTTACTTTAAGGAATCACACGCCGTTACTAACTTTTATTAAAATCAGCCGAACTACTGAACCGATTTTGATGAAATTTCTATGGGACCAATCTGAAAATATATCCTTTCAAATAAAAAAAAATTTCCAAATCGGTTTATAAATGACGGAGTTCTGAGGTAACAAATATAAATAAAAAATACAACCAAATTGAGAACCACCTCCTTTTTTGAAGTCTGTTAAAAAGCGGTCAAGTGCAAGTTGAACTCGCGCAGGTCGTTGATATCTCTATACCCGTTTCATTAGAAAAAGGGTCTTGACGGCGACAGACAACAAAGTGATCCTATAAGGGTTCCGTTTTTTTTTCATTGTGAGGTACAAGAACTCTAAAAAAATTCTAACGTTTTGAAGTTTTGGCAGAAATGTTCGTTTGGACGTACTATTGAGCATGTAAGAAGTTGCCAAAAATTGAAGGTACCATCTTGGAAAATGTTTTCACTCTTTGACAAAAATTTAGTACGAACTTGAATGTGTATAACTGGAAAATTTCTCAAACTGACAGACGGATTTTTATTATTCGATATTGAAGCTATTTGCAGCGAGTGTCGAAAAAACCCGGGTAATTTTCATTGAAACTTTCAACTTTGGTAACTTAGAACTTAGAAGTTATGTCGATATCGAATAAAATGCATGTTTTAGGCCTTAGGGCGTTCATTTCTCTATAAAAACCTGCACTTTCAATTTGGAATTCTGTAAATATTACACGATGTCAGGTGTTGTCAAGCCTTTGTGCTCGTTCTTTTTATTTATCAATTTGTGTACCGGTTGAGAACCACTGTGCGTTGATGATAAAAACCATAGTATATACAAAAGGAAGAGAAATAACATTGGAGAGCTAATACAAAAACTCGTGCGATTCCATGGACGTGCGGCGTGATTTGGTAATATCTTGTTCGCGGCCTCTGTAATTTGTTGGAACTCAATACCGTGTTGTTTCGGTATCATTAGTCGTGGCGTAAAACACCTGCGTTAGACAAAGACATTGATACGCATCTAACGTGCGTTGATTAGCATCACCTCTCTGTTACATATCGGTCACATTATAAAAAATTCGACTGATGACCAGTCCTATACTTCCCACCTAGTAAATATTTGCAAAAAATAAACACTCTTTTTTTTATTCTTTGACTAGGCCCAAATAACCTTAGCTGTTGGTGGTCTTTAAAACACAATTTAATTTTTATTCTTTGAAAAAAGCATGGCCCTCTTTTTTGTTTGGTGATCTATTGATGGCTAGCTTAATATAGCAAAAATCATGGTTACCTTGATTTACGTACAATTTTTATTTTTTTTAGTAAAATATTTTTTTTCTCGAAAACTATACATTTTAGAGAAAAAAAATATTTACATTTTTTTCATATTATAACATCTAGAATTCATTTATATTTTTTTTTACCTATGTTAATACGTGACATTGAGGACGTTTTTTTGAATATCTCAGGATCCACTGAACCGATTTGACTCAAAATCTAATCAGATCTAAGTTAAAGGCTGATAAACACAATAGAACAATCGGCATGCCCGTATGTTGTTCCGTTCTTAAGATATCGAAGGCGAAAAATTGACCACATACACACACACACACATACACACATACACACATACACACATACACACACACATACAGACATCAGTCAGAAAATGATCTTAAACGATTGCTAGGGTCTCAAAACGTGAAAATCTGTTAAAATCTCGAAATATTGTTTTCGGACTGAATCCATTACTTCCCTACCATAGTAGAGGTGGGAAGTAACAACGTATTATAAAACAGGTATGTAGATTGTTTGATAATAATAACACACTACATATAGCCATGTTATCTATATGGTATACCTCTCTCTAATAGTGGATAAAATAATTTACTATTGACTTGAACTTGATACGAGACGTGCACACGTTACACATTCAAATTATTATTTGATCGTTCGTTTATAGTAGCGGGGAAAGTTTGTTTTTGCCAGAAGTGTTAATGAATCAATATAATATTAATAATCGTTGGCAAAGCCAAAAGTGCACATCCCGCTAAGTTTGCCACTGTATAAGTTTTTTTTTACTTCCCACCTCTACTATGGTAGGGAAGTAATGGATTCAGTCCGAAAACAATATTTCGAGATTTTAACAGATTTTCACGTTTTGAGACCCTAGCAATCGTTTAAGATCATTTTCTGACTGATGTCTGTATGTGTGTGTGTATGTGTGTATGTGTGTATGTGTGTGTGTGTGTGTGTGTGGTCAATTTTTCGCCTTCGATATCTTAAGAACGGAACAACATACGGGCATGCCGATTGTTCTATTGTGTTTATCAGCCTTTAACTTAGATCTGATTAGATTTTGAGTCAAATCGGTTCAGTGGATCCTGAGATATTCAAAAAAACGTTCTCAATGTCACGTATTAACGTATAGGTAAAAAAAATATAAATGAATTCTAGATGTTATAATATGAAAAAAATGTAAATATTTTTTTTTCTCTAAAATGTAGTTTTCGAGAAAAAAAATATTTTACTACAAAAATAAAAATTGTACGTAAATCAAGGTAACCATGATTTTTGCTATATTAAGCTAGCCATCAATAGATCACCAAACAAAAAAGAGGGCCATGCTTTTTTCAAAGAATAAAAATTAAATTGTGTTTTAAAGACCACCAACAGCTAAGGTTATTTGGGCCTAGTCAAAGAATAAAAAAAAAGAGTGTTTATTTTTTGCAAATATTTACTAGGTGGGAAGTATAGGACTGGTCATCAGTCGAATTTTTTTTTTTTTAATTAACAAAAAACAATGTGTGCATCGACCTTAAGGTCATTAGCACTTTAGTTACATTAAGGTAAGTAAATTATTTATGATATTATTTACATATAGTACTTAATTATAGGTAATGTTAGTTGCCACTGGTTGGGGGTTGTCGGAGTTGATAAGTATGGAGATTGGAGGAGTTATTTGTTATATCTTTGTTATTAGATTTGTTGCGTATAGATATTGTATTAGTCGTTTGATATTTTTCTCTTCATTTTTCAGCACGTCGCGCAGGTTCTGTTCAAGTCCAGCAGCGGTTCTCTGGATAGAGTATGCGGGGCATGTTGTTTATAACAATGGAACTACTGAACGCATTTCAATAAATTTCAATAGTAAACAAAGCGAATAAAAAATTAACCAAGTCGAGCCATCAAGAATTGTAAACCTGTAGAGCTCGAACATCCGTCAAGAATTGTGACGTATAGAGCTCGAACGTCCGTCAAGAATTGTGACGTGTAGAGCTCGGACGTCCGTCAAGAATTGTGACCTGTAGAGCTGGGACGTATAGATCAACCGACAAGTGCTGCTCGCGATTTTCTTCGTATGAACTCGAATCAATCTAAAAATAGTTCTATTTTATATATAACAGAAAAGCTACAATTTCGTGCGTAATTAACATAATACCTACTTGTATATGAACAAAACTTTGGTGCACAAATTCTTTTAGCAGGGCGTGCAATAAAACTTTAAAAAGAGATTTCCCTGTTTTAAGAAATTTCATCTTACTTAGGCATTTTGGCTTTGCATGATATCACGTCATAACTAATCATTTTCAGATTTTTTTCGGTCTTTGTCTAAAAAAATTCTATCGTATTGATCTTTTCACTTTTCTTAAAGACCACCAGCTTATAGGGTTTTCTAGACATGGTAATAATTTATATATTTTCAATTCATTATTTTTTCCGTGTCTTCACTCACTGGAACTTTATCTTAACCCGTGTACGTTGCCGATTAAAAAATGCCACGCACTTTTTTAAGGTTGGATATCATTTGATGGTGTACCAAGGTTCATCAAAATCGGTCCTTTAGAGTCTAACCTTACCAGTTGTCGGATTTATTGTTTAAATATTAGATTCAATTTTGTTGTGACTATAAGTTCAATTATTATCGAATTGTATTATTTTTTTGTGTGTCAACATTGACTTTAGCACACCTATCGATAGAAAACAAAACCAGCGTGTAATCGATAGTCGAGTTGTTTGTATGAAAGTTTATTGGTAATTCGAAACAACTTCATTGGAGAAATCGCATACAGCGAAGTTTAATGTTTAGAAACCAAGCCGTGACCTTAAATGCGTATTATAAATAGATTTCTTGTACACAGAGCCGGCTCTGTCTTTTTATCGCCCGACACAATTTGCCGCCCTTATGTAGAAAATTGTTTCAGATCGCCCGAGGTTAGGGCAAATACAAACTATTTGGAACAATAAAATATACGTTAATAACGTGAATTGTCGAGCGTCTATAATCTACAATCTTTTGGGACAGTAAAAAAAGTTAGGAACATAAACAAATTCGTGTATACAAAATTGTGTCAAATTAAATCCTTAGGTATAAATTTGTATTGAAATTTTAAAAATAATATTTTATCGAGAGTATGAATTGGTACTAGGCTCAGGCAACCCTCGCAATTGGTAAAAAATGTGTAAACATTTAGAATCGAATACGATGACAGCTTCATATAACCTGAAAAATGTTTGATAGCTAACCAATTTAGCTGACATTTCACCGAGTCACTCCAGAAACATTTTTCTGGGGCAGTAAAGATGTTTTCATATCAAAAATTATATTTAGTGGAACGTCATGTGAAAAATGTCGGCCATATGTGTATTAATAGATGTTACAAAAATGTAAAAACTCAATTTGTAATTATTATAGGCTAGGTATATATTTTTTATGGAATTCCAATTATTTAAAATATTATGCATGGTATATTAAAGATCATTATTATCGATCAAAAAATGATAATTGTAATTTATTTAATATTATAAACGTCGCTTCATTATAAAAATGTATAATTTAAGTTTGTGGGTCTGAAATAAACCCGTAAAATTATGCGTTATTCAGATGTTAGTTTTATTACATTATTATATTTATATGGTATTTTATTGGTATCGATTTTAACGTTTATAGTTAATTTGATTCTTTGTTCGAATTACCGACTGACAATCTTTGTGTGATATTTATAACTTTTATGTAATTATGAACGAATTTATTTTTGACCAATCAGATCGATCAATTTATAGAATACGACTGGGGTTCGAAGCATCTGTCTTCGAACCCCAACTGGGCATAACTTTCACCGGGTTAACAACAATACTTAAGCCGGAACCACACTATATTTTTAGACCCAATGCTAGTTCTTTGACTCTGCAACCTCAGTTGGTCACTTGTATGCAGTGGGGACTTGTAATAGGGAACCATAGCAACGCCATGTAAACAACAGCATTGCTACACGCTCGGCTATTCTCAAGCCTTTTCAAATTTGGAACATTTGGACATAATATAGTCTGACTGGGAGTCAATTGCAATTGAGCAATTGAGGGCTTGAGAATAGCCGAGCGTGTAGCAATACTGTTGTTTACATGGCGTTGCTATGGTTCCTCTATTACAAGTCTCCAGTTCCCGGTTTCTAGCCCGAGAGCTGGTAAAAGTGTCAATTGGATTTTCAATTTATTATTAAAAAAAAAAAATTATAATGAATTGAAAATATGAATATGTGCTAGGCCTAAATAATCTTAGCTGTTGGTGATCTTTAAAACACAATTTCCAAATTTGAATTCAACATTATAACCTCGGTCGGTAACCAGTTTGCAACTGATTATCAGACTGTGTCCAACTTTGCTCAAAATTTTGGTTCCACATTTGGCACCAACATTTACCTCAGTTGGTCACTTGTGCGTTTGCAATTTCGATTATTGGTCAAACTACGTCCAACATTGGCTCCAATGTGTTAGAAACAGGTTGCAAAATTGGAGGGTTTCGTTGACGCGACATATTATAAAACCAACAACAGCTTTCCAATGCCAACGTTGGACTTTCGGCGTCCAACATAAGACATCCGACGCTCGGCATCCAACTCTTTGGAATATTTTGACGCTCGACATGCGACCGCGGTGCTCAGAATCCGACACTCGGCGTCTAAAATTCGACGTCCGTTTCACGGCCACACGTCTTGTGTCAAACCAGTATGCCTTCAATGTTGAAACTAGTGATGGGCAGAATCGAATTCTTTTAAGAATCGAAAACCCGGTATTCGAATACTTTTAAGAATCGAATGAGTATTCGAGAACCGAGAACTGAGAATATTATGAATAATATAATACCTATATTATTCCATAATATTCTCGGTTCTCGCTTCTCATATTGTGATATTCTTATTTCTTTGCACCGCGACAATGTCATAATACCATAGTCTGTACGGACTCTACCGATTAGTACCGATTGCACTCGATTCAGAGTGAGTTGTGCTACACTATGTGTGGGAAATAGTTTGACTTTGACTGGATGAGTACCGGAATCGAGAACCGAGAACGCCGAATCTTCGATTGCAGTTTATTTGCAATTCTTCTTACGAGAACTCGGTATTCGAATACTTTCAAAAAAATATTCGAGAACACTGAGAACTTATGAGAATCGGATACTTCTCGATTCTAGCATTCGAATACTCCCATCACTAGTTGAAACGCAAAGTGTGACCCCGACTTTATAGGTATTTTTCGAATGTACAATAATAAAAACATAAATTATTATTTACAATTTCTAATTTATTGATACTTGTTCTTAATTTTTTTATTACTTATAATTCGAAGTCGTAAAGTTTTAAAATATTTTACAGTTTTGAATTCACAAAATCGACTGAGAATCTGTTAAATTTTGACGATTATCTTCGCTTGTAAAACAACATATCATCAATCATAGTTAAAAAGATGACAAATTTACCTTTTTTTCTGGAATGCCTTTTGTGCATTTTGGTGTCTATTGTAGTTTATTTACTGTAGAAAATGCATCTTCCGTGTGGTGCAATAAAGTTTTAGACAAGGTTTGTGTTTTTATGGCAATCCCAAACTGTTTTAAATCAGTTTAAATCCAGAAGTGTTCCGGTTTGTGACACTTTTAAAGGTCATTTTCAACTTACAAAAGATCAATAAAAATAATGCAAATACAAATTAGTAAACCATGTCCATTTGAAATTGAAATTTGAAATTTTTGAAATTGAAATGAATTTATTTTTTCATAAAAAATACAAGCAATATAACATTTATTTTGCTATATTGAATTTGGGGTGGCGATGTTTTTTAATTTTTGATTTTTAGTAAATAAAATGTTTCAGTTACTGTATCGATAATTTTTACATCTAAAAAAGGTAATCGTAATTAATTTTAAAATCAGAATAAATACTTGGTTTATCGTCCGTTTCTCAACTTTGTTGTGTTTTAAAGACCACCAACAGCTAAGGTTATTTGGGCCTAGCACCAATTCATTATTATTTTTTTTAATAATAAATTGAAAATCCAATTGACACATTTACCAGCTAGAAAATTATGAAAACGGAAAATTCGCTCTTCTAGTCCTTAGAACTTTACAATTACAGACTATTTAGTTTATTTTTATTAAAGTTATTAACTTCTGTATAAATCATTAAAAACATAACTCTCTCATGATGTGGACTTTGTAGGTGCGTTACTATATATACGAACACATCGATCGATACCCAGTAGTGCTTCTATTGTACAAAGTGCAGAATTTACCAATTTTATAATATTAGTTTAGATAATAGTATAATACATATTTAGCGGTGTTACTAGCACCACCATCCCCTTGTGGCCTGTATAGTTCCATGAAACTGCACTTACTAATGATACACAAAGCTGTTAAAAGAAGCAGCCAAGTTTGTAAAGTCGTACAGTGGCGGAACGTTATTAAATGATAAATTAATAGATTTTTTATACGGCTGATTTGCAAATGAAAATTTTTGTTGGAAAGCAGCCAATTATACAGGGTGCTGAATCGTTTTGCGGAAAATATGGATTTAACCCGTAAAATCAAACTTTTGCGATTTCCTGCTCCCCTAATTATTTTAGGAAAAATATCTTCGAATAAAAGTTTTAGAACATAAAATTCTGCATCTAAATCATTTAACAAAATTAATTTTGCATGCTTTGTAACGGCAGAAATTTGATATGAAAATGTCAAAATTACCTCAAAAACAGATAGCGATAGCCATGGAACTTGAACAAAATGATGACGTTTTAGCTGTCAGAATAATTTCTAATCAGAATTTTGCGGTTCTCCGTTCTCATTAACGGGGTAGGAGATGACACTGTATTTGCTCAAAACGTGTTGACCATAAGAGAGACTTTTGATTCTATTGCTTAAAAAATATCTGACTTGTTATAATAAACATTGATTCCATTAAAAAGTGGTGGACATTTAAAACTTGTATGCAAATCTCGGAGTAGGTTAATTTAAATACAAATGGTTGATACATTGTGTACGTCAGAGATGTAAGTATATTACGCGCCACTGACAGATCACAAAACTTACCCCCCGCCTGGCAATGGTATTTTTGTGTCTGCGACTGTTCAAACGTGGCTCAAACTGTCACTTTTATTACTACGGACAGAAAGAAAAAGTAAAATTAATAGTTGAGAGAGTCGACCCCGCTTGGTGTTTATATTTGCCACCATTATAACTACGTGTGTGTTCAGACTTGAGCCTATCGTTTTGTTTTTGTCGGGTTCCGTACCATCCGAACGGAACCGTATTACCTTGCCTACGATGTCTGTCCGTCCGTCACAGGACTCTAAATTGTAAATTGTATTTTAAAGACCACCGACAGCTAAGGTTATTTGGGCCTAGCACCAATTCATATTTTCAATTCATTATTTTTTTTTTTTTTAATAATAAATTGAAAATCCAATTGACACTTTTACCAGCTCTCGGGCTAGAACTCGGGAACTGGGGACTTGTAATAGAGGAACCATAGCAACGCCATGTAAACAACAGCGCCGCTACACTCTCGGCTATTCTCAAGCCCTCGCAGGACTCTATCTCACAAACGGTAAAAGGTAGCTAGTTGAAATTTTCACAGATTGTGTGTTGTGGAATGAATCCTGGCAAATAATAATTAGAATTTGTATCGCCTGTTGTCGAAATTCGACCCATTGTGATATAGATTAAATAATCAATTAATTTTAATAAATTAATGTTTATATAGGTACTGACAAGGGGAAGTAGCGTCATCGTACTATAAACTATATTATTTCTGCGAAGAATCTGTTTTGATTAAAAATAGAAAAGTGGTGATCCTGATGATAATGGAAGATAATAGAATGATGAAAATATAATTTTCGAAACGTTAGCTAATAAATGCAATAACAACAGTATTTGCTTCTTATTTTGGATCCTTAAGCCACTTTATAACCGTTTTCTTCCATTATATTATTTCTATTGGAATCAAACCATATAACTAGTGGCGTCATCGTACGCGATGATTATAAGCTGTATTATTTATTTTGAAATCAAACCAAACTGTTAACTGTGAGGTTTGAGCTTGCACTGTGCTTTTTAATATAGACACAGCTTACACTAATTAAATTGTTAGAACGGTACGGAACCCTCGTGGCGCGAGTTCTACTCGCACATGACCGGTTTTTTTGTTACAAAACTAGCTGCTCGGTTCGGCTTCGCTCGGGTGCAAATCTCTATTTTCAGTTACTGTTCATCTCCATTTTATCTGTCGGGCGTCTATAATTTACAATTCATTCATTCATTCCATTTTATCGTGGCGTAATAATTTATCTATACATGTATTTAGCATTTCTTATTTTTATTAATTTAATTATTAAAACTCGCTTTTCAATTCGTTATAAACACCACAAAACGTCTAAATGTGGGTCTTAAAAATTTGGATATACGTACAAAATGTTGAAGACAAGATAAAAATGTGAATTACAACAGACTTTTTCGTATTTTATATTTTCAATGTTGAATATTTCTTCAAATTCCGATACCATCTGATTCATCTGCTGTTGGTACAATTACCCATCCCTGCAAGCGAGTTCCCGGTGTGCGTTATATCCCTATAAAGTGAGAATTTCAACGACGAGGCCGTAAATAAAATTCTGGCTGTCAATGCGCGACAGGCGACAGGCGCTCTCTCGGATGCTTTGTATCCATTGCTGGTGCGTTGTCGGGCCGGGGAAGTTGCTGGAGGCTTTGCTTTGCTGAACACAGATATGTTGATATACAGGATGTTTCTAAAAAGTCTCGCTGAACTTTGGAAGAGTATTCTAAATATCCATAAAGATAAAACCACTTATCGGGAAAAACTTCCTTTCTGAGTTGAACGGAGATAATTGATTTCAGTAGAATACCTCAATAGACTTTGAATACCTACTTGTTCTAATGAATTAATTTTTCCTAGAGCGTGTGTCCAGAAAAACTTTCTTTTCGAGTTGGACCGGACAGCACTTTTTTCGTCCTTATGATCAATAGAAGACGTTATCAAAGTTTAATGAAACATTTTAGAAATACTACATCAAACTTAGCCTGTTCTAATTACCATAAAAATTGGAAATGAAGTTGGACCGGACACATGGCTTCAGAAACTGTTCTCAAACCTTTCAGAAGCATAAGTGTCCTTTTCTAGTTGGAGTAGACAAACCTTTTTCGTTCTTATGATCTGCAGAAGAGGTTCTCAAAGTTTGATAAAACCTTTCTAAAACACCTTAACAGCATCTCATCAAAAGCGAGTTTAGAAGCGAGTTCTAATGACCATAAAGATGAAGTCCATGTGGAAAAATTTCCTTTCCAAGTTGAACTCGATACTTAATTTTTTTTACATCCTTATGGTCAGGAAACGACATTTTAAACTTGATAAAACGTTTCAAAAACATCTCATCAAAATTTGGAAACGTGTTCTAATAACCATAACTTTGTTCCAACCACTCTGAATACCGTAATATTACCGTCACGCTCATGCACAGTGGATAGAACGCGTTCCAACCGAACTTGTGATTGTTTGTGGACGATTCTTAAAGCGTTCCAACCGAATTTGTGATAGTTTGTGAACGGTTTCCGAACGATCATAATAAAAATTAAAAGAAGTCCGTCTGAAAAAACTTCCGAGTCGGACTCGATGTTTAACTTTTCTACATTCTTATTGCTCTAGTAGAGATCGTTTTCGAATTATGAATAGATTCACAGAAACACCCTGTTCATGTAGCTCATAGTAGCTCCAACTGAAGTAGATGCCAGCTTGGGATAAAGACGGTGTGCGGGAGACGCGCGTCTTATCGCGAACACAGATAGACTTTCCTTACTCGACTCAGCTGACTAGACGGATATAAAAGTTAGAGAAGTTCAGTTTGATTAATACAGGGCCAGTGTTAGAGAGACGTGCGGTTTTTGTACGTATAAAATGTCGCTAAAAGTTCAAAGTAGAATAAATGGTTTTGTGGTAGAATATATGTGTATGGGAGCCGTTGAGTAAAATGAGCGTGTTCACAAGTGGAAGAATTTCCAAGTAGAAATATCTGTCCATGCGGCAGGGTTGAGATTTTCCTAAATCCTTGACATTCCCTTGTTTGTATGATATTGATTTCATGTATTAAGACTTCTAGCCTAAAAATTGGCAATCCTCGTTTCTTAGATTCAAATCTATGAACTGGAGTGAAATGGAGTTGCCTATCCATGGTTTCATATATTCCTGTTTCCAGATCTGATCCAAAAATTGGTAATCTAGTTTTCTGATCAGATAATAAATATATTAGATATTGTTACAAAACTGTTTTCTGAGTTGGCGGAATAAATATTTGTTTACAATATTTAAAAACACAATAATAATGAACGCAACAACGAAAAGTCAATTCTAACAATCGACACAATAACTAAACAGTAATTACAAAGCAAAACAAACAACTATATATAATAATTCGTAATAATTAACTATATACCAGGACTATTTATTTCTAGTTATTTATGTTTCAAGTATTTATATTCACTGTATTTATATCAGACGCACTATTTGTCGCTCAGTATTCTCCATTGACTGCTCACTCGTACTGCTGTTTATATATACTGCGTAGCACAAGCCTAGTGTGTTCTCGCTTTCTCTAGAACTTTCGTGTAGGTACCAGTTGTTACAGTAAGCGGACCCCCGTTTCTCAGAGCTCTTGCCTGCCGGTTATATACAGGGTGATCCGTAACAATATTATTTTTGACTTCCCGTTCACATTTTGGAAGTTTAGAACACGCAATTGCAATATAGCCAAATAAATGTTTTTCCTTAAAAATTATATATAATTAATATTTTTTTCTTTTTTGTTTCAGGTAAGAAAAATTAAAATTGAAAATGCATGGAAAATGGATATGAACGTGAGTTAACTGCTTCAATTTTTATTTTCCAATTTTCTGCATCCAAATAATCGAATCTAAAGGTGTGACAAAATTTACAAATATGTGAATATTTCACATTTTTAAAAACATTTTCTACCAGGTTTTCTTTTAATTAAATTGAAATGTTAATACAGTTTGCGTAAACAAAACCCCTAAATATTTTCCAAGAATTTATTTTAAAACAAAACAACGAACACAATGATTTTAATTTCAAACATCTGAAAAATAATCCAAAAAGGTAATTAGAATTTATTTTTAGACTTCACTTGGATTTATGTAAATATTTATTTTACGTACGGTTTTTTTAAAGAGTAAGTAATAAAAAAACACATAACATTAAAAAGTATTTCACCCTAAAAAAATTAATTAAAATGTACAGTTGCTCCCTTTTAGTATGCTATACACATGACTATGGAATAAAATAAACAACAAACGTTTTATTGATTTTTTTACATAAATAAATTAACTCCGGAGTTTTTTTCTGTCTAGCTTGGTTCATATAGTTATTAAGTGTTGTTTATTTGACTTCGTTTATTTTGTTTGTGTACAATGCAGGGCGTGTGATTATTGTACTTAAACTAAGATTTTCTCAATCTCATAGACAAACGAGCTGTGTTGTCTAATAAATATAAATTACTTCAAAGCACACATTTAGCTTTTAATGCCTCATTCTGTAAATAAAATACAATTAGTACAGTTCGTTCCATAAATCATTAGATTATGTTCACTGCGAAAATAATTACTTTCCGGGAAATTTAGATTTTTTGAAAACTTTAAACGCATACAACTTCTAAACCAGAAAAAATACAGACGTTTGCTTGTGCTCATTGGAATCAACATGTCTTTTTCTACAAGTATGGTAAGTTTGAAAAAGTTCTGAAAGATTTAGATTTTCGTCAAAAATCCGCGTTTTTTGAAGGTGTATGCCTTAAAAAAATCGCAAAAATCAAAATCTTTCATATATCTTTGAAATTGAGGATGTTTATAGAAAAAAATACGCTGAATTCAGTGAGCACAAGCAAATGTCTCCATCTCTTTTAGTTTGAAAGATACGACCATTCAAAGGTTTTTTTTGAATTTTTTGAAAATTTTAAACGTATACAACTTCTAAACCAGAAAAAATACGGACGTTTGCTTGTGCTCATTGGAATCAGCGTGTCATTTTCTACTAGCATGGTAAGTTTGAAAAAGTTCTGAGAGATTTGGATTTTCGTCAAAAATCCGCGTTTTTTGAAGGTGTATGCCTTAAAAAAATCGCAAAAACCAAAATCTTTCATATATCTTTGAAATTGAGGATGTTTATAGAAAAAAATACGCTGAATTCAGTGAGCACAAGCAAATGTACCTACATATCACTTTTACGGCCGTATTCATAGTTAACCCTTAAGTAGTAAGGGACACTTACTCATACCCTCAAATCGAATATGCGTTTCATAGTCAAAATTGACGTCTGTAAGGGCCCTTACATCACCCTCACCTTAAGGGTGGAAAGTGTGTCCCTTAAGTGTCGAAAAAGTAAAAACAGTAAAACACGCATTTATATCAAAAATGACAACTAAACACAATCGGTCTGCAGTATGACCAACTGTTCTAAAGGAAAAAATCATCGAGGTTTACTATAATAATGTTCCCTCACTCAAGGAAATGACTATGAAACGCTCCTTTGAATAAGGTACCCTCAGCACTAAAGCGACCCTCAGCGAAGGGACCCTTATCACTTACCTTAAGGGTTAACTATGAATATGGGCATTAGTATAGAACCTACGACCAAGGAGGGTAAATATAGGTCACTGTTGAATTTTCCGCGATGTTTCATCGAGTCATTTTAGCGCAGAAATGGGAGGGTAGTAAAGATTTTTAAACATGAAAAATAGGAAATTTATAAAGGCTAGATTCTAATAAGAAAAAAAAACGACAAGGGGTATAATAATTACGATTGTGTCGCAACCGAAAACGTAGAGAACTACTTCTATAGTTTTATCTTAAAAAGTGTTAACATGACATACACGATACAAACAAACAAACAAACTATGGAGTAACTACATGGTAGTCTGCGTGACAGATTTTTTGTAACGCATTTTTCGTCTCGCATCATTTTACCCCTCTATATATCGCTGGGAAAGACGTAGTTTTCCGTCAAATACTGCACTGTAACACACGCGGTTGTCTTCCCGTGCCCGAGCGCGCGGAAGCCGAGAGAGAGTGCCGCAGTGGTGGGGAGAACAGCACCGAAGGAGCGGACCATAAATTTCGTTGCATATTTCCCACAGCCCGACATAAGATGTTTCACATCAAAAATGGATAAATGCATTTATAATTTGTTTCTAATAAAATCTTATGATTTACTGTATATATTTTGCGTTAGTTATCGTGCACGCATCGTGTTTCGTGTTATTTATTACGTGGCGCAGATTTGTATATTGTTTTGTGTTGCAGTACATATATTATGTGCATTTGGATTTGTTTTGGGCATCTGTACCGCTGCAGTCTGGTGCATTTAGATGGTGCATGCATGTGCAGTATACGGGTGTTGTGCATTTACAAAGGGGACTTCTCAATAAACCCTATTGTTATTATGGAATTAAAAACAAGCCAGCAACGTTAATGTTTACTATTTTTTTGGGGCTTTATTTTTGTTTTGTTTTACGATTGATCTTTTTTTTATTTACATATGCCTGTGTAGATTAATTTTCACGTATTATTTATCGATTTCCTTGACAAACTAATAATTCAAGTTTATGATCAACTTCATGTTTGACGTATTTTATTAACCACTCGGTTACTAATGTGCTGTTCGCGTTTTTAATCCCCGTGTTATTTACTTATTAATAGCTATTTCGAAGAATAGTTTTCTAGGAGTGTACTAAGGGTGAAATATACAAGGTGCCTTATATAGACGCAGATTTGAGCATAGACTATACTGTCATAGTAAATAAAAACACTAGCTTATTGATAGATTTTTAGAGTATTAGGTCTCCAAGTCATTACCTATATGAATAATAAGAAGTATTAGAAATACCTTGTATTTTGGTGTCTGTCTTGTGACTTCATGTGTTGTTAACACGACGCGTTTCAGCAACGAGTTGCCATCTTCAGGTGTGGTTAATTTTTTTATATTATAAAACACACATTGAGTATTCGTAACACGTTATAATAATATTATGATCATAATATTATAACATGTTACGAATACTGTGTGTTTTATAATATAAAAAAATTAACTACACCTGAAGATGGCAACTCGTTGCTGAAACGCGTCGTGTTAATAACACATGAAGTCACAAGATGGACACCAATACAAGGTATTTCTAATTACGAGCTTATTCATTGTATGTGTATAGTATTTTTTGCTAATTTGTGCAGTTAAGTGTGAACAACTCTTACTTTTCTATATATTGACATCTTAATCAAAAGAGACCATAAATATGTTTACAATTATTGCTTAAACTATCAAATATACTTATCTAAATGCATATTTGCACGATCTTTTATGTCAAACTCATTATTGTAATCGCTAATCGCAATCATAAAATCGTATTGCCACTTGTTGATTGCGTTTGTTTTTTGTTTGTTTGTGCAAAATGCACCTGTAATTTACGAACATAAAATATTTATTACACTAATTTACTGACACATCTTAAGGAAAGCATTGATGTTAATGACTTTTTTATCTTTTATTAACCATTTTACGAAACGTTTTTAAACTTTAATGTAAAATTTTGTATACTTTGTGTAAGAAGGACTTTAGTTATAGAACAAACGGAGAAAATCTGGGAAATATTATGTTAATCAAAGCAATGTTTTTTTTCATGTAATGAATTTCCAAAGCTATTCTTAGACCTTAGGATTGCAGTATTGATTGAAAAACAACATTGTTCAGGTGTGCAAGCTTTCACGGCCGGCATTGTTCCAAGTCTTCATGATTTCCGGGCTTGTAGGCCGTGGTCCGGTGGTATTAGAAATACCACCGGACTACGGCCTACATATATAAGCCCGGAAACCATGAAGACTTGGAACAACATTGTTGACCAAATGACAGCAACTCTGTGTATGATATGAGATTGAAAAGTTTCACAGATAAAGCGAGTACCTATTCATACAAGCATTTTTCAGCTATGCTGAGGTAACGCTTAAGAAAGCGTGTCAATTGAAAATCAAATCATGGTAGATTTAATAGTCTCCCAGTATCTGCCAGACCCTGTGTAAGGTGAAAAAAGTATATATGTTAACAAAAAATTCACAGATTTCGCAATCCTTGCAACCATCGAGGACATTGGAAATGATAACAGCATATATGAAACATAATTAACTGTTTATTATATACACAATATTTATCAATGCACTGTTTAGTTTTGTCAGGAATAACCCTATTATTCTTCTGTTATATACGCGTTCACTTTTGCTTGATTACTTAACTTTTAAATGGATTTTTCTACAGTATTGATTAACATTTGCTCAAAAATAACATCGCAGATCGTCGCAAATACCTCTCAATTAACTAGACATGATATAAAACACATTTCGAAAAAATTGCACTTGTTCAATTTTGCATGATTGCTCGTCACTTGATCGCGACACCGTTGTCTTTTGGCCTTGAACGAAAACTCGTAACTCTGCCCCCATATACGAACATAAACATTTCCAATGTTAAAATTTAAAAAATGGACCGGTTGTTTATTTCAAACACAAAATATTTGTGAAAAAATTGAAACAATAAACAGTAATAAAAATCGCGATAAATGAACTGAAAACGTAAATAAAAATAGGTTCGAGATTTTATTTGCATATTCGGTCGATATTCATATTTTTTAATTGTTATTTTAAACAAAAACTCGCTCCAGGGTTCAATTCACAAAATAGTATACGGTGAACAATTCCGTGAAGTGTATTTTTTATTACGGTTCGATGCCATAACGACATAAATTTTAATTGGGTTTTTATTGAGTTTTGCTTTAACAGTAAACTACATTGTATCGACAGTGTTTAATTTGATATTGCTTTCCAACTTTAGCAGTTCCCAAATGGATTACTTTATTGCTTAACCGTCTGGCGTTTGCTGTTACATTATATATGTACATATAGCCAAATAATGGCTTCAGTGCTATTATACAGGGTGTACTAGAATGAATCCGACACACTCTATTGTTACTAAAACGAAAAGACTTATCACGAAATATTTTGTAGATATTTTGTAGATCATTTATAAATACATAATATTTATATCGTTTCTTCCTCAATTTATTTTATCTGGCGTTTGCTGTCATATTATATATGTACATATAGCCAAATAATGGCTTCAGTGCTATTATACAGGGTGTACTAGAATGAATCCGACACACTCTATTGTCACTATAAAACGAAAAGACTTATCACGAAAATTGACGCAGAAGTGGGATGATATTTTGTAGATATTTATAAATACATAATATTTATATTGTTCCTTCCTCAATTTATTTTAAGAAGTGGGAAACGTACATTTATAAACATAATATATGTGGCCAAAAGACTAAAATAAAGTTAATTTTGCTATTTTTAAGATAGATTATTCGATCCTCGTTTTGGTGTTTTTTGGAAACTTTCTTAGTATTCAGTGTCTTCACATCAAACTTTCAGAGTTGATAGATTTTGAAAGCACCAATTGTAAATATTAATCTGGACCTAATAATAACCAGTTAATATTTTCAATTTTTTTCTCTGTATTGCGTAACAGATTTTTTTTATTTTTTATAACATTCTGCTACTAGCCGGGGCTATTTATTTTGAAGCCGAACTGCGTCTATGATTGATTTTTCGATCAAAACGCCCTGCCTTAAAAATATAAAATAGTTACTATTTTTGGTGACACTTTGTATTATCGCTAACTCGCACCGAGACCATTGCACCCTGTAATAATTGCATTTGCTTTGTATTATATGAATGCGATAAAATAAGTTTTCTAGGTATATTTATGTAAAATGAAATATTGCATCATATAGTACCTTCGTTGCAGTCTGACTATAATATCTTTGATTTCATTATCTAGACTAAATATACCAACTGAGTCACTGCCATTCCCTTGTCAAAAGGACATTAATATTATACATTTGCATACTGCATAGAGTGCTTCATATTCGTGCACCGTCTTTTTGATTAAATTTTCAGCAAATTGTATTTTTTCATTTCAAACTACAAGTTTAAGTAATGCACATTTATTTTATTTATTTATTTATTGTAGATTATAGACGCGTGACATCTCAGGTCATTAGCTAAAAAATTAAAAATTGTTAAATTGTGTTTTAAAAGACCACCAACAGCTAAGGTTATTTGGGCCTAGCACCAATTCATATTTTCAATTAATTATTTTTTTTAATAATAAATTGAAAATCCAATTGACACTTTTACCAGATCTCGGGCTAGAACCCGGGAACTGGGGACTTGTAATAGAGGAACCATAGTAACGCCATGTAAACAACTGCATTGCTACACGCTCGGCTCTTCTCATCAAGCCCCAGGTCATTAGCGTCTTTTAATTACATCAAATAACAAATTTCTTAAAACTAAATGACATCACAAAACATTCATATGAGCGGAGCTGGGATTCGAACCCACGACAGTCTGATCTAGAGGCCGGCGCGCTAACCACTAGACCACACTGTATTCTTACATTTATTTGTAAAACATTTAAACAGCATGACGCAAAATAAACATCGATTTTTTTACTGATGAATTTTCAGTTTTCTAAAAAAATACAATTTCGTTTTAATCCTTTCTTTGTACAGATTGAGTGGATTAAGTTTTTAATTATAGTCAAGGATAGTATTATTTTTAGAATGAAATTTAGATTTTCACAGTGAAATCCTTTCGGTTGAGGTATAAAATTGTAGGAATATTTTGTTTATTTTTTATCCATTAATTAAAAATATAGTTCAGGCTTACAAAACGACAAACAATCAACCAATCGTAATGCATATAAAACGTTCAGTTTTATATTTTTTCTTTTTAAAATTGTCATCGATTATAGCGTTCGGACCTTTTAACCACCAGGAGGAACATTGGAACGTAGTTGTTCTTGCAATTGCATTCCAATGTTCTTTGGGAATTATCGTTCCCTGCAGGAGCCCGAGCTCGTACCAGTCGATTTGTGTATGCCGGCTGGCAGATTCTAATACAGAAATTGTGTTGAAGACGCTAATGACCTGAGTTGTCGACGCGTCTATAATCTACAATAATAATAATAATCGGACCTTTTAATATTCCATCCGAATGAATGAATGAATTGTAGATTATAGACGCTCGACTATTCCATCCGACATTTCCCAATAAAATAATACTAAAATCGTGTTTACTACAATTTTTCAGAAATATTATAATGCTTGACGTTTGACTTTTAAAGAAAAGGTTTATTTCAAAACCGTAAAAAAAACATTTTTTTATGTATCGGTCATGCTTTTATTCCCACGCACGAAAAAAGTTATTTCGTTCAGTTTTCGATGATTTTATTTCGACCAGGGCTAATTTAATCCTTATAATTCCAATATCACGTGCCGTGTATTATTTGTGACAATAATATGTTACATTGAAACTTGGTATCATGTAAAAATGTTCACTAAATCAATCTATATTTTTATAACAAAAGCTTACAAATCTGATAAAGAATATAAATGATATAGTGGACACATTTATGACTATGAACAAGTGGCGACGGTCGACGAAATTCAATACAGAAACATACACACACGCGCACATACAAAAAAAAGTATTGTAACAAACCCCTGAAGTACTATAGAATAACACAATTGACATCAGAAATTGGACAGATAAATAGAATAAAGTAATGGATGTAGGAAAGTAGGGGGCTGATGGCAAAAAATTGCATATATTACATCGCCTACCAGATTGGCATTAACCGGCTGACTAGATCACGATATTATCTATTTGAATAAGGCATAGGGGTTGGCAAAATTGCTTTGGATGGTGTCAAATGTCAAAAATGTTCACCCTCTGAACTTTGCATTTTTTATGAACGATTTTTTATTTATTTCTAACGTCTTTTTAACTATACACGGTATACTACAACTATAGTAATTATTTCTAAAAAAAAAAAACCATCGCAATAATTTTTATTGGTGCACTTGTTGTTTTAAACTTGACCTCGTCAATTGAGCTCTTTAATTGGCTGTAAAAATAGTGTATTTATGATTCAATTAAATAAATAAATCTACACTGCATGTGGCGAATTTAAGACAATAAAATGCTCCTGGGTAGCCGGGTCGACTGATGTCGTGTAATTTTTAATTGTTTCGATAACTCTGATGAATTAATTGTACGAAGCCCAGACATCCCTAGTAGTTTGTGACCTTGAATTAAAAAAATCTGACTAAAAGAAAGTTGTAGAATTAAGTTGGTTAGTTCAAAACACAAATCTTTTTGATATTTGGAATCAGTTACAGCAATTCAGGGGACCGTGTGGTCTAGTGGTTAGTGCGTCGGCCTCTAGATCAGACAGTCGTGGGTTCGAATCCCACCTGCGCTCATGGATGTTTGGTGATATCATTAATTAGTTTAAGTTGTTATTTAGTGTAGTTGAAAGACGCTAATGACCTGAGATGTCGACGCGTCTATAATCTACAATAAATAAATACAGCAATTCAAAGATTTTCCTCTGTCACCCTATTATTGGATATTATTTATCGGAAAGGTCGTTGAGAAGTGCAAATAATTGAACTATCCATTATTTGAAATTCGATAGTTCTTATTACATCCTTGTTGCAGATAATATATAAGACCTAAATAGTGCCTATATATATTATATAATATGCACTACATATAGTATATAAACTAAAGTCATAAATAGTACAGTAGATCAATTCATTATAAGAGGGGTTCTGAACACACGCACCTCCAGGTGATTATTTGATCCGCTGGTTTCTCTGCCTCTATGTATATATGAAGCTAGAGAGACGCTTTAATAAGTGACTGTGCTCGCCATTTTTATCCAGAATACCGGAAGAGAGTATGAAATATATTCTTTTCATTTCTTTTTTTGATGCAGATCGGACCAATCACAAGTTGTTGTAATCTTCAAGATTAAAGGTAGCCTTTCAAAATTTGCAACCGCGACGCGACAGAGACAGGTCTCCAGTTCGAGATGAACGACCTTGTGACGCGACACATCAACGTTTGCGCAACTATCAAAAAGAAATCGATATCGCATGCAGGCTCGGATTTCTGCCTAGGCCAATAAGGCACTTGTCCTAGGGGCCCAGCCGCCGGAGAGGGGGCCCCGGTCAGGGCGGAGATGGAAATTAAAGGAAAAAAAAGCCCAACAATTTTGTAAGATAACCCAATTGGCGACTTTTTTTATAAATTTCCATCCAATTCCATTTTTTTAGACTTTTTTTGGGCTTGGGGGCCTAACTGTCAAGTGCCTAGGGGCCCTGGGTCTTTAAGTTCGGGCCTGATCGCATGTCTCTATCGCGGTCGCAAGTTTAGTTTAATGGCGTACCAATCATAGGTTATTATCTGGCGTCCAGTCTTTTATTAAAGGGTCTCTATAGTATGTAAGCTACTCACAACTCCACATGTACTATAATAGTGAGTAGCCGAGTGGTGGTGAGTAAGCAGGGCAATGTGTTAGCGGCGCGCCGACTGTCGCACTCTTGTCGCATGGGACACGATATCACGCGACCAGAGGAAATCCTGGGTAATAAATTACCCTGGACTTAGGACGAATGTAATATACTACAACTTTTATAGATATATATATTTATTCGTTACACATTGAGTCATATGAAAATCGTATTCGTAAAATTTGTGTCGCTTTATTTTGTCAAAATGTTAATCGATTTTTTACTTCCCACCTCTACTATGGTAGGGAAGTAATGGATTTAGTCCGAAAAAAATATTTCGAGATTTTAACAGATCTTCACGTTTTGAGACCCTAGCAATCGTTTAAGATCATTTTCTGACTGATGTCTGTATATATGTGTGTGTGTGAGTGTATGTGGTCAATTACTCTCCTTCGATATCATAAAAACGGAACAACATACGGCCATGCCGATTGTTCTATTGTGTTTATCAGCCTTTAACTTAGATCTGATTAGATTTTGAGTCAAATCGGTGCAGTGGATCCTGAGATATTAAAAAAAACGTTCTCAATGTCACGTATTAACATAGGTAAAAAAAAATATAAATGAATTCTAGATGTTATAATATGAAAAAAATGTAAATATTTTTTTTTCTAAAATGTATAGTTTTCGAGAAAAAAAATATTTTACTAAAAAAAGAAAATTGTACGTAAATCAAGGTAACCATGATTTTTGCTATATTAGCTAGCCATCAGTAGATCACCAAACAAAAAGAGGGCCATGCTTTTTTCAAAGAATAAAAAAAGAGTGTTTATTTTTTGCAAATATTTACTAGGTGGGAAGTATAGGACTGGTCATCAGTCGAATTTTTTTAATTGCCAACTTCATGTCAATTAAGAAAAGTCGATAAAATTTGTGTGCGTATTGGTTTTTTCTTAATAAATTTCTTGTATAAAACAGGAAAATTGTTTGTGTTCTAAAATTCTAATCCAACTTCCACGATGAGTTGGTGAGTTACAATTTTCTATATTTGCCTCTTAAACTGACCACGCAGTAGTCTGAAATAAGGGTTAAAAAAATCATATTATTTTTCGATGACATTTTTGCAACAATGTTTGTAATAATACTGGAAAACACAATGTAATGGGTTACAATGACTTTCATATATAGGATTATTTAAAAAATGGTGGTATCTATGTTTTGGAAAAATCCGTTTTACTTACAATACAAAGCAAAAAAAAAAAATAAAACCGGTGTGATTTAATGTATTTAGTTTTCTTCTGAAAAAGTCTCCCTGCTTTAGTTTAATGCTACAAACATCATTAAATAATGAGTTTAATAATATTGGCGAAGAGGAGGGACCTTATGTATTATTCTTAGTCGTACACTCTCTGCATGTAACATTTCATTCAAATCGGTTGTCCGCTTTATAGGCGTAATGAAAATAAAATCTCATTTTATCCCTCGGGAACTACTGAATCAACCGTGATAAAAAGTAGCCTATATGTTAATATAAGTTACATAAATGCAAAATCAGTTTGTCATACAATTATATTATATTTGGGGTTATATTTTTCAAATTAGTAGATCCTGCCCATACATGATATTCGTTTTGCTGCATGATTAATTTACACCCTGTATACATTGCACATCCATTACATGTGCATGTAGTCATAGATATCCATTTTAAGCAGTAGGTTAGCATTATTATGCTGACTATTGTCATTGACATATCACCGAGTGTTTAACTAAATCGAATGCCCCTGTTATTTGGTGTTCATTGCATGCACGGCGGACCTACATAAATTATTTTAATATTTATGTAGCCGTAGGTAGCTGTAGATACTATTCTTCTTAGTCATTGCAATAATTATATTATTAACAAATTGCTATTTGTATTATGCTTTGTCATTTTTGAATTTTTTTTTATTAAACTTTTAATGGCGAACGTTTCTAATAAGCCATTTTCCTGAGAGTAGTTCCTTCAATAATTATCCACGAGAGGCAACACTTGTGGTAGGTACAAATATTATTTATTCCCCATTAGTGTCGTGTCATTTTTGTGGTATAACTTAATTATTTAATTAATTTAATAATTAAGTTATACCACTAAAATGACACGACACTAATGGGAAATAAATAATGTTTGTACCTACCACAAGTGCTGCCTCTCGTGGATAATTGAAGGAACTACTCTCAGGAAAATGGCTCATTTGGAAAGACAAATCATTTTTTATTCCAGTTTTATGTTTGACACATTGTTGTTTAAAAATTATTACAAAAAATGGATGAATGAATGAATGAATTGTAAATTATAGACGCTCGACAACTGAGGTCAGTAGTGTCTAATACAAAAAAAAATGGACTGTTGCCTCACCCACATAAGCGCACGGTCGAAGTTATACGTCGTACATTTTTAATTTGAACTACGTTCCGTTGAAGTTTTTGGCATTTTTAATTTTAACTATTTACTTATTTTTATTTTTGATATACCATGGAAATTTATAAAATTCCCTTAAGCGTCAAAAAATAAATTTTTAAAATTATAAAATCTATAAGAAAACGAATTTTTCTTAGAATGAGACCTATATAGCTAGATTGTTTCTTTACCCCCCAAAACCCCTTTTCAGTAATTTTCATCCAAATCGTTACAGCCGTTTTATCCCCTGTCAGAGTTTAATTAATTTTTGAGTCGGTTTTTATGTCGGTATTTTTTGACTCATTATACCCTCACTCAAGAAGTATAACTTACACAATCAAGTGTATTCGCATCTGTTGTCTTTATTGTGGTCAGATACATTTTTTTTTTTATTATTAAAAACTTTTTATTTATTGTTATGTACATAGTCAATACAATAATTTGTAGATGTTCCATGTAATTTAACCATCTACTTAGATCTATTGGCACCTGTAGTCTTAATAATGTGGTCAGATACATATTTTTTATGTTTCTATAATTTTCATGTTAATTTCAAGTTTTTTTCGCTTCCTGTTACATATTGTAGGTATTTATAAATCTGCTTATTTTTCAAAGGGACATTTAAAACTTTTAAAAAATAAACAATTTTTTTGGGTTGAGAGAATTTTAACTTTTTTTTCAACAAATTTTAAAGTGGTGGACTTAACAACGTTTGACTAGAGGCAGGTAAAGTTTGCAGTATTAATTAGCGTATATTTTATGTAGTTAATTTATATACGATGTGAGTCATAACATTTTTCATTTTATTTACAGATAGTTTTGTAATTTTCACTCAAAATTTTAACCTGTTACGTTAACCACGAAAAAAATTGGAGAGCGTAAATGTATAAAACAAAGAAATTAATTTTGAAAATAATTTTAAAAAACTTAATAATTGTTCTGTTACAAACACTTTTTCAACCCCCATTCATAACTAGAAGCGGAAAAAAATTCCACAATTAAATCGGCTTAAAATTTAAATAATCACAATCCTAAATTATTATAAAATTAAGAAAAATCGCAGGATAGTGGACAAAATATTTAATTTATTAAATTAAATGTACGACGTACTTGAAATGTACTTGAAAAAGTCTAAATATATAGACGAAACGTCGTACATTTAATTTAATAAATCAAATATTTTGTCCACTATCCTGCGATTTTTCTTAATTTTATTATAATCACGATGGACACGATTTCTAATCTAAATTATTATCAAAGAAATCTGCAGGTTCATTGTCGAGAAAAAAATGAAAAATGTTATTAGAAAAATTGTGCCCGCCACTGTCTAATTAAATGTCATAATATGCACTCGTTATGAACTAACTAAATACAAACCTTTATCACTGATTATGTAACTGCTATAAAATTTAGATAAAATGCATAATTTTATATTCAGTTCTTACCGATTGCTCTGCCGTGATATTCATTATGGCAAGTTTTACGAATATTGAAAACACAAGCATGGTTTTATTATACGATGAAACTTGCGGAAATTTTGCAGAAGTACACAGACGGTATGCTTACAATTTTCCCGGGCGTCGCGGTCGTGTTTCTGAAGCATGCAATTTTAACAAAACTGTGTAACATTTGTGAATTTGTGAATTTCATTGTTTAATATAAAGTTTCCAAAGTTATATAATGTAAGTACATGATGTCATTGTGTATCACATTTTGCATTCATTTTGAAATAAGACAACTAAAGGTAAAAATACATAAAATTACTACAGGGTTGCTCAGAGTTGGGAAAATGTTTTCATATCGGATTATCGATAATAAAGTGAGTTTATCAATAAATGTGAGTATGTTTACTTCTTATTACAATAATTAACGACTATTTTCGTTTGAACAAAAAAATATCAGTATCTACCTACTTTGTTTTACGTCGCATTAACTATGGATAAATCGGGCTTGAGAATAGCCGAGAGTGTAGCGGCGCTGTTGTTTACATCGCGTTGCTATGGTTCCTCTATTACAAGTCCCCAGTTCCCGGGTTCTAGCCCGAGAGCTGGTAAAAGTGTCAATTGGATTTTCAATTTATTATTAAAAAAAAAAATAATGAATTGAAAATATGAATTGGTGCTAGGCTCAAATAACCTTAGCTGTTGGTGGTCTTTAAAACACAATTAGCTATGGATAAATCATCAATCAATCTGTTCAGTATAATTTTCCCCGCTATTTCTATTCTTGATTTTTCGCGTTTGGACAATGAAATTACAAATGCTTTTTTTTATTACGCAGCCTTTCGATTACTTTATACTTTAAATTTAAGAAATTACATAATTTTTAAGTTAGTTGTTCCGGGTTTTTTTTTAAGTGAAAACTTCTATAGGCGCGTTAGACGATTTATGGGAGGGGAAAAACTTCTGGATTCGCGTCACCGACATGCGCATGTTAAAAGTATATCTATAGCTATGAGTGTGACGTATTGCGCTTGGCCAGCGGTGAAAGTAATATACTGGCGCACGCGCAGTGCGCTATGTACACGTATATGCACCAACACATTAAACATTAGTACTGTGTGTATCTATACAAGTAAAGTTGAATTGATTACGTGAAAATCTCAATGTGTGTATTGTTTAAATTGTGTTTAAGTAATTGATTATTATTTTAATAAATTGTTTAATTGTAGGACCATTGTGCAGTACACTAGTGAGTACTAAATATGTTAATATTTTTATATAGAAAAATGAATAATGAAAACAAAGCATTTATTTTCAAAAAGTTTTCACTTCTGTCGGCAGTCATGACTGCCAATTTTTTTAATTAAAATTTAAAATAATCTAAAATTATTTTTTAACCCACGATATCGTGTTCTCTAGACTTCATTATATCAACGGTTTTTTTGCGCCTCTATTTCTGAATCATTTTGTATATTTTATTTTTTGCTTAGTACAGTTTTGTAGAAACACAGAAGTCCGCTGGGTCATCCTCTATTTAAAATTCCAAACGAAACTTGTGAAAACGCAGCCTTGTTTTTGACGTAGAGTAATGAAAAGAGAAAAAAATGACATTGTTAATTATACCGCTTCATGGGGATTAAGTTTCAAGTAAAATTTGTCGTCAAGTTTAATTGCGAGCGCTTCGTGCTCTATACTAATACTTAACCTGTTAAGGCCCAGTGCTATTAATTTGCCTGTATGTTGACAGGGGAATTCAAATTTTATTTTTTCGAAAAAAAAAACACTAGAATTTTATTTTGAATGTTTAGGGCAGACAATTTTGTGAAACTATGAAAATTCGGACATGACCTTGCTCTAAGGACATTTATCCGGAATTATTGACGGAAACTTAAAAAAATGACCCTGCTCCAGCAGCACCGGCCATTTTTTGAAGGTAATAAAAAATAAATGTTTCGATATGATGACATTATTAAAAGTGGCGTATAGCTTCTAAAATAAAATTGATGGTCTTAAAACAGAATCTTCTTGCCTGTAATCAGTCAACTTCCGCTGCATTTATGTTATGAGTCTATAATGCACTTAGTATATGGTAGAAGTTAACTCGGTGAATTTAGTGTCGTTGCAAGTTTAGAGAGCAATTAGGTGTTTCAAAGAAAACAAAGTCAGGAGCAAAAAGTGTATGTAGCCGCTTATATATAGGACGTGCTTAAATTGCTGCCATAAATGTTAATAAAACACGAGACGACTGTCACCCAATTTGTTAAGAAATATTGCTCCCTCAAGAGTGACTTTGCCTCAACCGCTGGATGCCTCTTATCTACATAGGTATAACTATGTCAGTATACGAATATCGTAATGTACAGGTGAATATTAATGTTATACTCGAATAAGACTTTGGAGTAACTTGTGGTTAACATTAAGTGTTAGTTTAGAGGACAGCTTGGTGTAATGGTCAGCGTGCTGGCAATTGGAGTAAACTGTCTTGGGTTCGAATCCCACCTCGCTCATTGATGTTTTGTGATGTCATTTAGTTTTAAGTGATATGTTATTTGATGTAATTAAGACGTTAGTGATTTAAGTAATTGTCGACGCATTTATAATCTACAATAAATAAAACTGTTATAGTTTATAATAATAAGTATTTATAATCCCTCTTTATTCTATGAATTAGTTTTCATTTGCGAATTGCGGCTTCCAAACAACTATGTTGCCATTAACGGTATAAGGCTCTATATAAGAAAAATAATATAAATGCCACTGTAAGACTTGAACCCGAAACTTGGAAGTGTCATTTAAATGTTTCCCTAATAGTAAACTTCTCAGTCCCCCGAACCCAGTGAGGACTGCCATAATGGTCAAATTAATACTTGGGAACTGAGGGTTTGTAACCAGGCGAGTAGTACCGACCACTCGCCTGGCAACAAGCCCTCAGTGCCCAAGTACTAATTTGGGAATCGGTGAAAATTTTTTATACCTATTAGGTGCTTGATTTTCATTTTATAATTAATATTAATATAGGTAAAAATATATATGAGCACTGTGGTTGGAATAAAAACAAAATAAAATATAGTTACTTCTTACCACAACAGTTTTATTGATGGATGTACATTTCGAAAGCTAAGCTTTCATCTTCAGCGAACACTACATGTAGTGTTCGCTGAAGATGAAAGCTTAGCTTTCGAAATGTACATCCATCAATAAAACTGTTGTGGTAAGAAGTAACTATATTTTATTTTGTGATTAATATAGGTATTAATAATAAATTAAAAACATCAGTTGACAATATTATTCAATGCAAATAAAATTTCGTAAATTATAAAATTTAACCAAAATTTTCACGGTTATAGAGTTGTATATTTTTTAAAGATTAAAAGCTAGTAGGTTTATAAATAACGACGTCCCAACGAACTCGACATTAAATTGTTAACCTTTTAACGTATTTAAAATTGCACCTCAGAAGCTTTAAACATTTTGATTTTAAACGTACCTGTAAAGTAGTTGATTAAATTATTAAACGGTGAACTTGATTCTACTCTCTGAAATAATTAGATAAATATTAATTAATATAAGTACTTGTTATGTCTGCAAGTTAAAAATAAATAAATGGTTTGTTCTCCATTGAAAAAGTTTATTTTGTAAATCTTACCTGGAGGAATTATAAATACGAAACAAAATATGTTAACGTACTTTTTTCAATCGACAGTCAAATATTTACAATATACTGGAAAAAATAACTTCGAAAGTTTTTTTTTTTTGTTTGAAAGCCACTTCAGAATATGTAAAAACAGCCCATTATGTGAATTCATTAGGTAGGATAAAATGTTGAAAACACTCGAAAATATTTACTTTCAAGTGTGACTCAAGTACCTTGATAAGTATGAGTTTAAAACTCGGAGAGAATTCAGTGCCGTGAAAAAAAAAACCGATGTAACTAAATCTTAATTCTTATTAGCTCAGTAAAAACATTGATTTTATCTTTAAACAATTTAACACATTTTATCGTTTTGGATTCAATAACTTGAAACATTGAATGTCTCTTTTTTGACCAGGTTAAAAATATTGCTAAGAATAAAAATGTCAAAAAGCGAATCGTAAAAACTTTATTACACTTTTATTTATGCAATTGTTTGACACGTTGTTATGCCCTGCAAAAATATAAAAAACAAGTATTTGTTATTTTTGGTTGTCTGTAAAATCAGTTTTATATTGTAGTTTTTGGAATTCAATTATAAAATGACGTTTTAAAATTATTCTCGTGTATTTTTTTTAATTGTTAACTATGTCTTCTTGAATTTCAGAAAATAATTAAGGTATTTACAAATAAATATTGCCAATTAAAAGCGTCGAAACACTTAACTGATTGCAATTAAATAAATAATTTGTAGTTATTTCTTACATTAAAATGAGAGAATAAATTCAATAAAACTAGATCTGTTCAAATATTGTATTGATTCATCCTTGTTGATATTTAAGGATGCTTTGGTGACCTCCATTCATCATTAAAAAAATATACAATCATTTTATGGAAACATCAAATTTTTCAATTTTAAAAATCAGGACCTATCTACAATAAGCCTCTCTGGTTAAGTCAGCGTTTTAGTCGTTTCCCTTCTGAGCTTCACTGTTTTCAACCGTTATGAGTTCCCACTTCTGCACACCGTGAAAAATCTCAGGGTATGTATAGTTCGGACTAAGAAAAAAATTAAAAATGGGACAGACGTTAAGTCAGCGTTTTCTTTTTCAACATCCCTGTAGATTTTGACTGTATTAGAAATAAGTCAGCCTGTATAGAGACGGCTTATAAATTGTATTTTTACAATTTCTTGCGGCTTGTGTCGTGTGTGTGTGTGTGTGTTTTTATGTATGTGTAGATATAAAACATGGGAGCTTAACGCATCGTATTATAAATTCTAAGGGGATTTAATTTCACTATGTGCAACGTAAGGACGGTCACTAATCCTTAAGATTTACAAAAAGCATTTTTAAATGTGCAGTCATTTTTCACACGTTGGATTTAAGATCTAAATGTCTGCTACAATCTGATGGTGTATTTAACTTTTTATCACCCGTCAACGTTAGAAATCTCAAGAGACGATAGAACTTTTTCGTGCGATTTTTTCTCGTGTCATCTAAATTTTACAGTAATAAATCTGCTACAGTAATTTTGTGTAACGGCGTGTTCTGTAATTTTAAAAAATGTTATTATTTTATTTAAATTTATAATGGCCATTGAAATTAATTTCAGCCGGCTGAAATTAATAGTTATTTGATATTATAAGCTGTTGACAGTAGCTTTAAGCGATTTTTTATGGCTTTATAGTGTAAACTAGATTCCAGCATATCATAAATATCATTTTTTGAAAGCATAATTTTGTTACTGCGTAACGCATGTCATTAAATCAAATTCTTTATATTTTGAATAATAGGTACCTATATTTTCAATATTTGTGAATTTGGATGAATTTTAATATTTTAATAAAAAGAAGATCTGAGGACAGTATAGCCTAGTGGATAGCGTATTTGGTTCCGCAGCCTCTAGACTAGACTGTCGTGGGTTCGAATCCCACCTGCGCTCATGGATGTTTTGTGATGTTACTTAGTTTTAAGAAAATTGTTATTTAGTGTAGTTGAAAGACGCTAATGACCTGAGATGCCGACGCGTCTCAAGACGCTAATGACCTCTGTTGTCGAGCGTCTATAATCCACAATTCAATTCCACAATTCGACGCGTCTATAATCTACAATAAATAAAGAAGATCTAGTTTTTGGCACAGTAGTACTGCCGATGTTTTATGATAATTCCATCTTCAAGGCAGCTTACCCTGCAGAGTGGTATAATGACACCATCGCGTAGCAATAGCAGACGGTAATGACCCTAGTTGTCGAGCGTCTATAATTAATTACTGTATATCTATTAAGAGCATGCCGTATACCATTAGGGACCAGAAGTTATACACTGCGAGATCTAATGTATTGTGCTTCCCTAATATTCCATCAGTCCTTCAGGATTCCCAGGATATTTACATAGTCTAGTATCTTGCTTAAACTGATGTCTGCAAAATCCTTTGGCAGCATTATTTATACATAAATGAGTAGTTAGAAACTTTACTATCTGAAGTCTATAATGATTGGTTCCTCATCTACGAAATACCAACATTGATATTACCAACGTTCGTGAATAGTTTCATCTTCAAGGTCACTGACAGTATCTAATTTTGGAAGCATTGCGTTCGCCGTACGACTGTGCTCAGAGTCTGTAGATGAATAATTTCTGATTGATACTAGAATATGCCTAAATATTTATTGTAAAAATCCAAGGAAAAATTCACAGATTTCGCAATCCTTGCAACCATCGAGGACATTGGAAATGATAACAGCATATATGAAACATAATTAACTGTTTATTATACACACAATATTTATCAATGCACTGTTTAGTTTTGTCAGGAATAACCCTATTATTCTTCTGTTATATACGCGTTCACTTTTGTTTGATTACTTAACTTTTAAATGGATTTTTCTACAGTATTTATTAACATTTGCTCAAAAATAACACCGCAGATCGTTGCAAATACCTCTCAATTAACTAGACATGATATAAAACACATTTCGAAAAAATTGCACTTGTTCAATTTTGCATGATTGCTCCTCACTTGATCGCGACACCGTTGTCTTTTGGCCTTGAACGAAAACTCGTAACTCTGCCCCCATATACGAACATAAACATTTCCAATGTTAAAAATCAAGGAAATAACATAGCCATTAAGAAAAATCAAATGACGACATTTCATATTTTGCGAAAACGTGTTAAATAAAGTATCGCCTCGCGCTTGTTCGGTGTTTTACATAAAAGATATTAAGTGACAGTCTCGTATATCACATTATACATATTGTAGTAGGTAGGTGGTAGAGGTAGCACGGTACTATGTACTATATATATATATTATAGTACATACAATATTTTCAATCTCCTATCAACCCAGTCGTTTTTTGCCTTCACATCTATACAACGGTTCGTCGCGTATGGCGGTTATTCAGACGAGTTGTAAGTAATCCTTACCCAGTCTAAAAATCGGATTTCCCGAAGGCATTGTACTTCACACACCATAGATATACACTATATACACTTGTGTAAACTAGGTGTAGATATCTATGTACAAGTACAGCAGTGTGGAGATGGAAGTGTCCTTTTTCCCTCTCACCTGTCACTAGTTTATTTTTTTTTAATCAACCCTTCACTAGTTTGTTTTGTCTTACCTTTAATTAATTTATTTTTGATGTGTAAAAATCATTAAACATCTTAGTTCTAGCCCCGCGGCTTCTTGGGAGTTCGAGCGTAGCTCATGTAGATGAACCTGCGTTATATAGTGCTGTTTCTCAAGCCTTATTAATTTCCACAACCTTTCACCAGTTTTTCCAACCTTTCGTTGATTCATTCTCCCCCAAACTTTCACCAGATTCAGTAAAAAAACTTTTTAACAAAAAGAAAACTTCCTTCAAAAGGGCACTAAAAAGAGGAAAATAATGAAATTTTGAGGTCTGTGCCAATTAAAATATGAAGTTGGTTAAAAAGAAGATATTAATCATTATACTATACTTTTTAACCGACTTCATATTTTAATTGGCACAGACCTCAAAATTTTATTATTTTAGTGTATTTTTGAAAGAGGTTTTTTTTTTGTTAAAAAGTTTTTTATTTTTTACTTTTTAGTGTCAAAAAGTAACATTTACCTTAAAGAATCACACGCCGTTACTTACTTTTATTAAAATCAGCCGAACTACTGAACCGATTTTGATGAAATTTCTATGGGATCAATCTGAAAATATATCCTTTCAAATAAAATTTTTTTTCAAAATCGGTTCATAAACGACGAAGTTATCCGCGAACATACATAAAACATAACCTCCTTTTTTGAAGTCGGTTAAAAATGGGGAAGCACAAAAATTCTTATAGGATGTGGTGCACCTTTTGAGCCAATCTAGGAGCACCGTTAATAATTGTTTTAGGCCCGTATTCACCGAGCCTAGTTAGTTATTTATTCCGTTGATTTATTCCCCTGGTAACTATCACACGGAATAAATAGTGATAATTCAAATTACCAAACATAGTTAAGTTACTGCAGGTATAAATCGTAAAAAGAGTTATTCTTACCAATTTCAAGGGTATAAATATTTATCCGCCTAGTTAAATAGGGTGTGCACGAAATGCATAAATTACCTTTTTACCTTTTCAGGTAAATATTAATTTCATATCTTACAGGTAAAGGTTTTTGTCAGTAAAATATGTCAATATTCACCATTTTACATTTTCGATAGATACGCCATCGGTCGGATCTTTGGTAAACGTGCTTTATTTGACAAAATATGCAAGGCGTATAGTATATAGTAAATTTTTACCTGCAGTTACTATTCTATTGAATGAATTGCTTGGTGAATAGAAAGTTTATTTTATTCCAAGGAATAAATTTATTCTAAGGTTAGTAACTTCTATCTTTAACAGTGTTTGGTGAATACAGGCCTTAATCTTTTAATAACCGTAGATGCCAGCAATCGTCAAATTTTTGCATGCTTTTTGTAGCCGAATCTAAACAACTCAAAATTATTCTGATACAAAGAGAAGGTTAAAAATGTAAAGATAAAAAATGTATTATTTTAGAATACCGGACGCTAATTATCCAGGAGATGACGCATCATTAAATTCATTAAAAAATTATACATGTTTGTCAGAATTTTAAATTCGATGTAGTACCTACTTCATTCATATCAGATCACATAAATGTACTAAATATTATTATGTGTGTTTTAGGGATTGGACGTGGCGTGTCAATCTCTAATTATTTTTTAAAACTGATGCCTTTAGGTGGGTAATTTTGACAAGTTATCGCTGTGTTATAATTACGGAAATGGGATTTATTCGTATTTTAAAAAACATACAAGCTATAAATGTATATGAACACACAATTTGAGTCGCATGAAAATTGTAACAGGTTATAGGAAAAAAAAAGATGTAATGCTTTCGTGTTTTGAGGCAATTTGAATTTAAAAGTAATATACGACACGTCATAACTGTCACATAATTTTTAATTAGCAATTCACAAAAAAAAAATATTCGTAGCGAAAAACGTAATGCTTTTTTTATTGTGGATCTACTGGACTTTTTTTTGATATTCGACAAATGATCAACAGGCCATCAGAAACTTTAAAAATCTTATGTTTTATCTTTAACTGAGTTTCTTCTTTTACGTTTGTATCAGAAATTACTGAAAAAATGCGTTTTTTGATAAAATTCGAAATCTGGAAGAACTTAACAAAACTTATCATGCTTATAGAAAACGACACCCTGTGTTCAATGAGCACAAGCACACTTCAGTATCTTTTTTGGTTTAGAAATTTTAAAAGTTCACAAAATTATAAATTTGACTGCCCATAACTTCTAAACAAAAAGAGATAGACGTTTGCCTGTGCTCATAAAAAAAATTGTGTTTTAAAGATCACCAACAACTAAGGTTATTTGGGCCTAGCACCAATTCATATTTTTTTAACTCATTATTTTTTTTTTAATAATAAATTGAAAATCCAATTGACACTTTTACCAGCTCTCGGGCTAGAACCCGGGAACTGGAGACTTGTAATAGAGGAACCATAGTGCTTGTGCTCATTGAAAGCAGCGTATACTTTTTTTTATAAACAATCTCACTTTGAGAAATATATGAAAGGTTTGATTTTTTACATTTTTTGTTATTTTAATTATATTTTTATTTCAACTTCCAAATTGTATTTTTTGAAAAAATGCAATTACCTACATTATGGTGGCCCTAAAAAAAAAATTGCGTCATGTTTTTTTAGAAAACGTGCCGATGGAAAACAAAATTAGGATTTACTCGTATATTCAAGTTTTTCGTAACAATTTTGTCAAATATTTTAATAGTTAAAACGTGAATATTATGTCATTCTCTAATTAAGTCACAACAAAAAACAAAGAGGGCGGGTGGTTCTGACAAATTATTACTCCGTGTTAACTGTTCGAGATCGTGGTAGCGATATTTTGTTCCCCAACATTTAAAAATATACACATTATTGTTACATATATTAGACGGAGAACCCACCATCATATTTCCTATTTAAAAACACAAACAAATTTTTCTGTGCGGAGAATTGGGGCAGGCAAATGGGGAGTCACAATTATTATTTTTATTTTGCCGGATCATGGAATACTGACCTCACTTCCGGCCATTTTTAGATTGTCTTCTTAATGTCTATTTTATTTATTGTAGATTATAGACGCGTCGACAATTTAGGTCATTAGCATCTTTCTTCTTAATAAAATTTACGTCAAAATGACGGCCTCAACGAGTACTTTGATATCATCATGAGGTGTCAGAGTTCAACTTAACGCAACTAATTTTTCAATTTCCGGCAGAATAAAAATAATAATAATTGTGGGGCTCCCAACTCACACAGACAAATTTGTCTGTGTGTTTTAAAGACCACCAACAGCTAAGGTTATTTGGTCCTAGCACCAATTCATATTTTCAATTCATTATTTTTTTTTTAATAATAAATTGAAAATCCATTTGACACTTTTACCAGCTCTCGGGCTAGAACCCGTGAACTGGGGACTTGTAATAGAATTTGTCTGTGTATTCGATACATATAGAAAATTCGACGGTCGGCTCCGGGACGATATATATTTTGTTGTGCATAACCTATATGTAATGCCGTATATGAGTATGGTATTAGGGGTTTAACACTTTGTGTGCTATGCCTCCGTATGTAGCTTATATGGGGTTTCAATAAATTTGACGCTAGCTTGACGCCGTCAGTCGTTCAACGATGACTGAAATACACTGCCGTTCTCTGACAACGACGCCTTCCGTCCCGACGCTATGTCGACGCCGTCATACATCGTACATATACCAGTTTACACGTTTATTTACAGCTCTATCGATTTAAACCGTTCACTGCGCGTTAAACTATGCTGTGCTGTCGCAAACGGAGCCATTTAAAATATGGTTGTATATATTTAAAATAATGTTGTGTAGTGGGTTTTTGGTTCTTCTGAGGGCAGCATAGAACAGTTTCACTGTGCTGATCGATTACACGCTTCATTTTAATTAGCAAATAATTATTTTTGATTTGAGTGATACAGCTTTCCTTGTTCTTTAGTTTTGAAATTAAAAATCTCTATTAATCGACTCTTTTATGAGAAAATATTGTTACAAAACTGTTTTCTGAGTTGGCGGAATAAATATTTATTTACAATAATTAAAAATACAATAACAATAAATGCAACAACGAATAGTCAGTTCTAACAATTAACACAAGTAACAATAACTAAACAGTGATTAAACACCTAACTATATACAATTGATTATATACCAGGACTATTTATTTCTAGTTATTTATTTTATCAATTCATATCACGGAACTATTTATATTACTGCACGATTTATATCACTGATTCACCGATGACTGATCGCGCGACTCACTGTTCACTGATTTATATAGGCTGCGTGGACTGGAGCCCAGTGCTTCTCGCGTTCTCTAGAACATTCTGGCAGGTACTCGTTTGTTCAGTATGCAGACCCCGTTTCTCGGAACTCGTTATTTGCCGTTTATATACAGAGTGATCCGTAACAATATCATACATAATTTATATGTTAAAAGTGTAAGATTAAAAAAAAATTCGTCAGATTTGTTCTTGAGACGGTTGTTTTCTCAAAGAATTTACGATTTGATTAATTTTTAAAAACTCTATAAAAATGATGTTTTTCGTTTTTTTTTGTTATTTAAGACTAGCGTGCTAAGAATTTATAATTCTCCCCCTGCAAAGCGTATTAGTACAATAGTTCCAGCGGTTGGTAGTCAAAAAATCCTACACCCCCGTTTTACACCCTTTGGGGTTGAATTTAAATAAACTCGAATAACCTATAAGCTTCCTCAATAAACGGGCTATCTAATAAAAAAAAAATTCAAATTGGATTTAGTCTTCTAGTAATGAACTTTTTTTTAAATTTTATTTTTGATCTATGATTTCGACAGTTCAAAACGATTTGATTGTCCTTTTGGTTACACACGTGATATAATAGGTGTAAGATGAAATAACGATGTGTCCTTATCCGTGTAGAACTGAATGGCGTCATATCAGATCCAATCCACAGCAACTTGTTCCTATTTTATACCTACACAAAAAAAAAGTGATCAAAGAATCAGAATTGGTAGATACAGTTTAAGTTATGACTTTACACATTGTTAGATTACACACAAGGGGTTTTAGATCTGTGCACGTATATCGTTCGATTCGTATACCGGGTGGGCTTGAGAATAGCCGAGAGTGTAGCGATGCTGTTGTTTACATGGCGTTGCTATGGTTCCTCTATTACAAGTCCCCAGTTCCCGGGTTCTAGCCCGAGAGCTGGTAAAAGTGTCAATTAGATTTTCAATTTATTATTAAAAAAAAAAATAATGAATTGAAAATATGAATTAGTGCTAGGCCCAAATAACCTTAACTGTTGGTGGTCTTTAAAACACAATTTTCGTATACCGGGTGTGGCTTAGAAAAGGTAACATAGGGAAAATAACATTGAGAACATTGACTGTTTTTTACATCTATTGTATAATATCAAATATTTCAATTTTTATTGTAACTTTTGAAATATACTCTACAACGATTACCTAAACTTATAGGTTCATAGCATTCTCAGATACTGCTTAAAATTCACTGTACCTACCTACTATTTTTCCTGTGTTCCTCAAGTCTGCGTATTTTAGTTTAATTGGTTCTTTGATTATTTACATATTGTTCGTTATGGACCGTATTTTTTAGGCTCTTAACTACCTGGATCGATAGGCCTAATATCGCAATTTATTTTTTTGGAAACTGCAGTTTCTTATGGTATAAACAATATTGTTATAATTATTTTCATTTGTTAATTATTGACAATTGTTACAATTAAGGGATTACATATATAATAACTGTCTTATATGCTGCGTTCAACATTCTGAAATTACACATCCGGTCTAGATTGTGTGCGATGTGACAGCTTCGACGTTATTCTTTGAAATTTAAACAGTTTTTTTTTTAATTACATAGTTGATTTTGTAACGGCGATGTGATTATTTTTAAAGAGACCTAACATTTTTTGCGCGTTATAAATTATACACACGCATTTATATTTTGACGTAAATTGAAATTAAAAAACTTAAATTATGGAATGGAATCCGTATTTTTGTACGAAAATAATTTTATAGATGGTCTGTTTATACTAAAGATTTTTTAATATAAACAGATTTTTTATGCCAAAATATTGTGGGAATATTATATATTAGTGGCCTTGAAGCAAAATGACTTATGTAGAATTGTTGGCATTTTTTATACGCGGATTTTTCTATTTTATACGCTGAAGATAATTTAAACAGCTTTTCTAAAATCCCAATTTTCAGATCTTAATATTGTTCAAATTTAGACCGTAACGATAAAAAAAATAAAACAAAACTTTTGGCATAATAATAGAATTGAGTGCCTAATTTATACATAACTCTGATTCTCATTCTCATGCCTTTTTTTCGAGCCTTAATAAAAACAATAAAATTCCCCATACTCTTAAGTGGAGCATATAGGACCTCTACGAAATTTTTAAACGTCTTTCTATTTGATTTCTAATCAAGTCATTCCTTGTTCCATAAGTTCTTCATGAACAGTCCTTCTCGTTATTTTGGGTTTTCCTCGTTCTCGATATTTTGGGTCTTCCTCGTTTACGATATCACTGTGGATTCCATTCCTTGCTTTACCATAAAATTTACCATAAGCCGTTTTGCAACATAACAGATGTATTCTATACGGTAAATCATTATTTATTTAAGCATGGCGATATTGCGGTTCTTAGAATTCAGAAGCATTTGACATTAATTGGTAATTTCAGATTGAATGAGGCCATGTCAGATTCAAGACAGCGACAGTAGTTTTATTTTTAAAAACCCACTAACTGTTCATAATTAGAAGTTATCTGGCTGTCGTCCGTTTTTATTTGGAGCCATTGGCAATTAATTTTTTGTGACCATAAATTTAAATTTTTGATGTTGATGGATTGCCCAGAGCAGTGAAATTATCTATAGGCACGCTGTGCATTGACTATACGTTAAAAATTCATATTATTTTTTATTATTAGTGCTTTTATAATAATACATTATAATTTATAACTGAATTTAAAACAGAAGTCAGACTCTGTAACTGGACTTGTGACTTGTTCTATACAGGCTGTTCGAAAACTTAGCCGACAAACTTTGATGACAAGTCATTCTTTCAGCAGTTTTAAAAATAACACTATTAAGAATTTTGTATATCATTCACGAATGACGCCAGAATGTTTAAGTTACGGTTTTTTTTATTTACCGAATTTTTTATTTATTAAGCCAGACGAAAAAGCTTTGACAAAAAAAGCTTTTTCAATCCGTTTTCTATTTATTTTTATTTATTGTAAATTATAGACGCGTCGACAACTTAGATCATTAGCGTCTTGATTACATTAAATAACAACACACTTAAAACTAAATTACTTCCATGAGCGGAGGCGGGATTCGAACCCACGACAGTCTGATTCAGAGGCCGCGACGCTACCCACTAGACCACACTGTCCTCCAATCAATCCGTTTTCAAAAAAAAAAAAACTTAGCTAACGGTCTAAGCTAAATTAATCTCAAGCGACTTAATGTTACTCTTTTAATGATTTTAACTTCTCTAATGTTGCTTTTTAAGGATACCTCTATCTAAACTATTTTCTTGAATTTCAATTAAAGAATCGCATACTGGAGTTTGTCGGTCTAATTTTCTAACACTCTGTATGGTAAATCGAATAAAAACACGGCAATAAGTGCTCATTATTATTCTTACCAAATAATAATACTAATTTAAAACATTATTAAATTCATAGATACAATTATAATACGATCCTAAATACATATTTTAATACTGTTTCCTATAATTTTAATATGAAACGACGGTACGTGTGTGGAAACCGAAATTTTGCAACAAAACGGAATCCGGTTTGCTTTTTTGGAAAAATTTAAATCCAATTTAGCTGTGCTCATTTTTTAAACAAATTCATCTACTAATTATTTAATTTTTTCGTTATTATACAGTAGTCGGTTGAATAATGAATACGTCTATAATATAATTAAAAGCCCTGAAAGTATACCCATAAATAATTAGATTTGATTTTAGTAACAATAAACCGTATTTATCCGGCGTTGCCCGCTTCATTATTTTCTTCAGCCCCTTGTTAAAAATTGTTAAATTGTGTTTTAAAGACCACCAATAGCTAAGGTTATTTGGGCCTAGCACCTATTCATATTTTCTATTATTTTTTTTTTTTAATAATAAATTGAAAATCCAATTGATACTTTAACCAGCTCTCGGGCTAGAACCCGGGAACTGGGGATTTGTAATAGAGGAACCATAGCAACGCCATGTAAACAAAAGCATTGCTACACGCTCGGCTATTCTCAAGCCCAGAGCCCCTTGTTTTGCTAGCATAGCCCAAATTCTAAAAACTTTCCAAATTTTTTCTCTACCTATCCGTGAAATCCGCATGAAAATCGTTTGAATATTTTTGACTTCATCGTGTTGAGACAGTGTTGCCTTTTTAGTGTATATATATGATATATATATTGTGGAAATTTACGATGAATCTAATTGTTTGTTTATTTTTGTTTCAGGTAAGAGTTTTTTATCGTTTGGATAAGCGTAAGTGCCTTAGCGTATTTATTTATTTTTTTTTCATTTATTTAAAAATCACTGACCAACACGCAATACTAACCAATTAGAGGACAAGAAAAAAGGTATCAAAAATAAAAGAATTGATATCTAATTGTCTCATTTCAACATACGTTGGTTTTGGTTTGATTTTATTTTAATAACGAGTAAGAACGGAACTGTACGAACGCCGTCCGTAAAACTACGATTCTAGATAGTGGAACACAAGTATACAATTCGACCGGCGATGTACTCAACAAATTAATTTATTCTCATGCTACGAAATTTCCCGACACACCGATCGGGAAACTAAATTCTAGAGAACATCGGCGAACAATTTATTATCGGACTTCACCCCGCAAAAAACGCCACCCGGGAACGTTTTTGGGAACCCCCCTCACCTGAACCTCCCGCGGAAACTCTCCCCTTGAAATCGTTGCAAAACCAAAAGTATACACTTCGCTGGTTTGATTAATAAATTGCTTGCCGATGTTCTCTTATAAAAGTTTTTGGTCGGAAATCTTTGCTTTAACCTGTCGATATATATCTATGTATGACGTATGATATGTTTAACTTTACACAAACTTCACACTCTGTACATTTTCCTATATCTTATCGCTTTTTCCTTAGACTCAGTCATCGATTTTTCTGAATAGACCAACACATTTTCTGGACGGCTTGATCTCAACAATAAGTCTTTTAGCAAGTAACTTTGAAAGTCTTAAGTAAGACAGATTGCACCTTTTAAATGACGAGCTACGTTTTTTACACTTCACTACATGTTTCATACATGTTTCTTTTTTCGGTTTTTTTCCCGGGGGGGTTAACTTTAGAATCATCTTAAAATTTGAGTGTCACCCGTTTGTTCACAACTTTAAGTAGGTATGGGGTCCTGTTTTGATAGTAAATAATTGCATGATTAATTCATTAAACGTTACTGAAAAATTTTTCGTTGGAAAGCAGCCAATTATATAATTGTTTCGAAACATATTGGAAAAAATCATTTTACCAACCAGTGGTCACAGCCAGGATTCTAACCTGAACCTTTCCACTTTCGCGGCGGAATGAGCTTTCGAAACAATTATATAATTGGCTGCTCTCCAACGAAAAATGTTTCAATTGCATTTCAGCCGTATAAAACTATTATTTATATTAAACGTTATGTTTATCTTTTCGATTTTTTTGGGGTTGATTTAATCTTCGTTAATTATCTCAAAATTGTATTAATCCCGTTTGTTTAGCTCTTTTTATTTACAACATATATATTTTCTGATAATACGCAATGTTTTTATAAAAAAATTTTGGGGTTAATGTCAGCTTTTAAAATTATCTTAAAATTTTATTGTACCATTTTTTCAGCGCTGTTTAACAAACAGATGTTTTTTGACAGTAAACAATTGCATAGATTATAGAAGATAATAATAATAATAATAATAATAATAATAATGATTTTATTTGCTTTGCCATAGATATGGATACAAATCGTCCTTAATTTATTATTGAATGAGCTCATTAAAAACTCAGACAGTCATGTTAAAAAAATCGTCTATTTTATAGAAGGAATGTTCAATTAAAAATATTTTTAAATGTTTTTTGAAATTGTGTAATTTATTATGTGTTGTAATAGATTGGGGTAATTTATTAAATATTTTTATTCCCAGAGTGTTGGGTGATTTTTGTGCAATTTTTAGCCGTGTGTAAGGAATTCTAAGTGCATGTTTTGCTCGCGTGTTTATGTCATGAATGTCTGAGTTTCTAACGAGCTCATTACAATTCTTAAAAATATGGATTGACAATTCATAAATATAAATTGATGCCAAAGTTAAAATTTTTAATTTTTTAAACAAATCTCTGCACGATGTTCGATGCGACACTCCACCAATACATCTGATAATCTTCTTTTGGCAAACAAACACATCATTTGCATGGGAAGATATACCCCAAAAGCAAATTGTGTATTTTAATCTTGAATACACTTGCGCATAATAGAAGTTCAATAGTTGTTGTGTTGTTAACACTTCTTTTAAATTTTTAAACATATAGTAATAACAGTTCATTTTAGAGATTAGGTTTTTACAGTGAATCTTGAAATTCAAATTCTGATCTACATTTAGACCCAAAAATTTGGTAGATTCAGCTCTTGTAATGATACTGCTATTAATATTTATTTTAATGTCTAAATTACCTCTATGTTGATAGTTGTGGAAACGTATATAATTTGTTTTCTCACTATTCAAGTATAGCGAGTTTGTTTTAAACCACTCAGCAAGTTTAGCAAGATTATCATTACATTTTTGTTCTAAATTTTTAGAACATTTATCAGATATAATCAGTGAAGTGTCATCAGCAAACAACGTGACAGAGATATTATCTTGCAGATGCAATTCTAAATATAATTTATTAAACGTTTCAACCCGGTTTTTTGAGTTGTCATTGGATTAAAAAATTATGGCGATCATTGCAATTAAAATAATTGTAATTTATATCTTCGGTGTTGTAATTATAATCACCTTAATTCTCGTTTAAAATATTGGAACAATTTACCATTATGTCTAATGATATTCAAATCAGATTGAAGTAAATTTTAGATTTCTTATTAATTTAGAAAAGAATTCTTATTCAATGATATTAAGCCGACCAGGCATTTCCGCAATCACGGATCTTTTTAAAACACCGCAGAATTTTTATACCGAATGTCCCAAAAAATTTATGTGTCACTTGAATCGATTCTTCGCTAGGGACTTAATGTACTCCTGAAAATGAGTTTGTAGAACTTTTTATTTAATTTAATTTGTATTATTATAACTTACCAACACTAGTGCGCTAATAATTTTTTATCTAGAATGGCTCAGCAAGCGAGAAACCAAATAAATAGTCAAAAATTTAGTCGGAACTCTTAAAAATTAGAAGTAGATTTGTTTCTCCTGTACCTTCAGAATTTTAACTACCACCATCGTGCTCAGCATCATCGAAAACGGGCGGTAAACAGATTTAATCGTTGATAGAAGAAAAAACATATTTTCACGCCTAAGGTTTGGGAGGTTGGCGGGGTTTGAGTGGGATTCCGACCACCATCACCACTGTCATTTCGGCATCTTCGAAAACGAGAGCTAAGCTAGGTCTGGCTTGTGGAAATGGTAATAAAAGAATTTGACACCTTTTGGGGGTGGTTTTTGGCCAATTGGGGGGTTGTGCAACTCCAAAGAGAAATTCTAACACCACCGTACTCAGAATCCTCGATAATGATTTTGAATCAACCGCGTTAATATTTGAAGCATTCTGTTTATAAACTCGATGACTGTGCTCTGTTTTAACAAAACAATATCTGGGTGCCGAGCTTTGCTCGGATGAGTTCAATAAAAATAGTACTTGTATGCTGTGAGATATTATTTTCTCAGAATATTATTCCGAAACGAATTTATTTCTGAAACATAATTTAAAATAATTGTTTCTGTTAAATATTTTAACTACCTATGTGTATTTTTAAGCGTAAAAACTAAGTATCAACTTGAATCTTTTTCCTGTAAATATTATTTAGGTCGCCATTTGCAAATCTACCGCCGTTATTGTTTTGATGACTGAAGAACTCGCAAAAACTGATTTTCATAGATTGAATATCTTGTAAAAATGTTCGAATCAGATGAAATTTTGCTCGCCCGTTGCCATTTTAACAATCCAATTTTAAGCATTGATACCAAATATCAACTTTATCGAAGTACTTTTTCTCTGTGATGTCATCTTAACAACTTCCAGTAAATTTCAAATATTTTTTTTGCATAGGTACCTACTAAAAAACTCACAAAAATCGATTCTTTTAATAACAAACGCCAGACTATAACCTGCGCAAAACTTTTTTTGCATGTATCTTCACCATAGTTTTTAAAAATCGATGTGTTTTTACACAGACCCGCGGCGCCAGAAGTGCGGCCCTTCGGGCCGCCGTTTTGTTATTATTTACATATTGTGCAAGACACTTCTTATATTAGTGTTCAATTACAATTTTAACACTTGTGATATATTATATAAAATCTATGTAAAAATGGACTTCGAATCAATCTGACTTTAATTGAGCGAGTTATAATAAATAAAAAACACCTTTTTTTAATTGCTCCCCTCTGGAACCAAAATTCCTACCTAGATCGATTTCTCGCCCCGAAAAATCCCCATTCTGTAAATTTTATCAGTATCGTTAGTCGTTTTTGAGAAAAAAAGGTCTAGGTAAGATTATACGTCATACTACATTTAACGTACTTACCTATACATATTTTATATAGGTACCTAATATAAAAATAACATACCTATTTATTTAAATTTTATCTAAAACTACTTACATAATTATGTTTAGATTTTATTGTTGCTATTTTTTTACTTTTCAAATAATTACTGATTATTTTAATAAGTTAAAGATTGACTGTCAGATTTGACATAAATAATGAAAATAGTTTGTTTTTTCCAAAGCCTACTCACAATACGACACTGTTATATGACGTTAAAAAAACTGTTTTTTAAAATGATAAAATCGATAAGAAAACGAATTTTTCCAGGGATGAGACCTAGCTAGATCGATTTTTTGCCCCCCGAAACCCCTTTTCGGTAAATTTGATCAAAATCGTTAGAGCCGTTTTCGAGAAAATATTTATATAGGTACATAGAAACATATATACAAGATTTACTCGTTTAATAATATAGGGGGATACACCAAGAAGAGCACTCATATAAAAATATGTTTGCCAATTAGTATTCAACATCAAAATTCCATTACAGAAACAATAAATAACGGTTCGAAATACCAAAAATTGCTGAAATGCAAAAATAGTAAACTTGCTTAATAGACTATCTTTAATAGATGCCCGGTATAGATCCTATAAAATGGTTAAATGGTAGGAATTTGTATTTTACAAATTGCACAAAATTTTATACTTTGTGCTGCATTCATGCATTTAACTGTCAAATTTGTCTTAGTTATTTATGATCCAAAAAAAAAACAGTTTAGGGCTTATAAATATTTTTAATGCTAAGTACGAACAATTCGTCGTTAGAATTTTTTTTATTTCTAAAGTTAATAGTACACAGTTGAAAGATCCATCTAACACCTGGTTACAGAAAGATCATTCAGTAATAATAAATAGTAAGAAAAGGTGTCACTGGTAAACTTTGAAATCCTTTGTGTTCGGTATGCATCTAAAAATATTTTTTCGACCATAAAATTAAACACCAGGTGGTCGATAATTGTGGGCATAATGGGACAAATTGGTTCAAAATAAATATATTTTTCAACTAGACTGCAACATCATAGAGAAGCTGTCAGTAATAAACATGATTGGGTTTATTTTTATACCTTCGACAATCCATCCATAAAACTGTTAAACGCATACTTTTAATTATTTGTGTTAGTAGCATTGCAATAGAGGGCAGTATAGCCTAGTGGTTAGCGTTAGTGCCGTGGGTTCAAATCCCACCTGCGCTTATGGATGTTTTGTGATGTTATTTAGTTTTATTGTGTTTTAAAGACCACCAACAGCTAAGGTTATTTAGGCCTTATTTAGTTTTAAGATAGTTGTTATTTAGTGTAGTTGAAAGACGCTAATGACCTGAGATGTCGACACGTCTATAATCTACAATAAATAAAATAAAGCATTGCAATAGAATGAGATTTATTTTTATGGGCGCGCTTTTTAAAATATATTATGTAACTATCTTTTTTCGAATCATGATAGTAGAATATCACGGCGAATCGTGAGCACAGGTAAAAGAATTTTTTCGAGGCGAAATGGCGAAATCGACCATAAATTTGTTTCTCCAACACAGATCCACAAAACTATTTTCAATATGGCGAACTTGATTATGCGCATAAAAATACGTATTTGCTACTGAAACCTTTGTGACTCCTCTTCTGTGAGGTATTACATAAAACTATTTTCAAAATGGCGAACTTGTAGATCATGTGCATAAAAATAAGTTTTGGCTATACTGATACGTCTGTGACTCCTCTTCTGTAAGGTATTACATGAAACTATTTTCAACATGGTGAACTCGATCATATGCATAAAAATATGTATTGGCTATACTGTTGTTTTTGTGATTCCTTCTTTGGGGCAATATTATGTAAAAAACTGTGCATGGAACTTAATTCTTGCTTCCAAGTCTTCATGGTTTCCGGGCTTGTAGGCCGTGGTCCGGTTGTATTTCTACCTGACGTTTCGTCTACAACTGCGGTAGACATTCTCAAAGGCGATGTGGCAGCGGTCGAAGTGTCCTCCTTGGCGACTCACAAGTTAGTGTAAGCCGCCAAGGAAGACACTTCGACCGCTGCCACATCGCCTTTGAGAATGTCTACCGCAGTTGTAGACGAAACCTCAGGTAGAAATACAACCGGACCACGGCCTACAAGCCCGGACACTATGAAGACTTGGAACAATGCCGGCCGTGAAAGCTTGCACACTTAATTCTTGCTTGTCACAGAAAAGGGATCCAATACAGTGTCCTCTCATTCAGTCGTTGCTCGTCAACAATGTTTGTCTATTTTTATTTGTCTTTTCTTTCTCCTCATGTCCTGTTAATTTTTTATCTTTTAACTTATTCGTGATGATCTTGTTAGAAAGTGACAAAAATTAACAAATTCTTATGTGGACACCTCACAGCTTGGACTAAGAAGAAATAAAGGAGACAGGGATACCGTCAAGTTGGCGTTTTGGCCCCTTTGGCGCTGACTTAATGAAAGTGTACTGTATTTCTAATATCCTTTGTTGTCATGGATTATCTCCTGTATTGTCGAGGGTTCCATAATATATATTATATACACAGTACACACGTTTGTGTACCGTTCTGAGTATTTGTAAAATTGTATGTGCGAATATGTTATTCACAGTGGATTTAGAATTGTTAACGTCACCAGCACAAATTCGTAACCATCGGCTGGATATATGTTGCAAATTGTTCAATTCATTGGAAAACTCTCTTGTTTATTTGTCTCGTCTGTGCATTGTATTTCATTTGCATAGCAAGAGAGAATATCCTATCCATATGAGCATTAATTAAACATATAGCTATGCAACTACATGTACATTATATTATTTAATATACCAGTGTTTCACAAATTAGTACTTCCGATTATGCCGTTTCATTGAGAAATAAAGCCATTCACTTGTCAAGATAGTGATTGGTAGGACAAATTGAACTGGGTCAGTTCCGACCATCTTTATTCAACCACGTTAATCATTTGATATTTATAACAGGGACAGTTTTGAACACGTGCTTTAATCTGTTTATCTTGCTGATAACCTGATCATTAATTTTGAAAGTTTCATTTGTTCTTTTCCAAGATAGCGTGTGGTCAGAACTGACCCAAAAATCAAGAAGGTCGGAACTGACACGATCGGATATGATCTTGACTCATCCTCGTCTTGTATTTTGAGACGACAAATTTTACCACTCTCGTGTCTGTATCTACTTTCTTGAGGGTATCTTTCTTAAAAAAATTGCATCTTCGGCAAATAGCATTCGTATTGATATTATTTGCCGAAGATGCAATTTTTAGTGGAAGATAGCCGATCTGTCGGACTCTGTCATATTATAGCTCTTCATTTTAGTCACACTGTATAATTAATATGTGCATTAAACGCATGTGTGTGTGTCAGTGTGTGTTGCATTGTCTGCAGGCTCTATCTACTGCAGATACAAACAGATTTTGATGCATACAATGCTGATTATGCATATACTTGTGTATGCTGCGCTTACTAGAAGTTGTCAAACAGCTGATATTGTTTATTGAAGCAACGATTTATGTATGTTTTACATTTAATTGAAATTATCAATTAACAAGCAATTAATCACGATTTTCAGCTAATTAAATCTATACAATCATTATAACCGTTATTATGCTTTAAAGCGAGATAACGAACTTTAGATTACGTTCACCAAAGCAGCGACCTCACCGATCAGATCTTATTTCATGTAGACCCAAGAATTAAATATTTAGATTTTTTTCTCGCGCCTTTATTTATTTTTACTAGGTGTGTCTACCAATTAATGACGGGCCAAAATCTATAGATGTGTTCAAAAAATGTAAAAAAGTAGAAATCGAAACTATAAAAATGTAAAACATCGGTTCTCGAGAAAAAAAACGCCTTGTGTTTTAAAAATATTACAGAAGAAAAATGATACTTTTTTATGTGAAACTGTTTAGCCTCGTTTTTTTCGTTTGATTATGCATATCGAGGTTACGTCACGTCACGTCCAATCGAAGAATCGCGTATATATCCCAACACTATTGCAGAACACTGCGTCATCCCAAACAGACAACTTGATGTAGGTATCATAAATTATAGCAGTATACTCACAACGGGATGCGTGGCGTAAGTGTATCGCAGCTGCTTTATGCAGAGTAGGTCGCTGGTTCGAATCCGGGCGGCACCATTAATTTTTTAGTTTCTTTTTTTAACTATTCCATATTTTACTTGAAATTTACTTATATTTTTTTCTATTTTGAATATATTTTCTCTATTTTGTTGTTGTTTATTAGTGCCGTTATATTATTTTTCCGACTATTTTGATAACACTAGTATTTTCAGTTCATTCCTGTGCATCCGAATGCAGTTTTTCTCGTTTTTTTGTATTGTGTATAGAAATGCAGGCGTTTTTATAATATAATTCTATTGAATTGATGATGCAAATAAAATACAAATAGATACATTGTTACATGGGATCTTCTGTTCTGTAAGCACAGAGTATTGGGGATTTGTTTTGTTCGTGTTGTTTTAATTTGTGCAACGATTATTTAAATTTGACTGTGTTTTGTTTTGTTTTAGTAGGATATTATATTGTATAAACAGTTGCCGGTTGTATTCACAACTTAATTTATATGCCCTATTATGCACAATTTTATTTCAAAACGGTAATTTTGTTGATGCTACAGTAATTAAGCGAATTTTAATTATTATAATCGAATAATTTTCATTTAAATATTACCGTCAATGTGAAATTATAATTTGTATAGCCTGAACCAAAAAGATATATTGTGAGTAATAATCATAAAGTTCATACTGTTGGGTCTTTTTGAGGCAACATCAGTACCCAAAATGTCGACCACAACATTGACTAACTTGTTTGTTTTATATAGGCGTAGCTTATAGAAACTCCAAAACAAAACAATGTTGTGGTTGACAATGTTTTAATGTTGTCTCAAAAAGAGCCAACAATACTTTCAATATAGTTTTTATCTTCATGAATTTTTCACAAACACAATATGTTCAAATTCAATGTCACAAAAACCGCACAAAATTATTGTGATGAGTGCTGACATCTAACATATTACTTTATATTGCAATCACTTTATAAACAAACAGATGGCAGCAGTGTTTCGGAAAATAGTAAAAGTTGCGTCTATGCACAGATGTCGAAAAATTAAAAAATTGCCTCGTTCGAAGTGAATGGGTTAACAGATCGAAATGAAACAAAGTGCAGTCATTTCTAAAAAAATTTACTACAAAAATAAGTTTCATTCAAATTGTATTAGTCGTTTTATGCGAACACACAAAAACTCTCCAATGGCAAACCCTGACGAAATGAAATTTATAGTTAATCGTATCTCTACTTTTCAGTTCGTTACGTTGTTTGCTTCCCGATTTATGATAGAATAAGTTAGCCCGAGTAATATTATTACGCTCCGGACGAATCCGGGTCGTGCAACTAGTATTTATATAGATAGTCGTAATTCGGTATGAAAAATGTTCGCAAACCGCTGTAAATAAGATACGAACACAATCAAAATGTTCGTTTTATTTTTAATCAGTGACAAATGGGTATGAAGTAATATTTCTACATTATGATTAATCAAACGTGATTATTTTAATTGGAAGTTTTATGGTACATTATATCCACTTTAGAAACACCCACGCCATGTTTATTATACATTTTAAATGTCATTAATAATTCCATTAGATTTCGCTAACTGTCACATTAAGGCTAATAATTCTGAATTACGGCTCTACGCATATGCTTTTTATTTTATCGCATGAAATCACTGCCCATATCTTATTTACCAATCGTACAGTGGCAGCGATGTCATCCATTCTACGTGTATGCGAAATATTTATTTACGTTTTTTTGAAGTTATACTCCTTTATGGCACCTTATGACTTTTCAAAAACTGTGACATCAAAATTAACAGTTATTAAAATTAATAGTTACCATTTAAACAAATCTGGTCTTATTATTTTCTTTCAATAAATTATTTGCATGCAAATTAAAAAAATTTAATCACGCCAAAGAAGTATAACTTCTAACGCGTGTACATAAGTACACGCACCTGCTTTTTTTATAAATACGAGAAAACTTATTACTTTCGTGTAGATATTTCTTGTCTTGTCGAAGGATGGCGACGTGATTACGACATTCAAATCTCGATTCTCGTCTCGAAATATTCGTGTCGACATTTCTCGTTTCGGTAACACACAAAATAATAAATATTCTTTTACCAACGGAAGAACGCCGGTCAAGATAGAGAAATTGTAGATTATAGACGCTCAGTCTACAATCTCTCTCTCTTAATTGGCGTTCCTTCATATTGGTCAAACTATACACTTTTTATTAAATTAATAGTAGTATGCGTAAAAAGAGTTGAAATTTTAGACAGCAATTAAGTATAAACTGAAAAAGTTATATCATTTGCTACCCGAGTTAATTTTTAGTTAACTGTAGTGAAGAGAGGTACATATTTAAAAAAATATTATTATAGGTTAGGTAATATGTTATTTATTGCTTTTTGTTATATAATTATATTTGCTTAAAGCTGGAGGCTACAAACTCGGTTCTAATTTAAATTCAATATCATATTATGTATGTGTCTTATTTGATATCTACCGTATAATTTCTTGCTTTTAAAAGCACAACGCATGTAACTATCATTCGAAAATGTTACACATTATTTAAAATTGCAGCGCTGTTATGTCAATTTTTTACAATGTGAATAAATTAAAAAATGGCACAAGGAAATACAAATGCGTACTAATTTAACCCTGGAGTAGTCACTCTGAATTTTATTGGATGGCTAGCATTTACATCTGAAGGAGATTTTCATTACCAATGCTTGAGAGGAAGACCTAGAATACAATGGGGTGATTGTGTGAATCAGAATATGAAAGCAATTGGAGAAGGAAGGCCTATGGCTGAAGGGTTTCATTGATTGACTAACCTTCACCCGAAAAAGGTTTTCATCACCAAGCTTGAGAAGAAAAAGAAACACGGAAGACGTAGATTACGTTCGGATGACAATGCGAATCAGGACGTGAAAGCAATTGAAGAAGGAAGTCCTATGGATGTAAACATCTCTTGAGGAAAGATTTTATTGGATGGCTATAACCTTTACCCAAACAAAATTTTTATCCCAAGCTTGAGAGAAAAGGAAACAAAGAATATCTATAGATTTCAATGGGATGACTATGTGGATCAGAACATGAAGCAATTGGAGAAGGAAGGCCTATGGCTGAAGGGTTTCATTGATTGACTAACCTTCACCCGAAAAAGGTTTTCATCACCAAGCTTGAGAAGAAAAAGAAACACGGAAGACGTAGATTACGTTCGGATGACAATGCGAATCAGGACGTGAAAGCAATTGAAGAAGGAAGTCCTATGGATGTAAACATCTCTTGAGGAAAGATTTTATTGGATGGCTATAACCTTTACCCAAATAAAATTTTTATCCCAAGCTTGAGAGAAAAGGAAACAAAGAATACCTATAGATTTCAATGGGATGACTATGTGGATCAGAACATGAAGCAATTGGAGAAGGAAGTTCTACGGTTGGCAACATCTCCTGAGGAAGGATTTTATTGGATGGCTAACCTTTACCCGAAAAAGATTGTCATCACCAATGCTTGAGAGGAAAATGAAACAAGGAAGACCTAATTTACACTGGGGTGACTGTGGATTAGGACATGAAAGCAATATTGAAGAAGGAAGGCCTACGGTTGGAAACATCTCCTGAGGAAGAATTTTATTGCATGATTTTAATCGTTACCCGAAAAAGATTTTCATCATCAAGCTTGAGGGAAAAATAAACAAGTAAGACCTAGCTGACGATCGGTTGACTGTGGGCCAGGACATGAATACAAAAAATTATTGGAGAAGGAAGAAGGGACGATCGTATAATCATCTTCTGATGAAGGCCATGACCCACTCCGTGCTAAATGATTTTTTTTGTATCTACTCTGCATTGTAATGAAAAATTGAATTGGGACCGATTACCAAATGATAACCCGTCCGGTCCTGTCTCAAAAAATAACGGTTTATTTTCGTGGCGGAAATTAATAAAAGCCTTTTTGCAAAATTTTTAATCGTATGCTATTTGAACTAATATCAATCGTTAACCAACGCTCCCCCGGGCAACATTCCTCTAGCAATCTAGTGACTTTTGTTGAAGTGTAATGTACTTATATATGTAATAATAATATATCCCTACTTGTAAAGATATGCTTACCTACTCTTCTGAACACATCTTCCATATAATTAAATTGAAATTGCTCAGCATCGTCTACTATCCAGTATATATCTAATATTTAGAAGTACAGTACAAATCTGAAAATTGATCATTAAGAAGACCGGACTTGACTTGTGCGGGACAAAATACGACGTAGGCACATCATGAGCCGTCGCGTCGATCCCTTGATCCCATCTGTATGTTCACAATAAACTTTGCTGAGTCGATTTCAGTGTAGTTTTCATAGTTGTATGGAGCATTATCCTAGGACCCTCCAGGGGCTTCAATATATATAAAAAAAATCGAAATGGGCACGGCAATCCCGGACTTAACACCTATATTATAAATAGCCCACAACTTAATATTTTTTAAAATTTAATAATGTTATTAATAATTAATCGATCCAATTTATTAAATATAATGCTTGCACACTAATTCAATTACAGTAAATATCCTACAAGCAGATTATCGGATAAGAGAAGTGACATATTTTTGTGGCCACGTGTCAAATTAATTTTGTTTTCCGTTTTAAGTATCGCCACGTGTCGAATTAAATCTGCTTGAACGTTAACCCTATCCACTCGTAATCGAATTAATCACAAAATCACGTTGAATTGAATTTGTGAAAATGTACGAAAACAACAGATGAACGAATGGGGAAAAAACAATTCTATGGCGTAGCCAGAATTTTAAATGGGGGGAGAGGTTCCTCTTTAAAGTGAAACTTCTTTAGCCGCAAAGAGAGTAATTTAGTTCAACAAAACGATACTCGGGCGTGGGAGAAACCTGAACCGGCGAACCTGAACTGATTGACTTAGACGCTTGATCTCAATTGTCGAGCGTCTATAATTTACAATTCAATTTGAACTGATTGGCTGACGGGTATGTATACGAATGCGTTGAGAGGGAAACTCGTTGATTGTAGATTATATAGACGCTCAACAGCTAAGATAATCAGTGTCTATGTGGTGCATTAGAAATCTGTCAGCCGACATACACAAACCGACTAGCGACTGATACGAGCTCGGATCCCTGTGAGCGCTAATTCCCAAAAAAACATTGGAATGTAATCTACATTCCAATGTTTCCTCTGAGGGGGGCAACTCTATTGGTTAGAAAGTTTTCAGCCACGCGTGAGATTTACACGCAGCTAGGTTTTTTGTAACCGAAGATTTTTGTCCACGGCTTAGAGCTCTACGGTTCAAAAAAACTTACCGAGGGAGTAATTTTCTAGGAATTATTATTTCGGAAGTCTTTGAAATTTTTTGAGAGCCTCGGGGGTTCTTGTCTACCTATACTTTTTCCTCGGGAATTTAATCCCCCGTAGGTCACTTAAGTTCCGACGTAGTTGACCAATTAAAGTTTATGTCTTTAAAATAATAAGCCAGTAGTCCTTTTTTGGGGGTTGAAAATGCACGCCACTGACTTCAATTGAGGTGCGATTGTCGTCGCAAATTAAATCCATGTTCATTTAAATGGAATTGTGCCGTGTTTAGTACGACGCATTCATTCTGCATTCACAAAAACTAGTTTAAAATTCAGTTAATTCTGTTGAACAGATCCTTCTACACTAGAATAGTACATAGATCATGGCGTGAGTACAGGAGACTTACATTTATCTGCTGTAAATATAGATTTAATATTGTTACAAAACTGTTTTCTGAGTTGGCGGAATAAATATTTATTTACAATAATTAAAAATACAATAACAATAAATGCAACAACGAAAAGTCAATGCTAACAATCAACACAAGTAAACAATAATTAAACAGTAATTAACACTTAACTATATACAATTGACTATATACCAGGACTATTTATTTCTAGTTATTTGTTTTATCAATTTATATCACGGAACTATTTATATTTCTGCACGATTTATATCACTGTATTTATATCAGATTTATTTCGCTGTTCCACACTGTCACAGTATAATCTACACTGACTGGTTCCCGTTGACTGATTCCGCGACTCACTGTTCACTGATTTATATAGGCTGCGTGGACTGGAGCCCAGTGCTTCTCGCGTTCTCTAGAACATTCCGGCAGGTACTCGTTGTTTGCCGTTTATATACAGGGTGATCCGTAACAATATTTTTACCTTGGTATTATGTCAACGAAAGGAAAAAAAGCAACCAAAGAATTGCCGTCATACTAATATCAGTAATTTCAATCCAAAGATGCACTTAGACCTCCTAAGAATTTATAGACTCTGATGACCTCAGCTGTCGAGCGTCTATAATCTACAATCTATCTATCTCCTAGGAGTTTGTTAGTAATTTTCCATTTTATTAAAATCGAAATTTCCTTTTCAAAAGTAGACAAGGCGATCCTATAATAATGTCTGAGATATTTGTTGAAGACGATATCACATCTAACAAAACTACATTCATGGCTTATACGACCTCTTCCATACACAAATATATAAAGTATAGTAGATACACCTATATGCTTTGAGGAGTGCGCGTTTATACAATGGACGACGTTCAGACCATCGACGATGCAAAGATTCAATTTAAAACTACAATGCAGCGTTATTTTCTTCTCGATCGTTTACATTTGATACGCAAAATAAGAATACATATCAATATGCATACGTTATAAGGTGGATATATTATATAGTTCATCCAACCGTGCACGGTGGGCTACAGATCGAAAACCGTGGGACGTAATTTTAAAATGTTCTAGATGAATCCTAGATATGGTGGCAATCTTCGGAAAAATATTTAAAAATACGGTAGATCATCAATCTACACTCTTACACGGTGGGCCAAAGATCTAAAAACGTCCAGAGACGGAATTTTTAAATGTTCTAGGACTTAAAACATTTAAAAGTTTCGTCCCATGTTTTTCACCATATCTGGGATTCACCTAGAACCTAGATGAATCCTAGATATGGTGGCAATCTTTAGAAAAATATTCAGACATACAGTGATATGTTGCAGATCATGTCTACTGAACCACAGATTGAAAATCCTTGCCAGAATATTGTTTTGAAATTTCCCAGGTGAATCCCCGATATTTTTTCTAAAAAAAGTCAAATCATTAACGAAGTTGCATTCTAAAAGATCTGTTATTATTATTTTTTAGAAATTGTAATTTCCTGGGATTGGAAGTGTTGGGCCTTCTTGTGGAATATAAATTATTGATCTATGATTACAATAATAAATTGATATTTTTACGGAATGCGCTGAGAAAAGACTATATTGTTTATAACATTCATGATCTAGGCCCTAGGGGATTTAGTCTAGAATTTAATACTAAAAAACTTTTTGTCAGCCTCTACTTGGCAAGCGGTCCTAACTTGTCTATGAACAATAAACGCTCAAAAAATATGAAAACAAATGAATGAGCTCTCGCTAATACGAAGATTCACTTCTACAACCTAGCTATATTGTAGCTATATGTAGTGAAAATCTATTGATTTCGAAGCATATAAGGAAAATGTTAGTTTGGTAATCATGTCACGGTTGAGTACTGTAAGCTCATTCAGGTTCAGGTAAGAATCCTGACTGTGACTATGGTTGGTAAAATGATTTTTTCCAATATGTTTCGAATCAATTATATAATTGGCTGCTTTCCAACGAAAAATTTTCAATTGCAATATAGCCGTATAAATCTTATTAATTTATTATGAAAACAAATATTTACTTTTCCTCAAAGATGGTTTAAAAATGACAAGGTTAAATGTTGTTATGAATATTTTAGACTAAGTAGCTTTGAAAATCGGACATGAAAGATGGTTTTCGTTTGATAAAAGGGTTGGAAACGGTATTATAGCCCTCACGAAGGATTAAAATAAATATTAAGCGGCGGACATTTCTGTCTTTGATATCTCATTTAAATTTTGAATACATATTTTCAAATTAAAGAAAATAATGTAATCCTCATATCTATTACCTAAATATGATAATATTTTAACATATCTTTTCATACAAAAGCTTAATTTGTGTTAATTTGTATGTATCTTGATTTTTTTATGTAGCTAAAATATAATAAACAAAATATGAATACTGAATATTTTCTCAAATCTAAATGAAAATCTTAATAACATAATGTTTTATCTTTTGACTCAAAGAACGTCCATTTTGTAAGTCCTTGACTGTTTTAAACATTTTAAAATCAAAATAGTGTTAACTTTTAAGATTTTCAATTATGTAGGTGAGCTATTTTATGTTTTTTGAAAAATAGCCTAATATCTCAAAATCTATTATTCAAAACAAAAAAATATTAAAGAAAGAAAACCTGTACTTTACGCCAAGCTTTTAAATTATTTAAAATCCGACGTTTCGGCTTCTATTTGAATTATTTTTATAAAAATCGAAATTTCGAAAATTTTACTTTTTACAAAATGTCAGATTTCTGGTTGGTGCACTCTATTCAAATCATTCAATGACGTAATATTATAGCTCTAAAGTCTACTGTTGACTGTTACACTAAAACCCTTCATTTTAATAAACATACGAGATTTACACCAGTTTATTTTATTAATAACGGACATAAACAGTTAAGAAAATGATGACAAAGTGCGTGTGACATTCATTGGCTGCTAGACGCGTGACATGATGACGTCACCAATCGTTAAGGAACGGACCTTTGCTGTCAAGAAATGAATTGAGTACCGCTGTTAGTTTAATAGAATCCGGAGACAACGTATTATTTCAAGTGTAGCAGAACATAACTGTGCTATCCCCTGCTACTAGCTTGTATTACGTATTCTGTGAGTGTAATGTTTTATTACGATTATTACATATTATTGTAATAAGTTTTTTCTTTTTTTTTTAGATTTTCCGCTTTAGATATTGTACACTTATGTACAGGATGTTCCACACAAGTTTGTGTTATTGATCGTTTTCTTTTCCAAATTGTAATTTGGATGCAATCTGCTACATATTATTGTTGAGAGAAATGCAGTAATCGCTAATTTCCGTTTTATGTTATAATAAATTTTTCCCAACAACAATTATATAAGGATTGCAGTCAGTGGTGACGTCTAGCGGTGGGCAACGAAGTAAAAATGTACATTGACCTGTATTATTATATATTTTTGCCAACTTAAAAACAAACTAGCTGCGTGCCCATACCTAGATGATTCGACATTAAAAAATGTCAAGTAGAGCTGGCAACTCGTTATACAATTAATTTAAAAAAAAATAACATTCTAATCTTTACAGTAGGTTGTAGTGACATCTAGCGGTGGTCAACGAAGTAATCAGCGTTTACGTATGCCGATTTTTAAACATGCGCTATTTTCAATTTTACGATTAATATTTTTTACTTACGAACTACATTAACATAAAGTATCTAAGTATACGTAATAAGTTTATTTGAAAGGCGGTGTGTAGATGTGTAGTAACTCCCACCATACATAATATATGCATAAAGTTCAAACTAAGTATAAGAACTTTGTAATAAAATCATAACCCTTCTTTTTCCGTAGTCGGGTAAAAATGGGGCACAATCTGCAATGCTTATTTAATGCAAATCTAAGCACGACACATTGGATTTGAATTTGAAATATAGACAGTTCTTTGGAACTAACTCGAATAACCATTTAGTTAGTACATGCTTTTTGTATGCACAGTAGCAATATACAGGGTGTTTCAGGAAGAATGGTACATATTTTAGTAGATATGTTATACTATCGTTCATTTTGAGCAATAAAGTTCATATAAAAATGTGGTCATTTCTCAATGGTTACCGAGATAAACACCTAATTATCAGCGTATTCGGCCTGAAAAATGTGTGGCATTTTTAACTGAGAATAATTTGGCCACATGTTTACATGAACTTTTTTGCTCAAAATGAACGATATTATAACATCCCAAAATATGTACCATTCCTCTTGAAACAACCTGTATTTGGTCCTGCCCTTGTACAGGCATTGCCAACTTGTAGAGGAAATATTTGGTTATAATATTACTATTAAAATTATGCAATTAAATAGTATGTAATACTTAATTACAATTATTATTTATTATAATTTATTTAAATACAATAGTGGATAGCGCTATAATAGTTTGTTCCATAAAAATTTGGCCTGAGAATAGCCGAGTGTGTAGCAGTGCTGTTGTTTACATGGCGTTGCTATGGTTCCTCTATTACAAGTCCCCACTTCCCCGGTTCTAGCCTGAGAGCTGGCAAAAGTGTCAATTGGATTTTCAATTTATTTTAAAAAAAAATAATAATAAATTGAAAATATGAATTGGTGCTAGGCCCAAATAACCTTAGCTGTTAATGGTCTTTAAAACATAATTTTTTCCATAAAATTTGTATGCTAAGCGAGTAATCTAAAATAGACGAACACGAGCACAGTATTCCCCGAAAACGACTGTATGATTATAGACGCTCGATAATAGCAAAAATTTGTAAATCGCATTACAGCGTCATAGTAGCAAGCAATATTACTTATATTTACAAGGTGTTAAATAAAAAATAAAAAAATTTCTTAAATTAGAGAAAAAGGTTTTTTAACGCAGTTGAAATAAACATTTGGTCTTGCGTATGTTTTTTATGGAATAGAAAATGAGCATCTTTTGTTTTGTTTTTTTTTTTCATAAAATAAACCATAAACAGTAGCACGTCAATAAAAATGGTGCAGTTTTTTACGAGTCAGTCTGTAAGTTTAATGATGTGAAGGTAAAGGTAATATTTTCTTTAGATGTAAAATGCAGTGGTGACTCGTGACCGAGGAATTGTAAGAACAAACTGTAATTTTCGTCTAACGTAATGCGTAGAAGAGGACATGAGAGAAAAAAGATGCCCTCGCTGTGCATTTTAAAAATAACTTGGTATCAATGACGGTTTGATAGGAGGGGGCAAAACAGAAAAACCTTTTTTTTTACATAATTATAAAATGAAAAAAAAAAGAAAAATTACATTCTAAAATAATTTTTAGATTCACCAATGTCTGTTCCTCAATATAAAGAGTACCTATAGACGCCCTACCACGACGAGTCGTCACTGTTAGAAAAAAGAGATAGATTGACGGATACTCAATGATGTAATTAATATTGTAGCATATAACTAACGTCTAATTGTTAATTAACAATCGCGTGTTTATTATATAAGCATAACGAGTTGAAATTAATTACATAGGAATCCTCATAACTAAAATCACCACACTGTCTCACCATGATATAAGGCGTATGATGTTCAACTATTTTATTATAAATTGGTTTGGCTGCAGTGCTTGCATTTTGATAGCGAAAATTAATTTCTTGTTTTAATGATCATATTTTCACGTCAAAAAAATTGACTATATTTTAAAAGATTTTTTTCAGGGGAATTAAAATACTTGCAGACTGCAGTAGAATCTCTGCTAATTTTATTTATTGTAGACTCAACAACTTAGGTCATTAACGTCTTAATTCCATCAAATAACATCATCAAATTGTTCCTTTAAAATAGCAAATGGCACCTAAAATAACAAGCCGTGAGGTGGGTCGTTTATTAGGACTAAAGTGCGACCCTTGAGGTCCACACGACGAACTTCCCAGTTTGATAAATATTTAATAATAATAATTAAATTAGATATTACACAGAAAAGTAATCATTTTAATCATTAAAACATCAATAATTAAAAAAAAAAAAAAAAAAAACGGCTGAACCGATTTTTATAAAATTTATGTCGGATCAAAATGACGTTAACACGCCTCGATTGACACCCTTACGAAGTCGATATAATTTTTTATTCGCGAGATATTGTGTAAAATCTACTTTTTTGGAGGTTATTTGGTTAAGAAAAAAGAACGGCTGAACCGATTTTAAAAAAATTCCTTTCAGATCATATTTACGTTAATACGCGTCGATTGGCACCCCAACGTAGTCGATATCATTTTTCGTTCTCGAGATTTCGTCTTAGAAAGAAATTGACACATACATACGTACGTACGTACGTACGTACGTACACACACACACACACACAGACATCTTTCTAAAAGTAGTGTAAAAATAGTGTAGTGACCTTGAAACATAAAAATTTTTTTTCCTTTTTGATTTCGATTTTCGGACCCATTACAATAACTTCCAATGGGAAGTTAACAAGAAAAGTGTTCCGTACCCAAATCGGTAAAATGCAACACTAATGGAATCACCTCGGTGTCTGTCTGTCCCAGGCATTTTTAGGAAGTGGTGGCCGAATTACAGACGTGAAATATGAAGAATTGAATTTTTTTATCAATTATTTCACGGTAACCCGACTACGAAAAAAGGAGGGTTATGATTTTTGGGGTAAATAGTAGTACCTAGATTTCAGTTGCCTTTTAATTCATCGTAAATTCTTTCAAAGTAGGTACTACAATCTTAAAACATGCAAAAATTGTGATAAAATAATGAACTTTTAAATAAATGCGAAATAACTTTTTGAATAATTTAATTTATGCATACGGCTTCGAACTGATAAAGTGGGAATTCAACAAGCCGTGAGGTGGGTCGTTTATTAGGACTAAAGTGCGACCCTTGAGGTCCACACGACGAACTTCCCAGTTTGATAAATATTTAATAATAATAATTAAATTAGATATTACACAGAAAAGTAACCATTATTAAAACATAATTATTATTTATTTTTAACAATAATTAAAAAAAAAAAAAAAAAAACGGCTGAACCGATTTTTATAAAATTTATGTCGGATCAAAATGACGTTAACACGCCTCGATTGACACCCTTACGAAGTCGATATAATTTTTTATTCGCGAGATATTGTGTAAAATCTACTTTTTTGAAGGTTATTTGGTTAAGAAAAAAGAACGGCTCAACCGATTTTGAAAAAATTTCTTTCAGATCATATTTACGTTAATACGCGTCGATTGGCACCCTAACGTAGTCGATATCATTTTTCATTCTCGAGATTTCGTCTTAGAAAGAAATGGACACATACATACGTACGTACGTACGTACATACGTACACACACACACACATACACACACACAGACATCTTTCTAAAAGTAGTGTAAAAACAGTGTAGTGACCTTGAAACATAAAATTTTTTTTTCCTTTTTGATTTCGATTTTCGGACCCATTACAATAACTTCCAATGGGAAGTTAAAAATGGAAAATATATATATTCTATTCAAAGAAAATCAAAAAATCATCGTTTTTATCCCGACTACAAACTTTGGCTGAATTTCTTATTGAATCCATAATTTTGCAAAATTGCTACTCAGTTCAGCTATTTTTCTATTCCGACTCCAAAGTTTGGCTGAATATCGCCTTGAATCAGTGAGTGAAAATTGCAAAATTGCTACCCATGCTTTAGCCATTCATCGTTTCTATTCCGACTCCAAAGTTTGGCTGAGTATCTGTTAGTGAAAACTATGCAAAATTGCTACCCAGCTGGGCATTGTTGATTATTTTCTGTATGATGATTTTGTAAATAAGAGTGCATTTAGAGATGCATTTATTATAAGTAATAAATGCGTAGATAATATGAACGTTGTTTTGTTAGCTCAGCTTTCTAATAATTGAAACTTAATACGGCATTTGACCTTTGGATATTATCTTAAACGCTGTCGAGGTATCATCCTCAACGTGTATGTAATTAACTAATCAAATGCAATAATCATTTTCCTCCTTCTTTGGCGTCTCTAAAAAACTTCAGCCACCTCAACTAACACTTATGCATGTCTGTTCCAAGCCTTCAATCTCTTTTAACTTTCAAGACACTTTAAATTCCTCTCTAGATCATTGTTTCTTTTTGGGTCTTTCAATCTTCTTCCTCCTGGATTCCTCTTTTGAGAAAGAGATTATAGGCGCTTGATATCTGGGGTCATTAGCGTCTCGTCCTTTGACAGTCGCCGATTCCTGAACTGTTTTGGAACATTTCTTTGCATTAATTTTAAATATGAAAATCAATGTTGTGGTGAATTTTGGTAGTTTTTACTTAAGTCTGAAAAAAACCTAAATGTACATCTAGAAAGCACTGGAAAGGCTCCCAAGCGCAATATGATTTTAAGACCCCTGGCCGTATATACAAATTAAAAATAAATTTTTAACATCAGAATTAGCCCTCGGCATATCTTTATTCTTACTGTGAGATGGTTCCACATGGCTTGTTTTTATCGCCGTTTAGCTTCCCAATAACCATTCACCATCTCTCAATACCTTCTAATAGACAAGACCCGTCATATTAATCCTACAATTTTTTATCACTTAACAAACGGTTAAGAATTAAAAAAAAATAGTTTTCTTGAAGCTTCCAGCGCGTCATTGAATATGCCATTGGAACTAAGAAATTGATGACATATTTTTATCAAAGATATTATATTTTTTCATTTTTCAATAACAATTGAAATTTTTGTAACTATCAGAGAAGTCACTTATTGGTCTTTTCCATGGCCCGTGTCTTCAATTTCTGAAAGCTGCTTTATTACAGTATTGAAACTCAATATTTTCTTCAGTTTTTCATTCTGAAACAGAATCTTCATGTAACTTGACCTTTCATGCTGTATAATAGCTCCTTTATTTGTATACCAATTTTAAATAAATTAAATCCATGAATCGCGCAAGGCGTCTGTACTTTACTTTAGCCATATAGCGGTGCGTCTGACATAGGTTCATACAGGTATCACATTCTTGTTTATTTTATATTCTCCAACCAGGTGAAGTTAATGATAGAGCAGTCAGCACACTTCCAGATGCAGCATCTGTCTCACTCATCTCTATGTAAATGGTATTTGCGTCAGCGTAAACTGAGTCAAGTGTCTTCTTTCTTCCTTGTTCTTAAGCCTGGTTCACAAGCTATTCTAAAGTAAATCAAATGCAAATTCTATATATTAATATACAATGTACAGTATATACTACTACCTAACTTACTATTAGAAGTTAAGTTTGCTACACGGATGAAATGTCAAAAATGTTCAAAATACTGGAATTAAAGACAAAATCCGCTATTTTTTAGGGTGTCGGACAAAAAATACAGTGCACCTATATCTAGGGCGCATAATTTTAATTCGTGTTACTGTTTAAACTCGCTGACGCTCGTTTAACATAATATCACACCTCGTCGATAATATACTTCATTACGCCCTAGATATTACAATCTGCGATTATACAGGGTTCGGCAATCAGTACTAGTGGTTTTAAACCACCTCGTATATGGTTATTGTTGAAATGTGAGAAATAACAACGACTTTATTTTTAATTTCGGTATCTGCAATTTGTTAATTTACGATATTTTTTGAAAATAACAGCTCTTAAGTGCGCCATTGCAATTTAAAGTTTAAACATTCTTGGCATCTTAATCCAGAAAGTTTTCCATTTCTCTTCGTAATAAATCAGCTCCAATATTTCTAATTTCATCTCGAATTGCGTTTCAGATCTTGAAGTGTGTGTGAACGCTACCATGCACTCGGAACAGACCTTCCCAATTCAAAATTGTGTCCCGTTTTGGTATTCTTCCGTGCCTGGCAACTTCAAATTCACGTCTAAAATTGAGTCTGCACAATGCTCTGTGTTCGAATAAAATTTTCAACAACGAAAGCACGCTGATTTACTGGAAAATGACCCATAACTGGACAAATTGCATGAAATAAGTTTAATAATTACGGACAACTGACAATCGTATGTCAATTATTTTCCATTTTATAGGCTACTCAAATCTACCGGTACTGATTGCCGGACCCTTTACATTAAAAAGAAAAATGCTGTTTTAAACTTCATTTGTGAAACTGGTCCAAAAATTATCAGATCATTTATTGGCACCAGTCTGACCCAATAAACTGTTTCCTATGTATAAAAAAAGGCGAATAGCGAACTTTGCCTTTCTGATTTACGCCTATCGATTTCGAATAAATCAGCCGCGGTTTAATTACGCTTTTCTTTAATTCTATTTCAGTGACCAGATGTGTTATCACATGCCGTTTATTCTTTATTGGCAGCACTGCGTCGCGGTATAACACGGCATTAATGTGTCTGTGTGGGCTGTGATTTGTGTTTGTGATTTTATTTTTTTATTTTATTAGCCAATTAGTGTACACCAATTAAATATGTTTATTTATGCACTATAAAATATAATTGTGACGTGTCAAATATTGTTTTACTGTCAGTTATTTTAACTGAGTGATACGAAGTGAGATAATTTTTTTATTGTTATAAATTTTCATTGAAAATAATTGACAATGTGTTTTGTAATAAAAAAAATTTGGATCTGCCAATTTTATAACAGTGTAACGAGATTCAAATAAGATTGAAGTTTTTATTGTTGAACACCATATGTTTCCAATTATTAAATAACAATAGAAAGCTTTATCGTCTTTGATATATTATTCGTATACAAAATAGTTTGACGCGTAAAGCAAAATTCTGTAGCGTTAATCAGAATTTGTTTGGCATACTTTTTCAAATTAACGGTACTTATAGAAAAACTCGGGTCGCAGTGCCAAACCCTGCCGACAATATAGTGTATTTGCTAACACAGGCATTGTGGCATTATTATGTGAACATAAGTTTGTTTTTTGACAAAATAAAAAATTTAACCCCTTAATACATCCCTTAAAATAATTAAATTTTTCTAAATTTCAATATTAGACATGGATTTTATCAGTACAACATCTGCACCAAATTAAATACACCCTTCCATAAGTAAATCCGTATCAATAAACTAGTGTTTTCATAAAATTTGAAAGTCCGGTCCTGTCGGGCCGATTTTATTAAAATTTTAGCAGCACATTTTAATCTTTACTAAAGAGTTAAATTTCAATTTTGAAACGATTCTGACAAATTTTTCGGTATTTTTGGGCCCAAAAACTTTTTGGAACCCCTAAATACAACCCTGAAAATGGTCCGATCGGGCCCATTTTAAATAGGCTTCTTGCGGTGATGGGTTCCAATATGTGTACCAAATTTCGTTTCAATCGATTAAGTCTGTCGAGAGTTATCGTGTACACACATATATATATAAATATATATATAAATATATATATAATATATATATAAATATATATATATATATATAAATATATACATACATATATATATAAACATTTTTAAAAATGGTGCCAAAGTGTTCAGGAGGCTATGAAACGTCGAGAAATTTTGGTCCGACCCCTAGGTCCCGCCATCCGACCGACGCCAATAGTGTATGTGCCATATGGCAAATACACTAAAAACACGCTCATTTCAACGAGCAAAAAAACGTGATATATCACTTAGTAACGGATGTTCAAAGATTTTTTGTAATTTTTGAGAACCTTCAAACAGTCATAGCTTTTAAATCAAAAGATTTACTGAAGTACGCGTGTGCCCATTAGAATCAGCGAGTCTTTTCCTACGAACATGAGGACAGTGTGGTGTAACGGCAAGCATAGCGGCCTTTGGATCACACTGTCGTGGGTTCGAATCCCACTTCCGCTCATGGATGTTTTGTGATGTCATTTAGATTTAAGTGTAATTAAGACGCTATTGATCTAAGTTGTCGACGCGTCTATAATCCACAATAAATAAATAAATCCTACGAACATGATTAAATTGAAACATAATATTATCTGAGTGAATTTTCTGTCATATCTACGAGCTATGGTGACGTAAAATGGTCTCGATTATTTTCAATACATTAAAAAAAATTCGACTGATGACCAGTCCTATACTTCCCACCTAGTAAATATTTGCAAAAAATAAACACTCTTTTTTTTATTCTTTGACTAGGCCCAAATAACCTTAGCTGTTGGTGGTCTTTAAAACACAATTTAATTTTTATTCTTTGAAAAAAGCATGGCCCTCTTTTTTGTTTGCTGATCTACTGATGGCTAGCTTAATATAGCAAAAATCATGGTTACCTTGATTTACGAACAATTTTTATTTTTTTTAGTAAAATATTTTTTTTCTCGAAAACTATACATTTTAGAGAAAAAAAATATTTACATTTTTTTCATATTATAACATCTAGAATTCATTTATATTTTTTTTTACCTATGTTAATACGTGACATTGAGGACGTTTTTTTGAATATCTCAGGATCCACTGAACCGATTTGACTCAAAATCTAATCAGATCTAAGTTAAAGGCTGATAAACACAATAGAACAATCGGCATGCCCGTATGTTATTCCGTTCTTAAGATATCGAAGGCGAAAAATTGACCACATACACACACACATACAGACATCAGTCAGAAAATGATCTTAAACGATTGCTAGGGTCTCAAAACGTGAAAATCTGTTAAAATCTCGAAATATTGTTTTCGGACTGAATCCATTACTTCCCTACCATAGTAGAGGTGGGAAGTAAAAACAAACAAGATGTTTTTTGTTTGAAAACTTTTAGCGGGTTCCATTTGACTATAAACGACTTTGCTCCGTCATCGACGAGTGTCGGATAGACACAGTTAGTTAATTTTAAAAATCTTTTATTAACAAAAAATGAAAAATTCACCGGTATAATAGCGCTAAATAATTCGACACGGGACGCAAAACGCCGTATACAAAAAAGTTTTGATTTCGTAACGAATATTGTAAAATAAACATATTTGACAGGTCGACCTTTAGGCGTTCTGACCTAAGTTTAGTTTAAAAATGAGCCAAACTATTTAGGCATCTTTGATGGGCTATTTATTTCAATAGTACTCTGTGGGAGGGTACCTCGTGAATTATGTTATTTTGGTGAAACTTCGCAGTTATACAAATTGCAATATAATTACTCGCTAATTGATTTTCTGTAGTCAGTTTTGAAGACCGGTATATAAATTTAGTTGCATGTACAATATTTTTTGTACATTGAAAAAAAGCACCTGTCCGTCAGAGACATGTTAATAATACATCATAGTGAAGAATAGACATTGTTACAATAGACATATAAACGGTGTAGTGTACATGGTAGTCGTCTGATATGTCCTAAACCATCAAATGAGGTGTTTGAGGTATTGTATATTCGCTGTATGAAAACATATATGTGTACCAGTGGTCCACAATCTGTTCTTTCATTAGAAGTCTTAGAGTAAAGACACAAAACTTAAAAGAATAACACCGAGACTTCATCACTCGACAACGGCCGTTAATCCGGTCTCCACCCTTGAGTATGGATGGAGACGGGAACAGCAACCACTCCACTCACTTGTACTTCGTCTTTAGATTCCTGTCTAAGGTGTAGACACACCACTATATAAGAATGACACTGAGACCTCATTACTCGACAACGGCTGCTGTTCCGGTCTCCACTCTTGAGTATGGGTGGAGACAGGCCAATAGGCTGATGACGTCACTGTGTTGTTCTAAGAGTAAATTGGCTCTATAGTTAAGGCATTAAATTCACATTCGAAAGGTAACTGGTTCGAATCCCGCCGAAGACAGATTTGGCTAAGACTTCGTTCTACAGCCTCTCTCGCCGAAAAACTAATTCCTGTACCGGACATCCTGTTGAGGTTTTCCCGTAATAATTCCAAACCTATATCTAGATTCTAGATGATTCTTTTTACAAGGACATACTCGATTACTTGTCGAATTCCTATACTCACAACGTTGTCTACCTTATCCTAATTTCTTAATTCCTCCACTCGCAGTGTATAAGTATAAAAATGTAGAAAATAACTTGAAAATACCTTTTTAGTTATAATCTCAAAAAATCGACAAATCAAACGAAATTTACATATCCAAGGACCAAGGTAATTTATGTGTATTTTGATAATATTTTAGCATTTATTATCAAATTATATAAAACAACATGTAAAAGAAAATTCCGATGAAAATTATAATCAGAATTGGTTCTTGAAGGATTACTATCCATGGAAATGACCATTTTAAAGGGATAGAAATTATTATACTCTGCAGTGTGTACGCACCTTTAAAGTACAATTTCCCTGTTTGGCGCAGTAATTTGGAGAAGACGTTCTGTGGGTCAAGATAATAAAAAAATTCATAAGTTTACAAAATGTTCCCCAAGTGATATACGGAACGTAAAATTGCACTTTTATTACCTGATTGCTACGAATAAAGTTGTTATTGAATTTTTTTGTTACGCGTAAGAAAGACATTCTTTATTATTACCAAATTCACGGCCGTCAAATTTTCTATTCAACTATTCTATCAACTGTTTTATACTAGTTTTAAATAGATCCGATGCAAATATTGTTAGTGATGGAATATATTGACAAGCTTGTCTTTATTAAAAAATGTTTCCATCAAATTTATTGCCAAATTTATGATAAAAATTGTAACAAAAACCATACTTCTCTAACATACAGGGTGCTGAATCGTTTTGCGGAAATAGGGATTTAACCCGTAAAATCAATCTTTTGCGATTTCCTGCTTCCCTAATTATTTTAGGAAAAATATCTTCGAATAAAAGTTTTAGAACATAAAATTCTGCATCTAAATCATTAAACAAAATTAATTTTGCATGCTTTGTAACGGCAGAAATTTGATATGAAAATGTCGAAATTACCTCAAAAATAGATAGCGATAGCCATGGAACTTGAACAAAATGATTAGAAATTATTCTGACAGCTAAAACGTCATCATTTGTTCCATGGCTATCACTATCTGTTTTTGAGGTAATTTTGACATTTTCATATCAAATTTCTGCCGTTACAAAGCATGCAAAATTAATTTTTATTAATGATTTAGATGCAGAATTTTATGTTCTAAAACTATTATTTGAAGATATTTTTCTTAAAATAATTAGGGACGCAGGAAATCGCAAAAGTTTGATTTTACGGGTATAATCCCTATTATCCGCAAAACGATTCAGCAGTCTTTAGAGGACAGTATGGCTCAGTTGGTAGCGTCGCGGCCTCTGAATCAGACTGTCGTGGGTTTGAATCCCACCTCTGCTCATGGATGTTTTGTGATGTTATTTAGTTTTAAGTGATATATGTATATTTGTTGTATTTAAGACGCTAATGACCTAAGTTGTCAACGCGTCTATAATCCACAATAAAAAAAAAGCACTCTGTATAATTAAAAATTAAGATTTGATTTTATATAGAAAGTTAAAAAAACGCAGTATGAACTATTAAGTTGAGAACCGCTAGTATTTAAGGTATACCTATGTGTGCAAGTGTCATGGCCGCTACAAATAACTATATGAATATTATTAAAAACGATGATGAAGTACAAACTATTAAATTCACCGTTGGACTTCACCATTTTTTTTAACTCTTTCATTATTTATATTTCAGCAATGATTTGACTGCGCGTGTATGTCAGTTAACGAGTATGATTCATTGATCAAGACTTTCAAAACTTAGATCCATTGTCTATTCATTTTTCCGCACGTAAAATTGATTTCTAAATTAAATATCTTCTCTCTGATCGCCAAGACTAAAATGATTCGTATCGAATTTTTGATGTTTTTGTTATGTCGTTTTAAGATCTATACAGGGTGAGTTCGACCACCCGTATCAGTCGTTTTTTTCGAAAACGGTTAGTCGTAGAGAGTTGTGTCAAAAATTTGTATTATAAAAGCCCTAATAAAGAATCGAATGGTGATAATTTTTTTTTCCGGGAAGGTCGGCTTCCCTATTAGTTTGCTCCAGAATGTCCAGATCTCCGGAATTATAAATGTAACGATAGGTCGAAAGTGGTATTGTTGAAAAGATCTTTAAAAAATAAGCAAGTTTTGTAGGAAAATTTTTTTTATTACTGCCACCCCTGTAAATTTCTATAAGTATGAATGTAAATTATTATATGTTCAAAACTCCGGAATTTTAGAAAACACGATAGGTTGAAAGTGGTGCTGTTGAAAAGCTCTTTAAAAAATAGGCAAGTTTTGTAGGAAAAATTATTTAATTACTGCCATCCCTGTTAAGTAACAATCGTTTGAAATTATTAAATCAAAATTTCATAATAACGATCGAAGTCGGCATTAAGAATCTAGCAACCTTAGACATTGTCACAAGTGTTCAAACTGTCTTCCATTTACTCTTTAATACATACTACTGAGCTCTTCTGGTTATACTGTGAGTGTACTTCTTCAGTGTTTAATGATCGATAGATAGGTAACTAGATTTTAAATGCGGACTTTTAAAAAGTTCGTTATTATGACATTTTAATTTAGTAATTTCAAACAAATATTACTTAACAGGGGTGGCAGTAATAAAAAAAAAATCCGTACAAAACTTGCTACTTTTTTAAAGATCTTTTCAACAATACCACTTTCGACCTATCGTTACATTTAGAATTCCGGAGTTCTGGACATTCTGGAGCAAACTAATAGGGAAGCCGACCTTCCCAGAAAAAAAATTTATCACCATTTGATTCTTTATTAGGGCTTTTATAATACAAATTTTTAACACAACTCTCTACGACTAACCGTTTTCGAAAAAAACGACTGATACGGGTGGTCGAACTCACCCTGTATATTGTGTTAACTTGCAATAACTATCGATCTATATATAAGAACGTAAGCTTTCACGGCCGGCTTTTATAGAGATGATTTGTTTCGGATTTCTGAGCCAAAAAGTTTTTTAAGAAAAAAAAGGAGTATATTATCCTACGAACGCTTCAATATTAAAATTTGGATGTACTACGCTTTCGTCAAGAAAATGATTTTATTGTATCACTATTGATTATAGATCGATAGCGATGATTTGTTTCGGGTTTCTGAGCCGTGGGGTCTATTGGAGTGAATTCTACTTCCAGACGTTTCGTTTGCTGCTGCGGCAAGCATCTTCAGTGGTGTGGACGTAGTCAGTTCTAGGCGTCTTGCAGTCGTTAGCAAGACGCCTAGAAGAACTCTTCGACTACGTTCGCCACACCACTGAAGATGCTTGCCGCAGCAGCAAACGAAACGTCTGGAAGTAAAATTCACTCCAGTAGACCCCATGGCTCAGAAACCCGAAATAAATCATCGTTATCGATCTATAATCAATAGTGATACAATAAAATCATTTTCTTGACGAAAACGTAGTACATCTAGATTTTAATATTGAAATGTTCGTAGGATAAAAATATACTCCTTTTTTTCTTAAAAAACTTTGTTCGCCGATATAACGATTTTCTAACGCTTCAGTCAGTGTGCGCAAAAAATATACGGATTACCTACTTAGATCATCCAAAAGTCTATTATTTACTGCAATAAAAAGAGACAAACAAATGTTCGTAATATACTCCCGCCGAGAAGTATCCTGTATGAACCATCCATGGTTACTGTCAATAAATTATTCAAATCAAGAGATATTATAGACGCTCGAGAACTGAAGTCAGTAGCTTAAAAAATACAATCGAACGTCGAAATTGGTTCCTTATCATGATTTCTTGTCCTGGTCGATTTCCGACTCCAAAAATGGCCTGCCATTGTCAATTGTAGGTACTGTTGATGAAGTAAATAAGTATGAACAGGAGAATGTGTTTTACTATAGGTAGTGGTAGTACGAGTGGTATCTATTAATGTCGAGAAATTGTATGATCCCTAAACGTTTGATTTGTTAAAATATTCAAAAACCGCACGTCATAATCTATTTTTAAACCCCTACAAGCAACAATAGATCATGCATATTTAACGTACATAATAGTATATATCTGTGGTTAAAAGACAAAAACGTTTATGTTGAATTTTTTGGTAAAATAAGATTAATGACGATTATTATCTCATTAGTGCAGGAGTTCCCAAACTTTTTTGATCATGACCCTAATTTAAAATTGCAAAAGCCTTCGCGACCCTTAAAAAATTTTTCCCCACAATGTAGATGCAAAATAGTCTATAAAAAATATTTTTTCATTAAAAAAATGCAGCAATTCAAGTTTAAGTCGTTTATTCAAGAATTTAAGTATAAAAAGTACAGTAAAAGTAATATAGAAAATACCCCAGAGACCCCCCTCCCGCCTTTTATTTGATTTCGTGTTCTTATTTAGTTTTTTTTTCTATTATTCGAATTTAATGGTATAATCATGAGAGTTATAAAATTCTATAATCACGGAAACAGGCCGTGACCCTAAAAAATCAGCCCGCGACCCCACTTGGGGTCGCGACCCCGACTTTGGGAACCCCTGCATTAGTGAGTCTGCTCAACCATCAAAGCGATCCTAGCTTTTGGCCTGGGGGGGGGGGCAAATTAGGAATTGCTTGTAGGTAAATAATACATATTTAACTTATATTTATATAAACAATAAACTAGTACTGTTTTCCTTAAAAATCCGCGAAAAAATTATCAGAGGCCGCCATTTTGTTTGTTTTCAAAAAAAAAAAACTTCGATCAGGCACTAAATTTCCTATTAAACTAATGTAAAATGTTTTTTTTTGTTTGATTTTAAGTGAACCAGTAAAATGTTATGATGGTCACCGCTAAGCACGACTTGTGAATTGTGGGACTGTCACTTAACATAGATAGATCGATAGATAGATAGATAGATGATAGATGATTTATTGGTGCTTACACTATATAGTTTACACAAGTCACATTAAATACATTTAAAATTTTATAAAATTATTTTTGAGTAAATTCTCTCTTAATTAAAATCTTTAATATAAAATGACATTTTTTCTTTTAAAAAACATTTAAAAAATTTTTATATAAATTTTTTATTCAAAAATTCCTCGATGGAATAAAAACTATTTTTTGTAATGTAGTTTTTTATCTGTTCCTTAAACTGGCTAACTGGCAAATCTCTAACAGACTGTGGTAGAACATTGAATAATTTTGGCCCATAGTGGGTTATACCTGTCTTTATTTTTTGGATACGATGTTGGATCTAGTCTTATGTGAGTGAAAATTATTGTTAATTTTAAATTCAGCTAAGTTTAATTTTACATATTAGTTCAGCTCCAGGGGGGGCAGCCCCCCCTCGATACGCCCATGCCTATATTATAAGGGTTCCGTTTTTTCATTCTGACGTACGGAACCCTAAAAATATTAAAATTTCAGCGTGATCAGTTTTGCCTTTTGTCTGCCGATATTATTGTTGTATCATCACGATGATATAGTATCATCGTCATCCTACGTATAATACGCGAGAAACGCTAGCTTTATTTGGACATCAACGCGATATTAGTTGAAAATGGATCCAACTGTGAGACGCATGAGGTATATCATATCGGTCAAATTATATTATGAATGTTACAAAACATTAGTCCAAACAAACCTGTACATACACTAGGTACCTAACCAATAATAAATAACAACTCTACAGCAATTGCTTTATGGCCATCCATCATTCATTGTTTAAGCTCTTCTAAAGCCGAACGGATTTCTTTTTTTTTATCAACGTTACGCTATTTCTGGAAAACAATAGACTATTACGAAACTTTCGATCTAATTCCATTGCGGTTATTTGGGTGCAGATGCAGCAGACGAAGCCGATTCATTACTTTCATATTAATAATACAATATAAAGATGCTTTTTGGTTGTGAAAAAGTCTACACCATTTTTTTTTTTAGTGTATTTGCCATATGGCACATACACTATTGGCGTCGGTCGGATGGCGGGACCTAGGGGTCGAACCAAAATTTCTCGACGTTTCATAGCCTCCTGAACACTTTGGCACCATTTTTGGAAATGTCTATTTATATATATATATGTTTACGGGCTATAACTTTCGAAAGAGTTGATTGATTTTGACGAAATTTGGTAGGCACGTTGGAATCCATCACCGCACGAAGCCTATTTAAAATGGGCCCAATCGGACCATTTTAAGGGTGGTTTTTAGGGGTTGAAAAATGTTTTTGGGCCCAAAAATGCCGAAAAAATTCTCAGAATCGTTTCAAAATTGAAATTTAACCCTTTAGTAACGATTAAAATATGCTGCTAAAATTTTAATAAAATCGGCCCAACAGGACCGGACTTACAAATTTTATAAAAACACTAGTTTGCGGAAAGTGCTTTACTTACTGAAGGGTGTATTTAATTTGGTACCGAGGTTGCATTGATAAAAATATTGAAATTAAGAAAAAAAATATTATTTTAAGGGATGTATTAAGGGGTTAAATTTTTTATTTTGTTCAAAAACAAACTTAAGTTCACATATAATAAAGCCACAATTATTAGCAAATACACTATATTGTCGGCAGGGTTTTGGCACTGCGACCCGAGTTTTTTAATTTAAGGTCATTAACTGTCAGGGTGATCTGGTCCTAGGACCGATTCATATTTTCAGTCTATTTAATTGAAAATCTAATTGATACAGTAGTTTATAACCTAACCGTTTTTAGTGACGTAAATGCAAACTCAAGTTAGGTTTCATATATATATTATATTGTATATATTATGCGTCCGCTTTGTGCGTCGTCCGGTTAATACAACATAATGTCGCCGGTCCCTTGAAAGTCGTTCTATCCGGATTCTACTGTATTTGCACCAGGTTTCATATTAGTACCTGGGAACTGGAGGTTTGTAACTGACGGACCACAGTAAAATAAGAGTTCTACGCCATTTTTAGTTTCGTATGGCGGGAAACTGAACAAGGGTGTCAATATTTCGCACATAAAGTATTCGAATGGCTGTTTATTACCCGACTGCGAAAATAGGAAAGGTTATGATTTTAACAATATTTCAACTTGTTCGTGGAGAATTAAAAAAATCTCGTGAACATCCGTTGCTAAACAAATTGCTCGAACTGGAATTAATCCTAGTGTGGACACATTACTTTGAAGCGTTCGAATGGACATTAATTTTTAACATTTCGACTTGTTCGTATGGAGAATTTAAAAAAAATCTTGAGAATATTCTATGTTTCTTCTAAACATTTATGTTAAATTTTACATGTTCATTTAAATAGTAGGTTTTAAAAGATATTCTTCTTGTCAATAGACAGCGGACACAGCGTGTACTTATTACCTGAATATTAACACGTATGCAGTGAAACACAATACAGAGCCGCAGTAGGTGAGATGTAGTTGATTTTTCTCGAGGTTGGTATGTTGAAGTATTAATAATATATAAAAGCACGAGACATGACGGCACCTGGCGATCGAGCACGATTATATCCTATAATAAATCAAAACTTTGAGGTAATTTGTCACGTGCAAACACTAGTCCGAATCCGCGGAAATATATATGTTAAAGTCGAAATACATTCATTACAAAACTAGACGTGAGAAAATTAAACGAGAAAATCTTCGAGCTATCAATTCTCGGTATAAACCTCAGAACAGAGATATAGCTATAGAAACAGCATATCACGTTGCTTGTGAAGCCTCAACTGTACACTAAAGTACGACCTGTCAAGTACATTATGATCATTCGTGGCTTGTATTCCGTAGTGTTATGTCGTGTTGTGTGCCTGGATGTTAAAATAAAGGTTCCAAAGCGCTTTTGAAAAATAATTAAGGTGCATCTTATCATCAGCGAGTAAAAATATTTTATTATATTTTGAATTGTTTCAATTGTCTCCGCACGTCTTGACTGACTTTAGTTGTAATATGCCATTTCTATAGCTATCTCTGTTCTGAGATATACACCCTGTATTAAAGTAACAATTTTTATTAAATATTAATTTTCTTTGATGATTTGGTTTCTTACTTTCCTTTCAGTTACTGTACAACTGCATAAAACGCAGTTCGTACTTAATTTTTGTTTTGAAGCAAATATGTCTCATAGTGTATATAGTGGCCGCGTAGTGTCACTACACGCAATAATAAACATAACCTTTAATGTTTCAAGGTCTGAGTTTAGAATCTGGGAACTAAAGGCTTGTAATAAAGGTAACAACATTACAAATAAAAAATGACATTTTTTATTCTCAAACTCGTTAGTTATCTTCAACAAATGTTGGATGCTAAAAGATACAAACCTGTTAGATTATATTTTAAATGGCTATAGAAAATATTATTTCATAAGTTAAGGTACAGCAAGTACATTGATACTAGATACTGCCAATATACGCGGGCTAGTATTATACTCGCATTATTTTTCTATTTGGTTACCATATGATGCAGCGTCCGTAAGTAATTTTTTTGTAATTTAAGACTGGAAACTATACTTTTATTACATAGTCACAGCTGTTTTGTGTACATAAATAATGTTCAATTGAAAGAATATTTATATTTGATAGTTCAATGCTTTCATGATAAATGTTTTAAAGAAATTACTTTTTTTAAATGCCTTCGGTGTCTCTACACATTTTAAGTATAATGGTTTGGATTTTTATAGCAGTTCGGGTTACTTGTTTACATAACTATAAAAAAAATCTTACATTCTTTTAGTTTTTTACGATGGTACGTTACTTAGAATTCTGATTCCTTTTTAATTTATTTTGTTCCAATACTATTTTCTAACATTAAAGACAGTTTGGCTGGAACAGCTACAGCGTCCAGTGTTTCGAAATCAAACTTCGGACGCACAGAAAACACATGTAGTTTGCTAATTTTATCTGAACCTACGTTAACTCTTTAATTTATTTTTTTGCTCCATTATTGTTCCTCGCTGAGGTAGTTTCGCTAGAAACAGAATTCTGTCTGATATGCAATATCCAAACTGTATCGCCATTTCGTCTGTTGAAATCAAACGTCGGACGTACAAAAAATACACACTTCGTCGTTACTCTTTAAATTATTTTTTTAACCGACTTCAAAAAAAGGAGGTGGTTCTCAATTCGGTTGTATTTTTTTTTATGTTTGTTACCTCAGAACTCCGTCATTTATAAACCGATTTGGAAAAAAAACTTTTTATTTGAAAGGATATACTTTCAGATTGGTCCCATAGAAATGTCATCAAAATCGGTTCAGTAGTTTGGCTGATTTTAATAAAAGTTAGTAACGGCGTGTGACTCCTTAAGGTAAATGTCATTTTTGACACATCGCAGACAGCGTAAGAAACTCGGTTTAATAAAAGTGAGTAGCGGCGTGTGATTCCTTTAAGGTAAATGTCACTTTTTGATACTAAAAAGTAAAAAATAAAAAACATTTTAACAAAAAAAAAACCTTCAAAAAGCCACTAAAAAGAGGAAAATGATGAAATTTTGAGGTCTGCGCCAATTTAATAAAATATGAAGCTGGTTAAAAAGAAGATATTAATCACTATACTATACTTTTTAACCGACTTCATATTTTATTAAATTGGCACAGACCTCAAAATTTCATCATTTTCCTCTTTTTAGTGGCTTTTTGAAGGAGGTTTTTTTTTTGTTAAAAAGTTTTTTTTTGTTCCGATATTGTTTTTTGTCATTATTTCGCTGAGACAGTTTCACCAGAAGAAGAATTCTACATGATACAATATTTAAACTGTATTAGCATTTCTCGATGAAAACTTGAGATGGGTAGCACACGTAAGCAGTGTATGTAAAAAATTAAACTTTTATTACTACCGGCTTAAACAAATGAAAGATATTTTTGATCAAAAAACTTTACTGACCTTATATCACGCATATATTGTGTCTGCTATCAAATACAACATCCTTATTTGGGGAACGTCTGGAGACAGACAGCGAATTTTTGTACTCCAAAGAAGAGTTTTAAGATTAATTTTTAATTTAAAATTTAGAGATTCTTGCCGAAATTTATATAAAGAAAATAAATTACTAACTTATTACGGAATTTTTGCTCTTGAGCTGCTTACAATAATGCATTCAAATAAGTATTTTTTTTGAAAATAAAAGTAAACCAAAATTGTACAATACCCGCAACAACAATATTGTTTTAAAACACAACACGACTTTTTTTGAAAAAAGTCCGAAATACATAGGTTATAAAATTTTTCACAAATTGCCAGATGCAATAAAAATAATAAACAAAACAGAGCATTTTAAAAATAAATTGGAAACACATTTCTGTAATACTGTGCCTTATGACTTGAAGGATCTTTTTTAATATGTATTTATTTTTGACGTTTGTATCCACATTATTGGCAATGCAATAAAATATTATTATTATTATTTCGTCTTCTGAAATCAAACTCCGAACGCAGAAAAAAGACACACGTTAAAGGTGTATGGCAATAATACAAAATGTTGTTTAAATAATTTTTGCTCACTGAGTTTTAAACAAACTGACATGTAGGTACAGAATACCATTCCAAATGTAATGTGGCAGTAATGTTAAACTTTATACATAAATCAAACTGTGTTTTAGGGTCGTGTTTTTGTTGATATTGGCACTAATTCAAGCATATAATTGCGTAAATATAGGTACATGTAGACAAAATGATTTGCGTGCCATCTGTGTTCGACCACAGGTACTACGATTTCGCTTAGCATTCAGTGCTATGTAGCCATCTTAATGATACACCAAGCCTCAGGTTATAATTGAACATGGATAATTGCTCACTACAATTTATACAATAATGTTGTAAAGTGATCATCAGCTTTCAACTTGGCCTCTTTTTCTCTCTCTCTCACTCAACGATTACACTATTTGAGGAATTGTGTTTAAAATGACACCTCAAGGCCTGCGTTAAGTTACTCACGTGAATGCACAAGCCAACAATCAGTAAAACGCGGTAGCAATTGTTTCTCTTTTATAAATTCATTCACAATTTGGCCACTGGTCAAATATGCTCGCGTTTTTATCATTCAAGTTGAAACATTAGTAGTAATAATGCGTGTTGCGTTTGTTTGTTGACGTGATGTCATAACAGATGCCACTCGAATCGTGACGTTCATTTACGTTTGTCCTGTTATTTTTTGCATTTTTAAAATTCAACTTTTTACACTGCAAGGTACGTTTGAAAGTGTTCAATAACTTTTTTCATAGTTGCAATGAAATTGGTTTTTTGTTTCATTGAAATTTTCTTTCTATCAATGAACTTTTCATGAACAGATGCATTTATTTTTAGTGCGAGTGGAGATTTATAGCAAATTAGATTAAACAAGTTATTGACCATGGCGTATATTATAAATCATTAAACAAAATTAATTTTGCATGCTTTGTAACGGCAGAAATTTGATATGAAAATGTCAAAGTTACCTTAAAAACAGATAGCGATAGCCATGGAACTTGAACAAAACGATTAGAAATTATTCTGACAGCTGAAACGTCATCATTTTGTTCAAGTTCCATAGCTATCGCATCTGTTTTTGAGGTAATTTTGACATTTTCATATCAAATTTGTGCCGTTACAAAGCATGCAAAATTAATTTTGTTTAATGATTTAGATGCAGAATTTTATGTTCTAAAACTTTTATTCGAAGATATTTTTCCTAAAATAATTAGGGATGCAGGAAATCGCAAAAATTTGATTTTACGGGTTAAATCCCTATTACCCGCAAAGCAATTCAGCACCCTGTATAATCGAGGCTATACTACTATTATACGATATTTACTAGTTTATTGTACATAATTTTACTGTAGTCTAAAGCAATTTAATTTCACGAGTTTACGTAGTCTGAAAATCCGTAAGCCTTGCGTATAATTTGCTTCATTTCGTACATTGTAAATGTAGTACGTTTTAGTGCCACTAGAGTTTGTTGAAGTAGAAACACGTTGTACAACACAAAATATATATAATGTACCTGAAACACTACAACTATATACTCCGTAGTTTCTCTACCGCACACCCCCTGTTCTAGAACATTAATGAAATCCACAATAATATCGTTGGAACGGAGCCCTGGATCTCTTGACGGTGTGCCTTTAAAGTTTCAGGCACACACGCAAACTTGTATTCAGATCTACTTATCATCGACTAGATCTCTTGACACTTCATAAAGTTCCAGGCACATTGGCTTACTTGTATTCAGATTTACTTATCATTGGCTAGATCACTTGACATTCTAGAAAATTCCAGGCACACGCAGGCTAACTTGTATTCCAGATGCATATCTGCTAATAATATCATCGACTTATAGATAGGGAATGCAATCTCGATCTCGCGAGATCTCGAGCCATTTTTCGAGATTTAATCTCGTAGGCAGGCAATCTCGTTTTTGAAATCTCGTTCGAGATCTCGACCAGATCGGGTCGAGATCTCGAACGAGATTTCAAGAACGAACGCGTTTTAAAAAAAACTTATACGTAATAGTTTTTGACAGTCGTGCTAATTGGTTCTGTTGGTTTCTCTGCATATATTGTTTTAATTATTGTTTTCTTGAGTAAAATGAACAGTTTTTTAACTTATAACAAGCATTAGATGGCTAACAAATTTTAAAGTTAAGTGAATACTGAATATGTCTAAGAACAATTCAAACCAAATTTTCGTGAACGTTACTAATAGTAACTTACCCTATGCTTCATAACTCCTAAGAAGTTTTTTCCAAAATAATTAATTGACATATAGTGTGCTGTGTGAGTTGGGGTATTGTTATTATATTTTGAAAATAAAACAAAACTGTAATTGAATCTTGGAACAAAAAAATTAACGTTTATTTAGGGAAAGTAATGAATAATAATCATCTGCACAGTGCACTACGCAATAAATCACACACGTACACAGTGACACAGTCCCAAGTAAGTAGTTTTCATTAAGCTTAAGTATTTTAGATACAAAATAATACGTTATTTTTAAAAGTAGGCGAAATCTCGATATTGTCGAGATTTATCGAGATCTCGCCAGACAATCTCGCGAGATCTCGAATTGCTAATCTCGAACCCAAACTGATCTCGCGAGATCTCGAATTGCTCGAGATTGCATTCCCTACTTATAGACCTCTTGACGCTCTATATTAAAGTTCGAGGCACATAGGCAAACTTGTAATTTCAGATGCTGATCTACTGATCATCAACCAGGATCGCCTGTCGAATTATATACTTTTCAGTCATCTCGCTAACTTACATTCTAAATCCTTGAGTATACAGAATCACTGTTTACCGGACGGCGTTTATAAAAAGAAGCCGTCACGGTAAAATATGAATCTACGAACGACGTGCGACTAGACGTTCGTTTGTTCGTCAGATGACGTCACAATGTGAGTCTCGGTATTACAGAAATGTGATCCCGTTCCCGAAGCACGCTAAAAGTCAATCGGGGGGCCTATTTGCGTCTTATGTTTTATGAATGTTAATGTTTTCTGTTTGGCCATCTGTGTGAGTCTGACTGAAAATTGGTAGGCATAGTTTTGCATAATATAGACAACGCCAGGAACCACTGTGCAGTTATGTCGCGTTTAGGCCTTTTAATGTATGTTGTCTGCTTTTAAATGCATCCGATGTTAATTAGCAGTCGTAAATCGTTTATATATGGTACGAACTATAAACTCAGCTACAGTTAAGTTCCAATTTCGTGGTGGTTCAATCCAGCGGGGTAGTTTCTGTGGAAGATAACGTTTTCTCATTTTTGGAAATAAAAGGCCCAAACGCTTGTGTCGAATTTTCGGTAATTTTTTCTATTTAAAATATTTAGGTAATACTAAATTCTCTGTTTTGTAAAATTGTATAAAAAATAAAATTAAGCAAAATCGCTGGATAGTGGACAAAATAATTTGATTTATTATATTAAATGTACGACGTTTCGTCTATAGATTTAGACTTTTTCAAGTACATACATAAAAATAACAATATTTATGAAAATTAATATTAATTACTAACCATAGCAATTAACATAAGATAGGGTACATAAGACAAAAACATGGTAACAAATTATGTTGACTATAAATTTTAACAATTAATAATAATAATAATACAAGTTAGCATAATTTCATAATATAATTGTACGGACTACTTAAATTTTGAGTGTCTGTTCTATATTATTGATTGAATTGTTTTTTCTAATAAAACACATTTCACTGATATTGCGTTTCTTCCAATTTGACTCTTTATCTAATATTTGAACTTTAATATAATAAATCAAATTATTTTGTCCACTATCCTGCGATTTTGCTTAATTTTATTATAATCACGATGGACACGATTTCTAATGTATAAAAAATGTTTCAAATCATCATTTCATCTTTGTTTAAAAATGGGATATTAACTCTGTTCACTTAATTTCCAAACAGAGAATTACGTATCTTTGACTATAGAATCACTGTTTGCCGGACGACTATCCAGATGGTCGAATTATTCATTTTCACTTACCTCACAAACTTGCATTCTAGGTGCAGACAGCAGAACTATATTGAACTCTATTGGGATTTGTCAAATGGGCATATGACATCTGGTGGTAGAAAATTTTACTCGAATAAGGTCGAATGAGGGAAAAATTTTCATGCTATTATAGTGTAAATTTATCCTGAAATTGTTTATTACAAAAATAAAACAAATAAAATAAACAAAAATGTTATCGAAAATGGAATCCGCGACGTTTTCTAATATGGCATTAAACACTATCAGTTATTGCCCTGTAAAGCTTACTTTACAGCAAATTATTTTCTAACGAAATGTGAAGAAACTATATGAATGGAAAATTATGTACCTACTTATATTTTTTTAAACTATAAAACCATACTTATTGAAATTTTCCCCTTAACTCCGCCATATTTTTAAAGCCTCTCCCCCACAGATCCCTATACTTAGAAGTAGTTCTACGTCTTCGGTTGCGACACAATCGTAATTACTGTGTCCGTTGTCATTTTTGTGTGTGTGATTTCAGTTGAATTCAATAAAAGGAACGAAACTGTATATCGTAGACACTATAATTTTGTAGGTATATTACATAATTATATTATAATGCACGTACACAATGTTGTAATGGTTCTCACACCCTTTCCCCAGCTGGTTTAAATTTTATGTTAGAGCAAACTTTAAACTCTCTTGTTACAATTTATTATAAACGACAAAATTTTATAATGAACGTTTATCTGTTGTGAACATAGTGACAAAGTTGATTATAGTAAACAATAAATCTGTGGCCAAAGGCAACATTGTATGAGATTTTTGGTAAGTTTTAACATTGGAAATATTTATGTTCGTATATGGGAGCAGAGTTACGAGTTTTCGTTCAAGGCCAAAAGACAACGGTGTCGCGATCAAGTGAGGAGCAATCATGCAAAATTGAACAAGTGCAATTTTTTCGAAATGTGTTTTATATCATCTCTAGTTAATTGAGAGGTATTTGCGACGATCTGCGGTGTTATTTTTGAGCAAATGTTAATAAATACTGTAGAAAAATCCATTTAAAAGTTAAATAATCAAGCAAAAGTGAACGCGTATATAACAGAAGAATAATAGGGTTATTCCTAACAAAACTAAACAGTGCATTGATAAATATTGTGTGTATAATAAACAGTTAATTATGTTTCATATATGCTGTTATCATTTCCAATGTCCTCGATGGTTGCAAGGATTGCGAAATCTGTGAATTTTTTCTAGGTATATCACACATTTTGTAACACAATTTCATGATACGTTTATAATTTTCAAATCTAAATTGAACTGATTCAATCTTCATCAGTCTTATTTTGCCACAAATACGACACAAATTATTTTATAAAGTTACTATTCTTGCGTTTATTAAACCAATAAAATAAGTAATTAAGTTGTGTAAATTAATGACAACCAAATGATTTATATTTAAACATTTATTGGACAAGTAATAAAATATGAAGATAACGACCATTAAAAATAATACTGAGTAATTATGGATTGTAATTGCATTTCCTAACCTCCGCAGGTCAAAATTTAATTATTCTTTAAATTATTAAAACACCTTTACTCAGTTTTTTTCGAATTCCTACCCAGCAAAAAAACCTATTTTTGCGCCTGCTTGCTATTTTGAAATACATGTGTATGAATATAAGCGTGATATCGAAATGTATTAACTCATCTAATAATAATATATTATCTATATTCTAAATGAATAACTTATTAAAAGAAGTGGTCAATGATCAATAATGGTACTTTTTTAAAAATTTATTTTTTGAACATGCTAATTGAAATCCAAAGTCTACACACGTAAACTTAATGAGTTTTAATAAAATTATGTAAAAGTAATTAAACATTAAATGTTCATTGCTAATCACTACGTGTTCATGAGACGTTTAATAACTGTAAATAATTAATTAATGTTTAATGGTTTATTGTAATTACATTGAATAAATTTATATTAATAATAATAACAGATATTTTTAATTTGGTTTGTATCTAATAAATAATGTCTCGACATATATTAAAAACAATTTAACTGCTTCTTTTTTCGTAGCATAATAATATATGTCATTCGAAAAGGAGTATAGGTTTTTAAACAGTGAACGTTTTTTTCAAATCGGTTCAGTAGTCACCCGCCGCAAATAAACATGCAAACTTTTCATTTTTATATACCTCCGTATGGGAGACATTGTAATGTAAAGTTGGGGAATTGCACGCTCCCAGGTACCCAAACTCGTACCAGTCGGTTTGTGTATGCTGCAGCTATGGCAGATTCTAATACACACCTATACGCTGATGACCTCAGCTGTTGAGCGTCTATAATTATCTACAATCTATCTATTTTTCATCTTTACAATAATAAATTTAGTTTGACAATATTATATAAAAATCTATTCTATTCTAATGAAGTTATTTATTTTGTTTCAGTGTTGGGAGAACTGCGAGCTGTTACAGTCGAATTTTCAAGTGTGGGGACAAATGTGTGACGAAAAGGAGATTTGCGTAAGTGTTTTAGCACTCTCTAAGTTGGTAACACTAACAAAACATCGTACCTCACTTCACGTTCCCAGATCCCATCCATCCCAATCCTTGATTATTTGTACCACCTACTCTCTTAGTGCTCTGTAGTAGTATATACGACATTTGGATGACTACATCGTAGACTTAGACCAGGGTTTCGAACCATTATAATTAGAGTCTCAACTATTTGACGACAGGTTTGTACTCTAAATATGCAGGGAGAGTTCTCTAAGAAGGACCTCTTCACGAGAAAGATTCCCCTCGATATTCTTTGTAAGATTGACTAAAATGTATTCTGAGAACAGCTTGGGGTAATGCTCAGCGAGCTGGCCTTTGGAACAAGCTGTCGTGGGTTCGAATTCCACCACGCTCATGGATGTTTTGTGGTGTCATTTAGTTTTAAGTGATATGTTATTTGATGTTATTAAATAAACTAAAATGTGATGACTGGATGACTACATCGTAGACTTAGACCAGGGTTTCGAACCATTGTAATTTGATCTCAACTATTTTACGATAGGTTTGTATTCTAAATATGCAGGGAGAGTTCTCTAACAAGGAACTCTTCACGAGAGAGATTCCCCTCGATATTCTTTGTAAGATTGACTAAAATGTAATCTGAGAACAGCTTGGGGTAATGCTCAGCGAGCTGGCCTTTGGAACAAGCTGCCGTGGGTTCAAATCCCACTACGCTCATGGATGTTTTGTGATGTCATTTAGTTTTAAGTGATATGTTATTTGATGTTATTAAATGAACTAAAATGTGATGGACTGTGTATTAAGAATACGAATCTATTATTAGATCTCAAAAAAGTTACGGCTCTAAATTTATATTACAGTAGAATCGAGATATAGCGAGTTGGGTTTAAAGCGAGCAGTCGCTTACAGGGAGAACTAGAGTTCCTCGAAGTGTGTTTAATCGAAGAACTTCAAGAGGTAACTGGAACTTTTGACGTGCACTGTATGTAAGTGGCTTTTTGAATTATTTCATGGCCATTTCTAGAAGCCCGTTAACGTAATGGAAGTTATCATTTTACATGACTATGTAATTATGAAATATGCAACAGGCACTGTAGATCGTTAGCCCTAGTTGCAAGTTTCTAATGTTTTGCATACACTCTTGCCAACGTACATGCTATACGTAACGTTGAAATGTAATGTTGGCAACACCCTACGAACGCACATTTACACTTTACCCGCCTAACATTAAACTCTCGGATTCACTCTGTTTTAATACGCCCCATTGTGCATCCATTATATAGACAGAGATGGACTTATGTCTAATGTTTACAAATTATGGGTGCTCCGTCTCAGTTTTGTGGTGGCTTATGGTGTTCTTTATACATTAATTAACTCGTGCGAAATAAATTTGGTCACTCGGTACTTTAGCCAGATTATGGACCTTAAAGAGATACAGATAATAATGTTGAACCTTTTGAACTAAATGCCAAAATTCAAGCTATTAACCTACGGACTTTAATGAGCATCGCGAAATTTACTATAGGAAATGGTTTAATATTGGATTTATTTTACTGTTTCAAGATACACTCAAGTATAAAAATGAGTTTCGAGTTTATAAATTAATCTTTTCGGAAATGATAAAAATTTTCTTAAAACTGATCTCGGTTTTTATTGATTTTTCATAAAACCGAACGAGATACAAAAAAATTGTTTGAACGAAAATTGTAGATCCTGATCAGCTTCACAATTTCTATCCTTACCACTTTTTCGATATCTTCAACCAGTCTTCAATTATGAACGTTTAATTAAAAAAATAATGTATTGATTAAACAAAATTGTGTATTTACGGTTCAGTAACATTTTAAACAAAAAAAAAGTTATCTCACATCCATTCTGGAGTTAGATTAACTGCGTTACATTCTTCATTGATTCCAAAGAAGTCAAATTAATGTCCTTTGTGTAATTCTGACGAGAACTTTGTAAAATAAATGGATGACGACGTCAGGGTATTATAAAGTTTTAAACGAAAACAGTAGCTCCTTATATCTTATGTTTTAGTGTATATAAGTAAATAAATGAAATACAAGGGCTTCTTATTTTTGAATATACGCGCTTGACATAAATAAGTTAATTAAGTGATCAGTTGATAACGTTAAATCTCTTTGTTCTGTTAAAAGACTAATTTATCTTCTTGCTTGCATAATACAATATACCTCTCCTAAACTAAGCACATAACATCGCTCCGTACAGACGGTGACAAACTTATCGTATCAAAGAAATATACAGATTGTATCAAATTAAAGCTGTGCATAGGACGTTCTGTGTGTAAGATAGAGATCGATATAAAGCAATAAGTAAGAAAGTGATAAATGATCGCTAATAGGAAGTTTCTGTAGTTACTGTAAGACTACTGAAATTATTGATAAAATCACAAAACAAAAATGACGCTATCATGGTTGTATGGGTATTATTTATTTAGAGTAACTACGGAAACTTCCCATTAGGGATCATTTCTCTCGTTCTTAGTTATTGCTTTATATATCGATCTCTATCTTACACACATACCGCCCTATGCACAGCTTTAATTTGATACAATTTGTATATTAATATACAAACAGTTGATGTTTTTTTTAAATCTTAAAAGGGAGTTTTTTCTTTAGCCGACACGGACGCGATGTGAAGACGCCGATAATCTAACGATATGTAAAATGGACGTGTGTGCCGCATGTAAATGTACACATAAATTTTAGTTTAAGAAATTTTCGAATCCAAAATCACAAAGGCGTTGGTACATAATTGCATAAATAAATATTAATATCTGGATGACTGAGCTTTGTTCGGATGAGTTAAAAAAAAATAGTACTTAAAGTTCCCATTTCATTAAAATCGTTAGTCGTTTTAAAGAAAAAAAATTACATACCTATAAGTAGATAATACTTATTATTATACGTCATACTACATAACGTATGTACCTACATATTTTCAAATAATTACTGATTATTTTAATAAGTTAAAGATTGACTGTCAGAGTAATTTGACATATATAATGAAAATAGTTTGTTTTTTTCAAAGCCTACTCACCATACGACACTGTTTTATAACGTTAAAAAAACTGTTTTTTAAAATGATAAAATCGATAAGAAAACGAATTTTTCCAGGGATGAGACCTAGCTAGATCGATTTTTTGCCTCCCAAAACCCCTTTTCAGTAAATTTCATCCAAATCGTTAGGGCCGTTTTCGATAAAATATTTATATATAGGTACATATATACAAGATTTGCTCGTTTAATAATATAGGGATTTCAAAAGAAAATGTATGTAATTGTCACTCAACTTTGTGATTGCCACTGCTAGAATTAGAACATGGCCGCTATTTAATTTTTAGTGCACTTACGCAACACTAACATATTTCGTATCTTTTAAAACATTTCGATCCCTGACTGTATTTCATTTGTGTAAGCGCCCTGGAAGCGTTGTGGAGGATTGATCCGTAGTCATTTTAAACTGCTCAAAGCATCTTAGATTTAAACAAGTCACATCAATAAAGTCACCCTTTAATGGCAACGCCTCTGTGACATTGCATTGCATTTAGAATACATGTTACATTGATTTCGGTTCAAATGAAAACAGATGAAATACACGTCGTCCACTAGAAATTCTTAGAGCAAGAAAACACGAGGAGACGAATCGTCCGACGTTTTCTAAGCACATAGCTGAGCGGTGGTTTATATACATGAAAATATTGTGCATTTATAATAATAATAATAATAGTGCCTTTATTGATAAATTAAAAATTTTTATCAAATGGTGTGGAAATCAGCTTAAAGCTGGTTTTCATTCCAAACCATCAACAAAGAAAGATACAATCATATGTGAGAGAAAAAGAATGATACAAATATACAATAATAGGTACTTCTAAATTTCATACACGTGTTACAAAAAATAGTGTATACAACTCGTAAAATTAAGTATAAGACACGAGGGGTGAAGTTGATACGCGAGCCGCATACATGAACGTTGTCAGTTCGCGGCAGTTTATTCAATAAAATTGGGTCGAAAAAACAATAATTGTCGTGTGAACACTTCTAACAGTAAACAATGTAATGATCCGACGTTTGAAGTATTAAAACGCTTTCCTCAGGTCATCCATATAGTCCGACAATTCGTCGTCGCTCCGCCTGCATGGCCGTGTGTATGGTGTATGTAGTGAACCACTTGCAGAGTCGACGGATGATTCGTTTGCCGATTTGTCACAAACCGCCTTGTGTGTTCTTGCTCTTACCTTTCTGACATAGACGAGACCTAGAGCTGAACAATAATATTGTGCTCAGAGCTACCATAAAGTATGCAAAGAGGTGGAGGAAACCGCTGTCCACAGACAAGGTATAAATACTTTGGATTAGCTTCAATGTTACCTAAGGATTTTACAGACATCAACTTAAGTAAGATACTAGACTATATAATTAGTCTGGGAATCCTTAAGAACTGATGGAATATTAGGGGTGCACAATAGACCTTATTGGTCGTAGTGTTTACCTTATGGTCCCTATCTTTTTAATTCTAATTCTACCATAAAGTAACTCATTAAGAGCTTAGGGATACACAACATTTTTTAAACATCATTGTATCGAATGGTGTTTTGAAAGATCATCAATGTTTTTCCCCGATGCATCGAAAACATATAACGTCAATGTTAAAATATTGGTGTTTGTGGAAAAAACATCGATATTCAGAAAACATCGATGTTGGCATAGATTGATGAAAGATCATCAATCTCTTTCCCGATGCATAGGAAATTCAACATCGATGTCAAAATACGTTTAGATGACATAAATGTTTTTTATGCATTCCTCTTACAGTTAAGTATCTTCAATTTTGTTTAGTTTTAGCTAAAATAAGAACTTAAAAAAGACAATTTATATCATTCGAAATTCCGAATCGGTTTGAAATGTTTCCTAGAGTGATAAAAATTGTAAAATCTGCAGTTGGAATTTCCACTGGCAGTTTCGAACCAGAATTTCCGAACGGTTTTTTTCATAGTCTTAATTCGCTACGGTTGAAGTAATTTACTTCATAAGGGTGTCACTAGTGGACGTTGCGCGTTGGTAGAAACTGCAGCACCTAATAGTGATCGGTTGCATGAAAACCATTGGTGAAGCGACAGGGTGTCGCGGGGTAAAGAGAAAGGCGTTCAGTGATATAAATGACAGTTATCTGCTTAATGGGATGGATACATTTATTTCATCACTGCCAGAGCCAGTCAGCTATTTGGAAACGGTCCATATATCGTAACAGAAGTCAGTTAATGAATAGTTAAATTTAATCAAGTGTAAATATTATACCAGTTGATTGTATATATCTGTGACCAAAATACAAAAGCGCTTATGACAAATGTTTAATAATTTTTAAGGTTCCGGACAGTTCTCGTTAAGTAGCTAGAACCGTGAAATATGCGCAGATAAAGACATGGCATCCCATGTGCAACATATAGATGATCGAGATGTGTTCCCACACACTGTCATGGGTTCGAATCCCACCTCGGCTCATAGATGTTTTGTGATGTCATTTAGTTTTAAGTGAATTGTTATTTAATGTATTTAAGACGCTAATGACCTAAGTTGTCGACGCGTCTATAATCTACAATAAATAAATAAAATAAGATGTGTTCCTCGAAAAATTGCAATACCGATACGAACACTGCGATAGCTCTGCGTGAAGTGGTCTCTCCCCACCAATTCAATGCGAATCCATATTTTTAAGTGTTAAGCTATGTTATAGGATCTGTACCTCCAAAGGAGAAAAAAAACGGAATCCTTATGAGATCCCTCATTTGTCCGTATGTCTGTCACAGTTGAGGTTCTCTGGGCTAAATAAAGGTATCAAGCTGAAATTTAGCATAGTTATAAAGCTTACTAACCCGCATATATTTCAATAGTGAGAACCTTAAAAATATTTTCACGTAAGTTCGAGGAAGGTCTAAAGCTTGACGCCCAAAAAAATATCTTTGTATTCGGTCATGTGAAACAGCTTTTCTTAAGAATCTTAAGATATTTTTTTTCAAAATTTTTTGTTAAGTAGTTTTCGAGATTTTCCTGAAAATGCATCTCGTAAACTGATTGTTGGTGGTTTTTTTTGAAAATACATCTGAAGATGCAACAGAAATTATCAAAAATCCGGAATAAGCTTTTTCGCGTTTTGGACTCACAGCTATAATGTGAAAACTGCGAATCTCTCACAATGCACATAGTATAACCTAATAACACTTTGAATATTTCATGCAATAATACATACAATGTCTCCGTTTGCAGGGGCGTTAACAAACGTTTTTATTGTAATTACCCAATCGTTTCGTTCGGTTCAGTCGACCCATTCATTTATAAATTGACGACATTTTCTTTATAATGTCCACAGTTCAGTTGAACGTTGAATTTTATCGACCGGCAAAAATTCTTTTTCTTTTTTGGTTCTTCAATTAATACAGTCAATTCTAGATGAGTATCTCTTTTTAACTCGAACTTCCACTCTTTAAAGAAGTATGGACGATTTCAATTGCTCTTTTAACGGTGATTTTTACTTCCATGTTTTGAAAAGGTATAGTGATAGAATTGAAACTTTGTATCCGAGATAAAATCACATTCTGATTGTACCTACTATACCCTCAAAACGTAAAGAAAAGTAGTTTTTCGCAGTGTTATTGGGGCCTAGTATCTACTAATTCGTATTTTTTAAATCTATGTATTAATTGGTCAGAAAGGAAGACCAGTTTGTAAGACTGATTTCTGACCATTTGCGCTAAGCAATAAAGAATTATTATTATTATTATTTTCAGTATTTATTTTTAGGATTCCGTATAGCCAAATGGCAAAAACGGAACCCATATAATTTCTTCCTGTCTCTATGTCACAGATATATAGGTACTGATAGATCATCATAAATCTAGGGAACTTCTAGAGGTTTGAAATTTGGAACGTAGTGTTTAAGGTGTTAAATACGAGAAAAATCGAAAATAAATGAAAATCAAACGTGGCGGATTCTGACACAAAATAAAATCTAGGGTACTTCCACTCGAGCTAGACCTTTAAAATTTGAAACATAGATAGTGTTTAAAGTGATAATTACAAGAAAAATCAAAAATCATTAAAAATCCAACATGGCGGATATGTTCTTCCCGATTACGGAACCCTTATCTGTGTTTGGTCCGACATGCACTTGGCCGCTTTTTTAATAAGAAATTAAAAATCCAATTGATAGTTTTACAGGTCTCGTATTAGATAATTATAGAGCCTGGGAACTTGTAATAGAGATGTCATGACATAGATACACACTCGACTATATTCTCAAGCCTGGAATCAAGAGTTGACTGTACCTATTTATAAAATGATAAAACACACCTCTTAGCGAAGATGCATACAATACGTTTTATATTATTATTATAAATAGTGATTACAGATTAATAATAAATATTTATTTTAATTCTATTGTAATCCTGATTGTTAAGTGCCTATTATCTTGAGTAAACAAAGTTAACAGGGAGTGGCTTCCAATAGTAACAAGATGGTAACTGATTGATTTCTTATAACAATACACAATTTGTTTCGTGGCTTAATCCATGTATAAACATTTAAGTAGATAGCGGCGGTCAGCTAAGCTGTTTGTAAGAAAGATGGATCAAATTTCACTTTTGTATACTATTTAAATAGAATATACAAACTGGCTTTAAAGCGACATCAAAAAACCCAGAGGTTATCAATTCGTCGTGTATGTTTTGTTTTTTTTTTGTAGTTTTCATAGACGGAGAACTGGCGACGTTTTTTCTCAAGTGTCTACGTAAAGCAAAATAATCTCAACAATCCCTGTATAAGTGTTCCCCATTTGAGAATCTGTAAGTCTGGCGCCTTTCTTCCTTGCGTCTTAGATGACAGGTAAAATATGCAAATTTAGAATACAACATATTTTTTAAATGTTTGTAAATTATATTCTTTTATTAATAATGGTAGTTTGTTGTATAATTTTATATCCATTTATTTAATTGTTGCTAGTCAGTTTGAAGGGTTGGCGACAGAAACTTTGACCATCTTCCACCATGCTTTTTGAACAGTTACATGCTTGGAATAATTGCTGTAGCATCGAATCAAGTTCTTTTGTCCATATAATAATATTATGTAAGCGGTGTTCAGACCAATAAGTTAAAACAAATCGAGTCGGAAAGAGTAAATTACAATTTCAAATACGGATATTTTGAAGACTTGTTTCTTGTTATCGTTAAAAATCTGTCATGCTATTTAATCGTGAAGTAACGAGCAGGGATGAGCAATATTAAAAGTTTAAGAGCGAGAATACACGAGCGGATTTTTCGCGGCATTTTTAACGCGGCGGATTACACGTCCAATCGAAACCGTGCCTACAAACGAGTGAAACTAGACGAATAAAATATTCTGTTACGGATCACCCTGTATATAAACGGCAGGCGAGAGTTCCGAGAAACGGGATCTGCTTACTGTAATAACGAGTACCTGCACGAAAGTTCTAGAGAACGCGAAAACGTACTGGACTTAAGCCGCGCAGCATATATAAACAGCCGATGCGAAGGAATGAAGGAAGCAGTCAACGGTGAGACACGCATTCAAGTCTACGTTGGAGCAGTAAAATAGTGCCGTGATATAAATAACCAAATTGATAAATAAATACGAGTGTAGTGGAAATAATTACGAATTATTGTATATAGTTGTTTAGTTTTGCTTTGCAATTACTGTTTAGTTATTGTTTACTTGTGTTGATTGTTAGAATTGACTTTTCGTTGTTGCGTTCATTATTATTGTGTTTTTAATTATTGCAAATAAATATTTATTCCGCCAACTCAGAAAACAGTTTTGTAACAATACGTTCGTCTAGTTTCACTCGTTTTTAGGCACGGTTTTGATTCGGACGTGTAATCCGCCGCGTTTTGACATAACCGACATATTTTTGTGAAACATAAAGTTATTTATATTTTGTGCTGAAAAGTTCTTACGAGTATCTATTTTCTATTTTGACATTTAAGTACTATTATGCGAATTTTTAAACATCCCTTAAATTTCATAGCAAGAATTAAACTCATGCAAAAATTTTGAAAAAAAAATTGTTTTTCTGTTGTAATGAAAATTCTAATTTTTTTCAAGATGATGTATGGGTCATGGTTAGTAAACGCTATATTCAATATATCGATAAAAAATTCCAGCCCTAGTCGCTGAGTCAACGACACTGGGGCTTCGTATCGAACTACTGAGCTTATAAAGCAATTCAGTTCTCTTCTGAAAGATGATGAAGTTACAGGAACGGATCTTCTCAAATCCCCTGCAATCGAAAATAATTCTGCTGACTCTTTTAATTTCGGTTGATTGTCGTAACCTACACAAATGGCATTAAGTAGTAAGATAACTTTTTGTATCTAGTTTAATTTTTTACTGAATATTAAAGCCGGCGTTGACCTCCCCCCCAAACTTCACCTCGTATGGATTACTACTAAAGCTGCTATTTTCGGTCACTGCTCGTATCCCTTTTTTCTTAGCCGAATAATAATTTGAGAAGGAACTTTTGAATTTTATTTATTTATTGTAGATTATAGACGCGTCGACATCTAAGGCCATTAGCGTCTTTCAACTACACTAAATAACAACTAACTTAAAACTAAATAACATCACAAAACATCCATGAGCGCAGGTGGAATTCGAACCCACGGCAGTCCAGTCTAGATGTTGCGGCACCAAGCATGCTAACCACTAGGCTATACTGCCCTCTAGGAACTTTTGAACAATGAAAGAATTTTTCAAATTGCTTTAGTAGTTTTTTTGTTAGGTATAAGCGCCCAAGAATATTTTATAGAATGCGTTAAAATAATATGTTAAAATTTCCGAATCCTTCTTTGGACTTGACAGTTTTAAATACTTACTTGTTAATATGTTAGGTAGGTACATTTAAGCGTTTTGTGACGTTAAAAAAATAAAAAATAATTTTTACCTGAAATAATAATTAAAGATGGGAAATGAAACGTGATTTAAAAGTAATAGTAATACTAAATAGTAAATTTATTTATCACGGGGTCATTTATTTATCACGTATTCATTTATCACGTAGTCATTTATTTATCACGTATTCATTTATCACGTAGTCATTTATTTATCACGTATTCATTTATCACGTAGTCATTTATTTATCACGTATTCATTTATCACGTAGTCATTTATTTATCACGTATTTATTTATCACGTAGTCATTTATTTATCACGTAGTTATTTATTTATCACCTAGTCATTTATTTATCACGTAGTTATTTATTTATCACCTAGTCATTTATTTATCACGTAGTTATTTATTTATCACCTAATCATTTAATTATCACCTAGTCATTTATTTATCACGCAGTTAATTATTTATCACCTAGTCATTTATTTATCACCTAGTCATTTATTTATCACGTAGTTATTTATTTATCACTTAGTCATTTATTTATCACGTAGTCATTTATTTATAACTTAGTCAACATAGAACATCGAATAGGCCTAGAAGCATTTTAAAAATTAATATCGATGTAAATTATAGACTTCATTGAAACTTCCAAATTAAAAAAACAAATTGATTAATTGTTAAGTACGGACCTTGAATGTGCCAGTTGTTCACTACGATGAATCCAGGTGACATACGTCGAACTGTACCGATAAACACCGAAGTTCGTCTACCTGTGTTTTTGTCTGATGTTACTTTACGATTTAAAAATGCTAAATACTACAAATAAAAACGCTCATCTTATTTACGAAAACCATGCCGATACGACGTTATCTTCTTCTTTTTTTCTTAAAGTTTAGATCCACTGTTTTATATAAAGCTTTTGTAACGTTTGATGCCGACTACAGTACCTACAGAATACATACCTACTAATTATATAATTTTTTATAAACGTGTTCTGCAATTTGAGAAAGATTTCAAAATTTGTCAGATATTTTAGTCAATGTCTATAGTAAAATCGATAGCATTCTTTAACTTTTGCGCTGCAGATGGCAGCAGGTTTATAGCCGCCTAAATTATCATTGGTTTTCATAAGAAAAACGCACGAGAAATCGAGTTTTTTCCCTTGCGCAACCACTTTTTTTCAGTTCCGAATCCTTTGGAAATACAAAACCTCTATTGGTAAACACAGAACATAGGCATTGTCAACGATTTATTATTTTAAATAAACTTATTCTGTACACACTACTATAAATCTGCCCACAGACCACGGTAGTTATATAGCTGGCGCCCCTAGCGGTCAAGTTTGGCAGTGCCTATATCTCCATTAAGTTATAAAGTCAAATGCAGGACAACTACGCTAATTTGTAGTGATTTTTTTATGACGCAATAATTTCGTGTCTCAAAAAGTCGATACATTTCTCTCGAATAATTATTTATTTGTTATTAGTGTATTTGCCATAATATGGCACATACACTATTGGCGTCGGTCGGATGGCGGGACCTAGGGGTCGGACCAAAATTTCTCGACGTTTCATAGCCTCCTGAACACTTTGGCACCATTTTTAAAAATGTTTTTATACAGGGTGAGTTCGACCACCCGTATCAGTATTTTTTTTCGAAAACGGTTAGTCGTAGAGAGTTGTGTCAAAAATTTGTATTATAAAAGCCCTTATAAAGAATCGAATGGTGATAATTTTTTTTTCCGGGAAGGTCGGCTTCCCTATTAGTTTGCTCCATAATGTCCAGAACTCCGGAATTATAAATGTAACGATAGGTCGAAAGTGGTATTGTTGAAAAGATCTTCAAAAAATAAGCAAGTTTTGTAGGAAAATTTTTTTTATTACTGCCACCCCTGTAAATTTCTATAAGTATAAATATAAATTATTATATGTTCAAAACTCCGGAATTTTAGAAAGCACGATAGGTTGAAAGTGGTGCTGTTGAAAAGCTCTTTAAAAAATAGGCAAGTTTTGTAGGAAAAATTATTTAATTATTGCCACCCCTGTTAAGTAACAATCGTTTGAAATTATTAAATCAAAATTTCATAATAACGATCGAAGTCGGCATTAAAAATCTAGCAACCTTAGACATTGTCACAAGTGTTCAAACTGTCTTCCATTTACTCTTTAATACATACTACTGAGCTCTTCTGGTTATACTGTGAGTGTACTTCTTCAGTGTTTAATGATCGATAGATAGGTAACTAGATTTTAAATGCGGACTTTTAAAAAGTTCGTTATTATGACATTTTAATTTAGTAATTTCAAACAAATATTACTTAACAGGGGTGGTAGTAATAAAAATAATGTTCCTACAAAACTTGCTTATTTTTTAAAGATCTTTTCAACAATACCACTTTCGACCTGTCGTTACATTTATAATTCCGGAGTTCTGGACATTCTGAAGCAAACTAATGGGGAAGCCGACCTTCCCGGGAAAAAAAATTATCACCATTCGATTCTTTATAAGGGCTTTTATAATACAAATTTTTGACACAACTCTCTACGACTAACCGTTTTCGAAAAAAACGACTGATACGGGTGGTCGAACTCACCCTGTATATATGTATGTATATATATATTTATATATATATATATATATATATATATATATATATATATATATATATATATATATATATATATATATTGTGTGTGTGTACACGATAACTCTCGACAGACTTAATCGATTAAAACGAAATTTGGTACACACATTGGAACTCATCACCGCAAGAAGCCTATTTAAAATGGGCCCGATCGGACCATTTTCAGGGTTGTATTTAGGGGTTCCAAAAAGTTTTTGGGCCCAAAAATACCGAAAAATTTGTCAGAATCGTTTCAAAATTGAAATTTAACTCTTTAGTAAAGATTAAAATGTGCTGCTAAAATTTTAATAAAATCGGCCCGACAGGACCGGACTTTCAAATTTTATGAAAACACTAGTTTGTTGATACGGATTTACTTATGGAAGGGTGTATTTAATTGGGTGTACTGATAAAATCCATGTCTAATATTGAAATTTAGAAAAATTTAATTATTTTAAGGGATGTATTAAGGGGTTAAATTTTTTATTTTGTCCAAAAACAAACTTAAGTTCACATAATAAAGCCACAATGCCAGTATTAGCAAATACACTATATTGTCGGCAGGGTTTTGGCACTGCGACCCGAGTTTTTTTATTACTTTGTAGTGTTGGTAACGCAGTTATATAGCAAAAGTTATGAAATATAAACGTCCAAATGTAATTTCGGATGTCGCATATACAAAGTATTTCTGCATGTAGTCCAAGGAGGAGGGACAATTCAGATGCATCGTTGGTGCACTACATCAAGCTTTTAGCTTTTATTAAAGTTGTGTATCTGCAGTAGAAGATACAACTTCGCCATCTTCATTCGTTTTATGTGGCCGTCTGCCGGCTTGGCCACCACAAAATATGAAAACCCTTTTTCCTCTAGTATACTTTTTAGCATTTTCATAATATTGCGGCTATGCATCTTGACTCGTCCACTGCACTGAATTTATGGATTCAAATCAAAATACAGAAGATCTGTAAGGTAGTTACGGAAATATTATAATTAACAAGAAATTATTAGTCCTATCCGTAAATAAAATCACATATTAATGAATAACACAATATATCAGACGACATAATATTATCGCCATGATTTTTAATAGAAGGCTATAATATAAGAAAAATATAAAAGTCACTTCCAAGTCTTCATGGTTTCCGGGCTTGTAGGCCGTGGTCCGGTGGTAGAAATACCACCGGACTACGGCCTACAAGCCCGGAAACTATGAAGACTTGGAACAATGCCGGCCGTGAAAGCTTGCACACTTGGATAAAAGTCACTGTCGGGATTCAGTTTAAAATAAAGTTTGACTGGCGGAAGAACGTTGGTCAAAAGAATGTGCATAGCAGAATAGGGACTCTTATTTAGCTAAGCTAACCGTTACACCACACTATCCTCTAAAGTCTAAGTAATTAGTGATTAGCTATTAAAGAGTCAGCCCAAATAGTAACCGAAACAACTTTATTTTAAGTTCAGTGGATAATGGGGACATTCATGCGTTCCGTGTCCTGCGTCTAAATAGAAAGGGGAAAAGTTGCCCACACATTACACACATTCACAGTTTTACGAGCGTCCTCTACTTATTTCTGTACAATAATTAATATTTAATGCCGCATGTAATTAAACTTTCATTGTGCTTTTGCGCAGTGTTTTACGGACAGAGATGGCCGTACCTCAAGGCACGGTAATAGGACCACTTCTATTCACTACGGTCTACGCACGTGCTCTGTGTCACTCCCACGCATCGCGCCATTATACAATGTGTTCAGACGAAACCGGCAAATACGGACGATTAAATTCGAGACATTTATTTTTTATATACTTGAAAATCTAATAGTTTGTTTAGTGCATTTTGGATATGAAAAACATGATAGCAATATGCAAAAAAATTTGTCTCGGTTAGATTTTCAAGTTTGGCGAGGACAAAAAAAAACTTTTTTTGCCATACCCACTGTAAAATAGCTGCTTTACATGCAAGGTGACTTTTGACAGGTCGATGTGCGGAAACGTATTTTTCCCATACTAAGTATACTTAGTTTGGGAAAGCAAACCATTTCTATAGTGATTTATGTTTATTCGCCTGATTCGTCCGCCATTACCTGCTGTCAGCTACTCTCGGCGTACTATAGAAGTGAAATTGGCGACACAAAATGAACTGTCTAAAGATTTGAAAATATCCACCGAAAATGAAGTGGAAAGCAACTATTTTATAGTGGGTATGGCAAAAAATAACCATATAATATATCTCGTGCGTAATGATATTATGCCTCATGTGACTTAAAACTCGCTGTGCTCGTTTTAACTATACTCCTCACTAATATACCTCATGCAACGCCACTTATAGATATACAATCTACTATTATTTAATAGCTTTTTCTATCAACAATAAAGTTATATAAATAAAGTGTAAATTATTTAAAGTTTAGACAACCGCCCTATTAGAACATAATATAGGCTAATTGGAAAAATAATTATGACTCATAAGTCAGCAGTTTTTTGTTTTGTTGAATTCGGTATAAAATGTTGTGAGGTTATGTTTGCACCACATTTCTAACGCTGGACTATATATTTTATAAATGTATATTTATTAAACTGAACTCTCTTGGAAAAGTGTAATTAAACTTGGCCATATATTAAAGGCTACGTGTTGCTCTTCTACTAGGAAGACTTTCTTTCGTAGTCGTAATTTTAATTTAAAAACTGAAATAACAAAACTTCTAAATGGTCGCTCTCAAGCATTCTTTAAAATGTGTGTTGTAATTGCTTTTTACATAGATAATTCTTATTTTTAATTAGGAAGTTCTAATAAATAAGTTTTATAAAACCCAGAATTAAAAACTAAACTATTGTTCTTGTAAATCTATTAAGTAATGTACAGTCGCGGACTTAAAAATTCAATAAAAAATTATTATCAAAACACCTCAGTTGTTTATTATACTGCAATCTAAATCACTCAATATTATTCAATTAAAACATAAAAAGATTTAATAATATTTGATACTAACAAATTTCTTCCTTCAATCTTGCAATAATTCTTCTTTTTTGTTCATCGTTTTAATAATTTCGAGGCATTTAAACAACAATTATTTCTTTTAATTTTTGACATTTACATTTACCTATTAAAAACTAGATTTGTTGCTAAGCTACTGACTTTTTGTGAACTCACACAGAAAGACTCAAGTGTAAACTTTATTAAGTCCGCGACTGTACAATATAGAGGGTGGTGACTGCAGCTACCGATCATAGGACTAACATGAAAAGTCATATATACCTGCTTCCCTAATTATTTTAGGCAAAAACCTTAAAATAAAAAGTTTTAGGGCAATATGCTGACCTAAATCGATAAACATGTTTAAATTCTGCCGTTACAAAGGCAGAATTTAAACATTAAAATGTTGAAAATTATCTCAAATTTAGATGCAGAATTTTATGCCCTAAGACCTTTATTTCAAACTTCTACCGACTGCTGACTAGATCGGCTCTATCAAAATAGTGTGTTTTTTTTCCATAAATTATATTCAATAGTGTTTAACACTACCAAATTTCAGCTTTTACAAAGCACTAGTTTTTTTACATCTTTTAAAGGGCCCCGACGCCACGTGTCCCGACCGCCCACTTGCTGACTAGTATATTTATTATTTATTTATATCATAATTAATACTAGCTTATCTCAATCTCAAAATATTAGTGTTTATAAAATTCTTAAAATTTTTGGCCACGAGCTCTTGGACTAACAAACTTCTATACATATCTGTGCTCTGCGGGCGGCGTTAACCGGTATATTATGACTGTACTATGTTTTGAAGTAATGCAATGGTATAATTGATTCGGTAATATATCCCCACGGAAAACAACAAAAACTATGGCATTAAATGTTTAAAAGGTTTATCGTGTTGCCTTTGTGAACGATTTTTCTTTGGTGTCGACATTGCTTAATGTCTTTTCTATTCACATATAAACCTACTCTTCAATAAATTTAACTATAAAAGCATAGCATTTAATCAAATAAAGTGACTTTAGAAAAACCGAAGCTCTTTTTTAACGCAAATTCGGAAATCCTTTGTTGAGAAATACAGAACAAGTTCTCTAAGAAGACACCGGGACAAATAATTCCCTCAAAACTCTCTGAAAGAAAATTAGTCAATTCGGAAAATCTCTTGTTGAGAAATACAGAGCGAGTTCTCTGAGAAGACATTGGAACAGATAATTCCCTCAAAACTCTCTGGAAGAAAGTACATAGCCATACAAGCCGAGTTCACTAAGAAAATATTTTCAAGGAAAATACAAAGAAAGATACATTTCTGGTATGACTTTGAAAGTTGATTTATGATACAAGTACTGTTAGAAATTAATTTTATCATTGTCTTAAATAAATTACTGTAGGACCTAAGTTGTCGACGCGTCTATAATTTACAATTACAGTAGGACTGTACCATCACGTAACACGGTAACAGCAAACAAATTGTTGAAAAATCAATTAAATCGTCTTATAAATGTGAAGATTGTAGATTATAGACGCTCGACAACTGAGGCAATTAGCGTAAATTGTTTTCAGCACACTGCACTGCCTCAAATCAATGTATTAACGGATGTCTCTGATCGACCGCTCACTGACAGTACTGGTGTGAAATAGAGAAGACAATTCTAGCGGAAAAGTCCTCCGACATTTTTTGATCCGATGTGCCGTTAATGAGATATCATCAATAAGTTGAGCGGAATTAATACACAATAATATTAATAAACCATGCATACTCCCCCACTTTTGGTGATAATTAATTAATATCTCATTAACGGTAACATCGAATAAATGTCTAAGGACTTGTTCTGCTCAAAATTGTTTTTTTTTTATTTCACTCTACTATCCGTGACCGGCTGATCTGAGACAACATATACGCCTATCTTCACCTAATTTGTAAATAAGAAAGAGTTATTTCGGTCCTGAAGTGTGGTTCTTAGAGAACTGGACCTTGTATCAAACCCGGTCGATTGAGCTGTAGGACACTGCAAGAAAAATACAACTTCTTCAAAACTTTTCGAAGAAAAAGAATTGAGTATGTTTTCAGTAGCGCGAAAAAATTCCTGCCATATGACGATAAAGGATGTTTTAGTTCTCTCTCTCTCTGTCTCCGCTCAAACAGTATGTGTGTTTGCAGTGCGTACGCTATTTGATCTCAAATTAATTCTACTAGGACGACTTTTAAATTGATTACTTCTCGACATTCCATTCCTTTATCTGCACACAGCTCTTTGTGTAAGTTTCATTAACCTATTATTATCCACTACATAGTCTGAAAAATGCTTCCTTCTTGAGTTTGCTGGCGTTTGTAAATCGTAAATCTTGATGGTCGAGCTTTGAGCCATCATTTATTATCAAATCCCGTTTCCTAAATTATCGATTTACGCTTAATTAGTTCGTAAAAGCGGCAGATTGTTGCCGCAAGTACAGAAAAACAGTTCTCCGATCTTGTGTTGTTTTTTTTTTCTTATTTAAATCAGAAAAGACAAAACAAACAAAAATTTGTGCATCAACTCGTTGAGTTATTGGCACTGTAGTACAATAATATTTATAACAATTGAAAAATCGTGAATAATAAAATTAGTTAATTAAATGGACGGTTCCTGAAATGGATATTGGAGCGAATTGTGTAAGGGGGACTTATCGACTGTATTCGTAAAATAAATTAAGGATCGCTGGATTTAGTCTGAAATAATACGTTTAACGTCCGTTTCTCGACATTATGTCATAACAGACGCCATTCGCACCATTACTATTTGCCATTTACTACTTTCCCGTTATTTTCTACATAAGCTTAATTATTAATAGCAATGTGCGAATGCAGAAATTATAGTAAACTAGGATAAGATAGGCGACTTTGGGACCATAGGAGTTTGACAGGTAATTGGTCATGGCCTTGAATAAGGAACCATCTCGATATTCATCTGGAATTATCGAGGGACACCATGAAAAATCTCAACAAGATGGCCGGTACAGAAATTACCGTTTCTCGGCGTGAGGCAGTAGGGAAAAGTCCTAGCCATATCTGCTGCCGCCGCGGGATTCGAACCCAGTACCTTCCAAATACTAGTCTAGTGCTCTGTCACTAAGCTACATCGCTCGGTGTTTTAGTCTGAAATAAGAAAAGGGTGTGGGTCTCGGGACCCCCGACAGATGTGAAACATCAAAGAAAACGTTATTGAACTCGGTGGTATTCTCTATGTAGTAGTGTATATTTTTTCAAAAGCAGCAACTAACTGTTATACTGACGTAATCCTATATACTGCACTGTAACACACGCGGTTGCCCGAGCGCTCGGAAGCCGAGAGAGAGAGAGAGAGAGAGAGTGCCGCAGTGGTGGGGAGAACAGCAGCGAAGGAGCGGACCAAACATTTCGTTGCATATTTCCCCTCACGCGGCTGTTCACAGCCCGACATATGTTTCACATCAAAAATCTATCTGGCGGACGACGAAATTTGGTAGTGAAAAGGTTATATTATGAAACAAACGAGCGTCTCGTAGTTCAAATAAAATGAGCACTCACCTATAAATATGCCGCCCACAGTATAAATACAGTTCTGTACGGATATCATCTATAGAGAAAGTTCAGTTTGCTGGAATCAGCGACTGACACTTTGAATAATTGTAGTTTCGATTTGACATGGCCGCACGGGCTGTCTCCCGCCAGGCCAACCGCCTGCGTCTATCCATCTTACAGCGCCGGGCCGCCGCCCCCGTATGTTATTTGTGCCCCATTGTACCTACTGAAGAATGATACTCTATGTGACCGACGAGGACCACTGTATTGACTTCTGACAGTAACCAGTTTATCAATGACGTAATGATACGTTCGAATCTAATATTTGCCAAAGCTGTGTTCGAGGAAAATACTATTTAGATTGAATGGCAGGTTAGCCAACTGACTTTTTTCGATTTATTTTGCATTTATGCGATTTATTTTACGTTCTATTTGTGGTAAAACAAAAAAAGCTATTTACATAAGAAATGTGGGTCTGACTTTTTATAAGACTTGAGGTGTTTTTTGATGGTTATCAAGAAATAAAAATTGTCGACATTTCACTAGTTTATTTATCTTCTTGTTAGTTTTTATCTGAAGATATATCTCGGAATTTAGACTGCAGTATAGTCTCATACATCAATGCATCTTAAACCATTATTAAGCTCTAAATACCTACCTGCCATAATTAAGAATTTGGAGGATACCTAATGAAAAATTAGATAGTCCTGTAAAAAATTCAAGCTTCTAAATCAATGCAATAAAAAGATACTGTCTTTAAAAAATCACTAATTTTGTTTTTGATACTGGCTCACTCATCAAAACCTATAAGTATGACTTCCCGTTAATCAAGTTTTTATTGAGTCAACCTCAATAAAGTAATTTCCGACTTGTTATAACTGTACGGAACCCTTAGGGCGCAAGTTTTATTCGCACTTGGCCGTGTTTTTTACAAGCTTTTATTTAACTTGCAGTGTTTGTATGTTAGTTTGTTTAGGTCAAATCTTGCAAGTCAGTTTTGAACGACTTCCACGTATCCGATCGATTTAAAATTTGGTACACATATGCATTCCCGATGACAATACATGAATCAATCGTTTTTAGAATTAAATTCAATCCCTAAGGGGGTCAAACGAGGGAGTAGGGTTTTTTTGACTTATCAACGCCTAGACCAAACCGCTAAAGCTAGAAACTTGGAATTTGGACAGTAGGTTTCTTTTGTGACGTAAGCATCTACCATATCAAGGGATTTTTCTAAATTCAATCCTTAAGGGAGTCAAAAGGGGATAAACTTTTGAACGACTAAAAGGAACAAAATAAAATATTAGTAAAAAAAGCTTTTTAAAGACACGCTTTTATTTAAATGTACTAAAAAGGAAAAAAATAAGTTTTAATAATTTACGATAATCAAATTATTGTGGGATACGGACGATGAAAAAACAAAAATTGAATTTCTAATTTAGCAACGTTTCGTTAATCAATGTTAACTTCTTCAGGCATCTATAAATGTGTAACAAATGCATAAATAATTACAAATAATGTACAGAAATATAGAAATTTAACCTAACTTATAAATTATAATAATTTTAAGTAGGTACCTTAGATGTATAAATTTTTGTTTTGTCCAAATTTAGATTTAGCCGTAGACATTATTTGTATACGTGTTAATGGAAACATTAATTCAGAATGTATGTAAAATGAAAACACTGCTTTTTGAATAAAACTGTGCACTGGATTTCACCATGTGTTAGAAATTTTTTTTTTAGCAAAGAAACTTTTAAGAAAAATTTTTTAATTGTATTTAAGTGTAAATGTTAGATGTTGTCGCCATCTATCCATGGTTTTATTTTTTACTATTGTCATTATGTTGTGGACAGCATAGGTTAGAACCAATTATATTTAGTTTTATTTAACATTAATTTATAGCTATTAAGTAAATCCATGTATATAGAGCTTAGGCTGTTGGTATCCGATCTTAAGTTTACTGTATCATGTAGTTTGATGTGTATCATTTCGCTAATATTCCGTTTTTGCCAATTTTCTTCATAGTCAACGATTGTTGTCATGTCAAATTTAAAATTATGGCCTGTGTTGAAATGGTGAGTAGATAGCGCTGTTTTATCCTTTTTGCAGTAATTAGCATTCTTACAATCTGATTTATGTTGGCTGATTCTCTTCTCAAGTTTTTGTTTTGTTTGCCCAATGTAGTATTTATTACAAGAGCAGGGTATTTTATATACTAAGTTGGATCTCTGTGTTCTCTCTGTTTTATCTTTCATTGTACTGTATAAGGATCTAATTTTATGTAGATTATAAAATCCCAATTTACAATCGGTTTGTTTAAAGCAGTCATTAATACTTTTTGAAAGATGTTTAATATACGGGAATCTGCTGTATTTGTAGTCAGGTCTATCAGCAAATACAGCAAATACAGCAGATTCCCGTATATTAAACATCTTTCAAAAAGTATTAATGACTGCTTTAAACAAACCGATTGTAAATTGGGATTTTATAATCTACATAAAATTAGATCCTTATACAGTACAATGAAAGATAAAACAGAGAGAACACAGAGATCCAACTTAGTATATAAAATACCCTGCTCTTGTAATAAATACTACATTGGGCAAACAAAACAAAAACTTGAGAAGAGAATCAGCCAACATAAATCAGATTGTAAGAATGCTAATTACTGCAAAAAGGATAAAACAGCGCTATCTACTCACCATTTCAACACAGGCCATAATTTTAAATTTGACATGACAACAATCGTTGACTATGAAGAAAATTGGCAAAAACGGAATATTAGCGAAATGATACACATCAAACTACATGATACAGTAAACTTAAGATCGGATACCAACAGCCTAAGCTCTATATACATGGATTTACTTAATAGCTATAAATTAATGTTAAATAAAACTAAATATAATTGGTTCTAACCTATGCTGTCCACAACATAATGACAATAGTAAAAAATAAAACCATGGATAGATGGCGACAACATCTAACATTTACACTTAAATACAATTAAAAAATTTTTCTTAAAAGTTTCTTTGCTAAAAAAAAAATTTCTAACACATGGTGAAATCCAGTGCACAGTTTTATTCAAAAAGCAGTGTTTTCATTTTACATACATTCTGAATTAATGTTTCCATTAACACGTATACAAATAATGTCTACGGCTAAATCTAAATTTGGACAAAACAAAAATTTATACATCTAAGGTACCTACTTAAAATTATTATAATTTATAAGTTAGGTTAAATTTCTATATTTCTGTACATTATTTGTAATTATTTATGCATTTGTTACACATTTATAGATGCCTGAAGAAGTTAACATTGATTAACGAAACGTTGCTAAATTAGAAATTCAATTTTTGTTTTTTCATCGTCCGTATCCCACAATAATTTGATTATCGTCATATATAACATGGACATTAAAATTCAACACATTTAATAATTTAGTTCATAATTGTAAAATCGTGGGTCGTACTAATAAAATATCGTAGAGTTTACAACCCACGCTTAATTATGAACTAAATTATTAAATATGATTTTTAATTGTTTTAAATTATTAAAACTTATTTTTTTCCTTTTTAGTTCATCTAAATAAAAGCGTGTCTTTCAAAAGTTTTTTTTACTAATATTTTAAGATTAAACTGCAGAAGTACTGATTTTAATAGAGCGTCTGCTTTAAAGCAAACATTACTTTTGTGTATAATTTTCTGACACTCGTTGCATTGAAATTTGAATGAAGGGCTTCTTAGTTTCACAAATCGAGACACAAGAAATTCACGAAAAACATTACACCTAACTAAAACTTTGTCCGCAAAAAGTTTTGATTCATTTCTTATATCCAATTTGCATACACTCCAACAGTTAGCGTTTACTTTCTTATAAGCTGTCGCCGAAAGCAAAACGTTAGGGTGGCGACTAAAGAGGCGCTTGTTCCGCTGGTAAGTTCGTCTTCTTCTTATTTTCTTTCAGTGGCGCCGACCTAACAAAACTTCAATGATATGCAGAACTAATGAACATTTAATTTTATTCGGAAAAGAGTTTTTTTTTTGAGATGAGATAAGATAACGTTCGTTTAGTTTTTGTAAAACATCAAGAAACCCACATTTCTTTCTTTTTAAATGATTCTTTATTTAAGTTAGACTGAAGAAGAATACTTTGGCAATGCTTGAATTGAGTGGTCATTTTTTTTAGATAAGATTAAATGTTGGATTTTATAAATCACCAACGGATTCCAGATTTCTTTATTTTTCAATGATTGTTTATTTAAGTTATGCTAAAGTGTAATACTTGAATAATGCTTGAATTTAGTGTTGCCGTCTAGATCTAGACTTTCTAGACTCTTGTCTTGCGTCTAGATTTTCAAGACAAGACTTGCAAAAATCTTGTCTAGAAATTTTCAAGACAAGACAAGACTTGCTTTATCTAGATCAAGACTCTTGCCAAAACTCTAGACAATTTTCAAGAGTCTAGATAAACTAAGTAATAGTAGGTAAAGTAAACCACTCGGTTAATCTAGATTCTAGAGTCTTGAAAATAATCTATTCTTGATATAGATAGATAGAGTTTTTTAATCTAGATTTAAACTTAGTGAAGTCTTGATATTTCAAGACAAGATAAGACTTTGAAAGTCTTGCCTTGTCTTGTCTAAACGGCAACACTACTTGGATTATTATGAGTAAAAAAAATCCTGAAGACGAAAATTCATATTCTCAGTTTATCCAACAGCTCTGAAGAGCTTTTTATGATAAAAATAACACGTTTAAGATTCGTTTCTCGACATTATAACTCGCACAATTACTATCTTCAATCCACACATTTTGAATCTTGTTTTAAGTACGAGTGGAGAAATCATTGGAAATCGGAATAAGGAAATTAAATTTGTTAGCACAAGAAATGAATAACAAAATTTAAATAATTATCTAAACGTGAGGGAAACAATAGGAAACGTCTAGAAGACCGATAAAGGAATTACCTTTTCTAGACGGGAGACAATAAAAATCCGCTGGGATTCGAACCTTGTACCTTCGAAAGACAACTCAAGTTCTTTCACCAACTCACTGGTCAGAATTGCGTGTATTAAACAAATAAAAAAGCGTGTTAAACTCGATCATTGTATTTACGGACATTTTATCACATCTATCTTTCTAACGCTTTTTCCGTTTTCCTTATTTCCACTTATTTGAAAACGGTTCGTGACGCAAGCTTCTGTTTTAATCATTTAAACGCGTCCCATTGGCTACGTTACTGTCTTCTCTAATGCCATTTCGGTCTACTCGCTTTTCCTCTCCATCTATCTCTCTCTCCGTGTTACATAACAGCGGTAATAATTCGCATATAATTTATACTAGCACTTAACTCTCCACTCCGGTTGCCCTATGCATGCTTTATGTTCTGCAACCGGCCGGTAGTTGTAACCATACTCGGTAGTCGCAACTCCGCCTATATATATCTGAGACCGCAGTGCAAAATGGCTTAAGTCGATTTTTTGTTTGTATTTTTTAGTGTATTTGCCATAATATGGCACATACACTATTGGCGTCGGTCGGATGGCGGGACCTAGGGGTCGGACCAAAATTTCTCGACGTTTCATAGCCTCCTGAACAATTTGGCACCATTTTTAGAAATGTTTATATATATATGTGTGTACACGATAACTCTCGACAGACTTAATCGATTGAAACGAAATTTGGTACACACATTGGAACCCATCACCGCAAGAAGCCTATTTAAAATGGGCCCGATCGGACCATTTTCAGGGTTGTATTTAGGGGTTCCAAAAAGTTTTTGGGCCCAAAAATACCGAAAAATTTGTCAGAATCGTTTCAAAATTGAAATTTAACTCTTTAGTAAAGATTAAAACGTGCTGCTAAAATTTTAATAAAATCGGCCCGACAGGACCGGACTTTCAAATTTTATGAAAACACTAGTTTGTTGATACGGATTTACTTATGGAAGGGTGTATTTAATGTGGTACAGAGGTTGCATTGATAATAATATTGAAATTAAGAAAAAAATATTATTTTAAGGGATGTATTAAGGGGTTAAATTTTTTATTTTGTCCAAAAACAAACTTAAGTTCACGTATAAAAGCCACAAGGCCTGTATTAGCAAATACACTATATTGTCGGCAGGGTTTGGCACTGCGACCCGAGTTTTTTTTATTCATTCAGATTAGGCCAATTGGGTTTTTAAATGAATTTTTTTTTACTTAAATGGAAGGACCACATACAAGTTTTATAGCAAAACTGTTTTTTTTATTTTTTTTGCTTACTAATTAAAAAGTTATATTTAAATAAAAATTAATTTTTAAACTCAGTTCCGATAACGTGCCGAAAGAATCCGAACGCGTGTGACGTCATTATGTTATCTATGGTCTTTGTATCCATGGTTACCAAGTTAAAAATTTATTATTTTTGATAGTATGTGTAATACATATACACAAATACCAACAAATGCAGACACATTTTAACATAACGACGTCACAAACATTCCTGGCGCGTTTTGAAGTCACGTGATATTTTTTAAATTTTTATACATTTTAATTAATTTTTAGTAATTTATCTATAGCTTTAAAAAATTTTGTCTTTTCGATTTTCAATATTATTTATGTTAAATTATTAGAAAAAATTAAAAAATTAATAATTTTTTTTAAACTTAAATACCTAATTGCACGCTGATCAATCAAAAACGTTGTCAAACAAAACGTTTTTGTTTGAATCTGTTGAAAATTGATTTTCAAATGCTGTTAATACGATTAAGAAAAATCGCAGGATAGTGGAAATGTCCAACGTTTCGTCTATAGATTTTCAAGTACATACATAAAAATAACAATATCCACTATCCTGCGATTTTTCTTGATTTTATTATAATCACGATCGACACGATTTCTAATATAAAGTTGTTAATAGGATTCAGTGAGCCATTTTCCTGAGAGTAGTTCTTTCAATTATCCACGAAAACACAAGTTTTAAATTATCTTATTGATAAGTGCCCATACCAAATTTTTTGAACTATGTATCACATTTATTGTATATTCTTGACTGACGCATTCTTTGTCATTGTGACATTTTTCTGAATAAAGTTATTATTATTATTATTATTATTAAAGGTAGCACTTGTGGTAGGTACAAACATTATTTATTCCCCATTAGTGTCGTGTCATTTTAGTGGTATAACTTAATTATTTAATTAATTTAATAATAATTAAGTTTATACCACTAAAATGACACGACACAGTGGAAATAAATAATGTTTGTATCTACCACAAGTGCTGCCTCTTGTGGATAATTGAAAAAACTATTCTCAGGAAAATGGGTCATTCACTACCCTCGTTAAAGAAGCATAACTTCAAAAATTATAAATTCAAACAACGCCTTAAAAACAAACTCTTTCAAACACCCACCGACAAAGCGTTTCGTATGAAAAAATGTCGGTCCATTCTGCATGTTTGAGATTAAAACAAAATGTTTTTATTTAAATGCAACAAAATGTTTTCGTTTGACAAAATTTTCGTTTGATCAGTGTGCAGTCGGCCGATAGTGGAGTAGTTCCGGACATTTTATAGCTCCAAATTCCATGTTCATTATTAATTGTCTGTTGATTTGGTCGTAAATTTATTGAAAAATATTAGTTACACAGAAGTTAATTTACTAGTTACTAATTTAGGTCAAAATTCACTTTTCGCAATTTTACAATATTTTTCGTTTCGAGGTCAGTGGAGTCCAAAAAACATATTTTTGTAAAATATCTGCTCGTCTGTTTGTCTGTAAGCACGATACCAGGCTGAGCAGATCAAAACCAAATTTTGGTTGGATATATTTGCTATAACGTCGTTTTTTCCATTATAACGGTAATATTATTAAGTATTATAACGCTAAGATAAATTTAATACTAACCGTTACCCACGTCATCACACGCATTAACAGAAATTTTATTTTATATTATAATATTATGTCAAATGTCAGTATTTTTGAAGTTGGAATGGTCCCGAGTTCGATTGACTGAAATTTTTTCATTATTGCAGAGACAAAACGGACAATATTGCACAGTTCAAAATTGACATAAGCAACTTTGCAATGTGACCACTGATATGTTGGTGTTTTTGTATATGCTTCACAATTTATTTCTTAATTCAATAATCGTCTATCATTCGAACTAAAAAAAAACATCTTTTTTCCAAAAGTACAATGCTCTTTATTTTGTAAGTTTAATGCTATTTTCGTGTTTTCCACATATTTCCTGTTCCTGTATTTTCGTTAAGGAAAAGTTAACTATACCTACAGATTTTAATAAGAAAATTAATTTACTTGTTTTGATGATAAAATATATTGGAGAGTGATGCCTTTTTGTTAATTAATTTTTTTTTTTTTTGTATACAGTGTGTTAAAAAGAGGTCAGAAATTTAGGTATGTGTAAAATACCCTCTATAGATAAGTTTTTATTAACAATGAAAATTATTAATAAACAGTATGATTAGATTCATTACCGCAAATAAATTCACTACGTTAACACATTTAACAGAAAATATCGCCATGATTTTTTTATTTATCTCTAGGGATTATATCCTTTTTTGCTCAATAACTATTTCATTTGGAAGTAGGTACCGAAGCAAAAAAATTGCTCTTTGATCAAAATTTACAGACCTATTTTTTTTATTAAGGCCACAATTGTCAGGATTTTTTTGAGTCTAGTATCAATTAAAGTTTTCAGTTTATTATTTTTATAATAAATTGAAAATCCAGTTGATACTTTCATCACTTTCCAAAGTAGAACCTGTGAGCTGGAGGTTTACAACAAGCAAACCATAGCTTGGCTATTTTAAAATCAAGCTGTGTTCTCTGTTGTTGAGCGTCTATAATCAACAATATACACTGCATGAGTTCTTAAATTTGATTCGAAAATATCCGTTTAATTCGGTTGTTTCAGGTATATATAAATTTTTACTATGTGTCAGGTATAAAAATGCTTTTTTGGTAGTTATATGAAAAATCTTCATATATTTCGACATTTTTGACTTCTTCCAGCATCTCTGGAACATTAATTTGCGTAATGAATAATGGCTACTTTCAAACAAAAACTTAAAGATATCTAAAAACCGGCAACTTTCTCAATGTAATACATAATGGCTTGTTGGAAAACTTTTGAACTTCTAAAGTTAATATACATTATCAAAATGTAGTAGCATGTATATCCATTTGAAAAGTTTAGCTTTTATTTTGTAAAAGCAAATAACTTGTCGACGAAATATGTACTTATAGAATGTTACAGAACTAGTTTCCAAAATGCAGTAATTTATATAAAAAAAATATAATTCTGAACAAACATTAATATTAAAAATTTTTATTGGAAGAGCAGCCAATCACATAATTGATTCCTGCAAATATCGGAAAAACTCATTTTAACAACCATAGTCACAGTCAGGAATCTAACCTGAACTTTTCCACTATCGCGGCGGAATGAGCTTACAATGCTCAGCCGTGACATGATTACCAATCTAACGTGTCACGGTTGAGTATTGTAATACACAGTCAGGAATCTAACCTGAACTTTTCCACTATCGCGGCGGAATGAGCAATACTCAACCGTGACATGAGTACCAATCTAGCGTGTCACGGTTGAGTATTGTAAGCTCATTCCGCCGCGATAGTGGAAAAGTTCAGGTTAGATTCCTGACTGTGACTATGGTTGTTAAAATGATATTTTCCGATATTTGGGAATGTTTCTTTAATTGATTATTTTTTTTTAATTCTTTTGTTGCATCCTGTATATATAGGAATGCTTCAGGCATTTTCAACTATTTTATAAACAGTAATGGTGTTGACTTAAAAGTTATTAAAATTTATTTTACAATAATATATTTTGAGACGAGAAAATAAGCTGCATCTAATTAAAAACTTTGCTCTGAAATTATTATGTATTTGTTTATGATTGCGATTTAAATAATCATTTCGTAAAATTCGTATTTTCTTTGTTGAGAAAAGTGATCGAAGACGTGTCCGTCTAGTTTCTGAAAATATTTACATAAAAGTATTTTGTATTCTATATTAAAAAAAAACACTTTTATTAAGATTTTTTAAAATGTATTTTTCTAAAAATCGTCGCGTTTTTTACGACCCACGTTTGTCGAAAATATTCAAACCACAAAACGAAAAAAAATGTTTTTTATTATCCACAACTACCAGAGCAATCTCTTGTTATTCTTGTTATTTTATTTCAAAGCTTCTTGTTTTTTCTGAAGTGCGGTTTTTTCTTACTATTCTTACTTCTTTATCATGGTACGACTTTCGAATAATTAAGGGTTTTCCTACCCTTATTTTTACACATCAGTACCTGTGTAATCTATAGAATTAATCAGTTGACCATTAACATAATTTTTCATTTTTGAACATAAATTATTTTTTAATCATTCGTTGATAAAACCAACCCTATCCGATGCAACGAAGTGCATTTTAATTATAATTTCATTAATGAAATTAATATTAATGAGATATTAATAATCAATTAGTTATATATGCCTTTACTGTTGATAGACTGTTCTTAGCATATCACTAACCCCGGTTGCATGTAGAAACAGGGATGCAACATTTTTAGTGTTAACTATTACTCACTTTTTTATTGAAGCTATGATTTCGGTTCAACTAATAAAGTTTCGTGTCTTAATTTACGTCGAATTAAACGTCATCTTTGCGAGATACGTTCTTATTTCGAATGAATAATCCTTTGTTTTTTACACAATCGAAAGAAAATTGTATTCTGAATAAACAAGATTTTTTTCATCTCACGGCAGTCATTTTGAATTTACAAAAATAATTTATCTATAACACTATTAAGATTAAGACAAATCGATTGAAAATTATGAAAATCTGTTCAGTAGATTTGCCCCTACGAGGTAACAAACTAAAATTCATACATATAGATTGTTAAAATCATAACCTTCCTTTTTTCGTAGTCGGGTAAAAAAGGTGAAGTAACTCTGAAATAAAAAATAAAATAGTTGGAGACATTTTAACTCTTCATTTCAAATAAACAGGATAATTGAAATAACAAAATTTATATCACTCTCGGAAACGCGACGTTCATTTGTTTCAAATTTTTCACTGATGAATGATGAAAATTTTTATCCGTAGCTTTAATACTAATAAAAAAGTTAGTACTAGTTAACTCTGCAATAGTTGTAACCCTGTAAATGGAAATCACAAACCTGTCGCCAGTGTATAGGGTGGTCAGGCTATGTTAACTTTGAGATGTTATCTTACATTAGCATATTCTAACCACCATTACCTATAGAGACTAAATATGTACACTATCGGATAAAAGAAATCGATGTTTATCCTCACCTTCATTCATATCCTGTCTAAGTTTTGTAATAATTTAGGTTTAAGTTTTAAGTAATTTTATTAATAACAGTACCTAAATTATATTTTTGTTACTTGAACCTAGACTTCATGAATTAATCCATGTGCCAGCATCTTCTTAAGAAACTATTAATTTCTTAATCTTCATTTATACAAATTACAAATATATTTTTGATTCCTTTTAAATTGGAAACAAAAACTCTTGGGATCATTGGGTGCGGAGAAAGATAGGCCAGTTAAATTTAATCAATTTAGAAGGTTTAATAAATGATGAAGATCTTAAAACATTTGGTACCCTCTTCAGTTGTTTGTGCGTCGAAATTGTATTTATCGTTATTGAAGAAATAGCTAACATAATTATGTTGTCCATTACTGTAATGGTTTTGTTTGTAGTGTAATATGATAAGCCCGGTGCATTGAAGTTAACATGGTGTCTGTTTTATTTTGTTCCAGTTCCCCGGTTGCCAAGAGGCTTGCCGTTTCCACGCCGAAGCATCAACGCGCGCTCAACAATCGCAGCCAGTAATCCACACGAAGGGCGAAGGGGTCATACGTGTTAGTGGAGCACTGGCCAGATGGCCGCGACCCACCTCGACCGACCCGAACACCCCGCTTATTTATGTCGTCATGAAACGCTCGCAGGCTGGTCCTTGGAGGCAGATAATACAGACTATCGATCTAACGACGAGAGTACCGGTTGATTCAGATCAAGCTGGCTCCACCCTGAGAGTGTTGGTGGTCGATCCTCAAGGACTCGTCACGATTTATAGTCCGGACGAGAAAAGTGTACGTGATAACGGCAAGAAACGCAAGAAGACCATCAATACCGAAATCAAAGCCACAACAAGTAAATCGACATCGGCTGACAATGGCGTTTGGGAATTGAAAGAAGTATCGCTGATTCATCAGAAAGTTTTGGTGATCGGTGAAATTGCTTGGGAACCGAAAACTAAACGTGGCGTTTATTTGGTTACTTGGGAAGTTGATGGCGGTGGCTTGAAAGGCAATTTGTTCACAGATTCTACCTGTGTTACACTTTCATTATGGCCGGACACCATTTATCATATCCAAGTCGAATTAGTATCTCACACGCCAGGTCTCGAAAATTTGAAATCGGAAATGCTCGATCTCGATACAGGAAGAGCGCAACGTGTATCCACCGAAAGTCAAGAAGATTTGAAATTGATCGCATCGGATGAAGCATTTGATAAAGTTGAAAGTCGTGAAGGCGATCGGAAAACACCATTGATGTCAGTTTTAGTGAGTGCAGTACGTGGTGAAAGTTTACGAAGAGAACGAATAGAACATCTGGAATTAATGGGAGGCACCGTTGCTGCCATCTTATTGTTTATCGTCATCCTGGCAGCACTCGTCTGGAAGTGTCGATTCTTCCACGGAACGGGTGACTTTTTCATGTCCGGAGACTCGTCCATACCTAGTCATAAGCTCGTCGAGGACTTCACATGTAACAAAGGTAAATGACATCATTATTATAATTAGCTATGTATAATAATGACATGTGACACGCAATACAAACCGACTATCTCTCACACTCTCATCAACCTCACTTTACACTACCCGATTTTGCTCTCCATATGGCGGTATTTATAGAAGACACATATCTAAACATCATTTAATCGCTCGATAATTAAAAACTACTGCCCAGTTCTTATCATTACCGTTAGCTTGCACTTGCATGCGTCTTGTTGAGCGTCTATAATCTACAATCAATCTATCTATCTATCTGCTTGACCGTCGAGTCAAGCATATTAATGTCGCAAACTCCTTATAGTCCAATCATAAAAGATTATCTGTCTTAAAAAAAATCAGTTTTAATATCAATTGATATTATTGAACACCTAGATAGGCTAACGTGTTGTCTGTCTGTCTGTTTGTACCAGCATCACTCGAGAATAACAACCGATTTTGATGAAATTAGGTATATTATCTACCGATACCCAAACTTAAAGTAGGTATATGCTACTTTTTATCTCGTAAGGTTTCTAACTGATACGCGATCGTAATCGTTACCCAATGAAATCGAACAGTCAAACTTCAATACTTCAGTCAGTGGCTGCGCAATATTTGGGAGAAATTACCACCTACCTTAATGGTCGTAGGAAAGATTTCTGTCAAAACTGACATTAACACGATGGAAACCGCGGATAAAAACTAGTATAGTTCAAGTTCCAAAATTTAAGATAGTGAGCCATGCATTTATACTTCACTATTTATATAAGCGGCACAGTTTTTATGCATGGAACGCGTATGCTTACATGATTTCATTGCCTTTCCGCTCCATTAACCCTGTTGACTCAAATCTTGATGGTTTCGGAGCTTCATTTAAACATTTAGTTATATCCAAAAAATCTACAAGGACTGTTTGGAGTTGTAGACTGTGGTCCGATGGTATTTCTACCTGAAGTTTCGTTTCCAACTGCAGAAGACATTTTCAAAGGCAATATGGCAGCGGTCGAAGTGTCCTTAATAACGGCTCACAGGTATACAGGTAAGTGAGTCGCCAAGGAGGACACTTCGACCGTTGTCACATCGCCCATGAAAATGTCTACCGCAGACTGTTGTAGTCGAAACGTCAGGTAGAAATACTATCGGACCATAGCCTACATACCCGGAAACTCTCAAGATTTGATCCTTCTGTTGGCGGCTCACAGGTAAGCGTAAGGAGGACAATCCAACCGCTGCCACCAATACCATATCGCCTTTGCAAATGTCTACCGTCGTGTAGACGAAACGTCTGGTAGAAATACCATCGGACCACGGCCTACAAGCCCGGAAACTATCAAAATTTGAACCTTATGTTGGCGGCTCACAGGTAAGCGTAAGGAGGACAATCCAACCGCTGCCACCAATGCCAGATCGCCTTTGCAAATGTCTACCGTCGTGTAGACGAAACGTCTGGTAGAAAAACCATCGGATCACGGCTTACAAGCCCAGAAACTATGAAGATTTGGAACAACGTCGGTCGTGAAAGCTTACACTCTTGGATATGCATGACTCACTATCTTATATTTTGGAACTTGACAAACGTGAAGCACAATCTTATGAATACTCGTTGTTGTATCGTCCGTCTATCGCCGGATTGTCCAGGTCTCATTTCGACTGTCTCCGCGTGACGGATGAGAAACGGATACATTGCATGCGACCCGGTCTGTCCTCTGTCTCTTCTATAGTCCACAATATAACATTTACTCCGATGTCGGTTTCTAGTTTCTACATACGTATACAACGTTTTTTTTTTCATAATGTCACAACTGTCTGGTTGGATTATCTTGATAAAAAATACGTATGCGTGTAGACGTTCATATTTTATAAAATAAAACTGCCTAGAATAAAACATGCGAGTTTCCGGCGAATTTATTGTCTATTTGCAAAAAACAGATTGATGCTTATTTTTTCTTTTTAACGATTTAGTATAATTTAAATTATATAATTATATGTAATGTCATTTCTACTCTTGTATTATGCATATTTTATTCACGGTATCTACCTTTTCATTTCAAGAGATACAGCGTGTTCTCGGTTTAATTATTTTATTTTTTAAAACGAGTCAAGACCCAGCGTAGTGGTACAGCACTAGACTCGCATTGGGGAGGTACTGGGTTCGAATCCCGGCGGGGGCAGATGTGGCTAGGACTTTTTCCTACTGCCTCACGCCGAGAAACGGTAATTCTTGTACCGGCCATCTTGTTTGAGGTTTTCCATGGTTTCCCTCAATAATTCCAGATGAATATCGAGATGGTTCCTTATTCAAGGCCATGGCCGATTACCTGTCAAACTCCTATGCTCCAAAAGTTGCCTACCTTATCCTAATGTCCTATAATTCCTCCATTCGCACATTGCTATTAAATAAGTTGAAGTATAATAAAAATGTATAAAACGGGAAGTGGTAAAAATGGAAAATAGTAATGATGCGAATGGTGTCTGTTATGACATAATGTCGAGAAACGGACGTTAAACGCATTATTATTGTTATTAATACGAGTCAAGAAAAGATGATTAGTGCTAAAATCTTAGTAGGATAAGAGAGGAAAATTAACTAAATTCATATTCTAACATTGAATTAGTTGATATGATGCTAATGTGGATGGACACTGCCAAACTTGGCCGCTAGGAGCGTTAGCTATATAACCACCTCGTTCTGGTGGCAGTTCATAGCAGTGTGTAAAAATAAATTTATTTAAAATAATAAATCATTGATAATGCCGATGTGCTGTGTTTACCAATGTTCCAGTCATAGAGGTTTTGTATTTCCAAAAGATCCGGAACTGACAAGAAGTGGTTGGATGCTATGAGAATGGAAAAACTTGATTTCTCGCGCGTTTTTCTTTGAAAACGAATGATAACTTAGGTGGCTATAAACCTGCTGCCATCTATATGGCGTTTCTCATGTCCCCATCTCTATTAATTAGTTGTCGGGAAATGCATCAAAATGATCATAACATTTTCAAACACTAGTCGTCTTCTTGTGATCTGTACTAACACCCATTAAAAATAAAATAAATAGACCGAGAACACCCTGTCTATTATAAGCACGAATTGCAATTTATCTGAAATGAATATACAACGGCAGAATTTATTGTAAAACGCCATCAAATTCTAACTAGAAGATAAAAATAGCGTGGCATTAATAGTTGAAAAAATTGTACGATTTTGGCTCAATTTCTGCTGACACTGTTTTGGCATCGATTCTATGTTATATCACGTCATCTAATTTACTAAAATCTGCAACATACAGTAAAAATTTTTATTTTAAAAATCACCGATGATTTTGGCATCATATTTTTTATCCCGTAACCAATATCCAAGCAAAGCATTCAATGATTAGATATAAAGAACTATATATAACATATTTTTTTAAATATGGGTTGGTACTAGATCTAGATAACCCGGATGATAGTTGTCCTTAAATAAAATTCATTCTTAGAAAACTGTTCGTGTAAATGATCGCTACAAAATTGAACGTCACATCATAGTTTCGCGGTAGTAAAAAAGCTTCAAAATAAGCTGTGAAGTTTTTTTTCTGCAGTTGAACCATCTAAGCTGTACATTTACCATTGTTAATCATAACGGCAGATCGGCATAATACCTACAACACCCTTATCCCGAGTTAGCAGTTACGTTTTTACCGGTTTTTTTTCCCTCGGCAGCACTGTCAGCTAAGCTCAGCATTCACCATAGTTAGTCACGTGATGCACAATAAATCTCCATTCTACCTTATATATATAACCGCAACGACTATGCAATATATATATTCCAGTATATTTTCACGATACAGTATTTTGTACCTCATACATTTAGCATTAGAGTTTTTTCACATTTACGCCCCCCTTTTGTCATGAACTTTTCATAACCTATAAAAACGTTTTAATGCGTATATATACATATAGGGCATTAATGCGAATGCTTCAACATGTACCCTGTGAGTATAGAGATAGTATACATAGTTAGTACAGAGTTATATTGTTGATTCATTTTTGAACTATCCAAGGATCAAAGTAAATTGTTCGCTACTCAATTAATCGTACTTACCTGCGTTACATATTTATTATTTAACTGCATACCAACGCATGTTTTCATGTCTTTTTGAAAGTGGTATTTCCCGATCGCATACCCGCATAAAAAATATCCTATATTTTAAGTTTGGACAAAGAGGAGAGCTTGATGTAATGGTCAGCGAGCTGGCGCGCTTATGGATATTTTGTGATGTCATTTAGTTTTAAGTGATATGTTATTTGAATAATTAAGACGCTAATGACCTAAGTTATCGACGCGTCTATATGATCTACAGTAAATAAAAAAGTTTGCACATCGATCGATAATTTCCAAAGTGTATCCTAATTGGTCCAGCCGGTTTCTAGTAATGCTAACTGCTGATACAAAGAAACACACAAATTTAATATGATAATATGAGTTCATTTAATACAGCGCCTTAATAAGATGCCACCACTACTTCTTACTACTGTCACCTGACTTTGCTTCAAGCTCTTGAAGATGGTGCTAACTACTCTATGATCTTTCTTACTTTCTTTCTGCCTTCCACTGTTCATTCTTCCTTATAGAGATTCTAGTTTCTTCCTTGGAGTTTTCACTTTTCATTCAACCTTGAATATTCCAATTTTCTTTCTTCATTAGAGATTCCAGTTTTCCTTCTCCTTTGAAAATCCCAGTTTTACTTTTTTCTTAGAAAAAATCACAGATTTCGCGATCCTTGCAACCATCGAGGACATTGGAAATGATAACAGCATATATGAAACATAATTAACTGTTTATTATACACACAATATTTATCAATGCACTGTTTAGTTTTGTCAGGAATAACCCTATTATTCTTCTGTTATATACGCGTTCACTTTTGCTTGATTACTTAACTTTTAAATGGATTTTTCTACAGTATTTATTAACATTTGCTCAAAAATAACACCGCACATCGTCGCAAATACCTCTCAATTAACTAGACATGAAAAAATTGCACTTGTTCAATTTTGCATGATTGCTCCTCACTTGATCGCGACACCGTTGTCTTTTGACCTTGAACGAAAACTCGTAACTCTGCCCCCATATACGAACATAAACATTTCCAATGTTAATAGCAGTCTGATGATGTTCTTTATAGACTATTTTCTTCTTTCTATTATCTATAGTGCTCGCTCCATTTTCTCATTTTATTATTTTTTTATCTGTGGGCTGTAAGTTGTTCATACTATATAGTTTACAACCAAGAATTCACCCTTGTATTTTAATATTCGTTTGAAATTTAAATAATCAGATCAAAAAAATGAAAGGTTTATCTCTTAACCATTTAAATAATTTGAATTATGAATATGCTTTTCTTCGAAGATACGGCATTAGCAGTGGATTTTTTTAATTAAATTTGACGAGTCAATTCTAATAACTTTAAAATATTTAATAGCGGAGACATGAGAGAGTCCCGAATCAAACAAATGAATACCGCGGGTGTATGGAGTATAGTTAGTAGGGAATACATAAACCGCAAACGGGATGCCAGAACTGCCATAGTGGAAACGAAGGGGCGAAACGCCCCTCCGGGACATCACTGTATATATGCCTCATGATCTCTCTTTCCCGCTGTCTCACTCTATTTCTCCCTGTCTCACTCCATTTCTCCCCATAGTCTTGACGAACATTGCATACATATTTGCCGCACTTCAATGTATGGCAGCAGTGGTTAACTTCAATATTCAGTGGTTCCGCTATAATATGCGAAATTCTTGGCGTCAAAAATGAAAAATTGCATCTCGTTTTATTGCAGAAAGCTATTTTTTTTATTTCGGGTTTGAGTTTGTAGAACGAATGATTTAATGGACGATTGATGGGAGATATAATAGTTCGTCGAGTGCCACTCGAATTGTCTACCGATTTCAATTCATTAACAGTTTAGAGACAGAAAGAAACCTCAGAGTGCCCCATAATGTTATTTGAAGTTATCAAATTATCATCATACCAAACATTAACATGAGCAGCCTTCGAGCAAAAAAAGAGGTGCCATTTGCTATTATGATGTTTATACAGCCCGTCAATTACAAAAATGAATTTCCTGGGTCTGTACCAAGATCTGGTGATTATATCAATCTAATTTTCAATCTATTATAAAAAAAATGAAAATATGAATTGGTACTAGACCCAGATAACCCTAGTTGATGGTCTTGAAAATAAATATTTAAAATTTTAAGGTAACTTAAAATTTCTTGTTCTTCCAAAGTTTTAATTTGATAATCAACCGATTATCTAGGCCTATTCGTATAATTCAGTAAAACCATAAATTATCTGTCCAAAACTAATAATCAATTCTGTATGAAATTTTCTATAGAATGGAACGATGTAACTTCCTTAAATTACACCTTATATTTTAAAAGTATACTATAGCCATCTTTTATATGTGTTCATAATCTAAAATCAATTTTAACTTTGCATCCTATATTTTCTACTCATAATGTAAATAAAATATGGCGAGCTGCCTGAAAATATTGTTAAAAGAAGGAAAGTTAAGGGAATTTGGCAAGCAGCAACATCTGCATACACTTATGCTCGAAAACTATGTTGGCTGCTGATCAAAATATACTTTTCATGATCTTTGTTTTTTCTTTATTTGAAAATAGTAGTTGTCTTGTGCCAGTATATTTTACAGTCACCTTTATTATTTTAGATGGATGTCATAAAAAATAACTTTATAAAAGTATTTCGTCTTGTCAAGTAATGATTTAAATTATAAGTACATTTAGTCAAGAATGAATACCTCCCATTGTTTTATATACAATTATGAATGAGATTTTAATGAATGTAAATTACCTATAGACGCTTGACAAATGAGATTTGACTTAAGTTTTCCGTTTTCGGTGGTCTTGGCTTTTTTTACTGTGCAAATATTGCTTAAGATTTTCTGATCGTTTCTTGGCTTGGCTAAAGGCACACACTACCTCGTTCTTTTTTAACAGTAAAGGGTAAAAACGTTAATTTAGTCGCCGTGACAGTTGACTATATCTCGCCTATAGGATGACGTTCCGAATCATCGTTGACTGTATCTCGCCCATAGGATGACGTTCCGAGCCATCGTTGACTGTATTTCGCCCATAGGATGACGTTCCGAGTCATCGTTGACTGTATCTCGCCCATAGGATGACGTTCCGAGTCATCGTTGACTGTATCTCGCCCATAGGATGACGTTCCGAGTCATCGTTGACTGTATCTCGCCCATAGGATGACGTTCCGAGTCATCGTTGACTGTATCTCGCCCATAGGATGACGTTCCGAGTCATCGTTGACTGTATCTCGCCCATAGGATGACGTTCCGAGTCATCGTTGACTGTATATCTCGCCCATAGGATGACGTTCTGAATCATCGTTGACTGTATCTCGCCCATAGGATGACGTTCCGAGTCATCGTTGACTGTATCTCGCCCATAGGATGACGTTCCGAGTCATCGTTGACTGTATATCTCGCCCATAGGATGACGTTCCGAGTCATCGTTGACTGTATCTCGTCCATAGGATGACGTTCCGAGTCATCGTTGACTGTATATCTCGCCCATAGGATGACGTTCCGAGTCATCGTTGACTGTATCTCGCCCATAGGATGACGTTCCGAGTCATCGAAAACGGAGCGCCAGTTACTACCCTAAATGAATTTTCATCATAACCTACTATAGTTGCGTTGTTTTAACATAACCTCAATGTATTTCATGCCTGTTACAACGTTATGAGGTTATGTTAATATTTACAGACTTGAGTACTGCGGTATATTATGATAATTTAGAATTGATTCATTATACCTTGTCTAGGTATCATACATACATAATATTATGTGCCTCCAATAGCAAATGTTATACTGCCTCCCTTAATAACTATAACCTACATGCGGGTATACAGGATGATCAATAAAATACGTCAATATTTATTAAACCAGTTTTATTACAAGTTTTTTTATTCAGCTTGCTTGTATATGTATATGTTTAGGTCAAATCTTGCAAGTCAATTTTGGACGACTTTCACATATCCGATCGATTTGAAATTGTGTACACATCTTATGTATGCCCGATGACAATACATGAATCAATCGTTTTTAAAATTAAATTCAACCCCACAGGGATTAAACGGGGGTGTAGGGATTTTTGACTTATCATCGTTCCAAACCTCTGAAGCTATAAACTTGAAATTTGAACAGTAGGTTCCTTTTGTGACGTAAGCATTCACTACTAAGGGATTTTTTGAAATTCCACCCCTAAGGGAGTCAAAAAGGGGTAAAATTTTGAAAGACTAAAAAGAACATACTATTTTTTGGAAATAGATTTACGATACGAGAATTATGATTTTTGTGATTTGATTTTTGAACCGACCTGTATGTATTCATTGTAATTACCAACTTAACGATCGGACATAAAACTAATAATATGTGCTCTATCAATGTGGGACATGCAATTGCATAATTTGAAATTTTCAGTTTGTGTTGCATTTTTTTCAAAAACTTTGTTATATAACGTTTAAAGTTATAAATATTGAAACGATTTCGATCGGGCTTTCACAATAGTGATTGTTCTACATCTGAGAATAGGATAGACTATATAATATTATAATATAATCACACTTCTAATAAATGGAGTTGAACGGTAGCCAAAAAATTGACATTAATGTGAGCGAACTACGGGTAAAGGCTAGTTAAATACCGAGGACAGTGTGGTTCAGTGGTTAGCGTCGCGGCCTCTGGATCAGACTGTCGTGGGTTCGAATCCCGCCTCCGCTCATGGATGTTTTGTGATGTCATTTAGTTTTAAGTGAGTTGTTATTTAATGTAATCAAGACGCTAATGACCTAAGTTGTCGACACGCCTATAATTTACAATAAATTAAAATAAAATAAGAAAACTATGATAGAATCCACACAAGATCATAAACAGTATTTCGTATATATAAAATAAAATAGTTAAATACTAGGTATGTAAAATTCTTGTCGTTAAATCTTGAGTTAACAGACAGTTATGTTCTGGTTAATAGTTTTAACATTGGAAATGTTTATGTTCGTATATGGGGGCAGAGTTACGAGTTGTCGTTCAAAGCCAAAAGACAACGGTGTCGCGATCAAGTGAGGAGCAATCATGCAAAATTGAACAAGTGCAATTTTTTCGAAATGTGTTTTATATCATGTCTAGTTAATTGAGAGGTATTTGCGACGATCTGCGGTGTTATTTTTGAGCAAATGTTAATAAATACTGTAGAAAAATCCATTTAAAAGTTAAGTAATCAAGCAAAAGTGAACGCGTATATAACAGAAGAATAATAGGGTTATTCCTGACAAAACTAAACAGTGCATTGATAAATATTGTGTGTATAATAAACAGTTAATTATGTTTCATATATGCTGTTATCATTTCCAATGTCCTCGATGGTTGCAAGGATTGCGAAATCTGTGAATTTTTTTGACAAAAATCTAATCATAAAATTATTGTTTTATGAATTATTTTTTTCCAAAATTTCCTTCCACTAAAGAACAAGTAGTCACAGAAGCCAGATAAATATAAATTACAGTGTAAAAATAATAAAGCAATAATTAGTTTTAATGGGAGTTTTAGTTTAGAAAGCCAGCTGTAATTTTTTCAAAAAAAAAGTTCAAGAAATACTTGAATAATAAAATTCTGCAACATTTATTAGCATCTTAACAACTATCACAGGTGTGTTAGCATATTTTTAATAACAATAATAACACATGCACCAGGAAGTGCAATAATGACGCAGTAGATGGTGTTATAATAGTCGTTTTTTATAAGCAGGCACTCAGCTATAATCACCTTTGATAATATAATCATATTGTTAGATCGGCGTACATAATTACAAATTAGTAAGAACGAAGTCACGTACCAAAAAGGCGGTCACTACTTTAAAATCGATACACATGTTTATAGTCGACGCTGTCACATTACACACAATCGGAACTAGATGTGTAATCTCGGAGCACCCTGTCGGGTACGATAGGATACTTGCATGGAATTGTTTATGGAATAGTCATTGCGTCACAACAAAACACAATCTGTGAAAATTTCAACTAGCTACCTCTTACCGTTTGTGAGATAGAGCCCTGTGACAAACAGACGGACGGACAGAAAGACATTGTAAGCAGGGTAATAGGGTTCCATACCGAATACAGAACCCTAAAAAATGTGTAAGCATTAGCTCACAGAAAATGTTTGCTTTAAAATTCCTTTGAACTTAGCGTATGTAAATAATGTCGGGACATGCATGGAATGTTAGCAAACTGTCTGTAATTGCTGTGCTAATTATTATTTGCAAAAATACACATCAAAACGTTGACGTATCTTTGAATACATAATTTCGACGAAAAAGATAGGCAAATACTTAATTTTACAGTGCTGTGTGAGTCGTTGAATATTAATCAGAAAACGCTATCCACATCAGGGATGTCCAAATATTTCGTAAGGCAAATATTTAATTTTGCAGTGCTATGTGAATCGAATATTAATCAGAAAACGCTATTCACATCAGGGATGTCCAAATATTTCGTATTCTCAGACTAGAAAAGACTGAAAGTGGTATGTCCCTGTTATCGATGACCTAATGTTAATAGACTATATCTGAAAATCAGTTAGTATTCCTCTGGTAGAAGAAAAATTGTTTATTATAATCAAATTGTAGTTATTTTGTTAAAAATATGAATCTAGGCTTGAGAACAGTCGAGCTAGTAGGGCTTCCAATGTTTGTATGGCTTTTCGATAGCTCGTCTGGTACCAACCTCCAGTCCCCAGAATATTATCTAAGAAGTTTAATCTATTCATTTTCAAGATGAAGTAACTTGAAAAAATACATTCCAACAGTGTCACTTACCTATACAGTATACAGCTTACATCAAAATAAATAGGTAAATTTGGTCCAGTACATTTGCAAAATTTGAAATTCTACTCACCGACGACCAATCACAATTTAAGAAAGAAAGAGACACGGGATCATTACGCACATTGGTTACTCTATCTTGAAAATGAGTATAGTAAAAGTATCATTGGATTTTCAATTTATTGATACAAATAATAACAAAAATTGGTAGTAGACCCAGTTAAATCTGCTAGTTGTGGCCTTAAAAATGCATTTAAAATTTTAATCTACATTCATAAACGTTTAAAAAAAATCGTGTAAAGTTTAGATGGAGTATTAAATACTTCTTCTATTTTATGGATCTAAAAAAAAGAATTTTCCAAATCGGTTTATAAATGACAGAGTTCTGAGGTAACAAACATAAAAAAATACAACCAAATTGAGAACCTTCTCCTTTTTTTGAAGTCGCTTGAAAATGGCGCAAACTTTGGTTGGATTAGATTAGATTAGATTTTATTTATTTACAATTATTTACAGGTTTTAAAATTATTTTAGATTTGGCTCAGGGTATAATTTTGTAATTTTTCCACTGACATGTATATTTTATATAATTTTTAATTACATGCTAGTTTCTTAAGTTTAATTTTATAATAAGATTACTGAAAAAAAATCAAAACTTTGGTTGGAAACACTTGAATAAGTTCTACAACTAGATACGTCAGTCCTCTGTTATTCGGTAAAGACCAGGGCCGGCGCGTCAAAATATGCCGCCTAAGGCGAATACAACTTTTGCCGCCCCCCCCCACATATTAAAAAAATTAATAAATCGATGATATATTTTATTTACTTAACAAATAAAAACCAAATGTAATTCTAATAACAATATTTACAAAAAATAATATAGGTATAGACACTTTTATAAACGTCACAACGTGAAATATATTATACGTACACAGTGCACGAATAAACGCTGCCTGGCTGCCTGTAATTTGTAAATACCCCCTTTACAACTTATGGTATTTGCGCCGAGCGGCTGGGCGACATGCCACATCTTTTATATTAATAAGTAGAAGGTAGAACTAAGAATCGGTGAAAACTCAAACAATATAATCATTTTTAAAAAGTAGAATACCGCACGAAAAATTCGCTGCTACAAAAATATGCCGCTCTAAAAATATGGCGCCGTAAGGCGATCGCCTGTCCGACCAGGCGCACGTGCCGGCCCTGGTAAAAACAAATTGGGAACAATAAAATGAATTATGTAATTGGACACTCCTAAACTAGATTCCAGACTCGATATTTTTCCTTTATAAAGTTTTAGTTGAAATATGTAATTATATTCGTGACTACGATAAATTAATGGAAGACGGTCTCTTATCTGTGAACGTTTGACTGACTTGTGTTACACTGCAGTTTTTTTCTTGATTATAAAGTTCAAGATAAAATTCTATTCCATGCATATATGTACTCATAACACCTGTAATAATATATTGCATGTACCGAGACAGGTACTTCTGTATGACGCGACACTCGAATAAACGAACTGATTTTCGATTCAATATATGAATGCTCTTTCGTAAATTCTCGGTTACATTCGGATCAGTCGTAATCTGACCCATAGTTTCATTGGACAAGTTTAACGTCTGACATATTTCAGATTTAACCTATCAAACTTGGCAAGTAGGTGTTGGTTTCTTTATTAGTTTAATCCCTGATTGTTTAATTCATTTTGTGTCTGGCACATGGGATTAATTCCTTGAAGCTAAGGGGGGTTTAAAAAAAATTAAGTACATATGCACTCTTATTCGGGAACGAACAAATACTCATACTGTGGTCACTGTTGAATGTTGGCCTTGACGAATGGGTGTCAGATCTTGTGATGACTATATGCCGGAGTAATGGACATATTAAGATGCGTTCTAAAGAAAGACAGGAAACATCTCCGTCAGAGACATAGATATAGAAATCCGGGGATGTAGTATAAAGTGCCACTTTAGACGAGGGGGGAAGCCATTAAAGGGAGGGTGCATACCTGTTTATGGACATGTCCTTGCTGTGCATGTGCCCACGTTCTATTGGTCGCGTCTTTGCGCATACTCCATTGCTCGTACAGCGCTTGCGCAACTGAAGCGACCAATAGAATGCGACACACTTGTTTCCTCACCGCCCCCCTCTCACCAACAGCAACCACCCCACTCGCTTGTACTACATCCCCAGATTTCTATATTTATTTATTTTATTTATTTATTGTAGATTATAGCCGCGTCGACATCTCAGGTCATTAGCGTCTTTCAACTACACTAAATAACAACTATCTTAAAACTAAATAACATCACAAAACATCCATGAGCCGCAGGTGGGATTCGAACCCACGGCAGTCCAGTCCAGAGGCTGCGGCACTAAGCACACTAACCACTAGGCTATACTGCCCTTTCAGATTTCTATATATCTATGGTCAGAGAACATGTCCGGAACTACCTAAGTCTACTATAAATCTAAACAAAAGGCTTTATTTTACCTCAGTTGTCGGGCGTCTATAATTTACAATTCATTCAGGCTATATTTTGGCGCGATTTGTGTCGTACCCATTTAAAGAGAACTAAACGTTTCAAGGTCGTACGCTAAACAGAGTTCGCCTCTTGTAGAATTTACTTACTCTTTGAATGTGTAGCAGAAAAATTGACACGAGAAATAGGAGAAGACACCGAGAATCTCCGACTGTCTATTTTTTATATAATATTTCATGAAACTTCATTGTAGTCATTATTCATTCTTGTGACCGGAAATACGGACGGAATACTATGTATGGTTGGCCAGACGTTTGTCAACTTATATTGTACGTGTGTAGGGTTGCCAACGTATAAAAAATTATGTCGTCTTCTTTTATTCTCATTGTGAATGAGATTTGTATTTTATATTCTACACAAAGGTTGAAACATATTATTCTGTTTATACAGTGTGTAAACAGTTAACCCGAACATAGGGAAAATAACGTTGAGAACATTCTAAGACTAAAAACAGACCGGTCGCGGTGCAGGTATGATTTCAAATTATTCCTAAAACTGTGAAAGAATTCTGGATCTTCTTGCAAACACATTTTTGACGCTTGAAATTACTAAATATAAGAAAAACATGTTAAAAAAAATATTAAAAAATATTGCAGCTTCAAAAAACGTTCAGAACTATAAAATTTTTAAAACCTGTTTTTATTAAAGTATCGGATCGAAATCAAAAGGGGTAATTTTTCTTTCCAGCTTATTTTCAAATTTATATTAGAAATCGTGTCCATCGTGATTATAATAAAATTAAGAAAAATCGCAGGATAGTGGACAAAATATTGAATTTATTTAATTAAATGTACGACGTTTCGTCTATATATTTAGACTTTTTCAAGTACATAAAAATAACAATATTTATGAAAATTATTTTCAAAATTGTTGATTTTCAATCTTTCATTTATATACTCTTTCATTTCTGGAATCGGGAACCCTGGTGAATTCAAATCGTTTTATTTTGCAAACATTATCTGTGAAATTCAATCTTAACACTGATTTTGTCGACAATGACTAACACAAAACGTATAATTAATTAATTTCTTCTTGTTTGTTAATACTAGTCTGTCGTCGTGACTTCAGTCTAACAAAACTAACGCGCTGACAAAACATCATAACTGGCACATTGTGCAATGTTACTAGAGAAGTGCAATTTGTTTCTTTCAATTATACAAGACCTTTTTTGTCGAGCGTCTATAATCCACTATAATTCAATTATACAATAGAGCTTTAACTCGCAGATTCGCTTGCATTAATGTATATGTATTTACAAAAACCATAGCTGGATAAAAAGACCCCTTAAGTCCCGTATTCACCGAGTCTAGTTAGTTATTTATTCCGTTGATTTATTCCCCTGATAACTATTACTCGGAATAAATAGCAATAATTCAATTCACCAAACGTAGTTAAGTTTACTGCAGGTATAAATCGTAAGAATAACTATTCTGTCCAATTTCAAGGGTATAAATATTTATTCGCCTAGTAAAATAGGGTGGGCACGAAATGCACAAATTACTTTGTGACCTGGCGACCTTTTCAGGTAAATATTAATTCCATATCTTTCAGGTAAAGGCTTTTATAGTAAAATAAAATTAATTTAAGAAATAAATTCATCATTTTACATTTTCGATCGATGCGCCATCGGTCGGATCTTTGGTAAACGTGCTTTAGAATCAAAATATTTGACAAAATGTCCAAGGTGTATGGTATAAAGTTAATTTGTACCTGAAGTTACTATTCTTTCGAATGAATTGCTTGGTGAATTGAAAGTTAATTTTAATCCAAGGAATAAATTTATTCTAAGAATAGTATAGTAACTTCTATCTTTAACAGTGTTCGGTGAATATGGCCCTAAGTTTGGAAAAGTGCCTACTGACTGATAGTGGACTAAATTTCAAAAAGTCGTAAAAAGGCCATAATGTAAACAACGGTATGCTACACGCCCTCAGCATATCTCAACTACCTACCTCTTTCCCACCAACAGATATAGTAATCGCTGTATTCTTGGAAAAGATGATCTAATAATAATAATAATAAGCCATCAATCCCACTGCTGGGCAAAGGCCTCCCCGTTCACTTTCCACTCCTGTCTGTCCTCTGCAATCCTGTGCCATAACTTGCCAGTGAAGTTGTCTATTTCGTCCCTCCAGCGCCGTCGTTGACGTCCCACTTTTCTTTTATAGTTTAATGGTTCCCATTGAGTAGTTATTTTTGCCCATCTATTGTTATGTAGACGTGAGAGATGTCCAGCACATTTCCATTTATTCTTTTTAATAATGTGTGATACATCGTGGATCTTAGTTTTCGCTCTTATTACTTTAGGAAAAGATGATCTATTTATACATAAATAAATCATATCCAAGAATATGGCGATTAGTTGGTCGGAAAGAAATGTCTTTGTGTCTGTCTGAGATTATTTGTTTGAAGTGGAAAAAGATTTTAAAATCGTCTTATAGATTAAGCTACGTCACTGTGTTACAAAAAAAAGAGCTCTATGCGTGCTTTCTTCACGCTTTTGATTGGCTGTACAATGACATACGAATGTGTTGCTAAAGACCACGATACTAAAGACGTACATTATTTTCCTCTCTGTAACGAATTACGGCTGCCGTAACTTGGCACGGCTAAAGTTTACGGTGCGGTAGTTACCGTGTCCTCCCGTGACCGGTTTCTGAAAGCGCAGTTACCTTTACAGCAATCACTAACCCATCAATACCCGTACCGACAATAAGGTCAAGTCGAACGAAAGCGATGTTTTTTTTATTCATCTCCAACCCACGACAGTACGTTTCGAACGCAAAAATGTAATCAAATAATGTCCTTGCCCAATTTAGTTTAAATTGGCTGCCTAATTTCGTTAAAATTGGTCGAAGAATTTATTTGTATTAGGCCAGGGATCGGCAACCTTTTGAGACGGAAGAGCCAAAAGTTACAATTTACAAAATTTCCCAGTTTTTAAAGAGCCACTAACATTTTTATTTCAATATTATGGTATTTGATTAGGATTATAACTAAACAAACAGAACAGTGTTGCCACATTTAAAAAATGTCAGCTGTCCGTATACTCTCTATTCCACCTATTCTCACTGTTCTCTGTTGAGTGTTTTTATCCTGTTTAAAGTTTTTTTTGCAGTATAATATTTTTTATGAGTTTAGAAAATAAAATAATATACTTAATTATTAATATTTGCGCATGGAACTGGAGAGCCGCATCTTGACATCATAAGAGCCCCATGCGGCTCGCGAGCCGCAAGTTGCCGACCCCTGTAATAGACGGTCGGACAGGCAACAAAATTCCAAATGGCCAAGTGAAAACATCACACGCAGTTCCAGTGGGTTCCCCGTTTTAACTCGGCCATATTATGATATTTCGTTCTATTTGTCTGTAAGACGCTTATGACCTCTGTTGTCTGTCTGCCAGTTTATTCAGGGCTAATTTTAACGAAACTTGCCGGGGACTTTAAAGTTTAACTATGAAACGAATAACGTATAAATAACCTTGACGTCGTTCGATTAATTCAGCTGACTCAACGTATTGGTGACTAGTTATGTGCAGAAACCAGCAATCCGTCAAAAGAAAAATGAAATAATAAAAATCGCATTCTATTCTTTCAATTCACGACACAGTTTGTCATCTAAAAACTATTTATTTTTGTATTTGCCTATGCATAGTTTGTAGGCAGGTACACTATTAGCGTTGGTCGGATGGCGGGATTTAGGGGTAAAACGCGCATAGTATCACTTTTAAAAAAATACATATTACATGTGTTTAGCGCATAACTCACGAAAAACTTAAGACTGCTTGACACTTCTTTAAAATGAATGTAATTGGATGAATTTAAGGGTTGTATTTAGGGGCTGAAAAAAATGTTGAGCCCGAAAACAAAGAAAAGGTCCGGAATTGTTTCGAATTCTAAATTTACTCTTTTTGTAAAGATTAAATTGTGCCCCTAAAATGTAAACAAAATCCCATAAACAGGACCGGACTTTAATATTTTATAAAAAATTTAATACGAGAAAATAATTCTTCTGAAATCTTTGCTACTTATTAAAAATGTGAAAAATTGAATAATTTAAGGGGGTAATCAAAATTCGTTGTATTTAAAAAAATTAGTGCGTTCTCAAATATGTCATAATGCATGCTGTAGCAATTTTGTTTGGCACTGTGACCAGTGTTTTTTTTTTTGGCATTATTTTTACAAAAATATTATATAAACGTACTATTGTTTTCTTCATTACAGTTGGTTGTTATTTGAATCGTAAAGTTTGCTTCGAATATCAATGTTAAGCCAATTTTACGGTGATTATTTTAATTTTTTGGTGTTTTATTATACTGTATAAAATTTTATTGCACTAAGCGGTTGACATTGGAGCCGTTTTTAAATAATAAACTGTTTTAATTTTTAATATTGAAAAGACGCGCTTTTTTCCTCTTTTATATATTGTAACACTGTTTGGCTTATATGGTTGATTATAGTGCTATGGGACATGAAAAATCAATCAACATTCGAGTCTTCAAAGGGTCCATTGTGTTGCCCCAATAGCAGTCTAAATTCAATCCCTAAGGGGGTCAAACGAGGGAGTAGGGTTTTTTTGACTAATCAACGCCTAGGCCAAATCGCTGAAGCTAGAAACTTGAAATTTGGACAGTTGGTTCCTTTTCTGACATAAGCATCTACTAAGAAAGGATTTTTCGAAATTCAACCCCTACGGGTGTCAAAGAGGGTAAAATTTTGAAAGACTAAAATAAAAAAAATAAAATATTAGTAAAAAAAACTTTTTAGAGACAAGCTTTTATTGAAATGTAGGTACTGAAAAGGAAAAAATTTAGTTTAATAATTTTGGTACCTAGGTACATAATTATTATAAAAGCGAGGGTTGCGACTAATAAAATATCGTAGAGTTTACAACCCACGCTTTTATAATTATGAAACTAAATTATTAAAACTTATTTTTTTTGTCTTTAGTACATTTAAATAAAAGCGTGTCTTAAAAATTTTTTTTTTATTAATTTTTTATTCCATTAGTGATAGTCGTGGACCACTGAAGGATTTAAAAAGTAGCTTTTGTTTGGCTTCAAATTAATAACTTTTTTCTTTGATATTTTGTGGAAAGATGCATTGATCAACATTTTCTTTTTCCATTATAGCGATAGTCGTGAACCACTGATTGTTTAAAAGGCAAGAGGAAAGACATGAAGTGTGGTAGCTTTCAGTTGGCTTTAAAAGCTTTGATTATTATAATTGATAACACGTTTCTGTGATACCAAACCACCAACGCAAACTCATTGTTAAACTTGACGTGTGAGTAAAGCACGGTTGTATATAAGCAATGTAAACTAGAGAAAACGAGCGGGTAGAGAGGAAAGAGAGAGAGAGAGAGATTTCATTAGCTAAGGACAAAAACTCGACATTTGTAATTAATGATTGTGTATTTATTGTTGTTTCAGGTTTTCAGCCCATAGTGACGGTAGTGACTGGTGGCGATAGATCACGATCTGCAAACAGTAATGGAGGTCCGACGACGACATCATCGACGCCAGACGTCGCTTTTCTCTGTTCTTCTTCCACGTCAACTCGCGGTTTGGCTGCAGGAGTTGCCGCTGCAGGTGGTGGCATAGAACCGCCCGCACCGTTCGTCGGTCGCAATGACGTACAAGTGTGACGTCATAGTTGTGATACCATTAAAGTGTCTCTCGCCAACGTAGAAGATTAAAAAGTTCCTAAGTTATATTAAAAAAAAACAACAAAAAGAATGTGTAATATGGATCTTATTACGCGAAAGAATGAAACAAGCAAAACTAACAAATTTCATATTATGTTTAAGTTCGTTGCGCAAGGTATTACAAAACGTAAGTGACATGTTTTTAGTGAAGAAATTTAATAACGTTTAAATTCTGATTCTATCTCAGTGCCGGCAGTACATTCTTGCCGAGGGATACCGAAACTACCCGAACGCGAGAGTGTACTTGCAACGCTCGGCCGGCCTCGGGAGCGCTCCGTATAAAGTCGGTTTTTTGACCGATTGTCAAAGGAACCGAGCGGCGAGTGCGAGTGCAGTCAGTACGCTCTCGCCGAGGGATACCGAGACTACCCGAACGCGATAATGTACTGGCAACGCTCGGCCGGCCTCGTAGCGCCCTGTCTCGCCTCGGGAGCGCTCCGTATAAAGTCGGTTTTTTGACCGCGAGTCAAAAGAAGCGAGCAGCGAGTGCAAGCTCAGTCAGTTTATATGAAATTGAGTAGTTTAAATGACAGCTGAAACCGAGCCACGCCGAGTGTGTACACACACACACACCCACTCGTAGACGCTCGCTTTACCTAAAGTCTAGGTGAGATCTCCTGCGAGCGAGCTCAGCGAGAGTGTACTGCAGGTATTAAATACTTAAGACAGTGAATTAAATAATAGGAATTGTGTAGAGTGATATTAATTATGTAACTATGAAAAGACAAAATAAATACTGTTTCGTGTGTAATTAAATGATTAAAAATCGTGTATGTAAAATCAATGTATATTATGTGTAAATTTTTAAACTAGTCTAAATATGTTCAAGTGAAAGAAAACCGAAACATATATTATATATATACTTTTGACTCGAATATATTGTAATAATATATAATAATTATATTAATATAAACAAAAATTAATAATATACTGTCAAACTATCCAAGAAATTAACAAAAAAAAGATTTTTTTGTTTTTAAACAGTTAGTAAATTATTAATGTGTTTAATCAGCTAAAGTTAATATATTCAACTCTGAAAATATAAAGTACATAATACATTACATTCATAGTACATACATAAAGGCTAGAGCATGCATCTGGCGTGCGTGTTGCTGTACCTAAATGTGTTTTAATACATATTCATATTGGAATTTTCAATTTACTTGTCAATAATTCCGACGTGTAGGAGATGTAGTAACTTAATGTTGATATATTAGCTTAATATATAAACTTAAGACCCGTTTCACAATACAACTCATGTTCACGTTCTGCACAAATGAGCGTTAATGTCCGAACTTCTGAAAATACAATCTAAAAATTAACATCTAATCTGCAAGAAAATTGTATCTTATTATTCGACTTGTATCATGACTAATATTAATATTAGTCTCTGCTACAGCAAGTTGCTCTCATATTAATATGAGAGCAACTTGCTATAGCAGAGACATATCTACGCCCTACGGTATGTCAAGCATGGCACGTGGTCTGGATGTCATTTGGAGTTCGGGCATGACCCAACGCCCTTCGTTAAAACAATAAAGTACCGGAAAAATCGAAAATATAAGTTACATCGGAAATTGTCTTTCGCGCGAAATTAGCCGAACACATCGTCATCTAAAAGATCGATGTCAGATGGTGGACAGGACGCAATTTTAGTATTTTCCCTAGGAATTATTTTACATAGATACGTCTCTGCATTCTAGCAATCAGTCTGATTTCAAACTAAAAGCGTCCTTCTAAACAAAATAGTCATCAATATCAGGAACAGAGATATTCAAAGGCAACTAAAAATCACCCCAATTTTGAAACAAAAATTTGGCTTCTAGGTTTTGGTAAAATTTTGTCAAAAAAACCCAAGCTGTGGCCTGGAAATCGAGGACGCCGACATAAGAATTCCATGCGAATTTTAATATGTTGTTCCCTGCGGTCAATAAGGTCACTATACAGAAATTCAGCTTTACACAAAATATATCGAAGTTTCATATTTATTTCACCTATAAGTCTTGGACTATTTGCTCATCGAATTTAAACAATATCACTTTGTTGGTTCAAATTTATATTGTTTAGGTTCTGAAGAGTGTTAAAAATTGCATAAAAGATGTATAAAATTGTCATTCAAACAAGATGACCAACTGATGTCACCATCAAAGCGTTACGCTTAACTATTGAATGATATATATAACTTGACATCTAATAGGCGTAAATTGGCACGGAAAATGTTGTCTTGCGCATGTCTTAACACCAGACAAATGTTTTAAAGATTTTCTTTGGGCACGCCTTTATTGAATTGGAGCCAAAATTTTCTATTAATATCAATTTGTCCAATTTGTTGACAAATTTATTGTCAAAAAGTATCTCTGAATCCTGCAAAATCTTTATTGTTATACGAAACTAAGGGATCATTCTGTTATTTTGCTCTATAACACTATAAATTAATAGAAGCCATGTTTCTTTGACGTAAAATGAATATCGAAAATTTTGCGATTGAAACGTTTAAGCGGATTTCACTAACCCTGAGTTAACTCAGGTTAAACAGTGATGACAACGTGCGGAGTTCGAACACATAACTCATCATTTAACCCAAATTTTACATTGATGGAAAAATTGCCTTTTTAGATTTATAGAGCTTATAAAATCTAAGTTTGATATTACGAAAATCAGTTAGTAAATAAAAAAAGAGAGTTAGTACTAGGCCCAGATAACCCTGGAGATGATGACATTAAAAAGCCATCCTCTCTCCCACTCTAGGCTCGGACCTCGCGGGTTTAAGACTGGTGTACATTTAGAAAAATCGGCCAATGTTTTTTTGTAAACAAATGCACATAGCCTAAAGTAATTGCGTTTTGCTTAATTCACTAAATGTACGTTGCATGAGTGGAGTATTGAAGTACCGCCTCCAAAGTAACAAGTTCACTCAACTTGTGTGGCCGACTTACAGCAAACCTCATATTATTATCGATGATGTATTAATTCTGAACTTGATCTTGACGTGTTTAGTAATTACGAGTTTTTGGAATAATCGCAGATACAAATTATAAAAGTTCAACCTTCCAGGTTACTAAATGAAGGGACGTGTAGAAGATAAAATTTTAAGGTCATATCATTGTAGTTTGTTATGTTTCAAAAAATATACAAAAACATTATAATATGTAACTTAAATTTTTTTTCGGTAAATAGCAAAATTATTTATCGTGTACAAAGAAATTTCTTATCATAAGGAGGTTAACATAAATGGATAAATATTGTAGATCATAGACGCTCGATAACAGATGTTATAAGCATTTGTTATTTAAATGAGATGATCTTAATGCATTCATTTATAATAATTATTTGAAACAATAAAATTAAGCAAAATCGCAGGATAGTGGACAATATAATTTGATTTATTAAATTAAATGTACCTACATTTAATTTAATAAATCAAATTATATTTGTGAAGAACTGTTTAATTAAAAACAGAAAAGTGGTGATCCTGATGATAATGAAAGAAGACAGCTTTGAAATGGCTTAAGGATCCAAAAATAATAAGCAAATACTGTTAATGTATATAACAGTATTTGCTTATTATTTTTGGATCCTTAAGCCATTTCAAAGCTGTCTTCTTTCAAATTATATTGTCCACTATCCTGCGATTTTGCTTAATTTTATTATAATCACGATGGACACGATTTCTAATATAAATTATTTGAAACAATTTTAATGGAAAAATGCTTCAACTTCACAAATTTCTAGTACCTACCAAAAGACATTATTAGATATGTAAATTTCGAACCCTGTTTTTTATCCCCTATTACTCTTCGAATTTGACAGAATCATGATTATAAAAATCAGAATTTTGCTTTTGTAAAACGGGTCTTAAAATAATTGCCTCTCAGTCTGCCCAATGCCTATCCCTTCTACCATAATCCACTGACTGCCCCTTAATGCTAAGATTTTAAGATCTTGTGTTTGTCAAAATATCGTATACCTATACCATAATTATTATTATTTCTTTTAAAATAAAACCATTCATAATATTATACAACTGTAATGAAAATAATATAAGATTACTTTATTATTGATGTTTAAGATATTTCGAGAAAAGAACTGAAATCACTTGTGGATATTTTATTTATTTATTTATATAGGTACAAGAAACCCAGTCAACAAGAGAAAACTTTTCAATAGCAAATACCTAGATGATGACAACATAGTTGTTGAAATAGGAAGATGCTCATCGCTTATTGTAGATTGGCATAATAAATAGTAGGTACACTGTTTAATAAGTTGATTTGAAATTGCTAAATCATGAAGTTTTAAAGTCGTACCTATTTATCAAAAAAAAATTTATTTGTAAACAAATCACTTACTAGACTGGGTTTTGTAAGTTTTGTGAGAAGCAAGTGTTACAGATATTTCTTTACCTACTATTAAAATGGAAAGAACCTCCGATTTCGCAACTTCTTGATATAATATTTAGAACTGTTTTCTTTTTAAATTCAACTGTTCGAAACAAGTGACCGCGACGGAAGACAACGACATAGTTTCTTGACGCATTCGAAGCTGATGTGTCGCGCAACAATATCGCTAATCTCAAACTTAATTGTCAGTTCCACTTAAAACAGTGCTTTTGAAACCTGTCGCTTGTCTCTTGTCGTGGTTGCAAATTTCGAAAGGCTACCGTAAGAATTCTTATGCGCTAGTGGCTCGATTATTTGAAAGGTAAAATGCTAGCTTGATGAAACAAAGAATGCGGCACGGGAAAGAATATCTCCGCGGGGTTTGTGTTATAATATGTTTATATGGTTATAGTAAAGATTGTTTGAAAAGCATCCCCTCTTCTCCGCGGGGTCTGTGTTATTGTATGTTATATGGTATAGTAAAGATGCATGTCCTCTTTTCCGCTGGGTCTGTGTTATAATAATGTTATATGGTATAGTCTGTAATTACATTAGAACGACGTTTGTGCCGATTATGATTGATTAAGACCATGGTCCGGCTCTGCTTACCGGTACATATTATAAGTGGCAAGTCATTCGACTTCTGGGGTTCGCACAACGCATCTAAGCCTTTAACCTAGTTAATTTTTATATTATTCATACATAAGAAGTTACACTTCGGTCGTGTGTGCCACGACACGCATTTTTCTTTTGTTTTATCACATGTGTGGTTTATTAAGTTGAAGCGAAATATCAAAATGTTTTGGTTGAATCTAAAAAGAAAGCAGTTGTTTTACCGTAAAGAAAATTGTGAATAATTTTTAACGTTATATCTGATGTATATTAACAATAAACAGAGCTTAGTTCGTACAACAATTAGATTAGAATAAAGGTTTTACTAATTATGTACATTTCTTATGGATAAATAAAACCTCCGTTTGCCCTCGTTTATTTTATATTTACGTGAGATATAAAGAAATACTTGCATTAATTGGGGTAAAAAGGAAGTTGATAATAATTTAACTCGTATATTGTAAGATTAAAATGTGCCCCTTAAAACCAAATAAAACACGCGATTCTCGTGGACGAAAATAAGATGTTCGTATTTAATTCCAAGGTGCACAGCGCATGTTAATTTTCAAAAGGTAAGGTTAAATTATACCGTCTGCCAGTGATACGAAATCCGAGGCCCGCGAGCTGCATGCGGGCCCAGCATTACCTTTTTGGCGGTCCGTGTCAGATTATAAAAATTTCAATACATTTTCATTACAATTGGGTTTTTAAATGAATTTTTTTTTTTACTTAAATGGAAGGACCACATACAAGTTTTATAGCAAAACTGTTTTTATTTAATTTTTTTGCTTACTAATTAAAAAGTTACATTTAAATAAAAATTAATTTTTAAGCTCAGTTCCGATAACGCGCCGAAAGAATCCGAACGCGTGTGACGTCATTATGTTATCTATGGCCTTTGTATCCATGGTTACCAAGTTAAAAATTTATTATTTTTGATAGTATGTGTAATACATATACACAAATACCAACAAATGCAGACACATTTTAACATAACGACGTCACAAACATTCCTGGCGCGTTTTGAAGTCACGTGATATTTTTTAAATTTTTATACATTTTAATTAATTTTTAGTAATTTATCTATAGCTTTAAAAAAATTTTTCTTTTCGATTTTCAATATTATTTATGTTAAATTATTAGAAAAAATTAAAAAATCAATAATTTTTTTTAAACTTAAATACCTAATTATGTGTATATCAATTAAAATTGTGTAGACTTTCACGGCCGGTTTCCATTGTCAAACAAGGTGAAAAATTCTTTCGGACTGATGAGCCGTGGTCAACTGGAGTTTTTCCAAACGTTTCGTCTCTAACTGTGAGAGACATCTTCAGTGGCACAGTTACGGCGACGTGAACTTCGACGATCTGTGCCACTGAAGATGTCTTTCACAGTTAGAGACGAAACGTTTGGAAAAACTCCAGTTGACGACGGCTCATCAGCCCGAAAGAATTTTTCACCTTGTTTGACAATGTATATCAATTGTTTTTTAACGCTAATGACCTCTGTTGTGGAGCGTCTATAATCTACAATTCATTCAATTGTTTTTTAAAGTTAGAACTCTGGACTGGAGTAATTATTGTAAATACAGGGAAATATTTTGTTTTCTTTCAAAAAGTTTTCCGTTTCATTTAATATTTCTAAAATGCCACCTCAGTAGACGTTATTCATGTGAAAACCTGGAAAAGTCAGTGATTTTTATTTTGTGACTACCCTGAATAAAAACAAAGGTTTGATGTAGTTGACGTGGTTTGAACCAACCTTTTTGTTTATGTGCACCTTGGAACATATTTTATTTACAGAATAGATCCTCGAATTTCGCCGAATAGATACTTGAATATTTTAGCTAATTGTGAATAATTTATTTAACTGAAAATTAAAGTTTTCCTGATACTTTAGATAACATTTATTTGAACATAAGAAATACAATCAATATGATTAAACACCTATACGGTATAGGTGTTTAATCATATTGATTGTATTTCTTATGTTTATATTAAAAACCGTATATAGATTTCTCGTTATAATTTGGTGAAAATTTATTTGATTAAATTTACTGTTTTGAAATATTAAAATAACAGAATATTGAAATACTTCAGTGGTATTTATTGTTTTTGTTGAAACAATTATAAATTGCGAAATTCGTTTAAAAAAGCACTTCAGTTGAAATTCAACGGCTACTGGGATTTTTATAAGTATTTGATTTATTAATCAAATAAAACAATACAAATTGCAAATTCGTAATTATACCAAAAAAAAAAATTTCACCGTTTTAATTTTTGTAAATACAAATTACAAATAGTTTTTATCAGTCATTTTTGAAAAATTCTTAATTAATATCAAGAAAAACTACTCCTGCATGGTCTACTTATAAAAATATCTGCCGTTTTATTTATGTGCGACCTCAACATAGCTGAGTCTGTTCGTCACGCTATTTTGTACCATGCGTACAGCCAAAACGACTAAACCGATTTTTTTTATTAAAAACATCAAAACGTTGAAAATACACGTAAACAACAAACACAAGATCTACAGTGTGTTCAAAAAAAGTCTTTGATATGTCTATGTTGAAATAATATTTTGTTTTGTAATCGGACGATTCCATTGTTATAGTAAACTAAAAAAAAAACGTATTACACTAATCAAACGACTTATTGAACACACTTTAATATTCTGTGCACTCTAAAAGCATTATTATTTTTTAATGTTATATTGTAAATAGTTCTTTGTATTATAATTATCTATTATAAAACTATATAAGTTATTTTTGTATTAAAACATGGTCATAGTCATAATCCCATGGCTAAATGTAAATATAATTATCATAATTATAATCAGTGGAAACAAAAAAATATGTCGTTTGTCATTTTCTGTATTTAAGTAGTATTCTACCTGTGAAACCGAGGGCCCTTATTATCCCATCATCTAATGTCATTCACATCCTGTTCAGTGTTTTTTTTTATTATGAAACAAAATCACTCATGCAGCTATTAGTGTCGAATTTTTTTAGTGTTTGTGTATAAGTGATAAGTGTGAACTTTATGGGAACTAACGAGGGGATAACCGCCGGCGAAAAAGTGTACACCTAATACCTTCTCTTGAAAAAATACCCTTTATTTCCTCTTAATTCTTATTTTCTCTTAATGCCTTTATTTCCTCTTAATACCTCATTTAATGCTCTAAATTCCCCACAATACCTCCTGCAATAGCTATTACCTTCATTGATATTACACCAATTTCTCCTCACGGGCATGAACTTTTACCAATATTATTTATAATTAACTACGTGATATTAGCTGTCTTATTTGCTGTACCTATTATATGAATTGAATTAAAAAGATTGATTTTTTTTAGAACGGGTTTAAATTGTTGATTTTAAACTGTTATTTTAAAAACGAATAAAGGTCGATTTATATTATCCAGTCAGACACGGCGCGGGAACGTACCGGCTTCGGCAAGACAAACATTTTTACATGCATACGAATATTTATACTTAGCGGATTCCGTCCATTCAGACACGTATCAATACTCATATTTTAAATGCATGTAAAAATATTTTTCTTGCCCCGGAAACACTACGTTCCCGCACCGTGTCTGACCGGATAACATAAATCGATCTTTAGATGTACAGTTGCGAACTCATTATAGTGTGCACTTTTATTCATCTAGTTACCGGTTGTCGTTTTTTTTTTAATTTTTAACTTTCCATTGGAAGTTATTGTAATATTTTGCGAATGAAAAATTTTGATATATCTGGACGTTTTGAGGTCCCTAGAGTCCGAATCTACTGTTTGTGTGTATGTGTGTGTACGTACATACGTTGATAAACTTTTTTTCGGCTCGCATATCTCGAGAACAGATAATGATATCAACTGCGGACCAATTTCATTCGATTGATTTGATTATTTTTGGTACCTACTAACAAATTCATGCCTCCAATCTTGCATTGATTTTTCTTTTTTGGTGATTGCTGAAATAATTTCGAGGTATTTAAATTTCTTTAAAATTTTGGACATTGACATTTATCTATCAAATTAAATTTGTCGCTAAGCTACTGACTTTTTATGATCTTATACTGAAAAAACTCAAGTGCAAAATATATTGAGTCCAATACTGTACGTCACAATTTTTGCGCACGATTTTCTGATGTCGATTGATGCAATTTTTTGAAAACTTCAAAAAGTCTCTTAAAATAGATACGTATACATTCTAGATACAGCAGCGACCCAAGTATTTTTTTAATCAAATCAATATAGACTGTTTGTTTAGTCTCTTTTTGACCTGTTTCCTGAAATTATAATTTGTTTACCTACATTAAATTTAAATAAAGGTAAGTGTTAAATACAATTATTTTCTATTTATGATACTGATACTGACAGAAAACGATATTCTAAATTCAAGCACACCCGGAGGTCTGTATCACTTACCGTTTCAGAAATAGACCAATTCCAAGTTTTTTCTGGAAAGTCAGGAATCGGATACTTTCCAAATTCGGTATAACCCACGAATCCACTAGTAGAAGACATGTTTCTCTTTTTAAAAATATAAGCAATGTCAGAAAGTTTTTAATTTTATTTTTATTCAAATATTTTTTCGATATGAAATATTTTGATGTTTTTTAAAATTTGTTAACAGGGGATCAGAAAGACAGGTCGGTATAGCTGATTTGTTTGTCCCGAATGAGATACTTCTGAATCAAGGCTCCGCCGATGTTTATGACATCGCTTGAATACTCTTATTAGATTGTAAACACTGTTACGTGATTGCCTAAAGTCTAAAACAGCCGCTGAGTGTGAATTTCACAGAAATTCAAAATTTGTTATCCAGCCCTCAGAAGCATATAAGAGGTATTTTTATACAAAATATTCGATATGGAATATATTTTTAAGAAGTTTTTTAAAATTTGTTAACAGGGGATCAGAAAGACAGGTCGGTATAGCTGATTTGTTTGTCCCGAATGAGATACTTCTGAATCAAGGCTCCGCCGATGTTTATGACATCGCTTGAATGCTCTTATTAGATTGTAAACACTGTTACGTGATTGCCTAAAGTCAAAAACAGCTGTTGTGTGTGAATTTAATAGAAATTCCAAAATTTGTTATCCAGCCCCCAGAAGCTTATAAGAGGTATAGCTTATAAAGTCTAAAATTGTGTGTGAATTTGATAGAAATTCCAAAATTTGTTATCCAGCCCCCAGAAGCTTATAAGAGGTATAGCTTATAAAGTCTAAAACAGCCGTTGTGTGTGAATTTGATAGAAATTCCAAAATTTGTTATCCAGCCCCCAGAAGCTTATAAGAGGTATTAGCTTATAAAGTCTAAAACAGCCGTTGTGTGTGAATTTGATAGAAATTCCGAAATTTGTTATCCAGCCCCCAGAAGCATATAAGAGGTATTTTTATAGAAAATATTCGATATGGAATATATTTTTTAGAAGTTTTTTAAAATTTGTTAACAGGGCATCAGAAAGACAGGTCGGTATAGCTGATTTGTTTGTCCCGAATGAGATACTTCTGAATCACTCCGCCGATGTTTATGACATCGCTTGAATGCTCTTATTAGATTGTAAACACTGTTACGTGATTGCCTAAAGTCAAAAACAGCCGTTGTGTGTGAATTTGATAGAAATTCCAAAATTTGTTATCCAGCCCCCAGAAGTTTATAAGAGGTATAGCTTATAAAGTCTAAAACAGCCGTTGTGTGTGAATTTGATAGAAATTCCAAAATTTGTTATCCAGCCCCCAGAAGCTTATAAGAGGTATAGCTTATAAAGTCTAAAACCTCCGTTGTGTGTGAATTTAATAGAAATTCCAAAATTTGTTATCCAGCCCCCAGAAGCTTATAAGAGGTATAGCTTATAAAGTCTAAAACAGCCGTTGTGTGTGAATTTGATAGAAATTCCAAAATTTGTTATCCAGCCCCCAGAAGCATATAAGAGGTATTTTTATACAAAATATTCTATATGGAATATATTTTTAAGAAGTTTTTTAAAATTTGTTAACAGGGGATCAGAAAGACAGGTCGGTATAGCTGATTTGTTTGTCCCGAATGAGATACTTCTGAATCAAGGCTCCGCCGATGTTTATGACATCGCTTGAATGCTCTTATTAGATTGTAGATTGTAAAATATACACTGTTACGTGATTGCCTAAAGTTTCTAAACAGCCGTTGTGTGTGAATTTGACAGAAATTCCAAAATTTGTTATCCAGCCCCCAGAAGCATATAAGAGGTATTGATGATTTGTTAGTTGCGAATGAAATACTTATGAATCAAGACTCTGCCGATGTTTATAACATAGTCAAGGCTCTTATTAAACTACCAAAATAATAGACTGTTATGCAATTCCTTAACAGCTATTTATACGGAATGGTTCAAAGAGAGATGGTGCGTGTTAATATTATTATACACAGACATTTTAGATTAGATTAGATTTATTGTTCCACAAAATATAAAATACACAAAAATAATACAATATAATAATATTCAAACATATCTGTTTTCAAATAACAAAACAAAAACAAAATAAGAAAAAATTTACCAAGTTGTGGAACTAGATCCATCTGAAGGAAAGACCTGTTATAGATGAACCATCATAAAAATCTATATTATCAACATATTATTTATTTATATCTATTAAAATATTCGACAATCTGAGAGAAATCAATTAATTGTTTTAATATTATAATCAGTTCAATCTGAAAAAGACACACAGGCAAGATTTTGCAAAAGCTCTGTTATCATCCATTAAAATTAATTGAACTGGGTTAGATGATCCAATTTACTAATATTCTCTGCGGTAAAGTAGCTATGAATTCTTTCAATGTCCTAAATCCCATATGTTTAGAAACAGCCTTTAAATAGAGCATTGTTATTATCAGGAGAGTAGTTTAAAAAAATTGTATTATGTAATATTTTTTATTTTCTGAAGGCGGAGTTTATTATTAAATGAAATCAAATGAGCAATGAATATTGTAAAATATACACTATTACGTGATTGCCTAAAGTCTAAACAGCCGTTGTGTGTGAATTTGACAGAAATTTCAAAATTTGTTATCCAGCCCCCAGAAGCATATAAGAGGTATTGCTGATTTGTTAGTTGCGAATGAAATACTTCTGAATCAAGGTTCTGCCATAACATCGCCTGAAGGCTCTTACTAGACTACAAAAATATAGACTGTTATGCAATTCCCTTAACAACTATTTTATACGGAATGTTTCAAAGAGAGATTGTTATTGTGTGTTAATATTATACATATTATACGTTTTTTCAGATAATAACGTATTTATATAAAAAAAGATTATCATAGGATTAAAATTATAGAACTGGGTTAAATGATCTAATTATTCTAATTCACTAATATCAATATGAAGTTTTTCATTCTTTTAATGTTCTAAATCCAACATGTTTTGAAGCAGCCTTTAAATAGAGAAATGTCGATATTAGGAGAGCAGTCTAAGAATTTGTATAAATGATTATATTATTATTATGCAATATTTTCTGAAGGCGGGGTTTATTATTAAACGAAATCACTGAACAATAAAAGTCTTCTGGCGTTGTCTTGAATGTCGGCTGAGCCTCAGTTCAGGAATATTTCATTGGTGACTAGCAAATCATCAATACCGATTCATCTATATGTTTGCCTGATACAAAGTTTTTGAAAAATATGAAGTGCTCGATCTTACTGAAAAATGTCGCTAGTTAAAATGTAAATAAACCGTTACTAGATAACTAACTGGATCTTAACGCTATTTATTTATTTTTAATTCATGCTTAAGAAGATACTCTTCACACATAAAAACAAGTTTTTTTGCACAACAAAAGTTGAAAATTAGTATCCGTACGTCACGTTAAATTCATGAAGTAATTTTCAAGTTCAAGGAATATTGAAATAACTCTAAAAGGGGCTTAACGAATAAAGTTTGCGCGCCACTGTAAATGCACTATGAGTTCTTAATTGAACGACAGATTTGGAAAGTGCGTGACTAGAGCAAGTATTTTATTCGGAGAGTTTGTTTCAAGTGTGCAAGATAAGATTTGAATATAGCACCCCTATTAATTAAGATAATTTAATTAATACAATATGAGGTACTAAATTAAGGGATCATTACCGCAACGTAAAAGTACAGTGATAGATAATATATTCGACAGTGTCGGTTTCCCTGTGCCCTTTATTTTGTAACAACTTAATTAGTTTTACCGTTAATTCTAACTCATTTCATTTGATGATATTCAAAAAAGTAGCATGCCATTTAGATCGAGAGCTAGTGACATGTTTTTGGTGTTATTTATTCAAGGCCTTATTTTTGTGAATATGTTGAGGGAGACATATTAAAGTGCCCTGTGTAAGGGATTTTGGTAGATAGCGGTATGGAAGGGATGCAGACCGCCCCCAACATGTAACAAAAAAAATGGTCACAATTATTATTGCTTCAAGGCTGAAATTGTATGTATAGCTTGTCGGTGACCCAATAATGCCATTATAATATTTGCAGATTGATCAGTCAGTATTAAAGAGGTGGCAGATCACCCTAAACGTGTCATGTACCCGACGAAATTTATATTATTAGTTCAAGGTTCAAATTTTAATATGTTGTTACGGCCACTGTTTTAAACATATATTTCAATTTGCAGAACAAAATGTCTGTATAAACACTTTAATATGCCTCCCTCAACATCTTCACAAAAATAAGGCCTTGAATAAATAACACCAAAAAATTGTCACTAGCTCTCGATCTATAACCCTGGTAGTTGATGGCATTGCCAAAAAAAAATGTTTTAAGCATATATTTCAATTTGCAGAACAAAATGTCGGTATTAACCCCCTTGCAGACCGATATAAACACCTAGGCGAGCACTAGTTTCCCTCTAAGAGACTAGATCACTAAGAATCGATACTGTTTACTAAGAATCGACCTAATTGCGACCAGCTCACTAAAAATCGATCTTGCTCACTAAGTGGCGACTTTGCTCACTAATCTTGTTGATGCCTAGTGATCTGGCCGATTCTTAGTGAGCTAATCTTAGTGGTGAAGGTCGTTTTTAGCAAGAATGGTCAATTCTTCGTCTCTATGATTTCCAAAATCTGATGAACCCCGGGACCTAGAAGCATTTTCACTTTGCAACCAAAGGTCCATTGGTCCCAGTGCAATAGTCTGCGTCTGCAAAAATGCACGTATTCCGGTCATACGTCATCGTAGATCGATACAAATTCAAATCCATCTGTTTAAATCGACATCATTTGATATATGACCATCGCCACAGACGCCAAACCGAAACTATAACGACCAAGATATAACCAGTCAGAATTATTGTTCTCTTGAGAATAGACGTGCAAGTATATTAAAGGTAAAGCTGGTCTTCCACAGTCAACAGTAAAAGTATATGAAAAACGCACTATTTATTATACAATTTATAAAAAATTACATGCTCGAATTCATCAACGTAACTAACCACGACAAGATATTGGAAATACTTAAGAAAATCTTAAAAAAATTAAATTTAAAAAAAATATCTTTTCCAAACAAGTACAATTTACAACCATGGAAAAAGATATGGAAAAGAGTTGAAAAACATTATATGTAGCAGTTTTTTAACAGTTAACAAAATATTCACCATTCACCATGAACCCACAAGTTATAAATTGGATAGTTATGGTAGAATACATAGATATTGTATATTATAGACGCTCGACAACTAAGCTTATAAGGCGTAGCATGTCGCACACTTCTTACTGCAGCATCTGTAATAGCGAACATAAAGGATAAAGAATTGCGGATATACAACCTAAATTTGGAAATTTTGCAAAGAAAAGTTATAAAGGATTACATTACTTGCTCTACTTTCTAGTTATTGTATTTTGTTAAAGCGTAGTCTCATTCAAAATTCCATTTTTTAAATGTTTTTTCTGTTTCCTTTCGGTTTTTGATACGACGCCCTCGCCCCTCGATGATAGACTATAGATTATAGAGTATAGACGCTTAACAGCGTCTATTGCAACTTGAAACGTTGCAATATCATTTACTTATGAACCTGTTAATTTCTTGGTACACTGGAAGATTAATAATAATATAATATTATCTAATGACAATATTATTACAATGAAATCACATCATTCGTCTTCATTCCATCAATTATCAAAGTCTTATTACTTCCCAGCAAACGTAAATCAATCAAAACTTATTATTATTAATGACAATATTATTAGGGCAAAACTGAATTGGATTTTCATGCTTGCTATACTTGACTTGATATATGATAAACCAGACAATGAGTGGATATTAAGCTTTAAGCAAACAAATATGGCATCTAAAGACAATTGTTCTTATTTCATATCCGCATCTTGAGAAATGATAATGTAATATTTTATATACAGGTGTTTATGATGCAGGGTCGTAACTAGATGAAAAATAACCTTGAAACGGACAATTGTACTACTCTAGTAACTTTCTTAGGCCCGTGGACATTAAACTGTCGTGTGCTTTCCTAGAAGGCTACTAAAGCAACTCCTCGTGATTCGGGTATGTCTGTGAATAGTCCTGTGCCTTCGTAGATAGCAGCCAGTAATTAAGGATTAGTTTGTTTACAAGTCAATTTTTAATTATTGATTTTTAGTTTAAACCTCGAGAATCACACAGACAGCGCTAAACTCGTTTAATTTCTATAATAGTTTTAGAAATATTTGAAAGTTAATTTTTTTTTCCTATGCAGTTTTCAGTGAACACACTGTATATAAGATAGATATACAAAGTGTAGAATATGAAGCTTAGTTATACATAAAGGAAAACTTGAGCACACACATACATATTATACAGAGTGACTAAAATAAAGCGCAGTATAGAAGCTTGCATGTTATTCACAAACAATGAAAGGAGACGCTTATAAAACTTCAGTTGCTGAGCGTTTATAATTTACAACCATTCCATAAGAAAAATACTTAGAACGTATAATCCAGTCAAATAGTACTTTTAAATTGCGTTAATTAGAAGTTTGATGTAATTTTAATGGTAGGTAGAGGAAGCCACTAGAATACTCCAGCCAAGTTTCCCCCCTCGGATTCCGCAAGGGGTGGCCGCCATCTTAAATTTAAGGGATGAAATCATGAATCTTGGTAAATATTGAGTCTACGTAAAAAATTACTATTACAAGAATTGTTAAGGAGGACGATCGAAGTCGATTCCTAATGATCGAGGTCGATTTTTAATGATCGACCTCGATCACTAAGAATCGACCTCGATCATTAAGAATCGACCTCGATCATTAGGAATCGACCTCGATCATTAAGAAACGACCTCGATCATTAAGAATAAACGATCATTAAGAATCGACCTCGATCATTAAGAATTGTTTTCTGTTCTGTTTTCTAAATCCCTCATGTTTTGAAACAGCCTATAGAGAAATGTTGTTATCAGGAGAGCTAGTCTTTTAGAATTCGTATTATGCAATTTTTATTATTTTCTGAAGGCGGGGTCTACCGAACAATGAAAGCCTTTCGGCGTTGTCTTGAATGTCGGCTGAGCCTCGGTTCAGAAATATTTCATTGGTGACCAGCAAATCATCAATACCGATTCATTTGTATGTTTGCCTATAAACAAAGTTTTGGAAAAATATGAACTGTTCGATCATACTGAAAAAGACACTTTATTCGTTATAATTTCCAATATTGCCAGAAAAAAAAATTTTGATATAGAATCCATCCCTGGAGCAAGGTCGACTATTAGTGAGCTAGGTCGATTCTTAATGAGCAAGGTCGATACCTAAATAAAGGTACGAACCCACGAACCCACTGATCTGTTTTTAAAGGTATAAATGTGTCAAGGATTATTAAAATCATTAATTTTGTTTTTATTCAAACAAACATATTTGGAATTGTGTTTTAAGTATCGAATTGAAATTTGTTAACCGGGTATCAGAAAGACAGGTCGGTATTGCTGATTTGTTAGTCACGAATGAAATACTTTTGAATCAAGGCTCCGCCGATGTTTATGACATCGCCTGAATGTTCTTATTGACTGTAAAATATAACTGTTACGTAACTGCCTAACCAAGTTCGTCCGTTTATCAAAAAATCTTGTGTGTTGGTTTGACAGAGAATCGAAAACTTATTATCCAGCCCCCATAAGCATACAAGAGGTATCGGTGCTGCGTCTTATTAAAACAAAATATTAGACTGTGAAATATAGTTCCCTAATAGACGTCCTATGCTGGCGACATCGGATGGAACTTTAACGAAGTTTCTAGTTTAAATTTTGGAGCGCTATAATATTAAAATTCTTTTTGGAGTTCATTTGTAAAATGTTTGCTTATTCTGATCCATTCATTTTTTCCCAATGATAAATTTTCTATGTATACCTCGCTGTGAGACACCCTGTATATACGTCTGACGTCATTACGTTCCTACCCGACTGTGGGATTAAGATTCATCTCCCGGGGATTAGCAGCGCGGATGTCTGTATGTCTCATTCCTGTTTCACTTGATACATAACCTCACTATACTACTAAGAACAGCTAAGGTAGCTTGGATGTTGGAAGGAGATGTATTCGGCACCACATTTATAACTAACACCAGTACACGAGTCTGTCAAAAAGTCACACGAGATGATTTATTTAAAAAAGATTTAAAAAATACAGTTTCAAAATGAAGTAAAAAATTCCTTTTCATAGTTTCTGGGCTTGTAGCCGCCAAGGAGGACACTTCGACGGCTGGCACATCACCTTTGAAAATGCCTATCGTAGTTGTAAACGAAAACGTCAGGTAGAAATGCCATCGAACCACGGCCCACATGCCCAGAAACTATGCAACGCGGCCGTGAAAGCTTACACATTTGGTTAAAAATTTCTGTTAGGGCTTGAGAATAGTCGAGCGTGTAGAAATGCTGTTGTTTACATGGCGTTGCTATGGTTCCTCTATTACAAGTCCCCAGTTCCCGGATTCTAGCCCGAAAGCTGGTAAAAGTGTCAATTGGATTTTCAATTTATTATTAATATGAATTGGTGCTAGGCCCAAATAACCTTAGCTGTTAAAAAAAAAAATCTGTTCAGCGGTTCTCAGTCTTTTTGTTTCGCGTGGTATCTAAAGCAGTGATTCTCAACATTTTTCGGCCTGGTTTACCTGAATAAACGTTATGGAACTTGTAAAAGTATAGGTATCCCGTTTTATCCGACTAGGTGTCTAAAACGGGATACTTTCTACTTTTTCATAAAAAAAGAATTTTTTTCTTTTATGTGACTTCTATTTTCTCATAAAGAATGCTGGCAATCAAAAGCCCATTTATAAGGGAAACAGGAGCCAAAAAATAATGTTTTGCATTACTTCATTCAAAAAGTTGTGTGACTTAGAACACTAAGTATCCCGTTTTATCCAACTCTCCCCTATATTTGTTCTTGTATAAACAAATTGGGTAGGATAATTCCTAACATATGATTGTAAAATTGTAGTGTAAATGGAATAAATAAATAAATAATTGTAAATGATAAGGACGTAATTTATTTTTATGTTATAATTTTTTTTATGTAAATATAGGACGCCTTCAGAGTCCCTGAGCTTCAACATTCCGGTATTCGTCTGATTCGCCAGTCCCTTTAGCCGGTCCTGTGGGTATCTATGCATTAACAAGTGAGCGTCGGTGGTATGTCAAGCCAGATGGCAGCAGACGGCATACTTGCGGACATGGGACTCCGGTGATGTGCCAGCAAGTTCAGGGTAACTGCGTCCAAAGTCGACGTCACACGGCTGCAGCTGTAACATCAGACAAAATATGCTTTTAGTTTCACAGTAATCATATTGTTGATCATTAAAATAGAGTACATTCCAGTGGACAGTGATCACTATAAAACTTTGTTATTATGAAAGTTTATGCTCTAAAATATTTATTAGAATTTTTATTTTTATTAATTAGGTTTCGTAAACATATTTAAATTAATAAATAAAATCATGATTTTTAATCTATTTGTCACGTGACTTAAAACACCGCGTGACGTCAATTCATGTAAAATATTAATGTATCCATAGCAACGGAGCTTAGATTGCTTATATCATGTTTACTATTGGGATCCGTCAGATAGGTGGAGCTTAAAAAACATGGCGCAGCGGGGGGGGGGGGAATTCCATATACGGGGTATACTTTTGCGTGTAATTTTGTGATTTTCAAAGTGATAAGAAATGATAAAATATATAAGTGCAACTTGTGATTGGGCCGGTACGAATCCTAAACAAAGGAATTTCGTTGAAGGAAACGGATTCTCAAAGCCGAACATATTATCAAATGTCGGAAATATAACGAGAAAAATGCATGCAAAATGAACTGTCAAAAGTAGTAATCTTTACGACATATTGCTTAAAAACATCAAAATTAAAAGAAAATCTCCACGAAATTAATCATCCGCGTTCAATGCGCCTTTAAGGCTGGGTTAGGTGAGTAATGTAATTGCAATAAGTCATATTGTAATAAGTAGGTAAGTTACTAACCTCAAAATTTTTGTATACAAAGTTAATCCTATAAATTTGTCAATCATCAGGGATTCAACTATTGTAGTGCAGTATGATAATAAGTACATCTTATTATTAATATAAAATATTTTTTTAATTCATAATTACAGTTTTTCCACATTTCATTAGAAAATAATAATTCTCTGTAAAGTAAGTTTTACAAGGCAATAACTGACAGTGTTTATTGCCATGATATTATAAAACGTCACGAATTCCATTTTTGACAAACTTTTTGTTTATTTTACTTGTTTTATTTTTGTAATAAACAATTTCATGATTAATTTGCACTGTTAGCATGTAAAATTTTCCCTCGTTTTGAGTACAATTTTATGCCACCAGATGTCATATGCTCATTTGACGGATCCCAATAGCGGTTTTAAAAAATACATGTTTCTTTAATTTTGGTTTGCAATTAGGAGGAAGGATATAAGAACGACAATGCTGATTTACATTATTTGTTTATGTATGAAGAATAATAGGCACTGTTCAAAATTATCAAATTTTGATACGTGAAACGACCCTATTGAAAATGTACTGCTTTTGTGTGTAGTCGACTTGATCGTATATTAACACACAGGGGCATGGAATTGCGGAACCGCCCGCTGAAAGCTGCGGGGTAACAGCCTGTGTCATAGGGTGTTGATGTCACTCGACAAAAATGACTTACTGCACGTGTACTCTACCTTGAAATTTTATTACCGTGCTGTGAAGAAAGATATATCACAACATTACGTACAGTTTTAACGTTAGACAAGATGGTGATATTTAGAGAATATGCATACCACGATTGCTTTTCCCGAGAATAGCCGAGTATGTAGCGACGCCATTGTTTATATGGCATTTCCATGGTTGATCTATTATAAGTCCCCAGTTCCCAGGTTCTAATCCGAGAACTTGTGTCGATTGCATCAATTTATTATTAAAAAAAACATATAAGTACTTATAGAATATTAAGTGTTTCTAGGCCCAAATAACCCTATAGCTGTTGATGGTCTTAAAAAATTAAAAATTTTGCTTTTCCCCTAATGAAAACATTGGAATGAGGTTTGTATTTTGTAATTATTGCAAAAATATAACTAGTGTTGCCGTCTACACAAGACAAGACAAGACTTTCAAAGTCTTGTCTTGTCTTGAAATATCAAGACAAGACTTCACTTAAGGTTTGTCTTGAAATATGAAGACTTCGCTAAGTCTAAGTCTAGATTAACAAACTCTTGTCTTGTCTAGTATCAAGACTCTAGATTAGTAGTAGTAGGTAAAGTAAACCTTTACATACTACTATTTATTTTATCTAGACTCTCGAAAATTGTCTAGAGTTTTGGCAAGAGTCTTGATCTAGATAAAGCAAGTCTTGTCTTGAAAATCTAGACAAGAGTCTAGAAATTCTAGATCTAGACGGCAACACTAAATATAACACGAAATTTTTATTTTCATTTTCCCAAATTTGAGCTGGTCGTCTTGAAAATTCAAGCCAAATCGATCCAGTGGTTTCGCCATATTGAGACAAACATTTTTTAAGCCGTTTGTTTCGGGGGACTTAAAAACGTATAAATTCACCAAAAATTGAAAATGACTTCCTCTAAGTATAATATACTCTGTGTATAGGAAAGTAAAAATAGATACAGTGAAACTCTTGGCTATAACGAACAAAAATGAAAGTCCGGTCAAAAATATGCTTTGTTCAATGCTATTTTTAATCGCTATAGCGAACCACTCAACACAATTACAACGAACACACGGATAATACGCCCTATTATTTTGTACTGTCACATAAATACGCTTGCTTGTAACGAACTATTGTGTTAAATTATGCGATTGAAACCGACGTGAAGACGCTAATGACCTAAGTTGTCGACGCGTCTATAATCTACAATAAATAAGAAACCGACGTTCAGGGTGAAATTGGTTTCATGGTGCGTTACGTCACGTGGTTTGTTTCGACAGGCTAAAAATGATTAGTTCTTTAATAAAAAATATTATCATCACATATCACAATGTTTGTTTATAGCGAAATCCTGGGTATAACGAACGTATACTACGGCTACTTGAGGGTTCGTTATAGCCAGGTTTCACTGTATATTGTTAAAAAGTCGTTGACCTCGGAATATTTTAATTTTTCTGCTGTGTAAACAAATTAAGAAATCAGAATATTTGATAAAAGATAAAATTATTAACATAGCCAATTTTTCACAAGACAATATGCCACATTGAAAATCTATTTCCGGTATAATTTACGATGTTTTTATGAAATTGGAAATATTCAATTTATCGCGCAGTGCTATTGAAATTTACAAAAATAAAGAAATTTGCTATGTATTTTATATGTACAAAAAGGGTATAGACTATTTTAAAGATTAAATCAAACAACATAAAATCCATAGAAAAAAAACAATGTTTTTGTTTAACTCCGACATCATATGGTGTTAAACCACAACTCATGAAATAATTGGATATTTACAAAAAAGAACGTATTGAATTTCTCAATCTATTGTAGTCATCCAAGATTCAAATATATTACCCATTTTGTTGTCTAGTTTTTAGTTGGTTTGTTTTTAAAAGACATCTATGAGCACCACAAAAATATATGATAGTGAAAACCAGTATAGCGAGTTTGGAATTCCTTTCTTGCTTTTTGTTCAATACAACTGAAGACTTTGATGTTTAAGCTTTAATTGTTTCTGTTTGAAAGGGGGTGTCGTATATGTATACAGCATGTTTCACAAATAAAGGCACTGAGAAATAGGTTGGATTTACTCTACAGTTGCTAGATCGAATACGAAGATTTCCAAGACATTTCTGAGGCGATGCGATGGATTGAACAAGCCGTGAGGTGGGTCTTTATTAGGACTAAAGTGTGACCCTTGAGGTCCACACGATGAACTTCCCAGTTTGATAAATATTTAATAATAATTATTAAATTAGATATTACACAGGAAACTAATCATTTTAATCATTAAAACATAATATTATTTATTTTTAACAATAATTAAAAAAAAAAAAACGGCTGAACCGATTTTTATAAAATTTATGTCGGATCAAAACGACGTTAACACACCTCGATTGACACCCTTACAAAGTCGATATAATTTTTTATTCGCGAGATATTGTATAAAATCTACTTTTTTGGAGGTTATTTGGTTAAGAAAAAAGAACGGCTGAACCGATCTTGAAAAAAATTCTTTCAGATCATATTTACGTTAATACGCGTCGATTAGCACCCTAACGTAGTCGATATCATTTTTCGTTCTCGAGATTTCGTCTTAGAAAGAAATAGACACATATGTACGTACGTACGTACATACGTACACACACACACACAGACATCTTTCTAAAAATAGTGTAAAAATAGTGTGGTGACCTTGAAACATAAAAATTTGTTATACATTTTGATTTCGATTTTCGGACCCATTACAATAACTTCCAATGGGAAGTTAAAAATAGATTATTAAAGAATTTGAGTTCAATCTTTTACTAAAATCACGGTAAATTAAACAATTTACTACAGGAGAAAAAGGCGAATTAACACAAAAGTGACATTTGGAGGAAAAACGTATTAACAAAGGGGATTTCTCGGAAAATTGTCAAAGGTAATCTGCTTACTAACATACTGAAGACCCCATCCTTCACTCCTTCTGCTTAATTTTTCATGGGGTGAAACTACCCCAAAAGTGTTTTTTGCGAACTATTTCAGGATAAAAAAGGTCATTATCAATCTCAAATCTGAAAAAATTTCGGAGAGAATGACCTCTCGATCGCGCGAAAAAATCACCTCTCGGCGGAGCCTTGGAAGCCCATGTCTTTTTCAACCACTGATTTTATTATATTCTTTATTGAATTTTAAATTGAAAACATATATTTTTATTTGTAGAAATTGTTGGTAGTGAGCACTTCCGTGGCACGTAGGATCAATAAAAAGCAATAAAAATGCAAATTTTGAATTAATCAGTATTGCTTTTTATTGATCCTACGTGCTACGGAAGTGCTCACTTCCAACAATTTCTACAACTGTTTTCAAGGATCAAATTGCTCTATTTAATTATAGCAACTTCGAATTCAATATATTTTTATAGTTATAAGCAATCAAAGTTGAAAAGATCATAGATTTTAATGCACATTTTACGGTTTTTTTGACACGCGCTACGAGTACCTTCTACACCGAATAAAAAAAATCCATTTAGGACTTTCAAAATCTTGTCTTGTCTTGAAATATCTAGACAAGACTTCACTCAAGTCTTGTCTTGAAATATCAAGACTTCACTAAGTCTAAGTCTAGATTAACAAACTCTTGTCTTGTCTAATATCAAAACTCTAGATTATTTTCAAGAGTCTATATTAGTAGTAGTAGGTAAAGTAAACCTTTACATACTACTACTTAGTTTATCTAGACTCTTGAAATTTTTTTAGAGTTTTGGCAAGAGTCTTGATCTAGATAAAGCAAGTCTTGTCTTGTCTTGTCTTGAACATTTCTAGACTTTTGCAAGTCTTGTCTTGAAAATTTAGACAAGACAAGACAAGAGTCTAGATCAGAGGTTCCCAAACTTTTTTTTCTCATAGACCACTTTAAAAATTTTCTTGGTTTCGGTGGACCCCCTGCAGCTACATTTCTACCATATTCCCAAAACTCGACAAAAAATGTGAAGATTAGATCTAACTATAGAAATTTGCGTTGCGGCTGAGTTCCAACCACGAATTAACGGTTTTCGAAAAAAAGTGAGAATTGATTGGCTAATTAATTAATTGATTGTGCTGTGAGTGGATGTCAAAAAAGTAAAGTTGGTCAATCAAAAAAGTGGTTCCATCCAACTTTACTTTTTTGACACCTACTCACAGCACAAGAAACCAATCAATTCTCACTTATTTTATTTAGAAAACTCCCCATTCGGAGTGGTAAAAATAAAAATATGGAATATGCAAGTTTTTACAAGTAACAGTCGCTGAGCTTCTTAAAATATTATCTGCCTACATTGATAGGTGAAGTCAAGCCAACATTTTAGTTCTTCACTATCGAAATCAGATAAATTTTCGTGGACCCCCGCTTACGAATTGTGAACCTCCATTTTTTTGTTACGCCACCGTAGACTCCGTCGAGTCTCCCGTGGACCCCTAGGGGTCCACCTGGACCACTTTGGGAATCAATGATCTAGTTAAAGCAAGTCTAGTCTTGTCTTGAAAATCTAGACAAGACAAGATAAGAGTCTAGAAAGTCTAGATCTAAACGGCAACACTAAAAATTATGAATTTCCTGGGGCCGAAAGACTTAAAATAGTAAATAAGCGTATATAGGAAACAAACACGATGTATCACACGTAAAGGGTTAAAACAAAAAGTAGAAGCAAAGTACACTCTGTCCACTTCTGTAGTGTACACAGCGAAAGACAAGTTCTATTAGTCTTATGTACAATATTGTGATTGTTCCCTTTGCTACTACCGAAATGTAACGGAAAAAGCATTCAATATAGTCCATTTCGGTGCTCTCTAAAAGTGTTTTACTGTGTACATTCTTCTCAATTATTTCCTGGGTTCGCTCACTATTTACTTTATTTGTCTCACAGTAGAAAGAAGTCGTTCCAGTCTTCGCCATTGTCTTTGTTAACATAACCTCAATTTCGTATATTGTTATATAATATATACTATATAAGTATTATTGACAACACTTTAGTCCTTCACGAGTTTATTTGTTAATACATCAATTTTGTTTCTATTTATAACTATCCGCATTTACCCGGCATTCCACGGGAATTACAGCCCCCCTACATAATGAAAAATAGCCTTAAATCTTCTCACATATTTTATCTCGGTATTTGCCAAAGCCGCATGAAAATCGGTTGAGTATTTTCCGAAATTATCTCGCTTGAACAGACACGCGTTTCCTATAATATTAATTGACAAAAACATTGTTTTTTCTAGTTTGCTCCCCTGTAGGACCAAAATTCAAAAATTCAAATAGACCCTGAGAGGAATCGAAAAAAAAAATTTTTAATCGATTCATCAGCGTGACAGACGCACAGGCAAACGTAGTGAACAGAAAATCATGTGACATCGATATCCGCTCGCACTGTAACAGTTCTCTCCATTATGCACACTGCATAGCAACGCATGCGCGTTGGAGTACAGTAGATACTTGACTTATTCTCTACACGTATATAGCTAAAATAAATTTATTAAATTTTAAAATAAATCGGAAATAAGAAATACTATATAGAAGTTAGGGCGTGACTAAGCAACAAGCATAATTTAAATATTATATTAGTATCACCATCAGCTTTCAGTTGCGATAAGAAATTTACCAATTTATCTTTATTTAAAAGAAATTAGACTCAAACTATCAAATCAACCATTAATACTATTATAAAGACTTCTCATAGTTAATTGCATTTTTTTGTTTTGAGGATTTTGTAATTTGTATTTGTATAGTAATTTACAAATAAACTTTTCTATTCTATTCTATTGGATCCGTGAAAATACCCAAATCTGCTCTCGGACCCGCGTAAAATCCCTAAAATAATCACACTCCAAATGATTACATTTAATAGATAGAATTATAATATATTTGATTATCTTGTCAGTTTCATTGGTAATTTTATTTATTTATTTATTGATTACATTTAAATTTCAAAAATGATTATAAGTACACTCAAAATTGGCTATTAAAAAAACCGACGTTGACGCGAGCGAAGCCGCTGGTAAAAGCTAGTAAATAATAAAGACGCATTATCGTACCAACTCTTACATAAACGCTAAGAGATTTAATTTGTTTGCATGTATTCACCCGCGTCTAATTAAATAAACATTTCACTGTCACAGACGCGCACCATATTCATCATCGCAGCATCTGTTACGTAATTAGATGTTTCATATTACATAAGACTTTGAATTTAATTCAATTAAATCCATCATCACAATTTTGCTTTTTTTGTCAACGGTATTTTTTTTGATGTTGTCAGCAAAAGTTGTGTTTTTGAGTTTACTCAAATGTAATTTGATCAGACGTTGTCCTTTGTGTTTTATTTTTCAATACAAAGTTTTTCTTTTTCAATACAAAATTAATGGTATCGTATAAAATAATAAAATTTCTTATTTGACAAGCTTTTATTTCACTAGAAGTTAATAGTATAGATTGCATATCTAGTGGCGTAATGAGGTATATTACTGACGAGTAGTGACATTTTGTTAAAACGAGAATAGCAAGTTTTTATAGTCACACGAGTCATAATGTCATTACGCACGCATTATATATATTAATGTTGATTTTAAATTTAATTTTAATTATTTCAATTGTTATATATTTGTATATTATGTTAGGGCTTGAGAATGGCCGAGCGTTTAGCGATGCTGTTGTTTACAGGGCGTTGTTATGGTTCTTCTATTACAAGTCCGCAGGTTCTAGCCCGAGAACTGGTAAAAGTGTCAATTACATTTTCAATTAATTATTAAAAAAATAAAATAAAAAAATAATGAATTGGTGCTAGGCCCAAATAACCTTAGCTGTTGGTGGTCTTTAAAACACAATTTAACACTTTTGTATGTTATGTTCCATATTGTAATTTATTTGTTGAATATGTTATTTGTAACCTCAATTTTAAAAAGGACAACACATATAACCTTCCTGGCTTTGCTGTACCCTAAATAAATAAACAAAATAAATGTAAAGCAGCTATTTTAGAGTGCGTATGGCAAAAAAGTTTTTTTTTCATTCTTATCTAAGAACCTGACCAAATTTATAGAAATGTATAAAAGATGGCTCGATATGCGTCGTTCCGTTTTACGCCGTAAAAGCGGTACCTGCCTGTACTCTGTATAATATGATAAAGTATAAAAAGCTTGTTCAATTAAAATGAGCTATTAGTGTCTTTAAATAGCGACTTATATTAGTCAAATTTATTTCTGTTACACAGGCATTTGTTTCAGTTTTAAATAAGAAATTACATGTCGCCTTCATATTATCTTACAACACTATTTAGATACAATCTTTCTTATTAGGGACATAAAATATAACTAGAATCGTGTAACATCGGAAATGGTTGCCAAACACGAACACACACCACACCACAAAATACACGCCCGCTACTTGCTGCTTGCTTCACGTTTGGAAAATCTCATCTACTCTGCTTTTTATTTATGTCGAGAGTTAAAAGTTTGTGTTCAAAAGTTTTGTTGCGCTACTGCTTTGTTTCCCAAGTAGTCAGTAATTTAAAACCAATTAGTCATAGTATATTGCCGGAAAATGAAAATATAGAGCTTAGCTTAAGCTTCACTAACTATTGAATAATTTATATATTTTTTTTGTTTGTACCCAACTGATTTTTTAGGTCAAAGCTGTTACTCAGAAATTTTACCAAAATATAGATACTTGAACTCCCCCAGGGGTAATATTGGAATATAGTTGGTCTCACAATTGCATTCCAATGTTCTTTGGAAATTGGCGTTCCCTGGAGCCCGAGCTCGTGCTAGTTGGTTTGTGTATGCCGGCTGGCGGATTCTAACACACAAATGGATTATTTGTTGTCTTGAAGACGCTAATGACCTGAGTTGTCGATGCGTCTATAATCTACAATAATAAAAAAAAGATACTTTCTGACTTCGGTGTTAGACCCACTCTACGTACTTTGCCAACCTTAACTCCAGAGTGCTATGCGCCGAAAGTGTCTCCACCTCACAATTAGAATTTTTTGTTTTATTCTTTACAATTTTCTAAATAATAGCTTCAAAGATATTGAAAAACTTATAAATTATGCATAAATGTTTTCATTAGCAATTCGCTAAAAAGTCGTACCCCTACTGGTATTTTGATACAAAATTTATGGTTTCAAAAAAATCTAAAAAACACGCTTATTTGGATGCAGTAAAAAGTAAAAAATAAATTTCTTTCTCTTCTATAGGTTTCTATAGGTAACGCCTGAGGTAACGTTTAGAAGCATGGGATACTCACTTTACCTATCATTTAATTCATCCAGTGCCCCACGCTTCTAAACGTTATAGAAGAGAAAGAAATTTATTTTCTACTTTTTAATGCGTTAATATAAGCGTATTTTTTAGATTTTTTTGAAACTATACATTTTATTTCCAAATTTTTAACCATCAATTATATTATTTTAAATTTTAACCGGCTGGAGACACGTTCTCCCACCATCAACACCGGAACTTCCACCACTTGTTTTATCAACTTCATTTCTTAACCTGTTATATAAATATTATTATATCCAAAATATCAGAATATTGTATTATCATCAAAACTGCATATAACTGCAAAGTTTCACGTCAGTCGGACATTTGGAAGAGGATGAAAATCGAGTTGCAAGATTTTATTACTTACAACGATGTGCCGGATCGTTAAAAATGTATATCCGCGGATACGGATCTGAATACCCGCGAATACGGATACGGATCTTAACTTTCTTACCGTACGCGGCGGTAAATACTAAATATTGCACATCGACCTTTGAAAAGAGACTATCTGTTATGGGAAAAAGTTATTGACCACGATATTAAAAAATAAAAAATAATCTGAATGGAATTTAACTGTTTTTCATTATTACCTAATCACCTATATATATAAAATTTTATCTATGAATTGAAAATTGATAAGGTAAAAGATCCGTAAAAGATCCGCAAAAAAACTAACGGATACGGATCTTTCTTTTCCCTCGGATATCCGCGGATACGGATACGGATATCCGGCACATCACTACTTACAACATACATATACATACAAACGTACAAGTAAAGCTAATATAATAAGTGTGTTAAAAATGACATTATCTTAAAAATTTCCTTGAACAGAAATATGTTTTTCATTAAAAAGTGAAAATTTTTTTAAATCGGTTCAGAAGTTTAGAAGAGAGGTAGCGTGAACAATGAACAAATAAACAAACTTTCTATGTATTATAGTATATTATCCTATGTATTCACAACTTCTGTGATGTGTCAACAAAAGTTTTGAAATCAAGCTTATATTTTTTCATGACAATACTGTTTTCTCGTCAATTTATATTTCTACGAGATTTAATTTTCTCTTTTTTTCAAGTTGTAAAACATCTCTTTAGGAATATTATTGTTCTACAACAATACTTAATCATAATATATTAATTTTTTGTTTTGTTTGTATTACAAATTCCGTTTTTCAGAATTTCCTCTTCAAATCCGATTTTGTGAAATGTCAAAAGATAAAAATATTTCTAACCGACTTCAAAAATAACAGTGATTATCAATTCGAGCCGTATATTTTTTTTTATGCGTGTTCAGCCAAAACTTCTCGAAGGTTGACCGATTTGAATAATTGGAAGCCGTTAGGTTCAGAATGTTTACGGAATTTATAAAAAAAAATAGAACCTTCTTCAAAAAAAGCCACTAAAAAGAGGGAATAATAAAATTTTGAGGTCTCTGCTAATTTAATAAAATAAAAAGTAGATAATACATGAAAACGTTATATACAGCGTAATAAGGTATTTGATTTGTGTACCTGTCCACATTACCCTTAACATTTGCTATAATATATAAAAGTTTTAGTAAATAAATTAGCGCCGACCTGAAAATTTTATTAGTTTCCTCTTTTTAGTGGCTTTTTTGAAGGAAAATCTATTTTTTTAACATTAACAAAAACTACCAGGAATTATAAACAACCCTTAAAATTTACCTTCCCCACTTGTTATTTATCCCAAATATCACCAAACCGTCAATACTAAATGCACTCACTATATTATTACATGTCGTATTATTTATTTTTTTATATTAATATTGATTTATTTTTTATGCTTTTGTGGAAACATTTATTACTATAAGTTAGCTACCGTATATTGTAGACGCTCGATAATCATTTATAAATAAAAAAATAAACTAATGTGTATTACTATCTATATTAGAAATCAAAATTTGCAAAATTTATCTTAAACTGATTGTAAACTATCAATTCTTCGCAATTTTTTAGACTAAAGTAGATTTTAGTTGAGAAATAAAATACAGTTAGTTTTTATATAAAACATAAATTAATGAGTTCGTCAATAGGTTTAATTAATTGTTTATTCAAAGACAACTCATTTAGCTTTATAAATTATCTACAACCAATATGCAAAAACCATTTCCTAAATTTATGTGATTATACCTCCATTTTAAATTACAAAAAAAATTGCTTATAACAAATTGATATTATACGTATAAACGCTAGATTTTAGTAAAATTATCGTAATTGCTTCCTGTTTAACATTTAAAAAAGATTTTTGTTAGTACGGTAAATGAACTGGAAAAAATAATTTATAATTTGTATCGACAAATTCTTATTTAAGATTGTTAGAAAATAGCTTGTATATATAAAACATATTTTTGTTATAGTTCTTTTTTTATAAAAATAAATTTATGTATCCTTATTTTTAATTTACATATACGATTTCGTTGCAGTTTATCTTTTACCAGTGAAAATTATTGCTGTAGGAGGTAATAGCACTAATTTTCCTAAAAAATTCGAAAAATAATTAAATCAATTTGATTGAAGACAAAATTCTATACCATTATGTTACTACTTAGTGGTGCTATAGTGACAAAATACCGATGCACATTTAAATAAAAAAAAACTATACTAATATTATATAAATCTGAACATCTGTTTGTATGTATGGTTGTTACTCACGCCTTAACGGCGTTATTAGATCTGAATGAAATTTTGCATGCTGGTAACATATAACTCGGATGAATACATAAACATATTTTTATCTCGGCCAATTCAATAGTTAATTTATTATTTACTTCATCACGATTAAAGCTCGATTTAACTTATCCGGTCAGTTACGGCACGGGAACGTAGCGTTTCCAGCAAGACAAACATTTTAAATACGAATATTTATACTTAGCGGATTTCGTCCGTTCAGACACGTATCATTAGTCGTATTTAAAATGCATGTAAAAGTGTTTGTCTTGCCGAAAACGCTACGTTCCCGCACCGTGTCTGACCGGATGATATAAATATATGTATTCTCATTACTACTTGCAAATAATCGACTACTGGCAAATAATCGACTTGAACAATCGAACATTTCGATTGTAAAATCAAACTCCGAGTCGATTGTGGACTCGATTGTTATTATGAACGATTACAATTGTTTCGATTGTAAAAATATCTCGTAATCGCCCATCACTATTTTGAGCACACGCGTAATGAAAAAGTCTTGTCAGAGACAAATCCGTGAATGTTTGCAGGAACAAACCTTAATATAATATAATATAACGACAGAACCAAATGTGTATTAAGATATTCAAAGGTTCACACGTGAATACAATTAAACAAGATTTAATCAGTTGACGTCTATCCAATAATTAACAGCACTGGTTTCGCAAACTGTTATACAGTTTACAAATCAGTGGTAAAAAGGCATAGACGCTTAGACAACGAATTTTTCTGACGCTGAATATTTCAGTTGTCGAGCGTCTGTAATCTACAATCTCTCTTCAATTTTTCATACTTTTTTCTATATCTTCATTTATTTTATTTATTGTAGATTATAGACGCGTCGATATCTAAGCTCATTAGCGTCTTTCAACTACACTAAATAACAACTAACTTAAAACTAAATAACATCACAAAACATCCATGAGCGCAGGTGGGATTCGAACCCACGGCAGTCCAGTCTAGAGGTTGCGGCGCCAAGCACGCTACCATCTAGGCTCTATATCTTCAGACATACGTACTTTTTGATGTCTAAACATCTTCACTGACGCCCCTTCCCCAAAATTTCTGTTATTTAAATTAAATTAAAGTCGCAAAAGTTTTTTTTAAATTTAAAATGTATATTGACGGATGAATTTCGTTCGGTCTTGCATTCGCAACGCTCGTGTGGTATACGAAGATACACGATGTAGAATTGAATCATTTAATAAACGGGATGCTTATCATAAATTAGACATGAACGGTTTTGACTTTTGGTCATAGATATCTTATTGTATGCAATAAAGCCTTCTACAGTTGTCCATTTACGATCCATGAATATGGATAAATTTTATTTATATTATGACATCGCAACGCCGCGCGCCGGTTTCTTTGAATTTATTTTAAAACAGGCTTAAGATACATTTTTTGTTTTGCATAATACTTAAATATTATCATATTTATGCGGGAACTGTGAATAATAATTCTTTTTTAGCGCCTATCAATTGAGTTAGTAAGAAATTTATATTTTGCAGTGATAGGTTTTATAGTTTGACATCCGGCTGCACTTGGGAAAATTATTGTTTTAACTATTAAATCGCTATTTGTGTCCATTTTTTCAAATGTATATAAACTTTACCTTAAGGATAAGGACTCAATAAAAAAAAATTCTAGAAGTCCTTCTCTCTAAGAAAGAATTAGTTTGTAGTGGGTATGGTAAAAAAATCAATCTGTCTTAAGTATCACAAAATTCTGATCAAAAACTTTGGAAATATCGATTACAAATATTTCATTTGAAGTATAAGGCCAATATAATAATACAAAATTTGTTTGGTTAATCACACCATTAAGAGTTCGAATAAATATAACGGTTTAAAACACATTTTCGGGTTTCTAGTCATACTAAATACTGTTAATAATAATAATATTTAATCATTCTATCAGTTATTGAAAAAGGTTTGATTAATTTAAAAAAAATTCGACTGATGACCAGTCCTATACTTCCCACCTAGTAAATATTTGCAAAAAATAAACACTCTTTTTTTTTATTCTTTGACTAGGCCCAATTAACCTTAGCTGTTGGTGGTCTTTAAAACACAATTTAATTTTTATTCTTTGAAGAAAGCATGGCCCTCTTTTTTGTTTGGTGATCTACTGATGGCTAACTTAATATAGCAAAAATCATGGTTACCTTGATTTACGTACAATTTTTATTTTTTTTAGTAAAATATTTTTTTTCTCGAAAACTATACATTTTAGAGAAAAAAAATATTTACATTTTTTTCATATTATAACATCTATAATTCATTTATATTTTTTTTTACCTATGTTAATACGTGACATTGAGGTCGTTTTTTTGAATATATCAGGATCCACTGAACCGATTTGACTCAAAATCTAATCAGATCTAAGTTAAAGGCTGATAAACACAATAGAACAATCGGCATGCCCGTATGTTGTTCCGTTCTTAAGATATCGAAGGCGAAAAATTGACCACATACACACACACATACACACACACATACAGACATCAGTCGGAAAATGATTTTAAACGATTGCTAGGGTCTCAAAACGTGAAAATCTGTTAAAATCTCGAAATATTGTTTTCGGACTGAATCCATTACTTCCCTACCATAGTAGAGGTGGGAAGTAAAAATAATTGTGATTTTTTGGAAATGTTTAAATATCTGATTTTTCCACTAGCGAGCAATTTTTTATATAGCCATTTTTTAATTAATTTAACTATAGTAGTTTATTTTGTTAGCGGTTTTTTTATCAAAGTAATATTTATGCATAATATATTTAACTGAATTCCGGTGGAACATATATTATTTTGTGACAATCTTCAAGCCGAAATGAAATGTATGGAATTTTCGGAAATATTTTGTTGAAATTCTTAGCAAATTTGTCCAATACACAAGATTATAATATTATAATACTAATGTTTGTATACAAGGTGTAAATTTGTTTTTGTCACATAGGATTTTTAATTGTAAATATTTTAAAAGAATCGCGGAAAAATATGATTTATTATCTTGCTGTTTATTGTAATGATTGTAAATTACAGGCAGAAATCCCGTTACAATTTTATATAAGTAAGTACTATAAGTATATTTTTGGGGCTTGAGAATAGCCGAGCGTGTAGCAATGCTGTTGTTTACATGGCGTTGCTATGGTTCCTCTATTACAAGTCCCCAGTTCCCGGATTTTCAATTTATTATTAAAAAAATAATGGACTGAAAATATGAATTGGTGCTAGGCCCAAATAACCTTAGCTGTTGGTGGTCTTTAAAACGCAATTTATAAGTATATTTATTAATTATTATTAGTTATTGATTAATTAACATGAAATACATTAATGATTATTCAATATGAAAATTAATGTACTTACATATTTTGTAATAGTAGATTGTATATTTAGATGTGTAATAGGGTATATTACTGACGAGTGTTGACAGTCGCACGAGTTATAATACCATTACGCACGAAATATAATATATGGTATTTTTTGCCATACCCACTACAAAATAGCTACTTTTCACTTCATTTTCAAAAAATTTGTACAGTTTATTTGCGTCGCCATTTTTTTTTCACAGTAGGCAGTGAGTATGTAATTTTTTATTTACTGTGGATTATAGACGCGTCGACAACTTAGGTCATTAGCGTCTTAATTACATTAAATAATAAATCACTTAAATCTAAATGACATTACAACACATCCATGAGCGGAGGTGGGATTCGAAACCACGACAGTGTGATCCAAAGGCCGCTACGCTAACCGTTACATCACACTGTTCTCTGTGAGTATGTAATACATTGTAATAGCAGGCGGATGGAGCGAATAAACAGAAGTTGCTATGGGCGCAACTTACCGCACTAGTTCGGTTAGTAAAACACTTTCAGCACGCCTGTCTGTTAAATGACCCATTAGAGCACGGTATGCATGCATCGAAATTCGAAAGTAGCTATGGCAAAAAAAATTCGACTGATGACCAGTCCTATACTTCCCACCTAGTAAATATTTGCAAAAAATAAACACTCTTTTTTTTATTCTTTGACTAGGCCCAAATAACCTTAGCTGTTGGTGGTCTTTAAAACACAATTTAATTTTTATTCTTTGAAAAAAGCATGGCCCTCTTTTTTGTTTGGTGATCTATTGATGGCTAGCTTAATATAGCAAAAATCATGGTTACCTTGATTTACGTACAATTTTTATTTTTTTTAGTAAAATATTTTTTTTCTCGAAAACTATACATTTTAGAGAAAAAAAATATTTACATTTTTTTCATATTATAACATCTAGAATTCATTTATATTTTTTTTTACCTATGTTAATACGTGACATTGAGGACGTTTTTTTGAATATCTCAGGATCCACTGAACCGATTTGACTCAAAATCTAATCAGATCTAAGTTAAAGGCTGATAAACACAATAGAACAATCGGCATGCCCGTATGTTGTTCCGTTCTTAAGATATCGAAGGCGAAAAATTGACCACATACACACACACACACATACACACATACACACACACATACAGACATCAGTCAGAAAATGATCTTAAACGATTGCTAGGGTCTCAAAACGTGAAAATCTGTTAAAATCTCGAAATATTGTTTTCGGACTGAATCCATTACTTCCCTACCATAGTAGAGGTGGGAAGTAAAAATAATTGTGATTTTTTGGAAATGTTTAAATATCTGATTTTTCCACTAGCGAGCAATTTTTTATATAGCCATTTTTTAATTAATTTAACTATAGTAGTTTATTTTGTTAGCGGTTTTTTTATCAAAGTAATATTTATGCATAATATATTTAACTGAATTCCGGTGGAACATATATTATTTTGTGACAATCTTCAAGCCGAAATGAAATGTATGGAATTTTCGGAAATATTTTGTTGAAATTCTTAGCAAATTTGTCCAATACACAACATTATAATATTATAATACTAATGTTTGTATACAAGGTGTAAATTTGTTTTTGTCACATAGGATTTTTAATTGTAAATATTTTAAAAGAATCGCGGAAAAATATGATTTATTATCTTGCTGTTTATTGTAATGATTGTAAATTACAGACAGAAATCTCGTTACAATTTTATATAAGTAAGTACTATAAGTATATTTTTGGGGCTTGAGAATAGCCGAGCGTGTAGCAATGCTGTTGTTTACATGGCGTTGCTATGGTTCCTCTATTACAAGTCCCCAGTTCCCGGATTTTCAATTTATTATTAAAAAAATAATGGACTGAAAATATGAATTGGTGCTAGGCCCAAATAACCTTAGCTGTTGGTGGTCTTTAAAACGCAATTTATAAGTATATTTATTAATTATTATTAGTTATTGATTAATTAACATGAAATACATTAATGATTATTCAATATGAAAATTAATGTACTTACATATTTTGTAATAGTAGATTGTATATTTAGATGTGTAATAGGGTATATTACTGACGAGTGTTGACAGTCGCACGAGTTATAATACCATTACGCACGAAATATAATATATGGTATTTTTTGCCATACCCACTACAAAATAGCTACTTTTCACTTCATTTTCAAAAAATTTGTACAGTTTATTTGCGTCGCCATTTTTTTTTCACAGTAGGCAGTGAGTATGTAATTTTTTATTTATTGTGGATTATAGACGCGTCGACAACTTAGGTCATTAGCGTTTTAAATACATTAAATAATAATTCACTTAAATCTAAATGACGTCACAAAACATCCATGAGCGGAAGTGGGATTCGAACCCATGACAGTGTAATCCAAAGGCCGCTACGCTAACCGTTACATCACACTGTTCTCTGTGAGTATGTAATACATTGTAATAGCAGGCGGATGGAGCGAATAAACAGAAGTTGCTATGGGCGCAACTTACCGCACTAGTTCGGTTAGTAAAACACTTTCAGCACGCCTGTCTGTTAAATGACCCATTAGAGCACGGTATGCATGCATCGAAATTCGAAAGTAGCTATGGCAAAAAAAATTCGACTGATGACCAGTCCTATACTTCCCACCTAGTAAATATTTGCAAAAAATAAACACTCTTTTTTTTTATTCTTTGACTAGGCCCAATTAACCTTAGCTGTTGGTGGTCTTTAAAACACAATTTAATTTTTATTCTTTGAAGAAAGCATGGCCCTCTTTTTTGTTTGGTGATCTACTGATGGCTAACTTAATATAGCAAAAATCATGGTTACCTTGATTTACGTACAATTTTTATTTTTTTTAGTAAAATATTTTTTTTCTCGAAAACTATACATTTTAGAGAAAAAAAATATTTACATTTTTTTCATATTATAACATCTATAATTCATTTATATTTTTTTTTACCTATGTTAATACGTGACATTGAGGTCGTTTTTTTGAATATATCAGGATCCACTGAACCGATTTGACTCAAAATCTAATCAGATCTAAGTTAAAGGCTGATAAACACAATAGAACAATCGGCATGCCCGTATGTTGTTCCGTTCTTAAGATATCGAAGGCGAAAAATTGACCACATACACACACACATACACACACACATACAGACATCAGTCGGAAAATGATTTTAAACGATTGCTAGGGTCTCAAAACGTGAAAATCTGTTAAAATCTCGAAATATTGTTTTCGGACTGAATCCATTACTTCCCTACCATAGTAGAGGTGGGAAGTAAAAATAATTGTGATTTTTTGGAAATGTTTAAATATCTGATTTTTCCACTAGCGAGCAATTTTTTATATAGCCATTTTTTAATTAATTTAACTATAGTAGTTTATTTTGTTAGCGGTTTTTTTATCAAAGTAATATTTATGCATAATATATTTAACTGAATTCCGGTGGAACATATATTATTTTGTGACAATCTTCAAGCCGAAATGAAATGTATGGAATTTTCGGAAATATTTTGTTGAAATTCTTAGCAAATTTGTCCAATACACAAGATTATAATATTATAATACTAATGTTTGTATACAAGGTGTAAATTTGTTTTTGTCACATAGGATTTTTAATTGTAAATATTTTAAAAGAATCGCGGAAAAATATGATTTATTATCTTGCTGTTTATTGTAATGATTGTAAATTACAGGCAGAAATCCCGTTACAATTTTATATAAGTAAGTACTATAAGTATATTTTTGGGGCTTGAGAATAGCCGAGCGTGTAGCAATGCTGTTGTTTACATGGCGTTGCTATGGTTCCTCTATTACAAGTCCCCAGTTCCCGGATTTTCAATTTATTATTAAAAAAATAATGGACTGAAAATATGAATTGGTGCTAGGCCCAAATAACCTTAGCTGTTGGTGGTCTTTAAAACGCAATTTATAAGTATATTTATTAATTATTATTAGTTATTGATTAATTAACATGAAATACATTAATGATTATTCAATATGAAAATTAATGTACTTACATATTTTGTAATAGTAGATTGTATATTTAGATGTGTAATAGGGTATATTACTGACGAGTGTTGACAGTCGCACGAGTTATAATACCATTACGCACGAAATATAATATATGGTATTTTTTGCCATACCCACTACAAAATAGCTACTTTTCACTTCATTTTCAAAAAATTTGTACAGTTTATTTGCGTCGCCATTTTTTTTTCACAGTAGGCAGTGAGTATGTAATTTTTTATTTACTGTGGATTATAGACGCGTCGACAACTTAGGTCATTAGCGTCTTAATTACATTAAATAATAAATCACTTAAATCTAAATGACATTACAACACATCCATGAGCGGAGGTGGGATTCGAAACCACGACAGTGTGATCCAAAGGCCGCTACGCTAACCGTTACATCACACTGTTCTCTGTGAGTATGTAATACATTGTAATAGCAGGCGGATGGAGCGAATAAACAGAAGTTGCTATGGGCGCAACTTACCGCACTAGTTCGGTTAGTAAAACACTTTCAGCACGCCTGTCTGTTAAATGACCCATTAGAGCACGGTATGCATGCATCGAAATTCGAAAGTAGCTATGGCAAAAAAAATTCGACTGATGACCAGTCCTATACTTCCCACCTAGTAAATATTTGCAAAAAATAAACACTCTTTTTTTTATTCTTTGACTAGGCCCAAATAACCTTAGCTGTTGGTGGTCTTTAAAACACAATTTAATTTTTATTCTTTGAAAAAAGCATGGCCCTCTTTTTTGTTTGGTGATCTATTGATGGCTAGCTTAATATAGCAAAAATCATGGTTACCTTGATTTACGTACAATTTTTATTTTTTTTAGTAAAATATTTTTTTTCTCGAAAACTATACATTTTAGAGAAAAAAAATATTTACATTTTTTTCATATTATAACATCTAGAATTCATTTATATTTTTTTTTACCTATGTTAATACGTGACATTGAGGACGTTTTTTTGAATATCTCAGGATCCACTGAACCGATTTGACTCAAAATCTAATCAGATCTAAGTTAAAGGCTGATAAACACAATAGAACAATCGGCATGCCCGTATGTTGTTCCGTTCTTAAGATATCGAAGGCGAAAAATTGACCACATACACACACACACACATACACACATACACACACACATACAGACATCAGTCAGAAAATGATCTTAAACGATTGCTAGGGTCTCAAAACGTGAAAATCTGTTAAAATCTCGAAATATTGTTTTCGGACTGAATCCATTACTTCCCTACCATAGTAGAGGTGGGAAGTAAAAAAATTTCATCTCGTAAATTATTATATTACATACCGTATAATCGGTGAGATGAGATAATGTCTTCTTCATTTCAGTGATCTATACAAAAATTAAGTAGCTAAACTAAGAGCGATGACACACATAGCGATTTGTGCCGAGTATGTTTGTTTTTCAATGATGCAAAACACACACCGAGAATTGCCTGCCGACTGAAAGCCGACTCTCAGCCGCCTCGATACATCGTTCTCCACAAGAAACGCCTGACTGTCGAGTTATCAACGCTGTGTCATCGTCGAGTCGGCACAAACCGCTGTGTGTGTCATCGCTCTAAGAGTGACTAAGTTACGTAACGTAACGTTAAATTTTAAGGTGGAATCATTGTTTTTGATGTGAAACATCTTATGTCGGGCTGTGAACAGTCGCGTGAGGGGAAATATGCAACGAAATGTTTGGTCCGCTCCTTCGCTGCTGTTCTCCCCACCACTGCGGCACTCTCTCTCTCTTGGCTCAGGCGTGCACTGTAACACACGCGGTGTTACAGTGCAGTATATAGGATTACGTCAGCATAACAGTTAGTTGCTGCTTTTGAAAAAATATATACTACTACATATAGAGAATACCACCGAGTTCAATAACGTTTTCTTTGATGTTTCATATCTGTCGGGGGTCCCGAGAGTGAGACCCACACCCTTTTTTTTTCATTTGAGCTCTTTATTTCCCAAATATTGAACTATTTTTAACTGACTTCAAAAAAGGAGGAGGTTTTATATTCGGCAGCTATGTTTTTTTTATGTACCTACATAATATGTATGTTCACCGATTTTTCCTGTATTTGTGAACCGATTTTGATGATTATTCTTTTATTTAAAAGGACATACCTTCGGGGTAGTCCCATATAAATTTTACTTAAATCGGTTCAGTAGTTCGACTGATTTTAATAAAAAATGAGTAACGGACTGTAATACTATTAAGGTATAAATGTCAGTTTCGACACAGCGTAAGAGACAGAAGTCGGTTAATAACGTGCAAACTACGTATTGTAAAGCCACTAAAAAGTAAAAAATAAAAAACTTTTCAACCAAAATAAAACCTCTTTCAAAAAAGCCACTAAAAAGAGGAAAATAATAAAATTTTGAGGTCGGCGCCAATTTAATAAAAAATGAAGTCAGTTAAAAAGTGCCAATTTAATTATTAATATCTACTTTTTAACCGACGCCATATTTTATTAAATTGGCGCCGTCCTCAAAATTTTATCATTTTCCTCTTTTTAGTGACTTTTTTGAAGGTTTTTTTTTCTTAAAAAGTTTTATTATTATTATGTTATATTAATTTTCTTGACAACATAATATGCTATGCAATTAATCTATATCAATAATTATTCGCAATTGAAAAATTACTTTAGCGTTTACAACATTAATTTATAATAAAATTATTTTTTTTCTCATATCTCGTGAAAATTAAAAATAAACATTAAATAACAACAATTACTATACTATCCAGAAAATATTAAATATACTTTTTCAAATAAACGAATATAGAAAATTATATTATTATTTTAATCTAATTAAAAGTTTATAATTACGTATTCATATGCAGTTCAAATTAGTATTTTAAAACGAACCAGAAATGCGTTAAATAATTTTTGCTGCACTTTAAATAATATTATGTTTTAATTATGGCTCATATTGGCACTATGAATTGTGAATATTAATTAATAGTTCCAAAAACAATATTCAATTATTACAAAAACTAATTGAATAATGAAAAATGATGTGTTCATTGTCAATCAAATCATTTGATATTAATTTTATTTTATACAGTAGTCTCTCTTAAGTCGTCGCTCGTTACATCAGCGCTTTCTGTCTTTTCTCTCCTACGCCTGTTTTCAAATAAGTCCTCATATTTGCGCGCCAAATTTCTCGCTACATAATTTAGATCTCACAGCCAAGGCGGATTAAAATATCTGGCTCCCCTGGGTTCTAACGCGGATACCAACTTTCTTGTAAGATATATTTGCTTATTGAACTCTTATCTATAGAGCATTGTTTCCTAACCTGTGGTCCGCGGACCCCTGGGGGTCCGCGAGCATATGTTTGGTGGTCCGCGGTCCCATACGCATCTATCTTACTTAGAGCATTAACAAAAATAAATAAATTACCTACGCCAAACATCTCGTAATTATTAGTTGCAAAAAAGCAGCACCAACCTTCTCATTAATGTTTTTCTAAGAAAAAGTTTGTTTTTTGTTTTTTAATTTAATGAAGGAATACTAAAATATAATATTGTCCGAAAATTGCACCTTTTTTCACTCAGGGGTCCTTGGCATTATGCTTGATTTCCTTGGGGGTCCGCGGCTGAAAAAGGTTAGGAACCGCTGCTATAGAGGAAAAGTTTGTTTGTGAGTTTGTATGTAGGGGGTAATCTCTGGAACTACTAACCCGATTTAAAAAATTATTTCTCTTATAGATAAATTTTTATTTTTATTTATTGTAGATTATAGACGCTTCAACAACTTAGGTCATTAGAGTTTTATATACATTAAATAACAATTCTCTTAAAACTAAATGACATCACAAAACATCCATGAGCGGAGGTGGGATTCGAACCCACGATAGAGTGATCCAAAGGCCGCTATACGCTAACAAAAAAATTTCTGATAAATTTCTCACGGGAGGGGGGGGGGGGTGCGGCGGCATAATTCCTGTGGGATAGTAACAAAATGTAACACTGAAATTCTTTTGCATTTTAACGTATAGCCGGAATCCTACTAATATTATAAACCAGGCTTAGAACTTCTCGCGGGGAAGGGGATAATAAATCATATATTCTTGGCACCAGGGCATCCTATCTCGCAATCTGTTTAGTGTAGACTTTTTTGGATTTATTTACTGTAAATTATAGACGCGTCGACAGCTTAGATTATTAGCGTCTTGATTACATTAAATAGCAATTAGCTTAAAACTAAATTACATCACAAAACAACCATGAGCGGAGGCGGGATTCGAACCCACGACAGTCCGATCCAGAGGCCACGAAGCTAACCACTAGACCACACTGTCCTCGACTTTTTTGGAAATACGGGTCGCATTTTAGAGACAACCTTTATACGAGCACATTTCGTTTGAGTTATACATAAGGCAATATTTATTCTGTGTGCATATTACACATATTATGTAAACTTACAGAGTGCACACACGAACTGTGCGGACTGCACATTTACTCACAGTATTACCCATGGTCCTGGCACAGTAAAACTACAGTGGAATAATGAAATATGTTTAAACAGTAAGCACTTTGTTGAGAATTGTACGTACCGCGAATAGCAACTTTTAAGGCCTGAGGATTTCCGTTGTTTATATACACAGCGTTTCCTTGACTTGTCTATTACAAACCCTCGGTTCCTAGGTTCTAATCTGATTGTTAAATTTGAACCCACGACAGCTTGCTCCAAAGGCCAGCACGCTGACCATTACATCAAACTGCCTTAGAAGGAAGATAAGAACTTGCACTTTCTTAATTTTATTTTTTTAAAGACCACCAACAGCTAAGGTTATTTGAGCCTAGCACCAATTCATATTTTCAATTCATTATTTTTTTTTTATAATAAATTGAAAATCCAATTGACACTTTAACCAGCTCTCGGGCTAGAATCCGGGAACTGGGGACTTGTAATAGAGGAACCATTAATCTGAGAGCTGACGAGCATATGTATTTTTCATAAAAAAAAATTTTTTTACAAAAAAAAACCGCCTTCAAAAAGACACAAAAAAGAGGATAACAATAAAACTTTGAGGTCTGCGCCATTTTAATAAAATACGAAGTCGGTTAAAGTAGATATTAATTAAATTAGCACTTTTTAACCGACTTCATATTTTATTAAAATGACGCAGACCTCAAAGTTTTATTGTTATCTTCTTTTTTGTGGCTTTTTGAAGGAGGTTTTTTTTTTTTTTGTTAAAGTTTTTTATTTTTTACTTTTTAGTTAAAGGAATCACACGCCGGTACTCACTTTTTATTTTATATTAAACCCATTTCTTACGCTGTGTGATGTGTCAAAAAGTGACATTTACCTTAAAGGAATCACACGCCGCTCTCACTTTTATTAAAATCAGCCGAACTACTGAACCGATTTAAGTAAAATTTATATGGGACCAACTTCGAGGTATACCATATCCAATAAAAAAAGAATTTTAAATCGGTTTATAAATGACGGAGTTCTGAGGTAACAAACATAAAAAAATACAACCGAATTGAGAACCACCTTCTTTTTTTGAAGTCGGTTAAAAATGAAATGGCACTAGTTCCAAATAAATAAATAACTTAAAGAAAGTGTAGGGCTTGAGAATAGCCGAGCACGTAGCAATGCCATTGTTTTTTATTGCATGGCGTTGCTATGGTTCCTCTAGTTTTCGGGTTCTAGCCGAAAGCTTGTAAAAGTGTCAATTGGATTTTTAAATCAGTATTAAAAAATAATAATTTGAAAATATGAATTGGTGCTAGGCCCAAATAACCTTAGCTGTTAGTGGCCTTAAAAAAATAAAATTAAGAAAGTGCAAGTTTTTAACTTCCTTCTAAGGCAGTTTGATGTAATGGTCAGCGTGCTGGCCTTTGGAGTAAGCTGTCGTGGGTTCAAATCCCACCTCGTTCATGGATGTTTTGTGATGTCATTTAATTTTGTGATATGTTATTTGATGTAATAAAGACGTTAATGACCTAAGTTGTCGACGCGACTGTAGTCTACAATAAATAAATAAATAATAAAAAGTTTTATTTCGAAATAAATTTACAATTATTTAGAAGTATATAAAAACATCCATTGGCAAGATAAAATTGTTTATTAAAAACAAATAAATGACGACATGTTTCGACAACTTATGTTGTCATCATCAGGCCTTTAAAAATTATTCAACAAGAAGACGTAATCTTGAATATGGAACCAAAATTGATTTGAAAAAGAAGAACATGAAGATATGGCATTATGCAAGTCAAAAATATATCAAATAACAAAGGGCACAGTTAAATTGATCTACGCCATGTTTTTTGTCAAAATGAGAGATCTATCAAATTTACAAATTATTACTTATGTAGATACATATAAAATCTGTTGCAACGTTCCATGTTTTACCAGCTGCTTATAAAAGAAAATTAAATAACAAAAAATTTAATTCTAAACCTTCTTGAGATTTTCGGAAAAAGTTAAAAAAATCCAAACAAATGAAACAATAAATAAACACAAAATCTATTTATCAAAGGTTTTCATCACTCTCGTTGGAGTGAATCCGCATAAAATGTAATAACCGAAGGTTTCACTGTACCTTGTACTTTGTATATCTTCTGTATTTATACACAAACATGTCCGAATGTCCGCTTTACAAAGAACCACTCACCTCAACTACCTAACCTACCTGTAATTTGGTATGCAAAGACATGATTTCGAACTAACCGACGATATGCCTTATCTCAATCAGTGCTACGTTGATCTTTTATTTTGTTATACATTATACGATTATAAAGCCTCTTTAATATTGTCTTGTGCTCCGCTTTCGACTCCCGCACCATTCTCAGTGCACTGTCGATGTCTGCAATGCGGTGCGGTGCTATAAAAACGCTTTCTTGAATCGTTTGCTATAGCATTCCCTCGGGCATCACTAATTTAATGTGTTGGCTACTTATTTCCCTTTTTTTGCTCATCAAAAATACAAGCATTTAATTGATGGAGACGAAGGTTCGTTCACTTTACAAACGTCTCAAAAAGAAAGGTCGTACGGGACCGATCCTTTCTGGGTTTTGTCACGAGACTATACCGAGACTATTCGAATTTCATCTCGACTTGATGAGAAGAGATCGAAAACTATTCAGGTCTGCTTCCGAAGTGTTGAGACGATATCGAGATCTTCCGGGTCTCCTTTCGACGTGATGAGACGATATCGAGATCTTTCGGATCTCCTACCGACGTGATGAGGCAAAATCGAGACCTTCCAGGTTTCGTATCGACGTGATGAGACGATATCGAGACTTTCCGAGTTTCGTCTCACCGTGATAAGATGAGATCGAAACTTTTCGAGACTCATATCGACGTTATGAGACGAAAAAGAAATTTTCCTTTTCCTGGTCACCGTTCGATGTAATGAAGCAAAATTGAGACCTTCCAGGTCAAGTATCGAAGTGATGAGGCGATATCGAGACTTTTCGAGTTTCGTTTCGCCGTGATGAGATGAGATCGAAACTTTGCGAGTCTCATCTCGACATTACGAGACGAGACCAAGACTTTCCAGGTCATTTCGACACTATAAGACAGTGAGACGAAGTACGTAAGTTTTTTGTATGCACGCAGTGTGTAACCCTCTAGCGCCTAATGTCTACGCTAAACGTCAGTTTTTATTGAGTTACTTAAAAAAAGATTTCCTATCTTTTAGTAACTATCGACTTCCGATATCAGATCCATTTAAAACATCTCCGTATTAATTAGTAATTATACATATTTTTTATGTTTTGAATGATTTCCTCATTATGAGCAAGACGATAAAAAAGATAATTATTTTTGATCTGATAGAACTTTTGAAGACGCCGTTCCCGATGTGTTTATCGATATTCGACTATAGGTATATATATCTGTGACCACGAGATAAAGTGACTTATGTCGTTTAATAAAATAAAACAATTATAATAATACAAATGAATGCTTAAGTTTTGCAATAGTGTTTGAAACACCCACTAAAAATACGTAACATTATGATGCAACATTGGAAAAATTCATTTTTTCAAACTTATGTCACCGTCGGGACTCTAACCCGAAACAATTCCACATTCGCGGTGGCTGAGTTGACAATTACTCTACAGTGAAACGTTTTTAAACAATCGATTGTTTCCTTATGAAGCAATTTGTTATTGAAAAATCACTACATGCGAGAGCTGATTTAAATTAGGCACTATTGAGATGTACCTTCTCACATGCGAGAGCTAATATCACGGGTGAATCTAAAATGAAATATCCATTTGAATAATAACCATAAGTCATAGAATTTTTCTATTTTATCAAGGCAAATTAAATCGAAAACATCATTAATCTCTTGCATTCATTTGTATATATTAATAATTGCGATACTTTAATCGCGCGAACAATTTATCTGTATAATTATAATAATAAAATTAATTACCTCCATAAGTACAGAATGATTAGCAAAATAATAATAATAATGCACAGCAGCAAAATAGAATCTAGTTTTTTGCATAGTATTATTACAATTATAAAAATCCAGTAATGGGCAGTAAAATTTGGTAAATATCGAAAATATAAATAAAGAAATGTGACTGTCTTTTACGTCATCATATGCGGTTTGTTAAGCGTTAAAATATTTTTTTTTTTAATTCCAGTTTGCATTTAAGAGGAAGAAAATAATGTCACGGATTACCCTGTATATAAACGTCAGGCAAGAATTCTGAGAAGCGGTGTCTGCTTGCTGAACAACGAGTAACTACGCGAAGTTTCTAGAGAACGCGAGAAGCACTGGGCTTCAGCCACGCAGCGTATATAAATGAGTGAGTGAAGCGATCAATCAATCAGTCAATGGCGAGTCGTGCAATCAAGTGGATCAGTGATATAAATAGTTCCGCGATATAAATACACCTGATAAAATAAATATTAGTATAGTTAATTTTATATAATTAAGTATTAATTACCGTTTAGTTATTGTTTACTTGTGTTGATTGTTAGAACTGACTTTTCGTTGTTGCATTTATTGTTATTGTATTTTTAATTATTGTAAATAAATATTTATTCCGCCAACTCAGAAAACAGTTTTGTAACAATAAGAACGAAAAAGTTGGTTTACATTATTTGTTTATGTATGAGGAATAATTATGCACTGATCAAATTTTGATACGTGGGACGACCCTATTGCTCGGCTATTCTCAAGCCTGGCAATACTGCGATCACTTTGCCTTGCGACTAAAGAAATGTACACAAAGGTTGAGTATGTATTATAATTAATGCAATATTCTATAATGTTTTTATTCGTCTTGTCATATTATTGACATATTATTATTATGTATATTTGTACTGTAGAATACGTACAAAATATGTTCATAGATATTATTACATATGTATGTATATAGACGTTAATGTACATTTACCATTCTTACATACACATCTATAATTAATAGTGTATAGAATATTGAATACAGTTCCGTTCAGAAGTAACGAAATAACGTTCAAAATATTAAAGATAAAAAATTATAATTAAACAGGATTTTCAAGTGACACCTTAAAAACCCTTGTATCTGTATTTTTTACAAAGCTATATCGATTCTGCGTGTTTCATAAAAAGTGTTACATGTGTAAGTCGAACTGTGGGGCGTAAACCCACGAACAGTAATTACTCTCTTTCTACGTGACTATACCTTTAAGTGATCGCCTCTTTTAATTGATCCTTGAGCTTTCCCCTGCCAAAAATCATGAAAGAAAATTAATTAATTGTGTTTTAAAGACCACCAACAGCTAGGTTATTTGGGCACAATCATGAAAGAAACTGATTCAGTATGACTAGACCCAAATAGACGCAACACCAATTACATACTCAAAATATAATTGAAACGAACGAGCGAAGCTAGTGAGGTTCCATATTAACTCGACTGAGATCACAGAAGGTACAGAAACTAGAAGTTTTTACGTAGCTGTAGGCACGCTATGAAAACAAAACTAAATAAATAATAATTTAATAAACAAAAAATTAAAATTAATAATTTTCTCCACTGAAAAATTCTAAATAAAAATTTTAAAAACTGAAACTCGAGTACGAAAAAATAGAAAACAAGTAGAACATGTGATCAAAAGATAAATTGTTTTTTCGTAGAGGCCAATCATTGAACTTATTCTAAAAAATTGAATTAAAAATTTAAAAAACCTCCGACGCAAAAAGGTAAACCTTTAAAAAGTGAGAAATAATTAATATGTACTATATCCGGCCCGATGCACCGTCTATTTCTTTGTTTAGATGAAATATTTTATTCGTAAATGCGTCGGGGACCGCTGAGACATTGGTATTTTTGTCATTTTACAGTCATGGTCCCAGACGCATTTACGAATAAAATATTTCATCTAAACGAAGAAATAGACGGTGCATCGGGCCAGATATAGTAAATATTAATTATTTCTCACTTTTTAAATGTTTACTTTTTTGCGTCGGGGGTTTTTTAAATTTTTAATTTAATTTAATTTCATACTTTTTGAACTAACTAATAAAAAACTGATTATTTGAGCTTAAACTCGAAATTTCTAACTGTAAAACTGTGATGAGAGCTGAAGATCTTGGAAACGGCTGAACCGATTTCAATCAAACATGACTAAATGCCATCTCGCAAATACCATCTTTCAAACAAACAAAACCGCTTTTAAATCGGTTGATCCGTTTGGGAGCTACGAACACACAGACACACAGATACACACGCTAAACTTATAACACCCCTTTTTTGTCGGGGGTTAAAAACAATTGATGACTTGATCGTATGTGATGTTTGCTTTCTACTTTTTTGCCATACCCACTACTAAATAGCTACATTATTGACCCATTTAACAGGCAGGTGTGCGGAAAATGGCTTACTATCTACACTAGCGCAGAAAATAACGGTTACCATGGCAACTTCTGTTAATACGCTCTATACACCTGCGTACGCTTGCGTGCGCCTGTCATTACTTACTTGCATGAACTTCGCGGCACACTAGAAGAAAAGATAACGCCGCAAATGAACTGTCAGAATTTTTTGAAAATGACGTAAAAAGTAGATATTTATGTAGTTGGTATGGCAAAAAATACCATATATATGTCTCGTACGTAATGGTATTACGACTCGTGTGACTGTAAAAACTCGCTATTGCTCGTTTTTACATACTGTCATCACACGCCGTAATATGCCCCATTACGTATCTAGATATACAATCTACTATTTCGTAGTCGGGTTTTAGTTTTCTAAACTTTTTGTTGGTCACTATTGTACTCTATAAATAGAATAATAATATGATATATGTATTGTAATAAAGGTCCGCACATAAAGGATACGCATGACGTCGTCTTATCTGTCGCTTCAATCGCGGACCAATTAAAACTATGACAAGTTTGAGACATTGTGTAATAATACTTTTACATCGCTATAATTGATTGAAAGAGAGGCCGACATTATCCCTGTACCTGATCCACATGAACTGAACGTTGTCATACAAAAACAACATCTCCGTCTCACCATATTATAATAGTAATTTATGCTACATGTGGGATAAGTAGCAAATAATCTGACAGTCGTGTTTTGCGACATGAGCGTAAGGTTTATGGGGCATTCGTATGAAGACGAGTTGGTTTGTCGCAACGAGCCGTCAGGCGAGTTGCGACAATCACACGAGTCTTCATAAACCTTACAGCGAATGTCGTAATCACGACTGTCATATTTGCTACTTATCCCACCTGTAGCATACAATACTTTTTACAACTACTGCTCTGGAAGTTGACTTTGAGAGAAATAGGGTAGAAGTACCGTTTTTGGCCACCTTTGCACCGTTTTTGGACAGTTTAAATTTGAGTTAATTTATAAAAAATTGCAATATTAAAATGATTTTTTATTGAATTTTCATTTTTTTACACCTAATTTAATTACTATACATGAACGATAAAAAGTAAATTATTATCGCGACATTAGATGGCGTTTCAGTAGTCTCTAGTAAAGTGAAAAAGATAGAGTGAGTTAAGTACAGATTGTGTTCGTGAGGTTATATTTTTATAGTAGTTTAGTTTAGGCGGAATCCGTGCAGTTATGTGATATTTAACCGAACATGTGCGTTTATGAAACACGTATAGTCAAGTATGCGATTATTGTGTATTTCGGAGATGACATACAGCGCTCGAAAAGTCAACTTCCAGAGCAGGCGTTGTAAAAAGAACATAAAATTCATCGTGACCGAGCCTTAAGCACAGCATATAGAAATACCAGCCAAGTCACTCGACTGTCGAAACTTTCCTGTTTATCGATGTGAAGAACTGTTTAATTAAAAACAGAAAAGTGGTGATCCTGATGATAATGAAAGAAGACAGCTTTGAAATGGCTTAAGGATCCAAAACTTATTTCACTTAGTTTCTAGCTTATAGCACGTAAATATAAAACAGTTAATCTGGCAAATAAAAAAAAATTAAAAAATTTTCTACAATAAAAAATAAAATCAAATTCTATAAAACATAAAGTTTTGAGTATTTCTGTGTACAAAATCAAATCAATAAAACAAATTTTTTTACACTTCAATAAAAACCAAATAAAATGTTAGTATGTTTTTTTAAAAAGTTTTTTGGACAATTTTACTGTCATGTTTGACGGCATTTGAGCTCTGAGGATGAGAATATAATTCTCGAAACGTCAGCTTAATAAATGCAATATTAACAGTATTTGCTTATTATTTTTGGATCCTTAAGCCATTTCAAAGCTGTCTTCTTTCCTGTTTATCAGCCAACTTTTTGTTAAACACGTGCTAACTAATTTTACTACACGACTAGCGCTTCAATCCGGGTAACAATATTTTAGCCCTGGTATTTTCGGGATTAACACTGAGTCCCCATCTCGGGAATGGGATCTATTCGGGATCGATTTTCTATGAAAGTGGTCATTGCAATGTTTACCCTGTTTTACGTGACCATTTTTTTTTAATATGATTTGTTGGCCTTTGTTACGCAGAACAGTTAGCCACGTCCAAACACGTGACCATTATTTATTAAACAAAATATCAAAAGTAACTTTCTGGAAAGGGGTTGAAATATTCCTTATTTCAGTTAAGATTAGGAAAGATTCTTATCCTTTCTTTTATTCACCGCGAAAGGAGCCAGTGAAACAGTGGAACTAGATAGTTACGCGGGCATGTTTCCGGAAACCAGTTTCGTGGACACGTTTCCGGGAATTAGTTCCGTTCAACAAAGAAAACATTCCATGTTCAAAATCTTCATAGTTTCCGGGCTTGTAGGTCGTGGTTCGTGACCAATCGCAAAAGGACGGACTACGACCGAACAGAGAACACACTGGCACTTAGCATAAAAGAAGGGATGACACCAGTCGTTGACACACTTACCTTTGAGCCGCCAAGGAGGACACTTCGATCACTGCCACATCGACTTTTAGAATGTCTAGCGCAGTTGTAGATGAAACGTCAAGTATCATATCGGACCACGGCCTACAAGCCCGAATACTATGAATATTTGGAACAACGCTGGCCGTGAAAGTAGTGTTGCCGTCTAGGCAAGACAAGACAAGACTTTCAAAGTTACGTCTTGTCTTGAAATATCAAGACTTCACTAAGTCTAAGTCTAGATTAACAAACTCTTGTCTTGTCTAATATCAAGACTCTAGATTATTTTCAAGAGTCTAGATTAGTAGTAGCAGGTAAAGTCAACATTTACATACTACTACTTAAGTTATCTAGACTATTGAAAATTGTCTAGAGTTTTGGCAAGATTCTTGATCTAGATAAAGCAAGTCTTGTCTTGTCTTGGAAATTTCTAGACAAGACTTTTGCAAGTTTTGTCTTGAAAATCTAGACAAGACAAGACAAGAGTCTAGATCTAGACGGCAACACACTTGGATATTCCATGTTCATTCCAACGTTGGGGGTGTTTTGCGCAAGCCAAACTCGCATGTTAAATATTGCATCGATTCACATAGGTTATAAACTTATGTTACAGTTTCGACATGTTGTGTTTGTGGGCATTAAACAAAAACTCATCATTTCAAATACAGTAGCAACGTGTTGTTGTCACGAGTGCAATCTGATGAAACTGATAAAAGCCTCCTCTCCTTTGGTAACATTATTTCGCGATCAACAAAAAAACTCTTCATCATCATTTTACGCCATCAACACAGAAGACGATTCACAGAAGTGCCAATGACCAAACCATATTTTTATGCGCATGTCAGTTAGTGGCCATGTTAATTTTTTGTCTAATTAGATCCTTCATAGATTAAATATATATATCCTGTTACAATGAGCCTGTAAACGTAATTTTTTTATTGTTATTAGAAAGAGCCCCGTCTAACTTAAATAATACCGTCGGATTTTTTGTCCAGCACTTAAAACGGCTTCACAATACATTTTTGAAGTTGGTTAAATAGACCACACCTTTATTTTTCCTTTCAAGCGCGCTGACGTCACATGTCTCGAATATCACGGCTTGCTCTACAGCACATCGGTCTTAGGCAAAGAATGTTTTAGATGGAAATTTCTGCTAGACTCGGTGACCTGTGTGTCGCTGAAGTAATGCAAATCCATTTTAAATTTAGTTCCACAAAACTACTGACAGTTTCAAGGCCACGGAATATTGCAAAATTTACGTTAAGTGTCGCTTCTGTCATGACAGTGTGTCGTGGAAGTAACGCAAATCCATTTTTAATGTAGTACCACAAAACTGCCGAAAGTTTCAAGGTCACGGAATATTGTAAATTCGACGTTGAGTGTCGCTTCTGCAATGACAGTGTGTCGCGGAAGTAACGCAAATCCATTTTAAATTTAGTTCCACAAAACTACTGAAAGTTTCAAGGTCACGGAATATTGCAAAATCTACGTTAAGTATCGCTTCTGCAAAGTCAACATGTCGCGGAAGTAACGCAAATCCATTTTAAATTTAGTGTCACGAAACTACCGAATGTTTCAAGGTCACGGAATATTGCAAAACCAACGTTGAGTGTCGCTTCTGCAATCCAGTTCTGTGTAAGCAGTAACCGCTGTTTTAAGTATTTATATTATGTGAAGAGCGAGCCGGTTATCGTTGATCAGTTATACAGATCAATGATGAATGATAAGCGTTCGTGTCTCCTCATCGGGTAACACCGTCCCACGAGCAAAGGACCCACTGATCCGACTAATAAAATGATTGTCTTGTTATACATACTATATATGAGCTCTAAAAAATGTGTATTAAAGAAGACAACTTGGTGTGTTCACTCAATGCTCTGTCACTCTTTTGCACATGTCTTGTCTCTGTTATCACTATCTTCATAAATATGTACAGGCATTTACAACCCTTTTAATACAGAGTCGTCCGTCAAAACTCATAAGTCAAGCAGTGGCTCACGTTTATTTTTAAAGTGAAACTTTATTAGTCTCGTTTTTTTCGTTCGGTTACGCATGTCGAGCGTCACGTCACGTCCAATCGACCAGACCAGTATTCATCGAAAAGCAGCGACGCAAAGTTCATAACTATATTGTACGTATACATATTAATTAATATCGTACGAATATTTAGTCGAGCAGCACATCAAAAACCCATTGACCACCGACGATAGAATCTGGATTCTTACGTTCGTCTCCATACTGCTCAGGGTTCAAATTACATTATCAAAAAAAAGCGTTTAGGGTTATGGCAATAAAGTTTTATATGCATCGTGGTTTAATAAAACTGCACCCTAGCTTTTTATAATAAATTAATTTTCTTTAGTTGTAAGTTAAGCGACGAATCGAAAGTGATTTTTTTAACCGAAGTTGATCTTTTTTGACACCTTCGGCCGAAATCGAAGCCAAAGGAATTGTATAAAGCAAAAAAATAAGAAAAAAGCATTTTTTGTTCCAGATAATATTTCACATTTTATTTTTAGCGCTTAAAACAGACGAAGATTTTTTTGTGAGTTAAGTAAGTAGTCCAAAATAATAGGTACTCAACAAGATGTTTGATGTCGGCTTTAAACTTTGGCTTTGGTTTTAGCGAAACTTTTTGTTCGTTTTTGGCCGAAGGTACAATTTTTGGTCGAAGATTGCCGAAACCGACTATTCACAGTCAACTCTCCAGAGAAATTTTAAATGCAATAAGTACCGAAGCAATCTATAATGTTTTGATTGAAATAAAAATAAATTCTATACCATATACTTTAAAATGATCTTTTAAGGATTTGTTCAAATTTTACGTACGTCACTGTATTGTGAAAACAATACACGATCGAACCAATCATGTGTAAGCACTTAACTAGAATTACATTACTGTTACTGACTTCTAAAAAAGATTAAAATATTATGTCAAGTTCCAACTGACATTTTTGGTGATAGAAATCTGAAGTGAGTGGAGTGGTTAAGTCCCGGTGCCAAGTTGTTTCACTCTTGCATCAGTTGGTCAGATGATGTCCGTCTGTTGTTAATAGAGACCGGGTCTTCTCAAACTTGTGGACCTCACTCGATTCTTGACATAAATCTTGTAATGAGATGGATACACATCGAGCCACCATAATAAAAAAATTAAATGTCACTTGCAAACCTTGTAAAGATTAAAAGTGCACTTAAAATAAATATCATAAATGTTTAACTGAACGGGTGGTCTTACATTCGGGGGACACTGAGTTCGGATCCCGGAAAGAACGTAGCCAGGACTCGTCGACTCAATTATAGTCAAGAGAGATTTTTTTATGAATTATGATCTTTTGAATTTTAAGAAATCTATTACAAAAAATAAAGAAAACTTAATATAGACGCATTTTTCACGAAGATAGAAAATTATTATGGGCAAGGTAAATTGCTTCAGGAAGGACGATCCTTCCTAGCTCCGACCCAAAGAGCTACATTGAACCAAAGTAATATTAAACTTGCTCTCATTTCTCAATTCAAATTTTGAACATTTAAATTACGAAATAACTGAGCAACGGCTATGTTTAGGACATTATTCGAGCGTCTATAATCTACAATATCTATACATCTATAAGTAGACTTTTTGACTCTAAATATGTTTCCGAAATGACAGAGCTGGCGTATTAAAAATTTTTCCATTATGCCTAAAACTATAATAGTTAATAACTGGTGGAATACAATGTTCGTTGGATAATCAAGCGGCGGATTAAAGATAATAAAACGGAGCATGCTTAATCTAAAACTAAAAGACAGAATAGGACATAAAATAATTAGAGCCAAAACCAAAGTGTAGGACATAATTTATGTCGGTAAAAAATTATATGGAGTGGGACCGATTAACCGATGACAGATGGTCCTACCGATCGGTCAGTCTGGTGCCCCATGGAAGAAAAGAGAAAAGTAGCCAGACAGAGAACTAGATGGAAGGATGAGCTGAACAAGGCTATGGTCTCGCACAGCACTCGACCGAATGAAGTGGAAGGAGTTGGGGGAGGCCTTTTCCCTGCAGTGGGAATAAATGGCTATTATTATTATTACTGATGTATTTTCATCCATTAGACCACGGCTACCTAGCCCGGTAACACTTGCTACCAAGATGTCTACCGGCCGCGAAAGCATGAAACTCCAATTCGATGTATTTAAATTTCATGAAGAATGAGACAATTACACATTCAGAAGTGTTAAAGACATAAATTACATTGAAGAAAATTAGTGTTAAATAATAAAAACCTAAACACAATGGAAAATAAAAATAATCAATGAGTGTTGATTTATGTTAAAATATCTATTTAAACCGGATGTGAGAAACATAAAGATATTCTTTACACGTTGTTACAAATCGCGATGCGCGTTCATTGCCAATGTGTAATCGCCAGAATAATTTTTATGTTCTGGCGCTTACTTTTATCGACACAAAGGACACACGTAGCGTTTTGTACACGGGATTACGTGTAATGAATAATTTAATTGTACGATCACGGACGTAATATTAAATGATTGTTATCGAATTTGGACTCTTTGACGACATATTTGGACGGGTCAAGCCTAATAAATACGATATGAAGCGTTCAAGAATTTATAAGATAAATATCTCTATTATGTATCCTGTTGGGTTTTGAAAATAATCTATTACCGATTACGCAAATAATTGTTATCGAAGGACTCTTCGATATATTAGATGGGCTAAGCGAAACAAATAAAAAACAATTCAGTAAATTAATTGATTATTTAATTCTAATTATTATTTGCCAGGATTCATGTCACAACACATAATCTGTGTAAATTTCAATTAGCTATACCTCTTAGGTATACCTACCGATTGTGAGATAGAACCCTGTGCAGACGGACGGATGAATGAACAGACATCGTAGGCAGGGTAATAGGATTTCACACGGAGGTATGGAACCCCAAAAAACAAGCCGTGAGGTGGGTCGTTTATTAGGACTAAAGTGCGACCCTTGAGGTCCACACGACGAACTTCCCAGTTTGATAAATATTTAATAATAATAATTAAATTAGATATTACACAGAAAAGTAATCATTTTAATCATTAAAACATAATAATTATTTATTTTTAACAATTAAAAAAAAAACGGCTGAACCGATTTTTATAAAATTTATGTCGGATCAAAATGACGTTGACACCCTTACGAAGTCGATATAATTTTCTATTCGCGAGATATTGTGTAAAATCTACATTTTTGGAGTCTATTTGGTTAAGAAAAAAGAACGGCTGAACCTATTTAGAAAAAATTTCTTTCAGATCATATTTACGTTAATACGCGTCGATTGGCACCTTAACGTAGTCGATATCATTTTTCATTCTCGAGATTTTGTCTTAGAAAGAAATGGACACATACGTACGTACGCACGTACGTACATACGTACACCTACACACACACACAGACATCTTTCTAAAAATAGTGTAGTGACCTTGAAACATAAAAATTTGTTATACATTTTCAAGGGGAAGTTAATAACATAATTAGAGGACAGATTGGTGTAATGGTCAGCGTGCTGGCCTTTGGAGCAAGCTGTCGTGGGTTCGTGTTCCGCCTTCGCTCATGGACGTTTTGTGATGTGGTTTGATTTTAATTGATGATGTTATCGGATGTAATTAAGACGCTAACGACCTATGTTGTCGAGCGTCTATAATCTACACTAAACACAATAAGACAACATAATTATGCAAATAGTGAGATAATTTTATAGACGTTAGCGTCGATGTGTATCCATCCTTATTTCAATCTCAATATTCTGTAGCTAATATCGTCGTCTAGCCATTGCTATCGATTCGATATTGAGATAGTTTTTATGCTAGTAATCTTGTACTCGACCGTCAGATAAATAACCATTCGCATCGTTGATCTTTATGGAATTCTTCACTGATTCGGTGATTGTGTATATGTATATAATATATTTATAGAGATACTCGGAGATACCTGTGTGTAGGTTCCTACTTTACCTACAAGAATATCGTATTTTACAACTACAGGACAAGATTATAACTTGTCCCAACAAACTTAACATTCTGACCGACTTTTTTTAACGATTAACAAAAAAAAGTTTAATGTTTAGTGTTCAGTTATTAACAAACAAGTTTAGAACCAATATTTATTGTACAAATACGAGTATATCTTATCAGTAGATTATTTTTTCTGTATCGGTGACTAACAAAAAATACGGTTTTCTTTGGGTTAAAAATTTGTTGCTGACACGGCCTATAAATATATCAAAGAACCTTCTCTGAGTTTGGTCCAAATATTGCCCAGACTAAATCGAAAGACCTTGTCATAAATAACGACTTTTTCTATTGCACCAAAATTATTTTTTCTCCTACCTATAAGGCCGAAAGTACGAACTTTCGTCCCTGCCAAGCGGGAACAAAGTCGCTCTTTATTCCCGTGGTACGGACAAGTGCGCGTGCGCAATAGTACTTATGCCGGCTCTCACGCACCTACTTCTGTCTCCTACACATTAAAATTGTTTCCTTTGAAAAATAATTTTTTAATAATAAAATAAAGTAAAAATAATAATTTTAATTATATTTTTTTTTTTCAATTTTGCGAACTTTCGGCTTGGCAGGAGAAAAATAGTATGCGCAACACGGGAGGAAATTACTACATCTCCTCCCTTGTGGCACAATGTACTATACCATAGAAGGCCTATATCGCTTCATCAATATTGATATTAATTAGTAAGAACTATTAAATCAATTCTATCCCTGCTTATGGTTTATTAGTACCAATACTGTTGAATAATAAATATCAAACCTATCGGAACGGATTTTTGTTAAGATTCTATTATTATAATTATTTGTGTTTAACCGTATTCACGCATCTCTCTGTGTCCGCGATACAGAACTACTTATTTTTTTCCGACATATTGTATATTTGCGGCTCTATAAATGTCTTAACTTTGGATCTTTAGAATTGATATTCAAATAATTGTACTTCCAGCTATAGACGCGGTAGCTTTATATTTATCGATTTTAAGATTTATCTTGATTATTGAGTATCAACTATTTTGACAGGTACACAAAGTAGAAATGGATTTTATATGCACACATTTCATTTACTTTGTATGTACTTTTTTGCCGTTGGATAGATTATCTTCTAACATACAAAAGGGGCTAATATTATATGCGTCTTATATAATTCAAGTATAAATATTATAAGTAAACAGGTATGTCGAGTATTTCCGTGGTGATCATATTATTTGATGTCTTAGATAACTGTTTGTGCCTCAGGAAAAAAATAACCATGTAAAGCAATGATGGTATATTTTTAGGGATTTTTTCTTTTGAGGAGGGATGGAATCCCAAAGAACTATGGAAAAAAAATCCTGAAAATAGCGTCATCACTCACAAGGTGTCGGTTCCCTTCAATTTAAGGCTTGCCGTAAAAAATATCTACTTATAAAACCTCTCTTTGTTCATTAATTATACGCTTGTTTATTTACACACAAATAATATAATAGACTAAACTAATAATTCTTCAGGAATCGGATAGTCCTTTAAATTTCTGTAGACCTGATACCCAAATCAATTTGGGTACCAGGTCTGCAGAAATATATCGCTATAAATTTAATTGACACAAACTACTTCCTGAAACATCAAGATTACTTTAAATTTATGGTAAGCGGCGCGTATTCCAATGCGTTGTTTTGGTGCGAAAGCTGCTGCAATAAATTTAACGCTTACCAAAAATGAGGGGTTAGAATATTATTCGAACCCAACTAATAAATATAACAGCAAATTTTAAAGAATTGCGTGTAAACGAAATATATTTTTCAAAATCTTACCTAAGGGTGTTAATGACATGAGTCGAAACCCATTATTAATTATAAAAAAAAAAATTCGACTGATGACCAGTCCTATACTTCCCACCTAGTAAATATTTGCAAAAAATTTTTTTATTCTTTGATTAGGCCCAAATAACCTTAGCTGTTGGTGGTCTTTAAAACACAATTTAATTTTTATTCTTTGAAAAAAGCATGGCCCTCTTTTTTGTTTGGTGATCTACTGATGGCTAACTTAATATAGCAAAAATCATGGTTACCTTGATTTACGTACAATTTTTATTTTTTTTAGTAAAATATTTTTTTTCTCGAAAACTATACATTTTAGAGAAAAAAAATATTTACATTTTTTTCATATTATAACATCTAGAATTCATTTATATTTTTTTTTACCTATGTTAATACGTGACATTGAGGACGTTTTTTTGAATATATCAGGATCCACTGAACCGATTTGACTCAAAATCTAATCAGATCTAAGTTAAAGGCTGATAAACACAATAGAACAATCGGCATGCCCGTATGTTGTTCCGTTCTTAAGATATCGAAGGCGAAAAATTGACCACATACACACACACATACACACACACACACACACACACACACACACACACACACACACACACACACACACATACAGACATCAGTCAGAAAATGATCTTAAACGATTGCTAGGGTCTCAAAACGTGAAAATCTGTTAAAATCTCGAAATATTTTTTTCGGACTAAATCCATTACTTCCCTACCATAGTAGAGGTGGGAAGTAAAAATATGTTTCAAAATGTTAAAATGTTATATAGTCAAGTTTAGGGCAAAAACATAATATTATGGATTGTTTTGTGCCGACTCGGCTATAGAATACCTATGTCGTAATCACTGTCAAAGTCACAGGTGATATTTTTTAAGACGTCGCGACGCGACGGTACGAAACTTCCGCCGCGTCGATTGATTGTATCTTAGCATAGAATGCGTGTCGATTAGGCGTCCGATTCAATGAAAAATGCTCCGTCTATTGATCAGTTTTGTTTTAAAAGTACAAATCGATGATAGAGATTACACAATGCAAATTAATGTTCGATTAGATCTAACATTATAAACTATAGATTATTAATTAAAGAATGCTGAAGTGATAACATCGAATCAGTTATATGTATATTTAGTCCAAGCTATGACGTACAAAAGTCTACGAGACAACACTACTAAATTTATATTAGAAATCGTGTCCATCGTGATTATAATAAAATTAAGAAAAATCGCAGGATAGTGGACAAAATATTTGATTTATTTAATTAAATGTACGACGTTTCGTCTATATATTTAGACTTTTTGAAAAAGTCTAAATATATAGACGAAACGTCGTACATTTAATTAAATAAATCAAATATTTTGTCCACTATCCTGCGATTTTCCTTAATTTTAACACTACTAAAATTTTATTATTGAATAACAGATAATATGATGGAAAACTTCAAATCATTGTGTTTTGAAGACCACCAACAGCTAAGGTTATTTGGGAAAAACTTCAAATTGGTGACCGACTAATTCAATTTTTTGATGTGAAACATCTTATGTCGGGCTGTGAACAGCCGCGTGAGGGGAAATATGCAACGAAATGTTTGGTCCGCTCCTTCGCTGCTGTTCTTCCCACCACTGCGGCACTGGCTCAGGCATGTACTGTAGCACACGCGGTGTTACAATGCAGTATAGCACACGCGGTGTTACAGTGCAGTATATAGGATTACGTCAGCATAACAATTAGTTGCTGCTTTTGAGAGTGCCAATTGTTACTATGCTAGAAAATGAAACAGAAAATTCTACAGTTTCAACTGTTGCATGAAATGATACTGATAAATTAAAATTTTATGGTAAAAAAAATATATACTACTACATAGAGAATACCACCGAGTTCAATAACGTTTTCTTTGATGTTTCACATCTGTCGGGGGTCCCGAGACCCACACCCTTTTTTTATCATTTTTTGTTGTCAGTATCTCGAGTACGGCTCAATACTACTTGATGATACAGATTATAGAGAAATATCAATTATTTACACTTATCATCGTGCCGTCTTGAAATATTTTTTTTGCGTAGGTACTTGGCAGACCTCACATTGAACAATTATCCATTTGGGAAGACAGTATGGTTCAGTGGTTAGTGTCGCGACCTCTGGATCAGACTGTCGAATTGAATTGTAGATTATAGACGCTCGACAGGATCAGACTGTCATGGGTTCGAATCCCGCCTCCGCTCATGGATGTTTTGTGATGTCATTCAGTTTTAAGTGAGTTGTTATTTAATGTAATCAAGACGCTAATGACCTAAGTTGTCGACGCGTCTATAATTTACAATAAAATGGGAAGAGAACTGCCAGGTATGCAAAAAATTTGTTTAGTTGTAAAAAAATTGATACATACTTCCTTATTAATATGCATCAAGTAGTTTTGCGAGCCGTATATTCAAGATACTGACAACAAAAAATGATAAAAAAAGAAATTATTAGTCTTCCATCATATTATCTGTTAAATTAAAAAATAAAATTTTAGTAATGTTATCCAGTAGACTTTTGTACGGTCAGAGCTTGGACTAATAATTGGGAACGTATTAATGTTTGTATACATAATATGATAATATGTAATGTATACCTGCGATTAAAAATTTCTGTCTGTCATTTTTACGCTAGATTGTCACTAGATTAATTTATAAGAATTGACATTCAAACGATCGTGAAAAAATAAACTCAAACAAGATTCCTTTTAAGGACATATATTTTATTTACCGAATTAATTGTTGAATAAATACGTCTGTTATTTTTAATTATAAATAAATATTCATATTTTAAAAATGAAGACCACAAAAAGAGCTTGATAATAGCCGATCGTGTTGTTCATATGGCATTACGAGCAGCGTCATAGCTATAAGAATATCATCGGCGCCCAGGGAAACATTCTAATTTCGCTGATTGCGCCCTCTCCGCAATGGCGACGCTAGGATTTTTGGTTAGGGTGATCCAGACTTGGGCATGGTGTTCTGAAGGTGGGCCAATAACATTTGTTCAAAAATTTCAGTGCTCGTCAAAATTTTAACCCAGATTACTTGCTGTAGAATTTACAAGAAAAATTGTCGAAATTTCGAGGGTTAAAACGTATTTAAAAGATAAACTAGAGATCGGGAATTATTCCAGGGTGGGCCAAGGCAGTTTAAGGTGGGCCATGGCCCACCGGGCCCAGCCTCTAACGGCGCCACTGCCTCTCCGAGGTAGCGCTCCTGGCGCGAGCCCCGGTTGCCAGACCTTATCTACGACGCTGGTTACGAGCTCCCAGTTCACAAGTTCTAAACTAAGAAAGTATCCATCAAAATATCAAATGATTTAAAAAATAAACAACTTGAAAATATGTATTGGTGTTAGGCCTAAATAACCCTGGTTTTGAAATTCAATTTAATTTGGAAATTGGAATGTATGCAGAGATTAAACGTTTCTGCACATCGGAAGATAAAATAGAAATTTTCAAAAAAATTCCACATCAACGATTTGTGAGTATCGTGTGTGTGTGACAAGAATAGTTTTCCGTTTTCTAAAACACTTACGCATATCTCCCAACACTGTAAGAAATGAGAAGGCCGATTACATAGATTATCGATGGTCCATTTGTAGCCAGCGATTAATTTGGTAATAGACACACAAGGAGACAATGGCGTCGCAAACAGGTATCGCCTGCACATCGCGTAGATTCCATAAAAACACAATGCGCATGCGTGGCTACTAATTTTACATTAATTTACTTTGTATTCATCCATTTTATATATGTAACTATACATTTTATTTTGTAATTTTTACACACTTTATTGGAATATTACACAAATTATGTAATTTTAATTTACTTTATGTAAAAATCACAAATTTGTTTAACTTTACAATAAAAGTCCAAGTTTTTATGAAGCTTTCTGTGTAAAAATAAATAATAATGTAAAATCACTTAGAAAATCGAGCGAATTCTACCTTAACTTTTAAAGTATTTTTACATCTATTTTTTACAGTAAACAAGAAGTGAGCACATCGAAGGGGTTCTCGTGGTGAAAAACACTCTTCACCAGGAGGCGGGCCAGTATAATAATACCATCATGGGAGTGTTAATCTTCCCACCGACTGAATAACTGACTACGTGAAGCCATATGAACAATGACATTCAAACATGGCCGCCAGCAACCGAAAACAACAGACTGCGCCAAACAATAACACATCTACTTTACGTAATACTCTTAATCCTATCTAAAAATGTATACATAATCTGTAACCGAAACCGCCAGACAAAATTGCTTATCTCGAATTTTTTGATCGAGTGAGGTCCCATTTTAAATCGACAGGGATAGTGGGATTATAGACGCTCGCATTTTTATACAATCGTCCGGTATTGATCCTTTTTCTTTCCTTATGTCCAGTATTTAGAGATTATTTTAACGAAATTTGTTATGTTTTATTTATTTATTGTAAATTATAAACGCGTCAACATCTTAGGTCATTAGCGTCTTGTTTACATCAAATAACAACTCACTTAAAACTAAATAACATCACAAAACATCCATGAGCGGAGGCGGGATTCGAACCCACGACAGTGTGATCCAAAGGCTGCTACGTTAACGAAATTTGTTATGGTAGATTCAATGGAGGCGCTAAGATTTTTTGTTAGGGTAGGCCAAACTTGGGCATGGTGTTCTGAAGGTGGGCCAGTAACATTTGTTCCCAAAATTTCAATGCTCGTCAAAATTTTAACCCAGATTACTTGCTATAGAATTTACAAGAAAAATTGTTGAAATTTCGAGGGTTAAAAACGTATTTAAAAGATAAACTAGAGATTGGTGATTATTCCGGGGTGGGCCATGGCCTACCCTTTAACGCCGCCACTGAGTAGATTTTTTACACTGAATGACGTTAAGAAATATGGTTTTAGAGATCAAAACGCCCTCTGTGAGTTCAGGTACTACACATTTTCATTTAAAAAATTTTATTAAAAAATAGAACCTCCTTGAAAAGCCACTAAAAACAGGAAATTAATAATATTTTTAGGTAAAAGTAGATATATATTATATAAAAAGTTTTAGTAATTAAATTGGCGCCGACCTTAAAATTTTATTATTTTCCTCTTTTTAGTGACTTTTTTTGAAGGAGTTTCTATTTTCTTCATAAAATTATTTTATTTTTTATTTTATAGTGACTGCAATTATGTAGTTTGCACATTATTAACAGACTTTTTTCTTGATATTTAATTATTAAACAGAAAAGAACTACTGAACCGATTCAAGTAAAATTTATGTGAAGGTGAAGGTATGCGCTATTGATTAAAAAAAAATCATCAAAATCGGTTCACAAATGCAGGAGATATGAGGCAACATAAGTAAAAAAATAATTTGATTACTAGAAAAAAGAAAATATTGAACCGATTTTAATAAAAATTATATGGAACCATTCCGTAAACATTCTGAACCCAACGGCGTCGAAATTTTTCAAATCGGTCGAGAAGTTATGGCTGAACAAACATTAAAAAAAAAACGTTTCAAATTGATAACCTCGGTTTTTTTGAGGTCGGTTAAAATTAATGACGAGACAAGCGTTTTAATCAAATTTAATGCTAAAAGTTTTTAAAGAAGATTTCTCGTTAAAAATCAGGCATAATCCTTTTTCACTAGTGATTGGAGGGGTAATATTGTTATTAAACTTATTTACACAAAAAAAGCTGACGTGAACCACTTTGAATTGTGAGCATAGATGAACAAATACGTATTTATATTTTGGGTAATCCAACATAATCACGGGAAAGACAAAATTCGAAAGTATAATGTGGTTACAAACAAACGCACAAAAATAATTTTTATTTGATGTAGTTTTAGACGTTAATAAAATTTGTTAGTATGTGAACAGGTTTTTATCTGGAAATCTGAATAAAAACTGTATGTATGTAGATTTGTAGTGTGATAGTAAAATAATAGTCTGTTAATGAATAATAAAATTTAGAAAAACACCTATTCTTTTTTTTTCATTGTAACATTGTCTCATAAAATATTTTTTTTGTAATACATAGTAAGTATTCACTGACAGCACTACATTTATATTAAAAATATTGGCCTTGATCCAATATTTATTTAATTCGTTACCATAGCAACGCAAACATTTTAGAGAAAAAAAATATTTACATTTTTTTCATATTATAAAATCTAGAATTCATTTATATTTTTTTTTTACCTATGTTAATACATTTTTTAATATCTCAGGATCCACTAAACCGATTTAACTCAAAATCTAATCAGATCTAAGTTAAAGGCTGATAAACACAATAGAACAAACGGCATGGCCGTATGTTGTTCCGTTTTTACGATATCGAAGGCGAAAAATTGACCACACATACACATACATATACACACACACAGAGAGAGAGAGAGAGACATCATAGTCAGAAAATGATCTTAAACGATTGCTAGGGTCTCAAAACGTGAAGATTTGTTAAAATCTCGAAATATTTTTTTCGGACTAAATCCATTACTTCCCTACTATAGTACAGGTGGGACGTAAAAATATACCTATATGTCTCGCGTGTAATGATGTTTAAAGTCGTGTGACTGTTAAAACTCGCTTAATCGCTCGTTTTAACATACTGTCACTACTCGTGAGTAATATACCTCATCACGCCACTAGATATACAATCTACTATTATTATTTTTTAATCTTATGTGAAGAAAGACGTTTGAAACAATATTCTTGATGATGAGACGTGGAAACGTTCTCCAAAGACATAATATTGCAATCACAAAATAATATGCAGCTGGAAGAATATGTCTACGTGTTCGCTCAGAGGTATTTATAATAGAGAGAGAAAGAATTTTAAAATGAACTGTGACATCTCTCTCAACTGTCATCCGAAAGACACATTACATATTTCTCTTGTATAGTTGATTTATTTTATACGAAGCAAAACTCGAGCAACGGTGTCTCTTGTAACAAATTACATAAATAAAGTTGTACACAGCTGTAATTTTGTTTTCTTGCTGGTTTTTTTGTTATTAATAAACTGCTAAAACGAATTTCCATAATTTTAAAGTAAAATTTTATTTGCCTCGTTTTTTTCCGTTCGGTTTCGCATGTCGAGAGTCACGTCACGTCCACGTCCAATCTAAGAATTGCGTGTATAATTTCCCAGCACTATTGCAGAACACTGTCTCAACCAAACATACAACTTGGTCTATCAAAAGTATTGCAATACACACTACGGGATGCGTAGGAGTATCGCAACTGCTTTATACGCAGTGTCCTTTATTTATTTATTTATTGTAGATTATAGACGCGTCGACATCTCAGTTCATTAGCGTCTTTCAACTACACTAAATAACAACTAACTTAAAACTAAATAACATCACAAAACATCCATGAGCGCAGGTGGGATTCGAACCCACGGCAGTCCAGTCTAGAGGTTGCGGCGCCAAGCACGCTAACCACTAGGCTGTACTGCCCTCCGCAGTGTCCTATGTGCAGATGCACTATATACTGACAAACTGACAACTGAGCGATAGATTATAAACAAATAATTTTATTTTCAGTATCTCATCGGGTCAAACAATAAAAACATGAAAAACCCCGTCCAATAGTCGTCGTAAATCTCTTTGATGTACCGCTCTTACAGCGATCACGAAATACGTATGTATGCGCTGTGTGCAGTGGTCGTTGGTACGAACTCGAGCAGCATAATTAATTTTAGTTTCATATTCCACTTGATATTTATTTATATTTTTTCTGTTTTGATTATATTTTCTCTATTTGACCACGTATAAGTAAACAAAATTATATACTTTCGGCGATTTCGGGTTAAAAGCGTTTAGGGTTATTACAATAAAGTTTCACTTGTACCGTGGTTTCATAAAACCGCATCTTAGTCTGTATTGGTTTCACTCGATAATGGGTCGATTTTGATGAAACTTTAGGTGTATATCCAGATATGTTCGAATTAATATTAAGATTGTGATGTATCAGATTTAGTCACTGACTTTCAATGCTAATGTTGGGTTTCTGATACAATTTTTCGCTTTAAATCTAGATTTAAGAATGTCATTTGTTTTCAACTAAATCAAGATTATACATTTAGTTGAAAACAAATGAAATTCAGAAATCCAGATTTAAAACTAAAAGTCGTATCAGGAACTCAACATTAGACACCCTACAAAACCATTGTACACGTTAAAGTATGGCTTCTTGATTCTTGAAGTGTACGATCGTCTTAATAAAATGAATTGATTATATAATGTGTACGATATTATAATAGAAGGAAGCGGAAATGTAGGTCAGCAGAGGGACAGAGAGAATTGTCATCAGGGGGATACCCGCCCTGACACGCCAATGGGCAGGCTGGGAGGACGGAAGCTACAAATGACTGACTTTAAGAATGCATATCTGTTTAATGTACATATGTTCACAAACACTTGTGCTTGGGCAGGAGATATCGCATACAAAGTACGTTAATGGCACACCAACACCCGTTGTACACAATGCTCCTATTTCTGTGGCCACAAAACAAAGTCGACCATGTACCGAATTTTTGATAAATATACAGCACTCGAAAGACTACCAATCTACTCGAACGGCCACCAATCCACTCGAAGGACCACTAATCTACTCGAAGGACCACCAATCTACTTGAAGGACCACAAATCCACTCGAAGGACCACCAATTCACTCGAAGGACCACAAATCCACTCGAAGGACCACCAATTTACTCGAAGGACCACCAATTTACTCGAAGGACCACCAACCCACTCGGAGGACCGCCAATATCGATATAACGATATCATAATTCGTGTCACTTCTATTAATGTTATATTGCATTTGTGAGAATATCTGCTAAGACACAAGCAAGGTTATTGTGAGAATAACTGAGAAAAGTTTCGTTGAAAACGATGTCTATTGTCTTCTATTATTGGCTGAAAGATTCAGAATAAAAATACGTTTTTATTCTGGATCCTTCAGCCAGTTTGAAGACATCGTTCTTCAACGAAAATTTTCACAGTTATTTGAAATGTTTTTCATTGACCGATACGACGATCCCGATTTATAGGCATCGATGTTGTATCGACAAGTCAAAAAGCATTCCCCATAGACTTATGTACATTTGAGGTGCCCCGATATCGGTATATCGGTATCGGCAACGATATTATCGTTATTGTAAAATTCTAAGCATAATGTGACAAGACCGACGCAGTAATCGAGTAGTGCATTCAACTTTTCTATCTTTTCCTCTTAGAGTTACTTCAATATTCGTCCCCCCCTAGAGTGGTAACGTGCTCTTCTGAAAACTATCGTATGAACAAAGACAATGTAAATGGTTAGGGAAAAAGTATCAAAATAATTAAAATGTATTCAAATTCAAAATACAAACAATTATGAAAATATAAATTAACGATGTACCCTTTTTGGGGTGCGTCCCCAGTTTGCCCACGTCTACCGTAACCTACCCTTAAAAATATTCAACCAATGAACATCCACTAAATTGCTCATTGTACGTATAGTGTTTATAAAAAAATTACTGAGAGAAAAAAACACGATTCTCATAAAAACCAGTTAGAAGTACAAACAATTAAGTTATTAGCGACTAAAGTACGAATATTTTCATTTATACAACTTACGTTTTTAGTTGACAGCTCGACTTCATGTGGATTTGAAATGAGAATGGAGTCTAGAAGAGGGCATCCGTTATTTTTTCTTCCTCACACCCCATCTGCAAACAAAATTTTTGATTAGTTTCTTCTGTGAAATTTTGTATCAAAATTATCTTTACACAAATTTAAAACGAACTTCAAAATCCGTGGGCACGTGATTTACCTAGTAATCACATTTTTGTTGCAGGGAAAACAGGATTACCAATCATATACTTTGACGTACCTTCTTACCATACACGAGCGTCGCTAACACTCGGATGAACGGGATTTATTCATCAACGTACGTATTACATATCTAAATACTCAAAAACAGTGAGAATAACTTCCTATTAATCAAATACGTTTGTAAGTAAATTATCGTTCGCGGTGACAAGTGACTGACAGTACCGTTTCTTTCCATTGGAGCGAAAATGTATGACTGGATCATCATTGTAGAGAGAGAGATTGCACATTATAGACGCTCGACAACCGAGGTTGTTAGTGTTGGATCATTATTGTGATTCACGTGCTCACCATAGAAGAAAGTTTTCAATGATTATTGTTTTACCAAAAATTTGGCATAAACTATTTTGAATTAGGACCACAGATGTATGCCTGTTGGTTTATATGGAATGTTGTTGAAATGGAATTGTTGGAATTACTACGTTTGAATAGCCGGATATCGCACAGAATATGCTTTCTTCATTAACAGGCTTCCATATTCCGTAATATTTTGGTTGAATTTAATAGTTTTGTTATAAAACTTATAGACCGAGAGCTAGTGACAATTTTTTGGTGTTATTTATTCAAGACCTTATTTTTGTGAAGATGTTGAGGGAGGCATATTAAAGTGCCCTGAGTGAGGGATTTTGCTAGATAGCGATATGTAACAAAACATGTAACAAAAAAATGATCACAATTATTATTGTTTCAAGGCTGAAATTGTTTGTATAGCTTGTCGGTGACCCAATAATGCCATTATAATATTTGCAGATCAAAGGGGTGGCAGATCACCCTAAACGTGTCATGTACCCGACGAAATTTATATTATTAGTTTAAGGTATATAGGGGGGTAAAATGATGCGAGACGAAAAATGCGTTACAAAAATGTGTGAGGCGAAATACCATAGATATGTCATAGTTTGTTTTTTGTATCATATGTTAATATTTTAAGAAGTAGGTAGGTAGTTTTATGTCTTTGGTTGAGGCACAATCATAATTATACTGTGTCCCTTGTCATTTTTTTCTTTATCTTATTTTTTTCTCTGTCTGTAATTTTATTTTCTTGTGGGTTTCTTGGGCAAATATTTTGTTTGATACCTCCTTAATCTGTAAAATATGTTTCCAGAATTTGTGTTGTCTGTGCCAGCAAAACTCGAGAAAAACTGAAGCAATTTTATAACGAACGAACGTACACACGCACGCACAGACACCTCTCTAAAAGCAGTAGATTCGGACTCTAGGGGCCTCAAAACGTACAGATATGTCCAAATTTTTCATTCGTAAAATCGGACTCATTACAACTTCCAATGGGAAGTCAATAATGCAGCTGCCTCGAGGCCGTGGCTACTGTGACCGAAAGAATTTAACGAGCGTATCAACAGAAGCCCAAACATATTAACTAATGAATCAATTTTATATTTAATTCAAACAAGTTTTGATTGACAATTAATGTTAATTTGGTAGTAAATCAACAGATGTGATTATTATCGGACCTAATAGAATTCAGTTCAATCACCTTATGTTTATAATATCTTTGTTGCGTGTTTCAAATAAAACATCGCATTTCGACGATGACAACGAACTTGTAGCACAACAAAATATTTTAACCGCAGTTATAATGCGGTCGTTTTCAGTATTAAAAACATTTAATATTATTTTGTAGTAAAACCACAGACCTGTCTGTTAGAACACATGTAAATGTGTGTAACATGTGGTATTGATTTTGTATAGTTGCAGAATATACCATAACGTGACCAATGGCACGTTTTTGTACGTAAAGGTCTTTTGTACTTATTCACTTTCAAAAGTACATACTAATATAGGTATTGAAGTTATACTTCTTTAACGAGGATAGTGAATTGGAATTACCTCGATTTAATAAAAAACTTTTTAACAAAAAAAAAACCTCCTTCAAAAAGCCACTAAAAAGAGGAAAATAATGAAATTTTGAGGTCTGCGCCAATTTAATAAAATATGAAGTCGGTTAAAAAGTATAGTATAGTGATTAATATCTTCTTTTTAACCAGCTTCATATTTTATTAAATTAGCGTAGACCTCAAAATTTCATTATTTTCCTCTTTTTAGTGGCTTTTTGAAGGAGGTTTTTTTTTTGTTAAAAAGTTTTTTATTTTTTACTTTTTAGTGTCAAAAAGTAACATTTACCTTAAAGGAATCACACGCCGTTACTCACTTTTATTAAACAGATTTTCTTACGCTGTCTGATGTGTCAAAAAGTGACATTTACCTTAAGGAATCACACGTCGTTACTAGCTTTTATTAAAATCAGCCGAACTACTGAACCGGATTTAATGAAATTTCTATGGGACCAATTTAAAAGTATATCCATTCAAATAAAAAAAAAATTTCCAAATCGGTTTATAAATGACGGAGTTCTGAGGTAGCAAACATAAAAAAAAAAATAAAATACAACCGAATTGAGAACCACCTCCTTTTTTGAAGTCGGTTAAAAATTAATGAAACGCTGTAATGTAACGCTCACAGGGATAAAACGGTTTAACGATTTGGATGAAATTTACTGAAAAGAGGTTTTGGGGGGAGCAAAAAAGCGATCTACCTAGGATTCGTTTTCTTATAGATTTTATAATTTTGAAAATCAATTTTTTTGACGTTTCAAAATAGTGTAATATTATAAGCAGGCCTTGGATACTAATTTTAAAAATCCTGAGAGGGGAAACGCAAAAATGTAAATGTTTGAAGTATAACTTCATACATTTATATTATTATAATGTAGCAAACCCCAAGATGTTACGCCACTGCCTACAATAGAAGCGTCGAGAAGGCAAGGTCACAGTGGTGAGGCGTGGAATGATATCGAAGATACGAGTACCCGCCGGAATGTTCTGGAGAGCGCGCGAGCGTGCTGAGCCACGCTGCTCAACCTATATAAGCGAAGTACGAGCGAGTCAGCAGTCAGTCAGTCGTGAGTCAGTGTCGTGTTGAACTGCGAATATAAATACAGTATATAAATATAGTTATTTGTTCAGTGTTATTTAAGTGTTTCACTTTGTTTAAGAATTACTGTTTCGTTATTATTATATTGTGTTGATTGTTAAAATTGACATATAGTTGTTGCGTTTATTGTTGTTACATTTTTAATAATATATTAAATAAATATTTATTCCGCCCACGCAGAAAACAGTTTTGTTACAATAATAATGACGTACTATGTTCGACATATTATATATACACTATACCTACTTTAGTTATTAAAACTTTTAATTAATGAATTATTTTACATACCTTATGCATCATTACAGCTGATGTTTTATAGTACTTAACTGTTTATAAATGATGACATAAAATAATAACTTTATAATAATGATAGCGCTTTTATATGCACCTGAATTTACCTTTGCTGTATAATTAGCAAATACTTATTTTGAGCTAATAGTGATATTAATTAATTAATTAATGACTCAGATCATTAGCGTCTTCAACACAACAAATAATCAACAGTGATATTAATCATTTTAATTTGCTAGTTTGCTGTTGCGAAACCATTGAGCTATGAAGCACCGTAGACACAAACTTTTTTTTTTAAAGACCACCAACAGCTAAGGTTATTTGGGCCTACCACCAATTCATATTTTCAATTCAGTAGACACAAACTATGATTTAAGTAGGTGCGTATGAAACAAAATAAAAATACCGGGTATATGTCTGTATCGCGGGTACAGAGGTAAAAGCTATAGAGGAAGTATAGCATTTAAAAGTGAAGCCAGTCGCCATTGCAATTCGGCCCTCATTTTATATGTGAGAAGAAAAAGAAGAGAATATAGTATTCCCAATGCATCCCGTGTTTTCTCGCCATGTTTATTCGGCCCTATGACGTCAAACCTGGCTTCAAGTTGTATACGGTATGCGTCCTCTAGGTACAGATTTTACCTATGTGATCGCGGGTATAGCGCAACAAACTCACAAACGTACAGACAAAGGGAGTGTATATAGGGTGTAAACGGTTTTACCGAGCATAGGGGAAATAACATTGAGAACATTTACAATTTTGTAGTAGGCTATGGGCTATACGATCTAATTTAAACTAAATATGTAGCTACGCTTTGTTTTTTTTTATTTAGCAGGTTTCGAGTTATTCTTAATAACCATTGCTATGAAAAATTGTACTATTTTCTCTATGTACTCCACTACATATTTACATTAGACAAGGAAAAGAGAACTGATGCGTTTTCTATCTGTCACTTACAGTTGTGCCTATGGCTCCCCTACTCTATCTATATGATGTTACATGCATCAAGAGCAGTGGCGCTTCAGTTCGGCTGATGACTATTGTACCTACTACCGACTTAGATTCACTGGCGTATAACCATAGACAATTACCACAACCATAGACAATAACAACAAGACGTATGTATTAGCTTAGCGGCACTGGCGAGAGCTAATTGTGCCAACACGGCACACGGTGAATGGTCTCCAGGCGGAAATGGAGGGGCTTGGATTGGGGCATCCCGGCAAACGGCGACGCGCGTTCCACACGTGTATAACTACGTAGCTAATAAAAGTGTATTTTTACGGACACAATTAAACGGTATAAATAATTTCCGTAACAATGATATCTCTATGCTTAAAACTCTTACTAGAGAGAAACTCTACGCTTAGGTTGCGCCTAAAAAAAGTCACAACCTGCTTGGTCCTCATGATTTACCTGATTAATTAAAATCAAATACCAAAAACCGCAAGCTTTGATCGATTTTAGTTAGTTCGTTGAACTATTAGGCATATATAGCATTCATTACAATGCAATTAATAAGCTTGTATAGAATATGCATGATGCACTTTCAGTATATGCTGCGTGAAAATAAATAACAATTTAACACCACATTAATTAAGTTCGAAATGATACAATACACAAAATGGCGATTATTTTCATTTTATGTGCATATTACATTTGAAAACAATGCCATTTACCTTTCTGTGTTGCAATATTGTGTCATATACATTAACAACTATAGGGCTGCGATTTATTGATTTATTATAAAATACACAACCGAGGTGAAACTTCTTATGTATGAATAATATAAAAATCAGTTAGGGAATTAAAGTTAGGAGCACTTGTACACTGTGCTTCATGCGAAGGCAGAAATCGAATGACTTGCCACTGACTGACTGTTTCAGGGTTTATATATACTATATGGGTAGACGAACCGATCACAGCTGTCGTTCGAATGCAACTATACACTGTGCCTCATGCGAAGGCAGAAGTGGAATGACTTGCCACTGACTGATTGTTTCAGGGTTTATATATATGGGTAGACGGACCGATCACAGCTGTCGTTCGAATGTATCTATACCATATAACACAAATAACATAGACCTCGCGAGAAGAGGGGATACAATCCAAACAATCTTTCCCGTTACACACTTATGGCCGGTTTATCGTACATTTTAATCGAGATGTTATTTTAATCACGCTGTTAAATTTTGACAGCTACGTTGTTCATTGGTTGCTGCGTTTCGTTACCATAGCAATTAGCAACCCGTTACTTAATCGTGTGATTAAAATAACACCATGATTAAAATGTACGATAAACTGGCCATATGTCTGTCTGGTTAGAGTTAGACTATATCATAATTTAACTGGCATGAGAAATTGTGCCCTCCTAAAAAAATCTGTATCTGTCTTTAAGTTTGAAAAATGTTCAACTTGCGCATTTATAACAACATAACGAAAATATTTATTTATTTCAAATGGCGTACAATGATATTTAATTTTCTATTTTGACCAGCCCTAATGGAAACCGTTAGTACAGACAGTTGGATTGTGTTTTATTTAAATATTTCACTGGACATTATTTATTCGAGTGATTAATTTGCCTTTTCTGCATTATGTGACGATTAGTTTAGTACAATTTTAATATTATCTAACATTACTTATGGATAATTAATCAGATGATGACATAACAAGGGTATCCTTAGAATGGAACCCACAGAGATATCGTAAACAAGGAATACCCAAAATATCTTGGAGAAGAACTGCTCAGGAAGAACTCATCATGGAGAAAGGAAAAGAATCAAAAACATAGCAAAAGATAGAAAGAGGTTTAAAAATTTCGTAGAGGCCCTATGCTCCACTTAGGAGTAAGTAATAAGAGCGAGAGATCGCTATTGCTTGTTCTGCAAGAAAAAGAGAGAAAAAATATGGTTGCGCATCCCCGCGTGTTCTGTCACCTAGCCATCAGCAGTCAGTAATAAATAACGATATAGACAGGACTATTGCCTAGTTACCGGATCATCTGTGAACACGATATATGCGCGCGCATCCAGTTAAAAAAGATACGTCGATTCCAATAGTGCTCTTTGAATTCAGGAAATGTTTACAATTTCTTAAAAAAGACATTGACGTTTGCTTATTCTTATTCGAATTCGTCTACAAATTTTATCTCCGGGTTCGTTTTAATCCACAATGGCGAAAAAATTCTAATAAACAAAGCCACTCTCCGACTCAGTGTCGTATAGCTAGGGCCTGGTAACCGGGGCCCGCGCCAAGGGCGCTAACCCCGAATAGGGCTCAATCAGCGATGCGAATATGATTATTTTTAAGCAAAGAGCGCAAAATCAGAATCTTACCCTGGGCGCCAATGATCCTCGCTATGACGCTGGTCCGACTTACGCGATTGCGACGCCTTCGCGATGCGACATCCTTTGCACTTTATTTTAGATAGAACTTCTCTTGTCAGAGATAACCTATACACGTGAAAGTGATCTGGGGCTTGATAATGACCGAGCGTTTAGAAATGCTGTTGTTTTCATGGCGTTGCTATGGTTCCTCTATTACAAGTCCCCAGTTCCCGAGTTCTAGCCCGAGAGCTGGTAAAAGTGTCAATTGGATTTTCAATTTATTATTAAAAAAATAATGAATTGAAAATATGAATTGGTGCTAGGCTCAAATAACCTGAGCTGTTGGTGGTCTTTAAAACACAATTTAACAATTTTTTACAAGTCCCCAGTTCCAGGGTTCTAGACCGAGAGCTGATAAAAGTGTCAATTGGATTTTCAATTTATTATTAAAAAAATAATGAATTGAAAATATGAATTGGTGCTAGGCCCAAATAACCTTAGCTCTTTGTGTTCTTTAAAACACAAAAGTGATCTGATTGCTAGCAAGTTTTTTCATTTGAAAATTATCGCAGTTGCTTCAAAATCAAGTAGGTATATTACTGATGGGAAATATTACGAAGAAAATAAATAAATGGAACAGAGTGTAATTTATAATCTGATGTTAAGACTTGAAATTATGACACCAAATTAAATTTTAAAATCAGTCAGTATTAATATTATTTCGCAATAGTAATTATTGAAAGCGGATATTATAAATTCTATGAAGCGTAAAATTAGATATTAATATCAGATATTGTAATTACTATATTTGATCATTATTATTTGCCTTACAGGTTTGCATTTATAAACTGGGCAAACAAGCGATTGTTGTGTGCAGTGTTTTATTCTATTATCGGCAAAATGATTGGTTAACCCTCTAGTGAACGTATAGTGATCCAGATGTTCAACTTTTTTTATTTATTTAATGCTAGCACGCAGTCCAAATAATATTTTCAATTTAATATTATTTCATAATATTAAGTGAAAAAATCACCAGCTCTCAGTAAAACATGTGAACTGGGGGTTTGTAACGACGTTATATAGAAACAACGGCACCTCTACGCTTGCGGCTATTTTCAATTCTAAAAAAAATTTGATCGGGGGCCAAAGTTTTACGCGGGTTGGAAGAGGCTCTAAAGACAACATTTTCTAATTTTGGAAATGAAATTGATTCGAATCGTACGAAACAGTATTTTTTCTATGCAAACAATAAAGTAATTGAAAAGCGAATGGTAAAATTTGTCAGAAAAGTATGGGTTGAATTATACAACTTGTTCAAAAAAAATTATGAATTGCTTCTTTATTAAGAAGTTGTTGCAACCGAGTATCTTGACGTGATTTTAAAATATTTAGTTTTATTTATTTATGTAATTTTTATTAGAATAAAAAAATACTGTTGAACGTCAATAATCTACAATCTATCAATTAAAAATTGAAACGATTAAAGAAACGAACAATTATTGCGTGTTTTTAAGACCACCAACAGCTAAGGTTATTTGGGCCTAGCACCAAATCATATTTTCAATTCATTGTTTTTTTTTAATAAATTGAAAATACAATTGATACTTTACCAGCTCTCGGGCTAGAACCTGGAAACTTGTAATAGAGGAACCATAGCAACGCCATATAAATAACAGCACTGCTACACGCTCGGCTATTCTCAATTATTGCTAAGTGGCGAAGATATAATTTCTTTGGGGCTATCAATTTTCAAAGTTATCTAGGTTTAATTCCATTGATATTTTAATAACTACTCAACTGAAAATCCAGTTGATATTTTCACCAATAATTAGAATAGAACCGAAAACCATAAAAATAACAACGTCCCAACGATATCAGTTATTTTCATCTCAAAAATCTATTAAAACAGTACGACTAATTTATATTAACACGGATTTCTGAAAATTCTGAGGTGTTTTATTGAAAATGTATTTCCAACTTAAAAACGGGTAGGTACCTATAAGTATCTGTATTGCGGGTACAGACAGATTACGTTAATACCGTTAAACACAAATAATTGTATTCGTTGTCATGGAAAGGAATACACTCACTTTTATTTATCTTATAAAATCAAATGTTCGTGAAATATCTGGTGAAATATAATAAATAAAATAATTGTAATTTTATTTTTTTTATACTTATTTTAAATTGTTATCCAATACCTATATATTTTCATTATTAAATAAATATATTGTTATACGAATCAAGAGCAGTGGCGCTTTAGTTCGGCTGATGACTATTGTACTACCGATTTGGGTTCCCTGGCGTATAGACAATTACCACAACCATAGACAATAACAACAAGGCGTATGTATTAGCCTAGCGGCACTGGCGAGAACTAATTGTGCCAACACGGCACACGGTGAATGGTCTCCCGACGGAAATGGAAGGGATTGGATTGGGGCATCCCGGCGAACGGCGACGCGCGTTCCACACGTGTATAACTACGTAGCTAATAAAAGTGTATTTTTACGGACATAATAAAACGGTATAAATAATTTCCGTAACAATATATTATATTAAAAGCCTTTGGGAATCGGACCTGGGTTGGCATTTGTACCTATTGGTAGATTCGTACTTTACCGCACGGCTACATGGCTTACTGTGTCTGAGGTACCTTACCATAGTTATTACATGCTGTGTTTCGTTTCACATGTCAACCGACTATTTCCGTTTCATCTAATATTTCTAAAATGCTACACCAGTCAAAAAGTTAAGAGCAAATAAAATATTTATATAAGTAATGAAAACTTAACAACATTACCTATCTGTTTTGACGCGAATGACCTCTGTTATCGAGCGTCTATAATTTGCAATTCATACCTATCTGTTTTGATTGACGTCCGACCCAGTGAACTTTATTGAAGAAAAGTTACCTTACTTTGAAAGCGTCAGTAGCAGTGGTTTTCGAACATTCTGTACCGTAAATTGAGGTTAGGGTAGCTGCTGAGGTATTATAGTAGGGTAGAGTAGGCTGAGTGTGACGCGCATGTAGATATCAAAGTCGCGCTACGATCGCCGCCGGCTACGAAAGCAATTATAAAACGCTAACGCCACATTACCCAAGTGCAAGTGCGTAGAAATGGATAAACGCATCTCGCGTGTCGCGGATATAACCGAGCTTTGTCGGTGAATACGCCCTCGGATAAACAAATTCTATATTTCTGACCCGTACGCGACTACGACGCGATCGTGACAATATATCTAGAATTCAGCGGTTCCTAATCTTTTTCAGCCGCGGACCCCCAAGGAAATCAAGCATAATGCCAAGGACCCCTGAGTGAAAAAAAGGTGCAATTTTCGGACAATATTATATTTTAGTATTCCTTCATTAAATTAAAAAACAAAAAACAAACTTTTTCGTAGAAAAACATTAATGAGAAGGTTGGTGCTGCTTTTTTGCAACTAATAATTACGAGATGTTTGGCGTAGGTAATTTATTTATTTTTGTTAATGCTCTAAGTAAGATAGATGCGTATGGGACCGCGGACCACCAAACATATGCTCGCGGACCCCCAGGGGTCCGCGGACCACAGATTAGGAAACAATGATCTAGATGATAGCAACTTGTAAGGAATCAGACGATTTCGAGTTCCGTGTCACGGTTGATAGCTTTGGGTGAAAAAGTTATTTTTGAGGGAAAATCATGTTCTATTTTTTTTATTTATTGTAGATTATAGACGCGTCGACAACTTAGGTCATTAGCGTCTTAAATTACATTAAATAATAACTATCTATACAAAAAATAAAATGGCGTAAGATTTGAAACTGGCGGCTATATGTACTTTTGTAAAAATTATCCGATCCTTTTGAAAATTAATATCCGAGAGTTTTATAGAACACAAAAAAATAAAATGGCGTCAGAATTCAAAATGGCGGCCATATGTACCTACTTTTGTAAAAATTATCCGATCTTTTTGAAAATTAATAGCCGAGTTTTATAGGATACAAAAAAATAAAATTGCATCAGATTTCAAAATGGCGGTCAAATAATGTCTTTTCAATTGTATTGTCTATAGCTTTGATAAATTCGGTTTTATATACAATGCGTAAAAAGCATAGCTTCTGTCGGGTGTCCCATGACACCTCTTGACTTCTTTTTTATTCGACTACGCTCGGGTTAAAACGGAGATCCCGTCAAAACGGTCGTTTGCTAACGAATTTGCGTATAGGTACAAAATCGATGTTCACGGGTGAAGGTTGCGGTTATTATTAAAATTTCCCCACTAGCGTACGCGAGTCTGACATGTACAGCACGCTTAGCACAAAGATAAGGTACAGCGTATAAACGGATAGACTGATATATCAAACCGGATCAAAAGACGTTCATTCACATTACAAAGGGATCTTTAGTCAAACGGAAACCCGATTTGTGTAGTGCGTACGTCGAAGTTATTTCCGTTTTATAAAAATACTTTATAGCGTGCCATGCATCAGGTATTTTAGTTGCATGTAATTGAAAAGGGTATACATATAGGTAGGTACCTACTTTATAGGGATAAAAAAGCTCTGAACCAAGACTTATAGTCTCTCTATCGAACGGAAAAATAAGCTTTTATAGTGAAGCTTCGAGGTACGATTACAATGACATATATATAGCGTGACACACATTGTAGGGATTTTATTTTCGAGAGAGGGAGAGGAAAGAGAGAGGGGGGAGAGAGGAGAGAAAGAGCGAAGGAGAGGGAAATAGATGGGGAGGGAGAGAGAAATAGAGATGAGACAAAGAGAGGGAGAGACTAAGAAGGGAGAGAAGAGACAGGTAGAGGGGTGGGAGGAGGATACAGAGAGAGGGGGGGGTAGAGAAGGAGGGAGTGGCAAAGAAAGGGAAGAGAGAGATAGGGAAATAAAGAGGGGAATCACAGAGAGAAGGGGAGAAATAGAGAGAGAAGAGGGAGATAGAAGGGGAGAGACGGGGTAGAGACAGAGGGAGGGAGAAGGAGAGTGAGAGATGTAGATTACAGACGTTCGACAACTGAGGTCATTATAGCGTCTGTATAATACAAATTTTATTTTCGATCATAGGTAGTATAGGCCTCGTTAGTGGGACACTGATCAAGTCAGGGAAATACCCAGATTATGCGACAATGCAATAATTATGAACGGTGGAAGTACAGAAAATAGTTTGTTAGATTTTCCAAAAATAGTTCCCCCAGGGGGAACATTGGAATGTAGTTGTTCTCGCAATTGCATTTCAATGTTCTTTGGGAATTGGTGTTATCCCAGGAGCCCGATCTCGTACCTGTCGGTTTGTGTATGGAAGCTGGCAGATTCTAATACACAAGTGGATTATTAATTATTGTGTTGAAGACGCTAATAATATAAATCGACCTTAAAACGAGGCTAAAGAAATTTGACTTAAAAAATTGTCAAGAAAAAATACTTTCAATAAACCTAAAGGATTTTATCCGTTACATTTCTGTTGGCTTTTAGGTGGAAAAGCTCTGAGTTGGCAATTCTGAGAGCCACATAAGTTGTGGACACTGCACTGGAGCCGCATTACACATGCATATAGGTACCTATATAATATTATATAATATTGCACATTGGAAATCGATTATCAGGTTGTTGTAAGTGGTTTGGCACACTGCACTGGGGCACTCAGAACTCAGATGCATATAGCCATTGAGGATGATTATTCAGCACGCTTGTCGCTTACTTCGTGCTTAAGTGATTTAAACGCTCGAGTCAGAAAGCTGCCGGTATTATAATATTGTAGCAAAACTCCAGATGATACGCCGCTGTCTGTTGAAAATTGACTTTTCATTGTTACGAATTATTGTATATTGTTGTTTACATTTTTTAATTATTGCTCGAGTCAGAAAGCTGCCTGTATTATAATATTGTAGCAAAACCCCAGATGATACGCCGCTGGCTGTTGAAAATTGACTTTTCATTGTTACGAATTATTGTATATTGTTGTTTACATTTTTTAATTATTGAAATAAATAATTTATTCCACCCACGTAAGAAAACAGTTTTGTTACAATATACTAGCTTTTGCCCACGGCTTCTCTTCCTTGAATGTCGATTTTGCTTGCAAATTCTCTCTGAGTCAAAATTACTGATTATAGACGCTCGACAGCTTGTTTTTCGCTCTTTTAATTGAATGAGTCATTTTCCTGAGATATTAGTTCCTTCAATTATTCACGAGAGGCAGCACTTGTGGTAGGTACAAACATTATTTATTCCCCATTAGTGTCGTGTCATTTTAGTGGTATAACTTAATTATTTAATTAATTTAATCATAATAATAATTAAATAATTAAGTTATACTACTAAAATGACACGACACTAATGGGGAATAAATAATGTTTGTACCTACCACACATGCTGCCTCTCGTGGATAATTGAAGGAACTAATCTCAGGAAAATTGATCATTGAAAGCGAGGCTAGCGAATCGAAATGATCCCGACACAAAAATAAACATGAAAGTACACAGCATGTTAACTGAAACGCATTAGTGTACCGTGTGTAAGATTGCAGGTTCGCATCAGCTTGGAGTAATATGAAATATTAAATTTGTTGAATGAGAGATTTGTTGTTTTTGATTATTTCGTCGTCAAACTAATATCGACCCGGACAAAGCTGGGCCTAGTCAGAAATATTTTGAAATACAATTTATTCAATTTAAATAAACTATACATATTTTGGTAAATGTGCATTATATTCGATATCATTTTGGTTAGATTTAATTTAAGAATTTTCCATTTCATTCAAATGATTCGTGCATATGAAATTCGTACCATATACTTAGAAATTTATGGTACGGAATATAAGGCAAGAAACTTTTAGTATCATAGCAATACGGGTAACTGAAGCTACTGAATTTTATGCTGAAATTATTGTCTGATCAGTTTCAACTGGCCTAAAAGTATTCAATTACTATATTAAAAAAAATAGGTGTGTGCTTATGACCACACGACAGAAATGAAAACTTCAGATTTTCTAATTTTAAAATATATAGGTATGTATAATTTTTTAATCACACAGTTTAATCATAAATATATTAAAATCGGCATATACAATTAAATTTAATGAATATTATATAGATAATACCTTAACGATAATATTAACGTACGTATGTGTCCATTTCTTTCTAAGACGAAATCTCGAGAATGAAAAATGATATCGATTACGTTAGGGTGCCAATCGACGCGTATTAACGTAAATATGATCTGAAAGAAATTTTTTCAAAATAGATTCAGCCGCTCTTTTTTCTTAGCCAATTAGACTCCAAAAAAGTAGATTTTACACAATATCCCGCGAAAAAAAAATTATATTGACTTCGTAAGGGTGTCAATCGAGGCGTGTTAACGTCATTTTGATCCGAAATAAATTTTATAAAAATCGGTTCAGCCGTTTTTTTTTTTAATTATTGTTAAAAATAAATAATAATTATGTGTTAATGATTAAAATGATTACTTTTCTGTGTAATATCTAATTTAATTATTATTATTATTAAATATTTATCAAACTGGGAAGTTCGTCGTGTGGACCTCAAGGGTCGCACTTTAGTCCTAATAAATGACCCACCTCACGGATTGTTTTTTCATATGTGGGATCTACGGGGAAAAATGGGAGCTTCCGTAATGTCATGTCATTTTCTCCTGCTATAACCTCTAATGATTTGTCAAAGCAATAACAATCAAATAAATATTTTGTAAAATCTAACTTATTAACTTAAAAATTTGCATTACTTACAAAACCATTCAAACCATCGTTTCGTCCGAAGTGGTGACATCTATATTCGCTTTTAATTGCGACTAGGTTGTATCAGGTTATCAGTAATGCGTATGGCTCAATATAAAAACGCGATGCCATTTCAAAACGATTTCGTTGTTTTATAAAAGTGCTTGTAGTTAGTATAACGATGCAATAGTGAATAGTAATGTAGGAATATAAAAAATAGCTAGGGTGAGTTAAATATATTTCATATATAGGCTGTTCAAAAATTACTAGAATGTTGTATTTTTCATAGCTTCATAGAATGTAAAAAATATTTTTTAATTTGTAAACACACTAATTAAATAACATATATGAATTAATTGTGAACATAATATAATAATTATATTAAGTCAACTATTAACCGATCCACAAGCATATACTTTTCTTAACGTAATCAGTCGGCAACCTGCCATCGTGATGTTAAACGTCAAACCAATTTTAAGATATACGAGGAAAAAATCAGAAGCCTTCTGATTTTTTCCTTGTAAGCTTATAGCTTAAAAATCGAGAGTAGGTATACTTATAGTGTATATTAAAAATATTTGTGAAATAATGTAGTTATAAAATGATCCACGTTAAGAGTATTCGATAGCGAAAAAAAATCCTTTCCCCTCGCCTATGAAACGACTCCTGCTCTCCCGACGCTATTTTTAAAGCTAAAGGGTTCGGGTAAACGCTAAATTAAGGACCAAGAATCACACTACAGATCCTGCAGGCGAAAAATTAAAAGAAATCCTAAAAAAACAGCTTTTAAATAATTACGTACCTAATCTTTCACGTATCTATCCAAAACTGTTTTTCGAAAAATTCGCCTGTATGATCTGTAGTGTGATTCTCGGTTCTTCATTTGACGTTTATCCGAACCCTTAAGCTTTGAAAATAGCGTCGGGAGAGCAGGAAACGTTTTATAGGCGAGGGGAAAGGATTTCGGATGAACGGTGCAGGGGGTAACATCCGCTATCGAATACTTTTTATATCTTATAAACAGCGACTTTCCTATTATCTCGGCTGTTTTATCCCCCAGGGGGGACATTGGGATGTAGTGGTTATCGTAATTGCATTCCAATGTTCTTTGGGAATTAGCGCTCCCAGGGACCCGAGCTCGTATCAGTCGGTTTGTATATGCCGGCTGGCGGATTTTAATACACAAATATGTTATTTGTTGTGTTGAAGACGCTAATGACCTGAGTTCTCAACGCGTCTATAATCTACAATTAATAAAATTAATAAATCGGCTGTTTTAACGCTCATTGCATACCCACTGTTCGTCTTTTAAATTTTTTAAATTTACGGGCTTTCTTTTTTGAACAGCCTATACAGTGTGTATAGATGTGTGTATTCATGGGATATTGGGGTATCTATATATATATTATATAAACCCGCCGGCGAGTTATAGAACAGGCAATTTATACGACTGGGGTATGTCTTAACCCGAGGCTGATACGGGGATTCGATTCCGAGCACTCTACATTCAAAGATCATATATATATATCTTTACCGTGCTGCACCAGGAGCGCGCATCAAACCAAAACACCACATAGCATTAAAAAATTTGAGACAGATTAGAACAAGGCAGCATTTGAACTTTTTTTTTAATTTTGAGATAAAAATTACGCCAACACCATGGTCATTGGCGATTCACCAAGTCACTATAGCAAAAACTGGGGGGTAGGGGAGTAAATATTTTTTCAAATTGTCATTTGAGCTCCGGTTACGACCGTCTTGAACACGCATGCAAAATTTAAACAAATTCGAAAAGTGGTTTGGGTTCCAGATGCGACCAGAGACACAGAAAGACACGACAGATCGACATTTTTTTAATCACTTTTTTGAGTTCAATACATATTTTGAAAAATTTCACAAAAAACTCAAAATCGTAGGTATTCTTTTTTTGTGTTTTAGTGACCACCAACAGCTAAGGTTATTTGGGCCTAGCACCAACTCATATTTTCAATTCATTATTTTTTTTTTAATAATAAATTGAAAATCTAATTGACACTTTTACCAGCTCTCGGGCTAGAACCCGGAAACTGGGGACTTGTAATAGAGGAACCATAGCAACGCCATGTAAACAACAGCATTGCTAAACGCTCGGCTATTCTCAAGCCCAAAATCGTATTCTTGCACAATCAGTAAGATTTTCCTCTATATGGAAAAGTCATTAAAAATTACATTACTGTAGATTATTGACGCTCGACAACTAAGTACACACATTACCGTCTAAGATAACGTTTCCTAAACTGAGGTCCGGAGTATATCCAAGGGGATTCGCGGACGCAACTCTGGGTTATATTGAAAAATGACACAACACACTACAGAAGTGAAACTTACACAAAATCTACATCTAAGGCCCGTATTTACCGAGCCTAGTTAGTTATTTATTCCGTTGATTTATTCCCCTGGTAACTATTACTCGGAATAGCGATAATTCAATTCACCAAAAGTAGTTAAGTTTACTGCAGGTATAAATCGTAAGAATAACTATTCTGTCTAAATTCAAGGGTATAAATATTTATTCGCCTAGTAAAATAGGATGGGCACGAAATGCACAAATTGCTTTATGACCTGGTCACCTTTTCAAGTAAATATTAATTCTAAGTGTTGTATAAGCTGACATTTACACTTAAAAAAATTCACAGATTTCGCAATCCTTGCAACCATCGAGGACATTGGAAATGATAACAGCATATATGAAACATAATTAACTGTTTATTATACACACAATATTTATCAATGCACTGTTTAGTTTTGTCAGGAATAACCCTATTATTCTTCTGTTATATATACGCGTTCACTTTTGCTTGATTACTTAACTTTTAAATGGATTTTTCTACAGTATTTATTAACATTTGCTCAAAAATAACACCGCAGATCGTCGCAAATACCTCTCAATTAACTAGACATGATATAAAACACATTTCGAAAAAATTGCACTTGTTCAATTTTGCATGATTGCTCCTCACTTGATCGCGACACCGTTGTCTTTTGGCCTTGAACGAAAACTCGTAACTCTGCTCCCATATACGAACATAAACATTTCCAATCTTAAAATTTAAATAAATAAATTACTCTGTTTTATATTATTGGGGAAAATTTGGCGAATATCTATAATAAGAAGGGAATTAAGAGATAATAAATTTTTTTACACTGGAAATGTTTATGTTCGTATATGGGGGCAGAGTTACGAGTTTTCGTTCAAGGCCAAAAGACAACGGTGTCGCGATCAAGTGAGGAGCAATCATGCAAAATTGAACAAGTGCAATTTTTTCGAAATGTGTTTTATATCATGCCTAGTTAATTGAGAGGTATTTGCGACGATCTGCGGTGTTATTTTTGAGCAAATGTTAATAAATACTGTAGAAAAATCCATTTAAAAGTTAAGTAATCAAGCAAAAGTGAACGCGTATATAACAGAAGAATAATATGGTTATTCCTGACAAAACTAAACAGTGCATTGATAAATATTGTGTGTATAATAAACAGTTAATTATGTTTCATATATGCTGTTATCATTTCCAATGTCCTCGATGGTTGCAAGGATTGCGAAATCTATGTGAATTTTTTTTGGTGGTTAGAAAATAATACATGTGTACGCCTATGATTCCATCAGTGGGGTTGTTTTTGTAGTGATGGCTGTGCCACCTCCATAGGTACTTGTCTGTAGCTCTCAGGGTGTATACGAATAGCAAATAGAACCGATTGAAAGTTCAGAAACATACTAGAAGACCATACGAATTTTCGGTGACACTAACATGAATTGACGGTTGCAAAATCGATGTACAAATCAAGATACAACACAAAATGTCTTCGAAATCCTATTAAATTGGGGTTATTTAGAATATCTAATAGGTAAATTACAGAATAGTGACAGTCGAACTATTGAACTGTATTTTAAACTAAGCCCCAAAGTCATAGGTTGAAACCAATCTAAAATGAAATAAATTATAATTTAAAAAAACTAAAAAACACGCTTTAATGAACTAAAAAGTAAAAAATAATTAATTTTATTGTAAAAAAGCGTGGGGTAGTATGAAAATATGATACAAAGCACCCCACGCTTTTTTACAATAAAATTAATTATTTTTTACTTTTTAGTTCATTAAAGCGTGTTTTTTAGTTTTTTTAAATTATAATTTTTTTTTTTTTTTTTAGTCCTGGAGATCCTGGTCAGGATAATGGGACAAACTTATTGAATTATTATTGTATTGTCATCAGTCCTTGATAAGTGTGCAAAGTTTCAGTTCAATCTGAAATTTTTTGCTTTTTTTTTTAGTCCTGGACATCCTGGTCAGGATAATGGGACAAACTTATTGAATTATTGTATTGTCGTCGGTCCTTGATAAGTGTGCAAGGTTTCAGTTCAATCTGAAATTTTTTGCTTTTTTTTTTTAGTCCTGGAGATCCTGGTCAGGATAATGGGACAAACTTATTGAATTATTGTATTGTCGTCGGTCCTTGATAAGTCGACAAAATTTAAACTAAATCTGACCGTTCAAAGTTGGTCAAAATCAAGTTCAAAGAAGTCGGTTACAAACTGACAAACAAGCAAGCAAGCAAGCCCGCATACAGGTGAAGCTAATATAAGCGTGTTAAAAAAAAACATTCGGCAAATTTGGCACTAGTAGCGAACTGTTCGCTAAATCGTCCGTTTTTATTGTCTATGATTTATGCAATCAAATACGAGAATTTCGGCCCGGTTCCGCTCGGGTAGATTTTGATTTGCCAGTGAAATAATCAACAAATCTCTCATAAATAAATATCACTTTACTGTTTTTAGAGCAGTATCGTTTAGAGAAGGGGGTGGTCAATAGTGCGTCACGACTGGCGACAAACAACTAAATGACCATATTCATAGGACCACCCCTTGTTAGAAAACATAGACTCTTCCGACCCGAAACTCGTTTGTGGCGCAGAAATAACGCTACAATCTTTTCTAAAATGAATTGAAAAATTCCTATTGAGACAAAGTAAATTATTCTTTAAAAGGAATATTATAATTTCAAGAAATGGGACGCTATTTATATTTTCTTGTAAATCAAATACAAATTATTACTATTAACCTCAATTTTAAAATTATTTAAAAAATGTATCCTTTTTTAAAATGACTTTCATGCGTCATAAAGACACGCGCATATTTTGTAATCGCATTTTAAAATAAACTACTTCACTTTGATTATTCACCTGTGAACAAAATTAAATTTCGTGCTCGATTTTACATTTTCAAAATTACTTTTAGTTATATACTCCGGTTATGTAATTTTATATCGTATAAGACATAAAAAAATTACTTTGACGATAAAAATGGTTATGTTATAAAAATTGTCAGACTTATAAAAAAGGAAAGAGATACCTTTGTCGAGTTCAGTGGGATGTCATCTCATCCAGTTCTCCATATACTTATATTATTTGCCTTCGATTATAAAGTATTTGCTCTGTTGTCGAGCGTCTATAATTTACAATATCTATCTATAAAGTATTTGGATAACTCCCACAGCGTTTCGAGGAGAAGGAAACGACGTAAACGGAGAAACCCTTCGATTTCAGCTATCTCTTACATATGCTTTGCTGACGACGCTGTTAGATTGAATGGCCACGTTTACTAAAGCCTTGTTCACATCTATGACTAAAGCTTTGAATGCACTTTTAGTAAACTTACTCCATCATACTAATATTATAAAGAGAAAAGATTTGATTTTTTTTATGTTTGTTTGTTTGTTTGTAATGGATAAACTCAAAAACTACTTAACTGATTTTAAAAATTCTTTCACCTATATAAAGTTACATTATCGGCGAGTAACATGGGCTGTATTTTATTTAAAAAAAATTAGAGATCCCTACGAAAATTACAATAACGTAACCCAAGGTATCAAAAATTTGCCTATAAAAGTCATTATTTGGCGTGCGCTGCGAAAACTATTGATTAATTATAAATTTGAGCGAACGAGCGAAGCGAGTGAGTAATGTTTTAAATAATTATAAATTCGAGCGAACGAGCGAAGCGAGTGAGTAATGTATTAATAAATTATAAATTCATAGCACCCGGGCGAAGCCGGACCGGGCCGCTAGTTCTTTATAATATACAAAATAAAAAATGAATGTTTCTTTGTTTGTCCCGTATGCGTTCCCATACCATTTCGAATAGTAACGAATATTCCGTTAAACCCCATACATTTTTGAACGCCAATCGACTCCATTTTAAATTTCGCGCTCAAATTACTTCTGTAGTCTATTATTAAATATTATTTTTTATACAGGTAGGCCGTCGCTGGCCCACTATACCAGAGATGATTCCGTGGACGCCTTCGGATATACTTACAGACCCCTAGGGCTCCAAGGACTCCAGTTTGGGAAACGCAGGTCTATGTGCATGATTCCGAAAATTCTTACGTCATCAACATCAGCTGTTTTTGATGTAAACCGTCTGCACTAGTGAATAGTGAACAACAATATTACGTCATAAGGTCGATATACATAAAAGTGTATATAAGTTTTGTAGAGTTATAATATTTTAGATTTATGGTGGCGAAATCTCAACCGTTTTGTGCGTTTCTTAACGACAACATTCAGCGTCGAGAATGGTACTCAAATGTCTTTAACATAAATAAATGGCACACATATCAGTTCTACTCCCGGAAATGTGCGATATACAGCCGATTTGGAAATACATCTTTTATCCAGTCAGAATACTTAGGCCCGTATTCACCGAGCCTAGTTAGTCATTTATTTCGTTGATTTATTCCCCTGGTAACTATTACTGGGAATAAATAGCGATAATTCAATTCACCAAACGTAGTTAAGTTTACTGCAGGTATAAATTGTAAGAATAACTATTCTGTCCAATTTCAAGGGTATAAATATTTATTCGCCTAGTAAAATAGGATGGGTACGAAATGCATAAATTACTTTATGACCTGGCGACCTTTTCAGGTAAATATTAATTCCATATTTTTCAGGTAAAGGCTTTCGTAGTAAAATAAAATAAATTTACATTTTCGATCGATGCGCCATCGGTCGGATCTTTGGTAAACGTGCTTTAGAATCAAAATATTTGACAAAATATGGTAATTTCCGGCTGACTTAACGAAGGTCTACTGTACACAATTTTGTTGACAGGGTTTGGCACTGCGTCCTGCAGTGGTTCTTATTCAATTATTGTCGAAAAATAATTCCCTCATGCATACACCACAGTTTTCTTGAAATTGCAAACAATAGAAATAATATGCAAATGCAATTTGAAATAGAATCACGTTTTAAAACTAAACGGCATTCGGCCCACGTTTATAAGTAAACATATTTTGCATTATTTTCTACTCAAGAATGCAACCTGCATAATAATAATATATTATATGAACGTTTTTATCGATCACACTATATATTATACAGATATGCGAATGGATGATGGTAGATATGCTGCTATATACGAACGTGTTTCCTGTTGTATTCATTTATTTAGCATATAAGCAAAACCGTTTGTTAAAAAATGATAAATTTGACAGAAATATATCAGAACGTTTGACATTTCACTGAACATTAATTCACATTTGTATTTTATATGTTTAGAACGTTTTGAACATGTAGAGTTCATAACAGTTTTGTTTTTTACGGTTGAGATTACTGTCACCGATCTCTACTATATGGAATGTGAATGGCGGCCATTTTGTGAAACCAACTGTAGCGCCATATTGTACAGAGATTGTATGGTATTATAAAGATCTTTTTGACTTGATTTAATATTATTGTAGATCCTTATATAAAATTATAAATAAATAAATAAAACACAATAAAATTTGATTTAATCAAGACGAGTCTAAAATACGTCTGATCACAACGAGATTATAATTTTGAATTACTTGTTTGTTTCAAAAGCGTAGCCAATAGAAACTGCCAAAACAAAACAATGTTGTGGTCGACAATGTAGAGTATTAACGTTGACTCAAAAAGACACAACAGTATATTACAGTTGTTGGATTCAGTTACTATAGATCCAGTAAATGGTATCGTGTAAAGCTTACTTTAAAATAGATAATTTTAAAATACAAGTAAACTAATGAATATAATAAATGCCGAATGAAATATATTATCAATTCATGTAAATGAAGCTAATTGGGTTACAGCTGCTATTTTGATTATAAATAACGCTAGTATTAATTGTAGACCGAAGAAAATCCATGTATTTTCTATAATAATAATAATTAGTCATGTAGGAATATTATTTAAATAATACCATTAAACTTTGTTCCTTTGGATATTTATTTATGGATTTTCTTTAATAATTACGTATGTAAAAAACAAAAATATCTATACGCAGGATTATTTTGGTGATTCTAAAATCTTAACACATAAAGAAAGTAAAAATTCTTGTAGTATTTAAAAGCCTACTTATTCCCGAGTAACATTGGCTATAAATATTATTGCGCTAATACAAAAGAGGGGAATGAGCAGTAAACGAAAATGTAAAGAAAGGTGGAAATCCCACACACGATATCTGAGCTAAATTGGTGTATGCTGGCTGAATTATAAGAGACTAGCGGCCCGGCCCGGCTTCGCCCGGGTGCTATGAATTTATGATTTATTAATATATTACTCGCTCGCTCCAGTTATACCCAAAGAAACAGTGAAAAAAATGTCTTCCGAGATTATCTCGGATTTCGACCCGGGCGAAGCCGGGCCGGCCAGTTTCAGTTATACATCCAAACCTTCCTCGTGAATCAATCTATCTAATCGTGAAAACCGGAACAAAATCCGTTCAGTAGTTACGGAGAAAATCAGGCACAGACAGACAGTCACGGCGGGGAACTTTAAATCTGCTGCTTTTGATTACTTAGTTGCGAAACCAAGATCTACTCGGGCGAAGCTGGGCCGGAAAGTTAGTTATAAATATAAGAGTGGCAGTTGGTTGGAAACCGGTGCCTGTATCTGTAATAACCAAAAAGTTCTCAATATGCGTACACCCAGTAACTATAACCACAGTTTTTGTAGTCTCGCTTTGTAAAGATTGCTTTTAAATATTTAAATAGACTTTTACCTTAACATTAAAAACTTGCTTTAATATTCTCGGTATTGATTTAAAAATCAAAAGAAAAGCATAATAGTCAACACATATTAACAATGTACCTAGTATATGTATGAAAACCGGTGTGTTTGTAGGTAATCTATTGTATTATACATGTAAGAAACCTCATTATGTGTATAGTATAAGAAATGGAAATACATTTCCTAACTTAAATGTAGTAGAAAAGCTCAAAGAAAATGTAATGAACGGCGGCGCAATGTATATGTGGGCAGCAATCACTTAAATTTTCCTGCAAGCTTTCAAATTGATCCAGTCAAATTTTATTTTCTTATATTAATTCAATTCTTTTGATTGCAATAATTGTTATTAATTCTTGCGTCCATAGGTACTCTATATCAGCGTTTCTTATCCCTTGGGTCATGACCCAATAATTGGGTCGCGTTAAATTTTTAATGGGTCGGGAAAGAACTGGTAAAATACCGAAATAAAAATATAATTATCTTATTTGAAAAGAAAACACTTCGGAAATTGACAAAAGAGGTTAAATTAATAAAAAAAAATACTTTTAAATTATAAATTATTAGTCCATAAATTTGAAATCATAATTATAAAAGCGGGGGTTGTAGTTTATTAGTCACGATCCCCGATTTTATAATTATGCGAACCTAAATTATTAAACATTATTTTTTTCCTTTTCAGTACATAATACTTATTTATTTGTTCTTTTGTCTTTCAAAATTTTGACTCCATTTGACCCCCATATGAGTTGAATTTCGGAAATCCCTTCATAGTGAGTGCTTACGTTACAAAAGGAACCTGCTGTCCAAATTTCAAGTTTCTAGTTTCAGCGGTTTAGCCTGGGCATTAATTAGTAAAAAAAAAAAAACACCCCCGTTTGTAAATAAAAATTGTAAATAATTTAAATCAATAAATATTTTTATAAAAAAAAAAAAAAAATTCTAAAAAAAAAACGATTGATTCATGTATTGTCATCGGGAATAAATATCTGTACAAAATTTCAAATTGATCGGATATGTGGAAGTCGTTCAAAATTGACATGCAAGATTTAAACCAAAAAGTAATAAACATGCATACTGCTAGCAATCCTGAGGAAATCACACTCTGGAGACTGGGAACCATGAGAAACCAACCGAAATCGTTTATTAAATCATTGGTAGTAAGTAAGATGATTTGACAACTATTGATTAAAAAGTTAGTGGTTGTCCTTTTTGAGAATCTGTACAGTTTTATCTTTTCTCAAAAATGATATAGCTAATTTTCAATAAACATGAAACAATATAATATTGTAGATTAAAAATTTAAATAACGCATACCTTGCTAAATAATGTTTCAATGACACAATTTTCTTGTATACACGATTTTTGGTTTCTTCACTTACTTGCGTAATTAGCCACGTTCTTCTTCTATATTATTATTCATCACTAATCATTATATAATATGATAGAGCGAGTGCTCACTTGAAGTAAAATTAATAATCAACATTTTAATAGAAAATAAGATAACACTATTTTTTAAAAATATACACATGCACTTTATTTTTGAAAATTGTTTCGTCAACACAGTGACTTCTTCAGAACATAATCTTAAACTAAATAAATTAATCATTATTCTTAAAAAAGATGATAAAGAATCAAACGTTCACGACACAGTTGAAAATATCACTAAATTTTATAATTTGTTACTTTGATGTAGTACATCTTATCATGACATTGATAGATCCTTTATTAAAAAATTCACGAGGTGGAACGGTCACATAATATCATTTTTATTGTTTGCAATTCACGTATAATCCATTTTAATCATTGAGCAAGGATGATATAGAGACGCTGTACGTATAGAATTGCTTATGCAAAGGTGAAACAAAGTCTGACGTTACAGGCCATAACTAACATGGCACCAAACAGGGGATGAATTAGGGAATATTATTGTCTTCTTTCTCTTACTAAAATAAATAAATGGACTCAGTAAATATGGCGACTGACTTCAATTTTAAATGCTTGTAGCGTCTTATATATCCGTCTAAAGGTATGTGCAGTACGCAGTTGGAATTCTAGATGGTAGCATGTATGGTAGATGGTGGCTGAAATAATTATAAGCGCTTATAGGTTTGCACAACGAAGCTTTGATACTAGCATTAATACAAGCTTAAGTCGCGTTTGAAATGTCAAATAGCGAAGACGAATATTTGTGTTCTTCTGCTACAAAGTGGTATATTTTAAATACAAATTTGGGTAGGAGCTATCAAGTCCACCCTATTAATAGAAAACGATCTAAACATGGCGACTTTTATCATTTATACCAAGAATTAAAATTTTACCCAAACAGGTTTTTTGAATATTTACGTATGGGGACCCTAACACTTTTAAATACGTCTTAGAAAAAACTCAAAACAATTTAAATAAAAACTGGCAAAATTTCACTTATTAAACTAGTCACATCCATTGCGAAACTTGTAACGGCCATTTGACAGTTGTCACACGTTGATTGTAGTAGTCAGCGCGCTGAAAGAATGGTGAGATACATTCTTGAATCTACCAGCTCTTGTAACAGCGCTTATACTTGCTACACTCACTGCTTCGTTGTGTACGCTCGCATATATTTAAACAATCTTGTATCGTTTGAGGATCGTTGACTGTTTAGTATCTTGTATTTATAGATAATTTTTGAAGAACCTTTTGTAGTTTCGATCGGAGGTTTGCAAACGAAAATCTGTCATCCATTGCTGCCAACATATACTACGAGCAGAGAGTATAGAAATCGCGTGTAAGAATGGGGATATTTACATCACAGATGGTGTATTTTACATAATGTAGAAGTGCTTACCTCTCTAACTTCAACCATCGTGGCTGCCAGAACCAACAGAGTGCCGAACCGACTTACCTGGCATCTTCCGATGTTAAATCTCGCCATTTCCGCTGTTCTTCCCACATAAATCCTCGCTTCTCGATGTTCTATTTTATATGTCTTGTTGTTTGTTACTCGCCGTAACGGGGAATACCAAACTATACGTAAAATACTGAATAGCTTCAACAATCCAATTCGACGACTCAAAAGTTCATTTTCAAATAATGATGATGCTTGACTATTTCCCAAAAGAATGTGTCTATTTTATTTCGCAACAGATTCATTTTTTTGTAAATACTACCTTTTTTGTGTATTTAAGGTTGAAAAGTACCGGAAAAGTTCGTTTTCGAATAGTTTGTCTAAAAGAAAATATTTCATTTTGCTAACAAAAAATTGATTTGTTCTAAATATTAATTTTTTTTATAACTCCTGCTTCTAAAGTTCAATATTCGAGCACTGTGAGGCCGGCGTGAAGAGGCGTATTTTGGTAAGCGTGCGTAAAAGTACAGTCACCGGGCGTGAAAGTCCACAGCGTGCGTAAAAGTACCGTCACCGTGGGTAAAAGTACAATCGCTACATCTTATAAATTCGAAATGTCCGCACTTTGTACAATACAAGCACTATTTACTGGCTATTGATCGATGTGTTACTATATATAGTAACGTGCCTACAAAGTCCACATCATGAGAGAGTCATGTTTTTAATGATTTATACAGAAGTTATTAACTTAAATAAAAATAAACTAAATCGTAACTTAGTCTGTAATTGTAAAGTTTTAAGGACTCGAAGAGAGAATTTTCCGTTTTCATATTTTTTTTTCTCTCTCTATTAAACTTTAGAAGCAGTCGTTCTTCTCGGTGTCCTGCTGTCGACAGCAGGACACCGAGAAGAACACTACGACCACGTCGAACACACCACTGAAGATGCTTGCCGCAGTTGCAAGCGAAACGTCTGGAAGAAGAAGATGCCATTCCAGTAGACCGCGGCTCATAAGCCCGAAAGATTCTTATCTTAATTCTATTAACGCCGGCCGTGAAAGCCTACATTCTTTTAAAATGACATTAGGCTTTTCTAGGGTCATTGTCAATTCAAATTTTCTGACAATGCGTTCTGCAACCTAGCATACGACATACATATTTAACCACCCTATTGATAATACAGATACCTACAATTTGCATCATTGTTAAACTCACGGTAAGAACACAGCTCTGACTGGTAGATATTGAACCTGCAGAAAGTTTATATTTGCACGTACAGAGCATATATATTATATAATCTGCGGTCGTAACTCGTCCGGAGTAAATCTAATAGAAATGTCTCATTCAAAGATTCATAGCCTGCATGTGATTATTTTATTTTGATCTTCTTTATATACAGTATTCAGTTGCTTTGAGATTTTAATTCTAAACGCGAGCTTGTTTTTATCCCGTCTGATATTCAAAAAGTAGATGAGACTGTGAATTAACTAACAAAATAGGATTATGTTTATTGTAGACGTGGGTCGTTACGTTATTTTCAAGAAACGTAACGAAACCAGTGACTTGGTCGGCGTCACCTGTTTCAAAACTAGTGATTTTTGTAACTAGTTATTTTTATTCAGCTACTGTGATTGCTTGCATAAATACCTCCACCAGTTACCAACTATACAGTTACACACGAAACGAGACGAAACTTTAATACATTAAATCACTATCTAAGTGTTTGTAGCTATACACTGTGCGTGTTCGGGTTACTTCGGATTTATTCGTGTCACTGTCACCCGCTCTCGCTTAGTAACGCATTTGCAAAAATCACTACTTGTAATGTAACTCGAAACTAGTGATTCGGTTACATACCGCGTAGCTAGTTATTGTAACTAGTGACGTGAAATAACGACCACGTCTAGTTTATTGAATACAGGAGTGTGGAGTACAACTTGGGGTAACAGTCAGCATGCTGACGTTTGAATCGGACTGTCGTTGGTTCGAATCCCACCTACGCTCATGAATGTTTTGTGATGTCATTTTAACCCATCTGTTATTTGATGCAAGTGTGTAAGTTTTCATGGCCGGCGTTGTTCCAAATCTTGATGGTTTCCAGGCTTGAAGAACGTGGTCCGATGGTATTCTACCTGACATTTCGTCTACAACTGCGATAGACATTTTCTAAGGCAAAGCCGAAGTGTCCTCAACGACTGGTGTCTATTTTTTTTATCTAACTGCGAATGTGTTCTCTGTTCGGTCGTACTCCGTTCTTCTATGATTGGTCAATTGTGTTGTATGTAGTAGTCACGCACACTACTACATTCAACAAGGACGGAATACGACCGAGCAGAAAACACACTACATACAACAAGGACGGAATACGACCGAGCAGAAAACACACTAGGGCACGCCAAGGAGGACACTTCGATCGTTGCCACATCGCATTTGAAAATGTCTATCGCAGTTGTAGACGAAACGTCAAGTAGAAATACCTGTCCACGGTCTACAAGCCCGGAAGTCATCAAGATTTGTAATTTGATGATTGGACGCTAATGACCTTATTTGTAGGAGAGTCTATGAAATGATTTTTTTGGAAGTCCGTTCGATTAATTTCTTTACTTATTTAAAATGTTAACCGGTGTATTTAAGTATTTTAAAGGTGAAACATGTTGCATTTCCAAAAGCAGGATGATGAAGGTACCCGTATAGTAGTATGTAAATTATAATAATACTTCATTCGACGACATTCGCCGTAACATTATTAAGTAGTATACGCATTCCATTTGACCGAGGAAATAATTATTCATTTTTGATGAGTGGTGTTGAAATTGTGATGATAGTCTGTATGATTGAGCGCCGGAAGGTAAAAAAAATATATTCAGTAGTAAATAATTTGTTTGCTCATAAATTTTTAATATATTCATATTTTCTCAACGTTTTAAAACTGGAAATTTCATTACTGCAGTATAATAATTAACGCTAAGTCAAATATGTGGGAAATGAATGGTTCACACCCTTTTAAACGCCCTCCCTTTATTATTATGTACATTGTGAGCCAATGTACCTAACTATAAATGTAACTCTAAATCTGTTGTTTAAATTATGCCAAAATGGAGATGTGATTTTGTATGAATAAATAATGAAAAATATTTAAAGATAAATTAATAGAAATTCTATAGAATTATCGCTAGGCACAATTGGTAGAACATGATTGAATAAAAATTAATAAACAAACACTTGAAAAATTCTACACATTTATTCATCTCAACGATCGTTTCGGGCTTCTAACCCATCATCAGGAGTTTACTTTTAAAGTAAACTCCTGATGATGGGTTAGAAGCCCGAAACGATCGTTGAGATGAATAAATATGTGTAGAATTTTTCAAGTGTTTGTTTATTAATTTTTATAAATTAATAGATTTATACCGCTGAATTGCAATAGAAATTTTTCGTTGGAAAGCAGCCAATTATATAATTGATTCCAAACATATTGGAAAAAATCATTTTACCAACCAATATCACAGTCAGGATTCTAACCTGAACCTTTCCACTTTCGCGGCGGAATGAGCTTACAACTACTCAACCGTGACAAGATTACTAATATTATATTTTAGAAATGTTATGCCGATGTTATGCCGACTCGGCAAACGTCTCGCCATAAACCGCTGTGTGTGTCATACAGTAAAAGCATACGTAAACAACTTAATATTTCCACTGATTATGTCATTTCACAGCCCTGCTGCAAAGAAATTAATTTATTGACTTGGTCCCTATTATTTTTTTTCCTTTTACGTGGTATGTTTTCAGGCTTGCATACATGTCTATAGTTCATTCAATGAGAAATGTGGCATTGTTTTAAATGACTTGTTTGCTTGTATGCTTAAAATATCTGGATGACCGAGCTTTGCTCGGATGAGTTCAAAAAAAATAGTACTTAAGTTCCCATTTCATCAAAATCGTTAGTCGTTTTTAAGAAAAAAAATTACATACCTATAAGTAGATAATATTATTATATACGTCAGTATACGTCACACTTCATAACGTATGTACCTACATATTTTCAAATAATTAGTGATTATTTTAATAAGTTAAAGATTGACTGTCAGAGTAATTTGACATAAATAATGAAAATAGTTTGTTTTTTCCAAAGCCTACTCACCATACGACACTGTTTTATAACGTTAAAAAAACTGTTTTTTAAGATGATAAAATCGATAAGAAAACGAATTTTTCTAGGGATGAGACCTAGCTAGATCGATTTTTTGCCCCCCCAAAACCCCTTTACAGTAAATTTCATCCAAATCGTTAAGGTTGTTTTCGAGAAAATATTTATATAGGTACATAGGTACATATATACAAGATTTGCTCGTTTAATAATATATAGGGATTAGCCTATCGAAAGAGTATCTGACCCCAAAAATAGCCCGTTTAAAGGTATCTTCTAAAGTCTAAACTAAAAGCAATACAGAAGATCGACTGTGTGTGTGTGTTAATTTTAAAAGTATCCGAGTGATTTTTTTTTTATAAAAATTCTTTTAACAAAATTGATAAAAATGTTTTAACAAATTGAGAAATCTCTTGAATACTTTTGAAATTATTTGTCACACTCTCACCGTCTATAATTTACAGGCATGCACTCGCGTAGTTAGATTTACTTTTGAGAGTAACTGATTATTTTATGCTCATTGACTCAATGAACAGACTATAGACGGCGCGCGACTTGTGTACCATTGACCACACCAGTTTTAAGTAGTGTAGTCGTAGTAGGTATAGTACTAGTATTGTATTATCCTGGAACGAGTAATGAGTGACCAAATGTTGTGTAGATCCATCATTGTCACGGGTCGGGTCGACCGGTGGCGCACTGGATGCCTTCAAGGGTCACCCAGGGGTCGCCATCCCCTAACTTGTGTACATATATAGAGCTCACTGTCCATCCACCATCCTGACACCACGCACCGATCTGTGGTCTCAAGATGAAATGGCGTACGAAATCTGTAATTTCGTTTTCTTCCAGGTATAAAATGATTTAAAAAACAAGCCGTGAGGTGGGTCTTTTATTAGGACTAAAGTGCAACCCTTGAGGTCCACACGACGAACTTCCCAGTTTGATAAATATTTAATAATAATAATTAAATTAGATATTACACAGAAAAGTAATCATTTTAATCATTAAAACATAATTATTATTTATTTTTAACAATAATTAAAAAAAAAAAGACGGCTGAACCGATTTTTATAAAATTTATGTCGGATCAAAATGACGTTAACACGCCTCGATTGACAACCTTACGAAGCACACACACACACAGACATCTTTCTAAAAATAGTGTAGTGACCTTGAAACATAAAAATTTGTTATACATTTTGATTTCGATTTTCGGACCCATTACAATAACTTCCAATGGGAAGTTAAAAATATTTTTTAAATAAAATTGAATTGAGATAAAAAATATGTAAGGTAGGTGAAATAAAATAAAAACAATGTGTCCGAATCAACAAATTTTAATGTTAATATAAACCTAGAGATCAATACTATAAAATATAAACAAAAAATGGCAACTTCTGCCGTAAACAAAAACAAAATTAAACATTTAAAAAAATCTTGTCAATAGGCCTTATTATACTACTATAGTATAATAAGGCCTAAGTTTTGTGCCTAAGACTTTAACAGACATAAATAATCAAACTAGACTTCTATAGATTTGGTAATTGAGATCAATAATATTATATAGGCATTAATCATGCTTAAAGTCGTAAAAATAACAACAAATTACTTTAACAGCCATCAGGACACTCAAAATTATTTGTATCATTCGCTGACAATCCAACGCACTCCTCATGATACCACTTGCCGCATTTAGAACATTGTCTCATATTTAGTAGGCCTTAATAACCGCCGATAACATGTGTAAAGAAAAATTAAAAAAAACATTATTCGGACCATGATATATTATTCAAACATCAAAGGTCGTAAAAGCATGAAATAATAGAAAACTATAGCGCAAAATTATGTAGATAAGTGAAAGATTACAAAAAATATTTACGATTAATTGGGACGATTTCTTATTATTCCTATCCCGCAATCGCTCCTCCAAATGAATGACGTCGCACTGGTGGCAGCGAGCGAGTTAACACGTTGCAACAAGTTTAAGCTGCCATCTATGAGTGTTAACTTACCTGTAAGTGTGACCTTGAACGACATCTATCATTTTAAATAGTATTTTTGTAACTTAGGCCTTATTAGCCGACAGGCCTTATTACCCGTACCTACCTTACTCGAAAATTTTCTCAAATTTTAATTTGCATACGTTATTTTTGTTAAAAGTCAGCTAATATTTGGCTCTTGAAAAAATACACAAAAAAAAAATTACTTAAGTTACTTGACTTCGTGGTTATAGATCTGTACATGCAGACAGACACACAGACGCCGGACACTATCTCTGTTTGTCTTTAGGGCATGTTAACGTAACACTTGCGATTCTCTATCTCTCTTTAGGGTAAGCATATACTACACAAAGCACACTTGGATTTGAATGATGATTCTCCATTCTCCAGAGGGATGCATGTAGAAGCACTATATATATGTATATATATAAGAAGCTTTGGGAGGTCAAGTGTAATGCAATAATAACCTTGTTATTATAAAATGTATTCGACGACCAAGGTTCCTAAATTTACCTAACGCTTAAATTAAATTTGTATTTACAGAAATGACGTGGGACACAAAATTCGTATAAATTTGATTAGATTTATAGAAAGCACATATCCGCTGACTATACTGCTGTTCTGGTGCTCGAGTACCCAAAAGATTTTTTGTGTGGATAGTAGAATTTTCATTGACTTTAAAATGTATGGTCAAAAATACACTTTTATTTCATTTGAAATGAAATAAGGAACATCCGGAGTATATCTAGTTTCTAGACGTAAAAATGTATTCAGAAAGAACAAATGATTGCATAATATTAATATTTGTAAGGGAAGAAACTTTTTAATAGGTAGACAAATATTTTGCAAATTTCAATAGAATAATCGCTAGGTATTTGGTAGAACATGATTGAATAAAATACAAACATTTGAAAAATTCTACACACTACACTGACTGACTGATTCCCGTTGACTGATTCCGCGACTCACTGTTCCCCGATTTATATAGGCTGCGTGGCTCAAACCTAGCGCGTTCTCGCGTTTTCTAGAACGATCGTGCAGGTACTCGTTGTTACAGTAAGCAGATCCCGTTTCTCGGAACTCTCGCCTGCCGTTTATATATAGGGTGATCCGTAACAAAAATATTTTTGTCTAAAATGTATTTTAATGTGTGAAATATTATATGAATAGCGAAAAAAAAGGTTGTTTTATAATTTCTGACTAGAAGTTCGGTAAAATGTGTTCCCTTGGGATAAGAATAACCGTTTCCGCGGCAAATGTAGTATTTGTAATAAAAATACAACACGTTGATGTTGTGGTGTGGACAATTCCCTTGAGATTGAACACGTTATAAAAAATTGACTATGTACACGTCCTGTTTTATATAACGTTATACCGGCAGGTTCTAATGAAATTTGCAATTGTAATTACTCATTATTGAAACCGTAGTAGAAATGTACGTATGTATATCTATGGCCAAATGGCATAATCGCTTATGCCGAAATTTTTGTTAATAATTATTAAATAGACAGTAGCTATTCCACAAACAAATACTTTTCTTAACGTAATCAGTCGGCGAACATGCCATCGCGATGTTAAACGTCAAACAATTAAGATATACAAGGAAAAAATCAAAGACCACTGTCAGGACTTGAACCCGAAATTCCCAGTTTCCGGCTGGTTGACTTACCTCTTACTCACACAGTGCCCCGAGAGTGGGATCTGTTCTTTTCCTATATATACCTATTTCAACACTAAATCACACTTCATGCGAGAGCGGAAATTTTTGTTATCTATAGTACGGTTACAAAATAATTGGCATCATAGATAGTTACTCACAAGCTTAAGAGTATTCTCTACCGGAAGTTACCCCCTGCACTCTTTATCTTAAAATCCTTTTCACTCGCCCAAAAACGGTTACCGCTCTCCCGACGCTATTTTTAAAGCTAAAAGGTTCGGGTAAACGCCCAATGAAGGACCAAGAAACACACTACAGAGTAACAGATCCATCATAGATAGTTACTCACAAGCCTAGGAGTATTCTCTACCGGAAGTTTCTCCCTGCACTCTTCATCTTAAAATCCTTTTCACTCGCCCAAAAACGGTTACCACTCTCCCGACGCTGTTTTTAAAACTAAAAGGTTCGGGTAAACGCCCAATGAAGGACCAAGAAACACACTACAGATTCTACACTTGACGGTGAGGTTCCTTTACGCAGCCTCCTCGAAATAACGAAAAATTAGATATACATAAGCTCTTATACATTCTGGTCTCAGATATTATCCCAGCGCCTACCACAGACACACAACTCCAGGGAGATATTAAAAATGAATCGTAAATTTAGCACTTTTTATAATGAAATATTCTTTTGTCCTCGAAATTACAAAAAAAAAACTTAAACCACGAAATCATACAAACGTCATTCCAGCGACAAAATTTTTTTTGGCGCAATCATCTAACTCAAACTCATTTAAAAGCATGGTTAGCAACATTTTTTTGAGCTTTCTCGGATCATTATTAACAAAATGTTTTAAAATGCAACAAAATAATTTTTTTTTTGTGTACTAACTTTCCACGACGAGTCGTCTATTTTGTCTCTACAACTACCAAAGCTATTATAGGGCCTAGTACAAATACATACTTTAAATTTATTACTATTTTTAATAAGTTGGATTTTTAAACCTGAATTAATTACTATAAAATAATTCTGTTACGTCACTGCACATGATGTCACAAATGTAAATTAAATTTGGTCGAAACTAAATTTGCACTCTCTTTTGTTGAAATAGTTGCACAAGTGTGCAAATGTCCACATTAAAAAACCGGTTCTGAAATTTTTTACATAGGGATAGGTATCTACATTAAAATATATTCTCGTATATTTTAGTATTTTTTGTAGGACCAAAAACGATTTTTTTAATAATAAATTGAAAATTAAATTGAAACTTTTTCCATTTCTCAGATTACCTGGGAAATGGGGGTTTGTAATAGAAAAGCCGTATAAACAAAGTCAACAAGAGGACTTTGGTGTAAAGGTCAACGTGTTGGCTTTTAGATCAAGCTGTCGTGGGTTCGAATCCCACCTCGCTCGTGGATATTTTGTGATGCCGTTGATTTTTAATTCGTGATGTTATTTGATGTAATTAAGACGCTAATGACCTAAGTTGTAGAGCGTTCATGATCTACAATATATAAATAAATAAAAAAATATTCAATTTTAAGTAACTATTTCCAAGAGTAATTTGAAAAAATACATTCCAGTGTCACTTACCTACAGCTTACAACAAAATAAATTGGTAAATACGGTCCAGTACATTGGCAAAATTTGAAATTCTCTCAACCTGAACCGACCAATCACAACTCAAAAAACAAAGTGACATGAGCTGATCAAGCAGGGCTTGTAAATAGCCGAGTGTGTAGCAATGCTGTTGTTTACACGGCGTTGCTATGGTTCCTCTATTACAAGTCCCCAGTTCCCGGTTCTAGCCCGAGAGCTGGTAAAAGTGTCAATTGGATTTTCAATTTATTATTAAAAAAAAAATAATGAATTGAAAATATGAATTGGTGCTAGGCCCAAATAACCTTAGCTGTTGGTGGTTTTTAAAACACAATTTACAATTTGCTGATCACGCACTCAGGTCACTCTATCTTGAAAATGAATAGACTACAATAAAATATGACATGTTTCGTAACAAACGAAATTCGTCGTATACTCAAATAATTTGCGGAATCCAGTTTTGATAAAAAAACACGAAAAAAAACAAAGCATTTTTGGATACAATGTAAAATACTTGACAAATTCCCCAAAGTGAGGAGGCATACTTTATTGCGTGGACAATATGCTTTTAACTCTTTTGATATTCAATGAAACACAAAAAGGGCAAAAAGAAGTGTTGAAACAATAATATCAATTTGATGCTGTAGTAGCATGTGCATATTTTATTAGCTTTATTTTCTGACGAATCATATTATATAAAAACAGCATAGTAACGCCAGTAACACGTAAAGCGCGCTATGGAGAAAGCAAAGCGCAAATTTCTGTATATACAGTACTGCAGACGTTCAAAGGGCCGTATTCTTGACTTCTCAGCTGTGTGTTTTTTATTTATTTATTACGAAAGTCTTATGCTGGGTTGCAGAAAGCATCGTCAAAAATCTGAATCGACAATGACCTTAGAATCAATTCATTTTCACTACATAGCTAGGCATGATGAGCTCTCGCTAGTGCGAAGATTCACATCTACAACCTAGCTATTATGAATTTTTTATGAAGTTCTTTTTGGGAGCAAACTCGAAATTAAAAAAATTAAAAAAATATAGTACCAGGAAGATGAAATTATATTAGACATAATGAAAAAAAATAATTTCAAGAATAGGTTCAGAGAAACATTGCGGCACGTTGAGAACGAACGTTTTCCGCCGGATTTGCTGCTAACCCACTTGTTCACGTATAATGGATAAAATATTCATCGTGTATCAATCTACGCGTTCCGCCTATGTATACATACAGGGATATCAAAAAGAAACATATAATTGAAGTATAAAATATAAAGCACGTCTTTGATAACAGCGTGAAATAAATAATACTCACGAGCTAAATAATAATAACAAATTAATAAAAAGAGAATGAATCGAAGTCGTTTGATTTATTTATTTATTGTAGATTATAGACGCGTCGACATCTCAGGTCATTAGCGTCTTTCAACTACACTAAATAACAACTACCTTAAAACTAAATAACATCACAAAACATCCATGAGCACAGGTTGGATTCGAACCCACTGCAGTCCAGTCCAGAGGTTGCGGCACTAAGCACGCTAACCACTAGGCTATACTGCCCTCCCGAAGTCGTTTGAAAATCGTTGTTTATATAACAGTGAATCAGGAGTAGGGTCAATCAGAGGGGGGGACAGGAGGGCCTCGCAATATAGGGCCCTCAACTCTTGGCAACTCAATATGTTTGACAAAAATATAGGAGAAGGCAAAGCGATGTCACATCTCAAAATTAAGTAAGCTTCTGTAAAATAATTAAATGTACTAAGTAATAAAAAAAAAATTAAATACCATTGACTTTATTTTCCTGTTCACAATTTTATTTTAAATTAGACATGATTAGCATCCATATAAATCAATGAAGGAAAAAAATTACAGTACTTGAGGGAGTCATAATAAATTTGACGAAACGTTGTACGCAAGTTAATTAACATCTTTATATTTTTGTCCAAATACTTGCTACTTTTTTCTTCATTTATTTTAAATGTTGAAGAGCCTTTAAAATATTAATTGACCCGGGTCTTGCATTTTCACTGAATTAGGAGTATATTATTTTGATAGAAATTTCAGTATAGTACAGTAATCAGGTTACCTAGCATAGCCTTTCTACCAAATCGGGCTAAGCAGTAGTAAAAAAAAAACGACATTAACGCGAGCATAGCCGCGGGTAAAGGCTAGTTATAAATAAGTATTATGGGTATTTTATTAAAATTAAATCTTCAATGAGAGGACAAGATTTATTGTTATCTTATAAATCTTCAGAAAAAAATGAACGTAGCTTCGATAGATACTCCTTAATTCCACACGTGTGGCTGATCTTCTGCCTAACGTATGTAGCTGTTCAGTTACCGAATACCGGGTGTTGACCAACAAATGACTTAAGCAACGGAGGTACAGATGAGAGAAGTTTTAAATTAAGTTTGAAGTCGAAATCAGAAAACTGTACGAGGACTAGTGGATTTTTCATTTCAAGTCAACTAAAGTTTAATAAATTTTCGAGTCGAGTCTACTAATCTGTTTGAATCGAAAATTTATTAAATATTCTAGTTAACTCGAAAAAAAAATCTACTAATTCTTGCTTGAGAATAGCCGAGAGTGTAGCAATGCTGTTGTTTACATGGCGTTGCTATGGTTCCTCTATTACAAGTCCCCAGTTCCCGGGTTCTAGCCCGAGAGCTGGTAAAAGTGTCAATTGGATTTTCAATTTATTATTAAAAAAAAAATAATGAATTGAAAATATGAATTGGTGCTAGGCCCAAATAACCTTAGCTGTTGGTGGTCTTTAAAACACACACTAATTCTTGCGCAACTTCTTAATGTTTATAAAGAGAGCAAACTTTACATTTTGATTTTATAAGATAAATAAAGTAGATGTATTTCTTTCCATGACAACGAATGCAATAATTTATTTGTAATAATTATTAAATCAACAATGACCAATCCACACGCATTCACGTAACCCGTACGTAGTGAATATTTTGTTTCTTCAACATTGTCAATCGGCAAACTACGCCATCATGATTGTTAAACGTCAAACGATTGTTAGGATATACAAGGAAAAAAAATTTGAACTCGAAATTCCCAGTCTCCGGCTGGTTGAGTTACCAATTACTCTCACACACACACACAAAAATTATTCACTACCTACGGGCTACGCGTGAATGCTTGTGGATTGGGATCATTGTTGATGTAATAATTATTATATCGTTGTCCACAATTAACTCATATATTGCGTTTAACAATTATTTGTGTTTAACGGACAACGATATTCACGTAATCAGTCACTACCTGCGATACAGACATACCCATTATATTTAAAAATCCTCTCTTCAATTAGTATAGTAAATATATTTTTCCGCTCAGTTACAAAATGGCAAATATTTCAATCTATAGATGGCTGAAACGATAGATTAGTGATGGGAGTATTCAAATGCTAGAATCGAGAAGTATCCGATTCTCATAAGTTCTCGGTGTTCTCGAATACTTTTTTGAAAGTATTCGAATACCGAGTTCTCGTAAGAAGAATTGCAAATAAACTGCAATCGAAGATTCGGCGTTCTCGGTTCTCGATTCCGGTACTCATCCAGTCAAAGTCAAACTATTTCCCACACATAGTGTAGCACAACTCACTCTGAATCGAGTGCAATCGGTACTAATCGGTAGAGTCCGTACAAACTATGGTATTATGACATTGTCGCGGTGCAAAGAAATAAGAATATCACAATATGAGAAGCGAGAACCGAGAATATTATGGAATAATATAGGTATTATATTATTTATAATATTCTCGGTTCTCGAATACTCATTCGATTCTTAAAAGTATTCGAATACCGGGTTTTCGATTCTTAAAAGAATTCGATTCTGCCCATCACTACGATAGATGGCCAGTTTCAGACTAACAGCTTGTAGATTATAGACAGTATGGTTCGGTTCACCCCCGCCTACGCATGCACACTTCTTAGACATACCAGACAAAAAGATTAAGTGTTTTCCAGAGGCCGAAAAAGGTCATCTCACCAGGAAATCGGGTAGCGAAAGCATGCCGAAGGGATGAGCGAGATCAGAGCCTCCCTCAGAGGTCATTCTAAATTCTATTTATATTTTCATTCTTTCTTTACACAGCCTTTCACGCCATGAGTCCTTCTATAGTGTGTTTATATTTGAAAAGGATCTTTAAATCATCATATACTAATATTATAAAGAAGAAATGTTTGTACGTTTGTTTGTAATATATAATCTCAAGAACTACTTAACCGATTTGAAAAGTTATTTTACTGTTTAAAAGTCTACGTCTTCTGGAGTACCTTAGGCCTTAGGGTATAACATAACATAAATCTTTGTTCAATTAAATACAGAGTACACAGAATGCGTCAGAAAAAGATATTTTCATTCTACAAATTCTCTTAACTTATACGATCCGTTAAGTATAAATATTCGTATTTGAAATGCATGTAAAAATGTTTGTCTTGCCGGAAACGCTACGTTCCCGCGCCGTGTCTGGCCGGATAATATAAATCGATCTTAACGTGGGCTCGCGACACACCAGTGTGTTGCGATACGACGGTTGAGATCCGCTGTTTTAGAACTTATAAAAGAAACGAAGTCTGTTATATTTGATTTATCTGTCTAAGGCAATGGTTTAATATTAAGACACTATAGGGGTTTAAAGTCATCATTCAGCGGCTATAGGTAATATGCGTAGACCATGTAGAAAAGATATGATGCATACTGTCGAGTTCTAACCTCTTAGGTCGGGGTACACTATTACTTACACGGCTGGTTTTAGAACCGAAATGCATCAGGTGTTGCATGTCATTAGAAGGGAATGTAGTGTAGGCATTTAAATTACTATTCGTTGTAATGGTTCTCATGAAAAAAGCCTAAACGCTATATTTTAAGCCTTGCATAAATTGACTTGGTTTTATGATAATAACAAATCTTTTTTTATTTGCTAAGTTTAATCAATGTTTAACAAGTTTAACAATTTAAATAATAGACAATTAAAATACCTAACATACAAAAAATAAGTTAAAGCCTTGAATGCTTTTTTTTATTTGTTTTTTGCTAGGTTTAATAAATTTTCAACAATTTAAATAATAGATACAAATAACATAGAAAAAAGTTTTTTGTTAAAAACAATTTTTTTTGGGAGGTATAAATGTATTTCGCATGGCGAGAGAAACGGAACATATGGTGGAAATGACGGGACAGAGTTAAGGAAATGTCGATGACGAAGGAGCTGGTGATGCAAATATTAGATCTTTATAAAAAAAAATAGGTAAAAATACTTTTAAGTTAAACGGTTTAATTTTAATCACCAGCTGTACCAAAAACTAGAAAATAATTAGGACACAAACCAAGGGGCACTTTGTGTCGCTGCGTCAGCGGAATAAGTAATAAAAACGTGGGACGCATTTGAAATATTTCTGTTGGTGGGCTTGCCAACACATTTTTCTAGACAAGCCGTTCTTATTTAATAATTACACAGTCGTTATACAGATTTTTATGCGCCCCACGTTTTTATTACTTATTCCGCTGATGCAGCGACAAGTACCCCTCGGTTTGTGTCCTAAATTATTATTTTCTAGTTTTTGGTACAGCTGATGATTTAAAATAAAACCACTTAACTTAAAAGTTTTTTTACCTAGTTTTTAGTTTGATTTCTGGCCTGTATCATTATGCAAACTCCTCATATTTTCAACTGTCCACCTTCTGATTCCATCATCAGACCCTCGTTACCAAGTTGAAATTATCATAATATTGAATTGTCACGGGACTCAATGTGTGTGCAAAGTTTCATAATAATCGGTTAAGTAGAAGTAGTTGAAAAAGCTGTCGCAAGATTTGAAACAAAGATAGTAACAAACAAATAAAACCGTTTAAAAATATTGTATTGTCATCGGACTCGGAATTACGCACGTGTGCATTTCAAGTCGATGTGGAAGTGGGTCAAAATTAGTGACTCTAAGTAATTAACAAAGTAAAGTTAATGGAAATAATTGGTTGTTTAATCGTGTTACCGTAGAGTAAATGTTAACTCAGCCGCCGCGATAATGGAAGATTCGAGGTTAAGTCCCGACGCTGACATAGGTTTGAAATGAATCTTTCTGGTATTGTATTGTAACGTTACTTCATGCGATGGGTGTTCCTAACAGGAATGCTAACTTAATTGAGCCTTCATTTGTAATTGTTAATAAAAAACTTGTAAAAATGAATACGCTTCTAACAGCAATTCAGACTCATTCGTTCATAAGAAAAAAATATTAGTAAAAAAAACTTTTTAGAGACTAGCTTGTATTTAAATGCACTAAAAAGGAAAAAATATTTTTTAATAAATTAGGTTCATCATTGGGTCGCGAACTCTATGATAGTTTATTAGTCACGACCCACGCTTTTATAATTATGAACCTAAATTAAAAATTATTTTTTCCTTTTTGGTGCATGTAAATAAAAGCTTGTCTCTAAAAAGTTTTTTTTACTAATATTTATTTCGTTCATTGTAGTCTTTCAAAATTTTACCCCCCTTTGACACCCGTAGAGGCTGAATTTTGAAAAATCCTTTCTTAGTAGATGCTTACGTCAGAAAAGGAACCAACTGTCCAAATTTCAAGTTTCTAGCTTCAGCGATTTAGCCTGGGCGTTGATTAGTCAAAAAAAAACCTACATTCCCGTTTGAACCCCTTAGGGGTTGAATTTATTTCTAAAAACAATTTTTTCGTGTATTGTCATCGGGAATACATATGTGTACAAAATTTCAAATCGATCGGATACGTGGAAGTCGTTCAAAATTGACTTGTAAGTTTTGACCTAAACAAACAAACACCACAACCTAACATACATTGCAAGAATATAAAAGCTTGTAAAAAAGAAACACAATATGCCTGTGGAGAATGTAACACCACCCGTAGAACACATTTTGATATCATATTCTAAATATATAATTGAGAGAAATAGTTTAAACTTACCAAATTCTGTTGAAGAAATACTTAAAGATGGTGATTCCAGCATATCGAAAGGTTTTGGACCTGATGAACATAAAAAGAAAAATATAATTAATCGGTTTTTGGATTGAGATCTGGGAACTGGGGGTTTGTAATAGTAGAACCGTAGATATTTCATACAATGGCATATTCCTACGAATTAGCTTATTCTCAAGCTTCAGCTCAAATTCATTTCAACTTGTTCATTTGCGTTGTTGTAATACATTAGTCCACAGGGAACAGTAAAATATATGTCACTGTAAATCTCAGTGTATCTTTCCACGATTTTAATTTTCAAAATGAGAATTATGTCTACAAATTTGTGCTTGCATACACATGCAGTAGAAAATAAGGGTAGAATAATATAACTGTTAAAGATATGATCAAAGGGAAAGAAAGTCACCCTAGGCATTGTTCACTATATTCTATACAATAAACTTATTTACTTGAAGAAGATATTATATAATGTTCAAATGTATTTCCCGTCTTTTGCTGCTGAAAATGAGGCGCTAAATACAAATACCGAAAGCAGTGCCGCTACGCAATGGAAAGGGAACTAAATTCCGTTTCATAATGACTTTTACCCATTCGAATTTTAATACATTTATATTTTATATCAATATATAAAATAGTAACTGGGCTTACCGTCAGATTTTGGATAGACGGGAAAACGCGTTTCTGGAATTATTGTCTGCAGTACAAGCATCAGTCGAGTAGGTACCTATAATAGTGAGGTGGCTTCGTGAAATTACCGATACCTGGCGGATAAAAGCACCAAATTTGGTATGCTGGTACCTTAGGGTATACTAATAAATGTTAGCCTAGGAGCCATCTGAAATTTCTAAAAGACAACTTTTGGCGGCCGAAAAACCACGAAATTTTACCACCTTTATTACTTTTTTCGAAATATCTCAGAAACGGTCGACTTAAGCAATTCTTCCATCATGTAATGTTTTAAAGAGGATTACATTTCCTACAATTTTCATTCCTACAACTTTTCTGTGGTACTAATGGTAAGCGCGCTACAGCTTCTTGAAAATCACGCACTTTTTGTAACCTTGGTAACCAATTGTTAAAATGTTAAGTCCTTTTCAATAGCTTTATTTATTGTGTTCTTCATCGAATTTTGAATTGAAAATAACTATGTTCATAAAGCAAGGAACGCCCTAAACCGTGCTTTTTGTCCCATTTCGATATCTTTAAAAATTGAGAAGCTATATCTTTAAACATTGCAAAGTTGAAATCATCACAGAGTTTTACGCGTTTATTTAACACGCGTTTCAAGTACCTTCCAAATCTAATAAAAAAATAAAATATCTATAGTCCATCATGAAAGAGTGTAAGTATCTACAGTAATAAATCATTTCGGTTTGAAGTTTTTTTCCAGTGGTATACCATAGAGTAGGTAGTCCTTCATTTAAATAATTCCCAAATTCAGGTAAACATTAAATAACCAATAAACTTAAGACTGTTCTAATTGTACCTATTTTATAATATGTTGTTATATAAATTCTAATAAATAAACAGCGTTCGGAAACATTCTTTAAGTTTTCACCTGATTTTGGGAATGATTTAAAAGACGACTAGGTGTACCTAGTCTACTCTATGGTACCACTGGAATCTGTCAAAAACTTTACACCAAAATGATTTATTACTCTACACTATTTCCGAATGGACTATAGAATCAATTCCAAGTTTAAGTTGAACTAAAAATTGGTTCTTATTAGTCGAAACACCATTAAAAATTGAAGTTTTTTCTCTCTCAACGAACTTTTCAACATAATTTCTTTCAAAGAACAATTGGCTGACTGGCAGCTGTTTGTAGTTTTATCAATTTAACCAAAACTTGACGTTATTGTGAACTGTCCTTTAAAGGATGAAAGGGATGAGACGCACGCGTAATATTCTTTATGTATGAAATATTCAGTTGATTCCTGTGTGTGCTATACACACACACAAACATACCATTGCGTTGTTATCATTCCATTGTAATATAAGAGGACGTCAGAATTTGACGTGTCATTTAACTTTTAATATCATCAGAAGAGATTAATTACCTCCATGTAGAGGGTATTTTTTAACTTCACATTTGCAGAGATATTCTATTTATAGAAATCAAATTTTAATATTAACTTTGATAACATTCTTAAAAAGATAAAGTTACGCATTTTAGATTTTGATTCATTATAAGAAAATTAATAATAATAATAATGCGTTTAACGTCCGTTTCTCGACATTATGTCATAGCAGACGCCATTCGCACCATTACTATTTTTTCCATTTTTACCTTTTCTCCCGTTGTTTTCTACATTTTCTAAACTTCAACTTATTTTTTTTTAATAGCAATGTGCGAGGGGAGGAATTATAGGAAATTAGGATAAGGTAGGCAACTTTGGGATCATAGGGGTTTGACTGGTAATCGGTCATGGCCTTGAATAAGGAACCATCTCGATATTTATCTGGAATTATTGAGGGAAACCATGGAAAACCTCAAACAAGATGGCCGGTACAGGAATTACCGTTTCTCGGCGTGAGACAGTAGGAAAAAGTCCTAGCCACATCTGCCCCCGCCGGGATTCGAACCCAGTACCTTCCCAATGCGGACCTAGTGCTGTACCACTAAGCTACATCGCTGGGTTATTATAAGAAAATTTGATATAATAATTGCCATTTTCTAGTGCGAGAGAGATTGTAAAATGTAGACGTTCGACAATTTAGGTCATTAGTATCTATAGTTTTGTGGTACGTTACGAATAGCGAATTCAATATAATCATGTAGCAAAGTTCGTTGAAATTAGATATATAGGAAATTGGTGATATGTCATTTTAGCCTACAGTTTGGATTGAAACCTGGAAAAAACCCATTTTTGACAATTTTTCCATTTTTAAGACGCCGTCTTAGTAAATTCTGCCGCAATTATTTTAGGTAATTTTGTTCCAGATTATCCTTAATACGTATAGATAATATTTAGCTGACTTTTTTTAATTTCAATTTATTTATTCTAGATTATAGATGCTCGACAACTAAGGTTATCAGCATCTAATAAATAAAATACATCAAATTAAAACGACATCTCAAAACATCCATGAGCGGAGGTGGGATTCGTACTCACGACAATCCGATCCAAAGGCCAGCACGCTGACCATTACACCAAGCTATCCCCTTTTAAATTCAAGTTTAAGCTAAAATAACTGAATTGGTTGAGCGTAGAACTTTTAATCCATACATTAAATATATCAAACTCGTCGTGCTAATTATAGGCACCGCATATACAAAAATTACCACAGTTGCAGAAAATTGGTAGATCATTATAGAAAATGCTATAATTTTTTCCACTAAAAATCTAGTTGTTTTATACACTAATTGCTATAATAAATAAGGAAGTGTGCTGTGTATATTTCATTTGTTAACGCTGTTTCCATTGGCTGAGCTGTTATAACCAGCCATACAGTATAATAGCCAGCTCTATATATCTGTAAACATATGATAATTGTACAAAAATCCAGCACATTACAAATTCAAATATGCTGCATAAATTCTAATATAATTTTTCAAGTCCAGTTTTTTTATTACGATGTTTTAAAATCATTTAGTTCATCAACATGGGCGGTGATCTAATCTAGTTCAAAATGGTGGAAATGCATTAATTTGATTGGATAGTTAATGAATTTTAAATATATGTGTGTTTTTGTTTTTAATGTAGACAACCTTGTAATTCCAGCTGGACACTGACACAGGCTTTTTAATTATTGATGCTTATTTATTGTCCGAATTTGTTAATTGAAATATCATAATTTATTATAATTTATGTGTTTGTTTTTCGGAAGCTGATTGGATTTATTGAAAATAAATCAAATTATTTTAGGTTATCAAAAACAGTAGTAGGTACTAAAATTAAGAAAAATCGCAGGATAGTAGACAAAATATTTGGTAATTGGTAATTGTGTTTTAAAGACCACCAACAGCTAAGGTTATTTGGGCCTAGCACCAATTCATATTTTCAATTCATTATTTTTTTTTTTTAATATTAAATTGAAAATCCAATTGACACTTTTACCAGCTCTCGGGCTAGAACCCGAGAACTGGGGACTTGTAATAGAGGAACCATAGCAACGCCATGTAAACAACAGCGCCGCTACACTCTCGACTATTCTCAAGCCCGACAAAATATTTGATTTATTAAATGTACAACGTTTCGTCTATAGATTTAGACTTTTTCAAGTACATACATAAAAATAACAATATTTATGAAAATTAATAATAGACGAAACGTTGTACATTTAATAAATCAAATGTTTTGTTCACTATCCTGCGATTTTTTTTTAATTTTATTATAATCACGATGGACACGATTTCTAATACAAAAGTAGTAGGTAAGTACTCCAAATTTGATTTCTTAAATTTCATTATGCCTAAGAAAAATGCCATGTCACTGTCGGATTCGAACAGGGATCCTCCAAAAAGCATTTTTAGCGCATTCAATGCGGAATCGGAGGTTCTGGTTCGAGTCCCAGAGCTGTGGAAAGAAAATCCGAGTTCGGGGGAGATTTTCTCATTCGAGCTGATTTAAGTTGTACAAAAAAAAACTAAATTTCGAAAACAATACGCCGTCGGAAAATCCGCGCACGGGGGGAATCACCCCGCCCTTACCAATTTGGTCTGACGCGACGGTGGTATTTTTTTTTTAGAAATAACTAAAATGTTATAATCAAGCCGAAATTAAGGGAATGGTAAAACCGCAAGCCATCTGTATTACTTTTTATTTGGCATAATAAACGTTCAGTAAATAAATAATAATATAATAAGAAAAATTTTAATTGAAAAAAAAAAAAAACAGATGCATAAATAATATTAATTTTTCATTTAAAAAAACAGAAATATATAACTGTGTGTTTTTAATGTTGAATATTATAATAAAAATTTGTAGATAATAAAATTTAGCCGCGCCAATCAACATTTTAGATGTTATTATTTTTTATTTATGTAGTTTTAAAGCTGCTAAAATCCTTTTTATGTAAATAATGTTAAAGTTAATTGCGTATCCTTTTATTTGTATTTAGTTCATTATGGTTATATATTTCATTTTAATATTTCGCCATTATTAATAAAAAGTCCGTTAACCATATGTGACTAGTTAAAACGGTCTTCACAAGATATATTTATTCTTCTTTTAAATTCCAATTAAAAATAACGGGTGGGCTTCAATTATATTGTTGTACAGAAACAAAAAAAAAATAAGCGATACGGCTTCACCGCACTGACTAAAATTTCTCGACCGTGGATTTTTGTGCATCAATTAACTATCCTTTTTGGATTTTTCCAAGACAAATAAATAAAAAAAAACTCGGGTCGCAACTCGCGGAGCCATCAGCAAAACCCTGCCGACAAAATGGAAATGTCAAAAATTACAAAAAAATTGTCGTTTAAATGCCTCGAAATTATTAAAACGATTAACAAAAAAACTCGGGTCGCAGTGCAAAACTCTGCCGACAATATAGTGTATTTGCTAATATAGGCATTGTGGCATTATTAATATTATGTGAAATTAAGTTTGTTTTTTGACAAAATAAAAATTTTAACCCCTTAATACATCCCTTAAAATGATTAAATTTTTCTAAATTTCAATAGTAGACATGGATTTTATCAGTACAACATCTGCTCCAAATTAAATACACACTTCCATATAAGTAAATCCGTATCCGCAAACTAGTGTTTTCATAAAATTTGAAAGTCCGGTCCTGTCGGGCCGATTTTATTAAAATTTTAGCAGCACATTTTAATCTTTACTAAAGAGTTAAATTTCAATTTGGAAACGATTCTGACAATTTTTTCGGTATTTTTGGGCCCAAAAACTTTTTAGAATCCCTAAATACAACCCTTAAAATGGTCCGATCGGGCCCATTTTAAATAGACTTCGTGCGGTGATAGATTCTAACATGTGTGCCAAATTTCATTTAAATCGATTAAGTACTTATATATGGAAAAATGTTTTTTCCGAACGCCGCTATTGAAAATTCGATTTTCGGTACATGTTTAGCGGGTTGAAACTGAGCGTTTTCATCCCTAGGGATGAAAATTTTCAGGTCGGTTCTCTCTGTTTTTTAACGTTGTTAAGAGGGAGACAGAGCGATTGAATCAGCATATAATTTTTGAAAACGTCAAATTAAGAAGGAGATAGAGCGGTATTGAATTCGCATATTTAATATTCATAAACGTCAAAATGACAGACATAACCCCACATAAATATGACCGATCTAATATTTTTGCGACTTTTTTGCACGCCCAAATTTTAGGTACCTCAAATCGAATTGTCAATAGAGATGTTGTGAAAAATAATATGCAATTACTCGGTATGAAACTTGGCGTTTGCAACACGTGTGGTTGGATGCACTCGTACCTCGGGCAAAAAACTTCACACTGGTTGCAAACGCCAAGTTTCTTAGACCTCGCGCGGCGAAAAGATGAAGCCACCGCGTCATAGTAACGTGAATGCATTGCGCCCGCCTTCTAGCTTGCTATTGGCTGTTTATTGTCATGAATAGCAGTTTGCTAAAATTGTACCTAACGTCATAAAACCCAATGTGCAGTTTTGTGTACACGGCACTGTCTGCGGGCAAGCAGGCGTTCACTAGCATATTATTGATGACGTGCCTGGCTTCATCTCTCACCGCGGGCACTCTATACCTCAAATAGAATTGTCAATAGAGATGTTGTGAAAAATAATATGCAATTACTCGGTATGAAACTTGGCGTTTGCAACACGTGTGGTTGCATGCCCTCGTACCTCGGACAGCAAACTTCACACTAGTTGCAAACGCCAAGTTTCTTAGCTTGTAATACAATATACTATTATTGTAGCAGTCGTGCTCATTTCCCAAATATCTTTGTCCACCAGTATACAAGCACTCATTTATACCTACCTAGTTAATAAGAAAAAGTTAAAACGATTTGATTTAAAATTTATTAGATAGGTCGTTTATAATAAGAAGAAAGGGCTTATAAAACAAACACTAATGCAGGTTAAAATTATTATTTACAAACTCGACGGGGGCTGACCTGTTGGCTGGATCCGTCATCGAGGGGCGTCGGAGAGGGGGAGACGAGGACAGACGAACGGAAACTCTCATGCATTTTAGATGAAGTCTGCCTAAAAACGTAAACAAGTATAACTCGGACGTTTATTAAAATTTAAGGAGATCGTTTCACGGACTAGCTTTTATAAAATAGTCAAAGGTAAAATAAACATATTTTATAATTTGCTCAGCATGCAAGTTCACTCGTTTATTTAAAAATAAAAACTCTTGACCTATTTTAAAAATATGTTCCGATTAATTTGATTTTAAACTTCTTCATAGTTAAAATCTTTTTAACTATAAAGAATTTATTCAATGGACTTTTTAAACACTATTGAAAGTAAGAAGTTTTGTATTAATTCAAGATTCGAAATCATTAACTAACTTATTGTTGTAGAGTTTGTTAAACTGTTCAAACCAGTGTTGCCAAATCTGAGATATTTGTAATGTTTTCTCCAGATTTTGAATTAAACATTCTCTAGATTTTTTTATACTTAGATACCAAAATTTAAGAAGTGACGTATGCAAGTATATACTTCACTGTTTGTATAAGCGGAACAGTTTTTATGCATGGGACGCGTATGGTCACATTGTACAAACTGTGCCGCTTATATAAATAGTGCAGTATACTTGCATGTATACGTCATTCTTTAAATTTTGGAATCGCACTATAATCACTTTATCGCTTTAAAGCAGTAATATTAATTTTTTTTTACCGTCATATATTGTTTTAAAGATAAATAGGGTGATACTACACTAAAACTTTAAATAATAAATAATTATTTTAATTAACTTGTATGCTCTATAAATTAGAATAAGTAATACCAAGAATTTATTGTAACTTTGAGAACGAAACAAGAATCAAAGCAAAGAAGCAAAGTACAAATAACTAACTAAGCAAAAATTTATACCCTCGAGTAACGGAAATTTTCGAGGAAAGTCCCAAAGCTGGGCGAGTAAGTTTAAAAAATCCCCGCGTAATCTAAGCTCACGGGGATATCGCAATTTTTTATTTTATTTATTGTAGATTATAGGCGCTAGACAACTTAGATCATTAGCGTTAATACATTAAATAACATCATCAATTAAAATTAAACGACATCACAAAACATCCATGAGCACGGTGGGATTTGAACCCACGATGACCATTATATCAAGCAGCTTGATATAATGGTCATCGTGGGTTCGAATCCCACCGTGCTCATGGATGTTTTGTGATTTCGTTTAATTTTAATTGATGATGTTATTTGATGTATTAACGCTAATGATCTAAGTTTTTTAATTTCAACTGGAATGATAGCTTGATGCCTTGATTCAAGCTATTATTCCAGTTGAAATTAAAATTTGATATACCTACTACCCAACTCAATATGTTAAAAATAACGTAATAAAAGTGGTATAATTACGGTTTTAAATAATAGCAAGTAACTGAAAATATCCCATAAATTTTTTTTTCAGATCTTAGTTAAATAATTTTATATTTAAAATAATACGTCATTTTAATAGCTCTCAACATTTGATGATACTTTAAACCATAAATCATAGGTTCTGGAAAAGATAATTAAAGTCCCATAAAATTTTCAATTAAAATAATTAATAATCTCATTTTACAAAACAACTCATGTAGTTAAATGCGGTCGTATAAACAAGTCGGGAAACTAGTTAGGTTTTTCAGTGATAGGGGTGTCCTCACACCGCTCGGTGTACGCTTTACCTCAACTAGGCTCATCATGATTAGATTAAAGATTAAAACAAATAAAGGTGGTCCTAGATTGATTCTCCTTTTTACTGGATCTAGTCAGTAAAGAATCTGGACCTTCTTATGAGCTCCAGAAGATTGGCCGCTAGATTATTCTATGGAATGATTTCGTCCTCATCTAGGCAACCAAAGATGGTTGTCTTCCTGTAGGAGCATCACATTCCAAATTTCCAACACGATCTGGGTGGCTGCTTCATCTTCCATTTCGCAAAATCTACATAATGTTGAATCTTGAGACTCGGCATGCTTCACGTTTCCCGTGAAACAGAGAAAGTAATACTATAGTTATCTCTTTTTATGTTATAGAAACAAACTAAACAATTTTGAATTTCCTGATTGGCTTTAAACGTAAAAAGAGACAACGGTAGTAGAGCCCGATTACTGTTAGAATGACTGCACAGTGACGTCATCAGTCTATTGGCGGCAAAACACCTTCCTCACTTAACAACGGTCTGTCTGCTTAACAGCCGTTACCCTCACTGCTGCTCTCTAATAGTTTTTACCTTAGACGGTGTGTATAGCTCAATTACTCTTAGAATGACAGTGACGTCATTAGCCTACTGGCGGCAAAGCACCGCCCTCACTAGCAACCTCTAGCAACGGACTGTCTGCTTGACAACCGTTACCCTCTCTAATGATTTGTACTTTTTACCATAGACGGTGTGTATTTTTTATTGTTATAACCGGAACAATAGCCTTGTCGAGTGATGACGTCTCGGTATCATTCTTATAGTATTGTGTCTACAGTCTACACCTTAGACAGGAATCTAGAGACGAAGTACAAGTGAGTGGAGTGGTTGCTGTTCCGGTCTCCACCCATACTCAAGAGTGGAGATCGGAACAATAGCCGTTGTCGAGTGATGACGTCTCGACGTCATTCTTATAGTATTGTGTCTACACCTTAGACAGGAATCTAGAGACGAAGTACAAGTGAGTGGAGTCGTTCTGTTCCCGTCTCCACCCATACTCAAGGGTGGAGACCGGAACAATACCCGTTGTCGAGTGATGACGTCTCGACGTCATTTTTATAGTATTGTGTCTCTATCATATGACCATGTTGAACCTAGCGGAGGGAACGTGTACTCCTAGCCATGTTTCTAACATTGAGAACACCCCCATCATCATAGTTTCCCGACCTGCAGTTGAACCAACTATAAACGAATTTGCAAATTTACGATGCAGTAGACTGCGATTTTTATTTGGTTTTGTATACATGTAAGTAAAATCCGAATGACAGCTAATTGAATGTAGTATGCGATACTCAAAATTATACACAGTGTCCGGCAATGTCATAATGTTAAGTTAAAATTAAATTGCATTTCATACCTTATATACACATAATAACCAAATCCGTTGTATACCCTGTTTTCCAAAAAGTCAATATAAAAACAATTCTTTGTTTTGAGTTTCTTATTTACCTATGTTTTTTATCGAATTTCAAATCGAAAGTTTTATAGAGAAATGTATTTCCTAAACCAGCGTTCTTAAACCTTTTAACACCTGCAGATTGACGAAAATAGGAGAAATACTTCGTGGACCGACTGACGGCTAAGATAAATAAAATTATTATCCAATCGTGTGACGCAATTTCAAAGCACATCACGTGGAACTTGCATTCGCACGGACTCGCACTGACACAAAACTATAAGAATGACGTCGAGACGTCATCACTCGACAGCGGCTACTGTTCCGGTCTCCACCCTTGAGTATGGATGGAGACCGGAACAGCAACCACTCCACTCACTTGTACTTCGTCTCTAGATTCCTGTCTAAGGTGTATAGACACAATACTATAAGAATGACACCGAGACGTCATCACTCGACAACGGCTACTGTTCCGGTCTCCACCCTTGAGTATGGGTGGAGACCGGAACAGCAACCACTCCACTCACTTGTACTTCGTCTCTAGATTCCTGTCTAAGGTGTATAGACACAATACTATAAGAATGACACCGAGACGTCATCACTCGACAACGGGTACTGTTCCGGTCTCCACCCTTGAGTATGGGCGGAGACCGGAACAATTGCCGTTGTCGAGTGAATTCAAACTCATACACGTTGTCTATGGTAAAAACCATTAGAGAGCAGCAGAGAGGGTAGAGACACAATACTATAAGAATGACACTGAGACGTCATCATTCGACAACGGGTACTGTTCCGGTCTCCACCCTTGAGTATGGGCGGAGACCGGAACAATTGCCGTTGTCGAGTGAATTCAAACTCATACACGCCGTCTATGATAAAAACCATTAGAGAGCAGCAGTGAGGGAAACGGTTGTCAAGCAGACAGTCCGTTGCTAAGTCAATCAACTTATTGGCGGCAAATAATCGCCCTGACTATTTGCCGCCAATAGGTTGATTGACTTAGCAATGGACTGTCTGTTTGACAACCGTTTTCCTCTCTGCTGCTCTCTAATGGTTTTTACCATAGACGGCGTATATGTGTTTGAACTCACTCGACAACGGCTATTGTTCCGGTCTCCACCCATACTCAAGGGTGGAGACCGGAACAATAGACGTTGTCGAGTGATGAGGTCTCAGTGTCATTCTTATAGTATTGTGTCTACACCTTAGACAGGAATCTAGAGACGAAGTACAAGTGAGTGGAGTGGTTGCTGTTCCGGTCTCCACCCATACTCAAGGGTGGAGACCGGAACAGTAGCCGTTGTCGAGTAATGACGTCTCGACGTAATCGGGCTCTATGAGCATATTCCGTTGATATTAAAACTGTTTGGCAGCGAGGGTATAATGTAAAGTGCAGTCGTGTGATGCCTGAACACAAATCTGGACCTATCCAGGTGGCCGAACTCGCCGCATGACATGTAGGATACACGGATGCATTTTGTATTATCTTTTTATATGCACCTAGACACTCGTCCGTTTCACTGTTTTACAGTTTTATTATTATTGCCGACTTTACCGACTCGAATCAGCATGATTTTTTTAATAATAAATTTGTGGCGAAGAGGCAACACCGTTTATGCCCAAATTTTCATCATTCTCTAAATTTTAAATGAGGCCGAGGACAGCTTGGCCTTTGAAGCAAGCTGTCGTGGGTTCGAATCCAATCTCGCGCATAGATGTTTTGTGATGTCATTTAATTTTAAGTATTTAATTATGAATTATTTACTTATTTGATAATATTAAATATGTGTTTAATAGGGCTGTTTTTAATATATAGAGAATTTTTTTTTGAAAAGGCAGTCAAATTTGGCTGCCTTTTCCAGTAAAAAATTCCCTATGTTATTTGATGTAATTAAGACGCTAATGATCTAAGATGTCGACACGTCTATATTCTACAATAAATAAATAAATCCCGCATTTTGTTATCGCATCATGCAGAGAGCCCAATGGCCAATCTAGAATATTGAAAAACTGCTCGGCGAACTCTTATTTTATAAGAAAACGTAACTTAATGTTGTCAATAATAATAGCACACTTAAAACGCGCCTTAAACTTGGCGTAATCTGACGACCAAACGAACGCCTAGTAGCACGTCGTTCATTCATACATGACGTCGTAATACTGCTATTCGCTGGACTGCTTGAATCAGAGTCCGTCACAATGTCAACAGTTTCTGTTCGAAAAAAAACAACTAATTTCAATATCATATAAAATTTCGATTTTCTTCGGCCTAATGAGAGCTGGATAATCAAATAGATTAGATGATGCAATCGTCATTAATTTTATTCGAACATACTGTCTCTTTTCATTGCTGTAAAGTATAAGTTATTCACTAGTGCACTGGGGACCGCGGAGTCCTAGGGGTTCTTAAGTATATTCGAGGGGTTCGCGGATTCATCTCTAGTGTAAGTAGGCAAAGCTATACAGTTCGGCCGGCGACGCCTCGATTGACACCCTTACGAAGTCGATATAATTTTTTATTCGCGAGATATTGTATAAAATCTACTTTTTTGGAGTCTATTTGGTTAAGAAAAAAGAACGGCTGAACCGATTTTCAAAACATTTCTTTCAGATCATATCTACGTTAATACGCTTCGATTGGCATCCTAACGTAGTCGATATCATTTTTCATTCTCGAGATTACGTCTTAGAAAGAAATGGACACATACGTACGTACGTACGTACACACATTCACACACACAGACATCTTTCTAAAAATAGTGTAGTGACCTTGAAACATAAAAATTTGTTATACATTTTGATTTCGATTTTCGGACCCATTACAATAACCCTCAATGGGAAGTTAAAAAATAAGAAAAATTTGACATAAACATTTTTGCCTTTAGGTCTTATAAATTATGCGCAGCCAACATCAGAAATGTAGATTTTACACTGATAACAATTTGTACAAAACGTGTTTTTGTTACATGTGAAATATACAATTTTGATGAGTTATTCTTTTTGACACTTTTTATTTTGTTTTATTTGCTTTTTATTAATTTTGCCTTTACGGCTTTCAAATTACTTTTTTATACGGAAAAAAACCTGTTGGATTTATTTAAAGAAATGTGATGCGGATTTTGTTAATTCATTAGTTAATGGTTAAACATTCTAGGAATTGAAATTTATGAGTTTAGATATAAAATCTACAATATTATGACTGAAACTTCTTTGAATTCATTGTAAACATATCTGGATAGAAAATAATGCTCAAGATTATTTAATTTTAATTTTATTGTAAATTATAGACGCGTCGACAACTTAGGTCATTAGCGTCTTGTTTACATCAAATAACAACTCACTTAAAACTAAATGACATCACAAAACATCCATGAGCGGAGGCGGGATTCGAACCCACGACAGTGTGATCCAAAGGCCGCTACGCTAACCGTTACACCACTCTGTCCTCCTCAAGATTATTGTTTCTTTAATTAAAATAAATTATAAATAACCAATTAGTAAAGACAGATAATAATATATTCATCACATAGTTTAATATACAAGACGTGATTCATCAAAATATGTGAAAAAACAAATATTGCAAGAAACAAAAAAAAAACCTTGAGGTTATAAAAATTTAGGGGGCTTAGTAACTTCTTTTATGCTTAATTTTTAATCAGTAATAAGTAAATCAAATCAGTATTCAAAAGTAGTATTTGTAGAACAAGAATGAATGAAGTGTAAATTATAGACGCCCGACAACTGAGGTCATTAGCGTCTAAATTTGTAGAACAAACATGCCGCTGTCCAGTAGACGTGGAAAACTGTATACAACCGAGAAATTGTCTAATGGTTTGAGTCTTCTCTCTTGAGTTGATCCCGGGCTTGAGAATAGCCGAGCGTGTAGCAATGCTGTTGTTTACATGGCGTTGCTATGGTTCTTCTATTACAAGTTCCCGAGTTCTAGCCCGAGAGCTGGTAAAAGTGTCAATTGGATTTTCAATTTATTATTAAAAAAAAAAATGAATTGAAAATATGAATTGGTGCTAGACCCAAATAACCATAGCTGTTGGTGGTCTTTAATACACAATTTTCTTGAGCTGATCCCCTTTATAACTCTAAATCGCGATTTTTGTTTAAATTTAAAGAAACGAGTTTTTTGGTTCTTTAGTAAATGCACTTCCGACGTCCAAACTGTACTTTGGAACTATTTGGGAAGTGCTGCCTTCTGGATTCTATCGTAAAGAAGAAGCTTAGAATCCAATCTATTTTTTTCCTCCAGATGGTCTCCACTTTCTGATCATATTATCGTTTTATTCGATGTTTAAAGATTTCCTAGTTTTATTTTTTATGTTTATAGATACTTTATCGAACTTTGGAAAAGAATCGGCTTAAATCAGAAATTCAACCAGTCAACTTTTTCCTCCGTGTTACGTTTGCTTTCTGGTTACTTTATATCATTGATTTTTTTATGTTATTTTTATCTTTTCTGTCAAAATTTACTGCACCACAAGGAAAAATCTTGGAAAATAACTGGCCTGAATCAGAAATTCACCCAGTTTGATTTTTCCTCCATGTGATGCTTGTTCACTTTATAACCATTGATTTTATCTGTTATTTTTATCTCTTTTGTCAAAATTTATTGCACCACAAGGAAAAATATTAGAAAATAACTGGCCTGAATCCGAAATTCACCCAGTTTGATTTTTCCTCCATGTGATGCTTGCTCACTTTATAACCATTGATTTTATCTGTTATTTTTATCTTTTCTGTCAAAATTTACTGCACCACAAGGAAAAATCTTGGAAAAGAACTGGTCTGAATCAGAAATTCACTCAGTCTACTTTTTTCCTCCGTATGATGCTTTTTCTGGTTACTTTATATCATTGACCTTGAAAAAGAAATTCATCCAATCTTATTTGTCCTCCACTTTATATCATTTCTGCCTTTTACTGACGATAAGGAAGAATCTTGAAAACAAATGACCTGAAACAGAAATTCACCCAGTCTGATTTAATCCTCCACGTGATGTTCACTTTCTGGTCACTTTATCATTTCATCATTTGTATTTTCTGTTCAAATTTATTGATATTTCAAGATCCCAGGTACCATTATACTCTTAAGTGTTGTGTCCCGTAAAATGAAACACAAATTATTCGTAAGGTTGGAGCACCTCCACATTAAATATGTTCAGTATTTTGTAGGTTATTGTAATGTATGCACATTATGTGTGATTCTTTCTCAACTGTGGGCACACGCAGAGCATACACAAAGCCATGAGTGGCTGCGCAGTCCAACTTGTTTGCATACATGTTTAACAATTGCTGCGCGACGTATTGTTTGTCTTCATATCAAATACCTGCCAGCTTGAGATGGCCAATGTCCCGCCAGGGACGAACTAATCTTTCGAATGAACAATATGGAAACCTTCAAATTAGTGATGAGCAAAGCAAGACCAAGACCAAGACTTGGACAGTCTTGGTCTTGGTTTTGCTTATTTAGTCTTGGTCTTGCGTATCAAGTCTTGGTCTTGCTCATTTTATCTGTCTTTTTTTTAGTTTTTTACTGGCTCTGAAGTAAGAATTTTTAGTTTAGTCTTGTGTATTTGGTCTTGGTCTTGCATATTCGGTCTTGTTCTTGTTCATTCGGTCTTGCTAGTCTAATGATAGTCTTGGTCTTGGTCTTGCTTTTTCGCAAGACCAAGACTGAAAGACCAAGACCAATTTTGCTCATAACTACTTCAAATATGAATAAAAACAGAAAACCTGTCCACATTTACTACTTTCGATTCCTAAGGATTATGGTAATGGTCATTTAACTTTAGAAACCTAGAAAATCTGGGGAGGATTGTGTTTCTTCGCACATTTTAAGCTATATCTTTATAACCAATTCACCAAAAAAATTTAAAAAAATATGCTTGGAATCCACAAAAGTAGCTCTTTTCAACGATACTCCACACGATACAATAAATCCAACTCTTTTTTTTTTAAGGTACAGAAAACATTTTTTTTTTCGCAAACTATTAGACTGACGAAAATTCTGATAGTTTTATAACTCAATACCTACTAACCCTAATAATGCCAAATTTTTGACTTTAGCAACCTAGAATATCCAGTTTTTTTTGCACATTTTAAGCTATACCTTTATAACCAATTCACCACAAAATTTAAAAAAAAATATGTTTGGAATCCACAAAAGTACTTAGTTCTTTCAATCGATACCCCACACGATACAATATAAATTCTACTTTTTTTAGGAGGCCAAACTTAGCCCCAATAAAAATATTTACATAAATATTTCATAACCGTGGATTATCGAAATATATACGCATTACAACGATCATGCCAAATTTCAAATTCTTTCGTCACGCAGTTTTCGTGAAAAAAGTCTGTGACAGACAGACAGACAGACGCAAGAGTGATCTATAATGGTTCTGTTTTTCCTTAGAAATAAATATTTATTTATACATATTTATGTCAGCGGTCTGGATGCGGAGTTTGGTAAACTGAAGTTCTTAGTCCGGAGGACAGTGTGGTCCAGTGGTTAGCGTCGCGTCCTCTGGATCAGACTGTCGTGGGTTCGAATCCAACCTCCGCTCATGGATGTTTTGTGATGTCATTTCGTTTTAAGTGTGTTGTTATTTAATGTAATCAAGACGCTAATGACCTAAGTTGTCGACGGGTTTATAATTTACAATAAAATAAATAAATTTCTTAGTCCGGTTCTGATATTTTTGTGAGATATCTGTCTTCACCGTCGACACATAAGTGCCTGTATTATTATTCAATATACAACACAAATAATAAAAATGTTCGTTTATAACAAAACAAAAACAATTGTTTAACTGCATTTTAAATGGGGCGTTTTCTTGCTTAATATTATGTTTGTATTATGAATGCATTGTTTGAAAAGTTCATCTGAAAAGTTCAATGAGATATTTTCTTGTTTATTTAATGCGTTCAGTTTTATATTTGATGACTCTTTCACGTACAACAAAAAATATTTGAGGGCATAAAGCAAAACCGTGTATGTCGAAATACTTTTTTACTTTCTCATAATAATAATAATAATAATTTATTTTGTCTATAAACGGATAAAATATATCCTGACACGTCCGACATATTAGATATACAACAGATATAAAAAAAAATACATAAAAAACTGATAATAAATAGATTAAAATTAACAATAATTAAAATTTGCAGTCTAAAAACTCTTCCATGCAATAAAACGCTTCAGTTATTAAAAATTTTTTAAGAATAATTTTAAATTTATTGAGGGACAAAATCTTCCAATCATTAGGCAATTTATAATAATAGCACAATAACAAAGAACCCTAATGAAAAAAATTTATTTGAACGTAATGTTTGAAAGCATTTTTTTACAAACGATCATGTAAGATAATCTTCTACATACTTTTTTACGAGTTTAAGCTTAAGGAAACAACTATGATAAAAATTGATTTGCATCAAATTTCCGTCTTGAATATTTTTAACTCTGTGAAACTTTCTCAAACAACCCGGCTTGCGAAAATACTTCTGGCACACAAACATAAGTATAAAAAGACAAAGTTATGACACTTTTTACGAGTTTAAGGTGCTAGAAAAAGAGTCTTTATGATCCATTTAATGTACCATTCTGTATATTCTTTGAGTTAGTTTTATGCGGATAATGTACATACCTTAGTCTACACTTTAGTTGGTTGTTCATTCGGCGACAAGTAGGGGAAATCGGGACAATTGTGACAATTAAAAATCATCGTTCAGTCCTCGACTGGCCAAATTACGTCAAAAAATAGCTTCTATAGTTTAAGGTCTTCTGAAAGGACAGGTACATAATTTGCTCTTCCCATAGTTTTATGGATCGAAATTATGGTAACAGCACCGGTACCGTCGCGAAGTTACGTACCTGTCCTCAGAATCGTATTTCCAGGGGGGTTTAGAGGGCTATAGCCTAGGGCGGCAAATTCGTAGCGGCGGCAAAACAAAAAAAAGAAGTGTTTTATTTACGATATTTGTGATAAGGAATGGGAGGAGGTTTGTGAGAAGAATTTGGGAAAAAATGGGGAGGATAAGATAGGATGGGTAAGAAAAATACCCTCGAGGAATATGAAATATATAAAGCTACAAAATTCAACAATACCAACATCCTTAATGACAAACTAACAACTAAAATCGAACATAATATACGACACAATAATTAACAACACACAAACACCCAATACTCATTAATCGTCTACCATACATTCACACACATACTCACATTTCCATTTCATCTACCTACTATATAAATCATAAAATCTAGAAATTTAAATCAGTACTTCACAATCCACGACATTACTAAAACGCGTCGTGTTAACAACACATAAAGTCACAAGACGGACACCAAAAATACAAGGTATTTCTAATACTTCTTATTATCCATGTTTCCAAATTAAAATGAAAGGAATTTTCAAGGTTGTCGTTACAAATATACCCGGTCTCCCCTACATATATTTATGTGAACAAATATTTAATAATTTACTGAGTAGTTTTAACATTTGACGTTTTATACATGTTAGCCGAGGTGCCTGGCGCATTTTCTACTGTATTTGCATATTATACTCTTCATTTATAATTTACATTTTTATTTACTATAGGTAGGTACCTATATCTATATTTTAAGTACGACTGCTAAAAATTGAACTAATAATTATATTAATAATAATTTTATAAACTTGATTATATATAAGAAAAACTTGACAGTTTCAAATTTACATGTAACTGGGCTTTACATGGTGTAGAAAAAATAAGGTTATTTACTGCTAGCTTGAACCCGCGACTGCACTCTCGTGAACGTCAATTTTGCCCTCAGATTTGGTTTTAACGGGAAGCCCTGATTAAACAGTAGGTATACGCTATACTTTACTTTTAGGAATCATTGAACAGATAATAATAATTTAGACTAATTTTTTCTCATTTTGAAATGATCGAAATCCACTGGGAATGCTTATTGACTAGAATTCAGCGGTTCCCAATCTTTTTAGTTGTGTGGACTACTAATTTTGTAAAAAAAATTGAGGTCCACTAACTAAATACACAAGTAAAAACTATAAACACACAAACACAAATGGACACGTCATATTATTATACTCGATTGTACCCATGTCGACCCCTGAAGCTCTGATAATATTTATCTTGGCTTAAATTCTCGACCAGCGTCCACGGCCCAGTACCACGCTGCCCATGGGTTGGGAGCCGCTGGACTAGATCAAAGTGCGTATAAATTTATATCCAAAAATCCAAAAAATAAACTGGATGTCCTAACTGAATTTCGATATTTTATATGAAACGACCTTTAGTATCATAAGTTAAAAAATATTTATTATCATGTTTTTAGAAACCAATTTTTTCGTGTTTTTGTGTTAATTTATTTTTTTATTAATGTGAGAAAAGGATGAATAAATGTTGGAAGTCAAAGAAAAAAATCTGTCGACATTTGTTTTTGAATTTGGAATGGTTGTCCGCTTTCAGTATTTCACTGGTATTAATTACAAGATTGTCGCTGTAAAGAGAAATTAATTACTGTAATATAACAGGTACTGCATACCTGAAATAGCGTCACGGGCGGTAGTACTCTTCAAACCTCTATCTATAATATACACTTCGACGAAAAAATAATGAATATATAATAGAATATATTTCATCAATTATTTACTTTAATACTTAATAATAGAGTACTTGTATGGACTTTTTTTATAAAATTTTATGCAGATCAAAAAAGTACGCTAGTTTGAACAAAACTCTAAAATCTGAGAAACATTGAACGATTTTTTGTTAAATTTGCTGTGCTATTCCAAGCGTCAACGCAAAGTGCTTTAGACGTCAGCTGAGCTGTGTGACATCACACGAACCCAAAATTAAAAAAGAAATTAATTAAATACACAATGACATGTACTTACACAAAACTTTAGAAACTTTATTAAACAATGGAATTCCCAAATCACAAATGATCACAAATGTTCCACACTTTTATCACAAGTCTTCAGGGGCACGACGCCCGGAAAAACGTATAGCGTACCGTCGGCGTGCTTCTATAAAATGTCCGCAAGTGTCACCGTATAATAAAACCATATCTATTTTTTCAATATCCGTCAAATATGCCATACTGTTTTATAAATATCACACCGCGCAGAGCAACCGGTAACAACTGATTATAAAATTATGCATTTCATTCCAATTTTATAGCAGTTATATAATCAGTAATAAAAGTTTGTATTTAGTTAGTCCTTCATGAATGGCATAAGCATAATATCATAATATGAAATTTAATTCGCCAGTGGCAGGTACAACTTCTCTAATAAAACATTTTTTTCTGTCTTTTTCTTTCATATTTTCCGCCTCTATTTCTGAATCACATGATATGATAATATGGTGATGTTTTCTGGGCAATACTTACAAATGTATTTAGTTGGAATGGTAGTTTTACAATTATTGTATTGTACTGTTACATAAAAATATAACAAATCCCCATATTTAATCGATGTTAATACACCAGTTAATACCGATCTAACTATATTTTATAATAAGCCGAGTCCACTGGTTGTGTAAGTTGTCGCCAATACTAATTATCTTTAAGACGCCACAGAAAATAAACTCAAGATGCACGCATCTTTCTAACCAACATGGTGATCATTTACCCATTTATCAAACATTCCTCAGCCATCTTTTGTAACGACCGACAGTTAAACATGGTTCGAGCGTACAGCATATGCACTGTCCACTGTTGTAAGGAAGCTGGAAATCTTTTAATAAATAGAATACCTTCTTCAATATTATATATCATACTAGCGGTCCCATCCGGCTTCGCCCGGGTGCTAAGAACTCACCAACGTTTCATCGCAATGATCGGATGAATGATAATATAGGAACGCATACGGGACAAACATACAAACAAACATTAATTTTATATATAAAGGAGAAGATTATGTTGATACGCTAACGGATATTAATCGCGGACTTGAATTTTTGAAGTTATACTTCTTTGCGAGGATAGTGAATTAAAATGATCTCGAGTCAATTATTACCGACTCAAAAACTAATGGAACGCTGACAGGGATAAAACGGTTCTAACGATTTGGATAAAATTTACTGAAAATGGGTCTTGGAAGGCAAGAAAATGTATGGCGTCGTGCATATAGGCAGAGTTGCTGAGCACGTTATATGTATAATAAAAAAAATCACGCCAAACAAACGTCGCACGCCGCGCCATTGTGCCCGTCGTTCCCCCTTACCACCCGCTACCGCCTTAACGATACCTGCCAGATAGACGAGTCGCCGTGCCGTGTATAGTTTTAGCTATCGCCGCCATGGCACAGCTTCACCGCTAGAGTAGTACATATCCCTTGTTGCATTGTCAATATTTCTAAGCCAGTGAACCTAATCGGTAGGATAATCTTCCAAAATTATCCCGAAACTCTTCCAAAATTATCCCGAAAATCTTTCAAAATTATCCCGAAAATCTTCCAAAATTATCCCGAAAATCTTCCAAAATTATTCCGAAAATCTTCCAAAATTATCCCGAAAATATCACCCTGACTGAAGCGTCACTACATTTTATTCATGTAAAACATGGTCGCAGAATTTGGACTAATATTTCTTGTTGTGAATTTTCCACGGATAGCATGAACGTTCAATTGTCCATTTTATTTTACTGTAAATTATAGACGCGTCGACAACTTAGGTCATTAGCGTCTTGATTACATAAATAACAATTAACTTAAAACTAAATGACATCACAAAACATCCATGAGCGGAGGTGGGATTCGAAACTACGACAGTCTGATCCAGAGGCCGCAACGCTAACCACTGGACCACACTGTCCTCTTTCAATAGTCCAGTTCAAGTTGAACGTGCTCTAGCATTACATACGTACACTGTACATGTATGTTTGTAGGTATGTACGCGTTTTAGTGAAATGAAATATGTTTACACAGTCTTTCTCAGTACCTACATGCTTGTTTCAACAAAACTGTAGACGCACACCGTCCACAACTATTAATTATATAGTTTAGAGAAGGCAGCAGGTACATACACATGTGTAAGTGTATTATATACCGGACACACTGTAATATTTGTGTGTGTTCGGTTTAACTTGACGGAAAGCTTAGATTTGGCTAGGGCTGTCAGTTTGAGATTTTAATACAACTACATCGCACTTTCTCAACTACATCGAGAACGCGGATTTTCATTCATCAGTCAAACTACCTTTTCTGGATTTTTCAGAGACAAATGAGTGATGGAATATTGTAGGGTCATTAATGATATATCGATTTATGAAATATGAACAAAATCGTTTGAGTCGTTTTCGAGGAAATCGCAATCATTTTAGATTTTCCATCATCAATAAACTAATCTTCATTGGGAGAGTAAGAGGAGAATTTTAAGCCTAAAGATGTTTAAGATAATTGTAGAAATTGTTGGAAGTGAGCACTTCCGTGGCACAGAGGATCAATAAAAAACAATACTGAATATGATAAATAATACCTAGTTTTATACGGCTGAAATGCAATTGAAAAATTTTTTTTCATTGGAAAGCAGCCAATTATATAATTGTTTCGAAACATATTGGAAAAAATCATTTTACCAACCAGTTGTCACAGTCAGGATTCTAACCTGAACCTTTTCACTTTCGCGGCGGAATGAGCTTACAAATCTATTGATTCTGAAGCATATAAGGAGAATATTAATTTAGCAATCATGTCACGCTTGAGTATTGTAAGCTCATTCCGCCGCGAAAGTGGAAAGGTTCAGGTTAGCATCCTGACTGTGACTACTGGTTGGTAAAATGATTTTTTCCAATATGTTTCGAAACAATTATATAATTGGCTGCTTTCCAACGAAAAAAATTTTTCAATACTGATTATTTTAAATTTGCATTTATACTAACGTTTCGGTATTCTTCATACCATCTTCAGAGTCTACAAGATAATTATAATGTTGATACAATGGTTGTATGTAAACGAGGGTAAACCGAAACGTTAGTATAAATGAAAATTTAAATTAATCAGTATTGCTTTTTATGGATCCTCTGTGCCACGGAAAAGCTCACTTCCAACAATTTCTACAACTGTTTTCAAGGATCAAATTGCTCTATTTAACTATAGCAACTTCGAGTTTAAGTTAATGTTCCAGTTATTGCTGAATTACAATTATGAATATAGAGTAATTGATGTATCACTTCACAAAAGATCTGGTAGGGCGCCGTGATTGTGAAGTAAAATTTTACCCATCGTCCCATGTAACATCTAACTGATGTATCAAGGAAATATACCTTTGGTGTGATGACACTGAATATTAAAAAAATCCCACAAAACTCCAAAACACGAGTACAATTTTCTCGACACACGATTTGCTAACTAATGTTAGCATCACCAGGAGATGATTAAATGTTTAATCATCTCCTGGTGATTAAACAATCTTGAGCGATTAAAAGATGACTAAAAGTGTAACAATCTCCTGGTGATCAAAAGCTCTTGAATGATCAGGAGTTGAATAAAAGTTCAATCATCCTTCTGTTGATTAAAGTATCTTGAACGATCAGAAGATGAATAAAAGTTTAATCATCCTCCTCATTAAAAGTTCCTGTACGAGCAGGAGATGACTAAAAGTTTTATCATCTCCTGATGATTAAAATATCTTCAATGATCAGGAGATAATTAAAAATTTAATCATCCTTAATATTATGTATATCCGCCTTTAATACTTATTATTATAGAGATAATTAGGTAATAGGGGCGTTAGATAATTTTGTATCATCTACACCAAGAATTGTATTTTTAATTTCATTCAGTTTTGTAAAACCGATCGAATAAAATTTATTTCAATTATATGTCTTGTGCTTATTAAATTATCACTGTGGACATAACACTTAAGATGATTAAAAGTTCCTGAATGACAGATGACTAAAAGTTTTATCATACCCCTGATGAATAAAATATCTTGAACGATCAGGAGATAATTAAAAATTTAATCATCCTCAAGATGATTAAAAGTTCCTGGATGATCAGGAGATGGCTAAAAGTTTTATCATCCGATGATGTAGTCTTCAGAATATTGATCTATTTCATTTTAAATCTTTACACCCACTGGAAAATATCTTAGTCTGCATATAGTTCATTGGCAACCCTATAGAGTTGGGTTCTATTTGTACACAGTCAGTTGAAGCTGGGCGAAAGTGTACAAATTGATTGACGGATTACCAGGCGAGTCCCAACAACGAATAACAAACAAGACCTTTGCCCCTCTGGTTACGTTGTTTTAAGATGTACCTGAAATAATGAATAAACGGAGAAGTTGTAAAGAATTCTGAATTGAACATGCGTGGGTGTCGTATTACAATTTTAACATATACAAACAATAATTAATTACGTCAACTTTGACATCGATTTAAAAGCATTTAACAAGGTATTGTTTAAAATGCAAATTGAAAATTTGACCACTTAAGTTCAATATCTTTTATTTATTTACTTTTTTTTTCAAAAATAAAACAAAATGCGCTTCGACTACTATATGGTTATTATAGCGATGCTGCCGAATGACTTTTGAGGACAGTGTGGTGTAACGGTTAGCGTAGCGGCCTTTGGATCACACTGTCGTGAGTTCGAATCTCACCTCCGCTCATGGATGTTTTGTGATGTTATTTAGTTTTAAGTGAGTTGATAATGTAATTTAAGACGCTAATGACCTAAGCTGTCGACGCATCTATAATCTACAATAAATAAAATACACTGACTTTTATCCTATTGCATAAGATGAATTAGTTCAGTCAATGAGTGCTCTAAAGAAAGGTCCTGCCGGAAAGACTTTCCGGCTAGGATCATTCGTTGACTGGACGAAATAGGTATGCTTAAACCTTTTTACTTCCCACCTCTACTATGGTAGGGAAGTAATGGATTCAGTCCGAAAACAATATTTCGAGATTTTAACAGATTTTCACGTTTTGAGACCCTAGCAATCGTTTAAGATCATTTTCTGACTGATGTCTGTATGTGTGTGTGGTATGTGTGTATGTGTGTGTGTATGTGGTCAATTTTTCGCCTTCGATATCTTAAGAACGGAACAACATACGGGCATGCCGATTGTTCTATTGTGTTTATCAGCCTTTAACTTAGATCTGATTAGATTTTGAGTCAAATCGGTTCAGTGGATCCTGAGATATTCAAAAAAACGTCCTCAATGTCACGTATTAACATAGGTAAAAAAAAATATAAATGAATTCTAGATGTTATAATATGAAAAAAATGTAAATATTTTTTTTCTCTAAAATGTATAGTTTTCGAGAAAAAAAATATTTTACTAAAAAAAATAAAAATTGTACGTAAATCAAGGTAACCATGATTTTTGCTATATTAAGCTAGCCATCAATAGATCACCAAACAAAAAAGAGGGCCATGCTTTTTTCAAAGAATAAAAATTAAATTGTGTTTTAAAGACCACCAACAGCTAAGGTTATTTGGGCCTAGTCAAAGAATAAAAAAAAGAGTGTTTATTTTTTGCAAATATTTACTAGGTGGGAAGTATAGGACTGGTCATCAGTCGAATTTTTTTTATTTTAAATTACCATTTACCAATAATAACTATAAAAATCATAATAACCATATTTATTGCAGAAAAATTTACATAAATAAATCCTACAAAAGGTACAGAATTCAGTTTAAAGACTGGTTTTTGATTCTAGCCATGAAACCTTAACGGCTAAAAGCTATAAGCTAGCAAATGCATAAATAATCCTGAAATTTCATCAAATAAAATGGAGAGAAATAACAGGTGATTAAAATTGTGGAGTCCAATATGATGTCTATATTCTTCTTTATTTATGACCATACAATATATAAAATTTTAAATTGACATTTTTCTTAAGGTAATGTCTAGAGAAGGAGGAACGCGTTTCTAGATTTTTTGTCTGTACCGGAACTACTATAAAATGGCTGGATTGATTTTGATGAAACAATTGGTACACTATTAATGTGAAAGAATCTCCAGCGGAGGCGCGTAAAAAATATGTTTGAGGGTAAAAAGTTCACAACAGTTAATAATTTAGATGAATCAAGAATGAATCAAGGACCAAGGTTGATTTTTGTGAAAATGAAAAATCCTATAAAATCGTGATTTAAAGTTCAAAATATACCTAAGGTACCTAATAGCTTTTTGTACATAGGACCAACGCACACTTTTTGTCGCACGATTTTACGATTAAATCGCTTGGAGATCGTCAGATGTAGCTACAAATAGCGTAAGGTCGCACACTTTTCGCTGATGTATCACGATTCACGAGAAATTTCGAGTAATCGTCAAATCGCGATGTAGTTACTTAATCGTGCCAGGGCCGTAGCTAGGGGGGGGGGGCATTAAGGGGCAATGCCCTACCTTAAAACATCCAGTGCCCTACTTTAAGGAATTATAAACAAGCCGCAAAGACTGTCATGACAGTATGACAGACTTGATCTATCTGGCATTTGAAAAAACAAGATTAAATTCGTTGGACTAAATGAAGTTCTTCGGAAATTTGATAACATGGCAAGTTCTGTATTTTTTTTTTTTTTGATTAAATTGTCATTTACCGTTTTCTTGCTTTTGTAATTTGATATCACCAGATGAGGTGGGCAATCCAATTAAAAAATTGTAGTCTTTTGCTTCAGCCCTACTTTAAACTTTCAGTGCCCTATCTTGAATTCAGCTCTAGCTACGGCCCTGAATCATGCATTTTCGATAAAAAAAGTAGCATGTGTGTGTTGGTTGTTAAATAGTTTTTCTAAAATCTAACCTAACATTACGTCACATTTTTCGAAATTCCATACAAAATTGTAATCGTTTGATTCAGTATTACAGGTCATTGGTGCGTGTTTGCCATCTACATCTGTCGCTTATAGTTTTAATTTATTCAAAAGATGAACCTCGATGTAGTACTGTGCAATATGTATTATTGCGGACAAGCCTTGTCTTCATGTTAATTCGTTATTCCGCCCAAATATCAAATCGTTATTATTATACACAATTGTTTATGGCTTTTTGCTATACAGGGTGAGTTCGACCACCCGTATCAGTCGTTTTTTTCGAAAACGGTTAGTCGTAGAAAGTTGTGTCAAAAATTTGTATTATAAAAGCCCTAATAAAAAATCGAATGGTGATAATTTTTTTTCCCGGGAAGGTCGGCTTCCCTATTAGTTTGCTCCAGAATGTCCAGAACTCCGGAATTATAAATGTAACGATAGGTCGAAAGTGGTATTGTTGAAAAGATCTTTAAAAAATAAGCAAGTTTTGTAGGAAATTTTTTTTTATTACTGCCACCGCTGTTAAGTAATATTTTTTTGAAATTACTAAATTAAAATGTCATAGTAACGAACTTTTTAAAAGTCCGCATTTAAAATCTAGTTACCTATCTATCGATCATTAAACACTGAAGAAGTACACTCACAGTATAACCAGAAGAGCTCAGTAGTATGTATTAAAGAGTAAATGGAAGACAGTTTAAACACTTGTGACAATGTCTAAGGTTGCTAGATTTTTAATGCCGACTTCGATCGTTATTATGAAATTTTGATTTAATAATTTCAAACGATCGTTACTTAATAGGGGTGGCAGTAATTAAAAAATGTTTCCTACAAAACTTGCCTATTTTTTAAAGAGCTTTTCAACAGCACCACTTTCAACCTATCGTGCTTTCTAAAATTCCGGAGTTTTGAACATATAATAATTTATATGTATACTTAAAGAAATTTACAGGGTCGGCAGTAATAAAAAAAATTTTCCTACAAAACTTGCTTATTTTTTAAAGATCTTTTCAACAATACCACTTTCGACCTATCGTTACATTTATAATTCCGGAGTTCTGGACATTCTGGAGCAAACTAATAGGGAAGCCGACCTTCCCGGAAAAAAAAATTATCACCATTCGATTCTTTATTAGGGCTTTTATAATACAAATTTTTGACACAACTCTCTACGACTAACCGTTTTCGAAAAAAACGACTGATACGGGTGGTCGAACTCACCCTGTATAATTTAGCACACATAATACATATGTATTAGAAACGATGGCGTATGCAAAATATTACATATTAAAATATGCCGTCATTATATGGCTTTATTTTCAATAGCCGGCTTCAACGGTCTTTAAAGATTGGCTACATAATTTCTACTCTCGCTTTTTACTTGAGCAGTTCCGAACATAAATAGTTCCAAGAACTATGTATCTATCTTTCCCTAAACGCATCTTAGCATGTCCATATAAAGTCCGATTTCATCACAAAATCTTTCGCCAGCGGTCGCTGTTAAGAAGAGTGGCTGGCGCGTTCGGTTAAATTCGGCGCTGGACATCAACTCGTTATGTTTGTGTTTCGATGTGCCAGTCAATGAGTGGAACTGAGGACAGTGTAGTCAGCGTGCTGGCCTTTGGATCACACTTTTGTCCTAATAAACGACCCACCTCACGGCTTTTTGAAACTGTTTTGCGTAAGCCTAATGGCGACTCTATAATATTTGTACTCTTTGATACCGTTCACGGCGTAGAATTATGTCTATTGGATGCAGTACACGAATTCATTTAATATGTCGTACACGCTCATTAAAATCTTAATTAACTAGTAGAAGTTTATTTCTGTGTGTTTTAGTTGTCTGCTTGTACTCACCTTATGTATCTACCTACAGCAAACTTAATGAGTTTGTACTAAATAATATGTTAATTATTTATTTTCAAATTTCTGTGGTTTGTATATTTAATAATCAAAGAGTTTATTATTAGTTGAAACTTGAAATAGAAACTACAGTCGGTTAACGTACCGTTAACTTTAATTAATAGTTCTTTAGCTTTTCAGCTGTATAAAATAACAGTCGTCTATTTTGATTTTATTTTTTTTATTTATTGTAGGTTATAGACGCATCGACAACTTAGATTATTAGCGTCTTAAATTACATTAAATAACAACTAATTTAAAACTAAATAACATCACAAAACATCCATGAGCGCAGGTGGGATTTGAATTCACGACAGTCTAGTCTAGAGGCTGGTACCAAGTACGCTATCCACTAGGCTACACTGCCCTCTCGTCTAATTTGAAATAGGTAACTTGTGTGAATTTTATTTTTTCGGCATATTATTTACTAAGAATGTTTACGATATAGAGCAGGGGTCGGCAAGTAATAAGTAATAAGTAAAGGTCAAAAAAAAAAAAACTCATATTCTTTACTAATTTTTTATTTTAATTTTCACTCACAAAATAATATGAAATACAATAGATAGGCAAAATTGTATTCAAAAATCAATGGGAGAAATTACATTTGCGGTCTTGAGTGAGTTTTTTAAAGTTAGGTTCACGCGGGGAGCATGAGCTTATGCGAAGAGTGTTTCAAGGTGGGCGGTCGTTAATCTTGAGTGATATTGGTTCTTCAAAATGTGCCTCTTTGTTACCGCCACAAAGCACTCGAAAATAAGACTTTCGTAGCGGAAAGTACAAAAAAATATTTTTTAAATAATTCAAAAAAAATTTGGTGGTCCAGTTTTTGACCTTCCGCGGTCCGCCAGTTGCCGATCCCTGATATAGAGGGTCATTTTGGCAATGTAAAAGTTAAAAAAAAATCATTTTTTGCCATATAAAATATCTGCTTTACAGCATGTATGTACTCATATAAAGTGACTTTTGACAGGGGTTTTGAAGGGTTTCTTTTTTGTCTCACTTTTTACGCATATGTATCCGTTTATTTGTTCTCGTTATAAACAGTATAGTGCGTGACAAGTGTGAGAAGATGCGTTTTTTTTAAAACTCGTGCAATGATTAGTTGAAACTCGTTTTCGGCGAGGGTCCGGCGAGGGCGCCTCAAACTCGTTTCAAAACATCGCACTTGTTTTAAAAAAGGTACCTTTTCACACTTGTTACGCAATTTACACTGTTGTAAATATTCCATGCGAAATTAAATGTGAAAAAAATCATGCAAGTTGTCGATTGTTGAATTTTATGACTCACATCCATGCTGAGTTTGTAATCGCTGATTGGATATCATCAAAGAATAAAACAGTTGATACCTGCGGTTTTGGATACGTTTATTTATCAGTGATGTTACGCTACGATTAATATTTGGGGCACAGAGTATATTGCAAACTATTTATAGTTGCAATTTTATGTATATTATGAGTTTTTCTATATTTATTCTAGGTTATATTTTTTGCAGACAAAAAAATACTCCTCTAGCACTGTGATTGCGAAGTTGGCGAAGACAATTCAATAAACAATAATTTATATATACTTTGTTTGTTAAATGAATACGTAAACAAAATAATTAAATAAATAAAATGAACGCTTCGTAGAGATCAGTGTTGATTGGTCACAAAAAATATAATTAAAAATAAGATTCTATAAGTTGAAAATTACAGTTCCTTCAAGAGTATTCTCTACCGGAAGTTACCTCCTGCATTCTTCATCTCAAATCCTTTCCCTTCGCCTAAAAACGCTTACCGTTCTCCCGACGCTAAAGGGTTCGGGTAATTAACGCCAAATGAAAGATCGAGAATCACACTACAGATCCTACAGGCGAAAAATTGAAAAATATTTTTCTGGAAAAACTTACAACTTTTTAAAAATTACGTAATCTTTCACACGTAACCAAAACTTTTTTTCAAAAAATTCGCCTGCAGGATCTTTAATGTGATTCTTGGTCCTTCACTTGGCGTTTACCCGACCCCTTTAGCTTTAAAAATAGCGTCAGTAGATCGGTAACCGTTTTTAGGCGAGGTGAAAGGATTTGAGATGAAGGGTGCAGTGGGTAACAAAAAAAAATTTCTAGCGCTAATTATTTTTACGCCGATGAAAACACAGTTATCAAAGGGCTTTGACCAAACTTTAAATAAATAGGACGCGAAGGTAGCGACGTCATAAAAGTTAATTATGTAACTGCAAGACTTCTCGAAGGCACGGTACATTTATTTTATTTGTGTGTCATCGGTCATATACAATTATTGAGTTATAAAATCGACAAAAGTAAAGTAATCTTGATCCGCCTATGATGAAGTAATATCAATTATTAATTGTTGTTTATGTACGGCGTTTCCTGTATTTTATTAAGGTTCGTTGATGAGGCTTTGAAATTAATATTAAAATACGACAGCTGAGCCTATTGAAATGATAATCGTATTTTATATTTTGAATAACTTCAATCAATACAGGTGATACAGACGCTAATGACCCCAGTTGTCGAGCGTCTATAATTCACAATTCATTTCAATACAGGTGATCTGAGTGAATTATACAAATATTGCATTCGATTCAAGTAAGCCAGGTGATCGTGCAGAAAAGTACGAGTCAACCAACATATACAAACGCCAAACCCAGGTTCGAATCCCTAAGGCGTTTAATATAGATATATATATATATTTTTAATAATATATATTTCTTCTGTTCGTGTGTACGTGACTGAACTCCTCCTAAACGGTTGTTTTGATTTTGATGACATTTTGGGTGTGCGATTACATTGATTCGAGGATGATTTAGATTGAAAAAAAATTAAAATCGGTCAAGCCGTTTTTGAGTTTTTATGAACTCCTTCTAAACGGCTGGTTAGATTTTGATGAAATTTTGTGTGTGTGATTAAGTTGATTCGAGAATGGTTTAGATTAAAAAAAAATTGAAATCGCTCAAGCCGTTTTGAGTTTTAGCGAGACTAAGTAGCACCCGGGAGCGAACGAGCGAAGCGAGTGAGTAATGTATTAATAAATCATAATTTCATCATAAATTCATACCACCCGAGAGCGAACGAGCGAAGCGAGTGAGTAGTGTATTGCACCCCAGAAATTCCTAGCACCCGGGCGAACCCGGACCGGGCCGCTAGTAGATATATATATTTTTAATAATGAAAATATTTAGGTACCTATATTGGATAACAATTTAAAATATAAAAAAAAAATAATTATATTTATTATATTTTACGAACATTTGATTTTATAAGATAAATAAAAGTGAATGTATTTCTTTCCATGACAACGAATACATTATTTGTATTTAACGGTATTCACTCATCTGTCGGTACCCGCGATACAGACATACCTACCCGTTTTTTTATTTTAGATTTTGTGATGTGTGGTTAATCATTGTAGTCATCGCTATTGAACTAAATATAATGGACGTTTCATATTTCAGTTCATGCAGAAACTGGTCGACATTTTAATATCACTGCGGTCGATCATTCAAAGCAGGATACATAAATAATTATTATGTTATGACAGATTTAATTACTGAGAAATAATACTGAAAAGAAGTAATAAAATAAATGGTTCGTAACAATAAAAAGAAATCAACTTAAGAAATTGTTAAAATGCAATAAAAGGACCTTTTGGACGTTTGAAAACATTAATGTCGCTATTAGAAAAAACTAATAAACTATTTTGACAAAGTAAATCAAGTTTTTAATTAATTATTAGATGACCTAATGGTCAAGTGATTTACCGTAAAAAAATATAAAAATAAAAATACATACATACAGTTTGAATTTATAACCTCCTCCTTTCTTGAAGTCGGTTAAAAATAACCAATGAGGATGTGTTGTTTTAATTTTATAAAATCAAGTTATACGAATTTATTTCAAATTTTTATATTTTTTTACAACAATCAAACTATAGTTATTTATTAAATTATGTATAGGTCTGACACAACAAATTCATTTAGGTGAATTGAAATATCTACGCGCTTCATATTCTTTGTTTTAAGGCCATCAATTGCCAGGGTTATTTGGGCCTAGCACTAATTCATATTTTACGTTTAGGTATTATTTTTAACTGAAAATCTAGTTTTTGGATTACATTTTTTTTGTTGAAAAAATTTATTATTAAGTACCGATAATTATTTCAAAAATATAAATTAAAAAAGTCGCCGCATTGTATAATTACTAGTTATGTGAAGTGTCGGTACATACTACCGCGGATAATCGGAGTTGTACTGTACTTCTACAGTTTACTTTGCGTTTGTATTGTTAGAGTGAATTTAGAAGTATCACCCAGTGAAACCTCTGAAACTGTGTGTAACTTTCAGTAGAGGTCAGTTATATAAAGTTTAAGCTCTAGTTAGAAGCTACGTGAGACTTTCGTAGCAGGCCTACGAGTGCTACGTGACTAAGGTTTTGGATGGCCGTTAGAACTTTCAGACTAAGCTTCTAAATTTATATCTACTGTGGTCCCACATATCAACCATTTTTTTTGCTAAGAAATTTACCTACTAAGTAAATGTGGTTTGTTTAAAAGCATCTCCAGTATTTTCTTCAACAGTTTAATATTTATTTTTATAAAATTTATGAAAAGTTGATTAACTTTTTGCTTGCATCATATACTTATAGATGTCTTTTATTTATTTATTGTAAATTATAGACGCGTCGACAACTTAGGTCATTAGCGTCTTGATTACATTAAATAAGAATTCACTTAAAACTAAATGACATCACAAAACATCCATGAGCGGAGGCCGCGACGCTAACCACTGGACCACACTGTCCTATAGATGTCTTTTATCGGTGTTTAAACCACTGTACCAAGATATTAATTTCTTAATTGGATGAAGGATTTTTTTGATTTTTGAAGTTATACTTCTTTAGTGAGGGTAGTGAATTGGAATGAATTAGCGACTCAAAAATTAATGAAACACTAACTCTGACAGGGATAAAACGGCTATAACGATTTACTGAAAAGGGGTCTTGGGGGGCAAAAAATCGACCCAGCTAGGTCTCATCCCATGAAAAATTCGTTCTCTTTAGATTTTTTTAATTTTAAAGAACAATTTTTTGACGTTTCAAAATAGTGTATTATAAGCAGGCTTTGTATTCTTATGTATGTATAGATGTAAATATGATATCCACGGATTTTATTAATAATAATTATTATTTATTAATTTTAAAAATGCTGAAGGGGGAAAAGCAAAAATGTGAATGTATGAAGTACATAAACACTTGCTGTTTTTTTAATTTAATCAATATATACGAAATTTGGTACAAGTGTTCCATAACTGCCTATTAAAAATGGACGTAATTTTAGATTTGATTTGGCTTATATTTTAGACGCGTGACGTTTAATTTTATAAGTTCGGTTAATATCAACAGTTATTTTTTGGTTCTTGGAGTATACTTTAAAGTATTACATAGTTGAACTTGGTTGTCGTTTTGAATTAATTAGGATCTTTTGTGTTATATAATATATATATATATGCATGCTGAAACACTGCAGACAGCTGAAACTAATTTAAGTTTGTTGAATAACTAAATCTACTGAAACGCTGTGATGTATTAAGAATTTAAACGTGCTTAGATTTCCAGACGTCTACAAAAAGTTAATTAACCTTTAGGGAATAATAATTACTATGCGAATTTTATACAAACTTGCAATTAAAGAATCAATTTTATATAAAAATTAACTATCAAAAATCATTAAGAAAAACCATAGGTAAGATACATGACTTACAATACGAAATACAAACAAAACAAATACAACAAAACAATACAATACGAAATACAAACAAAACAATACAATACGAGTAATTTCATTGGAATCTTTCAGTGGAAAAATTCGACTGATGACCAGTTCTATAATCCCACCTAGTAAATATTTGCAAAAAAGAAACACTCTTTTTTTATTCTTTGAAAAAAAGCATGGTCCTCTTTTTTATTTATTTATTTATTTATTTATTTCAACAACAGGGTAGACACCCCAATTACAGTTGAAAATAACACATAAATATGCATTCTAGTGCATTGTTGAAATACAAAATAATAATATTAAACAAAAAAAAATAAAAATAAAAGGTCCGAATACATAATTCCAAAATCTAAATTGGGTATAAATAAGAATATGATAGGTACAGAATTACAAAAAAAATGTTTCAAAATATGTACTACAACATATTACATATTATGCAGATTAAATGACAACCACGATATCAACACTCGGTCATAAGGATGAGTCGCCTGACAATAATGCAAAGCATGTTTTTTTGAACGTAGTTTTATTCATTTTAAAAATGTCTAAATTAGAAGATAAACCATTATATAATATTAACATAAAGTATATGGGAGAAGAGGCACGGAAAACAGTCCTACATCTAGGGATATTAAAAAGATTAGAACTTCGACTGTAGAATGTGGGATTGTAAAAAGATATTGATGATAACGTTGCATTATCGTCAATTTGACTATTGATTATGCCATAAATATACATCAAACAAGCAACTTTGCGCCTTACACTTAAAAAAGCCATGTGAAATGTTACCAGATTTTGATTATAAGGTACTATATATGTGTAGTATCCAAACTGCCTGAAAAACAAATACCTTAGGAATTTGTTTTGTACTTTCTCAATTATATTGTCATACATAAAGTAATTTGGGTTCCATATTACTGATGCGAACTCTAATCGCGATCTCACTAAAGATGAGTATAATAATTTTATAACATTTATATCTGTAAAATTTTTAACATTTCTAATTATAAATCCCAACAGAGAGTATGCTTTCTTAACAGTCGACAGAATATGATCATTAAATGTTAGTTTCTGATCAAATATGACACCCAAATCACTTATAGTTGAGACTCTAGCTAAAATTTTGTCACACATTTTATAATCCTCAAGGAATGGATGAATTCTTCTGGTATATGTCATTACATAACACTTGGACAAATTAAATTTTAGTTTATTCTCCTGACTCCAAATTTCCAGCATTGATAAATCATATTGAAAGTTTACAACATCATCAGCACTATCAATCTGCTTGAATAATTTCAAATCATCCGCATATAAAACAATATTAGAATGGACTATTTTTTTTGTTACATCATTTATGAAAATGTTGAAGAGAAGCGGTCCCAGATTTGACCCTTGTGGAATTCCCGATTCTACTCTGTATGTTTTAGACTTAAAATTACATCTAGAAACATATTGGTGTCTGTTTGTCAAGTATGACGCAAAGAAATATATTACATTGTCTGATAAACCAAAAGAATGTAATTTATTTAACAGGAGTAAATGATCTAATTTGTCAAAGGCCTTCTGGAAATCTGTATATGCAACATCCACTTGACTTCCTGAATCCAACGAAGCATAAGTAAATTCAGTGAAATTGATTAAATTTGTAATAATAGAACGGTTTTTAATAAATCCATGTTGATTTTGAGATATTTTTTGATGAATATGTGAATAAATATGTTTATGTATAATAATTTCAAATATTTTCGCTGGCACTGACAACACTGATACTGGACGATAATTTATAATTTCATTTTGAATTCCCTTTTTATGAATTGGAGTTACTTTGGTAAGCTTCCACTGATCAGGAAAATAATTATATTTTATTGATAAATTAAATATGTTAAATATGTAGCAAAGTGGCTGAACTAAAATTTCAGAACATGCTTTAAAAATATACGAAGGAATTCCATCAGGGCCAACTGATTTTTTAGATGGAAGTTTAGAAATCGCATCACAAACTTCTTGTGAATATATTTCATCAATAGTTAATATGTCAGAGATATCAGAATGTGGACGATTTTGTATAATCTCAGTTACATTTATTTCGTCAGATGGCTCATAGACAGAACTGAAATATGATGCAAATGCATTTACTATAGATAACCCATCCTTTAATTCCTTATCTCCAAGCTTCATAAATGACTGTCGATACGAGTTATTTCTTTTAGATTTTACAAAATTCCAAAATTCTGATACATTACTTGTAATGTCTCTATGAATATTATGTAAATACAGATTGTGAGCCTTGTGTATTTCTCGTTTCAACAGTGATCTATTTCGCTGATAATTCATTTTATTAAAACAATAATTGCATACATTTTTGTTTGGTGATCTTAGTAATAATTATAGCAAAAAACATGGTTACCTTGATTTACGTACAATTTTCTTTTTTTAGTAAAATATTTTTTTTCTCGAAAACTATACATTTTAGAGAAAAAAATATTTACATTTTTTTCATATTAGAACATCTAGAATTCATTTATATTTTTTTTACCTATGTTAATACGTGACATTGATGACGTTTTTTTTAATATGTCAGGATCCACTGAACCGATTTGACTCAAAATCTAATCAGATCTAAGTTAAAGGCTGATAAACACAATAGAACAATCGGTATGGCCGTATGTAGTTCCGTTTTTAAGATATCGAAGGCGAAAAATTGACCATACACACACACACACATACATAGTAGAGGTGGGAAGTAAAAAAGTCGATTAAGTCGATACTTAGAAATTATTGTCACAGGTACAAAATTATCCTTATAGGTAATATGTCTCACTCTCCTCGCGTTCGCCCCCAAATACACAAGGATTAAATAACGTAGCATCGTTTTAACTTTGTTATTATTTTGAACACTTAAACAGCCTAGCTAAAAGACAATATTATGTACACAAATAACTGTGATCGCAAGGGAAAATGGCCCATGATTATTTGTGCAAAATAATTAATGATTTAATTTTTCTTTAGATCCAGCACGGGTATCATCAACAACGAATAAAACTAAATTCATTCATCATGTCCAATTTTAAACCTAAATAAAGCTGTCCATTTTTCAGCACAGTCGATATTTCCATTTTGTATTAAAAGTTTTAAACGGACTCCGTTTCACCGTATATTTGTGATTTAAAATATACAGTGAATTTCTCTTAAAAAGCAACATAGGCGGGTTTGTTATATCTGGTAATTATGGAAAATATTAATGCATTAAAGAAAATCGTTCCACTCAAAATGCAACATCCACTGAACAAAACAGACCGACCAATCACAATCGTCACAACTGCCGTTCAAATGTATTTACCGCGCGGAGAAGAGAAAATGCATTCCAAACATTCTTTCCACTCGTGCATTCTTTGTTTCAACGAGCTACCATTTTACCCTTCAAATCGTCGAGGCAGTGGCCACGCATAAGAAGTTTCACATCAAAACAAAACACAAAATAAAATACCTGACTCATCATCGGTTCTTTTTTGTATCTCTCGCATGTCTATCTCGAGTGTCATGGTATCCCGTCACGATCGTAAACGAAAGACTATAAGCCAATTCGCTTTGTGGCCACCACATAACCAACCGAGTCATTTTGTAATGTTTGGTATGAGAAGTAATTATAAACTAAACTTGCTAAACCAACCCTGTAGACTGACCATCAAATGTTTACTTTTCGAACGTCGGGGTACTTTGCTACATTGTGTTTGTGTTACCCATAGAGAGAGAAGAGGAAAGTATAAGTTAAATGCTGAACCTAACCTGCAGAACACGCTCGTTCGTCTATTGACTAACACAGGACTAACGGTCACTCGGTCTCTTCAAACATGGCGTCTATAAAGTCCTGTATCGACCATTTTATCCGCTGCAGTAATCCAGATAAACATTAGCAATTAGGAAGTTTCCCTTTTTTATTTTATTAGTCTAAATCATAGTTCTAAAAATTACAAAATTAATGGCGGAAGAATTTTTGAAATATCTTTAAAAACAACAAAGTTATGCTACTTCAAAGTTTGAATTTGACAATTCTCCAAGAAATTCAGTTTTCAGTCCGGGTGACGTCACGCGGCACGATATTTTTAAAAGTTATTTTCAGTTTGTATGTGTGGTAATTTAACATGGTAACTCCCGATAAATCTTTTTCTTTAAACTCGTAAATTGTTATGGAAACACTAAAAACAAACCAGTTGATGACGGAAAATATTGACATATCTAAATTTTTGACGGTTAATTTTAATTTAATATAAATAGAAAAGTTTGTATTACAACAAAATAGTTACTAAGTAGCCTCGGTTCTAATTACTCACAAAGCTAAAAAACAGCAAACTTGTACCGCATGACGTCATATTCATAAATCAGTTTCGTTTGCGACCCCACGTATAAGAAATTGAATATCTCTGTTGAAATTAAAGATATCAAAATAATTCTTTCAGAATTTTTAAAGTTATCTTTATTACAATGATTTGACAGTATCATAATTAGTATTTTCGTCCAATGGAAACTTCCTAATTGAGAGAGTAATTAAGCAACGATTCATTTCTTTAATTAACACTTAAATACTATTCGTGTATATTTATACGTGTGTCTTTTCTACGTGTCCGGAGTCTGATTCACAGTAAAGGAGATAATAATTAGATAATGATTCCTTTCCTTACTAAACGCTCTTTTATTGCAATGCTATTCAAGTATATTTACACGCGTAACTTGTCCGGAGTCCGATTAGATGATTATGATTTATTTTTTACTAGCGGTCCCGCCCGGATTCGCCCCGGTGATAAGAATTTATGAACCTACAGAAACCTTCCCCGGCGTGCGCATAACAACTCACCAAAGTTTCATCGCAATCGGATGAATGGTATCTATAGGAACGCATACGGGACAAACAAACAAACTTTCAATTTTATATTTATATAGATTAAACGCGTTATATGCTATTCATATTGTATAGTCATGCGCGTGTCTTTTCTAGGCACCCGGAGGTCGATTGGCAGCAATTGAGATAATGATCCATAATTAATGGATTTATACGGCTGATTTGCAATTGAAAAATGTTTATTGAATAAGCAGCCAATTATATAATTTTTTCGAAACATATTGGAAAAAATCATTTTACCAACCATAGTCACAGTCAGGAATCTAACCTGAACCTTTCCACTTTCGCGGCGAAATGAGCTTACAGTACTCAACCGTGACATGATTACTAAACTAACATTCTCCTTATATGCTTTGGAATCAATTGATTTCCACTACATGCGAGTGTTATTTAATTATATAGCTAGGTTGTAGATGTGAATCATCGTACTAGCGAGAGCTAATCCATAATGTTTTCTTTATATTAAAAATTTTATTATGCATCTAGTTCAATTAATGTCCATTCGCATGGACGTCTTTTTTGCGCGTCCGGACTCCGGAATGAGATAAATGCTACCTATAATATAGAAGCTTATCTAAAAATTGATGTAATTTATTTAATAATCTGCAGGATACATATTATTATTATTTGGTTTCGAACAAATAAACTAATAAGCGAGTTGAACTTTGTAGATAGATATTGTAGATTATAGATGCTCGACAATTGAGGTCAATAGCGTCTCCTGAACTTTGTAACTTTTCGAGCATCCTGTTAAAGCATACCATAACGTTATATTGTAGCTATCTCTTTTCAGAAAGATAAACATATTTTAAGTTTAGTTCCAGACGGTTTAATAATTCATCGACCATCGTATAACAGTATTAATATTAATTACTTTTGTGATGGTATTTCAATAAGGTCAAGTTTTATTTTCCTTTCGAGTTTTGAATTGCATATATTGTTTGGATAAAATTATTACAATATTAGTTCTGGAATAAATTAAAATGTATTTCAATGCACCGTTTTGTTTATAAATTACTTAGACTAAGTATAGTTTCAAAATAATTGGAAGTGACTAATACACTTATACTTCACAATGTAATATAAGTGGCACTTTTTTATGCATGCGACGCGTATGCTTTACATTGTTTCATTGCTTTCCGCTCCGTTAAGCTTGTGAGTAACTATTTATGACTCACTGACAATTATTTTGACACCGTACTTTATATCATTTATATTATGCATATTTTAAAACAAAAAATTAATTCATATTCTAAATCAAATTATTTAAATATTTTTTGTATAACATATTTGAAATGTACAACATTTCGTGCCACTAGTCGGCTGCTTAAAATAATATATATCGCACGCGTACAATAATACAACATTTTATGTGATACGACAGCCTCGGTCAGCGTAAAATATGAATATTTTATGGCATATGAGAAATATAGTTGCTATGGTAACGAAGTACCTAAATAAATATTGAATCAAGGCCATTATTTTTAGCTCTCAGTGAGATTTCGGTGTTCGAAAGACGAAGTTAATTCAATAAAGCTCTAAACTTAAAAATGTTGTACAATGTGTTACAAAAAATAATGTATACAACTCGCACAATTAAGTATAAGACACGAGGGATGAAGTTGGTACGCGAGCCGAAGGCAAGAGTACCAACACCCCGAGCGTCTTATACTTAATAATGGTAGTTGTTGTATAAACTATTATTTATAAAGCTCTAAACTTAAAAATGTCGTACAATGTGTTACAAAAAATAATGTATACAACTCGAACAATTAAGTATAAGACACGAGGGGTGAAGTTGGGACGCGAGCGGCAGGCGAGAATACCAACTTCACCCCTCGCGTCCTATACTTAATTGTGCGAGTTGTGTAAACTATTATTTTAACAGAACGTGCCGTGTCGTTTTATTTCCAGTGATTACAATTGAAATTATTGCATTTTTCTTTGTATTTAAAAAACGCGAATACTTTCGCTAATTGTAACCGATTGGGCAAGAAATTAAATCGAGTATTGAAAATATTGCATAATCTATAAAAAAGCATTTTATAATTCCTGAAGTACAGTGACTTCACTAAATGTTACAGTTATACTAGAAATATATTCAATCACTTATGTATCATACAAGGTACCCAAAAAGTATGCAATAAATCGAAATTGAAAACTGCAGAGTTTCCCTTAAAATTTTAACATTGGAAATGTTTATGTTCGTATATGGGGGCAGAGTTACGAGTTTTCGTTCAAGGCCAAAAGACAACGGTGTCGCGATCAAGTGAGGAGCAATCATGCAAAATTGAACAAGTGCAATTTTTTCGAAATGTGTTTTATATCATGTCTAGTTAATTGAGAGGTATTTGAGGGCGATCTGCGGTGTTATTTTTGAGCAAATGTTAATAAATACTGTAGAAAAATCCATTTAAAAGTTAAGTAATCAAGCAAAAGTGAACGCGTATATAACAGAAGAATAATAGGGTTATTCTTGACAAAACTAAACAGTGCATTGATAAATATTGTGTGTATAATAAACAGTTAATTATGTTTCATATATGCTGTTATCATTTCCAATGTCCTCGAGGATCTGTGAATTTTTTGTTAATATGACACCTAAAGTTGATTTTCAATCTTCAAAAAAGTTTAGAAACATCGATCAAAATAAAATTTATTTTCAATTTGAATTTTACATGCACACAGTATGTGTATCCCGAAGTCGACTTATTGAACTTGTTAAATAATTTATGAACATGAAATTACCTCCGCTATAGGTCTTATTAGGCGCTGTTGTTCGCCGGCCGATCTCAGAACTGAACCTACTATGTTTATTACTAAAGACATCAATCACAATACGCGCCAATGACGTTCGATAGGGTTCTCAATTCCACGATAAACAAGCCGTGAGGTGGGTCGTTTATTAGGACTAAAGTGCGACCCTTAAGGTCCACACGACGAACTTCCCAGTTTGATAAATATTTAATAATAATAATTAAATTAGATATTATACACAGAAAAGTAATCATTTTAATTATTAAAACATAATTATTATTTATTTTTAACAATAATTAAAAAAAAACAAAAAACGGCTGAACCGATTTTTATAAAATTTATGTCGGATCAAAATGACGTTAACACGCCTCGATTGACACTCTTACGAAGTCGATATAATTTTTTATTCGCGAGATATTGTGTGAAATCTACTATTTTGGAGTCTATTTGGTTAAGAAAAAAGAACGGCTGAACCGATTTTGAAAAAATTTCTTTCAGATCATATTTACGTTAATACGCGTCGATTGGCACCCTAACGTAGTCGATATCATTTTTCATTCTCGAGATTTCGTCTTAGAAAGAAATGGACACATACGTACGTACGTACAACATACGTACACACATACACACAAACAGTCATATTTCTAAGAATAGTGTAAAAATAGTGTAGTGACCTTGAAACATAAAAATTTGTTATACACTTTGATTTCGATTTTCGAACCCATTACAATAACTTCCAATGGGAAGTTAAAAAATGAATTTGTCTGTATCGCGGACACAGACAGATGAGTGAATACCGTTAAACACAAATAATTGCATTCGTTGTCACGGAAAGAAATACATCCATTTTTATTTATCGTATAAAATGAAATGTTCGAAAAATATAATAAATGAAGTAATTGTAATTTTATTTTTTTATATTTTAAAATTATTGCTATCCAATACCTGTATATTTTCAATATTAAAAAAAAAATATATTAAAAGCCTTCGGGATTCGAACCTGGGCTTAGCGACGGTAAACCTTTGTAGCTATATGCCTATGCAAACATTTGACAGTAGTGGGGAGCAAAGGACAGCACACTGGCAACTAAACTTTTTCAGCTATATACACAATCAGCTAATAGCAGTGAGAGCTGAGAGCAAAGGACAGCATACCGGTGACTTTCAACCTTTGTAGCTATACAAACACATTACACAATTAGCTGATAGCAAACTGATAGTAAACCTTTTTAAGGGTAATAAAATATAAAATATTAGTAAAAAAAACTTTTTAAAGACAAGCTTTTATTTAAATGTACTAAAAAGAAAAAAATAAGTTTAAATAATTTAATTTCATAATTATAAAAGCGTGGGTTGTAAACTCTACGATATTTTATTAGTCACGAGCCACGCTTTTATAATTATGAAACTAAATTATTAAAACTTATTTTTTTCCTTTTTAGTACATTTAAATAAAAGCCTGTCTTTAAAAAGTTTTTTTACTAATTTTTTATTTTGTTCCTTTTAGACGTTCAAAAGTTTATCCCCTTTTGACTCCCTTAGAGACTGAATTTCGAAAAATCCTTTCATATAGTGGGTGCTTACGTTAAAAAAGAAACATTCTGTCCAAATTCCCAGTTTCTAGCCTAGGCGTTGAATAATCAAAAAATCCTACTCCCTCGTTTGACCCCTTAGGGATTGAATTTAATTCTAAAAACAATTGATTCATGTATTGTCATCGGAAATGCCTATGTGTACCAAATTTTAAATCGATCGGTACGCATGGAATTCGTTCAAAATCGACTTGCAAGATTTGACCTAAACAAAGAAACTAATTACATACAAACATTGCAAGATAAAAGCTTGTAAAAAATATGCGCAGGCTGCATGGTGACATTGTGAACCCTGTTGCATTTAGATGTAAATCCACGGTTAAGGTTGGACATTCAGCCGCGGGTCAGATTCTGAAATCGTGATGTTTAGAACGTTTTAGCTCTGTACACATTATATAATATATATCTATATATATAATTTAACATTCTAACAATGGAAATTACTTTGCATTTAATATTAGTATAAAATACATAGATGTAACATACTGCGATACCGATCGAAAATCAAGACGAATGAATTCACTTGAAAAGATTTATTACATTTAAAATCATTTTTATAGTGTTGATAATGATTTATAATGCAATACGATTTGTTAGAGGGCGACAGGCTTCTAAAAAAAAGATACAAGAAAATGGACAATTACTTATTGCCCGTTTGTTATTTATATTGAAATTCACGCCATGATCTTTCAAAGTTAAATAAAACAAAAAGACAAAAAATATGTTAAAAATAAAAATTACTAGTAGGTATAATATTTAGAATGAATTATTTCGTACTTACCGGAGCTTGAGAATAGCCGAGAGTGTAGCGACGCTGTTGTTTACATGGCGTTGCTATGGTTCCTCTATTACAAGTCCCCAGTTTCCGGGTTCTAGTCCGAGAGCTGGTAAAAGTGTCAATTGGATTTTCAATTTATTATTAAAAAAAAAATAATGAATTGAAAATATGAATTGGTGCTAGGCCCAAATAACCTTAGCTGTTGGTGGTCTTTAAAACACAATTACTCGTACTTACCGGTATTATTTCAGTCTATCCTGAAATAAAAAAGATACGATGTATTAATGAAAAATTAACCAATAACTTAATTTCAGAAATTGGTTTTTATTTCAATGCAGTTTTCTATTTGTATGTTTGATTAAAAAAACAAAATTAAACCTAATACTTTTGGAGTTAAAGATGGGAAAAACTTGATTTTTTGATATTTTTAGCAGCTTATTCTCGGGTTAGAACCTGGGATTTGGAGTCAAAGATGCATGGAAAGGAGTATGTTTATCATAAAATTGACAAAATAAATCTAAAAACTATAAGACAAAAAAAAAAAATTTTTGACATTGAACAAAAAATAAAACTTTTAAAATGACAGTGGGCAGGTTACGTAGCAAGGATGCATAATGAACCTTGACAGGATAGTGTCCTATAGATGCAAAAAAAAGACCGGAATTTATGGAATTTCAAGGGGGGGACCTTTGCTCAGTAGTGGGATTTATATGGGCTTTTATTGTTATTATGGAGAAGAAAAAAATCCTTAAAGAATTTTGCATCCACAAGCACCCAAAACTTCACGTTCGTCACCGTCACACAAGGCATATACTTGCGGAGCAAGTTAACTATAACCGCGTCTCAAACCATGAAATGGGCGATTATAGTGAGTTTGGGTCGTGCGCACGGAGTACACGGAGCGACCCAATAAGCACACTTAGCACAGCCTTTTGCATGCGGCAGACTAGTGACTCAGCATTACGCTGATATGCTGCGATAGCTTTTATACTTTTAAGGACAATTAATTTAACAGGATACTTTGGGTACTGCTTCTTGGGCTCAAAAAGAAGGTTTTGATATTTTGTCCTCTTCTCGGTCTATTTCGCGACTATGTTCGTTTCAGCAGGAGCTGAGAACTCGATGACATACATAAATCGCGTAGTTTATTATTATTATAGAGGAGCCCTGCTACTGAATCGATATATTTGTTAACATTTTTTCAATAAAAAAACGTATCACGTTTTTCTTAAGTAAAATTGAACAATTTTCCTTTCGGAAAACAAAAACAAATAAATTTGATTTACGATATTATATAGAAGTGTAATATAGAATAATATTTTGAATTATATAAAAGGAGGACCGTATAAAGAAAACTAAACAAAATATGAAACGTAGCTGGAAGCATATTTCTACATGAATTTAACGTTGCCAATAAATTCCAAAACTAGTCAATTTTTTATCAGAACAGTTGTTTAACAAGGAAAGAAAAGTTCGGTAGTAAATTCTCTGTACGTCACACACCTATTGCCCTGGTTGATTTATTTGAATGTTTTCAGATTTTTCTGATAAAACACTAAATAAAAAAAGTTTTACAAGGAGTCTGTGCATAGTTCTGCTATTATAAAATCTTTCACCGAAGTTGCCTCGAAATTTGACGACTTGGCACGCGACATAATTTCTCATCAAACGATGTTATTTGCTCCTCGTCGATTCTTTTATCCAATGTTGAATTCGATATTCATTCCACTGAATCTTTAAATTTTTACTTGTAGTTTTAAGAATCTACCGCCCAGAATAGAGATAGCTATAGAAACAGCATATCACGTCGCTTGTGAAGTCACAACCATACACTAAAATACGACCTGTCAGGTACAATATGATCATTGCTTGTATTCCGTATAGTTAATTACTCAGTATTGGATACTATTTGTGTTTTATTGAAAAAAAATGGTGTCGTGTTGTGTGCCTTGATGCTACAATTTAAGGTTCAAAAGCGATTATGAAAAATCAAGGTGTTCAAAATGGAGTTGAAATCATTAGACTTCAATGTGACTTATTGTTTCCGGCACGTTTCGACTGGCTGCAGTAATTGTACAAACCTACAAGCTGTGATATGCTCCTTCTATACTAAACATGCTATTTTCTATAAGCATACTTCCCCCAGGGGGGACATTGGAATGTGGTTGCTATCGCAAATTGCATTCCAATGTTCTTTGGGAATTAGCGCTCCCAGGGACCCGAGCTCGTACCAGTCGGTTTGTATATATGCCGGCTGGCGGATTCTAATACACAAATGGATTATTTGTTGTGTTGAAGAAGCTAATGACCTGAGTTGTCGACGCGTCTACAATCTACAATTAATTAATTAAAAAATGCTCCTTCTATAGCTAGGTATATATCTGTTCTAAGATCTAGTCTAACATTTTTTGAGCTTAATTAATAGTAATAGCATAGCATAGCATTTACTCGACTGTGATGTTTGTCAGCGAATTTCTATGACCTTAAGCAGAGCTATGTTAAGCGCTTGTTAACCCACTACACGCTTGACCCGACAGTTTGAGTCAGAAGTGGCGGCCCTGTGCCTACTAAGAATATGGCAGTCGCTTGAGCAGCATGTATAGGCGAATTACTTAGATGTTACACTTCAAGTGATTCCGCTGGTATTTTTTTAAGCTGTGGTAATAGATTCAATTGAAAATAAAAAGAGTACAAAATGTTTTCTCATAGAATCACCAAAAGTTGCTTCTATCAGTTTTTTCCTTGTGCCTAGTTTTAGAAATTTGCTTTGTCTCTGGTAAGTTTTCCAAATTTAATTTATTGTCATAGCTAGACATAAAAAATATAAAAAAAATACCAAATAGATTCACCAGAAGTTTACGAAAGCAAAGGTTGCAGCAGTATTTATCAGCTTCAGTGAAACGAAGTACAGAAAAAGCATTTTTTAATAAAAATAAAATTTCAAAATAGGCAAAACTATTAATCTTGCATATTATCCAATCAACAATGAGCCATTTTCCTGAGAGTAGTTCTTTCAATTATCCACGAGAGGAAGCACTTGTGGTAGGTACTAACATTATTTATTCCCCATTAGTGTCGTGTCATTTTAGTGGTATATCTTATTTTTTTAATTAATTTAATAATAATAACTTAATAATTAAGTTATACCACTGAAATGACACGACACTAATGGGGAAATAAATAATGTTTGTACCTCCCACAAGTGCAGCCTCTCGTGGATAATTGAAGAAACTACTCTCAGGAAAATGGCTCATTGAGCCAACTTCGATGAAACACAGTTTAGGCAGCTGGTTCAACGTCTACAATAGCTAGACAAAAATATTGTATTTTTGTTGAAGGCGACGTAAATCTTACCTTCTTCTGTTTCATTCTCACGATACAACTGCTGTAATCAATAGGTATAAAATATAATATAGGGATGACCAAACATATCGAACTACTAAAAGAAAGAATGAGATGACAGTGTGGTGTAATGGTCAGCATGCTGGCCTTTGGATCAGACAGTCGTGGGTTCGAATTAGTGATGTAAATGCGTATAATACTCTGGTATAAAACGTTTGTGTAAAACTGTATTCTACGATATGTAAAAAAATAATATAAATTAGTTGAGGCTTTTCGCGGCCAGTTGATGAGCTGGTGTTGCCCTGATTCGGGTCTTTAGGCCGTCGTTGGTTGGAATTGCTTCCTAAAGTTTCGCTAGCACGAGTGGGCGAGCTTCAGAGGTCCTTCCATCTCCGATTCTGGATGTACATCCAGCATCGGAGATGGAAGGACCTCTAAAGAAGCTCGTCAAGCCCAAAAAAAGGGGAAAAAATTGAATTGGATCGAAATTTTGCAAAAAAAAGTCGATAATTGGGTTATCTTAGAAAGGTTTTGGGCTTTTTTTTCTTTAATTTCCATCTCCGCCCTGGTCAGGGTTCCCTTGGCGACTGGGCCCCTAGGCCGGTGCCTTGTTGGCCTAGACAGAAATTCGGGCCTGGTAATAAGTACTCTAGAGGTCGTTTACTAGAGACCATCGTTATACGATGAAGTAAGAAAATTTGCTGTAAAAATCGGCATTAACACGCCTTCTCTATGTTACCGCGGGTAAAGGCTAGTTGTTTGTCGTTTGATACGCTTCATGGATCACGATTTGGCCGCCCCTGATATATAATATGAGGTTCCCGTTTCATGCAACATGCGTCATGCGCAATATTTTTTCTAAAACATGCGGGCTACTGCTATACACCTTTCACCAGTTTACTCAAATGATTTATTAAGTTGATGATTTATAAATGTGCCTGACTCCACGTACATTCACATAAACAAAACAAACTCAGCTTGCAATTCAATTATTTATGTTTTTGAAAATATTGAATCTATTGCATATAATAAACATGTTATGTTAAAATACACACCCATTTACAATTAAAATATATGTTTTATTTGCATAAAATTAGACATTTTTATACGGTTTCTAAACATTTTTAGCCACCGCGAAAATGGAAGTATCGGGTTAGAGTCCCGACGGTGACATAGGTTTCAAAAATGAATTTTTCCATTTATGCATCATATTGTTACGTCATTTCGATGGGTGTTTCTAACACAAATGCAAACTTTGCATTCATTTATTTTTAGAAATATTGGTTTTCGTGACACTAGATTTTTAAAGTGAACGCTGAATTTTCTGTCACGGAAATGTGGGCCAAGAAATTGACTTCATTGCGCATGACAATGAGGCCCATTCTGTCAGTAGGTAATACATTTATGTGCTACGTACCATCTATATATAAGTAACGTAGGATATCATAATAACAGAGATAATACATTCCAGTGGGTAAGTCGCCCGTCTCTCACCCCGAGGACCCGAGATCTAGACCGACTTCAACAAATGTTTTTTTAATTTGGTTACATTTTTTTTTTAAAAATTTCAGTGGAATTTACCAGAAAGCCCTTATACGATACTTAGACAATGTAATAATAAGTAAAAACGTGCACAAAATTGCGTAATTTTCAAAATTACTGCAGATCCTACCAAAATCAATAGGCCTGAATTCCTTACTAAGCAAACATTTTAAAAAATCATTCGAATCGGTGCATTTTTGCAATAATTATCGTGAACGAAAGAAAATTTCAGACAGACACACACACGTACAACCCCCCGCGGCGTGCGGAAAAATTTTCTTTGCGTTTTGAGGGTAGGACAATCAGAATATAACCTTATTTCGGACATGATCTTTAGACCATGATATCACTATAGATACTTTCATTCGCTTACGGAGCAGAGCGTAGTTCATTTATTTTCTTACGGAACATGAAAGTAAAAATGGCAGCAGAGCACAGTTCATTCATTTCCTCACTGAACATGAAAGTAAAATGGTAGCAGAACGTAGTTATTCCATTTTCTTATGGAACAAAAGTAAAACGGTAGTAGAGCATAGTTCATCCATTTCCTTACAGAACATGAAAGTAAAAATAATAGTTCGTCCATTTTCTTACGGAACATAAAAATAATAAAAATTATAGCAGAGCGTAGTTTTCATCCATTTCCTTACGGAACATGAAAGTAAAAATAATAGTTCGTCCATTTTCTTACGGAACATAAAAATAATAAAAATTATAGCAGAGCGTAGTTTTCATCCATTTCCTTACGGAACATGAAAGTAAAAATAATAGTTCGTCCATTTTCTTACGGAACATAAAAATAATAAAAATTGTAGCAGAGCGTAGTTTTCATCCATTCCCGTACGGAACATGAAAGTAAAAATAATAGTTCGTCCATTTTCTTACGGAACATAAAAATAATAAAAAATGTAGCAGAGCGTAGTTTTCATCCATTCCCTTACGGAACATGAAAGTAAAAATAATAGTTCGTCCATTTTCTTACGGAACATAAAAATAATAAAAATTATAGCAGAGCGTAGTTTTCATCCATTTCCTTACGGAACATGAAAGTAAAAATAATAGTTCGTCCATTTTCTTACGGAACATAAAAATAATAAAAATGTGCAAGCTTTCACGGCCGGCATTGTTCCAATTCTTCATGGTTTCCGGGCTTGTAGGCCGTGGTCCGGTGGTATTTCTACCTGACCACCGGACCACGGCCTACAAGCCCGGAAACCATGAAGAATTGGAATAATAAAAATTGTAGCAGAGCGTAGTTTTTATCCATTTCCTTACGGAACATGAAAGGAAAATACTACCAACTGTCGAGTGTTCTTAATGAGATGACGAATTTGAGTAAAAGCAAATACGGTGAAGTAACAAATGGCTTAGTTTAAAATCGATAGCACGGGAAGTGTAAATAGCTCAAGATTAAAATCACTCAGGAGGGTCGTGTGTTAGAGACAGCAGCGGTGTTAATATCAAGGGTCATTTTATAGATAGATAGATAGATTATACCTAACTTCTATACATGTAACTCAGTTAACAAGAAAGGATTTTAGTTCCATTAATCAGTGTGACGTGGTATTTTCATGTAACCATGTTTTCCCCTATCGTGCACCAACAATACTTTATATTTCACACCGTACGATTTTTTTGACGTTCAATTGTATAAACAGTTGACAGTTACACTGTCCAAACATGGTCATTGGCCATGATTAATGGTTGAACGAAGCTCATTTGTTTCTATATGCATCGAGTAGCCAGTTGTACTACCCACCTCGTAAGTATCTTTAGTTCTTCACTGGTTACTTATTTGTTAGTATTCTTTTCTGATTCATACTAGAAATTAGGGCGTAACCAACATTGTTTCTCTTGTATTGTAATTATGTTTCTCTTGCTTATTGAAATTTATAAAAAGTTTAAGTACCGGGTCTCTCTTTCTATGACTACAAAAGTGAGGTTATATTGTATTTGAACACACCTTGTTTGCAACTGTTTACATACCCATTTCTCTTCGTTAATACGTCAAAATGTCAGAAGTTCAGACGCTCTCACTTGCACAAAAACGTTAGAATTAATTCTAATGATTCACAGCTGAAATTATCTACGGAAATAGTCATGTTGAACAGGCTTTTAAGTGTCGTTTAGAAACTAATTTGCTGAAACGAGTAATTCAGAAATAGGCATATCATAGTTATCAGGTATTAATCCAAAGCAATACAAACATGGTAAAAAAGTAGTACTTGGATATATAATCCTCGAAATCAACTGGAGTCATTATGATTTGGAGTACCTGGAACTGGGGAAATTGGGGCTGCGAAAGCTAAAACTCGCCTAAAATCTACGTTCATTATTTTATGTGCCGCGCTTTTTAGCCTTTTAAGGGATGAACCCAACACAAGAAAAAAAATTCTGGCTGCATCACTATAGCTAAAGATTGTTGGCCTTGGAACCGTGTTTTGCTCCTTACATTCTAGATTTTATTAACATTCTTCAACTTTATGAAATAATAAGCTCATATATTTTGCTATCGCGAGTTTAAAAAACGCCGAGGATAACTGAAAATGTATTCAGTCATTAAAATATATACAATATATTGTTAATATAATAAATGCATTTATTTTAATGTAGACATATGAAATATTTATGTATTAAAATATTCCCATAGTTTATAATGGTAATGTGAAATTATAAATTATTATCAGAGTTGATAATAATATGGGACCTGTAGTCATATATGTATATAAAGTTGATGGAGGTACACAATGGACTTTGTGAGCCCACATATAAATACATTGCATGTAGAGTTTAAATGAGGGCCAAATGAGGTGCGACTGCTTTTTTGGACTTTGTTTAGTAGTTCCAGAAATCGACCCGGTCGAACTCTGTATTTTTACTTCCCACCTCTACTATGGTAGGGAAGTAATGGATTTAGTCCGAAAAAAATATTTCGAGATTTTAACAGATCTTCACGTTTTGAGACCCTAGCAATCGTTTAAGATCATTTTCTGACTGATGTCTGTATGTGTGTGTGTATGTGTGTGTGTGTATGTGGTCAATTTTTCGCCTTCGATATCTTAAGAACGGAACAACATACGGGCATGCCGATTGTTCTATTGTGTTTATCAGCCTTTAACTTAGATCTGATTAGATTTTGAGTCAAATCGGTTCAGTGGATCCTGAGATATTCAAAAAAACGTCCTCAATGTCACGTATTAACATAGGTAAAAAAAAATATAAATGAATTCTAGATGTTATAATATGAAAAAAATGTAAATATTTTTTTTCTCTAAAATGTATAGTTTTCGAGAAAAAAAATATTTTACTAAAAAAAATAAAAATTGTACGTAAATCAAGGTAACCATGATTTTTGCTATATTAAGCTAGCCATCAATAGATCACCAAACAAAAAAGAGGGCCATGCTTTTTTCAAAGAATAAAAATTAAATTGTGTTTTAAAGACCACCAACAGCTAAGGTTATTTGGGCCTAGTCAAAGAATAAAAAAAAGAGTGTTTATTTTTTGCAAATATTTACTAGGTGGGAAGTATAGGACTGGTCATCAGTCGAATTTTTCTAAATTATGTTATTCCGTCTTTTGCATGATGCGTTTGTGATTTTTAATTTCAGAACAATAACAGATGGGAGCGTCTTTTGTCGACTTGGTGGTCGAGACGGTCGCACACTACGTATACAGGTGATCCAAATCTCTATATACTATATCGATATAATAATAAAACTGCGTGATCACCATCTGATTGATCGCTTGAAGCAACCAAATACTTTGTGCTGTTGACGTGATAACTATATATGTTGGTGGGAAAGACTATGGTTAAATTCATTCAATGTTGAAAATGATTTTGAAGGCATTTTTAAAAGGCAATATGATCGAGGCTAGTAATGGGTATTTAAAATCAAAATTTAACTTTTAGGTACGGATGCAAATGTACTCTTAAACGCTTAGCACATGATATACAACATTTCGTCCAAAAGTTTGATATTGCACATTTTTTTTATTATTTTTATTTCTATAACTATTTGGCTCAGTGGCATACAATTAGCTACCTACAAAATTATTAATTATAGGTAAAAGTTGAACAGTGATACAATATAGTAGATTGTGCAAGTTTTCACGGCCGACATTGCTCCAAGTCTTCATGGTTTCCGGGCTTGTAGGCCGTGGTCCGGTGGTATTTCTACCTGAAGTTGCGTCTACAACTGCGGTAGACATTCTCAAAGGCGATGTGGCATCGGTCGAAGTGTCGAAGCCGCCAAGGAGGACACTTCGACCGCTGCCACATCGCCTTTAAGAATGTCTACCGCAGTTGTAGACGAAACGTCAGGTAGAAATACTACCGGACCACGGTCTACAAGGCCGGGAACCATGAAGACTTGGAAATATAGTAGATTGTATAATATCTAGATACGTAATGGGGTTTATTACTGACAATTAGTTGTGACAGTATGTAAAACGAGCGATAGCGAGTTTTTACAGTCACGCGAGTCATACCATTACGCACGAGATATGTATGGTATTTTTTGCCATACCCACTACAAATTACCTACTTTTCACTTCATTTTCAGTATTTTCAAAAAATTTTGACAGTTCATTTGCGTTGCCATTTTTACATTTACAGCAGGCCGTAAGCATGTAATAGCAGGCAGATAGAGCGTATAAACATAAGTTACTGTGGCAACCGTTTAAATAACCCAATGCAGGCCGGTATATATGCATGAAAAGTAGCTATTTTGTAGTGGGTATGGCAAAAAATTAATAAATGCTGTTTAGCATATTTAGAACAGCAATGTTTTAAATAGCATTGATTAATTTTATATCACTGTTAAACTTTATCTAGCTATCTGTGGCTTATATAGGCAAGTATATGCCACTCATTTATTGTAGAGTTCCATTGTGAACGCAGCGCGTGCGTGACGGGCCACAAAATTGGCTCTATCATGGTGATGTCTGCATGCGGTCGACACAAGCAAGTGTTGGTTGAATGCACTGCATGGGCTTGCATGTCACATATGTCGCCAACACACTGTATTATGTCTGTCTCTGTATTGTAATATCACACACACACACATACAGTGAGTACTCCTCAAGGCACGGCACATTGGCGGCGATAATAATAATGTGCCATAATATATGAAAGCCTGATAGTAGAAATTAAATTATTAGCTGCATTAATATGCTGAATCGCGATCAAAAGGGCTGTGAACATTATTAAGTTGTTTACTGTTTAACCCTTTAACGTTCGAATAATATTAACCGACGACGACGAAATTAGATAAATGTTGACACCGACAGTAGGATTAGAATTAATAAGTAGGGACCAGAAAGTATACACTGCGACCATTAAGGTCTATTGTGCTCCCCTAATGTTCCATCAGTTCTTTAGGATTCCCAGACAGTGAATATAGTCCAGTATCTTACTTGAGCTGATATGTCTTTAAAATCCTTAGCTAACATTAAAGCTGATCCAAAGTGTTTGTACCTTGCCTGTGTGACAGCTTCTCGCATTTACAAAGTATGTGAACAGCGGTTTCTTCCACTTCTTTGCACTTGCTGTATAGTGCGTTGTCGGAAATACCCAACCTGTGCAGGTGTTTGTTAAGATGACAGTGTCATGTTAATATCCCGGTCAAAGCTCTTAAGTTATTCCTACTGAGTTTTAGTACTTCTGTAGTTCTTTTCCTTGGAAGTTCTTCAATGAAGGCCTTGAGTGTGTTTGCGCTGAAATTCTAGTCCAGTATATTTTGTGTTGTTCCAAGAGCCAATTAGCCACCGCCTGCTTGGCAGTTGCAATACCGATAGTAAGATTGGATTGTAGATTATTGACGTTCAACAGCTGAGGTCATCAGCGTCTTCGACGCCGACAGTACAGAACAGGCTTAACCTGCTGATTAGAAAAGATGAAGATCATGATTGATAAGATTTATTAAAAACTTTATTGTCTAAAACTCGAAATTGTCAAACTCTTTCAAACCATTCTTGTTTGGGACAAATTTTGATCATGATGACCAAATTTAGATTTAATCATCTCCTGATAATGCTAACATGGGTAGCGAAACATATGTCAAGAAGAAAAAACTCGGGTCGCAGTGCCAAACCCTGCCGACAATATAGTGTATTTGCTAATACAGGCATTGTGGCATTATTATGTGAACTTAAGTTTGTTTTTTGACAAAATAAAAAATTTCACCCCTTAATACATCCCTTAAAATAATTAAATTTTTCTAAATTTTAATATTAGACATGGATTTTATCAGTACACCCAATTAAATACACCCTTCCATAAGTAAATCCGTATCAACAAACTAGTGTTTTCATAAAATTTGAAAGTCCGGTCCTGTCGGGCCGATTTTATTAAAATTTTAGCAGCACATTTTAATCTTTACTAAAGAGTTAAATTTCAATTTTGAAACGATTCTGACAAATTTTTCGATATTTTTGGGCCCAAAAACTTTTTGGAACCCCTAAATACAACCCTGAAAATGGTCCGATCGGGCCCATTTTAAATAGGCTTCGTGCGGTAATGGGTTCCAATGTGTGTACCAAATTTCGTTTAAATCGATTAAGTCTGTCGAGAGTTATCGTGTACACACACATATATATATATATATATATATATATATATACATACATATATATATAAACATTTTTAAAAATGGTGCCAAAGTGTTCAGGAGGCTATGAAACGTCGAGAAATTTTGGTGCGACCCCTAGGTCCCACCATCCGACCGACGCCAATAGTGTATGTGCCATATGGCAAATACACTAATAAGTGGTTTAATGTTTTGTGGTTAAAATTTGCGACCATTAGTCGCGCGACCATCAAGTCTCACTGTAATAAATAGCAAACAACGCACTAAGGGACCACGACCAGGTGGTCGCTGCGACTAACGTCAACTACCACGATGCACAGGCGGCCGAGCTGTCAAGGAGACCAGATATTTACACAGACACAAATGATGTATAATCCATTAGCAGTTGAAAATGAGCGACCAATCAGTCTTTCGAACATATGATGCACCCAATATTTCAATTTACTACGTTTTTTACTGGTCGCGCGATCATGGTAGCCATTTAAAAAATTTTCGCAACCAGTGGTTGCAACTTTGGCCACAATTTTAGTCGCTAGTGGGGTGTCGGCCTTGAAGTTTTAATATTCAGTGCCTTCACATTTCAAACAATTCTTGCTTGGGTGAGATTTTGATCATGATGTCTTAATCTAGATTTAATCATCTTCTGATAATGCTGGCATGTTTAGCGAAACGTATGTTGGGAAGAAATAAGCAGCTTGGTGTTTGTGGTTACTTTTAATATGCAGTGTCTTCATACCAAAGGTTCAATCTTCAGGGATGATGATGATGTATTGGAAATAACCAAAAGTGTAACTGGTACAATTTTGATTTAAAGATGAACACACCACTGCTGTACTGTCTTGAGATCAAACGCAGTACGCATATTTGCATGGTAAGTATTTGTATGCTAATATGCTAATGCTGAGACATCAATGAAGGGTGTATCCATGCTTTAGGTAATGTTGCCTTCTATTTTAGGTTCACAAAATATTGTTGTAGCATTAATCTTGTATAATCACAACATCTTAATAATATTTCCACGATCATTAAATCGAATCGTATATAAATTGCTACAATAGACAGGTAGAGATCCTGGAGGTAATGCAGATGTGAAATTTTGAAGAGGAAATCTTTTTGGCTTAAGGATTAAGAAAACAAAGTGATATTGATGTTACTAATTTTGCATTTATTGCTTACGTTTCGGGAGATTTTCTACCATCTTCAGAGCTCAAATGTTGTCCAAATAGCTCTGAAAGTAGGATAAAATCTCCCGAAACGTAAGCAGTGACAGTGTCCTGACAGTGGTCTTTGATTTTTTTCCTTGTATATCTTAATTGTTTGACGTTTAACATCACGATGGCAGGTTGCCGACTGATTACGTTAAGAAAAGTATTTGTTTGTGGAATGGCTACTGTCTATTTAATAATTATTATATTATACCCACAAAAAACTCAACTCTCATTGTTGTATTTAATGCTAATTTAATAACACCAGTATAGCCGTGTTTTCTTGACCTTACAGCCAAAAAGATTTCCTCATCAAAATTTCACATCTGCGTTAAATTGAATTTCCAATTTATCGTCGAACGTCTATAATCCAGAATCTACGTACTTTCAAATGAAGCATATTTCTGTAAATAAAAAAAATGGGATTTAGTGAATTCGTAAAACACAAGTTTCATATTTTTTTTTCATCCCATGATTGTTACGAATTATGCGATTAGGATGGCCTTAATTGAGTGTTTCTCGATTTTTTGTGATCAAAAGAAATCAAATTTTTGGAAGAATGTGACAACGACTAGGTACTAACTTTGCAGAGATGTATTCATTCATGAAATTCGACCCACGAATTTGGAGGTTAACTCTATCACACTTCATCACTTATAATGTTTTGGCGCCCGTCTTGGGGGCAACTTGATTAGGAGATGTCAGCAATGCAAAATTTGTTTTAGATTGCTTGATGTTTCACAAAATAAAATTTTGAAATAATTTAAAGTTTTGGCAGTTGGGTCCTTTCAGCACCCTGTACATAATACAATGTTAATGTCACGTGCAATATGATGGTAAAGCATTGTTTAACAAGTCGACTGTCAGATACAGGAATTCATTGAAATGTTCTTGACCCTTTGCTGTATTACAATAGTTAAACAATATAATAATAACGTACAAAACGTATGCATATTTTAATTTCGACTACGAGCTAACTAATGCAATTATCTCATACAAGAAGATGTTTCAATATTTTGTTTGTCAAGTTGGCTTATCATATCTGCTCGGGTAGCGAACGCCTGTGTGCATTAAAATATTTTCATAGACAGAGAAAGATTAAAGTAGCTATGATTTTGATTATACGGGCATTTTTAATGAGGAGGTAAGGTTGATGTTGGGCTACTATTAATTTTGGCTTGAGATAACAACTAATTTAGTAAGGTTTAAAACGTGTTCTCAGAAAAAAATGAAAGTCCATAATTTGAGAAAAAAGTGTCATGGCTGCTATTTTACATATTAATTTAAAACTTAAAACAGGACAGTTTATTTATAACAGAGATTTGACAATTAGAATAGAATAGATATATTTATACAGTTTATTAATAGTACTTGAAAAAGTCTAAATATATAGACGAAAAGTCGTACATTTAATTTAATAAATCAAATATTTTGTCCACTATCCTGCGATTTTTCTTAATTTTATTATAATCACGATGGACACGATTTCTAATAAAAATTTATTAATAGTCTATTATTATTTATTATCAGAGAAGGAAAAAGTTTTATCCGAGAGAGTTTTCCATGAAAAAAGCAACCAATGAAAGCGGAACACTGAGCTGTGTTTACACTAAGAATACTTTTGTTCCTGTAAATTAATAAAAAATATTGTTATTTAATAAAAATAAAAAACTGGAAGAAAAAAACATAAAAAGTGCAAATAATATTAAAATACTAGATCGTATATGCAGCATGCTAAGGTATTTTAATATTATTATATCATACATGACACGTCATCAAAAATTTTATACTGGCGCTTATAATATTGCAGTAGTTCTTTTTGTTTATGTGCTTACAATTTTCAAGTAATTTAATTTTTTATTCACTTATTAGCTTCTACCGACAGCGAAAAAGATTACTTTAATAAATAAAATACACAAAAACTGGCTATAACTGTCCAACTTTATTTTTTAATACTACGTTTCGGTCTATTACAAAAGACCCTTTTCAAGCAAAAATGCTTGAAAAGGGTCTTTTATAACAGACCGAAATGTAGTATTTAAAAATAAAGTTGGACAGCTATAGCCAGTTTTTGTGTATTTTATTTAATAATTTTTTATTGCTTTTTTTTAAAGTTACTTTTATTATTTAAACATAAACTGGTCAGTTTTTAAAAAATTGAAAATTCTTCAGATTTTGGTACATAGAATTGTGAATTGTATTTTAAAGATCACCAACAGCTAAGGTTATTTGGGCCTAGCACCAATTCATATTTTCAATTCATTATTTTTTTTTTAATAATAAATCCAATTGATACTTTTACCAGCTCTCGGGCTAGAACCCGGGAACTGGGGACTTGTATTAGAGGAACCATAGCAACGCCATGTAAACAACAGCATTGCTACACGCTCGGCTATTCTCAAGCCCTTTTGGTAAATAATAAAGTCTAATTACAATAATCGAATAATGTACCTGGTTATATAAATTATAACCTCAAAATTGCAATTCTCGTACTTTTACTTCCACTAAACTATTTCCAAAAATGGTTTCCAATCAAGAAAAACGCCCGAAAAAATACGAATTTTGCCAATGTAAATATTACTCGAATTTTTACAATTACTATCTTTTGCCTCATTAGATCAATTATTTTTCGAGCAGGATCGATTTAAAATTCTATAATACTTTTCTTATGGAGAAATATGTGTGGTCACAATCTAAGATCATTATCAAATCAAATTTTTGACAAGGCTTTCTGCAACCAAGCATAAATCTTCCAGTAAAATGGGTATTGGTGTAAATGAGCAAGTATGCTATGACTGTATATGTTTAATATAGGTATACCAACATACATATAATGCAGACTGTACAATAACTCTTGATCTAAGCTTTAGATTAAAACTTTATGGTTTAGTAAATGCCTTTTTATAAACACTTTATGCGTTCATATGTATGTATATGACAACAGTTTTATTACGTCGAATAAAGTCTTATTAAATAAAAAAAAATGTTCTGCATAATATTACGTCTATACTCTATATAGTTGGTATTCTTGTGTATGCCGTTTCTAAACCACGGTTAAATTATCGCAATCTATTTTGTTTCATATGAAGAAATATTAAGAAAGAAATATCATTATCTTAAACTTTTCAGTTAAAAATAAAAAAACAAGTGGTGGGAGTAACGGTATTGATGGTGGGAAACGTGTCTCCAGTCGTTTAAAATTTAAAATGATATATGATTAAAAATTCAAAATAAAATTTATGGTTTCAGAAAAATCTAAAAAACACGCTTATATTATGTATAATCGCGCACTAAAAAGTAAAAAATAAATTTATTTCTCTTCTATAGTACTACTGTACTAATTTACAAGTAATTTTTTAATATTTAAAATTTATAAAATTCTGACATCTACTAACGTACCGAAAAATTTTTAAATTTTAGTACCTACAGATTCGAGTTATGGTAAACTTTGTTACAAATGAAATACATATTGCTTGAAAAGGGTCGCTTATAACAGACCGAAACGTATTATTTAAAAATAAAGTTGGACAGCTATAGCCAGTTTTTGTGTGTTTTATTTATTGAAATATGATAAAGTTATTATTAATTAGTGACAATACGATGTGCAACGAAAATTTATGGTTAGTAATTAATTTAAGTTAATCACATATTTAGTTTGATTAAGTTTAGATGTATTATAGTTCTTTGTCGAGCCTGAGGAAGTAACAATAGATTACGAACGTTGCGAATAAAAATTCATTTTTAACTTTTTTCCATATAAAGATTTGCAAATTTTTAGTCATTATATAATTATTTTAAATTTTAAACGGTTGTAGACACGTTTCCCAACATCAATACCGTCACTTCCACCACCTATTTCTTTATTTCAATTTTTAACTCGTTATAAATATTAATACAGCCAAAATATCAGAATACTGTATTGTCATCAAAACTACATACGACTGCAAATTGTTTCACGTCAACAAAGAGGGTGAAAATAGTGTTCCAAGATTTTTTTTACATACAAGTGAAGCTAATATAAGCATTTTAAAAAGTATATAATTAGAGGAAACCAACCTTAAAGATGTTTCACTTCTTATTCACTTCTTATATATTTTGTATGTTAATTTTGACTAGCTACATTGTTCATTTGAGAGTTTACAGAGTATAGCAAAACTCAAGGACTTGGATCTACATTCGATCGCTTTATTATACGGCTTTATTCGTCACACATTTTTATTTTCGTTTATTTATTCCGTTACATGAACATTCAAATTTTTTTTATTAAATAAAATATGCATACAACGACATTGTATTTTTAATATCTCGTTTGAACGGCATTCATGTGCTATAGTTTCGTGAATTATTTCCTTTTTTTAAATAAAAATTTAAGAGATAAAATTTTAATGCATGTAGGTACGTATACTTAAATTTTATAATGTACCTATCAGATTTTCTTGGAAAATACACATACTTTTGAAAATATATACGGATATATTTTTAATGTCACCAAACGCAATTTTTTACATTTTTTTATTTAAAAGCTAAAATAGTCTTATATTAATTTTATTAATCCTTCTTTTTTTTCTTCTTATTTCGATATTTCACAATTTTGTCGAGATTTTTTGTGTCAGCGAGATCTTGACTATTTAATTTCAAAACTCATCTCGGAATTTGAGATAAGAAAAACAATTTATCATAACTACTACTTCGGGGAGACGCAGTGTAACATTTTATATGCAAGAGAAGAAAATTATTCGTAATAAAAAAATGTCATATAGTGAAAATATGAGCATTTTTAACATAAGTGTAAATAAATATCTATGCTAAAATAATACTGGAGTGGGCGAAGGTTAACACGTGAGAGATTTTATGTTCTTTTGTTTTCATTGTTATTTTGGACAATAGGTAGTCGTAGTCTACATTTTAAGTCATTTATGTACGGGTCAGACAATGATACTACCTATATAAAATGTATAATATATGAATACTTATTCAAAATGAAATAAAATTTGGGTAAATACTTTTAATCTAATATATAGAAGAAAATTTTATCAACATGTATAAAAACAAGCCGTGAGGTGGGTCGTTTATTAGGACTAAAGTGCGACCCTTGAGGTCCACACGACGAACTTCCCAGTTTGATAAATATTTAATAATAATAATTAAATTAGATATTACACAGAGAAGTAATCATTTTAATCATTAAAACATAATTATTATTTATTTTTAACAATTAAAAAAAAAAAAAACGGCTGACTGTTGAATAAGGGCGACACCGTTCGACTCACTGAATCTTGTCGAAAGATGACGTATGCATTCGGCAACTTGTATCCAACTTGTGGCATGCGGCAAAGATACATGCGTCATGTTGCTAGCTCTCTTCCTTCGATTTTTGCCGCACGCTACATGTTGCCTTAGTGGGGTTGGGCCTTAATAGAAAAAACTCGGGTCGCAGTGCCAAAACCCTGCCAACAATATAGTGTATTTGCTAAGAATGGTGGCTTTATTATGTGAACTTAAGTTTGTTTTTGATCAAAATAAAAAATTTAACCCCTTAATACATCCCTTAAAATAATATTTTTTTTTTAATTTCAATATTTTTATCAATGTAACCTCGGTACCAAATTAAATACACCCTTTAGTAAGTAAATCTATTCCCAAACCTGTTTTTTCATAAAATTTGTAAGTCCGGTCCTGTCGGGCCGATTTTATTAAAATTTTAGCAGCACATTTTAATCTTTACTAAAGGGTTAAATTTCAATTTTGAAACGATTCTGAGAATTTTTTCGGTATTTTTGGGCCCAAAAACTTTTTTCAACCCCTAAATACTACCCTTAAAATAGTCCGATCGGGCCCATTTTAAATAGGCTTCGTGCGGTAATGGGTTCCAATGTGTGTACCAAATTTCGTTTGAATCGATTAAGTCTGTCGAGAGTTATCGTGTACACACACACACACACACACACACACACACATATATATATATATATATATATATATATATACATATATACATAAACATTTTTAAAAATGGTGGCAAACTGTTCAGGAGGTTATGAAACGTCGAGAAATTTTGGCCCGACCCCTAGGTCCCGCCATCCGACCGACGCCAATAGTGTATGTGCCATATTATGGCAAATACACTAATAACAGAGCGTGGGATAATCGTGAAAAAGAACTAATTCCACGAAAAGCATTAAAAAAGAGTAGGTACTTATATTTTTGAATAAAATGTGTTATCGTATAAATTATTTATTTGACAACAAACGCAAAAAAATAATGATAAACTCGTGGAGTGAAGCAACATGAAAATGTTATCTTTTCCAGTGTGACAAACATTCGCGAATAAGAGTTAAAACGTATCTTTCAAAAATCCCTACAGGAGTCAACTAAAATATAAATGAAGTACACAACCCACTGTTTAGCTGTTATCTCAGGGCTAGATTACTGCGTTTCTAGAAATTCATTTCAAATTCCATTGTTTGTATTTACGTAATCCTCGTCCACTGAGCTAGGAGATAATAGAGACGCTGTACGTACGTATACAACTTATACAAAGGTGAAGCATAAGTCTGACGTCACAGGCCATAACAAAAATGGCTACAAAACAGGGAATGGATTAGAGAATATTATTCTCTTCTTCATATTGTAACAAAACTGTTTTTCTGCGTGGGCGGAATAAATATTTATTTAATATAATTAACAATGTAACAACAATTCAATAACAAGCAAAGCAACAATTATATGTCAATTCTAACAGTTAACACGAACAGTAATTCTTAAACAAAGTGAAGCAGTTTAATAACACTGAACAATAACTATTTATATACTGTATTTTATGTTCGCAATTCAACTCAACACTGATTCACGACTGACTCAATTCCCGTCGGCTCCTTGCTTATATAGAGCTACGCGGCTCAAACACAGCGCGTTCTAGTACTCTCCAGACGTCTAGCAGGTACTGGTATCTTCGATATCATTCCACGCCTCACCACTGTAACCTATTCTCGACGCTTCTATTGTAGCCAGCGGCGTAACATCTTGGGGTTTGCTACAATATTGTTACAAATAAAATGCTTGTAGCGTCTCTATATCCTTCTTGCTCAATGTCCTCGTCTTTATTCAGCGGGTCTTTGCGAAACATTTTAATGAAATATTTAATTTTTCATTTCCCTTTTTCCGTAATATAAATGTGTATTGTTATGCCTGATCAATAATGTTGTTTTCTTAATTTCATTTTGACGTGGCATTTTAGGAATATTAGATGTAACGGAAATAGTCGGAAGTGGTTGACATGTGAAACAAAACACAGCATGATCTCAGTAAGCCAGGTGGCTGTATGGAAAAGTACGAGTCTACCGACAGGTACAAATGCCAATCCGGAAGGATCTTATTGTATATATATTTTTATTAAAAATATAAGTATTGGAATAATTAATTTTTTTAATTTAATTCTGAATTTCATTTTTAACATCGAATCTATTTTTATTTTTATAATCAGCTGACCGTAATTACCCGACGTTACACGGGAATGACAGCCCCCTATTATAATAGCAAAATAAAATAGCCTAAAACCTTCCCACATATTTTATCTCGGTATTCGTAAAAACTGCATAAAAATCGGTTGAACAGTTTCCGAGTTTATCGCGTTTTTGTTAAATTTCTACTGTCATTCGTCAAGTGCGGTGTGCATAATGGAGAGGACTATAATGTTGCCGGCCAGTCGAGAGCGGACATCGATGACATAGTCAAATATTATAGGCGATGCCGGCTCGACTGGCTGGCAGCATTCCAGTCCTCTCCATTATGCACACAGCATTTGACGAATAAAAGTAAAAATATAACAAATACAGTAAAAAAAATCGCCTAAGTGCCCAATAATAATCGTTTTAAGATTACTGTGAATGAACGATATTTCGTGATCGTGCGTGGAAAAATGTAATCGTGAATTTTTGATAACTCGCGAGAAAATTGTCACGGATTAACGTTTTGTAAACCCTATTTTAAGCGGAATATCAAAACACATCCGTATGTATTTAATTAGAATACCGCTCACGCTTTTTTGCCGCTCAATGAAATATGGACCGGGAGATAGCGGTAGGGCGGTGGAAACGCTGGTGGTTTGTGCCCTGACCATAAATACATTTCTACCCTGCTTGTCTCAGACTTTTTTTTATACAGTGAATTTCACTTAAGACGCAACATAGGATAGTTTTGTTTGCCTGATAGTTATGGAAATTATTAATGTATTATAGATAAAATTAGAGAAAATCGTTTTATTTAAAATGCAACATCCACTGAACAGAAACATGTATCACGAACAATATTTTAAATAAAAACAAGCCGTGAGGTGGGTCGTTTATTAGGACTAAAGTGCGACCCTTGAGGTCCACACGACGAACTTCCCAGTTTGATAAATATTTAATAATAATAATTAAATTAGATATTACACAGAAAAGTAATCATTTTAATCATTCAAACATAATTATTATTTATTTTTAACAATAATTAAAAAAAAAAACGGCTAAACCGATTTTTATAAAATTTATGTCGGATCAAAATGACGTTGACACGCCTCGATTGACACCCTTACGAAGTCGATATAATTTTTTATTCGCGAAATACCTATTGTGTAAAATCTACTTTTTTGCAGGCTATTTGGTTAAGAGAAAAGAACGGCTGAACCTATTTTGAAAAAATTTCTTTCAGATCATATTTACGTTAATACGCGTCGATTTGCACCCTAACGTAGTCGATATCATTTTTCATTCTCGAGATTTCGCCTTAAAAAGAAATGGACACATACGTACGTACGTATATACGTACACACACACACGCACACACATCTTTCTAAAAATAGTGTAGTGACCTTGAAACATAAAAATTTGTTATACATTTTGATTTCGATTTTCGGACCCATTACAATAACTTCCAATGGGAAGTTAACAAAACTCGCCTATTTTGCGCCTTTAGTGAAATTCAGTGTAGATATAAGTACGTACTTATTTGCTTCATGCTTGCGTATACGCGGTTCCAAAATATGTACTGTGGTACAGGAAATGTAGTTCTTTCACCGAGTTCTTTTTTTGTAATAAGTGCTTAGCCGTTTAGACCAGTGGTACGCAAACTTTTTAGTCGTTCCTTCAAAATTGGCAGTTTTGTTTTTAATTTTATTTTGATGTAGTCGTTAATAAACTAGTGAAGGGTTCATCGAGAAGAAGAAAACTCCATTGTAATAAAGATCAATTTTATTTGCAAGTTTGAAAAAAAATCTAGGCTAAAAAGTATGTACTTTTTTGGTTCAGTGTATCAGCTTTAAAATAAAGAAATACATTTTTTGAATATGTGAAAAATCTTACGCCTTCTATGAGAATTTGCGCGCTTCTACTGTTGAGGCTTTCCTAGTTTGAGTACCTTTGGTCTAGCCAGATGAAGGTGAAAAATTCGTAGTGCATGCCATTGATTGAACTTATCGTGATAATATAATGAGAACTTTTTACCAGGTATATTATTTATTGATATAGTTTTGAAAGCACTTAATATTTCTGTAACTAAAACATCACAAAAAAATAAATACTTACTTAAAGAAAGTTTGAAAAATTCTTTTTAATAATTAACGATTAGAAAACGAAAAGTTTTTATTATAAAAACACATCAAGAAATATCACTTGGAAATCCTTGATTTATGTTTATCAATATTAATAATAAAACTATAAAGGATATTAATAGTTTTTTTATACGGCTGAAATGCAATTGAAAGATTTTTTCGTTGGAGAGCAGCCAATTATATGAAAAAATCATTTTACCAACCAGTGGTCACAATCAGGATTCTAACCTGAACCTTTCCACTTTCGCGGCGGATTGAGTATTGTAAGCTCATTCCGCCGCGAAAGTGGAAAGGTTAAAGGTTCAGGTTAGAATCCTGATTGTGATCACTGGTTGGTAAAATGATTTTTTCCTATATGTTTCGAAACAATTATATAATTGGCTGCTCTCCAACGAAAAAATCTTATAAAGGATATGTTTTACTTCAAGTGACTTTATTTAAGAAATTTTTAAGGACCCAATGACGCACGTAAATGTTTTTTGGAGGGGCGCTTAAAAAAAAATTATTTTTTTACAATTTAGCAACGCCCAATATTGTGAATTATATAATTATAAAATTTAATCAAAATACACAGGTTGTAAAATTTATGAGTTGGGATATGGCAGACGGACATGACGAAATTATAAGGATTCCTAGTGGCTACGGAACCCTAAACAGAAAAATATTCTAAATAATAAATATCTTGCACGGTCAATAGAATGTACAAAAATTGTGTTTAAAAAATACATTCCCAATAAAATAAAAGATATGAATGCTGATATAAAAACAGACTCCGAATTTTTATACTTCATTACAATTACAAATTTTCAACCCGTATTTTCGTAAGCTGCACTGTTTGTGTTTTATATCTCAATTTTTTCATTATTATCACAATTTTTTAGATCTTATGTAAATATTGTTGAATGTTGAATGCGAATTTCCTGGAAAAAATATCTGTCAGAAGTGGGATCATAGTCAAATATGCGGCCTAGTGTTGCCGTCTAGATCTAGACTTTCTAGACTCTTGTCTTGTCTAGATTTTCAAAACAAGATTTGCAAAAGTCTTGTCTAGAAATTTTCAAGACAAGCCAAGACTTGCTTTATCTAGATCAAGACTCTTGCCGAAACTCTAGACAATTTTCAAGAATCTAGATAAACTAAGTAGTAGTAGGTAAAGTAAACCACTCGGTTAATCTAGACTCTTGAAAATAATCTAGAGTCTTGATATTAGACAAGACAAGAGTTTTTTAATCTACTTAGTGAAGTTTTGATATTTCAAGACAAGACAAGACTTTGAAAGTCTTGTGTTGTCTAAACGGCAACACTAAATATGCCAAAGAATTCTGTCTAATATTTTGCTTTATTAAAAACTTTTTATAAAAAAATTGAGTCTCCTTAAAAAAAAGCCATTAAATAGAGGACAATAATTAAATAATTAAATTACTTAAACTTTTAGCGTGTACCTCAAAATCTTATTATTTTTCTTTTTTTAATGGCTTTTTTAAAGAGGTTCAATTTTTTTATAAAAAGTTTAATTTTTGACTTTTTAATGAACGGTTTTCTCTCTTGATATTTGAATACAAAACTAGAAAAAAATTACAGAACCGGCTTAAGTAAATTTATATACTACTCTATTGATGTGAAGAGTTATTGAAATATATTAATTTGGAAGTGAAATACACATCAAGCAATAAATATGTAACACTTGGAAACTAATATTTCTCTTTATAACAGTTATGTGCTAGGTATATGTATAGTCGATCAACCACAAACAAAAACCGGCCAAGTGCGGGTGACTCTGGCGCATCGAGGGTTCCGTATAAAAATAAAAATTAGGAGTTAGGTAGGGGTTAAATTTCAGCTTGTTTTTAAAAACACATTTTTTCTTATACAGAGTGTCCCAAAAAGAATGGGACATAAAGTAACAGCTGATTCCTTACAAAAAAATATTACGATATACCCGGATATACCCCAACTTGTCTATTCCGAAAGTTGATATTAAAAGAGATACAGGGTGCCAAAGTTTATTTTTATTTTTGATTTTCTTAAATAACTTTTAAAATGATTTAGGCATTTTAATGAAATTTGGTATATGGGGATTTTTTGACAGAGAAATTCAAATTTGACCTTGGTATGGCTCTTACTTGTAGGGGGCGCCACTTACACACCTTTTCACTCATTCAAATAGTCATAACTTTTTTGTACGCACTCGTACTATTTTTTTGAATCAAAAAATTGATTTTTCCGTCATTTTTACGTAAAAAAGGTATACTTTGTAAAAGTGGCTAGGAGTAACCTTTTTCAAGATATTTGCACTTAAAGTAATCGATGCAATGTGGTTTTTACCGTTTGTGAGATAGAACCCTGTGACAGACGGACAGATATCGTAGGCTCGGTAATAGGGTTCCATACGGAGGTACTGAACCCTAAAAATTGTCCACTACAAGTGAATGGTCGGAAACTGGTGCCTTTACCCTATGAATTATTAATCAAACAGAACTAGTAAATTATGATCTATTTGTTTAATGTACTTTTAAATGCACTGTAATTTCGAATCACCCCCTATAATAATTGAAGCGTGTATATAATATAGAGGTAATTCACGTATTGGTGAGTGGGAGCCTTATAATTCTATATGTGCTTTTTAACCATCCGCTGGTCGTTAGGTGGGTACTTTCATTCGAACACAACAAATTATCCTTTTTCTAAGCTATAAAAGCTTTTAACATTTGGTTTTAATGGGGTATGCGTAAGCCCATGGGATTCTACGGAAATGGCTTATTATACAGTAGTATTATAATTGGAAGAGGCCAGGGTGTGGCGACATTCGCTTTTATTGTTGCATAACATTCGCGTTTGTGTATGTAACCACACAAAAACGAATATCGCTTGAAACTTATAAACGTCAGGTACACAATAGGGCCGTCCCACTTTTTTTAAAGGTTGGAATCTACGTTATAAACAGATAGTAAAACAATTTTTTTGAGAATTTTTCGGATGCTTTTTCTACAAGAAAAACATTTCCAGAAGTGCGTAATGTAATTTTAAACATAGAATTATACCGCCACGGAATACGTCATTCACACAGCCTTCTTGACTGCTGTAGCTGAATCACGCCAATTGATCCATAGATAAAGAGAGAATAGAGTACACTGATTTGTTTACGTAGGTACAGTTGAAAGGCCGGCAGTTAGAACTTAGGTTAGGTTCTTCACGAGTTACGATTGACGAGGAAGTATTCTTTCCATAGACATACCTCTCTTTATCTATGCGCGGACGTATGTCTGGCTTCCTTGGTCTGGCTTTTACGTCATCATGATGGCGGCTAAGCTGCATCCGTTTGAAATGAACACAATTTTTTTTAAATTTTTGTATACAATAATTAAGGTAAGAGGAAGGATATAGGAACGAAAAAGTTAGTTTACATTATTTTTATGTATGAGGAATAACATACACTATTCAAAATTATCAAATTTTGATACGCGGGACGACCCTATCATCTGTTGGTTTCTGTTTATTCCATGCGTTATAACGGTGAACTGTTGTTCTTTTTGTAAGTATAGATGAAACCACACCTTCGCCCCTTCCAATTATCATACTAGTATACAGGATAATATAGTGATTTTACAGTAGGTATACAATATACGAAAATTGTATACTGTATGTCCTCTATAATAAATTTGCTTTTTAATATTTTACAAAAATACAAAAGAAGCTTCCAAAATGGAAAGAAGTAGGGTAAAAACTTTAGTGAATAGTGAGATGATACTAAAATTATGTTACAAGTCCCCAGTTCCCGGGTTCTAGCCCGAGAGCTGGTAAAAGTGTCAATTGGATTTTCAATTTATTATTAAAAAAAAAAATAATGAATTGAAAATATGAATTGGTGTTAGGCCCAAATAACCTTAGCTGTTGGTGGTCTTAAAAAAAAACTAAAACTATGTTTTTATCCGACTGTTTTTCATTTTGTAAGCGTGTTTTGTAGGTTTGAGTTTTTTTTAAATAAATTTTTTATTAAACATTAAAAAGAACACCACAATACCTACCACAAAATAAACTAGATATATTATAGAATTCACAAAACACTTATAAAGTAAATGAAGTGTATTAAACAACAAATTTTAGACTGGGGTTGCCCCACATTTTTTTGTTGTTGTCATCTACATTACAAATATAGATTATTAAAGTTTTTTTGAAAATTTTTCGGAAGCTTTTTCTATAAAAAAAAATTCCCAGAAGTGTGTTTTTTCAATGGAATTTTAAACATAGAATTCTGCCGCTATCGAAATGACGTAGAAAATTATCAGCCTCTGTGAACCTCAAGGGGAATAATATATATACAATATACATCTCTTTCTATTGATATAGAAGTGTGACTATACTTCATTGTTTGGCGGTTTGTGCTCGGCGATTAAAAAAATTCGACTGATGACCAGTCCTATACTTCCCACCTAGTAAATATTTGCAAAAAATAAACACTCTTTTTTTATTCTTTGAAAAAAAGCATGGCCCTCTTTTTTGTTTAGTGATCTACTGATGGCTAGCTTAATATAGCAAAAATCATGGTTACATTGATTTACGTACAATTTTTATTTTTTTTAGTAAAATATTTTTTTTCTCGAAAACTGTACATTTTAGAGAAAAAAAAAAATATTTACATTTTTTTCGCATTATAACATCTAGAATTCATTTATATTTTTTTTACCTATGTTAATACGTGACATTGAGAACGTTTTTTTTAATATCTCAGGATCCACTGAACCGATTTGACTCAAAATCTAATCAGATCTAAGTTAAAGGCTGATAAACACAATAGAACAATCGGCATGGCCGTATGTTGTTCCGTTTTTACGATATCGAAGGCGAAAAATTGACCACACACACACACACATCCAGACATCAGTCAGAAAATGATCTTAAACGATTGCTAGGGTCTCAAAACGTGAAGATCTGTTAGAATCTCGAAGTATTTTTTTCGGACTAAATCCATTACTTCCCTACCATAGAGGTGGGAAGTAAAAAGTTGGTCTATATTATTCGTTTTTGTATGGGGAATAACATGCACTGTTTAAAATTATCAAATTTTGATACGTGGGACCAGTGGCGGCTCGTGCCTGTTTAGACAGGTGGTGCCAAAACGAAGGTCACAATAGAAAAGAAGTACCTATAAAACATAGAAAATAACTTACCTAGTGACTATCCACGCAACTGTCTATGTTTGACTAAACAAGTACACACAAATATATACAAAACAAACTAAGGAAATTAAGAGTTAAGACGATACTGTCAGTAGTCACACAAATCACACACTACAAAGCTACACAAACTAAAAAAAAATGTTGACAAAGCAAACCGTCAAATAATAAAACAAAATTGTTATCAACAATAACATTTAACCGAAACAACAATGCGTTGTAAATTCCAACAATGACCAAACAGAATATCGCCAATAATGTGCCTGGCACACATTTCATTTAGATTTAGCATTACAGCATAGGGAAATCATGAGTCATAGTTCTATCTCTCTTGCTCACATATAAGGACCGTAAGGTATGCTTTGTTTACACTGTGCCTATTATTAAATGGCACAGGATACGTGTTACTGATCGCGTGGTGAAAATGTTTTAGGAAATTTGTACGATTTAGGCTGAACTCTGCTGTCCGGTCGATCGATGATTTTATAAATTGATTAAAAAAAATATATTAATAAAAATATTAACAAAAAATATTTTTAGAGAAAATTGAAAAATTAGGGGTAGTGCCATGGCACTGTGGCACTACCCCACGAGCCGCCACTGCGTGGGACGATACCATTCACAAAACATTTATAAAGTAAATAAAGTGTATTAAAGTAAACAACAAATTGTAAAATTTTGACAATAGTAAACCTCTCGAAAAATGAATATTAAATCCCACTTTCAGATGCGTATTTCAAGTATTTTTACGTTCCGTTTAACACATAAAATATATGTAAGGTATAAACGTTATTTTCATCTACATCATGCATGAAAAGTGTTTTGTGTTGAATAATATACAAAAAACACATGGATTTCTGTCTCTCTGGCAGGAAAGTGCGCGTAAAACTCACCGTTGTAAGTGTCGTTTAATTCTTATCCATTTCGTCTAGCGCCTCTGGCACAATAAAACCGCGGGTGTTCCATAAGCTCGCTCTATACGTCCCACTATACGGTAAACGGAACGAAATGCTATAAGTACATATACTAAAGGTCGACATATATTGAAATTTATTTTGGTCACTTTATGTTCCTCTTCCGAAAATGTTACATACTACAATAGTACGTAACGTGTATTCAGAATAAATATTAGCAAAAAAAAAACTTTTTAGAGACAAGCTTTTATTTAAATGCACTAAAAAGGAAAAAATAATTTTTAATAATTCAGGTTCATAATTATAAAACTCCACTATTTATATCACTGTACTGCCTGATTCGACCGTTGATTGACTAATATTTATATCACTGATCCACTTGATGGCACGACTCACCATTCACTGCTTCCCGATTCCCGTCGACTCGCTGCTTATATACTGGCGCGCGGTGTACGCTCAGTGCGTCCTCGTATTCTCTAGCGTTGTCTAGAATCTTTGCGTAGGCACCAGTGTGTTCAACGTCAGACACCGCTTTTCAGAATTCTTGCCTTACGTTTATATACAGGGTGATCCGTAACAATATCTTAGAACCTATTGATTTTCGTGAGCTCTGCTCAATTAGGACTTTTGATCGGGACCATCCGAACAACAACATAATATCTGAATTTGAGAAGGATTACTTTCCACATGTTGTGTGCGGGCTCCTTTATCTGTGTATTCGATACATAGGAAATCTGACGGTCCACTAGTCTATAAAATACTTCAAATCAGTTCTAAGATTGTGCATAGCTTTAGGATATTATTTGTACGTGTACGTCGACCTTTAAGATAAGATGTTCGCTTTATTCCCTCCAGCACTAAATTGTTTTATATGTACCGAGAAAATATCCATTAATTCATGTCAAAATGGGGTACGAAATGGATGGAGAATGTTAATTTTTACAGTCATGAAATTAGTTGGTTTTATACTCTTCAAAATATTCGCTAAAATTAAATATTATATAACCAACGACGCTTATATTATTTCCCTGGTAGTATAAATCGTTTTTTAATGTATATATAAAACACATCTGTTAAATCATGTAAAAATGGCGTCGTAAATAGCTGAAAAATATAACTTTTTTGATCATTAATTATACGTTTTAATAATATTCCTTTATTTTTATAATTTAATGGAATAATGGGGTGACTCACGTATTTTTACTTCCCACCTCTACTATGGTAGGGAAGTAATGGATTTAGTTCGAAAAAAATATGTCGAGATTTTAACAGATTTTCACGTTTTGAGACCCTAGCAATCGTTTAAAATCATTTTCTGACTGATGTCTGTATGTGTGTGTGGTCAATTTTTCGCCTTCGATATCGTAAAAACGGAACAACATACGGCCATGCCGATTGTTCTATTGTGTTTATCAGCCTTCAACTTGGATCTGATTAGATTTTGAGTCAAATCGGTACAGTGGATCCTGAGATATTAAAAAAAAACGTTCTCAATGTCACGTATTAACATAGGTAAAAAAAATATAAATGAATTCTAGATGTTATAATATGAAAAAAATGTAAATATTTTTTTCTCTAAAATGTAGTTTTCGAGAAAAAAAATATTTTACTAAAAATTTTAATCGGCAGTGTTTTTGAATTATGGCTATCAAATAATTTTTTTCGAAATTTTTAGACACGGAAAGGCCTTAAAAAATTATAAAGTTGAAAATTGTTAGAAGGATGACGTCACAGGACTAGGTTCGAGCTTTAATTCAACAGCCAATAAGAGTAAAGTCAGTAGAAATGAAATCACACTGTTGTATTTACAATTGTCAAGCACCTGTCAAGCGTCAAAAAACGAATGTAAAATATATAAAAATAAAATCACAATTATTTTATTTATCATATTTTACGATCATTTGATTGATGTATTCCTTTCCATGACAACGAATACAATATCTATTATTTGTGTTTAAAAGTATTTACACATCATCACCCGCGGTACAGACATATAATATATTGTTACAAAACTGTTTTCTGAGTTGGCGGAATAAATATTTATTGACAATAATTAAAAACACAATAATAATGAACGCAACAACGAAAAGTCAATTCTAACAATCAACACAAGTAAACAATAACTAAACAGTAATTACAAAGCAAAACAAAACAACTATATACAATAATTCGTAATTATTACCACTACACTAGTATTAATTTATCAATTTGGTTATTTATATCACGGCACTATTTATTTTACTTGAATGCGTGACTCACCGTTGACTGATTCCTCACTCACTCGTACTGCTGTTTATACAGTGTGTCCACAGACTTATCCTCAACATGGGGATCTCCGTTGTTATGGGAGATAGAGATTTGGTTAAATGAGACAAAATGTGCAGAATCTCCAGTGCTACTACCCTGCGTAGTCAAACTTTCCATATTTTGCTTGGTTCGCGACCGACAGTTGAAAAACGAGATTTACCCATTTTCGTTTTTTGTTTATAACTCGCTTATTAAGTAAGTTAGAAAAAAAATATTTTCACTTTCTCAAGGCCCTTTTTTATGAAGATTTCAAATCTCTTTTCAAATTTTTATTTACTTTTATAGTTTTAGAGATACTTGTATTAACTTTGTTTTTTTAAATACACGTCAAAGATGGCCATGACACCATTCGAAAGAGATTTTTTTTCTCTTTAATTTGATATGAGGGTTGATGGATTTATTTTCAAAAATAACAGAGTTATACGTAAAACACTGATTTTTAATAGTAGGCTATGCTAAATTAATTGATAAAACAACAGAAGGCTTAGCAAACAGTTGAAATTCGCGTTGGCTTAGTAAACGGCTGTTTTGTTTTAGCTGTCAAAGTGTAGTTTGTTGCTAATTTGTCAGTTTACTAAGTGATTTATTAAATTTACTTTTGTTATCATGGAACCATTTTGTAACAATGAAAAGTTAGCGATTTTCAACAATTGATCGTAAAACAGTAGTTTTGTCTTCTTCACTTATTCGCGTTGACTTAGTAAACGGCTTTTTAAATGATTCATAGTTTATTAAATTTACTCGTAAGTTTCTGTAAATAGACGAATGAGGTTGTCTTCGTTCTGGATACTGATCGAAGTACATTTCTGCAGCTCTGGTCGAATTTTTGTGACATAGAATGTAACAAGATAACATATCAAATTTTTCATTGTTACAAAATGGTTCCATGATAACAAAAGTAAATTTAATAAATCACTTAGTAAACTGACAAATTAGCAACAAACTACACTTTGACAGCTAAAACAAAACAGCCGTTTACTAAGCCAACGCGAATTTCAACTGTTTGCTAAGCCTTCTGTTGTTTTATCAATTAATTTAGCATAGCCTACAATTAAAAATCAGTGTTTTACGTATAACTCTGTTATTTTTGAAAATAAATCCATCAACCCTCATATCAAATTAAAGAGAAAAAAAATCTCTTTCGAATGGTGTCATGGCCATCTTTGACGTGTATTTAAAAAAACAAAGTTAATACAAGTATCTCTAAAACTATAAAAGTAAATAAAAATTTGAAAAGAGATTTGAAATCTTCATAAAAAAGGGCCTTGAGAAAGTGAAAATATTTTTTTTCTAACTTACTTAATAAGCGAGTTATAAACAAAAAACGAAAATGGGTAAATCTCGTTTTTCAACTGTCGGTCGCGAACCAAGCAAAATATGGAAAGTTTGACTACGCAGGGTAGTAGTACTGGAGATTCTGCACATTTTGTCTCATTTAACCAAATCTCTATCTCCCATAACAACGGAAATCCCCATGTTGAGGATAAGTCTGTGGACACACTGTATAGGCTGCGTGGCATAAGCCTAGTGCTTTCTCTAGAACTTTCGTGCAGGTACCAGTTGTATCAGTAGTCGGACCCTCGTGTCTCAGAACTCTTGCCTGCCGGTTATATACAGGGTGATCCATAACATTATATGCATATTTTTTTTAATTAAAATAAAATTGTAAATCATCCTGGTCGATCATAAATATAGATAATTAAATACAACAATGAGAGTTGAGTTTTTTGTGGTTATAATATAATAATTATTAAAATAGACAATATTAGCCAAACCACAAATAAATACTTTTCTTATCTTAACGTAATCAGTCGGCGAACATGCCATCGTGATGTTAATCGTCAAACAATTAAGATATACAAGGAAAAAATCAAAAAAATCCTGACAGTGGTCTTTGATTTTTTCCTTGTATATCTTAATTGTTTGACGATTAACATCACGATGGCATGTTCGCCGACTGATTACGTTAAGATAAGAAAAGTATTTATTTGTGGTTTGGCTAATATTGTCTATTTTAATAATTATTATATAGATAATTATTATTTTTATGCGGTTAGTCAACCCCTGGAATTTTTCATTTACGATCCGTCCCTGGCAAGAGCTGTGATTGTGAGTTATTTTAGTTAGGCTATAAAAATGAGCGTGAGTTTTATATGACTGGATGCGCGCTCCAGTTTATTCTGACCTTATCTCAGATTGACATCTCGCGTATCTCCGTTGTCACAGAACGCTTCGTCAACTTTGACTTTTATCAACATTACGTTGCACTGAATCTCGAAATAATACCTCTTTGTGCTGATATTTTTATTATACTAGCTTTTACCCGCTGCTTTGCCAGACAGAAACCTTATCTTAAAACCCGATCGCAAACCCACGACAGTTTGATCCAATGGCTAGTACCAAGCTGTCCTCGATTGATAATATGTATACCTATACCATTTGTTTCATCCAAAACGGCACAACTGTTATTCATTATAAATACAGACAGACAGACAAAAATCCAGGATATTGTTTTCCCATCTAAGTGTCATACAAAATACCCAAAAACCTTTCGAGAAAACAAAATTGCGGACAGAGATATTCTATTTTTGGGAGGGTGTGCGAATAGTGTAAGTCAGCGGTTCCCAGCCTTTTTAATTGCGCGGACCACTAATTTTGTAAAAAAATTGAGGCCCACTAACTAAACAAGTAAAAACTATAAACACAACAACACAAATAAACACTTAATACTTATATATTCGATTGTTCCCATCTCGACCCCTGAAGCTCCGATAATATTTATCTTGGCTTAGACTCTCGATCAGCCGTCCACGGCCCAGTACCACGCTGCTCGCGGTCCACAAATGGACCGCGGCCCATGGGTTGGGACTTGGGAACCGCTGGTGTAGGTATTTTCCTTTTCGAACCGAGTACATAGGTAATAAATACTCGATTTTCGAGTCGACTCGAGAAGTATCAAGGAAAAGACTTTACATTCTGAAAAAAAGTTTGTAACATTTTTTCTGTTTTTCTTCGCATTACTTGAATTGAAAAAAATTCGACTGATGACCAGTCCTATACTTCCCACCTAGTAAATATTTGCAAAAAATAAACACTCTTTTTTTATTCTTTGAAAAAAAGCATGGCCCTCTTTTTTGTTTGGTGATCTACTGATGGCTAGCTTAATATAGCAAAAATCATGGTTACCTTGATTTACGTACAATTTTCATTTTTTTTAGTAAAATATTTTTTTTCTCGAAAACTGTACATTTTAGAGAAAAAAAATATTTACATTTTTTTCATATTATAACATCTAGAATTCATTTATATTTTTTTTTACCTATGTTAATACGTGACATTGAGTACGTTTTTTTTAATATCTCAGGATCCACTGAACCGATTTGACTCAAAATCTAATCAGATCTAAGTTAAAGGCTGATAAACACAATAGAACAATCGGCATGGCCGTATGTTGTTCCGTTTTTACGATATCGAAGGCGAAAAATTGACCACATACACACACACATACAGACATCAGTCAGAAAATGATCTTAAACGATTGCTAGGGTCTCAAAACGTGAAAATCTGTTTAATTCTCGAAATATTTTTCTCGGACTAAATCTATTACTCCTCTACCATAGTAGAGGTGGAAAGTAAAAAAATCAAATATTAAATACCGGTCTATTGTAAGAAAAATCAATCAATTTTCGAGTGGATTCGAATAGATAGAAAGGGAAGAAAACGGTTATACATTTTAGAAACCAGTATATTCGATCACCTTTTCCTTTGTTCTAGAGACAGAGAAATTGTAGATTATAGACGCTCGATAGCTGAGGTCACTAACGTCACCATTCAAGAACTGTGTAAGATAACACTAAACGTAAAACTTCAATATAAAATTTTTCACAATGAATTACAATTCATAACAAAGAGTAATTCTGACCACCCTGAAAACAGTGCGGGTGGTAATATTTTTTACATGCATGAACATAAACTGTATTATGAATAGCTAATTATTTTTTAGTAATTTTGACATTTCCTGTATTTAGCTACGCCACAAAATGTCTAACTTTTTATATCCACTTCCCATAGACTTCCCTCAAAATGACTAATGAGAGATGTTATTATTTAAATAGAATCATTTGTAGTTGTCGTCATTAAATTGCTGTATCATCGTCATCTATATGTATATCTCTGTCTGTCTGTCCCAGATGTGTTATATTTGAGACCACTCTATGTTAGATATGCCGGATATCTTATTGTTATACATTATGTGATAGGAAATAGTAATACACTTGAGCAAATAATGCCTTCACCGATGTTAACATTGGTGAAAAATGAACTAAAACAAGCCGTGAGGTGGGTCGTTTATTAGGACTAAAGTGCGACCCTTGAGATCCACACGACGAACTTCCCAGTTCGATAAATATTTAATAATAACAAGCCGTGAGATGGGTCGTTTATTAGGACTAAAGTGCGACCCTTGAGGTCCACACGACGAACTTCCCAGTTCGATAAATATTTAATAATAATAATTAAATTATATATTACACAGAAAAGTAATCATTTTAATCATTAAAAATAATTATTATTTATTTTTAACAATAATTTAAAAAAAAAACGGCTGAACCGATTTTTATAAAATTTATGTCGGATCAAAATGACGTTAACACGCCTCGATTGACACCCTTACGAAGTCGATATAATTTTTTATTCGCGAGATATTGTGTAAAATCTACTTTTTTGGAGTCTATATGGTTAAGAAAAAAGAACACCTGAACTGATTTTGAAAAAATTTCTTTCAGATCATATTTACGTTAATACGCGTCGATTGGCACCCTAACATAGTCGATATCATTTTTCCTTCTCGAGATTTCGTCTTAGAAAGAAATAAACACCTACGTACGTACATATGTACACACACACATACACACAGACATCTTTCTAAAAATAGTGTAAAAATAGTGTAGTGACCTTGAAACATAAAAATTTTTTTTCCTTTTTGATTTCGATTTTCGGACCCATTACAATAACTTGCAGTGGGAAGTTAATAATTAAATTATATATTACACAGAAAAGTAATCATTTTAATCATTAAAAATAATTATTATTTATTTTTAACAATAATTTAAAAAAAAAAAACGGCTGAAGCGTTTTTTATAAAATTTATGTCGGATCAAAATGACGTTAACACGCCTCGATTGACACCCTTACGAAGTCGATATAATTTTTTATTCGCGAGATATTGTGTAAAATCTACTTTTTTGGAGTCTATATGGTTAAGAAAAAAGAACACCTGAACTGATTTTGAAAAAATTTCTTTCAGATCATATTTACGTTAATACGCGTCGATTGGCACCCTAACATAGTCGATATCATTTTTCCTTCTCGAGATTTCGTCTTAGAAAGAAATGGACACCTACGTACGTACGTACGTACATACGTACACACACACATACACACAGACATCTTTCTAAAAATAGTGTAAAAATAGTGTAGTGACCTTGAAACATTAAAATTTGTTATACATTTTGATTTCGATTTGCGGACCCATTACAATAACTTCCAATGGGAAGTTAAAAAGGTAAATTATAAACGCTCAATAACTGAGGAATACTATTGGATTGCATTTCTAATGAATATATTATATGATCTGATGTATATATATGACAAGTGTAAACTGTATGTACAGTCCTAACACAATAAATAATTTTATTATATTATTAATCTATTTCAAACAGTCTAATGAAAACATGAAAAGAATAAATTGCGATATTCGTATCGAAAAGCGCTGAACGTCAAAAAAGTTTCAGATTTACAAAACACAAAACACGAGAAGAATTGCGATATTCCGAGTGGTCGTAATCGATTCAACGTGATTTTTTCTGTAACCGTAGGTATACAGGGTGTTTCATAATATATCCGCAGGACTTCAGGATGTGATAGTTCGTTCAAAATATGAAAAAACGTCTCTATTAACTTACCCTCTAAAATGCATCATTTTAGAGATACAGGGTGTTTGGGGAATTTTGAAAAGACAACGTTTGTATCATTTTTTCATTTTTTTTTAATTTTGCAATTATGAAGTTAACGTTTGGTTTTGTTACTTGTTCTAACGTTTAAATAAATGTTGTTTAATTAGTAGGAAAAAAATTTTATTTAAAAAATTGACCATGTTTTTCAACACAAAAGTTGATTTTTCTCGAAAACGATCGACTTTAGAGCTTTTTCTAGTAGAGTAGAAGTTGGGAAGAAAAACACCCACTACCCCTTCAAAACCTTCACCAATTATAACTTAAAAAAAAAAATTCCGCCCAAAACATAGCTTATTATGAGTAGAAAATGCTTACAAAAGCTGTTTTCTGTACGATAAACGGTTCCGGAGATATTCGCAAAAAAACGAATTTTTTTTTCAATTTCAACACCCTGTATCTCTAAAATGGTGTATTTTAGATGGTAAGTTATAAGAAACTTTTTTTCATATTTTTGGACGAGCTATCACATCCTGAAGTCCTGCGCATATATTATGAAACACCCTGTATTATACATAGGTATTTAACTCGTAAAATGAAACGTTTACGATTTCCTGGTTCCCTAATTATTTTAGGAAAAATATCTTCAAATAATAGTTTTAGAACATAAAATTCTGCATCCAAATCAATAAACAAAATTAATTTTGTATGCTTTGTAACGGCAGAAATTTGATATGAAAATGTCAAAATTACTTCAAAAATAGTTAGCGATAGCCATGGAGCTTGAACAAAATGATTAGAAATTATTGTGACAGCTAAAACGTCATCATTTTGTTCAAGTTCCATGGCTATCGCTATCTGTTTTTGAGGTAATTTTGACATTTTCATATCAAATTTCTACCGTTAAAAAGCATGCAAAATTAGTTTTGTTTAATGATTTAGATGCAGAATTTTATGTTCTAAAACTAGGATTTGAAGATATTTTTCCTAAAACAATTAGGGAAGCAGGAAATCGCGAAAGTTTGATTTTACCGGTTTAATCCCTATGTACAGCAGTCACGGTCACCACCCTGTATAAAAATCTGATATTTTCTAAAATTTAGTAGAATCAAAATAACTGAGAACTTTGCACTCGGAGCTATCTAATGTCGTGCTCAATAATGATATTCTATGCAGTGCATTTATCTAAAACTGTACTGAAAGTGTACTTTAAAATGTATTTATTTTAATGGCGACATTACGATTCCAATGAAGAATCTTTTATTGCATGTATGACCTTTGAACTGTTGGTTATTTCTATGCATATCAGGTCACATAATCATTGGGTAGCAACTAGCAACCGTAGCAATTTAAATATACGGGGTGAAACCTAAATACTAAAAAAATAACCACAAAACACCACTACACTAGACGCAAGTTTTAGTCATCTCCTAATGATGCTGACATGGTTACCGAAACTTGTATCAAGAAAAAAGTGTTGTGGTGTTTTTTGGTTATTTTTTTTAGTACCGATTTAGTTTACTTTATTGTAAATTATAGACGCGTCGACAACTTAGGCCTTGATTACATTAAATAACAATTAACTTAAAATTAAATGACATTACAAAACATCCATGAGCAGAGATGGGATTCGAACCCACGACAGTCTGATCCAGAGGCCGCGACGCTAACCACTGGACCACACTGTCCTCTACCGATTTAGTGTCTTCACACCAAAGGTTCCAATCATTTTTAAGAGCGCAACTATTGCGATCCGTCAAATGGGTATATGACATCTGGTGGTAGAAAAATTTACTCGGATCAGGGAAAAATTTACATGCTAACAGTGCAAATTAATCGTGAAATAATCGTGAAAATAATGAAATGTAAAGAAACTGTGCAAGCTTTCACGGCCGGCATTGTTCCAAGTCTTTATGGTTTCCGGGCTTGTAGGCCGTGGTCCGGTGGTATTTCTACCTGACGTTTCGTCTACAACTGCGGTAGACATTCTCAAAGGCGATGTGGCAGCGGTCGAAGTGTCCTCCTTGGCGGCTCACAGGTCAGGTAGAAATACCACCGGACTACGGCCTACAAGCCCGGAAACCATGAAGACTTGTAAAGAAACTGTTTCCATGAATTAAAATAATATTTTGTATTCATAATCAGATGTGCTCATTATCATAGTACTGTACTATAATAGTTAAACAACTAATGATTGACAAACTTAGCACCAAAGATATGTAAGTATACAAATATTTTGAGGTTAGAAACTTACTTATTATAATATAAAAATGTTGCAATTATGTTTAGATAGTTCACCTACCCCAGCTTTAAAGGAACATTGAACAGATGATTAATTTCGTGGGGATTTTCTTTTAATTTTGATGTTTTTTAGCAATATGCCGTAAAGATCACTACTTTTGACAGCTCATTTTTCTCGTTATATTTTCCGCATTAATTGATAATATGTCGGGCTCTGAGAATCCATTCTCCTTCAACGAAATTCCTTTGTTTAGGATTTGTACAGGCCCAATCACAAATTGCACTTATATTTACCATTTCTTATCACTTTGAAAATCACAATATTACACGCAAAACTATAATACCCCGTATATGAAAATTTCCCTGAACTCCGCCATGTTTTTTAAGCTCCACCCATCTGACGGATCCCAATTATAAATTTTTGTTAAATCCACATGTCTTATTTTAACTGGATTCCGCGCGCATACGACGCTAATGACCTAAGTTGTCGACGCGTCTATAATTTACAATAAATAAATAAATAAATCCGCGCGCATATCGTGTTCATAGATGACCTGGTAATTAAGCAATATTAAGTCTATATCGGTTGCCACTGACTGCTTCTGGACACGGTATGCGTGCGCAATCATATTTTTTCTCTTTTTCTAGCAGAACAATCAATAACGATCTCTAGCTCTTATTTCGAGAGATAGGTCCAGTGAAATTTTAATAACCAAAATCACTGTGATATACTATAAGCTACCACCCTGTATAATGATCTATATATTTATAAAAGCTCTTATCTATGAAATTGTGGAAGCTATGAAACTTTAGTTTGCATGGTTTGAAAATATATTGTAATTACATGGCATTTTTATGAACTGTTTCTTTGCAAAGGTATTTATTTTCTTTTAGTTTAATGTTTTATCGAGCGCACCAAATTAAATGTGTAAAAGACAGATATGTTAAATCTTTCCCTTTGTTAAAGATCATCTGAAAAAAATTTGTATAAATCGTATTTTAATTGACGTTAAACTCTTGAATAACGATTAAATATCAATCTTTTTCAAATGATTTTTAACAAAGCGAGAAATTAGCATATTTTTAACCCCCGACGCCAAAAGAGGGGTGTTATAAGTTTGAAGCCTTTGTCTGTCTGTGTGTCTGTCGTGTGTATCTGTCTGTGGCATTGTAGCTCCCAAACGGATGAACCGATTTCAATTCGGTTTTGTTTGTTTGAAAGCTGGTATTTACGAGATGGTTCTTAGTTATGTATGATTGAAATCGATTCAGCCGTTTCCAAGATCTTAAGCTCTCGTCGCAGTTTGTATAGAAATCTATGATTCGTAGATAGAAAATGTTTATACAAAAGTTGTAGAGAATTTTGTTCTCTACAAGATTGATAATGAAAGATTTTTTCGTTGGAGAGCAGCCAATTATATAATTGGGTTTTTAAATGAATTTTTTTTTTTACTTAAATGGAAGGACCACATACAAGTTTTATAGCAAAACTGTTTTTTTAAATTTTTTTGCTTACTAATTAAAAAGTTATATTTAAATAAAAATTAATTTTTAAACTCAGTTCCGATAACGCGCCGAAAGAATCCGAACGCGTGTGACGTCATTATGTTATCTATGGTCATTGTATCCATGGTAACCAAGTTAAAAATTTATTATTTTTGATAGTATGTGTAATACATATACACAAATACCAACAAATGCAGACACATTTTAACATAATGACGTCACAAACATTCCTGGCGCGTTTTGAAGTCACGTGATATTTTTTAAATTTTTATACATTTTAATTAATTTTTAGTAATTTATCTATAGCTTTAAAAAAATTTTTCTTTTCAATTTTCAATATTATTTATGTTAAATTATTAGAAAAAATTAAAAAATTAATAATTTTTTTTAAACTTAAATACCTAATTGTTTCGAAACATATAGGAAAAAATCATTTTACCAACCAGGGGTCACAATCAGGATTCTAACCTGAACCTTTCCACATTCGCGGCGGAATGACCTTACAATACTCAATTGTGACAAGATTGCTAAACTAATATTCTCCATATATGCTTCAGAATCAATAGATTTTCACTACATGCGAGCGTCAATTCATATCTGCTAATTCAATAGCTATATGATATGAAGTGAATCCTCGAACCAGCGAGAGTCTAACATGAATGTGAAAATTATTTCGAATATCCAATGGGATATATTAAATAAATACATAGGTACCTAGATATATCGATGCTGTAATCAGTATTACCACATAATATTCTAGAAACAATCATATCTTGTAGAAATCATAAGATAATCTACATGTAAGATATATACATAAAACACGGTATAGAAATCAACCAACGAGTTGATTTTTTTTAAGATAATAATAGTTTTTTATACGGCTGAAATTATATAATTGGCTGCTCTCCAACGAAAAAATCTTTCAATTGCATTTCAGCCGTATAAAAAACTAAGATTGATAATAACCATTTTTTACCAAAAATGAAACGGAACCGATAAATTCGCAAAAAACCGTTTTTCGTGACTTTGAACCTCGATTATCTGGCAACGCCGACACAATATCGATGGGGATTTTTTACACGTTTTTTAAAACACCATAACGAAGGCTTACACAATAATTCAATTAACTACGAATTATCTCCCAGTGTAGGAAATCTAAAATGACTGGGCTATTAATGTGTCATTGAATTTTGTTACAAATTTTCATAATCAGATTTTTATAAATATTTTATTTATGTTAACGACCAACTGAAAAAATGATGTAATATCAGGTATGAATAGTTGTATCAGTTGGTGGTCGTAAACAAAAAGAACTACGCGATAATATTATGTTTCAATAAAATGTTGTTTGTTTATAATATGCTATACTCCTGGTTGCTCAATTTACATTCATATTTAGTATATTTGTCCCAAGGCAAAAGCGCTTATGTAATATTTGGTTAATATAAAATTAATAATAATTTAATCATACGTTGCATTTAATGATCGAGGTATCTATTTTTCGCTTCATTGAAAAGAGACAGTACTGTCGATCACATTCTTTGAGAAACATTTTTACCACACAAATGTCACGTCGAGTTGGATGGAAATAATCAGTGATGGCCGAACTGTATGAACGCCGTTCGACAAACAATGTTTCCTGGCAATGATAAATAATTTTACATCTCGGAAGTTTACGAGTGTGGCAAGTTGTACAGTTCTTCCTACAATTTCCAAATAACGCCATCTGACAAATAATGATTCAAATTGTTAAAGACACGTACCTAATTCTGTGTTTGGAACTAAGTGTAGGTCATTTTTCCTGAGATGAAACCTAGCTAGATAGATTTTTACCCCCCAAAACCCAGGCCCGGACTTAAAGACTCAGGCCCCCTAGGCACTTAACAGTTGGGCCATCCAAGCCCAAAAAAGGAAAAAAAATGGAATTGGAGGGAAATTTAGCAAAAAAAAGTCGCCAATTAGATTATCTTACAACATTTTTGGGCTTTTTTTTCTTTAATTTCCATCTCCGCCCTGGTCGGGGCCCCCTCGGCGGCTGGGCCCCTAAGCCGGTGCCTTGTTGACCTAGGCGTAAATCCGGGCCTGCCAAAACCCCTTTTCAGTAAATTTCATCTAAATCGTTAGAGCCGTTTTATCTCTGTCAGCATTTCATTAATTTTGAGTCAGTAATTTTTAGGTTGGAATTTTTTGCCTCGAGGTCATTCCAATTCACCACCCTCGCTAAAGAAGTATAACTTCAAAAATCAGTAGTATATTAAGAATGAATCATTTCGTACTTACCGGTATTATTTCAGTCTATCTGAAACAAAAAAGGTACGTTATATTAATAAAAAATCTCTATAATAATATTATTACAAATGCGAAAGTTTGTGTATGTATGTTTGTTACCACTCAGCTCCGTAACGGCTGAACGGATTTTCATGAAATTTGGTATATAGTTACTTTAGGTCCTGAAATAGGACAAAGGTACTTTTCATCCCGGAAAAATGTATAGTTCCTGTGTGATAGTATTTGAATTTTACCGAATTGACTTACTAATATTATAAACACCACCAGCCCGGCTTCGCTTCGCACGGGGAGAATTTTTCGCGGAGGGGATAATAAATCATAAATTCATTTCACCCGGGCGAAAACAGACCGGGCCGCTAGTTAAATAATAACTTCATTTCAAAATTTCAATGAAATGGTTTTTTATAAGCTTTTATTTAACTTGCAATGTTTGTATGTTAGTTTGTTTGTGTGTTCGTTTGTTTAGGTCAAATCTTGCAAAGCAATTTTGAACGACTGCCACGTATCCGATCGATTTGAAATTTTGTACACATATGTATTTCCGATGACAATACATGAATAAATCGTTTTTAGAATTAAATTCAACCCCTAAGGGGTTCAAACGAGGGTGTAGGGTTTTTTTTGACTAATCAACGCCCAGGCCAAATCGCTGAAGCTAGAAACTTGAAATTTGGACAGCAGATTCGTTTTCTGACGTAAGTATCAACTACGAAGGGATTTCTCGAATTTCAGCCCCGAAGGGGATCAAAAAGGGGTAAAATTTTGAAAGACTAAAATGAACAAAATAAAATATTAGTAAAAAAACTTTTTGGAGACAAGCGTTTATTGAAATGCACTAAAAAGGAAAAAATAATATTTAATAATTTGGTTCATAATTTATTATTATAAAAGCGGGGGTTGCGACTAATAAACTATTACAGAGAGTACAACCCTCGCTTTTATAATAATTATGAACCAAAATTATTAAATATTATTTTTCCCTTTTTAGTACATTTCAATAAAAGCTTGTTTCTAAAAAGTTTTTTTTACTAATATTTTACAATGAAATTTACTACCACGCTGACTTAAGAAATTGTCAAATATTCAACATGAGCAGTTTTGCTTTTTGGCCAAATATATTATTACATTCTATTTATGTAAGGACTTTGGAGATATACAATATGTAGGTACAATAGTAAGCAAAGTTATAACCCTATCATATGCACTGGTCATAATAACGGAAGTTATTAGCAATAAATATAAAAATAAAGCATGCTTTGAATAGAATACGGACTTGAATAAATGCGGCCCTGCATGGATGTATACAGTAGGTACATATCGTGGTATTCATGTATGAATACCTTTGTGATATCATTACACCGACCCGGTACTGAACTAATCGAAAAATCAAAATTGGCGAATTTTTAAATACAATTTAATAAGCATATTGGGATCTGTCAAATGGGAAGGTCTTCAAAAAAAATAATTCAAACGTAGATGAAAAGATTTATTTCGATATGAATGCCATGAAACTTTCGTCGACTTGTCGTATCGATCTCAATATTTAGGTAGGTACGTGTTATTTGAATGATAGTCAAATTTTTTCGACAGTTTATTTATTTTTTTATTTATAGTATATTATAGACGCGTCGACAACTTAAGTAATTAAATAACAACTAACTTAAAACTAAATAACATCCATGAGCGCAGGTGGGATTTGAACCCACGACAGTCTAGTCTAGAGGTTGGTACCAAGTACGCTATCCACTAGGCTACATTTCTAACATACCTATATTTTTAATTATTTAGATTGTGTACCCCAATCTATCGCGTGTCACCTATGGCACACCTGCCATAGGTTCGCCATCCCTGGTGTAGTATATAGACTTTGTCCCGTAATTTGACAATATTTCAGTTTAGGTATAACTTAGTACAGGATCCGTCCAGCAGAAGCGCTTCATTGTGTTATTCACCTCAGGTATTGTTGTTTGTCCGTATATTTTAATTTACGTTTTTGTTGTTTCATACGGTAAAGCAACCGGATGTCAACTGAGTTTTTGAATATAATGAACCTTTCATAATTTGTAATAACTGTTCTAATGATACACCTGAATTAATATTAATTTTATATTATTATTTATATAAATATAACAATGACACTATATATCAGTATACATTATTTATTTAAAGGTACCATTATGGCAAATATATTATAGAGAAATATCTAGGGATCAAAACCATGAGGAACCTCGAACAAGCACGAAGTACCTTTTGCATAACAGTAGCTACAGTTTACAGGTCCCGCTGCAGGAAGTTAATGTGTGGGTCCGATTTTTAATAATATTATACCATAAAAACAGCTCTACAACACACAGCTACAATGGCAAAGCTTCTAACGCGTCTGAATCGTACCAGAAGGTAGCTGGTACAATTCCGGTCGGAACTACATATAAAAATGTTTTTTGTTTTTTTATACAACTATTCCGTATTCCACTTGATATTTATTTATAAATTTTTTATATTGCCACTATTTATTATACGAACCTTCGCAAGGGGTTTTGGTACGATGCCAAAGTGGCGTTTTTTGCGTGGCGAAAGGGGGAGTTGCAAGGAGGAATTCCCCAAAAAACGTACGCGGGCTGAAGATCCAGTGAATAATTCCAAGACACCAACGCGCGAGCAATCGTGAATCTTCAAGCTCCGCATGGTTTGATACCTAGCATCTAGTATATTATAGTACGATAATAAAAATAATAGCTGCATAACATACAATCAAATTTAATATCATACTTCAATGCATATTAATTTGAAGTATTATCTTTTTAAGTAGTAGGTATGTTTATCTTTATCTAAGTATGTGTTGTCCAAAAATAGATATTTATTCTCAAAAATTGTATTGTCAGACATTTTTTAAGTTGAAGTTAGTTACGCTAGTGTTCTATTTATATTCTACAGCTGCTTAAAATTAGTCATCGGACCATGACCCCATAAGGGGGTGGGGTGACTGGGCTCTAGCATGGGGACCCGCGATTAGGAGGGACCTGTCAACTAAGCGATGAACAGAAGACAAAAATCGAAGTGGCAGTTAGGGAGGTCCGTCAAAGAAGCTGACCTGGGGGGGGGGGGGCCGCTAAAAGATGTGGAAAAAAAAATAAATACCAAAGATGGAATTGTGTAGATTATTTAATATACCTAAATTGCAAATCAAAGCTTCTAAATTTTTACATCATTTTATTTCTGACAAAACAGAAAAAAGTTTTGTTTTATAATTTCGCATTTTATTTTAGAACAAAAATGGGGACGATATTTGGCTGTAGATTATAGACGCTCGACAACTAAAGTCAGTAGCTGGGATATTTGGCGATTAGGATACCTTATGGTTTATGTACTATAAGTGAAATAAGACCTTATCTAAATTCGTCTCTAGTTTTTATTGTTTTTTTTTGACTGAAATATCCAATGTCTATATTTATAAAAAATGTTGGGCCTGAGAATAGCCGAGCGTGTAGCAATGCTGTTGTTAACATGGCGTTGCTATGATTCCTCTATTACAAGTCTTCAGTTCCCGGGTTCTAGTCCGAGAGCTGGTAAAAGTGTCAATTGGATTTTTAATTTATTATAAAAAAAATAATGAATTGGTGCTAGGCCCAAATAACCTTAGCTGTTGGTGGTCTTTAAAAACACAATTTTATAAAAAATGTTATATAAACAAGGTGTTGCAAAAACATTACTTAACCAAAAATAAGACAAGTAGGTAGTTCCTATCAACATTGTTCCCCAGATGCTTAGTTTCAAAGATACCCTAGGTACCTATCTTTGAAACAAAGCATCTGCGGAACTAGATACTATATGTCTTATTTTTGGTTAAGGAATCACCGCACAAGCGATGGCACATGTTTTTTAAACACCCTGTATATATTATCAGCTTTATTGTCATCTACCTATGTCAGTTTACAATCTACTAAGCTTGACAATCTCTAAGCACGTTGTATCGTAGAAGCCTATTATTTCCATTATCTCAGCGTTTCGATCATGGAATTATATATTATTATATCCCCTGGGAATTGAGACACTTCACTTGTTTTTGGTGATTTTTAACCATTTCACGTTTTACACAAATTTCAAAAATTTATTGGGTCTTATATTTATTTATTTATTGTAGATTATAGACGCGTCGACATCTAAGGTCATTAGCGTCTTTCAACTACACTAAATAACAACTAACTTAAAACTAAATAACATCACAAAACATCCATGAGCGCAGGTGGGATTCGAACCCACGACAGTCCAGTCTAGAGGTTGCGGAACCAAGCATGCTAACCACTAGGCTATACTGCCCCCTTTATTGGGTCTTATTAACCGTTATAAGAGAATATTTTTTAAATATTTTTAGCGCCAACAATTTCCAAGGAAAACTCTCGGGAAAACCAAAACGGAAATCCTAAGTCTTTAAATTAGGTATTTGAATTTAAAAAAAATTATTAATTTTTTAATTTTTCTAATAATTTAACATAAATAATATTGAAAAACGAAAAGAAAATGTTTTTAAGGATATAGATAAATTACTAAAAATTAATTAAAATTTATAAAAATTTAAAAAATATCACGTGACTTCAAAACGCGCCAGGAATGTTTGTGACGTCGTTATGTTAAAATGTGTGTGGATTTGTTGGTATTTGTGTACCTATGTGTATTATACATACTATCAAAAATAATAAATTTTTAACTTGGTAACCATGGATACAAAGATCATAGATAACATAATGACGTCACACGCGTTCGGATTCTTTCGGCGCGTCATCGGAACTGAGTTTAAAAATTAATTTTTATTTAATAACTTTTTAATTAATATGCAAAAAAATTAAATAAAAACAGTTTTGCTATAAAACTTGTATGTGGTCTTTCAATTTAAGTAAAAAAAAATCATTCAAAAACCCAATTCCCACGGGAAACGAAATAATACGGAATCCTCTCTACGCGTATCTGACTCGCATATGATGTTTAATTATTACCTTCCCATTGGAAGTTATTGTAATGGGTCCGAAAATCGAAATCAAAATGTATAACAAATTTTTATGTTTCAAGGTCACTACGCTATTTTTACACTATTTTTAGAAAGATGTCTGTGTGTGTGTACGTACGTACGTATCCATTTCTTTCTAAGACGAAATCTTGAGAATGAAAAATGATATCGACTACGTTAGGGTGCCAATCAACACATATTAACGTAAATATGATCTGAAAGAAATTTTTTCAAAATCGGTTCAGCCGTTCTTTTTTCTTAACCAAATAGACTCCAAAAAAGTAGATTTTACACAATATCTCGCGAATAAAAAATTATATCGACTTCGTAAGGGTGTCAATCGAGGCGTGTTAACGTCCTTTTGATCCGACATAAATTTTATAAAAATCGCTTCAGCCGTTTTTTTTAAATTATTGTTAAAAATAAATAATAATTATGTTTTAATGATTAAAATGATTACTTTTCTGTGTAATATCTTATTTAATTATTATTATTAAATATTTATCAAACTGGGAAGTTCGTCGTGTGGATCTCAAGGGTCGCACTTTAGTCCTAATAAACGACCCACTTCACGGCTTGTTTAGTTTATTGATTTAAAACAACATATTTAAAATGTTTGATTACATGTTTTTCTATCTTAATAAATCTGTGATGACATAACATTTTGTTTTGTAAATTAAGAACCTTAGATTTCATAAATGATAAACTTTTATAGAATATCCTATTACTATAGTAATAAAATAAAATTAGATGCAATTTTATTCAGAGTATAAATCTACTCATTGCATGATTTTAATCTCAGTCATAAATATGTGTATATTGTAAATTTAATTACGGAATTATAAATTTTATTCTAATTTATGCAATTGCCAGAATAACATTAAAATTTATAGATTGTAGATGGTATTGTAGATGGGATTGATAAGTACATGCTAATCGTTTTGAAACATAGAATAACCTATTGGCTAAATTGAAAACAAGCCGTGAGGTGGGTCGTTTATTAGGACTAAAGTGCGACCCTTGAGGTCCACACGACGAACTTTCTAGTTTGATAAATATTTAATAATAATAATTAAATTAGATATTACACAGAAAAGTAATCATTTTAATCATTAAAACATAATTATTATTTATTTTTAACAATAATTAAAAAAAAATAACGGCTGAACCGATTTTTATAAAATTTATTTCGGATCAAAATGACGTTAACACGCCCTTACGAAGTCGATATAATTTTTTATTCGCGAGATATTGTGTAAAATCTACTTTTTTGGAGTCTATTTGGTTAAGAAAACAGAACGGCTGAACCGATTTTGAAAAAATTTCTTTCAGATCATATTTACGTTAATACGCGTCGATTGGCACCCTAACGTAGTCGATATCATTTTTCATTCTCGAGATTTCGTCTTAGAAAAAAATGAACACATACGTACATACGTACACACACACACATACACACAGAGACATCTTTCTAAAAATAGTGTAGTGACCTTGAAACATAAAAATTTGTTATACATTTTAATTTAGATTTTCGGACCCATTACAATAACTTCCAATGGGAAGTTAAAAATATCCATTGATGAACAGATTTGTGTAAGAATTCACAGTTTTTTTGGGTTCAACAACATCTTCGAATAGTGAGGTGTTTTCCTATTGGCAGTGAAAGTGTTTATTAAAGCGTCCAATAATTTATACGATGTACTATAGGTATTTTATACACGCGCAATACTGTTCAAAGTACACAGTTTATGGCGGATATTTAGACATAAAACATCCGACAACAAAGCGTTTAACGTGTCCGTCTAGTTGCTCAGCACGTGGACCACCACAGCGTGTAGGTCGTACCCATTGTACAAGAGTATCCTCCGCATCATTGTTCTTCACAACAACACACTATATATACTGTTGACTGCACGCGGAGGTTGGCGTCTTATCTGTTCATCTCGATCTCCGCACATCTCTTCACATGGCCTCGGCACCATCACTGCTAGACGAATCTCACTGCTATCATCTGATTGCGTATACAGTTGCAAAGGTTTACAGTCACCGGTATGCTGTCCTTTGCTCGCACTGGACGTATCAATTGATTGCGTGTAGTCGCCGGTGTGCTGCCTTTTGCCCCAAATGCTCGGTGTTCATTGTTCAATCGTAAAGGTTTACAGTTGCCACAATTGCAGTGTGTACAGTTGCAAAGGTTTACAGTCACCGGTATGCTGTCCTTTGCTCCGACTGGACGTATCAATTGATTGCGTGTAGTCGCCGGTGTGCTGCCTTTTGCCCCAAATGCTCGGTGTTCATTGTTCAATCGTAAAGGTTTACAGTTGCCACAATTGCAGTGTGTACAGTTGCAAAGGTTTACAGTCACCGGTATGCTGTCCTTTGCTCCCACTAGACGTGTCAGTTGATTGCGTATACGCAGACGCCGGTGTGTTGCCTTTTGCTCCAAGCTCTGTGTTCAGTCACGAAGGTTTACAGTCGCCGGTGTGCTGCCTCTTGCTCCAATAATTGACCCAAAAACATAACAGCGGTCATTTACAATTGGATTCACCCACATTTTGTCGATTCTTCTTTTTCAACGCAAATATAGCAAGCTGAAAAGTACTACATATAAATTGTCGTCCATTTTGTAACTAGAGTCTGGCAGACACACTCGTTACTTCTGCCGCAACTTTGTGTATTTCAAGGCCACCTGGCTGTAGTGGTGCCGTCTAGATAAGACAAGACAAGACTTCACTAAGTCCAAGTCTAGATTAAAAAACTCTTATCTTATCTAATATCAATTAGCAATTGGCGCCGACCGCAAAATTTTATTATTTTCCTCTTTTTAGTGACTTTTTTTAAGGTTTAATTTTTTTATTTATTTTTATTATCTATTCCTCCTGCTTACTAGTTTATCTAGCCTCTTGAAAATTGTCTAGAGTTTTGGCAAAAGTCTTGTCTAGATAAAGAAGGTCTTGTCTTGATTTGAAAATTTCTAGACAAGACTTTTGCAAGTCTTGTCTTGAAAATCTAGACTAGACAAGACAAGACAAGAGTCTAGAAAGTCTAGATCTAGACGGCAACACTACCTGGCTGCTGAATTGACATAAAAACCGCTGTGTGTGTCATCGTCGACTATCGGCACAAACCACTGTATGTATTATCACTTTTACTGTCGCCGGTGTGCTGCCTCTGGCTCTTCTTAACTTCAAGGACATCTTTAATAGACGAGTCCTAGCAAATTGTATAGTTAAAAGTTTTTGCGTCCTACGACATGCTGTCCTTTACAGAATAAATGCTGTTACCTAAAATATTTAGGCTTCTAAGCTAAGATAACTTGACCAGCTTTAAGAATTAAATGTACTTACCTAAATTTCAACTTAAGTCCAAAAACAATACTTAGGTTTCTTAACTTTCGACTTGAACATTCTACGAAACAGATCACAATGTTTGTACGGAATACTTACATGTTTTCAACAATACACATGTCTATGACATTTTCGTGTAAATGTGATCAACTCACCGTGGAGTTGTCGTCCATTTTTCACATCAAAATTGAAATATTAAACTGTTATTATCATCGCTTTTTGTTTGTATGCTTTGTTGTAATATTATGCAATTCCATTGATATCTGTTTATCTTATAATATTCCATCATAGTCTGTGTATTTCAGTTTATATAGTAAACTAACCGTTTCCCGAGGCATGGCACGCGTTAATAGAAACTATGTTTTTATGTCAACGCGAGCGAAGCCGGATATGAAATAGCTAATAATATCCTTCGAGTAGAGGATCTCTTTATACGTAAGAGTTATGGCGAAACAGACACATACACACAGACAGAAAATAATCAATTTAAAATATGACTTTGCATCAGGTAGAATACCTTGGAATAATCAAATTTCAAAAAAAAAAAAAATCAGCGTACTTTTTACAGTTCTAAATTATAACTTATTAGTATCGATTTTTTAACATTGATTTCAAAATTATTTGGTGTGCATAATTTGAACTATCAATAATAACCTTATGTATGAGTGTTATACAATGCGATATTGTACTATGATACAAAAAATAGGGTGTGGATCCGGGACCCCCAACAGATGTGAAACATCAAAGAAAACGTTATTGAACTCGGTGGTATTCTCTATGTAATAGTATATATTTTTTCAAAAGCAGCAACTAACTGTTATGCTGACGTAATCCTATATATACTGCACTGTAACACACGCGGTTGTCTTCCCGTGCCCGAGCGCGCGGAAGCAGAGAGAGAGAGAGAGAGAGAGAGAGAGAGAGAGAGAGAGAGAGAGAGGGAGAGAGAGAGTGCCGCAGTGGTGGGAAGAACAGCAGCGAAGGAGTGGACCATAAATTTCGTTGCATATTTCCCCTCACGCAGCTGTTCACATCCCGACATAAGATGTTTCACATCAAAAAAAAACATGAACTACCTCATGCAGAGATGCTTTTTGTAAATCTTCTATAGAGAATGCATCGCGTAAAATAACTTTTCATTTTGAATGGTTGTTTTATTACACTTTATTCCCTAATTTTACATACTTTATTACAACTCACGTGAGATTAATTTTACATATTTTATACTAGCCTTTACCAGTGACTTCGCTTGCTTGCAGGAAGTTAATCTAGGCGTAGCCGAATAAAAGCTATACTCTATACTTTATGTTTATGGGGCTTGAGAATAGCCGAGCGTGTAGCAACGCTGTTGTTTACATGGCGTTGCTATTGTTTCTCTATTACAAGTCTCCAGCTCCCGGGTTCTAGCCCGAGAGCTGGTAAAAGTGTCAATTGGAATTTCAATTTATTATTGAAAAAAATAATAATAATGAATTGAAAATATGAATTGGTACTTATAGGCCCAGATAACCTTTGAATTGACACTTTTACCAGCTCTCGGGTTAGAACCCGGGAACTTGTAATAGAGGAACCATAGCAACGCCATGTAAACAACAGCAATGCTACACGCACGGCTATTCTCAAGCCCACAATAAATTTTATACGCACGAGATATAATTTATGGTATTTTTGCCATACCCACTACAAAATACCTATACTTTTAATTTATTCTCAAAAAATTTTGACAGTTCATTTGCGTCGCCATCTTTACTTTTACAGTAGGACGTAAAGGCCGTCTTGAGTATGTAATCACAGGCGGATAGAGCGAATAAACAAAAGTTGCTATGGCAACCGTTTACTTACGCAAATGACAACTCGATCGTCAAAATCGGTCCAGTAATTTACGCTAGGAGATAGTCGCACAAACAAACGCCTGGTCTATTGTTGTTTTAGAGTGAATTTTTGATATCCGTCACACTCTTTTTTACGTCAAAAATAAGGATAACGGTGATGGTGCCATTTTGGCCGCCATCTTAAAAAATCCTGCCCTATAATTTTTTAAGTGTATTTTCGAGTTCCTCATGCTCAAAAACGTATAATTGCACATTTTGGGCGCATTCCTAAGTCGAAGGGGGGCTTTACAGTGCCGATTTCAGGTTTCGGCGCCATCTTTGACGCCATCTTGAATATCTTACTTCCGGTCGGGATTTCGGATTCAGCAGGGTCGAAATAGAAAAGACCTTTTGCCCAAAAGTAATATGAAATGCTTCTAAAATTTCGATTTTCTGAAATTTTGACTAGACTATTAATATATAGATTTTATTTTATACAATGTAGATATAGAAATATAAAAAAGTCTAATAATTTATCAATAAAATGCGGGTCAGCCGGTATTCTAAATATATTTTTTTAATGTTTTTGTCAACTACATTAATTTACAAAATTTTTTACTGACACGATGTCGCGCAAAATGCAAATATAATTTATTTAACTGTCAAAACATTTGCAGAACAGATTATCTGAACAGCTGTTGAGTATTTTAATATGAATTTATTTGTAACTTAAAAAACAGCGTGCATTAAACTTTTAATCACGTTATAAGCATTTACGACTTTTGATATTTGAAAAAAAAAGATATTATTGTTTATTGTGATTGCCAATTTAATTAAAATGTACGACTCATGTAATTTATACGATCTCTATTGACCTAAGGATCAATTTTTTCTGATTTAATAATTTTCAGCCCATTACGACATCTAATGTTCATACAAGGTGTCTGAGAATTAACAGCGAAGATTTTGTGAGTATACTCACTATAAAATTTCCAATCGAACATTGGTAGTTTTAATTTTATTAACCTCCCATTGGAAGTTATTGTAATGGGTCCGAAAATTGAAATCAAAACAAATTTTTATGTTTCAAGGTCACTACACTATTTTTAGAAAGATGTCTGTGTGTGTATGTGTATGTGTACGTATGTGTCCATTTCTTTCTAAGACGAAATCTCGAGAATGAAAAATGATATCGACTACGTTAGGGTGCCAATCGACGCGTATTAACGTAAATATGATCTGAAAGAAATTTTTTCAAAATCGGTTCAGTTGTTCTTTTTTCTTAACCAAATAGACTCCAAAAAAGAAGATTTTACACAATATCTCGCGAATAAAAAATTATATCGACTTCGTAAGGGTGTCAATCGAGGCGTGTTAACGTCATTTTGATCCGACATAAATTTTATAATAAAAATCGGTTTAGCCGTTTTTTTTTTTTTCAATTATTGTTAAAAATAAATAATAATTATGTTTCAATGATTAAAATGATTACTTTTCTGTGTAATATCTAATTTAATTATTGTTATTAAATATTTATCAAACTGGGAAGTTCGTCGTGTGGACCTCAAGGGTCGCACTTTAGTCCTAATAAACGACCCACCTCACGGCTTGTTTTATTTTGTTGTTGAAGTTATACTCCTTTAGCGAGAGCAGTGAAATTACCGCCCCAAAAATTACTGAAACGATGTAATGTAACGGTCACAGGGATAAAACGGCTCTGACGATTTGGATGAAATTTACTGAAAAGGGGTTTTGGGGGGCAGAAAATCGATCTAGCTTAAATGACATTTCGTTTTCGTCCTCATTTACGCTATTGTCGGGCTGCAATCTTGTCGATTTAACCAGACGTGATAACGGACCATCCGCCTACTCGAACAACAAGGCTACGCCTGGACCCCCGCGGTGATAGCGTAAATGAGGTCAAAGACAAAAATAATTTTTTTTAAAAAGAGAAAATATTTTGTTATAAAAATTAAATTACAGTAATTAAAATTGTAATTTAATACTTACATAGTTTTTTTTAACTTTGCCGCTATATTTCGGAGACAAATACTTTAAAGAGCTTTTTGTTACGGAATATTACTTCTGTAGTTGTGTGACATCCTGTATAAAATTGAAATTACATTCATTAATAATTCGAGATTATAATAAGAAGTACCTAACCAGAGACTTTTTATTACAAGCTTTTATTTAACTTGCAATGTATGTTAGTTTATTTGTTTGTTTTGAACGACTTTCACGTATCCGATCGATTTGAAATTTTGTACACATATATATTTTCGATGACAATACATGATTAAATTCAACCCCTAAACGGGGATGTAGGGTTTTTTTGACTAATCAACTCCCAGGCCAAATCGCTGAAGCTAGAAACTTGAAATCTGGACAGTAGATTCCTTTTCTGAAGTAAGCATTCACTAAGAAAGGATTTTTCGAAATTCAACCCCTACGTGTGTCAAAGGGGGGTAAAATTTTGAAAAACTAATATGAATAAAATAAATATTATTAAAAAAAACTTTTTAGAGATAACCTTTTATTTAAATGCACTAAAAAGGAAAAAATATTTTTTAGTAATTTAGGTTCATAATTATAAAAGCGTGGGTCGTGAACTCTATGATAGTTTATTAGTCACAACCCACGCTTTTATAATTATGAACCTAAATTATTAAAAATTATTTTTTTCCTTTTTAGTGCATTTAAATAAAAGCTTGTCTCTAAAAAGTTTTTAACATTGGAAAAGTTTATGTTCGTATATGGGGGCAGAGTTACGAGTTTTCGTTCAAGGCCAAAAGACAACGGTGTCGCGATCAAGTGAGGAGCAATCATGCAAAATTGAACAAGTGCAATTTTTTCGAAATGTGTTTTTTATCATGTCTAGTTAATTGAGAGGTATTTGCGACGATCTGCGGTGTTATTTTTGAGCAAATGTTAATAAATACTGTAGAAAAATCCATTTAAAAGTTAAGTAATCAAGCAAAAGTGAACGCGAATATAACAGAAGAATAATAGGGTTATTCCTGACAAAACTAAACAGTGCATTGATAAATATTGTGTGTATAATTAACAGTTAATTATGTTTCATATATGCTGTTATCATTTCCAATGTCCTCGATGGTTGCAAGGATTGCGAAATCTGTGAATTTTTTTACTAATATTCATTTGAAAATAAATTTATTCGTTTGCATAATTGTACCTCACGCCAAAATTGACAGTAATTTTTTTCAATTCAAATTGTTGGCTCATTTCAGGAAGAGTTAATGCTACCTCTTACCATTTGTGAGATAGAGCCCTGTGACGGACGGACGGACATCGTAGAGAGAGTAATAGGGTTCCATATGGAGGTACAGAAGCCTAAAAAATTAAAATCCGAGCTGTCATGTACCAAAATAAAAATAAAAAACTCGGGTCGCAGTGCCAAAACCCTGCCGACAATATAGTGTATTTGCTAATACAGGCATTGTGCTGTTATTAGGTGAACATAAGTTGGTTTTTGGACAAAATAAAAAATTTAACCCCTTAATACATCCCTTAAAATAATATTTTTTTTTCTTAATTTCAATATTATTATCAATGTAACCTCTGTACCAAATTAAATACACCCTTCAGTAAGTAAATCACTATCCGCAACCTAGTGTTTTCATAAAATTTGTAAGTCCGAACCTGTCGGGGCGATTTTATTAAAATTTTAACAGCACATTTTAATGTTCACTAAAGGGTTAAATTTCAATTTTGAAACAATTCTGAGAATTTTTTCGGTATTTTTGGGCCCAAAAACATTTTTCAACCCCTAAAAACCACCCTTAAAATGGTCCGATTGGGCCCATTTTAAATAGGCTTCGTGCGGTTATGGATTGCAACGTGCCTACCCAATTTCGTCAAAATCAATTAACTCTTTCGAAAGTTATAGCCCGTACACATATATATATAAATATATATATATATACATATATAAATAGACATTTCCAAAAATGGTGCCAAAATGTTCAGGAGGCTATGAAACGTCGAGAAATTTTGGTCCGGCCCCTAGGTCCCGCCATCCGACCGACGCCAATAGTGTATGTGCCATATGGCAAATACACTAATAATATTGTGATTTTATTTGAAATTAAGTTGAAAATTAGTGTCAACTAATTTTAATAGGCACAACATTAACAAAAATAATTCAAAATATAGGTAAAAAGAATGCTGCATACCGTTTAGAGAAAGTCACGTAAAAACAACAAAATTAAAATTTCAATTAATATAACACAAGATATATTGTTATTACTTCGTTTGGAAAACAAAATATTTCCAAGATTCCATGAAAATTCTTATGTGTTTAAAGTCAAGTAAAATACTTTTTATGTTAAAAGACATTTGATAGAAGATACATTCCTAGGAATGATTATGTATTTTAAAGAAAAAGATTTTTGCTTCAAGTAAAAATCTATTTATTCAAAAGACAATCCGTCAACGGTTTCTACTCAAACGATTTAAATTATTTTATATAACACATGCACGCTTTTAGTGTTTTTTCGTATCAGTTTTGCGGACTTTAAATGGCCGTTTATTGACAAGTGACGTCATGATCCATTATGAAACGCTTTTCGATGAATAATGGAAAAACATTTGAAAAACCCGTTATCTAATGAACATTTTGTACCTCTTTTCGGTGTTATAAATGAAATATGGTTACTATGGTAACGAAGCGATTAAATATTGTATCGAGCCCAATGTGTTATTATGAGATGTACTTCTGTCAGTGACATAAAATTATTCAATTAAAGTCTAAAACCATGCATGTGTTATATAAAGTATAGTGTGCAACACGTATGCTAAATATTTATGCGTCAGGCGCGATGTTTTCAGCACTCGTATTCGGTTCGCGATGCTCACTCGCCAAGGCTCGTGAGCGCTCTCCTACTACTCGTGCTGAAAACATCGCGCCTGACGCATAAAGATGTATTTAGCATACTAGTCACACAATATACTATTATTGAAGCTTTATATCCACAGAACTTTTTTCTGTTTATTATTATTGCTTATATTATTATAAAGAAACAATTCTGAACGCTCCTTCTTAACATGCTTATGTATAGAACGGGTTTCAACGGAACTACTTGGCGAAGTCCAAAGCGAGCAACCAAACATGTTAAAAAGGAGCGTTCCAGAAATATTTCTTTAAAATAATTAATACAAACAATCACAATTATTTCTGTTATTTCTAAGGTAGAAAATATATTTAAATTTTGAGGATTCTTATATAAACATTTTTTATTCTTCTTTGGAAACAAAATCTAATTTTACTCAAAAAAAAGCAAAAAATAGGCAACACCTCAGATCTGATCTTTCATGTAAAATCCTAAGTCACTAATGTAAAATGATTGATTCAAACTTTTCTATGATGTAACTTGATATTACATCATATAACTGACACCCGTCTGAGTGATTTACGATGATGGGACACCGGTATTTTTTATGTTCTTTTTCTTAAATCGTGAAATTCGATACATCGTTGAAGGAAGGAAGGAGGTAGTACGATGTACTTGGCCACGAAATTAAAAGATATCTTGATATAGGTAGCCCCACAGAATTACTAAACATTGACAGATTGTAAAAAACTTCGTAAGTAATCATGTGACGTAAAATTCTTTTTGATGTGAAACATCTTATGTCGGGCTGTGAACAGCCGCGTGAGGGGAAATATGCAACGAAATGTTTGGTCCGCTCCTTCGCTGCTGTTCTCCACACCACTGCGGCACTCTCTCTCTCTCTCTCTCTTGGCTCAGGCGTGCACTGTAACACACGCGGTGTTACAGTGCAGTATGTAGGATTACGTCAGCATAACAGTTAGTTGCTGCTTTTGAAAAAATATATACTACTACATAGAGAATACCACCGAGTTCAATAACGTTTTCTTTGATGTTTCACATCTGTCGGGGGTCCCAAGACCCACACCCTTTTTTTTGCCATACCCACTATAAAATAGTTGCTTTACATGCATGTATGTATACAATATACATGTAAAGTGACTTTTGACAGGCCGATGTGCGGAAACGTATCTTTCCCACACTAGTATGGGAAAGCAAACTATTTCCATAGTCATTTATGTTTATTCGCCCTAATCCGTCCGCTATTATCTACTGACAGCTACTCTCGATCTACTACGTGAAATTGGCGACACAAAATGAACTGTCAAAATTTTTTGAAAATACTGAAAATGAAGTGAAAATCAGCTATTTTATAGTGGGTATGGCAAAAAATAAGATATATATCTCGTGCGTAATAATATTATGACTTGTGTGACTGTTAAAAATGGCTTTTACTCGTTTTTACATAAGTACTGTCATCACTCGTCAATAAAATATATAATACTAGCTGCCTTGTAACTTGTAACAGCGCTTATATACCTGCTACACTCACTGCTTCGTTGTGTACGCTCGCATATATAACAATGCATTAATTTAAGCAAGCCCAAGCTGCTGTGATCTACGCTACCATCTAGAATCCCAGCTCCATACTGCACGTACCTTAAGACGGTCGTTTTCTCCCGTAAGGCAAGACCCCCCTGCCCTAAGGTAAGTTGTATAGTGGTAAACTAAATTCAGAAACCGATCGTCTATTGAAGTTCTACTCTGAAATAGAGAGACGAAAGTTTCGTTTCAGTGGAAACATAAAAGATCAGGTACCTTTCGATGAGTAACCAATAACTAAAGGAAACGCGCTTTAATCAAAAATAACCGATAATCTTTGAACTGTGTGCTCGTTCATTGTAATATTAGACATATGGCAGACCTACAGGAGAAGACCTCTAACAAGACTCTCGGCCGAAGGAATGGGTGGGGAATCACCGTTTGCAGCCACAACACGGCACCGCAAAGTCATATCATCATCGATGTGATATCGCTTCATTGCACTTGATGGCCGATAATATAGGTACCTTGAATCGGCTTCACTCATTGGTTGGGAAATGAAACCACATATTGATGTTCATGTTATATCCAATGTAATCATCGTCACAGATGTGTCTGGAATTACCGCAACTTGAAAAACGAAAAATAACTACAATATTCGAGATACATGCAAACTGATTAGAGGTGAAGTTAGCGCGAACCGACATTTTTGATTTGTGTAAAATGTTATTCAAGTTATAGGGTAGTGTATTAGAATGACCTCGGGCCAAACATTGCCGACTCAAAAGTTAATGTTAAACGCTGTAATGTAACTCTGACAGAACAGACGCTAATGACCTCTGATGTCGAGCGTCTATAATTCACAATTCATTCATTCAACTCTGACAGGAATAAAACGGCTCGATTTGGTTAGAATTTACTGAAAAAGGGTTTTGGGGGGCAAACAATCAATCTATAGTCTATTCATTTCCAAGATAGAGTAATTTGAAAAAATACATTCTAACAGCGTCACTTACCTCGAGCTTACAATAAAATAAATAGGTAAATATGATCCAGTACATTTGCAAAATTTGAAATTCTCCCGACTGACCAATGACAAACTCAAGAAACAAAGGGACACGAGGTAAAATTAAAGTAAACAAAGTAAAGGGACACGAGGTAAAATAAATAGATTAAAGCTAGGTCTCATCCCAGCAAAAATTCGTTTAAAGATAGATTTTATAATTTTAAAAATCAATTTTTGACCTTTCAAAATAGTGTAATATTGTAAGCAAGCTTTGGATAAGTATGTATAGATATATGGCTTTTATTAATGATTGCTTATTTATTAATTTTAAAAATGCTAAGAGGGGATAGGCAGGCCCGGATTTGTGCCTAGGCCAACTAGGCACCGGCCTAGGGGCCCAACCGCCGAGGGGGCCCCGGCCAGGGCAGAGATGGAAATTAAAGAAAAAAACCCCAAAAATTGTTCTTGCTAAATTTCCATCCAATTCCATTTATTCTCTTTGTTTTGGGCTTGGGGGGGCCAACTGTCAAGTGCCTAGGGGCCCTGGGTCTTTAAGTCTGGGCCTGCGGAAAGGTCTAAAAATGTAAGTGTATGTTATGGAGTATATCTAGCTTCGACCGTGGGCTTATGTGAATGAGGCACACACCCTTGGTAACAGGTCTTTTTGGAAAATATAAATTCTATAGAATTATCGCTAGGCACTTGGTAGAACATGATTGAATAAAAATTAATAAACAAACACTTGAAAAATTCTACACATTTATTTATCTCGACGATCGTTTCGGGTTCCTAACCCATCTTCAGGAGTTTAACTCATTTATTTATCTCGACGATCGTTTCGGGTTCCTGACCCATCTTCAGGAGTTTAAACTCCTGAAGATGGGTCGAAGATGGGAAGATCGTCGAGATAAATAAATGTGTAGAATTTTTCAAGTACGTTTGTTCATTAATTTTTATTTTTGGAAAATGTTGCTGATGTAAGATAACGCATTTATTTCGTCCATTTCGAATTTGAAAATTACAGATTAGATACCGAGTGTCCTATTAATGATTGAAACCTCGAATAGGATAATGAATTTTAGATTAAATAAATATTAAAATATTCCAATAGCTTGTGAGAACGTTGCTTTATTATATTTTTTTATATTTAATAGTTTGATTTATATCTTTTGAATTATGACCTTACATATTAAATTTTTTCAGTCATAAGTCACCTCTGCAATATGGTGCTTGAAATACAAAGTTCTCCATTTTGAAATTGCCTCGATGTATGAATTCGATCTCGCTCGATCTATATCGCACAGACAGTGCGAGTAAGCAAGAACGCTATATACTGTAAAGTGGGTCATGTTTAAAAGCGTGCTTGCTCTACCACCGCATGTCAACAACATAACTTATCATGAAGCTTTCCGCCGTATATAGCAAAGACGGACGTCATTAAAAATTGATGTATGCAACGCTTCGATATGAATGCTTCGCAATCACTACACGATGTTTGAAATCTTTACACATAAATCCAGGCGCGGATCCAGCCCTCAAAAAAGGTTGTGGTCACGGTAAGTAACATCAGCATATCGACCTCAATTAGGGTTGTGGGTATGCCCACCGTGCCCACAACGGTGGATCCGCGCTTGCATAAATCGTTGTTTTTTTTACCCTACATAATGATCATTCGAGCCGGATCATTATGTAGTACCTATAGTAGACAAATTGAATTAAATCAATAAGAAATATTGTAGAAATTGTTTTTTTTTTGCTAGCAAATTTTATTGTTCTTTGTTTGAGTATCGTAGCTGTTGCTGATTGGTTTGACTGACTGTTTACTGTTTGCAACACAGTTGCTCCCTATCGGGAAAAATTGATATTACGACAACAAGTATTGAACACTTGCTATTATATCGTCCCCTCAATACTACAACTAGGTTACTCGAATTTTTGACATTTTGAGTTATCTACATGTAGGGGAGACCGGGGCTAGTTGACTAAATTTTTACATAAGATTTTTTTATAAATTAACCGTTCATATTTTCTCAAATTAAAATGTACCACAAGGTTGTAAATTTGTTCAGGTATTCTATTTTAATTTTTAAATCGCTTTAATCGAACCGAGATAAAACTTTTTACCATATTTAGACAGGCAAGCAGAGTAAGTCAACTGGCCCCGGTAGCGGGGTTTGTTGACTTGCATGGTGGGGTTAGTTGACTAGACAGGTTTTTTTATATTATATTTGAGCATGGGCGCCGGCAGATAGAGACGGGGGGGCAGCTGACCCCCCCTGTATGTGCGCCCATGTAAATGAGGGGTAAAAACAATAACATGATTGAAAAAAACGTTTAATTTCACATAGAAAGCAATTACAAAAAGTTTACAAAATAAAAAACAATTACAAAAAGTTTACAAATCATCATCTGAGCCACAGTTAATGCACACATAAAATGTTAAATTGGAGTTTTTGGTGCATTTGTTGTGGGCCCATCTATTGCAACATGTGCATTGAAGCTAGTCAATTAACCTTAGTCAATTAACCCCGACTCCGCTTAGTCAACAAGCCCCATCCGCCATTTTGACATTTTGAGCGCCGTACGTCAGAAATTAAGAGACTTCGGTAAAAACAATACACCTTAAATCATATTAAAACTTACCATATTTTCACAAAATATTATTGAAAATATGTGAAAGATTCTTTATTCGACAATAATACACAAATAGTTTGAACAAAAATAATTACTTATCGCTGATGTTTTGAGATTTCTGATTTTTTCTTGAAACACTGTGCGAATATCTATAACGGCGGCACATAGTACAATGATGAACTTCATTCCTGTGTTCTTGAACATCGCGATAGCAGTGCCCTCAAATACTTAATAGTGGAACTATCGGCAATTAGTCAACCTACCCATATATAGTCAACTAACCCCGGTCTCCCCTATCCACTCAATTTTTTACGCTCTTTTTAATGCTATAACTACATAAGTTCCATTGTATATCTTAAAGTATAAATATCTGGTTGCAAAAAATAGATAAGTTCCAAATTCAACCAAACTTCTATGCTATAAGTCCATAACTTGAGATATCGAATTGTGTAACTGGCTATCTTGACTTAAAAACTGTCACTTCCGCACTCTGGTTGAGATATCTAGTTGTGCAAAATTTATATTATAGAGTGGTTGTTCATCAACACAGTGACTTCGTCAGAAAATACCTTAATAATTCACTCCTCCTAGACCTTTCATCATGTGATTCAAGGAAAATTTTGATGAAGACTTTAGGGTTTTAAATTGCAATAGGAGAACAAGAGCTGGTTTATCTATTATATATTGTATATTGTTATATATTGTATATTATATATTGTACGGTTTACCGCGTCGATATGTCCGTATCTTTAACGCGCGCGGCTGTCAGTTGTAAATCTGGGACCGCCCGCTTTTGTAACGCCGCGTCTTGTATACAGCTATCAGTGATGGGTGGTGATGTACTGTGCATATCAGGTAACAGGTGGCGTGCTCCTTTACCATCTAACTGAACGTGTAGACAGATTGATCACAATATATATTATCTCTGGTCACAAAACAAAATGGCCTATGTTGAACATTTCATACTTATTGAAGTGAATACTTCTTATGCTACTCCGAACGCGTTTGCGTGAAGCACAAACGATGATGCGCGCTCCACTATCTTTCATGAGAGGCTGACGCGGGGTACGGAGAGTTCTGTTCGCCGTACCAGTAACCTCACTGCTTTTCGATTAGTACTTTTGATTGAGTTAGCCGTTTGCGATGAAATAAAAACTAAATTTCCTGCACAATTCCCTGCGATTTTTCAAGGTCGATAAAAACTTAATGTTACTCAAAGTTGGGCCATATGTTTTTGTTTAAAAACTCCATTCGAATTGGGTCAGTAGTTTTTAGGTGCACAAACACACAAACAGACAAAAATTCTAAAAATGATCTTAATGCATTCTATCACTTGTCGTTCATGCCCCCAACTATTTTTGAAAATATTTTTCAATGTGCAAACATGTAAAGTTTACAGTTTTACTGAAAGGAAGCATGTCTTCAGCCACGTAAAAAATGGATAACTAGTAGATAACTGTAATCCATGCGTCAACATAAGGAATAAATCAATTTATAAAAGCCTGACATAGACCATTTTTTCTTGTGACCATAATAATAAATGCATACACTACTATCGCAAGCACGAATGTGTAAAACATTGGCTTTCTTTGAAACTCATTATTATCTGCTCTTTTCATCACTCTTATTTGACGTTTAATGTTTTTTTTTTTTCAATTTTTGTGATAGGAAAAATTCCTGAGTACACTTTTTTGATGAAAAAATATGTTGAAAACTTTTTTCTTTCAGCAAAAATGAAAATACGTTTCATAAATATATGTAGTAAAATTATATTTCAATTTTCGCCAATACTAACCTTTTATTTATTTAAATTTAGCAATACCTACTTAAATAGAGACCAAAATACCCACTGAAGGCGCTAAGTACGACTTTCATATCAATGATCTCAGCGGTTACCGAACTAAGATTCGCTGACATTTCTAAAGGATTTTCAAAACAAATCGAGAACAAAATCAGATGAACCAATCGACATACACAGGTAGAATCAATAGGACAAGTTTATAAATGTTATCTTTTTTGTCTTTATAAATGTTATGCACTCAAATCCATCAAAAATTGCAAACTAATTTAATTTTGAAATAAAAAATGTGTCAATAATCTTCTAAATTAATAAAAAAACTCGGGTCGCAGTGCTAAACCCTGCCGACAATATAGTGTATTTGCTAATACAGGCCTTGTGGCTTTAATACGTGAACTTAAGTTTGTTTTTGGACAAAATAAAAAATTTAACCCCTTAATACGTCCCTTAAAATAATTAAATTTTTCTAAATTTCAATATTAGACATGGATTTTATTAGTACACCCAATTAAATACACCCTTCCATAAGTAAATCCGTATCAACAAACTAGTGTTTTCATAAAATTTGAAAGTCCGGTCCTGTCGGGCCGATTTTATTAAAATTTTAGCAGCACATTTTAATCTTTACTAAAGAGTTAAATTTCAATTTTGAAACGATTCTGACAAATTTTTCGGTATTTTTGGGCCCAAAAACTTTTTGGAACCCCTAAATACAACCCTGAAAATGGTCCGATCGGGCCCATTTTAAATAGGCTTCGTGCGGTGATGGATTCCAACGTACCTACCAAATTTCGTTAAAATCAATTAACTCTTTCGAAAGTTATAGCCCGCACATATATATATATATATATAAACATTTTCAAAAATGGTGCCAAAGTGTTCAGGAGGCTATGAAACGTCGAGAAATTTTGGTCCGACCCCTAGGTCCCGCCATCCGACCGACACCAATAGTGTATGTGCCATATGGCAAATACACTAATAAAAAACTCGGGTCGCAGTGCCAAAACCCTGCCGACAATATAGTGTATTTGCTAATACTGGCATTGTGGCTTTATTATGTGAACTTAAGTTTGTTTTTGGACAAAATAAAAAATTTAACCCCTTAATACATCCCTTAAAATAATATTTTTTTCTTAATTTCAATATTTTTATCAATGCAACCTCGGTACCAAATTAAATACACCCTTCAGTAAGTAAATCACTATCCGCAAACTAGTGTTTTCATAAAATTTGTAAGTCCGGTCCTGTCGGGCCGATTTTATTAAAATTTTAGCAGCACATTTTAATCGTTACTAAAGGGTTAAATTTCAATTTTGAAACGATTCTGAGAATTTTTTCGGCATTTTTGGGCCCAAAAACATTTTTCAACCCCTAAAAACCACCCTTAAAATGGTCCGATTGGGCCCATTTTAAATAGGCTTCGTGCGGTGATGGATTCCAACGTACCTACCAAATTTCGTTAAAATCAATTAACTCTTTCAAAAGTTATTGCCCGCACACATATATATATATGTATATATATAAATATATACATATATAAATAGACATTTCCAAAAATGGTGCCAAAGTGTTCAGGAGGCTATGAAACGTCGAGAAATTTTGGTCCGACCCCTAGGTCCCGCCATCCGACCGACGCCAATAGTGTATGTGCCATATGGCAAATACACTAATAAAAAAGAATATTAAATAAAAACATGCATTTTATTTACTAGCTAAAATTTGTTAAATCTAATACTCTTCGGTCGAGTTTAATATAACCAAATTGCAAAAAGGAATTAAAATGTTTCATTGTTACAGTTGATTGGTTTTTTGAACGTGCTTGACCAAGTGATCTTGGTCCACCTCTCTAAAATCGAGATGCACGCAGTCATCGTACTATACTCAACTAGTACGACATTCATTTAGGTAAATATCATCAATATATATATATATATATAAAATATAAATATATAAATATATATAAAAATGAAATCAGGGACTTAGGTGTATTGTTAGACAAAAAACTTGAATTTACGGAGCATATAAAAAATATTAGTGTCAAAGCGCACAAAGTTCTTGGTTTTATTATAAGAAATACGAAAGACTTTCAAAATATTGAAACTATTTCCTTACTATTCAAAGCTTTACTTTTGCCAATTTTAGAATATGCTTCAGTGGTCTGGCGTCCAGTATATAATGTACACATCTGTAATTTAGAAGCTGTGCAAAGAAAGTTTTTAAAATATCTCTACTTTAGAAAACATGGCTCTTATCCTCATCAAGGTTATGAACATGCCTTATTATTAGATGAATTTAATTACAAATCCTTAGCTAGTCGTCGTAATTATAATTCTGTTTTATATTTGTATAAAATTTTACACAATATGATGGATGATCCAACATTTCTAAGTCAGATACCTTTTGATAGTCGTACTAGTAGGACTAGAACTGTGTCAACGTTTTATTTGGATACTGCTAAGACTGTGAGAATGGCAAACTCACCTTTACATGTTATGTGCAATCTAGTTAATGAAAATAGTATTGATATTTTGAATATTTCATTAAGAAATTTGAAAAAAATATTTTAATGTGTACCTTTTGTGAGTTGCTAGGGCTTTAGTCTGTATATACTCATTTTTTTTAAATAAACATTAAATAAACATCAATACAATCAATATATAAAATACTAGCGGCCCCGTCCGGCTTCGCCCGGGTGCAATACACTACTCACTCGCTTCGCCCGTTCGCTTGAATATTATAAATACACTATAGTCACTCGCTTTACTCGTTCGCTTGAATATTATAATTACATTTCTCACTCGCTTCGCTCGTTCGCTATATATATAAACCTTCCGTGAAAAATTATCCAACTGATGGTGAAAACCGCATCAAAATCCGTTGCGTGGTTTAGAAATTACATTACTCACTCGCTTCGCTCGTTCGCTATATATATAAACCTTCCGGGAACAATTCCGTCATACTTACATAATTTTTGCGTAACTTTAACCGTTTACGCAGCGCACGCAACGGAAGCTCTCAAAAGGAATAATTTTTCCCGTTTTTGATTACGTAATTTATAATTTTTTTTAAAAGTTGTAAGTTTTTCCAGGAAATTTTTATTTAATTTTTCGCCTGTAGGATCTGTAGTGTGATTTTTGATTCTTCATTTGGCGTTTACCCGAACCCCTTAGCTTTAAAAATAGCGTCGGGAGAGCGGAAACCTTTTTATAGGCGAGGGGAAACGATTTGAGACGAAGAGTGCAAGGGGTAACTTCCGCTATCGAATACGCTTAAAATAAAATTAAATAAAGATGATCTCATTTAAAATTGTGATTATTTTTGGGGCTATCCAGATCTGTCTCACTATATCAGCACTGTATTATTACTTACCTACATATACATATAAAATAAACGTGTATGAATATACAAGGTGTTTGTGTGTGTGTGTGTCTGTAGTCAATAGTAGGTACAGCCTCTTCTTGTAAACATGACCAAGTCGACCGTCGAAGGAATGCCTTCATTAAGTTTAATTAAAGTGCGCTGACCGTAAACTTTTCAATAGTTATACAATCTGATTAAAAATCAGTTAAAAGATCAAACGCATTGATATTACCTTCGTATATTACATAAACGATTTGGTTAAGATAAAAGCAATCGATGCAGAAGAACCGCTATTTTATAAAAGAGTTTGTACGATTGTTCAAAGTACGACCGTAAATTTGCTCTATTTCGTAAGAGGGCTTGAGAATAGCCGAGAGTGTAGCGGCGCTGTTGTTTACATGGCGTTGCTATGGTTCCTCTATTACAAGTCTCCAGTTCCCGAGTTCTAGCCCGAGAGCTGGTAAAAGTGTCAATTGAATTTTCAATTTATTATTAAAAAAAAAAAAAAAAAATAATGAATTGAAAATATGAATTGGTGCTAGGCCCAAATAACCTTAGCTGTTGGTGGTCTTTAAAATACAATTACAATTCTATTTCGTAAGTTGCTGATCGAATTTTTATTAAACTGCAGTCGAAGTTGGCAGATTACACACTGCCGAGAGCGAATGTGCAATCCTGAAAGTGGCACTTGCCCGTTCCCAAATAGACGGAGAGCTAGCGACGTTTTTTCGTAAGTGTCTACGTACGGCAAAATAATATTAAAAATACCTGTATACGTGTTCCTTATTTGAGAATCTGTAAGTCTGGCAGTCTTTCTTCTTTGCGTTTTAGGTGGCAGGTGGAAATTAGACAGGTAAAATATGAATTTTTCATGTATCTAATAATGCAACGTTTTTTTTATTCTATATTAATGAGTAATAATTTAGAATATATAAAATAACATTGTCTGCTCGAGTGATCATTCTTATCATGTCGTTACTTATTAATAATTAAAAAATATTTTTCATGTACCTACGTAAGGTGTGGCATATTTTTTTACATAAAGGGTGACATATTACATATTGAAAATGCCAGACCAAAATATTGATGCGAATACTTCGAAAAAAATTATTGAAAATCTACTTATAAGTATTTCTATTAATAAAAAATATAACAAACGAAATTTAAATGGCTACCGTGGTGACGAAATTATTTAAAGATTACAACATTGACTCAATAATGCAATTTAATAATTAAAAAACGTTGTTACATTATTACATTAAAAATTTGTTTCATTTGTACCTGTCACCCAAAACGCAAGGGAAAAGGGCTGTCTGACTAACTGCAGATTCTCAAATGGGGAAACACTTATACAGAGATTGTTGAGATTATTTTGCCTTACTTAAGAAAATCCGTCGCTGCCTCTGAGGCTAAAATGATTTTGTTATTGAAATAGATACTGCACGTATAAAATAAAGATAATATGTGATCGTAAATTTTGTAAAAAAATTTATTTCAGACTGACCAAAAATAATTATGACGGCGTCACTATGTCAATTTACATCACTATTCTAAAATGACTGTCATTTTACATCACTATTCTAAAATGACTGTCATTTTACATCACTATTCTAAAATGACTGTCATTTTACATCATTATTCTAAAATGACTGTCATTTTACATAATTATTCTAAAATGACTGTCATTTTACATCACTATTCTAAAATGACTGTCATTTTACATCACTATTCTAAAATGACTGTCATTTTACATCACTATTCTAAAATTATTGTTATTTTACATCACTATTCTAAAATGACTGTCATTTTACATCACCATTTTTTATGTCTGTTATTTTTATAGTCGGAAAAAATCGATCGTTTTCAAAGAAGATGTTTATGTTTTAGCTGCAGTGTTTCAGGGGTTTCTTTGTACATCTATGTACAAGAAACATGAAGGAGAAAACACGATAACCTCGTTATCAAAAATTAAATTATATCCTGTATGATGAGAGGCTTTACGTAACTCACTTTCACCAACACCGGAATCTCATCTCCGACAAAAAGCTTATGCTGCTTTTGCCAAATTATTCATTAGAAAATCCTCGGGCCTGTGTGCCTCTACCTATATACATAGACATGTACATGCGTATTAGTGTTGACCTGATACAGAAAGAGAATTTTTGAAGTTTGAATTCAATTACCGGAAGCTTCAAAACGTCGATTATTATTAAATAATTAAACAGATACCTACATCGTATCTTTTTTCTTAACGCAATTTTGATGCCAGAAACTTTAATTCAACGAATAATCAGCAGGCTGTTTTTAAGAAGTTCTGAAATTAATATAATAAACAAGAAAAGTATTGTAGAATTTCCTGCTCGAAAAATAATTGATCGATGGAAACATTTTTTTAACTGTGTGTAAACATTTTTTTAACTGTGTGTATACGTATTTAACATAGTTTTTTTGTACAATTTCCACTTCGAAACAACATTTTTCTACGCATTTTGATTTAGCTTGAAAAGCGATCTTTTTCTGCCGTAGATCAGTCATTTGTTTTTCTGTGAGTACCTACACTCTAATGTCCTACAAAAAAAAGGAAGAGTTTGACAACATTAGATTGTTCCTGCGTAAATATAAAATGTGATTATAATGATCACATTCTAAGGTCATTGTCAAATCACATTTTCTGACACCAACTGATCTAGTTACATGTGAGCCGCACGGACGCCGTACGGTTCTATTGTCCGGTGGTCGAGTGGTGGCAGCTGCACGGATTGACGATCCGCGCGGGCATCTATTAACGAATAGTAATAGGAGCGCACGGACGCCGTACGGTTCTATTTTCCGGCGGTTGAGTGGTGGCAGCTGCACGGATTGACGATCCGCGCGGGCATGTATGAACGAATAGTAATAAGACCGCACGGACGCCGTACGGTTCTATTGTCCGGCGGTCGAATGGTGGCAGCTGCACGGATTGACGTTCCGCGCGGGCATATATGAACGAATAGTAATAGGACCGCACGGACGCCGTACGGTTCTATTGTCCGGCGGTCGAGTGGTGGCAGCTGCGCGGATTGACCATCCTCGCGGACATATATGAACGAATATGCTTACGCTAATGTAAATAAGCTCCGCGCGGATTCCACGGTGTCTGAACTAGCTTCTTACTCTATCGTGAAGTTCAAAAAGCGGTTAAAAAAGTCTCACTTCCAATAATTTTCGTTTAGACATAGACAGTTCAATATCGGATGCACGGTATAGGCGTGTACATGAATGTGTTTGTAAATGTGCCTTGCTTAGTTATAATTTACATGAGTGGGGTCAATAATTCACAAGCTCGACATCATGTGCGGCCTCCGGAATGTAATTTTGACAACATAATTTGCGCGAATTTACCGATGTACATACTACATACAAATATGAATTATTTGTATTGTATGCGTTAACTGCACTCCCGAAATTACGAATCCGTTTGGCTTAACCAGTTTCCCGGCTTGCTGGTCTTCCAAAGTGTACCGTGATGTGATAAATCAATCCGTCATGTGATAAATCAATTATCCATTTAACTGTCTAGCCAGTTACTTACACTGCGTTCAAACTGGGCGAGTAGAATGCGAACTACTGAGGTGGAAGAAGGCAAGTGGTTTGTAAAATAAAAAAGTATTGAAGTAACTCGAAGGCAGTAGCTGACCACCTTGTAGACAGTAATTCGGAACGATCTGTTTAAACCATGACAGTAGCTGGCCTTCTCAACTCGCACGCTAGCTTTCACTGTGTAAACTTGCCTTTACTTGACGGCGGTGTTGCACAGCTGATACGAAATTTGAGGGTGCTGTTAACACATTAAATACATTAATATATTATATTTGCTACACAGGTGTCCGCTCCTCCGTTGTAGGTACCCTCTTACAGGCTCAAAACTACAACATACTATACAATCTACTGTGAAGTAGATATCTATTGATAAGTAGGACCCTTGTTGTTATACAGATCCTTACATCATTAAGGGTCTGTTCTGTTAGTCTGTTCAACAGAGAAAATTAATTTCAACGAAAATAAAACACTAAATAGATATTTTCCCATATATGCAGGTTGGTGATTTTTTCGGTGCTCACCATTGGCATCTCGGAACAGTTAAAGATCGATTAAATTAGCCAATCTAGAATGCCTAGAAAAATTTTGTTAACATCATTAAACTCGAAATGGTCAAAAACATAAAGTTAACGTAAAGTTAACAGTGTCTTAATAAAGTTACCAAGTTTGATTGAAACAGCGTCAATGGTAGGGAAGATAAGATTTTTTTTCTGAAGCTACAGTTTTTAGTCTTTTCGTGAAAAATCAGGAATCACTCAAAATATCCTGGATTTCTTTTCAGATTCTTAATCGTCATGAAAAAGTGCAAATTTTCTCTAAATTAAACCGATCTTCTATCTTTAAGCGTTCCCAAGATACCAATGGTCAGCATCGAAAAAACAACCTTCCTGTAGGATTCTCGTGATCGCATAGAAAAATTCGATTTTGAGTTTTGGTGAATTTATACGTTCCTGAACCAAAAATTAAAAATGTCTGTCTGTCGTCTGTATATATGTGGTCGCACTTAAAACACAAACCGCTCGACCAATTTTACTTAAATTTTGTAGGCGTGTTCAGGACGATCATCCTCAGGTCAATATCTAGGATCGATTTCACTTGAGGCGTGGAAGATTTGGTTCCCTAAAAACAGGATATGAAGGTTAAGAAATGGGAAAATATTTTTTTCCCGAAAACGGCTCTGATTTTGATAATAATTTTGATCCCAACAATCCCACATGAAAACGAAATTAACGACAGACAGACGTTATATTAGTATGTATTAAATTTCTAAATTTTATGGTTTATTTATTTATTATAGATTATAGATGCTCGACAACTAAGGTCAGAAGCATCTAATTACATCAAATTAAATTAAAAGACATCACAAAACATCCTTGAGCGGAGGTGGGATTCGTACCCACGACAGTTTGATCCAAACACCAGCCCGCTAACCGTTACATCAAGCTGTCCTCCATTTTAGGGTATAATATTTTATATGAATTTGGAGTTTTCTAATCTAAGAGTCAAAAGCTGATATCTTAAAGATAAATTTTCTATTGAAGAGTTTTTTTTGTAATTAAAAAATATGTATTTGCATTTGAGTTAATTATTATAAGAAAACACGCGACGTTGCAATAATTTATTATTAAAATAAAATTTATGTTGGTATTATAACACAGCTAATTGACGACATATTTACAACTAGGTAACTATGTTTTAACGTTTTCTTCGTTAATTACAAAAAGCTCTAACATTTATTTTATTGGTTTATTTAATGAAACTTAATGATTATTTATGAAGAAACTAGTTTTTAGATAAATCACCATAAAATTGCGGATAATCATAATTTTTTTTAGAGTTATCTACACAATTAATTTTAAAATAATATAATAGTAAAATAAATTTAATAACTAAAAAAGTGGGCTTCTACGAGCTCTATAGTGAGGTCCTTAGCACATTCACTCATTCTTGCTTGATAACGCAGTGTAAATGATTTTTACAATCTTTTTATAACAGACTTCAAAAAAACCACAAAAAGAGGAAAATAATAAAATTTTGAGTACAGCGCCAATTTAATAAAATATGAAGTCGGTTAAAAAGTAGATATTAATTAAATTGGCACTTTCTAATCGACCTCATATTTTATTAAAATGGCGCCGACCTCAAAATTTTTATTTTCCTCTTTTTAGTGGCTTTTTTGCCATGCAAAATTCAATATTTTCATATCTCCGAAAAAAAACTTATTTAAATTTTTTTTGTTAACCAAAAACTTATAACTTATATTATTTAATGATTTTGGTTCATAATTATTATAAAAGTGGGGGTTGCGACTAATAAACTATCATAGAGATTACAGCCCCCGCTTTTATAATAATTATGAACCAAAATTATTAAATATTATTTTTTCCTTTTTAGTACATTTCAATAAAAGCTTGTCTCTAAAAAGTTTTTTTTTACTAATATTTTATTTTGTTCATTTTAGTCTTTCAAAATTTTGCCCCCTTTTGATCCCCCTCGGGGCTGAATTTCTCGAAATTACGTCAGAAAAGGAATCTACTGTCCAAATTTCAAGTTTCTAGCTTCAGCGATTTGGCCTGGGCGTTGATTAGTCAAAAAAATCCTACACCCTCGTTTGAACCCCTTAGGGGTTGAATTTAATTCTAAAAACGATTTATTCATGTATTGTCATCGGAAATACATATGTGTACAAAATTTCAAATCGATCGGATACGTGTAAGTCGTTCAAAATTGATTTGCAAGATTTGACCTAAACAAACACACAAACTATCATACAAACATAGCAAGTTAAATAAAAGCTTGTAAAAAAACCTTATCTTAAATTATTCCGAAGAAAAAAGCTAAAGTTACTGGACTGTTCAACACCGCTTAAGACCAACAAGTAAGTATTTTGAGAACTTCTGATTATTCGAAGTAGTAGATGGAAAGTTATCTCAGACGTTTTATCATATTTTGTTATCGTATTTGTAATAAATATAGAAGATCCATTAAACTTAATGTCTTACATCTAAAAAATAACTGGGGGTATATCCGGTATGCTTTTACTGCTATATAGCATACAGTACTTACATATACAAACTTGATATGGATCAAAACTATTTTCCGGTAGTGGCTCAAAGTATACCCTCCGGAAGTCGTATCACGAGACACGAGGGAGGGTTAATACATATATACTTCCTACATATGCAGAGATTCGGCCTAAGTTCGCAATTACACTACGCTGCCGCATTCTGCTCGTTAACACGTCCGCAGGGTCGACCATAATCTAGTATTATGGTCGACCCTGTAAAAAGCGTTGTTAAAAAATGTCATTTGACAATGACCGCATATAGACATGCCCGGATTTCTGCCTAGGCCAACAAAGCACCGGCCTAGGGGCCCAGTCGCCGAGAGGGACCCTGCCAGGACGGATGGAAATTATAAAACAAGTCCAAAAATGTTCTAGTAATTTTCTTTATTCTTTTCACATTTTTTTTGGCTTAGGGTCCCCCCAACTGTCAAGTGCCTAAGGGCCCTAGGCCTCTAGCTCCGGGCCTGCATACAGAATTAGATTGTGGTCATATAATTAAAGTTTTTATACATGCAGAAGCACTCTAATGTCATTGTCAAACTCTGTCATGTGGAACATTAGAATGTGCTCACACAAAAACAAACGATTGATCTTCATAGAAAAAGATAGCTTTTCAAGCTAAATTTTGATCAATATGCGTAGAAAAATGTTGTTTCGAAGTTATAAAAAAATCGTTTCAATCGATCAATTATTTTTTGAGCAGGATCGATTTAAATTTCTACAATGCTTTTCTTAATATGTGTGGTCACAATCTCCAAACCAGATTTTTTGACAATGCTTCCTGCAACCCAGCATTAGTGTTGTATTTTTTATTTTATTTATTGTGTTTTTTATTTATTTATTGTGGATTATAGACGCGTCGACAACTTAGCTCATTAGCGTCTTAAATACAACAAATATCATATATCATTTAAAACTAAATAACATCACAAAACATCCATGAGCAGAGGTGGGATTCGAACCCACGACAGGCTGATTCAGAGGCCGCGACGCTACCAACTGAGCCATACTGTCCTCATTAGTGTTGTAGATTATAGACAACTGTGGTCATTAGCGTCCATAAGTGTTGTCATAAGATGGTGTTTCGAAATAATTGACGTTATTTCAAATATTTGAAAAACGCATTCTTACCTACCCGATAATCAATAGGTTTCGGTTAGTGACTACACGGTACTTTTGAAGAACCAATCTACCGGGTAAATCGACTGTTATATAGGATGTATTTATTATGTCTATGGTCCTGTAAGATAGCAAGAAAATCTTTTGAACAGAGCAATTTCGTTCTGAATTGCGGCTAAGCTTGTACTTTGCTACCACCTTGTGTCGAATACCTGTGGCTCTGATAGCATTAGAACTTCAAGTATGAAGATACAACGCAAATCATCACAGCTAATCCATAAACAGTGCTTTGATTTATTAATACTTATATCAAACTCTTGGGATGAAGGTAAATGCGCTATTGTTTACACGTTATCGCAACCCCTTGGAAGTTTCAAAGCTAATTTGTGCTGAAAAAGCGGAAATAATTGCGCACGTACAGTCAACGACGTACGCAAAATTTTGTTCAGGAGGGGACATGAGAGTTTTGACATGAACATTAACGGTTATAGCAATTTGTTTATACGGCTGAACTTCTGAAATAAAGAAGGTGATTGGATGAGTAACCAATAAACCAGTCATGATTAATCCCTGCTCCTGACTGTGACATAGGTTGTAAAATGATTTTTTCTTTCTAAAAGTGCAGGAATTAATCATGACTGCTTTATTGGCTGCTCATCCAATCACCTTTTTTATTAACGGTTGTATCATAGGTACTGTAATTAAGTCATGAACGATAGTCCAAAAGTTCTAAGTGCAATTCGAGGAATTTTCAATAACGGGAAATAAAAATGATTACAATAAGAATTTATTGTTCCACAAAATATGAAATATATCAAAATAATAATTAATAAATAATTAGTATGAAGTATCTATCATGAAGAAATTTCACACTTTATTCCATATTTGGAGGGGGAAGCACAAAATGGCAGAACTATGTCTAGCCGAATACCAATTCATATTTTGAATTTATAATTTTTGAAGTTATGCTTCTTTAGCGAGGGTAGAGAATGAGCCATTTTCCTGAGAATAGTTTTTTCAATTATCCACGAGAGGCAGCACTTGTGGTAGGTACAAACATTATTTATTCCCCATTACTGTCGTGTCATTTTAGTGGTATAACCGAGGTATAACTGAATTATTTAATTAATTTAATGATAATAATAATTTAATAATAAATTAACTAAAATGATACGACTATGGGGAATAAATAATGTTTGTACCTACCACAAGTGCTACCTCTCGTGGATAATTGAAAGAACTACTCTCAGGAAAATGGCTCATTGGAATGACGTCGACTCAAAAATTTATGAAACGCTGATAGGGATAAAACGGCTCTAACGATATACTGAAAAGGGGTTTTTGGGAGCAAAAAATCGATTCAGCTAGATCTCATCCCAAAATCCCAATCGTATAGATTGTATAATTTTAAAAAACAATTTTTTGACGTTTCAAAATAGTGTAATATTGTAAGCAGGCTTTGGATACTTTGTATAGATATTATGATATCCATGTATTTTATTAATAATTATTTATTAGATAATCTTAAAAATGCTGAGAAGGGAATTGCAAATAAATGTAAATGTATGAAATAATATAACTTTAACCGTGCACTTTTGTGGGTGAGGGGCTAATCCTTTTTTTACTGTTCCGTTATTTCGATGGCCCTGTGAGCGAGCCATCGGTAAAAGCTAGTAGGTAATATAACACTAATTCGTAGGCGAAACCGAGCACAATTTTGTAGCATCCAGAGAACATGTATATCGTTGAATATGTATGCCAAGTTTTACATAACATCTGAGGTAATAGAATCTGTAAAATTTCTGTGGTTAAACGTTGATTTTGTCAGTGCTACTTACAAATAGTGTTTTCATAACCTTTAAATTTACGCTAGCGGAAATTAACAGTCTGTTCAAAATAATATAATTGACCAAAAAAATATTTAAACATTTTCATGAATTGTTAAATACTTATAATATTTAAGTTTGCAAAAAATAAGTTAATTACTTAATTTAGTTGCTAGTAGAATATTAAAAAAAAATGCCAACGTTTCCCAAGTTTCACATTTCCAGCATTACCGATTTAAAACATTACTGATCCTCATTGGTGGTGGAAGAGGTAGGCTGGAATGGGCTAACCCCCCCTCCCAATTTTAAACTAGCGTGTTTAATAGGCTTTACACAATAAACTTATTCTGCAGAATAAGTTTTCATAAGTGATCATGGGTCTATAGACCCCCTCCCCTCAAATTCGTTCCGCCGCCAGTGTTGATCCTAAAGGCCTTTCCATTTTTTCTCAAACATTTCCTAGTGTTCTATAGCAAACATAAGTCAAATCTATTAAATACATTTTGTTAATTAATTGTAGATTATAGACGCGTCGACAACTCAGGTCAATAACGTCTTCAACACAACAAAACCATGTAAAATCCGCCACCGGCTACCAACCCTCACTCGGTCATAGCTAATCCAAAATACATTGAATGCAATTTGCGTGCAACCACATTCCAAAGAAATCAATTTCCAATGCAAATTACGTTTAAATTCGGTTAAAATAATTTTTACGCTTGACATGTTATTTTGCATTGAAAAAAATCTCGTATTGATATATCAATTTTTAAAACTTAGAAAAAATTTTAAAAGTTTTAAAATTTTAAAAAATTATTCTAAAAAATTTAAACATTTTTTTTTCTCTAAAATGTATAGTTTTCGAGAAAAAAATATTTTACTAAAAAAAGAAAATTGTACGTAAATCAAGGTAATCATGATTTTTGCAATATTACTAGGCATCAGTAGATCACCAAACAAAAAAGAGGGCCATGCTTTTTTTCAAAGAATAAAAAAAAGAGTGTTTATTTTTTGCAAATGTTTACTAGGTGGGAAGTATAGGACTGGTCATCAGTCGAATTTTTTTGTATATATCCAACACATTTTTCTCTTTGTTTATTACGTAATTGCTTATATTTTCAAGCATTGTAAGTTTCCACAACATAGATAGCTACTTTTTCCAATGCAAAAGGAAAAGAATTGTACGGCCAGTTTAACAGATTTCGTTCGCCGTGTTTTTGTCGGTCTTCAGTCCATTAAAACAGGACAATTTACGTCTAGGTTTTTCGTTGTTTCCGTTTTTTTGTTGCGTCATTACAAGCCGAAACAAAAAAGCGCAGCACATTGCGTATTTTTACAGACAATAGATATTTGTTGAATGATATAAAGATAACAGCTGACGATCAACTAAACAAAACACAATATATCACAGATAAACATCCTTTTATTTATCAAAAAAAGTGTTTTTATAGTGATGTATGTTTTTGTTCAGTAGATGTTGCACTTTAAGTGAAACTATTTAATGTTTTCCATAACTACTACGTAAACAAAATCCGCCATTTTGCGTCTTAAGTGAAATAAGGAAGAAAATAAACACTTACAGATCATGTAATTAAGACATCTTTTTTAAGTTTCATTTTCTAGAAAAATTTGCCATTTTTTCCAGCGCATATACTGCAATTAAATATACAGGGTGTCCCAAAATTGCTGGGACACAGAGCTACCACGTGTAGTAGAGGTCAAAATAAGTCGATTGGACCCAATTTATTTATATACCAAAATGTACCGTTTGCCCGTGAGAAGAGTTTAAAGTTTACATAAAAAACATTTATGTACGCTGTTCAGAAATGAGTGAAACAAATTGAATGAAATTTGACAAAAGTGCATTTTAGACGATTACTCTCCTTTCGGTAATCAAATAAACCCAAAAGAAATTGTAGAAGGGTTAAAATCACCCTCACCCCCTGACATTTTTTTCAGAACTCTCTTAAGGGTGGTAATACGGTTCTCAATTTTTTTTAGCGAGAAGACTGATTAATTATCTTCATTTTGTTACTCTTGTAAAAATTTCGTATTCCGCATAGTTCCGAAGGAAAAAAATGTTTTCTTAAATAATGCTAACAGATATTCCTAGTACAAGTTTAATAAAATTGTAATACAAAATTTGAACTCTTCTCACGGGCAAACGGTACATTTTGGTATACAAATAAATTGGGTCCAATCGATTTATTTTGACCTCTACTACACGTGGTAGCTCTGTGTCCCAGCAATTTTGGGACACCCTGTATAGTACGCCACTGCTATAATGATACTCATAACATCCGACTATCATTATGATAAATTATATCGTAACGGTGATAATCGTTATGATAAAGTACGGAGTAATAAAATATGTTATAATCCTTTCTCTTTGTATATAGGCTGAAGAAATAGTGCACCCAGCTAATGTTATGACCTGCCAGCTGGCTTATAGCTTGAATGGTGTTATAATATTTAAAATAGCTACCGGTAAATTCCTCGCCATTTGAATGTAGCTAACAAACCTAGCGTCCGTGTAAACTGGCATTAATTGTCTAGTGTTGGACGTTAACAACAAACGGCAAATGTTCTAATGTTTGTTGCAAACAGCTTTGAGGTACATAATGGGCTGCACTAACATGCGATATAATATAGCGACATAGCGTCAAATAACACTAACTTCAGTTGAGTACACATTGCCTTTCTGACACGGAACCATTCTGTCGCCAACTTCATCACGATAGCACATGACCTCACTATACGTCATCGTGTTACTATAGATTCATACTCCAATTTTTCATGTTGACAAAGTCACGATTCTGTTGCCAAGTTCACTCATAATCATTACATAACCTCACAACACGATAATATTGTGTTACTAGATTCATGTCATATTCTATTTAACTCTAATTTCCGAAGTTAATTCAACGACAATTCACCCACAGTTTCACATAACCTTACAATATACAATAACAACGTGTTATTAGCAAGTCTTCACACGAGACCGAGACTTTCTCGGTCTATCGTCATCATGAGACGAGACGATACCTATCTAACAATAGTGCGGGAAAAGTATTTTTTAACAATAAATAAAAATTCAGTTATAAAAAAGAAATAACGATTTTTTATGAGCTATAGTGTGTCATTATTATTTAATTAAAAAATTCACAGATTTCGCAATCCTTGCAACCATCGAGGACATTGGAAATGATAACAGCATATATGAAACATAATTAACTGTTTATTATACACACAATATTTATCAATGCACTGTTTAGTTTTGTCAGGAATAACCCTATTATTCTTCTGTTATATACGCGTTCACTTTTGCTTGATTACTTAACTTTTAAATGGATTTTTCTACAGTATTTATTAACATTTGCTCAAAAATAACACCGCAGATCGTCGCAAATACCTCTCAATTAACTAGACATGATATAAAACACATTTCGAAAAAATTGCACTTGTTCAATTTTGCATGATTGCTCCTCACTTGATCGCAACACCGTTGTCTTCGTCGCAAATACCTCTCAATTAACTAGACATGATATAAAACACATTTCGAAAAAATTGCACTTGTTCAATTTTGCATGATTGCTCCTCACTTGATCGCAACACCGTTGTCTTTTGGCCTTGAACGAAAACTCGTAACTCTGCCCCCATATACGAACATAAACATTTCCAATGTTAAAAAAAAATGGAACTATGACTTAACGGGAGTTGAATTTAGTGTGCATAGGATAGTTCCTTCTTTAGACTAAAGCGTTACCAACTTGATAATGTTTTCATACAAGTTTACTGTGAAAGTATAATGCGTTTTCTAGTCATTCCGTACTATAATAACGAAAGTTGGCAGACCTCTTTGTTTGTTATAACGTCTTTGAAATTTATAATTTTCTATTATTCCTTATCTAAACTCCAAAGAACACATCACTTTGTAATAACTTAAACAACAGAAGTCAAGGAATATACATGAAACAGAAATTATGTTAACCAGTTGTACATTTTGTAATTCATTCTTATAAAGTTGTTAAGACTGTACAATTTATTCCCTGAATCCTCCATAAAACTTTACATCGTCCATTTTATATTTATCATTCCGGTTCTTTTTAAGAAAGAATTACTTCGATCTTACAACGTCGTTCTTAGAAAGAGTTGACTATACTGCGAGCTGAGACATATTATCTTGAGAAAGAACTGATATACATATAGTACTTATATATCTCAAACGATTTTTTTAGTAGGTAACATTTTCGATATATAGGTTATTTGTCAGCACTAACTAAACTTTTTTTTAGAAACATGTCAGAAATGATTAGTTAAAATTAAAAATATCACAATTTTTTTCTTTTTTTATAAAGGTCACCAATTTCCAAGATTACCTGGGCCCAGTGATACATGTATAATGTATATCTACATAAATTAAATGTCCAAATTAAAACCTGGAAACTCGGGGTTTGCAATACTTATTTTTTTTAAATTTATTATTGATTGTAGACGCTCGAAAACTAATTTCATTAGCGTTTACTTCCAATTAAAATAAACGATATCACAAAACAACCATGAGCGGAGATGGGATTCGAACACACGACTGCAGTTCCAAAGACCAGCACACTAACCGTTACACTTCATAACAACGGAATATCTACGAAATCGCTCGTAAAATGAACAATTTTATTACAAAATTTATATTTCTATTAAATTACGAAATCCGGACGGATTTCGTCCGTCGCTAAATCAAAAAGAGCGCGCTCGACAACATTCAAAAGTCAAAACCGTCCGAGAGTATATTCTGTAAAAATCTTCTCCTTCTAGTGCCGCCTAGTATGTACCTTGCTCCCTCGCGAATACCTGGCAACGCTATTTCTACTTTGGTTTAACTAAAGATTTTTCAGACTTACTGGGTGCATGCCGCCTAGTATTTATTTTATTATATTTGTATTAAATTATTATACTTTACATCGTATAGCAAAATTTTTATTAGACAACGTCATATTCTACGATGAATTCGCTATAAAAACTAAATTAATATTCCAATGTTTATTTAGTGATGTAACATTGTATAAAATATAGTATCGCGTATCTCTATATTCCCAGGGCTTTACATTCACATGTGGAAGGTACGCTATGCAACTAATAATATGTTCTTTTTACTATGCTCAGGCATGGACAAACTTCATTACATAACAATTTTGAAATGGCTAGAATTTCCTTGGATCTACTTTCTACACTAATATAATATACCTATAATAAATACATTCACAGAAAAAAATATTGCATAATTTTTACTTCCCACCTCTACTATGGTAGGGAAGTAATGGATTTAGTCCGAAAAAAATATTTCGAGATTTTAACAGATCTTCACGTTTTGAGACCGTAGCAATCTATTTTATTTATTGTAAATTATAGACGCGTCGACAACTTAGGTCATTAGCGTCACCCTAGCAATCGTTTAAGATCATTTTCTGACTGATGTCTGTATATGTATGTGTGTGTGTGTACGTGTGTATGTGTACGTGTGTATGTGTATGTGGTCAATTTTTCGCCTTCGATATCGTAAAAACGGAACAACATACGGCCATGCCGATTATTCTATTGTGTTTATTAGCATTTAACTGATTAGATTTTGAGTCATATCGGTTCAGTGGATCCTGAGATATTAAAAAAAACGTTCTCAATGTCACGTATTAACATAGGTAAAAAAAATAAATGAATTCTAGATGTTATAATATGAAAAAAAAATGTAAATATTTTTTTCTCTAAAATGTATAGTTTTCGAGAAAAAAAATATTTTACTAAAAAAAGAAAATTGTATGGTACGTAAATCAAGGTAACCATGATTTTTGCTATCAGACTGCCTCAGACTGCATGTTATCATTTGATTTGTTTCTATCTTTTGATTTAATTTTTTATTATTTTTTTGCATAATATAACATTCACATTGAATAGATAACCTCTTTTTTTAATTTGGTTAAAAGTAGACATCAGACTTTTTGATACTAAGGTGCAGAAATATTGTACATTAAACACTCCTACTACATTGTATAAATTTTAAATCATCTGCACCAGCTTTTTCTCATCAGAGTTGATGTGACACAGAGTTTTTGCAGTACACGGTGTTTATTCAAATATACGATTTTTTGTAGTTTATAAATCGCGTACTGGACAAAAAAACAACGGTATGACGTGAGCCTTAAACAAACACGGACATAATATATTATTTATTTATATTTTTTACGAGACGAAGAAGATACGTTGTTTAGTTAAGATACGTAATTGAAAATATTTCCACCTTCTTGATAGAATATCAGACACTATTATACAGGGTGTTTACGGTCTTGAGGTAGAAATTACCTCAGTTATCGAGCGTTTATAATTTACAATTTATTTGATTAGAAAATGAACCTATTAACTAATAGTAAAATGTTGTAAACGAACTCTTGTGCAGTGAGCATTTTTGACAAATAGTAATTAGTGACAGTAAGTTATTCGATTTTAAAATTTTGGCAATCATGGTCATTAGTATGATATACTCGTTACAATTTTTTTTTTTTCAATCAGCATGTGGATTCAGGGGGGTCCCTCATGTAACAAATACAAAACCAAATAACAAAGACTGGAATTAAGGATACCAACACCTTTTCTCGCCAACAATTTTATTTTTAGATGCATGATATATGATTTAGACTTGTGATCTCTGTTATCGAGCGCTTATAATCTGCAATACCTATCTAGATATCTATGATCGATCCAAAACAACATTAAATTTCAAAATGGAGGTTAGTTAAGTGAACAGCTGATAATACTTCTAGGTTATGTCTTATGTTATAAAACAACTGAAATTATTCAAAGGCAACACTAACATCAAACATTGCCACATCGCGTGTCAATAGTCAATAGTCATATTCTTAAGCAGCCAATTATTTTGATGAAGTAGTACATATTATGTTTTATTTACAGGGTTTAACAAAATAAAATCGACTAGTTTACCGGCGCGTATAAATGCTCTATTTGAAAAAAAAAACGTTCAGCAGAACCCAAGTTCGTTATATTTTTTAAGTATTTTAATTTTTATAGTCAGTTGAGAAGCGTTTTTTCCGAATGGCAAATACAAAAAAAAACCTATACAGGGTGTCCCAAAAAGAATGGGACATAAAGTAACAGCTGATTCCTTACAAAAAAATATTGCGATAGACCCCAACATGTCTATTCCGAAAGTTGATATTAAAAGAGATACAGGGTGTCAAAGTTTAATTTTTATTTTTATCATTATGACGCGGCATTTTAATAAGAAACATTGAATTTTTAAATAAAACTGTCAAAATTACCATGATGACGCCGCGTCGGCGTTTTCAAAGCCACCTATGTTCATTTTCAAAATTTGCCATTTAAAACCACATTGCATCGATTACTTTAAGTGCAAATATTTTGAAAAAGGTTACTCCTAGCCACTTTTACAAAGTATACATTTTTTACGTAAAAATGACGGGAAAATCAATTTTTAATTCAAAAAAAATAGTACGAGTGCGTACAAAAAAGTTATGATTATTTGAATGAGTGAAAAGGTGTGTAAGTAGCGCCCCCCTACAAGTAAGAGCCATACCAAGGTCAGATTTGAATTTCTCATTGTCAAAAAATCCCCATATACCAAATTTCATTAAAATGCCTAAATTATTTTAAGAAAATCATAAATAAAAATTAAACTTTGACACCCTGTATCTTTTTTAATATCACCTTTCGGAATAGACAAGTTGGGGTCTATCGCAATATTTTTTTGTAAGAAATCAGCTGTTACTTTATGTCCCTTTCTTTTTGGGACACCCTGTATAAGTTTATCAATTCTATTTCGTTACATCTTATATATCACTTAAAAAAAGCTTTCTTTGAGTAAATCAATTGATCACACCACAATTGTTAACTTTACAGACTCTGCTTCGAATGACAAATGCATCAAGAAAAGCAAACAAATATTGGTAATTTTTTTTAATTTCCAAGCATTGACTAACCGTGTGTCGCGTATTGCACTCGACTAGCGATCCTCTAGGAAGAGTTTGAAACACCAGGTGACGATTTTTGATTGGTGAAAACGTTTCGCCATATTGAGAAACGAGGGAAAATTTAAATTAATATATTTTATATAGATACATAAATATTTAATAAATACAAATTTTAACACGGACGTCGTGAACAAATACATAATTAAATGAATGCATAATGACTGCAAACAGTATATGAAACACCTGAATAAGAACATAGGTTTGAATTAATGAATTTTTCCTGATTACAGCATTGTGTTACGTCATTGTTCTTACTCAGGTGTTTCATATACTGTTTGCAGTCATTTAATTATAAATATTTAAGTTTGTGAGCTTGAAAATAGTCGACTTAGTAGGGATGCTGTTGTTTACATAGCATTTTCATGGCTCGTTAATTACAATCCTCAGTTTTCAAGTTTTAATTCGAGACATTAATTAAAAATACCTAGGTATATCAACTGGATTTTCACTATTAAAAATAATAAATTGGTAATATGAATTGACACCTCGCTCAGATACTCACTCGGTTGGTAGCCTCAAGTAAAATAAAATACTTCAATATTTTAACATTATTTCCTGCCCTAGCACTGGTCTCCCAAGTTGGACAGGAAATCCTCTTAATTTTCATAATTATTATATAAATTGTTATATCTATTTTTTTAGAGGAATAAATAAATTGAAATTGAAATAAGCACTCATTATTAGGTTAGGTATAAATAAATGTCTATATGAATTAATTACACCCTTAAAAAATAGATTTAACCAAACCATTTGAAAGAAGTGCAATATTCAATTTCAGTTTTTTTTTAATAAATGGCGATGTCCCAACTCTTATTTGAGGAGCTCTAAACTCAGCTTATGATTCTATACCGCGCACTTCAAAAAGCATACGTGTTTTTGTAAGTTAATTATTTTCAAATGCATCTGGGACTGTATTTAAATATTTAATATAATACGACATCAAAGCTACATCGGTGCACAAGTTTTAATTACAATGCAACTTAATGTACTAGAGTTAACAGTGCGTATCGGGTTTATAAAAATGCTGAAATCCTTATGTTTAAAACATGCATCGTCACCCTGGATAATAAATATACTTGCATTAAGCTGTGTGCAAATATACCTTATACTAGTTGACCCAAAATGTACAATCCCAAAGAGAATCGATAAACTGTTCTGAAACAGATATTTATTTAAATATGTTTATATTTATTTAAATATTATTTTGCCATACCCACTATAAAATTGCTACTTAACATGCTCACAATTACAGTGTCGGAAAGAAAACCATTTTCCCACCTGCGGTCATGGATGTTTTGTGATGTTATTTAGTTTTAAGTTAGTTGTTATTTAGTGTAGTTGAAAGACGCTAATGACCTTAGATGTCGACGCGTCTATAATCTACAATAAATAAATAAATAAATAAATAAAGAAAACCATTTCCATATATTATGTAGTGCTTTATGTTTATTCGCCTATATTGATCCGCCCGCTATTAAGTACCCCTACTGACAGTTACCTACTTCGCCCTACTAACTTATAGAAGTGAAGTTTGAGACACAAAATGAACTGTCAAAATTTTTTGAAAATGCGTAATGATATTGACTCGTGTGACTGCAGTTAAAGCTCGCTAATAATATTATAGATACCTCATTACGCCATTAGTTATACAATCTACTATTTTTTATTCACTGAACAGACCTGGGGTCTAATAATTTATAGAGTGACAGATAATATTATCATAATAATATAATAGATAGGTATCTTAGTACCTACTAAATAATTTTTTTTTTTCAAATTTAGTCTCCAACGTTGCCGTACTTCCGCAGCGAGTAAATTGGGAATAGATTAGGAAAGGAAGGCGTGGCGGAGTCACAACTGTCTCCTTCTAACTAGAACCTGCGTTAAACGTACGTTCACCCATTGACACGACACAACTGTCAAATTTCATTCATTCTACTGACATAACCTCGTTTTTTAAACGCGTCGTTGTTAATAATTAAAGCAATTTGTTATGGGATGGTGATTTGTACTTGACTGCAGTTATAATGCAAATTATGACTGCAAAAAATTTCAATTTCCGACTGAGGAAAAAGTTAAATAATACCTACATTATCCAATACTTAATTGATGAAAACATTTTTTTATCCTTTTAGCTTGCCCTTCCTTGATCTAAGCTCAAAGGACTTCAGAACACTTTTTCAACTCCAAATGGAAAGCACAAACTCAATTTCTAATTATAATTGCTTAAATTATACCTCTACAAATGTCAACGAGGTTAAATTAGGTTAGAATAAACGTCACTGGCTGAATCAAGTTAGGAAATTCATTTTTCATAAATTTTTAATTTCAAATATAAAATTATTTCACACGAAATAATAAAGCTTTGTAGCCAATAATGACGGGATTTATTAATTATTTTTATGAAACAGCCGTTATTTTGTTAAGAAATGTGTTTTAAGAGAATAGTAATGTATATTCCGTTAAACTCTATACATTTTTGAACGCCAATCGACTCCGCTTTAAATTTCGCGCTCAAATTAGGACCGCCTACTTCTGTAGTCTACTTCAGTCAGTTAATTCGATCACGAATATTACTACAAATAGCCTAAAGAGCCCGTGAATTCTATCGAAAAGTATTAATTAGTATTCTACCAGATTTTACTCTTTACCTTTCGCATCTAATATTGAGAAAATGTAAATGATTTAGCAGTTAGCTACTATATTATATATAAACATTGTAATGTGATTATTAGTGTATTTGCCATATGGCACATACACTATTGGCGTCGGTCGGATGGTGGGACCTAGGGGTCGGACCAAAATTTCTCGACGTTTCATAGCCTCCTGAACAGTTTGCCACCATTTTTAAAAATGTTTATGTATATATGTATGTATATATATATTTATATATATATTTATATATATATGTGTGTACACGATAACTCTCGACAGACTTAATCGATTTAAACGAAATTTGGTACACACATTGGAACCCATTACCGCACGAAGCCTATTTAAAATGGGCCCGATCGAACCATTTTAAGGGTTGTATTTAGGGGTTGAAAAAAGTTTTTGGGCCCAAAAATACCGAAAAAATTCTCAGAATCGTTTCAAAATTGAAATTTAACCCTTTAGTAAAGATTAAAATGTGCTGTTAAAATTTTAATAAAATCGGCCCGACAGGACCGGACTTACAAAAATTTTATGAAAACACTGGTTTGCGGATAGTGATTTACTTACCGAAGGGTGTATTTAATTTGGTACAAAGGTTGCATTGATAATATTATTGAAATTAAGAAAAAAATATTATTTTAAGGGATGTATTAAGGGGTTAAATTTTTTATTTTGTCCAAAAACAAACTTAAGTTCACGTATTAAAGCCACAAGGCCTGTATTAGCAAATACACTATATTGTCGGCAGGGTTTTGGCACTGCGACCCGAGTTTTTTTAAATTCAAATCACATAATACATTATTTTGACATTAGTATCCAAATACGGTTAAGATTTTGCGGCATCTGATATAAGTATCTATGTACAACGTTGCAATAGCCAATAGGTACTTACTATGTACATAGATGGTATTGCAGTGTAACTATTATGTATATTTTGTGGACATGTCAGTAGCGTCTGTTAAATATAATTATGCTTTAATCTTAACAAAATTTAATTTCTTGTATATAATGTTAAATATAATCAAGTATGGTAGTATTTGCACTCGTTACTGACTATCTCTCAATTTTCTCAATATAAAGTTCACTCTCGCAGTATCCACACGATCTGCACTCGTCAACGTCTCACTCTCAACTGTCGTCACTCGTCTCTTTGCGTCTGTGTCAGTCCACCCGTACAAGTCAAAAGTCACTAGTTGTTCATAACCTAATAATCCAAAACATCCTAAAAATTAAATGTCCTACACGTCCAAATATTTTTTTTAAAAAAAATATTATCTAGTGTTTTAGAAATTAACATTTAAATTAATCATGCTTGTAGAAAAGACATGCTCATGGTTCTGGATGGGCACTTTTACTTATATCTCTTTTGGTTTAAATGCTGTGTTCAAAATTTGTCAACAAAAAAACTTAGATCTGTAGTTGCCAAACTTACAGACGCAAGGTATTCAACTTTCTGAAAAGTTATAGTTTTTTGTTAAATGCGCCCGTCCCAGGTCACATAATTTTTTTTCCGTCAAAGCAATTTATTGTTTTTTAAATGATTGCTTTTCAACCTTTTAATAGCTTATGTACTTACTTTAAAAAAAAGGGTGTGGGTGTCGGGACCCCCGACAGATGTGAAACATCAAAGAAAACGTTATTGAACTCGGTGGTATTCTCTATGTAGTAGTATATATTTTTTCAAAAGCAGCAACTAACTGTTATGCTGACGTAATCCTATATACTGCACTGTAACACACGCGGTTGTCTTCCCGTGCCCGAGCGCGCGGAAACCGAGAGAGAGAGAGAGAGAGAGAGTGCCGCAGTGGTGGGGAGAACAGCAGCGAAGGAGTGGACCATAAATTTCGTTGAATATTTCCCCTCACGCGGCTGTTCACAGCCCGACATAAGATGTTTCACATCAAAAATAAAACGGTTATATAAGTTTTCCGCTATAATAAGGCCAATATTTTAAAAAACATCCGCTACTAAGAGGTTAAAGGAAAAAAATAGCACTACGCTACTGATATATCTAACGAGTCGGTATATGTGTTTATTTAATCCACCAATTAAACGTATGACAGCAAATTGATATCTCCATACATGGACTGATGTCGCCCCTAACGATACAAGGTATGTAAATAATTACAGCACTTATAATACCTCGTCAGGATATTTCACTAAGTTTGTTTCAGTTTGATCGACCAAGCGTAGCTAGTGTTGTCCTGACTTAATTCGACCGTTTGATATTTCGTTTTGATTGTCTGTTTGTTTGTTTCGGTATTATGATCAAAAGCACGGACCAATTTTAACGAAATTTGGCACGGATATTCTACGACCGCGATGCATGTAAATAATGGTTTTGCGACCCAAAACACCTTCTGTATGTTCATAAATGCAGAAAATTATGATAAAAGTAGCCACCTTTAATCTACTTATATTTTTTTGTTCAAAAACAAAAAACTCTTTATACAAATTTGCGAAATTTTTGAAAAATAAATTCGACCCGATTCGTTTGATATTAAGTCTATTTATAGAAAAAATAACGCTGAATCGACTTCAACACCCCGCACCTTTAGTTTCAAAAATATAAGCAGTATCTGAGGGATTTTTGAGTTTTCTTAAAAATGCCAAAAGTAAGAAGACCCCCCTCTTTGTACAAACTTGCGAAATTTTTGAAAAATAAATTCGACCTGATTCGTTTGATATTAAGTCTATTTATAGAAAAAATAACGCTGAATCGACTTCAACACCCCGCACCTTTAGTTTCAAAAATATAAGCAGTATCTGAGGGATTTTTGAGTTTTCTTAAAAATGCCAAAAGTAAGAAGACCCCCTTTGTACAAATTTGCGAAATTTTTGAAAAATAAATTCGACCCGAATCGTTTGATATTAAGTCTATTTATAGAAAAAATAACGCTGAATCGACTTCAACACCCCGCACCTTTAGTTTCAAAAATATAAGCAGTATCTGAGGGATTTTTGAGTTTTCTTAAAAATGCCATTTGTACAAATATGCGAAATTTTGGAAAATAAATTCGACCCGATTCGTTTGATATTAAGTCTATTTATAGAAAAAATAACACTGAATCGACTCCAATACCCCGCACTTTTAGTATCAAAGATATAAACAGTATCTGAGAGATTTTTGAGTTTTCTTGAAAATGCCAAAAGTAAGAAGACCCCCCTCTTTGTACAAATTTGCGAAATTTTTGAAAAATAAATTCGACCCGAATCGTTTGATATAAAGTCTATTTATCGAAAAAATAACGCCTAATTTCTTTTTACGAAACAGAAGGGGGATTATATTTGAGCTCAATTGGTGTACGCACGTTAAACTATAAGACATACCACCTGAAAATATATACCAGGGCGAATCCGGGTCGTATAAAGATAGTTAAAAATAAACTGAAAATCCGAGCGATATTTTTCGGTAAGTTATTGAGCACACTTTATATACATTTAACGTAATATTATACATCCTACATGACAAATAGGATCAGCTACTTTATATGGGACAAGCTGAAGCGAAATCTCCATTCATATATTTTGTACCCAACCGCTAGGAATTATGGGATATTTATCAATTTCATGTAAATAATATAATATATTAATAAAGTTGGCTAAGTAATAAGTTGCAAACACTTACTTCGTACAGTAAATCTATTACAGTAATATGACGTGTCAAGGATGAGTTTAAATAATAATTATAAGTTCAAGAAATTGCATTACTTTCCATATTTAATATACTTTTTAATATCTGGATGACCTTTGCTCGGATGAGTTCAAAAAAAATAGTACTTAAAGTTCCCATTTCATCAAAATCGTTAGTCGTTTTTAAGAAAAAAAATTCGACTGATGACCAGTCCTATACTTCCCACCTAGTAAATATTTGCAAAAAATAAACACTCTTTTTTTTTATTCTTTGACTAGGCCCAAATAACCTTAGCTGTTGGTGGTCTTTAAAACACAATTTAATTTTTATTCTTTGAAAAAAGCATGGCCCTCTTTTTTGTTTGGTGATCTACTGATGGCTAGCTTAATATAGCAAAAATCATGGTTATCTTGATTTACGTACAATTTTTATTTTTTTTAGTAAAATATTTTTTTTCTCGAAAACTACCTATACATTTTAGAGAAAAAAATATTTACATTTTTTTCATATTATAACATCTAGAATTCATTTATATTTTTTTTTTACCTATGTTAATACGTGACATTGACATTGCTCAAAAATAACACCGCAGATCGTCGCAAATACCTCTCAATTAACTAGACATAATATAAAACACATTTCGAAAAAATTGCACTTGTTCAATTTTGCATGATTGCTCCTCACTTGATCGCGACACCGTTGTCTTTTGGCCTTGAACGAAAACTCGTAACTCTGCCCCCATATACGAACATAAACATTTCCAATGTTAAAAACTATCTTTAAATGCTTTTAAAATAAAGGTCAAAAACCATCTATTAAGTAATGTAAATAGTTACTCCATACTAGATTTTTATCACACTAAATTTTAATTTAATCTGAAACTGAATTTCAAAATTTTTAATTTTTTTATCAATATGACATTATTTGTATTGTTTTGTATGTATACTTAATGTGTATGATTATTGTACGAAGCATTCCATATCTTTTCGATATCTACGGAAAATAAAGCTATTTTTATTTCTATATAACCGTGAAACGTTCATGGCAACATAGTTGTCTGGAAACTGTATTTAGCTGATGAAGTGAATTCGTATTGTGGAAAAGATAATCAATTATTAATAAAAACTAACATTCATTTTTATAGTTTTATTTGGAAAGTCAAACTCAGCCACATAGAATCTTATTTACAAAAAACTTTTACAAAAAAAAAAACCTCCTTCAAAAAACCACTAAAAATAGGAAAATAATGAAATTTTGAGGTCTGTACTAATTTAATAAAATATGAAGTTGGTTAAAAAGTATATTATAATGATTAATATCTTCTTTTTAACCAACTTCATATTTTATTAAATTAGATTTCATTATTTCCCTCTTTTTAGTAGTTTTTTGAAGGAGGTTTTTTTTTGTTAAAAAGTTTTTTATTTTTTACTTTTTAGTGTCAAAAAATGACATTTACCTTAAAAGAATCACACGCCGTCCGTCACTTTTATTAAACCGACTTTCTTACGCTGTCTGATATGTCAAAAAGTGACATTTACCTTAAAGAATCACACGCCATTACTCACTTTTATTAAAATCAGCCGAACTACTGAACCGATTTTGATGAAATTTCTATGGACCAATCTGAAAGTATAACCTTTCAAATAAATTTTTTTTTTCAAAATCGGTTTATAAATGACTGAGTTATGAGGTAACAAACATAAAAAAAAAAAAATACAACCGAATTGAGAACCACCTCCTTTTTTTGAAGTCGGTTAAAAAAGAAAATTTTTGGAAAAGTTTTGTATATATAAACTTCTATGTGGCTAACTTTCCAAACAAAACTATATATTATACAGTCGTAATAAACTCAACTTATATTCATTTTTATCCACAATTTTGCCAAATTTCTTATTCAGTTGTAGATCATTAAATATATAGGAAAAATCTAATGCTTTCACCATAAGGTTACTCACTCGGTATTAAATAAACACGAAAATAAGACAGGGCCAATTATGCTTTCATAGGAGACAAAATCGCACATCCCTTTTCACATATGCAAAGGTCGGTAAAATAAATTGTTTGCTGCAAATCATTTCTTATGATGTTATGCATACAAAATTATCGTAAGCCTGAAGCTTTTGTTGCCTTCTGGTTTACAGCGTTGTTGCTACATGTTGTCCAACAACGTGTACAACAAGTTTATACTGTCCGGGATTGCTTTAAAAACGTCCACGTCTTTTGTATTCAGTGTAATCCAAGTTTTAAGTTTTAATATTGCACTTTTTCGAGAGATTTACTTCTTCAGTTTGCATAAATAACGAATAACGATTCTTGACCAGTCATTTTTAATTCTGTGACGTGCTATTATACAGTAGATCATGTCTATATTAGCCACTTTCTTATTTATTTATTTATTGAAGTCCTTAAGGTACGTGCAGTAAACAGGTGGGATTCTAGATGGTAGCATGTATGGTAGATGGTGGCTGAAATTATAAGCGCTTATAGATTTGCACAACGAAGCTTTGATACTAGCATTGATACAAGCTTAAATCGCGTTTGAAATGTCAGATAGCGAAGACGAATATTTGTGTTCTTCTGCTACAAAGTGGTATATTTTAAATACAAATTTGGGTAGGAGCTATCATGTCCACCCTATTAATAGAAAACGATCTAAACATGGCGAATTTCATCATTTATACCAAGAATTAAAATTTTACCCAAACCGGTGTTTTGAATATTTACGTATGCAACCTAATACTTTTAAATACGTCTTAGAAAAAACTCAAAACAAATTAAATAAAAACTGGTAAAATTTCACTTATTAAACTATAAGTCACATCCATTGCGAAACTTGTAACGGCCATTTGACAGTTGTCACACGTTGATTGTAGTAGTCAGCGCGCTGAAAGAATGGCGAAATACATTCTTGAATCTACCAGCTCTTGTAACAGCGCTTATACCTTGTCTCCTTAAACACTTTCTGTTTCAAAGTGGGAAAAAATGGATACTCGGACATTTAAAACACGTTGACTATTTTATATTTATGTACCTACAACTATCGACAATTTATTATAATGGTTTTTGTTTGTTTGGTGCAACGACGCCATCTTTTTAAAAATTAAAAATAATGTTTATCCGGTACACTGTCAGCGAATAAATCAGTTTGATTGGTTGGTTCATTGTTAGCCACCAATCAAAATGCTAGATTCAGTAAAATAATTGCTGGTCAGTGTACCGGATGATTGCGACTAACGTTATTTTACGCTCTATGGATCGTGGTAAAATTTAACATATAGTTGAGACCCTCAATCGCGTTAAAAAGTCATACGTAGTTACAGGGCCGTCTTAGGGTCTTCAGGAAATTTTTTATTCACAGCGTTCCACAGCCGACGGTCACACTGTATAAGTTTATATTAGAAATCGTGTCCATCGTGATTATAATAAAATTCAGGAAAATCGCAGGATTATGTACTTGAAAAAGTCTAAATATATAAACGAAACGTCGTACATTTAATTAAATAAATCAAATATTTTGTCCACTATCCTGCGATTTTTCTGAATTTTACACTGTATAAGTTTCATTAGCATTCTTTTATAATAAATAGTAAAAAAAAGTACGACAATTTTCGATATTCACGTATTAATAAATAGAAATGAAATGAATCTAACATACCATGACAGTTCTCTTCAGATATAGGTTAATATCCAGTTTCCACGGATGCTTGAAAATGTGAAGGAAAACGCACTAATTTCAAAACTTAGTTATTTAATATAAACTTAACCCGTCCTCGATATGTATTTAAATTATTTAAAAATACATATTTAAATCGCGCACTCCACATTGAATAGGTAATTTTTTTAAACTATTTTGTTGGTTAAGAACACTCAAAATGCTGGAAATACCGTGTGATTTCCAGGTCACAATCTATAAAAATCATCTCGCTATGTGCATTTTAAATGTTTTTAACACCAACTTTAGACTTTTAGTTAAAGTTCTAACTTCTGTCAAAAACTCTACAAAACTATAACATAACCTACAAGACACTATTTCACTAAAAAATAAACGCGACAGCCTGTACGAAGCACTGCGACTCAATATGCGATACGGATTGGTCCTAACTATATTTTATAAACGCACTTTCTGAAATTCTATTCAAAATTATTAGAACTGTTCAATTTAATGATCAATGCACACGGTATTTGTGTAACTTGCAAAGACGTGTCAAAATTTAGTACTAATTGCATAATGGCCGTGTACCAATTATTAATTATTCTATAACACGTTTTACAGTCCGAAAAACCCGTAAGAAAACGAAATTACAGGCAGATGTTCCATAACTATTTTATATATTATAACGGGTTAGACCGGGGAGGAGTAAATATTAACAAAATAACATTCAGACAAAATAAAATTAACACAAAATACATTTATGATTTTATCAATTTAGTACTAGTTTGATAGACACGATCGACAGTACGCCACCCTACAATAACTTTAAATAATGGCTGTGTGCCAAACTTTACTCTTGATGGTTACGCAATGTTTTGTCTTAAAATCTGAGTTGACCATACATATTGATAATATAATATTATATTAAACAGTTTTAACTGCCAGTATTATTATAACTTATAATAATTAATTATAAATTGAAAATTGTATCCTGATATTCTAAAGAAAAACACGTACCTATGTATATGAACTGGTAAAAGTATACAAATTTTTATTTATAATAGGGTACTTGACTAAAATTTTTTTTTGTGTTATATTAGTAGAGCAGTAAATTCTGAACAAAATGACACCTAAATTACTTCATTCTGATTTCAAATTAGCTCAAAAATAATTTTTGAAATATTTATGTTAGCCCCGCCCGCTAAAAATCGTTTTTGCTCTAGGAACTTATGACGTCATATTTTTATGAATGTACGTTTATATCTACTAACTCGATGCTAATTATATCAGAAACAGAGTGTTGAAAAATACCGTTTCGTACCTATGTGAACATGATGTAAACAATCTAAGCTTACGTTGCTATATGGATACATTCATTTTTTACTTAAAATTGACGTCACACGGTGTTTAAAGTCACGTGACACATAGATTAAAAATTATGATTTTATTTATTTATTTAAATATGTTTACGAAACTTAATTAATAAAAATAAAAATTCTAATAACTATTTTAGAGCATAAGTTTTGTATTTTGTTTTGATCTCTGCAGTCAACTACCCTATTATTGGTAGTAGGTCTTTAGCTTTTAAAAAATAGTTAAGATTTGCACAAAGTCTACTATACAGGGTGTAACTAAATAGTCTGGCCAACACTCTTGAAGCATTTTAGGACTCATATATTTAAAAGAAATTTGGTATTATTTTAATTCCCCCCTACAAGATGTGTGGGCAAACAAATTAGTTACACTTTCCTGTATAATAGTTCTGACATGTAATGACTTACGTCAGATGATTTTAATTTTTTTAAGTGTTCCTTTACGTAGTATACTTATTATATACTTTTGGCGCCGGTCGGACCCTAGGGGTGGACTCATAAAATGTCGACGTTTCACACCATTCTGAACAACTTGTGGTATAGTTTTTGAAAAACTTATACGTATGTCATTTTTTTTTTATTAATTTTTAATTATTCAAAAATTGAAAATTCATAATATTATAATACATTTAAATGCCGCAATCCACGTATTGGCAAATACACTATTTTGTCTCGGCAGGGTTCAACACTGCGACCTGAGTTTTTTTTAACCGACTTCAAAAAAATTAGGTTTCTCAATTCGACCGTATATATTTTTTATGTTTTATGTTTTATGTATGGTCGGGGTAACTTCGTCGTTCATGAACGGATTTTGAAAATTTTTTTTTATTTGGAATGATATAGATACTTTCAGATTGGTCCCATAGAAATTTCATCAAAATCGGTTCAGTAGTTCGGCTGATTTTAATAAAAGTAAGTAACGGCGTGTGATTCTTTAAGGTAAATGTTACTTTTTGACACTAAAAAGTAAAAAATAAAGAACTTTTTAACAAAAAAAAAATCTCCTTCAAAAAGGCACTAAAAAGAGGAAAATAATGAAATTTTGAGGTCTGTGCCAATTAAAATATGAAGTCGCTTAAAAAGTATAGTATAGCGATTAATATCTTCTTTTTAACCAACTTCGTATTTTAATTGGCACAGACCTCAAAATTTCATTATTTTCCTCTTTTTAGTGCCTTTTTGAAGGAGGTTTTTTTTTGTTAAAAAGTTTTTTATTTTCTTCAACATCGGATGTTATAGATCAAATATATCAATTTGACATACGTCGTGGCTTTTTATCATTTAAACAATAATAAGCGGCAGCAGGAGTAAGTACACAATGATAATTTAATAAAAATTGTGTCCGCATTAATTTCATCATCATGATATGGCCAAAGTAAGAGACTATATTTATGGGCGGTGTGTCAGTGTATTATTATTAAACATTTACTTATATGTTTTGTGTGGATCGAGCGCCGTAATAATGTTATTTGTCATTTTCATGCAGGTTTTGTATCAATAGGTAGTTATGAATGCGAGGCACGTAGGTACATGTATACTGTTCTGTCCGCGACGCACAGACCGTCAAAATATTGCTCATACGTTTGTACCGCGGCGTTTACACTAAGGCTAAGCATATACTGGAGCAGCGCGAGCAAAGCAGCGATGAGAGCGGAACACGCATACTGAGGATACATACTGTTATAAATAGGTAGGTAGGTATTTAAATTTAAAAAAAATTATTAATTTTTTCTAATAATTTAACATAAATAAAATTGAAAAACGAAAAGAAAATTTTTTTTTAAAGCCATAGATAAATTACTAAAAATTAATTAAAATGTATAAAAATTTAAAAAATATCACGTGACTTCAAAACGCGCCAGGAATGTTTGTGACGTCGTTATGTTAAAATTTGTGTTTATTTTTTAGTATTTGTGTATGTGTATTACACATACTACGTGGTGTGAATATAACATGGTGTGCTACCTAGGGTACCAGTTTTCGACCGCTTTGCGCAGTGACGTCATGTAGGGATCAGATTTGAACTTGAGAACGCTATTTGGGGAGGTTCCGCCGCAGTAATTTTGAATAATTTTGGTCCAGAGTATTCCGACCTGGTACACTTTCGATAATTTTGCGAAAGAACGAGATCTCGAAGTTACCAGTTACTCGATTTCTAAAAGACTTTTAAGGGGTAAGTTGCAGGCCTATTAGAAAACATGAATATTGAAAATGGATATACAATACTTCTATACCAACTTCTCATAAGTCTTAAAAAACAATTAGTAAACAAATTTTGTCGAAATTCCCATTATTTTTTCACAAAAAACGCGAAAAATAATAGCTAATCACTAGATACTGTTCCCTACGTGACGTCACACGGCAAGAGCGAGACTGACGTATCTCACTTACTCGCTGCGCAAGAGCACACCATGCTATACTCACACCACGACATATTATCAAAAATAATAAATTTTTAACTTGATAACCATGGATACAAAGACCATAGATAACATAACGACGTCACACGCGTTCGGATTCTTTCGGCGCGTCATCGGAACTCAGTTTAAAAATTAATTTATAATTAAATATAACTTTTAAATTATTAAATAAAAAAACAGTTTTGCTATAAAACTTGTATGTGATCTTTCCATTTAAGTAAAAAAAAATCATTCAAAAACCCAATTAGACGCTAATGACTTTGGTTGTCGAACATTTATAATATACAATAAAAAATAAATAAAACTGTCCAAAACGAAGGTTCTTATGACGTCGATTTCACTGACTTTTATTTTTCGTTACCGTGTATAAAAAAAATTTGTTTTTGTGTTTGAAATTCTTGTGACAACTTATTTTTCTTGTGGTAACGCCACTTTATAAATAACACACTGTGGTTACCTGTACTACAAAACTCTGAGGTTAATTTTTTGTTTTAGATTCAAAGCATACATTCGGTGACTTCTTTAGTACTGAAATATTTATTGGGTATAATTTAAAAAAGAACGGGCAGGCATCCATATTTAGTTTCATGGTCAATGAATCTGTTTCCATTATATGATGACAAGTCTGTATTTTTATATTATATTTTGAAAGCTGAATTAATTTTCATAAAATATATTATTCAGCTGCCAATCATTTATTATTTATTAAAAAAATATTTTTTCACCGGCAAGCTACCTAATCATATTATAAAGGGTTCGGAAATCAGTACTGGTGGTTTTAAACTACCTCGTATATGGTTATTTTTGAAATGTGAGAAATAACAACGACCTTCTTTTTAATTTCGGTATATCTGCAATTTATTAATTTACGCTATTTTTTGAAAAAAACATCTCTTAAGTGAGCGCCATTGCAGTTTAAACATTCTTGGCATCTTTCTAAAAACTTTTCCATTACCTACTCTTCGTAATAAATCAGGTCCAATATTTATAATTTCATCTCGAATTGCGTTTTTCAGATCTTGCAGTGTGCGTGGACGCTATAACCATATACTCGGAACTGACTCACCCAGTTCAAAATTGTGTCCCGTTTTTAGTATTCTTTCGTGCCTGGCAACTTCAAATTCACGCCTAAAATTCCTTTGAGTCTGCAAAATGCTCTGAAACCACGCTGATTTACTGGAAAATGACCCATAACTGGACAAATTGCATAAAATAAGTTTAACAATTATGGGCAACTGACAGTCGTACGTCAATTATTTTTCATTTCATAGGCTACTCGAATCTGCCGGTACTGATTGCCGGACCCTTTAACAGTAACAGTGCATATGGTAAATTATCCCAACAAGATGCCGGACGTTCAATTCTTAAGTGACAGGGCATGAGTGGAGCCTACATTGTCGCCAGTTAGTTATCCACATATCATAAAATAAATATATCAGTGAAATATCAGGTGGAATCATCAAGAATATACTCAAATTTTTAAATGAAAGCACGCGTCCCATGGAGGATTAAAAGTGTACGTAAGATGTTATTATTGTTGCATTCACATAAAATGACAAATGACAAATAAACGGCTGATAAAATACTTGACTCGATGTAATTTATATAAAGTTAATCGTGGGTAGAATGTAACTTAAGAGTGTTATTAATTGATTAGCAGACAGTAAATTCTAACGGTGTCCATGTAAAATGTTACGACTGTTTTTGTTTAAAGTCATTCTTTATTTCAACAAATTCTATCACTTCCAGTTTGTGTTATTAATAATACAACAACGAAACTATTATTTTTCTTCAGCTCGGACGTGTACGCGATCGTATAAGCCAATAGCATTTATCATATGTCCTACAATTTTTAAAGATTATGTTATATCCTTTTCTAAACTTTTTCCACTGGGAAAAATTCCATAGAGACAACACATGACATAGAGAAAATCGTACTGAGCGTGTCAATGGAGGAGCTATGGAAACGTCATCAGTTCTTAGGCTTCGAGAAATAGAAGAAGTATCTAATGGATTGAAAATATGAATTGCTACTAGACCCAAATAACCCTGGAGGTAGACAGAGCCATTTTTGATCTGATAAAAAAATAATCCGAAGAGTCGCCCTTCGTCTCAAGCTGCGTTGACGAGGAAAGGAGCTGTTAAAAAATTGAATAGAATGAGGTGTTTTATAAAAAAAAAGTGTATTAACTTCCCATTGGAAGTTATTGCAATGGGTCCGAAAATCGAAATCAAAATGTATAACAAATTTTTATGTTTCAAGGTCACTACACTATTTTTACACTATTTTTAGAAAGATGTCTGTGTGTATGTACGTGTGTACGTATGTACGTATGTGTCCATTTCTTTCTAAGACGAAATCTCGAGAATGAAAAATGATATCGACTACGTTAGGGTGCCAATCGACGCGTATTAATGTAAATATGATCTGAAAGAAATTTTTTCAAAATCGGTTCAGCCGTTCTTTTTTCTTAACCAAATAGACTCCAAAAAAGTAGATTTTACACAATATCTCGCGAATAAAAAATTATATCGACTTCGTAAGGGTGTCAATCGAGGCGTGTTAACGTCATTTTGATCCGACATAAATTTTATAAAAATCGGTTCAGCCGTTTTTTTTTAAATTATTGTTAAAAATACATAATAATTATCTTTTAATGATTAAAATGATTACTTTTCTGTGTAATATCTAATTTAATTATTATTATTAAATATTTATCAAACTGGGAAGTTCGTCGTGTGGACCTCAAGGGTCGCACTTTAGTCCTAATAAACGACCCACCTCACGGCTTGTTTTTGAAATATTTTTATAGTTACATAAAAAAACATAACCAATAACAACATCCTGAAAGCGCTGCTTCCGGCTCGCGAGCCGCAATTTGTCGAAGTTAGTAGCGGCTACTTGATGTGGCGAGTAATCGCTGGAGCAGCGAGTGAAGTCGTCCATGGAACACAGGCTTTACAATCTCGATATCTCGTTTCATAAAAGACTGTATTGTTATTGTCAATTTATGTTTTCAAATCAAACAATATTTAACATAACTAAAAGTTACCAGGGCCGGCACGTGCGCCTGGTCGGACAGGCGATCGCCTTACGGCGCCATATTTTTAGGGCGGCATATTTTTGTAGCAGCGAATTTTTCGTGCGGTATTCTACTTTTAAAAATGATTAGGTATATTGTTCGAGTTTTCACCGATTCTTAGTTCTACCTTCTACTACTAGATAAAAGATGTCGCATGTCGCCCAGCCGCTTTTATTTGTTAAGTAAATAAAATATATAATCGGTTTATTAATTTTTTTAATATGTGGGGGGGGAGGCGGCAAAAGTTGTATTCGCCTTAGGCGGCATATTTTGACGCGCCGGCCCTGAAAGTTACTTCTTAGGAAAGCATTGCATAATATATTATTACTAAGTCATGTATCTTTGTTATAAATTTCTTATACATTTGTTTGGTTTACACTAATAGTTCAAATCAGTTATGATGATTTATGGTTGCGGAGTTTCTTAATATAAGGTACTTTAAAGTTACAACAATTCACTAGCGTAAAGTTGTTTAAGTTGGACTATGGCTTGCTAACTTTAAGTTGTGTTCAGCTTATAAGCTTATTAGTCTGGAATCAGCTCTCTTCTCTATTTACTAGCTCCATGCTAGTTGATATATCTGTAGCCATAAGGCGAAGTGACTTATGTTCAATTTTTTCTTTTCTTTTAAGTCTTCAGTTTTCTCAAGAGATATGTAAGCTTTCAGATTTAAATACAATAACAGCTTCATATACATAACCTCAAAAAAAGTTTTTTATTCCGGGTGGAGTTTCTACTACTAATGTTGCCGTAGCAGACGCAGCTGCCGTCGTTATTAGATGGAATCGATTTTCAAAAAATTTAATATATTTGACTGTTTTTGTTATTATTTTAATTAATTAATTATTTGTAGATTATAGACGCGTCGACAACTCAGATGATTAGCGTCTTCAACACAACAAATAATCCATTTGTGTATTAGAATCCGCCAGTCGGCATACACAAATCGACTGGTACGAGCTCGGGTCCCTGGGAGCGCTAATTCCCAAAGAACATTGAAATGCAATTTGCGATAGCAATCACATTCCAATGTACCCCCGGGTGGGGGGTATTATTTTACCCATCCGCTCTATAAGTATGTATTTTTGGCAAATAAATCATTATAAAATGTTGTTCACCAAAGTATAAAGATAATTTAAGCATATAGAAAATAGTAGATTGTATATCTTGACGCGTAATGTGTTGTAATACTGGCGAGTGGTGACAGTATGTAAAAACGAGCGATAGTGAGTTTTCACAGTCACACGAGTCATAATACCATTACGCACGAGATATATATGATATTTTTGTCATATCCACTGCATAATACATACTTTTCACTTCCTTTGCAAATAAATGTGACAGTTCATTTGCGTTGCCATCTTTACTTTTACAGCAGGCCGTGAAGGTTGTGAGTATGTAATCGCAGGCGGATAGAGCGAATAAATAGAAGTTGCTATGCGGCAACCGTTTACTTACCGCTCGTAACTCTAGGAAACCCCAAAAATTCTCTAGGAAACCCCGAAAATTCTCTAGGAAACCCCAAAAATTCTCTAGGAAACCCCAAAAATTCTCTAGGAAACCCTAAAAATTCTCTAGAAAACCCCAAAAATTCTCTAGAAAACCCCAAAAATTCTCTAAAAAACCCCAAAAATTCTCTAGGAAAGCCCAAAAATTCTGTAGAAAACGCCAAAAATTCTCTAGAAAACCCCAAAAATTCTCTAGAAACCCCCAAAAATGCAAATTCTATAGAATTATCGCTAGGCACTTGGTAGAACATGATTGAATAAAAATTAATAAACAAACACTTGAAAAATTCTACACAATATTTATTAATCTCAACGATCGTTTCGGGTTCCTAGCCCATCATCAGGAGTTTACATTAAAACTGATTTTAATGTAAACTCCTGATGATGGGCTAGGAACCCGAAACGATCGTTGAGATTAATAAATATTGTGTAGAATTTTTCAAGTGTTTGTTTATTAATTTTTTTTTTCCCCAAAAATGCTCTAAAAAACCCCAAAAATTCTCTAGAAAACGTCAAAAATTCTCTAGAAAACCCCAAAAAACTGTCTTAAGCAACTTTGCCTCTTGACAACAGATCTACTCTTCGCAGCATCTATTACCTACTTACTATGTATTTTAACATTCAAAGTATGTGTAGGTATGTATGTATGTATGTTTGTATAAGGTATATATTTGGTTTTCCTAGCACGTATTTTAATATTTTGTCAACTTAGTAGTGTCCTAATCAGTAAAAATAATAGTGCTGTCATAACACACCCGTACGAAAACAGCTCGCAGTATATGAATAATATTATCTATTTGTCAAAAGGCGCGGGGGTTTGTATTAAAATTTTATCTTCATAGCTGCATGTTCTACAAACAGCACGTCCCTTTTAACAGAGTTGAAATTAAATATTTTTGAACCGCTTGCAACCATCAGCTGCCTTTACCGAAGTTTGAACTTAGATAATTATCTATTTATTTATTGTAGATTATAGAATCTCGACAACTAAGGTTATTAGCGTCTAATGGAGATGAGCACTGCCGAACTTGACCGAGAGGGGCGCCAGCTATATAACTACCGTGGTCTGTGGGCAGTTCATAATAGTGTGTACAGAATAAGGTTATTTAATTGACAATGCCGATGTGCTGTGTTTACCAATATTCAAATCATAGAGGTTTTGTATTTTCTAAAGATCCGGAACTGAAAAGAAGTGGTTGCATGCGATCAGGAGGGGAAAAACTTGATTTCTCGCGCGATTTTCTATGAAAACCAATAATAACTTAGGTAGCTATATAAACCTGCTGCCATCTACATTACGTTCTTATGTGTCCATTTCCATTACATCAATTTAAATTAAACGAAATAAATTGTTAAATTGTGTTTTAAAGACCACTAACAGCTAAGGTTATTTGGGCCTAGCACCAATTCATATTTTCAATTCATTATTTTTTTTTTAAGAATAAATTGAAAATCCAATTGACACTTTTACCAGCTCTCGGACTAGAACTCGGGAACTGGAGACTTGTAATAGAGGAACCATAGTAAATTAATTTAAACGACATCATCAAATATCCATGAGTGGAGGTGGGAATTAGAATCCACGACAGTTTGATTCAAAGCCAGTACGCTAACCAGTGCATCAAGCTGTCCTAAACATGCATGCAAGTTGACGTTGCGTCAGCTATCTATAATAAAGTGCGTTTTGCCTGCGCTGTCCAATCAGAGAGCGCAGAATGCGGATTGCAAGAAAAAGAGAGAGGGTAGAGCTATATCTAGGCTGGCGTAGAGTGCCCGCGGTGAGAGATGAAGCCAGGCACGTCATCAATAATATGCTAGTGAACGCCTGCTTGTCCGCAGACAGTGCCGTGTACACAAAACTGCACATTGGGTTTTATGACGTTAGGTACAATTTTGGCAAACTGCTATTCATGACAATAAACAGCCAATAGCAAGCTAGAAGGCGAGCGCAATGCATTCACGTTACTATGACGCGGTGGCTTCATCTTTCGCCGCGCGAGGTCTAACACACGACTCGTGAACGCAAGGTAAAAGTTGGACTTGAAACAACTTGGCGCTATATGCGTTTTACGTTTAGCCGTTATAGCGTGGGGCGCTACGATCTCTTGCGACGCCTTGCGTCAATCTTGCATTTTTCGACAATTATAGATGGAATTTTTTTAATGATTTATCTATCTATCTAGGGTTCATGGAGGTACTAAAACAGCATCGAGTACGAACCTGGCAAAGAAGAAAGAGAGGGAAGGTAAAAGTGCAGGAAATGACAACTGCAAGTGTTAAATTTATGTGACACCGACATTACAATCGTAACTGCATTTATTTATCTCAGCTCTCATCTCACAGTGGTTGGCAACAGTGCATCGGCTTACCGACTTTACGGTTGACCATCCGTGCACGATTTTTATGGAAACGATTCGGCACTTTTTTAAAAATGCGATTCGCATTAATCTCACAGTGGTTGATTAAATAGATTATGATTCAGAATAATTGATTTCAGCTTTTGAATTATTATTTTGTTATTTTATTGTTGGATATACTGATCGAAAGAATATGTCTGCAGATAAAAATGTTTTTATTAAATTTAATATTAATCAGTAGTAATAAATAAAATTGCAACGCGAAAATATTTTAACATTGGAAATGTTTATGTTCGTATATGGGGGCAGAGTTACGAGTTTTCGTTCAAGGCCAAAAGACAACGGTGTCGCGATCAAGTGAGGAGCAATCATGCAAAATTGAACAAGTGCAATTTTTTCGAAATGTGTTTTATATCATGTTTAGTTAATTGACAGGTATTTGCGACGATCTGCGGTGTTTTTTTTGAGTAAATGTTAATAAATACTGTAGAAAAATCCATTTAAAAGTTAAGTAATCAAGCAAAAGTGAACGCGTATATAACAGAAGAATAATAGGGTTATTCCTGACAAAACTAAACAGTGCATTGATAAATATTGTGTGTATAATAAACAGTTAATTATGTTTCATATATGCTGTTATCATTTCCAATGTCCTCGATGGTTGCAAGGATTGCGAAATCTGTGAATTTTTAAAGTGAACCATTCCCAAAGATATGCCACACGTAAAAAATATTTCATTTTGAATTTTTACTTTATAGGGTCGCAGAGAATGTAAAACAACCATTGGAGTATACATCCGTTTATCTGCATGCCAAATTTCAACTTCGTTTGATTAACCTGACGGATGGAAAACCGAATCACCATAAGGTTCGGTTTTTATCATTTTGGTACAGACTCCTTAAACGACGTGGTGAAACTTTAATGTCGGTTTTGACAGGCTCCCTGAGTTTGGATACCGATTGATGGTGTAGGTACCAAGATTCATCAAAATCGATCCAGCCATTCTCGGGTTATGCGGGTACAGACAAACATACCTAAAGGAACCCTCAAAATATGATGTAACAGTTTCTTTAAAAGTTTCTATCCAATTACTAATTTTAGTTCACGTGACGTCTATACTATATTGTAACGAATCACCTGTATATGATCCGCTCGCATTGTAAAAAATATTTGCACTCACTGTCCGACGACAAGCAAATATTTTGCAACGGAACGAAACTATCTCCCCATCCGTTTTCAAGGATGCAGAGTACGGTGGTGGTATAATTTCTCTTTGGAGTTGCACAACCCCCCAATTGGCCAAAAACCACCCCCAAAAAGGATCAAACGCTTTTATTACTATTTCCACAAGCCAGATCCACCTGATCTCCCGTCTACGAGGATGTTGGAGACAGTGGCGGTGATCGGAATCACCCCGCACCCCGCAAACCCACCAAACCGCCAAAAAACACCCTCAAAATGGGTGAAAATATGTTTTTTTTTTATTAACGATTAAATCTGTCTACCGTCCGTTTTCAAGGACGCTGTGCACGATGGTGGCAGTTAAAACTCTCTTCGCGCCTCGTCAACCCCCCAAACCGCCAAAGTGGACGGACAAAATCAAGAACGAAGAGGTACTAAATCTAATCGCGGAAAAGAGAAGTTTGTAGAAAATAATATAAAAAAGGAGGAATAGATTTGTACGCTAGTCTAGTTAGAGATATTCTAGAAGCAGAAACGGGAAAAGAAAGACGACCGGGGAAGCCGGTGATAGTTAAAGATGTAGGATGTTTTAGGGTAAGCGAAATGAGGAAACTAGCTAAAGTTAGAAAAAAATGGAAGTACGCGTCCAACCGTCTACGGACTGAGTACTTTATGATGATTAGAGTTTGAGTAATTTTTTTATAAAAGGTGTAACAAAATGTAAACAATTGCTACCTGGCAGTAGGACTCGCTTCGCTCGTCCTAATTTATATTTTTACCACCACTAGAATACAGTTTTGTTAGAGTGCCCGCGGTGAGAGATGAAGCCAGGCACGTCATCAATAATATGCTAGATTGCTAGTGAACACCTGCTTGCCCGCAGACAGTGCTGTGTACACAAAACTGTACATTGGATTTTATGACGTTAGGTACAATTTTGGCAAACTGCTATTCATGACAATAAATATGCAATGCAATGTATGCAATGCAATGCGCAATGCATTCACGTTACTATGACGCGGTGGCTTCATCTTTCGCCGCGCGAGGTCTACAATATTTCCTTTCGTATCTATGAACCCTTTTTATTTTCATCCTCATGATAAACACGAATTCGTTTATGATTTACAATATACCAACATTTTATGACAAAACTTGTGATGTGTTTCAATCTTAAAATTTCCGCCGTTCTATTTTTTTTTATTTTCATTAAAAGTTATTCTATTATAATCCTGTGTGCAAAGAGGTCGAACAATATGAACCTTTTCTAGAAAGTTCAAACTGCGTCGAAGATATTGGATCCATTTATCACCTATAAAAGTTTTATTAAAACGCCATATGCGTTAGCAGCCGACATGCACGTGATGATAGAGTAAGGACGGGTAGTGCGGGGTGTTGTTACATAGTAGGGTAAGTTGGGTAAGCTCAATGTAGATAGAAAATGTGGTATGGTTTTTTCCTGTTTATAAGTAACATAAGCTTGTACCATACTCTAAACTTGTATCTAATATATTATATAACTTTTATGTATCTTTAGATTTGGAACACTTTACTTTTTACTTATTTACCTTACAGTAAAATCTGTTTTTAACGGAATTTGCTCAATCAAGTGTTTGCGGTTTTGATTTGAATTTTTTTAATCTAATCATAGATATTAATAAATACAAATTTTAACACGGAGGTCGTGAGTAAATACACAATTAAATGAATGCATAATGACTGCAAGTTTAGGGTTAGAATCCCTACGGTGACATAGGTTTGAATTAATGAATTTTTCCTGATTACAGCATTGTGTTACGTCATTGTTCTTACAATAGATGTTTATATACTGTTTACAGTCATTATGCATTCTTTTAATAGATATTAAAATTTTTTTTACAATTTTGTTCTAGAACTTCCGCAATTTTTCACAACTGTCCCGATTTTTAATAAGAAAAGTCAGGACGTTAATGCATGCTGAATTTATAGCATATGTAAGTTATTAACGATTTGATTTTTTTTTAGTTTAAAAATAAATTGTAAATCAAGTGATTTATAAAAACATTTTGAGATGCTGAAACATTACAAAAAAATTTAAGATTCGAAAAAAAAATACATTTTTGACAATCGAAGAAAGATAAGCATGAGTGACTAAAAAATTATGCTAATAAATATTTCGTATTATGAGAATGAGTCATTTTCCTGAGAGTAGTTCTTTCAGTTATCCACGAGAGGCAGCACTTGTGGTAGGTACAATCATTATTTATACCCCATTAGTATGTCGTGTCATTTTATTAAATTATTATTAGGTACTATTAAATTAATTAAATCATTAAGTTATATCACTAAAATGACACGAGACTAATGGGGAATAAATAATGTTTGTACCTACCACAAGTGCTGCCTCTCGTGAATAATTAAAGGAACTACTCTCAGGAAAATGGCTCATTAATTGAAAAATGCGAAAATTGTGGTGATAAGGAACCTACCAAGGTACAAAGTTTTTGCGACTTTTTACCAATAGGTATGTTAATTAAAAGTAACCTATATGTGAGATAAAATAATGAAAATAAATTTAGTTTAATTTTTTGTTTTAATTTTTAACAAAATTTCATAATTTTTAGTTTCACTGTACTTATAACATAAACCAAATAACAAGATGTTGCTTTATGTATTTCCAATAGAAACCTTTTAAAACTAAGCACATTCATAACATTTAATTTTAATATTACATAGAAAATTTGCAAATCAAGCTTTCTTTCATAGTCTAAGTTTTAGAATTTAGCATTAAGTACTGGATTTATTTTTAAAATTTAAACGTTCTTTCTAAGCCTCTAAACTATTTTTTGCTCAGTGAAAAAAATGGAAATATTGTATAAATTGCTGTAAACCTGTTTTATTTACAAATTTCAATATTATTTGCGGTTTATAGCAGACACAGTGTTTCTTCTTTTCTCACTGACTTAAAAGTTCCCAATGAAAAACTAAAAGCTCTTTCAGAAATTCAGATATACAACTGGATTTCACTAAACTTCAGCTTTAGTTTTCTCCTTGCTGTTAAGAAATAAAAACTTTATTGAGTTTAAATACATGTTGTGGAAAACATAAAAATGTATTTACAAAACTACTTGTAACAAGCAAATGCAAAATAATAAAAACATTTTGTAACCAAAATGAAAAAATCAAAAAATGTCAGTTATCTCTTAACGTTTGTGAGATAAATCCTGGTGACAGACGGACGGACCGACTCTGTAATAGGGTTCAGTTCGGAAGAACTAAAAAGCGAAATCGAATCTAAAGAACATTTTTATTAGACAATTATTATTATGTACCATAATATCTCATAAAATCATTTACTAAATTATGTGTCTTCAAATTGTAACACAGGATTATTTTCATTTTTTTAAGGTTCCGTATCTCCGAACGGAACACTGTTACTGAGCCTACGATGTCTGTCCGTCCGTCCGTCTGTCACAAGGCTCTATCTCACAAACGATAAGAGGTAGGCTAGTTGATGTTTTCACAGACTGTGTGTTGTTGACGCATGAAACCTGGGAAATAATAATTAAAAAATCAAATAATTTTAATAAATTAATGTTATTTTACTACAACTCTGTTTTACAGTCATCTGGTAGCGAGTTAACTAATTCCTTTATACTAGTTGTTGCGGTTATATTCCTTCTTTACCTCCGTCACTAATTTCCTTTCGATTTTTCCTTACACTATCGATCAAAATGACTTTTACTTACCGCGCCTAAAGAATTCAATAAATAAGCAATAACTGCACCGATAGTACCGATTTTATGTGTTGATTCTTCACCATAGGCATAGCAATCTAGGGATGTAGTACAAGCGAATGGGGAGGTTGCTGTTAAGGGGGGCGGTGAGGAAGCAAGTGTGCCCACATTCTATTGGTCGTTTCAGTTGCGCAAGCGCTGTACGAGCAATTGAGCATGCGCAAAGACGCGGCCAATAGAACGTGAGCACATGCATAGCATGGACCTGTCCATTAGACAGGCATGCACCCTCACTTGAATGGCTTCCCTTCTCGTATAAAGTGGTACTGTATACTACATTCCCAGATTTCTATATCTATAAAATGCTAAGAAAACTCCGTAATTAAATTAAAATGAAATGAAATGGAAATGAAATGGTCACTCGGAGTTAAGATTAGAATTGCATTTTATAGTCACTAATTACAAAACATATTTTACTTACACTAACTTATAAACTACACAAAATAAACTAACAACTAACTTAAAACTACGAATATACCTACTATCAAAGAATCGAGCTTTCGACCTTAATTAGGTGCATGAGTAATTAGTAACCTGAAGAGGACCTAATTATGGTCGAAAGCTCGATTTTTTGATAGTATATTCGTAGTTTAAGTTAGTTGTTAGCTGTTTATTTTGTGCAATTTATAAGTTAGTGTAAGTAAAATATGTTTTATAATTAGTGACTATTAAATACAATTCTAATCTTAACTCCGAGTGACCATTGTACTTTCATTCTATATCTATGTTCTTCACGTATTTCCAAACAACATAAAACGTTGTATTTGAACTGATGTTTTGAATGTAACACTTTCATAGTGACTGGCATGGCGGTACAAAAATAATAAAAGCTAAGAAAAAACGATCAAAAAGTATAACGTGACGAAACTGTATTACAAAGAGCATTGTACATTCTAACTATACAAGAGATTCAGTGGATGGTACCCATGTACTAAGACGATGTTAACTGTACCTATATACATCATCTTTTTTATTATTTTTTTACTTCCTCATGTTGGTTGTATTAAAAGTTTGTGGGAAGGTTTGTGAAACAACATTAAAATGAATCAATTCAGTGGAAATCAATAGTGGTTTGAGATATTTAACTTGATCATTCATCATCATCCTCTACGGCGCTACACTTTGGCTTTTACCAGATAATTTTATTTTTCAAGAATTAATTTTGTCAGTTAGAACTTGATGTACAACCATCTGACACAAGTTGGATGAGATAACGACTTCTCCTTTGCAATTCTCTTTTGCCTCTGCAGGAGTAATAAACAATTTGAATTTGAATACCCTAGGCTTCAAAGGGTTTACAATTGCCACAAAAGGTCTCTCTTTTTGAAATAACAAGATGTGATGATCAGAATTATTTTAAGGCATCAAATTCAGAAGTTTTATTTTCTTTGTATTAAAATTTTAAATAACAGCCTGAATGATGTTTCTATAAAAATATTCTCGGAGAAAAGAACGTTGTGTTGGAAGCATATGAACATCTTTTGATATCACCCTACTCTTAAGTCCTTACAAAATGGCAGACATGTTGAGTTTGTTGTTTACATGAAGTACAAATATTTTAACCGTTATGCGTGACCATTTTGCATGTATGCATATATAAATTGCAAACAATAGTGAAGGTTGAAGACGTGCGAAGAACGGTTATTCTGTTAACGTTAACCGGTAGTCTTATGTTAAATCTATCAATCAGCAACAGTCAACACGCCGTAGTTTGTATGCCAGTGTCTTCCTTGTATAACAAACACGACACATGACAACGCATATACCTACACTAACGGTGCCACTTTATTATAAAAATTATTTTCAGTTAGTTTGCCATTAACCTTTGCAAAAAAAATCAGCTTAGATTATATTATTGGTACTTAGTCGATAGAAGTTTTATTTGACAGTATTAACATTATAATCAACACTTCAACTTCACAAACAAATAAGATGGCTATCGAATAGCCGAGAGTGTAGCAATGCTGTTGTTTACATGGCGTTGCTATGGTTCCTCTATTACAAGTCCCCAGTTCCTGGGTTCTAGCCCGAGAGCTGGTAAAAGTGTCAATTGAATTTTCAGTTTATTATTAAAAAAATAATGAATTGAAAATATGAATTGGTGCTAGGCCCAAATAACCTTAGCTGTTGGTGGTCTTTAAAACACAACATGGCTATCATGCCATGCTTTTTATATATTGAGAATATAAAAAGTAAATTGTTTTGTTGGGAGAATTTTCAGTTACGAGCCCATTATTATTATTATTATTATTATTATTATTATTGTAGATTATAGACGCGTCGACAACTCAGGTCATTAGCGTCCTCAACACAACAATTAATAATCCATATTTTATGTATTAGAATCTGCCAGCCTGCAAGTACGAGCTTGGGCTCTTGGGAACGCCAATTCTCAAAGAACATTGGAATGCAATTGCGAGAACAACTACATTCCAATGTTCCCCCTGGGGGAGTTACGAGCCCAAATCCCAATCGATTTTTAAGGTTCCGCAACTCCGTATGGAACCCTGTTACCCTGCGTACGATGTCTGTCCGTCCGTCTGTCACAAGGTTCTATCTCATAAACGGTAAGAGGTATAGCTAGTTGAAATTTTTATAGAATGTGTGTTGTTATAGCATGAATCCTGACAAATAATAATTAGAATTAAAAAATCAATTAATTGAGCTTATAACATAGATACAGCTTACACTAATTAAATTGTTGTAACGGTTCGGAACCCTCGTGATACGAGTTCTACTCGCACTTGGCCATTTTTGTAAATAAGTTACAGAGATGTGGTTACATAAAATGATGACTTGAAAGTATATTGTTGATTAATATAGTGTGGGTGTTGTGTTTTAAAACACACCTGAATTGCACAAAAGATCAAAACTTGAACAATGATGTGAAAAGAATAGCTATGCGGGCGTTTTTTATTAAACTCACCTGTGTTTAAAAGAACAAAGTCTGTTAAAACATCTTTTATATGCATAAAATTATAACTTACCAAAATATTAGTTGTAGTTACATTTAGAAGCTGTTAGCAGTGGGCCTCCATCTTTCTGAAGGTTATTGCTCTTCAAAAAATGTAAAAATTTGTTTTAAAATAATTCAAATAAAATATACTTATCCAAAAAACCATTTTAAAATAAGATTTTCCAAAATCGTTTTAATTTTAATTCGCAAAAATTATTTTAAAAATATTGCTTTTAATTTTTTTTATTGTAGATTATAGACGCGTCGACAACTTAGGTCATTAGCGTCTTAAATTACATTAAACTAAATAACATCACAAAACATCCATGAGCGCAGTTGGGATTCGAACCCACGACAGTCTAGTCTAGATGCTGGTACTAAGTACGCTATCCACTAGGCTACACTGCCCTCTATTGCTTTTAAACTTACCACACTTGGTTATATTCAGCTCACTTCCACGGAAGCCGGCAAGGAAGTGAGCGTGGAATGTGGCAGCGCGAATATGTAAACATGTCATTTCGCAGACACTGCTCCTGCTATTGCTGCTGCCCTGTGCTCCCTTCGGTGGCGGTTTTTTTTTATGCGGAAGTCAAAGGGATTCGGCGAGTGAGCGGCTCATATGGGATCCTTCCGATAAAAATCACAAATTTAAACACGACATCCATGATGGTGTCACAATTTCGACGTCCTCCATTACCAGAAGTTGAACGTAAAGAGAGTGTAGAGGGCAAATGCAGGCAAAATATGTAAACACTCAACTCGCGTCGACGCTACTCCAGAAGTATTTTGGGCAGTGCAGCAGGCAGCGCGAGGAGCAACGGCAGTGACTGAATGTATAAAAGAACTCTTGTATATTTCTTTTCATTTAGAAGCCATTCGACCAACGCCAATGAGTGAGTATACGTATGTGTTGTATCAGCAGACAGCAAAATATACAACAATAATATCAGGATCACAGAATAATAAAAAACAGAATTAACCACAAAAACCAAACCATAGTAGTTTAATACTCGACGTACGTTTCGCCAACCAAGTTGGCATCATCAGGAGATGAGTTTTAATCATCTCCTGATGATGCCAACTTGGTTGGCGAAACGTACGTCGAGTATTAAATTACTATGGTTTGGTGTTTGTGGTTAATTCTGTTTTTTATTATATTCACACCAAAGGTTCCAGCAACATTCTTGGAGGATCACAGAAATGGAAAGAGTAGTTTCTTCCAAAGTCGTTTCGCCTAGACATAAAAATTAATATTAAGCAATAATTAATATCGCTTGAAATTCTTGTTCTCTGTGGAATAAACTTAGTTCATAATCGTCTGTAGATAGAAGATATCAAGGTGTACGGCATTACCTTGTGGACTGTGGCCTAGTAAATTCCAGGATCGATTGTTACATCCATTCTTGACGATGCTGTAGAACATATTGTAGCCAATATAGATGTTTTCAAGTGTTTGATGTTCTTTGTGGTGTATACGGCTAAATCAGGTCACGTTCACGTAAAAAGCTCTCTCTTTATATGTTACAGACAAATATTATCAATACTACTGTAAAAATCTGTAATGGAAGTACCTCTCTCTGTAATATCTGTCGCTCACGATTTTCTCGGTAACATTGGAAATGTTTATGTTCGTATATGGGGGCAGAGTTACGAGTTTTCGTTCAAGGCCAAAAGACAACGGTGTCGCGATCAAGTGAGGAGCAATCATGCAAAATTGAACAAGTGCAATTTTTTCGAAATGTGTTTTATATCATGTCTAGTTAATTGAGAGGTATTTGCGACGATCTGCGGTGTTATTTTTGAGCAAATGTTAATAAATACTGTAGAAAAATCCATTTAAAAGTTAAGTAATCAAGCAAAAGTGAACGCGTATATAACAGAAGAATAATAGGGTTATTCCTGACAAAACTAAACAGTGCATTGATAAATATTGTGTGTATAATAAACAGTTAATTATGTTTCATATATGCTGTTATCATTTCCAATGTCCTCGATGGCTGCAAGGATTGCGAAATCTGTGAATTTTTTGTAGACTGGAGAACTTTTTTCCAGAATGTCTCTTTGTACCAGTTATCACTAGAGAACGGCTGAAACAATTTATTTATTAACTTCCCACTGGAAGTTATTGTAATGGGTCCGAAAATCGAAATCAAAAAGGAAAAAAAATTTTTATGTTTCAAGGTCACTACACTATTTTTACACTACTTTTAGAAAGATGTCTGTGTGTGTGTGTGTGTGTGTGTGTGTGTGTGTGTGTGTACGTACGTACGTACGTACGTACGTACGTACGTATGTGTACATTTCTTTCAAAGACGAAATCTCGAGAACGAAAAATGATATCGACTACGTTAGGGTGCCAATCGACGCGTATTAACGTAAATATGATCTGAAAGAAATTTTTTCAAAATCGGTTCAGCCGTTCTTTTTTCTTAACCAAATAACCTCCAAAAAAGTAGATTTTACACAATATCTCGCGAATAAAAAATTATATCGACTTCGTAAGGGTGTCAATCGATGCGTGTTAACGCCATTTTGATCCGACATAAATTTTATAAAAATCGGTTCAGCCGTTTTTTTTTTTTTTTTTTTTTTTTTAAATTATTGATGTTTTAATGATTTAAAAGATTACTTTTCTGTGTAATATCTAATTTAATTATTATTATTAAATATTTATCAAACTGGGAAGTTCGTCGTGTGGACCTCAAGGGTCGCACTTTAGTCCTAATAAACGACCCACCTCACGGCTTGTTTTTTTTCGTCTTTAAACGTTACCTACTTTGCCTGTAACTCAGATAATAAATTATATCAGGTGAATCCTAACTCGTGCATGTATGCTGCGCCATGTTCTTAGTAGGCACCATGGCCAATTCTAGCTCAAACCCCCGTGTCAGTTGTGTTATCATGTAGTAAAATTAGGAACAGCGTTCAAGGTTTTAGAAATTGGTTGACAAAATATATTGAGTCTCTTGGTGTATCTATGTTATGCTGTGTCTATAACTTGTATAAACGTACAATAAACCATTAAATTCTTTGCTTTTAAAATGATGCATTTTCAACAATTTCAAGCATTCAACCATTTCAAAATAAAAGATGAACGTTGGAGAAGCTATTTTATTCTATTTTACATTAGCTGAACAGTACGTTATCTTTATATAACTTTTATAGCTGAATGCTTTTCAGCAATATAAAGCACTAACCGTATTCTTCAGCAAGATTAGACACTTTGACACTTTGATAAAGACTTTATTTTCTAATACCAACTTTAAATATCGGAAATTGAACTTTCATGATGTACTATTTTTAAATATTTTTACATAATATTCACTTCAAGAGAAAAAAACAAAAAAAAATATTGTTGACACATATTACTACAAAAACCCGCTAATTATGATATTTTACATCAGAAAAAATATTCAATTTATAGCTAGCAAGTTTTGGCAGTAACCCCACGTTATTTATAAAAGTGGTTTAGCAAAGTAAGTATAATCGTATATGTATTTAATTTTTTATTTATTTTATACGTTGTTATTAACTTCCCATTGGAAGTTATTGTAATGGGTCCGAAAATCGAAATCAAAAAGGAAAAAAAAATTTTATGTTTCAAGGTCACTACACTATTTTTACACTACTTTTAGAAAGATGTCTCTGTGTGTGTGTGTGTGTGTGTGTGTGTGTACGTACGTACACACGAATGTATATGTACGTACTGTATATGTACGTATGTATGTGTCCATTTCTTTCTAAGACGAAATCTCGAGAACGAAAAATGATATCGACTACGTTGGGGTGCCAATCGACGCGTATTAACGTAAATATGATCTGAAAGGAATTTTTTTAAAATCGGTTCAGCCGTTCTTTTTTCTTAACCAAATAACCTCCAAAAAAGAAAATTTTACACAATATCTCGCGAATAAAAAATTATATCGACTTCGTAAGAGTGTCAATCGAGGCGTGTTAACGTCATTTTGATCCGACATAAATTTTATAAAAATCGGTTCAGCCGTTTTTTTTTTTTTTTTTTTTTTTAATTATTGATGTTTTAATGATTAAAATGATTACTTTTCTGTGTAATATATAATTTAATTATTATTATTAAATATTTATCAAACTGGGAAGTTCGTCGTGTGGACCTCAAGGGTCGCACTTTAGTCCTAATAAACGACCCACCTCACGGCTTGTTCTGTAAGAAATTAAGCTGAGAAATTGAAATATCATAAGTTTTGAAAAAAATAGGCTCACACTTATTTACTTAAATTATTATAAAGTTCATTTATTAACTTCCCATTGGAAGTTATTGTAATGGGTCCGAAAATCGAAATCAAAACGGAGAAAAATTTTTGTTTCAAGGTCACTACACTATTTTTAGAAAGATGTCTGTGTGTGTGTGTGTGTGGGTGTGTGTGTACGTATGTACGTACGTATGTGTCCATTTCTTTCTAAGACGAAATCTCGAGAATGAAAAATGATATCGACTACGTTAGGGTGCCAATCGACGCGTATTAACGTAAATATGATCTGAAAGAAATTTTTTCAAAATCGGTTCAGCCGTTCTTTTTTCTTAACCAAATAACCTCCGAAAAAGTAGATTTTACACAATATCTCGCGAATAAAAAATTATATCGACTTCGTAAGGGTGTCAATCGAGGCGTGTTAACGTCATTTTGATACGACATAAATTTTATAAAAATCGGTTCAGCCGTTTTTTTTCTTTTTTTAATTATTGTTAAAAATAAATAATAATTATGTTTTAATGATTAAAATGATTACTTTTCTGTGTAATATCTAATTTAATTATTATTATTAAATATTTATCAAACTGGGAAGTTCGTCGTGTGGACCTCAAGGGTCGCACTTTAGTCCTAATAAACAACCCACCTCACGGCTTGTTTTATACGTTGTTATTCTGTAAGAAATTAAGCTGAGAAATTGAAATATCTTAAGTTTTGAAAAAAATAGGTTCACACTTATTTACTTAAATTATTATAAAGTTCATTTATTAACTTCCCATTGGAAGTTATTGTACTTAATGGGTCCGAAAATCGAAATCAAAACGGAGAAAAAATTTTTATGTTTCAAGGTCACTACACTATTTTTACACTATTTTTAGAAAGATGTCTCTCTCTCTCTCTCTCTGTGTGTGTGTGTGTGTGTACGTATGTGTCCATTTCTTTCTAAGACGAAATCTCGAGAATGAAAAATGATATCGACTACGTTAGGGTGCCAATCGACGCGTATTAACGTAAATATGATCTGAAAGAAATATTTTCAAAATCGGTTCAGCCGTTCTTTTTTCTTAACCAAATAACCTCCAAAAAAGTAGATTTTACACAATATCTCGCGAATAAAAAATTATATCGACTTCGTAAGGGTGTCAATCGAAGCGTGTTAATGTCATTTTGATCCAACATAAATTTTATAAAAATCGGTTCAGCCGTTTTTTTTTCTTTTTTTAATTATTGTGAAAAATAAATAATAATTATGTTTTAATGATTACTTTTCTGTGTAACATCTAATTTAATTATTATTATTAAATATTTATCAAACTGGGAAGTTCGTCGTGTGGACCTCAAGGGTCGCATTTTAGTCCTAATAAACGACCCACCTCACGACTTGTTAGATAATATATTTCACGAGAGTTTAAAGAAAAATTGTTTGAGTTTATTGTAAAAGTGCAATTAATAGCAATTTAAACAATAATTTAATTAATTTCATTTTACACAACCCCCGTCGGTAAATGTTGAAGAATATAATAAATTAATTATTATAATATTTAAAACTTTTAATAAAAAGCGTCATAATTTACCTAAACATGTTTTTTTAATAAAATAAAATGTAATCGACGAGGATGGGACTCGAACCCACGCGTGCAGAGCACATTGGATTAGCAGTCCAACGCCTTAACCACTCGGCCACCTCGTCTTCACATCTAGATATTCTGTAAGTCGGTAGTCCGCATTATTAATTATCGCTTATTGCAAAAAAGTCCATGCATGTACATTGTACGTACCAATTCAGTTAATGTTAATTAATTTTAATTATTAATTAATATCTAAATTTTAATGGACTAATAATATATACCTGTTTCTATAAGTTTTTGGATATTTTGTGACATCTATAGACGGGAAAATGTTTTTTCTTGAATTTTTACCTGTCTTCATCACTTGAGGATGGTTGGATTGGTTTCCCCCGCGACCCAAACATAAAGTACAGGGTAGACTATGCTCGGATTCAGATAAGAATCCTGACAAAACCGACATTTTAACGTCTCATCATGCCGTTTTAGGGTTTCGAAAACGGAAATCGGACCCTTAGGTATGGTGAAACTCGGTTGTCCGCCGCTAATGACCTCTGTTGTCGAGTATCTATAATCTACAATTCGGTTGTCCGCGCGGCTGTCCAGTTTGTCGTAAATTCTAAACGGTTGGTTGTAGGTACCAAAAAAGAGATTTTGTCCTCAACTGTAAAGTGAAAATGTACTTTTTTTATTTAGCATGTAGCATATTGGTGATAAGGGCTCACTTTGAAAATGCCAAAATTATATTTCTTATGTTTGTTTTTTGATGAGTATTTAATAGGATCTTGTATTCAAATGTACCAAAAAAAGTATGTCCCTCTTATCTCCAAAAGTATATAGTTCTAACATTTCGAAAATTTTGAAAAAAATCGGGCGTATTTAGAGGTTGGTGAAGATTGCAGGAAAAATGTATTGTGTTTTTTAAAAACCATCAACAGCTAAGGTTATTTGGGTCTAGCACCAATTCATATTTTCAATTCATTATTTTTTTTTCAATAATAAAGTGAAAATCCAATTGACACTTTTACCAGCTCTCGGGGTAGAACCCGGGAACTGGGGACTTGTAATAGAGCAACGCCATGTAAACAACAGGAAAAATGTAGTGAAATTAAGATTTTAATTAGTTTTTGCATTTTAATGCAAAATTGTTGATTTTCATGGGTAGATAATATCAATATACAGTAGGTACTATTCATCGCATATATTAATAGGTTGGTAAAGATTATAGGAAAATGCACGGAACTTTGCGCTTGACCGATTTTTCTTGCTAGAAAAAATATTTAATCCGCTTCTGTTGTATTTAAATTTTAATTGATTTAAAAAAAGATTTAACGTGGCATTTATAGACAGTTTTGTACAGAGAATTGAAGATTCTTTGTGGAATATTAATCAAGTGTAATTTTATTTATCCGAACATCAAAGGAACAACGTCGTCGTTTGCTGAATCCTATATCCGGTTAATAACCGCAGCGAGATGTATGTTTGTACATTAATGTACAGTGAGGGGGAAAATCTTTAAACCTCATTATATGAAGTATATATTATACCTTTACCCTCTACTGAGTTCGTGGATACTCGTACTTTTACGTTGCAATTAAAAGAGACACCAATTCTTTGAAGCATCTTCTCAATAATTACACGAACATTATGAACGAAAATTTATCAATGCATATCTAAATGAAATCATACACCATTTCAGTAAATAGAGATTTTGTAATTTATCAGACGCATCTAGTATTAGACCGAGAGCTAGTGACAATTTTTTGATGTTATTTATTCAAGGCCTTATTTTTGTGATGATGTTGAGGGAGTTATATTAGTGTCCTGAGTAAGGGATTTTGCTAGATAGCGGTATGAGAGGGATGCAAACCACCCCCAGCATGTAACAAAAAAAATGGTCACAATTATTGCTTCAAGACTGAAATTGTTTGTATAGCTTGTCGGTGACCCAATAATGCCATTATAATATTTGCAGATCGATTGATCATTATTAAAGGGGTGGCAGATCACCCTAAACGTGTCATGTACTCGACGAAATTTATATTATTACTTCAAGGTTCAAATTTTAATATGTTGTTACGGCGACTGTTTTAAACATATATATCAATTTGCAGAACAAAATCATGGTATTAACCCCCTTGCAGAACGATATAAACACCTAGGCGAGCAAGTTTACCTCTAAAAGAGGGGGTTAATACCGACATTTTGTTCTGCAAATTGAGATATATGTTTAAAACAGTCGCCGTAACAACATATTAAAATTTGACGCTTGAACTAATAATATAAATTTCGTCGGGTACATGACACGTTTAGGGTGATCTGCCACCCTTTTAATATCGACCAATCGATCTGCAAATATTATACTGGCATTATTGGGTCGCCGACAAGTTATACAAATAATTTCAGCCTTGAAGCAATAATAATTGTGATCATTTTTTTGGTTACATGTTGGGGGTGGTCTGAATCCCTCCCATACCGCTATCTAGCAAAATCCCTCTCTCAGGGCACCTTAATATGCCTCCCTCAACATCTTCACAAAAATAAGGCTTTGAATAAATAACACCAAAAAATTGTCACTAGCTCTTGGTCTATATGACATGACTGCAGTTTTCATGTAATTTGCACATCAGCAGTATTTCATCCAGAATTATGAACTTGCAGTTTTAATTATAATTAATATATTCTCTTCTTATATTTTTAGTTCCATGTTCCATAAAGAAGTTGAAGTGTGGTAAAAGGGTTGAAAATCGTGTTCGAGATAACTTCAAATTCTGATTGTCCTACCCACCACTTGCGTACGTGTGTGAATTTCCTTCCGTTCACAATAATTTTTGAAAAGATTCACTGATTTGAATTATTTTTTTTAAATGTTTCTCAGTGCAGGCCTTTTGTTTTTGGTTTCAATAAGATCGGTGGAAATATACGCAATTTTATGTATATTTTGTATATCTATATTCTGTAACGATAAGTGCAATTTTTTTATTACCCGACTGCGCCAGAAGGAGGGTAATGTTTTTCGAGTGTATGTATGTATCTATGTATGTATATTTCTTTATCACGCTCTGTAGCCTAAACGGCTTGACGGATTTTGAAAAATGAGGTGTCATTAGATTCGTCTGAATCCCTAGAGTGACATAGGGTATATGACGTCAATATGGCGGACGCTAGACGCCATTTTGTCAGAATGCAAATGTAATTTTCCTTCTAAATACATTGATATAGGTACCAAAACCAAAACAAAAGAAAGGTTTCGTTGTCATTTCAAATAGGGTACATGACGTTACGGAACATTCAATATGGCGGGCGCTAGACGCCATTTTGTCAGTACGCAAAAAATCGGTAAAACCTTGTGTGTGGGGTATCAAATGAAAAGGCTTGATGAGTAGATTCGACTAAAAGGAAGGAAATAAAAAATTTATTAAAAAAATAAAAAACCCAACTGCGTAAAAATCGAACATGAAAGATGGAAACAAAATCAAATGATAACATGCAGTCGGAAGTATTTCTGTTCAATTTGTTACTACTATGCCTCCGACTGCATGTTATCATTTGATTTTGTTTCCATCTTTTATGTTCGATTTTTACGCAGTCGGGTTTTTTATTTTTTTAATAATTTTTTTTAATTTTAGATTTATTTAGTAAATTCAATAACATAGGCTTCAGCAAAACCTTCGTTCGGACTCCGATAACGAAACACCTGCGGTTATTGCTTAATTCTTCTTTATGTAGCGACACGGTATATGAAATCAGCTTTGTTTGAGTAAAGCGATACGCTTTCCTGTTCCTATTAAAATCGTTTACCTAAGAAATTACTTTGTGCGTTATAATATTATTATAAATTGACGAACCGTGTGCATTTCTAACAATCTGCTCCATTATGCACCCAGGTTTAATTTTCCATTAACCAAACACTCTCTTGTGATCGTAGTTACGTAAGATTTATGCATTATATTGGAATAAACTGTTTAGTGTCATCCGAGATGACGAAGCATGTTATTATAAATACAGTGCGCTGCAGAAGTCTTGCACTTTGCTATACATTTTTAGACATTAAGTAAAATAATTTTAAAAATTAGGATCATTATATGGGAACTGAAACATTATTTTTGGAGAGATAAACTTTGAGACTTTGAGCCAACCTTTGAAAATAATAATAAATTATCTAATAATTAGGTGATAATATAAAGTCTAGACGAATTAGAGAAAAGTCGAGGGTAACAAAGGGAATTTTGCAGAAAATTGTCGATGGTGGTTCCCGTACCTGAAATACTAAAAATCTCACCCTTCACCAACCCTCTGATAAATTTTTCGGAGGGATAACACTATCCCCATGCGAGAATGCAAAAATCTCTAGAACTATTATTTAAAATTTAAGACAAAAATTTAGATAAAATGTGGTTCCCCCCCTGGAAGCTGAGCGGCCACCCCTAGAATAATTACGGCACGTAGCTCAAAGTGCTGACGTAAGAATAAAGAAACTTAAAATTATTACAAACTATTGAAAGTAATAAGAAAAAAAACATAAAATTATATATAGGTAGTAGACAATCAGGGTGGCGGAAGGGCCAGGCGACCGCCCGGCGTGATGGCTGTTCGGGCGTTTGGGAGTACCAAAACTTGATCCAAGCGCTATATTCTGTAATTTTGTATTTTCATCTAATATAGGTACTTAAAAAATAGCTACTCAAAATGAAAACTTCACAAGACAAGCAACTTTTACTGTTTTTTTAATATGGCATTTAATGACTATTAAATTACTGACAATAAAAGATCTCATAATAATAATTTTTAGTTCTCAGATTGAAAGGGCCATGGCCCCCTCTGGAAAAAATCCCTAGTTACGCCAATGATGGCCAGCAAAATGACTTGGAAGTCGCGCTCTTTCGTAGCTTTGGAAACCAATGGCTAAAGAATGTCCTTTTCAACAGCTGTTCGGCTCTTTATAGAATTTTAAATTGAAAATACATATTTTCATAAGAAATGTAATGCCCTAAACTTATAAAAAAAACTAATAGTGTGTCAAAAATCATTTTGAAATTCGCATTAGAAACACCAAGAGGTAGAGTGCCCGCGGTGAGAGATGAAGCCAGGCAAGTCATCAATAATATGCTAGTGAACGCCTGCTTGCTCGCAGACAGTGCCGTGTACACAAAACTGCACATTGGGTTTTATGACGTTAGGTTAGAAAACACTCGACGCTCATGGATCTCCAAAACAGCCAATAGCAAGCTAGAAGGCGGGCGCAATGCATTCACGTTACTATGACGCGGTGGCTTCATCTTTCGCCGCGCGAGGTCTAAACTTTACCCGGCATATAAATCCCCTATGAAGTACAGTAATAGTCATAGATAAAAAAAATTCGACTGATGACCAGTCCTATACTTCCCACCTAGTAAATATTTGCAAAAAATAAACACTATTTTTTTTATCCTTTGACTAGGCCCAAATAACCTTAGCTGTTGGTGGTCTTTAAAACACAATTTAATTTTTATTCTTTGAAAAAAGCATGGCCCTCTTTTCTGTTTGGTGATCTACTGATGGCTAACTTAATATAGCAAAAATCATGGTTACCTTGATTTACGTACAATTTTTATTTTTTTTTTAGTAAAATATTTTTTTTCTCGAAAACTATACATTTTAGAGAAAAAAAATATTTGCATTTTTTTCATATTATAACATCTAGAATTCATTTATTTTTTTTTTAACTATATGTTAATACGTGACATTGAGGACGTTTTTTTGAATATCTCAGGATCCACTGAACCGATTTGACTCAAAATCTAATCAGATCTAAGTTAAAGGCTGATAAACACAATAGAACAATCGGCATGCCCGTATATTGTTCCGTTCTTAAGATATCGAAGGCGAAAAATTGACCACATACACACATACACACACACACACACACATACAGACATCAGGCAGAAAATGATCTTAAACGATTGCTAGGGTCTCAAAACGTGAAAATCTGTTAAAATCTCGAAATATTTTTTTCGGACTAAATCCATTACTTCCCTACCATAGTAGAGGTGGGAAGTAAAAAATTCACTGTACCTACCCTATAATGATAAAAATAGATTGGAATTATGAATTGTTATGTTTTTAAATAACTCTGAGAGATTATTTTAAATAAATTTAAAAAAAACGTACCTACCTATTTAAGTGATATTGTTATAACTGCTGTTCAAACAATGGACATTAAGAAATTCGACGACTCATGAAATGTTTACCTTTAATTTCGGCGAGTAGTAAATAAGCTGATTTGAAGTAGTCAAAGATCATCATGGTACCAGTTTTTTACAAAATAATTTATGTGACCGCATGTTTACCAAACATAAAGACTTCGTGCCTGGTCAATCGGTTTGGTCATTATCTTCGTGAAAAAAAAAAGAAAAAAAAATATCTAACATAAAAGGAGAAACAAGCCACCGTTTTATATAATACAAAAATTGACTTCTTCATGTAATGTTAAAGTGAATAAAAAACATAATTGTCTTTGTGACAATGTGCTTGCTTGTACACAAAAACACTATCATGTCGCAGACAGTTCAAATACGAAAGTCTCCATGGATAACTTCACTTTAATACACACATACCTTCACACTAATACACTCAAGTATGATACTTTCATTGTAATTCTCCAATAAATATTAGTCGTTATTCTAAGAAACGTTTATATAGATTGTATCAAATTAAACCTGTGCATAGGGCATTATGTGTGTAAGACAGAGATTGATACATAAAGCAATAAGTAAGAATGAGATAAATGATCACTAATAGGATGTTACGTGGTTACTGTAAATAAATAATATTTATACAATCTAATAGCGTCATCTTTGTTTTTTCGCTCCTTCTATGCTTGCACAAATCATTATTTCCAGCATTTCTCTATTAGATACCATCAATTTGCACACGAAGCTGTTTTTTATGATTTTTCGGTGATAGGCAACCATTTGATTCAAATTCTGCTATGACATTACGAATTGTTGTGGTAGAAGGAGACGGTCTATTTTTAAAGGCAGCTACAAATAATTTTATTATGTCGGCGGTTGAATTACTACCATAAAACCATTTAATTATTTGAATTTTTTCCCGAACAGTATAAATTGCCATTTTATCAATAATTTCAGTAGTGACTATTTTTACTGTAGAAAACAACGATGACAGTTGTTCGGTATTACATAATATTTATTTACAGTAACCACGTAACATCCCATTAGCGATCATTTACCTCATTTTTACTTATTGCTTTGTGTATCAATCTCTGTCTTACACACAGAATGCCCTATGCACAGGTTTAATTTGATATACAATCTGTATATACAATATACATACAGATATCATAAATAGAGTAGGGGAGTCATAGGCACAACTGTAAGTGACAGTGTCAGATTGGAAAAGAGATAGAAAACTAATAGGTTCTCTTTTCCTTGTCTTCTGACGCCTTTGTGAATTTAAACATTTATAATAGGTATTGTTAATTTACATCTGTAACCATGGTTATGTATTTGTGATAGAAAAAGATAGAAGAACACGTCTATTCTCCATCTTTATCTTTTGCACCGACACTTTTTTGGGTGGCTTCCCTCCTCTATCTATGATATCTCTATGTTTTTTATAACTCGTAGTAAAGCAAACTGTTGATCAATATTGAAATTTTAATTATTTCTCCATGATCCGTTTTCGAGAAAAACATTATTTTCCAGTTTCTAATTTACAGTTACCAACATCTAGGGTTATTTGGGCCTAGCACCAATTCATACTTTCAGTTTATTATTTCTTAATAATAAATTGAAAATACAATTGCTAATTTTATCAGTTCTCGGATTAGAATCTGCAGGGAATTGGGAGCTTGCAATAAAGAAGCCATGAAAACGCCATATTAAACTTTCTGTTATTTAATTTATTTTGAGGATACTGCATTTGAGCTAGGGCCGATTTTGCCATTGGTGTGATCACCCTGAACAGCATGTAAAATTTGAGCCAAATCGATCCAGTGATTTGGAAAACAGACAAGCAGGCATACATTTTTTAAAATTAATTTTTTTAGTGTCACTAAAAACTCAAAATAAAATTTTCGCACAATCACGCCTTTCCCTAGAATTAATATCTAAATTCTAGGAGAAGGTGTGATCGTGCAAAAATTTTATTTTGAATTTTTAGTGAACCCAAAAAATTGGTTTTTAAAAATATGGAAAAGTAAAACTATATAAATTTAAAGAATGCGTTTTCATTTTTTTTTCCATTTTCATTTTCAAAAATAAACTGCAAATTTGAACAAAAATATAACCATATCGAATGAGCCATTTTCCTGAGAATAGTTCCTTCAATTATTCACGAGAGACAGCACTTGTGGTAGGTACAAACATTATTTATTCCCCATTAATGTCGTGTCATTTTATTGGTATAACTTATTTATTTAATTAATTTAATAATTATAATAATTTAATAATTAAGTTATACCACTACAATGACACGACACTAATGGGGAATAAATAATGTTTACCACAAGTGCTACCTCTAGTGGATAATTGAAAGAACTACTCCCAGGAAAATGGCTCATTATTAACTTCCGTTTTTTTGAAGCACGGCTGTGGCGAAAGCGTGGGTTTCGAGGTCATAGAACATTCTGGTGACAAACATCAAAGCGCCGGCCGTCGAGTGACTATCCTATTGTTTTTATATGCTACGCTTTTGTGAAGTGAACGATTGATGAAGCTGTACAACTTTGTGTGAATACTAGCGGCAGGTATTTATGGTATAATTTAGATAAAGGATTGTTATGTTTTTAAAAACTATACATGGAGAATATAACATAATTGGTTACGTGTAATAATGCGAAGGTGTACTATAATGCTATAATATAGCAACGGTCGCTGAAGGTATTGAGGTATGTGTTTGGGGGGCAATTACTGTGCTAGCATTAACGCGTATTACCCATTCGTTTAGGATAGTTTTGTGGACTCATTTACCGACGTCATCTGTGTATTTTTCTTGTAAACTATATTAGCTTGGAATTCACGGAAATAATCATTTTACGCGTTTGTATAATAATGCGTATAGAAATATTTTTTTATTAGTTTTTAAGTTGATTTTAATCTGTTGTCTAAATATGTTTTGGGGCTATAGCCAAAATACTTTTTTTATTTTTACTTTTTTTCAAAATCTGTTTCTATAGAAAAATATTTGAAGAAGAATATTAATATTTAAATATATATTTTTGAGTGAACAAACTGCAAAGTTAGGTATACATCGTATTTCAAAAATCATTGTTCAAAAACTTATTGGGTTGCAAATTTTTGAAGTGAAAACTTCCTTAGGCGCGCTTTGCCTGGGTGGTGACCGAATGTGAACTGTTCGAAACCCGACGGTGAGGCGCGTTAGGCACTCTTTGCCTGGGTAGTGAAATGAAGTGAACCGTTCGCTTTGGCACGTTCGCATTCGCAATCCGACTGTGAGATTCGCTGAATCGGGATTACTCGGCTCAAACACGAATACGTATTTGCAGTATACTGTCAATACACGTCTGGGTACTGACAGGTCACTCTCTTACAATTGTGCCCGACTGACATACTTGTTTCATAAAAACTGCGCGCTACACAGTTGCACCTATAGCGATGTAGGTAGCGTCTTTGCGTTGCATGCATAGGAACCTGATGGCACCGTAGAATTTTTGACGTATTTTTTTTCTAAATTCTACATGATATTTATTTATATATTTTTTAATTTTTGTTATATGCTTTCTAAAATTACATATATATATTTTAAAATTAGAATATCTAAAGTTTTCACTTCTGTCGTGTAGTCATAAACACACCCATTTTTTTAATATAATTTTTTTTCCATAATTATTAAGAAAAACGATATTAATGATTAGAAATTTCACAGAATTCGAACGTTTCGTTTTTATTTGATTTTAGAAAAAACGATTCTAATGAAAAGTCAGCGCATAAACGTGCCAGCAGTCGGTCTAAAACCTGGATTCTTGGGGTTAAGAGGCCAACGGCGGTACAGTGGGACTACACAAATGGTATAAACCAGTGGGTCTACACTATTTGTGTGGTTTGACGTCTTTAAAACTGTATAGATGGTACCTAAATAGCACAAAAATATTTTATTGACAGCAATCTTATGTTACAAAAAATTCTGCGTAAAGCCCCGTCTATAATTGTCGCAAAACACAGAACGCAAGATGTAAGACTGACTCAAGGCATCGCAGCGCCTCACGCTAAACGTAAAACGCAGATCGCGCCAAGTTGGTTCAAGTCCAACTTTTGCGTTGCGTTCACGTGTGTGTTACGCCTGCCAATCAGAGGCAACTTGACTGAACGAGGTATGGCAGACGAAATAAACAACTGCTCTGATTGGACAACGCAGTCAAAACGCACGTTTATTATAGACAGCTGACGCAAAGTCAACTGCGTGCTGCGTTGCGTCTTGCGTATTTCTTGCGTTCTACGTTTTGCAACAATTGTAGACGAGGCTTTACTAAGAGCTAAAAAGTTTCACTTAAAAAAATGGTTTTCGCGATGAATGGATTTTTGTGTGTGTTTTAAAGACCACCAACAGCTAACGTTATTTGGGCCTAGCACCAATTTTTTTCAATTCATTATTTTTTTTTAATAATAAATTGAAAATCCAATTGACACACTTTTACCAGCTCTCGGGCTAGAACCCGGGAACTGGGGACTTGTAATAGAGGAACCATAGCAACGCCATGTAAACAACAGCACTGCTACACGCTCGGTTATTCTCAAGTCCTAATGGATTTTTGTTGAATCCTGTATATTGTAATTCAACAACAGGAAATCCCGAATCGACTGTTAATATTTTCGAGACTCTCCCTGTACACTTCATTGCACAGAAGGCACTCAGACACAAACACAGAAAACAAAGTAATTTAAATCTGTTTTTAGTCAACAGCAAAAGTTTATGCTCGAACGCGTTCGTTCTCTCCAAATGCCACCTCGATTCGACCGACCCGATACTTTTATTTCAAACAAAATTGAAATTCTTGCCATTCAACCAAATAATATAATATATCGAAATTACATCCGCTTTGTTTTTCATAAAATAATAAAATAATTTAATAGAGACAAGACCTAGTACACAACTCTTTTATGCATAAAAATACATGTAGAAAACTTGAAAGTATCGATAAAATTATATTTTTATTATAAAACTTTGGAATACAAAATATTATTTTATTTTTATTTTATTTTAGTTTATATCTTCGTTCAACGTATGTCAGGCATTTTTATTGAAAGTAAAAGAATTCATACTGAGAAGACAACAACAAAGTTAACTTACAACTTCAATTATCAAAAAATATTACTATCTGTAAATTTAAACATTCTTTTTAATTTTTAAGTTAAACATTTTTTATAGAAAAAAAAGTTTACCAAATACGAAACGAGCACGGGCAACGAGTTTTATACAGGGTGTTTCATAATATATGCGCAGGGCTTCAGGATGTGCTAGCTCGTCCAAAAATATGAAAAAAAGTTTCTATTAACTTACCTTCTAAATTGTTTCGGATCTTTAAAAAACAAGATTAGATAAATAAATATGTTAATTCTTTTAACCTCTACCTTACTCACTATTTTTATTATTGTACGGAACTCTCGGTGCGCGAGTCTGACTCGCACTTAATCGGTTTTTATTATTCTTATTTAAGTGGTGACACTTTATAAAATCATCTAGAATACAATTTTTCTGTGTGGTATTTATAATACCATAGCGTGTTGGAGATAAAAAAACCAAAATAATGTTTTTATTTATATAAATATGTTCTTTTCCGTGATAGCAAAATAAAGTGTTGTTAAAACAAACTGTCTCTTTAAATCTATTTCACACGCATTCAATCACATTCTCATATAATCTAAAAGCTAATTCAAACATAATTTTACCACAGAATATAACCATTACGCTACGTCAAGTTGATTTTCAGCGCCTAAGTACCGACTTACACGCAAATCATACTATACATAAGTTTACGTGTTCAATTTTGCTTTCTATAACAGGAAAACGTAGATTTATGATTTTTAATAAAACTGAAATTTGTGAACAATAAAATATACATTAGATATGCAATTTAGATATAAACGTTTAATTTTATATATTGAACTAGCTGGATGGGCTTAGATTACCACCGTTTCGCTCATTCTGAATAATGCTAATAAAGTTCCATATAGGTAGAGATCCGAGAGCTAGTGACAATGTTTTGGTGTTATTTTTTCAAGGCCTTATTTTTGTGAATATGTTCAGGGAGGCATATTAAAGTGCCCTGTGTAAGGGATTTTGCTAGATAGCGGTATGGGAGAGATGCAGATCGCCTGCAACATGTAACAAAAAAAAAGGTCACAATTATTATTGCTTCAAGGCTGAAATTGTTTGTATAGCTTGTCGCTGACCTAATAATGTTATTACATAGTCAGATCGATTGGTCAGTATTAAAGGGTTGGCAGATCACCCTAAACGTTTCATGTACCCGTCGAAATTTATATTATTAGTTCAAGGTTCAAATTTTAATATGTTGTTACGGCGACTGTTTTAAGTATACATTTCAATTTTCAGAACGAAATGTCGGTATTGACCCCCTCTCTTAGAGGGAAACTTGCGTGTTTATATCGTTTTGCAAGGGGATTAATACCGACATGTTGTTCTGCAAATTGAAATATATGCTTAAAACAGTCGCCGTAACATTAAAATTTGAACCTTGAACTAATAATATAAATTCCGTCGGGTACATGACACGTTTAGGGTGATCTGCGATCCCGTTAATACTGACCAATCGATCTGCAAATATTATAATGGCATTATTGGGTAACCCAAAAACCTTTACAAAAAGCTTTACAAACAATTTCAGCCCTGAAGCAATAATAATTGTTACCATTTTTTTGTTACATGTTGGGGGAGGTCTGCATCTCTCCTATTATACTGCTAGCTAGCAAAATTTCTTACTAAGGACACTTTAATATGCCTCCCTCAACATCTTCACAAAAATAAGGCCTTGAATAAATAACACCAAAAAATTATCACTAGCTCTCGGTCTATAGCTTTAACTCTTTTATGCAGGTCGAGTAGTTTTTTTACCGTCGAATATGTATTTCTTTATTTTTTAGGAAGAATATTTTTACCGAATTTATACTTTTCTATCTTAAACAGTTTCAACCTTTTGACACACGTACTCTTCCATTTGTGTTTTCACCTCTCAGGATGCAAAAATCGAAAATTCGTGAGGTTAACTTGTTTTTAGCTGTTGTCCAAATAAATTATCAATTTTGGATTATTGTGACGGAAAGCTCAATGAACACTTAAAGAGTGGATATATAGGAAGACGCGACTGTATTCGGGTGAATCCGGGTCGGGAAGCTAGTTACATCTACATAATTTTTCGAAATTGTACAGTATATCATTTTTGTACAGGTGCCTGTTAGTTATTTTATATTGAGAGATAATATTTATATCAATGAGCTGTAATAAAATCGGTCATAAATATTAAAAAACAAGTTACAATCATTTTTATTCATGTGTATTCATTTTGAATTGATTAAACATTTTATTTTATTTCAAATTATGTATATGTATAAATTGGAATATTTAAAATTAAAAAATAAAATACAGGCATGCAATGCTCTGCTCACAGACTGACTGCACTGCATGCAATTATGCATTCAAATAAACATAAATTTGTGCCTCTTTATACCCTAAAACTCTTGGTTTGTAAACTATGCACGTCAAAAACGCTTACTTTATCCCCCTATATTATTAAACGAGTAAATCTTGTATGTATCTATGTATATATATAAATATTTTCTCGAAAACGGCTCTAACGATTTTGATCAAATTTACCGAAAAGGGGTTTCGGGGGGCAAAAAATCGATTTAGCTAGGTCTCATCCCTGGAAAAATTCGTTTTCCTATCGATTTTATCATTTTTAAAAACGGTTTTTTGACCTGTCAAAACATTGTAATATCGTGAGTAGGCTTTGGAGAAAACAAACTACTTTCATTATTTATATGTCAAAATTATCTGACAGAATTTTTAACTTATTAAAATAATCCGTGAACTATTTGTATAGTAAAGAATAACAGAAATAAAAACTAAACGTAATTATGTAAGTAGTTTTAACTAATATTTAAATAAATAGATACCTAAGTATGTTATTTTTATATTCCTATATAAAATATGTATATTATGTACGTTAAATATAGTGTGACGTATAATCTTACCTAGACTTTTTTTTCTCAAAAAAGAATAACGATTTTGATGAAATTTACAGAATGGGGATTTTTCGGGGCGAGAAATCGATCTAGGTAGGAATCTTGGTCCCAGGGGGAGCAATTAAAAAAAAGAGTTTTTTTATTTATAACTCGGTCAATTGTCAGATCGATTCGAAGCCTATTTCTACATAGATTTTGTATAATATATCACAAGGGTTAAAACTGTAAATGAACACTAATATAAGAAGTGTCTTGCACAATATGTAAATAATGACAAATAGGCGGCCCGAAGGGTCGCACTTTTGGCACCGCGAGTCTGTGTAAAAACACATCGATTTTTGAAAACTATTGTTAAGATACATACAAAAAAGTTTTGTTTAAAAATTTGCACTTCTAGCGACGCAGGCATGCAGTATATCAAAACACATCGATTTTTAAAAACTATGGTGAAGATGCATGAAAAAAAGTTTTGCGCTGCAGGTTTATAGTCTGTCGTTTGTTATTAAAAGATATAATATGAATTCTATTTCTTCGAAAATCGATTTTTGTGAGTTTTTCAGTAGGTACCTTCTATGCAAAAAAAATATTTGAAATTTACTGAAAGTTGCTAAGATGACATCACAGAGAAAAAGTACTTCGATAAAGTTGATATTTGGTATCAATGTTTAAAAATGGATTATTGAAACGGCAACGGGCAAGCAGAATTTCATCTGATTCGAACATTTTTACAAGATATTCAATCTATGAAAATCGGTTTTTGCGAGCTCTTCAGTCAACAAAACAATAACGGCGGTAGATTTGAAAATGGCGACCTAAGTAATATTTACAGGAAAAAATGCTTGATTCAAGTTGATACTTAGTTTTTACGCTTAAAAATACACATAGGTATTTAAAATATTTAACAGAAACAATTATTTAAATTATGTTTCAGAAATAAATTCGTTTCGGAGTAATATTTTGAGAAAATAATATCTCACAGCATACAAGTACTATTTTTTTGAACTCATCCGAGCAAAGCTCGGCACCCAGATATTACTTAATTAAATACTTAATTAAATCAATAGTAGGAACAAAAAACTTCCAAAAAGAGCTCAAGAAGTATATTTTGGACAAATGTCATTATAATCATGATTTGTAGCTGAATTTTACTATACGTTGTTTTATTCATTAACTTATTTTAATTTGTTATAATGTAATGTCTATCATAATGTTTTTATACATAATGTTTTTATATGACCTTTTGTATCCACGTGATGGTCATGCAAATAAAACTTTATCTATCTATCTATCTATATTAGCCGAAAGCTAGTGACAATTTTTTGGTGTTATTTATTTAAGGCCTTATTTTTGTGAAGATGTTGAGAGAGGCATATTAAAGTGCACTGAGTAAGGGATTTTGCTAGAGAGCGATATGGTAGGGATGCAGACCGCCCCCAACATGTAACAAAAAAAATTGTCACAATTATTATTGCTTGAAGGCTGAAATTGTTTGTATAGCTTGTCGGTGAACCAAATAATGCCATTATAATATTTGCAGATCGATTGGTCGGTATTAAAGAGATGGCAGATCACCCTAAACGTGTCATGTATCCGACGAAGTTTATATTATTAGTTCAAGGTTCAAATTTTCACAGTTTTTTATTCCGGGCTGTTGATTTTCCTTTTCGAAAAAAGAACCTTTTTACAATAATCCCTTTTGGCCAGAAGCTATCTTTTTCTAATTCTTCTTTTAAAGAAAATTTTGCTCCTACTTTAAAACGGTTACTTTTTGTTTTTGTGTCCATTTTCTCACAGTCAAAGTTTTCAGATGGATATTTATTTTTTAAATAGCTGACAACATCATCACAGTTTACTTCTTCATTTACCCGCCCGACAAATAGCCATATATATGATTCAAGGATTAATTCAAAATTGGATAACCGTGTGTAAATGCTACTGGTGTCTGGTACCAGAATTCTTGCTAAACTAGCAATATGAATCCGTACGTGACAAAATATTTCGATTTTGCTATATTTTCATAGCAAGAAGTTGTTCTTGCTATTAGCAGAATATTGTCCGCTATACATAACTTTGTGTGTTTACGATTCCATAGGTATATTGGGTTACGTTTGTAAATGGCTGATGCACCAGTACAATAACTAAAAGTTCAATTAGTACGTTTCTCTGCTTATACACCATTCATGCCTACGCCGAAACTTCGATTAATAACCTAACTTTATTATCTTATTTATATGACTGTGATTCACTCCAGTGGGTAGAAATGCACAATATTTAACTCTGGTATGTCGCGATATAACGGTAACTAAAACTTTGAATTTCTTTGGTAATTATATAAAACATGATCTGACCATTCCGGAGGTGTTTATATTGTTCGTCCAAGGAAAGAACGTCGGTTCGGAATGAGATATGCGGGGAAGACGTGTTCACAATCTGACAAGAGCGTTTTAACACATTGTGTCAGAATTAGCTACAAGTCGTTCATTTGTTTTTATGCCGCTTACTCTATAAATAATAGCCATTATGCTACTATATACATACGTTCTTTCGCTGGTCACACAGTATAATGGACATCTTGCATGATTTTTTTTTCATTTAAAATATTATTTTCGCTATTCTACTAGAGATGGCTTGTTGAATGGTTGATGTGATATTTTTCGAAAAGTCTCGCTGTCAAGACGAGAAAGGCACTATCGAGAAAATAACGGGACGAAAGTATCGTCTCCAAATACGAGAACTAGAAGACTCGATACTCAACGACAAATTTTTTAAAAAAACTTTTATAAAATATTTTATTATTTACCTACTTGAATTAGAAAGGGTTAAATATGCATTGCCAAAAAATATATTCATTGAGAGAATTTATTTTTATGTGCATTGGTGAATTTTAATTTGCAATATTGCATTTTAATTGTTGTGCATAAATAATATTTTATAATGAAAATTTTAATGTTTTGAACAAGTTACGCATGCGATTATAAAATTATTGGATTTAAGAGCCTAACTAAAAACTATAAATAAGTATTCTTTAATACCAGTCTAATATTAATGAAGTCCTGTAGGTTATCCTCGTTAGAAGAAAGTTACGAGATTTTTTAACCTTTTAGCTCAAACTTTGATTCAAGAGATCTCCGAAACAAATTATATTATGGGTCTTTGAATTTGCCTGAATGCAGTAATGTATGTACTATTAATAAATCCGGTAAGCTTGGCATTGCGACAAGTGTTTTTAGGGTTCCGTACCTACGAACGGAACCCTGTTACTCGAGTCTACGATGTCTGTCCGTCCGTTCAAGCTTTATCTCACAAACTGCAGTATAAAAGGCTAGTTGATTTCTCTGATTGTGTGTTACTGTGGCATGAATCCTGAAAATAATAATTAAATAATGAATTAATTTTAATACATTAATGTTTTTTTATTTTACTACAACATTGGTTTCAACCGTAATTCTATACTGTACTATAGAAAGTGTAACAGCATCCTTCGACTGGCTTAGTTGGTAGAGCGTTCGACTGAATATCTAAAGGTCCTTCGTTCGATTTTATTCATCAAATAATATATATTTTTTTACTTTAAAAATTAATTCAATTAAATTTGATATGGAAACATTTGTTAATTTTTTACCGCTACCTAACTCCATATTTTTATTATTGCACGGAACCCTCGGTACGCGAGTAGCTCGCATTTGGCCTGTTTTTACAATAAACTTAGATATTATTATTTTCCGAATATACATATTATATAATAATTTCAAAGTATTGTTTTCCCGAGTTAAGTGTTGCTGGATAATATAACATTAAATACACATACAGTATACACAGACTAGTTGGTAGGTGTGTGTATGTATGTGTGTATATAGAATACATAATAATACAGTGTGTAGAAAGTTCTCTTTGCTCCAATAACAAGCTAAACTTTACCGTAACTCAACTTTACAAGGAACTTCCTGTGAATGTAATTCCTGCAGATTAAGTCTATAGCAATAACCAGTGATGCCAACTTTACGAAATTGCTACCAAAAGTGATCTGAAATTATTAGAAATCGATCCAAAAACTCTGTTTGTACAAAAAAGGATACCGTACTTGCAACTATATCTAATTGCATATCTTACATAATGTTACGGATCACCCTGTATATAAACGGCAGGCAAGAGTTCTGAGAAACGGGGTCTGCTTACTGTAACAACTAGTACCTGCGCGAAAGTTCTAGAGAAAGCGAGAACGCACTAGGCTTACGCCACACAGCATATATAAACAACCAGTACGAGTGAGTGGGGGAATCAGTCAACGGTGAGTCACGCAGTCAAGTCTACTGTGGATCAGTGATATAAATAGTGCCGAGATATAAATAAATAGATTGATAAAATAAATACTAGTGTAGTGGAAATAATTACGAGTTATTAGTTAAGTGCTATTTATTTTATTGTTTTGTTTTGCTTTTTTTAAGAATTACTGTTTAGTTATTGTTTACTTGTGTTGATTGTTAGAACTGACTTTTCGCTGTTGCATTCATTATTATTGTGTTTTTAATTATTGTAAATAAATATTTATTTCGCCAACTCAGAAAACAGTTTTGTAACAATAAATAATAATAATAAATTGCGAAAATCACTGAATCCATTTTAATTTTAAATAGTTTTCTTGCGACTGGAAGACACAATACTGCACCAAAATTGCCCACTTTGCAGATCATGTTGCCATTTTGGACTGAAAAAAGAAATAAAATGTTTTTCTATGACTCAACACGATAAGTTTATTCATATAGACATCCCAAATAGATGTTTTAATTTTTAGTGTATTTGCCATATGGCACATACACTATTGGCGTCGGTCGGATGGCGGGACCTAGGGGTCGGACCAAAATTTCTCGACGTTTCATAGCCTCCTGAACACTTTGGCATCATTTTTGGAAATGTTTATATATATATGTATATATATATATATATATTTATATATTTATTTATTTATATATATATATATGTGTTCGCGGCATAACTCTCGAAAGACTTAATTGATTTGAACGAAATTTGGTACACACGTTGGAATCCATCACCGCACGGAACCTATTTAAAATGGGCCCAATCGGAGTATTTTAAGGGTAGTTTTTAGGGGTTGAAAAAAGTTTTTGCGCCCGAAAATACCGAAAAAAATTTCAGAATTGTTTCAAAATTGAAATTTAACCTTTTAGTAAATATCAAAATGTGCTGCTAAAATTTTAATAAAATCGGCCCGATAGGACCGGACTTACAAATTTTATGAAAACACTAGTTTTGCGGATAGTGATTTACTTACTGAAGGGTGTATTTAATTTGGTACAGAGGTTGCAATGATAATAATATTGAAATTAAGAAAAAAATATTATTTTAAGGGATGTATTAAGGGGTTGAATTTTTTATTTTGTCCAAAAACAAACTTAAGTTCACGTATTAAAGCCACAAGGCCTGTAATAGCAAATACACTATATTGTCGGCAGGGTTTGGCACTGCGACCCGAGTTTTTTTTATCTTTTTACCCGTTTCCAATGTACGGAAGCCCCCTAAATATTAGTCTAATAAAAAAGTATCATTTGTCTGAGTTTGAGCCACCAATTTTCATAATATATGACAATTTCACTTACATAATATAGACTGAAGACTAATGAGAAAAATAGGCCTGTTCCATCCCTTGGGTACGAAATCCTATAAATATATAAGAGGTCGTTCCCTCCATGTTTTTTAGTTCACACTCATCAAATTGTATGTCTTACTTTTCTGTAAATTTATTAGGAAACAGGCTGCCAAAATTATACAATATTTTTATAATTCATAAACGTTTCGCCATGTTTGGCATTTTAGAATCATATTGAAAATGTCAAACATGGCGAAACGTCTATGAATTATAAAAAAATTGTATAAATTTGGCAGCCTATTTCCAAATAAATTTATGTATCAACTGCCGTATTTAATGCAATCATAGGTATTTTATACTTTTCTGTGTTGGTCACATAATTTTCTATTCATTATTAAAAGTAATAATAAATTGAAAATACATATTATTGATACAATTAAGCTTAGTTAACTACTAAAGTTGGTGACCTTAAAAAGATTTTTAGATACAAAAAGGGACCAAGGCCGTAGACATAAAAATCAGGCTCGGGGAAATTTTTTCAATCGAGTTGAATTAAGTTTTACAAAAACAAAATATTTTTTTGATTCTGACTCTTGGACTAAGCGCGGGTTTATAACTATGCTAAATTTCAAGTCGATATTATGTATAGTTCCTGAGGAAATCAACTGTGTCATACAGAGAGACAGACAGACAACGAAGTCTCATCATAAGGGTTCCTTTTTTACCATTTTAGTACGAAACCCTAAAATGGAAATAAAATATGAAAATAATCAACTATTGAAAAATCGGGGCCCATACAAAAGTTCCGGCTCATTGGGAATCCTCCCTGTCGTCAGTCCTACAAAAATAACTCCAGTGATAAATTTAGCAACACTGTGATTAAGTCTATAACTCTAGACGCTACAAAACATTTACACATTGCAAATTTCTCACTAACATATCTCTCTACTCATCTATTTTACTATTTTACTATAGTGTTAAGTTCTGTAAACAACTTCTTAGCTGCTTGTTTTTATTTTCAATGAAAGTAGCTATCATTCAACATTTATTATTTGATTCATAGTAAAATTAAAATATTAAACATTAGTTGACATGTTCAAAGTTTAGAAATGAGGTACCTACTAAGAAATTATAAAGTTAATAGTTCCTATTTATGTATGCTGAAATCGCTTCAGCTTTTCAGTGAAAATGTTTCTTCGGCAAATACAAACTAAGCAATAATTTTGCTGAATTAATAATTTAGTTTATCTTATAAATTTATTTATATGGAGTTATCATAGTTCATCTGTTATAAGCCCCCCAGTTCTTAAGCAGTGGCGGGCTAATACCAAACTGAGGTCCGGAAAGACTTTTCATTTCGAGCCCCCTTTTAAAAAGAAAATAAATGCCCCCGGAGGCCCTTTTATACTACACGCGTCAACGATGTTACCAGTCATATTTTAGTTTTTTTTTGAAAGTTTATTTAGTTTTTTTTTTGAGGTCAAAATGGCATGACAACTTAAATATATGTGCCGAGGAGACCCGGGGTGGTCCGCTCCCCCCCCTTCGTAATAAGAATTAAAAAAAATTAATGAGAAATATTCAAAATTGATACTTATTGGTGATAAATCGATTAATGTGTCAACCGATGATATCGCATATTGCGATAAAAATAATACGTAATGATAATTCATAGTTATTGATCAAAGACACCAGGGCCCCCTCTGGGCCGGATGCTTGCCGCCTGTGTGCGGCGGATTTATTTTTGTCGCTCCTCCAAATATAGGTACTTAGATTTTTATAGATATAAGTACCGTAATACCGTCTTTGCTATACTATCTTTTATTAACTTCCCATTGGAAGTTATTGTAATGGGTCCGAAAATCGAAATCAAAATGTATAACAAATTTTTATGATTCAAGGCCACTACACTATTGTTTCACTATTTTTAGAAAGATGTCTCTCTCTCTCTCTGTGTGTGTGTGTGTGTGTGTGTGTGTGTGTACGTACGTATGTGTCCATTTCTTTCTAAGACGAAATCTCGAGAATGAAAAATGATATCGACTACGTTAGGGTGCCAATCGACGCGTATTAACGTAAATATGATCTGAAATTTTTTTTTTCAAAATCGGTTCAGCCGTTCTTTTTTCATAACCAAATAGACTCCAAAAAAGTAGATTGTACACAATATCTCGCGAATAAAAAATTATATCGACTTCGTAAAGGTGTCAATCGAGGCGCGTTAATGTCATTTTGATCCGACATAAATTTTATAAAAATCGGTTCAGCCGTTTTTTTTTAATTATTGTTAAAAATAAATAATAATTATGTTTTAATGATTAAAATGATTACTTTTCTGTGTAATATCTAATTTAATTATTATTATTAAATATTTATCAAACTGGGAAGTTCGTCGTGTGGACCTCAAGGGTCGCACTTTAGTCCTATTAAACGACCCACCTCACGGCTTATTTTTTCTAAATATACAGCCACCTGGCCCGGCCGTCTCTTGACATGGTCGCCCGTGTGCCCCGCAAACTTTGCACATATTATGGTAGTGGTAGCCTTGAATGACACAACTCGATCAGCATTCTAATTGTTGTTATTGACGCTTTGCTTGAAATTGAAAAGATTAACGATGCATTGAAATTTATATCGATAATATTTTTGATGATTTATAAGACTTTGAATCCTCCATAAGGTTTGCAGTACATGCCCTGTCAGTAGATCATAGATCTTTCTTTGATATACTATACTATATTATAGAAAGGAGCAACGGCAGTTATTTTCGCAGCGAGTCCACGAGTTATAATAAATTACTGAACAGAGGTAACAAATAACATTATAAGGGTGATATTTTGTGAAACACCTGTAAGAGTGTGACACACGCTGGTCGGCAGTTCGAACATTGCAGTGTTATTTCTCTCTACTAGGTTGGCAGCCGCATGAGGCCTCGCGTGAAGAACCCACATTATTAAATTCCCGCTGTACCAGTACTATTTAGAAAACAAACGCCTTCTTCGGATCGTAAAGTCTGATATCCCTCTGGAACTATGCTGTTTCCGAATTGAAATTCATTTTTAACCGACTTCTAAAAAAGAGGAGGTTCACAATTCGGCGCGTATTTTTATTATTTTTAGCCGACTTAAAAAAAGGAGGAGGTTCTCAATTCGGCGCGTATTTTTATTTTTTTTAGCCGACTTAAAAAAAGGAGGAGGTTCTCAATTCGGCGCGTATTTTTATTATTTTTAGCCGACTTAAATAAAGGAGGAGGTTCTCAATTCGGCGCGTATTTTTATTATTTTTAGCCGACATAAATAAAGGAGGAGGTTCTCAATTCGGCCCGTATTTTTATTATTTTTAGCCGACTTCAAAAAAGGAGGAGGTTCTCAATTCGGCGCGTATTTTTATTTTTTTTAGCCGAGTTAAAAAAAGGAGGGGGTTCTCAATTTGAAGCGTTTTTTATGTAGGTATGTACACCGATTTCTCCTGCATTTGTGAACCGAGTTTGATAATTATTGTTTATAAAATAGAAAGACACTACATTCTAAAAAAAAATTCTACAACCTTCTATTTTTAACCGACTTCAAAAAAGATGGAGGTTCTATATTCGGGACCTATGATTTTTGGTCAGCTATAAAAAAAAATTGAGTTTGTCATCGTATTTTGTTATCGTAATTTTGAACTGTGATCGTATACGAATCTAAATCTATAATTTTTTTTTTCGTTGGAAAGCAGCCAATTATAAAATTGTTTCGAAACATATTGGAAAAAAACATTTTACCAACCATGGTTTCAGTCAGGATTCTAACCTAAACCTTTCCACTTTCGCGGCGGAATGAGCTTACAATAGATAGATAGATAGATAGATATTTTATTGTCAATAAGAGATACATAGATCTTTATGACACGTCAAAATAAATACTCAACCGTGACATGATTGCTAATTTAATATTCTCCTTATATGCTTAAGAATCAATAGATTTTCACTACATACGAGTGTCAATTCATATATGCTAATTCAATAGCTATGATATGAAGTGAATCCTCGTACCAGCGAGAGCCCAACATGAAAGTGAAAATTATTTCGAACACCTTTAAATGGGATATATTAATAAATACCTATAATATATCAATGCTACAAATGGTATTACCACATAATATTCTAGAAACAATCATATCTTGCAGACATCGTAAGATAATCTACATGTTAGATACATACATGAAACAAAATATAGAAAAAAACCAACGAGTTTGATTTTTCTTTAAGATAAATAATTTATCTTGAATCTATAATATCTCTTAGAGTTCTGTGCCAAACATGCCATAAAGCGGTACAAAAAGAGGAACAAAATAATATTTTGTACTGCATAGTAATATCTTTACGAAATACTACATATATCTGGTACAAATAAAGAAATTGTAATCAAGAAACAAACATATGTGGTCCATTTTTACTTTGGACTTGTTGCCCGTTTTGATATGATTTATATCAACTTGTTTTGCTTTTTAACAAAAATATTTTTTTTTGTTTGTTTTTGTAAGGTAAATTTATATCGAGTTGATTGTATGGACTGGAGTTTTGGTACTTAAAATTTTATTGCGTTTTTTTATGCGACCAAATGGTTTATTATTTATAATTAATGTTTTTAGTACAGTTGCTAATCCATTAATTTTATTAAAATTGTAAATCGTCGTTCTCATAAAATATCAAAAATGATTTAAGACCGAACTAGCCATTTCCTAAAGTTTTGTCAGTCTGTCAGCTTGTTTGTTCCGGGTTAATTCAGAAACCACTGAAATTATTTTGATTGGACTTTTACTATAGAATTTGTTTATACATCAGGGGATAAGACAGGCTCTACGTAAGGGTGTCGAGCAGTAACCAAAAAATCAACATTATTTTCGCTATTCTACTAGAGATGGCTTATTGAATGATTAAGGCGATATTTTTCGAAAAGTCTCACTGGCAAGACGAGAAAGGCATACTCGAGAAAATAAATCAATTATAGCGGGATCTCTGCTTGCATTTTGTTTTTTGCGGGTTTTTCGAAATTTCACGAAATTTTTTTTGATACCTACCTATATAGTCGAGAGAACACATTGCTAGTATGTTTGCCTGTGTGCGTCGGTATCATCGATTTTGACGAGAGGGCAGAATAGCCTAGTGGATAGCGTACTTGGTACCGCAGCCTCTAGACTAGACTGTCGTGGGTTCGAACCCCATCTGCGCTCATGGATGTTTTGTGATGTTATTTAGTGTTAAGAAAGTTGTTATTTAGTGTAGTTGAAAGACGCAAATGACCTGTCGACGCGTCTATAATCTATACAATAAATAAATAAATAAAAACAAGATTTCGACGAAACTTTGTACATTTACAATCAGCACCAAATTCAAGGCCTTAGCCGAGGAAATCATAAAATAATGCACAATATTATTTCGTATTTCCGGTTTTTACGTTCAGTTTAATTACTGATTAAGTTTTATTTTATATTAAATAATCACTTTCTATAAGACAGTTTTTCAACGATATTTTTTTGTTAGAAACTGGAAAAATTTCAATAAATTATTTTTAATAAAAAAAGTTTTTATTCTGTTACAAATTGCTTTCAAACTATTCGAGTATAAAATTAAAAATGCAGGAGCATCGTCTGCATCAACTAAATATATATTGTAGATGTCAGCTTTGAACTCCAATAAAGTGTGTAATATGTTCTCTCTTTTTTGAAATTTTAATAACAAACAATGTATGAAAAATAAATTATAACTTCAAACTTTATTATACACTACAAACAGATACCCCCTCACAAATCGCGTGCCGACAACTTTTATAATAGTTAGAAAATATTACAACAATTTTTTATGAGTCATTTATTTACATAAGTGTAAAAAAATCCCATCCTTGTTTTTTTAAAGTCAAACAATTTTCACTATGTTCATATGTGCCCAATTGAGGCAGGAAAAGGGCGTGATGTCTCCTGGGAAATTGAGAAATAGCGATTTTTAACTTCCCATTGGAAGTTATTGTAATGGGTCCGAAAATCGAAATCAAAATTTTTAACAAATTTTTGTTTTGAGGTCACTACACTATTTTTAAACTATTTTTGAAAAGATGTCTGTGTGTATGTGTGTGTGTGTGTGTGAGTGTACGTACGTACGTATGTGTCCATTTCTTTCTAAGACGAAATCTCGAGAATGAAAAATGATATCGACTACGTTAGAGTGCCAATCGACGCGTATTAACGTAAATTTGATCTGAAAGTATTTTTTCAAAATCGGTTCAGCCAAATAGACTCCAAAAAAGTAGATTTTACACAATATCTCGCGAATAAAAAATTATATCGACTTCGTAAGGGTGTCAATCGAGGCGTGTTAACGTCATTTTAATCCGACATAAATTTTATAAAAATCGGTTCAGCCGTTTTTTATTTATTTTTTTAATTATTGTTAAAAATAAATAATAATTATGTTTTAAAGATTAAAATGATTACTTTTCTGTGTAATACCTAATTTAATTATTATTATTAAATATTTATCAAACTGGGAAGTTCGTCGTGTGGACCTCAAGGGTCGCACTTTAGTCCTAATAAACGACCCACCTCACGGCTTGTTAGGGTTTCATACCAAAAAGGAAAAAAACGGAACCCTTATATGTGTTGATACTAGCAGCACAACCAAATTAGTCGCCCAACCAAATTGAAGCCAGTTGAGGTATCCTTCATAGAACTACATTTTATTAGCAGCTCATAGCCAGTGCCCAGTTGCGCTGTCATGACAGGCCAATGGCGCAGGACCCTTGGTGATACTCCGTTATCTGTCAGTCTGTATCCGCTATAGCAATGATGCGTGGCCACAAGTTATAAAAGTTATAAAAATCCACGCTGAGAGTACCTACAAAACCTTTACAGTAGATACATTTAAAAATATGTTTGATATGGGTAATTCTCTTTTTCGAAATTTCTTTTTTCGCAATTCCCAAACTCCCAGTACCCAGATTCAAATCCAAATACTGTTAAAAGTATCAACTGGATTTTCAGTTTTATTATTAAAGAAATGATAAATTAAAAATATGAATCGGTGCTAAGGCCAAATTATTTTGTTAGTGGCCTTAAAGAAATATTTCGCGAATAATAATTGTTACACGCATCAAGAGCAGTGGCGCTTCAGTTCGGCTGTTGACTATTGTACTACCGATTTAGGTTCACTGGCGTATAACCATAGACAATTACCATAACCATAGACAATAACAATAAGGCGTATGTATTAGCCTAGCGGCACTGGCGAGAACTAATTGTGCCAACACGGCACACGGTGAATAGTCTCCAGGCGGAAATGAAGGCGATTGGATTGGGGCATCCCGGCGAACGGCGACGCGCGTTCCACACGTGTATAACTACGTAGCTAATAAAACGGTATAAATAATTTCCGTAACATAATAATCTGTTGTTCTTAGTGAATGGTTGAATTAAGCAAACAGTATGGTTAATACGTCTTGTAACAAAAAACAATATTGTACAAACTTCAGTGCTTTATCACTATGCTGAAAGTTGCAGGAAAACAAGCATGATTAAAATTGTTTTTGAACACGTTAAGGCATATTATATAAATAGTTACCTTCTTCTACAACGATACATCTGAGTTTTAATTGTTTATTTTTTACGTAAAAATTTACTTTAATTAAATTTTATACAGTTAGGTACTTAATTGAAAAATGTATTTCGATCGAAGATATAAAAAAGTGCGAGTCGGACTCACGCATCGAGGGTTCCGTACAATAATAAAAATAAGGAGTTAGGAAGGGATAAAAAATTAACAGATTTATTTATTTAAGCTTGTTTTTAAAAAGTTTTTTTTTATTTATTATTTTATTCAGTTCTTCTTCTTCAAAATTTTCGCATATCAAATTTAATGAAATTCATTTTTAAATAAAAAAAAATATATTTACAGAATATTTGATGATTAAAAAAACAACAAAAATATTGCGATCCGAAACCTTTAGATTTTCAGTCGATCGCTCTACCAATTGTGCCAGTCGACCAATGATGTTACAAGCTCTATAGTACAGTATTGTAAAAATAAAAAATATTAATTTATAAAAATTAATTGATAATTTAATTCTAATTATTATTTGCCAGATTCATGCCACAACAATATACACAATCTGTGAAAATTTCAACTATAGCTACTTCTTACCGTTTGTGAGATAGAGCTCTGTGACAGACGGACGGACAGACATCGTTAAAGATTCGAATACACGACGACAGCTAGATCTAATCTCAAAAAAAAAATTCATAGCACAAATATGCGACAACACTGTCTGAAATTCTGAAGTAGGCATACATAAAGGGTTCTCTGTTAATAATCCCAGCTAGATAGCTGACCAAGAAGGCTAGAAAGTTAGAATTAGAATACGTCATATTATAATTTTAAAAATTAATAGTGGTGTCTTTAAAATTGAGGTTAAATTGTTGGCATAAATCACTGAGTTAAGAGGTTATAGAGACGCTACATGCATTTAAAAGTGAAGCCAGTCGCCATATTTAGTCAGCTCATTTATTTTATATATGTAAGAAGAAGACGAAGAGAATAATATCCTAGAGAACAGTGTGATCCAGTGGTTATAGCGTCGTGGCCTTTGGATCAGATTGTCGTGGGTTCGAATCCCACCTCCACTCATGGATGTTTTGTGATGCCATTTAGTTTTAAGTTAATTGTTTTAATTAATGTAACCAAGACGCTAATGACCTAAATTGTAATAAATAAATAAATAATATTCCCTAATGTTTGTGGCCTGTGACGTCAAACTTAGCTTCAACTTTTTATAAGCAGTTGTATACAGTAAAGCGTCTCTATTACCTTTTAACTCAGTGGCATAAATATACGATTTGGAATTATATTTGATGATCAAATTTTTGTTTCATAAAAACTGGGTTTGGATATGTCACTGTATAAAATTACACGTATAATCGATAAAATGGTCGATAAGACGGTTTTGATAAGTTTGAAATAATGAAAGGTTTTTAATTAAAGGTCTCTTTCTCCCTGCGATTGCATATTTCTGCACAAACAATGCAAACTATTTCATTATATAGAAAGAACGCTTAAATCAATAGTTTTAAACGCGATTAAAAGTTTCATTTTAATCTGAAAGTCGCTTCTTTGAAATTCTTTTTGTGCTCGTTCGTGATGAAGCTGTGCTTATGCCATCACTAGTGGAGCCAGCAAACTATGTTTATGGTTAATACAAACCGATTTGACCGATTTGACTCAAAATCTAATAAGATCTAAGTTAAAGGCTGATAAATACAATAGAACAATCGGCATGGCCGTATGTTGTTCCGTTTTTACGATATAGAAGGCGAAAAATTGACCGCATACACATACATACACATACACACACACACACATACAGACATCTCTCTCAAAACGTGAAGATCTGTTAAAATCTCGAAATATTTTTTTCGGATTAAATCCATTACTTCCCTACCATAGTAGAGGTGGGAAGTAAAAATGTCGTTTATCAATTTTTCGAATATTTTAATTATTTTAGTTTTACCTAAGTAATATGTTTAAAGAAACGTTATTCATTGCAGTATAATATTTATTAGATGACTTTATCATAAAATATGTATTTAATATCTTGTGGGTATTTGAAAAATATGTGACTAAAGTAAATAATTTACAGTCGACATGACTTTTTTGTCAAAATATTTGCCATCAATCAGACATTAACAGTTATTTATAACATTTTTATAGAGATTTTAAAATGTTGTATCACCTACATTGCTTTTGCATGCCGACTAGCTTTGCCTATTATTTACCAATTTTCATATCTAAGAATTTTTTCAGTACAGTTAGCTCTTCTAGAAACATGCTTTTTGAAATAATATTCCTCTGAAATCAAGTCAAAATTTCGTTAAAAGCTTAGATTTTATTTCTTTAAAAGACAAATATTACTATAATTGTTTTTCCAGATTTTATTAACTTCTAATAGAAGTTGTTGTAATAGGTCCGATTTTGCGAATGAAAAAATTGGATATATCTGGAGGTTTTGAGGTCCCTAGAGTCCGAATCTACTGTTTTTAGAGAGATGTCTCTCTCTGTGTGTACGTACGTACGTTCGCACGTTGGTGAACTTTTTTTCGTCTCCCATATCCTAAGAACAAAAAATGATATCGACTCCGAACCTACTTCATTCGACACATGTAATTACATAATGAACACCTGATTAGGTTTGCAGGAAATTTCAATTAGGTATCGGTTTTTTTTATAACAAAAAAATATACTGTAAAATTGTTGTAAATTGTTTATTGCAAATAGTTTCTCTATATATGGTAGACTGGTCTCTAATCTCTAAGGGCACCCAGTGGGAAGTTAGCAGTGTGATTTTACCTACACACCAAGTCTCTTTTTACCCGACTGCAACGCAAAGGAGTGGTAATGTGTTTAACAGCCTATGTATGTATGTTCCTTTGAAGCACTATACAGACCAAACGCCTGGGCCGATTTTTATGATTCAACGTCAATCGATTCCCCTTAGTCCGGCGAGTGTCACTAAAGACATGATGCTAGTGAAAATTCAATATGGCGACTACAGGACGCCATATTGTGAAAATAAAAAAAATGAAAGTCAACAAACTATGTCAAGTGGGGTATCGTTGAATAGGTATTTAAAAATCATTTTTAGTTTTCCCTCGACATTTTTCGATTCGACTGACCGTTTAGGATCTATATCGATTTATTTTTAATTAAAAACATTTGAAAAAATCACATAATTTAAACTTAAATTCCAGTGCACTGATGCTGATAGGAAATCCAGTCTGGTAAATAGCTAGCTAGGTACTCATAACTAAAAAGTATAAAATAAAAAAAAATAATTTAAAATATCAAAAAACCCGACTCCGTAAAACTGAAAAGAAAAAAACAAGCACTTAGAAGTCCGGTGGTCAACTGAACAGTCGGGATCCATTATTCGACAGCCAATCAAATTTTTCAATGGATCCGAATGTTCAGTTGACCACCGGACTTCTTAGTGCTTGTTTTTTTCTTTTCAGTTTTACGCAGTCGGGTTTTTTGATTTTTTAAATTATTATTTTTTTTATTTACTTTTTTCCTTCACAATTTCTACAAAAAATACAGATCAAAATTATCTAAAAATGAACCCCCCCCCCCTCCCAACTTGTCAAGCCAGTGCTTGGGTAGGAATTCAGTTTCTAATAGAATCAGCCATTCTTACATTTTTCAAGCCAATTATTTAACCGTGTTCTGAATAATATTTCAAAGTTTCTAATACACTGTAAAAAATTGATGTAAAAATACTTTGAAAGTTAAGGTAGAATTCGCTCGATTTTCTAAGTGATTTTACATTATTATTTATTTTTACACAGAAAACTTCATAAAAACTTGGACTTTTACTGTAAAGTTAAACAAATTTGTGATTTTTACTTAAAGTAAATTAAAATTACATAATTTGTGTAATATTCCAATAAAGTGTGTAAAAATAACAAAATAAAATGTATAGTTACATATATAAAATGGATGAATACAAAACAAATTAATGTAAAATTAGTAACCACGCATGCGCAATGTGTTTTTATGGAATCTACGCGATGTGCAGGCGGTTTGCGACGTCATTGTCTCCTTGTGTGCCATTACCAGATTAATCGCTAGCTACAAATGGACCATCGATAATCTATGTATTCGGCCTTCTCATTTCTTACAATGTATAATCACGTACGTTACGATATTTTTAACCATAAATGTGGTGTATAAAAAAGGTAGGCTGTATATAGGATATAATATGAAGTTGTTATCGTTGTAATAAATAAGTTGTTAATTTTATTGTCTATTGAAATTATTTTTCATTGCAATTTACTCATAACTGTAAAATTCACCCACGCTTTGAAAGTTCATTAGTCGTTATTATATTGCATAATGTTATTGTCTTTACGCGTTAATATAAAATGTATAAACTATAAAGCGTGATTTATATTGTTGTTAGCATAACGTAACGCCCCTTACAGTGAATCCATTCAAAACAAGACCACAAAAAAAACAAGCCGTGAGGTGGGTCGTTTATTAGGACTAAAGTGCGACCCTTGAGGTCCACACGACGAACTTCCCAGTTTGATAAATATTTAATAATAATAATTAAATTAGATATTACACAGAAAATTTATCATCTTAATCATTAAAACATAATTATTATTTATTTTTAACAATAATTAAAAAAAAAAAAAAACGGCTGAATCGATTTTTATAAAATTTATGTCGGATCAAAATGACGCTAACACGCCTCGATTGACACCCTTACGAAGTCGATATAATTTTTTATTAGCGAGATATTCTGCAAAATCTACTTTTTTGAAGGTTATTTGGTTAAGAAAAAAGAACGGCTGAACCGATTTTGAAAAAATTTCTTTCAGATCATATTTACGTTAATACGCGTCGATTGGCATCCTAACGTAGTCGATATCATTTTTCATTCTCGCGATTTCGTCTTAGAAAGAAATGGACACATACGTACGTACGTACATACGTACACACACACAGACATCTTTCTAAAAATAGTGTGGTGACCTTGAAACATAAAAATTTGTTATACATTTTGATTTCGATTTTGGAACCCATTACAATAACTTCCAACGGGAAGTTAATAAAAATAACAGAGTTCCCAGGTTCTAATTTCAGAACTGGTAAAAGTATCAATTCGATTTTCAATTTATTTAAAAAAAAAGTGGGTGTGTGCTTATGACCACACAACAGAAGTGAAAACTTCAGATTTTCTAATTTTAAAATATATATATGTTTTAGTGTCATCTATTAGCGCACCTATGAACTACAATAACTTATTACCAACACACTACAAACACCTTTTAAATTAAGTTTCAATGTCATCTATTAGCGCACTTATGAACTACAAAAAACTTATTACCAGCATACAACAAATATCTTTTCGTGTTTGAGCCGAGTAAACCCGATTCACCGTCACCGACTCGAAGCGTGACGGTTCACTTTCGTTCACTACTCAGGCAAAGTGCGCCTAAGGAAGTTTTCACTTCAATAATAAATTTTAATCATGAATTGGTACTATAGGCTTATCTGTGCCTAGCACGCCAATTCATGATTAAAATTATTTTATTATTGCTGTTGGTATTATTGCTGTTGGTATAAAAAAATCCAATTTTCATAAATTCTCAAATTGATTGAGAACTGGAGGTTTATAAACGTATACGCCCCATGATCTCTGCTATAAGACGCTAATGACCTACGTTGTCGAGCATCTATAATAGGGTGGGTCAAAAATATCATTTATTTTTTTTTACAAGTGACACGGAAAAATAGGTTGCTAGACACCTTAAAAAAATTCTCACCAAATATGAGCTCTTAATTTTAATAGGAAGATCCTCCGCATCACAGTTTTTTATTTTTTTCTCAGTCCAATAGAAAAAATTCATACCTCATCATTAATTAATTGTACAGAAAAATATTTTATGAGAATTTTGTAGAAAAATTAATGCTCTACAAAAAAGGTATCTTATATTTTTTCCGCAAACCTCACCATTTGAAAGATATTGAAGATTTAAGTTTGATTATTTTAAGACAAATTTCATTTTTGTTTATGAATTTTATAACTCGACAATAAATGACTATTATAAATCTTCAATATCTTTCAAATGGTGAGGTTTGCGGAAAAAATATAAGATGCCTTTTTTGTAGAGCATTAAATTTCCTACAAAGTTCTCATAAAATATTTTTTTGTACAATCAATTAATGATGAGGTATGAATTTTTTTCTATTGGACTGAGAAAAAAATAAAAACTGTGATGCGGAGGATCTTCCTATTAAAATTAAGAGCTCATATTTGGTGAGAATTTTTTTAAGGTGTCTAGCAACCCATTTTTCCGTGTCACTTGTAAAAAAAAAAATAATTGATTTTTTTGACCCACCCTAATCTACATATAACCTATGATCTATTTATCGATATCTGATATTCTCAGGTTCTAAGGAAAACAAACTTACTTTTGATGTATCTAGCAAATATTTATAAATTATTTTAAAACGTTAACTGTTGAACAATAATGGGTTGAATATGTAGGTAAAGAAACAAGTTTTAGAGTTGATGATTTACCATAAAGCGGCGTTGATAGCTTGTTGACGTGCGTTAGAATGCAGTCGTCTTGCGAAAATTAACAATATATCATTTAATATGCCTCATAAACTATCCGTTTACTATTTATGTACTGAATAACATTACGGCGGAACTTACTGTGAATTAACGTACACTAGGTTTGCTACAGCACGTAGTGATTTAGAACTCGACTACCAGCTGTATTGATCCTCCTTGGTCTCCTGTCAACTTTTTTGAGATTATAATATTGTTACAAAACTGTTTTCTGAGTTGGCAGAATAAATATTTATTTACAATAATTAAAAATGCAACAACGAAAAGTCAATTCTAACAATAAAAAAACTTAAACGGTAATTGTTGAACTAAACGAGCCACTTAGATAGATAGATATATTTACACACAAAAGTATTAAGTACAGTCTTAAATAACACTTAACAATTAACTATATATACAAGGATTATTTATTTGTAATTATTTATTTCACTGTATTTATATCAGATTTATTTCGCTGTTCAACACTGTCACAGTACAATCTACACTGACTGATTCCCATTGACTGATCAATATTTATTTCACTGTACTGACTGATGGCACGACTCACCATTCACTGATCGATTCAACACGACACACTCCTGTTTATATACCTGCGTGCGGTGTACGCTCAGTGCGTCCTCGTATATAAATACATGTATATTTAAAAAAATATCAATTATTTTTTTAGCAAGATCGATTTAAAATTCTACTATGCTTTACTTACGGAGAAATATGTGTGGTCACAATTAGGGTTATTGTCAAATCAGATTTTTTGACAATGCTTTCTGCAGCCCAGTGCACGAATGTTTTTGTTGTGATTGTGTTGAATTATTATCTTTAAAAACTAGTAATTTAAAACTTTGATGATAGTGTACAGAATTCACTTTATTGATCTAAATACCAACATAAATAAAACGAAATTGTTTATATATTAGTTTCTTAAGTTATTTCATGTAAGAGAGAGGTGTCTTGGGAATTGTACGGAATAAAATGCTACCAGAAGACCGAACTAACAGTTGAAAGTTAGTGCTATATGTCTGTCAGTGCATATCTACTATATATTTGTGACCTCACAGCAAAATTGCTTATGTAGAATGTTTAGAGTAATTTTTAGTGATGGGCGATACGAGATGTTTTTACAATCGAAACAATTGCAATCGTTCATAATAACAATCGAGTCCACAATCGACTCGGAATTTGATTTTACAATCGAAATGTTCGATTGTTCAAGACGATTATTTACCACATAGGTTATACTCGTAGCGATTGAGAATACATACAATCGAGATTCAAGGTTATATGCTAGTCGACTGACGTTCACGCGACTCGTTGATTATTCGCACTGTTTAGTCGGTTTTCGGTGATCTCTTCACTGTTGAATTCGTATTACTGCACAATCGACCATCGACAGACCACAGTTGTTGAGTGATGAACGATTGTATATGAAGGGAATTGGGGAAAGAACAGGGTATGTCACATTTTTTTTTGATTTTTGAGCTGTTAGTGCCATCTGATAAACCGTAACGGTATTCAGCACTGGGTAAATTGTGGGGTAAAAGAAATAGGTAGGTCACCGTGTATTTTAAAACTTAAAATTATTGGATGGCAAAAGAACAAGGAATAAAAATAACTTTAATTTCAATTTACTCAGCAATTTGTCAGAAGGACATAACTTGTTTTTTCCACATTCCCTTCATATATTATGTGGCTCTTGACAGTGTACGATTCAGTACTATGCGACTCGATCTCGGTGAACTATGAAACAACAACAATCGAGTCCAAGTGACAACCATCGAGAGTCATTGAAATGTTTGAACAATCGAGACAATCGACTAAAACATCTCGTATCGCGCATCACTAGTAATTTTTGACGTCAATAACGTCTAATGTCTCATACTGGAGTGGCATTTTAGAAATATTAGATGCAACGGAAATAGTCGGAAGTGGTTGACACGTGAAACAAAACAGCATATATAACTAAATTATTTTTTAACTAAATAATTTTTCTAAAAATATGACTGTTTTATATCGGTCACTAGCTTTTGTTACGGAAATTATTTATACCGTTTTATTATGTCCGTAAAAATACATTTTTATTAGCTACGTAGTTATATACGTATTGAACGCGCATCGCCGTTCGCCGGAATGGCCCTGACCTCCCCCCATCCGCCTGGGGACCATTCACCGTGTGCCGTGTTGGCACAATTAGTTCTCGCCAGTGCCGCTAGGCTAATACATACGCCTTGTTGTTATTGTTTATGGTTGTGGTAATTGTCTATGGTTATACGCCAGTGAACCTAAGTCGGTAGTACAATAGTCATCAGCCGAACTGAAGCGCCACTGCTCTTGATGCGTGTCACACTGTCATTAGACACCCCACTCGATGGGGTTGGATTTTTTCATTTTTTCATAACCTGTTTGACCTCTCATTATTATCCGTAATTATCCGAATTATTCATCCATATCTAAACCATAGCTTTAAGCTTTAACTATGCCAAATTTCGAGTCTCTGGGAGCTTGTGACAGACAGACGGATGGGACAGACACCGAAGTGAGGTCATAAGTGTTCCGTTTTTCCAATTTTGGTACGAAATACTAGTGATGAGCAAAGTAAGACCAAGACCAAGACTTGGACAGTCTTGGTCTTGGTCTTGCGTATCAAGTCTGGCTCATTTTGTCTTTTTACTTCCCACCTCTACTATGGTAGGGAAGTAATGGATTCAGTCCGAAAACAATATTTCGAGATTTTAACAGATTTTCACGTTTTGAGACCCTAGCAATCGTTTAAGATCATTTTCTGACTGATGTCTGTATGTGTGTGTGTGTGTGTGTGTGTGTGTGTGTATGTGGTCAATTTTTCGCCTTCGATATCTTAAGAACGGAACAACATACGGGCATGCCGATTGTTCTATTGTGTTTATCAGCCTTTAACTTAGATCTGATTAGATTTTGAGTCAAATCGGTTCAGTGGATCCTGAGATATTCAAAAAAACGTCCTCAATGTCACGTATTAACATAGGTAAAAAAAAATATAAATGAATTCTAGATGTTATAATATGAAAAAAATGTAAATATTTTTTTTCTCTAAAATGTATAGTTTTCGAGAAAAAAAATATTTTACTAAAAAAAATAAAAATTGTACGTAAATCAAGGTAACCATGATTTTTGCTATATTAAGCTAGCCATCAATAGATCACCAAACAAAAAAGAGGGCCATGCTTTTTTCAAAGAATAAAAATTAAATTGTGTTTTAAAGACCACCAACAGCTAAGGTTATTTGGGCCTAGTCAAAGAATAAAAAAAAAGAGTGTTTATTTTTTGCAAATATTTACTAGGTGGGAAGTATAGGACTGGTCATCAGTCGAATTTTTTTTAGTTTTTTACTTCTGAAGATTATCATAGTTATAAATTAAAAATAATTCACAATCTATTATTAACTAACAAAATACTTTATCCTACTATAAAAAACTCATGTAACATCAGATTCCAGCGATGTGATTGGTCGATATGTAACACGTGGAAAATCATTTATAATATAAAATCATGGCAACTGTCTAAAAGTTGTTGATATTGAAAAAATAAATTGTTTCTGTAAAATATTATAAACTGTCAAAAATAAATTTATATTTTTATTTGTGTGAAATTGAAATTGTGTTTTAAAGACCACCAACAGCTAAGGTTATTTGGGCCTAGTTTTATTAAAATGTTAAAAAATAACAAAATTACATCATTTTTTAATTATTATGTTCTATATTATATTTGGTCTTGGTCTTGCATATTCGGTCTTGGTATTGGTCTTGTTCTTGTTCATTCGGTCTTGGTCTTGGTCTTGCTAGTCTAATGATGGTCTTGGCTTGGTCTTGCTTTTTCGCAAGACCAAGACTAAGACTGCAAGACCAAGACCAAGACTGCAAGACCAAGACTAATTTTGCTCATCACTACGGAACACTAAAAAGATGTCTAAGGATACAGAAAAAAAACTTAAAATTCGGACATGACCGATTTTGCCTTTTGACTTTAGATACGAAAGCTTTAAAGTTTTTCCATTAAAACTCGATAACAGTAATTTTCTAAACAAACTTAAAATGTATAAGAAATGGAAATAGAATATTCGTACGTTTGAAGCGAGGGTTGAATTTAAGTGTTTTACATTCAAAGGGAAATTTTATTTCGAATTTTTAACACAATTAGTCATTTAATTCAATAAGCAAGGCCGAGCTCTCGCATAATTGCTACTAGCTTGAAGTTGTAACATTAAAGGAAGTAAATAAGTTTCTCTACTGTTTTAATTAAAAACTGAACGAACTTACAACTTTCTTAGCGTGAAATTAGGGTTAAGTGTATTTTCAAAAACTTTTCACTTTTTTTGACAATCACGATATAATTATTATAGTTATTGAGTTGAATCAATAAATTACAGGATAATGAAGGAAAATACAATACAATGTTCATAAAAGTATATTGTCGTAAAAATAAAAAAACTTTTTAGAGTCAAGCTTTTATTTAAATGCACTAAAAATGAAAAAATAATTTTTAATAATTTAGGTTCATAATTATTATAAAAACGGAGGTTGCGACTAATAAACTATCATATTTACAACCCCCGCTTTTATAATTATTTTGAATTTAAATTATTAAATATTATTTATTCCCTTTTAGTGCATTTCAATTAAAGCTTGTCTCTAAAAAGTTTTTTTTTACTATACTAATATCTTATTTTTTCATTTTAGTCTCTCAAAATTTTACCCCCGTAGGGTTTGAATTTCAAAAAAATTCTTTCTTAGTGGATGCTTACGTCAGAAAAGGAACCTACTGTCCAAATTTAAAGTTTATAGCTTCAGCTGTTGAATAGTAAAAAAAAGCCCTTTACTCCAGTTTTAACCCCTTAGGGGTTGAATTTAATTCTAAAAACGATTTAATCATGTATTGTCATTGGGAATACATATGCGGACAAAATTTCAAATCGATCGGATATGTGGAAGTTGTTCAAAATTGACTTGCAAGATTTGATCCACGCATACTAACAGACTAAGACAGCAAGTTAAATAAAAACTTTTTACAATATTTTTTCGAGTGTTCGTAAAACCACTGAATTTCAAATATAAACTATCAGCTCTCTATGACTTTGCGAAGCGCTCCAATAGTACATTTTGATTTTTTGAAAACCCCCATTTTGGGAGTTTCCATAGAAATTTTTCGTCACAAAATATTCTTTAGGGTTAGAGGTTTACCCGCTTTCAAATTTCAGTTTCGTATAGGTGTTCTAGACTCCCAAATTTTCTCGACTAGACATCATACAGAGAAATTTATTATTATTAAGTATAGACAATTATTTTATTACTAGCGGCCCCGTCCGGCTTCGCTCGGGTGCTACGAAAGCCCGGGTGCAATACACTACTCACTCGCTTCGCTCGTTCACTTGAACATTATAAATACACTACTCACTTGCTTCGCTCGTTCGCTTGAACATTATAAATACACTACTCACTTTTTCACTCGTTCGCTTGAATATTATAAATAATATTTTCGCTTGAACATTATAAATACACTACTCACTTTTTTCGCTCGTTCGCTTGAATATTATAAATACACTACTCACTCGCTTCGCTCGTTCGCTATATATATAAACCTTCCGTGAAAAATTATCTAACTGATGGTGAAAACCGCATCGAAATCGGTAAAGTCGTTCTAAGTTATGGCGTGACATAGGGAAATAGGGATTCATTTTTTATATACAAAGATTATTAAGTAGAAAATTATTTCATTACTATTAAGTAGACCATTTTTTCATCTCGTTAGAAAAATAAAACAAACCACAAAAGAAAACAAATTCCTGTATATCAACAGCTCGGGTATTATAAGTTTTTGCTAACATTGATGTAAAAAGCATAAAAAAATATTTGCTACCATTTTTTTTTTGTAAACAACTAATTATTATATTGAAAAAATGCCTACCTAAAAATACCATTATTAACTTAAAAACAATGATTCATTATTTTTGTTCGCGTTTGAAACAAAAAAAACAAAATGTAATTACAATTGCGTATTTACTCTAAAACAAAAAAAATCGTTCCTGTCACGTTTCAGGTCCCTTGATACGTCTATGTTACCGTGAAATAATTCACAGTACATAAATTAAAAACCATTGTTTATTTGAATTGTTTCTTTTTTAAAAAACGCTGGCCTTATTAACATTATTTTAATATCGATGACGAAAAACGTAAAACCCACGTGTCAAAAAGTAGTACATATAACAAATATTTGACAGGCGGACCAACTTGATCCGCGATTCACCTGTACAATGTGGCAGTTTGACCAACTGGGTGGCCGAACTCTTCTCTTTACCGATGTTAAAGATTTATTCTAGAATTCCCATGATGTAACAGAACTGAAATGTTGCGTAATTTACTAGTTTGTTTTTACCACAATTTTTTATGCTTCCCTAGGACAGTAATATTGAGGAACTCAGGAAGGAGAAAATAAAACTGTTAAAAGGAGACTGTAACAAAACATTGCAGTTGAAAATATACAGGGTGCTGAATTGCTTTGCGGGTAATAGGGATTTAACCCGTAAAATCAAACTTTTGCGATTTCCTGCTTCCCTAATTATTTTAGGAAAAATATTTTCGAATAAAAGTTTTAGAACATAAAATTCTGCATCTAAATCATTAAACAAAATTAAATTTGCATACTTTGTAACGGCAGAAATTTGATATGAAAATGTCAAAATTACCTCAAAAACAGATAGCGATAGCCATGGAACTTGAACAAAATGATTAAAAATTATTCTGACAGCTAAAACGTCATCATTTTGTTCAAGTTCCATGGTTATCGCTATCTGTTTTTGAGGTAATTTTGACATTTTCATATCAAATTTCTGCCGTTACAAAGTATGCAAAATTAATTTTGTTTAATGAGTTAGATGCAGAATTCTATGTTCTAAAACTTTTATTCGAAGATATTTTTCCTAAAATAATTAGGGAAGCAGGAAATCGCAAAAGTTTGATTTTACGGGTTAAATCCCTATTACCCGCAAAGCAATTCAGCACCCTGTATATAGGACGAAATTAGTGATGTAAAAATACGGTATTAAACTTTTTTGTGTATTAAACCCATTGTATAATACCGTATTTTTTCAGTATAAAACGGTTTTTTATTTTTTCACACTACGGTTACGGTGCATATTCAGTATTGCCAACTGCATAAGAGGAAAAGTTCCTGTTCTCATTTTGGTAATAAACCGTTTTGAACGATATTAAACCGTCTTAAACGGTGTTAAACGTTTTATATGTGCTGTATAAAATAGTAAAATACGCAGTATTTATACCTAATATAAAACTGGGGTATATTATTTTTTTTACATACCGTATAATACCGTTTTATACAAGAGTATTATACACATTTACATCACTAGACAAAATAAATAAATAAACAAAAGATGGTGTAACGTGAAAGCTAGCCAACTATCGATTTCAGAATATTAACAGAGTATAAAATCGTGGTGATTAATTTATCGTTATTTTATCTACAAACTCGTGTTTCTTAAACGCGTATAATATAAGTCGGAAAAATTATTTCGCTTGAAGTAATTGTAGATAAATAATAACAATTGCTGTAATTGTCTGAAAAGAAAAAAATAAAATATAAACTTAAGTTAATTTACTGCAATCCGATAAGAGTATGCTTTGTAAATATACTTAGGATAAATAATACAGTCAGCTGTCAGATTGCATATCGTCGGAACCGGAAATGTAATTTCAGATTATTGTTAAATAGATCAACCGACCGCCATCTTGTTAGTACGTAAATGTTATTCCAACAAAAACGTCTCTATAAAAAAGGGGCCAAGTTCTTCCTGTGACGGCTAAGTTCGGTAACAAAATGTATCGGCCATGAGAAGTAGTGAAATCCAATACTTGGCCAAGTTCAAAGTTCGCGAGAGAATAAAAAACGAGTAACTGGGGATCTAAGCCTTGGAAGTGGAGAAAATTGACCAAATTAAAATTCCACTAACAAAATGTATCGGCCATGAAAAATAGTGAAATCCAATACTTGGCCAAGTTCAAAGTTCGCGAGAGAATAAAAAATGAATGACTGGGGATCTAGGCCTTGGAAGTGAAGTGGCCAAATTAAAATTCCGCTAAGGGAATAAAAGTATAGGTCTAGAAGAGAAAATGATAAAATAAGTGTTTTAAACGTAAAAAAATCAACTTTAGCGAATTTCGACATAATGTCAAAAAATGTCACTGTTTGCCGCAAAATTGATTTTTTAAATTGTGTTCTGTCTGGGTGTTTCTGGTGGCAGTCTAATGAGACCATGGCCGCTCAACTAGTTGCGCCGCCATGGCAGCTTGGTGAGGCATGGCTCTTTACAGTCTATAAATGCAACGTGCATTTCATCCACTGAGCAAGGAGGTTATAGAGACGGTACAAGCATTTAAAAGTGAAGCCAGTCGCCATATTTAGTCAGCTCATTCATTTTATATTATGTAAGAAGCAGAAGAAGAGAATAATTTTCCCTAATCCAGGGATTCGAGAATAAATATTATAAGAAAGATTTTTTCGTTGGAGAGCTGCCAATTATATAATTGTTTCGAAACATATATGAAAAAATCATTTTACCAACCAGTGGTCACAGTCAGGATTCTAACCTGAACCTTTCCAATTTCGCGTCGGAATGAGCTTACAATACTCAACTGTGACATGATTGCTAAATTAATATGCTTCAGAATCAATAGAGAATATTAATTTAGCAATCATGTCACAGTTGAGTATTGTAAGCTCATTCCGACGCGAAATTGGAAAGGTTCAGGGTAGAATCCTGACTGTAACCACTGGTTGGTAAAATGATTTTTTCCTATATGTTTCGAAACAATTATATAATTGGCTGCTCTCCAACGAAAAAATCTTTCAATTGCATACAGCCGTATAAAAAAACTATTATTATCATAAATATTATAGATTTAGCCGCTAGACTCTAGAGGCGCTGCGAGAAATAGAGATCGAGTGTCAACGTAAAAAATAAATACAAATTTCACTTAGGTATAATTACGAATATTTTGTGAAAAACTTACAGAATTTTAAAATCACGTTATGTGAACGTAAACAAATAAACAATGACATGTGATTCGTAATTTTTATTTCGTATGGTTCCTACTGAGAACAGCGCTACTTGTGGCACTATTTCAAAATAGTTGGCAAAACCAAAAGTGCACATCCCGCTAAGTTTTTCACTGTATGATAAGAAAAATATTAGATAAATAAAGCATTAAATTTAAATAGGGTTCTAGTCTGATAGCGAACAAAACATAAACCAAAGCGATTCGTTAAGAATTGCGAGCTGTAGAGCTCGGACGTACGTATAGACCAACCGACAACTGCTGTTCGCAATTTTCAGTTACAATTTTAGGAGTAATTATGAACTCGAATCAATCTAAAAATGGTTCCATTTTATAGGACAAAATCTCCCCTTTTCAAAAAGCTACAATTTGAATGGATATCGTGCGAAATTAACTTAGATATAACTTCTTGTATGAACGAAGCTCAGGTCTGACGCGCAAAGCGATAATAGAGCACATCCGCTAGTAGTCTAGCGGTATGTGCAACACGAAAATCACTGATTTTTGTGCCTCACGCTTTGCTTTACAGACTACGGAGATTCCTCTCCATAACCTTTATACTCCATGCTCTAATCTATCCCCTGTTTGGCCGGCATGTTTTGTTATGGCGTGTGACGTCAGACTTGGCTTCATCTTTGTATAAGCCCAGGGTTGTTACGGATGCAAAAATTTAGACATCCGCGGATGCAGATGCGGATTATTAGAAGTTCACATCCGCGGATGCGTATATGATGCGGATGCGGATTTTGGGATTTTAAAAGGATAATTATTTAAATTTTAAGTGCATAAATAACTGAAAATCAATTTAATTTTAACTTTTTATTTATTTAATCATATTTTTAGCACGTGCCACTCTGGCTCCGCCCACTTTCTTTACATGTAGTTACTTGTTGATGTGAATCTGCATCCGTAAAAACTCCGCATTGATTGATGCGGATGTGAATGCGGATGCAGATGTCTGAATTAATGCGAATATTCCGCATTTACGGATGCGGATGCGGATATTCGTAACACCTCTGGTATAAGCAGTTGTATACCTACAACGTCTCTATTTCCTCCTTGCTCAATGATTCCATCTGAGTAAAATCTCACCGATAATTATTATTATCGTGTTTGTTTTATTGCATAAATATATAAAATGTCGAACACGAAACTATAAATTCTAATGAGAACGACACATTAAAAAACCGCCAATGCGATTATATTATTTATTATGTTCATCAGACTGAATATTAATAATCTGAAGAGAAATATTTCAAAATGGAAAACATAAATCCTGTGTTTGATATCTGTTAAGACAAATTGATTTGAGTCGAGCGTAGATTGTGTTAACTTGACCGTAAAGGTTCGAATTTCCGCAGAGGATTTCTCTTCTCTGCGCATGTAAAGACAGATTTATATTATGTTGTAAGGATTAAAATCCCTGGGTGACTTTTGTGCATGTTTATATTGCAGTATAGGATGTTCAGTAAATAAATGGTTGAAGTAAAACATTCCCAAAAATTATTCAATGGAGAAGAGAAGCTTTTATTGAAATGTACTAAAAAAGGAAAAATAATATTTAATAATTTTGGTTCATAATTATTATAAAAGCGGGGGCTGTAATCTCTATGATAGTTTATCAGTCGCAACCCCCGCTTTTATAATAATTATGAACCAAAATTATTAAATATTATTTTTTCCTTTTTAGTACATTTCAATAAAAGCTTGTCTCTAAAAAGTTTTTTTTTTACTAATATTTTATTTGGTTCATTTTAGTCTTTCAAAATTTTACCCCGTAGGGGTTGAATTTCGAGAAATCCTTTGTTAGTGGATGCTTACGTCAAATTAAAGGAACCAACTGTTCAAATTTCAAGTTTCTAGCTTCAGCGATTTGGCCTGGGCGTTGATTAATCAAAAAAACCCTACATCCCCGTTTGAACCCCTTAGGGGTAGAATTTATTTCTAAAAACGATTTATTCACGTATTGTCATCGGGAATACATACGTGTACAAAATTTCAAATCGATCGGATATGTGAAAGTCGTTCAAAATTGACTTGCAAGTTTTGACCTAAACAAACAAACAAATTAACTAACATACATTGCATGTTAAATAAAAGATTGTAAAAAGAATTTTCACGGTTCTGTGAGATTTCTCGAAGGCACGATACATTTATTAGGGTACCTCAAAAGAAACTCCTATGGAATCCAAATTTTGATATTTTCTGGGCTTGTAGGCCGTGGTCTGATAATATTTCTACAACTGCCATAGACATTTTCAAAGGCGATGTGGCAGGGGTCGACGTGGTCCTCCTTGGCGCCTGACAGGTAAGTGTGTCAACGACTGGTGTCTTTTCTTCTTTTATGCTAAGAGCTAGTGTGTTTTCTGTTCAGTCGTATTCCGTCCTTCTGTGATTGGTCAAGTGTTGTATGTAGTAATGTGCGTGAGTTCTCTGCTCGGTCGTACAAAATCCTTATTAGATCACACGTTTGGCGGTCCGTGTGCCTGTTACAGTCGAATTTCTCTGAAATAAATAAATGTGTCAAGTTAAAAATTAGCGTAGTCATAAAACTAATCAATAGTCAGAACTTATAAAATACTTTCTTGTAAATTTAGAGGGGGGAAAAGTTTGACATCTCAAAAAATATTTTTGTAATCACTTGATCTCAAAACTATTTTTTTTAGATTTTTATGTTACCTATACGTAGTTTTCGAGATTTTCCTGAAAACGCAACTCGAAAACTGATTCTCCTCCTTTATTTCCAAAACTTCGAGAGAAAAAATTAATTGTACTTTGAAAACTATTGCGATATTTTCAACGGTTATAGTTTTCGAAATTTAAAGACTAATAATAAGGTCGCTGGGACGGAACTCTCGGCGCGTGAGTCTAATTCATTTTTTTCAAGAGAACCTTGATTAACATCCATATTAAAGTATTGTGTGTTCATTAAAGAAATGACTGCAGTATATATTTTTATTAAAATAAAAATAAAGGCTGTTCATTAAATAAATCATTCTTAACGACAAAAAAGAGAAACACTTATAATATTTTGAAACTTCAAATTTACTCCGATTTAACCGAAGTCTCGGTTAATTAAAATTGCGTACAGAGCTGTCTGTGTCGACAGAAAAATTTATGGATGCTAAAAAAATCTAATTAACGCAGTTCTAAGTATTCCTTAGTCAGTTATGTAAACTGAGGTGTTAATCCTAAATGGATTATTAACATCAGAGGTGTCAAACTAAAGTAATTTACTTGTCTCAACAATTTTTTTCTTTTATTTTACACTTATGTGTTAACATTTATAGGTGTTCTAAATAATTAAAAAACTCGGGTCGCAGTGCCAAACCCTGCCGACAATATAGTGTATTTGCTAATACAGGCATTGTGGCATTATTATGTGAACTAAAGTTTGTTTTTTGACAAAATAAAAAATTTAACCCCTTAATACATCCCTTAAAATAATTAAATTTTTCTAAATTTCAATATTAGACATGGATTTCATCAATACACCCAATTAAATACACCCTTCCATATCTAAGTAAATCCGTATCAACAAACTAGTGTTTTCATAAAATTTGAAAGTCCGGTCCTGTCGGGCCGATTTTATTAAAATTTTAGCAGCACATTTTAATCTTTACTAAAGAGTTAAATTTCAATTTTGAAACGATTCTGACAAATTTTTCGGTATTTTTGGGCCCAAAAACTTTTTGGAACCCCTAAATACAACCCTGAAAATGGTCCGATCGGGCCCATTTTAAATAGGCTTCTTGCGGTGATGGGTTCCAATGTGTGTACCAAATTTCGTTTCAATCGATTAAGTCTGTCGAGAGTTATCGTGTACACACATATATATATAAATATATATATAAATATATAAATATATATATATATATATATATATATATATATATATACATACATATATATATAAACATTTTTAAAAATGGTGCCAAAGTGTTCAGGAGGCTATGAAACGTCGAGAAATTTTGGTCCGACCCCTAGGTCCCACCATCCGACCGACGCCAATAGTGTATGTGCCATATGGCAAATACACTAATTACAGCGTTTTGTTATTATAAATCTAATTAAAATTACACATAAACTTGACATACTCGAGAATAGTCGAGGCCGAAAGGATCATCGACTTATGCACTACTAGATGTGCACTAGCGGTACCTATATTGGTATACAATCGACTAGGCCCTGCAGTCAGGGTCCATTCTGGTTGATCGAATACTCCATTTTGCTGTCGTTTGACACACACGCACACACACATATAAACGAACGTAACAACTAACTAGTAAACTCTGTATACTAATATGGATAGTTGATAACAAAATTAAGAAAAATCGCAGGATAGTGGACAAATATTTGATTTATTAAATTAAATGTACGACGTTTCGTTTATATATTTAAACTTTTTCAAGTACACAAAAATAACAATATTTATGAAAATTAATATTAATTACTAAGCATAGCAATTAACATAAGATAGAGTACATAAGACAAAAACATGGTAACATGGTAACAAATTATGTTGACTAAAACTTTTTAACAATCAATAATAAAAATGCAAATGTTAGTATAATTTTTCTTAATTTTATTATAATCACGATGGACACGATTTCTAATATAAATAGTTGATAACGATTAAAAAATGGGTTTTGTATGGGGACAATGTTCAAACACATATTCTTCAAGACAGGCATTAATGTTCACAAAATTAGAATTGTGATTGTGTTTTAAAGACCACCAACAGCTAAGGTTATTTGGGCCTAGCACCAATTCATATTTTCAATTCATTATTTTTTTTTTTTTTAATATTAAATTGAAAATCCATTTGACACTTTTACCAGCTCTCGGGCTAGAACCCGAGAGCTGAAGACTTGTAATAGAGGAACCATAGCAACGCCATGTAAACAACAGCGCCGCTACACAAAATTAGAATGAAAACTTCAGGTAAGGATTGTAATCTAATTCTTTCTATTAAAGTCGATCAATTTTCTGACATTTCAAAATAAAACTTAATTTAAATTTATTTTTCTATTTCAATTTCTCAAAAACACTGCTATGGTAAACATTTTGGGCATCCTAATATCTCAAATAATAATATTAAATTAGGTTTTCTTTTGAAATGTCAAAAAATTGAACGACTTTTATAGAAAGAATTAGATTACAAGCCTTACATGAAGTTTTCATTTTAATTTTGTGAGCATTAATGCCTGTCTTGAATGTGTTTGAACATTCTCCACATACAAAATTGAAAATGTGAAATAGTACTAGTACAGTTAAATAAATTTTAAAAAACTTGATGCGTAATCTTCTACTGGCATCTTATCAAAAATTTCAATTGCTTGATCATGACTTCATACACATTGAGATAACAAAACTTTTTTTTTAAATAAAATATTATGTTTTAAGAGCTTTTTTTAGTACTTCGTTTCGCCTAGTTGTATTCAATTTTTCACTTTTCCATGTAGTTTTAATTTTATAACAATTGTAAATCTGAAACTTTTAGATAAGAACTAATCCATAATAAAATATCACAAAGCCGTAGTATTTATGCGTTTTTACAGACATTATTAATTTATTGTTGTACGCTATCGAAGTATTTTGTTACAGATTCTATTATTAGCAATTTAAGTGGTTTTGATACTCATAAAACTTATATAAATAACAACATTTATTACTAAGGACCAGCGCACAAATGTCACTAGTATCGAAAACGCACGATTTAAGGATACTTAATCGCGATTTGACGATTACTAGCTTACTCGAAATTTTTCGTGATACATCAGTTGTGTATTTTCGCGAAGAGTGTACGTCCTTGCGCTATTGGTAGTTACATCTGATGATCTCCAAGCAACTTAATCGCAAAATAGCGTGACAAAAAGATGCATGTGTGCGTTTATCCTTAACTGATGATCAATAAACTCTACATACCAATCAATACAAATGATTTTCTTGGAATAATACTCTGGAACAATGTCACTCAACTTAGATACAGCATGCATATACTAGTTTTTACTTTATCTATGGGACCCAAACCTGGGTAAGTTGGGACTTTTTAAAGTATTTACAGAAGTCAAAATAAAGTAAAAAAAGTCCATAACTAAACAAGATCTCCATAATTTTATTTTTTTTGTATTCTGGATTACCTAGACGTCTAGGCCCTAGACGTATAAGCATCACTCGAGAACGGCTTGACCGATTTTAATGATACTTGGTGCACCATCATCTGGCAACCAAACTTACAGTATAAGGTACTTTTTATACGGCGGAAAAATGTTTTTCCAGAATTTTGTGTCTGTCTGTTACAAATAAGATAATAAAAAAAATGAAAAAAAAATTAGACATATTTTTCACTTGCAATAATTATAATTTTTTTATATTTATATTTAGCCAGTTTCTAAAATGTTCAATTATGATGGCGATATATAAACGTTTAAGAACTTAGTCACCGTAAGAACTAGTTCACTGGGGAACTGCAGGAACCCAATGAACTAGTTTAAATTGCTGTGTCCACTAGAGTCTAGAATAACCCACATAATGCAATAAACAACATAGATATTAATGTGACCTATTTATGATAGAACATTAAGTTCGATACAGATGTGAAACTAATCTGCTGTAATCCAATTTGGAAATTAGATCCGTTAACGACTGACGTATAATAACTTTTGTATGTGTATATGAGAGTGTAGTAGGTAGGGTAATTCCCGTTAACGCCCCCTCCCGTCTAAACAGTTGCAACCTAACCCCCTCACCCTTCCACCAATTCGTTGCCGTAAACCGATACCCGGTCCAAAAGCGCGTGAAGGTATTGTACATACCGACTAGCATTTAGACGACGCGACTAGTGATGCGCAATACGAGATGTTTTAGTCGATTGTCTCGATTGTTCAAACATCTCGATGACTCTTGATGGTTGTCACTTGAACTCGATTGTTGTTGTTTCATAGTTCACTGAGACCGAGTCGCATATTACTGAATCGTACACTGTCGAGAGCCACATAATATACAATCGTTCATCACTCAACAACTGTGATTGAGTCGATGGTCGATTGTGTGGTAATCGCGTAATACGAATTCAATAGTGAAGAGATCACAAAGTAGTGAGTACCGACTGAACAGTGTGTGAACAATCAACGAGTCGCATGCACGTCAGTCGATTAGCATATAACTTTGAATCGCGATTATATGTATTCTCAATCGGTGCTATAACTATAACCTTTGTGGCAAATCATCTACTTGAACAATCGAACATTTCGATTGTAAAATTAAACTCCGAGTCGATTGTGGACTCGATTGTTATTATGAACGATTGCAATTGTTTCGATTGTAAAAATATCTCGTAATCGCCCATCACTAGACGCCACGCGACGTGAATTACAGGATTGCCAAAAATTTTCTTTCGGGGACAGTCTATTATACAAGGATGGCCGAAATTATTTTTTGTGTCGTTATTCATTGACGTTACAGTGGTTCATTAAGGGCGTTTTGAGCATTTTTTGGGGGTTTTAACGCGTTTTAGGGATGTGTGTAGGGTATCTTTTAGCACGTTTTGGACATTTTTAGAGGTTAACTAAATTTTGCTGTGACGACAACGTAGAATACCCGAACAATCTTATAAGAAAAAAAATATTTGTAAAAAAAACTTTTTAGAGCCAAGCTTTTATTTTTTAAATGCACTAAAAAGGAAAAAATAATTTTTAATAATTATTTAGGTTCATAATTATAAAAGCGTGGGTCGTGAACTCTATGATAGTTTATTAGTCACGACCCACGCTTTTATAATTATGAACCTATTAAAAATTATTTTTTCCTTTTTAGTGCATTTAAATAGAAGCTTGTCTCTAAAAAGTTTTTTTTACTAATATTTATTTTGTTCATTTTAGTCTTTCAAAATGTTACCTCCCTTTAACACCCGTAGGGGTGGAATTTCGAAAAATCCTTTTTTAGTGGATGGTCACGTCAGAAAGGAACCAACTGTTCAAATTTCAAGTTTCTAGTTTCAGCGATTTGGCCTGGGCGTTGATTAGTCAAAAAAACACTACATCCCCGTTTGAACCCCTTAGGGGTTGAATTTATTTCTAAAATTGATTTATTCATGTATTGTCATCGGGAATACATTATATGTGTACAAAATTTCAAATCGATCGGATAGTGGAAGTCGTTCAAAATTGACTTGCAAAATTTGACCTAAACAAACACACAAACCAACAAACACACTAACATACATTGCAAGTTAAATAAAAGCTTGTAAAAAAAAGACAGACGTCTTTACAATTTTATATAATATTAGTAGCCGTTACCCGCGGTTTCGCACGTGCTAATGTTGGTTTTGACAGGAACCTTATAGTATTATCTCAAGCGTTACCGGGTAAAAAGTACCCTACACTGTAAAATTTGAGTACCAATTTGTAGTGTGCCTAGCAAGTTACATCTGAATCCAGTCGGTTTTGAGGGATGCTGGTATACGAACAGATAGACAGACAGAAAACGCGTTGCTATTTGTATTGTAGCAAACCCCAAGATGCTACGCCGCTGGCACCCCAATATGTTACGCCGCTGGCGACAATAGAATCATCGAGAACAAGTAACAATGGTGAGGCGTGGAATGATATCGAAAACATCGGTAACGACCAGAACGTTCTGGAAAGCGCGCGAGCGTGGGGGGGTCAAGCTGCTAGCTCTATATAAGCAAGAGCAGTCACCGGAGAGAACAACGAGAGTCATGTGACAGTGTCGATTGGAAATAAATACAGCATATAAATTGTTCAGTGTTATTAAAGCGCTTCAGTTCGTTTAAGAATTACTGTTCGTGTTATTATTATATAAACAGTGTTGACTATTAGAATTGAGATATAATTGTTACATCTTATTTTTATCTATTTTTGTTACATTTTTAATTATTGTAAATAAATAATTTATTCCACCCACGTAAGAAAACAGTTTTGTTACAGTATATTGAGCAGGGGTGTTACGAATATTCGCATCCGCATCCGTAAATGCGGAATATTCGCATTAATTCAGACATCTGCATCCGCATTCACATCCGCATCAATCAATGCGGAGTTTTTACGGATGCAGATTCACATCAACAAGTAACTACATGTAAAGAAAGTTCTGTTGTGTCATAAGTAAAACTAAAAACTTGTGTAATTTTGTTCTAAAAATATGATTAAATAAATTAAAAGTTAAAATTAAATTGATTTTCAGTTATTTATGCACTTAAAATTTAAATAATTATCCTTTTAAAATCCCAAAATCCGCATCCGCATCGCATCCGCATCAAATCCGCATCTGCGGATGTGAACTTCTAATAATCCGCATCCGCATCTGCATCCGCGGATGTCTAAATTTTTGCATCCGTAACAACCCTGATATTGAGTATCTAGATTGATAAAGCTGTTTGGAATAAAGTATGTCAACAGTCAACGGTCTGGAGACGTACGAAACATTTTCCGTTGGCCATAAATTGGAAGACCCATAACAAACTTGTTAGCAGCTTTTATTAAATTTAAGGATTTAATGTGTTCACTAGATATATTATAGCTATCATAAAATATTATGTATAAAGCACTAGTCAAAAATAATGTGCCACTAAATTAAAAAAGTTTATACTTTGTAAGCTACTTTACAAATCATGTCGGTGTCTGTAGTAATTCTACTGAATTTACTGAATCGAAATAATATGCTGGAGCAGCGTTTCCTAAACTTTTTCGCCTACGAACCCCATAAAGATTATTAAAATGGTCGCGGACCTACATTTTAACATAACACAAAATAATTTATTTATTTAATTTTTTTGAAGGATTAATGTCAGTTTACTATAATGTTTAGATAAAGATTCTGCGAAAGTTTCACTTCTGTAGTATGTAGCGTAAACAACATAATATTACAGCTTGGTGTAATGGTCAGGGTGCTGGCCTATAGAATCACTATTTGCCGGACGGCGTTTTTACAGTTTGACCGTCGCGGGCCGATTTAGCTTTTCCCACTTACTGTAAGAAATGAGAAGGCCGATTACATAGATTATCGTTGGTCCATTTGTAGCCAGCGATTAATCTGGTAATAGGCACACAAAGAGACAATGGCGTCGCAAACAGGTGTCACCTCCACATCGCGTGAGTCCATAAAAACACATTGGGCATGCGTGGTTACTAATTTTACATTAATTTGTTTTGTATTCATCCATTTTATATATGTAACTATACATTTTATTTTGTAATTTTTACACACTTTATTGGAATATTACACAAATTATGTAATTTTAATTAAAAATTAAAAATCACAAATTTGTTTAACTTTACAGTAAAAGTCCAAGTTTTTATGAAGTTTTCTGTGTAAAAATAAATAATAATGTAAAATCACTAAGAAAATCGAGCGAATTCTATCTTAACTTTCAAAGTATTTTTACATCCATTTTTTACAGTGCACCAGAGATGAGTCCGCGGACCTCCTCGGATATGCTTACGGAAACCTAGGGGTCCGGGGACCCCAGTTTAGGAAACGCTGTGGTAGAGTAAAACACTTTATGACGAGAATAAATACGTGTGATAAATTCCGCAAGATATAATTTAACGTCTAAAACTACACATGGCGGTTCAGATTTTTAAAACTTACAATGAAGCTCGTGTTACAATATCAAAATATATTAATCTCTCCTTACCCCTGTAGGAGAGATGGACCAATAAAAGAGTTCACATTTTTTAAATTTTTTTATACATTTTATATTTGTTATAACTTTAAATTACAACAATGAGAAGAATAAACTTTCAGCCATAAGCACAAATAATTTTCTTTATTATTAAAAATAAAAAGTTATCGTACGTTGTAAAAAATGTATAATATACACAATCTGTGAACATTTCAACTAGTTACCTCTTACCGTTTGTAATACATAGAGCCCAGTGACGGACGGACGGACGGACCTCTATTAAGAGGTACGGAACCCTAAAAAAGAAGTAAAAATTTTAACTAACATGAAACAAATAATTAGAAACGCAACGTATATTTCACGAGTATTTAAAAGTAAAGTATGAATTGCATCTTGGAAATTATGACCGTAATTTACGTTTAGTAAATTTAATAAAAGAACGAAATATAAAAAAAATATATATAAAAGTAAATACAAATATACATAAAACTTGCATCATTAAAATACAAAAAATACGATGTATATAAAAATTTTATTGCAGCCTTTTTATTATCATTAGTATGAAATTTTTAATGGTGACACAAATCATCGACTGATCGATTTTTAAAGTAGATAGGTACCGAGTTATTTGAAATCATAAAAAATGTATAATTTACAGTGTGAAATATAAATATTAATTATCGAAAAACAATACCTACAAATGATTTTTTTAACCTGTACAAGTTTGTCTAAGGATGTGTTAAACATTTTTTTTGTCGATCATTTTTAACTTCCCATCGGAAGTTATTGTAATGGGTCCGAAAATCGAAATCAAAATGTATAACAAATTTTTATGTTTCAAGGTCACTACACTATTTTTACACTATTTTTAGAAAGATGTGTGTGTGTGTGTGTACGTATGTGTCCATTTCCTTCTAAGACGAAATCTCGAGAATGAAAAACGATATCAACTACGTTAGGGTGCCAATCGACGCGTATTAACGTGAATATGATCTGAAAGAAATTTTTTCAAAATCGGTTCAGTCGTTCTTTTTTCTTAACCAAATAGACTCCAAAAAAGTAGATTTTACACAATATCTCGCGAATAAAAAATTATATCGATTTCGTAAGGGTGTCAATCGAGGCGTGTTAACGTCATTTTGATCCGACATACATTTTATAAAAATCGGTTCAGCCGTTTTTTTGTTTTTAATTATTGTGAAAAATAAATAATTATTATGTTTTAATGATTAAAATGATTACTTTTCTGTGTAATATCTAATTTAATTATTATTATTAAATATTTATCAAACTGGGAAGTTCGCCGTGTGGACCTCAATGATGGCACTTTAGTTCTAATAAACAACCCACCTCACGGCTTGTTATTTATTTATTTATACAGTTGACGGAATAGATTACTGCATAATATATTATTATGACAGTATGTAAAAACGGGTGATAGCGAGTTTTTACAGTCACACGAGTCATAATACCATTACGCACGAGGTATATATGGTATTTTTTGTCATACCCACTACAAAATACCTACTTTTCACTTTGCACTCTTGCAATATAAAATTGTAATATTAAGTATTTAAACTAAAGAATAAAAAAAAAATTATCTTAAAAAAGTGATAATTTTCGTGAGTTGAATGTTTACTTAACTTGTTCATTTCTCTTTCTGTATAATATTTTAAAAAAGCAACACGTTTTTATTGCAATTTTAAGGAATTATTAATTGAATAAAAAAGAAAAAGATGCAACTTATGTGCTAAGAAAAATTACATTCATTATGCTTTCTTCTTTTTGCTCGAATATTCTTCTTAATTTTATTTTGCAACCAGTTCTATATTTCTTTTTAATTGAGTAATTCAATTATTTTTATTACAAGATAAAAAAAGAAATTCATTAAATTTACACCCTCGCTGACAGGTTTTGATCTGTGTTAATGCTCTAACAGAATGTAAATAAATGTAATTACATAGTATTTATGTACATAAAAGCTTTTTGTGTTTGACAAAAAATTATAATAAAACCAAAACATTTTTAATTTTCATTAAAGCCCCGTGCGGTATTTATTTCATAAACACTGCATATTAAATTTTATTAATTAAAATTATTGAAATCATATAACAAACTGATTGTTACTACTCACTGAAATGACTGAATTAAATTCATAACTAATATATAAAATCATAAAAAGTTTATATTTTTGGAATCGCCACAAAATTCTTTTTTATTTGATACCCCACTCGATCGATTTGACCGGATTTTTTTTTATAGACCAAGAGTTTTTTCACCTCGCGGCCGTCATTTTGAATTTACAAGAGTATTTTATGGGTTATAACACTATTGAGATTAAGACAAATCGAATGACATCTCGATTATAAAAATCGGTCCAGTAGATTTGACCCTACGAGGTAAAATACATACATACCTATATCCATACATAGCTAGACTGTTAAAATCTTAACCTTCCTTTTTTCGTAATCGGCTAAAAATAAACGCTGATGATTTTAGCTGTCGAGCGTCTATAATCTACAATCTATCTATCAACTAACACCTCTGTCCATAATGTCATTTTCTTCCGGGTTTTTAAGTACCTGCATATTTTGTTAGATACCTATAAAAAACTATTTTATAATGAAAAGATGAAAATGAACATTTTACTAAAAATGTGATAGATTAATTAAAAAATCAAAGTTTTCATCTTGTGTAAATATTAATTGAGATATTTGATTAAAAAAAGGCGCGGTCATATAGAGATGTCTTGGTGTTTCTATGGTCCGTTTATTACAAACACCCAATTTTCAGGTTCTAAAAATTGATGAGAGTCTTAACTGAATTCTCAATTTATAATTAAAAATAATAACTCAGCCGCCGCGATAGTGGAAGCTTCGGGTTGAAGTCCCGACAGTGACAGCTTTAAATTGAATTTTGTTACATCTTTTGATGGGTTTTCCTAACAGTAATAACTTAAGCAGTTATTTGTATTAAAAATAATAATGCATTGTAAATATGAACTAGTACCTTGGCAGTTGGTGGTCTTAAGACATAATTTGAATAAAAAACCGACAACCTGATCAGTTTCAAGAATAAAAATACGAAACATAAAAAACACTGATGGCGATCGCTATTATCATACTGCATAATGCGGGATGCAATTAAAAGGGTTGTCATCCATGTTTTTTCCTAATCCGGCTTATTAACATAGTAGTAAGAATGTGATTGGTGGACGTATCTAGACAAAAGAGTGTCTAGTGAGAGACATATTAAACAGAAGAATGACGAGGGGTGACATTAATACTCCTAGGTACTCGCAAATGCATCCGTACGTACTATGTATGTAAAATGTACAAGTATATTTCGCGATGATGAAAATTACACATGAAGTACTTAGAGATACTTAGTACTTGTTCAGATCTAGGGATGGCCAACATCTTTTCTTTGAGTACATTGGATATTGACACACTTGGAGGTGATATGAATTAGTTGGATTTAAAGATGTAAAAGTCCTTAGACGATAACTTCTTGGATCCGTAATTTTATATTATTCCTCTCAAGTTTAGTTTAAACGTTATTAAACTGTTGATGTACTTAGCTAAATAATTTTTCATTTATTTAAACCCACCATTTGTTAGTATTACGACTTCATATTTTCTGCTTATTGTTATTTTTAATAATAAATTGAAAATCTGGGTGCGCAGTTACAAAAGTTGTGTGAGCTTTAGGTCTAGAAGAGAAATTGAAAAGCTTTCAACTTGGTTAAGTTTTATCACTTCCACTTCAAGGCTTAGAAGAGCTCTAGTGTATTCTTCTAGCGAACTTTGAACTTAACCACGTTGTAGATTTCACTATTTTTCATGGTCGATACATTTTGGTTATTGAACTTGGTCGCATTTTATAACGGCCACACATTCACAACAAGAACTTGGCTCCTTTTTAGAGAGATGTTTTGTTGGTATCTAATTGTGCCAGTTCTTCGATTCCTGGAAGTTAAGATGCTTTTAATAGACGATTTCGGCTGTTCTCAAGAATAATACTATACTCTATCCCATGAACCGATATAGCGTGATCACCATCTGATTAGTCGCTTCAAACTCAACACATCAGAACACCCAATCAGATACTGTGTACATCTTAGCCAAGCATGTGCTGTTCACGTGATAACTATATATCTATTGGTGAGAAAGACTATCATTTATTGAAGTGAAAACTTCGTTAGGCGCGTTAGGCACTCTTTGCTTGGGTAGTGAAATAAAGTGAACCGTTCGCATACACACGTTCGCGTTCGCACATTCGCAGTCCGAATGTGACGCGGCTGACATACTTATATATATATCATAAAAATGGTACGCAGTACAGTTGCACCGATAGCGAAATTGGCAACGTTTTTGCGTTGTATACATAGGAACCTCGGCTCAAAACCTGGTGGCACCGTAGGATTTTGGCGTTTTTTTTCTAATTTTATTTTTGTTATAAGTACTTATTCTTTCTTTTATTATACTGATACAGCCCTAATGTACGCATATGTGATAAACCTGTATACAGACAGAGCCATGTAAAATATATAGGGATACTCGTTCTCAAAGAAGCCTTACACACCCACTGTTAGTACCTATAGGTACCCACTCATAGGATCACATACTTATGCGACGTATACCTACATGATGACGATGAGGGCACGCCAGTATATTTGTGTGTGTGTCACGTGATATGCTTGTATGAAAAGCTTCTCTTAAAGCTTGCCGACCAGACAAGGGTGCGACTGTGAAGGGTTTCGAAATGACTTTTTAAAATGGCGGTTCTTCGTAATGAGCTCATATACGTGCTAGTCTTCATACGCATGTTATATGGTGTACGCCACGGCGAAGCAACATGGCACAAATCTTGATCTGGTAAGAGGGCGAAAGGGACAGTTTAAAAAATTGCTCAGGTATGAACTAGAGTTGGGCAGTTTCGGACATGTATAGCTCCAGTCTTCTCTCGGAAACATTTCCTATCTTTCCATATAGAACGCAGCAAATCCACGTTGGATCACACTGTCGTGGGTTCGAATCCCACCTCCGCTCATGGATGTTTTGTGATGTCATTTAGTTTTAAGAGAATTATTATTTAATGTATTTAAGACGCTAATGTATTTAAGACGCTAATGACCTAAGTTATCTACAATAAATAAATAAATAAATAAAGCAATAAATCCAGACGGGGTGCGAGATCTCCATGCGTCGTCACTTTATACCAAAAAAATGGTCTCTTAAACCCCTCCTACACGATGAGACCCGCCTCGCCGCATGAGGCGATATATAGGTCTTAGAGACAAATCGTCTTTCTCATTCTGCCGAAGTTCATTTATCAAATTCATATGCGAATAGGTCTTTCTTTCTAATAACCAATTCTTTGACAATTTTTTTCTTGTTTTTTTCTTTTTTTCATCAAAGATTGTTATGCCGACTGCTACACCGATTGCAATAATTTGTTCATTGGTAAGTTGATAACACTCCATAATTATCGTTGCCAATAGACTGAAGTCTCAGAGACCAGTCAGAACTTCGTTTCGAAACGAAATTTTACCGAAAAATTAGTGACGGTTGCCGCATTCTTCTCAAAGATTGCTTCAGAATTTGGGTAGCAAAAATCTTATATTTAAAGTAGTGATGGGCAAAATCGTATTATTTCAATACCTAATCGGATTCTTAGGTTATGAATGATTCTAATAATCGGACGTTTCATTCGAATTATATCAAACGATTCTTTTGAATTATGAGTACTTCATTTCATAGGTATAGGTAATAGGCGGACCTTAAGACTAGTTCACTAGCCATTCGCTGTTGCGTCGATGTCAAACAGTAGAAAGACTGTAGTGTAACATGTAGATATTAACGTTTCCTTGGAATTTCCAATCATAACAATCTCTTATCTCTATATGTTTCCGATTATTATAATTCAAATTGTATACAATTCAGACTATATATTATTCAAGTTATATACAATTCGAATTGTTTCCATAATCGGATGTTACCGATTATTTCAAAAAATCGGATTATCGATTGACAAATTGGTTGAGACTTCCGCGGCCAGTTGATGAGCTGGTGTTGTCCTGATTCGGGTCTATAGGCCGTCGTTGGTTGGAATTGCTTCCTAACGTTTCGCTAGCGCGAGTGGCGAGCTTCTTCAGAAGTCCTTTCATCACCGATGCTGGATCCAGCATCGGTGATGGAAGGACCTCTGAAGAAGCTCGCCACTCGCGCTAGCGAAACGTTAGGAACCAATTCCACCAACGACGGCCTATAGACCCGAATCAGGACAACACCTGATCATCGATTATTTTTAATTCGAATTATCCCATATCACTAGTTTAAAGATTGCTAAAGTAACATACTGTATTCGAAAAATTAATTCTGATTCTGCTGCAGTTAGATTACTACAAATGTAAACATACTTTGTTGGACTATGAATGTATAAGCTATAATGCGTATATACACAAGCTTTTCATCTTTTTATTGTTTGAAGTATAGTCAACGAAATGAGGCCCTTGAGTCATATAACAATGGTCTAAAATATAATGAAAGTACGTAGAAATGGCGTCGGATTCATGTATTGCAAATAATTACAGTTAGTGATTGTTCCTTTCATATAAATTAAAAAGTATGAAACGGATGCTGGCTGGAATAGTAATTAGCGATTCCTATTAACGTAACAAATGTCTGTGAACAATTAAATAATTATTTTCCCATCTTAACAACCGCATTTATAATCACTAACCTTAACAAATAACAAGTTACTACGATCTAAACCCTACTTTTTAATATATTTGCCATATATATGGCACATACATTATTGGCGTTGGAAAAAGTAACGGAAAATATGACAGACAGGCAGACATATGGACACAAAGTGATCTTACATAAAAATAAACAAATTCAAAAAAGCGACTTTAAGTTTCAATATTAAATTAACGATGTTTATGAAATATAATTGTTTCTTAAAACATGTAACCAAAGCCACGTTTAAAGCATAAAAGCTTGTTTTAATATCGTGGTTAATACAGGAAATATCTAGTTGAAAACTTCCAGTGCAACGAACTGTGTACTCCAAAACTTAAGTTCTTAAAAGTAAACTAAACGAAGCTATATCAAGCTGGATTTACCCTTTCTAAACCATCTTTCCATGTAGCAAATTCTATTCCATACTGCCCTCACCAAATTTGTCCGAGTGTCGCGGAAGTGACTCAAACCTTCACTATTAGCTATATTCTACCCTCCTTGGTTACCTGTCAATATTTTTTTAAGTTATAAGTAGCCGCGGAAACTTTATTTCACGCACACAAATGCACGAAATTTTTAACTAAAGGCAAACCTTTATTACTAATTATGTGACTGCTATAAAATTTGGATATAATTGCATAATTTTATAATCAGTTGTTACCGGTTGCTCTGCCGTATATTAATAAAACAGGATAGCATACTTTATGAATATAGAAAAAGACATGGTTTTATTATACGTTAATTAAATAAAACTGTGCTACATTTGTAATTTGTGAATTTGAAGACTCCATTGTTTAATTAAGTTTCCTAATTTTTGTGTAAGTAGGTACATTTGTTTTTCTTTTATATAATTTCTAACCCTAGGTGTCCAAATATCATACATTTATATTTTGCTATTACAATTAAATTAATAAATTGTTGTGTCACATGAAACAAGCCGTGAGGTGGGTCGTTTATTAGGACTACAGTGCGACCCTTGAGGTCCACACGACGAACTTCCCAGTTTGATAAATATTTAATAATAATAATTAAATTAGATATTACACAGAAAAGTAATCACTTTAATCATTAAAACATAATTATTATTTATTTTTAACAATAATTTAAAAAAAAAACGGCTGAACCGATTTTTACAAAATTTGTGTCGGATCAAAATGACGTTAACACGCCTCGATTGACACTCTTACGAAGTCGATATAATTTGTTATTCGCAAAATATTGTGTAAAATCTATTTTTTTTTAGTCTATTTGGTTAAGAAAAAAGAACGGCTGAACCGATTTTGAAAAAATTTCTTTCAGATCATATTTACGTCAATACGCGTCGATTGGCACCCTAACGTAGTCGATATCATTTTTCATTCTCGAGATTTCGTCTTAGAAAGAAATGGACACATACGTACGTACGTACGTACATACGTACACACTTACACACACAGACATCTGTCTAAAAATAATGTAAAAATAGTGTAGTGACCCTGAAACATAAAAATTTGTTATACATTTTGATTTCGATTTTCGGACCTATTACAATCACTTCCAATGGGAAGTTAAAAATCCAATTTATATTCCGGGTTTTAAAGTTTGGGAAACACTGTGTAAAACAAAAGCACGTCGGCAAGAAATAGGTTAAAATCCAAAACTTCTACAGTATTATATCAAGTCAAATTAATAATCATATTCCGTGAGTGCACGTCGCCGCAACCAAACTCTCTGTGCAAGCTTTTAAAGCTTTGATGTACCCACTGATAAGGTGTAGCCGAAGAACGGTGCGTTTTTTTCCAAATTAATCGTTGTCATCGTTATAGAATGCACTAACAAAACGGTATAACCTATTTCACCCGATTTAATTTGTCAAACTTCATTTGCTTAACATTTTTAAAAGATAAATTTGTGCACGCTATATAAAAATAATAAAAATAATGTTATCGAAACGACACAAACTAAATGTGAAGGCAGATTTAGATTTATTTATTTAACATCTACCTGTCAAGGTTATCTTGTATTGAGTTTTTTTATAATGCTGAACAATAATGTATGTAATTTTGAACAAAACTAAAAAATCTCATAAATTCCAATTCTTCATGGTTTCCGGGCTTGTAGGCCGTGGTCCGGTGGTATTTCTACCTGACGTTTCGTCTACAACTGCAGTAGACATTCTCAAAGGCGATGTGGCAGCGGTCGAAGTGTCCTCCTTGGCGGCTCACAGGTTAGTGTGAAAGCTTGCACACTTGGATAATCTCATAAATATTGAATGATTCGTTGAAGTACAATAATTGATTAAATTTTAAGTACTATTTAAATAATAGGTACAGGGGTGAGAGATGATCGAAATCGATTCAGCATGATTTTTGAAGTGAAAACTTCCTTAGGTACTCTTTGCCTGAGTACCTACTGAAAAAATGTGAAGCGTTCGCAACTACTTCTGTAAGAATTCGCAACATACTTATATCATAAAAACAGCCGTCTACATACTTCCACCCATAGCGCAGTTGGTTATGTCTTTGCGTTCTATGCATAGGAAGCTGGGTTCGAAACCTGATGGCAGCGTAGAATTTTTGGCGTTTTTTTTCTAAATTCTACATGATGTTTATTTATATATTTTTTTATTTTTGCTATATTCTTTCTTTGACAATAATTATAATTTTTTTGAAACCAAGGTGGTAATAATTAAAAATACAATTTTAGTATTTTAGTAATAAATTATTTTTTAGTTCATAAATGCACTATAATAGATGACACAAAAAATTAGAAAATCTGAAGTTTTCACTTCTGTCGTGTGGTCATAAGCACACACCCATTTTTTTTCTAAAAGTACCTATATATCAAACTGATCAGATCGATTTTATTTTAAAAAAATTTTGCAATTTTACTTTTGCTATTTTTAACTTTCCGTTACAAAAAAAAATGTATAACCTCATTTTAATTTAAGCCTCTTTTCAGTTAAATTTCCAGTTAAATAAAGACGTTGATTTTCTAAAAATTTGTTACAACAAAGCATACCTAATAAAGTTTTCAGTGGTGCATTCATTCTAAATCCGTCTTAAAGTTAGTTACATTCAATTCAATTTGTCAAAATTTTATCGCGCATGAAATATCTGTAACTATTAAAGTCCCACGGTTTTTTTTATCACTGATCATTGTGTCTTTATAATATTGTTACGTTGAAAAACTAGTTCATTAAATCGTTTGGGTAATGTTTGGAGACAAGAACTTTACTTCAAGAATAAAAATATTATTCTCAGCGATAAAAAAAATCGATATGGAGAAACCATACATGATTTCCGTGTCCCAAAATAATTTTTAATATGAAAAATGTCGGTGAAATTTGCCAGAAAGTTCTTAAACTCAATCTTAGTGAAACAAAAACATTTAAAAAATCATTCAAATCGGTGCGTTTTTGTGGATGTTACTGTGACGCACAGCCACCATGCGTAAAACCACTTTTCTTTATGTTTCCGAAATGTGCCCGAAATAAGATGGGATTCTTATTGTACAATCAGAAACCCATCTTATTTCGGGCACGATTTTTCGACCTAACTTCCCTAGGGAACACGGCAGTAAAATGAGCAAAGCTTTGGATCCACTAAGAAAAGATTTCTCGAAATTCATCCCCTACGGGTGTCAAAGGGGGGTAAAATTTAGAAAGACTAAAATGAACAAAATAAAATATTAGTAAAAAAAAACTTTTTAGAGACAAGCTTTTATTGAAATGTATTAAAAAGGAAAAAATAATATTTAATAATTTTGGTTCATAATTATTATAGAAGCGAGGGTTGCGATTAATAAACTATCATAGAGTTTACAACCCACGTTTTTATAATAATTATGGTCCTAAATTATTAGATATTATTTTTTCCTTTTTAGTACATTTTATAATAAAAGCTTGTATACAAACATTTTTTTTCTAATATTTTTTTATTATTATTTTGAATTACGTAGACACTTAAGAAAAACCGTTGCCAGCTCTCCGTATATAAGTTTAATATAAAACTGCGTATAAATAGCTAGTTGAGGAATCCGGAAATATTGATTAAAGTTAAGCCGGTTCAGAAGTGTTATCTTTGAGCTAAATAATTGAACGGCAAACTTTCTTTGTATAACTAAACTAATCTAATATGTTTTGTAAACGCTATAATTAAAATTCTATTAGTGGTATCGTTGGTGCAACACTGAAAATGCAATTTCCAGATTATGTTAATTATATTTTGTAAATTTGTTTTAGTTAATTTGAAAAGTTTTGTACATAATGACAAAAAATAAACATCAACAACTAAACTTTGTTATGTTTTGTTAGCTGAATAAAACCAAGCTGTTCCGTTTTCAGCGAAAATCACGTTTTTGGGAAGATTCAATAATTATTCCATGTTTTGTATAGATAAGTTTTCAGATCTTTCGAGTTAATACAGAACTATATCGCTACTATTGTTAAATTACAAAATTATAACGAGGTTTTTGACTATAATTTTATTTTTTCTGATGTCTCCAGAATTTTTTTCTGTCTGTTTGCTCTTGCCGCGAGTATAAACAAACAGACAGACACCTCGAAGAAGCCACGGGTAAAAACTATAGCTTACGTACAATATAGACAGATAATAATCGCTATAATGAATTTTTTAAACTGACTGCCCACAATAATTAAAATTGATGGTTTATATAAAGTCATCTTTGTGCAGAACATAAATCAGTACTGTTATATAAAAGATTACATTTGTATCTCTGCCTTTGAGAACCACTGAACTGATTTGAAATTTTTTTTCCCTGTTTGAAGAGTATAACATAATATTATAGTAGGCTCTGTATTATTACCCTACGATCAAGACGGTAGAGTATAGTATCTTTTCGGGTCGGACGGGTCTTTGTTTTCTAATAAGGGGTCGTCAATGGTGTGTCTCAACTGGCGACGAACAACTAAATGATCATATTCATAGGACCATTCCTTGTTAGAAAACATGGACCCGTCCGACCTGAAATTCGTTTGTGCGCAGAAATGATGCTACTATATCTTCTCTAAACGATACTATTCTAGAACAATGAATGAAACTTGTACTCGGGCGAAGCCAGGCCGAGCAGCTAGTAACGTGATAATATACCGTATTAAACTTGACATTTTTAATTTTAGGAATCTGTGTCGAAGTACACAACAAACGATGAAAAAAAGAAGAATGCAATAATATGGTGAGTTTTTTTTTAAATTTGCATGGCTTGACACTTTGACATATTATTTCAATCAATATATTTTATTGACTACGTATCGAGGCAAGAATATTGTCGGAACAAATTCGATTGTTCCATTCCCGTTAGGTTGTTTCTGTTAACTTTAAGTATTTATTTATTTCATTCTCTGTTCGTTGGACATTTTAATGAGCTCCGTGTGTGTTTTGTTTACAGTTATCGAACGAATATCGACTATTGAATTATGTTTTCTGTAATTAACTTAATTAGTCAAACATTTTGTTTTTTATATACGAGGTAGGTTATATAATAGAAGAGTCAACAAATGAGTCATTATACAACTTTTTTTAAATCATTGGAATGACCTTCGTCTAACTTTTATAATGCCGTTGGACTTTTTTATCTAGCACAATTAATTTTTGAAGTTTATTAAATAAATATTTTTCTTTTCAAGAAGCTGACGTCATTGGCGTCAAACATCACGGCCCACTACTACAGCTCTCCTCGCAACGAATAAAAAAACTTTGTTCTATACCCAAAAAAACAAACGTAGGTATAGCCTAAAAAAAATTAACATTTCAATGGACTACTTATATTTCACCCCTATGTGCGAGCTGGGGGAGGTTTCGGAGGTAGTCTGAGGGCCGTCTCGTATGAATCCAATAAGACTACCCCCAGGACTGTGCGAGGAACGGTTGCTGAGTTACAGGAGTTTTGCAACCACTCTGTCTAGGGGCCCGGTCGCGAGACCCAAAATGGCTCCACTTCTTAAAGTGAAGATATGGGTCCGACCAACATTTGTACCGAGTGGCATCTCTCTATCACAAAGTGCATGGCTGAAACGCTTAACGCACTAATAACCAGAGAAGATGGGCAGGCAATTATATATGAGTATTAAATATTTTCAGAGAAACACGCTTGGCGCAAATGACGTAGCAGGTATTATTAGTAGATTGTATTTGTAGTGTCGTAATGAGATATATTATTACTGACAAGTAGTGACAGTATGTTAAAACGAGCGTCAGTGAGATTTAAGTCGCACGAGTCATAATATCATTACGCACTAGGTATATTGTTACGGATCACCCTGTATACAAACGTCAGGCAGGAAGCGGTGTCTGCTTGCTGAACACACTGGTGCCTACACGAACATTCTGAACGACGCTAGAGAAATCGAGAACACCACTGAGTTTACGCCACGCAGGTATATAAACAGCGGCGTGGGTCAATCAGACAATCAGTGTCGTGTTGAATACGAAGTACTGAGCGACGAATAGTGCGTCTGATATAAATAAATCTGACATAAATAATTACAAATAAATAATCCTTGTATATATAGTTATTTATTAAGTGTTATTTAAGTGGCTCGTTTAGTTCAATAATTACCGTTTAAGTTTTTTTATTGTTAGAATCGAGGTTAGAATTGATTTTTCGTTGTTGCAATTATTGTATATAGTTAATTGTTTTTAATTATTGTAAATAAATATTTATTCCGCCAACTCAGAAAACAGTTTTGTAACAGTATTTTTGCCATATTCACTATAAAATTGCTACTTTTCACTTCATTTTCAGTATTTTCAACAATGTTTGATAGTTTATTTGCGTCGCCAACTTCACTCTTATAGTAGACCGTGAGCTGTCGCAGTGCGCACGCACACCAGCAATAAACATAAATCACTATGGAAATGACTTTAGTTTCCACACTAGAGTGTTTTGAAAACACTTTCAACACATGTGCCTGTTAACTGATCCATTCCATGCAAACATATACGCATGTAAAGTAGCTATTTTATAATGGGTATGGCAAAAAATTTAAAACTAGATCGATTTTTAACCGACTTCAAACAAAGGAGGTGATTTTCAATTCGGTTGTATTTTTATGTTTGTTACCTCAGAACTCCGTCATTTATAAACTTATTTGGAAAATTCTTTTTTTATTTGAAAGGATATACTTTCAGATTGGTCCCATAGAAATTTCATCAAAATCGGTTCAGTAGTTCGGGTGATTTTAATAAAAGTGAGTAACGGCGTGTGATTCATTAAGGTAAATGTCATTTTTTGACACATCAGACAGCGTAAGAAAGTCGGTTTAATAAAAATGAGTAACGGGGTGTGATTCCTTTAAGGTAAATGTCACTTTTTGCCACTAAAAAGTAAAAAATAAAAAACTTTTTAACAAAAACAAAAACCTCCTTCAAAAAGCCACTAAAAAGAGGAAAATAATGAAATTTTGAGGTCTGCGCCAATTTAATAAAATATGAAGTCGGTTAAAAAGTATAGTATAGGTACCTATAGTGATTATTATCTTCTTTTTATAACCGACTTCATATTTTATTAAATTGGCGCAGACCTCAAAATTTCATTATTTTCCTCTTTTTAGTGGCTTTTTGAAGGAGGTTTTTTTTTGTTAAAAAGTTTTTATAAATCTTTATCGACCTTCAATAAATAAATAAATAGTTTGTGCTGTTCTCGTATATCAAATGAAGATTTTTTGATTTGTGTTTGTTAAAAATTAATTAAATAATATACAGTTGTTTGATGTAGATATATTAACTATCCGAAGGGAATCAATCACCTTTTAAACTTAATAAATTATTCAATTGCGACAATATGTCACTGTCATTCTATATACCTAATGTAAACTCGTCCCTATGCATAAATACAAATATCTCATTGTACTCTGTTTGAAAATGATACAGCCGGATACAATACTTCCAAACTTCAGTCTATATTTAAGAGCGTATAATTACGCGGGTGGATTTTCCGCGGCGTGTTTCTCGCGACTAAATTTCCGTTGAATTTTACGTATCAAAACAGAAAGCGTTTTTTCCGTCGAGTACATTCATAGAAAACAAAACAACTGCTTTTTTCTAGTTACAAAATAAATCCCACTGTGTTAGGTTGCGCTACTGTTATATGCGCAAATTTATTTTTAAAGAATAGAAGGATTAAAAAACGACGTTGGTCCAATATTCAGAGACAGACTATATACCTATAAATTTCTTCGTGTCGAACATTCTATACCCAGACTGTACATCCGTCGGTGATCCGTCGCCTCGTCTAGTTTGCCCCGCACTAAACAATGTTTTTTGTTTCTAGCGTGCTGAATTTTACGTTTCAAAACAGAAAGCGTTTTTTCCGTCGAGTACATTCATGGAAAACAAAACAACTGCTTTTTGCTAGTTACAAAATGAACCCCACTGTGTTAGGTTGCGCAACTGTTGTATGCGCAAATTTATTTTTAAAGAATAGAGGGAAAAACGACGTAGGTGGGTTCATTCAATGTTCAGAGACAGATTATATAAAAACTCAAAACAAATTAAATAAAAACTGGCAAAATTTCACTTATTAAACTAGTCACATCCATTGCGAAACTTGTTACGGCCATTTGACAGTTATCACACGTTGATTGTAGTAGTCAGCGCGCTGAAAGAATGGTGAGAAACATTCTTGTATCTAGCACCTCTTGTAACAGCGCTTATACCTGCTACACTCACTGCTTCGTTGTGTACGCTCGCATATATAACAATGCAATAATTTAAGCAAGCCCTGCTATGGTCTACGCTACCATCTAGAATGCACGTACCTTTATAGAGGAGCCATGGAAACGTCATATAAACAATGGAATCGCTACACGCTAGGCTGTTCTCAAGTCCGAAACAGTTGAAGGTAGAGTATACGTTTGAGCTTTTGTTTTATTTTCAGGTAGTCACGCGTTATATCCCACTATTGAACGCACCTGTGTTTCTAACGTTCGTTCCAATTCATTTCAAAAGATGTAAATCAAAATGTAATGCGGCATGTCTTGTTAATTAATTTTTATGCAAATATGTAATTAATGACCGTTGTCTTCTGGAAGCCGTCTAAAAAAATATATATCTTTCGATCTATTCAGTGCATAGCTGCATTTGTTTAACAAATTTATCTATTTTTCTCTGGGGCTTCAGAATAGCCGAGCATGCAACGATGCCGTTATTTATATGGAGTTTTCATGGCTCCTCTAAGTCCCAGGTTCTATTCTGAAAACTGGTAATAAATTAAGATACCTTCTTTGGAAAACTTACCTTTCTCTATAGAATTGCATTGAGTGTTGATTTCCGACTATTTTTGATTTTTTTTTATTTTTCTCGAAACTTGTTTTAGTAAATTATGGGTTCTATTTGTAAAAGTCATAAAAATGCAACCCCCAGTAATGTGGGGGTGTATTTCTTAGAATGTATTCTTCTCTAAAAACATGATATTTGTAAGGGTTAGAAAATAATTTTGTAAAATGTCATAATTATTTAAAAAATCATTTATTTTCTACTTTCATCATTATATTATTTAAATTCTCTGCAAGAAAGGTAATAAAACAGAGTAGAAGATATATTTATTTTAGGGGTGTACGAGTGAAAGGAGATTTTCTTTTTCAAGCATTTAATAAATATTCAATTTTTGAGTCTAATCGAGTATTTATGAAATACTCCAATTTTGAATGAAATCGTGTGGGTACCTAATGTGGGGAGAAAACTTTGTATAATATACTGATAAAAGACTTTTGAGTTTAGATCAAAAAAAAACTTTTGTCTCTCTTTTAGTTCAGAAGTTACGTGCATTCAAAGATTTTTTTTATTTCCGAAAAACCTTAAACACCCATAACTCCTAAACTAAAAGAGATACAATGATTTTCTTTAGCTTGTTAGAATCATCGTGTCTTTTTCTATAAGTATGGTCAATTTGAGAAAGATCTGAAAGATTTCGATTTTGGCCAAAACTCGCGTTTTTCACACACTCCTAATTTATATACATTTAAATCACAGAAGGTATATAATATGACGTTATACAATTAATATTTCCAAACACGTAAGACAAAGCTTTAGCTTGCATACATAATCAAAGCGCCTCCTTTGTGTTTGAAAGCACTGCACCACTTGAGACAGTATAACAGTGTCGCTGACAGATACAGTTTGACAATGGTACTATCTCTAATTAGCTCCTTAGCATTGTCATTATATGCAGATATTATATTGTCCATGATCCACCGTTCACTTCTTAAAAAAATTTCCGTAGGAGGACTGTGAAAAAATAGAGTAAAAACAGTCTTCGATTCTCTCAAGAGATTCGAATAAGATGCCATTTTATAAGATCTAAGAATACCGAAAAATGTAATGCAGTTCTTTTAAAAGCGAAATGATAAGTTTTCAGTACGGATTAAAATGTGTTTCTAAAATTTAATCAAAATTAAACCGGCCTGCTTTAATAATCCTGTTCAATTAATGATCTCGATATTCACCTACCTCAAGGCATCTTTCTGCTACACGAGCACTGAAAACAACGAGTCGCATGATATTTTTTCACGAACATACATTTTAAATCTCAATAAATAAATAAATAAACAAGCCGTGAGGTGGGTCGTTTATTAGGACTAAAGTGCGACCCTTGAGGTCCACACGACGAACTTCCCAGTTTGATAAATATTTAATAATAAAAATTAAATTAGATATTACACAGAAAAGTAATCATTTTAATCATTAAAACATAATTATTATTTATTTTTAACAATAATTTAAAAAAAAAACGGCTGAACCGATTTTTATAAAATTTATGTCGAATCAAAATGACGTCAACACGCCTCGATTGACACCCTTACGAAGTCGATATAATTTTTTATTCGCGAGATATTGTGTAAAATCTACTTTTTTGGAGTCTATTTGGTTAAGAAAAAAGAACGGCTGAACCGATTTTGAAAAAATTTCTTTCAAATCATACTTACGTTAATATGCGTCGATTAGCACCCTAACGCAGTCGATATCATTTTTCATTCTCGAGATTTCGTCTTAAAAAGAAATGGACACATACGTACACACACACACACACACACACAGACATCTTTTCAAAAATAGTTGAAAAATAGTGTAGTGACCTTGAAACATAAAAATTTTTTAAAATTTTGATTTCGATTTTCGTACCCATTACAATAACTTCCAATGGGAAGTTAATAAATAAATAAAAAAATAAACAAACAAACAAATAAATAATTACTTTATTTAATCCGGGACTGCCGAAGCAGTATAGGTAATGTCGTTACATAATATTTTTCCAAAAATTGGTAAAATGGAACCCTTATGGAATCACCTCGATGTTTGTCTATCCATCACACTCATATTTTCCCGTGTTTTCAGGGTCCATCTACTGAAAACCAACCATGTCTTAAGTAATGAATACATAGAAGGTTGAAGTGTAATATTAAGCCTTAAACAGACGTTTCTTTGTGATTTTATAATTTTTTATAGAACAGTGCTACTAAAAAGGTGGCATTTTACTTGCATTTTGTTATGGATATTATGTAAACATTTTTTTGAATTTATGATTTATTCTATCTTAACGATACAAAAGGGAAAACTTCAAAGTGTGATAGAATATTACCAACTTTCTTGATTGATGCGCAAACTGGAATATAATTAATATATTGTTCATTTTACTCTAAGGAGCAATTTATTGGTTTTGAATATGAATCTACTAGAATCTGTCAGACCATAATATATTAAGTATACCTGGAGCAAAATCGTTGTACAGTTAATAAACGACGTCTCTTACATCATAATATGTCGAATTAAAATTAAATTAAATTAAAAGGAAGAGTAGTTCTGAGGATGTCAAAAGAATTTGTGAATGAGTACTAGAAGAGAGGAAAAAACATTGAAGATCTAGACACCTAAAGAGAAAGAACCGAGGAATCAAGAGGGCTACAAGACGAAGCCAGGTCAAATAGAGTAGCTTAGAAGTGTCAAATTTGATACGACCATGCGTTCTGAGGATGTCAAAATTATTTGTCATTGAGTACCAGAAGACAGGAAAAAACATGGAAGATCCAGATTAAACTGAAGAGAAAGAATGGATGAATCCAGAGGGCTACAGGAAGAAGACAGATCAAATAGAGTAGTTTGGAAATGTCAGATTTTATATGACCATGAGCAGAATGTGATCCAAAAGAATTTCGAATTAAGTACCTGAAGAAATAAGAAAACGTAGACAACCTAAACGAAGAAATCCAGATGACTACAGGAAGAAGACTGTAAGCTCGATAGAAATGGAACGGATACCAGAATTGACAAGCTAGACAATGGGGTCGAGGAGGAAGAAAACTAGAGAAATAAATTCTTGTAATGGGTAAATAAACAAGAAAACGTGAAGAAGCCAAGGAGGCTATGAAGTTCAGAAGGCTATAAAATGAAGAAAATTAGACAAAGAAGTTAGGAAATGAGTAACGGCATGTGACTTGATATTATTTCTATTTGTGAACGTTGCATTACTGCTTTATAAAGCTTTGTATGCATTTTCGACAATATACGTGAAGGACAGAGCTTTTTTAAAAATTTAAGTGTCTGTGTAATAATATTGTAGAAAGCTGAAAGGAGGATGAAGTGGTGTAGAAATAAGATGTGTGTTATATTATGTAGATGGCGTGGCGCATATTGTAATAAAGACTGCTTCTTATCTCATCTCAAGTCTGAAGTCACCCACTTTAAATGAGCCAGAATAGAGGCGAGTTGGGTGTAATTAGCCCATGGCCATTGTATTTGTGCAACACTCGACTAAGCGCAAGATGACACCAGAGAATAGATTACGCGCTGTACAACAGAAATGCATAAAGCCTGGAAATCCTGACAACTAACTTCTGATTTCCTGTTCTTCACGTAGATTTTGATAGATATTGTAAATTATAGATGATCGACAGCTGAGGGTTACGTAGACCTTAATTTAATGTTTCAATTCTACTAATGTCACCAAAGAAATTACATGCCGTAGAACAGAAATGCATAAAGCCTGGAAATCCTAACAACTTACTTCTGATTTCCTGTTCTTCACATAGATTTTGATAGATATTGTAAATTATAGATGATCGACAGCTGAGGGTTACGTAGACCTTAATTTAATGTTTCAATTCTACTAATGTCACCAAAGAAATTACATGCCGTAGAACAGAAATGCATAAAGCCTGGAAATCCTAACAACTTACTTCTGATTTCCTGTTCTTCACATAGATTTTGATAGATATTGTAAATTATAGATGATCGACAGCTGAGGGTTACGTAGACCTTAATTTAATGTTTCAATTCTACTAATGTCACCAGAGAAATTACATGCCGTAGAACAGAAATGCATAAAGCCTGGAAATCCCGACAACTAACTTCTGATTTCCTGTTCTTCATAGAGATCTTAATAGATATTGTAAATTATAGACGATCGACAACTAAGGGCCACAGAGACTTTAATTAACGTTCTTTGGCTTCAATTTTGTCTTAAAAAGCTAATTTTACTAAAGAATAACATGGGAAACTGCTTCTGGATTCCTGTTCCTGTAACATAACTTGATACTTAAAAAACATGGATGCGCACTGAATTCGCTGTCAAATAGTGAGGAGAGACTTCACGCAGAGCTGCCGGAGTGTTCGTATCGGTATACATTGCATCGTATCGGTTATACATTGGATGACGCATGTCTTCTTCCAGCATTTCACGACTCTAGCTTTACGTTACGGAACTTGTATTATAATAATTTGTCTTGGAAACGACGATATTTGTTTCGAGCTCTAGTTAAATCTCACGATCCCACAGGATCCTCTTGTAAGTTTAAGGGCGCGATTCTACGTTATAACTTTTCAATGGTAATTATATATGGTCCTGGTTCAACACTCGCATCGGTAGAGTGTAGGTGAGGTGGTACTACACCGAACACACTATACAATATTACGTGGTTGAAGTGTAGATACTCCAGCCAGCCGTGCACTGAGTGCAGCTACTGTTACAGCTATTGCTATATTATAAGCACATATATTGCTATAATATGCTATAGTTGTACATAGTACTAACAACTTCAGTAACCACTGAACTACACTTGCTAGTAGCGACTTGAGAAGAGAACTGTTAATACAAATTATATTATGCAAAATTTTAACGGAAAATCTGTTTGCGGGGTTTTTTGAGCTTTTGAGGGATTTTTTATGTGCGTCTGTCTGTCTATCTGTTTGCACTAGCACAGGGGTCGGCAACCTTTTGAGACGGAAGAGCCAAAAGTTACAATTTACAAAATTTCCCAGTTTTTAAAGAGCCAGTAAAATGTTTCTTTCAATATTATGGTATTTGATTAGGATTAGGTATATAAAAAAAAAGTTCTGACTGCGACCGTTGACGACACAGTGCACCAATAACTAAACAAACAGAACAGTGTTGCCACATTTAAAAAATGTCAGCTGTCCGTATACTCTCTACTCCACCTATTCTCACTATTCTCTGTTGAGTGTTTTTATCCTGTTTAAAGTTTTTTTTGCAGTATAATATTTTTTATGAGTTTTTGAAAATAAAATAATATAATTATTAATATTTGCGCATGGAACTGGAGAGCCGCATCTTGACATCATAAGAGCCGCATGCGGCTCGCGAGCCGCAGGTTGCCGACCCCTGCACTAGCATCAGACGAAACTGGCTGGACTGATTTTGATAAAACTTGATGTACTCTCTGCTGGTAGATATCCAAACTTAAAATAGAGGGTACTTTTTGCATCAACGATTTGAAGGGTAAAATGTTAGCCATGGAACTTGAACAAACTGATGACGTTTTAGCTGTCAGAATAATTTCTAATCATTTTGTTCAAGTTCCATGCCTATCGCTATCTATTTTTGAGGTAATTTTGACATTTTCATATCAAATTTCTGCCGTCACAAAGCATGCAAAATTAATTTTGTTTAATGATTTAGATGCAGAATTTTATGTTCTAAAACATTTATTCGAAAATATTTTTTATTTATTTTTAATTAGGGAAGCAGGAAGTCGCAAAAGTTTGATTTTACGGGTTAAATCCCTGTTACCCGCAAAGCAATTCAGCACCCTAATATTATGCTAAAGGTAGCACTACTTGACTTCGAGGACAGAGTGGTGTAACGGTTAGCGTAGCGGCCTTTGGATCACACTGTCGTGGGTTCGAATCCCGCCTCCGCTCATGGTAGTTTTGTGATGTTATTTAGTTTTAAGTGAGTTGTTATTTAATGTAATTGACGCTGTAAAGACGCTAATGACCTAAGTTGTCGACGCGTCTATAATTTACAATAAATAAATAAACTACTTGACTTCACTACGTCTTGATACTGTTTGATCAGCGTAAGAATCATATGTCAGATTGTAAACACCTTCTCCGCCTATTCCCTTCCGCACCGACATTCTTTCCTTGGTCGAACAGTACTAGTAGCTTCAGAAGAAAATTATTTATCAACAAAATAGTAAATTAAAAAATATATTATTGATCGTCTACTTGTAAAACATTGTTCAGAATCAGAGCGTGTAAATGTGCAGGAAATAGTAACTTACAGATAATTAAAAAATATCGATCGATGTGCTAGAAACTTTATATACAGTGTGTTGAAGAAATATGTGAACGTTTTTAAAGTGAAACTTTATCAGCCTCGTTTTTTCCCGTTCGGTTATGCATGTCGAACGTCACGTCACGTCCAGTCGAAGCGATCGACCAGACCAGTGACGTTTATGTTCCAAACTATATTGTACGACTTCATACAAGTGTAACCATACATGTTAGGGCGAAGAACCAATCACAATTCTAGAAACAGAGAATGATAGTCGTCTACAATAGCTATCTCTTTCTCTTATTTCTGTGCCAATATTATAGGTTTATAGTCTATAGGGAACGCTCTGTTCATCCTACATGTCTATGGAATTAATAGTCTCACTCGAGTATTTTAAAATACAGAGAATCGTCGCGCGTCAAATGTACTAGTGTTCTTTTGTTTTACTTCATGCACTGGTACCATTTTGATATTGCTCTAGATTACAGTTATGCATTGCACACACATATTTATACAGTTGTGCCAACTTTATGCAAAACCATCAGCAGCGTGATCATATTTTATACGATCTATCAAGATAACGAATTATAGTACTAATTTCATGGTCCTCTGGTTGAATTGAAAATAATATTTTTGTTTATCTACACATACCAGATATTTTTTATAATTTTAGAAAAAAATAAGTCGAGATATTATATTTATAATTTTATAGGATTTTGATAAAAGTACATGGTGTCACATTTTTATGATCTTCTATCCTCCCCCCCTCTCAGCAAATTCACATAAATTCATCGATTGCGATAAAAATGTAAGTAGATAAACGACATTTTTGGTGACGCAGTACGACTGGACTATTAGTTATAATAATCCTCATAAAAATAATATTATTTGAATCAAATATGAACTGTTCCCGGAAATGCATTAGGGTTTCGTAAGAAAAGCTGCTTTTATAAAAATATTGCAATTTTTGAAAATATATAACCTTTTGAAATATAGAAAACAAGTCATGTAGAATACAATAGCTTTGATATATATTCAATATCATACTACAGTTTCATAGTTATAGAGTAGTTTGACCTCGTCATTGCAACTCTGCAATTGAAAATATACTGCTGCGTTTATTTGACTTGCTTTTACGTTTTTTAGTAATTAAAATAATAACTGTGCCTTCAGTAGTACAAAATTGCAATTTTCAACAACACTAAAAATCTCTCAGATACTTTTGAATTTTTGTGCTTATAGAAAAAAGCTCTCTGATTCCATTGCTCATACGCGCAGTTATAAGTTTAGAAGCTATGGGTATTTTAAAATTTCTCGGAAGTAAATAAAATATTTGAACGCCCATAACAAGGGATGGTCCTATAAATATGGTCATTTAGTTGTCCGTCGCCAGTTGATTTATTTTATTGATTTATTGTAGATTATAGACGCGTCGACAACTTAGGTCATTAGCGTCTTAAATACATTAAATAACAATTCTCTTAAAAAGTATTTAAAACACAAGTTTTAAATTATCTTATTGATAAGTGCCCGTACCAAATTTTTTGAACTATGTATCGCATTTATTGTATATTCTTGACCGACGCATTCTTTGTCATTGTGACATTTTTCTGAATAAAGTTATTATTATTATTATTAAATGACATCATAAAACATCCATGAGCCGAGGTGGGATTCGAACCCACGACAGTGTGATCCAAAGGTCGCTACGCTAACCGTTACACCACTCTGTCCTCCGTCGCCAGTTGAAACTCAGCATTGACCACCCCTTGTTAGAAAACATAGACCCGTTCGACCCGAAACTCGTTAATGCGCAGAAATAAACGATACTATTCTACTTTGCCTGCCTTTACCATCGATTTGTAATAAAATAATAGATACCTTGAATTATTTTCTTTAGTATAAATTTCTTTAAAGTTAAAACGCAACTAATGAGAAATTATTACGAACAAAAGAAGTAAACAATGATCGTCTATAAATGGTTGTATTATTGTGACTAATGGTTTACTGAAAAAAAAACTTACGAGAAAATACATTGCTGAATAAAAGTTGTGTTTTATGCTTTATTTTTATAAAGACGCGATCTTTGTGGCTGTGTTAATGGAAAATATACCTACAGTTCAGGCGTTAAGTCCTGGTATAAAAGTCGTCAAATCATCCAATATGATTTTAAAAGGGATCTGCACTTCAAGTTGCCGTTAAAAACCTTTAGAGATGCTGTTATCGTTATAAATGTAATATTTTAACTATAATTTTAACAATTTAATTTTTTAAAATATTTTGAGTAGTTCGACTACTAGCATATAGAGGTCTCTAAACGAGCAATAAGTCAATGCACGTCTGACGTCACCCCACGCTTACACTTTACCGCATGGACTTTACAGCATCGATACTTGTTGAAACACAGTCAATCACAAAACCATTGAATATAACACGAACTGAACACGTAATTCAATACTGACATTTATACAGATGTAAACAAAACAAAAGTAGCGCCCTCCCTTAGACAATAGCTACACTTTTTAGTGATTGATAGCAGCCACAATGTTACAGTATCTGTCATGAGTACCTAACTTATTATTCAACTTTATTAACAATTTTGTCTTCCAATTTAGGTATTAAATGCCTCAAAATTCCTCTTCATTGAAAAAAATATTTCAAATTCAATTTTAATTCCTACTTTTGATAATTTCAAAACATGAACCCAAAAATGTTTAATACCAAGAATATCATCTATAGAATCTTACCGATCACACAAATTGACTGTACTTTCAATATAAAAGCCGCTATGTTGTGAGAAAGATTGGGTTAAATTACATATGGTGGCGCCATCTTTTGAACTGAGTGAAGAGCAGACCTCTTTTAAGGTTTCAGATCCAAAGGGTGGATCTATAATTAATTGTTCTAACTATTCTGTCCGTCACAGCATTTAAACAAGTGCTACAATAATTCAATTTGACATATATTATGTAAAAAACTGCATTTCCTTCATCCCGACATGTCTTCCAGTATCAAGTGGATAAAACAGAATGAGGGCACAACTTCTATATTATACTCATGAGTGTGAGTGGACATGGCGTGAGTGTCTGTGGATGATGGCATTGCTTTGTTTTGGTGTTATCATTGCGATCTACAAAGTGCATCCGCGAATCACAGTTACCATCTTCTTGTTAACGTTTCTTACTTCAAACGATTCTTAATATCATACAATTATAAAGCGCTCTATAATTAATGTCGAACATATCTCTCCAAAGGTTTATTCCGCACTGAATTTATTAAAAATACTTCGATGCCGATGGGAGTTTTTGAAGGCTCTTTACTCACTTAGGTTCATTTGTTTTTATGCATTAAATACGAGAAAATAATTTATTTCGTAATTTTTAACCGACCTCAAAACAGAGGTTATCAATTCGACATGCATACAGTCTGTAAACGGTAGTACCGAATATAGGGGAAATAACATTGCGAGCATTTACAATTTTGTAGTAGGCTATGGGCTATAAGATCCTATGTAAATATGTAGTAGATGCATTGTTTTTTTTTAATTTCTAAAATTATTAAATAGGCGACGTAAAATATAAAGCGGATTCCTGGCAGCATTAGAATTAATGCGTTACTATAAATAATAAGCAAATTGCATTCTAATGTTCATTGGGATTATTAGCGCTCCCAAGGACCCGAGTTCATACCAGTCGGTTTGTGTATGCCGGCTGGTGGATTCTAATACACAAATGGATTATGTGTTGTGTTGAAGACGCTAATGACCTGAGTTGTCGACGCGTCTATAATCTACAATTAATAATTAATAAATAATAATAGTCAACGATAGAAACATTAATTTAGATTTTTCTCTCCTCTTTTGTCTATTATATAGGTGCTTACATAAATTATTTGAATAAAGTTTTTTATCTTATCTAAACAGCAGAAAGGCTTCAGAAACTTCCAAAATGATTGATCAGTTAATAAAACTATCAACGGTTTCCATATGGCATTTGAAGATCTTTTTTTATGATCTCAACCCCTCATCAACCAATTTAAATTTTTTAAGCGACAAAGTAATTTCACACTTATGTGACAAATTGTGCTAGTGACGTAAAATAATATACCATGTTACTTTTTTTTTAATTTACCTACATTTTGTGAGCAGTCAAAAGTCTTTGAATTTTATATGAAGAATATAAGGTTTAGTTTTCGGTAAAGATGTCACCATATAATTTTAATTTGTCATTGGTTTTTTAGAATAGGGTATCACATGATTTATTTAGAAATTTATTCATACCTATTTCATATTGCACTTCAAAAAATCTTTCAATGTTTCTCAGATTTAAGAGTTGTGTTTAAATTGACGTATATATTTTCGTGCAACAGTAAAATTGCAACTACCCTATTATTTAGATCTAAGTACCAATTCATATTGTAGCAAAACTCCAGATGTTACGCCGCTGGCGACAATAGAATCATCGAGAACAAGTAACAATGGTGAGGCGTGGCATGATATCGAAGACACAGGTAACCACTAGAATGTTCTGGAAAGCGCGCGAGCGTGGGGGGTCAAGCTGCTAGCTCTATATAAGCAGAAACAGTCACCGGAGAGGGAACAACGAGAGTCGTGTGACAGTGTCGATTGGAAATAAATACAGCACATAAATTGTTCAGTGAATTACTGTTCGTGTTATTATTATATAAACAGTGTTATTAAAGTGCTTCAGTTCGTTTAAGAATCACTGTTCGTTATTATTATCGTTTGATTGTTAGCATTGACATACAGTTATTGTTATTTGAATTGTTGTTACATTTTTAATTATTGTAAATAAATAATTTATTCCACCCACGTAAGAAAACAGTTTTGTTACAATATTTTGAATGTAATTTTTTTTAATAATAAATGGAAAATCCAATTGATACTTTTGTCAGATCTCAGATTATAGAACATGGGAACTGAGGGCGTGTAATAGAAAAGCAGTACAAACAATTGCAACGCTACATGCGTGGCTATTCTCGTAGTCCTGTCGATTATTAACGCAGTATGGTTTTCAAGCGCTTTATTGACAGTTTTATAAAACCTCCAAACGTTACATTATTTATGTCGAAAACACTTTTTTCTTGAAAAATCGTTTTTAATTTAGTACAATCTTGTTGCATCAAGCGTCCTAGTTTCAGACAAACTGGGGAGTGAGGCACACGGAGAATTGGTTCCTTTTCACAGCACCGTCGGGTCGGATGTCGAGGTCCAGTGAATTGCGCGAGAACAGGTCGAAAGGTCACGACTTTAATAGTGGCTTTCTTCAGACGCTTACAAGTGCCTTTTGCATCTAGCTACACACACAGGGTGTTCAACTTCTTAACCTTTTATTTCACAAGAAAAGTACATTTAGTAACCTCTCATAATTTTTTCAAGGCTATACCGGCCTGGGTCATTTGATCTAGCACCAATTTATATTTTCAGATTATTATGTTTCAATAATAATTTGAAATATGATTAGAACTTTAGAAGTTCTCGGATTAGAACCTGGGAACAGACGGCATGTAATAGAGGAGCCAAGGAAATGCCAAATAAACAATGGCATTTTATAGATTACTAGCGGTACCCGTCCGGCTTCACCCGGGTGCTAAGAAAGCCTGGGTGCAATACACTACTCTCTCGCTTCGCTCGGTAGCTTGAATATTATAAATAGACTATACTCACTCGCTTCGCTCGTTCGCTTGAATATTATAATTACGAACAAATTTGATCAGACGCACTATTTGTCGCTCAGTATTCTCCATTGACTGATTGAATGCGTGACCCACCGTTGACTGATCCCTCACTCACTCATACTCCTGTTTATATAGGTTGCGTAGCATAAGTCTAGTGTGTTCTTGCTTTCTCTAGAACTTTCGTGCAGGTACCAGTTGTTACAGTAAGCGGACCCCCGTTTCTCAGAACTCTTGCCTGCCGTTTATATACAGGGTGATCCGTAACATTATTTTTTTTTTTTTAATTTAATGAAAGTATATAGGTATTAGATAACAATTTAAAATATAAAAAAATAAAATTACAATTATTTTACGAACATTTAATTTTATATAAGATAAATAAAAATGCAGATGTATTAACGTAATTATTAGTGTTTAATGGTATGTACGTCATCTGTCTGTACTCGCAATACAGACATATCCATTTTTTATGAACATTTTTTTGGTGTGTAGTCTACATATTTGAAATCACTCTGTATATTGTACCTATTCATTCACCTGCATAGCGAAGGTAAGTACAATGCAGACTCTTTACTCTTTTTATTCTAAAACCAAGCTCTTAAGACTCTTCATGTTTTGGTTACGTCTGACATGTTTGTTTATATTAACGCCATCCCGCTTTTGCAAAGCAATGTATTATGATAATGTGTTGCTTACTGCAACTACAGAATGAAGATTTTGGTTTTTTTATTTCACGTTTCAAAAAAGTTCACAAAATATCCGCATTATTAAATGCATTAATAATTTACTTATTAAATTTTTCTGGATGAGCAGCTATGATTTATTATTTCCATGTATAATTTTAAATAAATAATAAATCATAGTTGCTCATCCAGAAAAGTTTAATTACAAAATCAGCTGTCAAAAAAATACTAATAATTACTTATGTATTTTTTTATATAATCGCTCGCCCGACGCTATTTTTAAAGCTAAACGAGTAAATGCCAAAATATAGGAAGGACCAAGAATCACAGTGGGTACAGATCCCTCAAGTGAAAAATGGAAAAAAAATTCTTGGAAAAATTTATGTAGGATCTGTAGTGTGCTTTTTGGTCCTTAATTTGGCGTTTACCTTAACCATTTAGCTTTAAATAGCGTCGGGAGAGCGGTAACCGTTTTTAGGCGAGGGAAAGGATTTGAGATGAAGAGTGTAGGGGGTAACTTCCGGTAGACAATACTCTTAAGAACACCGATTTTTAGAGATATCCGCGCCATAATGCAAAAGAAAAAAATTCGACTGATGACCAGTCCTATACTTCCTACCTAATAAATATTTGCAAAAAATAATCACTCTTTTTTTATTCTTTGAAAAAAAGCATGGCCCTCTTTTTTGTTTGGTGATCTACTGATGGCTAGTAATATAGCAAAAATCATGGTTACCTTGATTTACGTACAATTTTCTTTTTTTAGTAAAATATTTTTTTTCTCGAAAACTATACATTTTAGAGAAAAAAATTCGACTGATGACCAGTCCTATACTTCCCACCTAGTAAATATTTGCAAAAAATAAACAATCTTTTTTTTTTATTCTTTGACTAGGCCCAAATAACCTCAGCTGTTGGTGGTCTTTAAAACACAATTTAATTTTTATTCTTTGAAAAAAGCATGGCCCTCTTTTTTGTTTGGTGATCTACTGATGGCTAGCTTAATATAGCAAAAATCATGGTTACCTTGATTTACCTACAATTTTTATTTTTTTTTAGTAATAATTTTTTTTTTCGAAAACTATACATTTTAGAGAAAAAAAATATTTACATTTTTTTCATATTATAACATCTAGAATTCATTTATATTTTTTTTACCTATGTTAATACGTGACATTGAGAACGGTTTTTTTAAGATCTCAGGATCCACTGAACCGATTTGACTCAAAATCTAATCAGATCTAAGTTAAAGGCTGATAAACACAATAGAACAATCGGCATGCCCGTATGTTGTTCCGTTCTTAAGATATCGAAGGCGAAAAATTGACCACACACACACACAGACATCAGTCAGAAAATTTTCTTAAACGATTGCTAGGGTCTCAAAACGTGAAGTCTGTTAAAATCTCGAAATATTTTTTTCGGACTAAATCCATTACTTCCCTACCATAGTAGAGGTGGGAAGTAAAAATATTTACATTTTTACTTCCCACCTCTACTATGGTAGGTAGGGAAGTAATGGATTTAGTCCGAAAAAAATATTTCGAGATTTTAACAGATTTTCACGTTTTGAGACCCTAGCAATCGTTTAAGATCATTTTCTGACTGATGTCTGTATGTGTGTGTGTGTGTGTATGTGTGTGTGTGTGTGTGTGGTCAATTTTTCGCCTTCGATATCTTAAGAACGGAACAACATACGGGCATGCCGATTGTTCTATTGTGTTTATCGGCCTTTAGCTTAGATCTGATTAGATTTTGAGTTAAATCGGTTCAGTGGATCCTGAGATATTCAAAAAAACGTCCTCAATGTCACGTATTAACATAGGTAAAAAAAAATATAAATGAATTCTAGATGTTATAATATGAAAAAAATGTAATTATTTTTTTTCTCTAAAATGTATAGTTTTCGAGAAAAAAAATATTTTACTAAAAAAAATAAAAATTGTACGTAAATCAAGGCAACCATGATTTTTGCTATATTAAGTTAGCCATCAGTAGATCACCAAACAAAAAAGAGGGCCATGCTTTTTTCAAAGAATAAAAATTAAATTGTGTTTTAAAGACCACCAGCAGCTAAGGCTATTTGGGCCTAGTCAAAGAATAAAAAAAAAAAGTGTTTATTTTTTGCAAATATTTACTAGGTGGGAAGTATAGGACTGGTCATCAGTCGAATTTTTTTCATATTATAACATCTAGAATTCATTTATATTTTTACTTCCCACCTCTACTATGGTAGGGAAGTAATGGATTCAGTCCGAAAACAATATTTCGAGATTTTAACAGATTTTCACGTTTTGAGACCCTAGCAATCGTTTAAGATCATTTTCTGACTGATGTCTGTATGTGTGTGTGTATGTGTGTATGTGTGTATGTGTGTATGTGTGTGTGTATGTGGTCAATTTTTCGCCTTCGATATCTTAAGAACGGAACAACATACGGGCATGCCGATTGTTCTATTGTGTTTATCAGCCTTTAACTTAGATCTGATTAGATTTTGAGTCAAATCGGTTCAGTGGATCCTGAGATATTCAAAAAAACGTCCTCAATGTCACGTATTAACATAGGTAAAAAAATATATAAATGAATTCTAGATGTTATAATATGAAAAAAATGTAAATATTTTTTTTCTCTAAAATGTATAGTTTTCGAGAAAAAAAATATTTTACTAAAAAAAATAAAAATTGTACGTAAATCAAGGTAACCATGATTTTTGCTATATTAAGCTAGCCATCAGTAGACCACCAAACAAAAAAGAGGGCCATGCTTTTTTCAAAGAATAAAAATTAAATTGTGTTTTAAAGACCACCAACAGCTAAGGTTATTTGGGCCTAGTCAAAGAATAAAAAAAAAAGAGTGTTTATTTTTTGCAAATATTTACTAGGTGGGAAGTATAGGACTGGTCATCAGTCGAATTTTTTTTTACGTATGTTAATACGTGGCATTGAGAACGTTTTTTTTAATATCTCAGGATCCACTGAACCGATTTGACTCAAAATCTAATCAGATCTAAGTTAAAGAATGATAAACACAATAGAACAATCGGCATGGCCGTATGTTGTTCCGTTTTTACGATATCGAAGGCGAAAAATTGACCACACACACAGATACAAGACATCAGTCAGAAAATGATCTTAAACGATTGCTAGGGTCTCAAAACGTGAAGATCTGTTAAAATCTCGAAATATTTTTTTCGGACTAAATCCATTACTTCCCTACCATAGTAGAAGTGGGAAGTAAAAATATAAATTGTAAGACGTTTTGAAAGGGCATTTGCATTAATATATTTGTAGTTTCTGACATATTTTTATAGATCCGTACCTCAGAAGGAATTTCTCTGGATTAAACAAAGGTATTAAGCTAAAAAACCGAAAAAAATATTGTCTCGTGAATTTGGGGAAGTCAAAGTTTGACACTACAAAAAAATCTTTGTATTCGATCATGTGGGGTATCTCAAAAATATTTTGATACTTTCACCGTTTCTCGGATTAAACCCTTAGAATTAGGGGCTTGCAACAAACGAAGCATGCAGATACTGTGCGTCTTGCTTTCAGCACCTCTACTCACTTTTATAGACAACAGCGAGTGCATTAAATATTCTATATCATTTCTTTATTTTATAAAATAATTTTATTTTTCTTCCTTTTGTGTTCTATTATAATGGCATTTCCATATTATTGTAACAGAACTGTTTTCTACGTGGGCGGAGTAAATTATTTATTTACAAGAATTAAATGTTAACAAAAAAAATAGATAACAATAAAATGCAACAATAACAACTATATACAATAATAATAACGAACAGTAATTCTTAAACAAAGTGAAGCACTTCAATAACACTGAACAATAACTATTTATACACTGTATTTATGTTCGCAAATTCAACTCGACACTTTCACGACTGGCTGACTGATTCCCTCGTACTTCGCTTATATAGTTTGAGCAGCTTGACCCAGCAAACTCGCGCGCTTTCCAGAATATTCTGGCGGTTACCCGTGCTTTCGATATAATTCCACACCTCACCACTGTTACCTGTTCTCGACGCTTCTATTGTCGCTAGCGGCGTAACATCTTGGGGTTTGCTACCTATTGTAGCCAGCGGCGTATCATCGTGGGGTTTTCTACATTATAAACAACAGTAATCCGACGATCACAGCAAGTCTGAAGCGATAAACGGAATATGAATATTCCGTTGCTACTTTGCTCATACATAATATGTATAAAGTTCTTGTTGCAACAAAAGCCAACGCGACGGTGAGCTTTCAATAATAAACACATTCGAGCAGAAGTTGTAGGTCACACTGACACGTTTGTTAAGTGCCGCCGGCCGTCCAGCTGACCATCACATACCTTCATGTACAACGTGCCCCAGGAAAAACGTCTAAAATAATCTTGACAGTTGATTTATCAAATAAAAGAAAATCCAACGCGCTATATGTATTTAAACTTATACAATAATACTGTTCGACCAAGGGAAGAACGTCGATGCTAGCGTTGCCGTCTAGATCTAGACTTTTTAGACTCTTGTCTTGTCTTGTCTTGTCTAGATTTTCAAGACAAGACTTGCAAAAGTCTTGTCTAGAAATTTTCAAGACAAAACAAGACTTGCTTTATCTAGATCAAGACTCTTGCCAAAACTCTAGACAATTTTCAAGAGTCTAGATAAACTAATTAGTAGTATGTAAAGGTTTACTTTACCTACTACTAGACTCTTGAAAATGATCTAGAGTCTTGAATCTTGATATTAGACAAGATAAGAGTTTCTTAATCTAGACTTAGACTTAGTGAAGTCTTGATATTTCAAGACAAGATTTAAGTGAAGTCTTGTCTTGATATTTCAAGACAAGACAAGACAAGGGGATAGGCGAAGAAGGTGTTCACAATCTAATAAGAGCGTTTTAACACAAATATTGTTAGAATTAGCTACAAGTCGTTGGTTTGTTTTCATGCCGCTTACCCTAAATAATTGAGCCCCTGTTAGTCCAGCCATGGCACAGAAAGGTACCTCATCGAACATCCCAAATTTAAAAGGTGAAAATGATTGCAAAACATGTAACGGCCGCCAGACTAGTAAAATTTTGTTTATTGGAAAGGTTTGCTCATTAAAAATTAAGCACCTGTTTCTATTAACTGGAGGAAATATTTGTTAAATAACTCTTGTCCACTCTATAACGTCACTTTTCTTAGAAAATTTTTAAGGCCACTAGCATCAGGGTAATTTGAACCTGGTACCAATTCATATTTCCAATTTATTATTTTTTAATGATAAATTAAAAATCCAATTGACACATTTACCAGCTCTCGGATTACAATCTCGGAACTGGAGGTTTGTTATAGTAGAGGAGTTATGGAAACGCCTCATAAACAACGACATTGCCACGCTTGGCTATTCTTAAGTCTCGGAATATCTTAATGTGTTGTCAAAATCTGGACTAGTGATGCGCGATACGAGATGTTTTAGTCGATTGCCTCGATTGTTCAAACATCTCGATAACTCTCGATGGTTGTCACTTGGACTCGATTGTTTTTGTTTCATAGTTCACCGAGACCGAGTCGCATAGTACTGAATCATACACACAATGTATAATTATAAATATTGTAAAAATTATTAATGATGGATTTTGACAGATTATAATTTGATTTTGAATTGGAAGCATTAAATAAATTGTTGACTAGAAAATAAATTTAAATAAGATAGAGAAACACAACAGTTATTATGAACGATTACAATTGTTTCGATTGTAAAAACATCTCGTAATCGCCCATCACTAGTCTGGACTGACACGGCAAGTCTGGAACGGCTGGAAACTCTACCTGGAACACACTGTAATGATTGTATTGTGTGCCATTGTATGGGTAGGTATGGTTGGATGGTGTATGGTGGTTTGGCATTATGCAGACAGCAAGAGACGGGTGACCGAAAGGGTTCAGTGGTCCGTCTGTCGGCAGCCTCGGCCTGCATGACTCCACCTTCTCGAGAGCACTCGTGCGGAAGTAAAAGTACTCTCACACGAGTACAGCGTAGGTTAGCTCGTAATGAACTGGGGATTGCAATAACCAACAACCCAACCTCTTCCGCTACCCGGCCGTGCCATCGTCGAATGCGTCGTCGTTGTTGATCGGGAAATTTTTGGTGCTGGAATCACTCTGATGCAAAAACGGTCCAAGTGAAATTACAATCTAAAACGATCTAGAATATAGTTCCCAGGTTCTAATCTTAGAATAAGATTTTCATTTATTTTATTGTTAATTATAGACTCTCGATGACTAAGGTAATTAATGTCTAATTACATCAAATTAAATTAAACGACTTCACAAAACATTCATGAACGGAGGTAAGATTCGAACCCGTGACAGTTTGATTCAAAAGCTAACAAGCTAACCATACACCAAGCTGTCGTCTATAAGCGATTTCTTACAAGTTTTTTTTTTTTATTAACTTTAGTTAGGGTAAAATCTTTGTACCCCAATTTCGACCCACTTTCTCATATCCGATCGATTTGAAATTTTGCACACTTGTGCAGTATCGATGACAATACAGTATTTTTTATAAGGATCTAATTTACATAACCAGTTTCTTCGAAATTTTCGTAACTATCCTGTCATTTCCACCATAAATGTTCCGTTTCTCTCGCCTATTACCAAATACAATATTTTGATGTCTCCGGAAAAAAAGCTTTATTCAAAAAAAAATATTTAACTAACAAGCCGTGAGGTGGGTCGTTTATTAGGACTAAAGTGCGACCCTTGAGATCCACACGACGAACTTCCCAGTTTGATAAATATATAATAACAATAATTAAATTAGATTTTACACAGAAAAGTAATCATTTTAATTATTAAAACATAATTATTATTTATTTTTAACAATAATTAAAAAAATAAAAAACCGCTGAGCCGATTTTTATAAAATTTATATCGGATCAAAATGACGTTAACACGCCTCGATTGACACCTTTACGATGTCGATATAATTTTTTATTCGCGAGATATTGTGTAAAATCTACTTTTTTGGAGTCTATTTTTTTAAGAAAAAAGAACGGCTGAACCGATTTTGAAAAAATTTCTTTCAGATCATATTTACGTTAATACACGTCGATTGGCACCCTAACCTAGTCGATATCATTTTTCATTCTCGATATTTCGTCTTAGAAAGAAATGGACACATACGTACAGACACACACACATACACACACACAGACATCTTTCTAAAAATAGTGTAGTGACCTTGAAACATAAAAATTTGTTATACATTTTGATTTCAATTTTCGGACCCATTACAATAACTTCCAATGGAAAGTTAACTAGCGGCCCGGTCCGGCTTCGCCCGGGTGCTATGAATTTATAATTTATTAATACATTACTCACTCGCTTCGCTCGTTCGTTCAAATTTATAATTGATTAAAACATTTCTCACTCGCTTCGCTCGTTCGCTCAAATTTATTATTAATCAATAGTTTTCGCAGCGTACGCCAAATAATGACTTTTATAAGCAAATTTTTGATACCTTGGGTTACATTATTGTAATTTTCGTAGGGATCTCTAATTTTTTGAAAATAAAATACAGCCCATGTTACTCGCTGATAATGTAGTTTTCTATAGGTGAAGAAATTTTTAAAATCAGTTAAGTAGTTTTTGAATTTATCCATTACAAACAAACATACTAAAAATCAAATCTTTTCTCTATATAGTCTTAGTATGATTGCTTTTCGAAATAGACTTTTCAAACGCTTGTAAATATAATAACGTCTCACAAGTCGGTTTGAGTTTTAGCATCCTCTTGTGTGTAATTTGACAGCTTTTAGTGTTAGTTTACAGCGCAATTGCAGCTCAAATGTATACCACAGGTATACAATGTACATATTAAACCCGTCGTGTACCTACTATAGGGAAAGGAAAACCCGTTGCTACTTAACTCTAGCTACGTTAATACCACCACTGGGTATACCGGTGCCTGGTTGTACACCGGTTGTGTCTCTATGTAGGTATAGTGACCGCCCGTTGGGGCATCCGCCGCAACGAGAAGTCGAACCGCCCTGCCACTTCCGGTTAATTAGTGAGCCAGAAACAATGAGCAAAGACAATAGACTACTTCTAACATACGCACGTACACATGTTGCGATTGGTTAATTCATAAACATTCTCAACCAATCGACGATTTTTTATAGTGTCGTGTTTTTTAAGTGCTTTTTAAGGTGCCTCCCATAAAGGTGTATGAAGATATCATCTTTCGCTAATTTTTTTTTTATTCATCAAGCAGATGTTTTGCAATGTTGGTATGACAGGCTTGTATAAATAAATTGCTTTGAAGGTTGACATTGATTTTTGTCGTTAATGATAAACATCAGTTTGTTAAATGAGTTTATTTGTTTACTTTTTTTGGGTTTTAATTTTATGGATTATTCTGATCAAGGAGATAAAGAACATGTATGGTAAATAATTCTATAGGTAATGTGATTTTTGTGTTTTGAAAATAAAATATTCAATGGATCGTTTGATTAAGGCCATGAATCAATAAACCTTTTTCAATAATGTAGATATATTTATATAAATAAAATTAATTGATTATTTAATTCTAATTATTATTTGCTAGAATTCATGACAAGCAACTAGGCCCTGCAGTCAGCGTCCATTCTGATTGGTCGAATACCCCATCTTGATGTCTTTTGACACACAAACACACACTTAAACGAACGTAACTTGTGAACTCTGTGTACTAATATGGATAGTTGATAGTGATTAAAAAAGACAGGCATTAATGTTCACAAAATTAGAATGAAAACTTCAGGTAAGGCTTGTAATCTAATTATTTTCATAAAAGTCGATCAATTTTTTGGCATTTCAAAATAAAACCTAACTTAATATTATTATTTGAGATATTAGGATATCCAAAATTTATACAATAATAGTTTTCTTAAGAAACTGGAATACAAAAATAAATTTTAATTAAGTTTTATTTTGAAATGTCAGAAAATTGATCCACTTTTATAGAAAGAATTAGATTACAAGCTTTATCTGAAGTTTTCATTCTAATTTTGTGAAGGTTAATGCCTGTCTTGAAGAATATGTATTTGAACATTGTTCACATATAAAACCCATTTTTAATCGCTATCAACTATTCATATTAGTATACAGAGTTCACTTATAGTTAGTTATTACATATTTTGTTTAGGTGAGTGTTTGTGTCAAACGACATCCAGATGGGGTATTCGACCAATCAGAATGGACCCTGACTGCAGGGCCTAGTCGCTTGTGAATTCATGCCACAACATCACACAATCTGTGAAAATTTCCAGTAGCTATCTCTTACCGTTTGTGAGATAGAGCCTTGTGACGAAACTACGGATAGACACAGACATCGTATAGGCTTAGTAATAGGATTCCGTTCGGGGATACGGAACCCTAAAAATCACCTTAAAAAATTGCAAAAATCGAAAATTCCCAAATCTTTTTCAAATTTACAATACACATCGAAAAAAGCACGCTGATTGCAATAGGCATACTCGTACTTCTGTATCTCTTTTAATTTAGAAGATATGGGCGGTCATATTTTCCTTTTAAATTTGTAATAAACTTTAAACACGTGTAGCTTTTAAGCTAAAAAAGATACTTATTGAAATCAACGTGTCTTTCTCTATAAGTAGGTATACTAAATTTGAAAAAGTTCTGAGAGATTTTGAATTACTAATAAATAACTAATAAATAAAAACACTCGTATAAACTTAAAAAGAAAATAGAATTCTCATGGAGCCAGGAAACCTGGCGGCTGACTGGCTAGGTGTACAGCATCATGAAGTTTTGGGCGAAAAATCCATTGCACAGAACCGCGTCCGACGGCGATCTCTTGTAGAAGCCCTACTTAGAAGCGAATAGGAAAATTGATTGATTGATTGAAAATAAAAATGCAATGAGAGGACCGTTTGATTAAAGCTTTGAATAGAAAATATCAAAAAAAAATTTCATTACATTTTAAGAAAGGTACATTTGAAAAAAATAATCAAATATGAGAGGATCGTTTGATAAAAGGTTTAAATCTAAAATATAAGTAAGTATTTTTAGTGGACGTTGTTTAAAACATTTCTGACAGTGTCTTTAAAAACAAAAACAAACATTATTCTCTCGTTGCGATTGGCAATCACGATTTTAAAACATGGTCACCATCAGCACCTCAGGTGAGGTATTAGAATGTCCACCGTGATTATCTAGCTATGCGTTGCAGTTCTCGATTCGATCTCCTCAATAAATATAGAAACGATTCATTTATTATTCATTTAAAACTTCATAACTCGAAGTCAACATGGTTCCTAAACTAGATAGTCTGATCAAGTGATCTTTCAAAATATGACCTTTCTAATCAAGTGGACTTTTTTATCTTTCAAAATATGACCCTTCTGATCACGTGGACTTTTTTATCTTTCAAAATATGATCCTTCTGATCATGTGGACTTTTTTATCTTTCAAAATATGACCCATCTGATCAAGTGGACTTTTTTATCTTTCAAAATATGAGCCTTCTAATCAAGTAAACTTTTATATCTTTCAAAATATGACCCTTTTGAGCAAGTGGACTTTTTTATCTTTCAAAATATGACCCTTCTGATCAAGTAGACTTTTATATCTTTCAAAATATGACCCTTCTGATCAAGTGGACATTTTTATCTTTCAAAATTTGACCCTTCTGATCAAGTGGACTTTTCCATCTTTCAAAATATGACCCTTCTGATCAAGTGGGCTTTTTTATCTTTTAAAATATGACCTTTTTGATCAAGTAGACTTTTTTAACTTTCAAAATATGACCCTTCTGATCAAGTGGACTTTTTCATCTTTCAAAATATGACCTTTCTGATCAAGTAGACTTTTTTATCTTTCAAAATATGACCCTTCTGATCAAGTAGACTTTTTTATCTTTCAAAATATGACCCTTCTGATCAAGTGATCTTTTAAAATATGAACCTTCTGATCAAGTGGACTTTTAATTATTATTTAATAATTCCCATTTGAAAGGTATTTCATTCGGTTAAAAAATTGACAATTCAATTGTCCGTTCTCTAGTTATCAATAGATTCAAAACAGAATAAAATGCAGGCAAGTCAAACATTAGGGAACGATTTTTTTTTTTTTGAAAAATTACAAAACAAGCTTCCAGTATTAAAAATGGTCGGGTAAAACATTTTTGGTGTCATTTTATTACTGATATATTAAAACTTTAATATGTTTAACCTTGATACTTAAACTGAACCTTTGTGTAGTCAATTTATTAGGTATAGTACTTAATAACAAAAAATCTTGTTTTTTCAAAGTATGGGTTTTTGGCACATTTTTTCCTGCAGTCAACACAATTCAAAAAACAAAGAAATACAAGGACTCTGAGTACAAAATAGGTACATAATATTAAACCAATGTATTATAGGTCAACGGAACACTATGTTTAAAATGTAATCAAATGTATACATTTATTTTTTACCTCATGACAAGAAATCTCTTATTATTATTACCTACCTTGTTTTTTGAGTTGTGCGGCAAATGCTAATGTTTCTATAATTTTTGATGTGGCAACAATCTTTGATCGCAACACCCACTCGGTGCACGCTGTGAGTGTGTAGTCTCACCTACTATCTGTTTAAAGATCTTTCTATACCTGTGTCACCCGCCCCCGAGCTTAACTACCAATATGTTGCATCGACATGACTTTTGTCACTATGATCTATTCTATTCTGCCACTGCTTTTGAACTCGCTTTTAAACATCGCCGTAATATTTTATTATTCTACCCGGGTTAGTTTTAAAATAGGATCCTTTAAATCTCTTATCTATACAGGCTGATTCAACAAATTGCTAAACTTTAATAATAATTTAAATTGAAATTAGGAGAGGAAGCCTCTGTGGCAAAGGATCAAATGAATAATTCTCCTAATTTCACTCATCATCTACGGATCACCATATCTCTATATCATAGAGTTTTTTAACAATAATTTAAATTTCGAATTCTTTTAAGATCGTTTCAAAGAACATCTTTTACTATCATGTTCCGTAGGGAAATGGAGAGGTCGAATATTTGTGTCCGAGATAAGATCTGAAAGTGCTTCATGCTCGAATGGAAGACAGTTGGCACACATGGCGACCCAGGAAATGCTGGATGGACGATGTGGAACTAGATCTACCCAGGCTGAAGGTTCGAAACAGCAATTCAGCACTCTGTATAATACGTAAAGTTTAGCAATAGATTACGAAATCAGACTGTATAAATTTCCGTTTTGGTTTTGTTGATTTCTGCGAAAGTTTGTTTAAAGGTCAAAACAATATTGCAGACAGTAAAATTAATTGACATAGATTGTCTCATGTGATTATATACGATGCTGTGAAACGAATACTTTTGTTCTAAGAAGAAACGTTTATTTAAATTAATTATTCATAAAAGGAGACATCTCCCTAGAAATTTTATACTGTCTCTTTTTTTCTTGTAATATCGAAAAGTTTATATATTTTAATCACTCAATACTAACCATTTTTGTATCATCAGGAGGTGATTAAAAATTCTTCTGTTAGTTTTGCCTGCCGAATTGGGTCCGAGGTACATCCGTTGTCCTGATCCTTATATCCTGATGCTCCATCTTTCTTGTGTCCCCGTTTTATGTGTGTATATGTAAAATTCGCTATCTTAGTTAGAATCATATTATTGTTTTTAGATTGTAGCTAAATACACAAAAGTGTAAAGGCCCAAACATTTATAAAAAAAAAAATTCTTCATACTCAAGGTTCCATCCCTTTTCATGATATACCTACATTAATATTTTAATCATACTAGAATTTATAATACTAGAATATATAACAAAAAAATGTATTTCTGTATGTCTGATACGATTTAACAAATACTAAAAATAAAAATATAGTTAATAACCAACATTTTTCTTTTTCGTATTTCTACACACCTTAAATTATTAACACCTGATGTTAATTTGACGGAACTAGTCGTGTTTTAAATATAAAATATTACGTGTGTTTGATTCTATTTTACATTATTATTATTATATCGAAAATCCGATTCTGTTAGGTTCTGTCCCATCTTCTATGCTCTGTGCAAAGTTGCAGCTAAATCAACGGGAGACTTTTGGAGGTCGTAGAAAGACGGACACCCGGACAGACAGACATTAGGAAACTATATGTGTAGATATTGGGTAAAGACTATCAAAACCTCTCGCAAAATATTGTTTTGTAAATATGAGTTTTAGCAAATAAGTTTCTATTTATACCTAATAGTTTATATCGAGAAGTAATTAAATTCCGAATTGTTGTAAGAATGTTTGACGATGTTGTAAGAACAAGTCGATACTCGGTGGTTTAAGTGATACTTGAACATGATCGCGACTAATAATAAACACTATCTGTCGATAATATCGTGTCCGGTGCAACTGGATTACACACACGTCCTTCTGCAGTAAATACCTACGCTTAGAAAACCCGTGCCCGTAAACTACTATATATAATACAATATATAGAGTTGCATTACGGTGCACTATTGGCTACACTGGGTGGCAGCGGTGTAAGTAGTGACCGGATCATTGTTTCTGGAGACGGTTTTACGATCTGACCAGCAGGCGACGCAGTAAATATATCCGTGAGTTTGACCGTCATCCAGACTGGACTGCAATCGGGTGACACAGGGTTGTCCTAGAAAATAGATTAATCCAAAGCATATATATAGTAATATATTATGAAGTATTAGAAATACCTTGTATTATGTCCGTCTTGTGACTTCTTGTGATTTAACACTACGCGTTTCAGCAACGAGTTGCCATCTTCAGGTGTGGTTAATTATTTTTTTAAAAACACACGTTGAGTATTCGTAACACTGTACATATAATATTATGATGGTAAGCACTGTGCATCATAATATTATATAGTGTTACGAATACTCAATGTGTGTTTTTTTAAAAAATAATTAACCACACCTGAAGATGGTAACTCGTTGCTGAAACGCGTAGTGTTAAATCACAAGAAGTCACCAGACGGACATAATACGAGGTATTTCTAATAATTCATAATATTCATATAGTGACTAGAAAACCCAACACTCTAAAAATGTATCAACGCATATATGCAATAAATTGAATAATCATAATTTTGCCAAAATTAACGCATCATAAGAAGCATGTTTTTAGTTTCTAATGAAACCAGGATAAGCTTGAAATCATTAGATGGTCGTGAACGTATATGGTAAAGGCCTGGAGACTGGTGTTCTGTCTGCAATATCTCTGCAACTCTGTGCGGGAGTCGAAGCAAATTCCTCCCCAGAACACCAAATGGTTCCCTTGCAGAAATATTGAATTATTCTGGAAATGTATCTGCTTCAACGCCCGTACGGAGTTGCAGAGATATTGCAGGTAGCAAATATGTCTCCAGGTCTTCGTCATACGCAAGCACGAGCATTTGGTGATTTCAAACCGTACCATGATTTCATTAGAAAAAAATTCGACTGATGACCAGTCCTATACTTCCCACCTAGTAAATATTTGCAAAAAATAAACACTCTTTTTTTTTTTTTTATTCTTTGACTAGGGCCGACTTCGCCCAAATAACCTTAGCTGTTGGTGGTCTTTAAAACACAATTTAATTTTTATTCTTTGAAAAAAGCATGGCCCTCTTTTTTGTTTGGTGATCTACTGATGGCTAACTTAATATAGCAAAAATCATGGTTACCTTGATTTACGTACAATTTTTATTTTTTTTTGTAAAATATTTTTTTTTCTCGAAAACTATACATTTTAGAGAAACAAAATATTTACATTTTTTTCATATTATAACATATAGAATTCATTTATATTTTTTTTTACCTATGTTAATACGTGACATTGAGGACGTTTTTTTGAATATCTCAGGATCCACTGAACCGATTTGACTCAAAATCTAATCAGATCTAAGTTAAAGGCTTATAAACACAATAGAACAATCGGAATGCCCGTATGTTGTTCCGTTCTTAAGATATCGAAGGCGAAAAATTGACCACATACACACACACATACATACACACACACATACAGACATCAGTCAGAAAATGATCTTAAACGATTGCTAGGGTCTCAAAACGTGAAAATCTGTTAAAATCTCGAAATATTGTTTTCGGACTGAATCCATTACTTCCCTACCATAGTAGTGGGAAGTAAAAATGTGCTTCCAGTTCAATAATTTCTTCAATGTTAAAAATATTACAGAAAAATTGATCGGTGAGTTAATTTTGACCAGAAATGCGTTAAATTTCAATATTAAAAAATTCTTTGACACTGTAGAAGCAGTTTTTGAAGCAGATTTGACGTATTTGCTAATTTGTTATTTTTACCGTTCAAATTACAAATTGAAACCGCCTGTTAAACTTTTTTCATTTACTTTAAGAGAAATTGAATACGAGACAAAAGAATTGCAATGTTTATGTGCTAAATTCTGTGAATAACCTTTCACGCTAATAATTCTGCTTTCTTTGGGACCATATTAGCAAAATTAAGCTCCTAAAGAAGACACAGTTATAGTGTTGAAACGTTGATCATTAAAGAATTTTTTTCTTTTCCCTTGCAAGTATCCCATTTCTCCTAAAGTAAATAAAGATTAAATTATAACGAGAAATCTATACATATACGGTTTTTAATATAAACATAAGAAATACAATCAATATGATTATGATATTTATATAGAAGGCTACATAGGAAAAATGTAAATGCACCGCCGGGAAACGAACCCAGAACTCCCAATTTCGCGTCGGGTAAGTTTCCAGTTACTACACAGTGCCCAACAGCGCACATTTAATTCTTCCTATATTATAGGAAGAATTCCCGGCGGTGCATTTACATTTTTCCTATATAGCCTTCTATATAAATATCATGGCGATAATTCGTCTGATATTCTTATGTTAATTTCACTAATATAGTGAATTTAGTTACGGTATAGGTGTCTAATCATATTGATTGTATTTCTTATGTTTAAATAAAGATTGTTTTAAGAAAATTAATTATTTTTTTCCGATTAAAATTAATTCTGTTAAATGTTTAAGCTTAATTCTTTTGGTCATCCCTGTAATGTACCGGGCGTCGCCTACAGAATCGAGTGGGTGAAGTAATACCGTAATAGCTGATAATATATCCTTACATATAACTATAGTTCTATCTCTTACTATTATACTACTTCTATTAATTTTATTTTATGGTCCCGTACTCTATGGGGCGAGTAATGTATATGGGGCAGATATACCGCTTATGTGACATAATATTCTGTATTCCCTCCATTTACATTACGTAGGTAGGTATATATTATAATGTATAGTCTTTGAAATTTCATGCAAAATTTCATTTCTATACTGCATTCCCTCTAACAATTCAGGGCTTGAGAATAGCCGAGCGTGTAGCAATGCTGTTGTTTACACGACGTTGCTATGGTTCCTCTATTACAAGTCCCCAGTTCCCGGGTTCCAGCCTGGACGGTGAACTAGTCATACAGGAACACAAATCCAGAATTATCCGACGCGAAGGACCAACCTTATGATGAAATACTTTGCATTTAACGTTTTAATCATTGCGGTAGATTTGTCAGAGATAATGACCAATTAGTGATGTTATATTAATTTATTATTTTTTAAAACGAATTTTTATAACACTAATAAAAATCGTATATCAATTTATATTTTAATAAATAATTAACAACATGAAACACCTGACCGGCTTTGAAAATAACCTATAAACTTTCATAAAAAATAAATAACATCATCGCGAAATATTTACCTGTCTCTAAAAAAAATATCCGTTAATAATCTCTTCGAAAGTCATTAGCTATTAGTGGCCGCATCATTTGTTAGTCGGGGCATCTTTGTTTTGGCAATTCATTGTTGCACCTTAAAGGGGCAAACATAATCAGCAATATATTTGTGTCAGGTGGTAGACAAGGGTGTTGTCTCATGACATAATTCATCACCTAAATTTGCACTGAACCGTTATGAACGAGTTTTTTTGTCGGTGTGATCCCACCTGAATTATTGCATAAAATATTTATACCTGAGCTGAGCTATTTTTTATAACTTCCTTGAAAATAATAATACATAAGTTGATATAATAAATAACTATTCATATTGAAATATTGATTCATTTTGGTTTTATATAATCTACTTACTATAGCGGCCCGGTCCGGCCGGGTATAATAAATTTATGATTTTCACCTATCGAATAGTGACAACACATTTGAAATCGGTTTTGTAATTTCTGAGATAATCTCCGATTTTCACCTGGACGAAGCCGAACGGGTCACCTAAATCGAACAGTGCAACATTTTTTGAAATCAGTCTTCTGAGATTATCCCCGAATTTCACCCGGGCGAAGCCGGGCCGACCAGTTTCAATTATATATCTAAACCAGAAGTTGACCAGAAACCCACAAAAGTTGGCCAGAAACCCCCAAAAGTTGACCAGAAACCCCCAAAAGTTACCAGAAACCCCCAAAAGTTGACCAGAAACCCCCAAAAGTTGATCAGAAACCCCCAAAAGTTGACCGGAAACTCCCAAAAGTTGACCAGAAACCCCCAAAAGTTGATCAGAAACCCCCAAAAGTTGACCAGAAAATCTCCATTGCGAAAGCTACCTAGGTACCTATTGTGTAACTCATTTCTAGTGATATCACTAAAGTGAGATTGTTCACGCGAATATGCATTTTTCGCACTAGTGAAATAGAACCTTTTAACGTGAATTTATTCGCCATCGAATTTGTCAGTGAAACGTGAAATATTTCACGTTTCACTGACAAATTCGATGGCGAATAAATTCACGTTAAATGGTTCTATTTCACTAGTGCGAAAAATGCATATTCGCGTGAACAATCTCACTTTAGTGATATCACTAGAAATGAGTTACACAATAGGTACCCTGGGTGCAAAATTTCACAGAGATAGGTTGAGTAGTAATTAAGGCTTGAAAGTGGAACAAACAAACAAACTCACTTTCGCATTTGCAATATTAGTTTGGATTATAATATAAATAATAATAATTCTGTATTTAAGAAATTAATCTATTGCATAGTGAGGATGGATATACACAAAAAGTATACATATAAGTATAAAATATTTGGATTATAATATGCTTTACGGAATATACTTTATCGACTCGAAAAGAATTTAATAATATTAATTTGCAAGTGTGCTGCAAATCTACAACTCGCATACAAGTCAATCTAACTTGTAAATTAATATTATTAATTAATTAATATTAATAATTTGTCTTCAAACCGATTGATTATATTACCGCTAAAATACGAAACCACAGATATATAATACTAAGTATAATTTAATTATTACATAAATGTTACGTCATAATCTGCTCTGTCAATTATAACGATAACATTAGTTGATCACAATTATTCACAGGTAGTGGTTGAAAACCGATGCATTTACCTTATTTCTATAATTCCTTATTTGGTTTATTCAAACACACGTTCTGACAATTTGAATTGTATTTATGTAAGACGGGAACAATAATTTGAGCTTTGAAGTAATACTTTTTGCGAATTTCTAAAAAGCATGCAGGTGTGAACAAAAATTTAGGTTTAATTTTGAATGTCAGCTTGTCATGTTAAAAATAATCTGATTCTATGAATTTCAGTTCTTTGACAGTTTGTTTAATCCTTGTTTGCAAACTATTGTATCTTTTTATCTATAGAATTATTGATACAAAATCTTTTTTATGTCCAAAGATTTTTGTGTGATTCTTTTTTATATTTTAAGGTTAATCCGGGGCGGTACGAATCTCGGGTGACAATATTTTTTTCTTGTTCACATAATTATTAAGCAAGCAAGTTATGAGAATAAAAACAGAGCTCTATTGTTTGTAAAAACAGGGTATGTTTTTAATTAAATAAACGTGATGAATATAGGGGCCTCAAATCGAATTTGTTGGAAAATATGTGTATATGGGGCTTCTAGAGTAGTAATGGAATATTTCTAGCTTTGTCACATGATCTGGATCTCATCAATTTTTTTTTGAAAATTTATTTCAGACAACACAAAATATGTAATTTTCTCAAAAATATTTTTTAATAAATATTGTACCTGATTGTCAAATCTATTATACCATATGTCTTTATAGATTATGAAAGTTTGTGACATTTTCAGTAAGGAGAAAAAATTATCTGCAATTTTTCATATTTTACAGTGACATTTGTTCGAACAATGTTTTTTTTCTCTGAAACTATTCCTTACATAATAATCTGACTTAGACTATCAATCAGAGGGCGATGCGACGGCCGGAGAGTAGCAATCTAAAGGTCACCAATTGCAACTGCGCTGATGACCCGATGGATGAAACTGTTGAGAAGAGTCATCAATCATTTTACGGTGCTAGACATTAAGGGGAAACTATACTATCGAAATATTAGGTTTATGAATCCGACCCAAGATTTCCAGTTAAGTTCGTTAAAAATACTGGACGCAGTGGCCTTAACAAAAAGGGATGTGTATGAAGGTGGGGGGGATCTTCGATTCTTTGAGAATGAATACGCTTCATAATCTGGTTCTTTTTATTATTTTTTCCCTGGACAAGACATTTTAATGCCAAACTGTTTGACAGTTTCGGTAAATACTGGACATTAATTGGCGACCCTGGTCCGACCAAAGTTCAAAGCCAATTTTTTCATTCGAAATCGAACTTCTTCCATGGTTAGGTCTCTAAAAAGAAAGATATGACCAGAAAAAGGGCCCGAAAGTCGCGCGCTTTCATCGTTTTGAAAATCCCAACAGCAGTATTTATTATGTTCTTTATCGAATTTAAAATTAAAAATACACATTTTCATAAAGCTAAGAACGTCCTAAATCATACTTTTTATCCCATATCAACATCTTCAAAAATTAAGTTGTAGGCAATCGTCATAGAGTTTTATACGTTTAAAATTTGTAAAAATATTCGTTATTTAATTTCTCAGTTTGAACCCCTGTGGAAGGAAATATATTTTCCGAAACGTCGGCAAAAATTTCTTTGAACATCATTTACAGCCTTTTCCGAATCATCCATCTCCAAAATTAATAATAAACTGGCTAAACACATCTCTCAAAACTAAATCCTTCTATACCGAAAAAAAATCAATAAATCATATTTCACATAGGTGTTAAATTTTGTTTAAAATGAAAGTCATTAATTAAATAAATAAAATAATATGTTAGCTCTCGTGTACCATAATCAACAACTTCTCTGCAATATTATGCAGATGTATTGAGTCCTCTGAAGGTAGCAACAGCTACTGCATCCCGTCGGCATGAATTTATAGTACAAGTAGGTAGGCATTTAATGCCAGCGAGGTCAAACTTAGCAGTGAACTCTACACTTGACAGCAGCTGACATGTCATTTTGAACTAAGCAATACTACGGAGTAATGATGTAATACGAGTAAATAAATCAATTGATTTGTAAGCAAATAAAATCCGCAACTAAAATATTTCTTGGCAATATTTCAAGTCACAGATACAGTGTTACACAAAAAAATGAATTGATTATTTATTTAGTTCTAATTATTATTTGCCAGGATTCATGGCATAACTACAAACAATCTGTGAAAATTTTAACTAGCTACCTCTTACCGTTTATGAGATAAAGCCTTGTGACAGATGCACGGACGGACATCATGGGTTCTGTAATAGAATTCCATACGGAGGTAGAGAACCCTAATGAGTAATGATCTTACATGATGGTGTGCATCATGTAAGATCATTAGGGTTCTCTACCTCCGTATGGAATCCTATTACAGAGCCCATGATGTCCGTCCGTGCGTCTGTCACAAGGCTTTATCTCATAAACGGTAAGAGGTAGCTAGTTAAAATTTTCACAGATTGTGTGTAGTTATGCCATGAATCCTGGCAAATATTAGAAAAGGACATGAAGAGGCAGCCATCGCTGTCGATCTCCCTCTATAGAACGACACGTTTTCTGGCCTCAATGGGCAATCTATTCTCTATGTCAGTAGATTTGGTGCAGTATGTACGATTTCTTTTCTTTATTCTAAAACCCCTTTTGGTATCCCCAAAGGCACTAACCCTGTTCACAATCTCCTTCGTTGAAGTCGTATATTATAATCTAGTATTCGTTCCTCTTTCTATATCTGTCTTCTTTTGTGGTAGAAACTCAGAACAAAGATAGATATAGAAGGAGCATATCACGTCGCTTGTGAAGCTACGACTACACTAAAGTATGATCTGTCAGGTACATTAAGATCATTCTTTCTTGTATTCAGTAGTGTTATTTACGCTTTATTTGGTAAACTTGTAGGTGTTTTATTGAAAAAAATAATGTAACGTGTTGTGTGCCTGGATGTTACAAAAAAGGTTCGGAAGCGCTTATGAAAAATCAAGCTTATCATCAGTAAGAAAAAATATATTATTATATTTTCAATGCCTCTCTATTTTTAACCGACTTCAAAAAAGGAGCACGTCCTCAATTGGATACCTATTTTTTTTAAATATATGTACCTACACCGATACTTCGGAATGGCTAAACCGATTTTGACGATTATTCTTTTATTTAATAGGGCATACCTTCGGCGTGGTCCCATATAAATTTTACTTAAAACGGTTCAGTAGTTCGAGTGATTTTTTTTATTTTATTAGTCTCAAACTTAAAATTATTTATAGATTCAGACAGAAAAAGGTAAATGTGGTATAAAATTTTGAATGTTCTAAAAACGTACTATATTTTTTTATTTTATTGGAGAAAAAAAAATAATTGTGCTTCAATCTTAGTTTAATTAGTAAATAACGTACTAGATTTGTTTGCGGCATACTAACGTATTAGAAAATAAAATTGTGTATTAGATTTAGTACAAACCATCGAGTTATTACATAATATTAGGGCTTAAGAATAGCCGAGAGTGTAGCAATGCTTTTGTTTACATGGCGTTGCTATGGTTCCTCTATTACAAGTCCCCAGTTCCCGGGTTCTAGCCCGAGAGCTGGTAAAAGTGTCAATTGGATTTTCAATTTATTATTAGAAAAAAAAAATAATGAATTGAAAATATGAATTGGTGCTAGGCCCAAATAACCTTAGCTGTTGGTGGTCTTTAAAACACAATTACATAATATTATGGAGTGCTAGTCTACTACTGCGCATCCAAATGCGCTGGATAGAGAAGGCATGAATACGAGTAAATCGTCTATCTCTCTCTGACTTTTCCTTGTTAATTGTTATCTGGTCGCTATGGTTATATTCAAGTTGCGACGCGGACAGTGCTTCTGTTTTCAAAATTTGCACGGAACACTTTGTAGGGCCTAATGAGCGTGACGAAGACAGAACATTTCCTCGGATTCGGAATTTTCTTTCTAACGGAAATTGGCTCGCGCAGCTCAGACTAGCAGTCTATTTATAGACGTCATTGGTACGAACGTAATGACACTGGAAACGCTGCCTACAAATTGTTAAATTGTGTTTTAAAGACCACTAACAGCTAAGGTTATTTGGGCCTAGCACCAATTCATATTTTCATTTCATTATTTTTTTTTTAATAATAAATTGAAAATCCATTTGACACTTTATCCAGCTCTCGGGCTAGAACCCGGGAACTGGGGACTTGTAATAGAGGAACCGTAGCAACGCCATGTAAACAACAGCATTGCTACACGCAACGCTGCCTACAAGCTATGATATGTTCCTTCTATACTTATTTATCTGTTCTGAGGTTAGAAGATATGGAGGCAGTCTAGCGAATTCACGCAAGCAACAGCTGTGTGTGACATTTTGGTCCTTTAAACATCTATATCATATTATACTGTACTTTAGATCGGTTTTAGAATTCCAAATAATATTATATAAGTTAAGGTACATGTAGACAGTTTTTTATAGTCAAATGTTTGTGGTTACAAAAACGTGTGTAGTTTATATAATGACAGAATACGGAACGAATGTACAAAAGTTTTGAATTGCTAATTGGCGAAACTAATTAGTAATTATCCAATACCCAAATGGACTATTTAGATAGATATTATAGATTATAGATGCTCGACAAATATGGTAATTAGCGGAAACGTTCTATATTTTACCAACAACCCGGATTATTTGGAGATACCAATCAATTTTTCTAATTTTGTTATTTTTTAAATTGAATATCCAAATGATACTTACTTTTACCAGTTCTTATATTAGATTAGAACCTGCGAACTTGGGGCTTGTAATAGAAGAGTCATGAAAAACAATGGCATCGCTACATGCTCGGCTTTTATATACGGATTTACTTACGTTAATAGTTTTGATAGTAACATTATTTAATCTAATGCTGGGCTGCAGAAAGCTGTAAGAAAATCTGTAATCTGTAAAAATGTTTAGATTTGTATTATTAGTGTATTTGCCATAATATGGCACATACACTATTGGCGTCGGTCGGATGGCGAGACCTAGGGGTCGGACCAAAATTTCTCGACGTTTCATAGCCTCCTGAACACTTTGGCACCATTTTTAAAAATGTTTATATATATTTATATATATATATATATATATGTGTGTGTACACGATAACTCTCGACAGACTTAATCGATTGAAACGAAATTTGGTACACACATTGGAACCCATCACCGCAAGAAGCCTATTTAAAATGGGCCCGATCGGACCATTTTCAGGGTTGTATTTAGGGGTTCCAAAAAGTTTTTGGGCCCAAAAATACCGAAAAATTTGTCAGAATTGTTTCAAAATTGAAATTTAACTCTTTAGTAAAGATTAAAATGTGCGGCCAAAATTTTAATAAAATCGGCCCGACAGGACCGAACTTTCAAATTTTATGAAAACACTAGTTTGTTGATACGGATTTACTTATGGAAGGGTGTATTTAATTGGGTGTACTGATAAAATCCATGTCTCATATTGAAATTTAGAAAAATTTAATTATTTTAAGGGATGTATTAAGGGGTTAAATTTTTTATTTTGTCAAAAAACAAACTTAAGTTCACATAATAATGCCACAATGCCTGTATTAGCAAATACACTATATTGTCGGCAGGGCTTGGCACTGCGACCCGAGTTTTTTTTTTTAAGGGTAATGAAAATACAAGCTTTTTTCAACATATTATGTTTCTTTAGACTACAACGCATGTGATAAAGCAAAAAAATAAATCCTTGAATAATTTTCATTACAAAATTTGGGACATTTTCAAAAGCTATCCGAAAATAGGCGACCTTTCACTACTGACAGGCAGACAAAAATTCTGGGTACAAATTCTCCCATCTAGGTTATATAGGTGTACAAAATACCCGAAAAACTCAAATGTAATTTTATGTATTTCTGACGATTTGTATCCATTTTTTTGCCACGCAAATAAATATCATATCATATCATAATATTATGTATAGACAGAAGTCCTGCTAATATTTTAAATGTTAGTAATTAGTATTGATCGACTTACCTCCTATTTAAAATGAACAATAAAAATTGAATTCCACAGAAAAAAGTTATACAGTCGATGATTGTCAGTGAATGTATTAGTTTATAACAAAACTGTTTGTTTTTTTATTGATTCTCATCAATAAAGCCACCTGCCTCATACGAAATAAAATCACGCCGCAGTAGACTTATTCGATCAACCATTTAGTTTCCTGAATGAGCACACATCTATTGTTTTCAGTTCACTTGTTTGTTGTATTGCCTTGTATCATCTGCCAGCTAAAGGTCCGTTCATAATAATGCACTGTCACGTCTACGTATAGACAGACGCTAATGACCTCTGTTGTCACAATTCATTCATATACGTCTGCGTATACGTTAAGCGCTTAAGCCAAGGAGGATAGACTGATTCTCTACCGGAATTACTCCCTGCACTCACTGTAAAAAATGGTTGTAAAAATACTTTGAAAGTTAAGATAGAATTCGCTCGATTTTCTAAGTGATTTTACATTATTATTTATTTTTACATAGAAAACTTCATAAAAACTTGGACTTTTACTGTGAAGTTAAACAAATTTGTGATTTTTACATAAAGTAAATTAAAATTACATAATTTGTGTAATATTCCAATAAAGTGTGTTAAAATTACAAAATAAAATGTATAGTTACATATATAAAATGGATGAATACAAAACAAATTCATGTAAAATTAGTAACCACGCATGCGCAATGTGTTTTTATGGAATCTACGCGATGTGCAGGCGATACCTGTTTGCGACGCCATTGTCTCTTTGTGTGCCTATTACCAGATTAATCGCTGGCTACAAACGGACCATCGATTATCTATGTAATCGGCCTTCTCATTTCTTACAGTGTATGAACGGATACCGCTCTCTCGACGTTATTTTTAAAGTTAAAAGTTTCGGGTAAACGCCAAATAAAGGATCGAGAATCACACTACAGATACTACAGGTGAAAAATTGAAAAATAGTTTCCCTGGAAAAACTTACAACTTTTTAAAAATTACGTAATCGTTCACACGTAGCCAAAACTTTTTTCAAGAAATTCGGCTGTATAGGATCTGTAGTGTGAATCTTGGTCCTTCATTTGATGTTTAGCTTTAAAAATAGCGTCGGGAGAGCGGTACCCGTTTTTAGGCGAGGAGAAAGAATTTGAGATGAAGAGTGCAGGGGTTAACTTCCGTTAAAGAATACTCTTAGAATTGTGTATATTAACATCACGAACTCTAAACATGGATGTGAAAGGATCATTAGGTTTAGTTTCATTATACGATCGCGTTTGTTGGCGGTAGTGGAGCCCTGTTTCATTTGATCGACGAAGTCAGTCAGCGACGGGTGACGAGAATGCCTCCTCATCTGTGTAAGCCTCTCTATATAGAGATGCAGACGACAACCGCACTGACTGCGATCACTAATCAAGCGTGCAGCCCGTTGGCCCAACTCGGTCAAGCATAGAAGACCCGTCATCTGCCCTGTCTCGTTCCGTCCCGATTATATAATACCCACTCATGATATTACCGATATTTACCCAAACGGGGCATAAATAGAATACACGCTCATATATATCGGAAATATTCTTCTGATAAAAAATTGGAAGTTACGCTAGTTTTTGAAGTTATACTTCTTTTGGCGCGTTATGGAAAAATGATGAGAGTGAATTTTTTACGTTTAACACCATGAAGTTAGTCGATAGTAACACCATGCAAATAGTCAATAGTAACACCATGAAGTTTGTCGGAAGTTCATGATTATAATACCCTATTATCACCAGTCACAATGTGAGAAGAGCGTTTTCAGTTTTGAATAACATTAATAAAAGCTATTGCTATACAAACGCTCGTTTATGCCACTTTCTTTAATTATGAGTTCGTCTCTGACACCCATACTGTTTACAGTATTATAACCTTCATCAATTGTATTTAATATCTTTATTTTATTATTTTATCGTCTTTTTACAAACGTTTAGTAGATACTGGCACGCGGGATAAAATTTTTGAAGTTATTTTTGTTTTGTTACGCCAAAGCAGTATAACTTCTGACGTGCGTACATAATTACACACTCTCTTTTTTTGGGAAAACGCATTTCCAAAATTGTTGCCTGTCCATTCGTCTGTCTGTACCGGCTGATACCTAAATTTAAAGTATAAGGTACTTTTGACCCGTTGGAACCGACATTAATTTTAGTAGATATGCGGATAGAATCGACGTTGACGCGAGCGAAGCAGGTGTTCTATAAAATTCAATTTTAAATTAGTTTTGTCAAATATTTTTGTGATTTTGCAGATGTATTGATTGATCTAATAAAAAAAGGATACCGAAAATAAAATTTAACAGGTAGCCAAATATTTACAATGATTCTTTTTTCTGTAGCATCCCATTGTCTCTAGGTATTTTTTACAATATTCACCTGGTGTTAGTGCATTATACCCACATTGTTACAATACAGATTGTTTCTTACGCAAACAAAAGAACCTGTCTCTGTAACCGATCTGCAGCTAAGTATTTACGACCTTGTTTCCTATGCACTAAACCCGAGGCGCCAGAATTAGAGAAGAAAAGATCTCCTCCTGCAGATCTTTATTTGTTTTACTATTTATTGTGACTGTTATTGCATACTGTTTTTTTATTTACCTTTCATATCTTTGAAACTAAAATAGAAACGAATATTTTACTTCACTTTTATGGTGATCATCCTTATTTATTTTTATTTACTTTAACGTTTTTGTTTTGGAAAATGTCTTTTTTGTTGCATTTATCTGATCGTTAAAATATTTTTCCCACCTTCCTTGAACGTATATTATTTAATTGATTTTCTGTTGATCATATAAAAAATAATAATAGATAATAATAAAAAAAATGGGTGTGTGGTTATGACCACACGACGGAAGTGAAAACTTCAGATTTTCTAATTTTAAAATATATATACAGGGTGTCCCAAAATTGATTGGACCCAATTTATTTATATACCAAAATGTACCGTTTGCCCGTGCGAAGAGTTCAAAGTTTACATAAAAAAACACATTTTTGTACGCTGTTCAGAAATGAGTGAAATAAATTGAATGAAATTTGACAAAAGTGCATTTTAGAGGATTACTTTCGGTAATCAAAGAAACCCAATAGAAATTTTGGAAAGGTTAAAACCACCCTCACCCCTTGACATTTTTTTCAGAACTTTCTTAGGGGTGGTAATACGGTTCTCAAATTTTAGCGAGAAGACTGATTAATTATCTTCATTTTGTTACTCTTGAAAAAATCTCGTATTCCGCATAGTTCCGAAGGAAAAAAACGTTTTCTTAAATAATGCTAACATATATTCCTATAGTACAAGTTTAATAAAATTGTAATACAAAATTTTATATACAAAATTTTATGTAAACTTTAAACTCTTCTCACGGGCAAACGGTACAATTTGGTATATAAATAAATTGGGTCCAATCGACTTATTTTGACCTCTGCTACACGTGGTAGCTCTGTGTCCCAGCAATTTTGGGACACCCTGTATATATAATTTTGTAACCACACAGTTTAATCATAAATATATTAAAATCGGCCTATATTATCAATTAAATTCAATGAATAAAAAAATACATAAATAAATATCATGTAAAATTTATATTTTTAATTTATTCCACCTTGGTTTCAAAAAAATTATAATTATTGTCAAAGAAAGAATATAACAAAAATAAAATTAGAAAAAAAAATGCCAAAAATTCTACGGTGCCATCAGATTTCGAACCGAGGTTCCTATGCATACAACGCAAAGACGTTGCCAACTGCGCTATCGGTGCAACTGTACTGCGTACCGTTTTTATGATATAAGTATATCAGCCACGTTACATTCGGACTGCGAACGTGCGAACGCGAACGGTACACTTTATTTCACTCTCCAGGCAAAGAGTGCCTAAGGAAGTTTTTACTTCAAAAATATATATCATTTACAATGTGTCGAATTTATAACCTCTGTTTATTTTTGAAGTCGTTTAAAAATAAGGCTGGGCGACACATTTTCAAATTGTATGCAAAAATAATTTAATTTTAATTAGTCATATCTAATTAGTAATGTTAAGAAACGATCACGAAAATCTCAAATTGAATTTCCGTTTCAATAAGTAATTCTAAATTAAACTGAACTTGTAAGCCAAGATTAGTTTCAAATTTGCAGTCAATTCAAATGCATAATTTCAATGACAAAGTTATATTGCATACAGGTAACGAATAAGTTTATCGCAAGATGACAGACGTTAAAACCAATTAAAAGTCTTAAAAGCTTTTGTTTTACTTTGATTCATGAATTTCTTGAACTACAGGAATCGAATCTTTGGCGTGAAGATAAAAAAAGTAATCAGAAATCACTGACACTTTTTTCTTGATGCACGTTTCGCTAACCATGTCAGCATCACCAGGAGATGATTAAAACTCAGTTTTGAGGACCGCTTGGTGTAACGGTTAGCGTACTGGTTTTTGGATCAATCTGTCATTAGTTCTAATCCCACCTCCGCTCAATGGTGTTTTGTGATGTTTAATTTAATTTGATGTAATTAGGCGCTAATGAATGAATGAATTGTAAATTATAGACGCCCGACATGGTTGCGCTAATGACCCTAGTTATCGAGCTTCTATAATCTACATTAAATAAATGAATAATTCTCCTTTCAGTTTAATCGTTTTTTCTTTTTTTATCTACGTGCAATTATGTTTGCATTTAATAATAAAAAATATTTTTTGTCATTTGAAAAAAACTCGATTTATTATTATCGAAATACAAAACCTATGTACAAAACTATAATGATAATTCTTAACTGCCTAAAAATGTAGGTAATAATCGTTTCTATCATTGCAAATCCTCTATTACACAATTGTGTACATACTGTTATTAACTTATTATATAATTGTGCAATAGTTGAATTATTTTAACTTGACAGCACAATACCCACTACAAAATAGCTACTTTCCATGCATATATACCGGCCTGTGTTGGGTCATTTGTAACAGACAGGCATGGCGAAAGTGTTTTCAATACATAACTAGTGCAATAAGTAAACGGTTGCCATAGTATCTTACGTTTATTCGCTCTATCCGCCAGCTATTACATACTTACGATTTGCTGTAAATGTAAAGATGGCGACGCAAATGAACTGTCAAATTTGTGTGAAAAACTGAAATTGAAGTGAAAAGTATATATTTTGTAGTGAGTATTGCCAAAAATACCATATATTTCTCGTGCGTAATGGTATTATGACTTGTGTGACTGTAAAAACTCGCTATCGCTCGTTTTTACATAGTCACAACTCGAAAGTAATAAAACCCATTACGTCACTTGAAATACAATCTACTATTAAGAAAAAAAAGAATACAAAACACGATCGTTCAAAAGTGCAATTGTCAGTAAGAATCCTTTGTTAGTTGAGTTAAGAAGCCACCAAAATAGACACATTAAAAAGGACACATAATGTCAACAGTCCTTTTGGGTTTCTGATCAGTTGGACCGATAACGTCGCATTTAGACGAAGATCAAATTTATAAAAATGGATCTCAACAATATTGCCCGTAAAAATAGTATACAAGGTGTACATTTAAAAAATAAAAATTCATGTTAACTAACATCAGAGTCTCTTAAAGGTTTTCACATTTTGTAGGTAGGTACTACAAAAATCAGAATTTTTTTAAAAAAAAATATTTTTTGTACACTAACAAAAAACAAATTTGAAAAACAAAACGTTTAATTTTTAGCTCGATTCTTGGGTACGAAGAACATAAAGACGCCGCGGTTTAGGTCGATGCCGCAGTTTCTCGATGTCAAAACAAATCTAATAATCTTCAGTAGGTACCTATATTATAGTAGTGTTGACCCAATGAATGTTAATAATTGAAGGAAGGTTTGGTTAAGGGTCAAAATAATAAAGCTTTACCAAAATATCGCTTGTAGCCAACGTTTCGAAATATCTAATTTCATCTTCACTATTTACCTATTAGAGTGCCCGCGGTGAGAGATGAAGCCAGGCACGTCATCAATAATATGCTAGTGAACGCCTGCTTGCCCGCAGACAGTGCCGTGTACACAAAACTGTACATTGGGTTTTATGACGTTAGGTACAATTTTGGCAAACTGCTATTCATGACAATAAACAGCCAACAGCAAGCTAGAAGGCGGGCGCAATGCATTCACGTTACTATGACGCGGTGGTTTCATCTTTCGCCGCGCGAGGTCTAGTATCTATCTTCTAATTTCATACTGACTGAACTGTTCTAATTTTGGATACACATCTTCATAGGCCCTGAAGATGAAATTAAATATTTCGAAACGTTGGCCACAAGCGATATTTTGGTAAAGCTTCATTATTTTATGTTTCATTAATTCCCCCTCGCCGATTACCTCGCTGTTTCCATCGATGTAAATGACGTGAAGCATCTTTGGTATCCAAGTCTTCAGCATGGTTTCCGGGCTTGTAGGCCGTGGTCCGGTGGTATTTCTACCTGACGTTTCGTCTACAACTGCGGCAGACATTCTCAAAGGCGATGTGGCAGCGGTCGAAGTGTCCTCCTTGGCGGCTCACTGACCTGTGAGTCGCCAAGGAGGTCACTTCGACCGCTGCCATATCGCCTTTGAGAATGTCTACCGCAGTTGTAGACGAAACGTCAGGTAGAAATACCACCGGACCACGGCCTACAAGCCCGGAAACCATGAAGACTTGGAACAATGCCGGCCGTGCAAGCTTGCACACCTGGACATCTTTGGTATGTTCGCCCTCTCATAGATGTGAACAAAAACATCGATCATGTACCTAAATCGCGGCATCGACATCTTCGGCATGTTCGTACCCTTCCGGGCCTTCGTTTTCAAAATTTTATTTTTATCGTTTTCAGTTATATTACATGAAAATTGTTTAATAATTTGTAATGCTGAAAAAAGAAAATTATTTTAAGCGTAAAAGAAAACAATACATTTTTAAAAGACTTCTCAGGTAATTTTTTAAAATCCTATTTTATAAGGTTTTTTTTCCATTTGGTTAAAAACGAAACATCCTGTAGATGTTTAACTGTGTTTTAAATCTACAATCGATATTTTTTGTCAAATCGTGAGATATTTTAGTTAATTTTAATGATGTCCAAATAGTTTTAAAGAAAAAAAAACTAAAAATATTTTAGAAATGAATGTCGTTAATTTCTTTATCGGAGAGAAATGCCTTTTAACAAAGTGACAACTTTTAATTTATTGTTTAACTATTTTCATGTTAGGTAACAATGGCCCCTAAATTGTCATTATATTTTCCGTTTAGTTAATTTATAGTTTTATGACTCTATCTACTAGTTAGGTTTTTATCATACATTTATACTACAGAGTGTCTATAAATATCTAAAATTATATAATAATACTATAATTGTTACTATTATTTTTTAATCATAAAAATTACTAGCCTTTACCTACTGTCGATTTTTTTTTTTTTTGGTTAACTGAAGCCCGATGATATACAGGGTGTCCCAAAATTGCTGGGACACAGAGCTACCACGTGTAGTAGAGATCAAAATAAGTCGATTGGACCCAATTTATTTATATACCAAAGTGTACCGTTTGCCCGTGAGAAGAGTTCAAGGTTTACATAAAATTTTGTATTCTCGCTAAAAAAATTTGAGAACCGTATTACCACCCCTAAGAAAATTCTGAAAAAAATGTCAGGGGGTGAGGGTGGTTTTAACCCTTCTACAATTTCTTTTGGGTTTCTTTGATTACCGAAAGGAGAGTAATCCTCTAAAATGCACTTTTGTCAAATTTCATTCAATTTGTTTCACTCATTTCTGAACAGCGTACAAAAATGTGTTTTTTATGTAAACTTTGAATTCTTCTCACGGGCAAACGGTACATTTTGGTATATAAATAAATTGGGTTTAATCGACTTATTTTGACCTCTACTACACGTGGTAGGTCTGTGTCCCAGCAATTTTGGGACACCCTGTATATCGACATGACATAGCCAACAAACAATAATATTATTCATTTTTGGATGATAAAGTTATAGGTTAATTTGGCGGGAATCACAGAGAATGTACTGTGAATTCCGCCAAACCAATCTAGATAAATTGACTTGATTCTACTATAATAATATTATTATAATACGCTTTTCTACTGAGCAACTCATCTAAAATCTTACCTTTGCTAGTAAAATTACTAATAAAAATTACTATTAACAATATTCACTTTTATTATTCACAATAACTTGTTGATTACACTAATGACTAGACCCTAGGAAAACAACGACTGTGTACTGCGCATTGTCATTGTGGTTTATGACAATTTGCCTTCCTTTAGCGTCACTAAAGTTAGCACTTCCACATTTCTGCATGAACGCATTTTTTGACTGAATCGGCAAACGCGAAATACCTCGTTTTTCGCAAGATTATAGAAAATTTGTCAGGTAAGGATAATCTAGACCAAAATTACACAAAATTATTGCACCGAAACTTACCAAAATGGTTTTTACTGTAATCGGTGTGAGAGCCATGCTAGATAGGACAAAATTGCGTACCAGTAATTTTGTAGAGTAGAGAAAGAAAACGGCATGTAAATATATAGATTTAGAAAATATATAGATATTGATTTTTCCTGTATAGCCTAACAAACATATCATGATGACATAATCTGTTGATTGATATTGTTAAGAAATAAAATTATTCACTACCTATATGGGTTACATGATTGTATTGTGGAAAGGGATCATTGTTTGATTTAATAATTATTATAGACTAGCCGTTACCCGTGGCTTCGCCCACGTATTTTACGATTTATAATTTTATTTATCGATCGAGATTGAGATTGCTTGGAATCGAGGGTTTTTAAAAAAATTTTATTATACAATACAATACCTACTTCAACCTATAAGAAAACAAAGAATATAATTAACTTAACTACAAATATCTGGGTGACCGAGCTTTGCTCGGATGAGATCAATAAAAATAGTACTTACTGTGGGATATTGATTTTGTATTATTTTCTCAGAATATTATTCCGAAACGATTAGCTGTCAGAATATTTTGACACAAAGTAGTTTGTTTTTTCCAAAGCCTACTCACCATACGACACTGTTTTAAAACGTCAAAAAACTGTTTTTTAAAATTTTATTAATACCTACATTACTCACTCACTTCGCTCGTTCGTTTGAATATTATTAATTCCTTCTTCGCTCGTTCGCTTGAATTTTATTAATACATTACTCACTCGCTTTGCTCGAATATTAATAATACATTACCTTTGTTATCCCCCGCGAGAATCTCCCCCCCCCTAATTTGTTATCCCCGCGCGAGAATGTCCCCACCTAATTTGTTATCCCCCCGCGAGAATCACCCCCCTAATTTGTTATCCTCCCGCGAGAATATTCCCCCCTAATTTGTTACCCCCCCCGCGAGAATCTTCACCCTTAATTTGTTATCCTTTGCTCGTACGCTTGAATTTTATAAATACATTCCCACTCACTTCGCTCGTTCGCTCGAATATTAATAATATATTACTCACTCGCTTCGCTCGTTCTCTTGAATATTATTGATATATTACTCACTCGCTCCGCTCGTTCGCTTGAATGTTATAAATACATTACTCACTCGCTTCGCTCGTTCGCTCGAATTTTATTTATACATTACTCACTCGCTTCGCTCGTTCGCTCGAATTTAATTAATACATTATTGCTCATCTACGATACCTATATAAGGAACTCCTGCGCAAAATTTGTTATCCCCCCGCGAGAACCTTCCCCCCTAACTTGTAATCCCACCGCGACAAACACCTCCTAATTTGTTACCCCCCGCGAGAATTCCCCCCTAATTTGTTATCCCCCCGCGAGAACCTTCCCCCCTAATTTGTTATCCCAGCGCAAGAATCTCCCCCCCTAATTTTTTATTCCAGCGCGAGAATCTCCCCCCCTAATTTTTTACCCCACCGCGAGAATTTCCCCCATAATTTGTTATCCCCCCCTAGAGAATCTCCCCCTCCTAATTTTTTTTATCACCCCGCGAGAATCTCCCCCCTAATTTGTTATCCCCCCGCGAGAATCTCCACCCCTAATTTGTTATCCCCGCAAAAATCTTCCCCCCTAATTTATTATCTCCCCGCGAGAATCTCCCCCCTTATTTGTTATCCCCCCGCGAGAATCTCCACCCCTAATTTGTTATCCTCGCAAAAATCTTCCCCCCTAATTTATTATCCCCCCGCGAGAATCTTCCCCCCTAATTTGTTATCCCCCCTCGAGATTCTCCCCCCCGCGTAGCTTTCTATTAGTGAAAGAATTTTTAGAAACGGTTTAGTAGTTCCAGAGATAAAACAAAAACAAATCTATCCCACGGGAACCGTACATTTTTCCGGGATAATAATTTGCCTATAACATTCTCTGACCCCTAAACTACCACTATGCAAAAAATCATGTCGATCCCTTGCTCAATGAAAAACAAAAACAAAACTATCCCACGGGAACCGTACATTTTTCCGGGATAAAAAGTAGCCTATGTGCTATTCCAGACTATAATCTATCTCTGTACCAAATTTCATCCAGATCCGTTCAGCCGTTCTGGCGTGATTGAGTAACAAACATCCATCCATCCATCCATCCATCCATCCATCCAAACTTTCACATTTATAATATTAGTTAGATTACATAATTTGCGATGTTTATAAACACACTGTACATTGCTACTAGTTTTATGTCATTTTATGTTTGAAAGGTGGTATTGCTGATCACATTAGTAATTTATTTTGTGTCTGAATGACTGTTTATAGAGTTTTTATTATTGAAATCGTCTGAAATTCTAGCTTCTAGACGTCACATTCTAACGCTTTTGATCATACTTGAAGCGGCAACTAAAATGATATAAAATGACTATAAAATTTTTATTTTTTCACTTTAAATTATGAAATTTTGTGTATGTGAGAAAAATAATTTTATATCCTAATGAGTTATAAAAAACGGACACGTTAATAAAACGTAGTTTAATAATCCGAATTTCTGTGTCAGTTTTAAACAATTTTATAACTTTTATTGCTTAACATAAAAAATAAGGAATTTTACCACAGTATATTATTTTTTAATAAAAAATTCTTAAATTTACATAAATATTTACACAAATTAATATATTTTAACTTTACAATATACTACAATACTAAATTAAATTTAGTTGTCGTGTTTCTTCCGGATTTCATTTTTTTTTTTGTTTTTTGGTCCCCGAAATTCAGGGTTATTTGGACCTAGCAGCACCAATTCATTTCTCAATAATACTATACATTGAAAATCTAATTTATGCTTTGCCATTTCTTGGGTTAGAATCTATTTCTATACGCTCAGCTTTTTTCAAGGCCTGGGTTTATGTGATATTTAATAATAGCTGACGTTTCGTGAACATTGCAGTTCACTTCTTCAAAGCAGGTCAAAAGAAGTTCAAAGCAGGTCTAAAGAAGTTAACTGTAATGTTTACAAGACAGAAAAATCAAACAATTAATGAAATAATCGAGACAGCTTCAAATCTATCTAGTTTTTGACAAAGAATTAAATTGTACAACTATAAATTATATTTCTTAAAAAGCTTACAATGGCAAACAAAGTTACGATTTTATTTAATTGTATTGATTACAGTTTATGACATGGAGTGTACCTATAGTATGTATCATAAACTAGTGAGTAATTTAGTTTTTGTCCTTTCAAGGTAATAAAACAATGTTAATGATTCATTACGATCCTGCTGTGAACGCTGCAGTGTAATTATATTTATGCTTCCATTATACAAAACCATCCGTATTTAAAGCAAAGGAATAAATTATATTTATAGATTATCCTCAGCCGTGAGCAGCAAAATGAACGCAAAAGTAAACTATATGATGATAGCGTAAAAATTTAATTAACTAAAAAACCAATACCTATTACTTGTATAGAGGGCAGTATAGCCTAGTGGTTAGCATGCTTGGTGCCGCAACCTCTAGACTGGACTGCCGTGGGTTCGAATCCCACCTGCGCTCATGGATGTTTTGTGATGTTATTTAGTTTTAAGTTAGTTGTTATTTAGTGTAGTTGAAAGACGCTAATGACCTTAGATGTCGACGCGTCTATAATCTACAATAAATAAATAAAATATTACTTGTATACTTTGAAAAGAATAAGTAATAACCAATACAAATAAATTAGGCAAGTGTCTTAAGATGGGTGCTTATTGACTGAAATAGCTATTTTCATAATTTCAAAAATCTTCATTAACGAATTTCGTTGGACGAATATTTTTTTAATTTGCTAAACTTGTTAATCTTTCTACAGGCCCGGTCTTAGAGATCTAGGGCTCCTATAGGCACTGACAGTTGCGGTCCACCAAGTCCCCCAAAAAATTGGAATAAAATGGAAATGGATTGGTTACCGGTGTGCTTCCAAATTGGGCGATAAGTCGCCAATTGGGCTATCTTAGAAAATGTTTGGCCTTTTTCCCCCTATATTTTCCATTTCCGCCCTGGCCGGTGTTCCCTCGGCGGCTGGGGCCCTAAGTCGATGACTTGTTGGCCTAAGCAGAAATGCGGGCCTGCCTTTCTATACTAAACTAGTAAGCTCTTCATTTATATGTAGAAATATAACGCAGTCAATAGCTAAAAATCACATTCCGAATTCTGAACTGAACGCTTTAAAAAAAACCGGTAGGTATACATGAAAATTTTTGAAAATAAACTACACTGTAAGAAATGAGAAGGCCGATTACATAGATTATCGATGGTCCATTTGTAGCCAGCGATTAATCTGGTAATAGGCACACAAAGAGACAATGGCGTCGCAAGCAGGTATTTCCTGCACATCGCGTAGATTCAATAAAAACACATTGCGCATGCGTGGTTACTAATTTTACATTAATTTGTTTTGTATTCATCCATTTTATATATGTAACTATACATTTTATTTTATAATTTTTACACACTTTATTGGAACATTACACAAATTATGTAATTTTAATTTACTTTATGTAAAAATCACAAATTTGTTTAACTTTACAGTAAAAGTCCAAGTTTTTATGAAGTTTTCTGTGTAAAAATAAATAATAATGTAAAATCACATAGAGCGAATTCTACCTTAACTTTCAAAGTATTTTTACATCCATTTTTTACAGTGTACCTACCTATATAAATAAAATCATGGTGGCAGATATCAGTTTAATAAAAAGCTCAGTGAGTAATTAGCGTTATCAATGTTAAATCACCTTGCAAATTACTTTATTATTAAATATATTTCATATTATTATATTCATCTTACGCCGAACATGATAATAACGATGATTAAAGCGTAATGGGTGCATTTTTGTTGTAATACATATTACAAGACATTCATTGTTCTTTTTACAAGTTATTATAATGATAAAGATTGCTATAAAAAACGTTTCGGCACATCAGAGTCTTGGGTAGGTACGTACTATAATAATATAAGGTCGGTTGGTTTCATATCTGAACCGATCCACGAGTAAAGTATAGAACGAGGGAGGAAATTAAATCGGTGTTAGCTAAATCAAAACGTTTCGAGTTTGTTCATGAAAAGATAGTCTTTCGAAACTTGTAACCGCGACGGGAGACAACGATATAATGTTTCGCTTCAGACTCGACGTATGCGCAGACGCCGATGTGTCGCACGAACTGATTCTTACTTATTTAATTGGTCGTTATCTCCCGTTGCGGTTACAAATTTTGAAAGGCTACCTAAACGATCTCTTGCGATACACGATGAAACAGCCAGCTGCCAGAGATTCAGAAAATGATGAGAAACAGGCAAATATAACCTTTAAAATGCTGTTTTTCATTTTCGGGTCAATAAAAGAAATATTAAAAGCATTATGTACAAATAGCCCCTTAGAGCCCTGCACACTACAGATCCTTCAGGTGAAAAATTGAAAAAAACAATCATGAGATGTCGTAGGATACCCGACAAAAGCAATGCTTCTTACGCATTGTATATAAAATCGAATTTATTTACAAAAGCTATAGAATCTGCGTTACACTCTTTCGTGACGTGACGTGACGTTTCGCTGTGTTATGTCCCCATCTCAGACGTGATGAAACTTTTTTGTCTCTATAGCTTTATCCAAAGGTTTCTGGATGAAGCTAGATACTTTACGATTCATGAAAACTTGCCTTAACCTAAATCATAATATCTGACTTAGTGTCGGAGATTTGCGATCTAGTGTCGGGGAATTTATTTACATATTTATTTACATATAAAAGCTATAAAAATTATAGCAACAATACGAGCCGCCCAGCCAATGAGGTGCGTTGCATCGCCGCGTTCTAAGGCCGCGTTCGAGACGTTTCACTTTTTATGATTTAGGTCCCCATCTCAAACGTGCGTTAAGAAGCATAGCTTCAGAAATTCCTAGAAAACACTTACAACTTTTTTTTTAAATAATAAATTACGTAACCTTTCACACGTTGCCAGAACTTTTTTCAAAAAATTCAACTGTAGGATCTATAGTCTGATTCTTGGTCCGTCATTTGGCGTTTACTCGAACCCTTGAGCTTTAAAAATAGCGTCGGGAGAGTCATAACCGTATTTAGGCGACGGTAATGAATGTGGGATGAAGAGTGCAGGTATCGAATGCTCTTTAAGTTGATGAAGATCTTAAAGATTGGAAGACAACCTTCATCAACTGTTTGGTTGGTATACTTACTAATGTGACCAAAACAGGACGCCAATTTGTGTGACATGTTGTAAGTCTATGCAATTCTGTCACGTTACAATTTTTTAAATCTAAAAATCTTCGCTAAGTTGCTAGAATAAATAGGTATCTATTAAGTCACTAGAATAAAGACGAGTCTAAAATATGTCTGATCACAACGAGATTATAATTTTGATTAACTAGTTTGTTTCAAAAGCGTAGCTCCTAGAAACTCTCAAAACAAAATAATGTTGTGGTCGACAATGTTGAGTATTAATGTTGATTCAAAAAGACACAACACTAAATAGTTAGTCTTAGAGAATCGATGCGACTCCCCTGGTTTATTTTATGCTCATAGCTGCCGATAGATCGATCGGGTGCAACTTCACCTCACAGATAATTTCACGCTTCATACGCAATATAATAAGAGCAGTCGAGTGTCGAGAAAGGCCGATGATATTGAGAATGAGTTCGCAATTGTTTCAGATCTTCTCTTGTGATATTGGAAAAGTTTGTAAACAATAGGCTTCGTATATCGGCTTGAGCGATTTAACCATGTTACGATAATGTCACAATTTACGTAAATTAATGTATAATTATTATGGATTAATAAGTAAGGCATGCAACTAATAGTTTCTATCAAACTACATTTATGTTTTTAACACTCATTGTGAGAGCTTGAGAATAGCCGAGCTTATGGCAATGCTGTTAGAATTTATCTCTATCCCACTTTTGATAAAATTGGTAGAATATTAATGATTAAACCCACTTCTGATGGATTGTTGTTTCTTTCTTATTTGATCCATTTGTCAGGATGAAATAAAAATCTGCAAATATAACAATCCATCAAAAGTGGGTTTAACAATTAATATTCTACCAATTGTATCAGAAGTGGGATAGAGATATTTTCTAACAATATGGTGTCCCCATGGCTTCTCCAATACAAGCATCCAGTTCCCAAGTTCTAAAACGAGAGCTTATAAAAATATCTAGAGTGCATTTTATTTTCTAAAACATAAAAACTTTGAATAAGGGGCAAGGAAAGCAATAGGTAGACTTCATAAAAAGTTAAATTATTGGAATACTCATTAGTAATAAAGGCTACATATCGGTAATAACGTAGTTGTTGACACGCATAATTCACATAAAATTAAAAAAAGCTTTGATTAAAAAAATCTCATCAAAGAACTAACGCCAAAGCGATCATATAATGCTCATAATAAATGTCACCTTTGCATGTTATTATTTTACAGAAAAGAGGTAATCAATCTCGATTTACATCAATGCACCTGATGCCGTAACTAATTATTGCTGTTGACCATAAAAACTGGTCGGGGTGAAATGTATCGTGACTTTCATAGGATTTCTTGTAATGCAGGCGTAATGACCTTTCTATTTTTACTGAGTTGTTTCATATACCTATGCAAGCAAGAATGATTTTTTAAGACCACCAACAGCTGGGGTTATTTGGGCCTAACACCAGTTTCTATTTTCAGTTTGTTAATATTTTTAATAATGAATTGAAAAATCCAATTGATACTTTTACCAGTTTCCGGATTAGAACCTTGAAATTGAGGACTTTCAATAGAAGAGTCATGGAAATTACACAATGTTATCGTTACATGCTCGGATATTCTCCATTATTATTATTTTAGATTCAGCAAAATATCTTTAAACGCTCTCAAAATTTTGAGTGCTTACATCTAGCTTAGTATTTTATACAGCTTTGGTATGGACCTCTAAATCAATTCTTACATAGCGACAAAATGTCGCTTCCAAAAATTTACCTGATTTCAAATGCAGCAATTCTTACAAGAGCGACACGATGCGACACGACACGACCCGACAAAATTTAACGCTTCGAAAAGCGTTGTCGCGTCGTGTCGCTTTTGTGCGAATTGCTGAATTTGTAAATACGTCGATTTTTTGAAGTAACATTTTGTCGCGTAGCGTCGTGAAAATCGAGTATATAAAATTTTCGCCCTGTGAGAATTGGCCACTTTAACGAACGCCATCTGAAATACTCGTATTTATATTTCTTAATTGGACTATGATAATGACAGTTGCTGGCGTTTATATGCAACCTATATAAGACAACGTATGTGTTTACACGCGCGTATATTATAAAGGTGTGTACACCCACAAGTTTGCATATTATTGTGATATCGTTTTGCCGTCAGCAAAAAAAAGTAAACAACGAAATATATGTACGAAAACATGTATCATGTTGTACACACGCACATGCGCACTAAGTACATACACATGTTTTGTAGAAATAAATATCATGCTTTAAAGTGAGTGTTTTGTCTGTGCGTCTATACAGGGTGACGCTGAAAAGTTCGGGAAGATTAACTTATTTGAAGTCTGGAAGGTTAAGAATATGAAAAAAGACGATAAATCCGCGATACCTTCAAGAGATGTGAAAACATTCGGATGCGAATCGTATCATAACATTTTGGCAGCTGAGTAAGGAAGGTAGAATATATAGCTTAAATTAAGTGGAGCTTTGCGTCGCTTCCGCGACACACCACTTCCGTAAATTTTCATCAAGTCACTCTAGCGGAAATTTCTCATCAATAAAGAACGCACATCAAAAGTTCGAGAATGGCTAAGGATTGATGGAGACAGTTACTCAAAGTTGGGAGGACATCGAACTAAATTTTTGAAAGGTTGAGAATGCATTATTGATTTTTTTGTTCGGAAATTTGTAAAAACATTAGTGGAGAAGGTTCGTTGAAAGCTGACAGGACTTCAAACAAGAGGAATATGATTAACTAATCAAATAGAAACTTTGAACCGAAGCTTTGACTATACGTGCTGATAAAATCAAAAGTTTGGAGAGGGCACAATTAAAATAGATATTGTAGATTATAGATGCTTGACAACTAAGGTAATTGGCGTAGACATAATTTTTTTTTCCATTTTTTGCTCTTTTGAAGTACAGGAAGTTTGGGAAGCTTCACCTTATATTAGTTCAACAGTTTCTTCTCAGGTTGTATTACATGTGTGTTGGTATAATGTATGTATATATAATATACGTGCATTATTCATCACAAAAACAATTTGTAGTTGCAAAACAACCGACAAACGTTCATACTTAGCATCGAATGGCCGCCTACGCAACCCGCCAAACACGTACCCACAAACTCTCGCTGCTCAATTACTAGAATGGATTCTCTCGCCTTGCATGGCATTGAGATAAAAACATCCAGTATTAAACAAGCCAGAAATTTGAAATTACTATGCTGTTACAGTTGCAGTTACGTGTACAAATAGATTTTTGGGTACTGTATTTACAGTGAACTGTCGTTAAGTCATTGGCTACGTGGATATAAATTTTCATTTTCGTTCTGTTATGTGTATGTATGTGGTATGTGCGTGTGGATGGATGGAGATATTGTGTAATCAAATAATTATTTAACAATGAAATATCAGGCAGTTTGAATGATCCATTTGATAATAATATAATATACAATTATTACAAATGTACAATGTCATCAGAATAATGTAAAACATAGACGCGTGGAAAGAGTCATATTTCAGTTATATGCATAGTGGTTGTCGTTTGCATCTTGCCCAGTGGCCTTGTGAATTACTGTAACGGCGAAACTGTTTCTCGTACTGTGAAACATAGGCGTGTGGAAAGAGTAAAAATATTTCAGTTATATGCATAGTGGTTGTCGTTTGCACCTTGCCCAGTTCCCTTGTGAATTGTTGTAGCAGCGAAACTGTTTCTTGTACTGTAAAACATAAGCGCGTATGGGATGAGTCATATTTCAGTTATATGCATAGTGGTTGTCGTTTGCATCTTGCCCAGTGGCCTTGTGAATTACTGTAACGGCGAAACTGTTTCCCGTACTGTGAAACATAGGCGTGTGGAAAGAGTAAAAATATTTCAGTTATATGCATAGTGGTTGTCGTTTGCACCTTGCCCCGTTCCCTTGTGAATTGTTGTAGCAGCGAAACTGTTTCTTGTACTGTAAAACATAAGCGCGTATGGGATGAGTCATATTTCAGTTATATGCATAGTGGTTGTCGTTTGCACCTTGCCCAGTGGCCTTGTCAATTGCTGTAGCGGCGAAACCGTTTCTAGTACAGCTTTGCCGACACACAGAGTATTCTTTTTTAGAAATAAATAATAATAATAATAATGATCTTTATTATAGGTGCAAGAATGGCCGAAGCCGTTTTCATCTTGTCCTAAAAAACATATAAATATACAATAATAAACACATACATCATTAAAACATTTTGATAAATAAGTTTCCAAAAGTCCACGGTAACAGAAAAAGTAAATTGTAAGAATTAGTAAACAGCTAGAAAACGATCTCTACTTCCTTTACATTTTTCCTTATTATTTGATGAACCTTAAAAGTCATGCAATTCCTTATTTGAAATGCGAGATGTGTTAGCGCCACTGAGCAAGGAGGTTATAGAGACGCTACGAGCATTTAAAAATGAAACCAGTCGCCATATTTAGTCAATCCATTCATTTTATATGTACGAAGAAAAAGAAGAGAATAATAGTCCCTATTCCATCCCTTGTTTTCCCGCCATGTTTGTTATGGCCTGTGACGTCAGACTTGGCTTCACTTAACTTGTATAAGCAGTTGTCTCTATAATCTCCTTCCTCAGTGGTTAGCGCCGATAGGTCAATAGAACGATATAGAGCTTAAATATACTTGAAACAATATTTTTAATGGTGCTGACATTTTATTTGTTTTAGTCATGCCGAGAAAATAAAGTAGTTTCAAAATCTCAACTGACTTCAAAACGTGCAGATATTTCCAAATTTTTCATATGCAAAATCGGACCCATTAGAACAACTTCCAATATGAGAAGTTAATAAATCAATAATCAGTTTTTTCCCGAAATTTCGCTCATATTAATGTCAGTTTTAATATCAACTTTACTACAAAGATGGACGCTGATGATCGTAGCTATCGGGCATCTAAAAACCATGTTAAAATGGAGGTTCGCAAATGGGAAGATGAAAATAAAGACTCTCGTTGGAATTCTATTCCAGGACTTCGACAATCCAAGATATTTATCTCGTATTCAACTAAACGAACTAAAAAACTCCTTATGCTCAACAAACCAGAGCTCAGAATACTGACAGGTTTCTCCTCTGGCCTTGTCCTATGAGGTATCATCTCTCAAAAATGGGAAAGGCTCAGGATGATAAATATCGCTTCTGCAAGGAAGCAAAAGAAACTGCTAAACACATCCTTTGTGCATGTGAAGCAATTTGCTCCAAAAAGCTGCAATAGTTACTACAAAGATGGACGCTGATGATCGTAGCTATCGGGCATCTAAAAACCATGTTAAAATGGAGGTTCACAAATGGGAAGATGAAAATAAAGACTCTCGTTGGAATTCTATTCCAGGATTTCGACAATCCAAGATATTTATCTCGTATTCAACTAAACGAACTAAAGAACTCCTTATGCTCAACAAACCAGAGCTCAGAATATTGACAGGTCTCTCCTCTGGCCATTGCCCTATGAGGTATCATATCTCAAAAATGGGAAAGGCTCAGGATGATAAATATTGCTTCTGCAAGGAAGCAAAAGAAACTGCTGAACACATCCTTTGTGCATGTGAAGCAATTTGCTCCAAAAGGCTGCAATAGTTAAACAGATCTTTTCTAGAACTTGATGAAGTGTGGAGGGCAGCCCCTAGGAAAGTTGTAAGGTTTATCAAAAGCCTCCTACCCGATTGGGAATAAACATCAGGGGATTAACAAAAGATCTTTCAGGTCGCAGTGATTATGAGGCTCTAAATCTAAATCGAGCGCCATTGCTCTATGAGGTATCATCTCTCAAAAATGGGAAAGGCTCAGGATGATAAATGTCGCTGCAAGGAAGCAAAAGACACTGCTGAACACATCCTCTGTGCATGTGAAGCAATTTGCTCCAAAAAGCTGCAACACCTGAACAGACCTTTTCTAGAGTCTAATGAAGTGTGGAGGGCAGTCCCCAGCAAAGTTGTAAGGTTTGTCAAAAGCCTCCTACCTGATTGGGAATAAATATCAGGGGATTAACATAATATCTTTCAGGTCGCAGTGATTATGAGGCTCTAAATCTAAATCGAGCGTCTATTTAATCATTTCCTGATGATGCTAACATGGTTAGCGAAACGTACGTCGAGAAGGAATATTGTTAAATGGTTTGATATTTTGTGGTTACTTTTAATTAAATGAATGCATAACGACTGCATTAGTATATATTATGAAACACCCATTTTGACAATGACGTAACATAACGCTGTAGTCAGGAAAAATTCATTATTTCAAACGTGTATCACCGTAGGTATTCTAACCCTAAACCTTCTACTATCGCAGCGGACTGAGTTAACAATTACTCACGCAATGGCACTTTACTTATTTTTAATATTAGTGTCTTCATATCAAAGATTCCATCACTCTTCAAGAGATTTATGATTCCGGATTCAATATTCCATGCGACATCCATATTAAATACTTGTAAACATGCGTCATAAACTCTCGCGAATTGTCCATTTGATTAACAAATTGTCTAGTTTTGTCCTTATATACTTACTTCTAGTTGCAATACGCGACACCCCACTGCGGTAAGGTTACAATTTATTACTTACTATATATCACACGAAAAGCAACCTGCATTTGTCGCTATAGACTAGTTGTACAATTCTGGGCTTTATAATACGCTACCTACCTAAAATGTATCAAAGGCTTCATTCTAAATACTGCGACACCATGGAATATAAACGGTCAGTCGAATCGAAAAATGTTGAGGGAAAACTAAAAATGATTTTTAAATACCTATTCAACGATACCCCACTTGACATAGTTTGTTGACTTTCATTTTTTTCATTTTCACAATATGGCGTCCTTAAGTCGCCATATTGAATTTTCACTAACGTCATGTCTTTAGTGACACTCGCCGGACTAAGGGGAATCGATTGACGTGTGAATCATAAAAATCGGCCCAGGCGTTTGGTCTGTATAGTGCTTCAAAGGAACATACAAACATACATACATAGGCTGATAAACACATTACCACTCCTTTGCGTCGCGCAGTCGGGTAATAATATCTCAGTCCCCATACATGCCCTTTGTTACTAGATCCCCTAATAATTTGTTTTTCGGCAGTGGATGAAATTTGGTTGCGTTTAAAAGTATATAATATGCTACCACAAGGGTTAAAAACATCGATAAGTTTTGACAGGAAGGACCGTTAAAAGTCGAAAAATTTAAATCAATAATAATATACAGTCAGTGAAACAGTGAAGATATCAAAGAGAGCAAATATATAGATATACAGTCAGTGAAACAGGCAAAGACTTCAAAGACAGAGGCAGCAAACTGCAGTGCATTAGAAAATTTTGATTTTTCAGAAATAGGCGTTCAGCGTTATGGACGTGCCGATCGTATTTTTGAAGCTAGAAGATTCGTGTAGACGCTAAATGGAAGACAATAAATCAGACTATACAGATTCTTCAGGCGAATTTTTTGGTAAAAAGTTTATTCTACGTGTAATTGTAAAAGGTTACGTAGTTTATTATTATTTTTAAATTGTTTTTTCAGGGAAATGTTATTCAATTTTTCGCCTGAGGGATTTGTAGGTAGTGTCATTCTTGGTCCTGATCATTTGGAGTTTACCCGAACCCTTTATAGCTTTAAAAATAGCGCCAGGACAGCCAGAACCATTTTTAGGCGCGGGGGAACGATTTAAGACGAAGAGTGCAGGGGGAAATTTCTGGTATCGAATACTTCTAAATTAACACTTAGGCGTTCAAAATCGTATTCGAACTAAAAACAAATGAACACATGTTAACCGACCTCAAAAAAAGGAAGATCAATTCGAAACGTACCTATATTTTTTTTTTAATTGTTTGTTCAATTTTAATTTCTCGAGAGTTTAGTTGATTTGAATGACTTCGACTCTGTTGTGTGGAAAAAAAATTGGGGAAGGAACAGTAAAAATTATTTTGATGCCTTGGTTTTCTGAACCAGAAGAGCTGCAAATGTTTTGCCAGGCGATTATGGACAGACTCTATATTTTATAATTGAAAAGTGCAAAGACTTTGTTTTTTAATGCGACAATTAATTTAATATTCTTGCAAGTCGCTATACCATATATAGTAAAATCACTTTCTTATGAATTCAGTTCTTTGTGTGGCATATGAGCCATGCATAGTAATAAATATAATTGCATATATCAATTAATTTACACAATAAATCAATAATTAATGACATCAAATAAATAATAATGTTTTACTGGCACAAAAAGTTTCATAATAATTTTATTATAACGGTAGAAATTCTCAGTAACGACGTTGTGTGGGTCGAAAATAATTTATGAAAAAACAGTCAGACCTCATTTTGATAAAACTGACCTAGTCAGCAGTCGGTAGTAATTTTTACTCGAATCGTACCTATATACTTCTAAATGATTGTAGGTAGGAAAGGTGATTGTAAAATGAAGGGCATATTTATTTTCTGTTGGCTATTTTTAAGGTAGAGCATTTCCCCTCAAAATCCGCCTAGCTACGGCCCTGCAGGTTAATCGAACGTATATAAATGAAATACAAATCAATGAAAAAATGTATCTACATTTTAAATTACTAATTAAAACTGGTCTGTATTAAAATTACAATTTAAAATTTATTTTATATACAGTGTGTCCCACCGTAACTGAGACCATTTTAACATGGGGTTACGATATTTTGTTAGTATTTGCTCCCCGTTAATTGTTTTTGTTATTTTTATTTTACGATCTAGTTCTAAATGTCTCCAGTAATGATTTTGTAGACTTATTTTTATTTAAATCTCTTTAAAAATTAATAAAATCACATTTTTAAAAAATAAAACACAATCTTTGCTTTGTATACCAGTTCAATGGACAAGTGCTCAACGTCGCAAATAGCCTAGTCGGCTAGCGCGTTGACCAACATCAGTTACCTTCACGTCAAGCCCAGGTTCGAATCCCGAGAGCTCATAATTAATATTATAAAGTTTTTTTTTTGGAAAATTTTATAATATCCTCAGCCGTACTAAACTCACTACACATAATTAATATTTTTTTTTAATAATGAAAATACATTTGAGAACAATTAATAATGCTTATTATTTACAAATAAAAGTATAACGATTTTATTAATTATTTCCATTAAAACAGAGTTGTACAATAATTGTACCGTGTTAGTTTTAATGAACATAATTAATAAAATCGCTATACTTTTATTTGTAAATAATAAGCATTATTAATTGTTCTCCAATGTATATTCATTATTTAAAAAAAAATTAATTATGAGCTCTCGGCATTCGAACCTGGGCTTGGCGTGAAGGTAACTGATGTTGGTCATCGCGCTAGCTGACTAGTCTATTTGCGACGTTGAGCACTTGTCCATTAAACTGGTAAACAAAGCAAAGATTGTAATTTATTTTTTAAAAATGTGATTTTATTAATTTTTAAAGACATTTAAATAAAAATAAGTCTACAACATCATTACTGGGGACATTTAGAACCAGATCGTAAACTAAAAATAACAAAAACAGTTAACGGGGAGCAAATATTAACAAATTATCGTAACACTTAAAATGCTATGTCTCAGTTACGGTTGGACACACTGTATGTTAGTATTGTTTCAAGGAAGGACATCGACTGCACTGGTTTATTGTAAATCCGGTATATGCGTTGTTCTATAGGGGGGTTGAAGGGGAGCAATTCGACGCTCTGTCTGCTGCATCGTCATCAGATCTCGCGGCAGCGTTCGAGGGGTGATTGTCAGCATGGAATAATTGGGTCTTTGGGGATTAGTTACGTATATATTATCATCAGGACATACAATGACAATTAATTACAATTATTTTTACAGTTTGGTGACGTATCTATGTACACTGCATTCCATAATATTTAAAACTAGCTTAACGTGATGTGCGGTTAGGATCAGGGTTGTTACGGATGCAAAAATTTAGACATCCGCGGATGCAGATGCGGATGCGGATTATTAGAACTTCACATCCGCGGATGCGGATTTGATGCGGATGCGATGCGGATGCGGATTTTGGGATTTTAAAAGGATGATTATTTAAATTTTAAGTGCATAAATAACTGAAAATCAATTTAATTTTAACTTTTTATTTATTTAATCATATTTTTAGCACGTGCCACTCTGACTCCGCCCACTTTTTTTACATGTAGTTACTTGTTGATGTGAATCTGCATCCGTAAAAACTCCGCATTGATTGATGCGGATGTGAATGCGGATGCAGATGTCTGAATTTATGCGAATATTCCGCATTTACGGATGCGGATGCGAATATTCGTAACACCCCTGCTATGTACACTGCATTCCATAATATGTAAAACTAGCTTAACGTAATGTGCGGTTAGGATATCGGGTTAAAAGACGAGGATTGCAGAGACCGCTTGTCAAAAGGTAGAGACTCTTTAATAAGAGACTGGACATGGGGTTGGGAATATACAAATTTTTTTTAAATATCGGTCTTGGCATAACTCTGTTTTCAAGCGTTTATAATCTACAATATCTATCAATGTTGAATGAAGTATCGAAAGATCATCTATGTTTTTTTCCGATTTATCGGAAACTAAATATCGCTGTCAAAAATCGATGTTTGTGAAAAAACATCAGTGTTCAGGTTATCGATATTTCCGATTTATATCGGTTATTCAATATGTTAGGTATTGTTTTGTTTTTACGCATATTCGGTCATGGCAGATACTAATCTTATTAACCCATTAAAGACCGACCTATCAGAAAAAGTACAATTCAAATCTAAAATGTACTGTTCTATAAATATGATAGTGGTTCAGAATGGGTTAAAAATAAATCTGTTTCTCTTCTGGTGTTTTTTAAAAAAGGTGGTGTCCAATCTCTTGTTAAAGGGTTTCTAGCAAACTGCGAAAGGGATGTTGAAGAGGCCTCCATTGGGAAATGTTATACAGTGGTGAAATTCTTGTCAATTTGTTACTTTGGTTTAAAATTTCGTAAATAGAATATTAAAAATTTACGTCCACTAAAATGATTTTTTTTTGATAATTGAAGTCGACATTTATATATACTAATTATATTTTATATTCTAATATATAACACATTAATAATATAATAACACAGTAAATAATAGATATTATAATTTTTAGATTTTGAAACGAAAAATGAAACAAAAATTTGGTATAATATTTTGTAAACACATTTTAGGTAGATCTACGAAATCTGCTTTTTTAAAACTCTCCAGACGCTATTTTTAAAGCTAAAGGTTCGGGTAAATGCTAAATGAAGGACCAAGAATCACACTATACGGATCCCGCAGGCGAAAAATATAAAAAATCCCGGAAAAAGTTACTTTTTAAAAATTACGTAATTTTTCACACGTAAGAAAAACTTTTTTCAAAAAATTCGCCTGGTGGATCTGTAGTGTGATTCTTGGTCCTTCATTTGGTGTTTATTCGAACCCTTTACCTTTAAAAATAGCGTCGGAAGAGCCACCGTTTTAAGGCGAGGTGGAAGAATTTTAGATGAAGAGTGCAGGTGGTAACTTCCGATACCGAGTCGACCATTAACCTTTCTGTTAGATATATATTATAAACTTAAAAGTTTCTTTCCGGAAACCTCTCGCAAATTGTTCATTCCACTTGCGAGAACTTTACTGTAGTGCAGCTAAGATTTAGTAAAGCCTCTTTCAGTAAACACAATTTGCTTTGAAACATTTAATTGGTTGGTTCGTCCTATGTTTTCATACACACATACACACACATGTGTTGTGTATTATATGTGGTTTTATTTTGGACAGAATCTTTGGAACACTGTTATCTGCACAGTACAGGTGTGCAATGACTAGTGTAGTCTTCACTACGTGCCCGCCCTACCTACTCATATATATACCTATATAGCTGACGCATTTTACCTCACCATTTAATCCAATAATAATAATAATAATTGTCCTTATAATTGGTGTTCTTGGGGGAGCCAAACCGTCACTATTGGCAAGTATAAAAGCTATCCCGGCATGTCAGCGTAATGCTGAGTCACTAGTCTGTCGCATGCAAAAGGCTGTGCTTATTGGGTCGCTCCGTGTACTTCGTGCGCACGACTCAAACTCACTGTAATCGCCCATTTCATGGTTTGAGACGCGGTTATAGTTTCACCTTGCTCCGCAAGTATCCCTTGTGTGACGGTGACGAACCTGAAGTTTAGGATGCTTGTAGATGCAAAATTCTTAAGGAATTCTTCCTTCTCAATAATAATAATAATAATAATGCGTTTAACGTCCGTTTCTCGACATTATGTCATAACAGACGCCATTCGCACCATTACTATTTTTCAATTTTACCACTTCCCGTTGTTTTCTACATTTTTAAACCTCAACTTTTTTTTTAATAGTATTGTGCGAATGGAGGAATTATAGGAAATTAGGATAAGGTAGGCAATTTTGGGAGCATTATAGGAGTTTGACAGGTAATCGGCCATGGCCTTGCTTAAGGAACCATCTCGATATTCATCTGGAAACCATGGAAAACCTCAAACAAGATGGCCAATACAGGAATTACCGTTTCTCCATGGTAATTTAATCCAATAAACAATACAGTGTGAGAGTACTCGATTATAGTCGAGTCGAAAAAATACTCGAAAAAATTTGAATCGAGTCGTAAATAAATGAATGATGTTTAATGATAGAGTGTAAGCGTTCTACCGGAAGGATCGTTGCGACTCATTTGAGGACGTACGAAATCGTCATACTAAGTAAAATTGTGTAGACTTTCACGCCCGGTTTCCATTGTTAAACACGGTGAAAAATTCTTTCGGGCTGATGAGCCGTGGTCATTAATTGATACTTCACTGTGTCAACGTCGAAGCTCACGTCGCCGTAACTGTGCCACTGAAGATGTCTCTCACAGTTAGAGACGAAACGTCTGGAAAAACTCCAGTTGACCACGGCTCATCAGCAGGGCCGTAGCTAGGGGGGGGCATTAAGGGGCAATGCCCTACCTTAAAACATCCAGTGCCCTACTTTAAGGAATTATAAACAAGCCGCAAAGACTGTCACGACAGAATGACAGACTTGATCTATCTGGCATTTGGAAAATCAAGATTAAATTCGTTGGACTAAATGAAGTTCTTCGGAAATTTGATATCATGGCAAGTTCTGTATTTGTTTTTTTTTTTTAACAAATTGTCAATAAAAAATGGTGGAACCTTTGGTGTAAAGATACGAAATGTTACAATTACCACAAAACACCAAACCATAACAAACACTCTCGACGTACGTTTCGCCAACCAAGTTGGCATCATCAGGAGATGATTAAAACTAAAGACTAAACAAAAATTACTGCCTATTTATAGGCTACCTAATTTTAATTACCTGTAAACTAAACTAATTTACTAAATCAAAAAGCAGGCTACCTGGAATTGGGCCTTTGTCACTGTTCATAATATTATGTTTACACTTATGAATCTCTAGACTCTCTACGGCGTCTAGTTGTCTAATATTAATGACGTTTCTAATTAATTTTAAATTACTATTGTCTATTTTATGGTCATTTTCAAATGCATGTTGGGCAACACTAGATTTATCAAACCTGCCATATTTTAGATGAGCCATATGCTCTTTAAATCTTACTGAAATAGATCTTCTCGTTTGGCCAACCAATTCCAGGTAGCCTGCTTTTTGATTTAGTAAATTAGTTTAGTTTTCAGGTAATTAAAATTAGGTAGCCTATAAATAGGCAGTAATTTTTGTTTAGTCTTTAGTTTTAATCATCTCCTGATGATGCCAACTTGGTTGGCGAAACGTACGTCGAGAGTGTTTGTTATGGTTTGGTGTTTTGTGGTAATTGTAACATTTCGTAACAAATTGTCATTTACTGTTTTCTTGCTTTTGTAATTTGATATCGCCAGATGAGGTGGGCAATCCAATTAAAAAATTGTAGTCTTTTGCTTCAGCCCTACTTTAAACTTTCAGTGCCCTATCTTGAATTCAGCTCTAGCTACGGCCCTGCTCATCAGCCCGAAAGAATTTTTCACCGTGTTTAACGTCATAGTAAGTATTTTCAGAACTACTAGCAGGTTTTATAGGTAGATATGTTCATAGACAATATGAATTATCAGCGAAAATTTTAGGCAAGATTTTATTATGTTTTGTTGAGCTGATACAAGAATTTTTATAATTCAAACATTTAGAGAAAACTTAACCGGCTCATGCGCAGAAACCAGATTTAGTTCGGACTGGTCTCTTAAGAGAAGCGCGGGACTCACTGTTTTTAGAGACAAATTAATTGGCTCAATAAGAATTTTTCCATTGAGCCATAGGTAAAAAAATATATATTTAATGGTTTTAATAATTCTTCATGACCGTCATCAATTAAAATAAAAAAAACACTATGAAGATAATTTTTAAGGCTACCAACAACACCGATCCATATTTTCAATTCGTTTATTATTATAGATTATAGATGCGTCGACAACTCAGGTCATTAGCGTCTTCAACACAACAATTAATAATCCATTTGTGTAATAGAACCTGCCAGCCGGCATATACAAACCGACTGGTACGAGCTCGGGCTCCTGGGAACGCCAATTCCCAAAGAACATTGGAATCCAATTGCGAGAACAACTACATTCCAATGTTTCCCCTGGGGGATTTTTCAATTCGTTATTAATTTTAATAATACATTGAAAATCCAATTTGATACTTTTACCAGTTGTCGGATTAGAATCTGGGAACTGAGGGCTTGTAATAGACGAAACGAACCATAGAAATGCCATAAAAATGGCTACACGATGGACTATTCTAAGCCCCTATTTTATTTTAAAAGCCGCATATGACTGATTCGTTCGTACTATAAAGTAGTTTTTTATATTAATTTGATTTATGCAATTTTAAAAAAATTCTAATTTTTTTTGAGTTCATTAAACAGCTAACTTATAGAGTTCCGAGTTATTGTCTTGTACCCTTCGTGTTTCTTGAATAGCGAACAATAAGAAATAGAGAATAGAAATGCATTTCTACGGAATTCTTATTCATTATTTATTATTTCACTTTTGTGTGTGTTGATGCACTATTTCAAATAAGCTGACTTCCTTTCATCCGTTATGCAGCTGAGATTTGCATAATAATGGCGCGAAACGTATAAGAATGATGAAACTTTTCCTCTCACAAAATTATTTCTTCGTATTTAAAAGTATTATAATTTTTTAAGATATAGCTTCTTTAAAACGGACATACATAGTAAATTTGGGTGCAATTCTTAACAGGGCATAAGTTTGTTAAATTTATTTTTTCCGAAAAATATTTTTTTTTAGTTTTGAAATATCAGCTTCTAACAAGAAGGAATGAAGAATTACTATTATTTTGATGATTAATTGACAATATTGCTATTATCCAAGTGTGTAAGCTTTTACGGCCGGCGTTGTTCCAAATCTTCATGGTTTCCGGTCTTGTTGTCCGTTGGTGTTTCTACCAGCACTACATCCACATGATACAAAACCAATGACCAATCGCAAAAGGACGAATACGACCGAGCAGAGAACTCACGCACACTATACATACAACACAATTGACCAGAAGGACGGAATACGACCGAACAGAGAACACACTGGCTCGTAGAATAAAACAAGGGAAGACACCAGTCATTGACACACTTCCATGTGAGTCGCCAAGAAGGACACTTCGACCGCTTCCACATTGCCTTTGAAAATGTCTACCGCAGTTGTTAGAAATACCTTCAGACCACACACAGAAACCATGAAGATTTGAAATATTGTAATTTTTGACGAAATAAAACATTCTTACAGATATTTTTCACTATTTCAAAATGGACTATAGGTTCAGTCAAGTTTTAGGACAAAATATGTCGACTGTATACTGTTGTGTTAATGATGAAACTGCTGAATGCCCATCCAATTGCAGAGTTGTGTGTGTGATACAATAAAGGGTGGCTCAACGTTTCTATGTATTTGTGCGTTCTCTATATTCTGTTGTCAACACTGCAACAGTTGGCAGGACCGTAACACTCAACATCAAACGTAACAGTTAAATAAATTATTGCGTTCTTCTTCTGTTTTATATACGCTGTTTTTTATACGATGACATAATGACCAATGATATGTTCGCAATAATGTCGACGGACGAGAGCGGGATTTTGAAACAGAACGATTGATTTTTATATACAGAAATTAAATAATGCAATCGCCTCTCCAAAATTATACTGCTAAAAATAACAGGTTATTAATGGTGCTATTCGGTGTGGTCAGTTTTGGAATTTACAGTCCTGATAATTTTTTGTCACATTCTAAAAATTTAACATTACATAAGTTGAAGTGAGACAAAAATTTAACATACAGAATAGCACCATAGCAACATTAAAGTTTTGTTACTAATTAAATAACTGTTATTAAAAACCTGTTAAATATAGTAACAGTATTTTATCCTTGTAAACAAAAAAAAAATAAAAAAGCCATATTGCTTACCAAAATCCCTATAGAGCACAAGATCTTATATTCTATTTACGAATCGTTCAATGTTTCTCAGATTTTAGAGTTTTGCTCAAATATATGTAGGTACCTATAACACTTCCATTCAAATACGATGAAAAATTCCACGCCGTTGTGCATTTTAAATACAATACTGGTTTGCGCAAATTGTAATTTGAATTATTGCGTCTATATAGTGTTAACTTCTGTGTATTCAGCTGATAAATGGATTGTACATTGTTATATGTAGCTCGTATTGTGCCGTATATTAACTGCGGCATTTCTCCACGACTGTATGCGGTGTACCTATATTGTCTTTGATTATACAAGACTAAGCCTTCTTGATGTATCGTCTTTAAATACAGAGTGATTTTAATCTTGATAATTTCAGAGGTTGACTCCTTAGGTCAATTTAAGGAAAAAAGTTCCTATACACTTATCTCCGCCAACGCATAGGTCTTGAGATACAGGGTATTCCAAAGTTTTGCTTCATTATTTCGTAGCCCACGTACGTCGCCATTTTAAAGTGAAAAAGAGCTAAAACATTGTTTTATTACTCTACTCGATGAGTCCTACTCATATAGACACCCCACATGGCTGTCTTAAAATTTTCAATTTTTTTACTCCTTTTTCGATAATATAAGGGCCTAAATATAAATCCAAGAAATTTTCTGGGTTTGGGCCATCAACTTACACAACATACGTCAATTTTATTATTGTAGCACTAATATTTTACGAGCTACAAACATGTGACCGACGGACGGACAGACACAATAGTCTTCCACACTTTGAGAACAGAATCCTAAAAAGTTTGCATTAAATAGTGCATAATAAGTAGATCCCTCCGAAATTACACATTCATTCCCGATTGTGTGTGATATGAAAGCTACGACTTCGCTATTCTGAAATAACACATTCGATGTCGACTGTGCAATCTGAGAGGTTCAGTTTTATATAAGAGATGACACCCAATGATGTCACGTTACAATAAAATATCAGAAAAATTTATTAATTTAACCCGTCACCGTCGGGACTCAAACCCGAAACTTCCAAATTCGCACTGACCGAGTTTGAGTTTGAAACCTCAGAACAGAGATAGCTATAGAAGGAGCAAAATCACAGCTTGTAGGTATGTACAACTGAAGCCAGTTGAGACGTGCGGAGAACAATAAGTCACAATGATAATAAGTATAATAAAATATTTTTACTTAGTGATGATAAGATACACCTTGATTTTTCATAAGCGCTTTGGAACCTTCCTTTTAACATCCGGCACACAACACGACATAAAGAGTAATTAACAGGTAATACTACGGAATACTGATTTCCAAAAGGATCGGATAATTTTTACAAAAAAGTACATATGGCCGCCATTTTGAAATCTGACGTCATTTTATTTTTTTGTGACCTATGAAACTCTCAAATATCAATTTTCAAAAGGATCGGATAATTTTTACAAAAATGTACATACGGCCGCCATTTTAAAATCTGACGTCATTTTATTTTTTTGTGTCTTATGAAACTCTCAAATATCAATTTTCAAAAGGATCAGATAATTTTAGAAAGGAGTACTACATATTTCCGCCATTTTGAAATATGACGACATTTTATTTTTTTGTGACCTATGAAACTCTCAAATATCAATTTTCAAAAGGATCGGATAATTTTTACAAAAATGTACATACGGCCGCCATTTTAAAATCTGACGTCATTTTATTTTTTTGTGTCTTATGAAACTCTCAAATATCAATTTTCAAAAGGATCAGATAATTTTAGAAAGGAGTACTACATATTTCCGCCATTTTGAAATATGACGACATTTTATTTTTTTGTGACCTATGAAACTCTCAAATATCAATTTTCAAAAGGATCGGATAATTTTTACAAAAATGTACATACGGTCGCCATTTTAAAATCTGACGTCATTTTATTTTTTTGTGTCTTATGAAACTCTCAAATATCAATTTTCAAAAGGATCAGATAATTTTAGAAAGGAGTACTACATATTTCCGCCATTTTGAAATATGACGACATTTTATTTTTTTGTGTCCTATAAAACTCGCATATATCAATTTTCAAAAGGATCGGATAATTTTTTCGAATAATCATAATGTACAAAACTTTTTTAAGTCCGCGACTGTACCTGACAGGTCGTACTTTAGTGTACAGAGTTTTGGCTTCACAAGTGACGTGATATGCTGTTTCTATTGGGGTCCGTCAAATGAGTATCTGACATCTGGTGGCAGAAAATTGTACTCAAACGAGGGAAAATTTTACATGCTAACAGTGCAAATTAATCATGAAATTGTTTATTACAAAAATAAAATAAGTAAAATAAACAAAAAGTTTATCGAAAATGGAATTCGCGACGTTTTCTAATATCATGGCAATAAACACTGTCAGTTATTGCCTTGTAAAACTTACTTTACAGAGAATTATTTTCTAATGAAATGTGGAAAAACTGTATTTATGAATTAAAAAAATATTCTATAGTAATAATAAGATGTACTTGTTATCATACTGCACTAAAATAGTTGAATCTCTGATGATTAACAAATTTATAGGATTAACTTCGTATACAAATATTTTGAGGTTAGTAACTTACCTACTTATTACAATATAACTTATTATGTTGCAGTTATGTGTTTACATTATTCACCTAACCCAGCCTTAAAAGCGCATTGAACGCGGATGATTAATTTCGTGGAGATTTTCTTTTAATTTTGATGTTTTTAAGTAATATGTCGTAAAGATTACTACTTTTGACAGTTCATTTTGCATGCATTTTTCTCGTTATATTTCCGACATTTGATAATATGCCTGGCTTTGAGAATCCGTTCTCCTTCAACGAAATTCCTTTGTTTAGGATTCGTACCGGCCCAATCACAAATTGCACTTATATTTATCATTTCTTATCACTTTGAAAATCATAAAATTACCCGCAAAAGTATACCCCGTATATGAAATTTCCCCCCGTCTGCGCCATGTTTTTGAAGCTCTACCTATCTGACGGATCCCAATAGCTATTTCTGTTCTGAGCTTGAAACAGAAGACATTACCTTGTAGTAGTTACCTATGAGAGGTAATTTGTGGTCGCAAAGTTTCATATTATAATATAAAACATGCTACCTACTATGTTTATTGAAGAGTAACAGTGACTAACGGAATGAAGTTTTTTAATGAAAAAACTCTGAAAACAATACACTGCGTTTCCTAGAATTAGTTTAATTTTTAAACCTTCCAGTTTCACAGTTTAATAGCTGTATGTAATAATATGTCATGCTGAACAATCTCTGGGAGAATATTATGTTCTTCTACGAATAAAAATAAGCCAGGACCGGACTTTTGATAATAATTGTAATTGTATTTTAGAGACCACCAACAGTTAAGGTTATTTGGGCCTAGCACCAATTCATATTTTCAATTCATTATTATTTTTTTTTTTTAATACTAAATTGAAAATCCAATTGACACTTTTACCAGCTCTCGGGCTAGAACCCGAGAACTGGGGACTTGTAATAGAGGAACCATAGCAACGCCATGTAAACAACAGCGCCGCTACACTCTCGGCTATTCTCAAGCCCCCGGACTTTTGATTTATTTCTTGCAATATTTTGCAAATTATCGCAGCTAGAACAAAAAAATTGTGTTTTTAAAGACCACCAACAGCTAAGGTTATTTAGGCCTAGCACCAATTCATATTTTCAATTCATTATTTTTTTTAAATAATAAATTGAAAATTCAGTTGACACTTTTACCAGCTCTCGGGCTAGAACCCGGGAACTTGTAATAGAGGACCCATAGCAACGCCATGTAAACAACAGCATTGCTACACGCTCGGCCATTCTGAAGCCCTCAGCTAGAACAAAGTAGGTAGTTGATTTTAATATTAATTTTCTTAGAAACGTTTATATGTGCTTCTAAAATTTTATCAAAATCGGACAGGGTCGAACTTAAAATTTATCAATTTATTTTATTGTAGATTATAGACGGACGACAATTAAGGTCAGTAGCGTCTAATTACACCAAATTAAATTAAACGACATAATCATCACAAAACATCCATGAGCTGAGGTGACATTCGAACCTACAACAGTTTGATCCAAAGGCCAACACGCTAACCATTATGCCATGCTGTCCTCCAAAATATACGAAATCACTAGTTTGTGCCTTGCGGATAGTGCATTTCTTACGGAAAGGTAGGTATATATATAATTTTGTGAATATACCGAGAACAGGGTGGTCCAATGGTTAGCGTCGCGGCCTCTGCATCAGACAGTCGTGGGTTCGAATCCCGCCTCCGCTCATGGATGTTTTGTGATGTAATTTAGTTTTAAGTAAGTTAATAGTTTTTTAATGTAATCAAGACGCTAATGACCTAAGTTGTCGACGCGTCTATAATTTACAATAAATAAATGTGAATATACCTATGTCTGAACTAATATTATAAAGAGAAAAGATTTGATTTGTTGTATGTATGTTTGTTTGTTTGTAATGCATAAACTCAAAAACTACTTAACTGATTGTAAAAATTCTTTCACCTATAGAAAGCTACATTATTAACGAATAACATGGGCTGTATTTTATAAATCATAAATTCATAGCACCCGTGCGAAGCCGAACCGGACCGCTAGTTACTGATAAAATGGTTTTAGAATATTGAAGTTGAGAAAAACGTAATCATTTTAAGGGATGTATTAAGAGGTTAAATTTTTTATTTTGCCCAAAATCAAGTTTAATTTCACTATTTTGTCGGCAAGGTTCTGTACTGCGATTCGAGTTTGATTGGTGACTTGTAACTAAAAGCGTCGCGATGTAATTTTTCTTGAGAGCGTCTTCTTAGAAAACTTTTCCTTTACCTACAGCAGAAAATACGGGGCAATACACGTGCATTTAGGGCCCCGTTTTAGCCTATAGTTAAGCCTTAAACTGAATTTCTTTTACGACAGGGTATCTATTCAGAGAGACTTCCAGTTTCCGATTTACAGATGAAAAACTACGTCTAGACTGAAACATAATTGTATTTTGAAGTTCGTAGAGGTACCTACACTATTATAGTATCTAGTTGAGTATACCAAGCTGTACTACGTGATAGTATACTACACTATATACTATCTATGCCGAAAAAGCAAAACTGCTTATGTAGAATTTATGGTAATTTTTTCTATATCTGCATTCTGCAGATAGATTTTGTGTAGCATTGCGAAAAAAAGGTTTATAATTATATCCATTCTAAACTTGTACTCTATTTAGATTATTCACTGAGAGACGATGATGATCTCAGCTGTCAATCATCTATATTCAGCTTTAAAATTTTTCAACAGTCTTCCTGCTGAACTGAAGTACTTCCTTTCCTTAAATTTAAAAGAGAGTTAAAGACTATTCTAATTAAAACATGTTTGTATTCAGTTAATGAATTTTATTCAATTAATTATAATTATTAAATATTTTTGTACGTAGAATCCTAGGCTCACTGCTATATTGGACAATAAATATATTCTATTCTATAATCTACAATATGTCTGTAGATTCATTTAGTGAGTGACCTATAAATGTCTGTAAAAATCTATCAGATATAACATAACGAGTTACCAAAAATTCGGCAAAAAGCGTTTTGAAATACGGTTTAAATAAGCCAGGGCCAAAAAGAGGAAAAAATGAGACAAAAAAATCTGATAACAGTGTCACAGCTATGGACACTTTTTTTTGATATGAAACATCTTATGTCGGGCTGTGAACAGCCGCGTGAGGGGAAATATGCTCTCTCTCTCTCTCTCAGCTTCCGCGCGCTCGGGCGCGGGAACCGCGTGTGTTACAGTGCAGTATATAGGATTACGTCAGCATAACAGTTAGTTGCTGCTTTTGAAAAAATATATACTATACTACATACAGAATACCACCGAGTTCAATAACGTTTTCTTTGATGTTTCACATCTGTCGGGGGTCCCGAGACCCACACCTTTTTTTTTTTAATTTTTAGACGAAACAACTGTCCGTTGCTTTGGAACAGTTAAAGAATTCATTTTTCTTTGAAATGCGTCTTCTGGCGCAAAAAAACTCCACAAATGGATACCTAGCTACCCGAAATTAATAACATGATTTTTAATCTTAAAACATCCAATGGGATTGACCCACGTATTTTTTTTTTATCGGTTATGTTTTTAAATTTAAGGCTATCCAATTTTTTTCGGAATTTTTGGACTCGAAAAGACCTTAAAAAAATAATAAAGTTGAAAATTGTTAGTCGGATGACGTCATAGGACGCGGTTGAATTCTAACAACCAATAAGGTCAGAAGAAATGATATAAAGTTACGTGTGTGCCCTTTAACTAGCGGCAATTTTAAGTTACTGTAAAATTAAATTATTTAAAAAAAACTCGGGTCGCAGTGCCAAACCCTGCCGACAATATAGTGTATTTGCTAATACAGGCATTGTGGCAGTATTATGTGAACTTAAGTTTGTTTTTTGACAAAATAAAAAATTTAACCCCTTAATACATCCCTTAAAATAATTAAATTTTTCTAAATTTCAATATTAGACATGGATTTTATCAGTACAACATCTGCACCAAATTAAATACACCCTTCCATAAGTAAATCCGTATCAACAAACTAGTGTTTTCATAAAATTTGAAAGTCCGGTCCTGTCGGGCCGATTTTATTAAAATTTTAGCAGCACATTTTAATCTTTACTAAAGAGTTAAATTTCAATTTTGAAACGATTCTGACAAATTTTTCGGTATTTTTGGGCCCAAAAACTTTTTGGAACCCCTAAATACAACCCTGAAAATGGTCCGATCGGGCCCATTTTAAATAGGCTTCGTGCGGTGATGGGTTCCAATGTGTGTACCAAATTTCGTTTAAATCGATTAAGTCTGTCGAGAGTTATCGTGTACACACATATATATATATATAAATATATATATATATATATATATATATATATATACATACATATATACATAAACATTTTCAAAAATGGTGGCAAACTGTTCAGGGGGTATGAAACGTCGAGAAATTTTGGTCCGACCCCTAGGTCCCGCCATCCGACCGACGCCAATAGTGTATGTGCCATATGGCAAATACACTAATAAACAAGCCGTGAGGTGGGTCGTTTATTAGGACTAAAGTGCGACCCTTGAGGTCCATACGACGAACTTCCCAGTTTTATAAATATTTAATAATAATAATTAAATTAGATATTACACAGAAAAGTAATCGTTTTAATCATTAAAACATAATTATTATTTATTTTTAACAATAATTGAAAAAAAAAAACGGCTGAACCGATTTTTATAAAATTTATGTCGTACCAAAATGACATTAACACGCGTCAATTGACACCCTTACGAAGTCGATATAATTTTTTTTTCGCGAGATATTGTGTAAAATCTACTTTTTTGGAGTCTATTTAGTTAAGAAAAAAGAACGGCTGAACCGATTTTGAAAAAATTTCTTTCAGATCATATTTACGTTAATACGCGTCGATTGGAACCCTAACGTAGACGATATCATTTTTCATTCTCGAGATTTCGTCTTAGAAAGAAATGGACACATACGTACGTACATACGTACACACACACCGACATCTTTCTAAAAATAGTGTAGTGACCTTGAAACATAAAAATTTGTGATACATTTTGATTTCGATTTTCGGACCCATTACAATAACTTCGAATGGGAAGTTAAAAATATCTTAGCTTCGACATACGCCGCGTTGCCTTTTAGTCAACGCTGAATATAGGGAGAAAGCTAATAAAAAGTGGCATGAGAAATGCAATTTGCAACGCCGTAACTTTTACTCTCACGAGAGAACTATTCACTACTTCTCCCAATCTTCATCTTCTGTTTCTTTCTTATAAAGTTCTTCCTCTCCGTATACATTCTCTTGGAGACATCGTTCTTTTAACACGTTTTCCTTACAAACCATCCTCGTCCCTATACTATTAGGGAATTCATATATTACTAGGGGGCAGTATAGCCTAGTGGTTAGCATGCTTGACGCCGCAACCTCTAGACTGGACTGCCGTGGGTTCGAATCCCGCCTGCGCTCATGGATGTTTTGTGATGTTATTTAGTTTTAAGTTAGTTGTTATTTGGTGTAGTAGAAAGACGCTAATGACCTTAGATGTCGACGCGTCTATAATCTACAATAAATAAATAAATACATATATTACTAGCTGCTCTGTACGGCTCCGCGCGGATGCAAATCGCTAGTTTCGCTCACTGCTCATTCCTCTTTCATCGTAACGTAATAGTTACGATGAAAGTGTGAAAATAGCGATTTGCATATGTTTCATAATATATGCGCAGGACTTCAGGATGAGATAGCTCGTCCAAAAATATGAAAAAAAGTTCCTATTAACTTACCCTCTAAAATGCACCATTTTAGAGATACAGGGTGTTGAAATTGAAAACAAATTTCGTTTTTTGCGAATATCTCGTTTATCGTACAGAAAACAGCTTTTGTAAGCATTTTCTACTCATAATAAGCTATGTTTTGTACGGAAATTTTTTTTTAAAGTCATAATTGGTGAAGTTTTGAAGGGGTAGTGGGTGTTTTTCTCCCCAACTTCTACGCTACTAGAAAAAGTACGGTTTTAAGACGCCCATTTGAACCGTCAATGTTTTCTACATAAAAAAGATACTTTTGGTTATAAGCTCTAAAGTCGATCGTTTTCGAGAAAAATCAACTTTTATGTTGAAAAACATGGTCAATTTTTTTAAATAAAATTTTTTTCTAATTATATTATATATTTTATTTGTCAGTACCTACATCTTGTTTACATGTGTTGTATATTCTTTTTTAAATGTGTATATGTGAAGGTTAGGTTGTAAAACAGCCAGTGGCTGAACCTCGCCTTTTGGTGCTTTTGGCATGAATAAAGATTTATTATTATTATTATTATTATTATTCTTACTAATTAAACAAAATTTATTTAAACGTTAGAACAAGTAACAAAACCAAACGTTAACTTCATAATAGCAAAATAAAAAAAATGAAAAAATAATACAAAAGTTGTCTTTTCAAAATTCCCCAAACACCCTGTGTCAACATTCAACACCCTGTATCTCTAAAATGGTGCATTTTAGAGGGTAAGTTAATAGAAACTTTTTTTCATATTTTTGGACGAGCTATCACATCCTGAAGTCCTGCGCATATATTATGAAACACCCTGTATACTCTACGTTATTTGTCAAGTTAGATTTTGCGATATCGCTGTCACCGTTCTGAACACGCATGCAAAGTTTGAGCAAAATCGAACCAGTGGTTTGGGCTCTAGACATTACCACAAATGACGCAGATATTTTTTTAAAATCACTTTTTGGATTCAGGGAACTTGAAAACAAGTAAATTAATTCACGATAGACTCAAGTTTTCGGACACCCTGTATAATATACTTTGTGTAAAACATTTCAATTTGTAAAATATTAAAATATTATGTAACTGTAATTTACTTCATTATTCTATCTTTTATTCGATATTTCATACAAACTTGCCTCTACTTGCAAATTACAAGCACGTTTGACCTTCAAATTTTTAATACATCTAATTTTTCAATACAAACGCACAATGGTCAATGCATTGTGTTTAAATAGACAGTCAGCCATAATAGTCGTGATTTTTAATTTTTGTGTGTTCTAAATTATTTATTAATAATATTTAAACTTTTTTGGTCGGATATTTTTTATGATTGCAGTATTATTAAATGAAATGCTTTTTGTAGTTTTTCCAAACGTTGTGTTTTATATTTAGTGGTCGTAATATCTACATAATGGATATTTTCTTTGACAGTGATGTTTAGTTAAATGAATCTCTACGCAAATTTTATTTTTCTAGTTTTGTCAAGTGTTGTGCTCCAGGTTTATTGACCTTGGTATACAAAACTGATATTTTCATGACGCAGACGGTGATGTTTAAATAAATGAAGTTTACGTAAATTCGGTTTTTTTTTTGTTTTAAGTGTTCTGTACTTTTATAGTGGACATTTTGAACATTACTGACTTTGGTTATCGAGCGTCTATAATCTCTACACATATCAAATAGCTGACACAGAGTTACAAGAAAGCTGTTTCATAGAAAGGTCAGTTTAATTTTATAATTATATTTGTTTTTTAATTTATTTATTTAATATTTTTACATTAAAAGAAAGAGTACAATGCATATGTAATGAAAAATACAGGGTGTTTTCGGTGTACTTATTTTATTTTGAATCGGTGATAGTACAATTCTATAACAAACCAAGAAAAAACATTACCCAGATAATTCGTATGAGATTTAATCACGGTTGTTTCCAGTCATATCTATTTAGAATAGGTATAGTAAACTCCCCAATCTGTAGTTGCGACAATTCATCTCTCGCAGATTTAAATCATGTAATTCTATCCTACCAAAATTATGCACCAGAACAATTATGGTAACGTCTACGAGAGAAAGAATTTTTCTTCCCTCTCAATTTAAGTCATCCTAAGTTCGGTTAACTTCGAGGTATATGAAATTTTAAATGAATTTTGTGCCAGACTTAGTATTACTATATGAGCCCTCCACCTACTAACAGTAGTCATTTTGTGTGTTTTTCCAAGGTCTGAGTCCTATGTTTGTCTTGGGTTCCTAATGCTGCGAGATCCTGTGGCGAGAAAAGGTTTTGGTTCCTTTAATGCTTGTTTGTTTAATTCTTATCATTTTGTGTCTGGCACATGGGATTAAATCCTTGAAGCCAAGAGGGGGGGGGTTAATAAAAAAAAAATAGTACAAGTCAAAAGAAGATAATATTATTAGTGTTAAAACACCTTAGTAAAAGTTGCATAATAAGAGAGGAAATTATTTATCTAAATTCATATTATTTTAATATTGAATTAGTTGATACGATATGCTAATTTATGGGGAAGTGCATTACATTTTTTTATTTATTGTAAATTATAGACGCGTCGACAACTTAGGTAATTAGCGTTTCGAATACATACACCCTTAAAACTAAATTACATCACAAAGCATCCATGAGCGCAGGCGGGATTCGAACCCGCGACAGTCTGATCCAGAGGCTGCGACGCTAGCCACGCCACTGGACCACACTGTCCTCTGAAGTGCATTAAAGTGATCATATAACCTTTACTAAGGTGACACCTGCGTTTCGAAAGTTCTGCAGTTCCCAGAACTCAACAACCTAAAACAGAAAATTTAAAACATTTATATAAAATATCATATAAAATAATATTATTATACTTATCTACCATACAGATTGTATCAAATTAAACCTGTGCATATAGGGTATTCTGTGTGTAAGACAGAGATCGATACATAAAGCAATAAGTAAGAATGAGATAAATGATCGCTAATACGATGTTACGTGGTTACCTACTGTAAATAAATAATATTTATACGACCTAATAGCGTCATCTTTGTTTTTTCGCTCCTTCTATGCTGTAAAAATGTAAATCTTTTATCAGTTTAATTTACGGCAACCACGTAACATCCTATTAGCGATCATTTATCTCATTTAATTTTAATTTATTGTGGATTATAGACGCGTCGACAACTTAGGTCATTAGCGTCTTAAATACAACAAATATCATAATATATCACAGTTTTTTATCTCATTCTTACTTATTGCTTTATGTATCAATCTCTGTCTTACACACAGAATGCCCTATGCACGGGTTTAATTTGATACAATCTGTATATTACTATATTTATGCCTATGTCACTGAGCACGTTTTAAAAATAATAAAAAAACACCCTGTATAGCAATGAAAAATTGGTAACAAATAAATGATGATATTTAAAAATATCAAATTGAACGTAGAAGGTGGAACAAATTCAGCAGGTAATTATTGGCATTAATTTTACCATGGTACCGCGATAATAAACGAACTGTAGCAGAGGGTAATAAGCTGGATTATATCGTTTGAACAAAGATCGAGTTTTTCAACAGTCATAATTCATACGGCAAATATATGAATGCCAGTAATTAGGCCAATTAGAGCGTGCCTTGCGAGCTCCGTTTGTCATATCGAAGGCACTTTATATTAATTAATGGGGATTAATTAAAGTCGGCGGCTACAACATTTTTGGAAATGTAGTTATAATGGTCGAACCAATAGCAATAAATAATCCACTGGCTTTGATTTTATCGCAATCAAGTAATGCCTGCATCACATACCGAGTACCTGCTTACTAAATCCTTTAAAAGTACACACTCTTCTAGAATATACTAAATTGCTATATTTCATTCGAAAATTATATATTTTTTTTAGTTTCAGATAGTAATGCTTAAATCGAAATTTTATAAATCTATATAGGTATCAATAATATACAGGGTGGCATATCTTAAACAATGCAGTGAAATATTCCGTAAACCATACAAACCATAAAAAATGTTTTATACAAAAGTTATAGAGTGTCAAGGGGGACAGAAGACTGATATCAGATTTAACATAGGTGGTGCTGTGAAGGTCAGGCGAAGGTCAGCTTCGATTTTTTAATTGCAACAGTGCATTTTTATTCCAGAATACGATACAGTATTTAATACTTAACAGTAAATTAAGGTACATACGAGCTAAAGTTAATAAATATTGAGATATTTACAAATTAAATAGCAAATTTGATTAGTCAATTCGGTTCTTTTATGAATTGAATTCAAGCCAAGAAGGCCGGTGCGTAATATCATGGCTATCTGCTACGCCATAATTTATCTAATTGTCGTTCATTTTGGCCGTTATTTAATTTCTAAATATCTCAATATTTATTGACTTCAGCTGATATGTACCTTAATAATTTACTATTCATTATTAAATACTGTATCGTATTCTGGAATAAAAATGCACTGTTACAATTAAAAAATTGAAGCTGACCTTCACAGCATCACCTATGTTAAATCTGATATCACAGTCTTCTGTCCCCTTGACACTCTATAACTTGTGTATAAAACATTTTTTATGGTTTCTACCGTTTACGAGATATTTCACTGCATTGTTTAAGATGTGCCATACTGTATATATGTGTAGTTTTGTTTGTCATTTCTTAAATGGCGCAAAATCTGCTGATTCGATTTTAATTAAACTTGCATAGTTTTGTAATAAAACCTTCTAGAATCGATCCGTTAACCCTTCGCTTCGAATGGGACCATTTTTTGGACATTTTGTGTATAGAAGCAAATTTTGCTATTTTCTGAAGCACTGCTGCAGGGCTGCCATTATCAGTGTGTTTATAAGGTGAATGTAGTAAAAAGTACTATGAATATGTCAGTAGATGTCATCACAATTTTAAGCGCTTTTTGTGACATTTTGTTGAATCGATTCAACTTAAAATTATGTTGAGAATAAAATAAAATAAAAAAATTATATTATCTCACAAAATCTTAAAAAACAATAATTTATTTCTCAGATTTTCAGAATAGAATTGAATTAAAAATTAAAATTGATATTTTCACCAATTCTAAGGATTTGGGGGGTTTATAATAGATGAACTGTATAAAGAACAGCATCTCTACGAACGAAATTTTGTTTGTTAATTAGTTATTATTTATAATATTTATTATTCCGGTGTGAAAGTAGCCTTATATACAATTTACACTCAATTTTCTCGCGCAACATTTAAGGCTGGTAGTCATCTATCTTAATTATCGATTATGAATTAATTCAAATCTGAAACCACAAGAAAAAATTGTTTATAACGAATTATTAATTTTTATCTGTATAATGTGTAGGCTTCCTGTTTTATGTAACGATGTATTAAAATGGTTGGATTGACTCTAAAGGTTTTTATAGAGTAGAAAGCAATCCTTAGAATTAATATGAAAATTGAAGGAAAACCTGACTCACGGAGGGTTTTTCCTTCAATTTTCAGATGTAGGTAATAAAATGTTTCTATAGGTATTTAAACTGCCTGTCAAATCGGCTTATTTACCCTCTTGCGGATTTATGAATCACCCAGTAGCGTTTTTTTTATCACATGTACCTTCCTATTTACACGAGCATCACGAGCGACGAGTCGAATAAATTTAATTAACTCTTTTGAAATTTATATTTAAAACTATAACCGTATTTATCACACATTTCCTGTAATAATAGGCCCCTTTCATGATAACGAGGAAAATATGGCCTGAATTTTTCGCACCAGTTGGATAGATAGATATTGTAAATTATAGACGCTCGACAACATAGGTCTTGGCTCCAGCAGGAAGGTTAAACTACCTACCTATATCATGAATAAACATAAAATTGATAATAAAAAAATTGAGAAACTGGATAACTAAATCGTTATTGATTATATTTACTCAAAAAAACTTTTTAACAAAGAAAAAACCTCCTTCAAAAAGCCACTAAAAAGAGGAAAATAATGAAATTTTGAGGTCTGCACCAATTTAATAAAATATGAAGTCGGTTAAAAAGTATAGTATAGTGATTAATATCTTCTTTTTAAGCGACTTCATATTTTATTAAATTGGCGCAGACCTCAAAATTTCATTATTTTCCTCTTTTTAGTGGCTTTTTAAAGGTTTTTTTTTTTGTTAAAAAGTTTTTTATTTTTTACTTTTTCCTAAAGGAATCACACGCCGTTACTCACTTTTATTAAACCTACTTTCTTACGCTGTCTGATGTGTCAAAAAGTGACATTTACCTTAAGGAATCACACGCCGTTACTAACTTTTATTAAAATCAGCTACTGAATCGATTTTGATGAGATTTCTATGGGACCAATCTGAAAGTATATCTTTTCAAATAAAAAAAAATTTCCAAATCGGTTTATAAATGACGGAGTTCTGAGGTAACAAACATAAAAAAAATACAACCGAATTGAGAACCACCTCCTTTTTTTGAAGTCGGTTAAAAATATGGCATAAACGATTTTGTTTTGTGCACACAGATATTGTAGTTTTAACACTGTTATTGGTTTTTGCGTCTATAGATTTATAGAGGTAACGTATGTAATAATAGTAATTGTAGACGCAAGTATGTGTATGTTTTTTTTTTAATATTTGCTCCACATTCGGTTATAAAATGAACAACAATTATTTATGACTATTTCAAATGAATTGCGAAAAGTGTCCTACATTGTGCTGTAATGAACAATTATTTTATAAATGTTTCGCTTATTAAAAATTAATAATCAAAATATATTTCGTTTATATTCTGTACCGTATGTTTACATTTATAGGGTGTGTGTTAATTGAGTATTCTCTACTGAAAATTACCCCCTGCACTCTTCATCTCAAATCCTTTCCCCCGCCTAAAAACGGTTCCTGCTCTCGTGTTGCTACTTTTAAAACTAAAGGGTTCGGGTAAACGGCAAATCCTACAAGCGAATTTTTTGAAAACAATTTTTGGTTACGTGTGAAAGATTACGTAATTTTTGACAAGCCGTGAGGTGGGTCGTTTATTAGGACTAAAGTGCGACCCTTGAGGTCCACACAACGAACTTCCCAGTTTGATAAATATTTAATAATAATAATTAAATTAGATATTACACAGAAAAGTAATCATTTTAATCATTAAAACATAATTATTATTTATTTTTAACAATAATTAAAAAAAAAACGGCTGAACCGATTTTTATGTCGGATCAAAATGACGTTAACACGCCTCGATTGACACCCTTACAAATTCGATATAATTTTTTATTCGCGAGATATTGTGTAAAATCTACTTTTTTGGAGACTATTTGGTTAAGAAAAAAGAACGGCTGAACCGATTTTGAAACCCTAACGTAGTCGATATCATTTTTCATTCTCTAATTTCGTCTTAGAAAGAAATTGACACATACGTACGTACGTACACACGCACACACACAGAGACATCTTTTCAAAAATAGTTTAAAAATAGTGTAGTGACCTTGAAACATAAAAATTTGTTAAAAATTTTGATTTTGATTTTCGGACCTATTACAATAACTTCCAATGGGAAGTAAAAAAGTTGTAAGTTTTTCCAGGAAAATGTTTTCGGTTTTTCACCTGTACGATCTGTAATGTGATTTTCGGTCCTCCATTGGGCGTTTACCCGAACCCATTAGTTTTAAAAATAGCGTCGGGATAGCGATAATCTTTTTGAGATGAAGACGGCAGGGGGTAACTTCCGGTAGAGAAGATAATTCCATGGCCAACTTTAAGTTAATTTTAAGATAAATGTGCGTAATACGGTGCTTCTTCTAAGGGGCCAGAAAATTCTAAATAAATAAATAATAACTACATTATGTTTAAAAATTATTTTTCTCGAAAACCGTACATCACAAGTCAAAAAAAATCTTTTTAAAATTTTTTTAAATGTGTACCTACATTTTCACATTAACTTAAATCTCTTCTTTATGGTGTACCATAATTCCAGAGTTTACAGAAAGCTTCAAGAGCTGTTTTACAGAATTGAGCCATTAAATTATCTTAATTGTTTTTGTCTTTTAGATACGATAAAATCTTTCCATTTCGTACACCGGTGATACGTTATATTATAGTGCAGTTGGTACTATTAATTGTGATATAACATTTTATGAAAATCCATTTGTTTTATATGTTAAAGTAATGAAACTGGGAAATGGAGTCATCGGTGTTAAAATCATTAATTTGACTGTCAACTCAACTGCCTTTTACAAATGCACCGTGTGCAGAAATATGGGGTGCATATTATCGGGTAGTAACTAGGGATGTGAAAAAATAATCGATTTTTATATCAATCGATTACTTTTTTTCTTATAATCGATTTTTAACAATCGATTTCTTTAATAATAATAAGTCGATATTTTTATAAATCGATTAATTTTTAAACTAAGTCAGATAATCGATCCTTTATAGAATCCGATCTAGTATAAATTACACTTATGTTATCTATTTTCTTTTTATCCATGGTTACCATAGTTAAGAAAGAATATAGGCTTTGGGAAACCCAATGCAGCCAACATTTACACAATTACACGTTTTAATCGATTTTTGCAAACAAACGCCATCTGTGCGACGGATGAAAAAACGTACAATAAGTTCACTAAACGTAAACTAATCAGTCGGAAAATGGCGCCATCTGTATGTATTATGTAAAATAGTTTCATTTCGATACACTTCCAATTGTTTTCATTCATTATAAAAGTATGCAATTTTTCGAATAGATAGAAAAAATCGATCTTTTCGACAAAAATCGATTATTTCTGTTAAAAATCGATTTTTTACAAATCGATTTATATTAAAAAGAGAAAAATCGATTATTAAATAATCGATTTATATTGAAAAGAGAAACCAATCGATTATTACAAGTGAATCGATTTTTTTTACTCAATGGGGTGCACATCGCCTAGTAGTAACTTACATAATATGACTCAGAATGCTTAGTTTCCTGTAAGAATATTAATTGTTGAAGTGGTATAAAGACCTATTCGATAATATTTAATATTACCATTGATAAATAATAGTTTTATACGGCTGAAATGCAATTAAAACATTTTTTCGTTGGAAAACAGCCAATTAGGTATTTAAGTTTAAAAAAAATTATTAATTTTTTAATTTTTTCTAATAATTTAACATAAATAATATTGAAAATCGAAAAGAAAAATTTTTTTAAAGCTATAGATAAATTACTAAAAATTAATTAAAATGTATAAAAATTTAAAAAATATCACGTGACTTCAAAAGGCGCCAGGAATGTTTGTGACGTCGTTATGTTAAAATGTGTCTGCATTTGTGGGTATTTGTGTATATGTATTACACATACTATCAAAAATAATAAATTTTTAACTTGGTAACCATGGATACAAAGACCATAGATAACATAATGACGTCACACGCGTTCGGATTCTTTCGGCGCGTTATCGGAACTGAGTTTAAAAATTAATTTTTATTTAAATATAACTTTTTAATTAGTAAGCAAAAAAATTAAATAAAAACAGTTTTGCTATAAAACTTGTATGTGGTCTTTCCATTTAAGTAAAAAAAAAAATTCACTTAAAAACCCAATTATATAATTGTTTCGAAACATATTGGAAAAAATCATTTTACTAACCAGTGGTCACAGTCAGGATTCTAACCTGAACCTTTCCATTTTCGCGGCGGAATGAGCTTACAATACTCAACCGTGACATGATTGCTAAATTAATATTCTCCTTATATGCTTCAGAATCAATAGATTTTCACTACATGCGAGTCTAGAAACAATCATATCTTGTAGTGAAAATCTATTGATTCTGAAGCATATAAGGAGAATATTAATTTAGCAATCATGTCACGGTTGAGTATTGTAAGCTCATTCCGCCGCGAAAGTGGAAAGGTTAGAATCCTGACTGGTAAAATGATTTTTTCAATATGTTTCGAAACAATTATATAATTGGCTGCTTTCCAACGAAAAAATTTTTCAATTACCATTGATATATTATAGTTGTATTGACCCAATGAATGTTAATAATTGAAGGAAGGTTTGGTTGAGGGTCAAAATAATAAACAATTTACCGTTATTTTTGACTGGGTTGAGGTAAGACATATTACTAATTGTTATATTCACTATTTACCTCGCTATTTACCTATCAGTATCTATCTATCTACTAGCTTCATACTGACTGAATTGTTCTAAATTTGGATACACATGTTCATAGGCCTTGAAGATGAAATTAAACTTTTCGAAACGTTGGCCACAAGCGATATTTTAGTAAAGCTTCATTGTTTTGACTCTCAACCAAACCTTCCTTCAATTATTAATATCATTGATCTTTAAGTATACAGGGTGTCCCAAAAAGAATGGGACATAAAGTAACAGCTGATTCCTTATAAAAAAATATTGGAATAGATCCCAACATGTCTATTCCGAACGTTGATATTAAAAGAGATACAGGCTGTCAACGTTTAATTTTTATTTTTATCATTATGACGCGACATTTTAATAAGAAACATTGAATTTTTAAATAAAACTAATTGCCATGATAACGCCGCGCCGGTGTTTTCAAAGCCACCTATGTTCATTTTTAAAATTTACCATTTAAAACCACATTGCATCGATTACTTTAAGTACAAATATCTTGAAAAAGGTTACTCCTAGCCACTTTTACAAAGTATACCTTTTTTACGTAAAAATGACGGAACACACATACACACACAGTGATCTTTATAAAAACAGTGTAAAAATAGTGCAGTGACCTTGAAACATAAAAATTTGTTATACATTTTGATTTCGATTTTCGGACCCATTACAATAACTTCCAATGGGAAGTTAAAACTATGAAAGTAGCTCAACGTTTTCGGTTGCGACACAATCGTAATTACTGTGCCTCTTGTCATTTTTACTTCCCACCTCTACTATGGTAGGGAAGTAATGGATTCAGTCCGAAAAAAATATTTCGAGATTTTAACAGATTTTCACGTTTTGAGACCCTAGCGATCGTTTAAGATCATTTTCTGACCGATGTCTGTATGTGTGTGTGTGTGTGTGTGTGTATGTGTGTGTATGTGTGTGTGTATGTGGTCAATTTTTCGCCTTCGATATCTTAAGAACGGAACAACATACGGGCATGCCGATTGTTCTATTGTGTTTATCAGCCTTTAACTTAGATCTGATTAGATTTTGAGTCAAATCGGTTCAGTGGATCCTGAGATATTCAAAAAAACGTCTTCAATGTCACGTATTAACATAGGTAAAAAAAAATATAAATGAATTCTAGATGTTATAATATGAAAAAAATGTAAATATTTTTTTTCTCTAAAATGTATAGTTTTCGAGAAAAAAAATATTTTACAAAAAAAAATAAAAATTGAACTTAAATCAAGGTAACCATGATTTTTGCTATATTAAGTTAGCCATCAGTAGATCACCAAACAAAAAAGAGGGCCATGCTTTTTTCAAAGAATAAAAATTAAATTGTGTTTTAAAGACCACCAACAGCTAAGGTTATTTGGGCCTAGTCAAAGAATAAAAAAAAGAGTGTTTATTTTTTGCAAATATTTACTAGGTGGGAAGTATAGGACTGGTCATCAGTCGAATTTTTTTTATTGCACTTTAATCTTTTCTCGACGGAATAAGTACATAACATAATTTGTTTGACTGTCTATAAAGGCTAAAGACGTAGCAACCAAATTAATTTCTATTGTACTGTTACAGCGTTGTACGTATATTTTGTTATGTATTTGTGTTATATAATAACGTAGTCTGTTCCGACGACAAGCGCATCCCAGTTAATTACATTATGTGACGTGAGGCTGCTCTCTCAGACGCTCGTTTTGCAATCCTTCTCTCTTCCTCGCTCACTTACTCTTCTTCTCCTGTACTATTTTGTAAGGATGTGCGAGTATAGTGATTGTTCCTTAGTCAGCTCAATTTTCAAGTATTTCTTTTACATAAATAACAATATATGAGTTAGGTAATTGTGGACAACAATATATAATTAATTCAACAATGAATTTTTAATCCACAAGGCATCCACTAGGTAGTGAATAGTATTTCTTAACATATCATAGGTATATATGGGGAAGGAACAGATTTCACTTTCGGGACACTGTGTGAGTAAGTGGCAACTCAACCAGCCGGAAACTGGGAATTTCGGGTTCAGGTCCCGACAGTGGCTTCTGATTTTTTCCTTATATATCTTATAACAATCGTTTGACGTTTAACAATCATGATGGCATAATATGCTGACTGATTTGTTAAGAAATACTATTCACTACCTAGTGGATGCCTTGTGGATTAAAAATTCATTGTCGAATTAATTAATAATTATTATATTTCTTTTACTATTGCCTATGTACTTTCTAGTTTCTATGACGTCACATGTACATATTGTACCACTATGTGCTAAATAGTCAGAGAGTACATTTTGCAAGTATCAAATTATTTTTACCCAATTCAGCCAGTTTAAATTTAAGTTTTAAATTTTAAAACCCTGTATCTCGAAAACAGAGTCGTTGTGGACCCATATTTAAGTATATGAAGGTTTTGCCTTAAAATTAATCATAGATTTAATTTCTTAAAGTTTGAGCACATACTTAATTCACACCCTGTATAGGTACCTACTCGATTTTCGAGTAGATCGAGCATTTCATAGATATTCGATTTTCAAGTTGAGTCGATTAGTGTTGGAATTATAAGTCAGTTTACAAAAATTCCTCTCTTATCTCGTATATATAATATCTTGTTATTTTAACAAGAAATAAATAAGGGTGGTTTTACACATTGTTTTTATACGGAGTTGTATCTAAATGTGTTCTGAGAAATAGTAAATAACCACTTGAGCTATATACAAAATAATGGCAGATATATATGTGTCTAAGGGCCAAGGGCCGAGAGATGAAATAAACAGTTTTATAATGCTGTATAATAGTCTGTACAGAATTTTACATGAGAATAGACGTACCTTCCAGAGTGCTCGCATTTAATAAAAACGAAATATTAAAGATTGAAATTGTACTAATAATTTATTTAAAAGAATCACGACCTCAATCCTATTAAATTCCAACAATTAGTACGAGAACTAAACTATATATCGACAATGGAGTAATTTTATTATTTGTAACCTATTTAATTTTTTGGAATATTTGCACATCCTTACTATTCTCCGTTCTTCCACTATGACGTACTGGAGCAACAAGGATTTGTTCAATTTTCATGTTGTCACCAGATAACTCGTTCTCTAGGATTATGTTTACATTCATATACGTCTTATAGAAATTATTTTTACTATAGACGTATTTGTTCAATGGAAAATTATTTTAATATTCACATAATAAGGACGTACATTTCATAGAATGTTTTATTTTATATTCAATTCAATTACGAGATCATACTAATGAGCAAATAATTTAGTAATACAACATTTTTTAACGGACTTTAAAAAAAAGAGGTTGTCAATTCGACGGTTTTGTGTAAATACTGGCTCTGTGCTCGGGGGCTTCGGGGCAATAGGTACCCCAGTTGCCCCAGCGTAGTTACGGCCCTAAATAGTGCGCGATTGTATCAGAAAATAATGAACCGGTTTTCATTTTTTTCTCTCCTACCTTATAGGAGCGGGAACAAAGTCGCTCTTTATTCCCGTGGTAAGGACAAGTGCGCGTGCGCAATAGTACTTATGCCGGCTCTCACGCACCTACTTCTGTCTCCTACACATTAAAATTATTTCCTTTAAAATTATTTTTTAATAATTTTAATAATAAACTAAAAATAATAATTTTAATAATTTTTTTTTTCAATTTTGCGAACTTTCGGCCTGGCAGGAGAAATGTTTTATTTAATGTTTCAAAGGATACAGCTTTCCGAGTAACCATGGTTTTTCAAGTAAAGGGGGTTAGCAGTGATCAAAAATGTAAAATAAGTTAGCAACTACTGGACCGATTTGAATGAAACTTTTACCATATTTTTAGGATTGCAAGAGGTATTATTCGACTTTGTCCGGGCGAGTCGAAGTAAAAGAAAATATGCCAGGGTAGATACTAAAAAGAGCGAAATAAATAAAAAATTGAACTGAGTTTAAAAATTGTATACAAGCTTTATTTTAAATCAAAATCCTTTATTAATACTAAATCGTGACTTTTCATTCCATAGTTACATTATTCTAATATACGGCACAAAAATGTAATCAAGAAAGGATACAATAATTGACAAAATCGTTTTTACTTACCGTACTGAACTAAAATGGAAAAATATAAATTAATAATACGCCCACGTAGGTAGGTAACAATGGCCGATTTCTATAAGATTGACAAACAAACTGACACTTTTTAACTTCCCATTGGAAGTTATTGTAATGGGTCCGAAAATCGAAATCAAAATGTATAACAATTTTTTATGTTTCAAGGTCACTACACTATTTTTAGAAAGATGTCTGTATGTGTGTGTGTGCGTGTGTGTGTACGTACGTACGTATGTGTCCATTTCTTTGTAAGACGAAATCTCGAGAATAAAAATGATATCGACTACGTTCGGGTGCCAATCGACGCGTAATAACGTAAATATAATCTGAAAATTTATTTTCAAAATCGGTTCAGCCGTTCTTTTTTCTTAACCAAATAGACTCCAAAAAGTAGATTTTACACAATATCTCGCGAATAAAAAAAAATATCGACTTCGTAAGGGTGTCAATCGACGCGTGTTAACGTCATTTTGGTCCGACATAAATTTTATAAAAATCGGTTCAGCCGTTTTTTTTAAATTTCAATTATTGTTAAAAATAAATAATAATTATGTTTTAATGATTAAAACGATTACTTTTCTGTGTAATATCTAATTTAATTATTGTTATTAAATATTTATCAAACTGGGAAGTTCGTCGTGTGGACCTCAAGGGTCGCACTTTAGTCCTAATAAACGACCCACCTCACGGCTTGTTTCCTCAAATAATCATGTTTCAACTTTCTATCTTATCCCGTTGTTGTCGAGCGTCTATCTATAGAAACCTCTGACAGACAGATATACAGGGTTACTACGACAATTATTGGGGCTCCGTTTGGACAGCTTGGGTACGTATAACTCTAATAATACGACAATTAATAAAACATTTCACTTTGAAATAAAAATCACGTTACGCAGATAAATAGTAATTGATATAAAGTGTATTAATTATTGAAGGTCGCTCATCATGCGCAATTTAACGCTGTGTAAACTCGAAGCTTTGGTGGTATTCTATAAAGTAGTCGAAACTCGTTTCGTCACCTATGTATAGGCGATAAGTAAACATAAGTAAATTGAAAATTAAATATTGTCTTTAAATCTGTACAGTAAGACTCTAAGACGTGCATCGTAGGTAGATAGCAGAAGCCTAGATATCCTTTCAAGTAGAACTGCCTAACTCAGAAAAAGGTAAGAGTCGTAACTCTTGTTTTTAGGGTTCCGTACTTCAAAAGAAAAAAATCGACTGATGACCAGTCCTATACTTCCCACCTAGTAAATATTTGCAAAAAATAAACACTCTTCTTTTATTCTTTGAAAAAAAGCATGGCCCTCTTTTTACTTCCCACCTCTACTATGGTAGGGAAGTAATGGATTTAGTCCAAAAAAAATATTTCGAGATTTTAACAGATTTCACGTTTTGAGACCCTAGCAATCGTTTAAGATCATTTTCTGACTGATGTCTGTCTGTCTGTATGTGTGTGTGTGTGTGTGTGTGTGTGTGTGTGTGTGTGTGTGTGTGGTCAATTTTTCGCCTTCGATATCTTAAGAACGGAACAACATACGGGCATGCCGATTGTTCTATTGTGTTTATCAGCCTTTAACTTAGATCTGATTAGATTTTGAGTCAAATCGGTTCAGTGGATCCTGAGATATTCAAGAAAACGTTCTCAATGTCACGTATTAACATAGGTAAAAAAAAATATAAATGAATTCTAGAGGTTATAATATGAAAAAAATGTAAATATTTTTTTTCTCTAAAATGTATAGTTTTCGAGAAAAAAAATATTTTACTAAAAAAAATAAAAATTTTACGTAAATCAAGGTAACCATGACTTTTGCTATATTAAGCTAGCCATCAGTAAATCACCAAACAAAAAAGAGGGCCATGCTTTTTTCAAAGAATAAAAATCTAAATTGTGTTTTAAAGACCACCGAACAGCTAATTGGTTATTTGGGCCTAGTCAAAGAATAAAAAAAAGAGTGTTTATTTTTTGCAAATATTTACTAGGTGGGAAGTATAGGCACTGGTCATCAGTCGAATTTTTCTGTTTGGTCGATCTACTGATGGCTAGTAATATGAGCAAAAATCATACACACACACATACAGACATCAGTCAGAAAATGATCTTAAACGATTGCTAGGGTCTCAAAACGTGAAGATCTGTTAAAATCTCGAAATATTTTTTTCGGACTAAATCCATTACTTCCCTACCATAGTAGAGGTGGGAAGTAAAAAACGAAACCCTTACGTGTCCGTTTGTCACAGCCGATTTCCTCAAAAACCATGTGACGTAGAAACTGAAAATTTGGCACAGTAATACATCTGATTAACCCACATAATATTTTGCATTAGTTAACAAAGGACCTGATCAGACTCAGCAGGCCTAAGCTAAGAAAAGTGGTTGGGCTATTGACTGGTCTTCGCTCCCCTGATGAATCATCTACACACGATGGGAATTCGTCAGGAATCAACACTGTGTAGATTTTGTGAAATCGAGGATGAAACTGCCACCCATTTCATGTTCGAATGCGAGGCCTTAGCCAACAGGAGAACAACCATCTTTAGATATATATAGATGTATACGGAGTAATTCGGCAGGAAAATCTAGAAGCCAATCTTCTAGATCTCATGAGAAGATACATGTTATTGGAGGACTAGATCCAAATTAAGGGGGAGCACAAAAATCCTTATAGGATTACGCGCATCATTGGGCCGTTCTAGGACCACCCCTATAATTAGCAATTCATTCATCCATGCATAACATTTTAAAATATTTATATAATAATATAAAGAGAGGCCAAATTAAGTACTCGAATTTTTTTTTAAACTTAATATACCTATCATGTGGGGTATAATTTAAAAGACCTTGTTATGAGGAATACAAAAAATTTTTTTTCATACCTACTTAATTTTAAATCGCATGGATATTATAAAAGATATTCTGGAAAATATGCGAAAATAGAGCATTACTACCCCCGCCATCCTTATTTCCAAAACTATTGGTCGTAAAATTAAAAAAAAATCAGGTAATTTAACGTCTAGGTTAAAGTTTAAAGGAAAAATATAATGAAAATCCTAGGTCTTATAGATTTCTAGAAATTAATTTTGCAAACATAACATTTTATTTGCGGTCGATTGAATGAATGAATTGTAAATTATAGACGCTCGACAACTGAGGTCATTAGCGACGCGGTCGACTGCGATATAAAACTTTAGTGGGGGTTTGGAGAAGTAATTCGAAAAAAAATATGGTACGGAACTCTCTGTGCGCATGTAGAACTCGTTTTTAATATAGTAGAAAATCCAAAAAGATAAAATCTGATTTATTTTGGAAATGTTTTCGAGTCAATTCAATGCGCGCCTAGCTTTGCTGTTATTTGCCCGCGCGGCTCTTAGGTTGTGCAGGTCTACTTTATAGGTTATGTTGGGCGGTAACTGAACTGGATGACACCGCAGTTCGCGCACGTCATTTTCACGTCCCAACATCTTGTACTGTTAGCGTTTGCATAACTAATACAATAAAGACGAAACCTCTGAAGACGCCGTGTACTTTATATGTATAATGCATTCAGCTCCCTCATTCTCGTTCTCTTTCACTTACGCGATATAGAGTTGTAGTTGAACTGATTTAGAAATTGCAAGAACCTATACTCGTATATTGGGATCCGTCAAATGAGCATATGACATCTGGTGGCACAAAATTGTACTCAAAACGAGGGAAAATTTTACATGCTAACAGTGCAAATTTATCGTGAAATTGTTTATTACAAATATAAAACAAGTAAAATAAACAGAAAGTTTATCGAAAATGGAATTCGCGACGTTTTCTAATATCATGGCATTAAACACTGTGAGTTATAGCCTTGTAAAACTTGAAATTTGGACAGTTTGTTCCTTTTCTGTTCTGACGTAAGCATCCACTAAGAAAGGATTTTTTGAAATTCAACCCCTACGGGTGTCAAAGGGGATTAAAATTTTGAAAGACTAAAATGAACAAAATAATATATGAGTAAAAAAAACTTTTTAGAGACAAGCTTTTATTTAAATGCACTAAAAAGGAAAAAATAATTTTTAATAATTTAGGTTCATAATTATAAAAGCGTGGGTCGTGACTAATAAACTATCATAGAGTTCACGACCCACGTTTTTGTAATTATGAACCTAAATTATTAAAAATTATTTTTTCTTTTTTAGTGCATTTAAATAAAAACTTGTCTCTAAAAAGTTTTTTTCAATAATATTTATTGTGTTTAATTTGAGAAAGCTGAATGGAAAATTCTGATAACCTTGCTCCTATATGCAAATCTGCAAGCGTTGTATCGCGAAGACATATTGACATTTTTTGACTGTGTGGTCACATAGGAAAAATCTTAACTTGTTTCAAATCTTGGCTTTTGATAGAAGAAAGGTTAATGAGCAGTTAAACGAAATTGCCACTTAAGAAATGGTCGTCTGAATTTCAGTAATGAATTTGTCGCTTTCAGATCGTATCGAATAAAGCTTTTGTACACTTGTAGTATTAAACATCATACTTAATGTGTTTCACAAACAGCGAAGTTCGATTAAATTGAATGGTTTAAATTGTTAACAGTGTAAAGCAATTTAAATGTGATTTTAAATTCCATAACTAAGAAGACCCCCTCTTTGTACAAACTTGCGAAATTTTTGAAAGATAAATTCGACCCAATTCGTTTGATATTAAGTCTATTTATAGAAAAAATACCGCTGAATCGACTCCAACACCCCGCACTTTTAGTTTCAAAGGTATAAACAGCATCTGAGAGATTTTTGAGTTCTCTTCAAAATGCCAAAAGTAAGAAGACCCCCCTCTTTGTACAAATTTGCGAAATTTTTGAAAAATAAATTCGACCCGTTTCGTTTGATGTTAAGTCTATTTACCTATAGAAAAAATACCGCTGAATGGACTCCAACACCCCGCACTTTTAGTTTCAAAGATATAAATAGCATCTGAGAGATTTTTGAGTTTTCTTCAAAATGCCAACAGTAAGAAGACTCCCCTCTTTGTACAAATTTGCGAAATTTTTGAAAAATAAATTCAACCCGCTTCGTTTGATATTAAGTCTATTTATAGAAAAAATAACGCTGAATCGACTCCAACACCCCGCACTTTTAGTTTCAAAGATATAAACAGCATCTGAGAGATTTTTGAGTTTTCTTAAAAATGCCAAAAGTAAGAAGACTCCCCTCTTTGTACAAATTTGCGAAATTTTTGAAAAATAAATTCGACCCGTTTCGTTTGATATTAAATCTATTTATAGAAAAAATACCGCTGAATCGACTCCAACACCCCACACTTTTAGTTTCAAAGATATAAACAGCATCTGAGAGATTTTTGAGTTTTCTTTGTACAAATTTGCGAAATTTTTGAAAAATAAATTCGACCTGATTCGTTTGATATTAAGTCTATTTATAGAAAAAAGAACGCTAAATCGACTCCAACACCCCGCACTTTTAGTTTCAAAGATATAAACAGCATCTGAGAGATTTTTAAATTTTCTTAAAAATGTTTTTAATTATTGTAAATGAATATTTATTCCGCCAACTCAGAAAACAGTTTTGTAACAATATTAACAAGATATAAATTTGCTATTGGAAGAACGTTCTTTTGAAATTATTTTCCTTTAACTTTTTTTCCTAAAGTCTTTTTCTTCCTCTCAAAGTACTTGGTTTATTAGTATGTTTTCCGTTAACAAAATCATTGCAAAAACTACCGTCTTATGTAGCCACTTTGCACTCTTTATGTTCTCTTACATACGTCTCGACAGTGTGCACAAAATGCATACATTAAATTATTTTCAAAAGCCAAGTACAAAATAAAGTCATGCCATACATGTACAGTGACTGCATCATAAAACCGCTGAACGGATCTTATAAGTAGTCTTGAAGCCATGGAAGATTATTTTGCATATTATACAGGGTGATTATTTCAAATTTAAAATAAACGTTGTTGAATTAAACTTGGTTGAGCCGTCGCGTCGTCTACTACGTGAAAAACATTTTTAAAGGCGCTCTAGTTACATAATTTAATTATATTTATTGGTTCTTTGAAGTCAACTATTTTAAAAATCACTGTTTGCAGTTGAAACAGACAAAATTGTGGAAAAACGTTGTGCCGCGTGACGTCACCCGTACTGAGACCGGCATTGCTTGGAGAATTAAACTTTGAAGTATCATAACATTGTTGTTTTTGAAGATATTTCAAAAATTCTTTCGCCATTAATTTTGTAATTTTTTAAAACTACAATTTAGACAAAAAAAGTAAAAAGAGAAACTTCCTAATCATATCTTAAGTTTCTACTGATAATTAGTCTAAATGTGTGGACCTATAAAATCATTGCCAATTAGGAAGTTTCCATTGGACGAAAATACTATTTATGATACTGTCACATCATTGTGATAAAGATAACTTTAAAAATTCTGAAAGAATTATTTTGATATCTTTAATTTCAACGGAGATATTCAATTTTTTGTACGTGAGGTCGCAAACGAAACTGATTTTTGAATATGACGTCACGCGGTACAAGTTTGCTGTTTTTCAGCTTTGTGAGTAATTAGAACCTAAGTTACTTAGTAACTATTTTATTGTAATACAGACTTTTCTATTTATGGTTGTTCGGACAGTACCCCGTAAGTCATAATAGAATCTAAATTTTTTTTTTACTAAAATTAAAAATTTTAATACATAAATTCATTATTATAATTTAGACGTTAACTATCATTATTTTGATTTGGATTAATTTAATAATTTATTTACCAAAAATAATAAATAAATGACTTTTGACTCAAGTATTTTTTCACATAAAATAGATCTGGCAACATCGCGTTTAATAGCTGTTTGTTTGACAGCTGTTTATGTAAATCTTGCTGTACAGTATTCAGTTGTATTTTATCTATAATATTACAATGAGTAATGCAAATCAATTTAGACCTACCTACTTGCGAGAAAAAATATCATAAATTGGAAAAAAAATGTAAGTGAGAGCGTGAAAAGACTACATACGCAATATAAAAATCTAGATGTACAATTACCAAGTAGACGACGAATCGTCGATTTGGAAAAATTAGCTGCGGAAATGTGGTGTATGACATGTGATGGCCTTTATCTTTTCGTTTTCTCGTACAAGAAGATATTTGTGGACTAGCAAGTGTCTATCATTTGAAATGTTCTAAGTGTGAAAGAATACGTCAGGCGAAAAGTTCAACCAGTGAGGGAACTGGTTATATGTTAAAATTTTTTTTGTTTCATTTTTTTATTTTGCCGCAGTTTATAAATTAAAAAAAAAATTAATTTCTTTTCATAAAAAAAACGATTCATGGAAATAAGCAGAAATCATTACAATTCAAAGTTGGCGCGTTTTATTTTACGTGACGTTGCCACACTTTTGTGAGTCACGTGACTTATTCATTTTTAAGCATGGCGGACTGATATTTTCGTGAATTTTTTGTCATTCTTGTTAAGATATTTGTAAAAGCCTTCGTCAGAAAATTTTTATTTTATTTTTAACGTATTCTACAAAATTTGATTAATAAAAATAGAAGTTTTTTGTTTTTTCATCTTTATCAGGAGTGGCTACATAATTCGGTATATGTGCATTTTGTCCACATTCTCTATAGACTACATGTTAAATTTCCGTTTTTTAATAATTAATTACGCGATAACCCTTCGTCAGATTTGTTTAAAAAAATTATTTTAGACGTATGTGATAGCGATTAATAACATATTAAAAAATTAGCTTTTAATCTTATATAAGTGCATTAATGTCCGAACAACCTTAAATTAAAATTAATTGTCAAAAATTTAAATATGTCAATATTTTCCGTCATCAACTGGTTTGTTTTTAGTGTTTCCATAACAATTTACGAGTTTAAAGAAAGAGATTTATCGGAAATTACCATGTTAAATTACCACATATACAAGCTGAAAATAACTTTTAAAAATTTCGTGCCGCGTGACGCCACCCGGACTGAAAACTGAATTTCTTGGAGAATTGTCAAATTCAAACTTTGAAATAGCGTAACTTTGTTGTTTTTAAAGATATTTAAAAACTTTTTCAGCCATTCATTTTGTAATTTTTAGAACTATGACTTACACACTATATTACAATAATTAAAGACACAACAACGAAAAGTCAATTCTAACAATAAAAAAACTTAAACGGTAATTATTGAACTAAACGAGCCACTTAACTAGATATACAATTATTTATTCGTAATTATATTAGTCACTGTATTTATATCAGATTTATTTATTTGTTCAACACTGTCACAGTACAATCTACACTGACTGATTACCGTTGACTGATCAATATTTATTTCATTGCATGACACCGTCGACTGATCTTCTGACTCACTCATCTTCGCTTATATAGGTCGCACAACCCCGTTTAGTACGTTCCTAATTCAAATTTTCCGACAATACTTTCATGAAACCTTTTTTTGTAACGACACTGTATATGATTACGAGCGGTTATATAATAAACAAGTGCTACTGTAAGTTGCTCATAACAAAGTGTGCCACGATGTGTATTATGTTATTCTATTATTTTCTATCCTTTCTTGCTTTCGCATGGTCTCAAAGGATTACACATCCTGGAGAACGAAATACCTTTGTGAGTGTCAACATTGCAACGGCAACAAAACAAACATCAAGAATGTGGTTACCTTGATTACGACGAGAGACGTCTTACAATATGTAGAATTGTAGAATTAACCTCCTTACAGGAAGTTTTAGTTATTCTGTGTCGGATAAAGTTATTTTCACACTTCGCGCTCTTGTAAGAAAGAACAGTTGCAATATGAATCCATTGTAGTGATGAGCGAATGCGAAATGTTTTTACAACCGAAACAATTGGAATCGTCCATAATGAGGCATTCTTTTTATTTTTAAAACTAGAGGGCCACAAACCGCCAGTGCTGCCGCCGGTAGGAATAGTAGAAAGTAGGAGTAAGAAGGAAGTGAAGGCACGAGTCGGTCGCGATGATGTGTGTGTAATCTTTGTAATAATAAATAAATGTACATATTTGATCGTGTTAATTAAATAAATGTGTTTATTTTATTTAATAAAACAAACGCTCAACCATCTTGATACTGCAATAGTAACAATCGAGTCCACAATCGACTCGGAGTTTGATTTTACAATCGAAATGTTCGATTGTTCAAGTCGATTATTTGCCACATAGATTATAGCAATATAGCAGCGAATGAGAATACATATAATCACGATTCACGGTTTATATGCTATTCGACTGACGTTCACATGACTCGTTGATTGTTCACTGTTCAGTCGGTACTCTGTCTTCACTATTGAATTCGTATCGGCCATCGGGTACGCAGTACTGTACGATTCAGTACTATGTGAGATAATGTGACTCGGTTTCGGTGAACTATGAAACTTACCTGTGAACCGCCAACAAAAGGTTCAAATCTTGATAGTTTCCGGGCTTATAGGCCGTGGTCCGATGATATTTCTACCTGACGTTTCGTCTACGACTGCGGTAGACATTTTCAAAGGCGCTGTGGCATTGGTGGCAACGGTCGGATTGCCTTCCTTACGCTTACCTGTGAGCCGTCAACAGAAGGTTCAAATCTTGATAGTTTTCGGGCTTGAAGGCCGTGGTCCGATGATATTTCTACCTGACGTTTCGTCTACGACTGGGGTAGACATTTTCAAAGGCGATGTAGCATTGGTGGCAGCGGTCGGATTGCCTTCCTTACGCTTACCTGTGAGCCGCCAACAGAAGGTTCAAATCTTGATAGTTTACGGGCTTGTAGGCCGTGGTCCGATGGTATTTCTACCTGACGTTTCGTTTACAACTGCGGTAGACATTTTTAAAGACGATGTGGCAGCCTGCGGTCGTCCTCCTTGGCAGCTCACATGCTAAGTGCCAGTGTGTTCTCTGTTCGGTCGTAGTCCGTTCCTCTGCGATGGGTCAACTGCGTTGTGTGCATGAGTTCTCTGCTCGGTCGTATTTCGTCCTTGTGTGATTGGTCATTGGTTTTGTACTGGTGTCACTTTTGTATAAATAAGTATTGTAAATTTCAGACGCTCGACAGTGGTTTACAGGATTTCAGAGCATTAAACTAGTATTGACTGGGAACTTTTGATATATTATTCCCTCACCGACACCATTCATGAACTAAATTGATAGACGACTATCGTATAAGTAACAATTATAAACATTATAAACCAACGTTCTAACTTTAAAACTATTGTGTAATCACTTATACACAGTTTCAAACAAGATTTTGTACAAGCGTGTTTAATTTAATTTGAAACTCTGTAGAGATTTGATTATGTTAATATCTACCATGTGTATTGTGTACTTCTCTTGTTTCTCTTTAAACTGTGTTATATAATATATCTTTATGACAGATTCTCTAGGTAAAGTGAATTTGACAAAGTTCCTGTGTCCCCTGTTTAACCCTTCGTCATCCAGATGTCGTCACTTAAGGTTTCTTTCAGACGAAGCGGGAATTACCCGAGTTCTCGCCCGTAACCCTTTTCAGGCGACCGAAGTGAAACTTCTTATGTATAGGCCATAGGGTTACCATCCGTCTGGACATGTCTGGACTTTCGGCCTTGCGTCCGGACTTTGTCCGGATTTTTGACTTAGATGGAAACATTTTGAATGAATGTTTATTTTTCGCATTAAATAAAACATACGTATATAGCAGTCTAAAATGTCCGGATTTATTTTGAAATGTTCGGCTTTTTGTCAGGACTTTTCAAATTTCGAAATGGTAACCCTACTTATGTATGAATAATGAATAATATAAAAATCAAGTATAGAGCTAGGAGCACTTGTACACTGCGTCTTGCAAAGCTAGAAGTAGAATGATTTGCCACTGGTTGTCTTAGGGTTTATACTCGTATATACCGGTGAAAGGACCGACCATAACTGGCATTCGAATGCATCTATAACATATAACACAGAGCCCGCGAGAAGAGGAGATACATTCAAAACATTTCTTCCCGTCATCACATTTTTGTTTCATCGAGCCAGTATTTTACCCTTCAAATCGTCAAGGTAATGGTGTAGCATAAGACATTTTATTTTAAAATTCGAGATTTATCATCGGAATGCCCATTTTCGGATTGTATATTTAAGACACCATTTTGTAACTTCCGATAATTTATGCCAAAGAACGAGTTATCTTGGACTTGTCGGTTTTGTCACGAAATAGATAGATAGATAGATAGTTTATTTAGTCATATTGGAGATACAAGTATCTATATGACGGGTCAGATTACAAATAAAATTACATGTTAAAATCTTTGATATTGTATAGACACGCTTCAGTCAGAGTTTTTTTAATTTTATTTTTGAAAACATTGTCAGATAGATCTTTAATTGTTTGGGGTAAACTGTTGTAAAATTTTTGCGAAAGGTAATAAAAATCGTTTTGAGTGCTAGATAGATTGCACTTAGGCAATCGTAATGCTTCCTTATTTCGCGTGTTATGTGAGTGATTATTATTTTTAATGAAATATAATATATTTGCTTTAGCAAAAATCAGTAGATGATATACATAGAGAGACGGTATAGTCATTATTTTATAATATTGAAAAAATGGTTTGTAGGGCGCACGGGGTGCAGCCCGAGCTAAAATGCGGACTGCCATTTTTTGTATTTTAAATGCTCTAAAGAGTAACGACGAGCTTCCCCATAACAAGATGCCATAATCTAATAGTGACTGGAAAAGACCGAAATAACAAATGCGGACTGTGGAAGTTATTGGAGTTGCAGGCTTATTGCCTTTTCTCAAGCGTGAGCCAATAGAAAAAGAATCCTATAAGACAAGTTAGTTTTGAAACATCTTTCTATATACAATCGTACAAATTTTAAGTACCGACAAACCCTCTTGTTTCATTTGCACAGTTTTAAGTCTGTGCATTTACATATTTGTTTGATTATACAATTAAACACAGTTACCTAGCAGTATTAATTAAGTTATGAACAGTTGTAAACAGTAATTATTTCAACTGTTTATGCGTTTCATAAGTTTGTGCCGCAAATATTCCCTTATAGACAGACAGATAAAATAACATTGTAAGCGTGGTTCACACTAAGCGCGCTTCGCTTAGAGAAGTGTTTTTTTATCCAGGATTCCACAGAACATCGTCGGGAGTTCCTTCAACCACTGAACACATCGTCTAACTCAAACATTCTAGAATCGCCTTGTCTACTTCTTTGAAAAGCAGATTTCGATATGAAATAAATTAAAATGCAAAGTGGACAGCTTGGTGTAACGTGGTTAGATGTTCTGAGCTTTAAATCAAACAGTCATGGGTTCGAATCCCAGCTCCGCTCATGGATGTTTTGTGATTTTAGACGCTAATTTAAACTAGTTTTCGTGCGTCTATAATGTACAATAAAATTAAATTAAAATGCGAATATTTAGGGAGAGATTCAGAATATTTGAGTTAGCTTACTATTTGATATAACTTGAATTCAATTTAAATCAAATGGAGAAGTCAAAATATTGGTTGAAATGAAACGCGCTATGTATATGGTTTTCTATTTTAATATGTGTGAACACCCAGACATAATATTTTGTGTTGCAGTATGTTTGTTGAAAGTCTGGTTTGGACTTCGACGAGAATCCTTTAGTAGATTTAAAATGCGATTTAAAATGCAGAAAATAAAATAAATAAATAATAATTAAACGCTCAGAGCTTTCAACTGTTAATTAATTCTTTACTACAGTTATTAAAAAGGAATAAACATTCAACCGTGTATCACAATTTATTTTGTACTTTGAAGTTGTTGAAATTTTTATTCCTTGTTAGTCAAAGCTTAAAAAAAACCTCCTTCAAAAAGGCACTAAAAAGAGGAAAATAATGAAATTTTGAGGTCTGTGCCAATTAAAATATGAAGCTGGTTAAAAAGAAGATATTAATCACTATGTAGAAATTGTCGGAAGTGAGCACTTCCTTGGCACATAGGACCAATAAAAGCAATACTGATTAATTCAAAATTTGCATTTAATAACTAACGTTTCGGTATTCTTCATACCATCTTCAGAGTCTACAAGAAAAATTATAATGTTGATACAATGGTTGTATGTAATAACTAACGTTTCGGTATTCTTCATACCATCTTCAGAGTCTACAAGAAAAATTATAATGTTGATACAATGGTTGTATGTACATACAACCATTGTATCAACATTATAATTTTTCTTGTAGACTCTGAAGATGGTATGAAGAATACCGAAACGTTAGTTATTAAAAAATACATACAACCATTGTATCAACATTATAATTTTTCTTGTAGACTCTGAAGATGGTATGAAGAATACCGAAACGTTAGTTATTAAATGCAAATTTTGAATTAATCAGTATTGCTTTTATTGATCCTATGTGCCAAGGAAGTGCTCACTTCCGACAATTTCTACACTGTTTTCAAGGATCACACTGCTCTATTTAATTATAGCAACTTCAAATTAATCACTATACTATACTTTTTAATCGACTTCATATTTTAATTGGCACAGACCTCAAAATTTCATTATTTTCCTCTTTTTAGTGCCTTTTTATTTTTTACTTTTTAGTGTCAAAAAGTAACATTTACCTTAAAGAATCACACGCCGTTACTTACTTTTATTAAAATCAGCCGAACTACTGAACCGATTTTGATGAAATTTCTATGGGACCAATCTGAAAGTATATCCTTTCAAATAAAAAAATTTCAAAATCGGTTCATAAACGACGAAGTTATCCGCGAACATACATAAAACATAAAAAATATATTGATTTTGGAAACATTCAGTCAAAGTTATATCCATTTACATTTACATTTTTTGTAAATGGATATAACTTTGACTGTATGTTTCCAAAATCAATTTATTATAATACAGTCGTAATTAAATTCTACATATAATAAAAAAATATATACGGTCGAAATGAGAAACCTCCTTTTTTTGAAGTCGGTTAAAAATAGTAAATAATTCTTTTTCCACTTACATAAATAACATTTTTAAACGTCTTACTTGGTCTGAAAATCCAGATTCAAATCCGAGAACAGGTGTTGAATTTTCCTGAATGAATTTACTTGGTAAAACTTTTTATATATACCTATCAACTTTTATTTAATTTAATTGGCGCCGACCTCAAAATTTTACATAAGTAATTTTGTCCCGCGACTACAGAATTAAGATGTTAATGTATATTAGTGTATAAAAGACTGCTGGAGGAGTGGTGGGGTGGGGTGGGCGGGGGAGACTATGTGGAATTCTTTAAGAACATAATACTTACATGTTCCACTCTATGACTACGTAGTTCAGCTTGTACAGTTGAGCTTTAGCTGTAATGATGATATCATTACAGAAGAAGCTTCTTGTTCCTTATATAACGCATTATTTTCTGTATTCCATGAATAAAAAAACAGCTCATCAGACTTTTCTCCACAACAAAACTCAAACATCTCTCTATTCTCGTCTCTGCAGTTCAAAACTTAACCACGGTAATCTTCTTCATTTTCAGATTCTGTATGAGCTTCAACTAAAGCTGTGCTTTTCAAACATTAATAACGCTTGATACTAATCAGCTATCGTTTTGACTTTATAATAACGTCTGTCTCATACTAGGGTGGCATTTGAGAAATATTAGATGTTACGTTAAATAGAAATGTAAAACAGAACACAACAGATATATTTATTTAGTTATTGCAAATTATAGACGCGTCGACAACTAGGTCATTAGCGTCTTGATTACATTAAATAACAATATAAATTCTATAGAATTATCGCTAGGCACTTGGTAGAACATGATTGAATAAAAATTAATAAACAAACACTTGAAAAATTCTACACATTTATTCATCTCAACGATCGTTTTGGGTTTCTAACCCATCATCAGGAGTTTACATTAAAACTAAAGTTTTAATGTAAACTCCTGATGATGGGTTAGAAACCCGAAACGATCGTTGAAATGAATAAATGTGTAGAATTTTTCAAGTGTTTGTTTATTAATTTTTTTAAATAGCAATAGGTACACTTAAAACTAAATGACATCACAAAACATCCATGAGTGGAGGCGGGATTCGAACTCTCGACAGTCTGATCCAGAAGTCGCGACACTAAGCACTAGACCACACTGTCCTCTCAACAGATATATACCTATGTTAAGGTCTATGTTGAGATAAGCCAGGTGACTGTGTGGTAAAGTACTAGTCTACCGACGCCAAGCACAGGTTCGAATCCCGAGGGCTTTTAATTTTTTCTTAGTAATGAAAATATATAGGTGTTGGATAACAATTTAAAATAAAAAAATAAATAAAATTACAATTATTTTATTTATTATATTTTGCAAATATTTAATTTTATAAGTGGATGTAACGAATACAATTATTTGTGTTTAACGGTATTCGCGGTCATCTGTCTGTACCCGCGATACAGATATACTCATTTTTTTTGTGATCGAATTTGATAATTATTGGTGCTACTAGTAAACATTCTGTATATCCAATATATATTTTTGGAGATTGGTTCGTGTGTACAAGTTTGAACGAAATGGTAGCAAAATTTATTTTTAAAAATTTTCGTTTGCTTATTAGAAATTATTAATTAACAATTTTCTTTTCATTTATAACTGTGTTTATTATGTAGGTACTAATTTAAAATAATATATAATACTTTCTTTTGATATTAACATAAATTAAAAACTTTCTTCTTGCAATTCAAAGTAAATTAAAAGTGTTAGTTTTTTTAACAAAAAAAGTACCTAAAGCTGCAGTAGAAGTATATTTTGATGAACAAAACAAAAATTAAAACGACACTCATTTTCTTCTGACGATACACTTTTTTCCTCGAGGTGATTTTCTCGCGACGAAAATGCAAAACGTGGGAGCTTTTTCCTACACTAAGAGACTAAGGTAAAATATATCTTATTATAAACACAACTTTCCTCATTCATTGAAAGAAATAAGTACCAGATTTTACATCACTTAAGAAGTACACTTCAGAAGTTACATTCTTTTTCGAATTAGTTTTAGCATCGTAGATTTAAATAATCTATACATAATATAATAAAATCTTTCACGCTTTTTTTGTCTGTTTATCTGTCTGTGTGTGCACGCTAATCTCCGCAATGGTTGAACCAATTTGGATGTGGTTTTCAGTGATATATGAGATAAGCTTGGGCTAACGTTTAGTGTATGTTTCATTTAAATCGCTTGACAAATAAAAGTTAGGTTATACTTTGAAAAATCACCAAAAATCGTATGCATTCCCCCTAGTTTCAATTTCTTGCCTGCTTCGATATGCAGAACCAGTTGAGGACAATGTGGTCCAATGGTTAGCGTCGCAGTCTTTGGATTAGACTGTCGTGGGTTCGAATCCCGCCTCCGCTCATGGATGTTTTGTGATGTCATTTAGTTTTAAGTGTGTTGATATTTAATGTAATCAAGACGCTAATGACCTAAGTTGTCGACGCGTCTATAATTTACAAATAAATGCAGAACCAGTTTCAAAATTTTCAAGATCCTGTGCAGGATTTAGATGCGGTGCTCTGTGCAAAGTTCATACGAAAAGTCCTTTTCGATAAGCCTTTAACTCGAAACAACAAAATTTTTAATACACTTTTTCTGTATTTATTTTCCAAGTCGAAGTACAAGAAATAACTAGATAATTAATATTTTTAAGGGGAGTAGCCAACCCTATGAGTTTAACGTTTAATGTCTCATACTGGGGTGGCATTTAAGGAATATTAGATGTTATGGAAATAGAAGGAAGTATAGTTGTCATATGTGAAACAAAACACAACACCTAGTATGCTTACAGTGGATTTATAGATTCAGTGACGACAATAAGCGGGAAACTCTGCCCATCCGCCATGTTGTGTCGAAATTTAATTCAAAAAAGTGGAATATAAAACAAAATGACATATTTCCAAAACGTTGGTAACCCAGGAACTGAGGACTTGTAATAGAGGAACCATAGCAGCGCCATGTAAACAACAAAATTCTCGACACATAATGGCGGATGATACCATGTGACTGCAATAGCCAATTAAAAACGGAACAGTCTATTGTCGCCACTGTCTAAAATAAAGTCACTGTAAGTATTATAAATAAATAAGTAGTTGAGATAAGCCAGGTGGCTGTGTTGTAAAGTACAAGACTACCGACACGTACAAACACCAAGCCCAAATTCGAATCCCGAAGGCATTTAATTTTTTTTATATTGAAAATATATAGGTATTGAATAACAATTTTAAATATATAAAAAAATAAAATTGCAATTATTTTATTTACTATATTTTACGAACATTTGATTTTATAAGACAAATAAAAATGGATGTATTAATACAATATATTCACGTCATCTGGCAGTACCCGCGATACAGACATACCCGTTTTTACATTCTTCCGATCAACCATGTCAAAGTACATTCTTCATAAGCTCCTCACATCGTTTTTAGCATCCCTGATTTTCATTCGCATTTCTACTATGTCTTTATTAGTACTCGAAGGTCACGTACATTCATTGCAAATGCAAGCAACACTTCTTGTACTTCCCCGGCTAGACAAGTGACTGTAGGACGAAGAAGAAGATAAGTACGACAGAAGAGAATAGTGAACGTCTCTCCAACTCAGTACCCAGCTTCTTATGTACTGGTGCATTCTCACGTAGAGCAGGTAGCAAGTTTGGTAATTAACTGGCATTGTTCATGAGATAAGAAATTGCAGGGTGAGATGCCGAGGTGAGATTGGTCCCCAAACGCTCCACTTGTATCGTCAACACACAGATCCGCACTAGTATAGTAACAGGTCACGTGACTGAAATGTAGAGTTTGCGCAGCGACGACGTTTTATACGATTCTCATTAGGAGAAATTAAAATTGGTAGCTAATTGGTGTAATGGTTAACGTGCTGGCCTTTGGAACAGACTGTCGTGCGTTCGAATCCCACCTCCACTCATGGATGTTTTGTGATATCGTTTTCATTTGATGTAATTTGTTAATTAATACGCTAATTATCTCACTTGTCGAGCGTCTATAATTCACAATAAATAAAAATATTTCCCGATGGATTTTTACAGTGTGTTGTAAAATTCAATTTTTGGAATACAAAGAACTACCGCTATCTATTCGATCTTTAACTAACTACAACTCGTTTAAGAACAGTTGTCAAACGTACCTGATGAATAGTATTAATTGATGTTCTGTATAATGGTCTGTTAGTATATTAATACTTTTAATTTATCTCCTTATAAATTATAAATTTTAATGTTTATTTTAATTTTAATGTCAATTTTAATTATTTTAATAATTGTTACATTATATGTTTAATAATTGTTATATTATATGTTTATTAACGGTTATATTATATGTACCATTGTAATTTTTGAAAGGGGCAACACACATAGCCTTTCTGGCTTTGTTGCACCCTAAATAAAGTTATATTCTATTCTATTCTATTCTAACTATTATACTCATTTATAAAGAACTTCTAAACCGATTTAGATGTGTGTTTTTATATATAAACCATTTTTTTCGAAAAAAGTTCTAGATCAGTGAGATTTGGAGTAGAGATAATTCAGTTGGTTCAGCATTTATTTACATTTTTTAATATTAGATACGAAAAAGGTCAACGCTAATGACCTTTGTTGTCGAGCGTCTATAATCCACACAAAGTCGATTTTTTAGCAAGTCCTCGTGTTTCAATTATTTCAAAATTATCAAAAAAGTTTAGTTTGAAATTTGGCAGTTTATCTATAAACAACATACCGTCGTTTAAAATGACAAGCCTTTTGGAAAATTAGTTTTTCTGTTATGTAAAGATATAACACATTGAAGACTTACACATACCATGTGTTCTTAAAAAGTTTCTTGCAATAGATCATCTATACAGTGCGTCTCACGGCGAGGTATATATATACGATATACGTATTAAATTTTAACATTGCATCCTCATAAGGACAAACTTAGTTCCCAAGTTGGCTTTGAAAGACATATTTCTTGGCGACTAATAGTTTGTAAAGAAAAAGAGGATGCAGGGGATATAGCACTTTTAGTACGTTGTTCTCGACAGTGCAAATAACATTTGAACTATTCAATACTGACATTTATACCGATGTAAACAAAACGAAAGTAGCGCCCTCTTTTAAACAATAGCTACACTTTTTAGTGATTGATAGCAGCCACAATGTACAGTATCTGTCAAGAGTGATCTATTATTCAACATTCTGCTGTTATTATTAACAATTTCGTCTTGACCTTCGGCATATTCATTTGTTGTCTTTAGGTGTAAAATGCCTCTTCATTGAAAAAAATATTTCAAATTCAATCTCAGTTCCTACTTTTATTAATTTTAATACATGAACCCAAAAATATTGAACACCAAGAATATCATCTATAGAACCTTACTAATCATACCAATTGACTGTACTTTCAATATAAAAGCCGCTATGTTGTTAGAAAGATTGGGTTAAATTACATATGTTGGCGCCATCTCTTGATATGGGTAAAGTGCAGGCCTCCTTTAAAAGAAGTGAATAGCAAGAACTCCCGTAAGTCGAGCGCGATTTATTCTCCACCAATCCTGCAAGTGTTGACGAAAGTTTAGAGTTATTTTCTACTAACAGTTATAAGTAACTGTTATAAAAAATAACAGTTTCGCTAATCACTAGCGGACACACAGTAAATGTAGGTGCAAATAATATATATAAATGTATAGCGTGTACCGAGCCTCTCCAGTTCTGCACCGACACCTTCTCCTGTATATCTAGGTACCCATTACTGTGTTAGCAATGTTTGGAGCACATAGCGATCGTAAATCATAGCGATATTAATCCGGCACTGCTCGCGCTGAAAACGTTGTGTTCGGGGACTCTCTCTTCCGGACCTTTTTCCTGTATCTCTTCTCTCTCTCTATGTCAGTAGAGCCCCCTCCCTCCTCCTTCACTCTATAAGCCCGTAGAGGAATCCACCTGTTCGGAAAATTGTGTTTACCGTACGTGTCAACGAATACAATTAACAACCTGATGTCGCTATACTTTTCATCTTTTTCTGAGATAATGTCATCTGAACTATTGAAGATTCATTATGCTAGAAAAAATGTCGGTTTAAGAATATAAGCAAAGATATACATGCTGAGTCTCTTAAATTTATATTATAACCACTAGCGGTTACCCGTGGGCTCCTGCTCACGTACCTATATTACGTTACGTTACGGAATAATTCCAGCAGACCAAAATAAATATTTGGTAACATTTTTATTTTTCCAATGGAGCGTACCCCGTACATTCATTCAGCATTACGTATAGGAAAGGTACTCCGACTAATGTCTCATACTGGGGTGGCATTTGAGAAATATTAGATGAAACATGTATATATAATATGTTAAGGTCTCAGATGCAGTAAGCCAGGTGGTCGTGCGGAAAAGTAGAAGTCTACCGACAGGTACCAACGCCAAACACATGTTCGAATTCCGATGGCTTTTAATATTTTTATTTATTTTTTAATAATGAAAATATATAGGTATTGGATAACAATTTAAAATATAAAAGGGCTTGAGAATAGCCGAGAGTGTAGCAATGCTGTTGTTTATATGGCGTTGCTATGGTTCCTCTATTATCAGTCTCCAGTTCCCGGGTTCTAGCCCGAGAGCTGGCAAAAGTGTCAATTGAATTTTCATTTCATTATTAAAAAAAAATTAACTGAAAATATGAATTGGTGCTAGGCCCAAGTAACCTTAGCTGTTGGTGGTCTTTAAAACACAATTTTTTTTTAAATATAAAAAAATAAAATTACAATTATTTTATTTATTATACCTACCTATTTTACGAATGATTTTATAAGATAAATAAAAGTGGATTTATTCCTATCCATGACAACGAATAAAATTATTTGTGTCTCTGTCTGTACCCGCGATACAGACATACTCGTTATTTGTAAAGAATTTTCTTAGAAATATTATAATTAAAAATCTCGAGATGAGTTCTCAACAACAGTTTTTGTTATTTTTATTTTTAAAACTTAAATCGAAGAAAATTGCTTTTCTTGAAGAAAATGCCGATTTTTCCGTATTGCAATAAAGAGAAATAGTTATTTAAGAGTTTATTGTTTCGGAACACATAAGATTATTAACTTTAACCTATACAAGTTGTTATAATTGATTTTCTGTATCTCTTATAACTGTCTTTCAATACTTTTATTTCTTTCACGACTGGAAAGTTACAATGAACACTTTAAGCGTCAATAAAACCATTTTCAAAAATTTTCTTCAAACAATTTATTAAATTACTTCTTATAATCCACCACTAATAATCCAAGATTTTACTGACAACGCACAACGTGTCATATTGATTTTTCTAATAATAGCTTCTTGTTTTTGGTTTGTTTTTAAATATAACCTACAAAAAAGTTTGACCAAATTTAAACAAACCTTAACAAACATTTTTTTCTCTGATTTTTATGGTAAATATGGATTTACCATAAAAAATTAGTGCATGGGAGGCTAGCTTCTTTAAATATGGGTTTAAAGAAGCTAGCCTCCCATGCACTACTTTTGGCTAATAATTATTGCCTAATGGAGATGACCACATGAGAAACGTAATATAGATGGCAGCAGGTCTATAGCTACCTAAATTATCATTGGTTTTCATAGAAAAACGCGCGATAAATCAAGTTTTTTCCCTTCTGATGGCATGCAACCACTTCTTTTCAGTTCCAGATCTTTTGGAAACACAAAACTACTATGATTTGAACATTGGTAAACAGAGCACATCGACATTGTTAATGCTTTATAAACTTATTCTGTACACAACTGCCCACAAACCGAGATGGCGCTCCTAGCGGTCAAGTTTAGCAGTGCCCATCTCCATTTCTTGATTAAGATTATGGATCTAATTTCTTCTCACCCAAGTATAATCAGAAAAAAATACTTCTGCTTAAGTTACAATATTTTGAAAGTCCATTGCAATTTTACGCAGAATTTGGGAATATGTGTGTGATTTCTCACTGTATATGACAAGAGTAAATATTTTCAAATATATTGTCTTTGAACCGTAAACAAATCCTTTCGTTTTTAATTGAAAAATATTAATCATTTGATAGCAATGTATATTGGTTTAGAAGTTGACATATTTATGTTTATAAAATACATTGAAAACATCGTTTATTTTAAAATGTATTCCCTGCAACAGAACTCGTTTAGATTAATCGAATTTTGTTGGTTTATTCATATCGTGCTTTGGGGAACTTTGGAGCATAAAATATACGTATAAAAGTGTCAGGAGATAACACACAGTTCAGAGTCAAGTATGTGAAACCATAAGCTTTTACCGGCAATGCGAACTCTCATATTACTCGCAAGGGATGGTGACGCAGTGTTGTTATTGTCTCCTAGATACTTGTTTACTTCGCAGCTCTACTCTAAACTTCACTATATTGTCGTCTTTGCACTCAGCCATTCGCAGTTTTGACAAAATTGAACCGAGTTAACAATTCAAAAGTATAAACATACGTTAAGGCGTTCTCATCGCAATCCAGCTCTAGGAACCTCATCATCATAAAAATAACCATCTTAATCATCATTACTCTATCTGGTCATTTCAAACAGGAATCACTTTTAATAATCTCAACATTATAAAAATAATCATCTTTGATTGGATTAATCATCATCACTCTATCTCGTCAATACAAGGAATCAAAGCCTTAAATCAGTTTTAAGAATCTCAACATTATAAAAATAATCATCTTTGATTGGATTAATCATTATCATTTCAATCCAAACCGTAATCAAAGCCTTAAATCATCTTTGATTGGATTAATCATCATCACTCTATCTTGTCAATACAAGGTATCAAAGCCTTAAATCAGTTTTAAGAATCTCAACATTATAAAATGAATAATCTTTGATTGGATTAATCATTATCATTCTATCTGGTAAATCCAAACCGTCATCAAAGCCTTAAATCATCATTGACTGAATTGACTATCATCACTGTATCTGGTAATTCAAATGAATTCTTATCGCCTTCCAAAGTCTTGAACTAAGAATTGCATTATTCCTTCTTTGATTGGAATGATTAACAATCCAAACGAAATCTTACTACCTTTCAATGTCGAACCAGTTCTTGATTCCTCACCATCACAAAAATAATCACCTTTGATTGGATTGAGTATCATCACTGTATCTGACCAATCCAAAAGAAATCTTCCTGCCTTTTAAAGTCTTGAATCAGTTCTAGGAATTTCATTATCATTACTACAAAAACAAAATAATTCAAAATAGTTTTTTCTTAATTGTGTACCGCCAGTTGCCAATTCAAGTTTTATGTAACTCCTTTAATTGCTAATAGGCCAAAAATAGAAATAAGAAAACCACAAAGGTTACAGTTAAAATTCTAAACAAAATTCAAATGTTTAATGTAATTTTGCATAAAAAGAAAAAGAATTATTTATAATTTTGCTTTAGAATAATTGTCAATTTATTTTTGTTGGAGAGAAAAGATGTAATGTACTTAGTTATGTAAGTTCTATTGTACTTATTACTACAGTTAGGATTAGAACCTGAAAATTGAAGCGGTGACGTCATATAAGTACCGACATCCCAATGATCTGAAACATTTTCAGGCCAAATCTTGAAAAAACATTCCCAATGCATTATTTGAATTTGTTTCTTAATTATTTTGCTAATAATACTTCTTGTCTTATATATTTAAAATTATTAAATAATGATGAACAAAATAAAATAAAACATTTTCCCATCCTTCTGTTTATAATATTGAATCAGCGACGATTCACTTAAGAGGGGTTCTAGAAATCAGTTTCCTGAATCGACTCTAAATATTGATACTACTTGAGCCGCTGGGGAACTCTATTTTCAGATAAAAATAACACTGAATTCTTCTAATGATACAATACTCTGAAAATTGTAATATACCAGGTGCATATACTAAAAAATAAAATGTACCTACGGATCATTGCTTCGTGAAATAAATAAAAAAAGCTAATTGAATTTTCACATGAAAACCATGTATAAAATTATAGAATGCATAAAGTGATCGCTTTTCTTGTTACTACAGCATTTTCTTCGAGGTACGATTTAAATTTATTACTAAAACTACAAGTAAATTGAAATTTGATTATTTAAATTTTATATTTCTCTTGAACTATTTCTCTACTAGCTATAGGAAAAATAAGTAGCAAAATGCGATTTGTAAATAGTAATTGTGTGGGTAGATCGTGTTAAGAAAAATCTTTGAACTCATTATTGTCACCATTTTTTACTTCCCACCTCTACTATGGTAGGGAAGTAATGGATTCAGTCCGAAAAAAATATTTCGAGATTTTAACAGATTTTCACGTTTTGAGACCCTAGCAATCGTTTAAGATCATTTTCTGACTGATGTCTGTATGTGTGTGTGTGTGTGTGTGTATGTGTGTGTGTGTGTGTGTGTGTATGTGTGTGTGTATGTGGTCAATTTTTCGCCTTCGATATCTTAAGAACGGAACAACATACGGGCATGCCGATTGTTCTATTGTGTTTATCAGCCTTTAACTTAGATCTGATTAGATTTTGAGTCAAATCGGTTCAGTGGATCCTGAGATATTCAAAAAAACGTCCTCAATGTCACGTATTAACATAGGTAAAAAAAAATATAAATGAATTCTAGATGTTATAATATGAAAAAAATGTAAATATTTTTTTCTCTAAAATGTATAGTTTTCGAGAAAAAAAATATTTTACTAAAAAAAATAAAAATTGTACGTAAATCAAGGTAACCATGATTTTTGCTATATTAAGCTAGCCATCAGTAGATCACCAAACAAAAAAGAGGGCCATGCTTTTTTCAAAGAATAAAAATTAAATTGTGTTTTAAAGACCACCAACAGCTAAGGTTATTTGGGCCTCAGTCAAAGAATAAAAAAAAAAGAGTGTTTATTTTTTTTTTGCAAATATTTACTAGGTGGGAAGTATAGGACTGGTCATCAGTCGAATTTTTATTAGCCGTTCTTCCCATGGTGTGATTTCACTCACAGTTGAAATTTTAAGAGGCCATTTTGAAAAGGATTTTGAATTGGGGCGACCTTAAAATATTACTCTAATTTCGTAAAAAGCGGTTTTTGCGTGATGCCAGAACGAACTAGAAAATAAATTTTCAAAAAAAATTCCACTTTGGCTTGAAATACTGTTTTACAACTAAAATGAAATAACTAAAATCAGAATTTAGTTAAAAAAAGTTTTTATAGTAGGTATCTACTTACATCAAATATGAAAATGTAAAAATAAAAAAAATTCAACTAGCTACCTCTTACCGTTTGTGACAAACGGATAGACGGGTAGACATCGTAGGCTCTGTAATGAGGTTCCGTTCAGAACCCTAAAAAGATATTGAAAATAAAACCATGCAATGAATTTATTTATTCAAAATAATTTTTACTCTGCGAACTATAAATTAAATGTACCGTAATTAAAATTTATCTACTGAAAATTAATTATTATTCATTTCATTTATGCTTTATTTATGTTTTGTATACGTATAAATAAATCAAGAACAGTAAAATATTTTGAAATCCCCAATGGACCTACTTATTACCCAACAAAAAAATTACGCTCAAAGTTCAACATTTTCCCTGGTGTAAAAATGCCTAAATATTTAAATAACAAAAAAACTTCCGCCAGCAATTTGACTTTTATAGTACAGTAGACTCTCTTTAAATACGCGACAACGGGACTGTAAAAGCTGACTGCCTCTCTAAGCTCCGTTATTGTTCAAAATCCAATATATAGGTACATTCTTTGTTACAAAAATCAATTTGCTGCGACTAGCGTAGTAAGTCGCAGCAAATTGATTTTTGTAACAAAGTAAACTCTCTTAAATGCACGACTACGGGGTTTTAGGAGAACACTAGCGGCCTCGTCCGGCTTCTCCCGGATGCAAAGAAAGCCCTGGTGCAATACACTACCCACTCGCTTCGCTCGTTCGCTTGAATATTATAAATACACTACTCACTCGCTTCGCTTGTTCGCTTGAATATTATAAATACACTACTCACTCGCTTCGCTCGTTCGCTTGAATATTATAATTACACTACTCACTCGCTTCGCTCGTTCGCTTGAATATTATAAGTACACTACTCTCTCGCTTCGCTCGTTCGCTTGAATATTATAATTACGAACAAATTTGATTACCATAAAAAAAGTTATAGTGAGTCAACCTTAAAAGATAGACATATGCTGTCGCAGACATTTTTACATAACTTTAACCGTTTACGCAGCGGAAGCTCTCAAAAGGAATAATTTTTCCCGTTTTTGCAACATTTTTCATTGATACTCCGCTCCTATTGGTCGTAGTGTGATATTATATAGCCTAGCCTTCCTCAATAAATGGGCTATCTAACAAAAAAACAAAATTTCAAATCGGACTGGTAGTTCCTGAGATTAGCGTATTTAACCAAACAAACAAACAAACTCTTCAGCTTTATAATATTAGTATAGATTGACTGATAAGTGTTCCTTCTCTAGGTTCCATTCTCATTCCAAATCTAACATACATTGATTTTACGACTAGGTTACTATACTAATTTTAGCAAATTGATATTTTAATATAATAGAATCTCTTAAATGAATGTGTACCAAGCTGTAGGAGACAAACACTAATTTCTTCTTTAGATTCCATTCTCATTACAAATCCAACATACATACACATTCAATTTACTGACCTCTACAATATCTCTCATTCAATTTAACTATACTAGGTATGTTAGTCTTGTCAGATTATGCTCAAAGAGTATGGATCGTGGTGCACAAGACTTGTGACCAGTGGCGGCCGGTGGTCAAAAATTTTGGTAGTGCACAAAATACCTAACCCAAAAATATGATCTCTTTGTTGCGCTCATTAATTATCTACATCTCTTTTTTACTCTAATTAATTTTTTTTGTTCAGATTAGTCTTTCGGACAATCTGTATACCTATAATATTATGTACATTTTGCAAATGAGTTTAAGATGAACTGTTTTTTACCATTTCAGATGCGTCGAATCATTAACGCCTTTTTGAGTTCAGTTAACTTCACACGGAAAACAGAAAAAAACTAATAAGTGTATCACATCCACACAACCATGATGCACCATACAATTCTTTTTTAAAACAACGCGTGAATTAATTATTATTTTTATAAAATTAATTGTTGAAATTTCAAGTTTATTGTATTATTTATTGTATTGGATCGGCGCGCGAAGTTCGTCTATATTAAACTACGTAAATATACCTGTCTCACGGTTTTACTATCCTTGTCTAATTTAACATTGGGACAATGCTAGCTGTTTCGTGCGCTAATAGAAACGCTCTGCCTTCAATGCCTTGGGTAAAATACAACAGCTCAGCAGATTTGTTCAATGAAACATGATTAACCGATTATAATATTTGATTCTGTGTAGGCGCATGACGTGTCATCGTTTATCAATAAGTAAATTCATAAATTTATTTATTTTTTAATTTTGCGTTGCGTTGCATTTCAACTGGCAGTGCAGTGCACGAGCGCACTTAAAGACGGGCCGCCACTGCTTGTGACAGTTGAATAGGGAGGAGAAAGCGCTAACTAATCGAACCGTACCTCTCTTGGCTCCATTTTTATGCAAAATCCAACATCCATGCAGTGGATTTTCCATACACACTCGATTTGTCTACTAGCTTACTACGCAAGTCATGACAGTTTGTGCGTCGAGGGGGTGATCGTGGCGCGTAGAAGTGGAAGCTTCTAGTAAAACATAAAAGGGGAAAGCGTTGACTTAAGGGAACACTACTGTATGCAGATACGTTATACACATTTTTTTGACATTTGATTTAATTCAATTTTGTCTGACTGTGAAATGAAACTTTTTTTATTAAATTAAATTTGAGTATATTGGAACTAGACAGCACATCTGGTGCCAGCGCGTAGAGACAATTCTTTAATTAAAAAATAGAGGACCGCGTTATTTTGAAACTGACATGACATCATGACAGTATCAGAGAGGGTCAGAGAGGGGTCATTGCAGACATACATGTATACTTGGTTTTTTGCTGTACATAGGGGAAAAGGTGGATGGGTGCAATACACACTACACGTGTATGGTTATCGATCGATAGACCACATTTCCCAGACCTTTCTATTGTTAGGGCTAACCAATTCTGGTACTAAATATTTTAACTCGGAGTATGCATAAATATTGTAGTATTTACGAACAAAGAAAAGAAGTGCCTTCTGGTGCTCAATAATTATAACTAGAGACCGACCGAAGGCCAGTTCTTTAGCCGAAACCGAAGCTAAAGCGCGGGAAAATTCTTCTTCTTAATGTAAGTCGAACTGTAAATGCGTTGAAGTCGAGAAGTTTTTTTTTCCATTTCTTATTGTTTTAGGATTCCGTACCTCCGAATGGATGTCTGTCCCCACAATGTCTGTCCGTCCGTCCGTGCGTCTGTTCGTTCGTCCACCCGTCCGTAGTTTTTTTTACTAATATTTTTTAAATGTTACAGTAATCACGTTGTGATGAAATAAAATAATGCAAAATGAGATTTAATGAATAAATTGTAACGATTTTGGGTGGCCCTAGTTACAATATACTTTTCTTTCGGCTACCGTGTAATATTATGTGCATCACGCCAACTTGAAACTGTAATAGTTTCCTATCAGATTTGATTATGTCACAGGCACATAACGTGTCCAACATTACTCACCATTGACACCAGAGAAATGAGCTTATATGAGTGTAAATTTGCTGTTTTAGCACATTCGAAGCGCTTTCTTGTCTTTTTTTGAGACGTTAAGTGATTGGACGATTTGAGAATGGGCGAGCGTTTAGTTATGTCGATGTTTATATAATATGTCGTTTCCATGGATACTCTATCACAAGCACCCGGTTCCCATGGCTCTACTATTACAAGCCCCCGGTTACCACGTTATAGTCTAAGAGCCAGTAAAAGTATAAATTGAATTTTCATTTCATTTATTAATAAAAAATAGTTAATTGAAAATATGATTAGGTACTAGGCCCAAATAACTCTAGCTGTTGGGGTCTTAAAATGAAAAAAATAAGTGACTGAACGTCAAGAAAGTAAAATAAACATTAATCTTTGTTAAGTTGGCAATATTTTTATACTTACATTTTTTATGCTAGATTTTAAATATATTTAATTTAGTACTTATTCCGAACATTTTGTTAATCCGAATCATGGATTATTATACAAGGAATTTTTGATTAACTGTGGATCCAAATTTGGAAAATGTACTTATACAATATACGCGTATATAAAAAAACTAGGTATTCGATAATTGCGGATGTGTTTGGTACTGTGATAAAAAAAGAGTGTGTGTGTACTTATGTACGCATGTAACAAAACAAAAATAACTCCAAAAATTTTATCCCGCGCGCCAGTACCAAACGTTTGTAAAAAAGACGATAAAATAATAAAATAAAGATAATAAACAAAATAATTTAATCTCGAATTTAATTTAATAAATTATTAATTTATTAAATATATTTATTTATTATATTTATATTATTTATTAAAAAAAAGCATGTTTGTGTTGAGATTCAAACCCGAGACCAATTGCGTATGACGTGGCGTATCCATTACGCTACGTACATCTTACTTAGCAGTGCTATATAATAGGGTATTATAATCATGAACTTCCGACTAACTTCATAGTCTTACTACTGACTAACTTCATAGTCTTACTACCGACTAACTTCATGGTGTTAAATTTTCGTGACGCGATGCGCGCGCATCGTAAAAATTCACTCTCATAATTTTTTCATAACGTGCCAAAAGAAGTATAACTTCAAAAATCAATATTAATTTATCACTAAATCTTTTATCTATCTATATATATAAAACAGTTCCGTTACTGACTGACTGATTGACTGACAGACAACGCCTAGGTCAAACCGCTGAAGATATAAACTTGAAATTTGGACAGTAGGTTCCTCTTGTGACGTAAGCACCCACTAAGAAAGGATTTTTTGAAATTCAACTCCCAAAGGGGTTAAATAGGGGATGGAGGTTGGTGTGGAAATTCGTCATTTTTGAAGTTAGAAGCATACAATTTTGCACAGGAGTTCCTTATATAACGTAGGTGAACAATAAGAAAGGATTTTTAAAATTCATCCCCTAAGGAGCTTAAATAGGGGATGAAAGTTTCTATGGAAGTTAGTCATTTTTGAAGTTAGAAGAGTGAAATTTTGCACGGGAGTTCCTTATATAGCGTAGGTGGGCAATAAGAAAGGATTTTTAAAAATTCATCCTCTAAGGGGGTTAAATAGGGGATGAAAGTTAGTATGGAAGTCATTTTTGAGGCGAGTGAATAATGTATTAATAAAATTTGAGCGTGTAAACACCACCAGCCCGGCATCGCTTCGCAGGAGGAAAATTTCTCACGGGGGGGACAATAAAACATAAATCGAAATATACGTGGGCAAAGCCACGGGTAACGGCTAGTTAGTGTATAATACTTTGTAAATTAACTATACTCGTAATACGTCTACTGTCTGCTACATTTTTGAACCCCGCCGTCCGTAGGCGAGGTCCGGATCTGACCAAGTAGTAGCTGTTCAGATAATTTGTGTGCGTGTGTGTGTGTGAGTATAAGGCCGGGTGAAATATATTGACAGCAGGGTCCGACATGACAGCAAGAGGGTCCATTATACTGAAATGACCTCACACCAAGATGACAAACGATGACCAGTCCCAATCGTTCTGACTCCGTACTGACGAGATCAACAAACAACTGTACCTATAATGTATATTATTTACCTACTACATTCCACCGAACATGACAGCTTTAATATCTACTTGCTAAATTATTGTTTATAACCAATGTATAAAATAGTAATTTGTCTATTAATTAGTGTATTTGCCATATGGCACATACACTATTGGCGTCGGTCGGATGGCAGGACCTAGGGGTCGGACCAAAATTTCTCGACGTTTCATAACCTCCTGAACACTTTGGCACCATTTTTGGAAATGTCTATTTATATATGTATATATATATATATATATATTTATATATATATGTGTACGGGCTGTAACTTTCGAAAAAGTTAATTGATTTTGACGAAATTTGGTAGGCACGTTGGAATCCATCACCGCACGAAGCCTATTTAAAATGGGCCCAATTGGACCATTTTAAGGGTAGTTTTTAGGGGTTGAAAAATATTTTTGGGTCCAAAAATACGGAAAAAATTGTCCGAATCGTTTCAAAATTGAAATTTTACCCTTTAGTAACGATTAAAATGTGCTGCTAAAATTTTAATAAAATCGACCCGACAGGACCGGACTTACAAATTTTATGAAAACACTAGTTTGCGGATAGTGCTTTACTTACTGAAGGGTGTATTTAATTTGATACCGAGGTTGCATTGATAAAAATATTGAAATTAAGAAAAAAAATATTATTTTAAGGGATGTATTAAGGGGTTAATTTTTTTATTTTGTTCAAAAACAAACAAACAAACAAACAAACTTAAGTTCACATAATAAAGCCACAATGCCAGTATTATAGCAAATACACTATATTGTCGGCAGGGTTTTGGCACTGCGACCCGAGTTTTTTAGTTTTCTTGCGAATTTTTCGAAGTTTTTTTTTACTTAAACAAAAAAACGTGTTTCCCGAATTTTAGTTAGTTTATCATTCTGTTTGTAAGTACCAGCATCATTCCCCCCCAGGGGGGACATTTGAATGTGGTCGCTATAGCAAATTGCATTCCAATGTTCTTTGGGAATTAGCGCTCCCAGGGACCCGAGCTCGTACCAGTCGGTTTGTGTATGCCGGCTGGCGGATTCTAATACACAAATGGATTAATATTGTTGTGTTGAAGACGCTAATGGCCTGAGTTGTTGACGCGTCTATAATCTACAATTAATTAATTAATTAACCAGCATCATTCGAAACCGGCTGGAACTAAGGCCTCCAGTAGCAGATCATTCTCTATTCCGGAACTCGTTCCGATAGTCAGCTCTCAGTTTCGGAATTCCGGATATTAATTTCTTCAGTTCTAGAACTGATATTGTTTAAAAATTTTGCCCGAAATTTTGGAATTGCGAAATCTTTAAATATTACGGTATGGTAGCCCTAGCTGGAACCATTTGTATAAAAGTTGGTAAACTATACCTAAATTGGTAGGTAGCTAACCTTACGAGGTACACGGTATATCTAAACTGGAAAACGTGTTTTCAAAATTTTTGTTTTTCTGTTTGTATCAACATCGCTCTAAAACCGCTGAACCGATTTTGTTGAAACTTCAACTCTATAAATTGTGACCTAAACTTAAAATATTGGGTAATTTTTAACCGACTACGTTGGGTAAGGTAAAGTGTCCGTCAAAACCGATGTTAATGCAATCGATGTCGCGAGTAAAGGTTAAAATATGGTTCATTTATTGTTCACGTTTTACAACAACTTTGGTGAAACAGTGTATAGTACACATTGTCGAAATGATTGTTCAGTTTTAAATTGGCGACAGCTTCATAATAGACGAGCATGAATGAAAACATGCATTGATCAATAAAATATATCGTTTTGTCAGAGTGACTTGAAGTTCAACAGTCACTCTTTTTATCGATAAGCTATTATTAAATAGCTTTTATTGACTACTTTCCCTAAAGGTACGTGAGTTACGCAGCTGGGATTCTAGATGGTAGCATGTATGGTAGATGGTGGCTGAAATTATAAGCGCTTATAGGTTTGCACAACGAAGCTTTGATACTAGCATTGATACAAGCTTAAGTCGCGTTTGAAATGTCAGATAGCGAAGACGAATATTTGTGTTCTTCTGCTACAAAGTGGTATATTTTAAATACAAATTTGGGTAGGAGCTATCATGTCCACCCTATTAATAGAAAACGATCTAAATATGGCGAATTTCATCATTTATACCAAGAATTAAAATTTTACCCAAACCGGTTTTTTGAATATTTACGTATGGAACCTAACACTTATAAATACGTCTTAGAAAAAACTCAAAACAAATTAAATAAAAACTGGCAAAATTTCATTTATTAAACTAGTCACATCTATTGCGAAACTTGTAACGGCCATTTGACAGTTGTCACATGTTGATTGTAGTAGTCAGCGCGCTGAAAGAATGGTGAGATACATTCTTGTATCTAGCAGCTCTTGTAACAGCGCTTATACCTGCTACACTCACTGCTTCGTTGTGTACGCTCGCATTAATGTACGCTATGCATTAATTTAAGCAAGCCCTGCTATGATCTACGCTACCATCTAGAATCTCAGCTCCATCTGCACGTAGCTTTAGGCAACTCTCACACCAAGCAATACGTTACCACGACGACGTCCAAATGAGAGCTTAAAATCTTTCAGATATCTACCCTATAATTTCCAAAACTAAGTAAGTATTTTTATATAGAAAAAAGCACGCGGAATCGATTAAGCGCACTCGCAGGTCTGTATAAAAAAAGAAAATGGTGACTTTTTTTAAGTATTCGTATAATATTAAACGCGCGGATCCCAAAGATTTTGTTTTTGAAAAATTACGCAATTTTCTTCATTCATTCAATAATTAAATACGTTTTGAAAAAAAAGTGATATCTACATTTAAGGATTTATACAATATTTATGGCCATTGTCTGGTACCTGTATATGTGTACCTATATAGCGCTACGTTATATACATTATTTTAGCGTATTATTTAACTATAAGTTGACAATAATAATAATAATTCAACGTACTGAACCACAGAAAAAATATGATTGGAAATTGGCAGATGTCAATTTGCAGTGAAACGTTGAAGTTAAGCTGTCAAAGGTGTGCACAAGTTTGAATTTTCTCCAATTGGAACGAGTCAAATCCCTAACGACTTTAGTAAGGAAAACATCCGTTTGAAAGTTTGTCTCAGTCTGAATTTTTCTTTATACCTCTGAGAGCTATAATATATGTCGATACAATGTAAATATTGTGGATAAATATACATTGTGCACTCACCAAAGGTTACATTACAGGAGAATTATTTTTATTTAACTGTAAGGTAAGGTGGGGCAAGTACATTTCCGGAGCAAATGCAGCTTTTGCCATTATAATTCACATATTGAATTCGAAGTTGCTATATTTATTAACTCTGAAGATGGTATGAAGAATACCGAAACGTTAGTAAAATGCAAATTTAAAAAAATCAGTATTGCTTTTTTATTGATCCTTTGTGCCACGGAAGTGCTCATTTCCAACAATTTTTAAAATAATTCACATACTTGCGTATATTGCATCTGTGAATTAGACATCTAACTAACATATTCTTTAATAGTTTATTAACTTGAGATGCTCAGCAACATTATTATCCAGCGTTTGTAAATCACATTTTTCAGTTTTTGGGTCGCACTTGCCCCATTTCACATTATCTAAATTTCAATAAAAGAAAATAAAATAATTTCTGGCAAGGCCAGAAGCTTTGGCAGGCCCGATGAGAGATGGAGGAAGGACAGATCGATATTCTCAGGGCCTAGATTATTTTGAGGGGACGGTTTTTCCGACGGCATATCAGCAAGTGTGGCTTCCAAACTGCTGCCTAGTTAGGAAACCAAGTTTGGGCCGCATTAGGCTTAGAATGCCACAGGCAAGTGTGGCTTCCAAACTGCTATCTAGTTAGGAAGTCAAATTTGGCGGAGCCTCACAACTGCGTTACTTCCCAGACGTCGGCCTGGTTTGGAAGACTCACTTGCCGCAAGTTAGACATTCGGTATGCCTTATTTGGGCCGAATCACTGCCTCACTGAAATTTCTAGTCGGGATGCTATTTTTGCAGTATATCTTTTTAATTTTTTGTAAAACTTAATTTAACTCGTGCGTAGAGAGGAATAAACCCTACAGATCGCGAAAGAACTAGAGATTTTTTGCAACGGCGAGTTATTTTACTTGAAAAGGGGGCTACCCAATCCCGAGCCTGGATTTCTTTCCATGACCCTGCGCTGAGGGATTTATCTACCACAATCTGGTTACCAACAGATTTTTTTTCAAAAACACGTTTTTTGTACTTCGGAGACATATCAAGAACTGGAAATATTATGAAATTGTGGAAAATGAATTTTGGCCTAAATTAGTCATTTTCCTATTTAACGTGGAGTTAGTATGGTAAATATACATTTATAGTCCAGTTTCAAAATTTAAGATAGTGAGTCATGCACTTCTACTTCATTATTTATATAAGCGGTACAGTTTTTATGCATGGGACGCGTATGCTTACATTGTTTCATTGCTTTTCAGCTCCATTAATTTTGTTACATGACTCATGACTCACTATCTTAAATTTTGGAATTTGACTATAGTTTGAAACTAGGATGTTTTGGAAATTTTTACTGTAATCCCACCTTTCTCCGTGTCCGGCGGCTAACACAAGTCAGATTCACTGAATACATTATTTGAATAAACTCGAAAAATATGAGAGTATTTTGGGAAAGTAGTTGACCTCACATTTAAGGGGATTTTAAAGTTCACGAAATGTATTGACTTATTAGCAGACGTTCCACTGTAATGTAATACAAGTTTATATAGTAAAACAGGTGAAAAAGGAAACTTTATAGAACAAAATATCTGAAGTAGTTCAACTGTTTTACTGTCCACGTGGCGAACCAATGAAACTGTTCAATACCTTGTACTTTTTGTTGCATTTTCACTATTGAAAAAACTACACAATGTTTTATAAAAGTTTCGTTGTGAAGAAGCATGATTTACAGTGTGTATGTCAAAACTGTAACCCATAATCTATATTATCTACAAATTAAAACAGGCCAGCACCAGTCGCCGGCGAGACGCGTATTGCCAACGCCGCGAAGATGCCCCGGGCTTGGGCGCGTCGGCTAACCATGCTCGGCTCCCCCCGGACACGCCCAGAGTCCCCGGCCGTGGCAGCCCCGGTCCTTTTTGCCCAGCGCTGGTTGGTAAAGTTCCGAGAGATTTCGAATTTTATCAAAAATCGCATTTTTTTTAAGAAAAAAAAGCAAACATCGAAATCTTTGATATAATTTTCAAATTGAGGATGCTGAAAGAACAAAATTACGCTGATTTCAATGAGCACAAGCAAACGGCTCTGGTTTAGAAGTTATAGGCACTCAAAAATTTTTTTTGTGAATTTTGGGAAATTTTTAATAGGAACAACTTCTAAACCAAAGGAGATACAAAAGTGTGGTTATGCCCATTGGAATCAGCGTATCTTTTTCAATAAGCATGATGAGTTCTGAGAGATTTCTAATTGATCAAAAATCGCTAAGACAAATGTCTTAAAAAATCGTAAAAATTCAAACCTTTCATATATTATCCAGGTGTGCAAGCTTTCACGGCCGGCATTGTTCCAAGTCTTCATGGTTTCCGGGCTTGTAGGCCGTGGTCCGGTTGGTATTTCTACCTGACGTTTCATCTACAACTGCAGCGGTAGACATTCTCAAAGACGATGTGGCAGCGGTCGAAGTGTCCTCCTTGGCGGCTCAAAGGTCAGTGCCAAGGAGGACACTTCGACCGCTGCCACATCGCCTTTGAGAATGTCTACCGCAGTTGTAGACGAAACGTCAGGTAAAAATACCACCGGACCACGGCCTACAAGCCCGGAAACCATGAAGACTTTCATATATTTCTCAAATTGAGAGTTTTGAAAATGTACCTGTATATTATTGTTGTTTCAGTTTGAATCTAGGTAGGTCAACGTCGCCACTATTCTTCTTTCAGTTCACGTCCGTATAGTAATCTATCTGAACAACTTGAGTATCCATTTGCTGAAGGAATTAGTAGTTAGTAGTATAATTAGTAACATTTACTGAACGTAGTACTTGAATTTCATTTAATCATTTATTGTTCAAAGTAGATGCACACTATTTTAATTGTTTCAACAATTTAACTACTTAAAAAAACTTTGATCTTACAAACTATTTAGATTTTCTTTTACTAATTTTCATAAGAATTTTTTTCATCCTTTAGAATAATTTATTAAGAAAATAGAAATAACTGAAATAATCTGGAATTTTTTTTATTGATATTATAATTTTGTTGCTACAAAATCAATACAAACCAATAAAAAATATATATTAGTGGTAGGAATTTTCTCATTTTAGGTATCACGCGATCTCTTATAAGGAGAGGTTATCTCACGTTGACAATTTTATGCAGCAGGAAATGGATGTTGTTTCCACCAACATAAATCAAGTCAATACTAGCGTATGTTTTTTTGTTTTATAGTTTACTGTTAATGGAAAAATCACACTACATAAAAAAGAGATAAAATCTTTCCTCAGAAATTTACATTGAAGTTTTATAAATATTTTACAGCTTATTCATGACAAAAAAATTATGTCTTGCACTTTTGTGGGAGAAATATTCATTATATCGCATATCTAGATAAAATCATTTTTATGACTTCGAAAATAAAAAAAAATTTAACACCTATTTTTTATATTGTTTCGAATAGTAATTTTTTCAAATACAATCTTGCTTCAGTCGTCATAAGGCTAAGTTCAGATTTTATTTAGAATCTAGGAATAAAACGTAGAATTTAGAATAGTCCTTAGGTGAATCGGCTGAGAGTTGAGACCCAATAATTTTTATAATTTCAGTACTTTTCTATATTAAATCTATGGTACCAAAATCAATATAAGGTTGAAGTCCTTACTGAGTCAAACTTTAAAAAAAAATCCTTGAAATCATTGCATTTTTGTAAAAGTTTTATGCGCAGTCTCTATGCGGAAAACCTCTTATATTTATTTTTGAGGGTAGATAATATACTGTTACAAAACTGTTTTCTGAGTTGGCGGAATAAATATTTATTTACAATTATTTACAAACACAATAATAATGAACGCAACAACGCAAAGTCAATTCTAACAATCAACACAAGTAAACAATAACTAAACAGTAATTAACACTTAACTATATACAATTAACTATATACCGGGACTATTTATTTCTAGTTATTTATGTTTCAAATATTTATATTCACTGTCGCTCAGTATTCTCCATTAACTGATTTCGTGACTCACCGATGACTGATTAATATTTATAGCACTGATCCACTTGATTGCACGACTCACCATTGACTCCCCGATTCCCGTCGACTCGCTGCTTATATATTATATAAGCAGCGAGTCGCACGGTGTACGCTCAGTGCGTCCTCGTATTCTCTAGCGTTGTCTAGAATCTTCGCGTAGGCACCAGTGTGTTCAGCAAGTAGACTCCCGTTTCTCAGAATTCTTGCCTGCCGCTTATATACAGGTTGATCCGTAACAATACAATCAGGATCTGATTTTATCTCGGACACGACTTTTCAACCCTATCACCACATCATTTTCTTATGAAACACGAAAATAAAAATGACCCCGTTCTCAATATCAATATATTAGTTTCTTATTAAAATTTAAAATACGAAATTGTAGAAAAAGAAAGTCACTATAAAAAGAAACAGTTGAAATATACATAATTATAAATAATATACGAAGAAATAATAAATCACTTCTTGAATAAACTTACATTTTTTATAATAAAATCATAATAAATTCTCACTTTAAAATAAACCTATGCCCACGTAGTTTTTTTTAGACCAGGTTTATGACTAAACGATATACATAATATATCAGTTTAAATTTCGACAACTGTTTGTAGTACAAAAATGGTGGTGAAAGTGTGAATTATGGAGTTAAACATTAGTATTTTTTAACACTATGGATAGTCTATTGTACAACGAAGAACTGATATAAACGCGGTTATTATTGAATAGTGTTAGTTAGTTGTATGATAATGATGATGATATTGAACATTTACACTCGCAGAATACAGTTTGTTCACGAAAGGTTAGCGCTCTCTAACAGTACCTAAAAAAATAATTTATTTTTTTTAAGTGAATTCTTTAGGCGCGTTAGGCACTCTTTGCCTGGGTACTGAAAAAATGTGAAGCGTTCGCAACTACTTCCGTAAGAATTCGCAACATACTTATATCATAAAAACGGTCGTCTACACACTTCTACCCATAGCGCAGTTGGTTACGTCTTTGCGGTCTATGCAAAGGAACCTGGGTTCGAAACCTGATGCCGGCGTAGAATTTTTGGCGTTTTTTTTCTAAATTGTACATTATATTTATTTATATATTTTTTTATTATTGTTATATTCTTTCTTTGACAATAATTATAATTTTTTGAAACCAAGGTGGAATTAATTAAAAATACAATTTTAGTATTTTAGTAATAAATTATTTTTAGTTCATAAATGCGCTATAATAGATGACACCAAAATCTGAAGTTTTCACTTCTGTCGTGTGGTCATAAGCACACACCCATTTTTTTATTTTCTTCCTTGTAGTTGTATCTACTGATCAAGCCTTTTCATTTGATACCCCACACAAAAGCTTTTACCGATTTTTTGCGTATTGACAATATCACGCCTAGTTTCCGCCATATAGATTTTCCGTGACGTCACATACCCTATTTGAAATCTTCTCAACGAAACCTTTCTATTGACACCCATATCGATGTATTTAGAAGGAAAATTACTTTTGCATTCTGACAAAATGGCGTCTAGCGTCCGTCATATTGAATTTTACGTGACGTCATATACCTTATTTGAAATCTTCTTAATGAAACCTTTCTATTGACACCCATATCGATGTATTTAGAAGGAAAATTACTTTTGCATTCTGACAAAATGGCGTCTAGCGTTCGTCATATAAAATTTTACGTGACGTCACATACCTTATTTGAAATCTTCTTAACGAAACCTTTCTATTGACACCCATATCGAAGTATTAAGAAGGAAAATTACTTTTGCATTCTGACAAAATGGCGTCTAGCGTTCGTCATATTGAATTCCACGTGACGTTAGATACCCAGTAGAACTCGTCAAACTATGACGAATCTATAGACACCTCGTGTTTCAAAATCCGTCCAGCCGTTTAGGCTACAGAAGGCGCCGTCGAAAATGCAAAGGTAAATACAAACATACATCTGAAAAACATTACCTATCCTTCTTCGGATGTTATTATAATAACGTAAAACATTCGTGAACACAGTGTATATAATATTATGTATTGTAGTCTAGTTCGTTTAATAATGTAAATCAACATGCAGACATTTCTGTGTGTGGTGTGTAACAGCTCATGGTGTGCGTTCGTGTTTAAATATGCACCAGAGCACCATCGGAACTGGCACCATATTGCCTTGCTGTGCCAAGCCTTTTTTGACAGTGGAATTCTGTTATAATTCGGGAAAATGCACAATACATAGCGCATTCATTCCAAACATCAAATACGACATGTTTCAGTTTTTGATGTGAAACATCTTATGTCGGGCTGTGAACAGCCGCGTGAGGGGAAATATGCAACGAAATGTTTGGTCCGCTCCTTCGCTGCTGTTCTCCCCACCACTGCGACACCCCCCCTCTCTCTCTTGGCTCAAGCGTGCACTGTAACACACGCGGTGTTACAGTGCAGTATATAGGATTACGTCAGCATAACAGTTAGGTGTTGCTTTTGAAAAAATATATACTACTACATAGAGAATATCACCGAGTTCAATAACGTTTTCTTTGATGTTTCACATCTGTCGGGGGTCCCGAGACCCACACCCTTTTTTTTTATATATAATCTGTCATGTTTTATTGAATTTGTCAAAACACGGATCCAGAGTAAAGCTAGCGTTGCTAGTCCTTAATTGTATCGTCAAAGATCAGAACAGGTAGAGAACCTCTATTCACTTGTTAATATTACAAGTTCATTACGCTTAAAACATTACTTATGTTGCCATCTATGGTTCGATTTAATTGCCAATGTAACATTTTAAAGACGAGATACGAATATTTTTTTTTATTTTTAAAGTTGGAAATCTGCTTTTATTTGAAAATAAACTTGCGCAAAACTGTTATTCATTCGTTAGATTATAATAAAAATTTAGTTTTAATTTTTAATTTTATGTTGAGGAAAAAAATAAAAATGTGTTTTAAGGTTATTTTTGGTTATTTAACAAATAATAAATTCTATTAAATTTAAACAAATCTAAATTAGCAAAATATTGTACTTGGAGACGTAATTGAATTATAAGCAAGTTCTACTGTACTTAACGGCTGGAAAAATACAGGTGACACACTAAAACTATTACATAATATAAATAAAAAAATAGTACTGTCTGTAATTTTGTTTTTGAAGCTATGCTTCTATAGGCGCGTTAGACGATTTCTGGCAGGGGGAAAACTTGGTTCGCGTCACGGTGTAAGCCGTCACGCTCATGTTATTAAAAGTATATCTATATATAGCTATGACCAGCGGTGAAAGTAATATACTGGCGCACGCGCAGTGGCCTATGTAAAATTAATATCTGAGAGTTTTATAGGACACAAAAAATAAAATGGCGTCAGATTTCAAAATGGCGGCCATATGTATCTACTTTTGTAAAAATTATCCAATCTTTTTAAAAATTGATAATATTTAAGAGTTTTATAGGACACAAAAAATAAAATGGCGGCCATATGTACTTTTGTAAAAATTATCTGATCTTTTTGAAAATTGATATTTAAGAGTTTTATAGGACACAAAAAAAATGGCGTCAGATTTCAAAATGGCGGCCATATGTACTTTTATAAAAATTATCTGATCTTTTTGAAAATTGATATTTAAGAGTTTTATAGGACACAAAAAAATAAAAAGGCGTCAGATTTCAAAATGGCGGCCATATGTACTTTTGTAAAAAAAATTATCCGATCTTTTTGAAAATTGATATTTAAGAGTTTTATAGGACACAAAAAAATAAAATTGCATCAGATTTCAAAATGGCGGTCAAATAATAATTTTTCAATTGTATTGTCTATAGCTTTGATAAATTCGGTTACAATGCGTAAAAAGCATAGCTTCTGTCGGGTGTCCCATGACACCTCTTGACTTTTTTTTTTTGAGATTTTTAGGTATAAGTATACCTATATTTTGTATGATTCTCTCATATATATAATCAAAAATATTCGTTACTCCAATTACTCTGGGCTACTGGGTACTTATTTCTCTCTTTCAGTATACTGCCTATTACGGGCATGATATTTCGTAAAGTCGCTATGAGTGTCTGCGCATTGCGGACCTATCCTCATTCCACAGTTTTGAAGTCTACACGGGCAAGAATATTATGTTTCTGTGTATTATGCCGAGAATACCCGAACATGCCTGACCCTCTCATTCGGAAACGAACGAATGTACTCATGCTGTGGCCATTGTATGGATTTAACGAATGTGTACAGATTTCGTTATGAAATCGGACTATATGCCGGAGTAATGGACATGTCAAGATATGTTCTAAGGAAAGATATAGGAAACATCTCCGACATGATTCCTGGAGCTGTACATATCCGGAACTACCCAAGTCTAGTCACTATATAGGGCTTCAATTCGGGTATCAATATTTTAGTCTAGATATTTTTGGGATTAGAGTCAATAGTTTCGATATCGGAATCGGGATTAATTCGAGATCAATGTTTGTAATAAAATTGACCGTTTTTTTCAATCGGTTAAAATTGTTCTTCAGTAGAACTTTTCAAATGCGTAACCCAAAAACCAACAATACTCGACAGTATTCTAGCGTAGAGTTCTACACTGTCATGTCGCAGATGTTAAATTTAAATATTGAAAATCATTCACTGAATATTCAACACGATAATATTATATGTAGGTATATTTGTGCAGTTTTGTATGTGATTTGTGCGTATATGATGTATCTCTTTATCCTCCACCCCCTTCTCTCTTTTTCCTCCTTGTCAGCGAAACATTCAAGCCGTGCGTTAAATATACATAATATTGCATATGTAGATATGTACCGAGTGTCCCCTTTGTACGTGCTCTTTGCTAAATCCGACGAATTTTTATTAATCGTTTCATTGATTTTTTAAAAGGAAAATAAATATATTTAATTAATAATAAAACCCTCAAACATGAGAATAGCTGAGCGTGTAGCGATGATATTGTTTATATAGCTCCTTTATTACAAACCCCCAGTTTCCAGGTTCTAATCCGAAAACTGGGAAAAGTATCAATAATTGGATTTTCAATTTATTATTAAATAAAAATTGAAAATATGAATTGGTATCAGGCCCAAATAACTCTAGCTATTGGTGGCCTTAAAAGGCATGCGTTTTTGTACAAGCATAAAAGAAAAATTTGAAAAATATTTGAGCAAAAATCGTACTATTTTTTCAATGTATTATAATTGTTGTTATTTTGGAACACCTATATACCTATATACAGGGTGGCACATCTTAAACAATGCAGTGAAATATTTCGTAAATGGTACAAACCATAAATAAATGTTTTATACAAAAGTTATAGAGTGTCAAGGGGGACAGAAGACTGATATCAGATTTAACAGGTGGTGTTGTGAAGGTCAGGCGAAGGTCAGCTTCGATTTTTTAATTGTAACAGTGCATTTTTATTCCAGAATACGATACAGTATTTAATAGTGAACAGTAAATTATTAAGGTACATATCAGCTAAAGTTAATAAATATTGAGATATTTAGAAATTAAATAACAGCCAAAATGAATGACAATTACATAAATTATGGCATAGCAGATAGCTATGATATTACGCACCGGCCTTCTTGGCGAAATCAATTCATAAAAGAACCAAATTGACAAATTAAATTTGCTATTTAATTCGTAAATATCTCAATATTTATTAACTTTAGTTTATATGTACCTTAATAATTTACTATTCACTATTAAATACTGTATCGTATTCTGGAATAAAAATTCACTGTTACAATTAAAAAATCGAAGCTGACCTTCGCTTGACCTTCACAGCACCACCTATGTTAAATCTGATATCATAGTATTCTGTCCCCCTTGACACTCTATAACTTTAGTATAAAACATTTTTTTATGGTTTGTATCATTTACGAGATATTTCACTGTATTGTTTAAGATGTGCCACCCTGTATAATACTCTCAATGGATGTATCTATAAGTGTCCCAACCCTTGCATTGTTTATTAAACAATCGACCAGGATTAGACTTCATATCCTTCATGAAATTATAATGAATGCTATATGAAAATCGAGAGAGAAGTTCAAAAAGTTTTTTTAACTTTCGCAATATTCATGCAGTGTAAATTTTTAAAAATTTACCAGTTTCTTTACTTTGAGTCTTGGTTCCTAGTTTACGATAATATTGAAATATTTAATTAATTTTAAAATATGTATTTTAATTTTAGAAGAAAAATTAACAAGGCCCTTCTAGAATAATGTTATTTTTAACAACGTCGAAATATCTCCGATACAGTTTAGTATGTTTTCCAAAAGAAGTTCTCGGATAGAATAAAGTACGACGATTTTTTTAGTTTAATGACTGATTAAATTGGTGCGGGTTATTAGACTTCATAAGACTGTAAAAAATAAAAAAAAGAATTAATATATGACTGCTTCCTATTAGATATCATCGCCAGAAACACATTGGCCTTTATTCCTTTTCAATACGTATTTACGGAGTTACAAATTTTTTTAACTCTAATAGCTGCTTACGTCACAACACCTGCTAGGCGAGCTGTATAATTTTTACAACCAAGCCGCCTAAGACCGATCGTACCGTTGCTATCAATCAACTTTCAAATAATAAATATATGTGCTGTAGAGTAAGCTGTGATATTCGGGGCATGTGACGTCATCCGCCCGAAAGAAAAATTAAAAGTGTGGTCTATTTAACTAACTTCAAAAATGTATTGTGAAGCCGTTTTAAGTGCTAGACAAAAAAATCCAACAGGATTATTTAAATTAGACAGGGCTCTTTCTAATGACATAATAAAATATGACGTTTAAAGGCACATTCAACGTTATTATTTTCTATAAGTAGGTACGTTAATGTCAAATACGTACCAAAGAACGATTAGTGTAAAAAAAGTCGCACTTTTGCACAAAGTATTTATTATTAGCGATTTTTTCTTTTAATATTCATAACTTACAAAGTAAATTGACTAGTCAAGTTATGCAAACAAAAAAAAATCACAGCAAGTCACCAGTGATTTGAAGGTATAGGGAACATTACACAGCAGAAGATGCAAGCTTGTAGGGTGGTTCAATTACTAAGGCTAGGGTCCTTTGAAGATATTTAGTTGTGCGGAAAACATCTTGGCCAAGATAACCGTTCAGTTTTACACAAGGTATATATATGTATGTTTATACTAACGGCCTTTTCATCTTCAATTAAGCGTCGGTCGCTTAACAAATTACAGTGTGTCCCAACAGTTCGGTATAGGAGATTAGTTCTGATACTTCTATAGTAGGAGAATTCGTCGCTGGAAAGACATAGTCACATGAGGCGTACGATGCGTCCTACGTCCTACGCTTGAGCCTCGGTTGGCACTGAACAAACGTAACCTTTCAGATGCGGGCGTGAAGCGGGATTCTCTCAGCGCGCGTAAAATTTACGGCGCGGGCTCACGCCTGGCCCGCGCGTCTGACGTAGGTACGCCAGGCGTCAGGGCATGGTGGCATGTGTGTCAATTCACATGAGACGTGGCGCGCTACGGCAACAACGCCCGAGGTACACACTTGCGCCACCATTTTGATACTGTTTCACTTACACCATGTGTAAAGAAAGTCGACGTTCTACGTCCTACTCGCGGCGTAGGACGTAGGCACGTGTTACGCCTCATGTGAAACGGGACTAAGGATGTAGTTTTTTGAAGCGCCAACACCACGTACATATGCTACTTTTTGTATCGAAAACGCGTGATTTTGCAACTGCATCGCGATTTGACGATTATTCAGCTACTCGAAGTTTTTCGTTTGATCGCGCGACTTGGCAACAGTATGGAGACTCATTCGCACTTTCACTCGATCTAGTCATTGATATGTTTGTTTCACACTCATGCATCTGTGCGTGAAGAGTACAGTCTCATCGGAATCCATGGACTAAGCCTGCTATGTGTTTCCAACAATCGCGCTTTCGTGATATCTCACTTGTGTGAATTTCAGTAGTGTGCGGCCTTACGCGTATTTGCCAAATCTTTGGTTCTTGGAGGAAGTTTCGGTTCTCAGAAGAAGCTTCGGTTCTCGGAAGAAGCTTCGGTTCTCGGAGGAAGCTTCGGTTTTAGTAGGAAGCTTCGGTTCTCAACGTAAGCTTCGGTTCTCGGAGGAAGCTTCGGTTTATGGAGGAAGCTTCGGTTCTCGGAGGAAGCTTCGGTTCTCGAAGGAAGCTTCGGTTCTCGGAGGAAGCTTCGCTTTCTATTGTGGGGCCTTCGGCTCTACCGTATTATACAGGGCTTAAGTTCCCAATTTATATTATTTTGTTTATGGAACATACTGTAATTTAATGCAATGGAGGGTCAGTCAGTATTAACAGATAAGATAATATATATTTTTGATAAATGGTTTTAAGCGTCTGAAAGCAATTGTATTGAAATAATTTTCGGGAAATTAACTCCAGTGACGTTTAGTACCTACTTTGATATCTATAAATATATAAATTAATTTTGAGTTTCCTGTAATTATAAATGTCTTCAAAAATGATTTACTTTACCTTTTTAAAAATTAATATATTTCAATACAAATAAATAATATTATTATCGTAACTTTATATTTGTAAGTTTTTTACGAAATTTTGACTTAGTTATAGTTACAGCTTAGACTTATTAATGAGTTGAAATTTTCCAACCTAACTACTTGGCTAATAGATGTTCAGTTTATGGGATACCTACTAGTGGTCCCGTCCGGCTTCGTCCGGGTGCTAAGAATTTATTACTTATTATTCACTCCCCCTCGAGAAATTGTCCCCTTGCGAAGCGTATTAGTATAACAGCTTCAGCGGTTTATTAAAAAAAATCCTACACCCCAGTTTTACCCCCTTAAGGGTTGAATTTAAAAAAAACTCGAATAACCTTCCTTAATAAACGGACTATCTAACAAAATAAAATCTTTCAAATCGGACTGGTGATTAGTGCGTTCAAACATACATACACACAAACAAACTCTTCAGCTTTATTATATTAGCATAGATTTAGATCGAATTAGCTGTTTTTAGAATTTTTATCTGTCTGTATTTTCGACAATGAACCGATTTTGATCGAATTTTCACCATCATCGCGCTTGTACTAAAGAGGAGTTACTAGTAACAAAAAAAAACGACATTAACGCGAGTGATGCCACAGGTAAAGGCTAGTCTAACATATTTTTAATGATTTTGAATATGAAAATGTTATTTTTTTATGCATCATTTTTCTCGAAAGTGTTCACAGAAGACTAAAAATTATTAATCACTAGTGGCCCGATCCGGCTTCGCCCGGGTGCTATGAGTTTATGATTTATAGTGGTTCCGCCCGGCTTCAATAAAAAAGATTAAACACCCGCCCCTCCGCCATATATGCACGTGCTTCCACCATGCACAGTAATCTAGCGGTGCCGCTTGGCTTCGCCAGGGTGCGAAGAATTTATGAACCTACAGAAACCTTCCCGGTAGTGAGCACAACAACTCACTAAAATTTCATCGCAATCGGATGAATGATATAGGAATGCATACGGAACAAACAGACAAACATTAATCCAAGTGTGCAAGCTTTCACGGCCGGAATTGTTCCAAGTCTTCATGGTTTCCGGGCTTGTAGGCCGTGGTCCGGTGGTAATTTACCTGACGTTTCGTCTACAAGTGCGGTAGACATTCTCAAAGGCGATGTGACAGCGGTCGAAGTGTCCTCCACGGCTTACAAGCCCGGAAACCATGAAGACTTGGAGACAAACATTAATTTTTATATAATATATAGATAAAAAAAAATACTTAATATAGGATTAGTTAATTAGGATTTGCTGTTGCCTTATTATTTTGAAAACACAAAAAAAATTAACTTGCGAAAAAACACTTTTAACTTATAATTATTCTAAAGCCTGTATTCCTCACTAATTAGAAAACTTTCCTTTTATCCATTAAGAAAATATAAAAGAAGAGATGCTACTTTTGCGTTGTATTTTTACTACAACAATTTCTTGATAAAAACATTTATAAAGATTTTAATGGTCTGCGCTTAAAATATCGCTGACTACAACACAAAGTGACGTATGTCAATTTTTTTAATTTTTTTATATCTTCACAAAAATTTAAATGTCGGTCTTTATATTTTGTTATATTAGGATTTGTTTATCTATAGGTAAAACCTAAGGCATCCCAGCCTAACGAGTTTATTAAGTTGATAAAACTTATGGAGGACAGTCGTGGTCCAGTGGTTAGCGTCGCGGCCTCTGGATCGGGCTGTCGTGGGTTCGAATCCCACCTCCGCTCATGGATGTTTTGTGATGTCATTTAGTTTTAAGTGTGTTGTTATTTAATGTATTATCAAGACGCTAATGACCTAAGTTGTCGATGCGTCTATAATTTACAATAAATAAAATAAGATAAAACTTATGAAATGTTAACTCTCGCATGTATAGTGATTCGACTGTTTAATAGCTGTACTATGCTTTGCAGTTTAATTGAATAATCGACTCTCGCATGTAGTGTATTTTCAACCTGAAATTGCTATATATAAGAAAGGATCGGTTTCCACTCTCGGGCTCTGTGGAGAAATCGGTAACTCGCCTAGCCGGAAACTGGGAGTTTCGGGTTCAGGTCCCGACAGTGGTCATTTGATTTTTTCTTAGATATAGCTCAAAAATCATGGCAGCCTAGCTGTTGAGATATTTATTATTTTCACCTCTAATTGTTATGTGAATAATATGGTGTAGATATAAGGGGTTTTAAATCGATTGATTTTATCATATACCAATATTAGGATTGATTGGAAAGCAATACTGATTATTTAAAATTGCATTTTTTCGATCATGTAATCTTCATATATCTTTCAAACGAGAGTTTCAAATTCTCCCGAACTCTCCTCAAAGTTTTTAGAATTTTTATTTTCGTTGTAAGTACTTAGTCATTGTCAAGAAGACTACACTGTCATCTACCGATGATGTCGGGTGTTTTCGACATATTTCGCGTTAACCGAAGTGAAGATAAACACAGGTTAGGTTTTATTTTCTAACTTAGTTCTTTGTCTTTGGAGAGAGCGAGAAAACTAGACAACAAATGCATGCGCAGTGTCGCATAACGCATATGGCGTGTGCGACGTGTTTCGTCCCACCCCCTCCACTCGAGTTTCTTCTCTTGGTCTGTAATATAAGGATCTATTTTATGATATTAAATAATATCTATCATTGAACTTGTTTCAAAAAGACCCAACAGTAGTCTTCTTGGTTGTTGTAACCAATCGAAGCTCGTAAGTTATAACTTTGAGGTTACGGAAACCAAAATCAATGATATTAGTAAAGCTATAAAAAGCGCAACAATAAAAAAATACAGAAGAGATTGAAAACTCATTCAGCAATAATAACAGATTCATGCCGCCATTTTGTTATACTATGTATTCTTTGTCCATGTTCACTGAACTTTCAAAAGAATTTGTTATTTTAAAGAAAAAAAATATATGTACATCGGAACCGCCTTAAGCTATTGGTGTCCGCACACGAAGATGTAGTTCATCCACTGAAAATTTGTTACAAAAGAGTATCAAAACAGAATTGTAACAGAAACTCTGTCTGTAATTAAATTTTCCTGCGGGGCAACACAATGTCAATTAGTTCCAGAGCTGACCGTCGGATTTTCTGTGTATCGAATACAAATTCTGTATGAGTTTGCATTACGGAAGACAAATAAGGAATCACAATAATTTTTTGAAGCTATGCTTCTATGGGCGCGTTAGACGTTTTCTGGCAGGGGAAAAACTTATAGGTTCGCGTCACAGTGTAAGCCGTCACGGTCATGTTATTAAAAGTATATCTATAGCTATGGCTAGCGGTGAAAGTAATATACGGCGCACGCGCAGTGGCCTATGTAAAATTAATATCTGAGAATTTTATAGGACACAAAAAAATAAAATGGCGTCAGATTACAAAATGGCGGCCAAATGTACTTTTGTAAAAATTATCCGATCTTTTTGAAAATTGATATTTAAGAGTTTTATAAGACACAAAAAAATAAAATAGCGTCAGATTTCAAAATGGCGGCCATATGTACTTTTGTAAAAATTATCCGATCTTTTTGAAAATTGATATTAAAGAGTTTTATAGGACACAAAAAAATAAAATTGCATCAGATTTCAAAACTTTTCAATAAATTATATTGTCTGTAGCTTTGATAAATTCGGTTTTACTTATATATATCTACAATGCGTAAAAAGCATAGCTTCTGTCGGGTGTCCCATGACACCTCTTGACTTTTTTTTCTGCCGGAAATTATAAAATTAGAGCTGCCAAGGGGTTGCAGGATGAACTATGGCGCGCGATGATGATTTTAAAGTACGCGTTGAAACCGACATTTTGACGTTTTATGTAAAATGACCGGAAGTGACGTCGGTATCCAATGATCCCGCAGAATAAAAATAATAATTATTGTGCCTAATTCCTATTTGCCAGTGTATACGATAATAGGAAATCAGGTACGGTGGGGACGCTAATGACCTCTGTTGTCGAGCGTCTATAATCTACAATTCAAATTCAAGGTACGGTGGGCTCTTCGTTTTTTTTTATTGTAAATTATAGACGCGTCGACAACTTAGGTCATTAGCGTCTTGATTACATTAAATAACAACACACTTAAAACTAAATTACATCACAAAACATCCATGAGCGGAGGCGGGATTCGAACCCAAGACAGTCAGATCCAGAGGCCGCGACGGCGACGCTAACCACTGGTCCTCCTGGACTCTTCGTCTATTAGTAAAATAGTATTAGGCATAATATTATATTAGAATGAGATTCATGGATAGTTTACAAATTTCGGAATCACGGACTGTAAATAGGCAGTGGGCAAATAGGGTGGCTACTGGCAGCCTGGGCGCAGGCATTTTGATCAGCTCACTGGGTCGAAAGTCAATTTCAGTTTGATGTGACGTGAATAAAATTGTGAACAGTTGACGATACACCCGCGAACGAGCTTTTTAATTTCGTCCACCAACTAACCAGCTGACTTTCAATAAAAAAATAAAATATTTATTAAAATAAAATATTTGTTTAAAGGAAATTAAAATAATAAACACAAAACTGCATTTTTTACTTCTATGTTCCCTAAGGAAATGAAATCATAGCGGCGGGGTCGAAAAATGTCAGATTCTCAAAACGTAAACATACCTACATATTATTACAAAACTGTTTTCTGAGTTGACGGAATTAATATTTATTTACAATAATAATGAACGCAACAACGAAAAGTCAATTCTAACAATCAACACAAGTAAACAATAACTAAACAGCATTTACAAAGCAAAACAAAACAACTATATACAATCATTCGTAATTATTACCACTACACTAGTATTTATTTTATGAATTTGGTTATTTATATCACGGCACTATTTATATTACTCTCCACCATAGACTTGAAAGCGTGACTCACCGTTGACTGACTGATTCACTCACTCGCACCGGCTGTTTATATATGCTGCGTGGCATAAGCCTAGCGTGTTCTCGCTTTCTCTAGAACTTTCGCGCAGGTACCAGTTGTTCAGTAATCAGACCCCGTTTCTCAGAACTCTTGCCTGCCGTTTATATACAGGGTGATCCGTAACAATATGATGAGAATTATTATCGCTCATTTTTACATACTGTCACTATAGTCACCACTCGTCAGTAATATACCTCATTACGATACTACAATATACTAGAGGACAGTGTGGTGTAACGGTTAGCGTAGCAGCACCACCTCCGCTCATGGATGTTATGTGATATCATTTAGTTTGAAGTGTGTTGTTATTTAATGTAATTAAGACGCTAATGACCTAAGTTGTCGACGCGTCTATAATCTACAATAAATAAATACAATATACTATAGCATGTGCATTTCCTTTGACCTACAAAAATTTAAGGAATTTTGTTGCGTAGGATGAGTGTTATGATATAATTTCAGAAATATGAACATTGTTTGTTGTTGATTCTAATATATAATAATGTATGGAATTTAATGTTGAAATCTATTAAGCACACTAAACTGACTTAATCCGTTCAAAACTTACACATACCAATCTGTTCCTCTTATGATGTAGTGGCTGTGTGTATCTGCAACTGTCAGTAACTCTGTAATCTGCTCTTTGAGGAATTCCCTCTAAATATATCAAAACTCTTTTGTAACCAGGGAAGCACTCCAACAGAATTAAATCATAAAAGTCGTCGAATCATCCATTATGATTTTAAAAGGGGTCTGCATTTCAAGTTGGCGTTAAAAACCTTTAGAGATGCTGTTATCGTTATAAATGTAATATTTTAACTATAATTTTAACAGTTTAATTTTTACTTCCCACCTCTACTATGGTAGGGAAGTAATGGATTTTGTCCGAAAAAAATATTTCGAGATTTTAACAGATCTTCACGTTTTGAGACCCTAGCAATCGTTTAAGATCATTTTCTGACTGATGTCTGTATATGCGTGTGTGTGTGTGTGTGTGTGTGCGCGCGCGCGCGCGTGCGTGTGTGTATGTGGTCAATTTTTCGCCTTCGATATCGTAAAAACGGAACAAAATACGGCCATTCCGATTGTTCTATTGTGTTTATCAGCCTTTAACTTAGATCTGGCTAGATTTTGAGTCAAATCGGTTCAGTGGATCCTGAGATATTAAAAAAACGTTCTCAATGTCACGTATTAACATAGGTAAAAAAATATAAATGAATTCTAGATGTTATAATATGAAAAAAATGTAAATATTTTTTTCTCTAAAATGTATAGTTTTCGAGAAAAAAAATATTTTACTAAAAAAAGAAAATTGTACGTAAATCAAGGTAACCGTGATTTTTGCTATATTACTAGTCATCAGTAGATCACCAAACAAAAAAGAGGGCCATGCTTTTTTTCAAAGAATAAAAAAAGAGTGTTTATTTTTTGCAAATATTTACTAGGTGGGAAGTATAGGACTGGTCATCAGTCGAATTTTTATCCATTATGATCGTCATTATATACGTTGTTGATAACTTAATTGTCGATATCTGTCGGTTACCAAAATTTCTTACTTAATCTTTTCTTCATAACAATTTCTATATAGTTTAAATGTTTATAACTATAAGTATGTTGAAAGATATTTAAATGTTAGGATTTCTGGCTCGACTCAACAGTCACGACTGGCCGTCGGGCTGTCTACTCAAAATTTCGGCTTCTGTACCTAGGCTGCCTAGTACGCGGGGGCTCTAAGAGTTCCAAATACATTCCTGTCGAATTGTGTTATGGTATTTGAAGTATAGGGAGATTTGCGGACGAAGGGAGAGGACATTAAACGCTTTTGATAATTATTAACGTCTTATATAATACGTATATTTCCTCAGTGGCTTATCGATATATTAATAATTATTGTTTGGAATGTTAAACAAACCTTCAGGCAATACTTACACTTTAACTTTGGTGTACTTTGCGTTTCGACTCCATCAGTAAAGATATAATATAGGCCAATGTATATTTATCCAGTCATTCGTGAAATCGTACTCATATCGAAAATTAATAACTTTGTACACATACAAACACATTCATACAATATTGTGTGTGTGTGAGTGCTCTTGTAGAGATGCACAGGACAACGGAAAGCTTGTTGTCCACTAGACACCTTTTAATCCCAGAATAGGGTTGAACCGCGTATCAAAATTTGATAATTTTTAACAGTGTCTGTTATTCCTCATAAATAAACAAATAATGCAAACCAACTTTTTCGTTTTTATATCCTTCATCTTAATTGCAAACAAGAATTTAAAAAATTGGTTCGGAGTCGATATCATTATTTGTTCTTGAGATATGCGAGACGAAAAACATTTTCCTACAGTTATACGCAGTCACATCTACATCGCGTCTGTCGCTCGAAATCACATGTACATGACTTACGTCTGACGCTCGAACTCATATTTACATGACTTACGTCTGACGCTCGAACAGTATACATAGTGACATATCTGCATTACTTACATCTGACGTTCGAACTCACATCTACATGACTTACGTCTGACGCTCGAATTCACATCTACATGACTTACGTCTGACGCTCAACCAGTATACGCAGTCACATCTACATGACTTACGTCTGACGCTCGAATAGTACCTATACACAGTGACATCTGCATGACTTACATCTGACGTTCGAACTCACATCTACATGACTTACGTCTGACGCTCAAACAGTATACGTAGTCACATCTACATGACTTACGTCTGATGCTCGAACAGTATGCATAGTGACATCTGCATGACTTACAGCTGACGTTCGACCTCACATCTATATGACTTACGTCTGACGCTCGAACAGTATACATAGTGACGTCTGCATGACTTACATCTGATGTTCGAACTCACATCTACATGACTTACGTCTGACGCTCGAACTCACATCTGCATGACTTACGTCTGACGCTCAACTAGTATACGCAGTGACATCTGCATGACTTACATCTGACGCTTGAACTCACATCTACATGACTTACAGTTACGTCTGACGCTCGAACTCACATCTACATGACTTACGTCTGACGCTCGAACTGTATGCGCAGTCACATCTACATGACTTACGTCTGACGCTCGAACAGTATACACAGTGACATCTGCATGACTTACATCTACCGTTCGAACTCACGTCTACAAGACTTACGTCTGACGCTCGAACTCACATCTACATGACTTACGTCTGACGCTCGAACAGTATGCGCAGTCACATCTATTTGACTTACGTCTGACGCTCGAACTCATTTTATTTATTGTAGATTATAGACGCGTCGATAACTTAAGTCATTAGCGTCTACGGTCGAACTCACATCTACATGACTTACATCTGACGCTCGAACTCCCACAAAGCACGTACCGCGGAGCGAGAGCTACGATGTTTACACAACCAAAAATCACTTTTATATTAACACCAGTGGATTGGAGGCTCTAAAGCTGTAATGCTGTAACAGTTACAGCTGATGTTTACAGTACAGACATAAAGCCGATGCTTTGATTCGAGATGCTTTAATATCAAAAGTTTAAGTGGGGAGAAACTTCAACCGTGTTTGATACATGACTGATTTTGTTCTGAGTTTTGATTATATTAAGGCTGTATTTATCAAACTGTGTATATATATACAGGGGATTATTTTATTTTCGGCGCTCATGTTTATGTGAGAATAAAAGGCATTTCACGTGTTTACGTAAGCTTATTATATAATTTCAATAAAGGCGATACAACCGGAGCATTTTCTGCCAATTCGGGCGCCGACTCGGCACAGACTGCTATATGTGTCATCGCTCTTAGAGTGCATACAATTAGAGAAAACCAAGTCGTAACGGAAACCTGCGCACAAAAATTGGCGGGAGAAGCCGTCAGTTCACAGATTCTGACACAATATATAGGTTGAATACTAACCTAGTGAACAATAAACACAAGTAGACAGTGACAGATCGTCTACCCACCCCTTCACAGGTAGAATAGACACGCCTGAACATTAATTTGTCTGTGCGCATGATGACGTCAGTTTCCTTCTCTGAATGTAAGTACTCTATATTTCGATAGTCTGTCGTCGCGACGACGTACTGTTGCGTTGTCTTGAACGTATATTTCTTAATACTCTGTTTTAATTTCAGATGCTTCCAAGAACCACAAATATCCTTCAAAGATTATCGGTAAGTGCAAACCAATATTTAATATGAAATTATAAAGCTACAAAATTCAACAATACCAACATTCTTAATGACAAACTAACGTTAAAATCGAACATAATATACGACACAATAATTAACACACAAACACCCAATACTCATTAATCGCCCACATACATATACACACTCAAACTTCCATTTCATCTACCTACTATATAAATCATAAAATCTCGACATTTAAATCAGTACTTCACAATCCACAACATAATAGACATGTGCTTAGCATCATAATATTATAACGTGTTACGAATACTCAAATGTGTTTTTTATAATATAAAAAATTAACCACACCTGAAGATGGCAACTCGTTGCTGAAACGCGTCGTGTTAACAACACATGAAGACACAAGACGGACACCAAAGTATTTCTAATACTTCTTATTATTCATATCTTGGAGACCTAACACTAAAAATGTACAATATTTTTTACATTAAATTTAGTTTTAATTTTAATTTAGACACTTATTTAGTAAACAAATACGCTTTATTGAGCCGCAAGCAGAAACTAATTCAAGGTTTTTTGTAACACCTGATACTTGCAGAAACTTTTTAGTGCACTGTTTTATATCCTAACTTTTTAAATGCGGGTAATATTTTGTTCATTAATCATTTCTGTGACTTGAACAATATCATTTTTTACGTTGGAGAGCAGCCAATTATATAATTGTTTCGAAACATATAGGAAAAAATCATTTTGCCAACCAGTTGTCACAATCAGGATTCTAACCTGAAGCATATAAGGAGAATATTAGTTTAGCAATCTTGTCACGATTGAGTATTGTAAGCTCATTCCGCCGCGAAAGTGGAAAGGTTCAGGTTAGAATTCTGATTGTGACAACTGGTTGGTAAAATGATTTTTTCCTATATGTTTCGAAACAATTATATAATTGGCTGCTCTCCAACGAAAAAATCTTTCAATTGCATTTCAGCCGTATAAAAAAAACTATTATTATCATTTTTTACGTTTCGTTATATTATTATGTGCCGAGAGGCGGAACGCTGAAAATCGAGGCTCTACTGTAACTACGTGGGCGAGATTAAAAGATTCTTAAAACGCCGTGCCTGAGGGCTTCAGGATAGAACACTCGGTATATACATATATAGAATGTATCTCATGGATCGTTGTGTTTTATATTGAATGTACAGCTGAAACATTTGAATAAATATTTTTTCCTGATATTGAAAATATACGAACATATTAAAAATATGGATGCATCATGCGTATATATGTTTAACATTTCGATTTTAAACCATGTTTTAAAACGTTTCTATTGAGTTAATATTGTGCAAAAATATGTATCTTTTATTATTTTTATATAAACGTTTTCATAAAATTTAATACCCCTGAAAAATATGTTTGTTTTAATATTTTTCACGTTCTCTTTTCATTTCCGTTTGGTATTAAATGTGAAATAATTTACTGAAAACAAATTTAAAATTTGTTTTATGTACCTATATTTGTAAAAACTTACGGAAATCATTATTTATGCATTGTGCCCGCGGTGAGAGATGAAGCCAGGCACGTCATCAATAATATGCTAGTGAACGCCTGCTTGCCCGCAGACAGTGCTGTGTACACAAAACTGCACATTGGGTTTTATGACGTTAGGTACAATTTTGGCAAACTGCTATTCATAACAATAAACAGCCAATAGCAAGCTGGAAGGCGGGCGCAATGCATTCACGTTACTATGACGCGGTGGCTTCATCTTTCGCCGCGCGAGGTCTAATAGGTATCTTTGAAACAATAAAAAAATTAAAAATTGAAGCTATATTAATTTTAGTACAAAATATCAATGATAATTGATTCCACATTTCTTTATCAATGCATTTAAATTAAACAATTTGTTTCAGCTGCAATTATTGTTTGAAGGTAAAATTAGCCCTCATTCTGGAGGTTGCATTTTTTTCTACGTCTCATGGGGATTTAAATGGTATAAACTTTACCTAGTGTTAACTGTTAATGGATAGTAACAAAACGTAACTCTGAAATTCTTTTGCATTTTAGCGTATAGGCGGAATCCTATTAATATTATAAACACCACCAGCCCGACTTCGCTTAACAGGGGAAGAATTTCTCGCGGGGGGATAATAAATCATACTTCGAATTATACGTGGACGAAGCCAGAAGTAATAGCTAGTAAAATTAAAATTCGACTGATGACCAGTCCTATACTTCCCACCTAGTAAATATTTGCAAAAAATAAACACTCTTTTTTTTTTCTTTGACTAGGCCCAAATAACCTTAGCTGTTGGTGGTCTTTAAAACACAATTTAATTTTTATTCTTTGAAAAAAGCATGGCCCTCTTCTTTGTTTGGTGATCTACTGATGGCTAACATAATATAGCAAAAATCATGGTTACCTTGATTTACGTACAATTTTTATTTTTTTTAGTAAAATATTTTTTTCTCGAAAACTATACATTTTAGAGAAAAAAAATATTTACATTTTTTTCATATTATAACATCTAGAATTCATTTATATTTTTTTTTACCTATGTTAATACGTGACACTGAGAACGTTTTTTTTAATATCTCAGGATCCACTGAACCGATTTGACTCAAAATCTAATCAGATCTAAGTTAAAGGCTGATAAACACAATAGAACAATCGGCATGCCCGTATGTTGTTCCGTTCTTAAGATATCGAAGGCGAAAAATTGACCACACACACACACACACACACACACACATACACACACATACACACACACACACACACACACACACACACACACACACACACACACACATACACACACACACATACACACACACACATACACACACACACATACACACACACACATACCACACACACACACACACACACACACACACACACCACACATACAGACATAAGTCAGAAAATGATCTTAAACGATTGCTAGGGTCTCAAAACGTGAAGATCTGTTAAAATCTCGAAATATTTTTTTCGGACTAAATCCATTACTTCCCTACCATAGTAGAGGTGGGAAGTAATAATACTTATTATAATGGTAACATTGAAGCGGAAAAATATTAAACATTTTGAAGATTCCTGGAATAGTATGATATGCATATTGGCAGTTTATTACTGGATAAGACTTGCAATAGAAGTCTCTAGACAATTTTAAAAATAAAATATTTAAGAATTGTTTGTAGTTTATTAGTATTCCATATTTTGTCTATTAAATAACTAATACATTAAAATATGTCCTTGATTATGTAACAGATCGGCGTTTGCATTTCTTTACTTTTAAAATTTAATTTCAGATCTTTAGTAGTCATTGTGTACGAGATAAGTGATCTGTGAATATTATTTTTCTATTTTTGAAAAATTGTTTTGACTTAAAACTGGATGATATTGTGATGACTAAATGAGTGATGGTAGTTTGTGACGTTATCAACATTTTAAGAACTATAACTACCTATTGTGCTTTCAAAACGGTGACATTCAATCCAACAATTCAACATTGGCAGCAAAAAGTAAGTTTTAAATACATGGGGTTTTAAAGTATTAGAAAAAAAGAATGTCCTGATAGTTTTTAAAATTTTATTTATTTATTGTGGATTATAGACGCGTCGACAACTTAGGTCATTAGCGTCTTAAATACAACAAATATTATAATATATCACTTAAAAACTAAATAACATCACAAAACATCCATGAGCAGAGGTGGGATTCGAACCCACGACAGTCTGATTCAGAGGCCGCGACGCTACCAACTGAGCCATACTGTCCTTAGTTTTTAAAATAGAAACGCTAAGAACTACATAATTTTATCCCATAAAAAAAATTAAGTTAGCAGAATTTTAAACAAATGATGTTAACTAAATATGTTTCAAAAATAATTTTGAAATTCGCAGTAGAAAAATCATTAACAGCAGAAAAATTGTATGACTAGTCAAAAATACTGTATGTACTAGGGTGGGTCAAAAATATCAATTGTTTTTTTTTTACAAGTGACACGGAAAAATAGGTTGCTAGACACCTTAAAAAAATTCTCACCAAATATGAGCTCTTAATTTTTATAGGAAGATCCTCCGCATCACAGTTTTTTATTTTTTTCTCAGTCCAATAGAAAAAAAAATCATACCTCATCATTAATTGATTGTACATAAAAATGTTTTAAGAGGATTTTGTAGGAAATTTAATGCTCTACAAAAAAGGTATCTTGTATTTTTTCCGCAAACCTCACCATTTGAAAGATATTGAAGATTTAAGTTTGATTATTTTAAGACAAATTTCATTTTTGTTTCTGAATTTTATAACTCGACAATAAATGACTATTATAAATCTTCAATATGTTTCAAATGTTGAGGTTTGCGGAAAAAATATAAGATACCTTTTTTGTAGAGTATTAAATTTCCTACAAAATTCTCTTAAAACATTTTTCTGTACAATCAATTAATGATGAGGTGTGAATTTTTTTCTATTGGACTGAGAAAAAAATAAAAAACTGTGATGCGGATGATCTTTCTATTAAAATTAAGAGCTCATATTTGGTGAGAATTTTTTTAAGGTGTCTAGCAACCCATTTTTCCGTGTCACTTGTAAAAAAAATAATTGATTTTTTTGACCCACCCTAGTATGTACCTACATTGTACAGTTCAATTGATTATTGTTATAGGATATAGTAATAAAATATAAAAACGAAAATCATTCGAAAAACTAACTTTCTGAACTAGTATCTAATTGAATCGTGTTTTGTTATTTTTACAATAGTTGCATCAGCTAGAATGCTTTACTTTATCAATTTAAGTTGCCAAAGCCATTTTGTTAATAGAATAAATTTAATAATAAATTTACTTGATAAATTGCAAGTTATAAATAATTTTGTTCTCTTTTTTGAACCGTGTTCAGTTAAATTGCATCTTTTATAGTAAGTGAACTTTTGAGATATTTTATGAGTTTTACTGGACTGCAACACAAAATATGAAGCTACATAATGTAGGTACGTAGGTACTTTATTGTAATAATATGTCTAGAACGTAATTGAAGTCATATCTATGTAAAGCGGATCCTTTTTGTTATCGGCGCGATCCATATTTTTTCTATTTTTACTTCCCACCTCTACTATGGTAGGGAAGTAATGGATTTAGTACGAAAAAAATATTTCGAGATTTTAACAGATTTCACGTTTTGAGACCCTAGCAATCGTTTAAGATCATTTTCTGACTGATGTCTGTCTGTGTGTGTGTGTGTGTGTATGTGGTCAATTTTTCGCCTTCGATATCTTAAGAACGGAACAACATACGGGCATGCCGATTGTTCTATTATGTTTATCAACCTTTAACTTAGATCTGATTAGATTTTGAGTCAAATCGGTTTAGTGGATCCTGAGATATTACAAAAAACGTTCTCAATGTCACGTATTAACATAGATAAAAAAAATATAAATGAATTCTAGATGTTATAATATGAAAAAAATGTAAATATTTTATTTCTCTAAAATGTACAGTTTTCGAGAAAAAAAATATTTTACTAAAAAAAATAAAAATTGTACGTAAATCAAGGTAACCATGATTTTTACTATATTAAGCTAGCCCTCAGTAGATCACTAAACGAAAAAGAGGGCCATGCTTTTTTTCAAAGAATAAAAAAAAAGTGTTCATTTTTTGCAAATATTTACTAGGTGGGAAGTATATAGGACTGGTCATCAGTCGAATTTTTTTCTTCGAATTCAATAAATGTCAAAATAGAATTATTCTTTGTAACACATATTTGAAATGTACAACATTTCGTGCATAGTCGTTATATATTCTTAACGGATGTCGTCTCATTTTTTAACCATCGTCATTTGAAAAGATTTTTTTGATATGGCTTAACCTCATCCCATTTAAAATAGAATATAATCGCTTCAAAGTAAGCCGACCTCTTTATACCTGCATATGTAATGTAAATATGAAGATAATATAGTAGTCATAGAATTGACGAGTACAAGACGTAAATATTATGCAAAATATATCCTCGGTCACGACTCAAAATAGAATAAGTCATAATTTTAATCCTTCAGCAAAATTGTACTTTGCAAAATCGTCTCATTTAAAAAAAATTCACAGATTTCGCAATCCTTGCAACCATCGAGGACATTGGAAATGATAACAGCATATATGAAACATAATTAACTGTTTATTATACACACAATATTTATCAATGCACTGTTTAGTTTTGTCAGGAATAACCCTATTATTCTTCTATTATATACGCGTTCACTTTTGCTTGATTACTTAACTTTTAAATGGATTTTTCCACAGTATTTATTAACATTTGCTCAAAAATAACACCGCAGATCGTCGCAAATACCTCTCAATTAACTAGACATGATATAAAACACATTTCGAAAAAATTGCATTTGTTCAATTTTGCATGATTGCTCCTCACTTGATCGCGACACCGTTGTCTTTTGGCCTTGAACGAAAACTCGTAACTCTGCCCCCATATACGAACATAAACATTTCCAATGTTAAAAATCTGGATTCCTCGAAGGCCTAACGGGACGGAGGAAGGAAAGAATAGAGAAGTGAGGGCAGTGAAGCCTAGTAGATAGCGTACTTGCTACCAGCCTCTAGACTAGACTGTCGTGGGTTCGAATCCTACCTGCGCTCATGGATGTTTTGTGGTGTCGTTCAGAATTAATTGATGTTTTTTGATAGTAGGTATGTATAATTAAAATGCGAATGACCTAAGTTGTCGAGCGTCTATAATCTATAATGAAATAATTCACGAACCCACGAACCTATAATGGCGCAAGTCAGAATATTTTTTAAAGGATTATTATTTCGAGAATTTCTTAGAATTTTTAATTTTATATTTTTTACATAACATACAAAATAGAGGTAATAGTAGACTGTATATCTAGTTATGTAATGACGTATATTACTTAAAAATTGTATTTTAAAGACCACCAACAGCTAAGGTTATCTGGGCCTAGCACCAATTCATATTTTCAGTTCATTATTTTTTTTAATAATAAATTGAAAATCCAATTGACACTTTTACCAGCTCTCGGGCTATAACCCGGGAACTGGGGACTTGTAATAGAGGAACCATATGTAACGATATGTAAACAACAGCATCGATACACTCTCGGCTATTCTCAAGCCCACGTATATTACTCATGGAGTAAGTGACATTATGTTAAAACGAGCGATAGCGAGTTTTAACACTAGTTACACAAGTTATAATATCATTACGCACGAGATATATATATATGGTATTTTTGCCACTAAAAAATAGCTGCTTTTCACTTCATTTTCAGTATTTTCAAAATTTTTTGACAGTTCGTTTGTGTCGCAAACTTCACTTCTATTGTAGACCGAGAGTAGCTGTCATAAAATATCATGGAAATAGTTTGCTTTCCCACATAATTAATGATAATGTCTTTATTGATAAAGTAAGAATTATTACCAATTGGTGTGGAAATAAGCTTAAAGGTGGTTTTCATTCCAAACCATAAGTGTGGGAAAGATTTGTTCCCGCACAGCGGCCTGTCAAAACTCACTTTACATGCATGTAAAGCAGCGATTTTATAGTGGGTATGGCAAAAACAATTTTAATTTATAAATTATCAAAAATTCGAAATAGTCTATTTTTCCTTGTGGTACATAATAATAATAAAAAAAATGTTCTCTTTTGATGTCTCGGAACGACAACCTTAAAAAGTCTAATATGCGATTTTTATTTTTGAATAGATCGATTTGAAAGAACAGCAGAAAATAAAGTGTCTCCATAATATTTGGGACAAAATTATACTCGATTGACGATTCAACATTTTATGATTCAAATGCACGAATGAATGTAAAATTAATGTCAATTCAATGTTTTGCAATTTAAATATTTAGGTGTTTTATTTCACTTTTCAGGACTGTATTTAAGTTTAAACATTTTAAATTGTTTAGATATTAAATATTTTTAAATTTTGGCAATTTGATAATCCAGTTTTTAATATAAATATCAAAGTTATTAACCATAAACTAATTAGTAATTACAGCAGGTGGCATATTGCCATAACTTTAGTACTTAGTGATTCCTTCCATCTGAAGAAAAAGAATTTATGTAATGAAAATCTAAGGGTTTTATAATTATTTTTGTCATCTCAAAAAGATTTAAAAATATTAACCCTGCATGTGTAATACCTAAACATATACCATAAAAAAACTTTTTAACAAAAAAAAAGCCTCCTTCAAAAAGGCACTAAAAAGAGGAAAATAATGAAATTTTGAGGTCTGTGCCAATTAAAATATGAAGTTGGTAAAAAGAAGATATTAATCACTATACTATACTTTTTAACCGACTTCATATTTTAATTGGCACAGACCTCAAAATTTCATTATTTTCCTCTTTTTAGTGCCTTTTTGAAGGAGGTTTTTTTTTTGTTAAAAAGTTTTTTATTTTTTACTTTTTAATGTCAAAAAGTAACATTTACATTAAAGAATCACACGCCGTTACTTACTTTTATTAAAATCAGCCGAATTACTGAACCGATTTTGATGAAATTTCTATGGGACCACTTTGAAAGTATATCCTTTCAAATAAAAAAAAAATTTTCAAAATCGGTTCATAAACGACGAAGTTATTCGCGAACACACATAAAACATAACCACATAAAAAATATATACGGTCGAATTGAGAAACCTCCTTTTTTTGAAGTCGGTTAAAAATTGGAAAATATGTCTGTATTTTGATCACCGAAGACGTAGAATTACTTCGTGTACTTTTATCTTACAATTAATATTTTTTAATACCTATTATATTGTAATCAAAGTATTCAGTTAATTTGAAATTATAACAATTTATTTTTATATATTTTTTCAAACACATTACCTAATCATAAAATGAAGTCAGATCTGTCAAAAAATATAAACAATACGTACAAACTATGGCGTCACACATTTTTTGTGACGCACATTTTACCCCCTTATACAGTGTGTCACCGGATCGGGTTGTCAATAGAAAATACATTTTTATTATCCGTTTAACGAAAAAAAATCATTCTTCATAAAAACACCTGTTTGTTTAAAAAATTAGATTCCCATAAACAATTTTTTTATCAAATGTACAAGGTACTTATAATAATAATAATAAAAAAATTTTATTAATTCATAAAAACTGAAAAATACAGATATGAACAGTCAATAAATTAAGAAAACGTGAAAATACTTCAAGAGAGAAGTACCTTTCTTTATTTGTTTATAGAAAAATTTTATAAGAGAAAGTCGTTGACAATTCAAATTGAATTGAACTCGTTGACTGCTGCTTGGATCCGTTGCTACACTGTAAAAAATGGATGTAAAAATACTTTGAAAGTTAAGGTAGAATTCGCTCGATTTTCTATGTGATTTTACATTATTATTTATTTTTACACGGAAAACTTCATAAAAACTTGGACTTTTACTGTAAAGTTAAACAAATTTGTGATTTTTACATAATGTAAATTAAAATTACATAATTTGTGTAATGTTCCAATAAAGTGTGTAAAAATTACAAAATAAAATGTATAGTTACATATATGAAATGGATAAATACAAAACAAATTAATGTAAAATTAGTAACCACGCATGCGCGCAATTTGTTTTTATGGAATCTACGCGATGTGCAGGCGATACCTGTTTGTGACGCCATTGTCTCTTTGTGTGCCTATTACCAGATTAATCGCTGACTACAAATGGACCATCGATAATCTATGTAATCGGCGTTCTCATTTCTTACAGTGTATAGTATTGAACGAAAAAAAAGTGTTTCCTATTGGTAACTCGATTCGGGGACACACTGTATACCGCCGGGAAAGACGTAGGTAGTTCTACGTGAAAAAATGTATTGTTTACCACGTAATCTTATAATTGCAATTAAATGAAAGCAAAATAATATTTGGGAATGATCAAAGGAGTTCATTAAAGTGTCGTCGGCAGCAATAATTTAAATGCTTATAGCACAGTCACAAAGGTAGACAGACGGGATAATGCAGAGAAATCGTTTGGTAAACTAATATCTAAATTTGCCGCAATTAAATTACATGCCAGGGTAACGTTATGTCGTTTAGTTGCACACTACATTGACAGAATACATGACACAAACACAGCGATGGTGCAAAGGGGGGGGAACACACGAGGACAAGAGAGGGTTGTGTCTGTCTGTCTGTCAGTGTCTGTCTGGCTGTGCCGCTTTATATTATTTAGGGATGCGCGAGCAGGCCGGCGACAGGGGGGAATAATAGGACAAAGCTGTACCGAGCCACGAACAACACTGTAAGAAATGAGAAGGCCGATTACATAGATTATCGATGGTCCATTTGTAGCCAGCGATTAATCTTGTAATAGACACATAAAGAGACAATGGCGTCGCAAATAAGTATCGCCTGCACATCGCGTAGATTCCACACATTGCGCAAGCGTGGTTACTAATTTTACATTGATTTATTTTGTATTGGTTCATTTTATATACCGGGTGGTGAACTGCTCAGGTGTATATAGGGATTTAACATGTAAAATCATAAATATGCAGTTTCCTGCTTTCCTGATTTTTTTAAAGCAAAAATTCATTAAACTAAAAATGATCACTGTTAAATTATCTACATGATAGGTTATTTAGTTATAACGAATATAATTTTTATACAGCGTGATTACAAAAAATGCATATTTTTGACCTTTTGATTATTAATAATTTGTCAGAAAAATTTATTCTTGATAAAAGTTTATTTATGCTCTAAAACCTAAAAGGAGATAATAAGAATCGATATAACTCTTCTCGTGTACAGGGAGGATCTGAAAGTTTGATTTGGTCTAAGAATAGAAAGACCTAGTTGACACACCTTTAAACGGATTGAAACCAAATTTAAAACTTAAGGTTTTTAGGGGATTCCTCAAGTAGATTTTTCTTATTTCCTCCCTACTCCCCTAAACAGGGGTAGTTTATTGATGTACAAAAATAGAAAACTGCGATATTCTCCCATTCTGAATTTTAACGAAACAAATGAATGAAGGCATATTGTCCAGTTATTAATGACGTAACGATTTATGAAATATGATGGAAATCGTTTAAGCCGTTTTCGAGAATATTGCAATTTTTTATTTTTGTTCTTCAATAAACTACCCTTATTTAGGGGAGTAGGAAAAAAATAAGAAAAATATACTTGAGAAATCCCCTAAAAACCTTAAGTTTTAAATTTGGTTTCAATCCGTTTAAAGGTGTGTCAACTAGGTCTTTCTATTCTTAGACCAAATCAAACTTTCAGATCCTCCCTGTACACGAGAAGAGTTATATCGATTCTTATTATCTCCTTTTAGGTTTTAGAGCATAAATAAACTTTTATCAAGAATAAATTTTTCTGACAAATTATTAATAATCAAAAGGTCAAAAATATGCATTTTTTGTAATCACGCTGTATAAAAATTATTTTCGTTATAACTAAATAACCTATCATGTAGATAATTTAACAGTGATCATTTTTAGTTTTAGTTTTTGCTCTAAAAAAATCAGGAGAGCAGGAAACTGCATATTTATGATTTTGCATGTTAAATCCCTATATACACCTGAGCAGTTCACCACCCGGTATGTAACTATACATTTTATTTATTTTTACACACTTTATTGGAATATTACACAAATTATGTAATTTTAATTTTATTTATGTAAAAATCACAAATTTGTTTAACTTTACAGTAAAAGTCCAAGTTTTTATTAAGTTTTGTGTGTAAAAATAATTAATAATTGTAAAATCACTTAGAAAATCGAGCGAATTCTACCTTAACTTTCAAAGTATTTTTACATCCATTTTTTACAGTGTAGAGACGACAATCGCAAAATGCCATTTTGAAATTTTAATGTAACGTTGAAAATCTTGGAATATTATTATTTTTATTCTGTCGGAAATTGAAAAATGAGGGTTGCCAAGGGGTTGCTGCAGTATGAATTCTGGCACCTCATGATGATATGAAAATACTCGTTGAGACCGACACTTTAACGTCAATTTTATTTATGCAGTCTATAAAATAAGAATACAATTCAAATGAAAATTTCAACAATCTGCCTCTTACCATTTGTGAGATTGAACCTTGTGACAGACGGACGGTCAGACATCATAGGTTCAGTAATAGAGTTCCGTTCGGAGGTACGGAACCCTAAAAATAACCGAAAGTAACGCCAATCTCCGACAGAATAAAAATAAAAACTCGGGTCGCAGTGCCAAACCCTGCCGACAATATAGTGTATTTGCTAATACAGGCCTTGTGGCTTTATTATGTGAACTTAAGTTTGTTTTTGGACAAAATAAAAAATTTAACCCCTTAATACATCCCTTAAAATAATATTTTTTTTTCTTAATTTCCATATTATTATCAATGCAACCTCTGTACCAAATTAAATACACCCTTCAGTAAGTAAATCACTATCCTCAAACCAGTGTTTTCATAAAATTTGTAAGTCCGGTCCTGCCTGGCCGATTTTATTAAAATTTTAGCAGCACATTTTAATCGTTACTAAAGGGTTAAATTTCAATTTTGAAACAATTCTGAGAATTTTTTCGGTATTTTTGGGCCCAAAAACATTTTTCAACCCCTAAAACCCACCCTTAAAATGGTCCGATCGGGCCCATTTTAAATAGGTTCCGTGCGGTGATGGATTCCAACGTGTGTACCAAATTTCGTTAAAATCAATTGAGTCTTTCGAGAGTTATCGTGCTAACACATATATATCTATATATACATATATATACACACATATCTATATATAAACATTTCCAAAAATTGTGCCAAATTGTTCAGGAGGCTATGAAACGTCGAGAAATTTTGGTCCGACCCCTAGGTCCCGCCATACGACCGACGCCAATAGTGTATGTGCCATATGGCAAATACACTAATAATGTGGTACTCTAATCATTATTTGCATGTTTTTAGTTGTTATGTCCATCGTAACTATATATATAAGAGATTAACGGGAACTTGGACCGTGGGTTGATTGATACTCAATTAAAGTTTTAAATCGCAACGTTTCGTCTATTTATTTTAGACACCTTCAGGCTTCTTCAGAGTTTGAAGAATTCTAAAATAAATAGACAAAACGTTGCGATTTAAAACTTTAACTGAGTTTCAATCAATCCACGATCCAAGTTCCCGTTTATCTCTCAAATATATTATTTGCATGCCTCATTGTTAACTCAAGCAGATAAATGGTCCGCGTATTCGATACATAGAAAATATGACGGTGGGCTCTTCGTCTAAAAGGAAGATGCACACTGCACAGTTCGCACATCCCTATTTATATTATTATGTACGCGAACAAATACAGACAAGCTCGTGCATAGATTAGAGTGGATGCCGGTATGCGATTATGAAATGGGGTTTGGTCTCAACTTCAAGAGAACCCGACGACTGAAATATGAAACGATCAAAATGTTTTGTCTCCCCCCCCCCCTATTAAGACACACTACGTACGCTAATCTGTGTAATATTATGTTTAAAAGTGCGGTACGCGAATTTGTAGTACCAACAGCGAAATCTAAAATTATTTTTAATCATAGAGTTAAGATGTCCATACGATCAAAGTATCATAACTTATTAAATACAAATAAAATTTAACAATACATAATTTAAAAATCAGCTCTCGCATGATGTGAAATAGTAATTACAATCGCTTTATAATGGAAATAATTGATTGTCTAATCGTGTTGCCGTAGAGTAATTGATAACACAGCCACCGCGATAGTGAAAGTTCAGGGTTTGAGTCCCGACGGTGACATAGGTTTGAAATGAATTTTTCTAGTGTTGCATTGTAACGTTATGTCGTTCAATAGGTGTTCCTAACACTAATGCTAACTTAATTTTTATTTATTGTAAATTATAGACGCGTCGACAGCTTAGATTAGCGTCTTGATTACATTAAATAACAAATAACTTAAAACTAAAAGACATCACAAAACATCCATGAGCGGAGGCCGGATTTGAACCCACGGCAATCTGATCCAAAGGCCGCGACGCTAACCACTGGAACACACTGTCCTCAATGTTAACTTAAACATTTTATTTGCATTATTTTATAATCTTCTTTACTACAATTGTTTTTGTCGCTTTCACTTTGCATCGACTTCAAATAATTGATCATAGGTAAGTGTAAATATACCGTGAAACTTTGACACATTTCCTTTTTTAAATAAATACAACTTAGGGATACAATGAACGATAGTAAATTTGAAGTTCGCCTGTATTTTATAGATTATACACTTTAGGTGGCAATTACCGTTTGTAGAAACTGAATTTATCTAAAGTGAGGTTAGGACCGTACCGTCCATCAATACGTGGAGATGAATTGCGTAACCAAAACATCTACCTATCGACTTTATGTATACGCAATATGGTATCCTGCGGCGTAATATGAGCTAACCATTTCTCGCGATTTCGCACAGAGCTTTCGTCTACTACGATACAAAAGGTAGTGCAAATATATCACGTATTTGTGCCCATAATAGGGGTGGAGTTAACGACAGAGGCGGATTTTCCAAAGGGATAATTGGACAGAAAAGCCATAAGGCAAACTGTTTGTTTATCAATTCCACAAGGCTGTTTGAATGGCGAGTTTCTATAGAATAATTTCAGAACATCGGGGTGGTTTCTTGTACAGCCGCGGACTTAATAAAGTTTACACTTGAGTTTTTCAGTGTAAGTTCACAAAAAGTCAGTAGCTTAGCAATAAATTTAGTTTTTAATAGGTAAATGTAAATGTCAATAAATTATAATTTAAAAAAACTAAAAAACACGCTTTAATGAATTTAAAAGTAAAAAATAATTAATTTTATTGCAAAAAAGCGTGGGGTAGTATGAGAATATGATACAAAGCACCCCACGCTTTTTTACAATAATATTAATTATTTTTTACTTTTTAGTTCATTAAACGTGTTTTTTAGTTTTTTTAAACTTATGGAATTATTGTATTGTCATCGGTCCTTGATAAGTGTGCAAAGTTTCAGTTCAATCTGAAGTTTTTTGCTTTTTTTTTTAGTCCTGGAGATCCTGGTCAGGATAATGGGACAAACTTATTGAATTATTGTATTGTCGTCGGTCCTTGATAAGTCGACAACGTTTAAACTAAATCTGACCGTTCAAAGTTGGTCAAAATCAAGTTCAAAGAAGTCGGTTACAAACTGACAAGCAAACATACAAGTGAAGCTAATAAAAGCGTGTTAAAAATGAAAAGAAATAATTGTCGTTAAAGTGCCTCGAAATTATCAAAACGATGAACAAAAAAGAAGAGCTATTGCAAAATTGGAGGAAGGAATTTGCTAGTATTAAATATTATCAAATCTTTTTATGTTTTAATTGAATAATATTGAGTAATTTGGATTGTATAATTAACAACTGAGGTGTTTTGATAATAACTTTTTATTGAAGTTTTAGGATGTAACCTTAGTAATTGATACATTACTATCAAAAGCCAAAATACAATAGGCAAAAATTTAAAAAACCGGTAACTAGATGATACAGGTGTAAACTTTTTAAGTCCGCGACTGTACATATAAGGCGATTGCATTGGTTACGAAGCTGCTCAAAATAACTTAAGCAGTAATTAATCATTTTTTTCCATTAATTTATTAAAGCACCGAAATTAAAATTTTCTTATAATATCCTTTCTCTTAATTGCAAACAATAATTAAAGAAATATCCGTATTTTAAACGCTGAACATAAATGTAGAAGCACTTCTTTATTTATTGAAAAATATGTAGGTATATAAATTATCTTCACTGTGGTTCGCTTTCAATTTGACAGATCAGTGAGCGTCACATAGACTTATAGTCAGCCAATCACAGGCTGAATATTATCTGCGTCATTTCGATTAACAGCATAATTCTAAGAATAAAATTCTAATCAAGCTCCGAAATTAACAGTTTTTCTCGAGACAAATTCCAAGATAAGATCGAGATTAAATTTTCGAGATCTCGACAAGACGGGAAACGAGCTGCGAGAATGTTCGACAAAACTGTGGAGAACAGTGTGGTCCAGTGGTTAGCGTCACGACCTCTGGATCAGACTGTCGTGGGTTCGAATCCCGCCTCCGCTCATTGATGTTTTGTAATGTCATTTAGTTTTACGTGTGTTGTTATTTAATGTAATGAAGACACTAATGACCTAAGTTGTCATAATAAGTTTACAATAAATAAAGACAAAACTGTGGAATATCGAAATAAGTATAGAATCAGTTATATTATGGTCGAAAAAAAAATTCACAGATTTCGCAATCCTTGCAACCATCGAGGACATTGGAAATTATAACAGCATATATGAAACATAATTAACTGTTTATTATACATGTACACAATATTTATCAATGCACTGTTTAGTTTTGTCATGAATAACCTTATTATTCTTCTGTTATATACACGTTCACTTTTGCTTGATTACTTAACTTTTAAATGGATTTTTCTACAGTATTTATTAACATTTGCTCAAAAATAACACCGCAGATCGTCGCAAATACCTGTCAATTAACTAAACATTATATAAAACACATTTCGAAAAAATTACACTTGTTCAATTTTGCATGATTGCTCCTCACTTGATCGCGACACCGTTGTCTTTTGGCCTTGAGAAAACTCGTAACTCTGCCCCCATATACGAACATAAACATTTCCAATGTTAAAAAAGTAGGTAGTAGAAGAAATTTGTGTCTATGTTACACTGAACAGATTTGAAAAAAATCTTTCTAAAAGGTTGCTTCTTGACGAGTATAATATATTGATGAATACGCTACGACAAAGGGAGGATGAGTAGTGAGCGAAAATAGCGATTTGTAGCCGGGCAGGTATAACGAAATAATACAACTAATAGACGTGTACCAATTTAATTGGATTTTCAATTTATTATTAACAATTATAACAAATTGAAAAATTGTGAATCAAGATAAGCCTGCGGCAGTTGACGGTTTTACAAAAAATATTTTTTTAAAAGTACGTCCTCTTTAGGAACAGACTATAAATATGGAATTCTTGCGTCATAACAACTGGCTCTAGTGTCTTGAAAACATATTCTGCAAGAGATAAATATCTGCCATTTCTTGTATTTTACTTCATTCAGTCGGGTGATCCCTTCATATCATCCCATACAATCCTTTATGAATTATAGATAGTATTTTTTTAAAAGATGAGGAGGTATACGCAATATAACAAACTGCGGTTTTATATATTATATACTGACTGCTCTCAAAATACATTTTATATAATGTTTTTTATCTCAAAATTGTCTCAGCTTGGGAAAAAAATCTTTCTGTTTCTGTAATATTATGAAGAGTCCAGGAGATAAAAGATCAAGGTTGCCCCACCATACACTGTAAAAAATGGATGTAAAAATATTTTGAAAGTTAAGGTAGAATTCGCTCGATTTTCTAAATGATTTTACATTATTGTTTATTTTTTCACGGAAAACTTCATAAAAACTTGGACTTTTACTGTAAAGTTAAACAAATTTGTGATTTTTATATAAAGTAAATTAAAATTAGATAATTTCAAAATTTGTGTAATATTCCAATAAAGTGTGTAAAAATTACAACATAAAATGTATAGTTACATATATAAAATGGATGAATACAAAACAAATTAATGTAAAATTAGTAACCACGCATGCGCAATGTGTTTTCATGGAATCTACGCGATGTGCAGGCGATACCTGTTTGCGACGCCATTGTCTCTTTGTGTGCCTATTACCAGATTAATCGCTGGCTACAAATGGACCATCGATAATCTATGTAATCGGCCTTTTCATTTCTTACAGTGTACAGTAGAGTGTTAGACTCGGTTCGATATCGGGTTTCGGATCACGATATTAGTTTTTCTTATTCAACTACTCTGTTAGTACCTACATATCTATATTATTTAAATTTAAAAATTAGTTTAATTAAATTTGAAGCAGAAAAATTTTGAAACACTAAAAAGAACAAAGTAAACTATAAATAAAAAACTTTTTAAAAACAAGCTTAAATAAATAAATAAATCTGTTAATTTTTAACATCTACCTGACTCCTTATTTTTATTATTGTACGGAACCCTCGATGCGCGAGACTGACTCGCACTTGGCCGGTTTTTTTAAATATTTTTTTATGATCCGTATCTCGTATACTGCGGTCAACACTATTAATACGTCTTGATGAAATTTAAAGAAATATCAATTATTTGCAATAATACCTACCATTGTCTGGCTTGCAAATTTTTTTGTAGAGGTACTTGGCAGACACCTCTCCCCAAATGAATGAGATCTGCCAGGTATGCAAAAAAATTTGAGAGGCAGACGATGATAATTGTAAATTTATATTTCTCTACAATTTGTATAAATTTCAAGTAGTAGTGTTGCCCTGCAGTGTACGAGATACTGAGCATAAAAAATTATTTAAAAAAAATCAAAGTAGTCGGCCATCGATTTGTTGTTCCCCATCATAATTTTATCTATTTTAAATTTACTAACAAAATTTGAGTAACGTGTTGTCCAGTAGACTTTTGTACGGTTCTAATCCGAGAAAAAACGAGGCTAATAAAGATTCATTTTGCAATTTTTCAACAATAATAATTCAATTTATAATTTTTTAATAATGTTACGGATCACCCTGTATATAACCGGCAGGCAAGAGTTCTGAAAAACGGGGGTCCGCTTAGTGTAACAACTGGTACCTGCACGAAAGTTCCAGAGAAAGCGAGAACACACTAGGCTTATGCACGCAGCATATATAAACAGCAGTCAACGGTGAGTCAGGCATTCAAGCCTACGAGCAATCAGTCAATGGAGAATACTGAGCGACAAATAGTGCGTCTGATATAAATACAGTGAATATAAATATTTGAAACATAAATAGCTAGAAATAAATAGTCCTGGTATATAGTTAATTGTTACGAATTATTGTATATAGTTGTTTGTTTTGCTTTGTAATTACTGTTAGTTATTGTTTACTTTGTTGATTGTTGGAATTGACTTTTCGTGGTTGCGTTCATTATTATTGTGATTTTAATTATTGTAAATAAATATTTATTCTGCCAACTCAGAAAACAGTTTTGTACAATAATAAATTAAAAATTTAATTGATAATTTTACCAGTTTTCGGATTAGAACCTAAGAACTGAGAGCTTGTAATAGATGAGCCATGGAAACGCTATATATTAAACAACGGCATCGCTACACGCTCGGCTATTCTCAAGCCCTCCATACGTTAAATTGTGAACACATTTTTAGTACAGCTTGTAAACAACATAATATCTAAAGATCAATCCGAAATAAGAAACGTTTCCTGTACGTTTTTTTCCTGTTCCATAAAAGAGAGCGTCCGTTTTCCTTATTACTTTAATCATAGGAACCATTTGGCACAATTCATCAGACATCTTCTTGATTTATTTCTTTCATAATCCGGTCCGTCGGTTGCCGTCGGAAAAACAGCCGTCGCGTCGTCCACGCTGGAATGAATCAACTTACGAACTGAAGAAGACTTATATAGGAAATCTGCTCCCCTTCTTATAGACTTACCCTGACATCTAGTTAGTAAAAATATAGATTTCTATCCTGTATAGGGTTGCCAAGTCCAAAAATAGAACAGCCGGACGCGGCGTTATATTTAGCCGGACATTTCGCCCTAAAATCCGGACTACCTATTTTAAATAGAAATAGAGTCAGTTGGGTATTTTCAATCGTTTATTGATAATCAGTTACAGTCAGTTTTTTGCCAGATCAACCTTTTAATAGTCAATATGTATCTGCAAAACACAGTCATTGCGGACCCATTAGATTAGATTAGATTAGAAAGAGGGCGTAAGGCAAGCCTCGTCGACACCGCGACCTTAATAGATCTATTGTGTGGCCCTGACTTGTTTATTCCAATGCGAGGTTAAGGCTCTGGATGAATCCTAGAATCGCTCTGGAATCTGTATCCCATACTTTATCAGGCGTTGGGAATGGAATGTTAAGGTGACGGAATCTTTGAGTCATGATTGCTTCACATGCTCCCATGTTTCAGGAGCCTCTAAACAGAAGCGGCATGATCCGTTGTCCTTGCGAACCAATACTTATATGAAGGTTTTGTCTTAAAAACAAGATAGATGAATTCCTTAAAGTTTGTGCACATACTTAATTAACACCCTGTATACATATATATATTCGGTATGGCAAGAGCCACCCAAGGTTTTTTTTCCTCCTGAGGTCGTTCCATTTCAAATGTCTGCGACTAGAAGATAACGTAATACTATTACCTGGCGTTGGTTTCTCTCTCTGCAGCTACTTTACTATGTATGTATAAATGTGACATTTGATTAAAGTCTAAACGTGTAGACTTGCTTAACTATACTTTATTTTCGTACACTTAGATCCAGAACCACCACAAAACAGATTTAACCTAAAACCTGCAAGAAAGACTTAAAGATTAAATATTCGCGAACGCCTTTTCAGACTCTCCATTCTTTATTTATATATAACTAAAACAAAAAATACTATGCCTAAAAAGACGAAACGTTTAGTATAAATAAAACTGTTTCAATATAAATAAATTGGCTGCAAAAAAACTTCCAAAAAACCCCAAAAAATACTTCTTTTCATGACTTCATATTGCCGAAAATACCTTGCCCTTAAACAGAATCTGCGAGATTTTTTAAATTTATTAAAAATGGCAAAAGTAAAAATCGCAAAATTCTATTTGCTCCAATCTGTTTGATATTAAGTATAGGTACTTATAGAAAAAATCACGCTGATTCGATTGCGACCACCCACACCCTTCCAACTCTTTTAGTTTAGAAGATATAAGCGTTTATATAAATTTTTATTGAAAAATTTCAAAAGATCCTAAAAATATAACTACCTACAGTGATGTCTTTGTTTGATAGAGTGTTGGATGACTCACCGCAGTGCCATAGCCAAAAATTAAAATAATGAAATTTTTTTTGTCTCTAGCTTCATCCAAAGCTCTCTGGGTTAAGCTAGAATCTAGATACTTTACGATCCAGGAAAATATCTGACTTAGTGTCGGGGATTTGCAAAAAAATTAAAGGGGGTCGCCAGTAAAGATATGTACACATCAAAAACAATTGATTATATTTTAATAAATTTAGAAGATAGATAGATACGTATCCGGTATCGAGAAAACTCCGTAGGCATAAATTAATTTTCTAAAAGTTTGTGAATACCTCTATATCCAAAGTTCAAGAAACGAAGTATATTTCCACTTATTTCGTTTTTTACATTTAACTATTTTTCTACTACTTTTTTTTATAAATTAGCGAGTTTTAAGCTAAAATTATACTGGAATTTGTTCGGTATACGAACTTCTTGCCATCTTTTTTTTAAGTTTAAATCTACCAACTGAAACCGTGTTCAATTTAAAGGGAAATTTGTTAATCGCCACAAAAAATAAAGAAGACCGTAAAAATTATTTATTGGATTTAATTTAAATGTAGATCGAAGTTGATTATAAAACTTAATTTAACTAGAAAGCATTTTACAAAATAAAATAGAAAATTTAAGTTTATTTTTCGTCATATCCTTTAGTACAAGCAGCGAAAGTGGTTTTCCTCATTTACTTTATTTCTTTATATGTATAATATTCATATTTATTATAGCGCCAGGTTATGACGTAATAAAAATGAAAATGTTGGATAAATAAAAGAGAAAATCAATGACTTCTATTTTATACCCGACTCCGCGACATCAAAGGCAAGGTTATGTTTTACACGCTATCTATATAATATATGTGGGATTCTTTATTCCCTAGTAGCATCCAAACGGCTGAATGGATTTTAATAAATGAAGTGTCATTAGATTCGTCTTAATCCCGAGAGTGACATAAAGTACATTACGTCACGAAAAACTCAATATCGCGGACGCTAGTCGCCATTTTGTCAGAATGTAAAAGTAATTCTTCTTCTAAATACATCGATATGGGTATCAAAAGAAAGGTCTCAAGACGATTTCAAAAAAACTAAAAAGACGTAAATAAAAAAATTTAATTTTGCCATGACCCTAAACGCTTTTAACCTGAAAACGTCGAAAGTATATCCTAATTTTGTTTACGTGAAAAGTGCACATCCCGCTACGTTTAATTGTATGATAAAAAATAAATAAAGACAATATAAAAAAAATTGAAAAAACACAATATATAAATGAATATCACTTGGAATACGGAATGGTTGTAAAAATAACAACGACGGGAACCAAATCCGGAACTAGCGCTTTACCACTGAGCTATCTATAGCCGTATCTAGTTGGTGTATAGGATATATTAGATGGGATCAATATTGGACGTGACGTGACGTGGCGTAACGATCGACATGCGTAACCGAACGGAAAAAAACTAAACTAAAAAAGTTTCACTTTAAAAATTGCATCCAGAAATTGAAAATTAAAAAGCCATCTACGTCTATCTAAGTCAAGTCCTTCTGGGAATTCAAATGTTGTACAGCAGATAATGGCGTCATCTTGTTGTTAATGTTGGGTACAACAATCCACTCCCAGCGTATGTATCTCGATTATAATACGTAGTGGCGTAGTGTTATAGAAGTATGGATATCGTGCAATGGCACTCCGCGTAAAGACAATGCACCCCCAGAGTATAATGGACTTGGAGCCCCCCGTAATAAGCATCGTAATAGCTATCTTTATGTACTTCGGGCGTTGGTTATGATACAAGGCTTATTAAGGCAGTAGCGGTGTTGCCACCTTCAATGGATGTATTTAAATCGTATGTCAGTGGCGTACTGTTACATCGGATCAATGAAACGCTAGCTTGATTCTTAGTGAGCGACGACCTCGCCTCGACAATTTTGCAAAACAATCGTCATTGGTTGTGTTGTCGCCGAATGGATCTTTCAGGCGGTATTGGGGTCCGTCAAATGAGCATCTGACATCTGGTGGCAGAAAATTGTACTCAAACGAGGGAAAATTTTACATGCTAACAGTGCAAATTAATCATGAAATTGTTTATTACAAAAATAAAACAAGTAAAATAAACAAAAAGTTTATCGAAAATGGAATTCGCGACGTTTTCTAATATCATGGCAATAAACACTGTCAGTTATTGCCTTGTAAAACTTACTTTACAGAGAATTATTTTCTAATGAAATGTGGAAAAACTGTATTTATGAATTAAAAAAATATTTTATAGTAATAACAAGATGTACTTGTTATCATACTGCAATAAAATAGTTGAATCCCTGATGATTAACAAATTTATAGGATTAACTTCGTATACAAATATTTTGAGGTTAGTAACTTAGCTACTTATTACAATATAACTTATTATGTTGCAGTTATGTGTTTACATTATTCACCTAACTCAGCCTTAAAAGCGCATTGAACGCGCATGATTAATTTCGTGGAGATTTTCTTTTAATTTTGATGTTTTTAAGCAATATGTCGTAAAGATTACTACTTTTGACAGTTCATTTTGCATGCATTTTTCTCGTTATATTTCCGACATTTGATAATATGCCCGGCTTTGAGAATCCGTTCTCCTTCAACGAAATTCCTTTGTTTAGGATTCGTACCGGCCCAATCACAAATTGCACTTATATTTATCATTTTTTATCACTTTGAAAATCATAAAGTTACACGCAAAAGTATACCCCGTATATGAAATTTCCCTCTGTCTGCGCCATGTTTTTGAAGCTCCACCTATCTGACGGATCCCAATAAGTATTTATTTTTGTATCTGCTATAGTGTAGCCGTACAAATACATAATTTTGTCAGATGATTTTTCCGAACGACCCCCCTGGACAAAACGTAATGCCTCCTCTATACGATTGGCCATGATGGACGATTACAGGCGATCACGAATGTGTGGAGGGCATAATCGTCTGTAATTGCTTATGATCGGTGACGATCGAGCGTGATCGCCGCTGTGTCGGTTTTTTCGGACAAACATCAAACGACGTTGAGGGCAGTATAACCTAGATGGTAGCGTGCTTGGCGCCGCAACCTCTAGACTGGACTGCCGTGGGTTCGAATCCCACCTGCGCTCATGGATGTTTTGTGATGTTGTTTAGTTTTAAGTTAGTTGTTATTTAGTGTAGTTGAAAGACGCTAATGACCTTAGATGTCGACGCGTCTATAATCTACAATAAAAAATAAAATAAATCAAAGGACGTTGGGTCATCAAATGAATAACGCACGATTGTGTGGACAGCTACGCAGTTTTGGTGGCAATCGAGATCGTCCATCATGGCCGATGGTGTAAAGGAGGGATAAGATGTTCATCGAATTCACGTCAAAATTATTTAATTAAGTTAGTGCAAGATTTTTTTTTTTCAAAATAATATTTCTACTGCCAATAATAAAATAAATATAATAATAATAATAATGCGTTTAACGTCCGTTTCTCGACATTATGTCATAGCAGACGCCATTCGCACCATTACTATTTTCCATTTTATCACTTCCCGTTGTTTTCTACATATTTTAAACTTGAAGTTTTTTTTTATTAGCAATGTGCGAATGGAGGAATTATAGGAAATTAGGATAAGGTAGGCAACTTTGGGAGCATAGGAGTTTGACAGGTAATCAGCCATGGCCTTGAATAAGGAACCATCTCAATATTCATCTGGAATTATTGAGGGAAACCATGGAAAACCTCAAACAAGATGGCCGGTTCAGGAATTACCGATTCTCGGCGTGAGGCAGTAGGAAAAAGTCCTAGCCACATCTGCCCCCGCCGGGATTCGAACCTAGTACATTCCCAATGTGAGTCTAGTGCTGTACCACTAAGCTACATCGCTGGGTAATAAAATAAATATTGGAGCTACAATTTATTGCGACGGTAATGAGTTGATGTTAAACCATTCTTTATTAATTTACAAATATTATAAATTATATGGATAATGCGTTTTTTTAATTTAATGAATTTTTATATCCGTTTTTATAGTTCTATGTAGAAATAAAATGTTCATTAACATATTTCCATTATTGAAATAATAATGCCTTTTTAATAAAGAATGAAGTCATTATTTTATTTATTAATTAAATACATACTGCCCGTGTCCTGTGATATTATATCATTTATGGTGGATAAAAAATGTATTAAATTTTGAAATTTACAAAACATGTTTTTGTTATCATGTACAAATTTTCAACTATGTATTAAGTCAATTTGTATCTATTAATGTCCTATAGGGTGATCATATTTTTAGTATTTTTGGGGACGACACATTAAATAGTTTCATTTTCATCGTAAAAGACGCTAATGATCTCAATTGTCGAGTGTCTATAATCTACAATTTCGCTTTCATCGTAAAATTATTCAGGAATATTTACTTGTTTCAACAACGGCATTGTCCCGATATTTAAAACATAACATTGCAGTCGCTTCTTCATAAGATATACAAAATTGCAGATTCAGACGTTAATTTTCGAAATTTAAATTAAGTTTGTGTTATTCAAAGAACAATAATAAGATATAATTAATTTTGAGCTGATGTTCCGTTTTATAAGTCCTTTTTGCTTACGTAAATATTTATTATATAAGAAACAGTCCGCGATTTAAGTTTATAACTCAGTTCTTCATTAGGTGTGGAAAACCAAAGAAAAGAGGAAAAACTACCAATTTATTGATTCCAAATCTTCATGGTTTCCGGGCTGGTAGGCCGTGGTCCGGTGGTATTTCTACCTGTCGTTTCGTCTACAACTGCGGTAGACATTCTCAAAGGCGATGTGGCAGCGGTCGAAGTGTCCTCCTTGACGGCTCACAGGTCAGTGGTCGGTGACTGGTGTCCTTCCTTCTTTTATGCTCAGTACCAGTGTGTTCTCTGTTCGGTCATAGTCCGTCTCTCCGTATTTGGTCAATTGTGTAGTGTCTAGTGGTAGGGGTGAGTTCTCTACTCGGTCGTATTCCGTCCTTGTACGATTGGTCATTGGTTTTGTATGTCGGAGTGCTGGTGTTCAGGTTTTACTGAGATTGAGGCCTTCATCTTTTCGGTTGAAATTCTGTTTGTTTTTTTGTATTTCTATTATATATTTCTATCATTCTGTATATTTCGAGCCAGTCGTTATAACGTGTTTACAGTTTTTGAACGTATGAAAATTAAGCAAATATTTTAACGCTGGGTGTTTGTATAGCATATTTGCAAGCATTTGAAGTTGAATGAAGGCCATGTGCAGATGTTTTTAAACACAGCGCTATCAAAGTTTAATAAGCGCGTTTAAAATTGTGTACATTGCATTCACAATATTTGATATTAATATTCAAAATGAGCATTCTTGAAATTGTTTTACATGGACGTCGGCAATGTATTGTATAATCTCAAAGGATTATTAAATGTGTGCCAATTGTGGCATATATTTATTTAGGCTCGTATTTAAAGCGTTCCATAGGCAGTCAAATATAATAGGGTCGTCCCGCGTATCAAAATTTGATAGCTTTGGACAGTGTATGTTATTCCTCATACATAAACAAATAATGTAATCCAACTTTTTAACTTCCCATTGGAAGTTATTGTAATGGGTCCGAAAATCGAAATCAAAAAGGAAAAAAAATTTTTATGTTTCAAGGTCACTACACTATTTTTACACTACTTTTAGAAAGATGTCTGTGTGTGTGTGTGTGTGTGTGTGTGTGTGTGTACGTACGTACGTACGTACGTATGTATGTGTCCATTTCTTTCTAAGACGAAATCTCGAGAACGAAAAATGATATCGACTACGTTGGGGTGCCAATCGACGCGTATTAACGTAAATATGATCTGAAAGGAATTTTTTTAAAATCGGTTCAGCCGTTCTTTTTTCTTAACCAAATAACCTCCAAAAAAGTAGATTTTACACAATATCTCGCGAATAAAAAATTATATCGACTTCGTAAGGATGTCAATCGAGGCGTGTTAACGTCATTTTGATCCGACATAAATTTTATAAAAATCGGTTCAGCCGTTTTTTTTTTTTTTTTTTTTAATTATTGATGTTTTAATGATTAAAATGATTACTTTTCTGTGTAATATCTAATTTAATTATTATTATTAATAATTTATCAAACTGGGAAGTTCGTCGTGTGGACCTCAAGGGTCGCACTTTAGTCCTAATAAACGACCCACCTCACGGCTTGTTTGTTCTTATATCGTTCTATTCCAAGCGGCAGGTAATAAATGAAGGGGGTTACCTGGAAAGTATTCCGAAGTTAATGATATTTTGGTGTGTTGTTTGCGGGTACTCTGTGGAGTAGAATCTGAGTTTTCGACCTCGAGGACCCTGTGCTAATGTGGGGGGAGCCAAAAAACCACCTTTTTTGCTTTTTTCGAAATCTCTCAGAAACGGTCGACTTAAGCAATTCTTTCATTATGTAATGTTTTAAAGAGAATTACATTTCCTACAATTTTCATTCCTACAACTTTTCTGTGGTACTAATGGTAAGCTCGCTGCAGCTTCTTGAAAATCACTTGCTCCGCTTTTTGTAACCTTGGTAACCAATGTGTAACGTGTGTATTTTCAATTTAAAGTTCGATGAAGAACAAAATAAATAAAACTATTGAAAAAAACATTACATTTTAACCATTGGCTACCAAGGTTACAAAAAGCGGAACGGGTGATTTTCAAGAAGCTGCAGGTACAAAAAAAATTTTTTTGACCCCTATCTGCATGTATGGGTGGCCTCCTTAAATAAACCTTTTTAATCTTTTGTTATTAACTTCCCATTGGAAGTTATTGTAATGGGTCCGAAAATCCAAATCAAAATGTATAACAAATTTTTATGTTTCTAAGGTCACTACCGGTCACTACACTATTTTTAGAAAGATGTCTCTCTCTCTGTGTGTGTAAGTATGTACGTACGTATGTGTCCATTTCTTTCTAAGACGAAATCTCGAGAATGAAAAATGATATCGACTACGTTAGGGTGCCAATCGACGCGTATTAACGTAAATATGATTTGAAAGAAATTTTTTCAAAATCGGTTCAGCCGTTCTTTTTTCTTAACCAAATAGACTCCAAAAAAGTAGATTTTACACAATATCTCGCGAATTAAAAATTATATCGACTTCGTAAGGGGGTCATTCGAGGCGTGTTAACGTCATTTTGTTTCGACATAAATTTTATAAAAATCGGTTCAGCCGTTTTTTTTTTAAATTATTGTTAAAAATAAATAATAATTATGTTTAAATGATTAAAATGATTACTTTTCTGTGTAATATCTAATTTAATTATTGTTATTAAATATTTATCAAACTGGGAAGATCGTCGTGTGGACCTCAAGGGTCGCATTTTAGTCCTAATAAACGACCCACCTCACGGCTTGTTCTCTCTGTCTTTAGGCCGCTGTAATAAATATTATGTGTGAATTGAGGACAGTATGGCTCAGTTGGTAGCGTCGCGGCCTCTGAATCAGACTGTCGTGGGTTCGAATCCCACCTCTGCTCATGGATGTTTTGTGATGTTATTTAGTTTTTAAGTGATATATTATATTTGTTGTATTTAAGACGCTAATGACCTAAGTTGTCGACGCGTCTATAATCCACTATAAATAAATAAATTATGTGTGAATTTCAAGTCCCTATCTCATTTCGTTTAGAAATTAGAGACCTGTGACAGACAGACGTAGACGGACGGACGGATGGACATCGTTGGCACAAAAGTAGGGTTCCTTTCTGGTACGGAACCCTAAAAAGCGTAATAACTGTAAATTAATAATAATCTTCGAACTTAAACAAATAGATAAACAGTCAGGCATTTAAGTAAATAACTTCAGTTGTGCTTATCTGTTGGTGCTAGGCTAGTTACCACGTTACTACCCACTACAAACAAGTAACACAATAGTGTAACTATGAATACAATATAGATTAGTTGTTATATTAGTGCGCTATTCTCTTGTTAAAACGTACATCAAAACCTACTTGATATGCCCGAATGGTAGCACAAAACAACTGTGTTACTCATATTATCAACAGATAGCGACTTATGTGTGTTATAACCACTATAATTAACATTTCCCATTTGGGACGGTGAACGAGACACTGTATTGTATCATTGTATTAAAATTATTGTAGTTCAAATCTACAGTAATAATAATAAAAAACCGGCCAAGTGTAAAATAATAAGCCGTGAGGAGGTCGTTTATTAGGACTAAAGTTACTTTTAATTGGGACTCACAAGTGCGACCCTTGAGTTGAGGTTCACACGACGAACTTCCCAGTTTGGGAAGTTAAAAAATAAATCGTTAGGTAGGGGTAAAAAATTAACAGATTTATTTATTAACTTCCCATTGGAAGTTATTGTAATGGGTCTGAAAATCGAAATCAAAATGTATAACAAATTTTTATGTTTCAAGGTCACTACACTATTTTTAGAAAGATGCTTTGTGTGTATGTGTTTTTCTTAACCAAATAGACTCCAAAAAAGTAGATTTTACACAATATCTCGCGAATAAAAAATTATATCGACTTCGTAAGGGTGTCAATCGAGGCGTGTTAACGTCATTTTGATCCGACATAAATTTTATAAAAATCGGTTCAGCCGTTTTTTATTTTGTTTAGTTATTGTTAAAAATAAATAATAATTATGTTTTAATGATTAAAATGATTACTTTTCTGTGTAATATCTAATTTAATTATTATTATTAAATATTTATCAAACTGGGAAGTTCGTCGTGTGGACCTCAAGGGTCGCACTTTAGTCCTAATAAACGACCCACCTCACGGCTTGTTTAACCTTGTTTTTAAAAAGTTTTTTTTACTTATATAATGTATTTTATTTTGTTCTTTTTAGTGTTTTAAAATTTTTGAAGTAAAAAAAAATATTAACAGAATATTTGATGAATAAAACACACAACACACAATCTGTGAAAATTTCAACTAGCTACCTCTTACCTTTGTGGGATAGAGCTCTGTGACTGACGGACGGACAATCATCGTAGGCAGGGTAATAACTGGTTCCATACGAAGGTACGGAACTCTAAAAAATAGAGTGTTTAAAACCACAAGGTAGAAGTAAGACTCTCTCACTTACTCACCGGTATACATTCAGTGTAAGGATTTATTAACGGAAAATAATAATTAGTAGTAGATTATTTGAGAATTATAGATTTAATTTTTGTCAAAAATAAACCCTAAAATTTTGTTTTCTGTTTCTTAAACAGAGCATAAGATTAATATTGAGATTTGAAACGTCAAATGTATCCGAACTTATAAAATAAAGTACTGTCTGTCGAGATTTTATCTTTTGACATTAATTCTCAATCAATCTTCACAACCATCAGTTTAAAGTCACGGACTTCGTGAACGGTCTTTATATGTAAATTTTAGTACCAACATAGTAACAATAATTACAGCTGGGTCCCTCGTCTGTACACTATCTGTAAAACTCTGTGCTGTCCTGACCACGCTTGGCTTTTTAATACGTTTATAGCAATTAGATATTTTGCTTCTGTCTACCATCTACCAAACTAAGGATGTACAGAGAGAGGGACTGTAGATCATAGACGCTCGATAACTATTTTCAACGAGCGTCTATTAAGGATATTCACCCAAACATTTTTTTTGCCTTTCCTTTCGCTCCCTAAAACTGCCCACCAAAATCAAAATTCCACTTTTTGCTTCACGTCTGTAATTAGTGAACTTCCTACAGTTTTGTCAAATTTTAACTTTCTATTTCAAATTGTCTCTGAGAAAAATGCCCGTGACACACTGACAGACAGACAGACAGCAGACACCGAGGACCGAGGTGATTCTATGTGTTCCATTTTTACAAATTTTGATATGGAACCCTAAAAAGAATTCAATATCAGAATAATTTTCTGACAGAACTGTATCAGGAGATCATAATTCGAAAGAAGTAAATATAAATCGATCGTGGCGACGTCATTTGACCCATTCCTAACTCTATGTGTAATACAACACGAAAATACTGAGAAATAAAGCGTTATCTGTACTAGCTTTTAAAATGTCTCAATACAGCAAGATAGATCAGTGAAGTGGAAAGATGGTCGATTATTTAGAAAATAGTTTAATTGGAACTGTACTGTGAGAACGATATTGAAAATGTAACCATGCTCGAGCATTTAGAACGATTATACGTTAATCGATTTGTTAATGACGGATGCTTCTCACTTTTCTCGACCTAAAAAGAAATCAATAAGAACTAGAATCACTGGTACATATTTATATAAAATTGTGTACTTATTTATATCAAAGAAACCCAGTTGACTATTGAAAATTCCTTTTCAATAGCAAGAAATTGAAATTACATCAGATGTCTTCTTACAATTTTATTTCTGTTTTAGGTTTAGGTTTGTCTTTATTATATCTGAAAATATGTTGGCTTATGAATTTAGACGCTAATGACCTAAGTTGTCGACGCGTCTATAATTTACAATAAATAAATAAATAAAACTTTTGAATTTATTTTAATCACTATACTTACAGTTTGAACCACATAGTCAGTTATAAAGTCATTAAATCAACTTAATGACTATATTAGTTGTTTGCATCTTAATGTAGTGATCAATTTTAAAACCAGTCATAATTCATTTCTGCTACTGTATTACACTTTTGAGCGTCTATAATCTACAATCTGCTTCTTCTGTACTACACTTAATAGTTAAAACGTTGGGCTATTTGTCATTTTTAAATAATTATACTCGAGTATAATTGTAGTCTAGTCCAAAGATGAAGAATGAGTAATGCCAGCTGTGTTTTAGTTATTGAGATAAATTGACACACTCTGTACAAGATTCGGAGTAAATCATCATTATTCAAAATTTTACTTCCTGCTTGTTACGTAAGGAAATGGAACCTAGAGTTGAAAAAAAGTGGCCAAGTGCGTGTCGGGCCACGCACAGTGAAGGGTTCCGTAGTCCGGAAGAACGTATCTGTCATGTTGGATTTTTAATTATTTTTGATTTTTATTGTAATTATCACCTTAAACACTATTTATGTTTGAAATTTCAAAGGTCTAGCGCGAGTGGAAGTACCCTAGATTTTATTTCGTCTCACAATTCGCCATGTCGGATTTTTTATGCGCCATGTCGGATTTTCATTTACTTTCGATTTTTCTCGTAATAATCACCTTAAACACTATCTATATGTTCCAAGTTTCAAACCTCTAGCTCGATTGGAGATACCCTAGATTTATGGTGATCTATAAGTCCGTCAGTATATCTACAGACAGACAGACGGACGAACAGGACGAAATTATAAGGGTTACGTTTTTGCCATCTGGCTACGGAACCCTAAAAATCATGTCTGAGATAGGTCAGATTTTGCCTCAAAACGTGAAGAAAATTATTTTCCACATATAGCGACTGTATTATATTGTCTGCCTTTGGAATTTTTTTCATTCGTAAAGCTTCTGCAAAAATGTATAGATTTGAATGATTTTTTTAATGTTTGGCCCAGTAGTCCTTCCAATGCTAACATGGTTAGCGAAACATGTGCCATGAAAAAAGTTTTAATGCTTATTTTTTACAAGCTTTTATTTAACTTCACTTGTATGTATGTATGTATGTATGTATGTATATCCTGGAATTTTGTAATCAATATTTCACCCACTTCCACTGAAGCTATCGGGCTGAAATTTGGCACACACGTTTGGTTCTCGTGACAATGCACGATTACTTAAATGCCGCCATTTTTAATCCAATATGGCGGACGTTACAAAATGGCGATTTATCATTTCCATCGCAAACCCTATGATATGGGTATCAAATGAAAGGGCTTGATGAGCGAACATTTTGGGGGCAATTTAAGTGCATGCTGGGTGTCGAAGGGGGGTAAAATTTTGAAAGACTAAAATAAATAAAATATATATTACCTAGTAAAAAAAAAACTTTTCAGAGACAAGCTTTTATTTAAATGCACTAAAAAAGAAAAAATATTTTTTAATAATTTAGGTTCATAATTATAAAAGCGTGTGTCGTGAACTCTATGATAGTTTATTAGTCACGACCAAAGCTTTTATAATTATGAACCTAAATTATTAAAAATTATTTTTTTCCTTTTTAGTGCATTTAAATAAAAGCTTGTCTCTAAAAGGTTTTTTTTACTAATATTTATTAATATTCAATATTAGTAGTTCTTACTGATACAAACAAGAGCTTTCTGGAAAATTTCACTGAAATTTTTCATATTTAAAATTATTTTGGAGCACGGAAGAAATGTGTGATTCTCAATAGATACCGATTTTTTGTTGGTGATGTCATTAATACAAAAAATCGAAATTGTCGTTAAAATTAATGTAAGAATTATAAAATCGAATTAAATTAAACTAGAAGTCAAGTTAGCTTAGTTTAAATACAGTAAACGTATTTGGATTTCCATGTTTGTGTTCGTTTCTTAAGTACAACTTTGTCGTCTATTTCACCTGTCGAATGGTAACATGTCAATCAGTGTTGATTTTAATTTATTTAAGCATATGTTATTCTGACATACGTATATTTTTTAACGAGAATTTGACGTCAAATCTATGAAGACATTTGTTCCTTCATTTACATTTTAATTACATTTTCCATTTGGTTTCTTTATACATCTGAATGTAGATAAAAACGTTTGATAATCAAAACCAATCCATTTAGTTCTATTTAATTTATTTCTCTGTTTACGATGATCTTTCTGAACCTAGCTTTTTATGAAGGCCACACCGACAACTCAACAGTGTTGCCAGATCTATTAGGGAAATACCCTAAATCTGAAAGATTTTATTCAGTTTTTCTCCATCAAGGAGATGGCTAGTCGGGCTGTAGCCAGCGGACCCAGCGTACGACCATACATTTTTTTAAAGAATTATTATAGATACTCGAGCCAGGATACCCTGATTTTTTCTATAGAATTTTACAGATCAAAACATATTGTTACAAAACTGTTTTCTGAGTTGGCGAAATAAATATTTATTTACAATAATTAAAAACACAATAATGCAACAATGAAAAGTCAGTTCTAACAATCAACACAAGTAAACAATAACTAAACAGTAATTCTTAAACAAAGCAAAACAAAACAATAAATAGCACTTAACTATACAGGATGTATCACAGAAAACCGAACATAGGGAAAAGTACACAGTACAAATTAGTTAAGATCAGAGATTGCTTTGCTCTCTATTCAGAGGTCGTTACCATGGTTACCATGGTGTACGTATACAGTAACAAATGCATATTGCTGTTCATTTGACAAAATCTGGATGAACTTAAAGACAAAATCGTCGAAGTATGTTTCAATATGACTCCTGTAATGTTAGATAAAGTGAGACAAAGTTTTTGTAACCGATTAAGCCACTGCTTAATTCAAAATGGAGGTTTATTTGAACATTTGCTTTAATTTTTTATTTTAACTGTTTGTTTTGTTTAATTATTAGTTAAAAAAATATTTTCTTAATAAAAAATTGTTTCATTAATAAAAATAAATTCATTTAATATTGAAGAATTTATTTTAACTGATTTTTCTAATTATTCATTATTAGCTATTATTGTTATTAAATAATGGTTAGTCAGCGTTACCATGGTACCCATTCTCATATGTGGCCAAAGTAATCGTTGATCCTAACTAATTTGCACAATGGAGTTTTCCCTATGTTCGGTTTTCTGTGCACTACACTATTATTTATTTTATCAATTTGGTTATTTATACCACGGCACTATTTATATTACTAATCCACCGTAGACTTGAATGCGTGACTCACCGTTGACTGATTGATTCACTCACTCGCACTGGCTGTTTATATATGCTGCGTGCCCTAAGCCTAGTGCGTTCTCGCTTTCTCTAGAACTTTCGCGCAGGTACTAGTTGTTACAGTAAGCAGACCCCGTTTCTCAGAACTCTTGCCTGTCGTTTATATACAGGGTGATCCGTAACAATATGATATGGTAGGATTATTTTGAAATATTTTTTTGTGTAGGGGTATTTGGGCTTAGCATATTTTCAGTTGATTATTGTTTTTAATAATAAATTAAAAGTCGAGTTGACATGTTTTATTTTTGTGTAGAACTAAGAAAAATGTAATATTTTATATTTTAGTGCAGTATTTGACACAAGAACAAAAATTAATATATTATTTGTTAATGTGTTTTTAAAAGCAAAAAATATTTATTTAAATATTTTCGAATATCCCTTCACAAAATTAATTTTAGATTTAACAGTAAATAAAAAGTATGTCATTCCTAAATTTGAGAGAATTTAATAGAATTTTATCGTTAAAGTAAATTTGGCAACCTCGTTTACTCAAGTCATTTTAGGTTTGAACTTACGGTTTTATTGCAATACTAGACTTGTGTGACAGTACTTATTTCAGTTAAAGGTTGTTTTACAGGATTTTGGAGAATAAAACACTAAAAAAGAGATAAATCACTGGTTAATGTTGATGTTTCGACGCTTTAATGTCCTTCTCTTCAGTACCTGGAAATAACATAAACAAAACAGTAATAACTGTTTCAAAATAACTCGTATACTGAATGCGACTTGCAATCTAATTAATAAAATTAAGAAGCTGCGTAAAATGGTAAAATTCCTATTTTTGGAGTTCTGTATCCAAAGGATGGAACGATATTCTTCTCATTATTCTTAGTCTTCCAGCTCCTCAACTGTAATAAATAAAAAACTCGGGTCGCAGTGCCAAAACCCTGCCGACAATACAGTGTGTCCACAGACTCATCCTCAACATGGGGATCTCCGTTGTTATGGGAGATAGAGATTTGGTTAAATGAGACAAAATGTGCAGAATCTCTAGTACTACTACCCTGCGTAGTCAAACTTTCCATATTTTGCTTGGTTCGCGACCGACAGTTGAAAAACGAGATTCACTCATTTTCGTTTTTTGTTTATAACTCGCTTAGTAAGTAAGTTAGAAAAAAAATATTTTCACTTTCTTAAGGCCCTTTTTTATGAAGATTTCAAATCTCTTTTCATATTTTTATTTACTTTTATAGTTTTAGAGATACTTGTATTAACTTTGTTTTTTTAAATACACGCCAAAGATGGCCATGACACCATTCGAAAGAGATTTTTTTTCTCTTTAATTTGATATCAGAGTTGATGGATTTATTTTCAAAAATAACAGAGTTATACGTAAAACACTGATTTTTAATAGTAGGCTATGCTAAATTAATAGATAAAACAACAGGCTTAGCAAACAGTTGAAATTCGCGTTAGCTTAGTAAACGGCTGTTTTGTTTTAGCTGTCAAAGTGTAGTTTGTTGCTAATTTGTCAGTTTACTAAGTGATTTATTAAATTTACTTTTGTTATCATGGAACCATTTTGTAACAATGAAAAATAAGCGTTTTTCAACAATTGATCGTAAAACAGTAGTTTTGTCTTCTTCACTTATTCGCGTTGACTTAGTAAACGGCTTTTTAAATTATCCATAGTTTATTAAATTTACTCGTAAGTTTCTGTAAATAGACGAATAGTTCTCCTCGTTCTGGATACTGATCGAAGTACATTTCTGCAGCTCTGGTCGAATTTTTGTGACATAGAATGTAACAAGATAACATATCAAATTTTTCATTGTTACAAAATGGTTCCATGATAACAAAAGTAAATTTAATAAATCACTTAGTAAAGTGACAAATTAGCAACAAACTACACTTTGATAGCTAAAACAAAACAACCGTTTACTAAGCCAACGCGAATTTCAACTGTTTGCTAAGCCTTCTATTGTTTTATCAATTAATTTAGCATAGCCTACTATTAAAAATCAGTGTTTTACGTATAACTCTGTTATTTTTGAAAATAAATCCATCAACCCTCATATCAAATTAAAGAGAAAAAAAATCTCTTTCGAATGCTGTCATGGCCATCTTTGACGTGTATTTAAAAAAACAAAGTTAATACAAGTATCTCTAAAACTATAAAAGTAAATAAAAATGTGAAAAGAGATTTGAAATCTTCATAAAAAAGGGCCTTAAGAAAGTGAAAATATTTTTTTTCTAACTTACTTAATAAGCGAGTTATAAACAAAAAACGAAAATGGGTAAATCTCGTTTTTCAACTGTCGGTTGCGAACCAAGCAAAATATGGAAAGTTTGACTACGCAGGGTAGTAGTACTGGAGATTCTGCACATTTTGTCTCATTTAACCAAATCTCTATCTCCCATAACAACGGAGATCCCCATGTTGAGGATGAGTCTGTGGACACGCTGTATAGTGTATTTGCTAATACAGGCCTTGTGCTGTTATTATGTAAACATAAGTTGGTTTTTGGACAAAATAAAAAATTTAACCCCTTAATACATCCCTTAAAATAATATTTTTTTTTCTTAATTTCAATATTATTATCAATGGAACCTCTGTACCAAATTAAATACACCCGTCAGCAAATAAATCACTATCCGCAAACTAGTGTTTTCATAAAATTTGTAAGTCCGGTCCTGTCGTGCCGATTTTGTTAAAATTTTAGCAACAGATTTTAATCTCTACTAAAGGGTTAAATTCTAATTTTGAAACAATTCTGAGATTTTTTTCGATATTTTTGGGCCCAAAAACTTTTTTCAACCCCTAAAAACTACCCTTAAAATAGTCCGATTGGGCCCATTTTAAATAGGTTCCGTGCGGTGATGGATTCCAACGTGTCTACCAAATTTCGTTGAAATCAATTAAGTCTTTCAAGAGTTATGCCGCGAACACACATATATATATATATAAATAAATAAATATATATATATATACATATATATATAAACATTTCCAAAAATGGTGCCAAATTGTTCAGGTGGCTATGAAACGTCGAGAAATTTTGGTCCGACCCCTAGGTCCCGCCATCCGACCGACGCCAATAGTGTATGTGCCATATGGCAAATACACTAATAATGAAATTAAAATTGATGGTCCAAATCCAGACAAATGCTATTTTTCTTATTGGTCTCTTGAGGGCAATGTAGCCTAGTGGATAGCGTACTTGGTACCGCAGCCTCTAGACTAGAGTGTCGTGGGTTCGAATTCCACCTGCTCTCATGGATGTTTTGTGATGTTATTTAGTTTTAAAAAAGTTGTTATTTAGTGTAGTTGAAAAACGCTAATGATCTGAGATGTCGACGCCTCTATAATCTACATTCTACAATAAATAAACTTATTGGTCTTATATTTAGAAAGTTCCCGTGCATCGAAAATGGGGGAGGAAATTTAAAATTTTTGAAATTTCTTGAAGTTATAGTTCTTTAGCGAGGGTAGTGAATTTGAATGACCTCGAGTCAAAAATTACCGACATAAAAATACCAACTCAATAAAAAACTTTTTACCAAAAAAAAAAAAACCTCCTTCAAAAAGCCACTAAAAAGAGGAAAATAATGAAATTTTGAGGTCTGCGCCAATTTAATAAAATATGAAGTCGGTTAAAAAGTATAGTATAGTGATTAATATCTTCTTTTTAAGCAACTTCATATTTTATTAAATTGGCGCAGACCTCAATATTTCATTATTTTCCTCTTTTTAGTGGCTTTTTGAAGGAGGTTTTTTTCTTTTGTTAAGAAGTTTTTTATTTTTTACTTTTTAGTGTCAAAAAGTGACATTTACCTTAAAGGAATCACACGCCGTTATTCACTTTTATTAAACCGACTTTCTTACGCTGTCTGATGTGTCAAAAAGTGACATTTACCTTAAGGAATCACACGCCGTTACTAACTTTTATTAAAATCAGCCGAACTACTGAACCGATTTTGATGAAATTTGTATGGGACCAATCTGAAAGTATATCCTTTCAAATAAAAAAAAATTTCCAAATCGATTTATAAATGACGGAGTTCTGAGGTAACAAACATAAAAAAAAATACAACCGAATTGAGAACCACCTCCTTTTTTTGAAGTCGGTTAAAAATTAATGAAACGCTGTAATTTATGTAACGCTTACAGGGATAAAACGGCTCTAACGATTTATATGAAAATTACTGAAAAGGGGTTTTGAGGGGCAAATAATCGGCCTAGCTGGGTCTGACCGCAGGAAAAATTCGTTTTCTTATAGATTTTATAATTTCAAAAATCAATTTTTTGACGTTTCAAAATAGTCTAGTATTGTAAGCAAGCTTTGGATACCGTAACAAAACTGTTTTCTTACGTGGGTGGAATAAATTATTTATTTACAATAATTAAAAATGTAACAAAAAAAAATAGCTAACAATAAACTGTAACAATTATATCTCAATTTATAACAGTCAACACTGTTTATACAATAATAACGCGAACAGTAATTCTCAAACAAAGTGATAGCATTGTAATAACACTATAATTTATATGCTGTATTTATTTCAAATCGACACTGTCACACGACACTCGTTGTTTTCTCCGGTGGCTGTTATTGCTTATATAGAGCTAGCAGCTTGACCCTCCCACGCTCGCACGCTTTCCAGAACATTCTGGTGATTACTTGTGTCTTAGATATCATGCCACGCCTCACCATTGTTACTTGTTCTGGATGATTTCATTGTCCCCAGTGGCGTAACATCTGGGGTTTTGCTACAATACTTATGTTTCCATGTCTTAAGGGAAATTTTGTAAATTATCATGGTTTGTCAAAAATAAATAAGTAAATAGTTAAAATTAAAAATACCAAAAACTTCAACGGAAAATATGAGTTCTGTCCATTTAATGTGGAGTTATTAATGTTATTTTCCTTTTTATTCCCGTAAGAATTAAATTTCTTTTCCAAATAACTCAAAAAATAATTGGGCTTGAGAATAGCCGAGAGTGTAGCGGCGCTGTTGTTTACATGGCATTGCTATGGTTCCTCTATTACAAGTCCACAGTTCCCGAGTTCTAGCCCGAGAGCTGGTAAAAGTGTCAATTGGATTTTCAATTTATTATTAAAAAAAAAAATAATGAATTGAAAATATGAATTGGTGCTAGGCCCAAATAACCTTAGCTGTTGGTGGTCTTTAAAATACAATTTTTTTTTTTCAAAAATTAATTATTAAGACAAAATCTCAAAATATCCCTCGTCATGGTGCGTAACTCCGGAAACGTTGCTGTCACATTTTAATTAGATTAATACTTTCTTCTAAATAAAAAAGTTTGCTACAACTCTCTATCACTAGGGAAAAACTCTGTAATTTAATAACCTTAAAAAGTTCCCTAACTTTATTTATGTTATACAAACTATAGTGCAAGATCGAACAAACAGGGTTGGAACTAAGAGATTTTTTAAAGTTTAGTTTGTTTTTTTTATTCCCAGATTTGTAGAACTTTCATTTATTACATATCGTAGATTCCTTTAAGAGGATCTATTTCACAATATCTTAACCAGGGGTGTTACGAATATTCGCATCCGCATCCGTAAATGCGGAATATTCGCATTAATTCAGACATCTGCATCCGCATTCACATCCGCATCAATCAATGCGGAGTTTTTACGGATGCAGATTCACATCAACAAGTAACTACATGTAAAGAAAGTGGGCGGAGCCAGAGTGGCACGTGCTAAAAATATGATTAAATAAATAAAAAGTTAAAATTAAATTGATTTTCAGTTATTTATGCACTTAAAATTTAAATAATTATCTTTTAAAATCTAAAAATCCGCATCCGCATCGCATCCGCATCCGCGGATGTGAACCTCTAATAATCCGCATCCGCATCTGCATCCGCGGATGTCTAAATTTTTGCATCCGTAACAACCCTGATCTTAACTACTATGTTACACGCATCAAGAGAGTGGCGCTTCAGTTTGGCTGATGACTATTGTACTACCGATTTAGGTTCACTGGCGTATAACCATAGACAATTATCATAACCATAGACAATAACAACAAGGCGTATGTATTAGCCTAGCGGCACTGGCGAAAACTAATTGTGCCAACACAGCACACGGTGAATGGTCTCCAGGCGGAAATGGAGGGGATTGGATTGGGGCATTCCGGCGAACGGCGACGCGCGTTCCACACGTGTATAACTACGTAGCTAATAAAAGTGTATTTTTACGGACATAATAAAACGGTATAAATAATTTCCGTAACAATATTATATAAAACTAAAACTCGACTACGTAAAAAAAAGAAAACAAGCATATCAAAACGTAAGATACTAATTTTTGTTATCAATAGTCGGGGACTCGATTACCGAAATTTTTTCTTCAACTCCCGAACAGGTCCCCGACTATTGATAACAAAAAAATACTGTCTTACGTTTCGATTTGCTTGTTTTCTTCTTTTTACGTAGTCGGGTTTTAGTTTTACGAAGTCGGGTTTTGGTTTTTTTACATTTATTTTAATAGGGTCTAAAAATACATGTTACGAGGCACAAACGCGGATCCACCGTTGTGGGCAAGGTGGGCATGCCCACAACCCTAATTGAGGTCGATAAACTGATGTTTTATCTGCAATGCCTTAATAAAATTTAAAAAAAAAATTTTAAAAAAACGAACAGTGACTTTTTTATTTTGGCTACTAGTCTAGTAGTTTGTGCTGTTTGACGTTTCGTGAGCGAGTCCGTAGTCCGACTCGCACTTGGCCGATTTTCGGGTGGCCGTGACCACAACCTTTTTTGAGGGCTGGATCCGCGTCTGACGAGGCAATTTTTAGGGTTTCAACTTTGTTTTGACTTTTGGAGTATTTGAAACCTTATTCTTTAATTAAAATCACAGTTTAATTTAGCGTGCAGCCCCCAAGGGGAACAATTACGAGGTATGTAACAAATACAACTAAGCGCAGCCTGTTGCTACTAGAAGATGAGGGCTTGTTACGTTATGAGAATGAGCACATTTGTGTGACAGAAACCACTATAGATTCCCGAAACTAAATGCAGATAACGAGCTACGAGCAATAGAAACCAGATTCCGTTGTCTCGCGTAAAGATTTGTGGAAATTTCAACGACACAGTTGATTGTTGTATACAAATGCACATTGTTGTATATTGTTTTATCGGCGTGACATCGACTTGTTGTTCATAGTCACACATTTGTAGCATGTTGAGTGGTGAAATTAGATTTGTAGAAAGACGACGCCACGATCAGTTAAGACATGTGTTCAGTTAGTTGATCGGAAGTGTGAGTGGCAAAAGCTTTCTATTCATTAGCGGAATGGTAGTAGTACGTTTAGGTATCCCATACTCGCATAGTTTCTGCGTGTTATTCAAGTATAGTATTTCATAAAATTGTTATAGTTTTCCCGTTACGCTCTATAGTGAAACAAAACACGCTCGAATCATGAGCGCCATGTAGCGCATAGAACGCTAGGAAACCAGCGAGCTGCTTGCGCCGACCAGCGCTTGTTTCCTCCGCTTGATAGTGAAACAAAACTTGCTCGAATCACGAGCGCCATGTAGCGCATAGAACGCTGGGAAGTCAGCGAGCTGCCTGCACCGATCAACGCCTGTTTCCTCCGCTTGATAGTGAAACAAAACACGCTTGAATCACGAGCGCCACGTAGCGAATAGAACGCTGGGAAGTCGACGAGCTGCTTGCACCGACCGGCGCTTGTTTCCTCCGCTTGATAGTAAAACAAAACACGCTCGAGTCACGAGCGCCGTGTAGCGCATAGAAGGCTGGGAAAGCAGCGAGCTGCTTGCACCGACCAGCGCTGTTTCCTCCGCTTGATAGTGAAACAAAACACGCTCGAATCACGAGCGCCACGTAGCGCATAGAACGCTGGGAAGTCAGCGAGCTGCTTGCACCGATCAGCGCTTGTTTCCTCCGCTTGATAGTGAAACAAAACACGCTCGAATCACGAGCGCCACGTAGCGCATAGAACGCTGGGAAGTCAGCGAGCTGCTTGCACCGATCAGCGCTTGTTTCCTCCGCTTGATAGTGAAACAAAACACGATCGAATCACGAACGCCGCGTAGCACATAGAACGCTGGGAAATCAGCGAGCTATTGCTTGCACCGGTCAGCGCTTGTGTCCTCAGCTTGCAAGCGCCTAACGACGGACACGTACATAGCTGGATATCAACGCCATTTAAATGAATGAATGAATTGTGAATTATAGACGCTCGACAACAAGGGTCATTAGCGTCTGTAACGCCATTTAAACGTGTACTGAGAACTTTTCTTGGTGAAAGATGCCTTCTTCAAGTGAGGATGGACTGTTTTTGTTAGACAACGATCAAGAGGACCCAGAACTGATTGAGATCTAGTTGTCAGGGAAGCACAATGGGTCGGTGTAAGTTTAAATGGGAACCCGATTCTTTTCTTAACGAGTCTACTCGATTCTTAAAACGAGCGACTCGTAACATTCTAGTTCTGCGCATGTGTTTTCAAAGTAGAGATGAGAACCCTAATTGGTGACTGCTACTTTTTAAGCACGGTGATTCTTCACCGTGAGCGTGATCACGGTTTAGAGAAAAAATTCTGCAAATTTAAATTTAACAGTAGCCGTAGCCGTGAATGATGAATTTGGTGAATGATTACATTATATCGAATCAATAGCTGATCACTGCAGATTACCTACTATAATTGTGAGAGGTTTTACGTTTTACGGTAACGTTACAGGAACGCTCTAAAAAGTATATTACAACTACTGTTGGTTGTAAGTAATGGTGTAAAGCTTGGACATTCCTGTAACTGAAGAGAATGCCTTGCAAGAGGATATCAGCGCATTTGATCTGATTACATGGCTCTACATCAACCGATCGAAGTAATGTTTTTAATTCAATTACATTATTCTTTCTTTTAAGAAATTTACGATTACAAACAAACGAATTTATTTAAATTTTAACAAGAGTTAATTAGACGTATTAACTTTTTTGTTTTTTTTTTGTCGACCGTGCCACTGCAGTTTCCATACATTTTAAAGTAGGTACCTATTGATTTTGTTGGTTGTCTATTCACAAAAGTAATTCTCTTCGGAATTTTATTTAACAAAAAGTACGTATAGATATAAGTCTGAACTTTAACCGATCATTTGATGGAAAGCATTAAATCGGTGGTAGATTAAATTCGATTTTTTTAAATAATTTTTTTGTTGTCAGTATCTTAAATATGGCTCAACACTACTTGATGAAATTTATACAGATTATATAGAGAAATATCAATTATTTACAATTATCAATGTTTACCTTGCAAATTTTTTTGCATACCTGTCAGACCTCTCCCCAAATTGATAAATGTTCAGTATTAGGTCTGCCAGTTATTAAAAAAAAATGCAAAGCAGACAATGATAACTGTAAATAATTGATATTTTTTCTATAATCTGTATGAATTTCAACAAGTAACTAGTGGCACCGATTTTCCATCAAATGATCTATAATTAAATATTTAAATTCACTAGTAATTTTATAAGTAGTGTTGTCCAATAGACTTTTGTACGGTTGGAGCTCCGACATAAAATTCTTTGGAAAATTTTATATTTAACAAACTATTGACGTTAATAAATTGTTACGGAAATTATTTATACCGTTTTATTATGTCCGTAAAAATACACTTTTATTAGCAACGTAGCTATACACGTGTGGAACGCGCGTCGCCGTTCGCCGGAATGCCCCTGCCCTCCCCCCATCCACCGTGTGCCGTGTTGGCACAATTAATTCTCGCCAGTTCCGCTAGGCTAATACATACATTGTTGTTATTGTCTATGGTTGTGGTAATTGTCTATGGTTATACGCCAGTGAACCTAAGTCGGTTGTACAATAGTCATCAGCCGAACTGAAGCGCCACTGCTCTTGATGCGTGTAACAAAATTATTATTTTAAAAATTAATTCATATTTTCGTTCTAAAATCTGTGCGTGCAATTTTTAACGGTTTCACAAAAGAATTGATTTATTTCTGGTTACTGGTAGGTCAATTATAATAAACTACACCAGAATAAAAGATGCGAATGAGCAGTATCGAATTATGTAATTTACTTGTTGACATTAATGGGTTACGTAATTTAACTCATTGAAGTATAAATTATGCAAAATACAAAAGCACTGATTAAAGATTTTATGTTGGATGTTAATAGGTCAATTATAATAAAGTAATTTAGTTCATTGTGTATTGAATCTTTTATACAAAAAAGAGCTCCAAGAAGAGATGACAGTAGACTGGACCCATCTTCTTATGTTTGTACAGTGATTCACAGAAATATTTAATCGAATAAATACAATAAAGTATTATTTGTGTGTTAAAATTAGTGATGTGCCGGATATCCGTATCCGATCCGTATCCGCGGATATCCGAGGGAAAAGAAAGATTCGTATCCGTATCCGTATCCGTTAATTTTTTGGCGGATCTTTTACGGATCTTTTACGGATCTTTTACCTTATCAATTTTCAATTCATAGATAAAATTTTATATACCGTGCGAGTTTTTTCAAGGCGTACATAGGCTGTTTCACAATTTAAAATTGTGGTATAGACCGTGGTATGCAAGATACTGGTTTGCCTGGAAACTGCACACTAAATAACGCAGAGATTTGCCCACAATTATTTCCCCCAGAATACAAATTGTACATAAGAACCTCTTCTTCCACGGTGTACATTTTTTATAGAAAAAATATTAAATAAATCTTTGAACTTATAAAATTTATTATCACAACTCAATAATAATAAATTGTAAATAAAAACATTCGTTTCCATAGTTTCTAACAATATCTATACCACGATTTCAAATTGTGAAACAGCCTATGTACGCTTTGAAAAAACTCGCACGGTATATAGGTGATTAGGTAATAATGAAGATAATTAAGATTATTTTTTATTTTTTAATATCGTGGTCAATAACTTTTTCCCATAACAGATAGTCTCTTTCCAAAGGTCGATGTGCAATATTTAGTATTTACCGCCGCGTACTCTAAGAAAGTTAAGATCCGTATCCGTATCCGTATTCGCGGATCTTGAGACCAAATATCCGTATTCAGATCCGTATCCGCGGATATACATTTTTAACGATCCGGCACATCACTAGTTAAAATAATGATTGAATTTTTAACTGACTTAAAAAAAGAGGTTATTAATTCGTCGTTTATGTTTGTATGTATGCATGTATGTATAACCGCGATTATCTCAGGAATTACCGACTGGATCCATTTGGGTTGTATTAGGAGGGCTCTTAGACTAGGAAGTAGGAATTTATCCTGGCGACGCGACCCTGTTAAACGATTCTTCTTTTTCCTAAATATATAATCCGATTTGAATGAGACTTTTTAATCGATTTCAAAAATACAGAAAAAATATCAGGTAGCCATACTCTGGATCAAAAGTAATTGCAGAAAAATGTACCAAAATCGCGTCGTTGTAAGTGAAACAATTACGAAAAATGACATACCAACCATTTTGTGTTTCACATCAAAAATAACTTGTAGGTAGGTAGATACTTTATAGCTTTCGCATAAATTTTCAATATTTTGAAAAAATGATTTCAATGATTATTTCATTACATATCGTCTACTTTAACCGGTGACATTTCTGTGAGTGACTGTATAGCGTGCATAGGAGAGCGCGAATTGCTTTAAAGATGCCAATGAATAAATCTTCAAAACACAATGTGTGGTCTCTGCCCATCTAATCACTTATAATCTATATAGAGGTACTACATGCGCTTCTTCTATAAGAGATCTCTTCTACCTTTATGCTATGGTATCGGTGCCGCGGTACCCATAGCTACATACAAATGTCAAACGGTTAAAAAACACTACACACACCGCCGTATATACTTACAAATATATGTAACAAATGCGCATACATCTATTGTCAATACAGTTCGAATTAATCATGTGAAAACAGAAACAAATACAGACTGGTCCAAAACTACACATACAAATACTTAACCTTGATCACAGAAAAAGATTTAACATAAGCGACACTCACTGTTTGTACTTTTTGCTACAATTTCAGTATTTAATAAAGAAATGCTAATAAGAACACTGGCTGGAAACTACAAAAACAACTATTTAGCCACTTATTTACCACAAACATTTTATTATTGGATCAGTAAAATCTAAACGGTTTAGTTTTTGCTGATGATGAAGCATTGCCTCAATGTAAATAAAATTATTAAGAAGTGACTAAATTGCTATTTTTAGGGTTCCGTACCTCCGAGCCTACGATGTCCGTCCGTCTGTCACTTTTAATTAATTTATTTATTGTAGATTATAGACGCGTCGACATCTCAGGTCATTAGCGTCTTTCAACTACTCTAAATAACAACTACCTTAAAACTAAATAACATCACAAAACATCCATGAGCGCAGGTGGGATTCGAACCCACGGCAGTCCAGTCCAGAGGCTGCGGAACTAAGCACGCTAACCACTAGGCTATACTGCCCTCTCCGTCTGTTACAGGGTTCTATCTCACAAACGGTAAGAGGTAGCTAGTTGAAATTTTCACAGATTGGCTGTTGTTGTGGCATGAATCCTGGCAAATAATAATTTGAATTAAATAATCAATTATTTTAATAAATAATTGTTTTTATTTTACCGTATTTCTATACTGTACATATACCGTACTTCTATATAGCACTATTATAGTTATAGAGATTAAACGACGGTGCCAAACGTCGTACGGATCTTAAATTATCCGGTTTGATCCCGGGTTTCGGATCGCAATATTTTTGTTTTTTTCATCAAATATTCTGTTAGTAAGTATATTTTTTTTAGTTAAAAAAATTAATATAATTAAATTTGATGCGGAAAAATTTTGAAACACTAAAAAGAACCAAAATAAAATATATAGACAAGTAAAAAAAAACTTTTTAAAAACAAGCTTAAATAAATAAATCTATTATTGTACGGAACCCCCGATGCGCGAGTCTGATTTGCACTTGGCCGATTTTCCGCTAGGAATCTACCTAGTGTTCATTTAAAAAAATAAAATAGCTCCATTACTCCAAACGTTGCTTCGAATTTCTAAAAACGAGTGATGGAATCATTTTTTTAACTCCTTGAATTTTTATGCAATTTTATTGAAATATAATTTTTTGCCTTTACATAATTATTCTTTGCTATAAAAGTATGAACGTAATAATGCAAGTATTTTAGTTGCATAACTTTTCATGACAAATTCGTCATCAATTATTAACTGACAGGTAGTAATTTGATAAGTATTTTAGTTTGATCATCAGCTTGATTCTTGATGTACCGCGCATGCCTATAAGGCTGTTAAAATACATTATAACTACAACAGAAAACGATTTTTTGATGTTTATTTCATCACTATTTTTTTCTGCTTTATAAAAGTAATTTTTGTAAATTAATTTTTAATTATAATTATTTTAACAATTTTAAAACTTAGTTTAACAGTGTGCAAAATTCAGTGGTGTGACGTAAACTATGCTAATTTCTTTTTGTAATAAATATTTTCCTTGAAATAATTTGTGTTTAATTTGCGATCAAAGCGAAGGATGTTTAATAAAGATAACTTTTTGAAAATCGTGAAATCGGTAAATTTACATTTTTCAATCATTGAAAAATATTATTCTAAACTTAATTTGTAGTTCTAGTGCTTATGATTCGATCTGTAATGAACTTCTCGATTTATCGATCGATCGGTGTTTCATTCGAAAAGTAAATGTAGACTCTAAAATTTTAAAATAAAAATTAACAATACGTCAAAAAAGTGCCATTAAAGTTTAATCGTTTATTTACAGTTATTTTGTGTTTTATTGCAAGAAATCTTCAAAACAGCATACCTAAATATTTTTTAAAGCAGCTAGTGGCAGGTTTCTGTGGATAAATAGTTACCAGTATGGTGAGCAATCTAAAGAATTTCTTTCTGAATTTAATGCTTTAGTAATTTAATATTTACTAAACAGTTTTCACTTTAAGCTCGTCGGTGATGTAAGAACATTATTTTATTAAAAGTTGATTTTGTGATTCTTTTGTACTAAAATATAAAATTTTATTAAAGACAGAAACCAATCTGGCTCACACTGATTTGAACTCAAATTACGTAAGAATCCAAAGGTCAAAAAGACCTAATCTTTTAATTTTTTCACCGAATAATTTCTTTTATGCAACATCGAAGTCAAATTTTTTTATTAATTAGAGCTCTCCAAAATAAACACGCTGTTATTGAAGGTAATTAATTATTTTTAGAGGTAATTTAAAAATTTAAAATAAAAAAATTACACTAGTAATCTATGAAAGATATAAAAAAAAAATTGTACAATTTTTCCATAACCTCTATGAAAAATAATATTTATATAAACTTTAGAGAGTGAAGTACGACTGTGAAATATATAAGTAAATTTTATATTGGTGGTTCAGCCAAATTACATAATGGAATCTACAGTATTAGAAAAAATCATTTTTATCAACCGTTGTCACAGTCGGGATTCAAACCCGAACTTTCTCACTATCGCGGCGAATTGAGCTGTCACGGTTGAGTAAATGACAACTAAATCCGCCGCGATAGTGGAAAAGTTTGGGTTTGAATCCCGATAGTGACAAAGGTTGATAAAAATGATTTTTTCAAATAGTGTAGAATTATTATGTAAATTGGCTGAACCAGCAATATAAAATTTACTTATAAACTTTAATTGCTGTTAAAAAGTTAATATGCTATATTACAATCCGGATTCCGGAGTACCTATACTTATATAACATTGCGTATAACGTGCCGCTGTAACTCCAGGTACCTATGCTATCAGAAACCGATTTTAAAGCATTTATTTTATTTGAGCAACTATTATCAAACGTATAATATAAAGCCAGATCAATGTTCTCATAAAAATCCTGGTTCTTTTTTTGGTTTTTATGTGCTGCTTGCTAATCAAACAGGTTTGTTTTCTTTTTAAAATTAATACACGATGAGGAGACTTTTGGAACAATAAAAACTATATAAAAAGCGGCCAACTGTAATCAATCAGCCAATGAGCATTCATATAAAATACGACATGAACAAAGTTATTCCGACAGACTGTGGTCATCTCTTGCCAAATGACTTTGTATACTAACTATATAGGTATCGGCTATGAGTACAATATTACCATTGTTGCCAAATCCTTACGACATCTGGTGATATTTTCAAGCACTGGCGGTTTGTCACATCATAGTTGAACCGGATGTGTAATCTCAGATTATTCTGAATTATATTAACATTTTCTAGACCTTACTGATAATAATTATTAGATATATTTCTCACCTAACCCATGCAAAATTTATTCTGATCTTTAGATATTTTAACTCAAAAATAAATTCAAATTAATGATGTTAAACGCTTAAAATTAAAACAAATTAAAGAAATGAGAACAATATAAAACGAGCCGTGAGGTGGGTCGTTTATTAGGACTAAAGTGCGACCTTTGATGTCCACACGACGAACTTCCCAGTTTGATAAATATTTAATAATAATAATTAAATTAAATATTACACAGAAAAGTAATCATTTTAATCATTAAAACATAATTATTATTTATTTTTAACAATAATTAAAAAAAAAATATTCGCAAAATATTGTGTAAAATCTACTTTTTTGGAGTCTATTTGGTTAAGAAAAAAGAACGGCTGAACCGATTTTGAACAAATTTCTTTCAGATCATATTTACGTTAATACGCGTCGATTGGCACCCTAACGTAGTAGATATCATTTTTCATTCTCGAGATTTCGTCTTAGAAAGAAATGGACACATACGTACGTACATACGTACACACACACATACACACACGCAGAAATCTTTCTAAAAATAGTTAAAAAATAGTGTAGTGGCCTTGAAACATAAAAATTTGTTATACATTTTGATTTAGATTTTCGGACCCATTACAATAACATCCAATGGGAAGTTAAAAATAAATATCTTTTTTTTTTATTAGCCCTCGAAGAAAAAATACGATATAAGTAAGTACTAGGTATTAATACTGCACCGTTGCTCAATGCTATATTTATTTTTAAAATGATCGAAACTTAATATTTACTTCAGAATCTAGTTATTATTTGTACTCATGCAGTCTGGTATTAGGTATTATATTTTTGTTTTTTTAATAACCCTACTTATTTTTATTGTACACTGCCTGATGTCCATTGTGTGACGGTATAATAATATTGGCAACGTTGAATGCATGGCACAGATTGCATTGTTGGACTAACAATACGTTGCAGCTACACTAAAAACTATAACATTCGAAACTTTTGGATAGTCCACATTGTTTCTCTTAACCAGTTCATGACCAAATTAATTTGTGTCTATTCAAAATTCAGTACTGAAACTACGCTAATAACCTCAGCTGTCGAGCGTTTATACAGTCTGAAATCCGAATTCAACTTGGATGTAAAAAATTTCATTGAAAATTAATATATAAATTAAAAACCGGACTTTTTAGTCTGTCTGTTTATTTGCGTTTCTTAAGAACGTCTTGACCGATTTTGATGAAAGTTGGTTCATTATTAATTAATATCCACAGTATAGTTTTTATTCAGCTAGACTAAAGATGTGGTTTTTGTCAAAGAAATCGGTCGTAAAACGTGTTTCAAAATTTTTGTCTGTCTGTCCGTTTGTACCGGCACTACTCGGGTACGTCAGGATAGATTTTAATAAGAGTTGGTTCATTATAAATTAATATAATACTGTTCCAGCATTCCAGCTGGATTAGAATTTCTGTCAAAAAATCGACCGTAAAACGTGTTCCAGAATTTTAGTCTGTCTGTTTGTATCGGCGTTACTCGAGTACGTCAGAATCGATTTTGATGCAAGTTTGTCACTCCCAAACTTACTCCGTCACAAAATATTATTTATTTTCACTTTAATTTTAAGTGTAAAAATCTTTCAAACAAATTTTTAACGGCGTCAAATTTTTTTATAAAAGTTTCAAAATCCAGTAACCAAATATTCAAACTACACTAATTTAAAAAAATTAATTTCTGTATATGTATGTGAGTCATATCGCCATGTTAGGCTGACTCCAATTCTAGCTGTGGTTACATAAAAATAGTCTGATTCAATTTCTCTAATATAGTTCATTGGAAAAGAGCTCAATGAGCAGTTAAACAAGATAATAATAAGCCACTGAGAAAAAAACTATATTCCATCCATGAGGGGTTGGGGAGTTAATTATCCGAAGTTTTGTTACCATATAAATATGTGTGTACGTAATTGGTTGAAATTGTTCACAGCAGTTCTCAAACAGTGTATTTATGTTTTATTAAGTTATAAATTTATTGGTTATTCGTATTGTTAGGTCTTGATAGATATACGCACACTTTTTAGCTGAACGTTTGTGTATTTTGTTATTCATTTATTCAAGAATGTACACAATATATTTTACTATTGATTAGTTTTTAGATTCTAATTGGACAAGGTTGACTTACCTGCCTCCTCTTTGATGACCTGCTGTTCATACAGGATGACACTTTATTTATTGTTGATTATAGATGCTTGATAACTTAGGTCATTATAGCGTCTTAATTACACTAAATAACAGCATCAATTAAAACTGAATATTCATGAGCGAAGTGAGATCCAAGATTCTAAAAGCCAACACGCTGATCATTACACCAAGCTGTCCTCGATGATGACACTGAAATTATACCGATCATTCCTTAGGGTGGGTTTGAAAGTCGAAATCAATAAACTGTTCATAAACGCAGTATATAGAGCAACATCGAGGACAGTGTGGTGTAACAGTTAGCGTAGCGACCTTTGGATCACACTGTCGTGGGTTCGAATCCCACCTCCGCTTATGGATGTTTTGTGATGTCATTTAGTTTTAAGTTAGTTGTTATTTAATGTAATTAAGACGCTAATGACCTAAGTTGTCAACACGTCTATAATCTACAATCTACAATAAAATATAGCAACACCGCCTATAAATGCAGGTGGTGTTGAGTAGAGAGGGCAGGTTAATGGTGTAACGCTTAGCGCACTTGTGTTTGGATCAAATTAGGTATTTAAGTTTAAAAAAAAATATTAATTTTTTAATTTTTTCTAATAATTTAACATAAATAATATTGAAAATCGAAAAGAAAAAATTTTTTAAAGCTATAGATAAATTACTAAAAATTAATTAAAATGTATAAAAATTTAAAAAATATCACGTGACTTCAAAACGCGCCAGGAATGTTTGTGACGTCGTTATGTTAAAATGTGTCTGCATTTGTTGGTATTTGTGTATATGTATTACACATACTATCAAAAATAATAAATTTTTAACTTGGTAACCATGGATACAAAGACCATAGATAACATAATGACGTCACACGCGTTCGGATTCTTTCGGCGCGTTATCGGAACTGAGTTTAAAAATTAATTTTTATTTAAATATAACTTTTTAATTAGTAAGCAAAAAAATTAAATAAAAACAGTTTTGCTATAAAACTTGTATGTGGTCCTTCCATTTAAGTAAAAAAAAAATTCATTTAAAAACCCAATTGTCGTGGAATCTAATTCCACCTTCGCTGAGCGCTCATGGATGTTTTGTGATGTCGTTTACTTTAAATAATTTGATGTAATTAAACACTAATTACCTTAGTTGTTGACCGTCTATAATCTACAATAAATAAAAAAATATACACAGTAGCTGTGTTTATTGTTTAGCAAAGCATTGAAGCTTCATTTGTGGACACTGTTCATGGAACACCCAGTATACAGCTAATATAAAATTCATGTCTGCTCTAAGAGAATTGGAATGTTAATATATTTTATGTATGTAATTAAAATATTAAGCAAATTTATGCAGTGTATATAATGTTTGGATTTTGTGTTTTTGTTTAAAGCCACCAGAGCTACCTGTATTACATTGATCTTAAACATTATACAGGATTTACCAAAAAAAAACACCCGGAACTAACACGTTTTTTTATTTTCAATATATAAATCAATTTGGCGTCAAAAAAATGTTTTCTAAAAAAAGAAACTAAAATTAATGGTGCCGCCCGGGTTCGAACCAGCGACTATTGCGTATAAAGCAGCTCTGATACCCCTACGTCGACGGAGGGGATGTAGAAGTTATTTTGCAATAGGGGCAGCAAACTTCACACTGCGGTTGCAAACGCCAAGTTTCTTACCTTGTAATGCAATATATTATATCAGTTGTCCCCAGTTGTCCCCAATCGACTTTTTTATAATACTAAACCCCATTTTCCTCGAATTTCTATTTGTGTTAAATATTTAGATACACACAGTTGAAACAATTCTTACGTTTGCGAAAACATGGCAGTAAAAACAATTTGTTTTGTGTAGTAGTGTAAGCTTTTTTTTTTACAAAAAAGCTGACTTAGAATTTGTCGCGTTCTAGTTAAGTCCTTTTACTACAAAGTAAGAAAAAAGCTCGGAAAAAAGTAAACTTTAAAAATGGACACAGGCAATGTGTTTTACAACGATTCTATACACCGTTCTTAAACATTTGGGTAGATGTTTGATAGTATTCAAAATTGTTCAGGAGTTGATATCGCCATTTGTCCTTGAGATATGCGAGACAAAAGGAGTTCACATATATTCATATTATGCATTTTTTAAGTTTTTGTGTTATAAACAAAAAACCGCTAATTAAAATTTCCTGCAAACCTAATCAAGTGTACCTAATTAATATGTGTCGAATGAAATTGATCCGGAGTCGAAATCATTATTTGTTCTTGAGATATGCGAGCGGAAAAAAGTTCACCAACGTACGAACGAACGAACACACACACAGATATCTCTCTAAGAATAGTGGATTCGGACTCTAGGGACCTCAAAACGTGCAGATATGTCCAATTTTTTCATTCGCAAAATTGGACCCATTACAACTTCCAATGGGAACTTAAAAATATAATTTATATTTTAAGTCAAAATATTAACGCAGTTAAAATCAATCATTTATAATCCCTTTAATAAAAAAAAATAACAGTTTAGTCACTTCTACCACAACTTTTATTATATTGGTATGTGCTGAAGATGGGAGCATAGCTCTTGAAATGTACATTCACCAATATAATAAAAGTTGTGGTAGAAGTGACTAAACTGTTATTTTTTTTATCGATAAACAACCACAGTGCTCTTAATTATTTCTACATAATCCCTTTGATATTTTTGTACAACTTGATGATTTTTTGAACGGAGTATAGGATAGTCCCCTCGAATGTCCGAGCGGATTTTCATCCCACTGATTCCTATAGTTGTGTGTGAGCCTAAAGTACTCGGGCTGTACATAATATGATCCCTCGTTTGTCGCTTTGTGGAACACCGATAGCCAATATTGAAGTCTCCAGTTCGATTACCGCCATGGGTATCATGTAGAACCGCCCATTTGCTTTTGCTGAGGAAAATTGCCTATAAATAGCATTATTATGCAGATAATATATTTTGTACTTTGTTGTACAATTGCTTTTATTCATCCAAAAAAACGATGAGACAAAAGAAGATGAAAGATAACATCTTTGTCACAACAAGGGAACTTTCTGTTTCTTCTACTATAAAAAAAATTCCCCCTAATTGTTATTTATCAGGATTTTTTTCATAATCTCATATCTACTGTTACAAAACTGTTTTCTGAGTTGGCGGAATAAATATTTATTTACAATATTTATTTACGATATTTATTTACAATAATTAAAAACACAACAATAATAAATACAACAACCAAAAGTCAGTTCTAACAATCAACACAAGTAATTAACACTTAACTATATAGAATTGACTACACTAATATTTATTTTATCAGGTGAATTTATATCACGGAACTATTTATATCACTGTATTTATATCAGCTTTATTTGTTACGTTTATTTATGTCGGTCATTTACTCAGTAACTTCAGTACTATTTATTTATATCCACTTCGCTATTTATATCACTGTACTGACTGATTCGACCGTTGATTGACTAATATTTATATCACTGATCCGCTTGGTTGCACGACTCACCATTGACTGCTTGCCGTTTGCGTGACACCGTCGACTGATTGATTGATCGCTTCACTCACTCGTTTATATACGCTGCGTGGCTGAAGCTCAGTGCTTCTCGCGTTCTCTAGAAACTTCGCGTAGTTACTCGTTATTCAGCAAGCAGACACCGCCTCTCAGAATTCTTGCCTGACGTTTATGTTAGGTACAACTATGCTGTTATATGTATAACTGAGAATTTACAATTTTTGTTAGGTTAAGTTGTAAAACAGCTTTATAAGCTGAACTTTGCCTTTTAGTGTTAACTAATAAAAATATTATTATTACATATTATTATTATATACAGAGTGATCCGTAACACTACCAATGAATAATAGGGTGGTCCTTAAAATGGTAATTTCCGAAAATTAATGCTACCCATAGACTCAAATGTTTCTTAATAAATAAAAACTAGGGTGCGGTTATTCAGGATGGTGACCGTGACTGCTGCACACAGGGATTTAACCCGTAAAATCAAACTTTCGCGATTTCCTGCTTCCCTAATTATTTTAGGAAAATATCTTCAAATAAGTTTTAGAACATAAAATTTTGCATCTAAATCATTAAACAAAATTAATTTTGCATGCTTTGTAACGGCAGAAATTTGATATGAAAATGTCAAAATTACCTCAAAAACAAATAGCGACAGCCATGGAACTTGAGGAAAAATGATGACGTTTTAGCTGTCAGAATAATTTCTAATAATTTTTTTTACTTATTCCGCTGACGCAGCCACACAAAGTACCCTTTGGTTTGTGTCCTAATTATTTTCTAGTTTTTGGTACAGTTGATGATTTAACTTAAAAGTGTTTTTACCTATTTTTATTTTGATTTCTGGCCCGTATCATTATGTAAACTCCTCATCCTTTCAACTGTCCTCCTCCCGATTCCATCATCAGATCCTCGTTACCAAGTTGAAATTATCATAATATTGTATTGTCCCGGGAACTCAATGTGTGTGCAAAGTTTCATAAGAATCGGTTAAGTAGAAGTAATTGAAAAAGCTGTCGCAAGATTTGAAACAAAGATTGTAACAAACAATCAAACAAATATACGGGGTCAAACTAAATAAAACCGTTTAAAAATACCCCAAATTTAGAAATTAGGAGAGAAAAACTCAGTGGCAAAAGGATCAAATAAAATTTGCAATACTGATGATTAAATTTGCATTTATAAGCTTACGTTTCGGTGCTCATTGCACCATCGTCAGAGCATCAATGTTGTCAAAAAATCAGTATATTGTACACTGTTAATTTATAATTAAACATCATGAATTTCTTGTGATTTTTTTAAAAAAGATATAAAACAGTCACTGGATTAAAATTTTAAATTGGATCGGTGATTCTAACTAAATTAATCATCATTATTGCAAATTTTATTTGATCCTTTTGCCACTGAGTTTTTCTCTCCTAATTTCTGCATCATCTACGGGTCACCATTTCTCTATATCATAGAGTTCTTCAACCCCAAATTTAGTTTCTCGGAATGTCAAACACAAAAAATGAAAAACTATTACATTCAATGTAAATGATATATTTCTAGTCAACTTTACCTTAAAGTGTTTTATTGCTGCAGTGGTTTGATTCTCAAAGGCTATATTACTTTCAGGGAGCGTTTGAAGTATTTTTGGTCATTATTACGGAAGCCGGAAATGAAACCCTTTCCTGTGTTAATTTGTGGAATATATTATGTAGATATATAGCGGGTCAGTTCGTCGGTCAATCTGAATTACATGAATTATTAAGAGCATTCGATACCTACAAATACCCCCTGCACTCTCTTCATCACAAATCCTTTCCCTCGCCTAGAAACGGTTATGATTCTCCCGACGCTATTTTTAGCCCGACTTCGCTTCGCAGGTGGAGATTCTCGCAGGGAGGGATAATAAATCAAACTTCGCTTCGCAAAGAGAGAATTTCTCGCGGGGGGTAATAAATTAATAATATACTTAGTGATGTAAAAATACGGTATTAAACTTTTTTGCGTAAGTGCGTATAATACTCTGGTATAAAACGGTATAATACGGTATGTAAAAAAAATAATATACCCCAATTTATACTAGGTATGAATACTGCGTATTTTGCTATTTTATACAGCACGTATAAAACGTTTAACAACGTTTAAAATGGTTTAATACCGTTTAAAGCGGTTTAATACCAAAATGAGGACAGGAACTTTTCCTATAATGCTGTTGGCAATACTGAAAAATGCACCGTAACCGTAGTGTGAAAAAGTAAAAACCCGTTTTATACTGAAAAAATACGGTAGATATTATAATATCTACCGTATTTTTTCAGTTACGGTTACGGTGCATTTTTCAGTATTGCCAACAGCATTATAGGAAAAGTTCCTGTCCTCATTTTGGTATTAAACCGTTTTAAACGGTGTTAAACGTTTTATACGTGCTGTATAAAATAGTAAAATACGCAGTATTCATACCTAGTATAAAACTGGGATATATTATTTTTTTTACATACCGTATAATACCGTTTTATACAAACGTTTTATACCAGAGTATTATACGCATTTACATCACTAAATATACTAAATATATAGTTGAGCGGAGCCACGGGCAACTGCTAGTTTTATAAATATAATAAACTGAAAACATGGTATCAGATCACCATGACGTCAACAGTCGGTGGCCTTAACATAACTGCGAATAAAAAAATGCAATTCTCAGTGCACTTCGACTACTTGTTTTTAAGTTACATGACAAAAATTATTAAACCTACTGTGTTATAAATTCGCTTTCCACTCAGTAATTAGTTATAAATGCATTACGATTTTAATAAACGCAGATACATATTATGCTGTAACAAACATATTTATAATATGTTGTTTCAGAATTATTAATTATTGTGTTTTTATCGATAAAGTTACGATAAACATGCTGTTTTTGTTGTAATACATACTATATACAGGATGGCTCATCTTAAACAATGCAGTGAAATATCTCGTAATCGGTACAAACCATAAAAAATATTTTATACAAACGTTTTTAGTTGTCATGTCCATCGTAACTATATATAAGAAATTAACGGGAACTTGGACCGTGGGTTGATTGAAACTCAGTTAAAGTTTTAATTCGCAACGTTTCGTCTATATTTTAGACTTCTTCAGGCTCTTAAAACATAACACGAGTATGTCAGTAATAATCTGTAGAGCCTGAAGAAGTCTAAAATATAGACGAAACGTTGCGAATGAAAATTTCATACAAACGTTATATAGAGTAAATACAAATTTTAACACAGACGTCGTGAACAAATATATAATTAAATGAATGCATAATGACTGCAAACAGTATATGAAACACCTGTTGTAAAGAACAATAACGTAACACAACGCTGTAATCAGGAAAAATTCATTAATTCAAACCTATGTCACCGTAGGGAATTTAACCCTAAACTTTCCACTATCGCGGCGGACTGATTTGACATTACTCACACAGTGACACATTTTCAAACGATCGACTTTCTCCCTTTAAAGCATTCTGTCACTGAAAAATCACTACATGCGAGAGTCAATATTCCAACACCACTGCTAGACTACAGACAACTCAACATGTAAAGTAAACACAACAGGTGAAAACAACGATGAAGGTTTGAATTAATGAATTTTTCCTGATTACAGCATTGTGTTACGTCATTGTTCTTTACAACAGGTGTTTCATATACTGTTTGCAGTCATTTTGCATTCATTTAATTGTTATATAGAGTGTCAAGGGGGACAGAAAACTGTGTAATCAGATTTAAAATAGGTGGTGCTGTGAAGGTCAGGCGAAGGTCAGATTCGATTTTTTAATTGTAACAGTGCATACGATACAGTATTTGCTATGTTCAGATTTGATTTCGGACACCTGTATATTATTACGCTCCCAATTTTAATTTCTTTGTACGCCACTGAAATTGGCTCAGATACCTATATCAGATGTATGAATTCAAGCCGAGATTTAAAAATGATTGCTACCATATATTGATATTTAAACTGCATGATGTTCTTGTTAAATACAACTTGTTTATTTGTTATAATATATTAAATTAATTAATTAACCAATGCAATTACTTCCAACCTACATGTCTAAACCCTACGTACAAATATCTACTAACTGTCCGCTAAAGTATGACACAAAATTTCACAAGCTCTTCACTAACTTCACTTACTGTGCGACCAAGAAAAGAACGTCGGTACGGAAGGGGATAGGCGGAGAAGGTGTTCACAATCTAACACTAGCGTTTTAACACGTATTGTCAGAATTAGCTACAAGTCGTTCGTTTGTTTTCATGCCGCTTACCTCAAATAAGAGCCCCTATATGCTGCTATGCACAGTCTTTTGACCGGCATTCTTTCGCTGGTCAAACAGTATGCTAGTCGGCCGGGGGACCGTGTGGTCTAGTTGTTAGCACGTTGGCCTCTAGATCAGACGGTCGTGGGTTCGAATCTCACCTGCGCTCATGGATGTTTTGTGATGTCATTTAGTTTTTAGAAAATTGTTATTTAGTGTAGTTGAAAGACGCTAATGATCTGAGATGTCGACGTGTCTATAATCTACAATAAATAAATAAATTTTAGTCGGTCGACTATTCAGTTGATTAGTACCAAGTCTTCTCAATCCCCCTATATCCCCCTATATTATTAAACGAGTAAATCTTGTATATATATATGTTTCTATGTATCTATATAAATATTTTCTCGAAAACGGCTCTAACGATTTTGATCAAATTTACCGAAAAGGGGTTTCGGGGGGCAAAAAATCGATTTAGCTAGGTCTCATCCCTGGAAAAATTCGTTTTCCTATCGATTTTATCATTTTTAAAAACGGTTTTTTGACCTGTCAAAACATTGTAATATCGTGAGTAGGCTTTGGAGAAAACAAACTACTTTCATTATTTATATGTCAAAATACTCTGACAGAATTTTTAACTTATTTTAAAATAATCCGTGAACTATTTGCATAGTAAAGAATAACAGAAATAAAAACTAAACGTAATTATGTAAGTAGTTTTAACTAATATTTAAATAAATAGATACCTAAGTATGTTATTTTTATATTACCTATATAAAATATGTATATTATGTACGTTAAATATAGTATGACGTATAATCTTACCTAGACTTTTTTTTCTCAAAAAAGAATAACGATTTTGATGAAATTTACAGAATGGGGATTTTTCGGGGCGAGAAATCGATCTAGGTAGGAATCTTGGTCCCAGGGGGAGCAATTAAAAAAAAGAGTTTTTTTATTTATAACTCGGTCAATTGTCAGATCGATTCGAAGCCTATTTCTACATAGATTTTGTATAATATATCACAAGGGTTAAAACTGTAAATGAACACTAATATAAGAAGTGTCTTGCACAATATGTAAATAATGACAAATAGGCGGCCCGAAGGGCCGCACTTCTGGCACCGCGAGTCTGTGTTAAAACACATCGATTTTTGAAAACTATTGTTAAGATACATACAAAAAAGTTTTGTTTAAAAATTTGCACGGCGGCCCGAAGGGCCGCACTTCTAGCGACGCAGGCATGCAGTATATCAAAACACATCGATTTTTAAAAACTATGGTGAAGATGCATGCAAAAAAGTTTTGCGCTGCAGGTTTATAGTCTGACGTTTGTTATTAAAAGATATAATATGAATTCTATTTCTTCGAAAATCGATTTTTGTGAGTTTTTCAGTAGGTACCTTCTATGCAAAAAAAATATTTGAAATTTACTGAAAGTTGCTAAGATGACATCACAGAGAAAAAGTACTTCGATAAAGTTGATATTTGGTATCAATGTTTAAAAATGGATTATTGAAACGGCAACGGGCAAGCAGAATTTCATCTGATTCGAACATTTTTACAAGATATTCAATCTATGAAAATCGGTTTTTGCGAGCTCTTCAGTCAACAAAACAATAACGGCGGTAGATTTGAAAATGGCGACCTAAGTAATATTTACAGGAAAAAATGCTTGATTCAAGTTGATACTTAGTTTACACGCTTAAAAATACACATAGGTATTTAAAATATTTAACAGAAACAATTATTTAAATTATGTTTCAGAAATAAATTCGTTTCGGAATAATATTTTGAGAAAATAATATCTCACAGCATACAAGTACTATTTTTTTGAACTCATCCGAGCAAAGCTCGGCACCCAGATATTAAGTTATTAAATCGGTCGATTAAATAGATTGTTAGCTAAGTCTGTCTGGCGTCGATCGAGCGACGAAATAATTGTGCAATTAAAAACTATCTGTCAGCGTCAGGCCTCGATATGTTAGCGTCAAATCTAGTAATTTTTGTTCATTTTCACATCCTATCGTATTTTCAATGACAATTTACAATATTTTATTTATTTATAAAGATCTTCTCGTATGTAGGTCACTGTCGACCCGTCATTTCCACCATGAATATTTAGTTTCTTTCACCAAGCGAATTTATGGTCAGATGACTGTTGGAAACTAAATATTTTCATTCCAAGTCTTCATGGTTTCCGGGCTTGTAGGCCGTAGTCCAGTGGTATTTCTACCTGACGTTTCGTCTACAACTGCGGTAGACATTCTCAAAGGCGATGTGGCAGCGGTCGAAGTGTCTTCCTTGGCGGCTCACAGGTCAGTGTGATCTGTGAGCCGCCAAGGAGGAAACTTCGACCGCTGCCACATCGCCTTTGAAAATGTCTACCGCAGTTGTAGACGAAACGTTAGGTAGAAATACCACCGGACCACGGCCTACAAGCCCGGAAACCATGAAGGCTTGGAACAATGCCGGCGGTGAAAGCTTGCACACCTGGATAAATATTTTCATGTTCCCGAAAAAAAGCTTTCTTTTTACCCGATTCCGCGACAACAAAGACAAGGGCTTGTTTTTCGCGCTATTTATGTATGAAAATATGTATGTGGGATTATTCTCGCGTAGTATTCAAACGGCTGGTTGGATTTTAATAAATGAGGAGTCGTTAGATTCGTCTTAATCTCGAGAGTGACATAGGGTATATGACGTCACGGAAAATTTAATATTGCGGACGCTAGACGCTATTTTGTCAGAATATAAAAGTAATTTTCCTTCTGAATACATCGATGTGGATATCAAAAGAAAGGTCTCGTTGAGACGATTTCAAAAAACCAAAATGACGAAAATTAAAAAATCAAAAACCCGACTGCGTCAAAAGCGAACTAAAAAGATTATTATTATTTATTTAAATACATATTGTAGATGATGTAGACTGTTATAGAAGCTGTATAGATATAAGTATATAGAAGATGTAGATATAGGTAGTTCAAAAACGCCATTCTTGAACGGACATTCTGTAAACTATAATAGTTAAACACATTGAAAATTGCTTGCAATATTATTACAAAGTGAATTACAACTTGTTTCAGGTATTGTAAACGTTCAGTACATATTTTTGCTTTTCAATTAATATTGGACTTAATGCAATAAATTAATTATATCTCATTTAATATTTATTTTATTGTTGGTAATGCAATACATAACATTATTATGTTGGTATTAGTGACTGATATCGATGCCGTTTCCGTAAATAATTTACAATCAACAAATAGACACTAACTACCTTACTTGTCGGGCGTCTATAATCTACAACCTTTCTTTCTACAAGTAAAACCTTCTTAATAACGTTGTTGTTAATTAACCTTAACCTTAACACCTGAAGATGGCAACTCGTTGCTGAAACGCGTCGTGTTAACAACACATGAATTCACAAGACGGACCACAAGGTATTTCTAATACTTCTTTTTAAAATTAACGATTTAAAATATTTAGTGAAAACTGGCAAATATCGATTTAATTTTGTAATCAATCGGAGATTTTTTATCGATGTGACTTTCTCAGTCAGTCAGATATTATAGAATGTAGATTATAGATGCTCGACAACAGAGGTAATAAGCGTCGAGACGAAATTAAAGCCCAATCAAGGACATCACATTTTTTCTTAAACACCTCGTCAGGATCTGTGGAGAACAATTAATTATTACAATATTTATATTTACCTATCAACCAGTTTTTTCCAAATTCGCTAAAATCTAGGCGTGATTTTTGTTTTGATTTGTTTATTTTATAAAAGTTTGAGGATCGTGATTTTTAAAAAGATGTTTAGTATATAAATCTCGATTGTTGATACACAAAAAAGTTACCACGTTTTATTACAGTCGTTTGTTTTGTGTGTACGCAAAGTTACATAAAATAAACTCGACTGAAGTAAACAGATATTATAGAGTTGTAAATAAATGATCGATAGTAAATGTTATATGGTACTTATTTTAAACTCATTGTTTATAAATTTTGTTCCAAACAGTTTCTACACAGTATCGAGAAATTGTTAGAATTTAGTGAAGTATTTTAAAATTTTGAAAGCTCCAAGCACAGTAGAGGACTAACGGGGGGAATCCGCCCCGGCCTTCGTTGGCAAGGGGGCCTTCTTCATGGAATATATTTCCATGCCATTTTGACCTCAAGAAAAAATCTAAATAAAGTTCCTAAAAACTTTAACTTTAAAAAGGGTGGAACCATTATAATTTGTTCTCATTCTTGCTATATTTTTTTTTAATTGACTTATATTTAAAGTCTAGCATAGTGTGGTCTAATGGTTAGCGTAGCAGGCCTTTAGATTAGACTGTCGTGGGTTCGAATTCCACCTCCGGTCATGGAAAAAATAGCAAGAATGAGAACAAATTATAATGGTCCCATTATAATTTGTTCTCATTCTTGCTATTTTTTTTAATTGACATATTTAAAGTCGAGGACAGTGTGGTCTAATGGTTAGAGTAGCGAGCCTTTAGATCAGACTGTCGTGGGTTCGAATCCCACCTACGATCATGGATGTTTTGTTATGTCATTTAGTTTTAAGTAATATGTTATTTAATGTACATTAAGATGCTAATGACCTATGCGTCTATAATCTACAATAAATAAAGAAAATAAATAAATATATTTAAAGAATCAGGTGAAAAAAGATCTCAAATTAAGTGTTATAACGATTTAATTTTAAAATTACAACGTTTCGTTAGGTAATCCTAAGTTATTCAGGTGTCTTGAATCCTTTATAAATGCACTTCGATGTATAATCTATATTCGACTGTTTACTACCAATAGGCTCCTATATTCAAAAACGTACATTTTTCAGGAGGCACAAAAAACTGTTTAACATGGAGTTAAAATAACTTTTGAATAAATATATCTTTATAATGGTATCACTGTTGTGATTATATTTCTTTTTTTGAACAGTTTTTTGCGAACATTGTTCCATAGATTTAAGAAAGATCTTCCTATCTGACGTAATAACCCATATTTGACAAAAATGGTAGATATAGGAGGTATTGGTAGTAAACATTATGCTTGCATTACAGTTCTATAATATTTAGGAGGCTCCAGTATATCAAAACGGGGATACAAAATTTGAAGTTTTGAAAACAGTCATGCGTTTTTTTCTAAAATGGCGACTTGAAGCTTCGCATTTATTGTATTGTGCTTCTCTATCTCATATCAGCGCCTCAAAAACTCGTGAAACTACTATATTAATGTACTACCTATACATAGATAGTTTTTAGAATCAAATATCCACATATTATTTGATATAAAATTCTAGAAAAAGATTTGATACTTACTATTCGATATTTACAAGCGTGTGAAAGAAATCTTAATTTATTGTCAAATCCTGAATGAAACCCTGCATTTAAATCGAAAAAATATCTCATTGAATTGAAAAAACTAATTTTGACGTCACAAAGAAAGCTGTCTGGAATAATTTTATGTTCCAGTGTATATTTATTTATAATATACAAAACACATTTTCTCTACTTAAAAACGGATCGAACCAGAGCCAAAAAGATGTAAATCTAATATTATAGCGGTCATTATGTTGTCACCATAGCAAAAAGCAACTGAAGTATATTCACCACAACTGAATATGTATTTTTAAACATTTTGTTACACTCACAATATAATATATAATAAGAAAGAAAATACGGTTGTTTTATGAGTCAATATATTTATTATAAAAAAGGCGACGTTTCGACGACTATTTTGTCATCTTCTTCAGACCTTGAAATTAAACTAAATCAAAATCAAAAATACTTATGAATATATACATATGTCAATCACAATGAATATAGGTAGATATAAGATTTATTAATTATATACGTACTATAGATATAGGAAACCAGTATTGCCAACAACTATGTACAACATATAAATTCCCAATAATTTAATGTCAAAATTCAACTGTTCTTTAGTTTAGAAATTAAAGGAAGATATATTTTACATAATTTTTTTGTGTCATCCTTAATATTGATAGAACTTTTTTGTAGATTAATATGAACCATTTCTGAAAAAATCCTTCTATGCCAATTAGCTTCTTTGTCTAAAATGTCCACTTTATCAAAATCAAATTTATGTTTGAACTTATTCATATGATTGTATATAACCGATGTATTGGTAGAACACATCTTTTTACTATTTCTCATATGTTCTGAAATGCGTACACTGACTTTACGTTTCGTTTCACCAACATAAGAAGCATCACAATCCAAACAATTAATTCTATATACAACATTATTTAAATTACCTTTATCAGTCTTATCCTTACCTCTTTTTATTAAATTAGAAAAATTATTGGATAAAATGGGTACTGTCCTTATATTGTGTTTTTTTAATTTTTTTTTTTTTTTTTTTTTTTTTTTGACAATCTCTCAAAAAAATTTTTTATGTATGGAATGCGTATGTACCGTTGGAACCTATCATTGTTATCAAAAGTATCAACAGAATTACCATTGCTACTAAGATCATTACTATTAATAGTAATGATCTTAGTAGCAATGGTAATTCTGTTGATACTTTTGATAACAATGATAGGTTCCAACGGTACATACGCATTCCATACATAAAAAATTTTTTTGAGAGATTGTCAAAAAAATTAAAAAAACACAATATAAGGACAGTACCCATTTTATCCAATAATTTTTCTAATTTAATAAAAAGAGGTAAGGATAAGACTGATAAAGGTAATTTAAATAATGTTGTATATAGAATTAATTGTTTGGATTGTGATGCTTCTTATGTTGGTGAAACGAAACGTAAAGTCAGTGTACGCATTTCAGAACATATGAGAAATAGTAAAAAGATGTGTTCTACCAATACATCGGTTATATACAATCATATGAATAAGTTCAAACATAAATTTGATTTTGATAAAGTGGACATTTTAGACAAAGAAGCTAATTGGCATAGAAGGATTTTTTCAGAAATGGTTCATATTAATCTACAAAAAAGTTCTATCAATATTAAGGATGACACAAAAAAATTATGTAAAATATATCTTCCTTTAATTTCTAAACTAAAGAACAGTTGAATTTTGACATTAAATTATTGGGAATTTATATGTTGTACATAGTTGTTGGCAATACTGGTTTCCTATATCTATAGTACGTATATAATTAATAAATCTTATATCTACCTATATTCATTGTGATTGACATATGTATATATTCATAAGTATTTTTGATTTTGATTTAGTTTAATTTCAAGGTCTGAAGAAGATGACAAAATAGTCGTCGAAACGTCGCCTTTTTTATAATAAATATATTGACTCATAAAACAACCGTATTTTCTTTCTTATGAATATGTATTTATTGCTTGTCATAAATTATATGAAGAATTTTATTAAATATGAAATAGTATATGCAACGTTTTCGTAGCTTGGATAGAAATAGTATTACCGTTTTATTGTTAAAATTTTCACATTTATCACAACAATTGTGGACATTCAAGAGCTATGTCGTGAGAAAAATATTTTTTATTGAATCTTAACTGATTTTATATGATCTATAGAATCGCGTCACCGACGAGTCTCAGTACTGTGTATGTGTCAAAAAAAGTTGATCCAAATTATTGATATGCAAATTTCTTTTGCCATACCCACTATAAAATAGCTTCTTTACATACATATGTAAAGTGACTTTTTACAGATCGGTGTACGGGAACGTATCTTTATCACTAGTGTGGGAAAGCAAGCCATTCCCATGAGTAATTTATGTTTATTCGCCCGATCCTCACGTTATTACATACTCCTGTACGTGCCTCGGCCTACTATAGAAGTGAAGTTGGCGACACGAATGAACTGTCTATATTTTTTGAAAATGAAGTGAAACGCGCTATTTTATAGTGGGTATGGCAAAAAAGACCATATTTTATATCTCGTGCGTAATTGACATAATGTCACTTACTCGTTAGTAATATCTATACTTCATTACGCAACTAGATATACAGCTACTATTACTGCCGCTCCCCTAAAAAAACTGCTGCTAAAGTGATTGTGTGAAAAGTCACGGAAGTGGTGTATCACGAAAGTAAGCTCCGTTGTTAGCTATATATTCAGCCTTTTTTGGTCGGCTGTCAAACTTTTTTTGAGGTTATGTGCAGTTGTCATCGCATTCAAATCTGAAAGTTTACACATCTCTTGATTATTGTAACTAGTTTAATAAAAAAATCCGAACGTCTTACAGAACATTAATAAATTATAATTTAAAGAAACTAAAAAACACGCTTTAATGAACTAAAAAGTAAAAAATAATTAATTTTATTGTAAAAAAGCGTGGGGTTGTATGAAAATATGATACAAAGTACCCCACGCTTTTTTACAATAAAATTAATTATTTTTTACTTTTTAGTTCATTAAAGCGTGTTTTTTAGTTTTCTTAAATTATAATTTATTTTTGCTTTTTAGTCCTGGAGATCCTAGTCAGGATAATGGGACAAACTTATGGAATTATTGTATTGTCATCGGTCCTTGATAAGTGTGCAAAGTTTCAGTTCAATCTGAAGTTTTTTGCTTTTTTTTAGTCCTGGAGATCCTGGTCAGGATAATGGGACAAACTTATTGAATTATTGTATTGTCATCGGTCCTTGATAAGTGTGCAAAGTTTCAGTTCAATCTGACCGTTCAAAGTTGGTCAAAATCAAGTTCAAAGAAGTCGGTTACAAACAAGTAAACATACAAGTGAAGCTAATAAAAGCGTGTTAAAAAAAAAAACAAGAAACCAAAATTACAGATAGATATACCTACGGTCACTATATTTTATACATTTGTATTGATTGATGATAGATATATAAATTCAGGTAATAAAATAGCCTCGAAGATACTAAAACCTATTGATTTATGAAAGATTTAAATTATTATAATGTTTCATTAGAAGAAAGATATTAAAGAAATGAAATGTAAATATCATCAAATATAAATTACTTGTTGTGAGGTTTTAACTTCTTTATGATACAGTATAGAGCTGTCTTGAGTATTTGAGGTGAGTTACTTGGTGATCCGTCGAATTGAGCCAACGCATATTTCACCAGCGTCGACAGTGTTAAACTGGACGCATGTTCAGAACCGGTTTTAAAAAAAATCTCTCTGTAATTAATACAGAAAAAATATTAAATATTTCGAATAAGCTGTAGTTTTACTTTCTGGCTCAAAAATTGTATATTCAATATTTTATTTACGTAGATTTTTTCATTTTTATAAATGTCTGTCATTTCAAAATATATCGATTGTGGTTAATATCGTTTTCTTTTATAGTATACTAGCGGCCCGGTCCGGCTTCGCCCGGACTGCAATACACTACTCACTCGCTTCGCTCGTTCGTTTGAATATTATAATTACATTACTCACTCGCTTCTCTCGTTCACTCCCGGGTGGTACAATACTCACTCGCTTCGCTCGTTCGCTCTCGGGTGAATTTTTCCGATGTTTTAATAGTTATTCTGTTAGCCAGGGCGGAGACAAATCCAAAAAATCAAAGATCATGAAAATCGGTTCAGCCGTTCTCGAGTTATAAATGGTGTAACTAACTAACTAACAAACACGACTTTCTTTTATATAGATAGATTAAAGATGCTCGACAACTAAGGTCATTAGTATCGTTTTCTTTTATATTGTGTAGAGTTTTTTTGCTGTGGTCATATAAAAAAAGTCTGATTTATTGTTCCCTTTTGGATTTTGACGGGAGGAAGATTAAAAAGTTGGCATTCTCCTAATTTCATACCAACCTTCCTTTCAGTAAAATACAAAAGGGGAAACTGATTCAGGCTCTATAAAAAAAACTCGCAGTATCACTCACACACCACGAAAGCAAGCATGATTTTTGTAAACAAAAGTACATTCTGATGTTTTCATTCACGTTATTTTTTTGCTTTCTAAAAGGGCTCCCAAACTCTGTGTGCCCAAGGGTCCCTGCATGGCCTAAGACGGTTCTGGTTAGACTTATAGAGAATGATCTGGAGGACCTAATATTTTTTATTTTAAAGTTTTGATAAAGTTTGAGTGACGACTCACGTACCTACCCAAAAAGTATGTAGGACCTTCATAAATTTGGACGCAGAAGTGGGATATTAAAATTCGTAGAACTCTATTCCATTAGTCTTATGTCCCAATGACTATAGACTAATATGTTGGTCATTTAAAAGTTTTGTTAAAATTAGTACAAAGCCGATCCTGCAGATGTCAGCGTGTACGTGGTCTACAAATAGCACGATCCAGAGAAAACCTATGTAACCGTTGCCCATACATCAGTTTCACAGCTGCTGTTGCTGCTGCCACTGGCACACATAGTTTGGTACCACGAACTAATGTTTTATAGCCTTGTGAAACTTCTCATCTACACAGGAAAATGTGCCCACATACTCTGTCCGCTATGACATCGGACCTTGCCACTAAAATCCTTAATTTTTTTACGGAAAAACATCGGTAACTTGACGTTCCTCTAGTGAGAATTCAGCATTTAATAGATTCGGTTCAGAACAATCAGAACTTTGAAAACACCAAAAGATACTAAACGAAAGCTTGCACAATATCGAAATGATCGGAAAAGCATGGAGCAGTCAAAACTTTTCGAAAGCAAAAATAAACCAAAGAAAATCCAGCGTACATTATCAGGAATAAATAAAGGTCCGTGGGCACAGAACCGACCCGATGCTGTGGGTTTTTGTTTAGTCTTGCTTCCTGAACATAATATATATTCCTTGAGAAGATATCTTCTCAAGGATTGTGTATGTAGTCATTTATCTTTGGAATTACATTTGTACGAATTTTTTGACGAAAAAAATTATACCAAAAATGAAGCTTTTTTGGGTATGTGTATTATTTATATTAAATGTTTCGCCTAAATAGATCTCCAACTGCTCAATATATTATTCAAAAATAATACTTGGAGGCTGATGTTACCAACTGCCAGCGTTACCTGATCCTAGTGTACTTTTTAATAAAAAATTAAAAATCCAATTAATACTTTACCTGTTCTCAGAATAGACCCTAGGGAACTGCGAGTTTGTAATAAACAATGGGAACGGTACGAGCTGTGCTATTCTTAAGAAGATCTGTAAGGGATACCTGAGTTACTCTTGGACGATTGGAAATAAGGAATGTCATATTTTCGACCTAAGTCTCCTAGAATATATTATAGTAGTTCAGTTATCCCAACATTTATATAATGTTCAATTGGTATGCGACATTATTTTGGCAAAAGGTACATTTTTTATGTAAAAACAAATATGTTTTACAACTTCCAATAGACTATAACAAAAATATCATTAATCTGCGCACGCCATAGAAATTTTGTTAGTTGTAAATTTGTTAAGACAAATGCGCTTGTCAAAAATAATACAAATATAAAGTTATATTTAACTCCTTAATCTTTAAATTTTTTTTTTGAAATAGCCGAGAATGCAGGGATGCCTATGACGTTTCTGTGTTTCATACCTATATTAAAAGGTCACAATTTCGAGGTTCTAATTTGAGGAGTAGTGGAAGTATCAATAGAATTTTTAATTTATTATGTAGGTATTAAAAATATTTAGTAACCGACAAATTATAAATATGAATTGATACTAGATCCAGGCAGCCCTAGTCTTTAATGGATAATAAATAAATATTAGTTAAAAAATTTTTAGAGACAAGCTTTTATTTAAATGCACTAAAAAGAAAAAAATAATTTTTAATAATTTAGGTTCGTGATAATTATAAAAGCGTGGGTCAACTCTATGATAGTTTATTAGTCACGACTCACGCTTTTATAATTATGAACCTAAATTATTTTTTTCCTTTTTAGTGGATTTAAATAAATGCTTGTCTCTAAAAAGTTCTTTTACTAATATTTAGTTCATTTTAATCTGTCAAAATTTTACCCCCCTTTGACACCCGTAGGGGTTGAATTTCGAAAAATCCTTTCTTAGTGAATGCTTACGTCAGAAAAGGAACCAACTGTCCAAATTTCAAATTTCTAGCTTCAGCGATTTGGCTTGGGCGTTGATTAGTCAAGAAAACCCTACATCTCCATTTGAATTCCTTAGGGGTTGAATTTATTTCTAAAAACGATTTATTCATGTATTGTCATCAGGAATACATATGTGTACAAAATTTTAAATCGATCGGATACGTGGAAGTCGTTCAAAATTGACTTGCAAGATTTGACCTAAACAAACAAACCCGTAAACATACATTGCAAGTTAAACAAAAGCTTGTAAAAAAATTGCAATCAAGTTATTCGATAAATGAATACAAGTACAAAAAAATTAGGAATACTTTATAATCATTTACAACACTTTTTTTCTGAAGAACGAATTTTTTTTATTGTTGATTAAAATACTTTTTTACTAGTTTTTTATTATACTTTCAGCGTTTTAATAACGCCTTTTGAAAACTTTAAGATTTTTAATTATCAGTGAACAAAACTTTCTGCATTGTCTTTTTTTATCTGCCGATCACAAACATTATATTTAAACAAAAAGTTATTATTATTACTCTCATCTACGTTCATGATGAGACATTTCATTCTTTTTTAAACACTTTTTTGATATATATCTTTTGTCTTTAAATACACTCACTTCAAAAATAACTTTTAAAAAGAGAGGGTGGTTATTGTCTTGGAAAATTTTCTCTAGGGTTGACAAAATCTCAAGAGAAGGGAAATGTTGGGAGTCCATTAAAAGTGTAATGAATAGAAAAACTTTGCTTATAACTAGTTAAGAAGTTTTTTTGATGTTAATGTACCTGTAATACACTGTCTTAAAGCCGCATAAGAGAAAGCTAATAATATATAGTAAAGCACGAAATCTCAGACGTTAAAATTTTCATTATCAAAAGCTTAAAAATCATCAATAATTTTAACTGAAATTCACTTAATATGGTTTACAAACTATAGAAATTCATAAACTTTTTATTTTTTGTAGCGTTTTGAAAATCTGCAATCGTAAAAATTACAGTAGTTGGCTGGTATTAGAATCGGCGTCTAAATATTTGAAATTTTGTGATTTTTTTATATCTTTTCAAATTTCTTGTACAAGCGCAAACAAACCAGTGGCGGCGTTAGAGGATGGGCCAGGTGGGCCATGGCCCACCTTAAAATGTCTTGGCCCACCCTGGAATAATCCCCAATGTCTAGTTTATCTTTTAAATACATTTTTAACCCTCGAAATTTTAACAATTTTTCTTGTAAATTCTATAGCAAGTAATCTGGGTTAAAATTTTAACGAGCAGTGAATTTTTGGGAACAAATGTTACTGGCCCACCTTCAGAATACCATGCCCAAGTCTGGCCTACTCTAACAAAAAATCCTAGCGCCGCCACTGAAACAAACTTCTGTATCTCTTTTAATTTAAAGTTAAAAAAAATCTTTGAAATCTTACGTTTCTAAAATAAAGTTAATACAGACATTTTCTTGTATTTACTTTGGAATCATCAATAACTAGAAACGCAAAACAATTTTTTTTGGGAGAAATTAAAAAAAAAATATATCTTTCAAATATATGTTGAGGAAAATTCCAGAAGCATTTTTATGTTCTCAAAATCGCCTTATATTCGGTGAACCACTATATTAAATACTTATTTTCGTATCACATAATATTATATAGAATTTTCCAACTTGTAGGCAATCATCCTAAAATAATATATTTTAACAAGATTTGATGAAACTGTATAAAGGTGAGATTGTACAGTGGCGTTCGGAAAATATTCAAAATATTTCAATCGAATTTTATTTCAGTGAAACAGTTGTTATTTGCTTTTGTTATATTTTTTATATTTGTAGTTTTTTTTAAAAATTTGTTTGAATGATTAATATTCATTTGCAACATCGAAACTTCGATATCACAATCACCATAGAGTTTCTATTTAACTATAGAGCTCGTTGTCGGCAACAAATCAAACCCGTAGATGGCAGTCAAAGTGTAAAGTGCTGAATAAATTGTGACGAAATGAGTAATTTCAATGCGAGGTAAATTCTTCCATCGCGTCTACGTCTTTGGTTTCTTATTTTACGCTCGATCGTCGTCTTTCGTTTCCTTGATAATAAAAAGTTAGCAAGTGAGGGAGTGATTATAGCTGCTATGGTATTGTATGTACTCTTTGTTACGCAACTTGATGAAAATGTAATAGCTTTCTTACTCTAGAACACACTTTGCTGGTCTAGTGGGTACACTACCCTAGTCTATACCTAAAGAACGCTTCTATACCGCATTCGCAATAACACCATTGTTTTGTCTTTAGAAAGTCCCCCAGGAGGGACATTGGAATGTGGCTGCTATCGCAAATTGCATTCCAATGTTCTTTGGGAATTAGCGCTCCCAGGGACCCGAGCTCGTACCAGTCGGTTTGTGTATGCCGGCTGGCGGATTCTAATACACATATGGATTATTTATTGTGTTGAAGACGCTAATGACCTGAGTTGACGACGCGTCTATAATCCACAATTAATTAATTAATTGTCTTTAGAAATTACATCGAATTTGAATTTAATTTCATCCCACATCTAGACATTTTTGCTATAATGATTCCGTGATATGTCACGGAAGTGTGTCGCGATATGTCGAGAAAATGACGCAAAGCTCCATTGTCATTGTTCCTTCTTTGGTTAGCTATAAAAAATGTTGAGGTTATATACCGGGTGCTGATTTGCTTTGCGGGTAATAGGGATTTAACCCGTAAAATCAAACTTTCGCGATTTCCTGCTTCCGTAATTATTCTAGGCAAAAATATCTTCAAATAAAAGTTTTAGAACATAAAATTCTATATCATTAAATAAAATTAATTTTGCATGGTTTGTAACGGCAGAAATTTGATATGAAAATGTCAAAATTACCTCAAAAGTAGATAGCGATAGCCATGGAACTTGAACAAAATGTTAACGTTTTAGCTGTCAGAATAATTTCTAATCATTTTGTTCAAGTTCCATGGCTATCGCTATCTATTTTTGAGGTAATTTTGACATTTTCATATCAAATTTCTGCCGTTACAAAGCATGCAAAATTAATTTTGTTTAATGATGCAGAATTTTATGTTCGAACGCTTTTATTTGAAGATATTTTTCCTTAAATAATTACGGAAGCAGGAAATCGCGAAAGTTTGATTTTACGGGTTAAATCCCTATTACCCGCAAGGCAAATCAGCACACGGTGTGTAGCATATAGCTGTTACCGTATTTGAATCTGATTGTACACGAGAGTACAGGAGACTCAATATCATTTTTTTCTTCAAAGTATGTTTTGCAAAGTTGAAATCGTTTATTGATCTTTAAACATCATTATTTGGGTCAGTATATGAAAGAAGCACATCATTTAAGGTACTTTTTCAATAAAGTCAAAACCGTCTTCCAAAAACTAATTTTTTTAGCACTAAATAGTAACGAGACTTATCTGTTTGGCATTTCGTTTCTTTGGGGGCTTTTGGGGAAAATGTGTTTCCAGAATTTTTTTTAATTTTTTTAACGGAATGCCCTTTGCTTTGACCAGCAATTAGCCAGTGCGGGTTTAAAAGTTTGACAATTAAAAATCATATAAGCGACGCGATAGAACACAACATAAATGACAGGGACACAAGAAGGACGAAACGTAGGGACGTTAGGTAAGGGGGCATGGATTAGCCTCGGACCATGCTCAGCAGGTAATAGACAAACAAGATGGCCAGGAGTTTCCAGAATATTTATTTTTGTTTGAACCAAAACTCGAGGACCAATTTGGAAGAAACTTGGTACAATTTCAATTGGTACCCTGCAAACTTAAAATATAGGATATTTTTTTCATTCATCTTGTTGAAGCGGAAACGGAAGTCCGGATGTTTTGATGAATAGATCTATAATGAGTGAATATACTATAACGTCATCATGGAGGAGTTTACGTCGATGATGGCGGTCGTCGGCGTGGTGCGACAAGAAGATAAACAGTAAATGAAAGAGGACGGGATGATATGAGTGCAGTCGGTGAAACCGAGCATGCATCATTATGCAAAGCTCATTACACCGGAATTGCCCTTCTACTCTCTTCTCTCGACTCCTCTACTGTAACTATTGACATAAAGAATGGACTACGCATTAACCTATCTCAGCAATGTACTACGAATGCCTATTGTGTGAACGAGATAAAATAAAATGGCTTCTGTGTGAATGCTTTTGATCCGAGTTTAATTTGATTAGAAAAAAAACGCGCCTTCATTGCCTAGCTTATTCTACTGATCATATTCCCAACGCCTCTGAAATGTACTGAAAATATACTCAATTGTGTGAGAAAGATAAAATAAAATGGTTTCTAATCTGTTCGTTAATGCTATTGGTCAGAGTCTGATTAGGAAAAGACATGAAGAGACAGCCACCATTGCATATCTCTTTCTAGTGAGCACAATTCCTTTAACCTTGGAGTGCTTGCGTGGTGTCGACAAAACAGCGCAGTTGATGATGCCGGAGACGTCATGCGATTACATTTCTTACAAAAAGGTACGTGACTACTCCAAGGTCAATGTGCTTCTAATCTCTATCGACAATATTGATTCGGTTCTGATTATAGAAAAGAACGTGAAGAGGCAGTCATCATTCAAAATATTTATTTAAAAATAACCACAAACCATCAAAACGTTTAGAATTCTCCATGTTGGCATTATCGGGAGATGATTAAAAGTTTTAATTATCTCCTGATGATGCCAACATGGTTGGCGAAACGTACGTCGAGAATTGTTATAAGCGTTTTGGTGTTTTGTGGTTATTTTTAATGTTATGTATCTTTACACCAAAGATTCCATCACTCTTCATGGACAGTCATCAATTACCTATCTCCTTCTACTGAACGACAGTTTTTTGGTTTGTCTGAGCAGTCAATTCTGTTAGTCTGTGATTGTAACAAACTATGCCAGCCAGCCAAGCCAACTGGATTATTTAAAATGGGTTTCAGCGAAATCATTTATTTACAAATTGTACTGTAATAACACTTTTGTGTTATATACAGCCATTTTGTGCAGCGTAATACCATTTGGCACTCTTATAAAAAAAACTATATAAAAAGATAATCGCGTAATAGTAATAATAATAATAAGTCTTCGCGTGTTCTAAACGGGAAATTGCATAATTAAAATGATATCTATATAATAAAAGAACAATACTTGGCTACGGTTTTCTTCGAGTCAGTGTATTTTTATAATAATAATAAACGTAGCTTTTCAACTACGTTTTGATAAACTGGCAGATTTGTTACAAGTTTATTTCCCTTATCTGAGTTTAATATTAATCTTTTTTCATCTTTTTGATAACGGTTATTTACATATTGATTTGAAATTAATTTGTGTATCGACTTCAATGATCTGTAAAATAATAGTAGATAGATTGTAGGTATGTCTTGTAAATTCTATAGCAAGTTATCTGGGTTAAAATTTTAATGAGCAGTGAAATTTTGGGAACAAAGGTTATTGGGCCACCTTCAGAACACCATGTCCAACTTTGGCTCACCCTAACAAAAAATCCAAGCGCCGCCACTGATTATTGTGACTGAGACTAACATAATTATACAATACTAGCGGCCCCGTCCGGCTTCGCCCGGGTGCTAAGAAAGCCCGGGTGCAATACACAACTCACTCGTCTCGCTCGTTCGCTTGAATATTATAAATACACTACTCACTCGCTTCGCTCGTTCGCTTTTATATATAATTTTTAGTTTCAAAAAAATTATAATTATTGTCAAAGAAAGAATATAACAAAAATAAAAAAATATATAAATAAATATCATGTAGAAATTAGAAAAAAAAGCCAAAAATTCTACGATGTCATCAGTTTTCGAACCCGGGTCCCTGTGCATAGAGTGCTGCGACGTTACCTCTACGCTACGAGTGGAACAGTTACGTAAGGTCGTTTTTATGATATAAGTATGTTGCGAATTCTTACGGTCGGGTTACGAATTTAATTAATTAATTATTATTATTTATTAATTATGCTATATATATAAATCTCCCGTGAAAAATTATCTAACTGCAGATGGTGAAAACTGTATCAAAAACCGTTGCGTGGTTTAGGAGGAGTTATCGGTTAAACAGACAGACAGACAGACAGATGCGAAAAGCGACTTCAATTTATACTATGTAGAGATGATGTGCTTTGTTTCACATGTCAACCACTTCCGACCATTTCCGTTACATCTAATATTTCTAAAATGCCACGGGTCACCCCAGTATGAGATATTAGCCGTTATTCATGTCAATAAATTCAAAATTCGTTGAACGGTCTCTTTACGGTGTGAATACCTCCTAGTTTGTTATAGATTATATTATTTATAGCATTCCTTATTGTTTCGTTATCTTTGTTATTATTTTCTCATTAGTATTCATTTAAACCTGCCAGAGTAATAAGCTAGTAATAAACTGTAGTTATGTATTCTTTTCTAGCGTTGAACAAAAAAAAAGACCCCTTCTAAAGCGGCACTTGACTCATGAAAGAATTCATCATTATCTGTGTTTTAAGTTATGAGACGCGTGTTCGTAATATTTCAAGTTTAATAGCTAGTGATTCATTTCTCTATGTAATTTCTATTTTTACACTCTTAAACATTAAAAAATATCTAATGAAAATATACATTTTTTTGTTTAACTAACTCGTTGGAATTTATAAGTAAAAATAAAATTTTAAAAAAACCTCCCAATAAAATAGTCGGTGAAAAATAAAAAAAAAGTTTTTTTTACTGCAGAGAGCTGAAGGGTTCGTGGGTTTTCACTGGTACATGACAGATTATTTTTAACTTCCCATTGGAAGTTATTGTAATGGGTCCGAAAATCGAAATCAAAATGTATAACAAATTTTTATGTTCCAAGGTCACTGCACTATTTTTTTACACTATTTTTAGAAAGATGTCTGTGTGTGTATGTATGTATGTGTGTGTGTGTACATATGTACGTACGTACGTACGTACGTATGTGTCCATTTCTTTCGAAGACGAAATCTCGAGAATGAAAAATGATATCGACTACGTTAGGGTGCAAATCGACGCGTATTAACGTAAATATGAACTGAAAGAAATTTTTTCAAAATCGGTTCAGCCGTTCTTTTTTCTTAATCAAATATACCCCAAAAAGTAGATTTTATACAATATCTCGCGAATAAAAAATTATATCGACTTCGTAAGGGTGTCAATCGAGGCGTGTTATATCATCATTTTGATTTGACATAAATTTTATAAAAATCGGTAAAGCCGTTTTTTTTTTTTTTTTTAATTATTGTTAAAAATAAATAATTATTATGTTTTAATGATTACCTTTCTGTGTAATATCTAATTTAATTATTATTATTAAATATTTATCAAACAGGGAAGTTCGTGTGTGGACCTCAAGGTTCGCACATTAGTCCTAATAAACGACCCACCTCACGGCTTGTTAAGGATTTTGTTTTATTATTTTCTTATATTGAAGGTGTTATTTGTGTTTTATTAGTTATCCTATAACCTTCCCGCAAAAATGTTTCGTCGTATATAAAGAAAACCATATTAAAATTGGTCGACCCAAACACATAACATATCTCTTTTTGTGGGTTGGGGGTTAAAAACCTCCGAATAGAAATCAAAAATAGACTAATATAGGTTTACATGAAAAAAAATTTTTTGTTTAAAATGTTTTTTCCGTACCAATTAATTTTTTTCAAGTTTACGTGTGTAGTTATGGAGACAATCAGCTTTATCTATTTTTCAAGTCGTTTACCGGCTTGTTCATTTGTTTCAACCACGGCTGCCTATGACGGAAAAAGAAAGCAACATCTTTGAACTATCATTTGGTGCATATATGCGTTCTATGACAAGATAACACTAATTTGAAAACGTTTGTTGATATCCGTCGGTATGCCGTCCTTAGAAAACAAGTTTTATGTTCATTATAAAAATCCATACATAGCTAATTTAGCAGTTTTTGCTTTAATAGCCGTACCTTACCAGCAACGTAGCCATGGCTACCTCTGGCAACCGAAGGTCGCCAGATAGAGTAGCTAACACAGATGCCAGTGCGTCAGTTCGTTCGTAAGTCGTATCTCACCAGGAAATAAATAAATGTATCCACTGTCAAAAAAAATGTAGGTAAAATGAATACCGAGCGGGCGACCACAATGACGACTGGCGTCTTAGTGAGTGAGGCGCGGTCTACACGTATATATTTTATTGGCAACGTCGCCAGCGCGCCAGGGTCGCCAAACTCGACATTGTGGAACATTAGTAGTGGTGACGCTTCCAGGCTGGCGACGTTGCCATGACATTCGGTGAGGTACGGATCTAAGAGGCCTAAAGAGGCATCCCTCTCTCTGCCGCCTAAAACTTTAGACGCTCCCGATCGTATTTTTGATCCGAGGAAAAAAATTGCCAAAAATTGAAGCTAATTGTCCCCTTGGAGCGCTACAGGCTAAATTAAAAAAATGTGTTCAGGCCACACAACACTCTTCTGAATATTGGACGGTTTTACGTAAGCTTTACTAAAAAAGCTTTATAATATTTTTAAAAAGTACCCTGTAGCGCGCCTAGATGCATCCTTTATCTTTACTGTAAGATCAAAACGGACCTTCTAAGTTCAAAAATAAGGTCGGTAGAGTGTAAATAGTGAACGTGTATTTTTCACATTTTTGCGTTACATAACCGACGTACAGTATAATTTTTTGTCTTTGTCGACTGCATTTAAACACCATAAAGTATATTATTTTTTATTAATCATTACATAATCGGTATTTTGTGTGTAGTGTTAATTGAAAGGCCATCACACTGTAAAAAATGGATGTAAAAATACTTTGAAAGTTAAGATAGAATTCGCTCGATTTTCTAAGTGATTTTACAATATTATTTATTTTTACACATAGAAAACTTTATAAAAACTTGTACTTTTACTGTAAAATTAAACAAATTTGTTGATTTTTACATAAAGTAAATTAAAATTACATAATTTGTGTAATATTCCAATAAAGTGTGTAAAAATTACAAAATAAAATGTATAGTTACATATATAAAATGGATGAATACAAAACAAATTCATGTAAAATTAGTAACCACGCATGCGCAATGTGTTTTTATGGAATCTACGCGATGTGTATGGTGATACCTGTTTGCGACGCCATTGTCCCTTTGTGTGCCTATTACCAGATGAATCGCTGGCTACAAATGGACCATCGATAATCTATGTAATCGGCCTTCTCATTTCTTACAGTGCAGTCAGGGAGACCTATTTAGTTGTAGGGCGTCTATAATTTACATCTTTCTCTCACCATATTTAGTACTTATAGCATGAAGTCAACTTTTTACTTCAGACGGCATTTTATATTATGTTTGTATAATATGGATATGATATTGTAGTTGTTCGTGTGACCTTTCTTAACCTCTGATTAGATTATTTATAAAAGGGGTCAATTTGTAACACTAAACATGCTTTAATTTGACTTATTATGTAAATCAAGACAAAAAGAGATGCATTATATGCATTATTGATAACTATTTTTAACAGATTCATTTTTCACTTTCAGTTGTTTTTTTTATTTTAAGCGGTGTCCTGTTTAGTGTTGGTGATCAAAGATAATCTTAGAAACATTTTAAGATAAAAAATAAGTAAATATAAATTAACTCTTTATTTATTTAGTGAAAAAATAAATGTTTTTATTTACGTATGTTTAACTTCATACAATTTATAATATTAGAATTTATATCGCTTGATCTAACGTATTCACATTATTGATTATAAAAAATAGTTACGATGACTAACATTATAAATTTTTTAAAGAAGATCTCTTTAAAAAAAGTAAAAAGTTACATAATATAGAGTTAAGTTAACAAAATAAAGGTATGTTTTGTTTATTAGTTTTCTATAGTTTTCTATTTTTTTCTATTTATACTTTTTATTGTAAGTCTAGTAAAAATCTATTCGATGTATTTTTTTGCATGATTTCCTTTTCAAAACATTTTTTGACGATTTTTTGTCAACATTTTTCTTGAAAAACAATCTTCATTTGTGTAGATCTCATATATTTTTCTGTTCGCAAACTAAAAAGTTTGATGACGATCTCAGACTGTTCGAACAACTACAATCATTTTTAAGGCCACCAACGATCAGGGTTTTTTGTGCCTAGTACCAATTCATATTTTGAATTTATAATTTTCTAATAATACATTTAAAATCTAAAAGATACTTTTACCGGTTCCCAGATACGAAAAAGAGAACTCCAGGTTTGGTTACAACTTAAATCATGATGACATTATTTTTTAACAGTGTATTAGACAACCTAATATAATATACATGAATAAAATCTTAATCCGATCCTGTACACTATTATAGTTCAATCAGAAATATGTAGAGTACACTTAAATCGAATCATAATTACAAAGTAATTACATACATCAAACCTTTGATCATATTTTATCTAGTTTGTTGTAATGTCAGAGGCATGTACTTGATCCAATTAATTAAAGACCTTTTGTTTATAAATCAATTAAAAAACGTTTGATCTCAAGTTGTTTTATTGACCTTACAGTGTAACTAGTTGTTATTTACTAATTTATGTTTGATACGAGATCATTTATTTATATTTATCTCCTTTCAGTGCTGTGTCTTTGATACAAGTCTTGTTTTTTTATAAATATACAACATAAGTGCTCCGATCTATACTCCCTTCTTCTCGTTAAAATCTGTAGCGTCGGTTTAAAATCTCCGCTGAATCAATATATTTCTTTTCTTTAAGGGGGTCTACAACTTTTTTACACGCTCCCGATCATAGTTTTTATCCGATGATAAAATTTTCCTCGTTAAAATCTGTAGCGTCTTCTTGTTAAGATGTGCACCAAGTCATATTTTCAATTTATAATATTTTAATAATAAATTGGATTGACACTTTTACCAGCTCTCGGGTTAGGAACTTGGGGACTGGGGGCTTGTAATAGAGGAGCCATGACAATGTCTTAATGTGTAGTCTGAAGGATATATTTGGTCGTCAATGAGAGAATCTCCTTAACTTTTACATAGATCTAGAATTTTCTTAAGTAATCTATTATGTTCATATTATAGTGTGCATAGCTAATAGCAGCTGAACCAGTGAAATACAAAACAAAAAAGTTCATGTTTATTTGTAATTTTAGTACAAGAAAACAAAACAACGCTATTGTATTTTTTTGTGTTGAAACATCGAAGAATTTTTTTTATCTTTGTACACGAAATGTTTAAAAAAAGCAGCCAAGTGCGTATCGGACCACGCACAGTGAAGGGTTCTGTAGTCGGGATGAACGTTCACGGTTAAAATTCAAAATTGTGTTTTCAAGACCACCAACAGCTAAGGTTATTTGGGCCTAGCACCAATTTATATTTTCAATTCATTATTTTTTCTTTAATAATAAATTGAAAATCCAATTGACACTTTTACCAGCTCTCGGGCTAGAACCCGGGAACTGGGGACTTGTAATAGAGGAACCATAGCAACGCCATGTAAACAACAGCATTGCTACACGCTCGGCTATTCTCAAGCCCGGTTAAAATAATTTCAAAATTAATAATAAATTTAATAATAGTTTATAGTCTTTTAAATCGAGTGCAAGTAGTATATTTATGAAAGTCCTGGATGATGTCACGGCCGGAGTATGGAGGTTGTAGAATTCTCATAAATACACCTACCTTCCAAATTTCATCTATATAGTGCCGATATAGTCTCCGAGTAAAATGGCTGTGACATACAGACGGGCAGACAGATGGACAGGGCGAAATTATAAGAGTTCTGTTTTTGCCATTTGGCTACGTAACCCTAAAAAGAAGATCAATTCGTTAACGCGCGTCTATTTTGAACATTGTGAAACACAAGATTAACGAATAAGTATTATTATGTAGATTGTATGTATGTAGAGGTAGCGTTGCGACGTCGAGCGTCGGTTGAATCGACGTACATCTCATTCATTTCAATTAAGCTCATCTGAATGCGTTGTTGTTTGTTCAACAACACAGTAATGCCTGCGCAATGCTGATGTTCTTAACTGACTGATGCAAAATATACGGAAATTTCTGCTATTTTAAATCAATGTTATATCTTTGTCAAATTGAAATTGTGTTTAAAAGACCACCGACAGCTAAGGTTATTTGGGCCTAGCACCAATTCATATTTTCAATTCATTATTTTTTTTTTTAATAATAAATTGAAATTGGAACAAAACGACTCAAAAATGGCTTAAGGATCCAATTAAGAAGCAAATACTGTTTTATTGCATTTATTCGCTAACGTTTCGAAAAATATTTTTTCATCATCAGAGCTCTGTATAAACATTGTAAAAAAAATAATATTTTTCGAAACGTTAGCGAATAAATGCAATAAAACAGTATTTGCTTCTTAATTGGATCCTTAAGCCATTTTTGAGTCGTTTTCTTCCAATTTCATCAGGATCACCACATATTCTGTTTTTTCAATCAAAAACAGATTCTTATCATCAATAAATTGAAAATCCAATTGACACTTTTACCAGCTCTCGGGTTAGAACCCGGGAACTGGGGACTTGTAGTAGAGGAACCACAGCAAATACATATCTTTGTCAGAGAAATATAGATTTCTATGTCAGAACACAAAATACTAGAAAAATATTGATTTATTCATTTAGAGAAATATAAATTTCTTAGTCAGACAAATCGATTATAGTTCATCCTGAAATAGTGTAAAGTATTAAATAAATAATCTTGATTTGAAGTTTTTGACATTTGTGTCCTTGTCATTTATGTTGTTTCCTATCGCGTCGCTTGTTTTTTATTTTATTTATCAAACTTTCATTTCAGCCTATAATAATATACAAAACTAGCTCCGGCTAATTGCTTGTCAAAGCAAAGGGGCATTCCGTTAAAAAAAGTTTTTGACAGATTCCAGCGGTACCATAGAATAGGTACCTACCCTTCGACGGGGGAATGGTTTAAAAGAAGGCTAAGTACCTACTCAGGTACAAAATTTGACAAAAATTTCAAACCTAAATGATTTATTACTCTAGAATACTTCAGGATAGATTTTAGAGAAAAGAAATTCACAGTAAAGATGTTTATACATAACAAAAGAGAAGTGAAACTCCCTTTCTCCCCCTCTTTCACTCACCGGTATACTTTCGCTCCCTCTCTCTTTCACTCTACTTTCGCCCCCTCTCTCGTTCACATACACTGATAACAATACAAATTTTTTGAGAAAGTGCTATCTAGGGAAATTTATTGGAACAGAAGAAACGCCTTTTCATTTATTTTTTACTGCCATCTTTTGGCAAGTTAACTACTTACTTCTTCTATACTAGTACCGCGGTTGCATTCCTTTCTCCTTACCTCAACCACTACTTTAGTCACACTTTTCCCTTATATTTAGACGCTTATGACCTCTGTTGTCGACCGTCTATAATTTACAATATCTATCTTTTCCCTTTTACACTGTCAATCGGAATCATTACTACCTAACGCGTTTAAAAAAGTCTCACTTGAAAAAACCTTTTTCAATTATTCTTCCTGAAACCATTACTGAATGACAAACTAATTCATTTTATTTCTGTTCCAGTTTCAGCTGTCAGACGATCACGTCATGTTTTTTCCGGATTGATTGGTAAGTTTGTATTTTATTTTAATTGAAATTTCTTGTTAGCTCTTCCTCCTAATTTTTCAGTGTTCATTAATAACATTTCAACATGTTAATTATTTTTGGTAGATGCGATACTTAAGAATGCTATTTTGTCTGAGCAAAGATAAATGAAATAACGATTATAAATGTACTTTTTTCTCGGTTCTATTTTCGGTAACGACTTCTGTTGTATCTTTGTAACATGAGTAAATAAAATAGGAATGCTAATAGTGCGATCAGTACGACAGGCATATGTTTAATTATAAACACGCTGCCTGCCACATCTGTGATCACTTTAATGTACTAAGCATTATCATACCGTCGGTTTTTTTTAAGTAAAATTTTTAACCGACTTCAAAAAAGGAGGAGATCTCAATTTGATGCGTATTTTTACTTCCCACCTCTACTATGGTAGGGAAGTAATGGATTTAGCCCAAAAAAAATATTTCGAGATTTAAACAGATCTTCACGTTTTGAGACCCTATCAATCGTTTAAGATTCATTTTCTGACTGATGTCTCTGTGTGTGTGTATGTGGTCAATTTTTCGCCTTCGATATCGTAAAAACGGAACAACATATGACCATGCCAATTATTCTGTTGTGTTTATCAGCATTTAACTTAGATCTGATTAGATTTTGAGTCAAATCGGTTCAGTAGATCCTGAGATATTAAAAAAACGTTCTCAATGTCACGTATTAACATAGGTAAAAAAAATATAAATGAATTCTAGATGTTATGATATGAAAAAAATGTAAATATTTTTTTTCTCTAAAATGTATAGTTTTTGAGAAAAAAAATATTTTACCAAAAAAAGAAAATTGTACGTAAATTAAGGTAACCATGATTTTTGCTATATTACTAGCCATCAGTAGATTACCAAACAAAAAAGAGGGCCATGCTTTTTTTCAAAGAATAAAAAAAGAGTGTTTATTTTTTGCAAATATTTACTAGGTGGAAAGTATAGGACTGGTCATCAGTCGAATTTTTTTTATGTATGTACACCGATTACTGAGGAATGGCTTAACCGATTTTGACGATTATTCTTTTATTTAATAGGACATACCTGGGCGGTGATCCCATATAAATCTTACTTAAATCGGTTCAGCAGTTCGACTGATTTTTTTACATTGTGTATTTTTTATGTATATGTTATGTATTGTATGTCACCTCATATCTCCTGCATTTGTGAAGTGATTTTGATTATTTTCAGTCTACATAAAAATATTGATATTTGATATCAGAACCGAATTTAAGAAAGGGAATGGTGGCCCAAGGGCTCTAAGAAAATTGATGTTGTTAGCATTTAGAATTTGTAATGTTTTTGGACTATAGACGAATACAACACCTAGATAATAATTAATTTATATAAACATAGAAGGAACTTTGGAAAGAAAGCGGTGAAAATTTTTTTTCTAATTGACCGGACTTCGAAAAAGGATTCAGAATGTCTCGAAAACGTATAAATAATTTTCCCAGCGTTTCAGGGCAATTATCAAATTTGTTTATTTGTGCCTTTACTTAAATAAATGTATTATGTAGGTAGAGAAGGAGAAGGTGATTAATTTGTCTTTAAGTAGTGCTAGCTGTAATTAAATATGAAATAATAATTGAATAATTAATTGCAATTTTACATCCATTTAAGATTATTTTAAGTAGTTAAACTGCAAAATTTATGACATGTCTTTAATGACAAACAAGATTTCACCAAGTCGTGATAATGTAAAAATAATAAAATATGTCAAACTGTAGCGATGAATGAAATTGTACAAAGCGCAAAACTACAGTCTGTTCTCAATTTAAATAACTCTTTTTTTATTACCAGTTTTAAAATAAAACAAAACGGATATGCAAGTAGCTATAAACAGTGTATATATATATGTTAATGTCAAACAGTGCTCAATTAAGACTTGGTGAAGCTATAAAATGATTGGAAACGTCCATTTTCAATACAATTTTACTAAAATCGGTTCAGTGGTTTTCTTTTTTTTGTAATCAAATATCAAGACAGAAATTGGTTAATAACGTGCAAACTATGAATTGTAAAGCCGCTAAAAACTAAAAAAAAAAACTACAGAAACCACTATAAAAAGAGGAAAATATTAAAATTTTGAAATCGACGCCAATTTAATTGCTAAAACTTCTTATAAGTAGGTATATAATATATATACCTTTGTTTTATTAAATTAGCGCCGACCTCAAAATGTTGGTATTTTCCTCTTTTTAGTGGCTTTTTTTGAAGTTTTTTTTACTTTTTAGTGGCTTTATAATAAGTAGCTTGCACGTTATTAATCGACTTCTGTCTTGATATTTGATTTCTAAACTAAAAAAAGAAAACCACTGAACCGATTGCAGTAAAATTTCTGTGGAACCACCCTGAAGATATGCTCTATTAAATAAAACAAGAATAATCAAAATCGGTTCACAAATTCAGGGTTATGAGGTGACATACAAACTAAACATACATAAAGAAATATATTATAAAAAAATCAGTCGAACTGCTGAACCGATTTAAGTAAAATTTATATTTGACCACCCCGAAGTTATATCCTATTAAATAAAATCATCCAAATGTATTCTTAAATGCAGGAGAAATCGGTGTACATACATAATATGAAAATAAAAATTATAAAAAAATACACGCCGGATTGAGAACCTCTTTCTTTTTTTAAGTCGGTTAAAAATTAATTAATATATTATTTTTTAATCTGACACAAAACTAAAATGTGCACTTTAACCAATGTAGAATGACAATAATACTAAAGGACAAATTATTGACATTTTGGTTGATCTAGTTTTTTGTCCCAAAAAGTTATAAAATGAAAATAAAAAAACAAGTGGTGGGAGTGATGGTATTGATGGTGGGAATCGTATCTCCAGTCGTTTAAAAAAATTAAAATAAATATGGAAATATAATTTATAGTTTCAAAAAATATAAAAAAACACGCTTACAATAACGCACTAAAAAGTACCAAATAAATTTGTTTCTTTTCTATAATGTTTAGAAGAGTGGGACATACGATAAATTAAATGAAATATAGGTAAAGTGAGTGTCCTACGCTTCTAAAGGTAATAGAAAAGAAAGAAATTTATTTTCTACTTTTCATAACGTTAAGCGTGTTTTAGATTTTTTTGAAACTATAGATTTGTTGACAGTACATTGTTAAATGTATTTTGACTGTAACCTATATAATAGCAGAAACGTCGCACGAACTATAACAATAATTCCAACAAACTGAGCCAATTTGCCCGTTGAATTATTTCAGTGAGCTTGTTGAACGATATATGATTTCCGGACGTTGTTTTCAGTGTGGACGCAATTTATGTCAACTCATTGCCACTTTCTTGTGCAGACTTGGTCTACATATTACTAAGTAGATGCTCTGAACTTAGCGAATTAGCCGAGACAAACAGATTAATAGGTTCATCCCGCGTATCAAAATTTGATAATTTAGAACAGTGTATGTTATTCCTCATACATAAACAAATAATGTAAACCAACTTTTTTGTTCTTATATCCTTTCTTTTAATTACAAACAAGAGTTAAAAAACTGGGTTTATTTCAAACGGCTGAGTTTAGCCGCCGTATGATGACGTAAACGCCAGATCAATGAAGCCAGACATTCGTCCACGCATAGATAAAGAGAGATATGTCTATGGAAAGAGAGGAATATTTTGTCTCTAAAAAGTTTTTTTCAACTAATATTTTTCCTTTAATCTTGAAACGACGTTTACCTAACAAAACGTTTCATGCACAATCTGACATATTTATCGGAAGAAGTCACCATATCTGTTGTGCCTTTACCTTTAAAATAAATGCGATGCGTTGATACAAGAAAACCATTTAACAAATAAAAGACAAGCGTCATATAGGTGTAGCTTGCAGATAGTTATAATAGTCGGCGTTTTCTCGGAAGAAGGCGTTGTGCTACTATAGCTGCTGGCATCTCTTGTTATCTTGTCAAGTTACCGAAATAGATTCCACATTGAGTAATGACTAGGTATAGTTTAAACATATTTTAATATAATTTGTGTCAATCCATGCGGCTGATGAAGCGGGCTTTATACGGATATCAAGTCAATTAAATTTAAGCCAGTGTGATTAATGATTGGTGTTTGCGCAACTTGCTCTGTTCAGTTGGTACCCATGCACAATTCTCTGTACAAGGTGTCCCAGAAATAACGCCTGAAAAAAAAATTCATCTAACTTTCATCTCTCTCCCTCTTTGTACAAATTTGCGAAATTTTTGAAAAATAAATTCGACCCGATTCGTTTGATATTAAGTCTATTTATAGAAAAAATAACGCTGAATCGACTTCAACACCCCGCACTTTTAGTTTCAAATAATATAAACAGCATCTGAGAGATTTTTAAGTTTTCTTAAAAATGCCAAAAGTAAGAAGACCCCCCTCTTTGTACAAATTTGCGAAATTTTTGAAAAATAAATTCGACCCGATTCGTTTGATATTAAGTCTATTTATAGAAAAAATAACGCTGAATCGACTCCAATACCCCGCACTTTTAGTTTCAAATAATATAACCAGCATCTGAGAGATTAAGGTAATCGACAGCGAGAATTATTTGGACCTAATACCAAGACGCTAATAAGTAATGATCTTAGCTGTCGTGCGTCTGTATTCTAAAATCTCTTTCTCTCCTTTCTCTAATGCCAATTCATTTTTTCAATTTATTATTTTATTGAAAATCCAACGATACTTCGGAATAGAACCTGCAAACTGGAGGCTTGTAAAATATACATTTACCATAAATAATTTATAACAAATAAATATCTTTTCATTTTAAAAATATTGTCTTCGTCGTTATTTACGCAGTCGTTGACTACATTATTTTTTTTAAACGAGAACCTTTAAAAAACGTACTTAACACAGTAATGAGAATGAAATAGACCTATGTTTTTTTTTTAATAATTCGATATTATTATACATCGTCAACAAAACAGCTTTTTTTCTCCGGAATTTCACGAAAGTTATTCCCTCTTAGTTACTTCTGGTACACCCTGTATATCCACCATTGTGCGTTATTACAATTTACAGTTGGTATTAAATGTGTTTCAACACCATACTTCGTCTTTTAGCTTTCGGTTCTCAGAAACTATAATATCATAAAGCGGTTTAAGACACTCAGGTAGGTCTCAAATCACTTCACCTTGTGTCCGTTTCCGTTTTCCTGATGTTGGAAACAAAGTTTGTTTCACATCTGGGATTCGAATCTGAATCCTTAAGTTTACTACCGGACGTGCTAACCGTTACACCGCAGTGATATGATAAAAAATCGTTATAAAAAATGTTAATGCGTTTAGAAATTAACAAAAAACAAACAGTGATCTCCCATATTTTCAAGAGATGTGCAAACGTTCTGATTGAAATACGATGACAGCAACACATAACCTCAAAAAAATGACAGCTGTCGAAGAAAGAAATATAGTGGGATTTTCAGCGACACACAGAAAACAAACTTTCCTGACATTCTACCAGAAATTTTTGAGGCGTAGGAAAGCGGGTCATCGAAAATATTTTCTGGTTATAATATATAACATTTAGAAAAATGTAATATTGAAATTAAATAATTTAAATTTATTACTGAACTCGTACTGAACCTACGATGTCTGTCCATCCGTCACAAGGCTTTATCTCACAAACGAGAAGAGGTTAAGTGGTTGAAATTTTCACAGATTGTGTGTTGTTGTGGAGTGAATCCACATTACTTAATTGTTTATATTGTTACGGACCACCCTGTATATAAACGTCAGGCAAGAATTCTGAGAAGCGGTGTCTGCTTGCTGAACAATGAGTAACTACGCGAAGTTTCTAGAGAATGCGAGAAGCACTGAGCTTCAGGCACGCAGCGTATATAAACGAGTGTGTGAAGTGATCAATCTATCAGTCAATGGTGAGTCGTGGAATCAAGTGGATCAGTGATATAAATAGTTCCGCGATATAAATACACCTGATAAAATAAATATTAGTATAGTCAATTGTATATAATTAAGTGTTAATTACCGTTTAGTTATTGTTTACTTGTGTTGATTGTTAGAACTGACTTTTCGTTGTTGCATTTATTGTTATTGTATTTTTAATTATTGTAAATAAATATTTATTCCGCCAACTCAAAAAACAGTTTTGTAACAATATTTTTGTATATACTCAGATGATGGAAATTTTTCGATTAGCGCTCGTTTCTTTTTTTAGCCACCAACAGCTATAGCTATCTGGATCGAGTAGTAATAAATGTTTTTGATTTATTATTATATTTAATAATACATTTAAAATCTACCAATTCTCAGATTAGAACATTTCTGTTTTGATACAACCAAAATGTAACGGCTTTTTGGAATAGTGTTAAAGTTTCAGATATACTATATTATGTTATTGTGATAAGTTTGCAGTTATATTTACAATACATAATGCGGTCGCCAAGTTCGCATATTATAATAATTATAAAGTTTGTACTTGTAAACTATTTTACATATTAAGATTATGTGAGAAACTGAGACCAGCCAAAACTTAAATGAAGTAATTATACTTTGCTGACTCGGGAAACCCACACCCCTAGTACATCAAAAGTGACATCTCAGTCAACACTAGACTTTTAAATGTTCAGGGCGTTCTTCCTGTCATTTAGATAGAGGAAATGCGTTACAGATGAAGCTGTTACTTTACACACAATCGGAATAATCTCAGAGTATTCTGAACGAAACATTATTATACAAGGAATGTAAAATATTTGCCATTGTGTAGCAACTAAAAATATTATCTAAACATTTTTTATGATAACAACCCAGGTAGATCAAGAGAAAAAAAGTCAATGTCGAGATCAGCGAGGGTCAATCTCTCTAATGCGTGTTAAAAAAACCTCCCTCAAAGCGAATGTCTTCCAATGCCAACATTGGTGACTGTTAAATATAGGGCACAGGAAAACCATCCACATGGCATGGCAATTGCCCGAATGTCAACATTGGTTAGTGTTGCCGTCTAGACAAGACAAGACAAGACTTTCAAAGTCTTGTCTTGTCTTGTCTTGAAATATCAAGACTTCACTAAGTCTAAGTCTAGATTAAAAAACTCTTGTCTAATATCAAGACTCTAGATTATTTTCAAGAGTGGTTTACTTTACCTACTACTACTTAGTTTATCTAGACTCTTGAAAATTGTCTAGAGTTTTGGCAAGAGTCTTGATCTAGATAAAGCAAGTCTTGTCTTGTCTTGAAAATTTCTAGACAAGTCTTTTGCAAGTCTTGTCTTGAAAATCTAGACAAGACAAGACAAGAGTCTAGAAAGTCTAGATCTAGACGGCAACACTATTGGTCGACATTTGCCATCTGTGTATCACCACTTCAAACAGACTATGGACTCGCCCGGCAACTCGTTTGTTACGGGTTACGCCGGACATAACGGTTATAGTTAATTATAAAACAAACCAAATAATTAAACGCATTGAGTATCGTACTTAAAAAATAACGTAAATTAAAAACAAGCGCTTTTGAACGATGAGTGCATTTTAATAATCCACTTGCGCCTTTTCTCCATATGTATTGTATGTTTACATAGGTCGTATGTAAAGAGATATACGTATTAATTAGGCCTCCCCTGGCGCGAGATGAAGATTGAGGATATTCTGACATTCGCGTGTCATAAATAAACAAACTTCGTTCATGTTTACTCTCATTAGAAATGTTTGTGTTGGTAACACTCCAATAATACTTGAGGGGAAATTAGTTTCAAACATGGACTCACACGCACACACAACCAGTCATAAAACAGAAGACTTTAGCAGTCTGTGATCAAAAGGCAAGAATGCGTATGTCTAATTGTGTGCGTGTTTTTTAAAGACCACCAACAGCTAAGGTTATTTGGGCCTAGCACCAATTCATATTTTCAATTCATTATTTTTTTTTTAATAATAAACTGAAAATCCAATTGACACTTTTACCAGCTCTCGGGCTAGAACCCAGGAACTGGGGACTTGTAATAGAGGAACCATAGCAACGCCATGCAAACAACAGAATTGCGTATGTCGAATGCAACGTAAAATAAGATTAAATAATTAATTTTCCCAAAATTGTATTTATTTATATACTTACTCATTTTTTGTTATACATTATTACAATATATAATAAATTATTTGAGTTTTCCTACCCAACTTGGCAGTGCCAGTTCCAGGGCAGAGGAGTCCTAAATAAATCATGGATAGATTTTCTACTCAACATAAATGCGCAAGTTTCCCGGTTTATTTAAAACTTTGCAAAACAAATTAAATATTTGTTAAATTGCGGTGCCTGTATATTGATTTAATTGTAATAATAATATTTATTTACTCATTTATTTAGCGGTCATTTAGACCAATAAAGAAATATTATTATATTAAAATTTTAACCCAAATTACAGGTTTAAATATTTATCTGAAGTTGCGACTTGAGCGATTTTGCGTTTTGGTCGTAGGTATAACTATTTCATCTATAAACTATTCCTATACGACTTTAGTTCACTTCCTAGACTCTCTCGCTGATCACATCTACTCGACTCTAATAATGTTGACGGTGATGATCACTGATGATGAGATGTTGATGCTATAGGTACTGCATGCATACCATAACTTGCCTTAGGGATAAGCGATCGATCGTAAATATTAAATTCTGGTATTCCTCGACTAATAGTCGCTTATTCGGCATGGTTTTAAACACTTATGATCAAAGATCTCCGACTATATATTGCGACAATGCGGGAATTTTATCGGGGAATCGAATTTTATTTATATTTATTCTGGTAAATAATAATTGCTTGGTCGGTACAGTACCGACCAAGCAATTATTATTTATCGAGGAATACCAGAATAAATATAAATAAAATTCGTATCCCCGATTAAATTGGTCATCAAAGATTCCCAACTATAATCAAGGATTATTAAACACTGTGCATCAATGAAAGCTTGAAGCTAGCCGCGGAATGATTACCAGGCATCTATATAATTTTGCAAATCAGATCTTGAAGCTAATCCAAAAATGGTTACCAAACACTCATCAGACCTGAAGGTAAAGTTTGGACTTTGGAAGTAATCTAAAATTAAATACCATTTGCCAGGAGTCTATATAATTTAATTAGATTCCACAAAAAGCTTTGTCAATGTGTTTCTAAGGGTCATTATCGCGAGTTTGTATAATGTGCCCTAGCCAGTAGAATATAATCCAAAAATGTTTACCGAGCATCTATGATCCATCGACAATATATAATGGTTATTAATAACTTGATCACTTTGCTCATCCATAAACTAAAAGCACTCCATCACTCTTCTGAAAACTGAATTCCTCCCGCTGTGATCACGTCTTTCCATCTCTCTCTCCCGGTGTGTTTCCTCTCAAACAGAAATAGTAACACCTTAACTCTTGTTATTGTTGTAGTGTATTTACTAATCTCAAGTAGGTGCTTAGCTTGAAGCTTACGTTCACCAGGGGCGTATTAACGTATCATATTTATACACGCACAAGTACTCATCGCGCCTCACAAATAAACACTGTTTATTGTTATTGCTTTCAAAGAAAGATTTACAGCGCATATACATTTGAACTACAGGATGATTTTAAAGGCGTACCTATAGCACAATTATATAACATAATGAGTTACAAGTTAATATCTCAAAAAGTATTGGTTGTAGCAAAACAAGTTTTAAATAAAAACTGTTTAGTGTCAAGGGGGACGTATGTTGGTAAAATAGATTTTCTTCTCGATTGATATGCTGAGGCTCAGATCAAGGTCACTTTAATTTTTTTAATCCGACCATATGGATCTTTTTATGGAATTTTGTAGCCATTATTGAGACGAATACAACGACCTATGATATGAGGTTGTTCAAGGTAACTCAAGGTCATAAATAAAGAAGGTGGGTAATATGAAGATATTAAAACGTCACTATCAAGTCGGAAGAGCTTTCCACAATAAACTGGTGAAGTGTCTAGAGGTTCGAGACCCCCCCAGGGGGGACATTGGAATGTGGCTGCTATCGCAAATTGCACTCCAATGTTCTTTGGGAATTAGCGCTCCCAGGGACCCGAACTCGTACCAGTCGGTTTGTGTATGCCGGCTGGCGGATTCTAATACACAAATGGATTATTTGTTGTGTTGAAGACGCTAATGACCTGAGTTGTCGACGCGTCTATAATCTACAATTAATTAATTAATTAATTAGAGGTTCACGACAATCACTTTGAACACCTATTTAGTTAATATGTCGATTGTTATTATTATTATTGAAAACAATTGGCTACTTGTTTGTGAAATTTTAATTAATAATTAGTTATTTTAATATTACCCAACCTCTTTATTTATGACCTTGAATAACCTCATCTCATAGATCGTTGGATTCGTTTCAACAACGGCTACAAAATACTAATAAACACGTGTCATAAAACTAGCAGTTTCAGAGATATTATATGCCACGTAGCTGTGGTACTTAAACAAATAAATTCTTTTATGTTTTTTCTTATCGTACTGAAAATGTCTTAAATGGTGAAACGTTTATTTGTTATTATCATATAATTTTGACAAATTCAAAATATTCTCAGATTAGAACTTAAGTATTGGAGGTATATAAACAACGACGTCCCTATGATCTCGGCTATTCTCAGAACTTACGATTTTAAAATTTTTTTTACCTAATCTACATAAATCTAGTTTGTCTGAAATAGTTGTACACAAAGAACAATTATTTAAAGATTCTTTTCATTTTCTGCCATGTTTTATTTTTAGTTCAAAAAATAACTACAAAAGAAGGGAATAAAGAGCTCATTTATCGTCAATTTAAAAATCATGCTGGGTACGCAAGTGGAAATTTAAATTGAACTTAATTAAAATTTTTCGAAGTTTCGATGCATATTTTTAGAAGCACTAGGAATTCGTCGTTGTACAAGTCTTTAATAATATGTGTATATCACTGTGCAGTACTTGTTCAGTACAACAATGGCTCAACTTTGGATCAGGATAATGCGTCATAGCCGCTGTTCATTTGTCAACTTGCACAAGATTGCACAAAATCTCTAATATTGAACACATAACTTACATGATCAACTCTGCATCCAATTATGTTATTTTACCCACGTTTCATCTATAACTAATATTATAAAGAGAGAGTGTTAGTTAGTTTGTTTGTAAGAAGTAAACTCCAAAACTACTGAACCGATTTCAAATTTCTTTTTACTGTTCTATAAGTGATACTTTGCTTTAGGATATAGGCTAAAATAACTAGCCGGCCCGGATTCGTCTAAACGGAACCACACAACATTTTACACTATTTTTACGATATTTTGACTTTCCATTTTTTTAAATGTAAATCTCAATTGCGAACGGTCTGAAATGTAGCAAACATCGTCGGTCCTATAAAATCGTAAACGTCAATACATCAATTTTTGAAGCTATACTTTTTTACGAGTGTAGTGAATAAGAATGACTTCATGCCAAAAATCACTGACTCAAAAATTAATGTAACGCTGACAGGGATAAAACAACGATTTGGATGAAATTTACAGAAAAGGGATTTGAGGAGGGGCAAACAAATCAACTAGATCCTTCCAGAAAAATTTCGTTTTTTACCGATTTTATAATTTTAAAAATCAATTTTTTGAAGTTTGAAAATAGTGTAATATTTTTAGCAGGCTTTGGATACTTAACGTTATAGATATTAAACTATGATATCCATAGATTTTATTAATAATAATTATTTATTAATTCTGAAAATGCTGAGAGGAAAAGCAAAAATGTAAATGTATGTGAATGTGGGTGAGGCACATATACCCTTTTTTTATTAACTAAATAAGTAGTTAATATTCACATTGCCTCAGTTGCGAACGATCCGAAGACGTGGCCGCCCCTGAAGTTAACTGACCAATCAAGCCGCCATTTTGAACCGACGCTAACTCTGTTTTGTTATACGTGGCAATTTGTTTTGTTTTGTTTCATTGGCAAAGTAAAACAAACTATGTTCTGCATAATCTAGTCCAGTTCTAAAATAAGACAGAGTGCGGCATTCATTGTTTGCTGCTACAACATTCGTTCAGAGTCATTTAAATTCTAGCTTAATGAACATTATTTTTCATTCATTTTTATTTCAAACGAACAATGCAAGAATATGAATGGTTTGAAAACCGCAACTGCGTTTTATTATTTTGTAATCTTTCAAGAGAAAGAAAAGTTATTAACGCAATTTATTGTACAATGATGCTGGGTTGCAGATAGCATTGTCAGAAAATCTTATTTGACAATGACTTTATATTTTGCCCACACATATTATTTCTCCGTAAGAAAAGCATTGGAGAATTTTAAATCGATCTTGTTCGAAAAATAATTGCTCGATTGAAATGATAATTTTTATAACTCCTGCTTCTAAAGTTCAATATTCGAGCACTGTGAGGCGGGCGTAAAGAGGCGTATTTTAGTCACCGTGCGTGAAAGTCCAAAGCGTGCGTAAAAGTACCGTCACAGTGCGTAAAAGTACCGTCACAGTGCGTAAAAGTCCAAAGCGTGCGTAAAAGTACAATCTCTACATCTTATAAATTCGAAATTTGCGCACTTTGTAAAATACAAGCACTTACTGGCTATCGATCGATGTGTTCCTATATATAGTATCGCGCATACAAAGTCCACATCATGAGAGAGTCATGCTTTTAATGATTTATACAGAAGTTAATAACTTAAATAAAAATAAACTAAATCGTAACTTAGTCTGTAATTGTAAAGTTCTAAGGACTAGAAGAGCGAATTTTCCGTTTTCATAATTTTTTTTCTCTCTATTAAACTTTAGAAGCAGTCGTTATAAAAAATTATGTTCGATACGTCCGCTTAAAGTGAGATATCTAGTAGGCTTAAATTGAGGCACTCGCTAAAGGGACTGACGCATACACAACGAGATCTCGTGCGCTTAACGGCTCGTGGGGTTATACAGCGCACTCGATCTGGTTGTGTATATGCGTCGGTCTCTTAGCTCGTGTCTCAATTTAAGCCTACTAGAATACCTCACTTTACGCACACGTATCGAAAACAACTATTTTTAACTATGTATGCATGTATTTAACATAGTTTTTTTGTACAATTTTTATTTCAAAACAACTTTTTTGTACGCATTTTGATCAAAATTTACTTGAAATGCGATCTTTTTCTAAATTGAATTGAATTGTGCATTATAGACGCTCGATAAAATCTTTTTCTATGTAGATCAATAATTTGTTTTTGTGTGAATGCAATCTAATGTTTTAGAATCTAGATGACGGAGAGTTAAAATCATTGTGAAAGATTCTTTGACAATGCTTTCTGTAACCCAGCATGAATGTCGTCTAATAAACTTTGGCTTTTTATCTTTAAGTAAATCTTTCGAATGCTAGTCTAAGTATTATTATTAACTCTGAATTAGTATCCCTACAATTTAATTAAGTTTATGTATACATAAATGTAATCAAAACTAAATCCTGGACTACGGAGCAACTAGTGCAATTTGTTTTGCATAATCCAACAATTAAATGTTAGTTTATGTATTGTATTGTCATTGAGATTTATATACACTAGTCGACTAAATTTGAGCATTCGAACATAATTTTCGTTCAATAATTTACTTGGTTTTTGTAACCAGACAATATTTTCATTTCTGGAAAAATTAATTTTTTTTCCCTTCGGAAAAGTTAATTATTTATTGTACAAATAATGCTTAAGCTAGAGGTTACTCTCTAGAAACCCCCAAAAACTCTCTAGGAACCCCCAAAAATTCTCTAGAAACCCCCAGAAACTCTCTAGAAACCCCCAGAAACTCTCTAGAAACCCCCAAAAACTGTCTAGAAACCCCTAAAAACTCTCTAGAAACCTCCAAAAACTCTCTAGAAATCCCCAAAAGCTCTCTAGAAACCCCCAAAAGCTCTCTAGAAACCCCCAAAAACTCTCTAGAAACCCCCAAAAACTCTCTAGAAACCAACAAAAACTATATCTAGAAACCCCCAAAAACTCTCTAGAAACCCCCAAAAACTCTCTAGAAACTCCCAAAAACTCTGTAGAAACCCCCATCGAATGGCATAACATTACAATGCAATATTAGAAAAAAATCATTTTGCACCTGTGTTACCGTCGGGACTCAAACCCGAGAATTCCATTATCGCGGCGGATGAATTAGCTATCATTGAAGACGCTAATGACCTAAGTTGTCGACGCGTCTATAATCAACAATAAATAAAATAAATAAAGCTATCATTGACACATTGCACAATCAATTGTTTCCAATATAAATCGTAAGAATATTTAACTATTAATTATTTAAACATAAGAAATACAATCAATATGATTAGACACCTATACCGTAACTAAATTCACTATATTAGTGAAATTAACATAAGAATATCAGATGAATTGTCGCCATGATATTTATATAGAAGGCTACATAGGAAAAATGTAAATGCACCGCCGGGAATCGAACCCAGAACTCCCAATTTCGCGTCGGGATATATATATTAAAAACCGTATATAGATTTCTCGTTATAATTTGATATTAATTATTTATTTTTTCATTCATATTTGGAAGTCCTCTTCTAGGCTTACAAATAAATTCCTGGTTGAAAATTAACGCTCGGTGTTTCTGCTGTATTTTTAGTGTTGAAGAAATAATTGGACGGGAAGAACGTTTGGTTTCCTGATGAGACCATGGTAAAGTTTGAACGACTATTGTGAAGGCCTGAAGCAAGATTTGCTACCTAAAATATCTGTGCAACACAAAATGATTCCTTTGTTGAAATATTGCAGCATCTCCTGCAGGTCTTCTTCATACTCGTTCACGAAATTTATATTATTAGTTCAAGGTTCAAATTTTAATATGTTATTACGCCGATTGTCTTAAGGATATATTTCAATTTGCAGAACAAAATGTCGCTATTAACCCCCTCTCTTAGAGGGAAACTTGCTCGCTTAGGTGTTTATATCGTTCTGCAAAGGGGGTTAATACGAACATTTTGTTCTGCAAATTGAAATGTATGCTTAAAACAGTCACCGTAACAACACATTAAAATTTGAACCTTGAACTAATAATATAAATTTCGTCGGGTACATGACACGTTTAGGGCGATTTGCCACCCCTTTAATACTGACCAATTGATCTGCAAATATTATAACGGCATTATTGGGTCATCGACAAGCTATACAAACAATTTCAGCCTTGAAGCAATAATAATTGTGACCATTTTTTTTTGTTACGTGTTGAGCGGTCTGCATCCCTCCCATACCGCTATATAGCAAAATCCCTTACTCAGGGCACTTTAATATGCCTCCCTCAACATCTTCAAAACAATAAGGCCTTGAATAAATAACACCAAAAAATTGTCATTAGCTCTCGGTCTATAGGTATACAAAAAAATACATGATTAATTTTTCCAGAAAGCTTGTTTCTGGGGATACTTGTATCTATTACCTCTATGATCTCTCGTTCTTATAATCTAAGAAGAGATACAAGTCTCGATCGAATTTTCAGTTTATCAAAAACAATGACAAAAAAACATGAATTAGGTACTAGACCCCAGATCACCTTGACAGTTAGTGGTGTTAAATCAATAACAAATTATGATTAGTTCAATTGGATTAGTCTCTGATTTTTCGAGTTTCAAAGATTCTTGTTCCCGAATGTAATTCCTTCAAGAACGTTGACCAAGATATGGGGAATTCTACCCAACGCGGAGAATAATGTATTTTCGTATATATGTGAGTTGTCCGCACATATAGTGAGACTGCACAGTTCATTGTATATCTGTGTGGCAGCCATCATGGAATTCTCATTATGTCCGAACCACGCGGGAATCTAATCAAAACTTCAATTCGATTCTAATTACCTACAGTAATTTAACGCGTTCGGGATAACTTAGTTTGCGTATGTGTTGTGGCGGACTGATGCGTTCTCATTTACCATCTGTGTACATTTATACGTATATAGGGTGTCCCAGATCGATCGCCTATACGAACAGTACAGTGAAATACAGAAAACAATTCTGACCAGAAAAGTTCTTAGACATTTTTTGATCCAATGTTTCATTAATAAGATATTAATTAATTAACTATGACCAATAATCAAACACACAAGTGAGAAAGCAGCATTCATTGTAATGTTGTTGTAAAATTAATAGCTCTCGCACTTAGTGGATTTGCGGTACATCGTGCTATATATAGGAAAGATTAAATGTTCACTGTCGGGCACTGTGTAGTAAGTGGAAACTTTCCCGACGCGAAATCGGGAGTTCTGGGTTCGAATCCCGGCGGTGCATTTTTCCTATACAGTCTTATATAAATATCATGGCGATAATGTCGTCTGATATTCTTATGTATTTAGTTACGGTCTAGGGAATTAATCATATTGATTGTTTATCTCATTATGACCAATAAGTTGACGAGAATACAAAATAACTCCTACATCCCCTCCGTCGACGGCGAGAAAAAAGAACTCGACGGAAAAAATGAAATAAATAATAGGTAAGAAACTTAGCGTTTGCAACCAGTGTGAAGTTTGCTACCCGAGGTACGAGGGCATGCAAACACACGTGTTGCAAACGCCAAGTTTCTTACCTATTATTTATTTCATTTTTTCCGTCGAGTTCTTTTTTCTCGCCGTCGACGGAGGGGATGTAGGAGTTATTTTGTATTCTCGTCAACAACACGTGTGTTTGCATGCCCTCGTACCTCGGGCAGCAAACTTCACACTGGTTGCAAACGCCAAGTTTCATACCGAGTAATTGCATAATATTTTTCACAACTTTATTGACAAATCGATTTGAGGTATACCTACAATTTGGGGGTGCAAAAAAGTCGCAAAAATATTAGATCTGTCAGATTTATGTGGGTAAATGATCAAAGCTCGACAGTATAATTTCCGTATAACAAATTATTCACTGTATTGTCAGTAGTTAAGTGGCACACCCTGTATTATATACATGCTATTCGGATATTTGCATCAGTGCCAAAATCTAGAGTCCTCTTCTATCATAACTGATGCAATTATTTATGGGAAACTCTTCCATCAACGGCAGCCTGCAAAAATCATTTACAGGTACATATTCTGCACATTTTGTGATTTTTGATAAATTACGAAATTTCTCAGAACTTTTTCAAATTCACTAAGCTTGTACAAAAAGACACGCTGATTTCAATGATCACAAGCAAACGTCCGTATCTCTTCTGGTTTAGAAGTTGCTGACGCTAATGACCTCGGTTGTCGAGCGTCTATAATCTACAATTCATTCATTCATTTAGAAGTTGAAACCATTTAAAGTTTCCCAAAATGCATAAAAAAAATTCGAATGCCCATAACTTCTAAACCAAAAAAGATACAGAAATACCTTTCATTTATCTTATTATTAATAATCTGAATTTACACGTCAATTCTATAAAACAAATTTAAAAAATAAATAAATTGAAAATATGAGTTGTTGCTAGACCAAAAAAAAACCCTGGCTTAAAAAAGAAAGAAGACTTGTTCACCTGACGACAGTGTCGAAATACAAAAAAACAAGCCGTGAGGTGGGTCGTTTATTAGGACTAAAGTGCGACCCTTGAGGTCCACACGACGAACTTCCCAGTTTGATAAATATTTAATAATAATAATTAAATTAGATATTACACAGAAAAGTAATCATTTTAATCATTAAAACATAATTATTATTTATTTTTAACAATAATTAAAAAAAAAAACGGCTGAACCGATTTTTATAAAATTTATGTCGGATCAAAATGACGTTAACACGCCTCGATTGACACCCTTACGAAGTCGATATAATTTTTTATTCGTGAGATATTGTGTAAAATCTACTTTTTTTGAGTCTATTTGGTTAAGAAAAAAGAACGACTGAACCGATTTTGAAAAAATGTCTTTCAGATAATATTTACGATACGCGTCGATTGGCACCCTAACGTAGTTGATGTCATTTTTCATTCTCGAGATTTCGTCTTAGAAAGAAATGGACACATACGTACGTACGTACGTACACATACACAGACATCTTTTCAAAAATAGTTTAAAAATAGTGTAGTGACCTTGAAACATAAAAATTAGTTAAAAATTTTGATTTCGATTTTCGGACCCATTACAATAACTTCCAATGGGAAGTTAAAAATGCAAAATTACAAAATTCGACAATGTTATGTGGTAATTTTATCTGCAAACCATGTACCACCACATCATCACGGGACTCTGATGCACATTTTACCAACACCCACACACAACAATGTTGTGTGTTGACTGTGGTGGCGTTGACGTTGACAATGACAAGTACGACGTACCCGAGCCGCGTGTTCCATGCACATGACTGTCTCGGTAATGAGCGTATGACAGGGACTGATTTACGCTTTAGTTACCGATAAGCACAACATAAACACTCACTTCACCGCACTCAGTCACTCACCACTCGCGATTTACGCTTAGATTTGTTTAGGCGAACACTTTTCAGTTAGAGTTAGCATGCGTTCTATTGACACAGCACGTGTTAACACGTGCACCGCACCTATTCGGCAAAAGCCTTAAGTTATTTTAATCGGAATTTTTAAAACCTGGAGCTGATTTTTCAGTTACAGTAGGTGTAGTGTCTCTACATTTTATAAAATAATAAACAACCTTATTCTGTGTAGATTCATTTATTTCTGATTTAAACATTTCATTCATACAAAAATTATGTTCTTTGTTACAATATCACGATTATCTAACTTATTAGCTGTAATTATATAATCTAAGTTTATTCTTAACATTTTATTATAAATACTACAATGAAACAAATTCAAATACATCACAGTAGGTATGTAGCATGTACTGGCACGTGTTAACACGTGAAGTTACGCGCCACACATATTCGACAAGAGTCTTTATGCTTTATAGACGAAGAGCTGGCGACGTTTCTTAAGTGTCTACGTAAGGCAAAAAATATTAAAAATACCTGTACCTATACGTGTTCCCCATTTGAGAATCTGTATGTCTGGCAGCCTTTCTACCTTGAGTTTTAGCTGGCAGGTTGAAATCAGACAGGTGAAATATGAATTTTTCATGTATCTAATATACAACACTTTTTTTAAATCTATTGAGTAATTATTTAGAATACAAAATAACATTGCCTGCTCGATTGGTCATTCTTATTATGCCGTTAGACTTATTTATAATTAAAAAATAATGTTTTTTCATGTATCTACGTATAAGGTCTGGCATATTTCATTTACATAAAGGGTGACATATATATTGGAATTCTAAAATGTCAGACCAAAATGTTGATGCGAACACTTTGAAAAAAAATATTGTATAAAAATTATTATCTAATAATAAAAAGTATAACAAACGAAATTTAGATGGGTACCTACCTTGGTGACGAAATTATTAAAACATTACAAAAATAGTGTTACATTATTACATGAAAAATTTGTCTAATTTCTAGCTGTCACCTAAAACGCAAGGGTGAAAAGTCTGCCAGACTAAAGGTACGTGCAGTACGCAGCTGGGATTCTAGATGGTATCATGTCTGGTAGATGGTGGCTGAAATTATAATGGCTTATAGATTTGCACAACGAAGCTTTGATACTAGCATTGATACAAGCTTAAATCGCGTTTGAAATGTCAGATATCGAAGACGAATATTTGTGTTCTTCTGCTACAAAGTGGTATATTTTAAATACAAATTTGGGTAGGAGTTATCATGTCCACCCTATTAATAGAAAACGATCTAAAACATGGCGAATTTCATCATTTATACCAAGAATTAAAATTTTACCCAAACCGGTTTTTTGAATATTTACATATGGAACACTTTTAAATATGTTTTAGAAAAAACTCAAAACAAATTAAATAAAAACTGGCAAAATTTCAATTAAACTAGTTACATCCATTGCGAAACTTGTAACGGCCATTTGACTGTTGTCACACGTTGATTGAAAGAATGGTGAGATACATTCTTGAATCTACCAGCTCTTGTAACAGCACTTATACCTGCTACACTCACTGCTTCGTTGTGTACGCTCGCATATATAACAATGCATCAATTTAAGCAAGCCCTGCTATGATCTACGCTACCATCTAGAATCCCAGCTCCATACTGCACGTACCTTTACAGATTCTCAAGTGGGGAATACTTATGCAGGGATTGTTGAGATTATTTTGTCTTAAGTAGACACTTAAGAAAATCCGTCGCTGCCTCTTAGACCATTAGTATTCGTTGAAAATGGGAGCTCTCGAAATGTAGATCCAATAATAAAATTGTTGGGGTTAAATTGTTGTTTATAACAGATGAATCAGTTTACAAAATGTATTTATTATTTGTACAAACAAAACGATATCAATCAAATAATTGATTCATTGAATATTGAATACTGAAATCACAATTCCATTAATGCGTGAAAATCATTTACCTATAGAGGAAATAATGAAAAAAAACTGAATCAATTTCTGTTAGAGTTAATAAAAGCTAAAATCAGATTTGTGATACATTTGTAGTCGAATTTTCATTTGCAAATAGGGAAGGGTACATCAACGGCTGTTCGAGTAATTGTATTATCGAAAAAATGTTATGTTTAAAACGAAAATACCTGATTTTTTTTTTGTTTGACATGCAGGAACGCTTCTTCCGTTTAACATTATTATATAATATTACACAGGCTGTCTCAGATCGAACGAAAGAGAAAAAAATTCTGAGCAGAAAAGTCCTTAGACATTTTTAGATCCGATGTAAGTATAACTCAAAAAGCTGATCAAGTACGAGTAGAACTTGCGCCACGAGGGTTCCGTACCGTTATAAAAAAAGATTTATTGAAGTAAACTTAGATAGAAATACATATATTCAGGCGTTACATAATTTTTGTAAGTCCTGGTACCATTTACCACCCAGGACATTTAATATAAATTAATAAGATTTATACGGCTGAATTGCAAATGAAAATTTTTCGTTGGAAAGCAGCCAATTATATAATTGATTCGAAACATATTACACGGTTGAGTACTGTAAGCTCATTCCGCTGCGAAAGTGGAAAGGTTCAGGTTAGAATCCTGACTGTGACTATGGTTGGTAAAATGTTTTTTTTCAATATGTTTCGAATCAATTATATAATTGGCTGCTTTCCAACGAAAAATTTTCAAGGACATTTAATGTCAATTTTATTTTCACAAAATGCTTCAGTTAGTTTAAACAGTCTTGTTTTTTGTTTTATGGGAAAAACCCGTAGAAAAAAAAAACATCCTTCGTACCGTTACAACAATTTAATTAGTTTAAGCTGTGTCTGTACTTATGCTAAAAAGTACAATGTAAGCTTGAACCTCACGGTTGACAGTAATTATAATATATAATATAATATATATTATATCATATTATCTTATATATTATATATATTATATTATATTATATTATATTATACCTATAATATAATATAGTTTAGAAATCATCGCGTACAATGACGCCACTAGTTATATGGTTTGATTCCAATAAAAATAATATAGTTTATAACCACCGTGTACGATGACGCCACGTCTATTTGTAAGTACCTATAAAAACATTAATTTATTAAAATTAATTAATTATTAAATTCTAATTTTTATTTGCCAGCTGATTCATGCCATAACAATACATAATCTGTGAAAATTTCAACTAGCTACCTCTTACCGTTTGTGAGATAGAGCCATGTGACAGACGGACGGACACACGAACAAACAGAAGGTATTTTCCTAAAAACGGTCGATTTTTCAGGCATGATTGGTACAAAGTGAATTTAGAATTTCCTGTAGAAACTAAAAATGCAATAATATAAGGTGTATTTAATGTAAGAAAGTTAGCTGTCGAATGAGAGTTAAGAGGACACCCTATATAATTGAAATTAAGCTTGTGACGTGCTAGAGATGAAATCCTGATTTTTCGAGCATTAACTTAACTGGAAGGACGATATTGTATAAAAATATATGAAATAATTTTCTAAAACAATAATGTCTACATGTTTTATGTAGCAAAGTCGAAATTGCTTGGGTTTGCAATAATTCATATCAATCGCTTTTCTACCGAGCTAGTATTGGAACAATAACTAACAAAGCTTGTGAACTGTTAAATACGTTACTATTAGTTACTTATTTTACACAAGTTGTAATTTTCGAAGTGTGACAATACAAGAACTACACTGAACTACATTTTTATTCCATGAACACAGCTCTTAAACGTAAACTTCCAGAAATCAATCAACGACCTTACTCTATCGAAATGCAATTAATTTGTTCGGTATTGATCTGTGTCCTCGAATAAAAATCTGCCCCATAATTCTTCCCTTCTGGATGTGATTTTACTACACCAATACTTTACAGTTTACAGCTACATGCTGTGTGTATTCTGTAAGATGCGACACTCGATGACGATTAGTGTCTAGACAAGACAAAACAAGACTTCACTGAAGTCTTGTCTTGAAATATTAAGACTTCACTAAGTCTAAGTCTAGATTAAAAAACTCTTGTCTTGTCTAATATCAAGACTCTAGATTATTTTCAAGAGTCTAGATTAACCGAGTAGTTTACTTTACCTACTACTACTTAGTTTATCTAGACTCTTGAAAATTGTCTAGAGTTTTGGCAAGAGTCTTGATCTAGATAAAGAAGGTCTTGTCTTGTCTTGAAAATTTCTAGACAAGACTTTTGCAAGTCTTGTCTTGAAAATCTAGACAAGACAAAATAAGAGTCTAGAAAGTTTAGATCTAGCCGGCAACACTAATGACGATCGTAGATTTTCGGTTACGTTCGGATCGGTACGTAAACTGACGACCTCTTACTGATGGTGATGATCATGATGATGTACGTGGGAGGAAAATACTTCCGCTGCACTTGGGGCTACAGAGGGCCCATTATGGTACCCCTGCTTTCCTACAAAGCAAGTCTTTTGTGGTAACTTGATTGAGTCATTTGCTAATGAGTCAAGGATTTTTGTTTGGGGGACACGACTACCTACCGTGCTCTACTTAATCGCTCGCTTTTTATATGGCGTTTCTATTTTTCTGCTAATTAACATAAAATGACAAGAAAACGAAGTGTTAAAATTATAAATTATATTTATGGTGCAATATTTAAAATTTTATACACTACACGTTTGAAAGGGATGAACGTTTTAAGGTCATTAAAACTAAATATCAAAGAAACCATTCGAAGCGTTATCTCTTTATAAAATTTATTTACTCTTTACTTATGATGCATTAAAAAATTTTATATACTGCCCATTTAAAATGACTGTATATTTCAAGGTCATTGAAATGTCAGACATCGAAGCGTCGTTGCTTTATAGAACTTATTTACCCTTTACTATTATTATACTGCGCCAGAAAAATTTTATACACTGCCCATTTAAAATGATTGAACATTTCAAAATTCAAGGTCGTTGAAACTGCAGAAATCGAAGCGTCGCCTCTTTATAAAACTTATTTACCCTTTACTATTATTATACTGCGCCAGAAAAATTTTATACACTGTCCATTTAAAATGACTGTACATTTCAAGATCATTGAAACTGCAGAAATCGAAGCGTCGCCTCTTTATAAAACTTATTTACCCTTTACTATTATTATACTGCGCCAGAAAAATTTTATACACTGTCCATTTAAAATGACTGAACATTTCAAGATCATTGAAACGCCAGACATCGAAGTGTCGTCGCTTTATAGAACTTATTTACCCTTTACTATTATAGTGCGCCAGAAATGTAGTGTTAGTGCAACATAAGAGCTATGGAGGTACACCTCTCTTGGTAAATTAAGTTTCCGTCACGGTTAAGCATGATGCCAGGTCCAATTTATCCTTTAACCGCTGACACACGGAGAAATATTGTGCGGTGAAAATGGGTCGGCTGTTACAACGGTGCCGTACGCCTTCTGCAGCTTTCCCTTGTATCGTTCTCATTCCTTACATGTACGGTATTACAATTACACTCTGCAGCTTTCTCTATATTATACTTGCTTACGCCTGTACTAAGCTAATGACCTCTGTTGTCGAGCGTCTATAGTCTACAATTAAATTACACCTGTACTAATGCCCTAATATACTATAGTATGGTTCGTTACTTTACTATTTCTACCCTCGTATATTATATTAATAGTCATCGCCTTGATATTGACTTGAAAAAATTGGACTATAGACTTTTATTTATATAAAGAAACTTTTTTGCCACACCCACTTTAAAATAACTGCTTTACATGCATGCAAGTGACTCTTGACAGGCCGGTGTGCGGGAATGTATCTTTCCCACACTATATAGTGTGGGAAAGCAAACCATTTCCATAGTGATGTATGTTTATTCGCCCTGACCCGCCAGCTATTACCTACTGACAGCTACTCTCGGCCTACTATAGAAGTGAAGTTGGCGACACAAATCAACTGCCAAACATTTTGGAAAATACTGAAAATAAAGTGCGAAAAGCAGCTGTGTTAAAGTGGATATATGGCAAAAATACCATATAATATATCTCTTCCGTAATGATATGACTCATGTGATTGTTAAAACTCGCTATCGCTCGTTTAACATTATCACTACTCTAAGTAATAATATACACCTCATTACCCAACTGGATATACAATCTACTAATTTGCGATCGCTTTCTGAGGTTTTAAACGTAACGATTAATCATTAGTAGTCAAGCAGAAAATCAACAAAATTTAAAATTAAGTACATGTTTTTTCTCATGTCTTAAGTTTTAAGAGTATCCAACTGTAATAATATTGTAGCAAATCCCAAGATGTTACGCCACTGCCTCCAATAGAAACCACGAGAAAGAAAGGTCACAGTAGTAAAGCGTGGAATGGTATCGAAGATTCCAGACAACGCTAGAGGATACGAGGACACACTGAGCGTACACCGCACGCAGGTATATAAACAGAAGTGTGTCGTGTTGAATGGATGAGTGAATGGTGTCGTGCCATCAGTCAGTACAGTGAAATAAATATTGATCAGTCAACGGGAATCAGTCAGTGTAGATTGTACTGTGACAGTGTTGAACAGCGAAATTAATCTTATATAAATACAGTGACATAAATAATTACAAATAAATAATCCTTGTATATATAGTTATTTGTTAAGTGTTATTTAAGTGGCTCGTTTAGTTCAATAATTACCGTTTAAGTTTTTTTCATTGTTAGAATTAACTTTTCGTTGTTGCAATTATTGTATATAGTTAATTGTTACGAATTATTGTAAATAAATAATATATTGATTCCGCCAACTCAGAAAACAGTTTTGTAACAATATGAAGAATACTTTACTAGTTTTACGTAAATAACAAGGCTTATGAGTTATGTTTATGAAAATAAAAAAACGATTTAAGTAGGTACCTACATTTTAATTAAACATTTTATTACAGATATTGTTAATTCAGTTAAGTATAGAAAAAGTGAAAAAATACTTAATCATAATCAGTCATACAGTTTTATTACTAGGCGTACGCATGCCCGACGCATTCATTAAATTATATTTTAAACATACGTCAAATTAGTTATTTCAACTCTCCGCGTCCCATTAACAAGATATTTCTGACAAAAAATCTTCTAGTCGATGAGCTATTTCCCGTAGATGATATGTGAATGAAGCCGCACAGCTTGTTGAGAAGTGGGTGGGCCCCACACACATGTGTTCATTTAGAGTTTAGACAGACTCTTCCACGTCCTACTACATTTCTGTTGATGCCTTTGTAACTCGCGCGATAGAATTGTATTTGAATTTGTTTAGTGCAGATATGGGTGGATCCCAAACATATACCTACCTTTTGTCTCAAATCATTTACCTTCAATTTGTCGATCTTCTTGTAACGATCATATCGTTACATCTATAAATATTATTAACATCCAAAAAAAACGTATACCCCTACCCTAGCACTGACTTTTGCCAAGTTGGGTATACTCCAACATGTACTTAAATAAAAATTAATATGTATACCGCTATTTTGTATAAATGGAATAAATAAATATATAAATAAATAAATAAATAAACAAATAAATAAATAAATAAATTATATATTATATAGGTGTCCGTGCGGATAGTTTAACCGGACGTTTACAGCGCTTCGGCAACATCAATTATCGAATATATTTAACTCTTTAAATGAGTAATTAAATCCCGTCTCTTACAGCGTCAACATATGGCATCATGTAGATCAGCGTTTCCCAAACTGGGGTTCGCGGACTCATCTCTGGTGTAGGTAAGTACTAATTGGTCAAAGCTATATATACATGGTCCGGCGGCGACGGCCGAACTGTATGAACGCCATCTGGCAAACAGTGATTTTATAATCAGCGATCTGGAACGCAAGTTTGGAAGTGCAGGGCAAAGCTATATAGTCCGGCTGGCGACGGCCGAACTGTATGAACGCCATCTGGCAAATAGTGATTTTATAGTCAGCGATCTAGAACGCAAGTTTGGAAGTGCAGGGCAAAGCTATATAGTGCGGCCGGTGACGGCCGAACTGTATGAACGCCATCCGGCAAACAGTGATTCTATGGTCAGCGATATGGAAAGCAAGTTTGTAAGTAGGTCAAGTTATACAGTTCGACCGGCGACATAAACACAGTCCGGCAAACTGTGATTCTATAGTCAGCGATCTGGAACGCAAGTTTGGAAGTGCAGGACAAAGCTATAAAGTCCGACCGGCGACAGCCGAACTGTATAAACACAGTCCGGCAAACAGTGATTCTATAGTCAGCGACCTGGAACGCAAGTTTGGAAGTGCAGGGTAAAGCTATAGGTATAGTCCGGCCGGCGACGGCAGAACTGTATGAATGCCATCCGGCAAACAGTGATTCTATGGTCAGCGATATGGAAAGCAAGTCTGTAAGTCGACCGGCGACATAAACACAGTCCGGCAAACTGTGATTCTATAGTCAGCGATCTGGAACGCAAGTTTGGAAGTGGGCAAAGCTATATAGTCCGACCGGCGACGGCCGAACTGTATGAACGCCATCCGGCAAACAGTGATTCTATAGTCAGCGATATGGAACGCAAGTTTGGAAGTGCAGGGCAAAGCTATATAGTCCGGCCGGCGATGGTCGAACTGTATGAACGCCATCCGGCAAACAGTGATTCTATGGTCAGCGATATGGAAAGCAAGTTTGTAAGTAGGTCAAGTTATACAGTTCGGCCGGCGACATAAACACAGTCCGGCAAACTATGATTCTATAGTCAGCGATCTGGACCGCAAGTTTGGAAGTGCAGGACAAAACTATATAGTCCGGCTGGCGACGGCCGAACTGTATGAACGCCATCCGGCAAACAGTGATTCTATGGTCAGCGATCTGGAACGCAAGTTTTGGAAGTGGGCAAAGCTATATAGTCCGGCCGGCGACGGCCGAACTGTATGAACGCCATCCGGCAAACAGTGATTCTATGGTCAGCGATATAGAAAGCAAGTTTGTAAGTAGGTCAAGTTATACAGTTCGGCCGGCGACATAAACACAGTCCGGCAAACTATGATTCTATAGTCAGCGATCTGGAACGCAAGTTTGGAAGTGGGCCAAGCTATACAGTTCTGCCAGCGACTGCCGAACTGTATAAACACAGTCCGGCAAACAGTGATTCTATAGTCAGCGATCTGGAACGCAAGTTTGGAAGTGGGAAAAGCTATAAAAGTTTAGGCAACGCAGACCTAGATTGTGAATATTCAGAGAAAATCTACACACACGTGTAGATTTCTACTCATCAAGCGTACCGATACATACATTTGAATGACCATACCTATCTGTGGTTAGATAACATTTTCATGAATAAAATAAAAACATATAATACCAACTCTCCCTTATCTTATGAACATCATTACGTGAATATACTTAATTAGTTTTACTGATTAATCTAACAAACATTTGTGCGCGTTCTCTTAATAAAATTTAAATCGTGAAATCTTCTTCCACAAACATGTTTATTTTTTGTAAAGTTAATATCAGTTATAATTAATGGACCTTGTTTCCATTGGATCTGGAACAGTCTGATTAGAAAATAAGCATTTGCGTGGCAAATACTTGCGAGAGAAGCTACGCTATCAAAAGGTCTCCGGAATATGTGGAAACATAATATGTTTAGTGTATACAGAAATTAAAAAGTATAATTTTTTTTATTATCAAATGAAAAAACTGTCACTTTTATGGCCAGTTTCTGGTAGCATAAGTATCTACATATGTGTTGCAATTAGTAACACGTTATATGAAAAAATTCGACTGATGACCAGTCCTATACTTCCCACCTAGTAAATATTTGCAAAAAATAAATACTCTTTTTTTTAATTCTTTGACTGGGCCCAAATAACCTTAGCTGTTGGTGGTCTTTAAAACACAATTTAATTTTTATTCTTTGAAAAAAGCATGGCCCTCTTTTTTGTTTGGTGATCTACTGATGGCTAGCTTATAGCAAAAATCATGGTTACCTTGATTTACGTACAATTTTTATTTTTTTGAGTAAAATATTTTTTTTCTCGAAAACTATACATTTTAGAGAAAAAAAATATTTACATTTTTTTCATATTATAACATCTAGAATTCATTTATATTTTTTTTTACCTATGTTAATACGTGACATTGAGAACGTTTTTTTGAATATCTCAGGATCCACTGAACCGATTTGACTCAAAATCTAATCAGATCTAAGTTAAAGGCTGATAAACACAATAGAACAATCGGCATGCCCGTATGTTGTTCCGTTCTTAAGATATCGAAGGCGAAAAATTGACCATACACACACACACACACACACACACATACAGACATCAGTCAGAAAATGATCTAAAACGATTGCTAGGGTCTCAATACGTGAAAATCTGTTAAAATCTCGAAATATTTTTTTCGGACTAAATCCATTACTTCCCTACCATAGTAGAGGTGGGAAGTAAAAAAATATAATATAGGCAATAAAAAGACGTATTTTTTACAGTCCTACTATAAGTTTGAAATAAATACTGATTTTAGATCATGGACTTTATTTATTTATATACCAAAATATACCGTTTGCCCGTGAGAAGAGTTCAAAGTTTACATAAAATTTTGTATTACAATTTTATTAAACTTGTACTAGGAATATCTGTTAGCATTATTTAAGAAAACATTTTTTTCCTTCGGAACTATGCGGAAAACGAAATTTTTACAAGAGTAGCAAAATGAAGATAATTAATCAGTCTTCTCGCTAAAAAAATTTGAGAACCGTATTACCATCCCTAAGAAAGTTCTGAAAAAAATGTCAAGGGGTGAGGGTGGTTTTAACCCTTCTACAATTTTTTTCGGGTTTCTTTGGTTACCGAAAGGAGAGTAATCCTCTAAAATGCACTTTTGTCAAATTTCATTCAATTTGTTTCACTCATTTCTGAACAGCGTACAAAAATGTGTTTTTTTATGTAAACTTTGAAATCTTCTCACGGGCAAACGGTACATTTTGGTATATAAATAAATTGGGTCCAATCGACTTATTTTGACCTCTACTACACGTGGTAGCTCTGTGTCCCAGCAATTTTGGGACACTCTGTATATCTCTATCGCTCGTTTTTACATACTGTCACTACTCGTCAGTAATAATATACCCTATTACGTATCTAGATATACATTTTTTACTGCTGGCCTATATTGCATATAACCAGAGCGTAGGTTGATAAAAAGTATCCTATAGACAGCACAGTTGATAGTGTACTAGTTTTATCAAAATCTCGAATGATGCTGGTACAAATAGACAGAAAGACAGAATTTCTAGTCTAGGTACCATACAAAATACTCGAAACACAGAAATTTCAAGACAGAGATTTCGTTTCTATTTTATTTGTATTAAGTAGTATCGATTATCTATATTCTGTAGTTTGCTGGTACAAACTTCTGTTTAGTTTTTCATGCAGAAATGCAGTACATTATAGTTTATTGGACACAGTAAGCGAAAAGTTCAAGTTTGTTGAAAAGTGATCCAGACTCGCCACACGAGCTGAGCGTAAAGAGAACAGAATGCAGGCAGCCAACAGCAAATAATGAAATTCCCTCATCCAGCTGTCAGTTAGACGAATGAACTGTACATTTGTCAGGTTAGATAAGAAGTTTTCGTTGAAAATTGGCACGTTCCTCGGAAACACGATGCACTGGCGCACAGAATTGACTCGTTCTCTCTACCGATTTATACAGGCTGTACATTTTTAGTCGGACCTCTTTCGAATCTCAATAATCATAAAATTCCCGTAATTCGATCGCTGTCTCGTTTTTAGGATTCCGTACCAAAATTGTAAAAACGGACATCTTATTGTGAAATGATGTATTTTGTTCGTCTGTCTTGTCTGGTGCAGACGTGTAAACTTCTGAACGACGTGATACGCAGATAGACTGCTAGGTGTACCGCGGATATTTTAGGGACCTTTTAAAAAATGTTTTTTTTTATCCTCTGCGGCCAATAAAGAGAAAATAAAAAAATGTATTTAGCATATAGCATAGGGAGGAGCTTAGAAGTGACCAAAAAAAATTTTTTTTTTATTTGTCGTTATTTATTCAGTTCTTATTTTGTAAGAAGAAGAAAAAAATGATATTCCTAATCCATGATTCCGTGTTTGGTCGCCATGTTTGTTATCCCCTGTGAGGTCAGATCTGGGTTCAACTTTGTATAAACAGTTGTATACGGTATATAGCGCCTCTATATCTTTTAACTCAGTGGTAACACATACACATATAGTACATTGCAAAATGATTTACATGCCAAGCAGACGTTGTCACGCCCAAAACACCCGGGGTCGTGTAGACGACACACCCTACCCCGTTTTTTGTTTAAAAAAAACACGTATTAATTACAAAAAAAACAGCTTGTATATATTTCTGTCCATTCTATTTCTCCTAGTCGTCAGCTTGATACGATACTGCTGAAGTGGGACTATACTGGGGATGTATGGTGGTCAGTGACGTGGCAAATTGAAAACATTTATAGAACGCCAATGAATGAAGGATTCCTTGATAAAATCATCTGTCAAAATTCTTTTCGTAATGTGCGAAATTCAGTTTTATTGCTTTTATTAGACAAAAAAATATTTTTCAAGAATAGCAATTTTATTTTATGGTTCTCAAATGACAGTTTCTTGATAACGTCATCCGTCAAAATATTCATTTCTTTTTCACTGATTTACTTTTCTTTCTTTTTTAAGATTTGTATGCACGGGTTTTTTCTTTAGTTAAAAACTTATTTTTTATAGAAAAATTTGTGCATTGTGCAGTGCATCAAGCAAACTGTTTTTGTCCCTTAGGAAATTCTTTTCAGGCCAAAAGTATAAAGCGAAAGTGGCGCCTTCCTATGCGATGATTGTAAACTATATCTCGACAGTTCGTCTAACCTACAATACCCATTTACGGTGTTTTTGTAAGTATTTAATATTGTTTTTTCAATGCACTTATTACAAAAATTAGGTACTGTGTGTTACTCGGGCAGAAAGTTGGCATTTGTGATTCTTGTGATTACCACCCTCGTTTCGCTTGGTGGCAAATTCCACAACTCGTCGCAAACGCCAGCCGCCCTAGTAACACAATGAACTATTCAAATTAGACAGTTATTTCTTATTTAGATAAAAAGTGAATAATATTATCCTTGTCAATAATAATTACAAACGCCAGTTTTGTGTTTTAACTAAAATGTGAACGAGATATATTTTGATTTTTATCATTGTTAAAATTTTTTCTCACATTCCGTGCCAAGTATTTTTATACTTATTGAATGATTGGCAGCTAGTCTTTGGCATGGTTTTAGTTTATTTTTTAGAAAAGCTACCGGTAATGAGGTAAAAATATTTTTATGTATTTTAAAATATATTAAGTAAATATTTGTGAACTAAAAAAATGTTGGGAAATTATCAAATATTTACGTTTCTGAAATGTTTAAAATATGTGAGGTTATTTTAATTTTATACGTCTGTCTGTAGTTCATAGAATGTGTTTAACATTAATTACTTTTTTTGAAATTATATAAACAAATCAAATATTTAAAAAAAAACTATTTTTTGTACACAAATTCATTTGAAATGTTATCTGAATTTATAACTTTGGAAAACATTTTGATCGAACAGTTTTTGTAATCTTACGATACAACGACTAAAATAGTGACAAAAATGTATTAGTAAATTGTCTCTGGAATTTTTTTCATTCACAATAACTTCTACAAAAATGTGCCGATTTGAATGATTTTATCTCGGATTTTATTAACTCCCATTGGAAGTTATTGTAACGGGTCCGAAAATCGAAATCAAAATTTTTAACAAATTTTTATGTTTCAAGGTCACTACACTATTTTTAGAAAGTTGTCTCTGTGTGTGTATGTGTGTGTGTGTGTACGTACGTACGTATGTGTCCATTTCTTTCTAAGACGAAATCTCGAGAATGAAAAATGATATCGACTACGTTAGGGTGCCAATCGACGCGTATTAACATAAATATGATCTGAAAGAAATTTTTTCAAAATCGGTTCAGCCGTTCTTTTTTCTTAACCAAAAAGACTCCAAAAAAGTAGATTTTACACAATATCTCGCGAATAAAAAATTATATCGACTTTGTAAGAGTGTCAATCGAGTCAAATCGAGTCGTGGCAACGTCATTTTGATCCGACATAAATTTTATAAAAATCGGTTCAGCCGTTTTTTTTTTTTTTTTTAATTATTGTTAAAAATAAATAATAATTATGTTTTAATCATTAAAATGACTATTTTTCTGTGTAATATCTAATTTAATTATTATTATTAAATATTTATCAAACTGGGAAGTTCGTCGTGTGGACCTCAAGGGTCGCACTTTAGTCCTAATAAACGACCCACCTCACGACTTGTTTTATGTTATGAAATTAAATTAAGCAGCATCACCAAATAGATATCCATAAACGGAGATAGGGTTCGAACCCACGGTTGAATTATTTTTATATGTCTGTTTCAGTAAATACTCCAGTTGAATCAGTGGTTTTGGGAATATACGCAATTCTCTACATATTTTAAAAATTATTTTGGAAAATGAAAGTCGTATATTATGGCTCTCCATACTGGTATTGCTGTTAGCTTTTAAATGTAGCCCCTCTTTTTGTACTGGTAGTTTTTCATTTCTTTATAACACAGTTTTACACTACCCAATTTTATAATAAGAAACAATCTACCATGTTTGAAGTTTTACTGTATTATTATCTCGATTTAAACTTTGATACATTTGAGTTTCCAATTTTATAAATACAAAACTGTAGAGACTCATCCTAGAAAAGGTTCTATTAGTACAGTAGTTGTTTTCCGCAGTTGTCTCTCTCTATCTGGCTAACGGTTATAAGATTTATTGTTATTTTCTCTTTCCATTGGTTTCTGAAACAAAGTGTCGGATGTTTTATCACTTCTGCACAGACGTTAACTGCTTGCTTGGCACATGGCTGATATGTTCGAAAAGTTTTCAACTGTTGTATGAACTAAAATTTATTCTTACAATTGAAGTACAGTTTATTATTGCAGTTGAAACAAACTAGATAATAGGGTCATCCCGCGTATCAAAATTTGATGTTTTTGAACAGTAAAAATTAATAAGCAAACACTTGAAAAATTCTACACATTTATTCATCTCAACGATCGTTTCGGGTTTCTAACCCATATTCAGGAGTTTAAACTAAAACAGTTTTAAATTGTGTGTTTTAAAGACCACCAACAGCTAAGGTTATTTGGACCTAACACCAATTCATATTTTCAATTCATTATTATATTTATTTTTAATAATAAATTGAAAATCCAATTGACACTTTTACCAGCTCTCGGGCTAGAACCCGGGAACTGGGGACTTGTAATAGAGTTTAAACTCCTGAAGATGGGTTAAAAACCCGAAACGATCGTTGAGATGAATAAATGTGTAGAATTTTTCAACTGTTTGTTTTAATTTTTATTCAATCATGTTTTACCAAGTGCCTAGCAATAATTCTATAGAATTTATTATGAACAATGTATGTTATTCCTCATACATAAACAAATAATGTAAACTAACTTTTTTGCTCTTATATCGTTCTTCTTAATTGCAAACAAGAATTAAAAAAATGTGTTCATTTAAAACGCATCAGCTTAACCGCCATATGATGACGTCAAAACCAGAGCAATGAAGCAATACGTCCACGCAGATAAAGAGAGGTATGTCTATGGAAAGAGAGGCATACTGCCTCGTCAGTCGTAACTCGTGAAGAACCTAACCTAAGTTCTAGCTGCCGGCCTGTCAATGACATTTATTATGTTCAGTTCAGTCGCACTTGCCCCATCTTACCTTACTAAACTTTAATGTTCGATTTGAAACGATAGCGAAAAACTATTTATTTTAAAAGCTACATATAAATAAAAAAAGTATATAAGTCTTTAATTTCACTCCAACGTATTTTTCATATTGAAACATAAAAATACAAAACGTAAAACTTTATCTGAGGGATATATTTCACGATGAAAAAGAAACCTTTTGTTGGTTTTATAATAAAACATACAAAAAAAAAGTAGATATCATTTTAAAAGAGAAAAAGTCTTTTCCTAGGAAATACTGTTTGTTCGGTCGGCTTTAATAGAAGTAGATACCTCACTAGCGCCATAACGGCGTTCATAGGCAGTAAATCATCAGCACCGGAACAAGGCGACACCTATTAAAACGCAATTACTTCGGAATCAAAAGCACTTAGGTTTAATACTGCGTAAATAACAGCGGTTCATAATAATAGTTACTGTATAACATTCTCACACACACAATGTGATCAAAAATAGTAAAAAAAAACTTTTTAAAGACAAGCTTTTCATTGAAATGGACTACAAAGGAAAAAATAATAATTTAGGTTCATAATTATAAAAGCGTGGGTCGTGACTAATAAACTATCATAGAGTTTACAACCCACGCTTTTATAATTATGAACCTGAATTATTAAAGAATATTTTTTCCCTTTTTGTCCATTTTAATAAAAGCTTGTCCTTAAAAAGTTTTTTTACTATTTTATTTTGTTCTTTTTAGTCATTCGAAAATTATCGGCCGCCATTTTAGATTTGTAATGACGTTACACTGCTTATTGTATTCTACTCGTCATACCCTTTTATTTGATACCCATATCAAGGGAGTTGTAAAGAAATAGGTAATCCGCCATTTTGTGTCGAGCCGCCATATTGAATTTAGAATGACGTCACACAGCTTACTGTATTCTACTTACGAAATGTTACAATTACCACAAAACACCAAACCATAACAAACACTCTCGACGTACGTTTCGCCAACCAAGTTGGCATCATCAGGAGATGATTAAAACTAAAGACTAAACACAAATTACTGCCTATTTATAGGCTACCTAATTTTAATTACCTGAAAACTAAACTAATTTACTAAATCAAAAAGCAGGCTACCTGCTTTTTGATTTAGTAAATTAGTTTAGTTTTCAGGTAATTAAAATTAGGTAGCCTATAAATAGGCAGTAATTTGTGTTTAGTCTTTAGTTTTAATCATCTCCTGATGATGCCAACTTGGTTGGCGAAACGTACGTCGAGAGTGTTTGTTATGGTTTGGTGTTTTGTGGTAATTGTAACATTTCGTATCTTTACACCAAAGGTTCCACCATTTTTTATTGTATTCTACTTGTCATACCCTTTCATTTGATACTCATATCAAGGGGATTGTAAAGAAATAGGTAATCCGCCATTTTGTGGTGGCCGCCATATTGGATCTACCATAATTTAAAATATAGGTACTATATATTGTATTGTCTTCAGAACGAAAGGTGTGTGCAAAATTTCAGCATGATTGGATTTCGGGACGTGGTCGAAAATTCGAATGCCTGATTTGTGCCGGGCAGGACAGGAAACCAAGTTAAATAAAAGCTTGTAATGAAGCGCTGTATATGAATACTAGCCTTTGCTCGCGGATTCACTCGCGTTAATATTATAGTTTTCGTCTCAGAACAGACATAGCTATAGAAACAAGATAGAAGTAGATTATAGACGCTCGACAGCTCATTACCGTGATACAAAAGAAATTAAAGACGCAACATTGTTATAACAAAATATTTAAAAAAGTGTTTTAAAAAGAATGGAACCCATAACGATGTAAATTCTGATCAACATAAAAGTGTATTAGGTTTCGTTCACCCCGCGGCAACAAAATGACACGTCATCAGTGACAGTAAAGCTGCACACACTGAATCAGTAAAGCGCGGGTAAGCAGGTCATCCTGAGGCAAGTAGGTGGTGGTGGGTAGGTAAGCACGATGATCTATGTGTGTGGTCGAACTAGCGAAGGTGCCTGTGTTACCAACTAGCAGTCAAGCAAGGATCAACTCCAGCTGCCGGCCTACTGCGACGTCTAACCTGCTGGGCTGAGTAGATGACGACAGGCGTCGCCTATGACATGATTCTCTCTCTCTCTCTCTCCTTGTGACGCCGAACAGGGAAGCACTCGATTTAATTCAAAGACGTTACATGGTACACCTGGTTTCATTTTGGCGGAATAACCAACCGTTCGCCCATGACATGATCTTCTCCCCCCCGTTTCTCACTCTTTTTCTCTCTCCTTCTCTTTCTCTTGGGACGAAAAACAGGGAAGCACTCGATTGAATTCAAAGAAGTTTTTTACTAATTTGTACGGCAGTTCTACATCTGGTTTCATTTTGTAAAAATAAGCAACCGTTTGCTCATGCGCTATGATCATCTCTTTCTTACTCCACGCTGATGATCTCAGCTTTCGAACGTTTATAATAAATAAGTTGTCTGTCTTTTTCTCTCTTGTGAAGTCATCGTGGTGCGGACCATTTAAGCAATATAAGCAAAATCATGTTCCCGCGGCTGTGCTCATTTTTCCCATTAATATTTTATATTTTAAATCAAAATAATTTCAAGAATTCAGCAAATGTCACAAAAAGCGAGCAAAAATGTGACGAGTGCTGACATCTAGTACGTATTCATAGTGTTTTATACTACGGTTACCCTATAAATACACGAATGGCAGCAGTATTTAATTGCGGAAAATAGCAAAAGTTGTGTTTATACCTAAAATTTGTCAAACATTTTTGTAATGATCCTGTTCGGAACGAAAGGATTAACGAATCGGGATGAAACAAAATGTAGATCACTTCTAAGGGTTTTGGCCACAAAACTATACAAGTTTACTAAAATCGCGTCAGTCGTTTTTGCGCCAATTCGGAACTGACAAACAGAACTACATTTTTAACCGACTTCAAAAAAAGGAGGTGGTTCTAAATTCGGTTGTATTTTTTATGTTTCTTACCTCAGAACTCCGTCATTTATAAACCGATTTGGAAAATTCATCTTTTATTTGAAACGATATACTTTCAGATTGATCCCATAGAAATTTCATCAAAATCACTTCAGTAGTTCGGCTGATTTTATTATTATATTTGGTCGGTCACTCGGTTTGCGGTGAATCCTCTTTTTTGATCGTCATCTTGCCTCGACATGTGCAACGCACGTAATGTAGCTTCCAAACGCAAAACATTACGCGAACAGTGTTCGCGTAATGTGTTCGCCGAACACATTTATTTTAAACCCCATGATACAAATTTTTCACGGATCTAAGGCATATTTTCTAGAGAAAAGTAGATAAAATCCATTCCTGCGCTATGCCACCTGAGCAATGCAAGCAAACCTTGACGTGACAACACTGTTTAGTGGCTAAACATAGCACGATGACAAAAAGCAAACTTTTTATCTGTCGGATTTACAAAAATACATATAAAACGCTCTCACGAGAATTTATATCCGAGGATTTGTATACACCTAACCTTTTTTAAATCATTTGTAGAGCTCACTTTCATAAATTTCGTTGAAGGTTTGTACTTCTGTTGTGTTTGAAAAATGTTTCAAATGCCAGCAATGCCTATTTGTATGACGTGTTTCATACAAAGCTTCTCGTTTTAGGGTTCCGTACTGGAACCCTATTACTAAGCCTACGCCGTCCATCTGTCTGTCTGTCCTACCTTTAAAAGGCTGTATCTTTTGAACCGTTACAAGTAGCCGGTTGAAATTTTCACAGAATATGTGTTATTATGGCGGATATCCTAACAAATAATTAAAAAAACAAAAAGCAAAAATTAAGGGGAGTCTCCATACAAAAAACCGAAACAACTTTAATTTTTAACCGACTTCAAAAAAAGGTGGTTTCTCAATTCGACCGTATATTATGTTTTTTATGTTTTATGTATGTTCGCGGATAACTTCGTCGTTTATGAACCGATTTTGAAAATTTTTTTTTATTTGAAAGGATATACTTTCAGATTGGTCCCATAGAAATTTCATCAAAATCGGTTCAGTAGTTCGGCTGATTTTTTAATAAAAGTAAGTAACGGCGTGTGATTCTTTAAGGTAAATGTTACTTTTTGACACTAAAAAGTAAAAAATAAAAAACTTTTTATCAAAAAAAAAACCTCCTTCAAAAAGGCACTATGCTCAATAATAGGGTTCCGTTTGGAGGTACGGGACCTTAAAAAAATAAATGTAAAATGTGAATTCGTGCTAGACCCAAATAATCCTGGAAAAGACCTGGAAACTCTGGAAGTTTGTAATAGAAGAGCCACAGAAATGCAATAATATTATAAACAATGACATTGCTACACATTCAACTGTTCTCAAGCTCTGAAAGTTAAGTTTCACTTCAATAAAGTAAGTGGTGACTTTATTGAACGCACGGTACTTATAAACTAGAATACGTAATGCGATACAGTAGATTGAAAGTAGTGCATATGCAAATTAGTTAAACTGTAAAACTGTTTTAGTTTTCTTTGAATTTTACAAAGCTCTCTTGAAAACTTCTATACTATTACGTTACGTGCGTTTGCGCTGCGTTGCGTTGAATTGTTGAGAAGGAGGGGGAGAAGAAATAAAAGCGTCAAACAAATAATCCTTCGAAACTGTAAAGGCACGAAATGAAATTTATTCCAAACAATACAGAGAGTAAAAAAGTTTATGCTAAACTTTTACATTCATACAATAAATACATTCTGTACATCAGGGTTGAGAAAAATTATTATTATTACCCTACATTGTCGACCACAACATTGTTTTGTTTTGTAGTTTCTATTAGCTATGTTTGGACTTAGCCGGTAGAAGTTATTTGTGCATCAGTTATAAATTTTATAATGCGTTACCTCTAGAAATAAGGAAATTAGGATTAAGAGATTTCAAAAAAAACATAAAACAAATTTGTATAAGAAACTGTTTATACTCCATCAAGGAATTTTTTAATATTAACTTTAAATGTTATTAATGTAATTTATGTTTGACGTAATCAATGTGGGCTTGCCCACCTATGATTTTAATAAATCTATCTATCTATCTATCTATGAAACAAACAAGTTGAATTACATTTTTAACTTCCCATTGGAAGTTATTGTAATGGGTCTGAAAATCGAAATCAAAATGTATAACAAATTTTTATGTTTCAAGGTCACTACACTATTTTTACACTATTTTTAGAAAGATGTCTCTGTGTGTGTATGTGTGTACGTATGTGTCCATTTCTTTCTAAGACGAAATCTCGAGAATGAAAAATGATATCGACTACGTTAGGGTGCCAATCGACGCATATTAACGTTAATATGATCTGAAAGAATTTTTTTCAAAATCGGTTCAGCCGTTCTTTTTTCTTAACCGAATAGACTCCAAAAAAGTAGATTTTACACAATATCTCGCGCATAAAAAATTATATCGACTTCTTAAGGGTGTCAATCGAGGCGTGTTAATGTCAATTTGATCCGACATAAATTTTATAAAAATCAGTTCAGCCGTTTTTTTTTTTTTTTTAATTATTGTTAAAAATAAATAATAATTATGTTTTAATGATTAAAATGATTACTTTTCTGTGTAATATCTAACTTAATTATTATTATTAAATATTTATCAAACTGGGAAGTTCGTCGTGTGAACCTCGAAAGGGTCGCACTTTAGTCCTAATAAACGACCCACCTCACGGCTTGTTAATCTCGTTGTGATCAGACGTAAGTTATAACGTAGACCTACCTCGTTTTGATTTATTTATATTTTATTTATTTTAATTTTATATAAAGCTCAATGATATTATTAAATATCACCAAATAGATCTTTATATTATATAATACCAACTTATAAAATCCCCTTTTCACGTCAGCATGAGTACCGCGAGAAGGGTGCTAAAAGGTGCGGTTCCACCGCGCTGGCTTATAGGGACGGAGAAGAAACAAAGAGAAAATCCGGAAAATTGAAAAGAAAAATAGCGAAATTGCATTATTGACCTCGCAGCGTCTCTATTATAAATAAATAATAAATAATGTTTGTACAATTGTACCTGCCACAAGTGCTGCCTCTCGTGGATAATTGAAGGAACTACTCTCAGGAAAATTGTTCATTCATCAGTAATAAACCCCATTACGACACTAGAAATACAGTCCACTATTGCAACCCCTTGTAATTGACCCAACCCTAAGTGCAAATGCATTATACATTGTATGTATGTAAGTGGCATATATTGAGGTTAGGTTGGTAAATAAGGTCGCTGTACGTTGCGGATGTTTTGTTTTTGGTCTCTGTTTCGAATTGTTTTGCATATTAATAAATCCGAAATACTTCTAGCATTATTTTTTAGACTTTTACTTCGAATCTCAAAGAAATTCATGAGCTTCGTTAAAATCTGGAACGGGTAACTGTTTTAAAACTTTTCGATAAAAAAGTTTTGAAATGTTTTTCTGCTTGTAGAAATATACTTAATCAATTTTTATTTCATTACACTGACGATTTTCATTTACTAATAAAAGCATTAATATAATTTAATAAAGGAATTTATTAAACACATGCACGCTTTTAGTGTTTTTTCGTGTCTGTAATGCGGATCTTAAATAATGGCCGTTTATTGACTGGTAACGTTATGATCCATTATGAAGCGCATTACGATGCTATAATAAAATAAAAAAATTCGACTGATGACCAGTCCTATACTTCCCACCTAGTAAATATTTGCAAAAAATAAACGCTCTTTTTTTTATTCTTTGACTAGGCCCAAATAACCTTAGCTGTTGATGGTCTTTAAAATACAATTTAATTTTTATTCTTTGAAAAAAGCATGGCCCTCTTTTTTGTTTGGTGATCTACTGATGGCTAACTTAATATAGCAAAAATCATGGTTACCTTGATTTACGTACAATTTTTATTTTTTTTTAGTAAAATATTTTTTTTCTCGAAAACTATACATTTTAGAGAAAAAAAATATTAACATTTTTTTCATATTATAACATCTAGAATTCATTTATATTTTTTTTTACCTATGTTAATACGTGACATTGAGGACGTTTTTTTTGAATATGTCAGGATCCACTGAACCGATTTGACTCAAAATCTAATCAGATCTAAGTTAAAGGCTGATAAACACAATAGAACAATCGGCATGCCCGTATGTTGTTCCGTTCTTAAGATATCGAAGCCGAAAAATTGACCACACACACACACACACACACACACATACAGACAGACATCAGTCAGAAAATGATCTTAAACGATTGCTAGGGTCTCAAAACGTGAAAATCTGTTAAAATCTCGAAATATTTTTTTCGGACTAAATCCATTACTTCCTTACCATAGTAGAGGTGGGAAGTAAAAACCCGTTACATAATAAACCATTATGGACCTCTTTTCGATGATGGCCACGAAGTAAATAAATATTGTATCAAGGCCAATGTTTTTACTATGAGATGTACTGCTGTTACTGAATCTAAGGTGTTTGACATTAATTCAATTAAAGTCTAAAACCATGCATGTGTTGAATAAAGTATAGTGTGCAACGCGTGTGCTAAATCTTTATGCGTCAGGTGCAGGCCGGATTAACACATTGGAGGCCCCTTTCCCTAACAATATCACAAAAAATGAGAAAGTAACAAAAATTATACATTTTCTCGACATTTCAGAAAACAACAAAAATTAAAGATATCTTCTTCGTCGAATTGAATTTTTCTATTTTATTGAAATTAAAAAAAAACTTGGGAAGCTCGAGCCTAATTGAGGTATCTGTCTGAGGCCCCTGTGCTACAGCTCTTAAAGCTCATGCTATAAAACATCCTGGTCAGGCGCGAAGTTTTCGGCACTCGTATACGACTCGCGATGCACACTCGCCAAGGCTCGTGCTGAAAACATGGCATAAAGGTGTATTTAGCACACTAGTTACACAATATACTATTAAATTTTATAATCTTTCCGTATAACAGATACGGATATATTAATATGTAGATTGTAGGTATAGGTTTATTGGTAGGAGATATAATTCATTTATTTTTAATTTCTAGAAATTAAATTTTATTAGTAATTCCGTGACATTTTATTGCAATTGAGTCTATTCTTTTCGTTACACCATTGAACAATTTTTAATTTAATTCATGCATACCAATCTAAAATTTTATATCCGTCGACATTATATAGCTTTGCTGTAAAACCTCTCATAAAAATCATCTTGTTTTATTTTTATAATGATTCTGTGAATTTTATAACGTTTTATATGAAATTTATGTCTATTAAAAAGCATAAATAATTTTAATGTGCCTTTGACCAATTGGCGATTACAAAATTCATAATAAGATTTTTTTTCCTTCAACTTAAATTCTATTTTCTGTCATTTCCAAATCTTATTTTTACGGTTCTAAATAACTTTTTTCTTAATATAACGGTGCATTTTTTCTAAAAATAAGGTTAGAATTTACATACAGTTTTTTCACCGATTTATTTACACTGTAAAAATAAAGTACAGTATTTAAAATTTATTTTTGATTTCAGAAAGCGATATTGGAGAGTGGTTTTTGCTGCTACGCGATCTTGCAACTATAAGTTTATGGGTGAGTTTTGTTTATTTTGCTGTTTATTTCGACTGACAAATTTTAATAAACTGTTTCTGATGTATAGTATTTTTTTATAATATTCTTTGAAATAATTAATAACAGATTGTATTTATCTAGTTGCGTAATGCCGTATATTATTGACGAGTAAGTGACAATATGTTAAAACGAACATAGTCACACGATATAAATTCACAGAATTTGAAACTCTGAAGATGGTACGAAGTGTACCGAAACGTCAGTAAATAAATTTTAAAACTTCAGTATTGTTTTTCATTGATCCTCTTGCCTAGGAAGTTTTCATTCTAACAATTTTTCTAATAACTCAAGGATCATCATTGCTCTATTATCAATAGTCTATTTCCGAAATCATAATATCATTACGCACGAAATTGCATGGTATTTTTTGCCATACTCACTATAAAATAGCTGCTTTTCACTTAATTTTCAGTATTTTCAAAAAATTTTGACAGTTCATTTTGTGTCAGTGGGTAATAGCGGATGGATTAGGGCGAATAAATCACTATGGTTTGTTTTCCCACACTAACGTGGAAAACATACATTCCGCTCACCGGCCTGTCAAATGTCACTTTACATGCATGTAAAGCAGCTATTTTATAGTGAGTATGGCAAAAAAAAATAATTTTAAAATGTTCGAGCTGTTCGAACTATTAATTTTAAAAATTTTTGTTGGTAATCAGCCAATTATATAATTGATTCCAAACATATTGGAAAAAATCATTTTACCAAAATGGTTTTTTCCAATATGTTTGGAATCATTATATAATTGGCTGCTTTCCAACAAAATTTTTCAGTTGCAATTCAGCCGTATAAATCTATTAATTTATATTAATTTTAAACGTTGCCAACAAAAAAAAAACAATCGACGTTCGCAACATATTTCGGTTGGTAATGGTTTTAGCTCGAAGTAAACTAATGATTGATGTAATGATGTCCCTTTATAATGATTATTATTGGGGTGCGACGTTTATTCAACGTCTGAAATATTGTGTCACGTAATGTCTAATTTAATATTAGTTACAAATAGGCCCACCAGAGTAGATTTGGACACTGGCATGTGTGAAATTCGCTGTATAAAACATAGTTAACGATTATGACTTCTGACAACGAATATATGAAAGCAGTGGCGACACGCTCAATTTTCGACAAAGGCTTGTAAGTCTGCATAAGTATATTAAGAATTGAGCCAGATTGTGATTAGAAGGCTAGTTATTATGTAGACTATGTCCTAAAGCAAAGTGTCACATATCGAACATTGAAAAAAAAAAAAAATTCGACTGATGACCAGTCCTATACTTCCCACCTTGTAAATATATGTAAAAAATAAACACTCTTTTTTTATTCTTTGAAAAAAGCATGGCCCTCTTTTTTGTTTGGTGATCTACTGATGGCTAGTAATATAGCAAAAATCATGGTTACGTTGATTTACGTACAATTTTATTTTTTTAGTAAAATATTTTTTTTCTCAAAATCTATACATTTTAGAGAAAAAAATATTTACATTTTTTTCATATTAAGTATAACATCTAGAAATCATTTATATTTTTTTACCTATGTTAATACGTGACATTGAGAACGTTTTTTTTAATATCTCAGAATCCACTGAACCGATTTGACTCAAAATCTAATCTGATCTAAGTTGAAGGCTGATAAACACAATAGAACAATCGGCATGACCGTATGTTGTTCCGTACAGAAAATGATCTTAAACGATTGTTAGGGTCTCTAAACGTGAAGATCTGTTAAAATCTCGAAATATTTTTTTCGGACTAAATCCATTGCTTCCCTACCATAGTAGAGGTGGGAAGTAAAAATGAAATCGGTCTTCTGAGATTACCCCCGAATATCACCCAGATGAAGCCAGGCCGGCTAGTTATTATGATCTATATTCATCTCCATTACGGAAGCTACCCGTGTGCAAAATTTCACAGAGATTGGTTGAGTAGTTGAGGTTCGAAAACGGAACAAACACACTTTTGCATTTATAATATTAGTTTTTTTTATTTATTGTGGATTATAGACGCGTCGACAACTTAGGTCATTAGCGTCTTAAATACAACAAATATGATATATCACTTAATCACTTAAAACTAAATAACATCACAAAACATCCATGAGCAGAGGTGGAATTCGAACCCACGACAGTCTGATTCAGAGGCCGCAACGCTACCAAATGAGCCATACTGTCCTCTATAATATTAGTTAGGATTAGTATAGATTGGTATTAATAATATGTCGTAAAGTATGGGAGACGTCACTGACATAAAGTTTGTTGTTCGACAAAGAGAAATTGTAACTAGAAGGGGGTGCGAGGGGGTGAGTCGAGAAGATGCGTAACAACAAAACAACAGACTTTATAATAGACACTGAGCGAGGACATGGGTGTTCACAACGGTAGTCAAAATGACTTTTATAAATTAGATTAACTCCAGGCATAAACTATTAGCCACGGTTGGCCTGTGACAAACGTGCATGAGACATCATAAATAATTATATTATACGCCTAATATTTTTCCCTGTACGCATCTCTTCTTGCTTATGAGTCTGCAAATGACGCTTGGAACAATTTCATAGGCGGAACAATATTGTAAAACAAAAGCTATCAGTTGTGTCATTGTGTCATGTTGGAAGGTCTACATGAAATATTACAGTTGGTATTAGATTTGTTTACCTATACTTATTAGTGTATTTGCCATATGGCACATACACTATTGGCTTCGGTCGGATGGCGGAACTAGGGGTTTGACCACAATTTCTTGACGTTTTATAGAACAATTTGCCACCATTTTTAGAAATGTCTAGACCTATTTATTTTATTGTAGATTACAGATTCTCGATAGCTTAGATCATATATTAGTGTATTAATTACATCAAATAACAACATCAATTAAAACGAAACGAACGTCACAAACTATCCCTGAGCGAGGTGGGATTCGAACTCACGACAGCTTGCTCCAAAGGCCAGCTGACCATTTACACCAAGCTGTCTTCGAGATTTGTTCAAGTGAACTATTTGTAATAGTTTTATTGGTCTACAATATTATTGTCATATTTCAATTTTATTTAACAGCTTTTAACCGTGGCTTCGCTCGCGTTACTGTCACTTTTAACAGGAACCATTGCGACGCTAATGACCCTTGTTGTCGAGCGTCTATAATTCACAATTCATTCATTCAACAGGGAACCATAACATTTAACCCGAAGGTAGACGGATATAAAATAACAGATATTAAAATTTGAAATATCGACATGAAAACAAAGTTTGAGCACCACTGGATTTGCACAACACTAATAGATTTTTTACTGATTTCATTTGTCTATTAAGGTATATTATAGGTATCAAAATTGCTGAGGTAAATTTTTTTGCTCTTCTTCAAGAATTCCGAGATATATTTTTACAACAAACGTTTGACAGTTATTTAGAACAGGTTCTTTTTAAAGAACAGTAACACCTGTTATTGGAAAAGAACTGCTTTGTCCTTTACAATATAAAAGGTATTCATATCACGTGTATAGGTGATCTATCTATCCCGGAGTCATCCCGAGCCTGTATGAAAGCAATGACGGACGGCCCCCGATGGTCTTCAGTTGTTACAGTATTATATAAGACCAAACCTGAGAGGGTCGGATCGGGTAGACCACCGCGTCACAACCCCCGAGGCGTGAAGAAATGAGTGTATTAACTCTAGACATGTTTATGTGCTATGCTTAGAAACTAATGCCCTTAATAACCGCACTCAAGGTATAATATCACTGTATACTGGCCGTCTTGTAGTAGCAGAAGCCAAAGCACAATGAACATTACTGTATACATGGTGTTTCAGAACTTGTTATCGAGCACAAGGAATTTGTGTATTTCAATAGGTTAGTTAGTTTTCGTCATCTATTCGCAAGTAAATCGAACTATAGGTGTGAAGTTATTTACACGATTAATCCCCCAAGGAGGGACATTGGAATGTGGTTGCTATCGCAAATTGCACTCCAATGTTCTTCGGGAATTAGCGCTCCCAGGGACCCGAGCTCGTACCAGTCGGTTTGTGTATGCCGGCTGGCGGATTCTAATACACAAATAGATTATTTGTTGTGTTGAAGACGCTAATGACCTAAGTTGTCGACGCGTCTATAATCTACAATTAATTAATTTTACACGTTTAATGTTGGGTTTATCGTACATTTAACACGCTGTTTTGTTAATCGCTGTTAAATTTTTACACACAAATACGAAGTAACCATAGAAATAACAGCGAATAAAAGATTCGATACAGCTTACCAGTGTTGTCGAGCGTCTATAATTTACAATATCTATCTATCTAGAGTAGCCGGTACATACATCGTTAAATCTCCGTTATTTCTCAACCGATTTTGATGAAATTTAAAACTAATAGTTTTCAGAAGTAGATACTTAACGTCATTTTTGGTACCTAATAAGAAAGTGTCCACTTGTAAAATTTTATTAATAACGTTAAGTAGAGCTGTATTAAAGAAAATTACAGTTTTAAAATAGATAAATTAATTCATTGCTATCATTTAGGTTAACTATGGTTTTTAATGTTTAGTAGTAAAACAAATCTTCGGATCAATAAATAAATAAATAATTATAGATAAATAAAATTCGTGAATGTATTATAGAACATCCTGTTTTTATAATATTTGAAATGAACAATTTGAACATGTACTAGTGATTTTTAAAAAGCCTAACAATGAGAAATTTACCTGACTGCTTTCAAAGTTGTGCACTACTTAGCGGAAATGAAAAATTACTTCCTATTTTTCAGACGTTACTTCTTGAGATTATACATCGTTATATCATAGTTCATATTCTTGTTGATATTGTTCAGCTTTCAGTAACTTTTTTTGTGTTTTTCATAGTCACTGAACACCATGGAAGAATTAATGTTCAGTTTAATTTAAAAATAAAAAAAGGAAAAATAATTGTGATCGAGAAATTTTAAAAGCGAATTGGTGTATAAAATTGATGAACAAAGATTCCATAAAAATCAACAATACTTCTTATATAAAACATTAAATATTACTATTAAATTTAAAATTTGAGCTCTAAAGATGAGAGTTTATATCACCCGAAGAGTTAACAATAAATGCATCTTTAAATATCAGTATTGCTTTTTTTGATCCTTAATTAAGCAAACACAGAAGATTTTCTTCCGAATTTCACATCAGAATTAAGTTTAAAATTTGATTTCTAAAGATGAGAGTTTATATCACCCGAAGAGTTAACAATAAATGCAACTTTAAATATCAGAATTGCTTTTTTTGATCCTTAATTAAGCAAAAACAGAAGATTTTCTTCCGAATTTCACATCAGAATTAAATTTAAAATTTGAGCTCTAAAAATGAGAGTTTATATCACCCGAAGAGTTAACAATAAATGCAACTTTAAATATCAGAATTGCTTTTTTGATCCTTAATTAAGCAAAAACAGAAGATTTTCTTCCGAATTTCACATCAAAATTAAATTTAAAATTTGAGTATTCTTGCTATTTGAATAATTTTATTCCTGAGAGATTAACACCAAGTTGCTACCAAATTTAGCTATCATCTAGATTCTAGATAAAAGTGAATATATATATTTTAATGTATCGAATTGTTCCTAGAACACTATATATATGCAAATGTTATATTGTTCAGAATTATTACAATAACAAAGTCTATCTGAAGCAATTTTACGCTACAGGCAAAAAGTGTACATTTTACTCACAGGTGGTCTTCTTTACATTGACCAGTGTCCAGTCCATAGTTATAACGGGAAACCGATGTTTATAACAGCTATCTAATGAACATAAATTTGAATAAAAATGGTTTCTCTAATATAAAATTTGCACAATTGGGCGTGGCTAATGTAAATTGTACAAAATGTTTTATTGATGATCTAGTTTTGGTAACGGAACACGTACCAATGTCTGTCAAATAAGAAATGATACTAAAATGGACTCGGTTCGTGCTACACAAATATTATACACTGTGTTGCATAATATTTGGAACATATCACATATAGGGAATTTGCCCGCATTTGCAAATATTGGCTCTCTTTTATATTTTAGACCAAAAAAACCAAGAAACAATAATTTGTTCTGAATTTTAAATTCAATGCCGTAATAACATTTTCAAATTTCATAACCGTTTTCTTTTAAAATAATTTAAAACGTTAGGAAAGTCGACGCATTTAATGACAATACAATATTTTTAGGTGACTTTAAATTTTTCAAAGTCAAGATTAGCTGTTAATAAATTTGTCGAATTTCCTAACGAGGATTTGCTGTTTTTTTTACAAGCTTTTCATTAACTTAAGACTTGCTAGTTGTTAGTCCAATTTTTATCCACTTGCACATATCCGATCTAAGTACCTACTTGAAACTTTGCACACATACGTAGTTCCGATGACAATACAATATTTTCATGTCTCCGACTTTATGATGGAGAAACGTCACAATTAGCGACCGTCACAGGACACCTCTCGTTGGTGAACAGTAGATCTACCGATCGACTTGAAATTTTGCACACATAACGTAGTTCCGATGACAATACAATATTTTCATGTCTTCGACCTGATGATGGAGAAACTTTACAATTGGCGACCGTGACAGGACACCTCGCGTTGGTGAACAGTAGATATGCCGATCGACTTGAAACTTTGCACACATACGTAGTTCCGATGACAATACAATATTTTCATGTCTCCGACCTGATGATGGAGAAACGTCACAATTGGCGACCGTGACAGGACACCTCTCGTTGGTGAACAGTAGATCTACCGATCGACTTGAAATTTTGCACACATAACGTAGTTCCGATGACAATACAATATTTTCATGTCTCCGACCTGATGATGGAGAAACGTCACAATTGGCGACCGTGACAGGACACCTCTCGTTGGTGAACAGTATATCTACCGATCGACTTGAAATTTTGCACACATAACGTAGTTTCGATGACAATACAATATTTTCATGTCTTCGACCTGATGATGGAGAAACTTTACAATTGACGACCGTGACAGGACACCTCGCGTTGGTGAACAGTAGATATGCCGATCGACTTGAAACTTTGCACACATACGTAGTTCCGATGACATTACAATATTTTCATGTCTCCGACCTGATGATGGAGAAACGTCACAATTGGCGACCGTGACAGGACACCTCTCGTTATTGAACAGTAGATCTACCGATCGACTTGAAACTTTGCACACATACGTAGTTCCGATGACAATACAATATTTTCATGTCTCCGACCTGATGATGGAGAAACGTCACAATTGGCGACCGTGACAGGACACCTCTCGTTATTGAACAGTAGATCTACCGATCGACTTGAAACTTTGCACACATACGTAGTTCCGATGAGAATACAATATTTTTTTTAAATATAATTTGCATACTTAACCAGTTCTTCCGTCATCGACATATCCGTAACTATCTCGTTATTTACACCATAAATAATCCGTTTCTCTTGCGATGCAAAATATAATATTTTCATGGGAAAATTCTTGTTTTTTAAAAACATGTTTTAACCAAAAACTTATTTTCAATGGCGTCACAAAGAATATTACAACAAATTAGTATCGTACTGATTGGATTATAGTCACTTATCAAGGTGTGCAAGCTTTCGCGGCCGGCATTGTTCCAAGTCTTCATGGTTTCCGGGCTTGTAGGACATCAGTCACTGACACACTGACCTGTGAGCCGCCAAGGAGGACACTTCGACCGCTGCCACATCGCCTTTCAGAATGTCTACCGCAGTTGTAGACGAAACGTCAGGTAGAAATACCACTGGACCACGGCCTACAAGCCCGAAAACCATGAAGACTTGGTATAGTCACTTAACTTCACCTATTCGTGTATGTATCGTCATACGGTATAATATGGGTATGATATACCAGATACCACGTATGCATCATGTTTAGCGATCACTTCTATTTCGGAACGAATACACTTCAGCTGCTCTCATTTGCATGGTAATTTCAGTTGGCTTCGATAGATGGACGCGGTGAATTTATTGATCGATACGTTCAGGGTTTTCAATATGATCATTTTAAAATTAGATATCAAACATTCAAAACTACATCAATTTGAAATCATAGTTTTTAAACCGTACTGTTCAAAGTACTGTAGCAAACCCCTTGGTGTAATGGTCAGCGTGCTGACCTTTGGAGCGAGCTGTCATAAGTTCGGATCCCACTTCGCTCATAGATGTTTTGTGAAGTCGTCTAGTTTTAATTGACGATATGATTTGATGTATTTAAGACGTTAATGACTTGAGTGCCCGAGCATCTATAATCTTTAATAAATAAAATAAAATAAAATAATCATCTCCTGATGCACGTTCAGAAGAAATTGTTAGTGATTATTTTTTAATAGTGAGTGTCTTCTCATTTATTTTATTAACCCCCGCCCCCTTGGCTTCAAGGATTTAATCCCATTTGCCAGACACAATTCACAAAATGATAAGAATTAAACAAAGAAGGATTAGTTAGAACGTAGGCTTTCACGACCGGCGTTAATAGAATTAAGATAAGAATCTTTCGGGCTTATGAGCCATGGTCTACTGGAATGGCTTCTTATTCTTCCAGACGTTACGCTTGCAACTGCGGCAATCATCTTCAGTGGTGTGTTCGACGTGGTCGTAGTGTTCTTCTCGGTATGAAGAACACTACGACCACGTCGAACACACCACTGAAGATGCTTGCCACAGTTGCAAGCGAAAAGTCTGGAAGAAGATGAAGCCATTCCAGTAGACCACGGCTCATAAGCCCGAAAGATTCTTATCTTAATTCTATTAACGCCGGCCGTGAAAGCCTACGTTCTTTAATGGCCTATAATTTACAAGTAGTTGAAAGCCCTTGGATTATTCAAGACAGTTTGTTCTTTTCTTGATTACTTGCAATCAATTCCATGCCATACCTCAATCACTCCTCATCCCCCACTTCATGGGTCTCATCTAGTGAACTAGATACATATTACGTGGATGTGGGTAAAATGTCGGTGCTTGTGTTTCTGTGTGTAGAACGAAGCACGATAACACGATAGGTTCATCCGTAACGACTACCGGTTTTCAATAATTACTTAGTTTGAGAAGGTTGGCCGTCTACTTTTGTTTTTTTGTTATATATGTTACAAATACAGATTATCTATGACCTAAAGGCTAAACCGTTCACGTCGAAGTTTTCGTTTTTTGATGTGTAAACATCTTTACTAACAACCCTCCACCTCAATTTTTGCTTGGTTGACTCAGCGATTGTCGCAGAATTCACGCAAAGCTATAGACCAAGAATGGCGAACCTATGGCACGCGAAATATTGCTAACGCGGCAATGGTGCTATCGATAGAGAGACAACAGGGTCGCATGTTATATCTTATTTATTTTATTATTTATTGTAAATTATAGACGCGTCGACAACTTAGGTCATTAGCGTCTTGAATACATCAAATAACAAATCACTTAAAACTAAATGACATCACAAAACATCCATGAGCGGAAGCGGGATTCGAACCCACGACAGTGATTCAGAAGCCGCGACGCTAACCACTGGACCACACTGTCCTCGCATCTTTCCATTGATGCGGAGTATGGCTCAGTTGGTAGCGTCGCGGCCTCTGAATCAGACTGTCGTGGGTTCGAATCCCACCTCTACTCATGGATGTTTTGTGATGTTATTTAGTTTTTAAGTGATATATTATGATATTTGTTGTATTTAAGACGCTAATGACCTAAGTTGTCGACGCGCCTATAATCCACAATAAATAAATAAATTCCATTGATGCGATAAATAGACTCTCTACCCAGCAGAGGACAGCTTGGTGTAATGATCAGCGCAATGGCCTTTGGATAAAACTGTCGTGGGTTCGAATTCCACCTCCGCTCATGGACATTTTAATTTAATATGATGTAATTAGACGCTATTGATTTTAGTTGTCGAGCGTCTGTAATCTAAAATAAATAAATAAATATAATTTATACGTAGAAACGTTTAGATCAAAATTGATTAAAGAAATGTACCTGTAGATATTGAAAAATAATAAAAATGTTGACATGAACGGTTTTGCTTTTTGGTCACAGATACTAGAAATATACGTCTTATTTCGTCATTCGTAATAAATATATAGAATTTTGTGAGCAGTTTTATTTCCAAAAAGTTGAATATCCTTTTTCGGATACCTAATTGATTTGTGAGGTTCTACTACGGACCCATTTAATTAAAAATAACTTTTTAAGCACTCGTGGAATTTTTTTTTAATGTAATTTTGATGTTTTGGCTGCAACTATTTGAATGTTTTAAATATTATTTTTTATGCAATGTAACGGAAATATCAACTGATTTTTTAACACGTTCAGAAATTTAGAACGTTCCGTTCAGTCAGATTGTAAAAAAAGCTCTCGGCATATTTCAAACTGTTATGTGGCCACAAAAGTCATTTTACTGTACTGTTTTTATTAGCTACAATTAAGCACTAAGCTTTACAAAATGTCACTTGCTGCTTAAAAACTGAAAAAAAAATTTCCTAAAAATTGTATCAAAAAACGTGATATTTGTCAATATTTCTTTACAGCACGACATGCGGTTTCAAATTACGGGAAGTCTAATTAATATTTTTTACAAATATATGTTAAAAATACTGAGAAATGGCGCTTGTTTAACAATTTTTTTGAAATTTATTTTTTTCTGCACATAAAATAATGTGTTAAACTTTTTTGATGAATAAATCCTGTAAATTTTGAAAATAATAAAAGCATGTTTTTCAGACTTACATTTTATTTAAAATTCATTTCAAAGATAATTCATTCGCTTTTTACCCGACTACGTGACAGCAAAGGCATAGTTATGTTTTTTTAATAGTTTTAATTTATCAGTTATGTTTCTTGCTAGATTAATCTAAATTGTATTTTTTTTAATACCTAATTGATAAATTACAGGGCTTGAGAATGGCCGAGCGTGTAGCAATGCTGTTGTTTACATAACGTTGCTATGGTTCCTCTATTACAAGTCACCAGTTCCCGGGTTCTAGCCCGAGAGCTAGTAAAACTGTCAATTGAATTTTCAATTTATTATTAAAAAAAAAATAATGAATTGGTGCTAGGCCCAAATAACCTTAGCTGTTAGTGGTCTCTAAAAAACACACACGATAAATTACAACACTGGAGAAAATAATTTATTTACGACTGATTCTCTTAAAACAAAACTTTATTAATTTATTGCGTGGAATTAAATTTAACGTACATATTTATTTCCTGAAACTTATGAAATTAATTTCTTTACTAATGACAACAAAACAAACCCATTATTCCACATTCTTTTTTTACTGTATTCAATCTGAAAGCTCATGGTTTTTACCTGTTTTGTAATCATTTATAAATAAAATATAAAAGAATTTATGAAATATGTATGCTTGCTTTGAACGGATCTTATATAAGAAATTAAGAACGAAGTCTATACATTAGAACTACTTTTCTGTGAATGCCATTTTTTAAGCTAACATTTTTTAACTCTAAATATTAAGAATATTCTCTACCGGAAGTTATCCCCTGCACTCTTCATCTAAAACCCCCCTTCACCTAAAAACGGTTAGGGCTATCTCGACGCTATTTTTTAAATTAAAGGGTTCGGGTAAACGCCAAATGAAGGAGATCCCCCTCAAGCGAAAGATTGATAAAAATTTTCCTGGAAAAAGTTAAGACTTTTTAAAAATTACATAATCTTTCACACGTAGCCAAAACTCTTTTCAAAAAATTCTCCTGTCCTTCATTTGGCGTTTACCCGAACCTTTTAGCTTTAAAAAGAGCGTCGGGAGAGTCATTTTTAGGCGAGGGGAGAGGATTTGAGATGAAGAGTGCAGGGGGTAGCCTGTCGAATTCTGCTCATTGCTGGATTGGACAATAAATGCATTCTATTACCAAATATTCTATTATTCTTGAGTTTCTTTCTTTTCGTTTGGGACGACAGAAAAGTACCTATATACGCAAATACTATAAAATAACTAAATAAAACCTAAAAATTTTAGTTGTATACATTGAGCAAGGAGGATGTAGAGACGCTTACGTATACAACTGTTTATGCAAATTTGAAACCAAGTCTGACGTCACGGGCCATTACAAATATGGCGGCCAAACAGGGGATGAATTAGGGAATATTATTTTCTACTTCTACTTCTTATATTATATAAAATGAATTGACTGACTAAATATGGGATCTAGCTTCACTTTTAAATGATTGTACATTGTAAGAAATGAGAAGGCCGATTACATAGATTATCGATGGTCCATTTGTAGCCAGCGATTAATCTGGTAATAGGCACACAAAGAGACAATGGCTTCGCAAACAGGTATCACCACATCGCGTAGATTCCATAAAAACACATTGCGCATGCGTGGTTACAAATTTTACATTAACTTGTTTTGTATTCATCCATTTTATATATGTAACTATACATTTTATTTTGTAATTTTTACACACTTTATTGGAATATTACACAAATTGTGTAATTTTAATTTACTTTAAGTAAAAATCACAAATTTGTTTAACTTTACAGTAAAAGTCCAAGTTTTTATGAAGTTTTCTGTGTAAAAATAAATAATAATGTAAAATCGAGCGAATTCTACCTTAACTTTCAAAGTATTTTTACATCCATTTTTTACAGTGTATAGCGTCCATATTTGTGCTCCTTGCTCAGTGTTTGTATACGAAGAAAAAATCTAAATTGAATTGAAAGATCTGTTGCGACGGAAGAATGAGAGGTGCGTAGCTAGTTAGCTTTTCCATGCTCCGTTAAACTTTGATATACCGGACACTAAGTTAAATAGACAATAATTTCTCTTTGCATAGAATAGACACTCAACTGTAGAAGCTGCAGCTTGCGCTGTCACTCTAACGATTATCTCTCATACCAACACAACGAGAACACATTTTTTTTTGTTTTTCGACGACAAAAACGTATCTGTCGCTACTGGCTGCTATGACGTCACACAATAGTTAGTTTTGTCGTAAATAAGATACACGTCGTGGTGATATATACTGGGTGTCCAAGATAAGTGTGAAATGCATAGGGATTTCCTAAACGGTAAATGTACAGAATTTCCAGTACTGCTACCCTGTCCATATTTTGCTTGGCTTGCGAAAGACAGTTGAAAAACGAAATTTTCACATTTTCGTTTTTTATTTATAGTCGATCATTAAGTAAGTTAGAAATAATATTTTTACTTTATTAAGGTACTTTTTTATGAAGATTTTAAATCTGCACATTTTCTCTCATTTAACCGCAAATCTCTATGTCTTACCGTTTAGGAAATTCCCATGCATTTTATTTTATTTTAGACACTTTGAAATTATAATAGGTATACCTACAGCTGTGTATATAATATATATCTACAGTATGTAGGTACCCTGAAAAAAATATCTACCTGCCCATGAAATCTCATTGAAAAAAATATTTTTTTTATTTACTATCGGCTTCACTCGCGTTAATATGTTTTGACAGAATCTGATCATAGCCGAGTAAAAAGTACCTTATATAACATAAGTTTAGTTACCAGTAGATATTGTACCAAGTTTCATCAAAATCGGCCCAATCGTTCTCGAGTAATGCTGGTACAAAGACAGGCAACAAAATTGTGGAAATAGGTTTTCACGTCTACAGGTGTACAAAATGTCGACAAAAAAGATTCGGTTACTACTTCACATGTATTGATGAAAAATTCGTTTAGAGAATAGAAACAATATTTTAGCTTAGGGGCCAGGTCAGGCTTGTTGGAAAATTGTCGTGTAGGGGGTTTATTTTGTGCAGAGATAATGAACTACAATAATCTTGAAGTTACGCAGGAGTAGTTTGGGTCAAATCAATTAATAATTTTTTCGACCAGATACCCAAAAAATATATTTATTAGAAAAATCATTTTTTTATTTCCGAAACGATTGTTTGGAAATAAAAAAATGATTTTTCTAATAAATATTTTTTTGGGTATCTGGTCAAAAAAATTCTATCTTTATTAAATAATGGACTGTCTCTAGCTTGATGACATGGACTGGATCCTGTCAGTTTTTACACGATTTTATTTAACTCATATTACTAATCTGTCTGTCTGTTTTGGTCAAAACTTGGATATATATATTTTTTTTTCAAAATACCTACCAACATTTATTTCAGTTAAAACTCTAATTTTTTTCAAAAACGGATTGTCATTCATTCAGATGGGAAACGATGATACATATAGTTCCTAACATTTTTTACAGGTGACCAAGAGGGGCAAAGGTCACTTTGGGTCACTTACGCGACGTTTCATCGAGCCACTGTAACTATTATTCGGAATAAATAACGATAATTCAATTCACCAAACGTAGTTCAGTTTACTTCCGGTATAAATCGTAAGAATAACTGTTCTGTCCTTAAAAGGATGGGCACGAAATGCACAAATTACTTTATGACCTGACGACCTTTTCTTCTAAATATTAATTCCATCTTTCAGGTAAAGCCTTTTGTAGTAAATTAAAATAAATTTACATTTTCGATCGATGCACCATCGGTCGGATCTTTGGTAAATGCGCTTTAGAATCAAAATAGTTGACAGTGTCTAAGGTGTATGGTATAAAGTAAATTTGTACCTGAAGTTACTATTCTATCGAATGAATTTCTTGGTGAATTGAAAGTTTATTTTATTCCAAGGAATAAATTTATTCTAAGATTAGTAATCGTCTATCTTTAACAGTGTTTGGTGAATACGGGCCTAAGGCCTAACAGAACTACTAAGTACTAGTAATAATATTTTGTGACATTTTGTATATACACATATGAACGAGTATGTGGTTTTGAGAGTTTGGTTGACGAAGAAGAACTGTTTTTGGAATGTTTTTTGCTACATTGTTCTATAGCATTGTAAATAATGTTGTTCCATTATTTATACGTAAATGGCTACTTGGGTATAGCTTTCTCCAAAAGAAATTAATTCTGTGGCATGAAATATGTAATTGTTTTAGAAGCTCCACTGTTTAGGATTCATTATCGTCTTTATACATAAATAATTTATACTGAAATTGTCATTTATAAAATGGATATTCAGTTTTTGTACTGTTTTTATTACATTCATCAACTGAAATGAAGAGTTCTTTCAGAAAAACAACAATGATCAAACTATTTAAATACTTTTTTACATTGCTATAAATTGTCATTATCACCAAAAATAACTGAGCAACAGTTCGATATACATTTTTTCCACGTTTGCCAATAATATTATAGGCAATTAAATTTAAACAAATTTAATTTTGATTTCAAAATTAAATTCAAACAGATTTATTTTTGATTTCAAAATGACACTCATCAGCTCAATATACCATTACAAACCAAAATTCAATCAATAGCTATTTGAATTTTTGACTGCCATCTTGGTTTTTAGTGGATTTTCATGAGAAAAAGCTATTTTTTTAGTCTTAAATTCGCATTTTCTCAAAAGCAAAACCCATTTTAGCGGGCGAATCTTACATAAATATTTCAAAATTTACTTTTGAGCTTATAATAAATCAGAATGGAGTGATTAAGATGTCATTTTGTTCATAATTTACGGTTCTATTATTATAGCACAAAAAAATCCATGCAAGTTACCTATTATGACAAAATTACCGTTTAATACAAAAAATGCTTAAGTTTGGATCAATTCATGACGTAACGTTACAGTGCATCATTAGAAAAATTCATTTTAAAACTATGTCACCGTCGGGACTCAAACCCTAAACTTTTACTATGACGGCAGCTGAGTTATCATTTACTCTACGGTGAAACGATTAATATAATCAATTGTTTCCATTATAAAGCAATTGTAACTAATATGTCACATCATGCGAGAGCTGATTTTTAAATTTGGTAGTCACTCGATGGGTGTTCCTAACACTAATGCTAACTTAAATATTTATTGGTATTTAATATTGCATATATAAACATCTGTATTACCGTTTAATATTTCTTTAAAATTTGGACTATATTCTTCCCTACTATGAGCAATCATCGAGAGAGTTTCCTACAGGATTTCTGGATGAAATACGTACTTGTTCCAACAACACGTTGATGTTTTCGACGTTCAGTGAATTTGTTCACCATCTGGTGCTGTAAGATATTTGTTACAGCTTTTCCTATCTGATTGTCTCAGAGAAAGACAGAGAGAGAGAGCGAGAAAAAGACAAACGTATCGTTGTGAACGTCTTGACGCGACGCCTGTTTGACGTTCTCACACTCGGTGACGCCGACGCCTTCACAGCTCACTTACAGGTTATGTCGACTGGAATGCACCAGCTGGAAAGACAATGTGCAAATATCAACGCCTGCACTCTGTCCTATTGTCAACTCGAATTGAATTGATCATTTTCATGCAAGAGAGCGCAAGCAAAATTATCGAAGAACTTGAGAATAACCGAGAGTGTAGCAACACCATTGTTTAAATGACTCATCTATTATATAAGCCCCTAATTCCTAAGTTTTAATCCAAGAATTGGTAAAGTATTAATTGGATTTTAGATTTATTATATTAGAAATAATAATTTATTCAAAATATGAATTAGTACTAGGCTCAAATAAGCGCATGAGATCTCGTTGTGTATGCGTCAGTCCCTTTAGCGAGGGCCTCAATTTAAGCCTACTAGATCACTTTAAGCGGACGCATCGAACATAATTTTTTATAACGTCTGCTTCTAAAGTTTAATAGAGAGAAAAAAAATTATGAAAACGGAAAATTCGTTCTTCTAGTCCTTAGAACTTTACAATTACAGACTAAGTTACGATTTAGTTTATTTTTATTAAAGTTATTAACTTCTGTATAAATTATTAAAAACATGACTCTCTCATGATGTGGACTTTGTATGCGCGATACTATATATAGGAACACATCGATCGATATCCAGTAAGTGCTTGTATTGTACAAAGTGCGGAAATTTCGAATTTATAAGATGTAGAGATTGTACTTTTACGCACGCTTTGGATTTTCACGCACGGTGACTAAAATACGCCTCTTTACGCCCGCCTCACAGTGCTCGAATATTGAACTTTAGAAGCAGGAGTTATAAAAAACTATTACACAGCTCTTATAGCATTCTAATGATATTGTTTCCAATAATACTTAATATAATAAATTGTGCTATTTTATTGAATTGATTTTCTATTGCTTTTCTAACCTTTCTGAGTTCATTGCGGAGGCTTTTGATGCTCGTAAAAGTTAATTTTACTTATTGCTTTATTTTGCCATTTACTTAAAATGAAAACATATTAGCAGCGTGAGATCATGGATAAAATCTTAATGATTACACAATTCCAATTAAAAAGTATTTTATACATTTAAATGATTATAACTTTTTAATGCTAACTGGTTATTTTAAAATGCTGCTTTTTCATGCATGGCGTTTATACAGGGTGTATCACAGGATTTAAAACATAGAAAATTAATGAGTGCGACAAGGAAGACATAAACAAAATAAATAGCGCAACAATTAGATAGAATGCAATCATTGCTATCTATCTAAATTAAATTAATTATCATGGTTTTTACATGAAAAGGGTGCAATGCTTTATGGTTTTCACATTTATTCGCTGTGTTCTCAATCCTGTGATACACCCTGTATAAAACTCCTGTAAGAGGTATGTCAAAATAGATCTTTTAACAGGACCGTCTCAGTTTTTTAAAATAACATGTAAAAAAGCATCTCGAATATTTTTTATTGATATTGAAGAAAATTATTTTATTTATTGCGTTGCTTTTTTAAGGACACCCACAGTCAGGATTATTTTGTCCTAGTACCAATTCATATTTTCAGCTTATTATTTTTAAGAACAAATTAAAAATCCAATTGACAGTTACCAGATCTGGGAACTATAAGGACTTGTAACAGATAATCATGAAAACGTCAACATGATTTCCTGCCCAACTTGGCTAGGCCAGTGCTAGGGCAGGGTATACAAAATGTGTATATGTAGGTGTGTAAATCGCAACAACAATTTCTTGCTTAACTTGGAAAACTGCAGTGCTAGGGTTGATTAATAAGTATTGTACCTACTATTTATATTAAAAAAACATCGGTCCTGTATGCATTAAAGCCCATTCAAAAAATATCATCACAGTTTAACTATAACGAATACATAATTTATTATTATTAAACGATTTTACATGTCAATAATTTAATGACGTTGATTTTTTTTGACTGCCTGCAGTTTTATAGTTGATCGGCACTATTTTTTTATTTTGTTTCAAATTACTGGCACGTGATGACATGCTGCAGATGTTTTAATATTTTAACGATTTAATTTTGTATAATATTTAATTGGGTAATATTTGCTGTCTAAACATTATGATGAATTTTAATTAAGTCAATGATTAGGAATTAGTTTTCGTAATCGAAAGGGAGAATGTGGTCTCGTTTGCCTCCAAAAAAAGTATCGAATACCGTAACGATATTTGATTTAGAACAGCTTGTCAGTATACACGGTGTCCAAGATAAGCGTGAAATCCATGGAAAAAAATTGTGTTTTAAAGACCACCAACAGCTAAGATTATTTGGGCCTAGCACCAATTCATATTTTCAATTCATTATTTTTTTTTAATAATAAATTGAAAATCCAATTCACACTTTTACCAGCTCTCGGGCTAGAATCCGGGAACTGCGGACTTGTAATAGAGGAACCATAGCAACGCCATCTAAACAACACTGCTACACGCTCGGCTATTCTCAAGCCCCGAAATCTATGGAGATTTCCTAAACGGTAAAAGATAAAAATTTGGTTAATTGAGAGAAAATGTGCAGAGATTTGAAATCTTTATAAAAAATGCCTTAATAAAGTGAAAATATTTTTTTCTAACTTAATAAGCGAGTTATAAGTATAAAAAACGAAAATGGGAACATCTCGTTTTTCAACTGCCAAGCAAAATATGATAAGTTTGACTACGCAGGGTAGTAGTACTGGAGATTCTGCACATTTTCTCTCATTCAACCAAATCTCTATCTCGTACCGTTTAGGAAATTCCCATGCATTTCACAATTATTTTGGACACCCAGTATAGATACAATATTAAGATAAATTTGTATTAACAAAAACATTTCTGTTTCTAAACAAATCCCAACCGGAAGAAATTATTTTATCCTAAGAAACTTAATTGTCAGCAAGATTTGAGTATCTACCTATAGCTCAAAAATCGGGTGTTTTCGCTCACTGTTCATTACTATTGTGCCATAACGCAGAAATATACAGGGTGTCCAAGTTGACGTTGGCTAACATGGGTAACTTTGTTATTAGTGGAGATAGAAAGTCGGTTTAATGGGCAAAGTAGTGCAGAATTATGTGCTCATTAACGTCCCGTCGAAAAAACAGTTGAATTTTGACACACTATGGATTTATTTAGAAAATAGTGAAAATTGCCGTTTTTGAAAACTGGCCATAACTTTTTTATTTATGAAGATATCTGAAAATTTCTTTAACCATTTTTTGATAACTTTTTATGATCTTTTCAGTGGCGTAGGTTTAATTTTTTTATATCCACTACATAATGAGATATTGACATGAACCTTGGTTTTTCTTATGGACGCCATTTTGGATTTTTAGATATTCGAATTCTGCTTATTTTTTTGATTAATTTGGTGTATCATATGCCACATTTAAAAAAAATGCAATTAACGTCCCATATAAGAGACATTAAAAACAACTGACAATCAAGTTACAATTAAGTAGTGCGAACATTTTAAGTGTAAAATTAATAATAAATCGTAGTTTGGCAGAACTGAAATATAATTTGACTGTCAGTTGTGTTTATAGTGCCTCTAATATGGGACGTTAATTGCATTTTTTTTAAATGTAGCATATGATACACCAAATCAATCAGAAAAATAAGCAGAATTCGAATATCTAAAAATCCAAAATGGCGTCCATAAGAAAAACCAAAGTTCATGTCAAAATCTCATTATGTAGTGGATATAAAAAAATTAAACCTACGCCACTGAAAAGATCATAAAAAGTTATCAAAAAATGGTTAAAGAAATTTTCAGATATCTTCATAAATAAAAAAGTTATGGCCAGTTTTCAAAAACGGCAATTTTCACTATTTTCTAAATAAATCCATAGTGTGTCAAAATTCAATTGTTTTTTCGACGGGACGTTAATGAGCACATAATTCTGCACTACTTTGCCCAGTTAACCGACTTTCTATCTCCACTAATAAGAAAGTTACCCATGTTAGCCAACGTCAACTTGGACACCCTGTATAGCGTTTGTCACTTGTCTTTGAAACAGTGAAAGAAATTTTCTAATCGGTTCAGTAATTTCTGAGAATAGCGCGAATAAACAAATACACAAACTTTACTTCTTTCAATATTCTGAAAAAGATCTTTGGAAAATTAAAGAATAAACGTATTCCAATTGAGGAAAGTTTCAATTTGACATGAATTTGAAATGGAAAAAAAATACAATTTCATAAAATGTCGTTTACTTTAAACACAAACTGTTCTATTTTTAATAAACGTTAAAATCTACTGAGCGTGCACGAATTTACCGTAAGTTTGTTTCAAAATCCAATGCAATAAAATGTGTCTTATAAATTGTACACAAAATCCCGCAATCAGAAAAATAGAATTGCGCAACCATACATAGAAACAAGAACGCAAACACATAGCTTAAAACATTGTAATATAAACAGTTGAGCCAAAAGTTTTTTAACAACTATATCAATGTCCCGCATTTTTTATTGCATCATTAGAGATATCATACCCAACCTGTAGTGATGAGCAAAGCAAGACCAAGACCAAGACTTGGACAGTCTTGGTCTTGCTGATTCAGTCTTGGTCTTGGTCTTGCGTATCAAGTCTTGGTCTTGCTCATTTTGCTCATTATTTCTGAAGTAAGAATTTTTAGTTTAGTCTTGTGTATTTGGTCTTGGTCTTGCATATTCGGTCTTGGTATTGCTAGTATAATGATATTCTTGGTCTTGGTCTTGCTTTTTCGCAAGACCAAAACCAAGACTGCAGGACCAAGACCAATTTTGCTCATCACTACCAACCTGATGATGATAATGATGACGATGATGAATAGTTCCGTATCACCTAGATTAGCGCGAAAATTGGAGAACTATTTCACGGACCGGCTGACCACAAATAACAACCAATTTAGATAATATTTTATTTATTAAATCTAATACTATAAAATAATTTACAATGCAGCGCCCGAATCATGTAGTGGCTGCAAGATTCAGGCAAAGATTTTTGCGAACCAGCGGGAAATTTATACGGACCGATGTTAAAGAATACTGACCTCGAGGACATTGCAAACCATTTTCTTTCATTCTGTTTTGGATAGTTCGGATGAAGCTATTAAAGTTCATCTCCGTCCATTTTGTGATGTTATTTATTTTTTATTGATCATTTATTATTTTTTTATTAATTATTTTTTTATATCCTTGGTTAAAAACATCAAGTAGGTGCTTACACAATTTCATAATCGCTAACCATCATTTTTGAACCTGTACTCTTATAGATTTTGTTTTTAAATTGTTTCAAAAACAAAAATTAAATATTTTCTTGGTATATGTAGCCATAACGATATTCTTTTTCTACCTCTGGGTCTTTTTTACTCTAATTTGCCTTTTAAATGTAATTTACTCTATATCATATTTTTCTGATCGAGTCATGTAGAATATTGTAAAAGTTGCATGTTCGTCGGATTCTTATTTTGTAAGAAAACCTAATTTAAAGTCGTCAATAATAATAGCGTACTGAAACCGCACGTTAAACTTGTAATCTGATCATATCCTTTATATATCAGCTTTGCGACAAGGTCGAAAAATGGAGATTTCAAGTAACGTAACCCGGTAATGTGGGTACATCAAACAATATAATTAACGAGGTCAAACAAATGACTGTTTGAAATAACCGTGCAATAAATCCTCACATGAAATTGACATTCTCTTCTACCTAAATCCCTATACGGACTAGGAAATGCATGCTCATTGAATAAAATTGCATATTATAGTTATAAATAAATAAGCACTTATGGATCACCTTCTAGCTAACATTTGGGTGCTTCTAAGCGAAACAAAGTAAAGGAAATCAAAGTGGTGCAGGCGCGTTCGTTTTCTTTCCACTTGTTCAAAATATAACAACCTACAAGTACATACCAAAAAGGATATGTGTTATAGAGTCGTCACGCAACTTTAAAAAACGTGACACGAACAATGATAGCGAATATACCTTGGCTACTACAAGGCGGAGGGGGGGGTTAGCCAGGCTGTAAGCCTGTAGCTATAGGGGTTCGGACACGAGGGTGGACCCAGAGCCCGATACGCAGATTTTTAAAGGGAACGAAATTCTTTCCAAAGTTTGAACTTAAATTAAAACATTTTTTGACCGCTTTCGGACATATATTATTATACGTTCATATTCAGAATCTACAAGGTTCGATTAATTATGGTTAAGGATCGGTACTTAATATTGTTATTTTAAACCCTAGTATACTTTTATAAATAAAAATACTTTTATTACCGTATGGGGACCCGCCGTAAGTTGTGACCAGGGGCCCGTCTCAAAATGTGGGGGCCCTGAGGTCAGTATCCAGACCTATTAGTTATTAGGCATAGTTATTAAATTTAAAAGGTAAAAGGTTACACAGGCCCGGATTTCTGCCTAGGCCAACAAGGCACCGGTCTAGGGGCCCAGCCGCCGAGGGGGCCCCGACCAGCGGAAATTAAAGAAAAAAAGCCCAACAATTTTGTAAGATATCCCAATTGTCGACTTTTTTGCTAAATTTCCATCTAATTCCATTTTTTTGGGCTTGGGGGGCCCAACTGTCAAGTGCCTAGGGGCCCTGGGTCTTTAAATCCAGACCTGAAAAGGTAGTATATTATATTCGGTACAATAAACAAGGAGAGGCTTTATTTCTGACACAAACCATAACAATTTCAGTTTTTCATAAATAGATGGCAGCAGAATCGTCTCACTTGTTACAGATCAGCTTCTGACTCATTGACGATTCCAGTCTATGATGTACTTAGTATATGATACTACCTACGTATGTGTGTATAGATTACTTATACAGACATACCAATGCTCGGAAAACTACCCCTAAATGTGTTTGTTTTGAAATAACATAACCTTGCTCTCAAAACTTCGTGTAAATAACCAACAAATAACGTATTTTTGTTTCCAACTTTTTTTTCAATTTCCAGAAAATATACTTATCTGTCTGTGTTACTGTCTTCGTTTACTTGTTCTTTTTTTATGCAATAATGTTAAAACATGTTCAGTTTTTTAGTCGTTAGATATTATCACAAATTATTTCCTGTAAACGAACCCAGAGAAATAAGCTTTCTGCAGAAATCTACCTCAAGTTGTGACAAATAAAAATAGTTTTTTGTTTTGATTGTTGCAAAAGTTTTGTTATTGTTGACTTGGATTTTACAGTCAGTGTTGCCATGTGTCTAGAATCTAGATAGTTTTTATTTTTTTATAAAAAACTATTGATGACCAAACTTCAGGAATAATTATAGATATCTGTAGTGACCTAACGATTTTACACAAGAAAAACAAAACAAAATGTAAAATTCAATATGATTTTTTTTTAATTATAATAAAATTTAAACGATTAGTGACCAAACGATAAAACTGTCTGACCAATCATGACCAATCGATGACCTATCGATTGGACCGTTTTTTTTAATTCCTTTAAAGGGGTGCTACGAAGAGAGAGGTTGTTCCGACTAGTAACTGGTTATAAAAAAACAAAAACAAATAATGCATATAGTTGCATAAATTGAAACTTAAGTAATAAATTATTCAAACTTGCTTATAAACACGTAGGTAATATAGGTATATTTCAAATCAAGACAAATCACATATCTTTGATTCATTTACATATAATAATGTGAAATGAGCTGGCATATGTCATCACCGTTTGACTTGACGTAGTGCAACTGCGTCGCATCGTATCGCAAAGTTAAACGTTATGAGACTTGAAACATTGTATTTGTACTTTACAATGACATTTTACATAAACGACAGTTCGGCTTGTGTGTGACGTCCTGTGAAGCATTGACAACGATCGGCATTTATTTAAAACTGAACCCTTAAGGGAATGTTGCTCACTTTTTAACGCCACTTAAACTACGATTTTCTCTTTTTGTGCGCTAGTTTTGATATAAATTAGTTGGAACATTATCTAAACATATTTATGAACAATTAGTTAAATTTTTATTAGAGAATCTTTGAAGGGGAGTCCGTCAAAAAAGTTTAGAAATTCGAAACATATTTTTTTCTGTGTCAAAATCTGTCCCATATAGATTAAAGAGCTAAATGACGCCATCACAACACTTATGCTATAAAAATGCGTAAAAATGTATTGTAATCATCTAAAATAATATTGTTACGGATCACCCTGTATATAAACGACAGGCAAGAGTTCTGAGAAACGGGGTCCGCTTACTGTAACAACTGGTACCTGCACGAAAGTTCTAGAGAAAGCGAGAACACACTAGGCTTATACCACGCAGCAATGCGAGTGAGTGAGGGAATGATCAGTGATATAAATAGTGCCGTGATATAAATAACCAAATTGATAAAATAAATTACTAGTGTAGTGATAATAATTACGAATTATTGTATATAGTTGTTTTGTTTTGCTTTGTAATTACTGTTTAGTTATTGTTTACTTGTGTTGATTGTTAGAATTGACTTTTCGTTGTTGCGTTCATTATTATTGTGTTTTTAATTATTGTAAATAAATATTTATTCCGCCAACTCAGAAAACAGTTTTGAAACAATATTTAAAGGGGTCAAGTACGGATTCAGGGGGGCACTAGGGCACGTACCCCCCTCTAAACGGTCTAAGTCATCTATACAAAAAATCCAACGAGTCCCAGGATAATCACATTCTTTACGTTTTGTGTACTTGTGGACAAGTTATTGAAAGTTGCAAAAATGCAAAATCCCAACTTATAGATCATTAACATTTAGATGTATAAAAAATTCACAGATTCGCAATTCTTGCAACCATCGAGGACATTGGAAATGATAACAGCATATATGAAACATAATTAACTGTTTATTATACACACAATATTTATCAATGCACTGTTTAGTTTTGTCAGAAATAACCCTATTATTCTTCTGTTATATACGCGTTCACTTTTGCTTGATTACTTAACTTTTAAATGGATTTTTCTACAGTATTTGTTAACATTTGCTCAAAAATAACACCGCAGATCGTCGCAAATACCTGTCAATTAATTAGACATGATATAAAACACATTTCGAAAAAATTGCACTTGTTCAATTTTGCATGATTGCTCCTCACTTGATCGCGACACCGTTGTCTTTTGGCCTTGAACGAAAACTCGTAACTCTGCCCCCATATACGAACATAAACATTTCCAATGTTAAAAATTAAGATTCTTTGTACCCCTCTAGAATAAAATTCTGTATCCGCCCTTGAAAGCTGGGTATTTTACGCGGACAAATGTGTTCAGTTGGCAACACTGCCCTAACGCGCCCGATTCCCAGAGCAATTGTTCGTACAACACAACTGAGGATTGTTGTTGATGTATGGGCTGTTAGTTGTGTGACAATCCTTGATCAGTTCACTTGATATTCAAATCAGCACACACACACACGCATGCATAAAATGTCATGCAAGTGTGCGCACATATATATGCATGACGCATGTGTGCCCGTGTGTAAGTATCTACAGATACTGACGTAAGTCGAATAGATGCGAACCATGTGACAAGGTTGCGTAATCACACCCTCTCGTAATGGCTTGAAATGATACATGCGATAGTAATAGACAGGTACTACTTGCGTATAATGTTGATATTAGCGCCATTAAGAAGGAGTATCTGAGTCGAATTGGGTCGGCCTGGTACGGTACGGAACAATTGACACTTGTAGAAAGTGAAATTAAAAAAATATCACAGCAACATTATAGAATAAATGACAAAAAAATGGTTGTCATATAATAAAATTTGCAGTAGAATAAGAATATGTGTCTTGAATTAGTTTGACCTGGCACGGTACGAGACAATCGGCATTTGTAGAAAAATAAATTCCAAAAAAAAAATCGCTACAAAAGTATAGAAAAATACTAAGAAACGTTTTTAAGTCTTGTTCGCAACAAAATTAAAAAATTTTTATTAATATTTTCTATTATCTCTTCGGTTCAATATACTCGTACTTATTTATTTAGAATAAAAATAATAAACAAAAATTGAATTAACTCAAAAAAGTAATCAGAAAGTCTTAAAAAGGATAAAATAATTTTTCTCACCGTTTTGCAATTACCTTCTTTACCTGTACAGTCAATTAGAAGCTGGCGCAATCATTTATCTTTTAAAGTCATAGTGATTTGTTTACGCCAACTTTTAATAATTGATTGTAAAAAAATATATTATCCTTTTTACCCGACTGCGCCAGAAGGAGAGTATTGTTTTTCGAGTGTATGTATGTATCTATTGTATGTATATTTCTTTATCACGCTCTGTAGCCTAAACGGCTTGACGGATTTTGAAAAATGAGGTGTCATTAGATTCGTCTGAATACCCAGAGTGGCATAGGGTATATGACGTCACGGAAAATTCAATATGGCGGACGCTAGACGCCATTTTGTCAGAATACAAAAGTAATTTTCCTTCTAAATACATTGATATAGGTATCAAAATCAAAACAGAAGAAAGGTTTCGTTGACATTTCAAATAGGGTACATGACGTCACGGAAAATTTAATATGGCGGGCGCTAGACGCCATTTTGTAAGTACGCAAAAAATCGGTAAAACTTTGTGTGTGGGGTATCAAATTAAAAGGCTTGATGAGTAGATTCAACTAAAAGGAAGAAAATAAAAAATTTATTAAAAAAACAAAAAACACGACTGCGTAAAAATCGAACATAAAAGATGGAAACAAGATCAAATGTTAACATGCAGTCGGAGGCATAGTAGTAACAACATGCAGTCGGAGGCATAGTAACATCAGGTATTTCTGTTCAATTTGTTACTACTATGCCTCCGACTGCATGTTATCATTTGATCTTGTTTCCATCTTTTATGTTCGATTTTTACGCAGTCGGGTTTTTTGATTTTTTAATAAATTTTTTATTAGACATAATATTTTAATCGCTAATTTGAAGTTGGTTCAATAAATTGTTTGCAGAAGGTTTTACTTCGTATGGTTAAATTTCTCGACAGTTGATGGTTTTCTTTTGTAAATAGACGTTAATAACTTCAGTTGTCGAGCGTCTATAATCTATAATCTTTCTTTCTTTCTTCTGTAGGAAAATATCGATGTTTCTTGTCTGTTAAGCGATAGAAAGTGAAGATTATGTCAATATAAACAACCAATCTGAACTCTTTTTTATTTCATTGGTGAAAAGAAAATATATAGTATAACATCTGGCACCTCGCTCGCGGAAATATCAACATTGTTCGATCAGAATGTGTCCGAGGTGACTTTTGGGTTGCCAACGCCCTGACTGGAGGGAAACGAATTGTACTAAATTGATTTTGATTCTTCTCTTTTCCCTTTTTTTGTTCTCTTTCTCTCTGAAGGGTTGTAACAAAATATCGACATTGAGCCGAAGCTTAAGCTCACTAGTCACTTCAGAATTCGCTCAACAAGATCAAATTTATAATTCTTATTTTTCAATGACATTTTATATTTACTGGATCTTATTAATTATTACAATAAAATTAAGAAAAATCGCAGGATAGTGGACAAAATATTTGATTTATTAAATGTACAACGTTTTGTCTATAGATTTAGACTTTTTCAAGTGCATACATAAAATTTTCATAAATATTGTTATTATTATGTATGTACTTGAAAAAGTCTAAATCTATAGACGAAACGTTGTACATTTAATAAATCAAATATTTTGTCCACTATCCTGCGATTTTTCTTAATTTTATTATAATCACGAATGGACACGATTTCTAATATAAATTAATTATTACCTTAAAGTACAGTAAATAATATATTATCTCTAGTATTTACGATAAAAATTTGTAACTTTTGAAAATAATTAATACTAACATTATTTTCAAAATTTCGACCAATTCTAATTAAGCTAGAGCTTTGAAATTTTGCACACGTGTATAAGTCCCGTGACAATATGTTTATAGTATATCTAATATCGTTCTAAATCCAATATGGCGGACGCCCCCAAGATGACGGATTACCTTTTTCTTTATAACCCCCTTGATATGGGTATCAATTGAAAGGATTTGACGTGTAGAATACGATAAGCTATGTGACGTCATTCAAAAGACTAAAAAGTAAAAAATGAGATTTAAAAAAAATATAAGAGAATCTTTTATTTAAAAAAAAATGTACTATAAAAAGTAAAAAATAATTTTCATAGGTACGTCTAAAACTAAAAACTTTGGGGCAATCAATTGAGCAAAGTAACTATGCAATAGTGTTATAAAACCGTCCCAAAGCTTTTGGTTTCCAGATGTATGAAAATTATTTTTCCTTTACTTATAAAAATTATTTTTTACATTTTGCTACATTTTGTTTTAAATAAAAGCTTTTCTTATAATTGTTTTTTTAATTTAATTTTTTTCCCGAATATAAAAATTTAGAAAAACAACAAAGCATAACCTATTAAGTATTATATTTTTCAGAATCTCGTAAATACGTCACTGAATAAATTGAATATCTTTTAGCAATTTTAAAGTTAAACTATACATAATTAAATTATGGTTGGTAATGTACAGTAGTGGACAGTTTTTTTATGAATGTTATTGTTACCAACCTTTAAAGCCAGTTTTATGAACCAGTATCACCGTATTTTAACTAAGTTATTTATCAAATAAAACAAAAAAATAAACATTAAAATCGGTTCATCCGTTTGAGAGCTACAATACCTCAGACAAATTACAAACTGTGATGAGAGTTGAAGATCTTGGAAACGGTTGAACCGATTTCAATCAAACATGACTAAAAACCATTTGGCAAATACCAGCTTTCAAAAGAAAAACATTGAAATCGGTCCATCCGTTTGGGAGCACAATGCCACATAGAATTTTTGAATTGTGATGAGAGCTGAAGATCTTGGAAACGGCTGAACCGATTTCAATCAAACATGGCTAAAACAATCTGGCTAACACCAGCTTTCAAAAGAAAAAACATTGAAATCGGTCCATCCGTTTGTGAGCTACAATGCCATAGACAAATTACAAACTGTGATTAGAGCTGAAGATATTCGAAACGGCTGAACCGATTTTAATCAAACATGGCTAAGAACCATCTCGAAATTGCCAGCTTTCAAATGAAAAAAAAATTGAAATCGGTCCATCCGTTTGGGAGGTACAATGCCACAGATAAATCACAAACTGTGATGAGAGCTAAAGATTTTGGAAACGGCTGAAGCGATTTTAATCAAACATGGCTAAGAACCATCTCGCAATTACCAGCTTTCAAATGAAAAAAAAATTGAAATCGGCCCATCCGTTTGGGTGCTACAATGCCCCAGACAGATTACAAACTGTCATGAGAGGTGAAGATATTGGAAACGGCTGAACCGATTTCAATCAAACATGGCTAAAAATAATCTGGCAAATACCAGCTTTCAAAAGAAAAAAACATTGAAATCGGTCCATCCGTTTGTGAGCTACAATGCCATAGACAAATTACAAACTGTGGTTAGAGCTGAAGATATTCGAAACGGCTGAACCGATTTTATTCAAACCATCTCGCAACTATCAGCTTTCAAATGAAAAAAAAAACATTGAAATCGGCACATCCTTTTGGGAGCTACAATGCCATAGACAGATACAGACAGAAAAAGACTTCAAACTTATAACACCCCTCTTTTTCGTCGGGGGTTAAGAACTGATAGATATGAATAGAGAAACCAGTTGAGGCTTTGTGTTAAGTAATATCCAGTTTGACAGAATGCCATCATACCTTTAGGGGTTAATATGTCTAGGTTAAACTTAGATTTTTATAAAATGAAAAAATATAAAGAACACTAAGATTCGAAACGACTTTATTATTGATTTTTCAAAGAGAAATTTTTAAATTAACTTTAACTTTTAATAAAAAGTCCGCTAGAATGCCCCAAAAGTCCGCTAGAATGCCCCAAAAGTCCGCTAGATTTCCCCAAAAGTCCGCTAGAATGCCCCAAAAGTCCGCTAGAATGCCCCAAAAGTCTATTAGAATTCCCCAAAAGTTTATTAGAATGCCCCAAAAGTCCGCTATATAGAATGCCCCAAAAATCCGCTAGAATAATTTATTTAAAGATTAAAAAATAAAATAAATGACTAGGTTTATGTAATTATCTAGATTTTTTATGTAAGTAGATGCGATTTAAAAAGATTTTTGAAATTTAACAAAATTGAAATTGAAATACATTTCGAAGGTATGTTCCCCCATCATCAGCAAAAACTAAACTACATTTCTCTCTAAATGTTCAATCAATAATAAAGTTGTTGTGGTTAAGAAATGACTAAACTGTTGTTTTTTTATGAAAAAAAAGCAAATCTGTCCAATACTGTAAGTCTGTACTGCTGTTTTAAAAGCGAATGATGTCAAAGAAACTTGCAATGACAAAAAGTAATTACAATTCACATAAAACCTCTTTGTAATCTTTCTCTTAAAATAAGCAAAAAAAATGGAACAGTTTACCACAATTTTATAAAACCTTTTTGCAAATAACATAGCTGCATAGTCAAAGCTTTGTCCAAGTTCATAATTAAATTAATTAAAAATACACACGTTCATTTAGCTAACAAAGTGATCATGAAATATAAGAAGAGTGACATTTCGAAAAAAAATTGTTACTTATAATAAAAGTCAAAATTTGGATGCTTTATTATCAAAGAATAACTTTTCAAAATTTTGTTTTCATGTTAAATAGGTATTTACAAAACTTTAATTTACATCCAAGTCTTCATGGTTTCCGGGATTGTAGGCCGTGGTCCGGTGGTATTTCTACCTGACGTTTCGTCTACAACTGCGGTAGACATTCTCAAAGGCGATGTGGCAGCGGTCGAAGTGTCCTCCTTGGCGGCTCACAGGTCAGTCACAACTGACCTGTGAGCCGCCAAGAAGGACACTTCGACCGCTGCCAAATAGTGTAATATTGTAAGCAGGCTTTGGATACTTATGTATAGATGTTATGATAGCCATGGATTTTATTAATAATAAATTATTATTAGCCATGGATTTTATTAATAATAATTATTTATTAATTTAAAAAATGCTGAGGGGAAAAGCAAAAATGTAAATGTATGAAGTATAACTTCGACCCTGCGCTTATATGTGGGTGCGAGGCACACATCCTTTTTTTAAGCCAAATAATCGAGTTGCGACACAAAATTTATATTTTTATCATATTTATACGTACATATTATTAACATTAACATTATTGTGTATTACGAATGCAGGTAATTCTATATAGTTAGAAAATAATATACTGTTTTATTTAGCAATAAATCATTTAAATTTATAATGAAACATAATGTGTGTTATTGTTGTAAATCAGTATGCAATCACATTTCGGTGTGTGTTTAGACACCCAATAATTCAAATTTGATTTTTTTATTTTAAATTTGATTCATAACGTTAGGCTTGTTGGGACGTAATAATATGACACATACACGCAATCTCATTTTACTTAGGTATTTATTGAGAAGCATCTGTTATTTATATTTTATTTATTACTAGCGGCCCGGTCTAGCTTCGCTCGGATGCTATGATTTTATAATTTAATATCCCCGCCGTCCGCGAGAAATTCTCCCCTTGCGAGGCAAAACCGGGCTAGTGATGTTTAATATGATATTAGCATAGGATTCCGCCGAGGACAGTGTGGTCCAGCGGTTAGCGTCGCGTGGGTTCGAATTCCGCCTCCGCTCATGGATGTTTTGTGATGTCATTTAGTTTTAAGTCCGTTGTTATTCAATGTAATCATCAAGACGCTAATGACCTAAGTTGTCGACGCGTCTATAATTTACAATAAAAATAAAAGGATACCGCCAATACGCTAATTTTTTCCCACTTAATCGACACATATTATCATAACATCAGCTAATTTACACAAAATATTCATACCTAAACCTTTCTGGTGAATCAGTCTGTCCATTGATGAAAATCGAATGAAAATCCCCACAGTAGTTTCTGAGATTAGCGCGAACATACATACAGACAGATGAGGCGGGGACTTTAATTTATAATATGCAGTGATTATTTTTTTTAAACCAGGTTCGATTGAAAAACAGAGTGAATAATTCTAACAAAATATTTATACTTTGAATTTTTGCTATTATTTTTTCTTCTCGAAGCTGCCTCGTGTAACTGATTTAATATACGCCTAGAGATCATCTAATGTAAGTGGGATATTTTATGAAATCATCAGTTACACTAATTTGCAGATGTGACGTTAATGGCCTAAGCTGTCGAGCGTTTATAATCTCCAATCTGTCAATTATTAGCAGATATAAAATATAAAACGAACAAATTTTCTTAAGCGTCGATTGTTATTTTTTTCATTTATTACTACCTAGAATCAAAGTTCAATGAAAAATAATTACCATATAAAAAGGAGCCGAAATATCTGTAGGTCGACTTATCTCTGCTTTTTTATTTTCCAAATTAAACACAAAAAAGAAAAAATGTTTTTAAGAATCGTTGTTGAAATTGATTTTACTTCTTTCTTTTGTTACAGTGCTTAATTAAGAGCGGCTGAAAAACAGGATCACATTGTTCAAAACCATCTCAAAAGGAAATCAAGGTAATTTACTATATGTCCAAGCTTTAAAATTCATGAATTTAAATTTTACAATATTTGGTTATCAGATTTAAATTAATAATCGATAGAAAAAACCGGACAGTCTAAAAATAAAATGTCAGTTTCTTACTGCAGCTGTGACTTCCAATACGGATTTTATAGACGCTCGACAACTGATGTTATAAGCGTCTATGACTTCCAAGCGACCAAAATAAAATTTTGTTAAGTAAAATTAAGCATTGTCTCGTTTTAAAACTTCTGAGTAAAATATTATTTTTATTTGTAATAATTATCAGTTTTGGAATTTCTGTGTTATTATAGTCGATAAATTTTTCGAAATACCTACCGGGCTTATGTAAAAAAATCAATAACATTTATTATATCAATATAAAATATTCTCTAATTAAAAAATAGAAGTAAAGAAAAATATTAACTTTGGTAGCAATAACGTTAAATCAAAATAAATATCATGATTACATTCAATTAGAATATATAAATATAAAAATAATATAATATGCTTTAGTGTTTAACACTTCACCCTGCAGGGGTTCATTTTAAAATATAATAAATACTTACATATATATATATTTATAATTATATGAATATACTTATATACATGGTTATCTGTTTTATGTACAACCTACATATTTTAATTTGTTTAAATTTACAGTTTTTCTCAACTAGAATATTGAATATTATTACCAAAAATCACGTAATATGACGATTTCATAGAATTCAACATATTGAGTATTAGTAGATTGTATATCTAGTGGCGTAATGGGATATATTACTGACGAGTAGCGACAGTATGTTAAAACGAGTTTTAACAGTCACACGAGTCATTACAGGGTGTCCCAAAAAGAATGGGACATAAAGTAACAGCTGATTCCTTACAAAAAAATATTGCGATAGACCCCAACTTGTCTATTCCGAAAGGTGATATTAAAAGAGATACAGGGTGTCAAAATTTAATTTTTATTTTTGATTTTCTTAAATAAGTCAATTATTTGCCACATAGTTTATACTCGTAGCAATAGCAGCGAATGAGAATGCATACAATCGCGATTAAAGGTAATATGCTAGTCGACTGACGTTCACGCGACTCGTTGATTGTTCACTGTTCAGTTGGTACTCTGTAATTTCTTCACTGTTGAATTCGTATTTACGAGATTACTGCACAATCGATCATCGACTCGACCACAGTTGTTGAGTGATGAACGATTGTATATATTATGTGGCTCTTGACAGTGTACGGCTCAGTACTATGCGACCCGGTCTCGGTGAACTATGAAACAACAACAATCGAGTCCAAATGACAACCATCGAGACTCATCGAGATGTTTGAACAATCGAGACAATCGACTAAAACATCTCGTATTTGCGCATCACTACTATTGATTTTGGGGCCAATCGTACCACCTTGAGGAATCTGTAAATTACCAGCAATTATTATTAAATTATTGCTAAGATAATAATCCAATAGTAGAAAATCATGAATTTAGTAAATCTGTCAGGACATAATTCATGAACAACGTGCATACAAATTTTGTATGTATGATAGATAATAGATACAGTTTGATTATAAAATTTGGTTGTATAAGCAAATAAATGTCAATTTGACAAATTAATCTGTGACATCGGAGATTTACGCATGACATCATATGTTGTGTTTTACATATTCTAACACCCGCGGGACGTTCATTATTCAATAAACGCTTTCCGTCGACTTCGTTCACTTCATTCTCTAGTCTGCCATGTTTTGATTGCTCCAGTGACGTAGGTCGAGTATTATTACATTTTTGCCACACCTACTATAAAATAGCTGCTTTATATCAGCATATGACTTTTGACAGGCCGGTGTGCGGGAATGTCTTTCCCACACTAGTGTGGGAAAGCAAACCATTTCCAGTGATTATGTTTATTCGTCCTGATTTCCGCAAGCCATTACTTACTGGCAGCTACTCTCGGCCTACTATAGAAGTACAGTTGATGACGCAAATGAACTGTCAAAAAATTTTGAAAATACTGAAAATGAAGTGAAAATCAGTTATTTTATAGTGGGTATGGCAAAAAATACCATATACAGGGTGTATCACAGGAATGAATACATAGAAAAGTAATGAGTGCAACAAGGAAAACATAAGCAAAATGAGTAGCGTGACAAAGATAGAATACACATGGCTAAATTAATTATCATGGTTTTTTACATGAATAGACGGCAAAGCAATCTCTGATCTTAACTAATTTGTACTGTGTACTTTTCCCTATGTTCGGTTTCCTGTGATACACCCTGTATATCTCGTGCTTAAATCGACTCTAACTCCGAAACAGTTGATTTGTGAGCCAACGTTGACCAATTTTTTTTTTTGTTTCGATTGGAACTATAAGTGGGTAAAACACGAACCTGTAAACTTATACACGGTAGACTAATGCGTTTCTCTACGCAGCCATCTCGGTCGTTCTCTGTGAGCGCTTAACAGACATGTATTTTAATTTAATTTTCGTGTCATTTTTTATTTCTCTATCATTTTCATGTCGAGGTTATTCCGAATCCTTAGCCTCGCTAAACAAGTTTCACTTCCATTACTTCACAATCAGATAGCCGCAATAATTATATGTAGATTATAGACGTATGACAACTAAGGTCATCAGCATAATTAAATAGTTAACTCTTTCACAACTTGCGTATATGATAAGTAAGTCATAAATATTTATCCACACAAGATAATTGTATAATATGCACTGTAAAAAATGAATGTAAAAATACTTTGAAAGTTAAGGTAGAATTCGCTAGATTTTCTAAGTGATTTTACATTATTATTTATTTTTACACAGAAAACTTCATAAAAACTTGGACTTTTACTGTAAAGTTAAACAAATTTGTGATTTTTACATAAAGTAAATTAAAATTACATAATTTGTGTAGGTAATATTCCAATAAAGTGTGTAAAAATTACAAAATAAAATGTATAGTTACATATAAAGAATGGATGAATACAAAACAAATTAATGTAAAATTAGTAACCACGCATGCGTAAAGTGTTTTTATGGAATCTACGCGATGTGGCGATACCTGTTTGCGACGCCATTCTTTGTGTGCCTATTACCAGATTAATCGCTGGCTACAAATTGACCATCGATAATCTATGTAATCGGCCTTCTTATTTCTTACAGTGTGTGAAAATGCATGTGTGGTGACGAGCCGCCTATGTTCAATCATGCACGTACATATTATTATTATATTTACTGTTCACACACAAAAGCTCACGCATGTTTCTACGCCATGTCGTTCTCTCCAGTGTATATAACGGACGCACTATGAATACAGATTCCATTTTCATTTATTTTACTTGTATTCAAATATTCATAATATGTGCTTACCAACGATGGGGTGTATAATCGTGGCTTGACTGTATATTATGAGTTAACAAAACGGCAACGCTAACAGACACCTATCATGGCACTGGGCGACTTATGGTCATTTTCTGGTAGCATAGGTACTTCAATAGACGCTAATGACCTCAGGTGTTGAGAGTCTAGAATCTTCTTCTTCATAGGTAATTCATCATACGAATAATCTAATTGAGGCAAATGAGGTTTTAGAACTTTTTGAATTAGAATTAGATTTATTGTTCCACAAAATATGAAATACAGCAAAAATAATACAATATAATAACATTCAAACATATCTGATTTTAAATAAAACGAAACAAAACAAAATAAGAAAAACGAATGGTTTAAAATAAAACAATACCTAACTCTCCAAGTGTGCACGCTTTCACGGTCAGCATTGTTCCAAGTCTTCATGGTTTCCGCGCTTGTAGGCCGTAGTCCGGTGGTATTTCTACCTGACGTTTCGTCTACAACTGCGGTAGACATTCTCAAAGGCGATGTCAGTCACCGACACACTGACCTGTGAGCCGCCTAGGAGGACACTTCGACCGCTGCCACATCGCCTTTGAGAATGTCTACCGCAGTTGTAGACGAAACGTCAGGTAGAAATACCACCGGACCACGGCCTACAAGCCCGGAAACCATGAAGACTTGGAGTACCTAACTCTATTGATTTTTGGTTTAAAAATTATTTATTAATATAGAAATAAAGCTAGAAGTATGCCATTTTGAAATGTCTATGTGCGAAAAATTATATCGTTCAAATTATGACCATTTTCACGAATACACGTTTCAAGCCGTTTTCGGAAATTTGCTTCAACCCTTCTCAGTGTTTCTTTGTTGATTTGTCTGATTTGATTTGTTATTGCGGCCTTCAAATCTTCCAGTGTGCGTGCTTTCTTTCGTACACATGTGCTTTAAAATAGTCCTACAGTTAAAAATCACAAATGGAAAAATCCGTTGAGCGTAGAAGCTCATCACCAAAGCGAGAAATGACCCGATCAGGGAACAACGTTCGAACTACAACTATTGCTGTATGAGCAGTAGCCTGGCACCATCTTGATGGCATGGAGTTAACAGTCGAAAGAGCTATACCACGTCCACAGGCAAGCGCGGATCCACCGTTGTGCAGGGCACGGTGGGCATGCCCACAACCCTAATTGAAGTCGATAGGCTGATGTTATATCTGCAATATGCCTTAATAAAATTTAAAAAAAAAAACGAACCGTGCGGGTAAAAACGCGAGTGACTTTTTTATTTTGGCTACTAGTCTAGTAATTTGTATTGTTTGACGTTTCGTGAGCGAGTCCGTAGTTCGACTCGCACTTGGCCGATTTTCGGGTGGCCGTGACCTTTAAGGGCTGGATCCGCGCCTGACCACAGGTATCCCCCCTTTTCACATGCCGAGTATACTACACAATTCAAAAACGTCTGTTTCCCGTGGACAGCCGTGCACTTAACTTGACTGACTTTCCAAATTCTGTTCATTATTTATTATGCAATTTTCTGTGGTCAACGAATGAATGTAGCTGAAATGTAGCTGAAATTAACGGACGCTATAGAGATAATTATTCATTATTATTACAAAGTGTTGTGTAATATGGAAATGGGTATATGAAATATTATATTATTTAAACTATTACTGTCATTTGCACTGAGAGAAAAGTGTTATTATCATTATTACAAAGGTTTGCAAGCTGTCAGTGGTAGAGCATTTCACATTCATAACCTCTTCATTTTCCCCGAGGCGTATTAAAAAATAAATGAAATCTGTTTCATTTGCATTATCATAAAGAATTTCATTCGTTTGTGTTATAAAATCTACAGAATAACGTTTTAACAGCTGTTCCAGCGAGGAAAAACAAATAGACAAAAATTACATTTTAATGATTTTAAAAATTTCTGAAAACTTATAATGTTCTAAAGACTAAAATTATCCAACTTTTGCGTTGAAGGAAAGAAGGGATTGAAATGTGCCCTAATCTTTCTTTAGTTCTAATTATAAAAGGGAATATTTCAACCATTTATTTTCCTTTATCATTTTTTCATAGAAATATTTGAAAAAAATTTAAATAATGATCCCTTAATTGTTGTGGGTTTTATTACTCGGCTAAGATAGCTTGGCCTCATTGGTGTAACGGACAACGAATCATGCCGCGTCTGTTTAGAGGCTCCTGAAACATCGGAGCATTTGCTTTGCAAATGTGAAGCAATCATGACTCAAAGAGTCCGTATTTACCTATTTTATTTGTTGTGACACTGTTTTTCAAATTACTCTTTCTTGGAAATGAATGGACTATAGTTAGTAGTATACCCATAGTGATTTGATTTAAGGAACACTGTAGTTATATTTTTTGTTCTTATAATTTAACATCGATTTCAACTGCATGATACAACTGCAAACGTAATAATAATGTATTTACATCGCATGTTTTAAATAAATAAAGTCCCCTGTACTTATGTATGAAAGTTGAATTTATCAAAGAGGATAAGTTTGTTATACCTTTAGTTTTACCTGCAGCACGTACGAAATATCATTTTGCATGTCTGACCTGAATATGCATTTCCTGTAAAATATTGTCCGAATTCAAAACTTCTAGGTATTACTTTTGAGTATCTATAGTTTAGCCATTACTCATTGTTTGAAAGTTATCTTTCTACTTTTCAAATGGCTTGTTTCAACACACGTATACACATATCTATGGTCGCAAAGTACAATGGCTTATGTCAAATTTTCAGTACCTTGAAACATAAATTATTTAGCTTTATTAATTCGCGATTAAAATCAAAGTGGCTGACCTCTAAAGTCGCTAACTGAAATTAATTCTATAAGCGGGATGAATTCGAAACAAATATGGCCGCTGCTGAATGTCAGAGCCTTAGATCATAGATATAGAAATCAAGTACTCTTAATTAATTAGCACGTTCTTCAATGCACCTCACTCAACGTTTTTCATGCATGTCATTTTCACTTAGTCCAATGTATTTCCATATATCGATATAATTTAATGCATAATATAATCTGTCATGTTAAGCTGACTCTGGCAAAACACGGATGCTAGCGTTACTAGTCCATAGTTGTATCGTCAAAGGTTAGAGGAGGATGGAGACTCAATTGACGTGTTAAATGGACAAGGTCATCCCACATGCTGCCACCTATAGTTCGATTTAATTGTCAATAATTTATGAAAAAACATTATTTTATTTATTATGTTTATAACGCTCTGTCGTAGTATAAATAATAGTCCTTAACACTGTCACTCCGTTGTTCCGAGTGACCGTGTTAAGTACTATTATTATTATTTTTTTTTTAATTTTATTTAAATTAGATTTCTTCATCTAAAAATTCCAAAATATTTACATTATAAAAAGAATAAAAAATTAAAAATGGACACGGTATGTATCTACAAATAATAAAATTGTATTAAATAAAATTTAATAAAAAGTTTCACTTCTACCCAATGTGACAACGATCATACACCCGATATTTTTATTATTTTTTTATTTTTGTCACAAAACCAAAATATTCATAGTAAGATCGATATTGGAATAAAATATCGTTCGAATGGGTTCTCGGTCGATTATTAAATCGCTATTCTTTACTGGTAAAAAATCCATGCAGCCGTCTTGAAGTGTAGGTATACACTTTCCCCTTAAATGATTTCTAGAATACTTATATCTACAATATACCATTCACCTATGAAAGAACTTTTTAGTCTATAGTGACGCTTCAGCGAATAAGCTAGTTCTTTTAAAGAAGAATTGCATGCTTCACAATCCCATAAAACTTTTAAGATGGATCACAATATTTTCTGTACACTCGTTGGATTATGGTAATTTATTGATGTACTGTTTTTGCACTTTGCAAATCATGAGCTTTATTTATGATCAAGAATCACTGAACGGTAAAAGAGAATTGCAAGAAATTGTTTTACAATACCATTGTAAAATTCAGTACACTTATTATGGGGGCTTCATATTCAACGGGTAGAACTTTATACACACTTTGATCTCCATAAACATTCCCAGTGCATTTATAAAATAAATATAAAACTGTAGTCTAATTATTATCTGAATCTGTTTAATGCAAATAGTGATGGGCGATTACGAGATATTTTAGTCGATTGTCTCGATTGTTCAAACATCTCGATGACTCTCGATGGTTTTCACTTGGACTCGATTGTTGTTGTTTCATATTTCACCGAGACCAAGTTGCATAGTACTGAATCGTACAGACGACGTACACTGTCGAGAGCCACATAATATATAATCGTTCATCACTCAACAACTGTGGTCGAGTCAATAGATGGTCGATTATGCAGTAATCGAATGCTCTGAGATCGACTGAACAGTGTGAACAGTGAATCAACGATGAACGAGTAGCGTAAACGTCAGACTTCATTCGACCAGCATATAACCTTGAATCGCGATTATATGTATTCTCATTCGCTGGCAAATAATCGACTTGAGCAATCGAACATTTCGATTGTAAAATCAAACTCCGAGTCGATTGTGGACTCGATTGTTATTATGAACGATTGCGATTGTTTCGATTGTAAAAACATCTCGTATTCGCCCAACGCTAGTCTAATTATTATCTGAATCTGTTTAATGCAAATACCAAAACAGTATAAACTATAGCCTTCCCGTCAAAACCGACATTAATTATGTAAGCGAATCAATGAACAAAATTGACTTTCACGCGACCGAAGCCGCGGGCATGAGCTAGTAACTCCTATAAACATATTTTTTGCCATATCCGCACTACAAAATAGCTACTTTTATTGAATGTATAGCGGCCTTTAATGAGTCATTTTTAACAGACAGGTGTGCGGAAAGTGTTTTACCGCACTAGAGTGGTAATTAATAGCAACGTCTATTTATTCGCTCTATACGCCTGCCATTACTTACTCACGAACCTCGCGGCATACTGTAGAAATAAATATGGCGACGCAAATGTCAAATGTCAACATTTTTTAAAAATGAAGTGAAAAGTAGGTGTTTTGTAGTGGGTATGGCAAAAAATACCATATATATCTCGTCCGTAATGGTATTACGTCTCGTGTGACTGAGAACCCGCTATCGCTCGTTTTTACATACTGTCATCACTCGTCGTAATATAGTCCATTACACATCTAGATATACAATCTACTATTGATGTTATAATAATAATCATCGGTAGTGACACTTACTAATTTTTAATATGGCTTCTGATGTCGACCGTCTATAATTTACAATATATAAATTTTATTTATTGTGGATTATAGACATGTCGACAGCTTAGGTCATTAGCGTCTTAATTACATTAAATAACAAATCACATAAATCTAAATGACATCACAAAACATCCATGAGCGGAGGTGGGATTCGAACCCACGACAGTGTGATCCAAAGGCCGCAACACTAACCGTTACACCACGCTGTCCTCTACAATATATAATAAGAGATATATAAAGCAGCACCAGAATACGAAATATTTATGATATAAAACATGACACGAACTCTACAACGGCGGCAGCTCATCCTTGCCTCTTGCCATTATGTCGTTTTACAAATATAATTATTATTTATGTTTATTTCCATAATACTAGAGTGGCTATTATTTTAAAATATGTTCGTTATACATCTGCATTATTATTAGCACAGTATGTGTTTTGTTTGTCCTTATGTAATATTAAACCAGTGCTTTTCAACCGGTGCAAAAAAAATACAGTTAAAGAGTTTACCAAAATTTCGGAAAATTGCGGAATGTAAAAAAATTGAAATTGTGTTTTAAAGACCACCAACAGCTAAGGTTATTTGGGTCTAGCACCAATTCATATTTTCAATTCATTATTTTTTTTAATAATAAATTGAAATTCTAATTGACACTTTTACCAGCTCTCGGGCTAGAGCCCGGGAACTGGGGACTTGTAATAGAGGAACCATAGCAACGTCATATAAACAACAGCACTGCTACATTCTCGGCCATTCTCAAGCCCTGCTGCGGAACGTAGTCAGGCGCGGACTGGCCAGGGGCGCTGGGCGCTGGAGCGTCTCGGTCCCTCCCATTTCCTAATTCCAACAAATAACAAATTACTCAAGTCTCTCCCTTGGGCCGCTACAACTGTTAGTGTCCCTGAAAAAATATAGCCGGTGTTAATACATGCACACATCCATATATCAACGGCGCAGAGGAGTGGTGGTGCAGCGTTTAATAACTTTTGTTGCGTTACGGGTTCAGCCGCTTGAATTCAATTCATAATTGTACCGTGCGGAAAGAAGTTCCACTTCAAAAAAAATGGAGGGTGTAGCCGTCAGGAACGTTGGAAATGAAACACTTTAAACCTTACTGGCGCTCTGCCTCTTAGTGACGCTCTCTCTCTCGCTGACGCCGTGCTTCTCACTGACGCTCTGTCTCTCACTAATGCTCCGTCTCTCGCTGACGCTCTGCTTCACACTGACGGTCTGTCTCTCACTGACGCTCTATCTCTCGCTAACGCTCTGCTTCTCACTGATGCTTTGTCTCTCACTGACGCTCTGTCTTTCGCTGACGCTCTGCTTCTCACTGACGCTTTGTCTCTCACTGACGCTCCGTCTCTCGCTGACGCTCTGCTTCTCACTGACACTCTGTCTCTCACTGACGCTCTGTCTCTCACTGACGCTGTCTCTCACTGTCGCTCTCTCTCACTGTCGCTCTGTTTCTCACTGACGCTCTGTCGCTCACTGACGTTCTTCCCCTCGCTCACGTACTGAGTGGCGACTATACAGGCGTTTCCTTTTTCGTTACGCTCTCGTTTCTTGACATGCGAACTTACACTACCGTGACAAGAAATTTCACTTAAAAAATATGGGTGCGTGGAAGTGAAACTTCGAAGTTGAACAGCCTCACTTTACTGACGCCTGAGCGCGTAACGAAAATTGAAACACGCCCATCTTATATTGCCTGCGACTGTTTTATCTAATTTTGCCAACACTGTTTTTTAAAGTTAAGAATTTACTAGCTAGCCAAGCGCGACGAGAAAGGTACTGTTTAAACTTAACCGTTTTGAATTTCGTTCTGTTTGTATGTCGGTTTGTTCTGCAATTATAACCGAATTTGTGGATCTTTTAACCAAATTTGATGCGGATAATCTTTTGAATTTACGCTGAACGACTTGTACAAATAGTACAAATGTACTTTCCGTGAGTTGATAAAAACCTGACAGTGAGATTTGCAGCGCCGAGCCTGTACAATTATTGTTTGTCGGTCTAATTTTTTTAACACCCGGTATGTAAGCAAAATATTTTTGTTGTGTTAAGTAAAGCAGAACGTTCAAGTAACGTTTCCATGAAAATAAGTAGTTAGACAAATTTTATGAACCATGCAAACCACAAATGACGATTCGTTTTTTAATACCCGAAGATATAATAGAATATTCCATGTTTGATTAAAATAATTGGCATTCGGGTATTAAACTCTTTTATGATTTGAAATTTTTGTAAAATAAGTAAACAGATGCATTTAAAATTTACATCTGGTTAACGGTTGAAATTTAAACATGAAATGCAATAAAATTTTAAAATAAACAGTTTATATCTAGATAGCATATTAAACAAACATAATTTAAAACATGAACTAAATATTTTCAAACTACAATATGTAAAATTTATTTACACATTTACCTGCACCTATTAAAAAAGTTTATAATAAAAACCGGCCAAGTGCGAGTCAGACTCGCCCATCGAGGGTTCCGTACAATAATAAAAATAAGGAGTAAGGTAGGGGTAAGAAAGTAACAGATTCGATATTAAAAATTTTTTTTACTTGTATTTTATTTTGTTCTTTTTAGTGTTTCAAATTTTTTCCGTATCAAATTTAATTAATTTATATTTTTAAAGTAAAAAAAATATATTAACAGAATATTTGATGAAAAAAAAATTATTGCGATCCGAAACCCAAGATCAAACCAGGGACCTTCCGATCTTTAGTCAAATGCTTTACCACTAATCCATGTGAATGATGCTATAACTCGCGCATAGTGCAGTATAGGAAATCCGAATCCAGTACATTCATAGTATAGAGAACTCTCTACTCTGAATGTACTGTGAACGTATAACAACATTAATTTAGTAAAATTAATTGTTTATTTATTTAATTTAGGTATTATTTGCCAAGATTCATGCCATAATAACACACAATCTGTGAAAATTTCAATTAGCTACCTCACCGTTTGTAAAAGAGACCCCTGTAACAGATTGACGGACAGACATCGTAGACAGGGTAATAGGGTTCCATACGGAGGTACGGAACCCTCAAAATATGCTATTATATTTTAAAATAAAATTTTATTTTACTAGTTTTATAGACTCAATATCGTGTCAGTTTTTCTGAATGTTTTTTTCGGTCTACATAATGATGTAAACAACATTATCCAGATTTTCCAATTTTCTGTCATCCATTATTTTTGAGCTAAACTGTGCTATGCAACTGTTAGCTAAGCCATCAATTTAATACTTAAAAATTCGACTGATGACCAGTCCTATACTTCCCACCTAGTATATATTTGCAAAAAATAAACACTCTTTTTTTTATTCTTTGACTAGGCCCAAATAACCTTAGCTGTTGGCGGTCTTTAAAACACAATTTAATTTTTATTCTTTGAAAAAAGCATGGCCCTCTTTTTTGTTTGGTGATTTACTGATGGCTAGCTTAATATAGCAAAAATCATGGTTACCTTGATTTACGTACAATTTTTATTTTTTTTAGTAAAATATTTTTTTTCTCGAAAGCAATACATTTTAGAGAAAAAACATATTTACATTTTTTTCATATTATAACATCTGGAATTCATTTATATTTTTTTTACCTATGTTAATACGTGACATTGAGAACGTTTTTTTGAATATCTCAGGATCCACTGAACCGATTTGACTCAAAATCTAATCAGATCTAAGTTAAAGGCTGATAAACACAATAGAACAATCGGCATGCCCGTATGTTGTTCCGTTCTTAAGATATCGAAGGCGAAAAATTGACCACATACACACACACATACACACACACACACATACAGACATCAGTCAAAAAATGATTTTAAACGATTGCTAGGGTCTCAAAACGTGAAGATCTGTTAAAATCTCGAAATATTTTTTTCGGACTAAATCCATTACTTCCCTACCATAGTAGAGGTGGGAAGTAAAAATGTATTGTAGACTAGCCTTTACCCACGGCTTCACTCGCGTTAATGTCGCGATGATATAATATGCACTGTAATGAAAGTTACATAAATATCGGTTTAGCAGTTTTTGCATTAATCTGAAACAAAGTACAAACTGGCAAACAGACAGATTAACTTAAGTCCAAATTTCGTTAACAACTTATAATTGCAAAGTTATGATTTTATTTATTTGCAAAATCAAGTCCTCCATTTTATGAACAATCTGTATAGTTGCCAAATAATCGGAGTCTTCAGTATAGTTAGATGTCTGTAAGCTACGACGGCCTAATAGCTGCTTACTTATTTTAAAGATAAATTGACAAATTTTATTACAACCAGCAATTATAATGTTTAAGTTATGTATATTATTATTACAAAACTTTTAAGAGACAACAGCGTTAGCACTGAAAGCTGGACTTGTATAATATCTGTGGCCACAAAACAAAAAGGTTCATGTCGATTTTTAAGTTTTTTTTCCTGTCATATGGGAACTGCTTAATTTTATTTTATTTATTGTAAGCAAATTTTTAACATTGGAAATGTTTATGTTCGTATATGCGGGCAGAGTTACGAGTTTTCGTTTAAGGCCAAAAGACAACGGTGTCGCGATCAAGTGAGGAGCAATCATGCAAAATTGAACAAGTGCAATTTTTTCGAAATGTGTTTTATATCATGTCTAGTTAATTGAGAGGTATTTGCGACGATCTGCGGTGTTATTTTTGAGCAAATGTTAATAAATACTGTAGAAAAATCCATTTAAAAGTTAAGTAATCAAGCAAAAGTGAACGCGTATATAACAGAAGAATAATAGGGTTATTCCTGACAAAACTAAACAGTGCATTGATAAATATTGTGTGTATAATAAACAGTTAATTATGTTTCATATAATATGCTGTTATCATTTCCAATGTCCTCGATTGTTGCAAGGATTGCGAAATCTGTGAATTTTTTAATCTGCATTTCAGAATATCCAATGGAGGAAAGCATGATTTTTAACATTAATTTTGTAATGAGATTTTGTTTAAAACTCGATAATTTGAGGTGTTATATTTTTAAATATTAACATAGAGGTTTTTTGGACAGGTATGTTTTGGTTAATTGTTTTTGTTACCATTCAACGTTTCGGACAAATCATACTTGTCCAAGAAAACGGTTAATATTAGTGAACCCCATAATGCAAATGTAATATCGCACAAGTAGACCCTCGAAATTCAACCCCTACGGGTGCCAAAGGGGGGTAAAATTTTGAAAGACTAAAATGAACAAAATAAATGTTAGTAAAAAAACTTTTTAGAGACAAGCTTTTATTTAAATGCACTAAAAAGGAAAAAATAATTTTTAATAATAATTTTAGGTTCATAATAATTATAAAAGCATGGGTCGTGGCAAATAAACTATCATAGAATTCACGACCCACGCTTTTATAATTATGAACCTAAATTATCAAAAATTATTTTTTCCTTTTTAGTGCATTTAAATGAAAACTTGCCTCTAAAAAGTTTTTTTACTAATATTTTTAAAATTTTATTTATAAAAAATCAGACATCTACCATTTTACATTGTGACTAAACATTTCCTTTAAAAACGCTGCAGGCTACTTTATGAAAAATGGTATATAATATAGTTGGAATATAGTGTGGAGCAGAGGGCTGGCCTAGACACGTACGTTACGTAACACAAGCGGGAGGACAAGAACGGAACGAGCCTGCTTGAGGACGTGCGTCTGCAGAAGACATGCCTGGAACTTATTCACCAAACATACAAACACACACACACAGTATCTATGTTCATCCTACATATCACCTTTGCTTATATAAAATCTTGTTAGTTAACCATCGATCTATATCCTCCATTTTACTAACATTTTGTATGTTCCAATCGTACAAGGACGGAATACGACCGAGTAGAGAACTCACCCCCACCCCCACCACTACACACTGCGCAGTTGACCAATTACAGAGAGACGGACTACGACCGAACAGAGAACACACTGGTACTAGGCATAAAAGAAGGGAGGACACCAGTCACCGACACACTGACCTGTGAGCCGCCAAGGAGGACACTTTAAGAATGTCTACCGCAGTTGTAGACGAAACGTCAGGTAGAAATACCACCGGACCACGGCCTACAAGCCCGGAAACCATGAAGACTTGGAACAATGCCGGCCGTGAAAGCTTGCACACCTGGATTTTGTATGTTTTTCCCGAATCTGAGTCTTGCATTTGTTTGACGATAAAAGGTATTGGTTCCTTTAGTCCTTAACATTTTGTGTCTGGAACATGAGATTAATTCCTTGAAGCCAAGGGGGTTTATTAAAATAAGAAACATCGATTTCTTACAAAAATACAGCACTGCTATTTTGTAAGCAGATTCGCACTACTCCATGTCATGAGGCCGTAATCTTCACGCGCAGGCGCGCGAATTTTACTAAAACAAACGCATCAATAGCTAGATCGAGCGATATTGCGATAGAGTCATATCGTGCAATCGAACGGGAAATTTCAAGTAACTGAGTAATTGTCAAATCGCGATGCAATAGCTAAATCGCGCGTTTTCGATACAAACAGTAGCATGTGTGCGCTAATTACCGTCTAATAAACTACTGAACCGATTTAAATAATAATTATATGGCACCATTCCGTAAACATTCTGAACTCAGTAGCGTCGAAATTATTCAAATCGGTCAACCCATCGACAAGTTATGGTTGAACAAACATTAAAAGAAAAATGTATATATCGAATTGATAGCCTCTGTTTTTTTAAGGCTGTTAAAAATATGTTTGGAACTCAATGGCATCGAAATTTTTCAAATTGGCTAACTCCTCGAGAAATTATAACTGAACAAACATTAAAAAACATCTGTTTTTTTAAGTCGATTAAAAATATGTTTGGGAGTATGTAAGCAAAGAAGATTGAATACAACTGATCTTCTAGGACCTAGGTGACTGTAATATAATATGGGATGCCAAATAGGGTCATAACGTTGTTGAACTATAGAGTATATAAGCAAAGTTATTCATACACACACACAAGGTAGAGATATTCCTGAGCGACAGAGTTTCTCAAACTTATAATTATCTTAAGGTGTAGAAACTGAATAATATAATAATAGAATTAAACTTAGCGATGGCCAATTGGTGAGAGAGTGAAACTTGCGTTCACGAGGTACTGAGTTCGAATCCCGAAGGAAGTAGACTACAGACAACTACATGTTGAGTTGTCTGTAGTCTAGCAGTGGTGTTGGAATATTGACTCTCGCATGTAGTGGTTTTTCAGTGACAGAATGCTTTAAAGGGAGAAAGTCGATCGTTTGAAAATGTGTCACTGTGTGAGTAATGTCAACTCAGTCCGCCGCGATAGTGGAAATTTTAAAATTCCTACGGTGACATAGGTTTGAATTAATGAATTTTTCCTGATTACAGCATTGTGTTACGTCATTGTTCTTTACAACAGGTGTTTTCATATACTGTTTGCAGTCATTATGCATTCATTTAATTATAAATAATTAATGTTAAGTTTTCTTCATCTTCACTTATTTTGAGAAATGAAGAAACAAAATGGCAAACTTTCGCCGAACTCGGTTCGGTTGACTTCATAACCATAGACAAGATCTAAATTTGGGTGTCTTCTTCATAATGTAAGGACTGAGCCTTTAGTACCGCTGTTTGGATACTCATGCGTCTAGGTACAACACGAACTAAAGTTAGTGTAGTAAACTTGGTGTTCTCAACAGAATATAGAAATTGTGTTCAGGTTCTGGTGACATACGGTGACCTGTGTGTGTCTATATGAAACTCTAACGACTTTTGAATTTATTATAGATAGGCAACACAAAATGTAGGTGGGTACTATCTTTCCATGCTGCAAAAATAATTTAACTCAGATTTTTAGTATCTAAGTTAAGACCAATGACGATTAAAATCATCAGGTAATGATCCAGTTCTTCATTTTTCACACACGGGGCTCGCGAACTCCAAATTGAACTTGTACATTCTATACGTGCACACATACATCTCTCTAAAAATAGTAGATTCGGATTCTAGGGACCTCAAAACCTCCAGAGGACAGACCACACTGCGGGCTCTGGATCAGACTGTCGCGGGTTCGAAACCCTCCTCCGCTCATGGATGTTTTGTGATGTCATTTAGTTTTAAGTGAGTTATGGTATTTAATGTAATCAAGACACTAATGACCTAAGCTGTTGACGCGTCTATAATTTACAATAAAATAAATCAAAACCTTCAGATATGTCAAAATTTTTCATTCGCAAAATCGAACCCATTACAATAACTTCCAATGGGAAGTTAAAATAATTATTTTCGATACGTGTGCGTGAAGTGAGGTATTCTAGTAGGCTTAAATTGAGGCACTCGCTAAAGGGACTGACGCATACACAACGAGATCTCGTTGTGTATGCGTCAGTCCCTTAGCTCCTGCCTCAATTTAAGCCTATTAGATATCTCACTTTAAGCGGACGTATCGAACATAATTTTTTATAACGACTGCTCAAAGTTTAATAGAGAGAAAAAAAAATTATGAAAACGGAAAATTCGCTCTTCGAGTCCTTAAAACTTTACAATTACAGACTAAGTTACGGTTTAGTTTATTTTTATTAAAGTTATTAACTTCTGTATAAATCATTAAAAACATGACTCTCTCATGATGTGGACTTTGTAGGCGCGTTACTATATATACTAACACATCGATCGATAGCCAGTAAATAGTGCTTGTATTGTACAAAGTGCGGAAATTTCGAATTTATAAGATGTAGAGAAGATGCACGGTTATTGTACTTTTACGCACGGTATGGCGGTACTTTTACACACGCTTTGGACTTTCACGCACGGTGACTGTACTTTTACGCACGCTTACTAAAATACATCTCTTCACGCCCGCCTCACAGTGCTCGAATATTGAACTTTAGAAGCAGGAGTTATAAAAATGTATTTTTTTGATAGTGACTTCCCGTTGAGCTAGTCTTATGAAAACCGAGGAAAACTAACTTATTGCTCTATAAATAACAAATCTAGCGGGAGCAATAAAGTACTCTTAGGGTGCGGAGCCCCTAAAAATATTAAAGATTGAATGAAGATATTTGTACATTGCGTCTGTTTCAACTTATTTTATCAGTTGGTGTATAAGTTCAACTGTCAACCTTGCCAGTTTACAATTTCTTTGGCGATATACACTATAAAGCCCGCAAGGGATTGGTTCAAGAATATTAAATTGTGGTACAAAGCCAGCATCTCCGCAATATGATCATGCATTCTTCTTTATTTCAGAACTCTGTACACCAAATATGGAACTATTACATGTCTCAGATTTAAACAAAAGCGAACTCAAGTCAACTCAGTGCTATTTTTTTACTACCAACTGTCACGGTTATTTGGACCTAGTACCAATTCATAGTTAATTTATTATTGGAGTGAAAACTTCATTAGGCGCACTTTGCGTTCTTTCTGAATAGTGAACGAAAGTGGACCGTCACGCTCGGGTCGGTGACGCTGAATCGGGTTTACTCGGCTCCACTCAACATCAAGCGCGCTCGAGTCGATGACCACGTTTACTGTCTAACAAGGAGTGCATCGTTTCAAAAATTACGTTTTTATTATTACGTATTATAAGTAATAAATATATAGAGGAACCATAGCAACGCCACGTAAACAACAGCATTGCTACACGTTCGGCTAGCGTTACAGCGAGCTAAGAAGTTTGACTTCAAAAAAAAAGTTTTTGATCGATCAAACAATTCCTTATGAACAAACAAAATTAATAATGGTAGAATGAATTTAGTACGGCTGAAAATGCATAATATTGGATAAGCAGCCAAATTACATAATTGATTTTGCAACATCGGGAAAAATATCATTTTATCAACCTTTGTCACAGTCGGGACTCAAACCTGAACTTTTCCACTTTCGCGGCAGATTGAGCTATCATTTATTCTACCTTGACACGATTGCCAATTAATTAATAATCTCCGTTTTCAAAACGCAGTTACTGTAAAAGACCATTGTTCCTTCGGTTAATAATTTAGAAACAGAGTAGTTCCAGGGCCGGACTCAAGCGTCGTTGCAACACGTACTATATGATGGCATCGTAACAGTTATATGAAGGTGTATTCTATGTATTATAATATGATGTATGCTCATAAACCTGGTTAAACTTACTTTGTGTACGTTGAAGCGCAAGAAACATAACAGCATCTCCAAAACTCAGATGCCGTGTCTCATATCAATGCACGCTAACGTATAGTGTAATGCCTGCACGACACGCTCAACTCTTTGTATCTCTGGCTAGTGTTGCCGTCTAAACAAGACAAGACTTTCAAAGTCTTGTCTTGTCTTGAAATATCAAAACTTCACTAAGTCTAAGTCTAGATTAAAAAACTCTTGTCTTGTCTAATATCAAGACTCTAGATTATTTTCAAGAGTTTAGATTAACCGAGTGGTTTACTTTACCTACTACTACTTAGTTTATCTAGACTTATTATAGAGTGGATGCTGACTTGATGTAAATTATAAATATTAAACATTTTCTGATAGTTTTAACTTTATTTCTTACCTGATAAGAACCTATATATTATTTGTACGTTTTGTATTTTATTGTAGTACTAGCGGACCCGTCCCGGCTTCGCTCGGGTGGTATGAAATTATGATTTAATAGCGGTCACCCATTACTCCGCTCACGTATATTTAGTATAGCTGATCCGGCAAACGTTGTTAATAATTTCTAGGAATAATTACATTACTCACTCGCTTCGCTCGTTCGTTTGAATTTTATTAATACAGTACTCACTCGCTTCGCTCGTTCGCTTGAATATTATAAATACACTACTCACTCGCTTCGCTCGTTCGCTTGAATATTATAATTACATTACTCACTCGCTTCGCTCGTTCGTTTGAATTTTATTAATACACTACTCACTCGCTTAGCTTGAATATTATAAATACACTACTCACTCGCTTCGCTCGTTCGCCATATATGTATTTTTAAAGCTTAATATAAAAATCGCGATTAAAAATCAGGGGTTGATCGCATAAGGGTGAAAATTTAGAGTTGTATGTATTTTTCAATGCTGAATCATGAAAAAATTAAAACAAAAAATTTTGTCAAAAAATAAAAAAAAATTTTTTGGGGTGGACCACCCTTAACATTTAGGGGGATGAAAAATAGATGTTGTCCGATTCTCCACCCTACCCGATAAGCACACAAAATTTCATCAAAATCGGTCTAGCCGTTTCGGAGGAGTTCAATAACGTACACCGCGACACGAGAATTTTATATATAAGATAAGATATGTTCTGAAGAAGTCACTGTGTTGACGAAACAATTGTCATAAAATAAAAATATAGTGTAAATTTAAAAAATTTCGTGTTTTATTATTATTCAAAATGTTTTATCTAGACTCTTGACAATTGTCTAGAGTTTTGGCAAGAGTCTTGATCTAGATAAAGCAAATCTTGTCTTGTCTTGAAAATTTATAGACAAGACTTATGTAAACCTTGTCTTGGAAATCTAGACAAGACAAGAGTCTAGAAAGTCTAGATCTAGACGACAACACTATCTCTGGCCAAAAGACAAAACCACTTATCCTAAAAGTTTTAGAGTTCTCTATTTTTAAATATATTTCAGTCTATTTTATGATTATTTAATAATAATGTTGATATCTTATCAGCATGACGAATATTGATGTCCATAACAAAGGGCATTTTCTCAAAACATCTTATTTGACGTGACTTTAGAATGATATTGCTTATAACTTAAAAAATTCTCAAGTTTTCGAGATAGGAATAAAGCATCGTTTGGGGCATTAAATTTCCTGTAGATTCATAGCCGGATATTTTTTATTAAATAGAAGGTGGGACGGTTTTGTAACACGTGTCAAAAAAGAATTAAAATTCTATGATGATGATTTCAACTATGGACTGCCTATAACTTTTCAATTTTTTAAGATATCGACAGGAAATACAATTTAGGACGTTCTTTTGTTTAAAAACATATGTATTTTCAATTTAAAATTCGATTATAAATACGGCTGTTGAAACGGACATTATACGTTTCCAAGACGTCTATAATTAGCGCGCGATTTTCAAACTCAAAAATTCCGTGAAGAACATTAAAAAAACAATTGCGGGACATGTATTTTATAGAAAAAAATTTTGCTCTACAATTGAAGATCATAAGTTACAAAGGGTCTAAGTGCCACATCCACCGATTTTTAGTTTATTGCATAAAAAGGTTATATGTGTGAACCCCGATACTATCATAAAGGGTCTATGTGCCAACAACGGTTAAATCATTCACCATTGCTACGAATAGATGACGCTGGGTCTAAGTTTGCATATTATTGTAGGGAACAAGGGTCTATGTGCCATTAGTTAAACGGTCATTCAGTAGTTACTTGGTGTTTTTACTTCATTTCTGTGTTATATAGCTTAGTTTCAAGTAAATTTTTTTACAGTTAGTACCTATTGCATTGGTCTATGAATTACTGTAAAAAAAGTTTAATAAAATAAATCCCTCCTTTTTCATAAAAAAACAGTTTTTCTCAATTATCTCTGAATTTGCTTTTTGTCGCTTAGACCCTTTGTAACTTATAGTCTTCAATTTTTTTCCTATGATAATTTTTCGTCCAAGAAACGGTTTTGAAGGTAAATGAGGAAAACTTAAAAGGGGTCTGCTCCAGGGGTAGTTTTTCGCTCAAAAGGGGATGTTCCGTCCATGATATAGGTGGGAACTTTTTAGTACCTTTTTTCCAACCCTGTTTAGAATTCATTTTCAAAAAAAATCATCGTACTTTAATTATTTCTCTTAAAAAGTCTAAAATGCCTGGACTATAATGGTTAAAGGATACTATATATAAAAATTATTTTAACAGAGAAATGTTATTGAAATTGTTAAAATCGAAATAATAAAGATTGATATAAACTACGGGGAAGCTTTTATCGTAACATCGTATACAAACAGAGATATAAGCATACTGATGACATTTCTATGAAGACAAAATACGTACGCCTAGAACTTTGCAAATCTTTCATAAAAATAAATTTAAAATATTCTTGTCGGCAGTCACATATGTCTGGAATGTGAATGAGATTTTCATGGCTACATTTTTCACTACCTACTATACGTATTATTCGTGTTTCAGAAGTGAAACTTTTAAAGTGCATTCTTTTACAGAAACATTTTGTTTCACATAAAACTATACTTATAATACAATGGATCTAGCATGTTTTTCAATTTTTTACTTCTCACCTCTACTATGATAAGAAAATATTTATTAGAATTCGATTTTTTTTCTGGGATTTTAATAGATTTTCACGTTTTGGAACCCTTGCAATAGTTCGAACCCATTTTCTATGCATATACATTACGTGACACAGTACATTTCTTCAAACACAATATGTCAGCATTCGTTGGACCGATTGAATCTAATCAGATTCACTCAAAAAAACCGCACACTTTATGATATCGAAAGTGGAACAATTTATTGTCATGCGGTTTTTTTGTGGTGAATATGATTAGATTTTGTGCAAAATCGGTCCAGCGGATGCTGACATAATATATGTAAAGAAATGTAAGCAGTGTCACTTACTACGCCTCGTAAAAAATATTATACATATAAATAAGTTCTAGATGAAATCCGAATGAAATCTTAATATTTTTTTCTAAAAAGTAGATTTCGAAAAGTCATTTTAACGGCATCTTGATTTTTTCTGCGTAATCAAGGTGATTGTGATTTTAGTTGGTCGATAGTAAAAAAAAAGTGTTTTAAAGACCACCAACAGCTAAGGTTATTTAGGCCTAACACCAATTCATATTTTCAATTCATTATTTTTTTTTTAATAATAAATGGAAAATCCAATTGACACTTTTACCAGCTCTCGGGCTAGGACCTGGGACCTGGGAACTTGTAATAGAAGAACCATAGTAACGCCATTTTACCAACAGCATTGCTACACGCTCGGCTATTCTCAAGCCCTTGGTCGATAGTAGATCTATATAAACAAAGAAAGCAACCATGATTTTTATAAAAATATCAAAAAGAGGATTGTTTGATTATTGAGACCATATTTTTTTAGTTTGTATTCAAATCCTAAATACATAAAAAAATTGACAGTGAAAAACTTTTTATACACGGTTGCAATTTTTTGTCATTTAAAACAAACAAAAATAAAGATAACGTTACTTCTTACCACAACAGTTTTATTGATGGATGTACATTTCGAAAGCTATGCTTTCATCTTCAGCAAACACTATACATGTATAGTGTTTGCTGAAGATGAAAACATAGCTTTCAAAATGTACATCCATCAATAAAACTGTTGTGGTAAGAAGTAACTATCTTTATTTTTGTTTTTATTCCAACCACAGTGCTCATATATTTTTATTTAAAACAAGCTTCTTTTTTTCAGGATCAAACCTTCCATTTGAAACATTTGTGTATTGCTGAAAATTGAAAAGTTTTAAAGAAATGGGATTATTTAACAATAGGAAGATTACACATATAAGTATATGATATGATCCAGAGTTAGGTTTTCCACAATGCTTTTTTTTATATATATAATATATACGTATATAGCATAAAGGCACAGTGTGCAATTCGCATTGACCGACTGCAGTAGGGTAAACCGGGGTCGGTAAAGCAAGGGGTAAGAAAGACATATTGTGGTGATCCTCGCGTGATGTATTCACGGACTATACGCAGGTCGCGCATCCGGGCTTTATGCCATCTTAAAGGGCACATAATATATATCATTCACCTAAATATCTTACATAGGTTGGCCGGTAAAGTAGGGTGAACTGGAGATGCGAATATTTCAGTGAAACCATTACAAGCAAGTTTATATGCCTGTAGTTACAAAGCAAAGTGGCTAATGTCGATTTTTTGTATTTTTTAACGTATATTTTGAGTATTGTCTAAAAACGTTTCATCTCTACACAGTAACTTATTAAAGTTTAAATTTATTAACCTACTAGTTGTATATTATTTTTGGTGGCAATAACACCACTGTCATTTTTGGATGACAAGAATGTGTGATATATATTTCTTTGTGTTGCTAATTTGGATATAAATCGTCATAACACAAATAAAATTTGAATTAAATATTATAAATCATTTCGCTCACACTTGTGGGCTTGAGAATAGCCGATCTCGTCAAGATGCCTGGCTAGTTTATTACAAACCCCCAGTTTACAGAATTCCATCTGAGAATGGGTTAAAGTATCAACTGAGTGAATTGGTATTAGGTCCAAATAACCCTAGCAGCTGGTGGTCTTAAAATAAATTTAAAAAAAATATATGTATATTACTAAATAAGCTAGAATCTATAAATATTACTTTTATTGGGCGTTTTATTAAAAATAAAAACAAATTAAAAGTATCTACAAAAATCTAAGATAGGTAGAAATACTAATTTACCGGCGATACACATAAATCAAAACAGATAAATAAAATAGAAGTGTCTGTCTTAAATAATATTTTCGATTTTTCAGCTTTTAAAGACTTTTCCATTTGCATTCTTAATTACTAAACCTAATCTATAAACGTTAAAAAAATTTGTCTGTCTATACAGTGTACAAACGGATTTAACTCAAAAACCACTGAAGCTATTGACATTAAATTTACACAGGAGCAACTTATGGCCAGTTTATCGTACATTTTAATCATGATGTTTTTAATCACACTGTTAAATGACGGGTTGCTATGGTAACGAAACGCAGCAACCAAACACGTTGCTGTCAAAATTTAACAGTGTGATTAAAAAACATCGTGATTAAAATGTACGATAAACCGGCCATTTGACTTTGTTTCATCGTGATATCTGAAACGGTTCCGAAGATATGGTGATGATCAAGGATGTAAAGATATTGGATTCCGTGAATCGGTTGGTCTGCAGATATATTTTGGCATTTCCTATTTTAAAATGGGAATCACGTTAAGTCTTAGGGGGAACTCCGGGTTTAAAAGGTAGTATTGTAATATTTCCTAAAGATTAATCTTATTTGATTGACAAACAACTTTCATTTATAACCGACTTCAAAAAAAGGAGGTTTCGACCGTATATATTTTTTATGTTTTATGTGTGTTCGCGGATAACTTCGTCGTTTATGAACCGATTTTGAAATTTTTTTTTTATTTGAACGCTCGTTTGAAAGGATATACTTTCAGATTGGTCCCATAGAAATTTCATCAAAATCGGTTTACTAGTTCGGCTGATTTTAATAAAAGTAAGTAACGGCGTGTGATTCTTTAAGGTAAATGTTACTTTTTGACACTAAAAAGTAAAAAATAAAAAACTTTTTAACAAAAAAAAAATCCTCCTTCAAAAAGGTACTAAAAAGAGGAAAATAATGAAATTTTGAGGTCTGTGCCAATTAAAATATGAAGTCGGTTAAAAAGTATAGTATAGTGATTAATATCATCTTTTTAACCAACTTCATATTTTAATTGGCACAGACCTCAAAATTTCATTATTTTCCTCTTTTTAGTGCCTTTTTGAAGGAGGTTCTTTTTTGTTAAAAAGTATTTTATATATAACTTTTTTGTTTTCGAATCTTTGACTATAAAAAAACAAAAGTGGGACATTTAATCATTGTTATTGTGCTTGCTAAGGGCAAACGTTTCTCTGAGTTTCCTAAAAATTCAAATAAATGTTAGAACTGAAACACGATGTTTGAATGTAGATAGGGATATTAAAAGTCTACTATGTACGTTAAAGTTCTACTATACTAGATTCCCAAAGGCTAGGCTAGCAGCTTCTATTACGCGACATTGACCCTACCCCTACGATATCCAATTAGGCGATATAAAAGCAAAAATTAGACTGATGACCAGTTCTATACTTCCCACCTAGTAAATATTTGCAAAAAATAAACACTCTTTTTTTATTCTTTGAAAAAAAGCATGGCTTTTTTTTTGTTTAGTGATCTACTGATGGCTAGCTTAATATAGCAAAAATCATGGTTACCTTGATTTACGTACAATTTTTATTTTTTTTAGAAAAATATTTTTTTTCTCGAAAACTGTACATTTTAGAGACAAAAAATATTTACATTTTTTCATATTATAACATCTAGAATTCATTTATATTTTTTTTTACCTATATGTTAATACGTGACATTGAGAACGTTTTTTTTAATATCTCAGGATCCACTGAACCGATTTGACTCAAAATCTAATCAGATCTAAGTCAAAGGCTGATAAACACAATAGAATAATCGGCATGGCCGTATGTTGTTCCGTTTTTACGATATCGAAAGCGAAAAATTGACCACATACACACACACACACACACACAGAGAGAGAGAGAGACATCAGTCAGAAAATGATCTTAAACGATTGCTAGGGTCTCAAAACGTGAAAATTTGTTAAAATCTCGAAATATTTTTTTCAGACTAAATCCATTATTTCCCTGTACCATAGTAGAGGTGGGAAGTAAAAATTGTTACATGTTTTGTTTGAAATGTGCAAATACCTCGAAAGAACAAACACTGACCTGATCGAGCTTCTATAATTTAGAACACATATCTAATCATCGAAAGGATGATGGAACAAAATAACAGTTAAATAGTAATTCAGTAGGGATGACGATATACAAAATTTTTAAAACATTGATGGCGCATTGTAAGATTATTATCGATGTTTTTCCCAATGCATCGATGTTTTTTGTGCACCCCTGAGAAACTTAAACCCGAAAATTACTGGTTCCGAAGATTCTGTTAAAATAAGTTATTAGTGATGTAAAAACCGGTTATTTAAAACCTGTTACCTACTAAAAACCGGTTATTAAAGATCGGTTAACTATAAGTAACACTAGACCGTTATTTTAACAATTATTTCTAACAGACATTTCCAAATAACTGTAATACTTAATAACTGTTATAAAAATAACAGTGAAACGTATCGAAACTTCTTGAGTTGAACGAGGTATAGGTAAAGGTATGAGTATGTTATCTAAATCTACGTATTGTGGATTGCATACTCTAGTTTAGTAGTGTGATGCATAGTTAAGGGTTTCGAAAAATAGCACATTTTTAAGCTGTTTTTTAAACATTCGATGAATAATTGTAGTAATGCTGCAACAATTTCAAAATTTTGATATAAAAGCTTTTTAGCAAATTTCACTGAAATTATTTTGAAAAAGTATTTTAGAGCGCGGAAGTCAGGTTTTCATTTAGTAGAAGTAAGGTTTTCATTTCAAGCGCTGTACCGCAATACTTTGCTTTAAAATCTTAATACGTCCATTTTTTTCGGCTCGTAAGCAGATGTTTAACCAATCACTTTTGCATCGGCTGTGCATTAAAACCTATTATTTCCATTCAAGAGCGTACGCAGAATTTCGTTCAGAGGGGGAAGAGTACTGAGCGGTAAACATGGGACATCCTATCATCATACTGCAATTAGGTCATAAGCGATAGTTCAACCGTTCTATAAGTACATTTCGGGGACTTTTCAGGCAGCCAAAGTTCAATAACGGGAAATAAAATGAGATTAGTATGAAGTATTAAGCTTCATAAATTTTCACACTTTACTGCAGGTCCCAGAAGGGAAGTTGCTCTCCCCTGCCTCTCCTTGAGCACGCCCATGTTTCCATCTGTTATTTCATAGAACTGTATAGTATTTCGGTTGCCTAAATGTTGCCTCAATAAAATTGAGCCTTTAGAATCTAGTATTTCCATGTATTATTTCTTATAGCGTATTCAGTTGGTGTGCACTAGTGGCGCGCAGTTTTGCACGAGTGTAACACTAGCACCGTGTCAGTGCTGAGTAGTGTACACGACGCTCTTCGTGTAGGCCATTACTCTGTCATTACCGCTGTCATGTTGCACTTTCTTTACACGACCTCCCTGCGACGGTGGCAAAAGTGTAACACTGGAGGTCACACTAGCATCACAGCGCCGCCCAGCCGAACACGATACACTGTAGCATTGCGCTCTACACTGACCAGTCGCACACGGTTCTTGGTGAAAGTTTACACTAGTGCGGCCTAGTGTAAAAAAGTGTAACCAGCTGAAAACGCTATTAGAACTACTCGTGTAGTATTTCTGTTGATGATTTCTGTTTTTATCTGGCAGAAGAGAATTCTGAGAATTATATTTGGAATTAGGCAAATAGATTCATGTAGACCCATTTTTTTAAGCTACCGGCTACTTACTTTGCCCTAAATCTATGTTTTGGAAAGTCTTATTGCTACTAAAAAGATTCTTAATAATATCTGTTGTAATAAAAATGTTCACAATTCTCCAACAAGACGTGGTAATGACATAAGGTTGCCTAAACATAGATTGGAATTGAGTAAGAGAGGTCCAAATTATATGGGTCAAAAATTGTTCAATCACCTAAATGATAACATAAAAAACATATCTAACCCCAAACGTTTTAAGACGGCATGCAAAAATTTTCTTATAGACAAGTGCTGTTATAAAATTGAGGATTTTTTTTGTGAAAAGTGTCTGTTAATTTTAAGCAACAGTAGATATTATAGACATCTTTTAAAATCTTTTAAAATTTTAACTCTCAAATTATTTGTCTGTTCATTGTTTATATGTATTTTGTATTGACATATTTCATACTCCATTTGAGTTTCAAGAAATAAATAAATTTTGAATTGAATTTGAATTTGTAAGCAGTAACAGATGTTTCTCCAAGCGCTGTCGCAACGCTGTACTTTAGAATCTTAGTACTTCCGTACGTGACACGGATTAAATGGTATTTTATATGCCTTACACCGTGGCCTACGTGATTTTATTAGGAACATTTGAAGACCTTTCCGGTAAAAACTTTTTTTCGAATACGATGCGCAGAGTATATAAATTTGTGTATTTACATCAGTAAGAATATTATTCTTTCACAATTTTATTCTACGCTTTTTCCCTAATGTTCTGAAGACGATCTTATTTTATTCTACATGTTTATTGAACACTGTCATGGCGGATACTTATGTAACACAAGTGTACGCTTTTTACTGTCGCATAACGCCCATTTTTTCTTTTTTAGTGTATTTGCCATATGGCACATACACTATTGGCGTCCGTCGGATAGCGGGACCTAGGGGTCGGACCAAAATTTCTCGACGTTTCATACCCTCCTGAACAGTTTGGCACCATTTTTGGAAATGCCTGTATATATATATATATATATATATATATATATATATATATATATATATATATTTATATGTGTGTGTGTGTGTGTGTGTGTGTGTGTACGGGCTATAACTTTCGAAAGAGTTAATTGATTTTGACGAAATTTGGTAGGCACGTTGAAATCCATCACCGCACGAAGCCTATTTAAAATGGGCCCAATCGGACCATTTTAAGGGTGGTTTTTAGGGGTTGAAAAATGTTTTTGGGCCCAAAAATGCCGAAAAAATTCTCAGAATCGTTTCAAAAGTGAAATTTAACCTTTTAGTAACGATTAAAATGTTCTGCTAAAATTTTAATAAAATCGGCCCGACAGGACCGGACTTACAAATTTTATGAAAACACTAGTTTGCGGATAGTGCTTTACTTACTGAAGGGTGTATTTAATTTGGTACCGAGGTTGCATTGATAAAAATATTGAAATTAAGAAAAAAATATTATTTTAAGGGATGTATTAAGGGTTAAATTTTTTGTTTTGTCTAAAAACAAATTTAAGTTCACATAATAAAGCCAAAATGCCAGTATTAGTAAATACACTATATTGTCGGCAGGGTTATGGCACTGCGACCCAAGTTTTTTTAAATTTCTGCAGTATATATAAGAGACAATCTACCTTTTTATTATAGCCATTCTAAACTTTAATGTTCTTATAGAAAATAACATTTTTTATTACTATTTAATGCAGTTTTGATATCAACTCTGAATACTAAATTTGAAAGTTTCATAGCTAATCAAAATTTTAAATTGTAACAGGAAAATGAAAAATGAACTTCTTGGAACTTGGAAGATAATAAATTAGAAAAAAAACTCGGGTCGCAGTACCCTGCCGACAATATAGTGTATTTGCTAATAATTGTGGCTTTATTATGTGAACTTAAGTTTGTTTTTGAACAAAAAAAAATTTAACCCCTTAATACATCCCTTAAAATAATATTTTTTTTCTTAATTTCAATATTTTTATCAATGCAACCTCGGTACCAAATTAAATACATCCTTCAGTAAGTAAAGCACTTTCCGCAAACTAGTGTTTTCATAAAAGTCCAGTCCTGTCGGGCCGATTTTATTAAAATTTTAGCAGCACATTTTAATCGTTACTAAAGGGTTAAATTTCAATTTTGAAACGATTCTGAGAATTTTTTCGGCATTTTTGGGCCCAAAAACATTTTTCAACCCCTAAAAACTACCCTTAATATAGTCCGATTGGGCCCATTTTAAATAGACTTCGTGCGGTGATGGATTCCAACGTGCCTACCAAATTTCGTCAAAATCAATTAACTCTTTCGAAAGTTATAGCCTGTACACACACACACACACACACACACACACACACACACACACACACACACACAATATATATATATATATATATATATATATATATATATATTTAAATAGACATTTCCAAAAATGGTGCCAAAGTGTTCAGGAGGCTATGAAACGTCGAGAAATTTTGGTCCGACCCCTAGGTCCCGCCATCCGACCGACGCCAATAGTGTATGTGCCACATGGCAAATACACTAATAACGAGAATACTCGCGTAGAATTTTTTATTGCACAGAACGAAAATATGCACCAATTTAAACAAAGCTCTAAAGTTTAAGAAATATGAATTGGTACAAGGCCCAGATAACCTTGGCAGTTAGTGGCTTTAAATGTGGTTATAAATCACGTTATGCACAACAAAATATTTATAGTTCCTTTATAAATAGTAGGTACGACTATAAATATGTATGGATTTATTTGTATTTTTTTTTTTTGTTACAGATGCAGCAGATATTTGAAACAATATAAGAATTGCAAAAACTGTAAGTACAAACTCTATGTATTAAAAACTTATAAGTATATTTATTTTCAATTCTTGACAGCACATAATAACATGTTTTCAAATGTCATATCATTTTACTTTACTTGACGTTTAACAAAATTGCATCATACATGAGTAATCAATGCATTTGGCAGCATTGGATTTTTGAGGTTATGTTGGCAACAAGATTGGGACAAATGGAAGACATTGATTGTCTGTAAACAGATATAGCACTTATTATTAATGATAGTTGTAATTTCTTTTTACAGACTTTGAATCAGAATTCTTTTTAATTAGCGCATTGTGAACTTATAATTATTTATCTTCTTGAGGGATCCTCAGACGGTCGACATTAATTATTATCGAATGAATGAATTGTGGATTAAAGACGCTCGACAACAGAGGTCATTAGCGTCTTAATTATTATCAGTACATCAAAACAATTTCTAAGAAAACTATTTACTATTACTATTGATGCCTTTTTTCTAAGTGGCGCTTGGCATTTATTCTAATTCTAATCCCTTAAGTACCATGAATATTATTCAAGATCTAAGGATAAAAACTAGGGCATCAAATCGGTAATGATTTTCAGAAAATGTTTTATCACTTTATTTTGATACCCTTGCTAAATTATTCTCCTCGAACTTGGTGCTGTGTTCACATCACCATTTTAGAAAGAACTCGACTGTCGGGTTTACTTATTTAAAAACAAATAAAGACGTATAAAAAACTGTGAAATCATTAAGAACAGGAGAAGTTCTGCAGGAAATGAATAGATTTTTTGTATGAAAATGTTTTTTAAATTTTCTGTATCACCCTCCTGCCTTCTCGAGTGAACCTGACCTGATTGACCTCTGCCAGCTTATGGCAATCCTAACTATATCAGAAAATTTGGTGGAGAAGCATCAGGATTCCAGGAAAGATGTTTACACATTATAAAAAACTTTTTAACAAAAAAAAACCTCCTTCAAAAAGGCACTAAAAAGAGGAAAATAATGAAATTTTGAGGTCTGTGCCAATTAAAATATGAAATTGGTTAAAAAGAAGATATTAATCACTATACTATACTTTTTAACCGACTTCATATTTTAATGGGCACAGACCTCAAATTTTCATTATTTTCCTCTTTTTAGTGCCTTTTTGAAGGAGGTTTTTTTTTGCTAAAAAGTTTTTTATTTTTTACTTTTTAGTGTCAAAAAGTAACATTTACCTTAAAGAATCACACGCCGTTACTTACTTTTTTATTAAAATCAGCCGAACTACTGAACCGATTTTGATGAAATTTCTATGGGACCTATCTGAAAGTATATCCTTTCAAATAAAAAAAAAAATTTCAAATCGGTTCATAAACGACGAAGTTATTTGCGAACATACATAACCACATAAAAAATATATACGGTCGAATTGAGAAACCTTCTTTTTATATGAAGTCGGTTAAAAAATACGAATAAACATTTAGAAACCGCCTTTAAAAATCGAGAGAATATTTTATTCGTATGCCATCTCTTGGACAGTTTACCATATAATATGGTATAAGCACAACATAGTGGGGTATATCTATATATTGTGTGTTTGTGTGTGTATTCGGAATTAGCATAATACAAACAAGTAAATCAAGGTTGGCCATACCCGGTGCATGTTTATGCGCAACCATTAAATAAATTAGTCGGCAGACGAAGCATGCGATCGAAAACGGGGACTGATTGCGCAGATACATCAGAGAGAGGTCCCCCGATCCAGTTGGGTCGGTGTGCAAGGAGTACAAGGGTTGTCAACTGATCTTTCAAAATGACAGCAACATAAATCTGTAACCACAAGGCTAAACCGTGTATGGCGAATACGTGATTAAAAGGAGCCTGCACTTCACCCATTTCAATAGATGGCGCCACCATATGTAGACTCAATCTTTCTTACAACATTGCAGCTTTTATAATGAAAGTACAGTCAATTTGTGTGATCAGTAAGATTCTATAGATGATATTCTTGGTATTAAACATTTTTGGGTTCATAATATATTGAAATTAATCCATATTATTGTTTTTTCGCAAATCATATATCATTAATGATCCATTTTCCTGAGAGTAGTTCCTTCAATTATCCACGAGTGACAGCACTTGTGGTAGGTACACACATTATTTATTCCCCATTAGTGTCGTGTCATTTTAGTGGTATAACTTAATTATTATTATTATCAAATTAATTAAATAATTAAGTTATACTACTAAAACTTTTTAACAAAAAAAAACCTTCAAAAAGGCAGTAAAAAGAGGAAAATAATGAAATTTGAGGTCTGTGCCAATTAAAATATGAAGTTGGTTAAAAAGAAGATATTAATCACTATACTATATTTTTTAACCGACTTCATATTTTAATTGGCACAGACCTCAAAATTTCATTATTTTCCTCTTTTTAGTGCCTTTTTGAAGGAGGTTTTTTTTTTGTTAAAAAGTTTTTTATTTTTTACTTTTTAGTGTCAAAAAGTAACATTTAGCTTAAAGAATCACACGCCGTTACTTACTTTTATTAAAATCAGCCGAACTACTAAACCGATTTTGATGAAATTTCTATGGGACCAATCTGAAAGTATACCCTTTCAAATAAAAAAAATTGAGAAATCTCCTTTTTTTGAAGTCTGTTAAAACTGGCACGACACTAATGGGGAATAAATAATGTTTGTATCTACCACAAGTGGATAATTAAAGGAACTACTCTCAGGAAAATGGCTCATTAGAGCTAAATAATGAGAAAAAAGGACATTTATCTGTGCAATATGTTTTTTATTTTATTGCGAACGTTTCGTCAACATTGAAGAAGAAACTGTGTTTTGAAACGGCCCTCCAACTATTAATTCGTTACATTTTTTGAGTTGAAAATTTTTAGTGACCCTGAAACCATAGTGCAATTGCAAAAATAAAATAGGGTTACTAGCTGGTCCAGAAGGCGTGGTAGCTATTATAAACCACCTGTATATGTTTATAGAGCTATACTTAGTATATTTTTAATGTCCAAATAAATAACTAAGTGGTTTTAAATGATTACAATTCGAACCTTAATTTTTATTTGGATATATTCACAAAAAAGTTAGTGTCGAATTTTTTATACATTTTCACAGCTAATTTTGATCTTTATTCTCTTCTCAGTATATTTTAGTTTATTTTATAAAGTAAGGTAAATTCTGATATACAGTCGTGTCAGAAGTCTTCACTCCTGCCAGGTTTTGAACATTACATAAAACTAAAGTTTTATGAGAACTAAAAGAATTTAAGACGCTTATGACCTCTGTTGTCGAGCGTCTACAATCTAGAATACATCTATTCTAAAATACAATTTATTGAAAGACAAACTTTGGGTACCATAAATATTAATTGAAATTTACATTTCCTATCAAAATTGAAGTGTCGCCATTTCACGATTTATTGATAGAATGCTCTAAATTCTAAAACACGGAGCTATTTAGAAAGAAATTTTTATTTATTTATTGTAGACTAGCCGTTACCCGTGGCTTCGCCCACGTATTTTTCGATTTATGATTTATTATCCCCCCTGCGAGAAATTCTCCTCCTGCGAAGCGAAGCCGGGCTGGTGGTGTTTATTCGCTCGAATTTTATAAGACATAACTGACTCGCTTCGCTCGTTCGCTCGGATTTTATTAATACACTACTCACTCGCTTCGCTCGTTCGCTCGAATTTTATTAATACATTACACACTCGCTTCGCTCGTTCGTTTGAATATTAATAATACAATACTCACTCGCTTCGCTCGTTCGCTCGAATTTTAATACATTACTCACTCGTTAATTCGCTCGTTCACTCGAATATTAATAATACATTACACACTCGCTTCGCTCGTCGGATCGAATTTTATTAATACATATTATTGCTCACCTACGTTATATAAGGAACTCCTGTGCAAAATTTCATGCTTCTAACTCCAAAAATGATGAACTTCCATACAAACTTTCATCCCCTATTTAACCCCTTTAAGGGATGAATTTTCAAAAATCCTTTCTTATTACTCTTCTACGTTATATAAGGAACTCCTGTGCAAAATTTCATGCTTCTAACTCCAAAAATGATGAACTTCCATACAAACTTTCATCCCCTATTTAACCCCTTTAAGGGATGAATTTTCAAAAATCCTTTCTTGTTACTCTTCTACGTTATATAAAGAACTCCTGTGCAAAATTTCATGCTTCTAACTCCAAAAATTACGAACTTCCATACAAATTTTCATCCCCTATTTAACCCCCTTAGGGGATGAATTCTTAAAAATCTTTTCTTATTGCTCACCTACGTAATATAAGGAACTCCTGTGCAAAATGTCATGTTTCTAACTTTAAAAATGACGAACTTCCATACAAACTTTCATCCCCTTTTTAGGGGATGGATTTTCAAAAAAAAATTTCTTAGTGCTCACCTACGTTATATAAGAAACTCCTGTGCAAAATTTCATGCTTCTAACTTCAAAAACGACGAATTTCCATTCAAACTTTCATGCCCTATTTAACCCCCTTAGAGGCTGAATTTCGAAAAATCCATTCTTAGTGGATGCCTGCGTCACAAAAGGAATCTACTGTCCAAATTTCAAGTTTATATCTCCAGCGGTTTGACCTGGGCGTTGTCTGTCAGTCAATCAATCAGTCAGTAACGGAACTGTTTTATATATATAGATAGATTATAGACTCGTCGACATCTCAGGTCATTTAGTGTCTTTTAACTATACTAAATAACAACTATCTTAAAACTAAATAACATCACAAAACATCCATGAGCGCAGGTGGGATTTGAACCCACGGCAGTCCACTCTAAAGGTTGCGGCACTAAGCACGCTAACCACTAGGCTATACTGCCCTCTTTAGAAAGAAATGTTCTTTAAATGTAAACAACCCAATACTAAATGTATATAAGTATTCTTCATCTCAAAAATAAAGTTTAAATACCTATTCGTATATTTTTAACTTGTTGTTGTTTAGATTTTAATATCTCATGTTTTGAGGAGGACAGTGTGGTGTAACGGTTAGCGTAGCCGACCTTTGGATCACACCGTCGTGGGTTCGAATCCTACCTCCGCTCATGGATGTTTTGTGATGTCATGTAGTTTTAAGGAAGTTGTTATTTAATGTAATTAAGACGCTAATGACCTAAGTTGTATTCTACGATAAATAAATCATGTTTTAAGTAAGATGTTGCCTGACCCACTGTCTGTCTCTCAAGAAACTCCTTATAAAAACATCCCGAAAACAACAGTTAGATATTTTTTCAAATTTTATTTAGTATCTAGGCCAATATTTTTTAAATTTGCTCTTTTTTAAAAAATAAATTATATATCCACGATCATATTATTCGTAAACAATTTCAAGCCCACCGCCATTATTTGTTACAATGCAAGTTTTGGTAACCGAGAAATCTTTAAATTGCAACGACGTACAAACGTACCAACATAATATATTACAACACAATAAAAAAGTAAACAATATTATAAATAAGTACTCAGTTGAAGGTAGTTAATTGATCAATTGATTTATAAACCTATATTTAATTGAACAAAAAAACATTTCAATTTGTTTATCGAACTGCTTTTCATATTAGGCAAAACTGTGATGGGACGAAATAACAGTTTTAAAATTATCGGTTATTTAAGACTATTTGTTACTTAAAAACCGGCGAAAAAACATGGCGAATTTCATCATTTTTACCAAGAATTAAAATTTTACCCAAACCGGTTTTTTGAATATTTACGTATAGAACCTAACACTTTTAAATACGTCTTAGAAAAAACTCAAAACAAATTAAATAAAAAGTGGCTAAATTTCATTTATTAAACTAGTCACATTCCGAAATTTGTAACGGCCATTTGACAGTTGTCACACGTTGATTGTAGTAGTCAGCGCGCTGAAAGAATGGTGAGATACATTCTTGATTCTACAGCTCTTGTAACAGCGCTTATACCTGCTACACTCATTGCTTCGTTGTGTACGCTCGCATATATGACAATGCATTAATTTAAGCAAGCCCTGCTATGATCTACGCTACCATCTAGATTCCCAGTTCCATACTGCACGTACCTTAAGGCATGCATGCTTACTATTTATTTCATATCCATACGACCAGACTGTATAAAAAAATTTCAACTAGCTACCTCTTACAGTTTGTGAAATAGAACCTTGTGACAGACGGACGAATGGAAGGACGGACATCGTAGGTTCAGTATAAGAGGGTTCCGTTCGGAGGTACGAAACCCTAAAAAGTAAAAGATATTGTAATAACTAGGTTGTTTTAATAGTTATTGATAACAGGTTACTTTTAAGAAACAATCACACCTGCTTTCAAAAAATAACAGTTTGGCCCATCACTGCTGCATAACTCTTGCATTGATTGACAGTGCAATAAAAAAACATTTAAACGACTGTTGCATATTGACTATAGTCTGGTCGCGATTTAAAACGATTCCCTGCATCCAATCGTACCAACATAATATAATGATTGACATACGCTATAAAAAATTTAAACGATTCGATTGCTCCATGAATACAGAAGACAATGTTATACAAAATGCTTACTATACTATCTTCGCGACACAAAGAAGAGAGTACCAACTGAATATACTTATAATAATTATTAATTAATTCAACAATGAATTTTTAATCCACAAGGCATCCACTAGGTAGTAATAATTATTATAATAATAATTATTATATTGTTGTCCACAATAACCTAACTCATATATTGTTATTTATGAATATACTTAATCAAAATTAACAAATAAATTTGCAATGGAAGTTGGAATCTCTATTTGTGATTCCATTTTTTTGCGGATTTTTAAGTTATTAACTTCCCATTGGAAGTTATTGTAATGGGTCCGAAAATGTGTAATAAATTTTTATGTTTCAAGGTCACAACACTATTTTTACACTATTTTTAGAAAGATGTCTGTGTGTGTGTGTGTGTACGTATGTGTCCATTTCTTTCTAACACGAAATCTCGAGAACGAAAAATGATATCGATTATGTTAAGGTGCCAATCGAAACGTATTAACGTAAATATGATCTGAAAGAAATTTTTTCAAAATCGGTTCAGCCGTTCTTTTTTCTTAACCAAATAGACCCCAAAAAAGTAGATTTTACACAATATCTCGCGAATAAAAAATTATATCGACTTCGTAAGGGTACGTCAATCGAGGCGTGTTAACGTCATTTTGATCCGACATAAATTTTATAAAAATCGGCTTAGCCGTTTTTTTTTTTAATTATTGTTAAAAATAAATAATAATTATGTTTTAATGATTAAAGTGATTATTTTTCTGTGTAATATCTAATTTAATTATTATTATTAAATATTTATCAAACTGGAAAGTTCGTCGTGTGAACCTCAAGGGTCGCACTTTAGTCCTAATAAACGACCCACCTCACGGCTTGTTTGTTTATGTATTAATAATAATACATACTGTTCAAAATTATCAAATTTTGATACGCGGGACGATCCTATTGTTGTCAATCAGTTTGTTTGCACCAGCATCGCTTGCAATGGATGGTCCTATTTCAGTATATCCAAACTTATAAAATGTAAGGTAATTTTTACCCTGTTAAGTTCGGATTAAGATCTTCAAAAACGATATTAACGTGAACGAATATACGAGCAAATTCGACGTTCCCGCGAGCGAAGCTGCGAGCAAAAAAAATATAAAGTTCTATTTTAGACTTATTTAAACATTTTTTAAATCTAAATTAATTTTTGAGCCGTAAGAATTGTGGCAATGTATGCGTTGTTTCAACGAACGTGTTTCTCAATTTGATTCGAGTATAGTTAAAGTTTAGTGAAATAATGAACCGTGTGTTTTCAGCAGACCCTTCTGTGTTGTGGAGATGTTTTATAAATTCATAAAACTTTTATAATCTCGGAAAACTTTTAATTGAAGACCTCAGGCGACAGTTATTGATTATTCTTTTTATCCTTAATATTCTATTATACAGAGATGATTTTCAGGATTAAAAATATATACATAGTATACAGGATGCAAGTAACATCGACTAATATAAGAAAGTAATTCTTTGAACATCCCTCAGGGGAAACATTGAAATGTAGCTGCATTCCAATGTTTTGTGGGAATTAGCGTCCCAGGACCCGAGCTCGTACCAGTCGGTTTGTGTATGTCTACTGGCGGATTCTAATACACAAATGGATTATTTGTTGTGGAAGACGCTAATGACCTGAGTTGTCGACGCGTCTATAATCTACAATAAATTAATTATAAATTCCTTGAACAATATTAAGATCAAAAGGTCATAATATAAAATGTCTCAATGCATCATTAAAAGCAACGATAATATAAAACTGCCAGAATAACTCTATATATAGAAGATGTTACATCAGAAGTGATGTGTTGTGCACTGTCTTCAATATTCTACCCTCCTTGATCAGCTATCAAAATTTTTTGATATTATTGATATTATGTATAATTGTCATTGTATTCGAAGCTGGACGGTTACACATCTCTCGAGGGTCATTATTTTTTAGTTAACAATTAGATTAACAATCAATATTGTTATTACTTCCTATACTGTACAAATTCACTATTTTAGTGAAATTAACATAAGGACATCAGACGATATTAATCGCCATAACATGCCCTTATTAATTATTGTAGAAAGGCTACATAATATCCGGCCTATTTTGAGAAAAGCAACATTCATAGTAGTGTTGTTATAAAAATAAAAATAATATTAGCTCTCGCAGTTTGTGGACTTGCGGTGTATTTGTGCTATATATAAGAAAAGATTAAGTGTACGCCATGGGCACCGTGGAGTAACTGGAAAACTTGCCCGACGCGATATTGGGTGTTCCGGGTTCGATTCCCGGCGGTGCATTTAAATTTTTCTTATGTAGCCTTTCTACAATAATTAATAAGGGCATGTTATGTCGATTAATATCGTCTGATGTCCTTATGTTAATTTCACTAAAATAGTGAATTTGTACAGTATAGGAAGTAATAACAATATTGATTGTTAATCTAATTGTTAACTAAATAAGATACTGTAAGTAATTTTGCTCGCAAATAATTGAAATCATTATTTTTTAACTTCCCATTGGAAGTTATTGTAATATGGGTCTGAAAATCGAAATCAAAATGTATAACAAATTTGTATGTCTCAAGGTCACTACACTATTTTTAGAAAGATGTCTGTGTGTGTGTGATCTGAAAGAAATTTTTTCAAAATCGGCCCAGCCGTTCTTTTTTCTTAAACAAATAGACTCCAAAAAAGTAGATTTTACACAATATCTCGCGAAAAAAAAATTATATCGACTTCGTAAGGGTGTCAATCGAGGCGTGTTAACGTCATTTTGATCCGACATAAATTTTATAAAAATCGGTTCAGTCGTTTTTTTTTTTTAATTATTGTTAAAAATAAATAATAATTATGTTTTAATGATTAAAATGATTACTTTTCTGTGTAATATCTCATTTAATTATTATTATTAAATATTTATCAAACTGGGAAGTTCGTCGTGTGGACCTCAAGGGTCGCACTTTAGTCCTTATAAACGACCCACCTCACGGCTTGTTTTCTTAATAATATTACATGTCAAAGTTTAACGACTTATAAATGTCGTTATTAACTTAATAATTCTAGAAACTAAGTACATTTTACTCAACAGCGTAGATTGATTGATATAACCATATACTATATATATAAAGTTCTATATGGCATTCTGTTTTGAAAGTGTAACCGACATATTGAGATAGAAAACCGAAAGTTCTGCACATGTAGAAAACTATATCTATTTCTGTCTGAGGACAAGAGCTTAGTGCGTTTGCGCTAGTAATGATCATATAGGTACCGCGGTACGCATTTGTCCGCAGAAAGAAAGAGAATATATGTCTCCATCTCAAATTGTTGGTTACAGATTCAGTGCATTGTGTCAAATAAGAACGAACCATATATAGAAACTATGTTAAATATATTATGAATGCAACTGTTAAAACACAGACAAAAATATATCTTTGAAATTTGAAAAAGCTAAGACGTAATATCTTTGAATTATTTTTATATACTTAGTTTTGTATAATAAAAAAAATACTCATTTCTGTTCTATATAAATATTTATAAAGTTCTTTCAGTCATTAAATTAAATGAGATTTAAAATAGAACACAGAAAGGTATTTATCTTTTTAAAATCCTCTTTACTTGAATTCAGTGAGTTTCAATGCTCCGCAGATATTGTTATAACAGTTCAAGCTCTACTTTAAATGGAATATTTAACTGTACAGGTAGAAAGACTATTGTCAAAAGCATTTTATAGTATAAAACAAACCTAGTTTAGATAGCTATATAATACACATACTACATAGAAGAGAATAAATGTTTTTATTTTATTTCATAGCTTGAATTTCTCTCCTAGAGAGTACAAAATATCGTTCATATAAATACAGACGATACTTTACGAAGATACTTGAAGTTTTTTCGGTTTTTTGAGTTCCATACCTAAATGGTAAAATAAAATATTTGTAAAAAAAACTTTTTAAAAAAAAGCTCTTATTCAAATGTAGGTACGAAAAAGGGAAAAATAATTTTTAATAATTTAGGTTCATAATAATTATAAAAGCGTGGGTTGTAAGCACTATGATAGTTCATTAGTCACGACCCACGCTTTTATAATTGTATAAAATTATTACATCTAAAATTTAAAAAAATCAGGTATTTAAAAAGGCAATAAAATATCGAGTCATATGTTTATTAGATTTTTAGTTTTAACACAAAACTACAGCGAATGATGTACGGCGCCCTCGGCGCATGTTGTACGTTGACTGACTTTTTTTTTTAAAACTCATACAGGCACCTACACTAGCATAATTCAGTTCCTAATACATCATAATAATTAATAGCAAGTAACTCGTTTCTCAAATTAATATAGGTATAAAAGAGACACCCAATGACGTCACATTACAATGCATTAATATCAGAAAAAAGTATTTATTTAACCCGTCACCGTCGGGTCTGGAAGTTTTGAGTTTGGGTCCCGACGTTGACGTGTTAAATAAATATTTTTTTCTGATATTGCATTGTAACGGGACGTCATTGCGTGTATCTCTTATACCGGGTGTCCGGTCTCAAAGTCGAACATAGGGAAATAATGTTGTGTGCCAATTTTAAGTATTTTGGCTTTTACTTCTACTCTTGACTATAATAAGAAAATAAACAGGTTCCTATCTAAGTAATGAAGAATTTTTTTGGTTTTTTATTATTAAACAACGAAAAGTAATACTTAATAAAGAAAATAAAATTATAATAAATATTAAGCTTTTTTGACAATTTTATTACAGCTCACTAATTCTTTCAGTGTTTTGTTTTTCGCCTACTTAATTTGAAATGATTACTGCAAAATCGGTAAATTTCAAATTAGTGTTTAAAAGTAAAAATTTCATTTTTGATCTTATTAACTTCCCATTGGAAGTTATTGTAATGGGTCCGAAAATCGAAATCAAAATGTATAACAAATTTTTATGTTTCAAGGTCACTACACTATTTTTAGAAAGATGTCTGTGTGTGTGTATGTGTGTACGTATGTACGTACGTACGTATATGTGTCCATTTCTTTCTAAGACGAAATCTCGTGATTGAAAAATGATATCGACTACGTTAGGGTGCCATTCGACGCGTATTAACGTAAATATGATCTCAAAGAAATTTTTTCTAAATCGGTTCAGCCGTTCTTTTTTCTTAACCAAATAGACTCCAAAAAAGAAGATTTTACACAATATCTCGCGAATAAAAAATTATATCGACTTCGTAAGGGTGTCAATCGAGGCGTGTTAACGTCATTTTGATCCGACATAAATTTTATAAAAATCGGTTCAGCCGTTTTTTTTTTAATTATTGTTAAAAATAAATAATAATTATGTTTTAATGATTAAAATGATTACTTTTCTGTGTAATATCTCATTTAATTATTATTATTAAATATTTATCAAACTGGGAAGTTCGTCGTGTGGACCTCGAGGGTCGCACTTTAGTCCTAATAAACGACCCACCTCACGGCTTGTTTTTAGAATCATTTGATGCGCATTAATTTTATCTTTCGATAGGTACCATTACCTTTCTTGGTACGTTGAATTGGCGAACACGAATCAGCAATAATGAACAATACCATGTTAAATCCCTATGTTCACCTTTGAGACCGAACACGGGGTATATATTATATAGTGTCTCTCTATAAATTCATTTATTGTTTTATTTCACTGCTCATGTCATAAAATATGTAAATCCAAATGTCTTTCAATGCATCGATAATCAATAATTTGTTTTCACTGATCATTATTTCCACATAATACTGTTGGAGGCTACGCAAATGAATATTCATGTACCATATTAATATAACTACATAGTTAATAGCTGTGGCCGAGGTGTATATGATTTAGTAAATATGAAATATGTATACAGCTTATATACGCGACACCACCAGACATTCTCAAACTGTTTCCCTTGTAATCAGTATACTCAACTGTCCCAACATTTATCAATACAACTGTGGCAAAATTTTATTATTAACTTCCCACTGGAAGTTATTGTAATGGGTCCGAAAATCGAAATCAAAAAGGAAAAAAAATTTTTATGTTTCAAGGTCACTACACTATTTTTACACTACTTTTAGAAAGATGTCTGTGTGTGTGTGTGTGTGTGTACGTACGTACGTACGTATGTGTACATTTCTTTCAAAGACGAAATCTCGAGAACGAAAAATGATATCGACTATGTTAGGGTGCCAATCGACGCGTATTAACGTAAATATGATCTGAAAGAAATTTTTTCAAAATCGGTTCAGCCGTTCTTTTTTCTTAACCAAATAACCTCGAAAAAAGTAGATTTTACACAATATCTCGCGAGTAAAAAATTATATCGACTTCGTAAGGGTGTCAATCGAGGCGTGTTAACGTCATTTTGATCCGACATAAATTTTATAAAAATCGGTTCAGCCGTTTTTTTTTTTTTTTTTAAATTATTGATGTTTTAATGATTACTTTTCTGTGTAATATCTAATTTAATTATTATTATTAAATATTTATCAAACTGGGAAGTTCGTCGTGTGGACCTCAAGGGTCGCACTTTAGTCCTAATAAACGACCCACCTCACGGCTTGTTACCCAAATGCAATCTCTCTCTTTAAAAAAAAAATCACAGATTTCGCAATCCTTGCAACCATCGAGAACATTGGAAACAGCATATATGAAACATAATTAACTGTTTATTATACACACAATATTTATCAATGCACTGTTTAGTTTTGTCAGGAATAACCCTATTATTCTTCCGTTATATACGCGTTCACTTTTGCTTAATTACTTAACTTTTAAATGGATTTTTCTACAGTATTTATTAACATTTGCTCAAAAATAACACCGCAGATCGTCGCAAATACCTCTCAATTAACTAGACATGATATAAAACACATTTCGAAAAAATTGCACTTGTTCAATTTTGCATGATTGCTCCTCACTTGATCGCGACACCGTTGTCTTTTGGCCTTGAACGAAAACTCGTAACTCTGTCCCCATATACGAACATAAACATTTCCAATGTTAAAAGTCCTCAAATGCTGCTTTAAAACTTTACAATGATTTGCCAAATGATTTTAAAGATTTGTCATATAATAAATTTCAAAAGAAACTTAAGATATCATTGATTACCTACACAATGTTTATACAATGTCGACGACGTAATTACTATGGCGTAATAATTTGTATATTTTTTGTCTGACGAATTTGACTCTTTGTTGTAATCTTTAGTATGATATTAAATTGAGTTGAATTGAAACATCAACGGAAATGCTGAACATTTCGAGTTATGAAATTTTAGACTTATCAACGATTTTATTACTTCGAATTAGGGAGTCTAACATACAATAAGCTCTGACTTACGGAGGCTGTAAAGTGTACACCTCACTTACTTCGAGATATAGAGTTCGCAAGACTGGAACTTCGAGTTACAATGTGTAATATCACTTCACCTACCTCGTGCGGAAATAATATTTAGTTCGAGTTATAAGGTCTTTTGGCTTTCAGAGAAACGGAATGGCTAGTTTCTTAGACTTAAAGAGATTTGCAGTTATATAAAGTTTCTACTGTAGGTAATATATAAAACTGTTGCTGTCCTTGTCTCTTTGTCTGCGAAGGTTGGTTTTGGTCTGTCTGTTTACTTGTACCAGCATCACACGAGAACAGCTAAACCGATTTAAGTACAGGCTATTTTTTATCCGGCTCGATTTTTCGAGTACTGGTTTACCTACCGCTTATTTCTAGTAACATTTTATTTGATCAACGAAAGATTGTAGATTATAAACGCTCAATCTACTCCCCCCTTTCTGTTCCCCCTATCTTCTCTCCTCTTTCCTCAGTCTCTCACCTCTCCCCCTTTCTGTTTCCCCTTCTTCTCTCTCCTCTTTCTTCACTCTCTCATCTCTTCCCCTTTCTGTTCCTCCATCTTCTCTCTCCTTTCTTCACTCTCTCACCTTTCCCCCTTTCTGTTCCCCCCTCTTCTTCCCCGTTTCTTTACTCTCTCACCTTCCCCCTTTTATGTTTCCCCTCTTCTCTCCCCTTTCTTCACTCTTTTATCTCTCCCCCTCTCTCTCGACCGGCGTTTTTTCGTTAGTCAAACTATATTTATCAGTTGAACCACTTTATTAATGAGATAAAAGTAGTTTTGTGGCCGCTGAAAAGATCCAAAGATATGACGTATAGGTTGATAGAGGCGGCTGCTTATACATTAGATCACAGTGTGGATCCTGTGGTCAGTAAATCTCGTCGACGGACGGGCGCATACCCATATGTACAGTCGCGGTATGAAGGTTCGCGGGTCCACAGGTCCGCGATCTACGCCCACACCGCGCATACCGAGGGACCTCAACATGCGGACACCTTGTTTACATATTATTCCACAACATCGCTTCTAGTAAATTGCGAACTCAACACAAAATGTAGACTACATCAACGTTCCCTGGGAGAGAGATTCCCCTCAAAATTCTCTGTAAAAACACATAAATATACAGAGAAAGTTCTCAAAGTAGACGTTCCTCAGAAAATAGAATCTCCTCAAAACTCTCTGTAAGAATATTACATAGTTATATACAGGGAGAGTTCTCGAAGAAGAATTTCCTCAGTAAAGAAATTTCCCTCAAAAGTCTTTGTAAGAAAATACACAAATGTACAGGGAAAGTTGCTAACAGTTATGTTACCGACTTTATAATAATCCTGACATAATGTATATTTATAAATCAATGTTTTTGATATATTCTAGTGGCACCATAGAGTAGGTTCCCAAATTAAGGTAAAGACTTAAGAAGAATAAAGAAGGTTGTAAGTACCTGCTATATACTGAAATCTGTCAAAAATAATGATTTATTTCTCTACATTATTTCAGGATGGACTATAGGTCTTCATGAAACAATTTACAAGCGACTAGGCCGTGCAGTCAGGGTCCATTCTGATTGGTCGAATACCCTATCTTGATGTCGTTTGACACACACAGACACACCTAAACGAACGTAACAACTAACTAATTAACTCTGTATACTATAATATGGATAGTTGATAGCGATTAAAAAATGGGTTTTGTATGTGGACAATGTTCAAATTCATATTCTTCAAGACAGGCATTAATGTTCACAAAATTAGTTTGAAAACTTCAGGTAACGCTTGTAATATAATTCCTTCTATAAAAGTCGATCAATTTTTTGACATTTCAAAATAAAACTTAATTTATTATTATTATTTGAGATATTAGGATGCCCAAAATTTATACAATAACAGTGTTCTTGAGAAATTGGAATAGAAAAATAAATTTTATTTAAGTTTTATTTTGAAATGTCAGAAAATTGATCGACTTTTAGAGAAAGAATTAAACTACCAGCTTTATTTGAAGTTTTCAATCTAATTTTGTGAACATTAATGCCTGTCTTGAAGAATATGTATTTGAAGATTGTCCACATAATAAACCCATTTTTTAATCGCTATCAACTATCCATATTAGTATACAGAATTAATTAGTTAGTTGTTACGTTCGTTTAGGTGTGTCTGTGTGTATCAAACGACATCAAGATAGGGTATTCGACCAATCAGAATGGACCCTGACTGCAGGGCCTAGCCGCTTGTAAATAATTTAGTGAATAAGTATATGCAGTGATGACAGTTAATGGGACCACGTAGCGGCCCATCTGGGACATACCTAAGATTTGTGTATGTTGCAAGTTCTGTACTGACTGTGTATCCAATTTTTACAGACTTTTTTTTTATTTACTGTGTAAACAAAAACATGCGATTGTAATTAAACCTGTTTTTTAAATGTTTTCCTACAACAAAAATGTAGTAATTAATATTGGTTTAAAATGTACCCGACGACATAACATTTTATTTACTGTTGAATTTAATTCAATGGACAGGCGCCATCTACAAACAACAATGGCTGTCCTGCAGTGCGGTTGTCTACAACTGTAAAACTGCATATAATTCAACTGTTTGTGTAAAATTAAATAATTTATTAATTAAGTTAATTTATTCTTGTAGAAAACTTTGATATAGCATATTTATCTTTGTCAAAAAGACCTTATATGCGAATAATATTATAACATAGAGTAAAATAAATTCTGTAAGAGGCGACGGTTCCTTTAGCATAGAATTTCAATAACCTTGAAACATTTCGACTCTTTAAATTGTTCGTGTATTAAAGCACACAAAATTGAAACAAAAAGTGGGTAAATTTTATAAACGCGGCAACTTTGAACAGCATAGAATTTCAGCGACCTTGAAGTAGTGTTGGTCAATTGCCAAATCGCCTTTCACTCGCATGGTGTCACGTGAAAGTGCGACTCAATGTGCTATGTGTTTTCGACAATCGCGCGCTTTCGATACATATCAGTTACGTATTGATTGCTGCATCTGACGATCTACAAGCGACTGAATCGCACAATCGCGCGACAAAAAGTAGCATGTGTGCGCCGGCCCTAAGAGGCGACATTCTTTTAATGTTTAGAATAAAATCACTTAGGAACGTTTAATGATCTTTAAATTAGTTGTGATTAAAGCCTGGTAACTTTAAATGTCGCATCGAGAAAAGATCAAAACAATTTCGATTGTACTTCAGAAGTCATAAGTTAATAAATTTATAATTTAAAAAAACTAAAAATACACGCTTTAATGGTAAACTGAACTAAAAAGTAAAAAATAATTTTTATTGTAAAAAAGCGTGGGGTGCTCGATATCAGTTGTTACAAAATGTGAAAATATGGTACAAAACACCCCACGCTTTTTTACAATAAAAATTATTTTTTACTTTTTAGTTCAGTTTACCATTAAAGCGTGTATTTTAGATTTTTTAAATTATAATTTATTTTTTTTTAATCCTGGAGATCCTGGTCAGGATAATGGGACAAACTTATTGAATTATTGTATTGTCATCGGTCCTTGATAAGTGTGCAAAGTTTCAGTTCAATCTGAAGTGGGTGAAAATCGCGTTCAAAAAATTCGTTACATACATACAGGTGGAACTAATATAAGCGTGATAAAAATATGTATTTGTTTTTGTTACTTGTAATATACCTATACATTTGTTTTCAAAACAGATAAAATTTAAAAAACAATACAAAAGATGCGTTGCCAAAATGTCTCATTTATTTGTAGTCGGTATCCGACGTATGCTGAGTTTATTGTACAATTTTATTTTTTAATCACACTGTTAAATGACGGTTGCTATGGTAACGATCAACACTTTGCCAAACCAATGAACACGTATAGCAGCGTGATTAAAAAAACAGCCTGATAAAATTGGACTATTATCTCAACAATAGAAAGGGAAATGTGGATATCTGCGCCAGATTACGTGCCGTACCGAACGTGACCGATAATTTCCGATTCGTTCTTTGTCCGAGTATCGCCTCTTGTAAAACTTGCCTACTATTTGATAATAACGGTACAGGTTTGCGTTCCTTTTTTCAAAGATGTGCCCATAACGTACACTGTAATAAATTTAAACATTAAGGTAGTTCATCATTTTATGAATAAATTTAATATTACATTTCGAGCTAGGTCATATTTTATTTCTATAAAAATTTTAAATTAAAATTTCTTTACACTATGTTGAAAGTGTTACGTTATCTCAAAGAGGCCATTTATTTATTACGCAATTTGCATTTTGTTAAAATATCATAATAATATCAAGCTATACAATTTCTTATTGATGTCGGTAAAAATTGCCGTGTAGTTCATTTTATTTTATTTATTTATTGTAGTTTATAGACGCGTCGACAATTCAGGTCATTAGCGTCTTCAACACAACAAATAGCATATTTGTGTATTAAAATCCGCCAGCCGGCATACACAAACCGACTGGTACGAGCTCGGGTCCCTGGGAGCGCTAATTCCTAAAGAACATTGGAATGCAATTGCGATAACAACTACATCCCAATGTCCCCCAGGGGTTTTGTTCATTGTGAATTGAAGGATCAAAAAGAATTATTATAATATTTTTGAAATCTGTTTATTATTTATAACGATTTTTATGTTTACTTCGTTACTAACTTGCCTGGATTTGGACGTAAATAATGTCTAATGGGGTGACATTTTAGATTTATTCGATGAAACGGAAACAGTCGGAAGTGGTTGACATGTGAAACAAAACAAAGCATGTTAAGCTCTCAGACACAGTAAGTAGGTGGCCGTGTGGAAAGGTACGAGTCTACCGACAGGTACAAACGTCAAGCCCAAGTTCGAAATCCGAAGACCTTTAATAATTTAATATATAAGAACCTACCTATTTTTTTATATTGAAAATATATAGGTAATAAATAACAATATAAAATATAAAAAAAATAAAATCACAATTATTTTATTTATTGTATTTTTTCCCTTCAAGACATTCATACCCAGCTAATCAGTTCTTGTTCCCCGGTAGGAGCTTATTTCCCCCACTCTTGACGGTGTAATTTTTCTTTTTCATTGCGCTGTTGAACAAAATTACTCTCATCGCGACTAAAGAAGTTCCATTTCAAAAATGGATACCACTTCACAAAAGCACGAAAATGGACGATTCAGGTTCAAGTCCCGACAGTAACAATATTTTTATCTCTATCTCTTCTCTAAATAGTGTAAAAAAAGTCGCTGTCTGCCTCTGTCTGTTTCTCCGCTTACTTCTTCTAAACCACGCAACGGATTTTAAAACGGTTTTCACTAATAGAAAGAGCGATAAAGTACGAGGAAGGTTTGTGTATATAATTTGTAAATATTTTGTACAAAATGGCTAAACTATAACGGTGTTTTGTCAAAAAAAACTGTTTTCGTACGCTTAATCATAATTTCATACCACCCGGGCGTAGCCGGAACGGGCCACTAGTTTCGCTATATGCAAAGATTATATTTATAATATATAGGCAGTGCTTCCTTGTTTGCTCTGACGAGCCTCTACTGATCTTAGTTTTTATATATTTATGAAGAGTATTTAAATGATGTAGGTATGTATGAGCTTTTTGATTTTTATACTTTTTACTTCCCACCTCTACTATGGTAGGGAAGTAATGGATTTAGTCCGAAAAAAACATTTCGAGATTTTAACAGATTTTCACGTTTTGAGACCCTAGCAATCGTTTAAGATCATTTTCAGACTGATGTCTGTATGTGTGTGTGTGTGTGTGTGTGTGTGTGTGTGTGTGTGTGTGTGTGTGTATGTGTGTATGTGTGTGTGTATGTGGTCAATTTTTCGCCTTCGATATCTCAAGAACGGAACAACATACGGGCATGCCGATTGTTCTATTGTGTTTATCAGTCTTTAACTTAGATCTGATTAGATTTTGAGTCAAATCGGTTCAGTGGATCCTGAGATATTCAAAAAAACGTTCTCAATGTCACGTATTAACATAGGTAAAAAAATATATAAATGAATTCTAGATGTTATAATATGAAAAAAATGTAGATATTTTTTTTCTCTAAAATGTATAGTTTTCGAGAAAAAAAATATTTTACTAAAAAAAGAAAATTGTACGTAAATCAAGGTAACCATGATTTTTGCTATATTAAGCTAGCCATCAGTAGATCACCAAACAAAAAAGAGGGCCATGCTTTTTTCAAAGAATAAAAATTAAATTGTGTTTTAAAGACCACCAACAGCTAAGGTTATTTGGGCCTAGTCAAAGAATAAAAAAAAAAGAGTGTTTATTTTTTGAAAATATTTACTAGGTGGGAAGTATAGGACTGGTCATCAGTCGAATTTTTTTTGACGTATTTCATGTACACTCTGTACCTATGCATGAAATAAATAAATTACACGCAAATTATTTAAATGTCTTTTTGAATAGTAGAAAATTACGTATTTACTGATGGGTTCAAAAAGGCAGCCACTAATAAGTTAATACGAAGGTTTTCTTTTATGAGTTCTTTGAAATATTAAGCCTAGCATTGACTTACGTAAATGTTAAGAATGCGAAGCTACGGGCAAAAACTAGTTCTCAGTAAAATTAGCCGTAAAATGACATGTGGTATATTTAAATAATGTCTGTCTGTTTGTACCGGCAACATGCGAGAACGGATAGACCGATTTAGTAGTAGTGAAACTTTTAATGTAAGGTACTTTTTTAGGGTTCCGTATCTCCAAACTGAACCCTATTACTGAGCTTACGATGTCTGTCCGTCTGTCACAAGGCTCTACCTCACAAACGGTAAGAGGTAGCTAGTTAAAATTTTTACTGATTGTATGTTGTTGTGGCATGAATCCTGGCAAATAATATTTAGAATTAGGTATAAATAATCAATTAATTTTAATAAATTAATGTTATTATTTTACTACGATATTGACTCCGGCCCGTACTATGTATATAGGTATAGAGTTGTACCAAATGAGCCGATTAAACGATGATGTTAAACATCGTTCGATTAGCTCAGTTGTATAGAGTATTAGACTGAAGATCTAAAGGTACCTAGTTCGATCCTGAGATCGGGTCGCAATATTTTTGTTTGCTTTTTTGATTCATCAAATATTGTTACCAAATATATTTACTTTAAAAATTAATTTAATTTAATTTGATACGGAAACATTTTGAAACACTAAAAAGAACAAAATAATATATAAGTAAAAAAAACTTTTTAAAAACAAGCCTAAAAAAATCTGTTAATTTTTAACTTCCCATGTAATGGGTCCGAAAATCGAAATCAAAATGTATAACAAATTTTTATGTTTCAAGGCCACTACACTATTTTTACACTATTTTTATAAAGATGTCTGTGTGTGTGTGTGTACGTATGTACGTACGTATGTGTCCATTTCTTTCTAAGATGAAATCTCGAGAATGAAAAATGATATCGACTACGTTAGGGTGCCAATCGACGCGTATTAACGTAAATATGATCTGAAAGAAATTTTTTCAAAATCGGTTCAGCCGTTCTTTTTTCTTAACTAAATAGACTCCAAAAAAGTAGATTTTACACAATATCTCGCGAATAAAAAATTATATCGACTTCATAAGGGTGTCAATTGAGGCTTGTTAACGTCATTTTGATCCGACATAAATTTTATAAAAATCAGTTCAACCGTGTTTTTTTTTTAAATTATTGTTAAAAATAAAAAATAATTATGTTTTAATGATTAAAATGATTACTTTTCTGTGTAATATCTAATTTAATTATTTTTATTAAATATTTATCAAACTGGAAAGTTCGTCGTGTGGACCTCAAGGGTCGCACTTTAGTCCTAATAAACGACCCACCTCACGGCTTATTATTATAAGGTTTCTGCCAAACCCAAAGTGAGCGAAGCTCCGGGTAGGTAATGATTTTTTAAGCAATGTAGGTAAATAATTTAAACATGAAAGTTTGAGAAAATTTATATTAATTTGATGTAAACATAATTGTTGAATCAACCCGAAGATGGGCGGCTAATAGTATTTAGTTTCAAAACATAAATTTGCCTCCAGCGCTGCGGCAGCCGATTAGTTCGGCCAGTTGATCTCTACAGTAAGTCATTTTAACTAATATTATTTTATATAAGTACAGAGTGATCAAAATAAAATACTACAGAAATTGTTTGTAAAAATGATTTAAAATATTTCAACATCTTCTAAATTAAAAGAGACCGAATTTTTTTTAGCTCGTTGGAATAAGTAAGTCATTTTCTGTAAGAAGTGAAAATTTTAAAAATATTAAAAACAAAACATTTTGAGCGATTTTTTATTTTTGCAAAAACCTGACGTTAACGAAATTTCAATTCACTCCGGTATTTGTTTCAAATTCCTATAGGTTTGTAGAAAAATAATGCCTGGTTTATCGTACATTTAACACGCTGTTTTGTTAATCGCTGTTAAATTTTTACACCGAAAAACACACAAAACATACTAAGTAACCATAGAAATAACAGCGATAATTAACAAAACAGCGTATTAAATATGTACGATATAAACCCGACCTAAGAATTTTACGCTAGATATTATCCGAATTATGGGACAATTTTAAATTAAAAAAGGCGGTATGGTGGTGTCTAAATATGAAAGTGTCCCGTGATATACAGTTACATTACCTTAATATTATAATAAATACCAATTCGAAGGGTAACAGATGGTGACGACCTTGGTTGTCGAGCGTCTATAAACTACAATCTATCATGTCGAAGTGTTACAAGTTCATTTATTTCAAACCTTGCAAATACTGTTTTCAAAACAGTATTACGGACAAAACAGTGTTTTGTCCGTAGGATATTAATTATAAATACTTTAAGTTTACTAAACTGCCAATAGATGGCTACACTAAAATTGCGGACCTCACACAATTCACACGAGATTAAAGCTAATTAAAATAAAAATAAATTAGAAATCAATGAACGATCTTCTTCATGGTTCACTCCTATATATCTCTGATAGATAGGCACATTGACTCCATAGCAGTGCAGTGTTGCCACCACTCAAAGTTGTATTTGGCCACCACTGAGGTAAAAGATATTGAGGAGACATACCGTATACAACTGCTTATACAAAATTGAAGCCAGGTTTGATGTCACAGGGCCGAGTAAACATGGCGGTAAAATACGGGATCGATTGGGAATATTATTCTCTTGTTTTTCTCACATTTAAAATGAGGGCCGAGTTACAATGGCGACCGGCTTCAATTTTAAATGCTTATACTTCCTCTATAGCTTTAACCTCAGTGGTTGCCACAAAGTATCAAGAGATAGATTGTAGTTTTCGACACGTCGTTATATCCGAACTTTGTAGATTACCAAATTTGAAAATATTCATACTGACAGTAAATATTATATAGGAAAAATAGAGCAATATCCCTAATACTTACGGCTTTCGAAAAAAAAGTAACTTAATAATTATTTAAGAATTTGTTAGTTGTAGAATAGGGTCGTTTAGAGAAGATAGTAGTGTAATTTCTGCGCACAAACGAGTTTAAGGTCGGACGGGTCTATGTTTTTTAATAAAGGAGTGGTCCTAAGAATATTGTTGTGTCTTTTCGAGTCAACATTAATACTCTACATTGTCGACCACAACATTGTTTTGTTTTGGCAGTTTCTATTAGCTACGCTTTTGAAACAAACAATTGATTCAAAATTTATAATTTCGTTATGATCAGACCTATTTTAGACTCGTCTTGATTAAATCAAATTTTGTTGTGTTTTATTTATTTATTATTGATTTTATATAAAGATCTACAATATTATTAAACCACGTCAAAGAGATCTTTATAATATGACCGTTTAGTTGTTCGTCGTCAGTCGAGACACACCATTGACCACCCCTTGTTGGAAAACATAGACCTGTTCGACCCGAAACTCGTTTGTGTACAGAAATGAGGGTACGATACTACTCTAGAAAACTCTCGCACTTGTCCGGTTTTATATATGTTACCGGCCTGCGGTTATTGTTAAATATAAAGTTGGCAACAATGTAATATATCTAAACGTTCATATAAGATGTAGATTTGATTTATAATAGATGTCGTTTCACTCAATTCAAATAGAAGCTCTGCTCATCTATTATTACTAAATATTAATTTAATATTTTATAATGCATATAATTATTGTTTATACATGTATAAAACAGTTAGATACTAATTGGATGTTATCAGTCATATATAAATTATTAAACACACAATTAATATTCAATTGTTTTTTAATAATTGTTTTACCTACCGCTAGGCGGATCACAGTATCAAGACAAATATGGCAGAGCGTTTTTGTAATCGTTCAAATTTATTACGGACATGATTATGATCAAGATAAATATTGAACAATAAGAAAATGGTTATGTTTAGAGATGGTCAATTGTTTTGAGGAAATACATCAATACACTTATGGGTATATAAAATGATAACCGGATTTCTATTTACAGTAAGGCATTTGCATTGAATTTTTTTATTTATATACAAAACGAAAATATACCGTTAATTTGAAAAAACTATAAAATCTGAGAAACATTCAACGATTCTTTGATTGAAATAATTTAAGTTGTTCTATTTAAACGAGATGTGACCTTTAAAGGGCTTTGTGGGTTCCTCGTCCAACATTTATTATTAGGGCCTTGTCCCACCAAAGAGGAGCAACAGCGACGCGACAGTAACACGATGTCGTCAACGTGTATCTTTCGTGTTTAACCCATGGTTTATATACACCGTATGCCCACCAACGCTCCGGCAAAGAAACATCCAAGCAGCGTGTCGGCTTCTTGTTGCCGAGAGACTCGACATGTCAGTTTTGAAGTAACATTCAAGCTGTGTGTTGCAATTTCACTTGATAACATTGTTCACAGAACTGATGTAGAAAACACGTTGCTTTGGTTAATATTTGGTGAGACTACTCCATGTCGCCTACTTGTGTCATGTCGAAATCGTGTCGCTGACGCGTCGCTGTTGCTCCTCTTTGGTGGAACAAGGGCCTTAATTAAGTACTTTTGATGTCAGGAGCTGACATTATGTCGACTTGTCCAAATATGCAATTATTTGCCGTTCATTGACAATGATTTGCGGAAAAGGACCAATACCAAACATTTGTACAAGTAGGTACACCTGTTCAAATGACGTGGCAAATATCTACAAGTGATCTAATATTTACACCAGTCGTGGAATTCTGGGCTTTAGGAATGTATAGGTAAATCTGTGGCGCTCATATTTGTAAAAAAATATTCTACATATCTCATCAAAATCTTATGTTTAGTTGCGTTTTCGTGGCATAAGTTTTATGAACCACCTTGTATGTTATATACTATTGACAGAGACAACCAATCAATCTTCTTCGCTTATCTGAATTTCCTTTCAAACTCAGTTGATTTTTCAATTCCCACAACTGTTGCGGTCAAATATGCGACTGATTTTAAATGCAAAAGTCCTTCTTCCAATGCTTTTGTAATCGATGTACGTTTACCAGGTGTCCGAGAAATGTAGCAGTGCGTACTGTACGCACTGCTACAGAAATTTAGCTTAATCTAAGCATAATGTGAGTTAGTTCACAGAAGTTTGTTTTGTCCTAGAAAAGCAGCAGTGCGTAAAGTATGCTCTGCTACAGAAATGTAGCAGAGCGTACAGTATGCACTGCTACAGAAATATAGCAGTGCGTATGGAATCCTCAAGTGAATTCTTCAAATTCGAGAGTGTACACGACTCATAGATGATTGCAGTATCAGCTGCATAAAGAATGAGATTATTTTGAACAGTATTTGGGAGATCATTTATATAAGCAATAAATAATGGTGGCCCAAGAATCGAACCTTGAGGCACACCTCTCGAAATTAAAGATTCACTTGAAGAAACCATTGACATAACATTGTTTTCGACTTTTGATTGTTGGACTATTTGTATGCGATCTGATAGATAAGACCTAATTAAATATAATGCTAAACCTCGCACCTTAAATTAATTGAAAGTCGCTTATCTTTAAGGACCAACGCACACATGCTATACTTTTTGTATCGAAAACGCGTGTTTTACAATACTACATCACGTTTTGACGATTACTCAGGTACTCGAAATTTCTCATGATATATCAGTTGTATATTTCAGCGAAGAGCATGCGGCCTTACATGCTTTTGGTAGCGATCTCAAAGCGACTTAATCGCAAAATCGTGCGACAAAAAGTATAGCGAATCCTCGGTTCTCTTAAGAAATGTGAAAAATTAAAAAAAAATTGGCAACTGACTAAAGAGGACAGAATTTAGTTGTCAGTGCATCTTTACGTCACTATTACAACGCATAATTTTCGTGACATTTCATCGATGCATTTTTAGAAGTAGTGATGAGCAAAACAAGACCAAGACCAAGACTTGGACAGTCTTGGTCTTGGTCTTGCTGATTCAGTCTTGGTCTTGCTCAAATATGTCTGGTCTTGGTCTTGCTTATTTAGTCTTGGTCTTGCGTATCAAGTCTTGGTCTTGCTCATTTATCTGTCTTCTTTTAGTTTTTTAGTTCTGAAGATCATCATAGTTATAAATTAAAAATAATTCAACTGACAGTGCACGAACGCACTTAAAGACGAGCCGCCACTGGCTCTGAAGTAAGAATTTTTAGTTTAGTCTTGTGTATTTGGTCTTGGTCTTGCATATTCGGTCTTGGTATAGGTCTTGTTCTGGTTCATTCGGTCTTGGTCTTGCTAGTCTAATGATAGTCTTGGTCTTGGTCTTGCTTTTTCACAAGACCAAGACCAATTTTGCGCATCACTATTTAAAAGGCTCCAGTAAAGATGTTTACACATTGAAAAAATCACCTGAAATGTGAAGCAAATGAATGGGAATTTAATATCAACATTTATATATCATAGAAAGGCTATTTTTTAGTAAAATTTTGTTTTTATCATCTGAACACCATGTGAAATTGCTCGAATGTATTTCCAGGACACTTTGTAAGTATATTATGTATTAAGGGTAGGGTCTGTGCATTCGATAAGACGATATCCTTTACAGGATGGCAGATCAAAGAGAAGTTGAAGCTGCCCACGATAAAGATGTCCGCTTCAACATATTCATGCTTCAAATAACTCAAATCGTTTTACAAGTACTTACCTTGCACTACATTGATTTCATATTTATTTTATATAACGTCTAAATTTATGTTTAAATTTTCAAATGAAGATGTACTTAGCTCCGTCATAAAAAAATACTTGTTGTCTTGATCCGTTGTGAAAATTTCGTTTTTGATAAAATATAAACGTCCGAAACTTAAAAGAACTGAAGAGTAGCCAAGTTCGTCGGGATGCCTTTGTTTACATGCCGTTACCGTGACTCGCATATTTCAAAACGCCCAGATTCAAGGTTCTAATCTGAGATCTGGTGAAAATATGAATTGATTTTTCATGAATCCCTATATTATTAAACGAGCAAATCTTGTATATATGTACCTATGTACCTATATAAATATTTTCTCGAAAACGGCTCTAACGATTTTGATCAAATTTACCGAAAAGGGGTTTCGGGGGGCAAAAAATCGATCTAGCTAGGTCTCATCCCTGGAAAAATTCGTTTTCCTATCGATTTTATCATTTTAAAAAACAGTTTTTTTAACGTTATAAAACAGTGTCGTATGGTGAGTAGGCTTTGGAAAAACAAACTATTTTCATTATTTATGTCAAATTACTCTGACAGTCAATCTTTAACTTATTAAAATAATCAGTAAATATTTGAAAAGTAAAAAAATAACAACAATAAAATCTAAACATAATTATACTTACATAATTATGTTTAGATTTTATTGTTGTTATTTTTTTAACTAATATTTAAATAAATAGGTATACTACTATTATAATACCTATATAAAATATATGTAGGTACATACGTTATGTAGTATGACTATGACGTATACTGACGTATAATAATATTATCTACTTATAGGTATGTAATTTTTTTTCTTAAAAACGACTAACGATTTTTATGAAATGGGAACTTTAAGTACTATTTTTTTTGAACTCATCTGAGCAAAGCTCGGTCATCCAGATATTAACCATAAATTGAAAATAAAATATATAGTGCGGTAAACATTTTCAAAGGCGATGTGGCAGCAGTCGAAGTGTCCTCGCATTTACATGTGAGCAGCCAAGGGTACCCTAGGGTAATTCCGAGGGTAATTCGAAACATGTAAGCGCTGGAAGAGGAGATTTGAATCCCTTGGAATCCTTAGAAAGAGCGGAACGCCACCAGGATGAAGCCAGGTACAACCGCTAGTATTATAGAAAATTACTGATAACTGTAACATAATTAAGTTAATTTAACAATTTTGGTCTTTACAACTTATAGCTCTTCTCTACACATTTATTCATCTCAACGATCGTTTCGGGCTTCTAACCCATCATCAGGAGTTTTAAAGTAAACTCCTGATGATGGGTTAGAAGCCCGAAACGATCGTTGAGATGAATAAATGTGTAGAATTTTTCAAGTGTTTGTTTATTAATTTTTATTCAATCATGTTCTTCAAAGTGCCTAGCGATAATTCTATAGAATTTGTATTTTCTTCTATTTGTATAAATGCATGGTAAAATATGTACATAATATGATATTTGAAAAAGTGTAGGTATTCTTTTATAAAAATAGAGATTTCTGACAAAATTCGAGAAATCTCAGATCTGTTTTTTAAATGTACTGCATTCGTTAGCTGCTGGTACAGGATAGTTTAGTAGCAAACATAATCCAGCTAGCTACTTCTTCGAAAGAGCAGTTCTAATAAGGTTTTTATTTTCTTTCCATGTGGTTGTGTGTCAGAAAGTTTGGAATATGGGAATTATGGATTCAAACTGCGAACGTACAATGCTCCCAACACAATTCTGCATTAGTTTTCTCGCTTGCCATATCTACAGGGTGTACAATTAAATATTGTAAGTCAAAGATTTCCAAGCATTTAATTTTCATTGTCGACGAAACTGTCCAATTCCCTCAGGGGAAACATTGGAATTAGCGCTCCTAGGGACCGGAACTCGTACCAATCGGTACCAGCCGGCTGGCGGATTCTAATACACAAATGGATTATTTGTTGTCTTAAAGACGCTAATGACCTGAGTTGTCGACACGTCTATAATCTACAATAAATAAATTAAAATAGAAACTGTCCAAATTTGCACATAAAAAACTAGCAAGATTTTAACATCTACAATACATAATATTTTTTACCTATATATGTTAAATAAGTTACACCGAGGGTTACACTGAGATTTTATTTTAATATCTCAGGAACCACTGAATCGATTTGGTTCAAAATCTAATCAGATGTAAGTTAAGTGCTGACGAATACAACAAAACAAACCCCATGACCCTATGTCGATCCATTTTTGAGATATCGAAGGAGAAAAAATTTCAGTTCAGAGAGAGAGAGAGAGACGGACAGATATCAGTCAGAAATTTGTCTGAAATGATTCCTAGAATGTCAGAACGTAAAGATCTACTAATATACTGAAAAAAAATCGGGCTGAATCTAATACATACCTAATATATTAGAGGTGGGAGAGCGATGTAGCTTAGTGGTACAGCACTAGACTCGCATTCGGAAGGTACTGGGTTCTTATCCCGGCGGGGGCAAATGTGGCTAGGACTTTTTCCTACTGCCTCACGTCGAGAAACGGTAATTCCTGTACCGGCCATCTTGTTGAGGTTTTCCTCAATAATTCCAGATGAATATCGAGATGTTTCCTTATTCAAGGCCATGGCCGATTACCTGTCAAACTCCTATTCTCTTAAAGTTGCCTACTACCTTATCCTAATTTCCTATAATTCCTCCATTCGCACATTGCTAATAAAAAAAAGTTGAAGTTTAAAATATGTAGACAACAACGGGAAGTGGTAAAATGGAAAATAGTAATGGTGCGAATGGCGTCTGTTATGACATAATGTCGAGGAACGGACGTTAAACGCAATATTATTATTATTTATAGTATTAGATTTTATTTATTTATTGTAGATTATAGACGCGTCGACATTAGCGTCTTTCAACTACACTAAATAACAACTATCTTAAAACTAAATAACATCACAAAACATCCATGAGCGCAGGTGGGATTCGAACCCACGGCAGTCCAGTCCAGAGGTTGCGGCACTAAGCTCGCTAACCACTAGGCTATACTGTCCTCTATAGTATTAGAGGTGGGAAGGAAAAATGGAAACACATTTCAATTTTACACCCTGCATATTATGTAATATAATAAAGAAAAAGGAAGTACTTTTTTCTCAGCTCGCTTCTTAGTGCATTTGCCAGGATTTTAAAAGTGCGCATAAACCGTCTACCAAATATTATGTATGTACGTACACTACATTTAGTTTAGCCGAGCACGTACAGTCGTGATGGTTTAACAAATATAAACTTACGGCAGCAAAGTGCAGCTCTCTTTTTATCTTCAACTTACTTACGTAGGTAGTTCTTCCCTTATGTATAAGTAGCTACCTCTACAGAATAAAATATATGATAGCGCGTTTACACATTCGAGCTCGTCACTCGCCGACATTTGCGAGTGGCATTTGCACATTCGTCCCCACAACGTTAATGACCGTTTACACATTGGAAATCGTGTTTCGCCTCGTCACTCGCCGACATTCGTGAGTGGCATTCGCAAATTCGTCCCCACAACGCGAATGACCGTTTACACATTGGCGGTTCGTGTTTCGCCTCGTCACTCGCCGACATTCGCGAGTGGCATTTGCAAATTCGTCCCCACAACGCGAATGACCGTTTACACATTGGCGATCGTGTCTCGCCTCGTCACTCGCCGACATTCGCGAGTGGCATTTGTACGTTCGTCCCCACAACGTTAATAGTCCAGTCAAAATAGACATTCCAGTTTGCATTAATTCCCAACAAGCTGGATTTTTGTGTAGGCCTTGAATGCGTCATTACAAATGATATGTCAAAAGTCCCCATCGATCCCGCTTGTGCGTTGTTTTTTATTCGAGGTCAAAGGTCACAAATTTGCGTTTTTTGCGTATATCTCTGAAACAATGAGAGCTATCGAAAAATGGTTCAGACAAAGTTTGTAGATCGTAAAATTGTCTACAAAAAAGATCTCAACACTTTTTCTTCTACAAAGCATCGCTTTCGAGATATCGTGACTTTAGACCGCATGAAAATCGTATTTTCGATTATATGCACATATTTCCGCACCACCTCTGAGGTAATGTACACGGCGCTTTTTTTTTAACGAATAGGAATACCCAGTAGGAATACTTCACAACATATTTTGATCGAGAGAATGTAATGGGACACGATTTTATTGATGAAATTTTTTTTTATTTAAATTTAATGAAAATTTTTACAGCAAGAAAATTACATCATCATTCATCATCAAATTCTTCATAGTCACTCGTTTCTTCCTCTTCACTGTCTTCTTCCTCTTCTTGCTCGATTTGTGTAGACTGCTCCAAGAAGAGAGATATATCAGTTATATCCTCATCAATTTCGAAACAATCTTCACCTGTTGCATTTGATTCAATGTTGGTGCAAGATTGGCCTTGACAATTGGTACATACCGATGAACAATTCAATCCAACTTTTCTGCACCCGCAATTGTTTGTGCAGCCTTTTTTGCAATTACAAAAAATTGTATTGAGTAATTTTTCTGGAGCAGGTGGCAGTAAAGTCAGATAAAGTCAAAATTATTTGCTCTAACAAATAAGTCAAAGATTCTGGAATATCACTATTGATATCTTCGAACATCTGAGTAGGTGGAGGATAATTATCAGTGTCAAACACTATCGACTGAATATCTTCTCGAACGATTGCTGCAGCTGCTTCAAGTATTCTCAACCTCTCTTCCTTTTCGTTTTGCTTTTTATTCTCATACCAAGCTTTGCTGAGGACGTCATGCTGATTGTCGATGAAGCAAATGAATGTTGAACTTCCCAATTTCTCAGTTATAATGATTCTATTACCATACTTTAACTTGAGTTTTGACTTAATTGTTCTATTATCGATCGATGGTTCTTTGCAAATATCTTTCAATTCTTGTATTGAAAATTGACAATCATCATGATTTTCAATAAATGCAAATATTTCTTCCGTCGCTGAAGTAATAGAATCACTTTCAGGACGACCGATGGGTTTCAGAAACGAAGTGTAACAATCACTGTGGTACTTAGCCTTAGCAGCAACTAAGTCATATTCATACTGAATGCGGGCAGTGACACTTCTTGCTAGCTCGTCAGAACGAGTCTGAGCTTCCTTCAAGATGGTTTTCTTGAAGTCAAGGGTTGAAACTTGAGACACTCTTCGTCGAAGATGCTGCGGTTTTTTCATTTCAGCCGTTTTATCTGCTTCATTGCCACAGAACAAACAGTATTTCTTGAAAAAAAAGACGATTCATTACCTCGTACTCTAGTACGAGGAGGACTAATCCCAGATGTGGTAGCTATCTCCGCCTCACGCTGTCTTTTAGCTGCAGCGATGCTGCTCTTCCGGGTGTATGCTTTACGACACTGCGTATGTATCGTTACAGATGTTTTGTCCTTCAAATATTCATCGAACCCATCACCCCTTTCAGTACTTGAATCCATTAAAGTCTTTAGCCCACGATAAACAACCACAATTTCACTTTCAGTCAAAGATTCATTGCAAATAAAGCAAACTTCTGACATTTTCACAAAATTTTGTAACGGCACTGTTTAAAAAGAGAATATACTTCACTACGAAAAACCGTTCAAAACTGGTTTCGAGTAGTTTCGAAAATGGAGTGTCGCAGGTAGATGTTTCTCAAGGCCAACCGCTCAATAGAATTAGGGAGGGACGATGACTCACTCTAAATTTATATATTTCTCACGTACTTGTGTGCATGGGGCAAATAAAACTATGTTATAATATTTTTTGTTCAAATGGTTAACCCGATGATGCATACCTGCCACGTATGAGTGCATATTCGTCTTTTCTATGTTTAAAATAGCCATAATTCGAGAACAGTGCACCGTAGAAGAAAAAGTGTTGAGATCTTTTTTGTAGACAATTTTACGATCTACAAACTTTGTTTGAACCATTTTTCGGTAGCTCTCATTGTTTCAGAGATATACGCAAAAAACGCAAATTTGTGACCTTTGACCTCGAATAAAAAACAACGCACAAGCGGGATCGATGGGGACTTTTGACATGTCATTTGTAATGACGCATCCAAGGCCTGAACAAAAATCCAGCTTGTTGGGAATTAATGCAAACTTGAATCATAATTTCATCTATTTTGACTGGACTATTAATGACCGTTTACACATTGGCGATCGTGTCTCGCCTCGTCACTTGCCGACATTCGCGAGTGGCATTTGCACGTTCGTCCCCACAACGCGAAAGACCGTTTACACATTGGAGATCGTGTTTCGCCTCGTCACTCGCCGACATTCGCGAGTGGAATTTGTACGTTCGTCCCCACAACGTTAATGACCGTTTACACATTGGAGATCGTGTTTCGCCTCGTCACTCGCCGACATTCGCGAGTGGCATTTGCACGTTCGTCCCCACAACGTTAATGACCGTTTACACATTGGAGATCGTGTTTCGCCTCGTCACTCGCCGACATTCGTGAGTGGCATTCGCAAATTCGTCCCCACAACGCGAATGACCGTTTACACATTGGCGATCGTGTCTCGCCTCGTCACTCGCGGACATTCGCGAGTGGCATTCGCAAATTCGTCCCCACAACGCGAATGACCGTTTACACATTGGCGCTCGTGTTTCGCCTCGTCACAACGTGCCGAGTGTTCAGACTGAATGCTTCGGGTTCCAAATAGCAGGTGCACCATGGTAGAGTTCCAAGAATTCTAGTACTTGCCTATTTACTCCACTCCATTTTTTAACTATACGAAAAAATAGTCGACTCTCGCATGTAGTGTGTTTTCAACGTGAAATTGCTATATATAAGAAGAGATCGGTTTCCACTCTCGGGCACTGTGGAGAAATCGGTAACTCACCTAGCTGGAAACTGGGGGTTTCGGGTTCAAGTCCCGACAGTGGTCATTTGATTTTTTCTTAGATATAGCTCAAAAATCATGGCAGCCTAGCTGTCTGAGATATTTATTATTTTCACCTCTAATTGTTATGTGAATAATATGGTGTGGATATAAGGGGTTTTAAATCGTTTGATTTTATCATATACCGAAAAAACACGTGTTAAAAGTAAACGCATTCGTTTACTGCAACTCTGTGACAAAGCGTTTTAGGAACTCCGTCCATCGGAACTTTTTTTTTCTTAAGGCGAAGAGAAACTAGCCTTTCCCTTCTTCGCCTTAACTGCTGTATTAATTTAGTTTGCTGCCATGTTGAAGGACAAGTTATGTTTTACGAGCTGTATCTATAGTAAATGTGGCTAGCATATGAGGAATCATGACAATAGTTATGTCATCTCATGCATTTCATTTGTATTATTTTCTTGTCCGTTACTTTATGGTCTTGACAGATAGCCAAACTTATCCGGGACAAATACCTCTACATAAGAAAAAATTCGACTGATGACCAGTCCTATACTTCCCACCTAGTAAATATTTGCAAAAAATAAACACTCTTTTTTTTATTCTTTGACTAGGCCCAAATAACCTTAGCTGTTGGTGGTCTTTAAAACACAATTTAATTTTTATTCTTTGAAAAAAGCATGGCCCTCTTTTTTGTTTGGTGATCTATTGATGGCTAGCTTAATATAGCAAAAATCATGGTTACCTTGATTTACGTACAATTTTTATTTTTTTTAGTAAAATATTTTTTTTCTCGAAAACTATACATTTTAGAGAAAAAAAATATTTACATTTTTTTCATATTATAACATCTAGAATTCATTTATATTTTTTTTTACCTATGTTAATACGTGACATTGAGGACGTTTTTTTGAATATCTCAGGATCCACTGAACCGATTTGACTCAAAATCTAATCAGATCTAAGTTAAAGGCTGATAAACACAATAGAACAATCGGCATGCCCGTATGTTGTTCCGTTCTTAAGATATCGAAGGCGAAAAATTGACCACATACACACATACACACATACACACATACACACATACACACATACACACACACATACAGACATCAGTCAGAAAATGATCTTAAACGATTGCTAGGGTCTCAAAACGTGAAAATCTGTTAAAATCTCGAAATATTGTTTTCGGACTGAATCCATTACTTCCCTACCATAGTAGAGGTGGGAAGTAAAAAATATATTTTATCCCATTTTCATATAAGTATTTAACAATGTTGTCTGTTAAATTTTAAAATATATTTTTTTTTGGAATTGTTAAATATGACAAATGGTTTTTTTTCTAACTTAACCAAAACATTTCTGTGTAGGTACATACTTAGGTAATAATATATTATTCATAAATTAATAATACATAACGTTGAATGGTATGAAGAAATGAACAATTAGTCATTATTATAATCGATGTTTAAGAAATTAGTCATCAGTAACAATAGGCTATGTTCAGATTAATCAATGCTATCCTGCACAATGACAGTTAAACGGATGTAAGTCATTTATGCAAGAATTATATAATATTAATTTTCTTAAAACACTTTGTTCGTAGTTTATTTACTTTGCTGCACTCATTAATTTGCTATAAGTTGAGATTTGATTTCGGATACAGCATGTACACAGGTAAGGCCGTGTACAGTCGCGGACTTAAAAAAGTTTACACCTGTATCATCTAGTTACCGGTTGTTTAATTTTTGCATATTGTAATTTGGCTTTTGATAGTAATGTATCAATTACTAAGGTTACATCCTAAAAATTCAATAAAAAATTATTATCAAAACACCTCAGTTGTTTATGATACAATCCAAATTACTCAATATTATTCAATTAAAACATAAAAAGATTTGATAATATTTGATACTAGCAAATTCCTTCCTCCAATCTTGCAATAATTCTTCTTTTTTGTTCATCGTTTTAACAATTTCGAGGCAATTAAACGACAATTTATTATTTCTTTTAATTTTTTACATTTACATTTACCTATTAAAAACTAAATTTGTTGTTAAAGCTACTGACTTGTTGTGAACTTACACTGAAAAACTCAAGTGTAAACTATATTAAGTCCGCGACTGTACATTATGAGCCATGGCTCATTCTGATCCAATCATTCTTTCCTAATACTAAATATCCTACCTATGTATATAGTGACGTATACCTTACCTGGTTACATACTATAATATGTATTCACCGTCCCTCAGGGGAAACATTGGAATGATAGTTTGTATTCCAATGTTTTGTGGGAATTAGCGCTCCCAGGGAACCGAGCTCGTACCAGTCGGTTTGTGTATGCCGGCTGGCGGATTCTAATACACAAATATATTATTTGTTGTGTTAAAGACGCTAATGACCTGAGTCTATAATCTCCATTAAAATTAAATGTGTTCACCGAATTGGGATCCGTCAAATGGGTGGAGCTTAAAAAACATGGCGCAAAGGGGGGGAAATTTTATATACGGGGTATATAGAAAACGTCGCGATTTCCATTTTCGACAAACTTTTTGCTTATTTTACTTGTTTTATAATAATAATAATAATAATAAATCTCTTTATTGTACGTATTTAAAAATACAGAATTGCGTCAAATAGATATTTTACAGATACTCTGTTAATTTATAAAAATTATTTTCTAAGAGAAAATTTTTTATTTGATATTTAAAGTGTTTGACATCGTTTGTGTCTCTTATATTTTTAGGCAACTTATTGTACACTCGAATCATGGCATTGTGTACTCCTCGACGTGCCACTTCTAAATTTGGTTTATCAATTCTAAGAGAATGTTTGTTCCTGGTGTTATGGATTGGCAAATTTATTTTAAACAGGTCCGGATTTGTTTTTATAAACATGACACTTTTTAAAATGTACATGTCCGTCACTGTTAAAATCTTAAAGTTTTTAAATATGGGTCGACAGTGCGTGCGAGGAGCAACACCTGCCATGATATTTGTAATAAACAATTTCACGATAAATTTGCACTGTTAGCATGTAAAATTTGCCCTCGTTTTGAGTACAATTTTGTGCCACCAGATGTCATATGCTCATTTAACGGATCCCAATAGACTTTATCGGATTTCTGTGATGGCAGCTGATGTGCCATTGTATAAATGACTTACCAATATTTATAATTGTAGATATAACATAATTGTGTGCATATAGTTAAATTCTAAACACGAATGTTACGGCGCCCACACTGCGCTGGGCACAGCGCGTTTGTGTTGTGTTTTGTTTGTTATATTATGTTTAAGCTGTAAGAGTGTTTGCATATGAAAACAAACGCAACAACTTGAATTATTATCAGATTGTCTGTATGCACGCTGGAACAAAACAAAACAATGACAGTAATCCGGGAGACGATTTTATTGGATTAATTCGTATACCAAAATGTTTTTCTAACAGTTTCGAAGCTGTTTTCTGGTAGCATAAATACCTTTGCGTTACATAATACCGGCACGTTATATGTCTATATTGTTGAGTATAGATTAAGTTTATTGTATACTAGCGGCCCGTCCTGGCTACGCCCGGGTGGTATGAAATTATGATTTAATAGCGGTCACCCTCCGCCCACGTATATTTAGTATATATTGTCAATTTGTTATCCCCCGCGAGAATCTCTCCCCCTGCGTAGCTTTCTATTAGTGAAAGAATTTTTAGAATCGGTTTAGTAGTTCCAGAGATAAGAATTTATGATTTATTAGCCCCCCGCAAGAATTTCATATCATATCCATAGCTATCCCTGACTTCCGGTTCTGTAACAGTAGATTGTAAATTGATTGATTGATTTATATCTAGATGCGTATTGGGGTATGTTACTGACGAGCTAGTGACATGTTATAACGAGCGCAGCGAGTTTTAATACTCACACGAGTCATACTTAATACCATTATACGCACGAGATATATATGGTATTTTTTGCCATACCCACTATTAAATATCTACCTTTCATACTTATAGCAATGCTGTTGTTTAAATGGCGTTGCTATGGTTCCTCTATTACAAGTCCCTAGTTCCCGGGTTCTAGCCCGAGTGCTGGTAAAAGTGTCAATTGTATTTTCAATTTATTATTAAAAAAAATAATGAATTGAAAATATGAATTGGTGCTAGGCCTAAATAATCTTAGCTGTTGGTGGTCTTTAAAACACAGTTCAATTCGATAACAGCTCGACGTACTAAAAGATCAAAGCATTGCATTTTCCAATCGCCATAAAAGATTAGGGACGTCAATATCCGGAGTCTAGATTTAGTTCCACCTTGTGTGCACGGGGACCAAACACATAACATTATACATAGGTCTGAAGCTGTTGGTGACGGCGATACAAACACCATAACGCTGTTATTTACACTGCCGGCGATCGATACAGGGTTGTATTTAGCATTTATTTGCATACAGTGGTTGTACACGTGACACCCACCGGTCGACACGACACTCCCACCATCTGAATCCTCTTCACGTTGTATGTCAGTGTATGTTTGTCAAGGTGTGTGTATGTGTATGTGTCTTTGCTAGTTATAATGCAACAATATCTAGGTATTATTGATGCGAAATAAAATTGAATATTTAGCTTCAACTATAGTCAAGTTCCAAAATTTAAGATAGCGAGTCATGCATAGTTCGTGTCCCATGCATAAAAATTGTGCCGCTTATAAAAATAAAGTGAAGTATAAGTGCATGACTCACTACCTTAAATTTTTGAACTAGCTATGGTAAAACTGTTCTCTATACAAGGTGTCCCAAAAAGAATGGGACATAAAGTAACAGCTGATTCTTATTAAAATGCCGCGTCATAATGATAAAAATAAAAATTAAACTGTGACACCCTGTATCTCTTTTAATATCAACTTTCGGAATAGACATGTTGGGGTCTATCGCAATATTTTTTTGTAAGGAATCAGCTGTTAATTTATGTTCCATTCTTTTTGGGACACCCTGTATAGGTAATATTACAAAGAGGAAAAGTTTGTCTTAGGAACTGCCGAACCGATTTGAAAAATTATTTCACTGTTTGGAAGCCTACTTCTTCCTGAGAAACATAATATATTATTGCGCGAAGACAAAAAGGGGATGAATAGTGAGCGAAAATATAAAGAAATCCGAGGATCTAGCACGCGTTTTCTGAGCCAAATTCGTTGCACGTTGGCTAAGCTATAAAATATACTTACCTACAGTAAATTGATATAATTATGAGAGATTTTTTTCTCTTGATAATTTCGCTGTTAGCCCAAAGTCTACCCGAGCGAACCGGGCCGGAGAGCTATTTTTTTTAATTTAGACGTTTAGGGGCGTGTCGATCGAGTTTCCCCTCAACGCATTCATACTTACCCGCCAGCCAATCGGTAGCAACTCATTTCCCCCACTCATGACGATTCCATGCGTTTTTCGTTTTCGTTACGCTGTTGAGAAAAATTACCTAATCTCCATAGCTGCTAAAAATCCTGAAAATGTTTTTCCTAGAACCAAACATATTGTATATTTTGCACCCTGTTTTAAAATAATATTATGTATATCAGTTGTGGAACTCTAACAATTTATTACAGTGGCGTAGATAGGTTTTTGCTCTGGGGGAGGGTAATAATCTACTGCTGAAAAAAAAATTATTTTTATCAACCATAAGTTATAAGATATTCATTTTGTTCAACACCCGCAAGAAATAAATCATTTCGTCGCCCTAATGCTGAGCGTGGGCGAAATAATGAGGTCCCTGATTGTTGACGTGTAGAGTGGGCGAAATCCCATTTCGCCCACGCTCATTACGGGGAACGTTTACGCAATCAATCAGGGCAGAGTGGGCGAAATCCCATTTCGCCCACGCTCATTACGGGGAACGTTTACGCAATCAATCAGGTCACTATTATTTCGCCCACGCTCAGCAGAGCCACGAAATGACATATTTCTTGCGGTAGTTGAACAAAATATTGTGTGCGACTATTGGTCGCACAATATACTATTGTTTATGTCTGCCTTGTTGCACTCATTAATTTTCTGTATATATGTTACAGGAACGTAGATGCCAAAAATGATAAATGTATTTTGAATGTTTTAACTTGACTATATAAATAAATGCCTTTTTAAGAATGAAATTTAAAAAAATGGAACTAAATTATGTTGTTCTGGGGGGGGGGGTTCTAGACTCTATGGACCATCCCCGTATCTACGTCACTGCTTTATTATGTAAAGTGCATTTTAGACAAATAAAATTACACAATAGAATCGTCTTTGAAGATATTTTTGAGTATTTTATTTGTCAACGAAATCCGCCTTTGAATCTTCTATTTTATTTTCAAATCCAAAGCGTCTTTACCAAATAAATCTATCAAATGTCTGTTGGTTCGATGCTTTTCAGTATAAAACTTTCTGCAATCTGATTATATAATATGATTCAGTTTGGTGCAGTGTACGTACTTCTGAAGTGCAATCGATTCTTTAACATTTTCTAACAAACTTGCATGTAACTTTTTACATAATATATAAATTATATTTCAATAGAACTATCCAAGTCCGAAAATTGTCCAATAGTCCAACGGTGGCCAAACTGTGGCTCGTAAGTCGCATGCGACTCTTCAAGGGTTTTCTTATGACCCAACTAGTTTTTATTTTTTTAAATTTCTGAATCTTGTAATTATCAACCTGATTATCAAAAATTAATTTCAACATTACAAATTCTTTAACCTTCAACTAGCAAAGAGTACATTAAAAAATAATTTTTTAACAAAAAAAAAACCTCCTTCAAAAAGCCACTAAAAAGAGGAAAATAATGCTATTTTGAGGTCTGCGCCAATTTAATAAAATTTGAAGTTGGTTAAAAAGAAGATAATCACTATACTATACTTTTTAATCGACTTCATATTTTATTAAATTATTATTAAATTGGCGCAGACCTCAAAATTTCATTATTTTCCTCTTCTTAGTGGCTTTTTAAAGGAGTTTTTTTTTTTTTTAAAAAGTTTTTTATTTTTCACTTTTTAGTGTCAAAAACTGACATTTACCTTAAAGGAATCACACGCCGTTACTCACTTTTATTAAACCGACTTTCTTACGCTATCTATGTCAACAAGTGACATTTACCTTAAGGAATCACACGCCGTTATTAACTTTTATTAAAATCAGCCGAACTACTGAACCGATTTTGATGAAATTTCTATGGGACCAATCTGAAAGTATATCCTTTCAAATAAAAAAAAATTTCCAAATCGGTTTATAAATGACGGAGTTCTGAGGTAACAAACATAAAAAAAAAAATACAACCGAATTGAGAACCACCTCCTTTTTTTGAAGTCGGTTAAAAAATGTAATAAATATGTTTGTTTTTATACCAAGAACTTTAGGTGCGGCTCCCAACATTTTCAGGTAGGTAACGAGGGCTCCTTCTGCTAAAAGTCTGACCAGCCCTGCTATAAAACTCACTTGAAAATCAAGAGTGTTTTACTTAGTATTTTTATTTTCATGAGATTTATTGAAAAATCAATTTGGTATAAGGATAGTTTGCTACGTCGTAATTTTTCTAGCAACTTTCTACTTTCCAGAGCGTCAGCAAAGTATTGAACTCTCTTAGACTTTTCGTCAAGACGTAATTTGTTGTATGTTTGTGTCCACTAACTTTATGCAAAGTTAGCTTTTTTAGTTGATGCTAAAACATGTTTGATGCATAAAAAGGTTTAAAAAATTCACAGATTTCGCAATCCTTGCAACCATCGAGGACATTGGAAATGATAATAGCATATATGAAACATAATTAACTGTTTATTATACATACAATATTTATCAATGCACTGTTTAGTTTTGTCAGGAATAACCCTATTATTCTTCTGTTATATACGCGTTCACTTTTGCTTGATTACTTAACTTTTAAATGGATTTTTCTACAGTATTTGTTAACATTTGCTCAAAAATAATACCGCAGATCGTCGCAAATACCTCTCAATTAACTAGACATGATATAAAACACAATTCGAAAAAATTGCACTTGTTCAATTTTGCATGATTGCTCCTCACTTGATCGCGACACCGTTGTCTTTTGGCCTTGAACGAAAACTCGTAACTCTGCCCCCATATACGAACATAAACATTTCCAATGTTAAAAATATTTCTTTCATGCAAACGTATAATTCACAATAATCTTGAAATATTTTTTTTACCTAAGATGACATACGAAAGTCAGAAAAAGCTGTATTTATGAGTTATTATATCCCTACATCTCAAAACGTAAAAAAAATATAACATACATTGTTTTGTTCTTCCTGTTCTATAAAATATAAAATGTATGCGATTTACATAAGATGAGATTAGAACATGGCTTCGTCTGCACAAAGAAGCAGCAGATGATTGTTTAACAACAAACACTGACTTAAAACCAATACGATTTTATTAGTTTTTTTTTGTTAAAAATTATGTAATTTTTTGCAAAGAAGAGATACTTGCTTATGAAAAATTTATTCAGGAAAAGAAAATTTCATTGTACTGAAAAACAATAATTTAATTGTAAGTTATTGACCAAAAATGAAATTTGGCACAGTGGCGTAGTTTTTTATGAGAAATATTACTAATTTGTTAGAATCTTCATATTTTATTCAGAGGCGTAACTTACAAGGAGGCTGGAATGGTTTAATTACCCTATCTTTTTTGTGCGTGATTTTATCTAATACATTTATCAAAAATCTCAAAGCTTGATTTATTTTAGATACTTACATAAAAAATAGTAATATTTCTCATAAAAAACTACGTCACTGTGCCAAATTTCATAAGTTACATTTAATAGTTTTGAAGAAAATGTCAAAAAAACATTTTTGAGAATCCTCTTCTAGGGGCTGTAGTTCCCTGGGGGTGCATTTTCGGAAATAGTTTTATAGAGTAAACTACACTTATTTTTTGAAGTACTATACGTCCTAGAAATTTTGGCTGACATTTTTGAAACACCTTGTATATCTTGAGCGTAATGGTATTATGACTCGTGTGACTGTAAAAACTAAAAACTCGCTATCACTCGTTTTAACATACTGTCACTACTCGTCAGTAATATAGTACCTCATTATGCATCTAGATATAAAATCTTGAATCTACTAAGTATTATAGTGTTCTAACGGATTTGAATTTTTGTTTTTTATGAAACAAAACTATTAAACTTAAATGAACCTTAAAAAGCAAAATGATTTTTTTCTGCAAATAATCTAACATTAATGTAACAGCCTTATTTATAATTTTTTTTTTTTAATTATTAGCGATATAATGTGTCACATATTTTTCAAAAATAATCACCCAAGTATTTTATTACTTCGTTTAATAGAAAAAAAGTCATAACATTGTGATGAATATTAGTTAATGTTGAATCATTAAAAAAATTATTGAAGTCATAAAACACTAATAGAAAAACGTGTTTTGAGCATCATATTTACTCATATTTATATGACAGGAGTCATAAAACATTGGAATACATTGAATGTATGCTATTAAAAAAGTTATATATATTTTTCAAAAAAATTACGTGAATAATTATATTGGCGTTCATTTTCTAGTAGCAGAAATGCCTGTCATTTACATATAGCCGCATGTTATATTCAATTTAGGACCGCAAAAAAAGTGATTTTTGACCGTCAAGCTTAATACAGGGTGTTTCATAATATATGCGCAGGACTTCTAGATGTGATAGCTCGTCCAAAAATATGAAAAAAAGTTTTTATTAACTTACTCTCTAAAATGCATAATTTTAGAGATACAGGGTGTTGAAATTGAAAAAAAAATTTCGTTTTTTGCGAATATTTCCGGAACCGTTTATCGCACAGAAAACAGCTTATGTAAGCATTGTCTACTCATAATAAGCTATGTTTTGTGCGGAAATTTTTTTTTTAAGTCATAATTGGTGAAGATTTTGAAGGGGTAGAGGGTGTTTTTATGGTGCATTTTAGAGGATAAGTTAATAGAAACTTTTTTCATATTTTTGGACGAGCTATCACATCCTGAAGTCCTGCGCATATATTATGAAACACCCTGTATAATATATTATTGCCATTGCAGACTTTTTTTGAAAAAAATGTTATACACTTCAAAATTGCTGGTATGCTATTTTGTCCTTTCTGAGTTTTTTTCCAAACTTCTTTTAGGTACTTTAAAGACGCCATTTTGGTAAGTTCTGCCACAATTACAGTTGGTAAATTTAATCTAGAAGCTAGACTCTAGAATATACTTTCGATAATTTTGCAAAAGAACGAATTATTTCGAAATATGGTTTTTTGCTGCAGCCCGATACTGGATATAACGACTCGCACAGGCACCCATGCTACCAGAAAAGGGCTTTCATTAGTAGTGTCACATAACAATTATTATTTCAAAATAGGTCCTTCATTTCTAATTGTTTTAAAGTTTTTAGTATAATCAAAAGAAAAAAAGAAACAAATTGTACTTTAAATAAATTTTGAAACAGCGACAAAATCAACGTTCACGCAAATAACGCCGCAGGCATAAACTTTTTACAAGCCCCCAAGCCCAACGTGACTTTCCGTCAAATAAAAAAAGGAACGTGCGCGGCACATATACGAAACTTCTTATGTAAGTATAAATAATAAAAAATGAAAGAATCAAAATGAGCCATGACTACATTAATTATTGATTTATTTAATGTTGTTATGGCATTTCGCGCCATACCATTTTTGTCACCCATTTTCTTTTCACCGAGCCAGCATTTTACCCTTCAAATCGTCGAGAAAGTTTTACATCAAAAGTGAACTTTTATTTTTGGATTTTGGAGACCATTTGAATACTGAAGCATAAACTCGCGCTTATTTTTTGAAGTTTTTTTTGTAAAATTTTTATTGTCTTGAGATTGTCCTGTATTATTTTTTGGACAATTAAACATTTTATTCTATTTAATTGCATCTGCGCGTTGATATAAGTTGTCATATCCTTAACTATTTCTGACAACTGTATATGAATATGTGTATTAGGCAAAACATAAACATATATAATATATAATATAATGACAACAGTTTTAAAGTATCTACTGCATATAAAGATTCATTCAATCACATTAAAATTAATCGAACCAATTTATAAATTTATGATGTCGGCCATACATCAATCGACCTCACACAATCACTTGACCATGTTGACCACTAATATCTATTACTGTGTATAGAAATTGTAACCTAATAATGTGCTTTTATTAATAAATGTTTTATAGTCATTAATGATTTGGTTTATTCAGAGAATGTCGATTTAATTCTATTTGTAGATTTATATTTGACGATAATCGCCGAAATGCCTACTTAAATATACCTAAGCATAGATTAAATTTATCAGCTAATAATCAGCAAATTGTTGCCATTAAATGCTATAATCATCTTCCTAATTGTATTAAAGAAGTTAAAAGTTTAAAAATATTTAAAAATAAAATAATGTCATTACTGCTAAAAAATACAATATACTCACTTGATGAATTTTTGTCCACTAATTTTAATGATTAATTTTAAATTTTAATGATTGTAACTAATTTGTAATTTGACGATTCCACACAATGTTTTGTCACGGATAATAAAGAATTATTATTATTATATTGATTCGATTTATACGCAGATTTTACTAGGGGCGTTCAGTAATTAATATACCGAGCGTATCTGCAATCTACAATATCTATCTCGTTCAGAAATTATAATGTAGTAATTGATTTCAAAAATGCGGAATGATTTTTGAAGCTATCCTTCTATAGGCGCGTTAGACAATTTCTGGCAGGGGAAAACTTATAGGTTTGCGTCACGGTGTGAGCCGTCACGCTCATGTTATTAAAAGTATATCTATAGCTATAGTTTTATAGGACACAAAAAAATAAAATGGCGTCAGATTTCAAAATGGCGGCCATATATACATTTGTAAAAATTATCCGATCTTTTTGAAAATTGATATTGAAGAGTTTTATAGGACACAAAAAAATAAAATGGCGTCAGATTTCAAAATGGCGGCCATATGTACGTTTGTAAAAATTATCCGATTTTTTTGAAAATTGATATTGAAGAGTTTTATAGGACACAAAAAAATAAAATTGCATCAGATTTAAAAATGGCGGTCAAATAATAACTTTTCAATAATTTGTATTGTCTATAGCTTTGATAAATTCGGTTTTATATACAATGCGTAAAAAGCATAGCTTCTGTCGGGTGTCCCATGACACCTCTTGACTTTTTTTTGTAGGTATCTACTGTACTAATACTCGGTTGCAGAAAGCATTGTCAGAAAATCTGATTTGACTATGACCTTAGATTGTGACCACACATATTTCTTCATAAGAAAATCACTGTAGAATTTTAAATCGATCTTGCTCGAAAAATAATTGATTAATCGAAACGATCTTTTTTAACTGTCTATACATCTATTTAACATAGTTTTTTTGCACAATTTGAATTTCGAAACAATATTTTTCTACGCAATTTAATCAAAATTTAGCTTCAAGAGCGTTCTTTTTCTATGTAGATCCATCATTTGTTTTTGTGTGAGTACAATCTAATATTCTACATGACAGAGAGTTTCACGACATTAGACTGTTCCTGCATGTATTAAAACTGTAATAAATTATATGATCACAATCTAATATCATTGTCAAACAGATTTTTTTCTAGGAGGAACTAGTCATGACATCTCATAATGGTACGTACTATGGAAGTATTACATTTTCGAAAAAAAATATTTTCCAGTTTTCTAACCAAAATATCCAGTTCTTAGATGTCAATTTCTTCTGAATTTGAGCTAGAACAAAGTTTCACTTCCATAGCGTGTAGCGTAAAATTCACGGTCCATTTTTTAAGGTATTGAAATTTACGATAAAATTAAATTTCGTCTTACATTGGGTGAGGTCCAGCTAATAATAATTAGTAAGACACGTCAACACTAATGCTTTAACGCTAGGAAGATTCGACCACAAATACCAGTGGACTACGTGCTATCATCAGAGTGTTACATAAGCGTTAGCGAGTGTAGCACATAGGGCCGGTCAACCCATCAAATGCCTAATGTCACGCTAAAGTGACCAGACTAATTCTGAAATATGGGACTGTATTCCCACACACACATGCACCACAATTAGTACACGCAATGCATTAGCATTAATCTGGATTTGAAGTCGGGACTTGGGAGAGATTCTCCTCCACTTTACTATTGCATCTGTCCTTGTCAGTTTGTTAGCACTGTACATATTATATAGCTTAGTGCCCATAAACATTGCGATTACTTCGATGTATACAAACCTGTCATTCCTCCGTCTTCACTGCACGGTAGCCATTAGAGACCTCACTTGTAGTACCAGCTGATTGCAAATAGTAGATTAGACGTACGGGGAATTTTGGACCGCAATTTTTAACTTCCCATTGGAAGTTATTGTAATGGGTCCGAAAATCGAAATCAAAATGTATAACAAATTTTTATGTTTCAAGGTCACTACACTATTTTTACACTATTTTTAGAAAGATGTGTGTGTACGTACGTACGTATGTGTCCATTTCTTTCTAAGACGAAATCTCGAGAATGAAAAATGATATCGACTACGTTAGGGTGCCAATCGAGGCGTGTTAACGTCATTTTGATCCGACATAAATTTTATAAAAATCGGTTCAGCCGTTTTTTTTTAAATTATTATTAAAAATAAATAATAACTATGATTAAAATGATTACTTTTCTGTGTAATATCTAATTTAATTATTATTATTAAATATTTATCAAACTGGGAAGTTCGTCGTGTGGATCTCAAGGGTCGCACTTTAATCCTAATAAACGACCCACCTCACGACTTGTTTAATTAAAAAACGCGGTGTTGGCCCTTAAAAAATTAAGGCTGTCATAGTAAAAAACATTTTTTTCGCTGACACCAATTTTTATGCATATATACCTACAAGAGATCTCAAACTTAATTTCAAAAAAAAAATAATTAAGATGGTGTTCTGTATTATCTACTGGGTATTCTATTATTCTATAAATTTTATTCATCTTTCAAGTTGGCGACGCGATATAATAATAATAATTATTATCAAGAGTAAAATTTGTTCATGTAAAAATGTTTGAAATAGCGCTTCCGGTTTGCCGTTAATTGTTTACATTATTAATTTACTCCAAAGACTTAATAATAATTAGATGAATGCATAATGACTGCAAACAGTATATGAAGACACCTGCTGTAAGGACAATGACGTAACACAACACTGTAGTCAGGAAAAATTCATTAATTCAAACCTATGTCACCGTAGGGATTTTAACCCTAAACTTTCCACTATCGCGGCGGACTGAGTTGACATTACTCACACAGTGACACATTTTCAAACGATCGACTTTCTCCCTTTAAAGCATTCTGTCACGAAAAACCACTACATGCGAGAGTCAATATTCCAACACCACTGCTAGACTACAAACACTCAACATGTAAAGTAAATACAACAGGTGAATACAAAGATGAAGTATCCATTTTTAATAACACCAAGACAAGATAGAATTTCTATCAAATATCGAGGCAAATTAATTGGAACAACACATAATCTGAGGTTGGATTATAACACATATACACAATAAATACAAATTTAACACGTAAGCCGTGACCAAATACATAATTAGATGAATAATTGGAACAACACATAATCTGAGGTTGGATTATAACACATATACACAATAAATACAAATTTAACACGTAAGCCGTGACCAAATACATAATTAGATGAATGCATAATGACTGCAAACAGTATATGAAGACACCTGCTGTAAGGACAATGACGTAACACAACACTGTAGTCAGGAAAAATTCATTAATTCAAACCTATGTCACCGTAGGGATTTTAACCCTAAACTTTCCACTATCGCGGCGGACTGAGTTGACATTACTCACACAGTGACACATTTTCAAACGATCGACTTTCTCCCTTTAAAGCATTCTGTCACGAAAAACCACTACATGCGAGAGTCAATATTCCAACACCACTGCTAGACTACAAACACTCAACATGTAAAGTAAATACAACAGGTGAATACAAAGATGAAGTATCCATTTTTAATAACACCAAGACAAGATAGAATTTCTATCAAATATCGAGGCAAATTAATTGGAACAACACATAATCTGAGGTTGGATTATAACACATATACACAATAAATACAAATTTAACACGTAAGCCGTGACCAAATACATAATTAGATGAATGCATAATGACTGCAAACAGTATATGAAGACACCTGCTGTAAGGACAATGACGTAACACAACACTGTAGTCAGGAAAAATTCATTAATTCAAACCTATGTCACCGTAGGGATTTTAACCCTAAACTTTCCACTATCGCGGCGGACTGAGTTGACATTACTCACACAGTGACACATTTTCCGCCGCGATAGTGGAAAGTTTAGGGTTAAAATCCCTACGGTGACATAGGTTTGAATTAATGAATTTTTCCTGACTACAGTGTTGTGTTACGTCATTGTCCTTACAGCAGGTGTCTTCATATACTGTTTGCAGTCATTATGCATTCATCTAATTATGTATTTGGTCACGGCTTACGTGTTAAATTTGTATTTATTGTGTATATGTGTTATAATCCAACCTCAGATTATGTGTTGTTCCAATTAATTTGCCTCGATATTTGATAGAAATTCTATCTTGTCTTGGTGTTATTAAAAATGGATACTTCATCTTTGTATTCACCTGTTGTATTTACTTTACATGTTGAGTGTTTGTAGTCTAGCAGTGGTGTTGGAATATTGACTCTCGCATGTAGTGGTTTTTCGTGACAGAATGCTTTAAAGGGAGAAAGTCGATCGTTTGAAAATGTGTCACTGTGTGAGTAATGTCAACTCAGTCCGCCGCGATAGTGGAAAGTTTAGGGTTAAAATCCCTACGGTGACATAGGTTTGAATTAATGAATTTTTCCTGACTACAGTGTTGTGTTACGTCATTGTCCTTACAGCAGGTGTCTTCATATACTGTTTGCAGTCATTATGCATTCATCTAATTATGTATTTGGTCACGGCTTACGTGTTAAATTTGTATTTATTGTGTATATGTGTTATAATCCAACCTCAGATTATGTGTTGTTCCAATTAATTTGCCTCGATATTTGATAGAAATTCTATCTTGTCTTGGTGTTATTAAAAATGGATACTTCATCTTTGTATTCACCTGTTGTATTTACTTTACATGTTGAGTGTTTGTAGTCTAGCAGTGGTGTTGGAATATTGACTCTCGCATGTAGTGGTTTTTCGTGACAGAATGCTTTAAAGGGAGAAAGTCGATCGTTTGAAAATGTGTCACTGTGTGAGTAATGTCAACTCAGTCCGCCGCGATAGTGGAAAGTTTAGGGTTAAAATCCCTACGGTGACATAGGTTTGAATTAATGAATTTTTCCTGACTACAGTGTTGTGTTACGTCATTGTCCTTACAGCAGGTGTCTTCATATACTGTTTGCAGTCATTATGCATTCATCTAATTATGTATTTGGTCACGGCTTACGTGTTAAATTTGTATTTATTGTGTATATGTGTTATAATCCAACCTCAGATTATGTGTTGTTCCAATTAATTTGCCTCGATATTTGATAGAAATTCTATCTTGTCTTGGTGTTATTAAAAATGGATACTTCATCTTTGTATTCACCTGTTGTATTTACTTTACATGTTGAGTGTTTGTAGTCTAGCAGTGGTGTTGGAATATTGACTCTCGCATGTAGTGGTTTTTCGTGACAGAATGCTTTAAAGGGAGAAAGTCGATCGTTTGAAAATGTGTCACTGTGTGAGTAATGTCAACTCAGTCCGCCGCGATAGTGGAAAGTTTAGGGTTAAAATCCCTACGGTGACATAGGTTTGAATTAATGAATTTTTCCTGACTACAGTGTTGTGTTACGTCATTGTCCTTACAGCAGGTGTCTTCATATACTGTTTGCAGTCATTATGCATTCATCTAATTATGTATTTGGTCACGGCTTACGTGTTAAATTTGTATTTATTACTTAATAATAATGCCGTTTCACCACGCAACGTGTACCGGCTAATTGTGGATTTTTTCTATATAAAAAATTAATATCTCGAGTTTCATATTTCACGTTAAGAGACAGATTATGCCATCACTTTAATATTTTCGAAGTAAACATTCTTAGGCGGCACTACCTTAACGATTTGAAAAGTAAAATTCTGGCTCGATAAAACGAAAATGGGTCACAAAAATGATGTGACGCGAATTACCAAAACAAACTTAAATAAATCAATAACTAATGTAAAAAAAATAATTGAAGGGAATGGGAAAAAACAAGATATGCCCTTCTGACAAATGATTGAGTAAATTGAATTTAAAGTTAATTATATTCCTTGTTCTTTTCCCATCCAATAATTTTAAGTTTTAAAATACACAGTGACCTACCTATTTCTTTTATCCCGCAATTTACCCAGTGCTGAATACCGTTACGGTCTATCAGATGGCGCTAACAGCTCAAAAATCAAAAAAATGTGACATACCCTGTTTTTTCCCCATTCCCTTAAATTGTGTTATAAAGACCACCAACAGCTAAGGTTATTTGGGCCTAGCACCAATTCATATTTTCAATTCATTAATTTTTTTTTAATAATAAATTGAAAATCCAATTGACACTTTTACCAGCTCTCGGGCTAGAACCCGGGAATTGGGACTTGTAATAGAAGAACCATAACAACGTTATGTAAACAACCAGCATTGCTACACTCTCGGCTATTCTCAAGCTCAATAATTAATATAGGCATGGCCGCACGGCTCATTCTGATCCATTCATTTAATTGTGTTTTAAATAAAATATATTATTCATATACATAAGAAGTTTTAATTCGGTCGTGTGTGCAGCGACACATGCCTTGGCAGACCTCATATTGAACATTTATCCATTTGGAGAGAGGTCTGCCAGATATGCAAAAAAAGTTTGCAGCGCAGACGATGATAACAGCTGTCAATAATAGAAATACTTCTGTATAATCTGTATAAATTTCATCAAGTAATATTTATCCGTATTCGAGATACTGATAACAAAAAATTATAAAAAAATTGAATTAGTTTGGGTTTGACGTCATCATATGGCGGCTGAGCTCAGCGGTTTGAAATGAACACATTTTTTAAATCTTGTTTGCAATGAAGAGAAAGTATATAAGGACAAAAAAGTTGGTTTGCATTATTTGCTATGTATGTGGAATAACACACACTGTTCAAATTTTGATACGCGGGATGACCCTTCTGAATTGAAAAATATTGAATGTCGCAACCTTATGTGATAATCATTTCGTGCATTTACGTACTTAAAAATTAAAACAGCCTGTAGTTATATAAAAATAATTAAAACGTTATACGTTGTTAATTAAGATAGTTCACTTTAATTACACAGTTTATATTCTATTGTGTTATTGTTTAATTTCATTGTACTAATTATTATTACCAAAGTTATACTATTTACACTAAAACTATAAAAATTCTAAAACAAGATATGAATATAAAAATAACATCGTGGTACATAATAATTACCTAATAATTGTACTGTTTTTCGTTGTGTGTAATTTGCCATGAGATAAACAACTAATTATTTATTGGTAATTTGAATTACAATGAATGGATCATTTAATTATTAATATATTTGCCTATACACAGTATACACTATGTCCCCGGATCGAGTTGCCCATAAGAAAAACTTTTTTTAATTATGCGTTTTACGAAAAAAATTTTTCTTCATGAAAACTTCTGCTTGTTTAAAAAATCAGACTCCCATAAAAAGAATTTTGAATCAAATATACAGGGTATATAAAATTTTTCTATAAAATAATTAAATAAAGGTATACTTCTCTCTTGAAGCATTTTCACGTTTTCTTAATTTCTAAGCACCCTGTATATTTGATTCAAATTTTTTTAAGAGAATCTCATTTTTTAACAAGCAAGAGTTTTTATGAAGAATGATTTTTTTTCGTAAAACGGATAATAAAAAAGTTTTTCCTATTGGCAACCCGATCCGGGGACACAGTGTATGTCACATACACTATTGGCGTTTGTTGATTGGCTGTCGGTGTGGGACCATAATATTGAACAACTTGGTACCATTCTTGAAAATATTTATATTGTAGATTATAATCGCCCGACAACTTAGTCGGATTGAGAATAGCCGAGCGTATAGAGATGCCGTTTGTTTATATGGGATTTCCACGGCACCTCTATTACAAGCCCTCAGTCCCAGCCCCCAGGTCCTAATCTGAGAGCTGGTAAAAGTATCAATTGGAATTTTCAATTTATTATTAAAAAAATAATAAATTGAAAATGTGAATTGGTATTAGGCCCAAATAACCCTGACTGCCATTAATTTCGAAGATGTACAAGAGGGCAGTATAGCCTAGATGGTAGCGTGCTTGGTGCCGCAACCTCTAGACTGGACTGCCGTGGGTTCGAATCCCACCTGCGCTCATGGATGTTTTGTGATGTTATTTATTTTTAAGTTAGTTGTTATTTAGTGTAGTTGAAAGACGCTAATGACCTTAGATGTCGACGCGTCTATAATCTACAATAAATAAATAAAAAAAATTAAATCGAAGATGTACAGCATGTCGAGTACATCAGAGTGTCGAATAATTGGGACTTTATTGTACCAACATTTTCCATTTATTTGTAAATTGCTGCAAATGACCACATAAATAGATAAAACTAGTTTAAAGTTTTTTTTTATTTTTCAAACGTTACAGTATTTTTTTATAAAATAAATACAGTTACATTAAAGTTAGGGAATTTGGACACCCCTTCTATCAAAACCCATTCGTCGCGCTAACCCGTCACACATCAATAGTTTAATTATAATAGTCAGCGATCTGTTCTATAATAAATGTCGTTAATTACCGGATCATTATTAACTCTATGTGCATTATAAATATGCATACAGTGTGTACATTGAAATTCGCTACTGTTTAAAATATGTAATGACTATAAATACGATGGTAGAGACTATTTAAATCATTTTCGAAAATATTCCCCTTCATTTCTATATTATTAAAACCCTTTACTTCCACCATATTTCTACCGATGTACCCGGTACCTCCACCATATTGTATTTTTGTCACAGATGTCATTTTTGTCATATTTATGACTGACCGATTCTACAGACACGAATGGAAACATGTAACTGTTGTGCCTTTACTGCACGTCCGGAATCTGATTTTTCACATGTTGACATTTCACATGTATAGCAAACTTCACTTCTTATGTTGGTTATAGGTAAAAGGTATAGTCCTTATCCAGGGTTGTCAGATCGCATTGCTGAATATCCCCAAAACGATATCGATTACCGAATAATCCTTCAAAATCACTATATTAATTTACAAAATCCTCCAGTTTTTTCCTTCTTATTCCCAGCTTTCCAACGATTTTTTTCAAGTAATTTAAATTTATTTATTTCATAAACCAAATTTTAAAAAATTCCTTAAACTTAGCAAAATTTTTGTTGCGCTAGTGAGATAAATAGATTTTAAAGCATCAAGTTTTCATAATCATAATTTAACTCAATTTATCCCCACTGAAAAATAAAAACCCCCAAAAAATACCCTATGAAAAGTTGTTCCCCAGATAAAAATCCTCTAAATTTGGTGGAAAATCCTTCAATCTGTCAACTCTGTCGCCATCTGTAGGCATTGTATAGTGTAGATCACGATCGATAATGTAGACTTCTAACTAATTGGAATAAGACAAAAATTGATGGTGGCACTGCATTTCGTAACGCAAACTACCCTCCGTAGTGAGACGTTGTTACGTTAAAACTGCTACCTGTCTAGATTTGTCTATTTATTTATTTATTGTTATAGACGCGTCGACATCTCAGGTCATTAGCGTCTTTCAACTACACTAAATAACAACTAACTTAAAACTAAATAACATCACAAAACATCCATGAGCGCAGGTGGGATTCGAACCCACGGCAGTCCAGTCTAGAGGTTGCCGCGCCAAGCACGCTAACCACCAGGCTGTACTTGCCCTCTTTAGAGTTGATTGGTATATGATAAAATCAATCGATTTAAAACCCCTTATATCCACACCATATTATTCACATAACAATTAGAGGTGAAAATAATAAATATCTCAGACAGCTAGGCTGCCATGAGCTATATCTAAGAAAAAATCAAATGACCACTGTCGGGACTTGAACCCGAAACCCCCAGTTTCCGGCTAGGTGAATTACCGATTTCTCCACAGTGCCCGAGATTGGAAACCGATCTATTCTTATATATAGCAATTTCAAGTTGAAAACACACTACATGCGAGAGTCGACTATTCAAATAAAGTGCAAAGCATAGTACAGCTATTAAACAGTCGAATCATTATACATGCGAGAGTTAACATTTTATAAGTTTTATCAACTTAATAAACTCGTTAGGCCGGGATGCCTCTTTAGAGTTGTCACCACAAGTTTATTAAATAATATCCTGTTTTTTAGACCACTCAGTATATAGGGTACTCTTGTAATACTGCATTAACAATACCCCCTGGCCACGGTCCACGGTCAGTGGTACCTCTACTATATATATTACCACGAATACCTAACCTACGAAGCGACCGAATTAATATTGTGGCGTCCGGGCAGTTAATTGACTAATGTTTATTTATACAAGCTCAAATGAATTCTGGTGGTGGGTTATATGAATTTTGTATTCATAGAATTTCGGTGGCCAAAGTTTATAATAAGTAAATAACATCAAGTGTAAATTCTGTGCCAGTAACCTCAATGCATGCTTAATTTAATTGGTCGATTTTTTTCTTTTAATTTTAATGCTTTTGAATAGAATGTACCTACCTACTAGCTTCTGGAAATTGTGTTTAAAAATTTTAGTTATGTTTTTAATAGTACCTGTCTTTCGAATTACTTACAATAATATTTCCCGTCTTTTTAACCGACTTCAAAAAAGGGGGGTTCTCAATTTGATGCGTATTTTTTTTCTTTATGTATGTACAACTACCTACTAGCTTCTGGAAATTGTGTTTAAAAATTTTAGTTATGTTTTTAATAGTACCTGTCTTTCGAATTACTTACAATAATATTTCCCGTCTTTTTAACCGACTTCAAAAAAGGGGGGTTCTCAATTTAATGCGTATTTTTTTCTTTATGTATGTACACAGATTCCTCCTGTATTTGTGAATCGATTTTGATGATTATTATTTTAATTAATAGGAAGTACCTCCGAGGTGGTCGCACATAAATTTTACTTAAATCGGTTTAGTAGTTCCACTGACTTTTTTTATTATGTATTTTCTTATGTATGTTATGTGTGTATGTCACCTCATATCTCGTGTATTTGTGAATCGATTTTGATGATTATTATTTTATTTAATAGGGCGTACTTTCGGGGTGGTCCGATATAAATTTTACCTAAATCGGTTCAGTAGTTCGACTGATTTTTTGTTATTATGAATGTTATGTATGTATGTCACCTCATATCTTCTGCACTTGTGAACCGATTTTGATGATTCTTGTTTTATTTAATAGGACATACCTATACCTCCAGAGTGGTTCAACATAAATTTTACTAAAATCGGTTCAGTTGTTTACTTTTTTTAGTTTAGTAATCAAGATAGAAGTCGGTTAATAACGTGCAAACTACGTATTGTAAAGCAACTAAAAAGTAAAAAATAAAAAAACTTTAAAAAAAAAACCTACTTCAAAAAAGCCACTAGAAAGAGGAAAATATTAAAATTTGGGGTCGGCGCTAATTTAATAAAATAAAAGTAGATTTATAGAAAATTTTAGCAATTAAATTGGTGCGGACCTCAATATTTTATTATTTTCCTCTTTTTTAGTATTTTTTTTGAAGAAGATTTTTTTAAAATTTATTTTCTATACTAACATTGAAATTTTCGATATTCGCGTTCTAATGGGTGAAAACGGGAAACTTTCTTTCGAAGGGTTCGGCTAGAATGTGAAATTCGGGAAAAATACTCTTCTTAAAAAATGTTTTTTTCGAGATGCTCTCACTATTCGATTTGAGCAAAATGCTGGGCATTCTAAACTTCACTCGAGTGAAGCCGGGTAAAACAGCTTGTGTTATACAAAATGGAGATAAAGAACTCTATTTGAAGAGACAAATTGCAAACAGTTCGACCTAAGGGATTTTGTTTTTTTGAGCACATAATATATATGTTGGTGATATCGCCAAAAGAAATCTTCGCTTTTTAAAACTTGCATATAAATTGTGTCATCATAGAACAATTCCAATGTATGCTAACATCTGTATGCGGCATGTTTGACGTAATATATACGTGCATATCCCTATTATGTATATATGTCCTTTATGCCTCGTCCTACAGTGACAGCGCAAAATTTAAAAATCGTCGTATTAAAGAAAAAATATTTTTTCTCCGCGATTTTTAAATTTTCCCGCGGTCATTGCAGAACGAGCAGGGGCGGACTGTGAGTTTGTGGGGTCCTGGGCTAATACAACTTGGGGGCCTGCCTAATTAATCAACTGATTGCCATTTTGTCAAAAAACTGTTTTCGATAATGATGTTCTAGGTACACGGTATAGCTAAAAAAAGAGGACAATAAAATGTTTTATTTATTTAATAGCCGCCACATTTTATTGGATCTCTAGTCAAACTGGCCAGTTTACTAGACAGTGACTCGATATTTATACTGGCCAGCGCCTGGCTTAAGTCTAGTCAAACTAGCCAGTTACTAGACAGAAACTAGATTTCATTTCTAATAGGGTGTCCATTGCCTTCAATGGGGGCTGGGGCCCTTTATATCCACGGGGCCCTGGGCTGCAGCCCAAAAAGCCCTTATATAGATCCGGCCCTGAGAACGAGACACAAAGGAATTAACGTAGCGATGAAAATTACAGAAATATGGATCAGATCATCAGAGAGCAAATGCTCAAATAACGTTCAGTATTGGATTGTCGAGCGTCTATAATCCACAATTCTTCTTCTTCAATTTTGGAAAATTTTGTTAATTTGAGTTTTTAGTTTAGTAGCAACAACTCAAACAGGAAACAGCTTTTATTTTTCCACTGTTTACCAGCTGATCGCCATTATCCCTCTTTCCGCTACACAGCACACTGGACAACTTCATCAATTGAAATCGAACTCCGGACATCCAGAAAAATCACAAATATGACAATGTAAAACAGACAGGAAATAGTTTCTATTCTTCACCTGTTTACACAGCACAAAACGCATGCGCGAATCGTATGCTGAAATCGAACTCTATAGGCGAGCAGCTAAGACACATTTTAGAATAAAAAGTAATAATAATACTAATAATATGACTTCAAGAGGACAGGGTGGTCCAGTGGTTAGCGTCGAAGCCTCTGGAACAGACCGTCGTGGGTTCGAGTCCCGCCTCCGCTCATGGATGTTTTGTGATGTCATTTAGTTTTAAGTGTGTTGTTATTTAATGTAATGACCTAAGTTGTCGACGCGTCTATAATTTACAATAAATAAATAAAATAATATGACTATTGTACCTACGTCCTACATGTACTACAAGTAATAATAGCGTTAGATTTGTGTAATTTCAGAGATATTTGTTCAAGTTATAATTAGTTTCATTTATTAAAAACTGTTTTAGCTATTTTTAGGTTAACCCCTGTTTTTATATTTTCTGGTATTTTATTATGTATCCAAATCATGGTGAATGATAACTATAACATTTATAACTGTATAATTATATTAAAAAGTGTTTCATAAATCAAACTTCAGTCGTGCAGTAAAGACACGTGTTTATACATGATATAAGAATCGTATTCATATCATGCAATTTTTGTTTGATTTTTTTTGACCATTTTCAAAAATCTTGCTTCATATAATCAACAATTTTGGGATGTTGTATTAATGAGCCATTTTCCTGAGAGTAGTTCCTTCAATTATCCACGCGAGGCAGCACTTGCGGTAGGTACAAACATTATTTATTCCCCATTAGTGTCGTGTCAATTTAGTGGCATAACTTAATTATTAAATTAATATTAAATTAATTAAATAATTAAGTTATACCCCTAAAATGACACGACACTAATGGGGAAGAAATAATGTTTGTACCTACCACAAGTGCTGCCTCTCGTGGATAATTGAAGGAACTACTTTCAGGAAAATTGTTCATTGAATTAAAACCCATTACAACGCCACTGGATGATCGCATAATATTGATATGGAAATAAGCATAAATGCTCTACATATGCCAATGGTGTACCCTCTCACTTTATCCTTTCTTTTCTTTTTTCGCAAACAATATATTTAGTAGAACATTCTGGCAGACATTTTTGTCTAAGCTCTGATAGCATCAAACTCATTGCATATGGCGCTTTTTGTTAAAGCTTTGCTTGCTGAAGAATTTATAAAACGTTAAGTCAACTTCAATCTTCTTGATTAAAATCTGTAACATGTCTGAAATGCGGAATTTGTAAAATGGTGCAAAATTCAAATTTGTTTGAACGAAATGTTGCACTTTGAAGTTACTGTAGATTCTATAATATAGTTTTGTCAGTAATTTTATTTTTTATAGTTTTTGGCGTGAATAACGTCATGTCTCACACTGGGGTGGCATTTTAGAAATATTAAATGAAATGGAAATAGTCGATAATATACAAAACTGGAAATTTAAAATACGTTGTAACATTATAATTTTTTAAATTAATTTTTTTTTTTTATTTAGGCCCGTATTTACCAAACACTGTTAAAGATAGAAGTTACTATACTTAGAATAAATTTATTCCTTGGAATAAAATTAATTTTCAATTCACCAAGCAAATCATTCGATATAGTAACTACAGGTACAAATTTACTTTATACCATACACCTTGGACATTTTGTCAAATATTTTGATTCTAAAGCACGTTTACCAAAAGGTCCGACCGATGACGCATCGATTGAAAATGTAAATTAATTTTATTTTACTACAAAAGCCTTTACCTGAAAGATATGGAATTAATATTTACCAAGTCATAAAGTAATTTGTGCATTTCGTGCCCATCCTATTTTACCAGGCGAATAAATATTTATACCCTTGAAATTGGACAGAATAGTTATTCTTACGATTTATACCTGCAGTAAACTTAACTACTTTTGGTGAATTGAATTATCGCTATTTATTCCGAGTAATAGTTACCAGGGGAATAAATCAACGGAATAAATAACTAACTAGGCTCGGTGAAAGGGCCTTAATATACCTAGTTTGTTCTGTAAGTTGTGAATATAAAAGTGATCAACCACAGAAGAGTAGCCGGGAACCGGTACCCTTACCCTATTTGAGATATGGTTTAATTTTTACAATATTATGTAAATCTTCATGATTGAAATCCACGGACAGGTAAGCATAAGCATACGTCACAGTTGAGGAGCTACGTAACTTATTGAGACTACAGATTGCACGAAACAGCAGTCCAGTGTTGCCATATTTGCGTTTAAACCCCTAATAATTGTGATTTCGGTGCTGAGGATGCTCTATCTATTTTATGAATTTTTAAATTTTTAATGTTATTGCCGTTAATCAAATAACAATTTTTTTTATTATTTGAGAAATACCACAAAAAACACATCTCCATTTGTCCATTTTTTTAAGTGACAATAAAATATAATGGAAATAATTGTTTATTCATGTCACTGTAGAGCAAATGATAATTCAGCCGCCGCGATAGTGGCAGTTTAGGGTTTGAGTCCCGACGGTGACATAGGTTTAAAATGAATGTTTCTAATATTGCATTGTAACGTTAAGTCAATCGATAGGTATTCCTGACAGTAATGCTAACTCAAGTATTTATTTATATTTAATAGTTGCGATACTTTGATTGTGTGAACATTTAAAAATAAAATATGTTTTTTTTTTTAAATTGCCAAATGATTTAAGATTCACCGTAATTATGATTTTATTACCTGTCTTCAGTTTCAACATCATTACAAATTTTACAGTTTTGATAGGTTGCAATTTGTACATGACTTAGGCCCGTATTTACCAAACACTGTTAAAGATAGAAGTTACTTATTTTAGAATAAATTTATGCCTTGGAATAAAATTAACTTTCAATTCACCAAGCAATTCATTCGAAAGAATAGTAACTACAGGTACAAATTTACTTTATACCATACACCTTGGACATTTTGTCAAATAGTTTGATTCTAAAGCACGTTTACCAAAGATCCGACCGATGGCATATCGATCGAAAATGTAAATTTATTTTATTTTACTATAAAAGCCTTTACCTGAAAGATATGAAATTAATATTTACCTGAAAAGGTCGCCGGGTCATAAAGTAATTTGTGCATTTTGTGCCCATCCTCTTTTTTTTACTAGGTGAATAAATATTTATACCCTTGAAATTGGACAGAATAGTTATTCTTACGATTTATACCTGCAGTAAACTTAACTACGTTTGGCGAATTGAATTATCGCTATTTATTCTAAGTAATAGTTACCAAGGGATTAAGTGACTAACTAGGCTCGGTGAATATGAGCCTTAGTAATTCCACTAGAATGGAAACTCTCTATAACGAAAAACTCTCGTTAAAGTAAAACATTAGTTGAACTTTATTGGTTTTCCATAAAAACCGATCCCAGCTCCTGACGAAAACTCTGTATAACGAAAGGATTTGATTAAATCCCTTCAGTTTGGTCAGATTTTTAACTATATTTGAGACAATAAAAAATGGTGGAATCTTTGGTGTTTTGTGGTGATTGTAACATTTCGTATATTTGAGACATTCTCCCAAATTCTCCTCCGTGGTTTGCTTAGAACTGATTATGATTTTGGCAACACTGTGAAGTCAGACGATGGCAGTTAACAAACAGCGTGACTTTATTTTCTGGTTGGTAACCGTGACATCCGAAGATAATGATTGGTTCTACGGGCCTCCTGTCTTACATTAGTTACGCAGTCGGCCGTGACCGTACGACATGCAATCAGGACTCTAAATTATTTCAATATATTATAACTTATAACTATGTTTATACACTTTACAAAATACAGCCCGGCATTTTTTGACTTGAATAACGTCTAATTTCTCATACTGTGGTGTCATTTTAGAAATATTGGATGTAACGGAAATAATCGGAAATGGTTGACATGTGAAACAAAACAGCACTTTCATGATGAGCTCTCGCTAGTACGAAGATTCACACCTACTACCTAGCTATAATGAATTAACACTCGCATGTAGTGAAAATCAATTGATTCCGAAGCATATAAGGGGAATATTAGATTAGTAATCATGTCGCGATTGATTAGTTGTAAGCTCATTCCGCCGCGAAAGTGGAAAGGTTCAGGTTAAAATCCTAACTGTGACTATGTTTGGTAAAATGATTTTTTCCAATAATATGTTTGGAATCAATTATATAATTGGCTGCTTTCCAACAAAAATTTTCAATTGTAATTCAACCGTATAAATCTATTAATTTATCACAAAACAGCATGTTTAATTATGTTAAGGTCTCGACTGTCGGACACAGTAAGCCATGGTGGTCGTAAGGTTAAAGTACGATTCTACCGACAGGTACAAACACCAAGCACAGGTTCAAATCCCGAAGGCTTGTAATTTTTTTTTTGTAATGAAAATATATAGGTATAGGATAATAATTTATTTAAAATAGAAAAAAAATAAAATTAGGTACAATTAATTTATATACTTATTATGTTTTACAAGCCTATGATTTAAGACAAATAAAAGTGGATGTATTTCTTTCCATGATAACGAATACAATTATTTATGTTTAACGGTATTAATATCATCTGTCTGTGTCCGCGATACAGACATACCCATTTTTATCTATGCCTCATAGGTATATTCACATTGTAATAAACTTTATCTCCTTGTTTTTCTACCGCAAATTTCAAAATGGATGGTACACTTTTACAAGTTCTGATAGTTTTTAAAATGATTTAAATTAAAAGTAAAGTTAAGAAATTTGTTTTTTTTTATAAAAAATAGTAAATTGAAAATATGACATGATATTAAGCTCAGATAACCCCAGCAGTTTGGAGACTTTAAATTTTAAAAAATAAATCGTTTACGTAAAAAGTTGACTTTTTGAACATACTGTACCTATGTTATAACATACGAATGTATAAAAAGAATTGTCAATAATTAATAACAATAATTGATTATGAATGAGTGTGGCCCATGTTGTTTTATGTTTATGATGTGGCATTTAATGTACGTATTATTCCAATGTAAACACAACAATTATACATCTCTAGTGTATAAATTTGATTCATTTGTATAGCACGGCATCAATCTCATGCCCCGCTTACTATATCGCAGTATACTGTAAACCAGTGGTGGACAACCTTTTTGGGTAGAGAACGAAAGTGAACCGTTCGCACCTGACGGTGACGCTCTCTGAATCGGGGTTACTCGGCCATGCCCCCCACCAAAAGCAGTTAGGGATTTTCTCACCTTTATTGATTGCAACGGGTCAATTCTAGTGATGGGCGATTACGAGATATTTTTACAATCGAAACAAATTATTGTAATCGTTCATAATAACAATCGAGTCGAGAATCGACTTGGAATTTGATTTTACAATCGAAATGCTCGATTGTTCAAGTCGATTATTTGCCACATAGGTTATAGCAATAGCAGCCAATGAGAATACATATAATCGCGATTCAAGGTTATATGCCAGTCGACTGACGTTCACGCGACTCGTTAATTGTTCACTGTTCAATCACTACTCTGTGATCTCCTCACTATTGAATTTGTATTACACTATTACACAATCGACCATCGACTTGACCACAGTTGTTGAGTGATGAACGATTGTATATTATGTGGCGCTCGACAGTGTACAATTCAGTACTATGCGACTCGGTCTCGATTAACTATGAAACAACAACAATCGAGTCCAAGTAACAACCATCGAGAGTCATCGAGATGTTTGAACAATCGAGACAATCGATTAAAACATCTCGTATCGCGCATCACTAGTCAATTCAGCCTGAAGATGTTGAAGGGGAACAACCTGTTTGGTAAGGCTCTCGGGCACATTGTTATTGATGTATGTAAGAAACATTCTTTGGAGCTGGAGAAAAAATGTGTCCCCCAATAAAATCCCGGATAGCCGCCAGTGTCCGTAACTGCCCATGTCAGCGTCCATAAAGGTACGTGCAGTACGCAGCTGAGATTCTAGATGGTAACATGTATGGTAGATGGTGGCTGAAATTATAAGAGCTTATAAGTTTGCACAACGAAGCTTTGATACTAGTATTGATACAAGCTTAAATCGCGTTTGAAATGTCAGATAGCGAGGACGAATATTTGTGTTTTTCTGCTACAAAGTGGTATATTTTAAATACAAATTTGAGTAGGAGCTCTCATGTCCACCCTATTAATTGAAAACGATCTAAACATGGCGAATTTCATCATTTATACCAAGAATTAAAATTTTACCCAAACCGGTTTTTTGAATATTTACGTATGGAACCTAACACTTTTAAATACGACTTAAAAAAACTCAAAACAAATTAAATAAAAACTGGCAAAATTTCACTTATTAAACTAGTCACATCCATTGCGAAACTTGTAACGGCCATTTGACAGTTGTCACACGTTGATTGTAGTAGTCAGCGCGCTGAAAGAATGGTGAGATACATGCTTGTATCTACCAGCTCTTGTAACAGCGCTTATACCTGCTACACTCACTGCTTCGTTGTGTACGCTCGCATAATATATAACAATGCATTAGTTTAAGTAAACCCTGCTATGATCTACCGCATTGTTTCCTAATCTGTGGTCCGCGGACCCCTGGGGGTCCGCGAGCATATGTTTGGTGGTCCGCGGTCCCATACGCATCTATCTTACTTAGAGCATAACAAAAATAAATAAATTACCTACGCCAAACATCTCGTAATTATTAGTTGCAAAAAAGCAGCACCAACCTTCTCATTAATGTTTTTCTACGAAAAAGTTTGTTTTTTGTTTTTTAATTTAATGAAGGAATACTAAAATATAATATTGTCCGAAAATTGCACCTTTTTTTCACTCAGGGGTCCTTGGCATTATGCTTGATTTCCTTGGGGGTTCGCGGCTGAAAAAGATTAGGAACCGCTGAATTCTACGCTACCATCTAGAATCCCAGCTCCGTTCTGCACGTACCTTTAGATGTAGTTGACCATGCCTGAGATTTCAACTATTGCTTTTCAATCAATTAGTCTGCACCGAAAGCAGTAATTCTTCGTCCATATTTCCTGCTGTGATTTTGACACGAGCTACTTAGTCACAGCATAACAGGACAGAAAATAATTATAGTCGAAAAAGTCGAAACTATTCAACGAAAACTTGTATAGCAAACATTGCATTGGTTGTTTGCATTTAAACGATCGACAAACGTGAAATCGTTTCGTATTATTTGAATAGACGTAACACCCCAGTGATCTCCGCGGGGAAGTTCTTTTTAAATTCTTATTTGAATGCCATAAAATTAATTTGCTTCAATCATTTATAGTATATGGTGTACCTACGACTAACATAACTATGATTATAAAATACGGTTTTAGTTGATCATTGTGTCTTCAAAATATTTCTCTTATACGAATTTAGAATTTATTTTAATCTACATCTGCGATTTTCCAAGGAGCGTAAATATTCGGTAAGATCCTTTTCGTTTTCCATGTTGGCAGACTAATAGGCGTAACCCTCAAATTTCATGTTGGTTGGCTAATTGACGTAATTCTCAAATTTCATATTGGCAGGCCAATTGGCGTAACTCCTAAATTTCAAGTTGGTAGGCCAACAGACATAACCCTCAAGTGTCGTGTTGAAAGATCAATAGGCGTAACCCTGGAATTTCATGTTGGCAGACCAACAGGCGTAACCCTCAAATTTCATGTTAGAAGGCCAATATAGGCGTAACCGGGCGTAAACCCTTAATTTTTTAAGGTCAGCAACAGCTAGGGTTATTTGAGCCTAGCCCCGATTCATATTTTCAATTTATCATTTTTGTTAAAATTAGATAATATTAAAAATCGAATTGATATTTTTACCAGTTCTAGGATTAAAACCTGTATACTGGAGGCTTGTAATAGAGTAGACATGGAAATGCCTATTATTTTACGAGTATACAGGGTGTCTCAGATCGATCATCTGCGAACAGTTCAGTGAAATAAAGAAAAAATTTTAAGCAAAAAAGTCCTTAGACATTTTTTGATCCGATGTACCGTTAATTTAATTATCACCAAAAAAGTTGAATATTAACCAATCACTTATTGATGATAATTACGGTACATCGGATAAAAAAATGTCCAAGGACTTTTCTACTCAGAATTTTTTTCTTTATTTCACTGTAGGTACTGTCAGTAGGCGATCGATCTGAGGCACTGAATACGGAATAGCTTAAGTGCTGAACTTAAGTCTTAATTAATAATTATGAAATGAAAATATCAAGATCAATTCTCATGCATTATTAAGATTTAAGCGATATATGTAACTTAGTAACCCTGTATTCTAATCGAAACGAAGACACTCTGTAGAAGCGTAGAAGCCATTTTGTCGATTGAATAATAAAGTACTAAATTAAGGTAATAATTGCGTGGGGTTTAAATCCAGGAACTGTTATTTTAGGTTTATATTTTAATTATCTATGTTCTGTGGATATAATAATATTTTAATTATTACAACATATCTGACAGTAGGTGTAAATTATTTTACTACCTCTACAAAAGGTGTATTCATCTGCCTTCATCACACCACGGGCCATCGATATTCACAGAAGCAGGCGAAGGGTTAAACACACGCCGCACGCCGACCGTTCTGTCAGTCAGATCAAGTATGTTTGATACAAAAGATAACAAGTTGAAATTAATGAACGTATAACCGTTATCCTAATATAATATCGAAGCTTTATGATGTCTTATTTAAATTACAGACGATATACTGATGTACCGCGCTAGAGGCACACATTTTTGCTCTTCGGTGCCTATAATGGAAAGTTTATACTGTGTAGATATAATATTTAATATTTTTTAGTCATTTTTAGGGATTACAACCCTTTATTTTAATAAACATTTAGGCCTTGGCCTGTTTGTAGGTTATTTATATAAATAAATAAATAAATTTCAATAACCAGATTCATGTACTACAGTAGAACCTCGATTGATTTATTGTGGACCGACCCTATCACGAGTAATTAATCGAAAAATACAAACTTAATAAATTATTAAATTAATTAAATATATTTTTTTGTTGAAAATTATGCTAGTTCAGCGGTTATATTGAATATTTAAGTTATACCACTAAAATGACACGACACTAATGGGAAATAAATAATGTTTGTACCTACCACAAGTGCTGCCTCTCATGGATAATTGAAAGAAGTACTCTCAGGAAAATGGCTAATTGTGTATTGGTAAACACAGCATATCGGTATTGTCAACGATTTTTTGTACACACTATCTACTATGAACTGCCCACGTAGACCACGGTAGTTATATAGCTGGCGCCCCTAGCGGTCAAGTTTGGCAGTGCTCATCCTCATTAAATCATAAAACATTATTAAACCATTTTGATCCGATGAATGGCACCTACAAAAAGAAGGGTGTGGGTCTCGGGACCCCCGACAGATGTGAAACATCAAAGAAAACGTTATTGAACTCGGTGGTATTCTTTATGTAGTAGTAGTATATATTTTTTTCAAAAGCAGCAACTAACTGTTATGCTGACATAATCCTATATACTGCACTGTAACACACGCGGTTGCGGCGTTTGCGCACGCCTGAGCCAAAAACGCAACTAAATACACAGCGAAGTATCTATATATTACATACCTAAACGTGTATACATATACTTTTGCTTTACAGTACGTTCGTATGTATACTCTCTCTCTCTCTTCCCGTGCCCGAACGCGCGGAAGCCGAGAGAGAGAGTGCCGCAGTGGTAGGGAGAACAGCAGCGAAGGAGCGGACCATAAATTTCGGTGCATATATTTCCCCTCACGCGGCTGTTCACAGTCCGACATAAGATGTTTCACATCAAAAATATGATTGGCCGAATGGCTTCAACTATATCGTGGAGAAATATCCCCGGAGAATTTAACAACTTTTATTATTATTGATGATTATCCAGAGTATTTACAATAAATTTTTCATTTGTGAATAACAGAAACAATTAAGAATCCACGGGTTCCGGGCAGTATTTATAACGAAGAGATCGAGTCGCGCGGTTGAAAGACAAACCAGATATAAAAAGAATAAAGAAAACCTTGAAATATAAAAACTATTAGCGGAATGTGCAAGAATGTTTATTTGTACATATTTATATACAGATGGCTCACAAATTATGTATTACTAGTTGTTAAAAGCGGCGTTGTCCGTACCTCCATTAGTTATCCTCTCAATTTAAAATTGTCACTGTCAACCAGAGGTTGAATTCTGAACTAAGAGTTTTTGATTGTTATTATTTTGACAATCATTATAGAAATTACAGGAGCAGGGAATGACGACATTACGTGAACAACCATTTTTCTCTCGTAATAGACCCCACATATTACGACTTCGGATCCGAACAGCAGATGTTAGCCAGTTTGCTTTTAATTGCGTTTAGATTAATTATTATCAGTAGTTTTATTGTTATATCGACTTTTGGGACCACTGAAATATAGAAATTCTGGAATATGTAGTGTTGCCGTCTAGACAAGACTTTCAAAGTCTTGTCTTGTCTTGAAATATCAAGACAAGACTTCACTAAGTCTAAGTCTAGATTAAAAAACTCTTGTCTTGTCTTGAAAATTTCTAGACAAGATTTTTGCAAGTCTTGTCTTGAAAATCTAAACAAGACAAGACAAGAGTCTAGAAAGTCTAGATCTAGGTGGCAACACTATAATCTAAATACATTGATATTGGTATAAAAAGAAAGGTTTTGTTGAGAAGATTACAAATAAGGTATACGACGTCACGGAAAATTTAATATGGCGGACTCCAGACGCCATTTTTTCAGAATGCAAAAGTAATTTTCCTTCTAAATTAGTGTTGCCGTCTAGACAAGACAAGACTTTGAAAGTCTTGTCTTGTCTTGAAATATCAAGACTTCAGTTTCACTAAGTCTATAAGGTCTAGATTAAAAAACTCTTGTCTTAATTGTCTTGAACATTTCTAGACAAGACTTTTGCAAGTCTTGTCTTGAAAATATAGACAAGACAAGACAAGACAAGACAAGACAAGAGTCTAGAAAGTCTAGATCTAGACGGCAACGCTAAAACTGATGCACTGTTAGCGAGTAAAGACAGACATAGTTAATAGGGCCACCTGTCTTTGTCGTACAGTCTATTAAGACTGTAGTGGAACAAGGACAGGTGGTCCTTTTAACTATATCTGTCTTTACCCGCTTTCGAACAGCAAGGTATAGGGAGTAAGCTTTTCACTTTATTTCAGTGGTTGGGACATTCTGTATGTACTTATATGATGTGTAGATGATGGTATAGCGTTGAACAGAATAAAAGTAAACAATAAAACAGATGTCTGAACTGAACGAATGAACTGGAGCCAGTCATTTTCTTTTGTAATGGTTACGTGAACGTACGTCCTTTTTTATAGACGTTGCACATCGCTCCAAGCAACCGACTTTTTTACAGTTTTTTCACAATTTTTTATTTTTACTGGTGTATTTGCTACTTGTTATTTTATTTATAAAAGCTTTTATTTTATTAATTATTGTATATAAAGAACAAAGCATTTGGAATCCCATATTTGCGAAAATTGAATCATTCGACATAATATTATCAAGTTTATTATCTTTTTATTAGTTAGCTATACTATAAAAGATGTTGAGTAATAATTTTCGTAACATTTTTGTTAAGAAATTGATTTGATTTATAATGAAAAAAGCCGTGGAATAAGTCTGAAGGTAGAGTGCCTGCGGTGAGAGATGAAGCCAGGCACGTCATCAATAATATGCTAGTGAACGCCTGCTTGCTCGCAGACAGTGCCGTGTACACAAAACTGCACATTGGGTTTTATGACGTTAGGTACAATTTTGGCAAACTGCTCATGGATCTCCAAAACAGCCAATAGCAAGCTAGAAGGCGGGCGCAATGCATTCACGTTACTATGGCGCGGTGGTTTCATCTTTCGCCGCGCGAGGTCTAGGACCTATTAAAAAAAACAAGACTATACAAAATTGGTTCACAATTAATGCAGGAGATATAAGGTGACACATATACATAACATACATAATAAAAAAATCAGTCGAACTACTAAACCAATTTAAGTAAAATGTATATAGGACCACTTTGTAGGTATATGCCCTATTAAATAAAACAATAATCATCCAAATCGGTTCACAAATGCAGGAGAAATCGGTTTACATACATAAATACCGGTGTACATACATAAAAAATAAAAAATCAGTCGAACTACTGAACCGATTTAAGTAAAATTTATATAGGATCATTCCGAAGGTATGCCCTATTATTTAAAACAATAATCATCCAAATCGGTTTACAAATGCAGGAGAAATCGGTGTACATACATAAAAAAATCGGCGTACATACATAAAAAATAAAAAAGCAGTCGAACTACTAAACCGATTTAAGTAAAATTTATATAGGATCACTCCGAAGGTATGCCCTATAAATTAAAACAATAATCATCAAAATAGATTCACAAATACAGGAGATATCAGTATACATACGACTGACATGTTTTTCTACTGTCACATCGCACCGACTTGGTCGGACGGCGAACATACACGATAAAATGGCGTTCGATTTTGTCGTATTCAACGAAATCGTACAGCGGCGTAGGAAAGTCACAAAACACGATCCAATAAACGTTCCAACCAACAGTGACTGCTGCAGGCTGACATGTTTGTCTGCGATTAAATTAAACCGATCTTGTCGGACGGCGAACATACACGATCAATTAATGGCGTTCGATTTTGTCGTATTCAACGAAATCGTACAGCGGCGTTGGAAAGACACAAAACACGATCCAATAAACGTTCCAACCAACAGTGACTGCTGCAAGCTGACATGTTTGTCTGCGATTAAATCAAACCGATCTTGTCGGACGGCGAACATTACACGATCAAATGGCGTTCGATTTTGTCGTATTCAACGAAATCGTACAGCGGCGTTGGAAAGACACAATACACGATCCAATAAACGTTCCAACCAACAGTGTTGTACTGCTGCAAGCTGACATGTTTGTCTGCGGACTGCGATTAAATCAAACCGATCTTGTCGGACGGCGAACATTACACGATCAAATGGCGTTCGATTTTGTCGTGTATTCAACGAAATCGTACTTCGGCGTTAGACCGTGAGTGGCGAGCTTAAAAGTTTTCAGTCTGTCATTATAACAACTCGGCTACAATAATTCTTGGTATAAACAGTAGAGAATCGGCATGCTGGTTAAGTCGGTAAGGTAGTGTGTTAATACGTAGGTATTCTGTTGTTGATAAGCGCCTGGTACTTTGTGTACTTGCAAGTGCATTACAGACTTATGTTTTGATGCATTATCGCGCAACATTGTGTCCAGTCACATGCCAATGTAATTGTCGGTGAAGTCTTTGTGGAACGCACGTCCGTCAACCTGTTTCTACTACAACAGGTTGTATAATATGTGAATTACTGTCCACCTATTAACGCCCATAATTTTTGAAGTGAAAACGTCCTTAGGCGTGTTAGGCACTTTTTGCCTGGGTACTGATATAACGTGAAGCGTTCGCAACACGACCGTAAGAATTCGCACCGTAAGCGTTCGCAACCTGACCGTAAGAATTCGCAACATACGTATATCATAAAAACGGCGATCTATACTGTTGTATCAATAGCTCAGTTAGTAACGTGTTTGCGTTATATGCATAGGGGCCTGGGTTCGGAAACTGATGGTATCATAGAATTTTTGACGTTTTTTTTTCTAAATTCTACATGATATTTATTTATATATTTTTTAACTTTTGTTATATTCTTTCTTCGACAATAATTATAATTTTTTTGAAACCAAAGTGAAATTAATTAAAAATACTATTTTAGTAATAAATTATTTTTAGTTCATAAATGCGCTATAATAGATGACACTAAAAATTAGAAAAAATGAAGTTTTCACTTCTGTCGTGACTCGTGTGGTCATAAGCACCCTAAAAATTCTAAGGGAAAATCAAGTTTAGAGTATGGCAGTTAAAGGGTTAATAACATAGGTAGTGTAAAAACTGATCTATCCACATTATATGCAGTGTCATGTTGCAAGTGTCACTTGTGTTGACACTTCTTCTACTTGACTTCAAACAGATATGGTATATCAAGCAAAGAAAGAACTTATACTTTTCTTACGTAAAATCCACAGAGGTTAAAGCTATAGAGAAAGTATAAGCATTTAAAAATGAAGCCAGTCACCATTGTAACTCGGCCCTCATTTTATATGTGAGCAAAAGAAGAAAAGAATAATATTCCCAATCCATCCAGTGTTTTGCCGCCATAACTATTCAGCCCTGTGACGTCAAACCCATGGCTTCAAATTTATATAAGCAGTTGTATATTATAGTATGTTTCCTCTATATCTTTTATCTTAGTGGTAAAACCATTCACCCTTGGAAAACAGTGACACGCAGTGACGTAGCTACAGAGTGGCAGGACTGGCAAAAAGTCAGGGGCCCTCGGCTGCAAGGGGCCCCGCTGCATCTAAATAAGTGAATATGCAGCACACCACTCGACAAAAATCTGCAGAGCGCACTAGATTTTTGTTCCCTTCGTATTATAATGGTTCCTGTTCTTATACATAGATAAGTATAGCGGATTTTTTCCCAATTTTTTCTTCCATTTAAGAATTGATAATATGAGGTGGTGAGAAACATTAATTTTAGTCGGAGAGCTCAAATTAATGTTTAATATGCCAGAGGGCCCACCATAAAAATGTGCCAGGGCCCCAAATATATAGTTACGTCACTTGTGTATTTATTTTATTTATTGTAGATTATTATATATAAACTTAAAACTAAATGACATCACAAAAAACAGGGGACCGTGTGCTCTAGTAATTAGCGCGTCGGCCTCTAAATCAGACGGTCGTGGGTTCGAATCCCACCTGCGCTTATGGATGTTTTGTGATGTCATTTAGTTTTAAGAAAGTTGTTATTTAGTGTAGTTGAAAGACTCTAATGACCTGAGATGTCGACGCGTCTATAATAATCTACAATAAATAAAATAGACATCACAAAACATCCACGAGCGAGGTGGAATTCGAATCCACGGCAGTCTGATTCAGAGGCCGGTACGCTGACCACTAGAACACACTGTCCTCACGGTCGAGTAAAGTATCAAAAGAAAATTGTAACAGTTTTCAATATCAATCATAAACAAAGTCTTACTGGAACAGGATTTTTGAGAAGATATAAAGAGAAATCTGTAAATTTAGTCTATAGTTTAAAATTAGCATAAATCATGGTAATAACATTATTTCACGATTTTAGAAAATCCAATAAAGTAATATTATTTTAATTTTGATTACGTATTCATATTTCATAGACTGTACTCAGATAAAGATCTACAGTTTTCTTTTATATGAATAAACTCAAAAACATCTATTCATGCATTTACTTGCAATAGTAAATATAATTTTTATTTATTGTGTGTGTTGACTGAGCGTCTGACATTTTAAGTCGACAGTGGCGTAAATAACACCCCCGCAAGCCCTGCGTTGCGGGGCCCCCCATCCGCAACGAAGGCCTTGCGGTAGGGCGTCCCGCAACGCAGGGCTAGCGGTGGCCCAAGGGCGCCCTCAAATCTTAAAATTTCATCATTTTCACAACAAAAAAATAGGTAAAAAACTTTTAAGTTAAACGGTTTTATAAAAAATGTACTAAAAAGAAAAAAATAATATTTAATTTAGGTTCATAAGTATAAAAGTGTGGGTCGTAAACTCTATGATAATTTATTACATTCACGACCCACGCTTTTATACTTATGAACCTAAATTAAATAATATTTTTTTTTTAGTACATTTATAAAACCGTTTAACTTAAAAGTTTTTGTACCTATTATTATTTTTAAATTTTTAGTGTGCTTTATTTGCTTAGTCTGATTTTATTACATTTAATCCGATCCACTGAAACGTTACCGGAGCAAGACCTTTTGCCTGTGAAAATTCAAAAATGCGATTTGCACCCGGTCGAGAGCCGGGTCGGTCAGCTAGTTTTTTTTTTTTTTTTAATTAAATGACGTACGCAGCAGCTTAGGCTATATGCACGAGTCTGTAGTAGGTAAGTATATTATGCTGTATTATATAAAACTGTTCTTAATCTGTAGAAGAGCTTGGTCAGCTATGTTCCCATAATATTGTGTTGTCACCGGAGCTACACATGTGTGCAAAATTTCAACTCAATCGGATCACGGAAAGTGGGTGAACATTCAAAAGTACGGTCAGCTAGTTACCATAATATTGTATTGTCACCGGAGATAGACATGTGTGCAAAATTTCAACTCAATCGGATAACGGGAACTGGGTGAAAAATCGGTCGCAATATTTCAAACAAATAAAAAAATATACAGGGTCAAGCTAAATAAAACCGTTTAAAAAATTATTTTGTACAATATTTAATAAACGTTTCAATTAAAAAAACGCTTACGAGTGACATTTTTTACCAAAATGTAAATACGGAAGGTCAAGACGGGTGCAAAATAGCAGGAAGCTTTCAGAAATCTGCAAGGGGCGCGCATACTCTTAGTTACGCCACTGTAAGTCGGGCAAATTTTTAAAATTTACAGTATACAAACTAAAAAAAATGGATAGGCTCAGTTATATCCGATCCGTACGGATTTACACGAAAACGTGACGATCTCAGCTGACAGTTGAATTTGAATTAATATCGTTAATAAATTAGTTTTCACTTTTACCTTTTGTTAGCTTTGGAATTCAAATTTTAAAGAAATCGAATATCTTTCGTCAGCTTGTATCCATTTTCAAACCCTATACTTAATTTGCCTTATGTATCCTAAGATTTAAATTAGACCGACTCATGTCGCGGGTTCCCCAAAATCATTTTTACTGGTTAAATCACACAAGATGGCGATGTGTATATTCAATTTTTTGGATTTTAGCTGTACAAGCTAGATTTTAATTAGGTTATGTAAGTCCCTTAAATAAATTATTATGTAAGATATTTTATTTAAAACATTTTAACTCATATCTGAATTTATTCGTTTCGATAAAATTCATTTAAATATTTATATGTATAGTTTTCTCGTCTTTGTATGAAAATTTATATTAGGTGATAATTGAGATTTTAAATGATAACTTCAGACGCTTATGATCTCTGATTTCGAGCGTCTATAATTTACAATATCTCTCTATTTAAATGATAATCGAGGATAAAGCAGTCGTTAAAACTGATATCGCGAGCAAATCTGCGAGTAAAATGACGTTCAAATAAGCGAAGCCGCAGGCAAAAGCTAACCATAAAGACCCAACATGTAAGTAATTCTTTCTTTGTAAACTGTGATTAAATTGACGTTGGACAACTCAGTTCATTAGCGTCCTTTCGGATTCGATGATGGTGCGGTATAAAAAGTTCGAATTTCAAGCGCACCGTCAACGCACGCTTTAAATGTAGGTACAGTTAAATCATATTTGGTAGTAGTATTTAAAGTATAAATTATAGGAATCTAGTAGTTAGCGCCACAGTTCTACATAGTGTAGTGTATTTAGCCAGTATTTCATTCATATTAATTAAATTAACGTACACAAATGATATACAGCTTAACACTAATACATCCTACATCTGGTATACACAATGTAATTATGAATATACATAATGTATACTGAGTGTTCTTAAAAATATGGTCCTTCAAGTTGTTCGCGCATTAAAGTAAATATAATGAGCTGAATTTTTAATATGTTATTAATCGATATTAAATACATATAATTTAATTTTTTGAGTAAGATGTAACGTGTAGTTTTTGCGTAATTAATTTTTAAAAACTGAATATTATATCATCCTTCTCATTAATTATTGTATTATTTGTAGTTTTTTATGTTTTCTCATTATTATAGAATTAGAATCTATTCCGCTAGAACTACACACAGGTATGTTCTTTTTGAAGGGCATCGCAAAAAAATTGCAACCTGTAAAGGGAGTCGCAAAAACAAGTTTGGGGACCCTTGATGTAGACAATAGGAAATCTCGTTTTGAAACTCACATTTTTCATATAATTCAACCACAATTCTGCTATTGATTAAAATCTAGAAAACTGAAGTTTATATTATTCAATTCTCGTAGATTATGTAAAAATTATAAAAAAAGTATTATACCATGTAAATTTGGTGGTATTTTAATTAAAATAATCGAAAATTGACTAAATTATTTGTCATTTGGCAACCATCTTAGGGTGAATTCGGTTGTACGCTCAGATTGATCCAAACGCTCTAATGCGTCCGAATTTACATTAATTTAACATTATTTTATATAGGCAGTTTTATATTGGTAAATGCAGCCAAATTATATCTATAACCGATTTTACAATATCGGAAAAAATCATTTTATCAACATTGTCACAGTTGGGACTCTAACTCAAACTTTTCTACCATCGCGGCGGAATGAGCTAACACTTACTCAACCGTAACACGTTAACAATCAACTTGTTTCCAAAGTCGAATATGACACAAAATATTTTAAACAAAGCGTATTTAATAATAATAATAATAATAATGCGTTTAACGTCCGTTTCTTGACATTATGTCATAACAGACGCCATTCGCACCGTTACTATTTTCCATTTTACCACTTCCTGTTGTTTTCTACATATTTTAAACTTCAACTTTTTTTTTATTAGCAATGTGCGAATGGAGGAATTATAGGAAATTAGGATAAGGTAGGCAACTTTGGGAGCTTAGGAGTTTGACAGGTAATCGGCCATGACCTTGAATAAGGAACCATCTCGATATTCATCTGGAATTATTGAGGGAAACCATGGAAAACCTCAAACAAGATGGCCGGTACAGGAATTACCGTTTCTTGGCGTGAGGCAGTAAGAAAAAGTCCTAGCCACATCTGCCCCCGCCAGGATTCGAACCCAGTACCTTCCCAATGCGAGTCTAGTGCTGTACCACTAAGCTACATCGCTGGGTTCAACAAAGCGTATTTATATTATTTAAATAGTAGATAGTTATGAACTCATTTCATGGGACACACTGTATATGTATATTGGTGTGCATGCGAAAATATATTAAAATATGCATTCAGTGCAGTACATTTATGCAAATTAAGTCTGGACCTTTCACAAAAGCAAAAATTCATCTGCAGTCGTCTAACAAAGCTTTTTGTATATTGTTGTATAGGTAAGTCTTCCGAAGTAATCTTTTTCTTTTTACCTTCTTTCGTTATTTACATATTTAAGAACTGAAATCACTTTTTATAGTTCAAGTATAATTTTCTATTTTAAGAGCTCTATACTCTTCATGTTAAAATTTTAATGTTTTTGTTCTACGATCTTAAGAATTAAACTATATACAGAGTGTTTCATGACTCTATGTCATAGTTTTCTAAACTGAGTTAAAATGTCATATCAACATAAATCCTATTATTAACAATTTTTAACACGGACGTCGTTACTAAATACACAATTAAATGAATGCATAATGACTGCAAACAGTGTATGAAACACCTATTGTAAGAACAATGACGTAACACAATGCTGTAATTAGGAAAAATTCATTAATTCAAACCTATGTCACCGTAGGGATTCTAACCCTAAACTTGCCACTATCGCGGCGGACTGAGTTATAAATCCTATTCTCTTTTGTTACAGATAAAACGAAGTGCACTTCCTACCAAATTTCATCGCCAAATCAAGAAACCATCAGATGTCATAGAGTCAAATGTCAAGTTCCTATCCCGGAAGTAATAATTTAAAAGGTCAGTAGTAACATTTTTAAACTCGAAATGAACTCAGAAATAAGATTTCGAGGTTATAAAGTCGTAGGATAACCGGTTCTTTTTGTATTTTCTTATTCAGTTAAATTGATTCAATTTTTGATTTGTGAGTCACAAAAAAGCAGTACCTTAGTATTTAGACACATGGAATGTTATCAACAAACTTCAATAGAGAACCATAAAGCAATGAAGGAATTCAAACTAGAGTCATCCTTATTTGCGCATATTTTTTTGTGCAACCAAAAAAGCGGTATGGCCTCTACTAATCCACAATTTCATTAAAATTAAATGACTTGTACATAATATTACAAAACTTCTTAAATCACTCATTTTATAATAATTCTTGAAGTTTAGTTTTGATAAATTGTTATGTCAGTCTCGACAATCAACAATAATTAATCATCGGAGCGCGAAGAAAACCTTAGAACAAGTTTAAATGGTCTTGAAAATAAGTTCATCTGATATTTCTGTCACACTTGAAATACTCACGACAATAAATTTTCTAATATTAGAAAAGAGCTGAAAACTAAGGCGCCAGATACCACATATTTTCCAGCATTGTACCCATTGTCACGATAATGTTCTTTATATAACAAATACACACGTATAATATTGTTAATCCTACAACACTGGATTCCATTCATCTTTCTGTAATCATACTGTAAGACGTGAGAGAGAACCGTGTTCACCAGTTCTGTAATATAGTACTGGAATAGTACACAAAACCGAGTTCATCTTTTTGAAATTGTTTACTGAATAAATTACTACAATTTTCCTTAAGGAAATGGATGTATGAATGAACCGCGCTTTGCTACCATTTTTTCTTTAATGTTCTGTAATGGATGTATGGATGAACTACGTTCTGCTATAGTATTTTTTCATGTTCTGTAAGGAAATGGATGTATATTTGAGCTACGCTTCACTACCATTTTTCTTTCATGTTCCGTAAGGAAATCGATGTATGAATGAACTACGATCTGCTACCATTTTTGTTTCATGTTCCGTAAGGAAATAAATGTATGAATAAACTATGCTCTGCTACCATTTTTTTGTTTCGTGTTCCGTAAGGAAATCGATGTATGAATGAACTACGCTCTGCTACCATTTTTTTAATAGTCCGTAAGGAAATGGATGTATGAATGAATTACGCTTTGATACTATCATGTTCCGTAAAGATTATTAAATTTTAATTCTAATGGATGTATGAATGAACTACGCTCTGCTACCATTTTTACTTCCAAGTTCCGTAAAGAAATGAATGTATAAATGAACTACGCTCTGCTACCACTTTATCTTTCATGTTCCGTAAGGAAATGGATGTATATAGTGATAAGGTCGAAAAATCGTGTCCGAGATGTCGGATTATTATTGTACTACACTAAAAACGTAAGGAAAAGTGATTTTCCGAATGGCGGCTGCACGTGTATGTATTTGTGTGTCTGTTTCATAAGAAAATAGAAATATGGCTGTAGGGCTGAAAATCTTGTTCGAGATAAGATTAGATTCTGATTATCCTATCTTCTCAATCAAAATTTAAAAAAATGTGAATGTGTAGGTATGTGGAATTTTCTTTCATTCACAATAACTTCTGCAAAAATGCACCGATAATTTTTTTATGTCTATTTTGGTGCCATTCATAACAGTATTGTAGGGGTATAACAAAACCAAAAAGAAAACTATTTATTACGCCCGTGCGGTGATCCCCGAGGGCACAGAGGTAAATGAAGCTTAGAAGAAGGTCACAGGTAAAAGAGAAGTTGAGAGATACTGATTTTAAAATTATATTGATGCCATAATAACGATAGCTATTTAATTCGTGGTGCCTAATCTAAAAAAATAGTTTTTCTATAAGAACTATTTTCACGACAGGGTATACCAGTTTCAGTGGTATGACGTTTAAGAGCTGTTACTTGTTAGTGTTTGCCTGAAGCTTAAGAAACAACGACTGAATCCTGAAAACAAAAAGTATACGACAAAATACTGACGCTATTTACTTTTTCATCACATGGTGCAAATAAAATGCACGTTTTCGTTATTTAAATGAAGTTCGCTTTTTATTTGTAAATAAACTCCGGCTTTAATTTAGCTTAAGCACTGCAACATCTATTTAAATATCGATTTGTCAACGGAATGAAATGAGATATTTTGAAGGAGAGCAGTGTAGCTTAGTGGAAAACGTACTTAGTACCAGCCTCTAGTCTAGACTGTTGTGGGTTCGAGTCCCACCCGCGCTCATGGGTGTTTTGTAATGTTATTTAGTTTTAAGTTAGTTGTTTTTTAATGTAATTTAAGACGCTAATGACCTAAATTGTCGACGTGTCTATAATCTACAATAAATAAATAAAGAGATATTTTGAAAACTTTAAATTAATTTATGGAACAGTTTGAAATACGAAAGTTTCATTGCTTTGTATAAATTAAAATTGTAGAAAAGTATGTTTTATTCGGTTTTCAAGATCTTGAAACTGTGTCTTGAATTTTAATTGAAATTTGAGAGACACATTTAAGGAAGTTTCGAGCAAAACAGTTATTTAAAAAGTTAACTCTATTACTAAGAAATATTCTTTTTTGTTGTAAAATATTAAATTAAGATCTAAGGGTGATTATTTATGTTAGATGATCATTTCCCATTTGAAATCTTTTCTTTCTTTTAATGTCAAAAATCTCTCAGATACTGTTTAAATCTCAGTTCCTAATAAGTTAACTTTTAGAAAAAAACACGCTGAGTCGATTAAACACAAACGCAAGATTGTATCTCATTTAGTTTAAATTTTTAGAAGTTACAGGCCTGTAACAGGGTAGACGGATGGACAACGGAGTCCTACCATTTTTACTAGGTATTAACTATTAACCTTAAACAGATAGTTTATCTAGTTAAAGGTCGTTGATAATCGCTTTTTTAGTAGTAGTGTTGCCGTCTAGATCTAGACTTTCTAGACTCTTGTCTTGTCTTGTCTAGATTTTCAAGACAAGGCTTGCAAAAGTCTTGTCTAGAAATTTTCAAGACAAAACAAGACTTGCTTTATCTAGATCAAGACTCTTGCCAAAACTCTAGACAATTTTCAAGAGTCTAGAGAAACTAAGTAGTAGTATGTAAAAGTTTACTTTACCTACTACTATTAATCTAGACTCTTGAAAATAATCTAGAGTCTTGATATTTATTTAGACAAGACAGTTTGTTATTCTAGACTTAGACTTAGTGAAATCTTGATATTTCAAGACAAGACCTAAGTGAAGTCTTGTCTTGATATTTCAAAACAAGACAAGACTTTGAAAGTCTTGACTTGTCTTGTCTAGACGGCAACACTATTTAGTAAAGTAATATTGTTTAGAAAAGACACCAGCGTCAAACATGCGCAAAAACGAATTTAGTACTGGGCGAGTCCATATTCTACCACTGATAGATCTCCCCACTAGTTCTACTGCGTAGATCGGTCATCTTGCTGGTTCCTTCTCTAAACAATGCTACTCTAACAGATCATTAATAACCTGTTGTTTAGTAACAAGTCTTTAATAAATATTTATTTATTTATGCCAGCATCACTCGAAAACTAACAGATAGATAAAGATAGATATTGTAGATTATAGAAGCTTGACAACATAGGTCATATGCGTCTTATACTCGGGTTAAGTGAGTGCCTTCATCAAAATCAACATTCAAGCTAGTGATGAGTAAAGCAAGACCAAGACCAAGACTTGGACAGTCTTGGTCTTGGTCTTGCTGATTCAGTCTTGGTCTTGCTCATTTTGCTCATTATTTCTGAAGTAAGAATTTTTAGTTTAGTCTTGTGTATTTGGTCTTGGTCTTGATATTCGGTCTTGGTATTGGTCTTGTTCTTGTTCATTCGGTCTTGGTCTTGGTCTTGCTAGTCTAATGATAGTCTTGATCTTGGTCTTGCTTATTTAGTCTTGGTCTTGGTCTTGCGTATCAAGTCTTGGTCTTGCTCATTTTGCTCATTATTTCTGAAGTAAGAATTTTTAGTTTAGTCTTGTGTATTTGGTCTTGGTCTTGCATATTCGGTCTTGGTATTGGTCTTATTCTTGTTCATTCGGTCTTGGTCTTGGTCTTGCTAGTCTAATGATAGTCTTGATCTTGGTCTTGCTTATTTAGTCTTGGTCTTGGTCTTGCGTATCAAGTCTTGGTCTTGCTCATTTTACTCATTATTTCTGAAGTAAGAATTTTTAGTTTAGTCTTGTGTATTTGGTCTTGGTCTTGCATATTCGGTCTTGGTATTGGTCTTATTCTTGTTCATTCGGTCTTGGTCTTGGTCTTGCTAGTCTAATGATAGTCTTGATCTTGGTCTTGCTTATTTAGTCTTGGTCTTGGTCTTGCGTATCAAGTCTTGGTCTCATTTTGCTCATTATTTCTGAAGTAAGAATTTTTAGTTTAGTCTTGTGTATTTGGTCTTGGTCTTGCATATTCGGTCTTGGTATTGGTCTTATTCTTGTTCATTCGGTCTTGGTCTTGGTCTTGCTAGTCTAATGATAGTCTTGATCTTGGTCTTGCTTATTTAGTCTTGGTCTTGGTTTTGCGTATCAAGTCTTGGTCTTGCTCATTTTGCTCATTATTTCTGAAGTAAGAATTTTTAGTTTAGTCTTGTGTATTTGGTCTTAGTCTTGCATATTCGGTCTTGGTATTGGTCTTGTTCTTGTTCATTCGGTCTTGGTCTTGGTCTTGCTAGTCTAATGATAGTCTTGGTCTTGGTCTTGTTTTTTCGCAAGACCAAGACCAAGACCAATTTTGCTCATCACTAATTCAAGCGGACGATCACAGTAGACGTTCACGCGAAAAAAGCTAGCTTTTTAATACAACACTAAGGCCTGAGCCCTGAGCACTTTAATAAACAAGTTGGTTTGTTCGAAACAATCAAGAAGTAGAACGTGCTGTTAAACCTCCTTAGATCCGTGAAATATTTGTATCATGGAGTTTAAAATAAACGTGTTCGCGTAATGTTTGCGCCTGGAAGCTATACTACGTGCATTGCACATGTATAGTCGAGGCAAGATGACGATCGAAAGATAGTATTCACCAACCGAGCGACCGACACGACGACGTCCGACCGTGCCACGACGTTACATAATGCACCAAAGAAATTACCATAGACAAACTCTTCATGCCAGTAAAGATTCTTTGTATAGTTAGGTTTGCATAGTGTTGTCATTTGGAACATTCACAATAGTATTCCATTTTCTCGAGGACCTATTCAGGCCAAAACTCACTGTGTCAGCGTTGTGTGCTTTCAATCTGACCAGTTTAAGTATGATTTACATAATATACCTAACCTTCACGAGGACATTGTGGTCCAGTGGTTAGCATCGCGGCCTCTGGATCAGTTTGTTGTGGGTTCGAATCCCGTCTCCGCTCATGGATGTTTTGTGATGTCATTTAGTTTTAAGTGAGTTGTTATTTAATGTAATCAAGACGCTAATGACCTAAGTTGTCGACGCGTCTATAATTTACAATAAATAAATAAACCTAACCTTCACAGACCTGCACCGGTACGTAACGAACCGACAAAATATTGAGCAACGCACGGACCCAGCAATAGAACCTGGGAGCTGGGAGCTTTAAATAGATAGATTTTAGATTATAGACGCTCGACAACTGAGGTCATTAGCGTCTAAACTTGTATTAGAGGAAACGCTAAGGTATCGCTACTCGCTCGGTTCCTCGTTAATTTTACGCGTCGAATTGATAACCTCCTCCTTTTTCGAAGTAGGTTAAAAACACAATTTTAACGAATTTTTTCACCTTAAAGACGCCATTTTGGTAAGTTCCACTGCAGTAATTTTGGTTCTTACCTGATGTACTTGCGATAATTTTGCGAAAGAACGAATTATCTCGAACTTGCTGGTTATTGAAAGATATTATGTTTGAGTTGCAGGCCTATTAAATAAATCAAGTAATATATGAACAGACTATAAATGCATTTATACGTCAACGTCATAGGCAAAATATTAAGAACAGAAATCCCTGTTCTTACACACGAAAAAACCTTCATAGGTATAGCTTTTACAATGCTCCAATTGGTACTATTGACAAAAAGTTTATTCTAGATTATTTATTGTTAATTTAAAACGAAATATATTAAAATTTTTACTCTAACTCAGTTTCAATCAAATATTTCTTTGTTTGCTTTAAAACATAAGATCATACTTTTGAAGGTGTTTATATGGCTTATGTTCTTCCTATAGTCTAGAGTCATTTGTTTTATATGTCACAAAAAAGAGGAGAAGAGATATAGAAGTACTCCTGAAGAGGGGGGAGAAATAGGACGTGCGTACGAAGAGGGGAGGAGATACAGAACTGTCGATGTTCTAGTTGAATTCAGCGTGGTTTATTTATTTATTGTAGATTATAGACGCTCGACAACATAGGGTATTAGAGTCTTAAATAGGTACCTACATCAAATAACATCATCAATTAAAATTAAACGACATCACGAAACATCCATGAGCAAGGTGAGATTCGAACTCACGATAGCTCGATCCAAAGGCCTGCACGCTGACTCGTGCATCAAGCTGTCCTCCTGTTTTTTTGTTTTTTATATCTCCAATTTACCCCCCCCCCCCCTCCTTTACAAGCAGTTAGCTAATACTTATTTTCCAAGCTAAAATGCTACTTTCAATAAACATGCTAAATTTGCAGTATTTTGCCACTTCGTTCCTTGCGCAAAAATACGTATTCTGTCAGTTGGTATAGATATTTAAATAGACAACTCTAACAACTTTTTTTTCTAAATTCGAATTTGTAATTCAATTAGGGATGATTTTCAACACAGTGAGACCTGCATGTTGGCCAAAAATGTGGCCAAGTTGAAAGAAGAAGATTGTAGATTATGGACGCTCAACAATTGAGATCATCAGCGTCTATGTCAAGTTGGAGAGATGCAATAAATGAAATAGATTTTGCTGCTTTCATGAAAAACTGGTACAAATTGTGTCAACTTAAAAATTTCACTGTAGCTATAAAACTAATCGGTTCAATGCTCATGATATTCTAAAAAGTCTAAAATATTTTTTGCCGTATAGAATTACGTTTTCCCCGGCGGTATATCAGAGGGTAAAATGATGCGAGACGAAAAATGCGTTACAAAAAATGTGTGACGCAAACTACCATAGTTACGTCTAGTTTGTTTGTGTTTTATATCATGTATGCCATGTTAATATTTTTAGATAAAACTATAGAAATGGTTCTGTCTTCGGTTGCGACACAATCGTAATTATTGTACTTCTAGTCAATTTTTGTTTGTTCAATTCTTTTGAACATTAGTGTATTTGTTGCATAATACATTTCTTTTTGTGACTCGAAATTTTTGATTCAGCGAAGCGTAGTCACTGCATAGCCTCAATTCTTTTCATATTTTTTTAAAGTTTTTTTCTATGAAATATGAATGTGCATTAGTTTTATATACGTTTCTGTGAATTTTTAAAAGTAATTTCTGCGACGAAAATTTTAGATTAAAACTCGTATTTTGATGGATGCAAGATGCATTTTTTTAATGACAATAGGTCTTTTTTACCTATACTAAGTAATATTTCAAGAAACTTGTCCATTATGTAATAATATTTTATTTCGATGCAGATCGGTTTAATTAAAAATTAAAAATGTTAATGCTAACAACCTCAGGCGTCAGTCAATTAATCAAAAATTAATAATTTGAGCGTACGCCTGTTAAAACTTTTGAAATTTTTGAAGCAATTTACATTATTATTGTACGAATTTACTTATACCTATAATCTATTCGATAATTGTCACGTCATTTTTAAATGTGAGGCAAACCGCGCGAATCAACCGCGCGGAGCTTATTAGTGTATTTGCCATAATATGCCATATTATGATATTATGGCAAACTATTGGCGTCGGTCGGATGGCGGGACCTAAGGGTCGGACCAAAATTTCTCGACGTTTCATATCTTCCCGAACAATTTGCCACCATTTTTAAAAATTCACTGGACCCCCAAAAATTCACTAGGACCCCCAAAAATGCACTGAGAACCCCCAAAAATTCACTAGGAACTCCCAATAATTCACTGGAAATCCCCAAAAATTCACTGGAAACCCCCAAAAATTCACTGGGAACCCCAAAAAATTCACTGGAAACCCCCAAAAATTCACTGGAAACCCCCAAAAATTCACTGGAAACCCCCAAAAATTCACTGGAAACCCCCAAATATTCACTGAAAACCCCCAAAAATTCACTGAAAACCCCCAAAAATTCACTGGAAACCCCCAAAAATTCACTGAAAACCTCCAAAAATTCCCTGAAAACCCCCAAAAATTCTCTGGAAACCCCAAAAAATTCACTGGAAGCCCCCAAAAATTCACTGAAAACCCCCAAAAATTCACTGATAGTTATAATTACATTGCTCTGAAAAGATACATATATCGTCAATGCGAGGACAGTGTGGTGGTTCGAATTCCACCTCCGCTCATGGATGTTTTGTGATATCATTTAGTTTTAAGTGAATTCTTATTTAATGTATTCAAGTCGACACTATAATGACCTATAATAGTCGTCGCGTCTATAATTTACAATAAAATAAAAAAATAAATTTCGTCAATGTACAAATATTTTAAATAAATCGGTGATACTGTAGAGTGAAATTTGTATATTTTTTTAGTTGTCTTTTAAATTCATTGATGTCTACTGCTTATTATTAAATTAATATTAATAATTATAATTGATTAAATGAAACAACAAAATTAGTTTACAGGCGTTTTTTTATAGATTTTTCAAAAGTGTTTCATCAACTGATTCATAATTTTTCATTATGAAAGTAAGAATCTATTACAATTTGAAAGCTGTACCTAGTATGCACAATAAAAAAATGTTTCGTATTATTTTTTTTTTTAATTATAACTTTGAAAGTAGGACGTTGCATTTATCTACTTTTTAATATTTCAGAAAACATTATTCATCAAATCACAAAAAAGAACTGTAAGCGAAAATGTTTTTTGAAATGCAAATTTATGTATGAACACATATACATATTTACAAAATTGTACATTTGTATGCTAAAAACATTTTGATTCACTGAATTTCAAATGTTAAAAGCTTTAACTCGCTGCTTACTGTTTTTAAAAACCTCGTTAAATATGTTTACTTTTAATATTTGTCAGTTGGTTAATTTGATTTTAACATCAGTATATTTAAAATTTTAAGCATTTCGATATTAAAATGAAAATTATGTAAATTCGTATCTACTTTATGAATTCTGGATTTGACTTTCATCAGTCAATAAAATTATGTTAGTTATAATTTAAACAGACATTTTGACTAAGTTCTACAAACGTTTTATTTACTCTACGATCGTTTTGAAATATTATCAGGAGCGCAGAAAACGTATAAAGTGTTAGAAATTAGATAATCTATATACATAGGGAGGCGAATTGGTCATGTGTAATAGCTCTTTACACAACTAGTACAATAATTAAGTATAAGACGCGAGGGGTATAATTTAAACAGACACTTTGAATAAGTTCTACGAACGTGTTTTATTTACTCTACCGATCGTTTTGAAATATTATCAGGAGCGCAGGAAACTTATACAGTGTTAGAAATTAGATAATCAACATACATAGGGAGGCGAACTGGTCATGTGTAATAGCAGTTTACACAACTAGTACAATAATTAAGTATAAGACGCGAGGGGTGAAGTTGGTACGCGAGCCGCAGGCGAGAGTACCAACACCCCGAGCGTGTTATATACTTAATTGTACGAGTTGTATACACTATTTTTTGTAACACATATTTGAAATATACAACATATTCAACTTTAGAGCTTTATTGAATTAATATCGAACACCTAAATCTCACTGACAGCTAAAAATATTGACCTTGACCCAATATTTATTTACTTCGCTACCATAGCAACTATATTCCTATTTTTCTCATATGCCGTAAAATATTGCATTATGCAGGCTTGCGATATAATATTATTTTAAGCAGCCGACTTAAGGCACGAAATGTTGTACATTTGAAATATGTGTTACAAAAATAGAGATTTATATGTAAAATCATACATGTGCAATTTATTACTCCCCTGATTTTTTTAGAGTCAAAAATGCAATGACCTAAAATTATCTACATGATAGGTCACTTACTTTTAACGAAAATAATTTTTTTACGGTGTGATTATGAAAAAAATAGTATATTTAACCTTTTCATTATTAATATTATTAATTTTTTCAAACATTATTTGTGCATACTCTAAAACCTAAAAAGAGCTATTCAGAAACAATACAGCACTTTTGGTGTAGGTCTACTTGGTACGGGGAGATAAAAAAATTAGATTTGTCCCAAGACTAAAGTATCTACCTTTACATTTTTTCTTACAGATTTTTTTTCGTAAAAAAATCTAATGATCTCTCATTGTGCAGCTTTTGGACGGAAATATTCTAAGTGATATTGTGATGAATGATGATCTTTACTTATTAAACAAAATAAAAAAAAATTACAATCAGTTTCTGAGAGGTGGACTAAAGTTTTGTTCACCTAGAAAAAGAATTAGGTTGGTGTAGACATATAATTTATTTTGTTATTTTTGTTGATAAGTGAACTACATTCAACGGTCATTTTGTAAAGTACAAAAGCTTAGCTTTATTAATAGCTTTTTCAATTATCTTCTGAAAATGAAACATATATTTGCTCTTTTCTAGATTAAAACTGCATATACTGTACGTTCATAAAAAATGTTCCGTCATATAGAGCTTTAATTACTTACTTTACTGCATACAATCTATAAAATAGGGAAATAAATCACATTTCATCTGAAATTTATGGGAATTATACAGAATGTTCCACTTACATAGCACCACGCCGCGCAGAGCTAATTTGATATTTTATTTTTTGAACGCTAGGTAAGTATAGGTACCTAACACTTTTTAACAACTTTTTTCAATAACATTCATTTTTATTTTGTATCACTGAAATAAAAATGTGTTTTGAGAAAACATGTTTAACTCTAATTATAAAATAATTAAAAAAGAATCAAAATTTACTCGTTTATTTTCTATAGTTTATGAGCTAGTAGCAGAATCTTTAGGGCTTCAATATCGCAGAAGCAACTGGACATTTTTATTTTGATTATTTTGATTGATAAAAAATATCACATTTTTAAAAACAGATTCCAAAACACGCTTGAACTTAAAAATGCAAAAAAAGATACGATTCATATTGCAAAATAATTATCTGTCAAATCTGAAGTGGGCCTTTTTTTTATAAACGCATGGTATATTATGCTTTGAACAAAAAGCTGTAGAGTTGTCAATAAGTTTTGCTAGCCACATCTCGAGATGATTTTTTACGTCAATTCAATCAAAGAGAGTTTATATACGACCAATCTCCAATCAATGGAACACTATTGAAAACCTTCGCTTCAGCTAACTCTTTATAACTCTTTCGCTGATTTGGCTTTTCTACATGTCATAGAGCCGGACTTCGCCCCCACGGTAAAAGTTTCTCGTTTGAAGAAGTTCTGGCATCCCTTATAGACCGAGAGCTAGTGACAATTTTTTGGTGTTATTTATTCAAGGCCTTATTTTTGTGAAGATGTTGAGGGAGGCATATTAAAGTGCCCTCAGGTAAGGGATTTTGCTAGATAGCGGTATGGGAGGGATCAGTGGCGGCCGGTGGTCAAAAATTTTGGTAGTGCGCAAAAAAGTATACCTAACATTGTATTGAATATAGATAACATTTTTACATATTATACTTATATATATTATGTAATTAAGAGAAAAACAAACCTTATTTATAAAGAAGATCTATTCTACGTTGCTTCTGATGAGAGAAAACCTCTATCACTTGGTGATTAAAATCCGGCATTGAATGAATTAAACACTTTTCAATGGATAGCACTGACAACGCATTTAATCTTTCCTGATGGATAGTATTTCTCAAAAAAGTTTTAATTCTTTGCAGCGTAGAAAAACACCTCTCACTTAAAGGGATGCATAAAAACTGTGCCGCTTATATTACATTATGAAGTATAAGTGCATGACTCACTGACTCTTATTTTCGAACCGTACTATTTAGGTTGGATCTTAGTTTTCTAATGATGCTATGAAAAAATTGCATGAAAAAATTGCACTATAGTGACACAAAAAATTGCAATTTTTTCATAGCATCATTAGAAAACTAATATCCAACCTAAATAGTACGGTTCGAAAATAGGAGTCAGTGACACAAAAAAATGGGGCCGTCCCAATTTGCTATAGCTCTGGATTTATAAGAAAATATCTACAAGGGATGAAACATAAAATATGAAAATAAGATTATTAAATGCACCTCTGGTGGCCAGTGCTCGAGTTATGTACATAGCATGTAGTTGGAAAGAGAGCAAAGTAGATATAATATTATGTTGGGTTTGATACAAGTTGAGCAGATTTAAGCTCCAACTCGGACGAGATTTATCTCTGGAAAGATAAAACTTTCGGATTGGACGAATGTTTGAATGAGAAAGAATGCACTCACACATACAAAACACGTTCATACGTCAGTCCCTTGTAAGAAGTATGAAAAGTTTATTTCTGTATGTTCATTTTCAGTTGACATACAAACTTACCTATATACTACAAAATTATAAGTGGACGTCTTTACTTTTTTAGTTTATTAATGGTTGCTTCAACACAGCTTGCTTAGGAAGGAGCCTAGATACTTCTATGGACTTTACATTTTTTATAATTTTTGATGCGCAACATCTAATGGTGCGCTTGGATGGAAGTGAAAACGTTCTAGTGGCACGTCGTGGCAAGTCGCACGTCGCGTCGTGCCATTCGGCCAGCCTCGCGTCTCGTCGACTCTTTCCGACGCGCTTCCCACTGTACTACAGTACTACACTACACTCTCACTACTTTACGTGTGTGTTAGTGTGTCGGCACTACGTTGCAAGTGCAAGCTTTGCTAAAATCACGTCCGATGTCGCTAGCATCTTACAACAACTATATATCCAATAGTTAGCAACACCGGACGACATTTAAAAAAAGCTTAAAGTAACTTGTTTCATATAATTTTAATTATAATATGGAAGTAATAAATTTATTCTTATTCTTTATTCTTATTCAATGAGGGCCTGAGATTAGCCAAGCATGTACCGATGCCTTGGTGTTTCTATATGACTTCTCTGTGACAAGCCCCAAGTGCTCAGGTTATAATCAGAAAACTGGTATAAATTAATAATAAACTGGCCCAAGTATCTCTGGCTTCCGGTGGCCTTAAACCAATTACCATTAAAAAGGGATTTATGTAGGCCTACCAAATCATATTTATTCATAAAATTATAATACTGTCACGTAAAAACGGTAGAATAAATTTTTACAAAACAGCAAATATTTTTAAGATCGATTCAATACGATACTTAAACTACCTACTTGACATGTAAAAATAGTAGTTGAGAGTAGAGGTCTGGAATGAAGAAAATAAGCCGAAATTAGCCGATTTGGACAGAAAAAAGCTGATATTTAAAATCATCAATCTGGATTTTTGGCCGCATACCGATTATTTAAACCGATTTAATTTTTAGTAATAAACCGCAGTTGAATTGATATTATTTATATGAAACCTACATTTTCATTCGCGCTTTATCACAACGTTTTGTGGAGCTTATGGTAATGCAATCACGATAAACTGATTACAATAAATTGAATACGAATTAAATGCAAATAAAAACTATATTATAATTATACATTTATTATATGCACCTAGAAGCGCTAGTTTATTGTGGATTATACACGTTCGACAACAGAGGCCATTAGCGTCACTGGTTTATACTCGGGTTTATATAAAAGGACTTTTAATCTTTTTCAAAATACCTATAATAATAAAAATACCTAAACACGAACAAGTAGCGAACAAATTCTTTTTTGCTATACCCGCAATAAAATAGCTGCTTTAAATGCATGTATGTATGCATCTAAAGTGACTTTTGACAGGCCGGTGTACGGCAACGTATCTTTCCCACACTAGTGTGGGAAAGCAAGCCATTTCCATAGTGATATATGTTTATTCACCTGATCCGCCCGCTATTACATACTCATGTACGTGCCTCGGCCTACTATAGGAGTGAAGTTGGCGACACAAATGAACTGTCAAAAAGTTTTGAAAATACTGAAAATGAAACTCACCAACTAATTGACTTAAATAAAAAAATCATTTTGAAACTTCTATATCACTTTTCAAGCCCTATCGAACGATACCCCACACGCTTATCTGCACTGGAATTTTTTTTATCCCTCAGTTACATGTATAGAGTAGTACGCCTAATTTTTTTTTCGTAATTTTACTACACCATTGTTTAGCGGTTCATAGAAGTGCACCTACATTCCAAATTTCATCTTATAGTGCCAATAGTCTCCGAGTAAATTGGCTGTGACATACGGACAGACGGACTGGACGAAATTATAAGGGTACCGTTTTTGCCATTTGGCTACGAAACTCTATAAAAAGTCGAACACAAAATATATAAATCAACATTCGGAACAATATTTTTAATACGTCATTTTTGTAATTTATAACAATTTAAATTTTTTATGTGGTCATAATGACCTCGAGTGCAACTAACCGATGGTTAAAATGATTACGTACAATATTTTATGAGCGGCTATAGTGCGTACTTAAATGCATTATTATCTGTCCTGTGTTTTTAGGCACGGTACAGGTATGACTGTTTACTTATATTATAGGACTGATTGTTTTTGATTTGATAATTTTTGATTGATGTGTGGCTCTTGGCGGTGACCGATCTAATCAATCAATTCGTTTCCTGCATCACGCGTGAAACAGCAGTTGGCCTTTTATGGGACAGAGCTGGATTCAGTATAAATAAAATAGGTAAAACAAGCCGTGAGGTGGGTCGTTTATTAGCACTAAAGTGCGACCCTTGAGATCCACACAACGAACTTCCCAGTTTGATAAATATTTAATAATAATAATTAAATTAGATATTACACAGAAAAGTAATCATTTTAATCATTAAAACATAATTATTATTTATTTTTAACAATAATTAAAAAAAAAAAACAAAAAACGGCTGAACCGATTTTTATAAAATGTATGTCGGATCAAAATGACATTAACACGCCTCGATTGACCCTTACGAAGTCGATATAATTTTTTATTCGCGAGATATTGTGTAAAATCTAATTTTTTGGAGTCTATTTGGTTAAGAAAAAAAACGGCTGAACCGATTTTGAAAAAAATTCTTTCAGATCATATTTACGTTAATAGGCGTCGATTGGTGCCCTAACGTAGTCGATATCATTTTTCATTCTCGAGATTTCGTCTTAGAAAGAAATGGACACATGCGTACGTACGTATATACGTACACACACACACACACACACAGACAGCTTTCTAAAAATAGTGCAGTGAACTAGAAAATAATTAGGACACAAACCAAGGAGCACTTTGCGTCACCGGAATAAGTAGTAAAAAATTCGACTGATGACCAGTCCTATACTTCCCACCTAGTAAATATTTGCAAAAAATAAACACTCCTTTTTTTTATTCTTTGACTAGGCCCAAATAACCTTAGCTGTTGGTGGTCTTTAAAACACATTTTAATTTTTATTCTTTGAAAAAAGCATGGCCCTCTTTTTTATTTGGTGATCTACTGATGGCTAGCTTAATATAGCAAAAATCATGGTTACCTTGATTTACGTACAATTTTTATTTTTTTTAGTAAAATATTTTTTTTCTCGAAAACTATACATTTTAGAGAAAAAAAATATTTACATTTTTTTCATATTATAACATCTAGAATTCATTTATATTTTTTTTTACCTATGTTAATACGTGACATTGAGGACGTTTTTTTGAATATCTCAGGATCCACTGAACCGATTTGACTCAAAATCTAATCAGATCTAAGTTAAAGGCTGATAAACACAATAGAACAATCGGCATGCCCGTATGTTGTTCCGTTCTTAAGATATCGAAGGCGAAAAATTGACCACATACACACACACATACACACATACACACATACACACACACATACAGACATCAGTCAGAAAATGATCTTAAACGATTGCTAGGGTCTCAAAACGTGAAAATCTGTTAAAATCTCGAAATATTGTTTTCGGACTGAATCCATTACTTCCCTACCATAGTAGAGGTGGGAAGTAAAAAATGGGGTGCATTTGAAAAATTTCTGTTGGAGGGCTTGGGAACACATTTTTCTAGACAAGCCGTTCTTATTTAATAATTATATAGTCGTTATACAGATTTTTATGCGCCCCACGTTTTTTATTACTTATTCAACTGACGCAGCGACACAAAGTACCCCTTGATTTGTATCCGAATTATTTTCTAGTTTTTGGTATAGCTGATGACTTAAAACAAAACCTTTTAACTTAAAAGTTTTTTTACCTATTTTTATTTTCTAGTTGTTAGTTTGATTTCTGGTCGGTATCATTATGCAAACTCCTCATCCTTTCAACAGTCTACAAAAAGCGGAGCGGGTGATTTTCAAGAAGCTCCAGCGCGCTTACCATTAGTACCACAGAAAAGTTGTGGGAATGAAAATTGTAGGAAATGTAATCCTCTTTAAAACATTGCATAATGAAAGAATTGCTTAAGTCGACCGTTTCTGAAAGATTTCGAAAAAAGCAAAAAAGGTGGTAAAATTTCGTGGTTTTTCGGCTCCCCCCACGTTAGTACAGGGTCCTCGAGGTCGAAAACTCAGATTCTACTCCACAGAGTACCCACAAACAACATACCAAAATATCATTAACTTCGGAATACTTTCCAGGTAAAAAGTACCTGACTGCTGGGCTATATTGTTTCTATAGTATAAGATAATAATGTTCAACGTTTTTAACATTTCAAGCCGCGTGCAGCGCTAGTGTTCCTATAATGTTCCTTGCTGCCAATTTTAGGCCAGAGTTACATGCGTATTTAAAATTCTATAGTATTTAGCTTCACCTCTACATCATAGATGACTCATTTAAATTTAGTTGAATAAAGATTGTACGGGCTAAGGCGGTCCTGTAGTACCTACAGGTACTAAATACGTACATCCAGCGAGTACCTCACGACGGGGGCGTAGAGCATACCGCAGCGCCACTCAAAATAACCATCCGATACGCCTATTGATTTCATATTGATGGAAATGTGCGACCGAATGCGTTTTGAATAATACAAATCGCATTGTAAATAATATTTGTTGTACCTGGAGGCTTTTTTATCACGTCGATTGGTTTTTTTTTAAATAGTTTTTAGGGTTCCGTACCTCCGTATGGAACCCTATTTACCTTGCCTACAGTGTCTGACCGTCCGTCCGTCTGTAAAAGGGCTCTATCTCACAAACGGTAAGAGGTAGGTGAAAATGTCACAGATCGTGTATTGTCTGGAGCATGAATCCTGGCAAATAATAATTAAAATTAAATAATCAATTAATTTTAATAAATTGATGTTCTTATTTAACGCATTTCTATACTATATAATATATTGTATAGAGCTGTACCATATCAAGTATACCATTGTTTCTGCAGTGCTTTAACAGGGTCGCGTAGAGTAACGGTAATGGGCGAGGCGTTCGCATGTCACCACGAAGAGCCAGGTTTAAATCCAACTGACGATACGTGATTGTTTTTGTTTGTTTTTTTTGTAATGTTAACATTTTGGACTTTTTTACTTTAAAATTTTGAAGTACTAAAAAGAAAAAATAAAATATTTAAGTAAAAAAACTTTTTAAAAGCAATTTTAAATAAATAAATCTTAATTTTTTACCCCTACCTAACTCCTTATTTTTATTATTGTACGGAACCCTCGATGGGCGAGTCTAACTCACACTTGGCCGGTTTTTTTTATGTTTGATTCAATTAAATGATTCCTGATAACAATTGACTTGTCAAATATTATTTATTATCTTAACAATCAAATATTTTTTGTTACCGAAATTGATTGAATAATTTTGCGTTATAGGCAAATTGTTTTTCGTAATATAAAAACATTATTCTCGCAAAAAATGGTTTTGTGTTGCCAAAAGTTCATTTTAATAAATCAAAACTTAAAATAGATTTTTGCCATTAAAAAAGTCTAAGAAATAATTATGATTCGGAAAAAAATGGGGATCGATCTAAATTATGTTTCAAACTTAAAAAAATAAATTTCGACCCCACATGATAAAGATACATACTTTGAAGATATAAGGCTAGTGTAAACAGGTTCTAAAGCTAGTGTAAACGAACTTAACAAACAGAAAAAAATTGGAATCAAACTTTATATTTTCACAAATTTTAAAATGTTTTTAGTCCAGCATTGTACCTATCACACAAATTAATATTGTTACAAAACTGTTTTCTGAGTTGGCGGAATAAATATTTATTTACAATAATTAAAAACACAACAATAATAAATACAACAACCAAAAGTCAGTTCTAACAATCAACACAAGTAATTAACACTTAACTATATACAATTGACTACACTAATATTTATTTTATCAGGTGAATTTATATCACGGAACTATTTATATCACTGTATTTATATCAGATTTATTTCTAACGTTTATTTATGTCAGTCATTTACTCAGTTACTTCAGTACTATTTATTTATATCCACTCCACTATTTATATCACTGTACTGACTGATTCAACCGTTGATTGACTAATATTTATATCACTGATCCGCTTGGTTGCACGACTCACCATTGACTGCTTGACTTCCTCGCACTCGCTTGCTTATATAGGCCGCTTATCTTAGGCACAGCGCGTTCTAGCGTTCTCTAGAATGTTTGTGCAGTTACTCGTTGTTCAGCAAGCAGACACCGCTTCTCAGAATTCCTGCCTGACGTTTATATACAGGGTGATCCGTAACAATATTAAATGTAAACGTCTTTAACAAGAAAGGGATTGTGAATCGAGCTTTTTATACTTTTCACAAGCTTTAAAAAGTATTTATTGCGATCGTGCTCAAATATGTAGTACACGTTAGACTTATATTATGTAACTCGAAAGTATAAAGTACAAGGTTAGTGTAAACGCACTTAACGATATTGATATGGAAATGACTATTGTGCACGAATATTTACAGATTTACATATAAGCAAGTAAATTCAAACCGACATCGAAGCATTACATAACACGTTGTACTAGGGGACTCCCCAGTGCCATGTGCAGTATGTACTTTGTACAGGAACGGTCCCTGGAAAAATATTGATTGGTGCTCAACTGTACAAAAATATTACCCAGGTGTGCAAACTTTCATGGCATTGTTCCAAATCTTCATGGTTTCCGGGCTTGTAGGCCGTGGTCCGATAGTATTTCTATTAACGGTGTCACAAAAATAAACAGTCCACTCAATCCTACGTTTTGACATTTACATTAACGGTGTCACAAAGCACGCGCGAGACGCACTTTAAAATTGGCATATCTTTTTTATTTGTCGACCGATTTAAATGAAACAAACGTACTAAATGTTAGCCCAAGCTTATCTCAATCACCACTGAAAACCACATCCAAATTGGGTCAGCCATTGCGGAGATTAGCGTGGTCACATATTCAGACAAACATCCAAAAAAAGCTCCAAGTCTTCATGGTTTCCGGGCCTGTAGGCCGTGGTCCGGTGGTATTTCTACCTGACGTTTCGTCTACAACTGCGGCAGACATTCTCAAAGGCGATGTGGCAGCGGTCGAAGTGTCCTCCTTGGCGGATCACAGGCGGTGTCAGGGACTGGTGTCCTCCCTTCTTTTATGCCTAGTACCAGTGTGTTCTCTGTTCGGTCGTAGTCCGTCTCTCTGTAATTGGTCAACTGCGCAGTGTGTAGTGGTGGGGGTGAGTTCTCTACTCGGTCGTATATCGTCCTTGTACGATTGGTCATTGCTTTTGTATGTCGGAGTGAGTGAGTGAGAATGTCTACCGCAGTTGTAGGCGAAACGTCAGGTAGAAATACCACCGGACCACGGCCTACAAGCCCGGAAACCATGAAGACTTGGAATATAACCATTTGTTTTCACCCGGCAACTTAAGTGAAATCAAAGTTGTCGATTAGTGCGAATAGTGACCGCGTAATGTCACTACTGTACATGCAACCTTGCACATCAATATACATATTATAAAACGAAGTCCCCCGCCGCGTCTGTCTGTCTGTGTCCGATTATCTCTGTAACTACTGCACGTTTCACGATTAGATAAAAAGGTTTAGATGTGTAATTGAAACTGACCGGCCCGGCTTCGCCCGGGTCAAAATCGGGAGTTATCTCAGTAGACCGATTTCAATTTTTTTTCACTGTTCGGTAGGTAATACTTTGCTTTAGAACATAGGCTATAATAACTGGCCGACCCGGCTTCGTCCGGGTGAAAATCTGGGGTTATCTCAGAAATTACAGAATCGATTTCAAATTTTTTTTTCACTGTTCGATAGGTGATATTTTGCTTTAGGATATAGGCTATAATAACTGGCCGACCCGACTTCGTCCGGGTGAAAATCTGGGGTTATCTCAGAAATTACTGAATAGATTTCAAATTTTTTTTCACTGTTCGATAGGTGATACTTTGCTTTAGGACATAGGCTATAATAACTGGCCGACCCGGCTTCGTCCGGGTAAAAATCTGGGGTTATCTCAGAAATTACTGAATCGATTTCAAATTTTTTTTCACTGTTTGATAGGTGATACTTTGCTTTAGGACATAGGCTATAATAACTGAAGCGAGTGAGTAATGTATAAGTCATAAATTCATAGCACCCGGGCGAAGCCAAACCGGGCCGCTAGTAATCTATATAGGTATTCTAAAACGTACTCCGTAAACTATTTTTCTGCAAAAATCAAATTTATATTATATAGCATTTCATGATTTCCACAGCATCTCCTCTATTACAAACCTCCAGTTCCCTCATGTTCTAATCTTAGAATTGGTGAAAGTGTCAACCGAATTTTCAGTTAATGAGCCCGGTGTTGTCCGTACCCCCGTCATGACTGCGTGTTTCTTATTTTATTTCCGCCTGTGAGTTTTAGAAAGAAATCCTCTTCGTGGTAGTTGAGCCAGTAATTCTGTGATTTTATCAAATTTAAACTTGAAATTAGGTGCTAAATTGGTTTTATAAATTTCACAACTTGTTGAAAATTTTCAATTCAAAATATAAATACGGACCTATTGAAATCTTTATAGTCTGTATATACATATGTTGCTTTATAAATTTAATAATACAAATCTTCAATTTTCTATTGAAAATTTGCGTGTATTCTATTTGATAATATTTTTTCTTGAGTATGCAGACGAATATTTCCTATTTTAATAGCGAATATAAAAATGTGAATTGAATATATATTTATATTTTCTCGCAGATATAAGCAAATTTTCTTTGCTTTTCACGAAAAATAAGAATATTTTCCAAAAACGTTTTAACTACATAAATACAAAAAATTAATTGCTGTGCTAAATGTTTGCTTAAATATTGCTGGGTGATAAAAACCTTGTCCTTTAATTATTATTTTAATATTTATTAGCTGCCGAATCAGTCGATGGCAGGGCAACATTAAAAAATTGCAAAATAAAATAGAGCTGGTAACTCTACAGTTATACGATTATTTAAAAAACAACTATCGCAAAATCGGTAAAATTGAAGCCGCTGAAGACTCTTGGACAAAAAAAGCGCCTTGTGTTTTAAATATATTAACGATTCAATCATTATGTATTAATTGAGTTTGTGTAAGGAACTATCTCGACGTTTGTCTGCAATTATTGAGGGAAAAATTATAAAACTTCAATCAGAATGGCCAATACAAAGGATTTTATTTCCTTATGGGAAGCAGTCAGAAAAAGTCCTCCTTACATTAATTACTCAATACCTCTCGAATATTTAGACGCTAATAACCTCTGTTGTCGAGCGTCTATAATCTACAATTCAATTCAACCTCTCGAATGCTAGTCTACTGCTATACTACTGATGAATTACAGAAACATCTGTTAAGTTGGTCATCTCTGTAACTTGACCACTGCTTGCCAGTGACGGCGCCAAAGGGTGGGCCGGGTAGTTCATGGCCCACCTTAAACTGTCTTGGCCCATCCTGGCATTATCCACAATCTCTAGGTTATCTTTTAAATACGTTTTTAACCATCGAAATTTCAACAATTTTTCTTGTAAATTATATAGCAAGTAACTTGGGTTAAAATATTACTGAGCGCTGAAATTTTAGAGATGTTATTGGCCCACCTTCAGATCACCATGCCCAACACTGGCCCACCCTAGAAAAAAAACCCTATAGCGCCGCTACTGCTGATTGCATGAAACTGGAGGAAGAACTTTTGATATCACTTAACGAGATAAATTGACCATATGTTTATCTTGTCCACATTTTGGTGACCAACATACACGTTGTCAAAATTTGTGATGAGATAATGTCAAAAATATTTTTACCTACTTAATATTTCGTTCAGTATTATGAATATCGCATTACCCAATAGCATCTTAAAACTACAAAAAAGGCAGTTTTATGAGACGAAAAACAACTAGGGGGTGGAATACAGCATCTTCTCTACAGTCTGTGGTTATATATGTTAAAATAAAACTACTTATATAACATACAAGTTCATGACATATCCATTTTTATACTTACATAAAACAACTGAAATATCGGTTCTTCGCACAGCACAAAATTCTCTCACAATAATTTGAAATTCTGATATGAAAACTAGCCTAAATTCTATGCTGGGTCGATTTTAAGATATGCTGAAAGTTTTGTGAGCTGGTTTTGCGTTATGTCAGAACAAACAAACTGCAATTGTATTTACACACAGATAGTGTAATTTTTAATCCCACGAAATACATAAGTACATGTAAAAAATAAATTATAATTTATTTTTGCTTTTTAGTCCTGGAGATCCTGGTCAGGATAATGGGACAAACTTATGGAATTATTGTATTGTAATCGGTCATTGATAAGTGTGCAAAGTTTCAGTTCAATCTGAAGTTTTTTGCTTTTTTTTTTTTTAGTCCTGAAGATCCTGATCAGGATAATGGGACAAACTTATGGAATTATGGTATTGTCGTCGGTCCTTGATAAGTGTGCAAAGTTTAAACTAAATCTGACCGTTCAAAGTTGGTCAAAATCAAGTTCAAAGAAGTCGGTTACAAACTGGCAAACAAGCAAGCAAGCAAGCACGCAAGCCCGCAAGCAAGCATACAGGTGAAGCTAATATAAGCGTGTTAAAAACAGGCCAAATTCTCGTCAGGACTGTGTTATTATGCAAAAAAAATAACTGAAATGTAGAAATTATGCCAAGTTCCTTGCCTACACGTTATTAGTAGTAAATTGATAAATTTCCAGATCAAACTTGGCAAATTTTCATTGAAGAACTGAGCAATACTGAGACCCTTGAAAACTTGCCAAGTTTGATCTGGAAATCTATCAATTTATTTCTAATAACGTGTAGGCAAGGAACTTGGCATAATTTCTACATTTCAGTTATTTTTTTGCATAATAACACAGTCTTTACGAGTAGGTACTTGGCCTTTTTTTTACATGTATGTTTTTGGTGGGATTTCATAACTTTTTGTTTAGTTATATATTAGTAAATAATCCCACTATCCTATCCCATAACACTAGTTATATTTATACAGCGTACACCGACTGCCTGTAGGTACTCCGTAACTTTCCAAACAAAGCAGAACTCGCTATTTTTTATCAGAATCCACCATGTTGGATTTTTATTTATTTCTTATTTTTCTCCTAATTATCACCTTAAAGACTTAAACACTATCTATGTTCCAGATTTCAATGCTCTTAGTTCTCGAGAGTGTAATCGCCCATTTCATGGTTTGAGACGCGGTTATAATTTCAACTTGCTCCGCTAGTATCCCTTGTGTGACGGTGACGAACTCGAAGTTTAGAGTGCTTGTGGATACAAAATTCGTTAAGGATTTTTTCCTTCTCAATAATAATAATTAAGTCTCAACATTCCCAGTTTAGAGTGCTTGTGGATACAAAATTCGTTAAGGATTTTTTCCTTCTCAATAATAATAATTAAGTCTCAACATTCCCACTGCAGGGAAAAGGCCTTCTCTAGCTTCTTCCATTCGGAACGGTCCTTGATTTTTCTTGACCAAAGAGGCCCGAGGAATTTAGTAAGATCATCCCTTCATCTTGTTGCTTGTCTTCCAACTTTTCTTTAACTATACATATATTGAATATTATAATCTACAACAAATAAAATAAACTCCTCCTACTTGAAAAATCATTAGAGAAGGAATTGGTGGAGGAATCACAGGAGCTGGTTGTATATATGTATGGAATCATGTAACAACCTTGTCTTTACGTATAAAGTGAGAACCGCATTCGGAAGCTTAGCTTGGAAAAGGCGTCCTCTAGCTTCTTCCATTCGGAACGGTCCTTGATTTTTCTTGACCAAAGAGGCCCGAGGAATTTAGTAAGATCATCCCTTCATCTTGTTGCTTGTCTTCCAACTTTTCTTTAACTATACATATATTGAATATTATAATCTACAACAAATAAAATAAACTCCTCCTACTTGAAAAATCATTAGAGAAGGAATTGGTGGAGGAATCACAGGAGCTGGTTGTATATATGTATGGAATCATGTAACAACCTTGTCTTTACGTATAAAGTGAGAACCGCATTCGGAAGCTTAGCTTGGAAAAGGCGTCCTCTAGCTTCTTCCATTCGGAACGGTCCTTGATTTTCCTTGACCAAAGAGGCCCGAGGAATCTAGTAAGATCATTCCTTCACCTTGTTGCTTGTCTTCCAACTTTTCTTTAACTATACATATATTGAATATTATAATCTACAACAAATAAAATAAACTCCTCCTACTTGAAAAATCATTAGAGAAGGAGTTGGTGGAAGAATCACAGGAGCTAGTTGTATATATGTATGAAATCATGTAACAACCTTGTCTTTACGTATAAAGTGAGAACTGCATTCGGAAGCTTAGTTTGGAAAAGGCGTCCTCTAGCTTCTTCCATTCGGAACGGTCCTTGATTTTTCTTGACCAAAGAGGCCCGAGGAATTTAGTAAGATCATCCCTTCATCTTGTTGCTTGTCTTCCAACTTTTCTTTAACTATACATATATTGAATATTATAATCTACAACAAATAAAATAAACTCCTCCTACTTGAAAAATCATTAGAGAAGGAGTTGGTGGAAGAATCACAGGAGCTAGTTGTATATATGTATGAAATCATGTAACAACCTTGTCTTTACGTATAAAGTGAGAACTGCATTCGGAAGCTTAGTTTGGAAAAAGCGTCCTCTAGCTTCTTCCATTCGGAAAGGTCCTTGATTTTCCTTGACCAAAGAGGCCCGAGGAATCTAGTAAGATCATTCCTTCACCTTGTTGCTTGTCTTCCAACTTTTCTTTAACTATACATATATTGAATATTATAATCTACAACAAATAAAATAAACTTCTACTACTTGAAAAATCATTAGAGAAGGAGTTGGTGGAAGAATCACAGGAGCTAGTTGTATATATGTATGAAATCATGTAACAACCTTGTCTTTACGTATAAAGTATACGTATAAAGCATTCGGAAGCTTAGTTTCGGCCCATTAAATTCCCTGACATTTGTGTACGTGTGTGATGTTTTACGAGACGGAGGGCGTACGCCCAACTAGCTATGTGTTTTATAGGTGTGAGGTTAGGTTCATAGGTGTATTTCGGTATAAATGCTGCACTACTACGCTGTGTGTCTTAAACAAAGTGCAACATACGACCATCGTACATCGAAGTTATTAGATCACACAGTCAAAGCTGAACAAGCCAAATCTTTTTCTTTTTTTGTAGTTTGTTTGTATTTCATAAACAATGGAAGATTCGGGTTTGACTTCCGACGGTGACATAGGTTTAAGAATGAGTTTTTCTAGTGTTGCATTGTAATGTTACGTCATTCAATGGGTGTTCCTAACAGTAATGCTAACTTAATCATTTATATTTCTAGAATATTTTTGTCAGGGCGAGTCTAACATATTATGGACACAATTATTATAAAATTACTTAGTAAATAATTAGAATAGGGTATGATGGTTTAAGGATCAAAATAAAAACGCAACACTGATGTTAAATTTTGTTTTATTTATTTATTGTAGATTATAGACGCGTCGACATCTAAAGTCATTAAATAACAACTAACTTAAAACTAAATAACATCACAAAACATCCATGAGCGCAGATGGGATTCGAGCCCACGGCAGTCCAGTCTAAAGGTTGCGGCGCCAAGCATGCTAACCACTAGGCTATACTGCCCTCTTAAATTTTGCTATTTATCTAACCTTTATTTTGATCCTTACGCCACATGAAGATTTCGTCTTCAACCATCATCTATTTGAAGATTTCGGATCACAGCACTACAAGGACATTGTTGTAAGTAGTGAACTTTATTAGTGTATTTGCCATATGGCACATACACTATTGGCGTCGGTCGGATGGTGGGACCTAGGGGTCGGACCAAAATTTCTCGACGTTTCATAGCCTCCTGAACACTTTGGCACCATTTTTAAAAATGTTTATATATATATGTATGTATATATATATATATATATATTTATATATTTATATATTTATATATATATTTATATATATATGTGTGTACACGATAACTCTCGACAGACTTAATCGATTGAAACGAAATTTGGTACACACATTGGAACCCATCACCGCAAGAAGCCTATTTAAAATGGGCCCGATCGGACCATTTTCAGGGTTGTATTTAGGGGTTCCAAAAAGTTTTTGGGCCCAAAAATACCGAAAAATTTGTCAGAATCGTTTCAAAATTGAAATTTAACTCTTTAGTAAAGATTAAAATGTGCTGCTAAAATTTTAATAAAATCGGCCCGACAGGACCGGACTTTCAAATTTTATGAAAACACTAGTTTGTTGATACGGATTTACTTAGATATGGAAGGGTGTATTTAATTGGGTGTATTGATGAAATCCATGTCTAATATTGAAATTTAGAAAAATTTAATTATTTTAAGGGCTGTATTAAGGGGTTAAATTTTTTATTTTGTCAAAAAACAAACTTAAGTTTACATAATAATGCCACAATGCCTGTATTAGCAAATACACTATATTGTCGGCAGGGTTTTGGCACTGCGACCCGAGTTTTTTAATAATTAGCATTGATTGTCCGCATTGATTCGTTTTCGACTGATGTCAATGGCCAATACAAAGCTTGAATTTCATAACATACTCCTGGACAAAATTTACTCATCATTCACTAATTCTGTCTTATTTTTAGTATTGTAGGAATTAATGGACTGGAAGTACGTTTTTCTTTCTGATAAAACCAGAGTAAGTCACCAGATAGTCTGGAAGGCTTGGAGAAAGAATATCTCTGAAAAGAACCATTTGGTAGTAGATGTAAAATGTTCTGGGAAGGCATATTTACGCTTCGGGGGCCGCACATAATTATAGAGATATTTCAGGCAACAAGTCTTACTCTAAGCCTTCGCCATACTCGTTCATGACCATCTTAAGCAAGTGTGACTTCCAAACTGCTGCCTAGTTAGAAAACCAAGTTTGGGCCACATTAAGCTTAGGATACTACTAACAAGTGTGGCTTCCAAACTGCTGCCTAGTTAGGAAACCAAGTTTGGGCCGCATTAGGCTTAGAATGCCACAGGCAAGTGTGGCTTCCAAACTGCTACCAAGTTAGGAAGCCAAATTTGGCGGAGCCTCGCAACTGCGTTACTTCCCAGACGTCGGTCTGGTTTGGAAGCCTCACTTGCCGCAAGTTTGACATTCGGTGTGCCTTATTTGGGCCAAATCACTGCCTCACTGACATTTCTAGCCGGGTTGATGGTTTTAAGTTTACCTGGTTTCATCAGAAAACTAAGCATGCTTCCAGTCCAATTATTCCTTTATTACTAAAAAAAGATTGTTAACATTTTATATTTAACCAATATTTTACACAATTTACGAAAAAAAACAATTATGTGAAACTGGGGTGAGAGCGCGCGAATATTATTTGGGTCCTGGAGCGCGAAGTTCCTTCGGATAGCCTTTCGTGTTTTTAGGAAGGGCAGACTGCATTACGCTTTACTTCAGTCCTGTACAACCTGGAGTAGAGCAGACGTTCTGACTAAGGTTCCAGGAGACGTTGTTGGTATAAAAACACACCGCCTTACTGCGCTGTGTCGCCACTGACGCGACCGGACAGACAAACGAATAACGATACGCACAACCTGCCTACCGTCGTTGATCCTCCTAATGCACATTCAGCCGTTTTTTGTTCTTCGCACATTTTATCGTTTTTTAGTTCCGTATAAACATCGCATGTCAGGATATATCTAGTTTTAACTTCCGGTATTTATTTTATTCAATGTCTACAAAAGACATTAATTTTATTTCAGTAATTTTTGCTTATTCTGAACTAAAATCGGTTATTTGTAGGTATTTAATGTCATTTGGGAAATTGTTGATTCACGAAAAGAATCTGAAGTTAATAGGAATTTTTTTGATTAGTGTCGGTAGTAAAAAAGTAATTTTATGCTCGAGCCTTTTATTGATCGAAATTAGGTGCTTATTAATATAGTTTTGAAATGCACACTTTTTAAGTCTTTTTAAGATTTGTGTCAATATCGGGACGAGAACTAAAATCTCCCGGTTTTTTTATTCGCGTCCTGGTAGTGACAGCTAGTTTTTATCTTTTTAACAAATTAAAAAATTGATTGTCAAAAATAATTTTACCTTCAACTACCAAAGCGTGATTTTAAAAACTCGCGAGCACTGTTAGCATCGTCAAAATTTAATTTCATTAAAATCGATTAAGTCGTTTTCGAACAATGTTGGTACGGTATCTGAAAACCAACATCTTGGCTGAAACGTTGATCATCTTTTGATATTATATGCTTGTCCGTGAATTTGGTCATTTTTATTTATTTTTTAGTGTATTTGCCATAATATGGCACATACACTATTGGCGTCGGTCGGATGGCGGGACCTAGGGGTCGGACCAAAATTTCTCGACGTTTCATAGCCTCCTGAACACTTTGGCACCATTTTTGGAAATGTCTGTTTATATATGTATATATTTATATATTTATATATGTGTGTGTGTGTGCGGGCTATAACTTTCGAAAGAGTTAATTGATTTTGACGAAATTTGGTAGGCACGTTGAAATCCATCACCGCACGAAGCCTATTTAAAATGGGCTCAATCTGCCTATTTTAAGGGTGGTTTTTAAGGGTTGAAAAATGTTTTTGGGCCCAAAAAAGCCGAAAAAATTCTCAGAATCGTTTCAAAATTGAAATTTAACCCTTTAATAACGAATAAAATGTACTGCTAAAATTTTAATAAAATCGGCCCGACAGGACCGGACTTACAAACTTTATGAAAACACTAGTTTGCGGATAGTGCTTTACTTACTGAAGGGTGTATTTAATTTAGTACCGAGGTTGCATTGATAAAAATATTGAAATTAAGAAAAAAAATATTATTTTAAGGGATGTATTAAGGGGTTAAATTTTTTATTTTGTCCAAAAACAAACTTAAGTTCACATAATAAAGCCACAATGCCAGTATTAGCAAATACACTATATTGTCGGCAGGGTTTTGGCACTGCGACCCGAGTTTTTAGGCGCGATCTTAGCGAAGCTAGAAGCGCCTATATACACTCGCTTTGTCTGTACGTCTGTTAATCTGTTAATCTGTTAATCTGTTAATCTGTGACGGATTTTTTGTATCAGTCGTACAGCCCAAACGAGTTAACCGATTTTAAAAAACTTTTTTTTGTTCGATTCCTCTCGGGGTCTATTTGATCCTAACGTCGCCCGATTTTTGAATTTTGGCCCCAGAGGGGAGCAAATTAGAAAAAACGGAGTTTTTTGCTTATAGTTCGCTCAATTCAAGTCAGATCGATTCGAAACCTGTCTTAAACGAAAGAGGAGAAAATTTTAGATAGATTTTATGTATAATATTGTGTGAAAACAGTTTTTTTATACACATTTATTTGCTAATTTCAACTATATAAATGCGACTTTATCTAATAAATCGCGAACTTGTTTCGGTTGTCCTTGTCTGTTGCACAGTGTGATATAGATATTGGAAGATAGCGTATGCTCTGACTTATAATAAAAACGGGTGCAATATTATAATATAGTCATTCAATTTTTTGACTGGTGACGTTTGATTTTTGTGTTTAAAAACCATGGCCTACTGAGTTAAAATGACCTGTAACTAATTATTGACGTCGGTCGGATGGCGGGATCTAGGGATCGGACCAAAATTTCTCGATGTTCCATATCTCCCTAAACAACTTGGCTTTCTCTGTCTGTATGTCCGTTTGTACGTTTATAACTCGAGAACCACTGATCCGATTTACATGAAAAGAGTAACGTCACTTTTGTAAAAATTATCCGATCCTTTTGAAAATTAATATTTGAGAGTTTTATAGGACACAAAAAAATAAAATGGCGTCAGATTTCAAAATGACGGCCATATGTACTTTTTTGAGAAAATGATCCGATCTTTTTGAAAATCGGTATTTGAGAGTTTCATAGGACACAAAAAAAAATAAAATGACGTCATATTTTAAAATGGCGGCCATATGTAGGTACTTTTTTGCTAAAATTATCCGATCCTTTTGAAAATTGATATTTGAGAGTTTTGCAGGACACAAAAAAATAAAATTACGTCAGATTTCAAAATGGCGGCCATATGCACTTTTTTTTTAAATTATCCAATTCTTTTGAAAATTGATATTTGAGAGTTTTATAGGACACAAAAAAATAAAATGGCGTCAGATTTCAAAATGGCGGCCATAATATGTACATTTTTGTAAAAATTATCCTATCCTTTTGAAAATTGATATTTAAGAGTTTCATAGGTCACAAAATAATAAAATGACGCCAGATTTCAAAATGGCGGCCATATGTACTTTTTTGTAAAAATTATCCGATCCTTTTGAAAATCGGTATTTGAAAGTTTCATAGGACACAAAAAAATAAAATGATGTCAGATTTCAAAATGGCGGCCGTATGTACTTTTTCGTAAAAATTATCCAATCCTTTTGAAAATTGATATTTGAGAGTTTCATAGAACACAAAAAAATAAAATGACGTCAGATTTCAAAATGGCGGCCATATGTACTTACTTTTTTGTAAAAATTATCCGATCCTTTTGAAAATCGGTATTTGAAAGTTTCATAGGACACAAAAAAATAAAATGATGTCAGATTTCAAAATGGCGGCCGTATGTACTTTTTTGTAAAAATTATCCGATCCTTTTGAAAATTGATATTTGAGAGTTTCATAGAACACAAAAAAATAAAATGACGTCAGATTTCAAAATGGCGGCCATATGTACTTTTTTGCAAAAATGATCCGATCGTTTTGAAAATCGGTATTTGAGAGTTTTATAGGTCACAAAAAAAATAAAACGACGTCATATTTCAAAATGGCGGTCATAGGTATATACTTCTTTGTAAAAATTATCCGATCCTTTTGAAAATTGATATTTGAGAATTTAACAAGACACAAAAAAATAAAATGGCGTCAGATTTCAAAATGGCGGTCAAATAATAACTTTTTAATTGTATTTATATCTTTGATAAATTCGGTTTTATATACAATGCGTAAGAAGCATAGCTTCTGTCGGGTGTCTTATGACACATCATGACTGTTTTTATTTAGCCGGTTCCAAATTACGCTTAATACTCAACCGTTGCTATGGAAAATTGTTTAAAAAATTCACTATACTATTTTTTCTATGTAATCCAATACTTATTAACTTCCCATTGGAAGTTATTGTAATGGGTCCGAAAATCGAAATCAAAAAGGAAAAAAAAATATTTATATTTCAAGGTCACTACACTATTTTTTCACTACTTTTAGAAAGATGTCTGTGTGTGTGTGTGTGTACGTACGTACGTATGTGTCCATTTCTTTCTAAGACGAAATCTCGAGAATGAAAAATGATATCGACTACGTTGGGGTGCCAATCGACGCGTATTAACGTAGATATGATCTGAAAGAAATTTTTTCAAAATCGGTTCAGCCGTTCTTTTTTCTTAACCAAATAACCTCCAAAAAAGTAGATTTTATACAATATCTCGCGAATAAAAAATTATATCGACTTCGTAAGGGTGTCAATCGAGGCGTGTTAACGTCATTTTGATCCGACATAAATTTTATAAAAATCGGTTCAGCCGTTTTTTTTTTTTTTAATTATTGTTAAAAATAAATAATAATTATGTTTTAATGATTAAAATGATTACTTTTCTGTGTAATATCTAATTTAATTATTATTATTAAATATTTATCAAACTGGGAAGTTCGTCGTGTGAACCTCAAGGGTCGCACTTTAGTCCTAATAAACGACCCACCTCACGGCTTGTTTATATTTGGTCTTATGGCTCATAGCCTACTACAAAATTACAAATCTTCTCAGTGTTATTTTCCCTATGTTCGATAAAACCGTTTACACACAGTACCTACATGAATATCGCGCCTTGTAATTCTTGAATTACTTGCATGCTCCAAAATTTTTTATTTTTACTATAGGTATATTTCTTTTTTTTGCACACACGTTAACACTATATTTCAGAAACAAATTACTGATAAACACATTTTCAGTATTATTTATTACAAAAATTGAAGAAAACTGTACACAGCATTGAACCTATACGACCTCAACAGCTGGTGAATTTAATAAAAAGGGGGAAAATAACAATACAATTGTAGATATAAAGTTAATAAAGTTTCGGCAGCAGAGAAAGAAGATAGTTTAATTCTCGTTGTGTTTATACTCCTATATTCTATACCTTGTGCGGCGAGAACAGATCAAAACAAATGCTCTCGTCGTCCATCTTATGTTTTTTTCATTTTTATAACCCGCGTCGTTTCATTAGATTTTAAAATACACGTGCAAAAAATTATAGACATGATGTTTTTGTTCAGTGCGGATGCTGTAATTTATGTGAAACGGTTTCCTCTAATGCATTAATTTTTACTTCCCACCTCTAGTAATTATGGTAGGGAAGTAATGGATTTAGTCCGAAAAAAATATTTCGAGATTTTAACAGATCTTCACGTTTTGAGACCCTAGCAAGATCATTTTCTGACTGATGTCTGTATGTATGTGTCTGTCTGTATGTGTATTTGTGTGTATATATATGTGTGTGTGTGTATGTGGTCAATTTTTTGCCCTCGATATCGTAAAAACGGAACAACATACGGCCATGCCGATTGTTCTATTGTGTTTATCAGTCTTTAACTTAGATCTGATTAGATTTTGACTCAAATCGGTTCAGTGGATCCTGAGATATTAAAAAAAACGTTCTCAGTGTCACGTATTAACATAGGTTAAAAAAATATAAATGAATTCTAGATGTTATAATATGAAAAAAATGTAAATATTTTTTTCTCTAATATGTATAGTTTTCGAGAAAAACATATTTTACTAAAAAAAAAAAATTGTACGTAAATCAAGGTAACCATGATTTTTGCTACATTACTAGCCATCAGTAGATCACCAAACAAAAAAGAGGGCCATGCTTTTTTTTTTCAAAGAATAAAAAAGAGTGTTTATTTTTTGCAAATATTTACTAAGTGGGAAGTATAGGACTGGTCATCAGTCGAATTTTTTCCATAACTACCAGGTACCTAAACAAAACTTCCGAATTTAAAGTATGAGATACTTTTTATTCGACTACGTTGGGTTTTCTATCAAAACCGACATTAACGCGAGCGAAGGCACGGATAAAAAAGTGAAGGCGCGAATAGAATCTATTTGTGCTTACCCAATGACCGGGAAAACTCTAGACTAGGGATGGCGAACCATTAGCACGTGTGCCATAGGTGGCACGCGACGGAATATTGTCGGCACGCCATTGATTGAGTTACGCAATCAAAATAATTAAAAATATATTAGATGCCGTCGAAAAAATTTTACTATCATTCAAATAACACATATTATGAGATTGACTCGACAAGTCGACGAAAGCATGGCAGTCAATGCATTATCGAAATAATTCTTTTCATCTACGTTTGGATAATTTTTTTGTTTACTAAATTTCTTTAGGTGCTTGTTAACACGTCATGACAACATTAAACATTTTTTTTTAATTGCCACGTAGATGTGAAAAGGTTCGCCATTCCTGGTCTAGATTATAAATGTATTCAAAACAAAGTAGAAATGGCAACTGTACAGGATTATGCGATTAATAAAAAAAAATTATCAAAATAGAGCAAGTGGAAGTCGCTGAAAGGTCTCGAAGAAAAAAATGCTTTATGTTTCAAATATATAATAATTATATATGGTGTGCCGTTAATTGATCCCAGCAATTTTATACCACATTAAGTGATCCCACGACAATTGATCCCAATGACAAATGATCCCAACGACAATTGATCCCACGACATTTGATCCCAAAAAATTGTCTACAAACTGATAGCGTCTGATTTATTAATTTAATGAAATAATTTAATCGATTAAAATAAAAAAAATCTTATAATGTATTACAGCCGTATTAAACTCATATTTAATACTAACGGTTACCCTTGGCTCCGCTCACGTATATTTAGATTTTTTTATGCTTTCCCATACAAACTTCAAAACCCCGTTGCACCCCTCCTTAGGAGTTGTATTAAAAAATCCTAAAATACGTGTTTTATTATTTTTACTTCCCACCTCTACTATGGTAGGGAAGTAATGGATTTAGTCCGAAAAAAATATTTCGAGATTTTAACAGATTTTCACGTTTTGAGACCCTAGCAATCGTTTAAGATCATTTTCTGACTGATGTCTGTATGTGTGTGGTTAATTTTTCGCCTTCGATATCTTAAGAACGGAACAACACAAGGGCATGCCGATTGTTCTATTGTGTTTATCAGCCTTTAACTTAGATCTGATTAGATTTTGAGTCAAATCGGTTCAGTGGATACTGAGATATTCAAAAAAACGTCCTCAATGTCACGTATTAACATAGGTAAAAAAAATATAAATGAAATTATTCTAGATGTTATAATATGAAAAAAATGTAAATATTTTTTTTCTCTAAAATGTATAGTTTTCGAGAAAAAAAATATTTTACTAAAAAAAATAAAAACTGTACGTAAATCAAGGTAACCATGATTTTTGCTATAATAGGTGCGTTTGGTATCAAGGTGTAGTGTAGTGTAGTGTAGATAATTTTTCACTGAAAAGTGTAAAAAGTTCACCAAAAGTGTAAACTAAATGTACACTTGTAACAAACGGGCTAGTGTACATTCTGAGTAGATTGTACATGCGCATTACAAAATAAATTAATGACAGATTGGCTGAGTTCATTATTTCTAGTTTTTACAGTTTTTTTTGGTCGTAAAAATGTTAAACTCACTGCCATATTTATCTTGTACCATTACATTTTGAAGCTCATTCATTTTTAAGAGACAAAAAATGTAAAAAATTGAGTACGAAAAAAGTATCAAATCTGTCAAAGCAATTGTCAGTTCAGACATATATCACGTGACCTACACTACACTATGTGCACCTGCTCAAAAGTCAGGACTAATAGTTGTTACACTTTTAGTCCCACACTGAAATAACAAACAGATCAGTTATTTTACACTTTTGTATAACAAACGTAATAGTGTGCTTAATAGTGCTTACACTTTTTACATTACACCTTGATACCAAACGCACCTATTAAGTTAGCCATCAGTAGATCACCAAACAAAAAAGAGGGCCATGCTTTTTTCAAAGAATAAAAATTAAATTGTGTTTTAAAGACCACCAACAGCTAAGGTTATTTGGGCCTAGTCAAAGAATAAAAAAAAAAGTGTTTATTTTTTGCAAATATTTACTAGGTGGGAAGTATAGGACTGGTCATCAGTCGAATTTTTTTTTTATACGAAGTTTCAAGTTGATACACGTAGGGAATACGATTTTGTATTCACCCTATTTCACACCCTTAGGAGCTAATTTCCGAAAAATTCTTTTTTAGCGAATGCTTCCGTCATGTTTCATATTTGTACACTTTAAAGTTCCTGAGATTTCGTGTTGAATCAGTCAATCAGAACATTTCTTTTTATATAAGTAGCTAGGACGTTTTCCTACTACCTCACGCCGAGAAACGGTAATTCCTGTACCGGCTATCTTGTTTGAGGTTTTCCATGGTTTCCCTCAATAATTCCAGATGCATATCGAGATGGTTCCTTATTCAAGGCCATGGTCGATTACCTGTCAAACTCCTATGCTCCCAAAGTTGCCTACCTTATCCTAATGTCCTATAATGCCTCCATTCGCACATTGCTATTAATTAAGTTGAAGTAAAAATGTATAAAACGGGAAGTGGTAAAAATGGAAAATAGTAATGGTGCGAATGGCGTCTGTTATGACATAATGTCGAGAAACGGACGTTAAACGCATTATTATTATTATTTTTATATAAGTAATTAAGAAGATATAATTTATGTTTAGATAGGTATTGCATTTTCTCTTTTTGGTCTTTTCTCTCCGTCACAGGTACAACAGTATGTGCGTATGTATGTGTATGTTTGGTGTCGGATATTGGCTTATGTGTTGAGACTGTTAATGTGTTCTTCACCGTTCCAATGGGCTGCAGCCAACAACACTTTTATATTAATCTTCAGGAAGTGCTTTCCTAGTCTCACCCCCATATCTCAATGACCAAATATGATCTTAACGTATTAAATGTGTTGACTACACGCTTGAAAAATCCAACAACACAACGCAACAAAGCCATTTTTTTCAGTTTTTTTTTTATGTAAAACATCTTATGTTGGGCTGTGAACAGCCGCGTGAGGGGAAATATGCAACGAAATGTTTGGTCCGCTCCTTCGGCAGTGTTCTCCCCACCACTGGGGCACTCTCTCTCCCTCGGCTTCCGCACGCTCGGGCAACCGCGTGTGTTACAGTGCAGTATACAGGATTACGTCAGCATAACAGTTAGTTGCTGCTTTTGAAAAAATATATACTACTACATAGAGAATACCACCGAGTTCAATAACGTTTTCTTTGATGTTTCACATCTGTCGGGGGTCCTGAGACCCTCACCCTTTTTTTTCTATGCAAGCTGGCGTTCCATAATGGTGTCGAAAATGTGAAATTTCCAGATCGAAAAGTTAAAGTATTTGTATTTCGATAACTCGGTAATTTTCCTGCCAATCGTTAAAGAAGCCCTCTTGCAGCACAGTTGGGTCAAACTGTATTTAGCTAGCTATTTGGAGGAGTGATATTTTAATGTTTTACTACTACCTATATTATGTAATAAATTGTATCAAAATTGTATTTTTGAAGTGAAAACTTCCTTAGGCGCGTTAGGCACTCTTTGCCTGGGTAATAAAATAAAGTGAACCGTTCGCATTCGCACGTTCGCATACCCAAAGGTGACGCGGCTGGCATACATAAAAACGGCACGCTTTACAGTTGCACCGATAGCGTAGTAGGCAAGAGTCTTTGCATTGTATGCATAGGAACCTCAGTTCGAAACCTGGTGGCACCGTAGAATTTTTAGCGTGTTTTTTTCTAAATTCTACATGATATTTACTTATATATATTTTTAATTTTTGTTATATTCTTTCTTTGACAGTAACTATAATTTTTTTAAACCAAGTTGGAATAAATTAAAAGTATAATTTTAGTATTTTAGTAATAAATTATTTTTAGTTCATAAATGCGCTAATAGATGACACTAAAAAAGTGGGTGTGTGCTTATGACCACACGACAGAAGTGAAAACTTCTGATTTTCTAATTTTAAAATATATATATAAATTTTCACTTCCGTCGTATGGTCATAAGCACTACCAACTTTTTTTTATTTTTTTTTTTTTGTTGTTACTAAACAAAACTAAGCAAAATCGCAGGATAGTGGACAAAAAAATTTGATTTATTAAATTAAATGTACGACGTTTCGTCTATAGATTTAGACTTTTTCAAGTACATACATAAAAATAACAATATTTATGAAAATTAATATTTATGTATGTACTTGAAAAAGTCTAAATCTATAGACGAAACGTCGTACATTTAATTTAATAAATCAAATCATTTTGTCCACTGTCCTGCGATTTTGCTTAATTTTATTATAATCACGATGGACACGATTTCTAATATAAACTAAACAAAACATTTTTTTCGCGGTTTTTTAGATCTGAAAATTACGAAATGTAAAAATAGTTGCAAAATTAAAACGATAAAAAAGCTACTTAAAAATCTATAAAATGAAAAATAACATACCTACAAAAACTCTCTATAAAGTAAACATTTAGTTCAACTTGGTTGGTTTTCCATCAGAACCCATACTCACACCTTATATTAAGCCCCTTGAGTTTCTTATAGAGAGTTTTGACAGTACATACTTCATCAAAATAGATATAGTTCAGCCGAATATGTTTGATAATTGTATCAAACATATTTACAATATCTATCTATAGCGATTGCGCTATAGATAGATATTGTAAATTATAGACGCTCGACAACAGAGTTCATAAGCGTCTGGATAGAACTCCTATATGTAAGGTAGTGATGGGCGATACGAGATATTTTAGTCGATTTTCTCGATTGTTCAAACATCTCGATGACTCTCGATGGTTGTCACTTGGACTCGATTGTTGTTGTTTCATAGTTTACTGCGACTAAGTCGCATAGTACTGAATCGTACAGACGATGTACACTGTCGAGAGCCACATAATATATATAAGTAATCGTTCATCACTCAACAACTGTGGTCGAGTCGATGGATGGTCGATTGTGCAGTAATCGAGTGCTCTGAGACCGACTGAACAGTGTGAACAGTGAATCAACGATGAACGAGTAGCGTGAACGTCAGACTTCAATCGACTAGCATATAACCTTGAATTGCGATTATATATTGTATTCTCATTCGCTGGCAAATAATCGACTTGAACAATCAAACATTTCGATTGTAAAATCAAACTCCGAGTCGATTGTGGACACGATTGTTATTATGAACCATTGCAATTGTTTCGATTGTAAAAACATCTTACAATCGCCCATCACTAATGTAAGGTAACCTGTTCAGTATCTTAATTTACACGTATACGTATGATGAATCATAAAAAAAACAGTTCAGGTGTGACGTAGGCAATATTACCAGCGAAACAAGACGTAACTCCTGAGAGTTGGAGTTGAAGTTGACGTCCAATGAGGATAGCATCGTCACGTAGTAACTGTGTAGCCATCAATATACGGATTGCGTCAAACTTAAAGAAACGCCATTTTCGAAGCCATCATACTGAAATTCATTCATGAACGATGACCATAAATTACAACATAATCCCACGGAAGCTAATGACCTCAGTTGCCGAGCGTCTATACTCTATCTACAACATAATCCTATAGGATGAGGTGTACTTCTTGGGCCAATCAAGGACCACCTCTAACTGTTTTAATCTTTTAATCTAATCCTAGAGTTCCGACTTCCGAAGATGAACTTATATGTGGTCGAAACGACCAACTATAAATAATATTATGACAGGAATGTTGTATTTTTTGTTAGGAAACTTACAACAAAGTAGGTATCTTAAAAACCACCAGCTTGCCTGGGTTATTTAGGTTTAATAACTTGTTCGTATTTTCAAATTATTGTTAGTATTTATAATAGAAAATTAAAATACTTTCACAGGTCCCCACCTGGGAACTGAAACTTGTAATAGAAATGGAAATTGGAAATGCTATTGGCAATTAAATCGAACTATAGGTGGCAGCATGTGGGATGACCTTGTCCATTTAACACGTCAATCTCCATCATGCTTTGACCTTTGACGATACAACTATGGACTAGCAACGCTGCTTCACTCTGGATCCATTTTTTGACAGAATCAACAAAACATGACAGAATATAAGCATTAAATAATATCGATATATTATACGGAAATACATTGGACCATAAATGAAAGTGACTCATGAAAAATGTTGAGTAAGGTGTATTAATGAAAATGTTAGAGTACTTGATTCTAGTTGTCCATTTCTATATCTATGGTCTAAGGACATTCAGCAGCGGCCATCTTTGTTTCGAATTCATCCCGCTTATAGAATTAATTTCAGTTACCAACTTTAGAGATCAGCCACTTTGATTTTAATCGCGAATATAAACAACGATCTCCTACGAACTCAGCTAATTTTTAGGCCACCAGCATCTAGGAATATTTAGGCCTAGTACTAATTTATATTTTCAATTTCTTCTTCCATCATCATTCAACATGAAGCAATATTATAATTTTATCCGTTGTCAGTTAAATCTCAAGGAACGAACCTTGCGGAACCAAACAAAATCTAATAAATTGGCAGTTCGTTTTGAGACACCCTGCATAAGTGTACACGTTGACACAAAGATGTGACCAGAATATGAGACTACATTAACACTATATTCACGTCTCGTGTGTTGAGGGTTGCTTCTTGAGCGAGCGGGCGCGTTCGGCCTGGATCTGATATACACACCCTATGGCATTGCATCGCCTTCAGACATCGTGTATATACTGGCAATAACAGGCGCGAACGATTCCTATTTCTTGTAGGGCTTTAATATACTCGCAATTCTTGACAATTGCCATTTGTGCTTTTTCGTCTCCCTCCTAGCGTTCCCTTATGTGCCTTTCTATTCAATCTAAAGCGTAGAGATGATCAAGAAGAGCACGAAAAATCTACTTTTATTTTCCTTTGACAAACTTTCACTTACTTTCAATTAAAAGATTTATTTGAAAGCCGATATAAAGTTTTTTTTACTTGATTTAATAATATCGTAGATTCCAAGTCTTCATGGTTTCCGGGCTTGTAGGCCGTGGTCCGGTGGTATTTCTACCTGACGTTTCGTCTACAACTGCGGTAGACGTTCTCAAAGGCGATGTGGCAGCGGTCGAAGTGTCCTCCTTGGCGGCTCACAGATCAGTGTGACAGTGACTGGTAGTGGTGTCCTCCCTTCTTTTATGCCTAGTACCAGTGTGTTCTCTGTTCGGTCGTAGTCCGTCTCACTGCAATTGGTCAATAATATCGTAGATCTTTATATAAAATAATTTAATAATAAATAAATAAAACACAACAAAATTTGATTTAATCAAGACGAGTCTAAAATATGTCTAATTACAACGAAATTATAATTTTTATTAACTCGTTTGTTTCAAAAGCGTAGCTAATAGAAACTGCCAAAACAAAAGAATGTTGTGGTCGACTATGTAGAGTATTAATGTTGACTCAAAAAGACACCACCGATATCGTTTTTAGGGTCCCGTACCTACGATGTCTGTCTGTTCGTCCGTCTGTCACAACACAAGGCTCTATCTCACAAACAGTAAGAGATATAGCTAGTTGAAATGTTCACAGATTGTGTTGTTATGGCATGGATCCGGGCAAATAATAATTAGAATAAAATAATCAATTAATTTTAATAAATTGATGTTTTTTTGCGCTCTATGAGTCAATATATAGTACAGTGTAGCAGTACGGTTGAAGTAACCGAATGCTATACTGTAGGTAGATACTTATAGACTCATAGAGTGTCTAAGATCATCGTTCGTTTGGCTCTGTGGGGGAGATCGTTCGATTGAAGATCTAGAGATATCTGGTTCGATCTCGGGTTTCGGATCGCAATGTATTTTTGTTTTTTTTATTCATCAAATATTCTGTTAATATCTATATTATTTTGCATTAAAAATTAATTTATTTAATTTTTATACGGAGACATATTTTTTAAGGACGGATAATATGGAGTCTAACCATTGGAGTTCTGTTTTTACAACTTTTGATATGATTCTGTTTAGTGTTCAATTCTTAAATAAATGAACCGTATTAAATGGTTTCTTGTTTGGTTTTTGATAGCAAAGCCCCGATTGCTTCTTTCGCCTAGTTATGCAGTGATCCACTACTACTTACTATTTGCTTCATCCTGTACTTACAAATTATTGAAGTGGTAATAATATTTTATTTTCAAGAATCTATTTACTCAGTTCAATACTGTTCGTAAATTCACATTTTGATCATCACATATCCAGCGTACTAGACTACCCTTTTTGTATTATGATGATCGGGATGCAGCAGATGTGCCGAAAGGGCAGTCCAGCGGGTAAGTACCGTTACTGCACATAGACGATAGTTGCAGATAGTGACGCCGCCGGCAGCAGCTGATATCTAGCCAATATGTTGCTAGCAATAAACATACGTGTTTCTTATACTTTTCCCCTTTTTATATTAGATTATATAATATTAATAATAATGTGCCAGTCAAAATGTTTGCAACCGTTGGCTAAGTTCCTACTTTGTTTCGATTTTAATATAAAAAAACGTACTGTTTTCTTGTCTAGACTTTCCATTAAACTTTACGCTTCTACTTTTTTTGTTACTGTTGTTCTCTGTACTTATATTATGTAATGTAAAATATTCGTAAGCGTTGGCAAAGAATATCAACTGTCTCGATTTTCATAAAAAAAAGCTCACTTCTGGTTTTTCCATTATCCTACATGCATTAGATGTAGTTTTATTTTTTTAAAGATGATCCCGAAAAGCTTTCAATTACTTTTTTAATTTCTCATTTAAAAATGGTCTTATTTTTTGTTCGTCTTTGGGTAAATAATTATAAGTAATACACTGTAAGAAATGAGAAGGCTGATTACCTACATAGATTATCGATGGTCCATTTGTAGCCAGCGATTAATCTGGTAATAGGCACACAACGAGACAATGGCGTCGCAAACAGGTATCGCCTGCACATCGCGTAGATTCCATAAAAACACATTGCGCATGCGTGGTTACTAATTTTACATTAATTTGTTTTGTATTCATCCATTTTATATATGTAACTATACATTTTATTTTGTAATTTTTACACAGTTTATTGGAATATTACACAAATTATGTAATTTTAATTTACTTTATGTAAAAATCACAAATTTGTTAACTTTACAGTAAAAGTTCAAGTTTTTATGAAGTTTTCTGTGTAAAAATAAATAATAATGTAAAATCATTTAGAAAATCGAGCGAATTCTACCTTAACTTTCAAAGTATTTTTACATCCATTTTTTACGGTGTTTATGAGAAAAACTAGAGTGAAATTTTATTGCCCTAACCCTAAACTCTGTTATCCCGAAATCTCCGAAAGTATATTTATAATTTTGTTTACATGGTTTTGGTAACGTAATTCGAACCCTAATCAGCATGGAGACGAGCGTAAGAATCCAGATTCTATCGTTCGTGGTCAACGGGTATTTGATGTGCTGCTCGACTGAATATTCGTACGATATTAGTTATGTAGACATTAGGGTGGGTCAAAAAAATCAATTATTTTTTTTTTTCAAGTGACACGGGAAAATGGGTTGCTAGACACCTAAAAAAAATTCTCACCAAATATGATCTCTTAATTTTAATAGAAAGATCCTCCGCATCACAGTTTTTTATTTTTTTCTCAGTCCAATAGAAAAAAATTCATACCTCATCATTAATTGATTGTACAGAAAAATGTTTTAAGAGAATTTTATAGGAAATTTAATGCTCTACAAAAAAGGTATCTTATATTTTTTCCACAAACCTCACCATTTGAAAGATATTGGAGATATATAATAGTCATTTATTGTCGAGTTTAGGGGTCGACAAGACAAGAATTCTTGTCTTGACAATAACTTCTTGTCTTGTCTTGAAAAAAAATCAAGAAATCTTAAAAAATCTTGTCTTGACGTTTTCTTGACATCTTATATCTTGTCTTGACTCAAGAAATTTCAAGATCTTGAAATTTCTTGATTAACCGGTGACACCGTACATGGTGATTCCTCGCCGGCGAACTTTTTATTGCGTTGCGTGCTAACACGGCAATCTGGTGGTTCCCTGATCTTTATTTGTTTTCTGACGAACGCAAATAACTCAGAATCTTGGAAGTATGACATTGAAAAATACTTAAATGAGCCTAGGACAGAAAATTCTGAGAATATACTTGATTGGTGGAGAAGACACGAAAATGTCTACCCGTCGTTATCGAAAATGGCCAAGGATTTTCTCGGAACGCCAGCAACATCTCATCTGTACCTGCGGAAAGGCTATTTTCAAGAGCAGCTTTAACAATAACAAAGCCAAGAAATCGGCTAGGCGTTGACTCCATAAGGAGGCTTATGTGCCTTAATTCATGGTTTATGAATTCCGATTTAAAAATGTGTTAAATTTGATATTTAAAATCTAGTTTGCAATTTTAATTTCAACAGAATTATTAGTGTATATTTGCCATAAATATGGCACATACACTATTGGCGTCGGTCGGATGGTGAGACCTAGGGGTCGGACCAAAATTTCTCGACGTTTCATAGCCTCCTGAACAATTTGCCACCATTTTTAAAAATGTTTATATATATATATATGTGTGTGTGTGTGTGTACACGATGAATCTCGACAGACTTAATCGATTTAAACGAAATTTGGTACACACATTGGAACCCATCACCGCACGAAGCCTATTTAAAATGGGCCCGATCGGGCCATTTTTAAGGGTAGTTTTTAGGGGTTGAAAAAAGTTTTTGGACCCAAAAATACCGAAAAAAACCTCAGAATGGTTTCAAAATTGGAATTTGACCCTTTGGTAGAGATTAAAATGTGTTGCTAAAATTTTAACAAAATCGGCACAACAGGACCGGACTTACAAATTTTATGAAAACACTAGTTCGCGGATAGTGATTTATTTGCTGACGGGTGTATTTAATTTGGTACAGAGGTTGCATTGATAATAATATTGAAATTAAGAAAAATAATATTATTTTAAGGGATGTATTAAGGGGTTAAATTTTTTGATTTTGTCCAAAAACAAACTTAAGTTCACATAATAAAGCCACAAGACCTTATTAGCAAATACACTATATTGTCGGCAGGGTTTGGCACTGCGACCCGAGTTTTTTCATTTATTGTTTTTAATTTACATTTTTGTGAATCGTTCTAGCAAAAAATGTGTTCAATAAATTAAAATGATACGTTATGTTATGTTAAAATATGTTATCTTTTTCACAAATAAATACGTTTTAGCGTTTTCATTGTTAGTCAAGATATTTCAAGAATTCTTGTTTTCTTGACAAGAAATCTTGGTATTGACATAACATTTCTTGTCTTGTCTTGAAATCTAAAATTACTTCTTGTCTTGATCTTGTCTTGAAATCAATACAAGATCAAGACAAGATCTTGAAATTTTCAAGAATTTGGCGACCCCTAGTCGAGTTCTAAAAATCATAAACAAAAATGAAATTTGTCTTAAAATAATCAAACTAAAATCTTCAATATCTTTCAAATGGTGAGGTTTGCGGAAAAAATATAAGATAACTTTTTTGTAGAGCATTAAATTTCCTACAAAATTCTCTTGAAACATTTTTCTGTACAATCAATTAATGATGATGTATGAATTTTTTTCTATTGGACCGAGAAAAAAATAAAAAACTGTGATGCGGAGGATCTTCCTATTAAAATTAAGAGCTCATATTTGGTGAGATTTTTTTTAAGGTGTCTAGCAACCTATTTTGCCGTGTCACTTGTAAAAAAAAAATAATTGATATTTTTGACCCACCCTAGTAGACATACAATACAGTTATGAACATAACGTCGTTGCTTTTCGGCGACTACTGATCTGGTCGATCGCTTCGTTTGGACGTGACGTGACGTGACACTCGACATGCGTAACCAAACGAAAAAAAACGAGGCAAATAAAGTTTCAACTGAAATTACGCTTTTTTCACAAAATTAGAGTTTGGCGACAATATAATTTCTAGAATATTCTCATTTCGCTACACATTGTACGTTACACGTTCAGCCGTATGAATCCAATTCACTCTACCTTGCGTAAAAGAGTTTCACTTAAAAAGTGTGAGATGGCTCCATTAAACTAATTTTGAATCAACTATACAGTATAGAAACAATACAGTACAGACAATCTGACGCAGGACCGGTGGGGGCAGGGGAACCCCACCTGTAATGTAATATGAGCACTAGAAAGCGAGCAGATATGTGCTAATTTGTGCTCGGCAAAAGTTCTGTAATTTGTGTACAAAGTTTATAAGGGAGTGTTAGTATAATTAGAATTTAACACCTTTACTTTGTAACGCAACTATCTGCTTCCCTTTTCCCCCACTCCACTTTCTTTCCAACACCCACGCATTTGTTTTAATGTATAAATATGTTACTATAGTCTCGTTCTCCTTACTATTTATCTATAAATATTAAATTCAAATTCAAATTGTTTATTACTCCTGCAGCGGCAAAAGAAAATTTGCATAGGAGAAGTCAGATACATTTACAATTAATATAAAAATTCGACTGATGACCAGTCCTATACTTCCCACCTAGTAAATATTTGCAAAAAATAAACACTCTTTTTTTTATTCTTTGACTAGGCCCAAATAACCTTAGCTGTTGGTGGTCTTTAAAACACAATTTAATTTTTATTCTTTGAAAAAAGCATGGCCCTCTTTTTTGTTTGGTGATCTATTGATGGCTAGCTTAATATAGCAAAAATCATGGTTACCTTGATTTACGTACAATTTTTATTTTTTTTAGTAAAATATTTTTTTTCTCGAAAACTATACATTTTAGAGAAAAAAAATATTTACATTTTTTTCATATTATAACATCTAGAATTCATTTATATTTTTTTTTACCTATGTTAATACGTGACATTGAGGACGTTTTTTTGAATATCTCAGGATCCACTGAACCGATTTGACTCAAAATCTAATCAGATCTAAGTTAAAGGCTGATAAACACAATAGAACAATCGGCATGCCCGTATGTTGTTCCGTTCTTAAGATATCGAAGGCGAAAAATTGACCACATACACACACACATACACACATACACACATACACACATACACACACACATACAGACATCAGTCAGAAAATGATCTTAAACGATTGCTAGGGTCTCAAAACGTGAAAATCTGTTAAAATCTCGAAATATTGTTTTCGGACTGAATCCATTACTTCCCTACCATAGTAGAGGTGGGAAGTAAAAACATAATATACATACAGAAACATATATGGTTGTTAAAATAATCATTTAAGCAATAAAAACATTTTTCAACAAGGAAAGCCTTCAATTTTTTTTTAAACAGTGGAAAACTCGCTATATTTTTTATTACTTCCCACCTCTACTATGGTAGGGAAGTAATGGATTTAGTCCGAAAGTAATATTTCGAGATTTTAACAGATCTTCACGTTTTGAGACCCTAGCAATCGTTTAAGATCATTTTCTGACTGATGTCTGTATGTGTGTGTGTGTGTGTGTGTGTGTGTGTGTGTGTGTGTGTGTGTGTGTGTGTGTGTGTGTGTGTGTGTGTATGTGTGTATGTGGTCAATTTTTCGCCTTCGATATCTTAAGAACGGAACAACATACGGGCATGCCGATTGTTCTATTGTGTTTATCAGCCTTTAACTTAGATCTGATTAGATTTTGAGTCAAATCGGTTCAGTGGATCCTGAGATATTCAAAAAAACGTCCTCAATGTCACGTATTAACATAGGTAAAAAAAATATAAATGAATTCTAGATGTAATAATATGAAAAAAATGTAAATATTTTTTTTCTCTAAAATGTATAATTTTCGAGAAAAAAAATATTTTACTAAAAAAAATAAAACTTGTACGTCAATCAAGGTAACCATGATTTTTGCTATATTAAGCTAGCCATCAGTAGATCACCAAACAAAAAAGAGGGCCATGCTTTTTTCAAAGAATAAAAATTAAATTGTGTTTTAAAGACCACCAACAGCTAAGGTTATTTGGGCCTAGTCAAAGAATAAAAAAAAAAAGAGTGTTTATTTTTTGCAAATATTTACTAGGTGGGAAGTATAGGACTGGTCATCAGTCGAATTTTTTCATTTGGAACCAGATTGAATATCTTGGTGCAACAATACATAGGACTTTTCAAATAAAGAGTTAAATTTGGCTTGATGCTACTCAAATTGTCCCTATTCCTTGTATTATATTGATGCCCAAGAGATTCAAACTTGTTAGAGTTGTTCCGCACAAAAATAGCAGCTTTATAAATATAAATTGACGGTAAAGTCATAAAATTGGAGTTTCATGCTTTCACGGCCGGTAGAGATCTTGGTAGCAAGGTTTTTTACTCCGTACGTTTCGCCCAAAGCTCCGTTGAGCATCTTCAGCGACGATTGGCAATACGATATGATCTTCTTGCCGGTCGACTGGCAAGAAGATCATATCGTATTGTCAATCGCCGCTGAAGATGCCCAACGGAGCTTTGGGCGAAACGTACGGAGTAAAATCCATTAGACCACGGCTACCTAGCCCGGAAACACTTGCTACCAAGAATATTACAACTTCTCTGTCCGTCTGTATGTCTGTTGGAACGCTTATAACTCGTGAACCACTGATTTGATTTACATGCATTTTTTTAAATTTATGGGTGCGTTGTCTGGCCAGATTTTGACCTCTACTATCTGCCCGGCCTAGCTTCACCCCAGTACAACTCGAATTGAATCAGAGAGTAGTATAGCCTAGTGGTTAGCGTACTTAGTGCCGCAACCTCTGGACTGAACTGCCGTGGGTTCGAATCCCACCTGCGCTCATGGATGTTTTGTGATGTTATTTAGTTTTAAGATAGTTGTTATTTAGTGTAGTTGAAAGACGCTAATAACCTGAGATGTCGACGCATCTATAATCTACAATAAATTAAATCGAATTGAATCTAAATTTAATTGAAATCAAGTTTATATTATGATATCGATTTCAATTAAAACATTTTCCAGATATCGCCGATAATAATTAATTTACCGGTAATTATTGTAAATGTTTGCAAATAATTCATTAAAGGGTTAAATTTTTATTTTGAAACAGTTGCGAATTTTTTTTGAGCCCCTAAATACAACACTTAAAATATGGTGTGATTACGTCCATTTTGAATAGACTTCGTGCGGTGATGGATTCCAGTATGTGTTCCACATTAAAATCGATTTATTCACCCATCTGACTGACGCCAATAGTGTACCTATTTGCCTTCAGCCTTAATAGTACGATGTATTTTATATTTATATATTTCCCTATAATTTGCTGCATACATAAAAATATAACAGGATTTCCTGCCCAATTTGACTGAGCCAAATATCCTAAAAAATTGGTGCATGCGTCTGAAGTGAAACTTTATGGGTAACCAAGTAAACACTAACCAGAAAGAGGTATGTCGATTCGTATTTACACTACCCGCCAGCCAATCGGTTCCTCGCTTGCAACTCATTTCCCCCTCTCCTGACGGTGTCATTTTTCGTTATTCCGTTGAACGAAATTACTCCCTTCGCGACTATGTATGTAAGATTATGTATGTAAAATTAAACTTAGCTGAATTTAAAATTAACAATAATTTTCACTCACATAACACTAGATCCAACATGGACATACATATAGAATTTCATCGTATCCAAAAAATAAAGATAGGTATATATCCCACTATGGGCCAAAATTATTCAATGTTCTACCACAGTCTGTTAGAGATTTGCCAGTTAACCAGTTTAAGGGACAGATAAAAAACTACCTTACAAAAAATAGTTTTTATTCCATCGAGGAATTTTTGGATAAAAAATTTATATAAATTTTTTTAAAGAGAGAATTTACTTAAAAATAATTTTATAAAATTTTAAATGTATTAAATGTATTGACTTGTGTAAACTATATCTATAGTGTAAACACCAATAAATCATCTATCTATCTATCTATGTATCTATCTATAGAGAAGTTTTACTTCAAAAACAATTAAATTGCGTTAAAATGTAAGAAAAGGTGTCAGAACGTAACTAAATATTAAAAATTACATTATACATCTGTGAATAGTATCATTTAATTTCATTATGCAGTTATAATCAAATACAAAGAAACAAAATCTTCGCAATTAACATCTCGTATTGTAAGTTATAATTTTCATTTTATAATTCAGGTAGTTAAGAAAGTTAAGTGGCATCAGAGAACACATTTTGTAGAATGATTCGACAAATTGCTGTATAAAAATGTATACACTAATACATCTAAACTGAACTGACTTGATCATATCAGCTTTCCGTTAATTTTTTGCCGACAAATTGATGCTACCTGTTTCTTGTCTAGTCTGATATAAAAGTACACCAGTTGGAATTCGTAAATAATTACAACACTTTTGTATTTTATGTATTTATTAACAGGAAACATTTTTGTACTTACTTAAAAATAATATTAATAATTTTACTGAAGCGATTTAATTAAAAATTGACCATTTCGACACCTTACTGAAATCATTCAAATTTCAAATCGCTTAACTTCTAGAGAAGTTAAGGCTGTACCAACATTTAAAAAAAAATTATAAATATAGGTACCTACGGGTCTAAATGAAAATTTCCTTTTTTTGAAGTCGATTAAAAAGTGAAACGGACGTTTGATTGTGCTCATTGAAATCACTGTAATTTGTTAACCGACTTCAAAAAAAGGAGGTGGTTCTCAATTCGGTTGTATTTTTTTTTTATGTTTGTTACCTCAGAACTCCGTCATTTATAAACCGATTTGGAAACATTTTTTTTTTATTTGAAAGGATATACTTTCAGATTGGTCCCATAGAAATTTCATCAAAATCGGTTCAGTAGTTCGGCTGATTTTAATAAAAGTTAATAACGGCGTGTGATTCCTTAAGGTAAATGTCACTTTTTGACACTAAAAAGTAAAAAATAAAAAACTTTTTAACAAAAACCTCCTTCAAAGAGCCTCTATAAAAAGAGGAAAATAATAAAATTTTGAGGTCTGCGCCAATTTAATAAAATATGAAGTTGGTTAAAAAGAAGATATTAATCACTTACTATACTTTTTAATCGACTTAATATTTTATTAAATTGGCGCAGACCTCAAAATTTCATTATTTTCCTCTTTTTAGTGGCTTTTTCAAGGAAGTTTTTTTTTTTTGTTAAAAAGTTTTTTTCTATTACTATTTATTATTTCAGAAATATATTAATGATTTTTATTTTTGCGATTTTTTAAAGGCATAGATACACCTTAAAAAAACGCAAATTTTTCACGAAAATCGAAATCTCCCAGAACTTTTTCAAACTTACCATGCTAGTAGAAAATGACACGCTGATTCCAATGAGCACAAGCAAACATCCGTATCTTTTCTGGTTTAGAAGTTGTATGTGTTTAAATTTTTCAAAAAATCAGAAAAAACTTTTGAATGGTCGTATCTTCTAAACAAAAAGAGATACAGACGTTTGCTTGTGCTCACTGAAATCAGTGTATTTTTTTCTATCAATATTCTCAATTTCAAAAATATATGAAAGATTTCGATTTTTGCGATTTTTTTAAGATACACCCCCTCAAAAAATGTGGATTTTTGACGAAAATCGAAACCTCTCAGAACTTTTTCAAACTTATCATGCTTGTAGAAAATGACACGCTGATTCCAAAGAGCACAAGCAAACGTCCGTATCTTTTTTGGTTTAGAAGTTGTATGTGTTTAAAGTTTTCAACAAATCAGAAAAAACCTTTGAATGGTCATATCTTCTAAACAAAAAGAGATACAGACGTTTGCTTGTGCTCACTGAAATCAGCGTATTTTTTTCTATAAACATTCTCAATTTCAAAAACATATGAAAGATTTAGATTTTTGCGATTTTTTTAAGGCGTATACCTACCTTCAAAAAACGCGGATTTTTGACGAAAATCGAAATCTCTCAGAACTTTTTCAAACTTATCATGCTTGTAGAAAATGACACGCTGATTCCAAAGAGCACAAGCAAACGTCCGTATCTTTTCTGGTTTAGAATTTGTATGTGTTTAAAGTTTTCAACAAATCAGAAAATACTTTTGAAAGGTCGTATCTTCTAAACAAAAAGAGATACAGACGTTTGCTTGTGCTCACTGAAATCAGCGTATTTTTTTCTATAAACATTCTCAATTTCAAAAATATATGAAAGATTTCAATTTTTGCGATTTTTTTAAGGCGTAAAAAATGCGGATTTTTGGCGAAAATCGAAATCTCTCAGAACTTTTTCAAACTTATCATGCTTGTAGAAAATGACACGCTGATTTCAATGAGCACAAACAAACGTCCGTATCTTTTTTGGTTTAGAAGTTGTATGTGTTTAAAGTTTTCAACAAATCAGAAAAAGCCTTAGAATGGTCGTATCTTCTAAACAAAAAGAGATACAGACGTTTGCTTGTGCTCACTGAAATCAGCGTATTTTTTTCTATAAACATTCTCAATTTCAAAAATATATGAAAGATTTCGATTTTTGCGATTTTTTTAGGATACACACACCCTTCAAAAAACGTGGATTTTTGATGAAAATCGAAATCTCTCAGAACTTTTTCAAACTTACCATGCAAGTAGAAAATGACACGCTGATTCCAATGAGCACAAGCAAATGTCTGTAGCTTTTCTGGTTTAGAAGTTGTATGCATTTAAAGTTTCCAAAACAATGTCCGTATAGTTTCAAAAGCAATACCAGCTATCGATTTATCCTATTTCTTGCGGCGTTATTGTCACTCAAAAATTTAAAAGAAAATAAGTAATTGTTCAATTTACAGCCGTAGTAAACTCAATTAACATAATATACAGTGTGTCCATAGAATATTCTAGATGCCCCATCCAACTTCGCCCGGGTGCACTCGATTTGCTCCTTCTCTCGAATTTATAATTTAATTATTTTTTATAATTAAATTTATGATGCACTAATTATGAACACATTAAAACAGATAAATGTAATTTTTAAAACGTCACTTTGACAGTGGCGGACTAACCCCATCGGAGGCCCGGGGCGGCAGAACTAAATGAGGCCCCCGATTTGCTTAGAAATTGATGTATTTGTAGTGTAAATTTCGTAAAAAATGAATAATATAGATGTAATGGCTGACAGAAAAAAATCAAATATTTATAAAAAACGACCTACCTACGTTTGTATTTTGTATACGTACGGGGCCTCCAACTCCAAACTGCCTCTTACTTACTCAACATATTTTGGCCTTGTTGGGATTTGATTAAGAAGGACTTCTCGAGATTTGGAGGCCCCCCAGGATCAGAGGCCCGGGGTGAGTCGCCCACTCGCCCCCCTCCCTTAGTCCGCCACTGAATAGTACCATTCCCAATTTGTGGAGTTCGAATGGTAAAAAAGTATACTCTGTAAAAAATGGATGTAAAAATACTTTGAAAGTTAAGGTAGAATTCGCTCGATTTTCTAAGTGATTTTACATTATTATTTATTTTTACACAGAAAACTTCATAAAAACTTGGACTTTTACTGTAAAGTTAAACAAATTTGTGATTTTTACATAAAGTAAATTAAAATTACATAATTTGTGTAATATTCCAATAAAGTGTGTAAAAATTAGAAAATAAAATGTATAGTTACATATATAAAACGGATAAATACAAAACAAATTAATGTAAAATTAGTAACCACGCCATTGTCTCTTTGTGTGCCTATTACCAGATTAATCGCTGGCTACAAATGGACCATCGATAATCTATATAATCGGCCTTCTCATTTCTTACAGGGTAGGGGGGTGTTTTTTTATAATTTCCATATATACCTAGCATAATGAAAGTAAATGTATAAAAATGAGCACCACTAATTTTGAGAAGTTGAACTTTTAACAAAACAAAATACTAACGTAGAAACCACATAATAATTTCTTGTTGAATGTGAACAAAAATTATACAAGAAGCCATTAAGGAACGCATTAAAGTAATTACTCTATTATTTTACTGTAATGACCTGTTCCACCGCTCTCACACGTTACTTCTTCATGACGTTGCATATTTATGTTTTTTTATATTTTTTCATAAAAAAATGACACTATCTATCCGACCTATAATCAGGTTAATGCATCTACACAATCGGGGTTTTATCATTTAAAGGTTGAATCATACTAAAAACCCGTAGAGATCCGGTCTTATTACTCGGTACGTCGTTTATTTTATTAATTGTAAATTATAGACGCGTCGACAACTTAGGTCATTAGCGTCTTGATTACATTAAATAACAAGCCGTGAGGTGGGTCGTTTATTAGGACTAAAGTGCGAGCCTTGAGGTCCACACGACGAGCTTCCCAGTTTGATAAATATTTTATAATAATAATTAAATTAGATACTACACAGAAAAGTAATCATTTTAATCATTAAAACATAATTATTATTTATTTTTAACAATAATTAAAAAAAAAAAAACGGCTGAACCGATTTTTATAAAATTTATGTCGGATCAAAATGACGTTAACACGCCTCGATTGACACCCTTACGAAGTCGATATAATTTTTTATTCGCGAGATATTGTGTAAAATCTACTTTTTTGGAGTCTATTTGGTTAAGAAAAAAGAACGGCTGAACCGATTTTGAAAAAATTTCTTTCAGATCATATTTACGTTAATACGCGTCGATTGGCACCCTAACGTAGTCGATATCATTTTTCATTCTCGAGATTTCGTCTTAGAAAGAAATGGACACATACGTACGTACATACGTACACACACACACACAGACATCTTTCTAAAAATAGTGTAGTGACCTTGAAACATAAAAATTTTTTCTCCGTTTTGATTTCGATTTTCGGACTCATTACAATAACTTCCAATGGGAAATTAATAACTCATTTAAAACTAAATTACATCACAAAACATCCATGAACGGAGGCGGGATTCGAGCCCACGACAGTCTGATCCAGAGCCCGCGACGCTAACCACTGGACTACACTGCTCTCGGTACGTTGTTGTATATATCTGGAAATTGTTACAGGACAAACTTAATTTTTATTAAATTGTTATAACAGTACGGAACCCTCAGGGCGCGAGTTCTACTCGCATTTGACCGGTTTTTTGTGTCTTATTTTGCCTTGGTAAATATTCAACTTGTTTTAAGGAGTTATAAAAATTCAGCTACTAGCTCCATCAGCGTCCATAAAAGAGGTAAATATTTGTATTTTTAGTCAGTTCATGGTTGGAATATCTTTTGCAACGTTTTCCGATGATGTATCTATTTCTGGTTGAAATGGACTGCATGCAGTGCGTCTGCATGTCGGTTTATAAAAGCAATTACACGATCTAAACACCTTCGTGTAATCTGTATCGGCCGTACGTCAAAACAAAACTCTACCTGTCCTACTTGCCCACTGCGCTCCAACAGCTTGAAATTCATATTCTTGAAAGTTCACCTTTTTTGCATTCCTTTTCTTAATGCTGCAGTCAGGAAGCACCAATGAAAACATTTTTGAAGTGAAAACGTTCTTAAGGTACGTGCAGTATGGAGCTGGGATTCTAGGTGGCAGCGTAGATCATAGCAGGGCTTGCTTAAATTAAAGCATTGTCATATATGCGAGCGCACACAACGAAGCAGTGAGTGTAGCAGGTATAAGCGCTGTTACAAGAGCTGCTAGATTCAAGAATGTATCTCACCATTCTTTCAGCGCGCTTACTACTACAATCAACGTGTGACAACTGTCAAATGGCCGTTACAAGTTTCGCAATGGATGTGACTAGTTTAATAAGTGAAATTTTGCTAGTTTTTATTTAATTTGTTTTTAATTTTTTCTAAGACGTATTTAAAAGTGTTAGTTTCCATACGTAAATATTCAAAAAACCGGTTTGGGTAAAATTTTAATTCTTGGTATAAATGATGAAATTCGCCATGTTTAGATCGTTTTCTATTAATATAGGGTGGACATGATAGCTCCTACCCAAATTTGTATATAAAATATACCATTTTGTAGCAGAAGAACACAAATATTCGTCTTCGCTATCTGACATTTCAAACGCGATTTAAGCTTGTATCAATGTATCAAAGCTTCGTTGTGCAAACCTATAAGCGCTTATAATTTCAGCCACCATCTACCATACATGCTACCATCTAGAATCCCAGCTGCGTACTGCACGTACCCTTAACAATAGTGATGTGAGCACCCGACGGTGACAATCGGGGTTACTCGGCTCAAGCACGAACACGTATTTGCAATATGCTGGTAATGGCATCTAGTTCATAAGTGTGCTAATAGATTACACTAAAAATGAGTAGTAAGTTATTTGTAATTCACAAGTGCGCTAACAGATGACACTAAAACATATATTTTGTAGTTTACAAGTGCGCTAACAGATGACACAAAAACTTAATATTATAGTTAAGGTATTATATTTATTAAATTTAATTGTATAGGCCGATTTTAATATATTTGTGATTAAACTGTGTGATGAAAAAATTATATATATATATATATTTTAAAATTAGAAAATCTGAAGTTTTCACTTCTGTCGTGTGGTCATAAGCACACACCCATTTTTTTTAAGGTAGTTATATCCAATTGTACATGTCCACATGTACATATAGAGCATATGCACATATATAAGAAAATATCACTTGTGGAGGGGGGTTGCGTCTCCGCCAAATGAGTTATCTCGCCAGTATCATCAAATATCAAAGCTGAATCAAAACAATATCACAAAATATCTATGAGCGAAGGTGGAATTCGAATCCACGACAAGTCTGATCCAAAGGACAGCAAGCTGGCCATTACACCACACTGTCCTCAATGAAAACATTGATATTCCCTTAATTTCAATCATTTTCATTGATGACGAAGATAATGTTTCTACAAGCTTTTATTTATTTTGTTACATAGTTTTTAAATCTTCTCTATAGTCTTTCTCATCAAAATATACAGGTGTTACAAGCTGATATCTCAGAAATTATTAGTTGTTGCTCGGTTGTACCAAAAAAAATTTTTAATAGCAAGGGGGATGTGCCTTGGTAGAATAGATTTTCTTCTCGATTGATACTGAGGTCAGATCAAGCCCAAGGTCACCTCAATTTTTTTAATCCGACCATATGGATTTTTTTACAGAATCTTGTAGCAGTTATTGAGACGAATCCAACGACCTACATCATGAGGTTATTCAAGGTAACTCAAGGTCATAAAAGAAGTTGAGTAATATGAAAATAACTAGTTATTATTTCTGTTCTGATGTGTTAAATTTGAATCAACCAATCAGATTCTGTCAGATGCGGATCACGCAGTTTTATTGCTATATTCTCCCTATATGAAATTTACATCGAAATCGGTAATTTTAGGGTCTATGATGCTGTAGGAGAACAGACGGACAGACGGGTTATAACCTTAAAAATAATTTCATATTAAGTATTCAAAACAAAGTACGATAAAAAATCTTTGATAAAGTGACGTAAAAGTTGGAGTTGGTAGCTACTGAAGATGCAACAGTCCAGCGTTGTGCAATAAATGAGTCATCGCTTAAGTGTAAGCAAAAACTCAAGAATATTCCTCCAGATCTATAGCATGCTCTGAAACTACCACCACTTCATATTTAAACGCAGATCCTCTAAAGTCTAAATAATCAACCGTATAACATTTTAAATAAGTGTTCAGATTGCGGTGTGCGGGCGCGATTTTAATGAAAGAGCTGTGATTGTGCTTCAAGAATTAAAATTTTACCCAAACCGGTTTTTTGAATATTTACGTATGGAACCTAACACTTTTAAATACGTCTTAGAAAAAATTAAAAACAAATTAAATAAAAACTAGCAAAATTTCACTTATTAAACTAGTCACATCCATTGCGAAACTTGTAACGGCCATTTGACAGTTGTCACACGTTGATTGTAGTAGTAAGCGCGCTGAAAGAATGGTGAGATACATTCTTGAATCTAGCAGCTCTTGTAACAGCGCTTATACCTGCTACACTCACTGCTTCGTTGTGTGCGCTCGCATATATGACAATGCTTTAATTTAAGCAAGCCCTGCTAGATCTAGAATCCTAGCTGCGTTCTGCACGTACTTTAAGTCATTTGAGGCGAAAAATATCATGAACAATTTCCAAATCACCACTGCTAAATATTAAAGCTTTTAGCTCTGTAATCATGGCAAATTTGACATTTGTTCATTGGAAATTTTTTGCTTGTAATAACATCAAGGAATATGCTCCTTAAGTTTGTACTGTACGTCATTCAACAGCCTGTATGTAAAAAAATATGGCGTAGATATAAATAATACATCGATTGTTAAAACACTAAAGTAGCGTTTGGCATTATTAGTGGATCTGAACTAAGCACATAGTCGCGGTATATTAAATTGCCGTAAACAATAAAGCATTTCTCGCATATAAACTAACAACTGAGACAGTTAAAGTATGTAGTATCTTGACAGCCAACATTCGCGATACGAAATATTAATGTTATAACTCCTTCCATTCCATCCAACATCCATTCTTGCTCTAACCAAAGACTCGCTATTCGATAAGAGGCGACATAAAAGGAAGCTGATTCTCGATAAATGACCTTCAAGTTCGGGCCAGTTCATTTTCTGATTATTTTTCATTAGACGAAATGTTTTCTGCATAAAGAAATCGATTTTTTATATAATCGCAGTACAGTCGTTGATTTTAATAATGTTACAAAACTGCTTTCTGAATTGGCGGAATAAATATTTATTTACAATAATTAAAAATACAATAACAATAAATGCAACAACGAAAAGTCAATTCTAACAATAAAAAAAACTTAAACGGTAATTATTGAACTAAACGAGACACTTAAATAACACTTAACAAATAACTATATATATGTACAAGGATTATTTATTTGTAATTAATTATGTCACTGTATTTATATCAGATTTACTTCGCTGTTCAACACTGTCACAGTACAATCTACATTGACTGATTCCCGTTGACTGATCAATATTTATATCACTGATCCGCCTGATGGCACGACTCACCATTCACTGATTGAATCAACACGACACACTCCTGTTTATATACCTGCGTGCGGTGTACGCTCAGTGCGTCCTCGTATTCTCTAGCGTTGTCTAGAATCTTCGATACCATTCCACGCTTTACTACTGTGACCTTTCATTCTCGTGGTTTCTATTGGAGGCAGTGACGTAACATCTTGGGGTTTGCTACAATAATATGTCGAAACAGGGAAGCTGATTATCGATAAATGGCCTGTCGTCAATTCTCGGTCACGTCCGGACCAGTACGTATTCTGATGATTTTTCATTGGACGAAACCATTATTTTTCAGAATAGTTATACAAAAAATATCTCTTGCACTGAAAAATAATCAGAGCTGGCTCTAGTGTTGCTCTAGTGAAGGGAACACTCAGGACCGGATTTACCTATGTGCCGTCCTGGGGCACCGTGAAAAATGCCGCCCCGCAATGAAGTTTTTTTCACAATTTTGTAAATAAAACTGCAGTGTTCATAATTTTACACACATTCTTAATAATGAGAAAAAGTATTTTTTTTCTTTTTTCTTTTTTATGAATGTTTTCATGACCTAAATTTTGCCGCCCCTGAAAATTTGACGCCCTGGGCACTAGCCCCTAGTGCCCGTAATGTAAATCCCAGCGCTGGGAACACTAGATCAAGCTCTGATCATGTTTCATTGAACGAGATACTTTTTGCATAAAGAAACGGTAGTCGATTTTAGATTTTATAACCGTGTTCAAAGTCTTAGAAATTCGTCGACAAATAAAGCGTCATTATAATCGAGAGAATTTGCTGATGTTATAAAGGGTTTTTCAATAAGGACATAACAATTTTGTATTTAAATAAAACACAGAATAATTGAGATATCGAGCTGAAATTTATTCCAGGTGTAGTACACATGTTACAATTATGTATGGAATTCGACGTCGTTCATATGACCACCACGAGCACGACGGCAGCGATCGATTCTTTGGATCCAATTTTCAATCACTCTTTCACACATATCAGCTGGAATGTTGGCAATTTCGCGTTCAATATTGTTCCTGAGCTCCTCTAACGTTGTTGGAATGTTGGCATAAACCTTCGACTTAAGGTAACCTCATAAGAAAAAATCCAACGGCGTCAAATCGCATGAGCGAGGTGGCCATTCGACTGGACCATTTCTCGAAATTAAATGATTACCAAAGTTGCGACTACCGACTCAGAATTTCGATAGTAAGTTTTAACGATTTCCAAACGTTGCTCGTCCGTGAACTTCACCCTGATAAAAATGTAAGCCTTGACTGACGTTTTGACTTTGACAGATCATAAAAAAGTTTGTAGGTTATGTTCCGTATTATAAAACAAAATTGTTATGTCCCTATTGAAAAACCCTTTATAAGATGGACTTTATGCTAAACATCAAGGAACGAGACGTCGCCTCTTGAATATTTATTTACTCTTTAATCCACCATAATACACAATAATATAGAATAGTGTACTGATGAATGATTCAACGTGTTCTCTACCATCAACTTTAATCGACTCAGACCCGAAATATCCAATTTCAAATAGAACTTAGCAAGTAGATAAATAACATTAAATTCATTATATAATGTTACAAAACTGTTTTCTGAGATGGCGGAATAAATATTTATTTACAATAATTAAAAACACAATAATAATGAATGCAACAACGAAAAGTCAGTTCTAACAATCAACACAAGTAAACAATAACTAAACAGTAATTACAAAGCAAAACAAAACAACTATATACAATAACTCGTAATTATTACCACTACACTAGTATTTATTTTATCAGTTTATTTATTTATATCACGGCGCCTCTATTTATATTACTGATCCACCGTAGACTTGAATGCGTGACTCACCGTTGACTGATTGATTCACCCCCTCGCACTGGCTGTTTATATATATGCTGCGTGGCCCAAGTTTAGTGTGTTCTCGCTTTCTCTAGAACTTTAGCGCAGGTACTAGTTGTTACAGTAAGCAGACCCCGTTTCTCAGAACTCTTGCCTGCCGTTTATATACAGGGTGATCCGTAACAATAACATAATGAGGTCTAATAATACGATCACTAGTTCAAATAAATACATTTTTAATGATATCTAAAGTGAGATAACATGTTGTCGGAGACGCTAATGACCTCTGTTGTCGAGCGTCTATAATCCACAATTCATTCATTCATTCAACATGTTGTCGGGATCAGGTTTATCTAGATTTCCATGGATATATTTTTACGATTTCGATTGTAATTGTATTTTAAAGACCACCAACAGCTAAGGTTATTTGGGCCTAGCACCAATTCATATTTTCAATTCATTATTTTTTTTTTTTTTAATAATAAATTGAAAATCCAATTGACACTTTTATCAGCTCTCGGGCTAGAACTCGGGAACTGGGGACTTGTAATAGAGGAACCATAGCAACGCCATGTAAACAACAGCGCCGCTACACTCTCGGCTATTCTCAAGCCCTACGATTTCGATACCTACTTAGAGGACAGAGTGGTGTAACGATTAGCGTAGCGGCCTTTGGATCACACTGTCGTGGGTTCGAATCCCGTCTCCGCTCATGGATGTTTTGTGATGTCATTTAGTTTTAAATGAGTTGTTATTTGATGTAAACAAGACGCTAATGACCTAAGTTGTCGACGCGTCTATAATTTACAATAAATAAATAGATACCTACTTAAATAGTTTTCTCTTCCCGTTTAGAAGAACCTTTCAAATTGTTTTTACGAAATTTAATTTGTTTGTAGATAAAAAGCTAAGTATTTAAGATTTCGAAATTCGATTAGCTGACCAGTTTATGAAAATTCGGCAAGGTTTTGTCGTTCGTTATTTATTTTTCCCAAATGAAAAATCCTTTCAATTTTATATGGAACCACCCTTATTAAATAAAAGAAGAATAATCAAAAACGGTTCACAAATGCAGGAGATATGAGGTGACATTCACAACATACATAAAAGTACATAATATAAAAAAATCAGTCGAACTACTGAATCGATTTAAGTAAAATTTAAATGGGACCAACCCGCAGGTATGCTCTATTAAGTAAAAGAATAATTATCAAAATTGGTTCAGCCATTCCTGAGTAATCGGTGTACATAAAAAAAAACGCATCAAATTGAGAACCTCCCTTTTTTGATGTCGGTTCAAAAACAATGACCTCGCTAACTGATCTGATATAAATTATTTGATTTAAATGCATATTAAAAACAATATGAAATTATTATTTAATGACGTACAATGCAGCCACGTCAAAGAACAATAATTTCATAATGCGCTATCATTATAAACGAATAAATTGTCGTAAAGTAAGTGAAATACTACGAAATAACGTACTATTACAATCTATAACTATACAAAATGTCTATTCATTGAAATGAAATTTAACATCCTATAATGCACTTTTAAATCTGTAGGTAAAAGGCAAAACAGTTATGTTCATTTTTAGGGTTGGAAAAATACGAAACCCTTACAGGATCACTTTGTTGTTCGTCTGTCTGCCGGCCTCTATCTGTCTGTCCGTCAAGACCCTTTTTCTCGGGAATAACGGCCAGAGGTATCAAGTTGAAATTAATAGCAAATAGCAGCAAGTGTGGCTTTCAAACTGCTGCCTAGTTAGAAAACCAAGTTTGGGCCACATTAGGCTTAGGATACTACCAACAAGTGTGGCTTCCAAACTGCTGCCTAGTTAGGAAACCAAGTTTGGGCCGCATTAGGTTTAGAACGCCACAGGCAAGTGTGGCTTCCAAACTGCTACCTAGTTAGGAAGCCAAATTTGGCGGAGCCTCGCAACTGCGTTACTTCCCAGACGTCGGTCTGGTTTGGAAGCCTCACTTGCCGCAAGTTTGACATTCGGTATGCCTTATTTGGGCCGAATCACTGCCTCACTGAAATTTCTAGTCGGGAATGTCCACAGCCCCACAGTCCTGTAAAAAATTCAACCTTCTAACTCATTGTTAGAATAAAATCACATATTTTATGACTCACCGTCCGACCCTGAGGTCCCCCGTTGACCTAGAGTAGGGGTCGGCAACCTTTTGAGACGGAAGAGCCAAAAGTTACAATTTACAAAATTTCCCAGTTTTTAAAGAGCCACTAACATTTTTATTTCAATATTATGGTATTTGATTAGGATTATAACTAAACAAACAAAACAGTGTTGCCACATTTAAAAAATGTCAGCTGTCTGTATACTCTCTACTCCACGTATTCTCACTGTTCTCTATGTTGAGTGTTTTTATTCTGTTTAAAGTTTTTTTTTGCAGTAGGTATAATATTTTTTATGAGTTTTCAAAATAAAATAATATATTTATTAATATTTGCGCATGGAACTGGAGAGCCGCATCTTGACATCATAAGAGCCGCATGCGGCTCGCGAGCCGCAGGTTGCCGACCCCTGACCTAGAGTCTTGAAATTTAAAAAGAAGGTCTCATAGCACAAGTAAAGAAAAAATCAGAAAATCATTCATTTCTAATTCTAAGTAGAATTATTACGTGACAAACTTAATTTTTATTTAACTTTTGTAATGGTTACGAAAACCCTTAGGGTGCAAGTTCTACTCGCACTTGTCCGTCTTTTTTGTATTTTTTTCTGTATCTTTAAATAGATTTTTGATAAAATTTTGTTACACATCTCGTTTTTTTGGTAAATTTTTAGTGAGAATTTTGATCAACTCCGGGCATTTTTTTTCGAAAAAGATAGTGATGAGCAAAGCAAGACCAAGACTTGGACAGTCTTGGTCTTGGTCTTGCTCAAATATGTCTGGTCTTGGTCTTGCTTATTTAGTCTTGGTCTTGGTCTTGCGTATCAAGTGTTGGTCTTGCTCATTTTACTCATTATTTCTGAAGTAAGAATTTTTAGTTTAGTCTTGTGTATTTGATCTTGGTCTTCCATATTCGGTCTTGGTATTGGTCTTGTTCTTGTTCATTCGGTCTTGGTCTTGGTCTTGCTTTTTCGCAAGACCAAGACCAATGTTGCTCATCACTAGAAAAAGGTGTGTTTCAAAAGAAAATGAGATCTTTAACTTTTCTACAGTTGGTTGGTTTAAAAATTTATCAAAAAACCTAGGCGTGTAAGTGGTTGTAGTATTTTTTCATCTAAGTAGTTTTGCCTTTTCGCCACAGATATATTGTATGCAATACAACATGCCAGTTGAAATATAAAATATGTAATTGTCTAGCCTTAATTAATGATTTAAAGGCGACTGTAGCGAGTTGCCGCCGCTAAATATTATTTTTCTCTCTTTTCTTTACTGATTGTTGCTTCAGGGGTTTTCTTTTTCAAACAGAACCGTTCTGGATCTGCTTTTAAACAATAAAGAAATTGAACATATTTATAAAACTCGTTAAAGAAAAATATAATATTCAGTTCAAATCTTTGTGTTTTTACTTGCTGCAAAAGTTTTAATAATTATTTTTAAAACTCCATTCGGAATACAAAGGAAACATCCATTTATGCCAGATTTCTGATAGGTACGACTTTTAGCTTTAAATCTAGATTTTAAAGTTAAAAGTTGTAGATATTTCACGAATCGTTTTACAAAAAAATATTTTTTTTAACATATATCGTTGAAAAGAGCTAGTTTTGAAAAAACTAAAAATATGTTTTTTTCTAATTTTTTGATGATTTTTTTGTAAGCTAGTTAATTTATAAAAATGTACAATAAATTAGAGTATTTTACCCGACTAGTACAAAAAAAGGCGGGTTATGATTTTTTAAGCATATCAATATGTAAATATAGTATCTATTTTATTTATATGCTAATGTATTTTTTCAAGTAAATTAAATAAAATTCAATCAAAAAATACATTAGTCTCTTTTAATATTTAGCGTGCTATATGGCCTTTGAATCAAACTGTCGTAGGTTTGAATCCCACCTCCGCTTATGAATGTTTTATGATATCGGTTAATTTAATTTCATGTAATTAAACTCTAATGACCTTAGTTCTCGGGCGTCTATGATCTACAATAAATAAATAAATAAAATAAATTTTACTATACAACAACAAATTTTCAACTGGCATTAATATAATATCGATTCGATGCGGCTGATTTTGAAAATACGATTAGATCTATTCCCTTAACAATTGTTGTTACAATAAAATATTACACAATAATCCAAATGTTGAAGCAGCCATACACGTTAAATTTTATTGTAATAATAAACATTAGAAAACTATAACGTTAGTATTATGTTCGGCCATTATCGTATGTTATTATACAAGACAATAGAATCATGTTCAAGGTGTTCATGACCAATATAAGCTGGTATTCACACTCATTAATGAAGCCATTTCACCAATTTTTGAATATGAAAATTTCATCCCTCATCTCAAGCAAAGAACGTATCTGCCATTTGCATCACAATTACGCCACTTGGCGAGAAGAAAATCAAGCTTAAGGCCGGTTGTTCGGTGGCGTATCTAACTTTTTCAATTTGTCAGTTACGTCTTTACGTGAGATGTGAGACGATATTGTGGTACCGTCCCTGACCTTTCAGAAGACGGGCGTATACGAGTGTGCTGACAGCAGCAATGAAGGAGAAGTTGATTGGTAACAAGTTTAGTAGTGATAATAATATTTCCGAAATTGCTATGGAAACAGTGTGAATATTGCAACGTTTGCGCACAACGAGATGGATTTCTCGACAAAGATAGAAGCAGTCATTTGCTGTCCCACTTGCGGCCTGATACTTCCACTTACGGGCGCAAGCAATAGGTTATAGGAGTATTACATAAAATATGTTAGCGAAAAAATATTATTATTGGTTATTGGTTATTATTTATGTTCCGTCTAGTTAATAATACTTAATTATTGAAAGACTAAGACATCATTGCGAGAAGTTCAGTCTACGGATGTTTGTTTATATAACGAAATACTCGTGTCGTCATAAGCGCTGGTCATTAAGATAAGGACACACAGAGGGTATGGATTTTTACATCTGACTAGAGATCATTATGTTGTGTCGACCAGCGAATGAGACGCTGCGAGATATTATATTTTGTTAAAATAATACTTTGCTAGTTTGAAGTCTGGCTTATGATTTGGATTATTATATTTTGCTCTAACATATATGATAAATTCACATTTACTGATGGAAGACCGAGGTGGCTGGCAACGATTATGAATGCCAGCCTTAACGTTCGAAGTTATTGTAACCAATTGTGTTGTACAAAGCCCGTTTCGATTGGTTTATGATGACGATTACTCTACTTAACATTCGTTTGTTTTACATATTATTATTCCTGGCCAATAAGAGCCCGTCTGTGTATCTATTAAACCAATACCTACGTTTTGTAACGTCATGTTAAATGTCTGCGGAATTAGAATTAAAGAACCTATATCGTTAAATAGAATTACGTCTTCTAATTTTAGACACAGGGCTGCTTTTTACTATTAGTATAGCCGCTTGTGCGTTATATCAGGCGCGAATCGGGCTTGAGAATAACCGAGCGTGTAGCAATGCTGTTGTTTACACGGCGTTGCTATGGTTTCTCTATTACAAGTCCCCAGTTCCCGGGTTCTAGCCCGAGAGCTGGTAAAAGTGTCAATGGATTTTCAATTTAATATTATTAAAAAAATAATGAATTGAAAATATGAACTGGTACTAGGCCCCAAATGACCTTAGCTGTTAGTGGTCTTTAAAACACACAATTCGGGCGCGAATCCAAGGGTGAGGGGGGCAATGGGGACAATTGCAGTTACTAAATCACGTGTTTCGCGTTACAAAATGATGCATGTGTGCAGCGCTAATATCTGATATCGAACATGAAGTTTTTAGAAAATTTTAGACACATAGGCTTTTTACTATTGGTATAGCCGCTTGTGCGTTATATCAGGCGCGAATCGGGCTTGAGAATAGCCGAGCGTGTAGCAATGCTGTTGTTTACACGGCGTTGCTACGGTTCCTCTATTACAAGTCCCCAGTTCCCGGGTTCTAGCCTGAGAGCTGGTAAAAGTGTCAATGGATATTAAAAAAAAATAATGAATTGAAAAAAAACTTCCTTTAAAAAGGAACTAAAAAGAGAAAAATAATGAAATTTTGAGGTCTGTGCCAATTAAAATATGAAATTGGTTAAAAAAAAGATATTAATCACTATACTATACTTTTTAACCGACTTCATATTTTAATTGGCACAGACCTCAAAATTTTATTATTTTCCTCTTTTTAGTGCCTTTTTGAAGGAGGTTTTTTTTTTGGTTAAAAAGTTTTACTTTTTTTAGTGTCAAAAGTAACATTTACCTTAAAGAATGACACGCCGTTACTTACTTTTTTATTAAAATTAGCCGAACTACTGAACCGATTTTGATGAAATTTCTATGGGACCTATAATCTGAAAGTATATCCTTTTAAATAAAAATCGGTTCATAAACGACGAAGTTATCCGCGAACATACATAACCACATAAAAAATATACAGGGTGAGTTCGACCACCCGTATCAGTCGCTTTTTTCGAAAACGGTTAGTCGTAAAGAGTTGTGTCAAAAATTTGTATTATAAAAGCCCTAATAAAGAATCGAATGGTGATAATTTTTTTTCCGGGTAGGTCGGCTTCCCTATTAGTTTGCTCCAGAATGTCCAGAACTCCGTAATTATAAATGTAACGATAGGTCGAAAGTGGTATTGTTGAAAAGATCTTTAAAAAATTAGCAAGTTTTGTACGGATTTTTTTTTATTACTGCCACCCCTGTTAAGTAATATTTGTTTGAAATTACTAAATTAAAATGTCATAATAACAAACTTTTTAAAAGTTTGCATTTAAAATCTAGTTACCTATCTATCGATCATTTAACACTGAAGAAGTACACTCACAGTATAACCAGAAGAGCTCAGTAGTATGTATTAAAGAGTAAATGGAAGACAGTTTGAACACTTGTGACAATGTCTAAGGTTACTAGATTTTTAATGCCGACTTCGATCGTTATTATGAAATTTTATTTTAATAATTTCAAACGATTGTTACTTAACAGGGGTGGCAGTAATTAAATAATTTTTCCTACAAAACTTGCCTATTTTTTAAAGAACTTTTCAACGGCACCACTTTCAACCTATCGTGCTTTCTAAAATTCCGGAGTTTTGAACATATAATAATTTATATTTATACTTATAGAAATTTACAGGGGTGGCAGTAATAAAAAAAATTTTCCTACAAAACTTGCTTATTTTTTAAAGATCTTTTCAACAATACCAATTTCGACCTATCGTTACATTTATAATTCCGGAGTTCTGGAGCAAACTAATAGGGAAGCCGATCTTCCCGGAAAAAAAATTATCACCATTCGATTCTTTATTAGGGCTTTTATAATACAAATTTTTGACACAACTCTCTACGACTAACCGTTTTCGAAAAAAACGACTGATACGGGTGGTCGAACTCACCCTGTATATACGGTCGAATTGAGAAACCTCCTTTTTTTGAAGTCGGTTAAAAATATGAATTGGTGCCAGGCCCAAATAACTTAAGCTGTTGGTGGTCTTTAAAACACAATTCAGGCGCGAATACAAGGGTGAGGGGGCAATGGGGACAATTGCAGTTACTAAATCACGTGTTTCGCGTTACAAAATGATGCATGTGTGCAGCGCTAATATCTGATATCAACATGAAGTTTTTAGAAAACACAAGAATGAAAGTATTTTATTTTGTAAATTTTAAATCCGGATCTTTGATCCGCTGTAACCGTTCATTTACAACTCCCAACCAATAGGTGAATGTATTTAATACAGCTTGTAATATCAGATTTCGAACATAAAATTTTATTGTTTTGTTTTGCAGTAAATCTGTACGGCATACATAATAAAATATGTATTGTACAACCCTTTTTATACTGACATTTGTAAATTCGACGCAAACAACAATAATTTGAATTGAATCCATTATTACTTCATTTGCAAAATATCGTTTTTAATTGAAATATTGTAATTGTCACTGTTTCTGCCATACATGGGCACCAGAAGAGGAAGGAGGCGTTATTATTTTAACTATAATATAGATATTAGTCGTATCTATCCGTCACACAAAAATTTTTAGACGGTGAGCCCTGGCGTCAGGAATTTACACAATTTATTATACTAAGCCAATCCAGACGAATGTGACAATTTTCAATTCACTATATCGCGTTGTCCCCTTCCCGATTTATGATATTATTACGCTCCGGGAAGAGGACAGTGTGGTCCAGTGGTTAGCGTTGTGGCCTCTGAATCAGACTGTCGTGGGTTCGAATCCCGCCTTCGCTCATGGATGTTTTGTGATGTCATTTAGTTTTAAGTGAGTTATGTTATTTAATCTAATCAAGACGCTATAGCAAACTCGTTTGTTATAATAACACGCGTTCTCGATATGAATTTGTCAAAATTATATTTTCTTAGTTACGCTATAAAATTGAAGTTTGTTTTGGATAACAACAAAAAAATTGATTAATTCTCAATCAATTTTTTTGTTGTTATCCAAAACAAACTTCAATTTTATAGCGTAACTAAGAAAATATAATTTTGACAAATTCATATCGAGAACGCGTGTTATTATAACAAACGAGTTTGCTATAATAACACGCGTTCTCGATATGAATTTGTCAAAATTATATTTTCTTAGTTACGCTATAAAATTGAAGTTTGTTTTGGATAACAACAAAAAAATTGATTGAGAATTAATCAACATTTAATATTGAGAACACTTATTTCATTGATATTTTGTTCAACTGAATTTATTGTGTTTTATTATTTTATTAAAGTAAGAACATAAATTTGTTCTTACAACGCTAATGACCTAAGTTGTCGACGCGTCTATAATTTACAATAAATAAAAATTACGCTCCGGGCGAATCCGGGTCGGGTACCATAGTTTTTTTGTAAGCTAAGTGTACTTTTTAAGACAACAAACTGTTGGGGTTCTCTATGAGTCTATCAATTCATATTTGTACTTTATTTTTATTTTTAAAAATAAATTTAAAAAATCTGACGCTTTCACTGGTTTTTAAATCTTAGGAATAAGGTATTTCAGGAGCCATGGACACGCTCTATATAAAATAATGGCGTCTCTATAATCTCGGCTACTAGCCTATAAATCATACTTAACAGATAATATTATGGTTTAATACATTCGAAACCAGTGCTCGTAAAGTATGTATAAATAAAAAATTGATTTTAAAGTTTATATTATCCGGTCAGACACGGCGCGGGAACGTAGCGTTTCCGACAAGATAAACATTTTTACATGCATTTCAAATACGAACATTGATACGTGCCTGAACGGACGGAATCCGCAAATATTCGTATTTGAAATGCATGTAAAAATGTTTGTCTTGTCGGAATCGCTACGTTCCCGCGCCGTGTCTGACCGGATAATATAAATCGACAATGTTTGGTCTTCCCGCGATCACGTCTGATGGCGATGTGAATCATGCCACCTGTTTGTGACGCCTGCTTTACTATTAAATAATTGTTAATGGTTATAACCCTTGCATAGTAACCTTACGTAATTCGCCAGGTCAAACTTGTATTGTACTTTTATATTAGTATTATTTTAAAATTCGTTCTATAGAACAGTACAAAGTGATTAATTAATGGTGGTTTTATTCATAGTTTTTTCATTAATAATATTGTTTATGAATTAATTAATTTAAAATTAGGGTACTAAAGCCGTGCATTTCTGGTTTATTTTAAGAAAGGGTTTTTTTATTTCTACAATCCTAAAATATTAAAAAACTTTCAAAGGCATTTATTTTTATAAGAATTTAATGCATTTACTAAAAAAATATTAAAATATTTGGTCGGTTACATAAGATTATTAAAAGAATACAAACTGCCTATATTTAATAATTTAAAATAATCTCGCCTTTAGTTTAAATGATTGACTACGTTATGTCAGTAGGTACCTAGTTTGAACTTGTTGAAATTATTTTATTCAATATTTACAGCTGTATGTATTTAGTTGTATCTAATAAAAGTGAATTTTTGATTTTGTGCGCGTTTTAAAGACGTTCTTTCAAAATTTATATTTTTATATTATGTCGCTTGTAGAATAAGTAATTGTTAAAAAAGTGTAATTTGTGTAAGATATTTGTAATTTGCAAATATCTCTAATTAATGAAAACTAATTAACATTTTAATATCAGTGTAGTGTTCGTATAAACACAGGCATGGACAACTTACGGTCTATGGTACCTTCGGGAACTTTTTTAAAATGTTTTTTAAATTGTTTGCTTACCTATAGTTCTAATTTTAAAATTGGATCTTAATAATAATAAATAAAGATTAAAATTGTAAGTTTATTTATAATCATAATTAAAAAAATTAAAAAGGGGAGCTTAATTAAAAAATTTAAATTGATAGTTGCGTAGTTTAAAAAATTTAAATTATAATTTCGAAACTTGTGTCAAAATTTCGGGAGTTAAATTTGTCTGAGATTTGTAGTAGGTACTTATAACATATTTCAACTGACTTGTGCAACGTTTACGCAATATGGACTGTGAGCTGAGAAAGGTTGCCCATGCCTGGTTTAAAGTGTAGTGCTTTGTTCTAATAACGATTTCATGAAATTTTAAGGTACCTATCATTAATTTTTTAGTTTATTAAATAGTAACTTTTTTAACACACTAAAGCATAACAAATTCTTACGAAAATTAGTTTAAATTGCCAATAAAACTAAAAGTAGGTTTAATTTTTTTAACGAATCCATTGCCAATTGCTGTAGAAGAGTTAAAGAACTCAATTTATTTTGATTTTTTAACCGACTTCAAGAAAAGGAGGTTTCTCAATTCGACCGTATATATTTTTTATGTTTTATGTGTGTTTGCGGATAACTTCGTCGTTTATGAACCGATTTTGAAAAATTTTATTTGAAAGGATATACTTTCAGATTGGTCCCATAGAAATTTCATCAAAATCGGTTCCGTAGTTCGGCTGATTTTAATAAAAGTAAGTAACGGCGTGTGATTCTTTAAGGTAAATGTTACTTTTTGACACTAAAAAGTAAAAAATAAAAAACATTTTTAACAAAAAAAAACCTCCTTCAAAAAGGCACTAAAAAGAGGAAAATAATGAAATTTTGAGGTCTGTGCCAATTAAAATATGAAGTCGGTTAAAAAGTGTAGTATAGTGATTAATATCTTCTTTTTAACCAACTTCATATTTTAATTGGCACAGACCTCAAAATTTCATTATTTTCCTCTTTTTAGTTCTTTTTTGAAGGTTTTTTTTGTTAAAAATTAATTGCTTTTTTAAATTTTCGTTAAAAGTACTTTATAATCAACAACAAAAAATGAAATAAAAACCAAAAAACCCAGATGTCCAGATATCATACTTTTACGGAAGGAACTCTTATCGTGAGACTTCGTTGTCTGTCTGTGTGTCTGTCTGTCACAGTCAATTTTCTCAAGAACTATACATATTTTTTTAAATTTATAAATAAAAAATTGTCTGACAATGTAAGTTCAAAATTACTGTTGATAACTTTAGTAGTCTGTCGCTTTTCATCTGACTTTTTCGGGCAGGGATTCAGAAACAACATGTATAGCAGCACTAGGACGCGGTATGTGTCTCTAATGCTATTGGTGGTGATGTGGTAAATGTCATCAAAGATTCTCTTTCATAGCTTGAGGAAGAGTGCTTCCATCTAACCATACTAAGTACAGATAGATCTGTCGTACGGTCCAATTCAACCACGGAAGGCACCAAAACTTGACTGTCCGTGTCTCCAGGACTCGCCGTGAATCTTAAATTTCTTGTTCTCTCATATACAGGAAAGTATACGGGGTGTTCGATAAGTCTAACAGTTTAGAAAAAAAAACCTGATCTTTCTGAAAAATATATTGCTTTATTTGTAAACACTTTTTATATAATTTTAAACCAAAATCTTGCTTAAAAAGTTGCGTTCTTATATTTTGAATCTTAAATTGTTTGTTATCTAAGCTGCAGTCAAATGTACCGTGTGTTCTATAAATCTGAAAGTTTAGAAAACTTTTGGAACCTTCTGGGGAATGTTGTATTTTGTTTATAGACGTCAAATTTGTGAATTGTTTAAACAGAAATCTTGTTTAAAAAATTCACAGATTTCGCAATCCTTGCAACCATCGAGGACATTGGAAATGATAACAGCATATATGAAACATAATTAACTGTTTATTATACACACAATATTTATCAATGCACTGTTTAGTTTTGTCAGGAATAACCCTATTATTCTTCTGTTATATACGCGTTCACTTTTGCTTGATTACTTAACTTTTAAATGGATTTTTCTACAGTATTTATTAACATTTGCTCAAAAATAACACCGCAGATCGTCGCAAATACCTTTCAATTAACTAGACATAATTAAAACACATTTCGAAAAAATTGCACTTGTTCAATTTTGCATGATTGCTCCTCACTCGATCGCGACACCGTTGTCTTTTGGCCTTGAACGAAAACTCGTAACTCTGCCTCCATATACGAACATAAACATTTCCAATGTTAATATTACATTTTTTTATTAATGTTTTAAATTTTTAAAAGGCTAATAGGATTAAATATTTTTGTTCTATAAACATTAGATAAATGTAATAGTATAATATATTATTATTTATATCTGTCATTCTTTCTTTTTCAGATGCAGATATGTCAACTGGGAAAATTGGTTGGTGAGTGATTTTTAATGCTTTTTAATAATGTCAGTGATAAAAATCAGAAAATATGTGTGTTCGGAAATTTATAACCCACTATTCCAGATGAGCTGGAAAATTGGAATATCTGTGTCCATAAACTAACAAGAAAAATCTGAAATCTGCAAATTCTTAATCCATAGATGTTAAAAGACTCCTTGCAAAGAATTTAATTTAAACTACTCATATTAGAAATACACATTTTTTACAACATTCTGTAAACGATCTACGACCTACGTCATATTCTTTCAAAATGAAACTTGGCATATGAAGATGCCTGAACCTACACTAAGCTGATATTGAATTTTTAAGAGAAAATTTTTAATCAGTGTAAAAGGTTTTAATTAATTAAAATTTATTAATTTCTCTCGATCTAAAAAAAATTAATTCGAAGAGAATCTGTTCCTTTCTTTTGTTTCAACAGTACTTTTTATATATAAGGAATTTTTTAGTTTTCAGTGATAATATCTTTGAGAAAATATTTTCTGGCTCGAAAAAAATGATAATTAATTAGTTTTTTACGAAGTGTGGCGTCAAGTGAGAACTTTTGTTTTTTAATATTAAAAAACAAAAAACGACACTTGACGTCTGAAGTCAGCTTTACATAGGGAACTTATAAAAGTAATAGTGAACCAGTATTAGAGCTGGTAGTCCTAACTTAGTTTACTTTGCACTCATTCTATTCGCAACAGTGTTGCCAGATTAAGAATAAAATCACTAGATAGCTTTAGAGATTTCATTACTTATTTATGAAGAAAAATATTTGTGGAATATTTTAACATTTTTCTCTTTATCGTAAATAATTTTATATAATATTTTACCATGTTAAGACAAAATAAGTTATACAATTATTATTGTTACAAAACTGTTTTCTGAGTTGGCGGAATAAATATTTATTTACAATAATTAAAAATACAATAACAATAAATGCAACAACGAAAAGTCAGTTCTAACAGTTAACACAAGTAACAATAACTAAACAGTGATTAACACTTAGCTATATACAATTGACTATATACCAGGACTATTTATTTTATCAATTTATATCACGGATCTATTTATATTACTGCACGATTTATATCACTGATTCATCGATGACTGATTGCGCGACTCACTGTTCACTGATTTATATAGGCTGCGTGAACTGGAGCCCAGGCTTCTCGCGTTCTCTAGAACATTCGGGCAGGTACTAGTTTGTTCAGTATGCAGACTCCGTTTCTCGGAACTCGTTGTTTGCCGTTTATATACAGGATGATCCGTAACATTATTAACTACGCGATCAAAGTAGGTACATTCGTGATTAACTTTTCATCGATTTTTGGTTGTCGCCATCAAATCAATCGGTTTAAGCTCGTTTTCTGTATAAAGGGTGTCCACAAACTCATTCTCGACATGGGGATCTGCGTTATTGCGAAAGAAAAGATTTGGTTAAATGAGATGAAGGATTCCTTAGGTAAAGGTGTACCAAATCACATAAATAAATTTTATTGAGTGGTTAAGGCGCTATAATGAAAAAAATAAATCAGCCATCGGCAAAAATAAAAAAATCGAAAATTCACTTTTTTTATTATACCGTCTGAAATACGCAAAATATCTAAACTTTATTTATGTGATTTGATACAACTTTACCTATAAGAATTACTTCATATTCTCATTTAACCAAATCTCTATCTGATACAGTTTTAGAGTGTTAGGTCTTCAAGTCACTATATGAATAATAAGAAGTATTAGAAATACCTTGTAACCACACCTGAAGATGGCAACTCGTTGCTGAAACGCGTCGTGTTAAAAACACATGAAGTTACAAGACACCAAAAAAATTAGGTATTTGGTACTTCTTATTATTAAATCTCTCATAATAACAAAGATTCCCATGTTGAGAAAGAATTTGTGGACACACTGTATTCTGTTAAATTTTATTCTATCGTTTCTAAATCCACCAAATGTTACTGTTATCTGAGCCGAGTACCAATTCATCTTTAATTTTTTTTAATAAATTTCAACTCCAACTGAATAAACTTTTGTTTCTTAAATTAGACCTCGAAAATAGACAAGCCACAGAAGCACTGTTTAAATAACGGAATCCCTACCAGCTCGACTATTCTTAATTTAAAAGCTGTATATTTCTGTTAATAGGTGCGTTTGGTATCAAGGTGTAGTGTAGTGTAGTGTAGATAATTTTTCACTGAAAAGTGTAAAAAGTTCACCAAAAGTGTAAACTAAATGTACACTTGTAACAAACGGGCTAGTATACATTCTGAGTAGATTGTACATGCGCATTACAAAATAAATTATTGACAGATTGGCTGAGTTCATTATTTCTAGTTTTTGCAGTTTTTTTTGGTCGTAAAAATGTTAAACTCACTGCCATATTTATCTTTGAACATTACATTTTGAAGCTCATTCATTTTTAAGAGACAAAAAATGTAAAAAATTGAGTACGAAAAAAGTATCAAATCTGTCAAAGCGATTGTCAATTCAGACATATATCACGTGACCTACACTACACTACGTGCACCTGCTCAAAAGTCAGGACTAATAGTTGTTACACTTTTAGTCCCACACTGAAATAACAAACAGATCAGTTATTTTACACTTTTGTATAACAAACGTAATAGTGTCAAAAGTGCTTACACTTTTTACACTACACCTTGATACCAAACGCACCTATTATTGAATTACTACGACAGCACTTTTTCGTATCTATTTTAAAAGGGTTGCCGCCTTCTTTACTAATCCCTAGATTTAGAAATTTCGTTGTTGATTTTGCAACATTGTAATTGCAACCGCGTCAATTTACTCGGTATTACGCGATTCAATAAAGTTTACCTCTTGCTCACCTCAATTCATTCTCTCTCTCACTCACTCTCTCTATTTATGTGTGTGTTAGTTCAGATACAATCTACGAATAAAAAGAACTTTTTTTGTAACGCTGTTAAAAGTTTGCGTTAACTTTGGATCTTTATCTGTGAGACGCGCGCGCGCTCAGTACGCACTTAAAAAAACTTGTGTAAGAGTTTAGTTTCTTCTAACGAAAAAATACTTCTACAAATGTAATATTAAATTTTCGTTTGCTTTTTGTACACGCCGTTTCCTTTTGTTTCCTGTCCTTTTTATTTTTAACTGAAATGAAAATACAGAGCTGAAACTGAAATGAAAAATGTTTGTTCATTTCAATCGAATTTACATTAAGAAACAACTTAAAAAGGAATTTCAAAAAAAAGTTATCACATTTTCTGAAAATTATTTAGGGAAAGAGTCAACTGTCAAAAAATATATTTAATGATTTTTCCTATTACTTTAAGGTTGTTCGCGCATTAAAGCAAAGTAAGAATAACGAGCTGAATTTTTAATAAGTTGTTAATCGATATTAAATACATGTAAATTAATTTTTTTAGTGAGATCTGACGTGTAGTTTTTGCGTAATTAATTTGAAAACTCCATATGCATAAACCTAATATTTTCGTACGAAAATATTAGGTTTAGGTATGGACAACCCTTAATAAAAGTGTTAGTAAATATCCTAAAGAATACAATTCCACCAAAAAAATAGCCTCGTTGTATTTAACAATCAAAAGTTACACGTGATTGAAGTTAGATAAAAGAAGTACATTATTTTGAACACCCTGTATAATAAATTCATTTTTTTAGGACAGACCTTGATTTGTCCGTCTACTATCTAGTGATCCTCAAAATTTCAGTTTGATAAAGGTTTCTGTTTTGGCTATGCCGAATTTTAGGTTAAGGTCTGCACGTGTCAAAAATTTATAAAAAACTTGAATAACTCAAAAATTACTGAATTTTCGAGCGTGGCTTTCCTTACAATTTCTATTCACATTTAGGTGCAGAATTGAAAAAAACAAATAAAAACAGGGTGCTATGTTAAAAAAACATAACTTTGATCTGCTACGCTTAAATGGGACAGGCTGTATAATTGAAAATATTTTTAGATTATACACCATTAAAATTTATACAACTTTTGTATTTAAACTTTTTTTCTATCTTCACCCAAAATCAATATATCGACCGACAACGCAAGTCTTGGACACCCTGTATAAATATAGCATTTTTATTCAATTAATTAAGTTCATAATTCTTTAAAATAATTTGTCTGAACTATTATTTCTCAAGAACCAAGAACCCTGGGGAACTGCCCCACTTTGTCCTACAGTAACTGCGTCACTGGTTGTTTGCAAATGTGGCGTTTCTAAGACTCTATTAGAAGCCCTCTTTTTTATTATTATTGTAGATTATAGACACGTTGGCAACTCAGGTCATTAGCGTCTTCAACACAACAATTAATAATCCATTTGTGTATTAGAATCTACTAGCCGGCATACACAAACCGACTGGTACGATCTCTCAATTCGCAGGTTCTAATCTCATCTAAGAACTGGTATAAAAGTATCAATTGAATTTTCAATTTATTAAAATTACTTAACTGAAAATACACATTGGAGGAACTGAGCGCTCTGCATTTTAAAATTTTTTGACTGAAATATCTGATGTCTGCACTGCTTGACTATTGTAAACTTTGGTTGATTAAGTCGGCCATTATTATTATTATTTTCATGACTAGACAATGTCGACAAGCTTTCAAACAATGTTTAAATTAGTTTACGGCTAACTTCAGATTTCTGTCTGAACTACTTCTAATGTCATTAATGTTTGACAACTTCCAAACCAACGTTGTATCTACATAATATTGTATCAGTTCTATTTTTTGGAGATTTTGAATTCAAAAGTTACATTTTGTGACGACAATTCAATGTGTGGCTTAGGTTGTTTTTTATGCTTTTAGATATATTTTTAGCTCGTTTTAACATACTGTCACTACTCGTTAGGAAATAGGAATATAGACACCTCATTACAATATTATTAAATTATTTATCTACAAAAATAGTAGCGGGCAGTATAGCCTAGTGGTTAGCGTGCTTAGTGCCGTAACCTCTAGACTGAACTGCCGTGGGTTCGAATACCACCTGCGCTCATGGATATTTTGTGATGTTATTTAGTTTTAAGTTAGTTGTTATTTAGTGTAGTTGAAGGACGCTAATGACCTTAGATGTCGACGCGTTTATAATCTACAATAAATAAATAAAAAGGAATATAGGCACCTCATTACAATACTAATAAATTATTTATCTACAAAATTAGTAATAAATTGATCCAAATAATTGTGACTTAAATAGGTCTAAAAAAAAAAAACTTTTTAACAAAAAAAAAAAAATTCAAAAAAGCCACCTAAACAGGGAAAATAATAATATTTTTAGGTCAACGCCAATTTAATATAAGAAACTTTTTAACAAAAAAAACCTCCTTCAAAAACCACTAAAAAGAGGAAAATAATGAAATTTTGAGGTCTGTGCCAATTTAATATGAAGTCGATTAAAAAGTACAGTATACCTAGTGATTAATATCTTAACTTTTTAACCAACTTCATATTTTATTAATTTGGCACAGACCTCAAAATTTCATTAGTTTCCTCTTTTTAGTGGTTTTTGAAGGAGATTTTTTTTTTGTTAAAAAGTTTTTTATTTTTTACTTTTTAGTGTCAAAAAGTGACATTTACCTTAAAAGAATCACACGCCGTTACTCACTTTTATTAAACCGACTTTCTTACGCTGTCTGACATGTCAAAAAGTAACATTTACCTTATAAAATAATCACACGCCGTTACTCACTTTTATTAAAATCAGCCGAACTACTAAACCGATTTTGATGAAATTTCTATGGGACCAATCTGAAAGTATATCCTTTCAAATAAAAAAAATTTTTCAAAATCGGTTTATAAATGACTGAGTTATGAGGTAACAAACATAAAAAAAAAATACAACCGAATTGAGAACCCTTTTTTGTAGTCTGTTAAAAATATGAAGTCGGTTAAAAAGTATAGTATAGTTTATTAATATATATTTTTTATCTGACTTCATATTTTATTAAATTGGCGCCGACCTCAAAATTTTATTATTTTCCTCTTTTTTGTGGCTTTATTAAAAAAAGTTGTTTTTTATTTTTTACTTTCTAATGGCTTTACAATACGTAGTTTGCACGTTATTAACCGACTTCTGTCTTGATATTTGATTACTAATTAATAACTATAAAACTTCCATTTGCCCTAATGATATTATACTACGTTACTCACTTTTTATTAAAATCAGTAGAACTACTGAACCGATTTAAGTAAAATTTAAATGGGACCACCCGAAGGTATGCCCTATTAAATAAAACAATAATTGTTAAAATCGCTTCACAAATACAGGAGAAAAAAAACATAGATTCCGAATATAAAACCTCCCCTTTTTTTGAAGTTGGTTAAAAATACATTCCTTGTAGCGATTAATCTTAAGCTGTTCGCATATTATACACGGTGTCCCAACGAAAACTTGTACCCCCGTAAAACTCGGCAAAATGAACGTTTTGACAAAAATCCAAAAACACGTCGATTTGTATTTATGCAAAAATCATTCTTGCAACTCTAGCCCTGTGCGGGGGGGTAGCGACTCCCCCCAAATTTTTAAATGGAATGGGGGGTCAAATGATCCCTAATTTGGAAGAGTTGTTCATTACTTACATAACCGTATTTGTTTTTTTCAATTCGATCGATTTGTTACCGAGAAATTGCTTCTTGAACTTTCCAAGTTATTATTGTATGGCAATTGGTGAAGGTTATTTCGAGCAATACATTCGATAGTTTAAACCTTTTTGTGCTTTTATTAGTTTTTTAACTTGGAAACTTTTTCCGTAACAAATCGATTGAATTGAAAAAAAAACAAATACGGTTGTGTAAGTAATGAAAAACTCTTCCAAATTAGGGATCATTTGACCCCCCATTCCATTTAAAAATCGCTACTCCCCACACAGGGCTAGAGCTGCAAGAATAATTTTTGCAAAAAAATTGATCCCTTTTGATATACAAGTCGACGTGTTTTTGGATTTTTGTCAAAACGTTCATTTCGCCGAATTTTACGGGGGTACAAAAGTTTTCGTTGGGACACCGTGTATAATAATAACAATAAACTGCAGCCCTAATTATTTTTTTCTATATTGTAATTAATATGCCGTGGGATTTAAGTTCAGTGGAGTTGAGTGTTAATTAAATGCAAATTTGCACAGCATTTAAATAAAGTGAGCTGGTAAGAAAATAGTGCGTGTGGCAGTAATGGTTATGTTGGCAGTATGTATTTGTGAAGTGTGTTCGTCAGTTGTTTATTGAACATACGTCCAATAGTCGTATTGTGTCGCCTGTCCATGTTTTACAATGTTTATGTCCGTGGCTTGAAGCAATATAATACATAAGTTTTGTTTTAATTGAACAGTTTCGAAACTATTACGAAATCCCCACTGATTTTTTTATAAATTGTGAAGAATTATTTTTATGACCAAAGCGTGAGACATGCCAAAAAATTCAAATATTCAAGTACTCGATTATGGCAGAATATAGTTACTAATTCGCGTCACTTCCACGATACACTACTTCCGTGACATTTTACCGCGTCACTCTAGCATTTATTCTAGTAACTTTTACACAATGAAAGTTTTAATATCGAGATCTTCGAGTGATTTTTTATTTAGTTGATGTAGGAGTAGACCTCGCGCGGCGAAAGATGAAGCCACCGCGTCAATGTAACGTGAATACATTGCGCCCGCCTTCTAGCTTGCTATTGGCTGTTTATTGTCATGAATAGCAGTTTGCCAAAATTGTATCTAACGTCATAAAACCCAATGTGCAGTTTTGTGTACACGGCACTGTCTGCGGGCAAGCAGGCGTTCACTAGCATATTATTGATGACGTGCCTGGCTTCATCTCTCACCGCGGGCACTCTACCTACTATATAAACCTACTTTTATGATATAGACGTTACTGACCTGAGTTGTCGAGAGTCTATAATAATCTACATTCTTATTGGGGTTTAAAAAAAATTTTAATAACATTAAAATAAAACCAGAGTTGAAATATATTTATTTATGAAATGATTAAAATAAAATAAAAAATACTGTACATTATTATTATTAGGTATATTATTAATATTAACTATTTTTGAAGTTATACTTCTTTTGGCGCGTTATGGCAAATGATGAGAGTGAATTTTTACGATGCGCAGGAAAATTTAACACCATGAAGTTAGTCGGAAGTTCATGATTTAATACCCTATTATCACCAGTCACAATGTGACAAGAGCGTTTTCAGTTTTGATTAACGTTAATAAAAGTTATTGCTATACAAACGCTCGTTTATGCCGCTTTCGTTAAATATGAGTTCGTACTCCAACATCTGTACTGTTCACACTATTATTTTTCATGATTATAATAGCCTATTATATAGCACTGCTACGTAAGATGTGTCGTGGTGTAACGGATAGCATCGCCGCTTCATACGCAATAGGTCCCGGGTTCAAATCTCAACACAAACATGCTTTTTTTTAAATAAATAATTGGATATAAGTATAATAAATAAATATCTATATTTAATAAATTAATAATTTAAAAAATTAAATTAATTTATTTAATATCTTTATTTTATTATTTTACCGTCTTTTTTACAAACGTTTAGTACTGGCACGCGGGGTAAAATTTTTGGAGCTATTTTTGTTTTGTTAGGCCAACGCGGTATAACTTCTGACGTACGTACATAAGTATACACACACTCTTTTTTACTTCCCACCTCTACTATGGTAGATTTTAACAGATCTTCACGTTTTGAGACCCAAGCAATCGTTTAAAATCATTTTCTGACTGATGTCTGTATGTGTGTGTGTACGTGGTCAATTTTTCGCCTTCGATATCGGTAAAAACGGAACAACATACGGCCATGCCGATTGTTCTATTGTGTTTATCAGCCTTTAACTTAGATCTGATTAGATTTTGAGTCAAATCGGTTCAGTGGATCCTGAGATATTAAAAAAAACGTTTTCAATGTCACGTATTAACATAGGTAAAAAAAAATATAAATGAATTCTAGATGTTATAATATAAAAAAAATGTAAATATTTTTTTTCTCTAAAATGTATAGTTTTCGAAAAAAAAAATATTTTACTAAAAAAAATAAAAATTATACGTAAATCAAGGTAACCGTGATTTTTGCTATATTAAGCTCATCAGTAGATCACTAAACAAAAAAGAGGGCCATGCTTTTTTTCAAAGAATAAAAAAAGAGTGTTTATTTTTTGCAAATATTTACTAGGTGGGAAGTATAGGACTGGTCATCAGTCGAATTTTTTACTATACGATCAACGCTCATTGTTAATGAAAAAGTATTTAAATTTATGATAATAATTCAATTTTTGTAGGCCTTTAAAACTATGTAGATCCGGCCCTGCCTCAGCTGTCGAGCGTCTATAATTATCTATCTACAATCCTTTCCTCTTCGAATGATTCTAGAACGGTTCGTACATAGCTATCAGAACAAATCCAAGGTAACATACCATCACAATCCCACAATCATTCGAGTCCAAACCGAGGCAGCCCAACAATCAACGGCATCTACATTATTGTGTTTGTATAGTTGTGTTGTGACGGCTGATTCATTTACACAATTTGCATCTTTAATCGCATTCAGACGATCAATATTTAATTGGACCGTTACAACGATCTGGGGTCCAACTATAATACGCCTTGTTAACTTAAAAGGGAAGTTGGCTGTTCTTGCAATAAAGGCGGAAATAAATTTGTCTTTAAAACGTTCGTAGATGAGGTCACGCCTTAGTATAAGTACAAGAATAATGAAATTATTAAAGTGAACACTTCCTTAAAAATGTGAAGCGTCTGAACTACTTCCGTAAGAATTCGCAACTACTTCCGTAAGAATTTGCAACCCGATCGTAAGAATTCGCAACATACTTATACCATAAAAACGGCCGTTTACACACTTCCTCTCCATAGCGCAGTTGGTTACGACTTTGCGTTCTATGCATAGGAACCTGCGTTCGAGACCTGATGGCAGCATAGAATTTTTGGAGTTTTTTTTCTAAATTTTACATGATATTTATTTATATATTTTTTATTTTTGTTATACTTATTCTTTCTTTGACAATAATTATAATTTTTTTGAAACCAAGGTGGAATTAATATTAAAAATCCAATTTTAGTATTTTAGTAATAAATTATTTGTAGATCGTAAATGCGCTTTAATAGATGACACCAAAAATTAAAAAATCTGACGTTTTCACTTCTGTCGTGTGGTCATAAGCACACACCCATTTTTTATTTTATTTCTATAGTCTAGAGTCATTTTTAAGATAGAGAGACCTGTGTGCGTGATCAGCATATGATTATAAGCAGCATCTGAGAGATTTTTGAGTTTTCTTAAAAATGCCAAAAGTAAGAAGACTTTGTACAAATTTTCGAAATTTTTGAAAAATAAATTCGACCCGATTCGTTTGATATTAAGTCTGTTTATAGAAAAAATAACGCTGAATCGACTCCAACAACCCGCACTTTTAGTTTCAAAGATATAAACAGCATCTGAGAGATTTTTGAGTTTTCTTAAAAATGCCAAAAGTAAGAAGACCCCCCTCTTTGTACAAATTTTCAAAATTTTTGAAAAATAAATTCGACCCGATTCGTTTGATATTAAGTCTATTTATAGAAAAAATAACGCTGAATCGACTCCAACAACCCGCACTTTTAGTTTCAAAGATATAAACAGCATCTGAGAGATTTTTGAGTTTTCTTAAAAATGCCAAAAGTAAAAAGACCCCCCTCTTTGTACATTTTTTCAAAATTTTTGAAAAATAAATTCGGCCCGATTCGTTTGATATTAAGTCTATTTAACGCTCAATCGACTCCAACAACCCGCACTTTTAGTTCAAAGATATAAACAGCATCTGAGAGATTTTTGAGTTTTCTTAAAAATGCCAAAAGTAAGAAGACCCCCCTCTTTGCACAAATTTTCGAAATTTTTGAAAAATAAATTCGACCCGATTCGTTTGATATTAAGTCTATTTATAGAAAAAATAACGCTGAATCGACTCCAACAACCCGCACTTTTAGTTTCAAAGATATAAACAGCATCTGAGAGATTTTTGAGTTTTCTTAAAAATGCCAAAAGTAAGAAGACCCCCCTCTTTGTACATTTTTTCAAAATTTTTGAAAAATAAATTCGGCCCGATTCGTTTGATATTAAGTCTATTGTAACGCTCAATCGACTCCAACAACCCGCACTTTTAGTTCAAAGATATAAACAGCATCTGAGAGATTTTTGAGTTTACTTAAAAATGCCAAAAGTAAGAAGACCCCCCTCTTTGCACAAATTTTCGAAATTTTTGAAAAATAAATTCGACCCGATTCGTTTGATATTAAGTCTATTTATAGAAAAAATAACGCTGAATCGACTCCAACAACCCGCACTTTTAGTTTCAAAGATATAAACAGCATCTGAGAGATTTTCGAGTTCTTCTTAAAAATGCCAAAAGTAAGAAGACCCCCCTCTTTGTACAAATTTTCGAAATTTTTGAAAATAAATTCGACCTGATTCGTTTGATATTAAGTCTATTTATAGAAAAAATAACGCTGAATCGACTCCAACAACCCGCACTTTTAGTTCAAAGATATAAACAGCATCTGAAAGATCTTTGATCTTTTTTAAAAATGCCAAAAGTAAGAAGACCGTACAAATTTTCGAAATTTTTGAAAAATAAATTCGACCCGATTCGTTTGATATTAAGTCTATTTATAGAAAAAATAACGCTGAATCGACTCCAACAACCCGCACTTTTAGTTTCAAAGATATAAACAGCATCTGAGAGATTTTTGAGTTTTCTTAAAAATGCCCAAAGTAAGAAGACCCTCTTTGTACAAATTTTCGAAATTTTCATACACAAATAGATTTTTTGTTGTGTTGAAGACGCTAATGACCTGAGATGTCGACGCGTCTATAATCTACAATAAAAATAAAATTAGGTTCGATCTGTCCATGATATAAAAACTAATAAAAAAAGTATTTAGTGATGATTATTTCAAAATTAATTTATTTCCGGTCACCAAAATAAAGACACGAATATCTTATCTAAAACAACAAAAAAGCTATAAAATCAAATACTATTTAATCCTTAAATTTTAGAACATATACTACTAGAATTGGTAACAGAGAGAGAGAAAGATGTGGGATGTGGCTCAGAATCAACTGACAAGGATAAAGCTTGAGTTAAGCCTCGTCCATTACGCGCATCTATTTAATAAAATCCATGTCTTGTCTGTCTATCACAAAAAGTCTCTACACTTTAACTTATGGGACAAAAAATTAAGTTTATTCGATCACGCTTAATTTTGATTCTTGGGAATTTTTAACACTGCTTAACAGAACCTTGTACTTAATCCAAACAGAATTTTAATCGGCCGACCCTAAATTAGTACCAAAATGGTATTCAAAATTTCGAAAATTGTTATTTGAAGTCTAAAAATCTTTATTCTAATAGAAATTCATTTTACCTTGTAGATATTGGTCTCAACCCATACTGATTACTGGTATAATATATTATATTCCGGGGCCCCCCAAATTTATAGCTACACCACTGTCAGGAAGAAATTTCCGCATATAGTTCTGGGCTCAAACCAATCTTTCTCCTTTGTTTGTTTTATTAATTAGTTTCAAAAATATAAACAGCATCTGAGAGATGTTTGAGTTTTCTTAAAAATATCAAAAGTAAGAAGACCCCCCTCTTTGTACAATTTTTCGAAATTTTTGAAAAATAAATTCGACCCGATTCGTTTCATATTAAGTCTATTTATAGAAAAAATAACGCTGAATCGACTCCTACAACCCGCACTTTTAGTTTCAAAGATATAAACAGCATCTGAGAGATGTTTGAGTTTTCTTAAAAATACCAAAAGTAAGAAGACCCCCGCTTTGTACAAATTTGAAAATTTTTGAAAAATAAATTTGACCCGATTCGTTTGATATTAAGTCTATTTATAGAAAAAATAACGCTGAATCGACTCCAACAACCCGCACTTTTAGTTTCAAAGATATAAACAGCATCTGAGAAATTTTTGGCTTTTGAGTTTTCTTAAAAGTGCCAAAAGTAAGAAGACCCCCCTCTTTGTACAAATTTTCGAAATTTTCGAAAAATAAACATGGACATGAACCAACATAGTATAATAATCCAATGTGTGAAAACTAAATGTATCTTAAATGGGACAATGGGACCGTCCCGCTTATCAAAATTTGATAATTTTGAACAGTGTGTGTTATTCCTCATACATAAACAAATAATGTAAACCAACTTTTTCGTTCATTCCTTTTAATTATTGCCATATGATGACGTAAAAGCCAGATCAATGAAGCCAGACATACGTCCATGCATAGATACAGAGAAGTACCTATATGGAAAGAGAGAAATCCTCGTAACTCGTGAAGAACCTAACCTAAGTTCTAACTGCCTGCCTGTCAACTGTACATAAACAAATCAATGTATTATATTCTCTCCATACTCTCTCTTTATCTGTGGATTCAACTACAGCAGCCAATCAGAGAAGACTGACTGCGACTGACGTAATTTCCGTAACGGTATAATTCTATGTTTAAAATTACGTTCGAAAAATAATACTTTTAAGAATATTTTTCTTGCAGAAAAAGCTTCCAAAAAAATTGTTATATTTTTATCTATTTGTAACCAGATTCCAATTCTAAAAAAAAATGCGGGACGAGCCTATTCCTTCCAGTTGTGTATGTTCTAAGGTTTAAACGAATCAAAATTATTCACATTATTTCAACGACGAATCCTAATTTATTATTAACATAAACTCATCTGAATTTACACAATAATTGGTTCATTAATCACCAATTAACTAATTAAAATTTTCTTTAAAATAGTATAGTTTTAATTGGTAATTTATACGCGTTTGATTATACGTAGGTGTGTTACCTATCTGTCACCGAACGCCAAAACAGCGTATGTCGAAATATTCGTATTATTTTCTATATCTTTAAATACATTGTTTCAAATTTTATTTTGTGTAACATTACATAAAAAAAAATTGCAGCTAGCTACCTCTTACCGTTTGTGAGATAGAGCCGTGTGACAGACGGATGGTCAGACATCGTATAGGCAGAGTAATAGGGTTCCATTTGGAGGTACGGAACCCTAAAAACTAGAAGCGTGTAAATTTCACGCGCCTGTAGTGAAACTTCGGGTAAACATATTTTATAACCAAGTAAACACTCAACAGAAAGGGGCGTGTCGATCGAATTTCCCCTTCCAAACATTCGTATACCTACATAACCCGCCAGCCAATCGGTTCCGATACCCCGCTAACAGCTCATTTCCCTCACTCCTGATGATGTCGTTTTTCGTTTTTGTTACGCTGTTGAACTAAATTACTCTCATCGCGCTAAAGAAGTTTAGCTTCAAACGTTAATTTAGAGCAAATTACAAGTCCAAATTGAAAAGAAGCTTTTCTGGCAAAGGATCTATTGAAAAACATTAATGATTAATATTAATTAATGATTATTTAATTTGCATTAGTGACGTTTCGACATGCTTTATGGCATATTCAGAGTTCCAAAATCTGCCAATATTTATCAAAATAATTAATAAATGTATGTAATTATGTATGTTTATAATATGTGTATTCAATCGTAATTAATTTGATTTATCGACATAATTGATTTTGCCCGTTTGGTCGCAGATATGTTTGAATTTAAAAATAAGCATTGACCGTTTTGTTATTGACTTGGCATCGGTGTGAATTTCTCATTGGAATTTAAATACGATTATCTTGAATTATAAATACATCACCTAACCGAACAAAGGATAATAAAATATTGGAAAGAATCGAGTTATTTATTATAGATAGATGATCAGTAATCACATTGGACAACTGTTTTTATTTTAACAAGTTAACAGGATGTTCCTAAATTAAACGATGAATTTTATTAAATTGAAAAAACAAAAATCAAACAAGATTACGGTTTTTGTTGCTTATGGCATTTTCATGGTTCATCTATTGTAAATCTTTAGATACTAAGTTCTAATTTGGGAGCTGACAAAAGTATTATTTGAATTTTTAATTTGTTATTAAAAGATAATAATAGCAAAAAAATATCAATAGAAAAATGTACCTACCTATATTGTATATATTTTTACAAAAATCGTAATATTAAAATTATCTTTTTTTCCCTACTTCAAAAAAAAATAATTTAACGCTCAGGAAGATGACGAAATGGTTCCATATTATAATTTTTACATAAATCGGTTCAACGGTTTAGAAAAATTGAACCGCCTTCTAAAAAAGCCACTAAAAAGTTAAAAATAAAACATTTTATGAAAAAAATTAAATCTCATTCAAAAATACTACTAAAAAGAGAAAAATTTGCGGTCGGCGACAATTTAATAAAAGCACTTAGTACTAATACATAAAAAGTTTTAGTAGGTAATTAAATTGGCGTCGACCTTAAAATTTAATTACTTTTCTCTTTTTAGTTGCTTTTTTGAAGGAGTTTTTTGCAATAAAAACTTTTTATCAAAAAAAAATCTCCTTCAAAAAGCCATTAAAAAGAGGAAAATAATGAAATTTTGAGATCTGCGCCAATTTAATAAAATATGAAGTCGATTAAAAAGTATAGTACCTATAGTGATTAATATCTTCTTTTTAACCAACTTCATATTTTATTAAATTGGCGCAGACCTCAAAATTTCATTATTTTCCTCTTTTTAGTGGTTTTTTGAAGGAGGTTTTTTTTTGTTAAAAAGTTTTTTATTTTTTACTTTTTAGTGTCAAAAAGTGACATTTACCTTAAAAGAATCACACGCCGTTACTCACTTTTATTAAACCGACTTTCTTACGCTGTCTGATATGTCAAAAATGGACATTTACCTTAAGGAATCACACGCCGTTACTCACTTTTATTAAAATCAGCCGAACTACTGAACCGATTTTCATGAAATTTCTATGGGACCAATCTGAAAGTATATCCTTTTAAACAAAAAAAAATTTCCTAATCGGTTTATAAATGACGGTGTTCTGAGGTAACAAACATAAAAAAATGTGAAAACCAAACTAAATACTCTGAGTTTAAATTCTGATTTTCATAACTATAATACCCGTTCTCAAAATAATATTCATTTAGAACGTTTCAGAACTGCCAGGTACAGTAATAGCTCAATTAATAAGGGTAGTTATTTTTATAACAAACTCCCAGAATCAATCAAGGTTAGCACTAGCATAAATATCTTTAAAAACCGTTTAAAATACTTTTTAATAAATGCTTGCCCATATGACTGTTCTTTTTAATTATTGTTCTTCTTTTTAATTATTGTATTAATCTGTATTACGTTTTGTATTTTTATGACTTTCGCATCCACTTTGGCTACGCGAAGAAATAAACTATCTATCTATCTATAACCGAATTGAGAACCACCTTAAAGTCGGTTAAAAATGAAAGCCATTTCGATCTTTTTCCTTTTCGAAATGTGTAGATTTTTGTAATAAAATGTAAAATATTTAGACTTATAAATATGGATTAAAAAAGTGTGCAAAATTGAATAAGAAGTATAATAATTACAAGTGGATGATTAATTGAAGGAAACTTGTTCTCACCCTTTTTAAAATCAAAAAGAGAAAAGGGAAAGAAAAAAAAACTTTCCATATAAAACGGCATAAATCTTTTATGAAGACGATTTGTTTCAAACGAAGAGCTTGACTAACCAAAGTAAAGTTGTAGCTTTGAGATTATGCATATAGAATATGTATCCGAAAGTTCGTGCAATTAAGGAAGACGAGTTTTATTAAAGTAAACTTAAGTACAAAGGACGAGATTTTTAAACACATTGCTTGCCTAAATTGTTATTACAAGCTTTTATTTAACTTGCAATGTATGTTAGTTAGTTAGTTAGTTTGTGTGTTTGCTTAGGTCAAAACTTGCAAGTCAATTTTGAACGACTTCCACGTATCCGATCGATTTGAAATTTTGTACACATATGTATTCCCGATGACAATACATGAATAAATCGTTTTTAGAAATAAATTCAACCCCTAAGGAGTTCAAACGGGGATGTAGGGTTTTTTGACTAATCAACGCCCAGGCCAAATCACTGAAGGTAGAAACTTGAAATTTGGACAGTTGGTTCCTTTTCTGACGTAAGCATCCAATAAGAAAGGATTTCTCGAACTCCAACCCCTACGGGTGTCAAAGGGGGATAAAATTTTGAAAGACTAAAATGAACAAAATAAATATTACCAAAAAAAAACTTTTTACAGGCAAGCTTTTATTTAAATGCAAAAATAATTTTTAATAATTTAGGTTCATAATTATAAAAGCGTGGTTCCTGAGCTCTATGATAGTTTATTAGTCACGACCTACGTTTTTATAATTATGAACCTAAATTATTAAAAATTATTTTTTCCTTTTTATAGTGCATTTAAATAAAAGCTTGTCTCTAAAAAGTTTTTTTTGCTAATATTTATACTCTGAGGTCTCTATATTATTATACTGTGCTATAAATATTCGAATGAGACAATGAATAATGTTTTAATGAGCCATTTTCCTGAGAGTAGTTCGTTCAATTATCCACGAGAGGCAGCACTTGTGGTAGGTACAAACATTACTTATTCCTCATAGTGTGGTGCCATTTTAGTGGTTTATCTTAATTATTAAATTATTATGATCATTAAATTAATTAGATAATTAAGTTATACCACTAAAATTACATGACACTAGTGGGGAATATATAATGTTTGTACCTACCACAAGTGCTGCCTCTCGTGGATAATTGAACGAACTACTCTCAGGAAAATGGCTCATTAAAAGCGTTCTAGCTCAAAACATAAACGCGATTGCAAATACATTTTATGATTTTTTGGCAGCCCAATGACCCAATTGCTGACTCCATCTACCCCTATATAGAATACTTGATGCCAACAATTTGAAATTGAGGACAGCGTACTGGCAATTGTATCAAACTGTCGTGGGTTCGAATCCCACCACCGCTCATGGCTGTTTTGTGATGTAGTTTAATTTAATATGATGTAGTGTGAATAAAACGCTAATGATCTTAGTTGTCGTGCGTATATAGTCTACAATGAATAAAGAAAAAAACAATTTAAAATTTCGGAATGGGTTCTAACGGGTTGAAGGTAAACTTAAGCACAAAGGAATTCGAGACTGAGATTTTTAATTGTCATTCATGGGACGTAGGTAATCAGTCACGACTTGCTCTGCAGAAGCTGCGTGTGTCTGTCTGTCTGTCTCTGTCTGTCAGTGTATTAATGTCTGTGTGTGTGTGCGCGGGCGGCTGGGAATGAAATGAAGAGGGTTGAATCCTCCACCACCACCGTACGCTTCATCTTGTCTTCACTCTCTCTTTGTAAAGTGCAGACGTACAGGCGCCAACAGATGGCGGTAAATATGATTTAGTTCCGTCATTCATCGATAGATGGATGGAACTTTTTTAAGTCTGTTGTAGGTTGATATGCGAGAGTAAATGACCGATAAAAATGTATAATTTTAATAAGTATATTTATTTCATATTATTGTCGATCTCTTCTATAATAATACGCCAGAATTTGGAAGTTATGATATTAAAAAATTTTCGAAAGGATTTCGTTTGTTGCATTTTTTAATATTGTTGATTTCGTTTCCTATTTAAAAAAATATCGAGTCGATAGTAAGACGACATCGAGACTTTTGTCCTTATGAAATTTCCACCGATACTTTTGAAAACGAATAAACAAAAAAAAGTCAGCAATAAAATGAAATATTTTTTATGAGCAATGTGTGCAAAGTATTCGTTTTTTTCGTGAAATAAATTAAAATTACGACTTATAAAATATCTTAACGAGAAAGAAAAATAATAATTTAAAATGCATCTGGAAAGGAAAAAATAATGTTGCTCTTAGATTTACAACACCTTCCCTACTTATACTCGTATTTCGAATTTGAAATCAGCGCAAACAAACCACTATAACTATATAGAAAAAACTAAGGGCAAAATTATTATATCTTTTTAGAGGATTTCTGATCTCTTTTTACCCGACTGCGCCAGAAGGAGGGTATTGTTTTTCGAGTGTATGTATGTATCTATGTATATTTCTTTATCACGCTCTGTAGCCTAAACGGCTTGACGGATTTTGAAAAATGAGCTGTCATTAGATTCGTCTGAATCCCTAGAGTGACATAGGGTATATGACGTCACGGAAAATTCAAAATAGCGTACGATATACGCTATTTTGTCAGAATGCAAAAGTAATTTTCCTTCTAAATACATTCATATAGGTATCAAAATCAAAACAAAAGAAAGGTTTTGTTGACATTTCAAACAGGGTACATGACGTCACGGAAAATTCAATATGGCGGGCGCTAGACGCCATTTTGTCAGTACGCAAAAAATCGGTAAAACCTTGTGTGTGGGGTATCAAATTAAAAGGCTTGATGAGTAGATTCAACTAAAAAGAAGGAAATAAAAAAATTATTAAAAGAACAAAAAACCCGACTGCGTGAAAATCGAACATAAAAGATGGAAACAAGATCAAATGATAACATGCAGTCGGAGGCATAGTAGTAACAAATTGAACAGAAATACCTGATGTTACTACTATGCCTCCGACTGCATGTTATCATTTGATCTTGTTTCCATCTCTTATGTTCGATTTTTACGCAGTCGGGTTTTTTGTTTTTTTGATAAATTTTTTTTGATGTCGGTTCAATAGAAAAAATTGTCTTTATTAACAAGACTGATGCGATATTTTCAAAGAAGTGTGTTTCACGTGGCAAGCCTAAATGTTACATCGCTCTTTGAATTATTAAAATTTTACAAAATATGGTCTTAAAGATTCATTTACACTATATCAACGAGTTCAGTTAGCTCGCTACGTTTCGCAACGCTTTTTCTACGTGTGTGCATCTACCTTTAGCATACACAACTCGAGCTCAAACCAATCCATTTCTTCATCTTTAAAATTAGAAGCTATTTTTCATACTGCATCACATCTCTTAATTTAGAAACGCAGTTCATTTATATTCCGCTCTTACCTTTAATTTATCATCTTTCATTGTCTATCCCTATTTGTTCGATGAAAAATTTTGAAAAATTTTCTTCATTAAACTTCCGAAGTACATGCAATCTTTACGTCATATTGCATTTTTCCTCAGCCATTTTTCAGCGATTTTTTTTATATGAAGACATTTTCATATCGTCGGTTTACAAAGAAAATATAGTCTGAAATATTTTAAAAAAGTCGAGTTGAAACATTTTCGTAATTTATAATAAACTACTGAAAATAGTCAACTTGTCAATAGATACTTTTGACTAGTATCTCGGACATGATTTTTCGACCTCGTCACCATGGTGCTTTTTCCTTATAGACCGAGAGCTAGTGACAATTTTTTGGTGTTATTTATTCAAGGCCTTATTTTTGTGAAGATGTTGAGGGAGGCATATTAAAGTGCCCTGAGTAAGGGATTTTGCTAGATAGCGGTATGGCGGGATGCAGACCGCCCCCAACATGTAACAAAAAAATGGTCACATATTATTATTGCTTCAAGGCTGAAATTGTTTGTATAGCTTGTCGGTGACCCAATAATGCCATTATAATATTTTCAGATCGCTTGGTCAGTATTAAAGGGGTGGCAGATCACCCTAAACGTGTCATGAACCCGACGAACTTTATATTATTAGTTCAAGGTTTAAATTTTAATATGTTGTTACGACGACTGTTTTAAGCATATATTTTAATTTGCAGAACAAAATGTCGGTATTAACCCCCTCTCTTAGAGGGAAACTTGCTCGCCTATAGGTGTTTATATATCGTTCTGCAAGGGGATTAACACCGACATTTTGTTCTGCAAATTGAAATATACGCTTAAAACAGTCGTCGTAACAACATATTAAAATTTGAACCTTGAACTAATAACATAAAGTTCGTCGGGTACATGACACGTTTAGGGTGATCTGCCACCCCTTTAATACTGACCAATCGATCTGCAAATATTATAATAGCATTATTGGGTTACCGACAAGCTATACAAACAATTTCAGCCTTGAAGCAATAATAATTGCGTGACCATTTTTTTTTTGTTACATGTTGGGGGCGATCTGCATCCGCTGCCGTACCGCTATCTAGCAAAATCCCTTACTCAGGGCACTTTAATATGCCTCCCTCAACAGTCTCACAAAAATAAGGCCTTGAATAAATAACACCAAAAAATTGTCACTAGCTCTCGGCCTATTACGGAGTAAAAAAACTTCAATGACAAATCTCGATTATTCTCAAGCACTTTAAAATATGAAATCAAAACATAATTTCCAGACTGGTTATTAAGTAAATAAATAAAAAAATTTCGAACCAATAATTTAAAAAAAATTTTCGATCGTGAATCGTAATCGCGTAACCGATTCTCAATAACTGACAATTATAAAAAAAGTCACATAAATTCTCATTAACTACCATTAAAAGCAATGCAAACCTTATTTGAAAATTAAAATTTGTATCGGTGATAAAGTACGACCAATTCCAATTCTTTATGTAAACGTAATAACATGAAAAAATAGGGATGTGCGAATATATTACGTAATAAATACTAAATTTTGTGTCGTGTATTATTAGGTATTACCTACTAAAAAAGATTTTCAACATGTTTAATTTTAAAAATTTTCTCCTAGCATTTTGGAGTTTAGTCTAGTTAGGCGCAATCTAAGCAAAGCTAGAAGCGTCTATATTTTTTAATATTTACTCGATTAATAAAGGGAAAAAGCTTTACATATACTGAAAACATTTTTAGCACAATTTTTATTTTTTCATTATTCTACTAGATTTAAAAAAGTTTGTCATTTCCACTGATTTATCGATTTTATTCTGGCATAGACTCCAATCTTTGACTACTTTTTCTAGTCGATTCGCAGTTATCGAGTATTTTTACAGTTTACTAACCGATACCCGATTTATTCGAATACTTAGTAGGTACTCACACACCTCTAGAAAAAATATATATAATACTAGCGGACCCGTCCCGGCTTCGCTCGGGTGGTATGAAATTATGATTTAATAGCGGTCACCCATTACTCCGCTCACGTATATTTAGTATAGCTGATCCGGCAAACGTTGTTAATAATTTCTAGGAATAATTACATTACTCACTCGCTTCGCTCGTTCGCTTGAATATTATAAATACACTACTCACTCGCTTCGCTCGTTCGCCATATATGTATTTTTTAAAGCTTAATATAAAAATCGCGATTAAAAATCAGGGATTGATCGTATAAGGGTGAAAATTTAGAGTTGTATATATTTTTCAATGCTGAATCATGAAAAAATTAAAACAAAAAATTTTGTCCAAAAAATAAAAAAAAAAAATTTGGGGTGGATCACCCTAAACATTTAGGGGGATCAAAAATAGATGTTGTCCGATTCTCCACCCTACCCGATAAGCACACAAAATTTCATCAAAATCGGTCCAGCCGTTTCGGAGGAGTATAATAACGTACACCGCGACACGAGAATTTTATATATAAGATTATTGGATCGAGCAGACTACAAATAAGTAGATCCTTTGTTTAGTTCTCGACTAGACGATCAAGTACTTTTCTGACTCGATCGGCACTCGATTATTCGAATACTTGTACACCCCTATAAAAAATATATTTTATTCGTCTGCGATATCTATAAATTTAAACTGGAAATAAGTTTCAAGCGTATTCGGGAATAGGACGTTGACGGCCAGTATATAATATAGTAATTCAAGTTTTACAAAACTTTATTTTATGCCAACGCCTGTAAGGTATCCCTCCATATAACCAATGTTTATTCTATGAGATGAGAACTTGATTGACTATTGATCGGTTGAACGTCATTATCATGTATAAATATTTAATGCGTCGATTCCATTTCGAATGTAGAGAGGCAGATGTATGGAGGTTAGTATGCTGACTTACTAACAAAATGTCTGCAGTAGTTCTTCAAATCAGAGTACGATTGTTATCAAGGATTGGTAATCTATATATTTAATACAAACCGTTTTCTTTCGACAGCTCGTCAGCAATCCCTACTCAACCAATGTATATTTTTTAATGAAGCTTTTTGTCCACAAATATATCGTCACTCTTTTTCGTTTTATTTTATTATTATTGTTTATATTATTACAAAGCAACAACTAACAAGTCTGAATGTTTCTTTCTAACATCCTTGCATCGGGTTTCATTGAAACTGCTCAGCACTGACCGTAGAAATCCAATGCAAGCAACCAAGCATGTTAGAAAGAAGCGTTCAGAATTGAATTCTTTTTTTAACATAAACAGTTACAAATTATTTCTTTTATTTATAAGATATTTTTTCAAATTATCCTCACTCCGTTGAATTTTGATGGGGTAAATCTAATCAAACCGAGTGAGGGGCGTGGTGGTGAGAGGTATTCGGGAGGACAATATAGCTCAGTTGGTAGCGTCGCGGCCTCTGAATCAGACTGTCGTGGGTTCGAGTCCCACCTCTGCTCATGGATGTTTTGTGATGTTATTTAGTTTTAAGTGATATATGTAAATTTGTTATATTTAAGACGCTAATGACCTAAGTTGTCGACGCGTCTATAATCCACAATAAATAAAAATAAAGAGGTATTCGGAAGGTACTGTTTGAGTCCCGGCGGGGGCAGATTTGGCGATAAACTTGTTGAGATTTTTCAGAGTTTCCTTCAGTAATTCCAAATAAATGTAAAGATGGCTGTTTATATAAAATTGCTTAAAAAGTTGGGTAGTATTGTTTGACCAATGAGAGAACGCCGGTCAATAAATAGAGAGAGAGATTGTAGATTATAGACGTTCATTCTACAATCTCTCTCCCCCCCCCAGAACACTCCGAATCCGTGCCATAGTGCTCTTATACTCCATTGTTTCTTTAGTAAATTTTACTAACGGTCGCAAGATATTTTTGGAAAAGGGATTGCTTTTTATACTTAGTACGTAATTTGCAAAAAAAAAAATTGAAAATGCAATATTTATTTTGTCACACATCCCTGATCATTATTATGCTACCGTCCGCGTCAGTGGCGGGGCAGATTAAATTGCACACGACACAAATTAATTATCTAACAATGAAAATAATAAATCTGAACCGAATTGTTATTAATATTATTATTATCGACCCTAAAAATTGATTTTGAAAAACATTTTTGTATCCAGGTTACTTAAAAAAAAACTTAAGGGGTTAATGAAGGCGTCATTTTTGCGTCGCGACGCAATTCTATAAAAAAAGCACCTTGGAATTTTTTAATTCACGAATTTACCGTGCTATTTTAGGAATAAAATTATTTTTATTTTTAATATCATGGACGATTTTTTTATATTTATAAATAAATCAGTACATGTCAACAGTTTGAGACCACGTAAATAAGATTCATGGTTTCCTACACAACATTTTTAGATGCAGTTTTAATCCTAAGTACAATTCATTTTTGCACTACACTGGTCTTCATAAATTCATCGAATCAAAATAATAATCGAAGCATAGATATGTATACATCGAAGTAACCTTCTTTAAGGACTCTTTATGCGCCATGCTTCATGTTATACAGACGATTAAAAAATAAACATAATATTATTAAAAATTGAAAATAAAACACACACTTGAAACTAGTTCTACAAACACAGATTTATAATTTACTCGACGATCGTTTACGTTTCGGGCTATTATAATCCATCTTCAGGAGTATACAAATGATCAGGAGTACATAATCTCTTGAAGATCAGGAGTACATAAACTTCTGAAGATGGGATAGCCCGAAACGATCGTTAAGTAAATTTTAAATAAATGTTTACTTATTTGTAGAACTAATTTCAAGAATGTGTTTTATTTTTATTTCATAATGTTCTACCAAAGCCTACCGAGAAATCTGTTAACTTAAGAATATTATTATATTCAATAAATAAGCCCCGAATTTGATCCCTCGAAAACCACGAATTTAACCTAAACTGACGAGTTAGTAAATGGTATCCCTCGAATTATACCCAATATCCCTAGAATGCAAAACTAGGGATATACTACTAGACAATAGACGCTGATGATCACCTCAGCTGTTGAGCGTCTATAATCTACAGTCTATCTAACTAGACAACCCTCTCGGTTTTTACATTGATATTACTGTATCACATCCGCAACTGACCGTACATAATGCTACGATGCATATTATTATAACACGCGTAGTTGAAAACTAAACCAACATTCTACAATAATAGCAAGTCCACACTATACAGGAACTCAGGAAGTTGTTAGATTGTTGAAACCACTGTGGTATGCCACTTCTCATTCTGTTGAATACCACTGCAAGCTAACATTTTACCGAGCGCAACACTAAAAATATTTCGTCTGTGTGCTATTTTCTAGTGTGCTATTTTTCTTTTATAAACAATTCATTTAATTTCTATAGAGGAGTGGGGATAGAATTTAGGTGAAGCTTAATTCGATATCTTTTTCTTAATGCCTGCAGAGAAGAGGGGATAAAATAATAGAATAATAATAAATAATAAATAAAGCTTTACGTCCGTACTTTTGCAAATTCCACAGGCAATTCACTATAAATACGTGACAATAATCTTTTTGATGTGAAACATTTTATGTCGGGCTGTGAACAGCCGCGTGAGGGGAAACATGCAACGAAATGTTTGGTCCGCTCCTTCGCTGCTGCTCTCCCCACCACTGCGGCACTCTCTCTCTCTTGGCTCAGGCGTGCACTGTAACACACGCGGTGTTACAGTGCAGTATATAGGATTATGCCAGCATAGCAGTTAGTTGCTGCTTTTGAAAAAATATATACTACTAGTACTACATAGAGAATACCACCGAGTTCAATAACGTTTTCTTTGATGTTTCACATCTGTCAGGGGTCCTAAGACCGACACCCTTTTTTTTCTGGAAAAACTATTTTGATTTTAAAAAAAATAATAATTTTATTGCCCGCAGCACTTAGATGTACACAGGAGTGGGGATAAAATAGGAAAGGAGCTTAATTATAAGCCAATCGTTCGTTTGTTTTGCAATAACATCGATATCACTATGTATCTTTACTATACGTTATATTTAGAGTGGGGATGAAAATCAGGCGGGGTTTTTTTGTTCAGCCAATCACTGATACTATAAATCGTTTGTCTCTCTATAACATGAATGTTCTCGTTTATTTCTACGGGCAATATGGTTGCATTCGTCATAAATCTAAATCTGCAAACCGCTAACTTTATAATAAGCAGTAAAGAAAATAGTTGATTATTTACCGAGTTTTGTACAACGCTAGATTTATGTTTGTAGATTCGTACTGCGTTGTCGCCGCGGATTCGCGGATGTGCCAGTATTTAATTAAATATTTAATTAAAGTCTAAATGATGTATAATGTAATTACCTATGTGATTTCATGCAACGATAGTCTCTAATAATAATACACATAATATTGCAGTAGAGTTGATATAATGCATACCAGATGTTCTTTTTTTTACTTCCCACCTCTACTATGGTAGGGAAGTAATGGATTTAGTCCGAAAAAAATATTTCGAGATTTATCAGATCTTCACGTTTTGAGACCCCAGCAATCGTTTAAGATCATTTTCTGACTGATGTCTGTATATGTACACGTGTGTATGTGTGTGTGTATGTATATGTGTGTGTGTGTACTGTGTATGTATGTGTATGTGTGTGTGTGTGTATGTGGTAAATTTTTCGCCTGCGATATCGTAAAAACGGAACAACATCCGACCATGCCGATTGTTCTATTGTGTTTATCAGCCTTTAACTTAGATCTGATTAGATTTTGAGTCAAATCGGTTCAGTGGATCCTGAGATATTAAAAAAAACGTTCTCAATGTCACGTATTAACATAGGTAAAAAAACATAAATGAATTCTAGATGTTATAATATGAAAAAAATGTAAATATTTTTTTTCTCCAAAATGTACAGTTTTCGAGAAAAAAATATTTTACTAAAAAAAATAAAAATTGTACGTAAATCAAGGTACATAACCATGATTTTTGCTATATTAAGCTATAGCCATCAGTAGATCACCAAACAAAAAAGAGGGCCATGCTTTTTTTCAAAGAATAAAAAAAGAGTGTTTATTTTTTGCAAATATTTACTAGGTGGGGAGGACGGCGTCGCGAATTTTTTATTTTAGATATCACAGTATTTTCAGTTTAAACTAAAAAGATGTAAAGAGAAAGGCCATCCTTTGAGCCAAAGGTTTTTCCTCAACAGCCTCGCAGACATTGACTTAGTGAAATACTATGTGTACCTATATTTTATTTACACCTCGAAGGACCTCAGACGATCGATTTTTATTTCCAATAAGTCAATATTTTTAAAAGCTTTTATTTAACTTCACCTGTTAGTATGTTTCGATCAAATCTTGCAAGTCAATTTTGAACGACTTCCACATATATCCGATCGATTTGAATTTTTGTTCACATAATTATTATATGTATTCCCGATGATAATACATGAGTCAACTGTTTTTATAAATAAATAATCAATCAATTTTAATAAAATAATGTTTTTATAGTACGCGGGGTGCTATAGTGATATCTAACGGAGTTTTTGTAAGTAATGATGCATTGTCAGAAACACATAGGCTTTAAGACGTAACTGAAATTTAAAAAATAAAATATTAGTAAAAAAACTTTTCAAAGTCCGCCTTTACTGAAATGTAAATTATAAACCTAAATTATTAAACATTGTTTTTCCTTTTTAGTACATTTCAATAAAAGTTTGCCTTAAGAAAGTTTTTTTACAAATATTTTTTAAGATATGCGGACAAATAAAGGATCAGAGTTGGAATAAAAGTCAGGTCGAAATAAGACATTAATAATCACAGGATCTACTGTACGTAAATTTGTTTTTCTGTATCATCAAGCATCGATTTCAGACGCGAAATGACAATATTTTTAAAGGACGCTAACCTTTGTAGAGGCCCAAGGGAGAGACTTGAGTAGATATTTTAAGTTATTTGTTGAGATTGGGAAATGGGAGGACCCGGGTATTCTCAAACTCCGGGAGAGCGTCCCTGACCGGTCCGCGCCTGATCGATTTATTGGAAGAATATCGTACATTTGAATGTGTATAGGTACATGTTGATAAAATAAACACCCGGTATATTATATACACGCTATAATCCATCTTCGTTCATTCATTCAGCTACTGTTTTATAATTGTTTTACATTTCGGCGACCAACGCTATGTAAATTACTTAAAACGACGCGTTTGCAATGGTTATTTAAGCCCTGTATTTAGTTAAACTTTTACCTTCAATTCTGGCAACTGGGAAATTACATTCCAGAAAAAATGAAAAAAAAAATTCTGTTTGCGGTACCTGTACAACGTGGATATTGACGCTTGGAGTTACGTGAAATAAATTCTTTTTTTTTGTTCTAAAAATATACGTTTTTAAAAAACACAATACGAGGTGCGTAAAAAATTTAATTGTAATAAAAGGCTTAATATTACACTAGATAACATCAAGTATATTCATCCCAATTTGTTAAAGCATTCTGAGCGCCATATAACTGCGTCTATTTTACGCAAACTTTTTTCGTGCCTTAGTAAAATTTTATTTTTGAGATCAAAAGTCTGTAACCCTGTAAAATATGATTTTTTATTACAATAAGCTTGTCTTTGTTTATCCTTTTTTACCGTGTTGTTTTCTCTTTTTTGCGTATTACCGTACAACAAAATAAGCACGTTTGCATGACGTGTAAATGTGTTGAATGTGGTAAAAATTTTTCAAAATTTTGTTAAGCATACATTTTATTAATTATAACTGAAATAAAAATGCGTAGTACGGTCTTAAGAATAAATTTAAAAAGTTCTCACATTTTTTTTTCAAATGATGACGGCTATTTTTGTTCAAAAATAATTAATAGCAATCGGTCTTATCTCATATCTCTTTAAAATTATAATCCTGAGTTATGACATATTGTTATAACCACATATAAATAAGACAAATTATTATGTCGTTATTATTAATATTATATGATGCATGATAAGGTGAGACATATATTATGTATATAGCGTTACGTCTTGATATTATTATTAGTGTATTTGCCATATGGCACATACACTATTGGCGTCGGTCGGATGGCGGGACCTAGGGGTCGGACCAAAATTTCTCGACGTTTCATAGCCTCCTGAACACTTTGGCACCATTTTTGGAAATGTTTATATATATATGTATATATATATATATTAAATATTTATATATTTATATATATATATATATATATATATATATATATATGTGTTCGCGGCATAACTCTCGAAAGACTTAATTGATTTGAACGAAATTTGGTACACACGTTGGAATCTATCACCGCACGGAACCTATTTAAAATGGGCCCAATCGGACTATTTTAAGGGTAGTTTTTAGGGGTTGAAAAAAGTTTTTGCGCCCGAAAATACCGAAAAAAATTTCAGAATTGTTTCAAAATTGAAATTTAACCTTTTAGTAAAGATCAAAATGTGCTGCTAAAATTTTAATAAAATCGGCCCGATAGGACCGGACTTACAAATTTTATGAAAACACTAGTTTTGCGGATAGTGATTTACTTACTGAAGGGTGTATTTAATTTGGTATAGAGGTTGCAATGATAATAATATTGAAATTAAGAAAAAAATATTATTTTAAGGGATGTATTAAGGGGTTGAATTTTTTATTTTGTCCAAAAACAAACTTAAGTTCACGTATTAAAGCCACAAGGCCTGTATTAGCAAATACACTATATTGTCGACAGGGTTTTGGCACTGCGACCCGAGTTTTTTATCATTTAAAAAATACCGACATGAATCATTATGATTATCATTTGATGTATTGTTCTTATGTCCATTAATATTGTTTCCATTTGAACGCTACACTAGTTTTGTTAAAAATTTAGACTTAGATAAATTGTATTTCCAGGACCGGTCTAAATCAAATGCCACTGTCGAGACTTGAACCCGAACCCGACAGTCGGCATTTGATTTTTTCTTATAATAGCCAAAGAATCATGATGGCAGCTACACTGTTGATTGATAAAAATTATTCACTATAGTGAACTGACGAATTGAGACATTACATCTGGTGGCAAAAAATTAAACTATCATAAAATTGCAACTGTCTAGTTAGTAGGTATACTATGATGTTAACATTGACAATTAAATTTAATTGATTAATAATTAAATAAAAAAGTTAAAATGGAAGTTGAACGTTTTCCAGAACGTAAAAAATCGAAAACTAGAGTTTGTTGTGTAGTAAACGGCTGTCAAAGTAAATCTGCTAACGATTTAGATGTTATTTTTTTATCGTTTGTATTTATTATGTATATTGTCCACAGAAACTCAACCTTGTGTTTGATTAGAAATTGTACCCATTTCAAGTTTCACAAAAAATCTTTGAATGCGCATAACTTCTGAACCAAAAGAGGTACAGACGTTTGCTTGTGCTCACTGAAATCAGCGAAATTTTTTCTATAAACACCTTCAACTTAAGAAAAAGGTTTGACTTTTAACTTCCCATTGGAAGTTACTGTAATGGGTCCGAAAATCGAAATCAAAATGTATAACAAATTTTTATGTTTCAAGGTCACCACACTATTTTTACACTATTTTTAGAAAGATGTCTCTGTGTGTGTATGCGCGTGTGTGTGTACGTACGTACGTACGTATGTGTCCATTTCTTTCTAAGACGAAATCTCGAGAATGAAAAATGATATCGATTACGTTAGGGTTCCAATCGACGCGTATTAACGTAAATATGATCTGAAAGAAATTTTTTCAATATCGGTTCAGCCGTTCTTTTTTCTTAACCAAATAACCTCCAAAAAAGTAGATTTTACACAATGTCTCGCGAATAAAAAATTATATCGACTTCGTAAGGGTATCAATCGAGGCGTGTTAACGTCATTTTGATCCGATATAAATTTTATAAAAATCGGTTCAGCCGTTTTTTTTTTTTTTTTTTTAATTGTTAAGAATAAATAAAAACTCGGGTCGCAGTGCCAAACCCTGCCGACAATATAGTGTATTTGCTATTACAGGCCTTGTGGCTTTAATACGTGAACTTAAGTTTGTTTTTGGACAAAATAAAAAATTCAACCCCTTAATACATCCCTTAAAATAATATTTTTTTCTTAATTTCAATATTATTATCATTGCAACCTCTGTACCAAATTAAATACACCCTTCAGTAAGTAAATCACTATCCGCAAAACTAGTGTTTTCATAAAATTTGTAAGTCCGGTCCTATCGGGCCGATTTTATTAAAATTTTAGCAGCACATTTTGATATTTACTAAAAGGTTAAATTTCAATTTTGAAACAATTCTGAAATTTTTTTCGGTATTTTCGGGCGCAAAAACTTTTTTCAACCCCTAAAAACTACCCTTAAAATACTCCGATTGGGCCCATTTTAAATAGGTTCCGTGCGGTGATGGATTCCAACGTGTGTACCAAATTTCGTTCAAATCAATTAAGTCTTTCGAGAGTTATGCCGCGAACACATATATATATATATAAATAAATAAATATATAAATATATATATATATATATACATATATATATAAACATTTCCAAAAATGATGCCAAAGTGTTCAGGAGGCTATGAAACGTCGAGAAATTTTGGTCCGACCCCTAGGTCCCGCCATCCGACCGACGCCAATAGTGTATGTGCCATATGGCAAATACACTAATAATTATGTTTTAATGATTAAAATGATTACTTTTCTGTGTAATATCTAATTTAATTATTATTATTAAATATTTATCAAACTGGGAAGTTCGTCGTGTGGACCTCAAGGGTCGCACTTTAGTTCTAATAAACGACCCACCTCACGGCTTGTTTTACAATTTATTAGGCATATTTACCTTAGAAAAAATGTGGCTTTTGAAAAAATTCGAAATCTCGCAAAACTTTATCAAACTCATCATGCTTGTAAAAAACACGCTGATTTCAATAGGCACAAACGCACTTCTCTATCTTTTTTGGTTTGGAAGTTGTATCGATTTAAAGTTTCACAAAATTCACAAAAAATGTTTAACTGCCCATAACTTCTAGGAATCCTCTAATTAAGTACTAGTAGGTTAATATTCACTAGTTTTATTAATAAAAATTATAAATTAAAAATACAATGCGGCAATTACCATTCAGGATTACTTATATGAATTAATTTTTTTGTAGCTTCAAACCGTAATCGCATGCTTTAATTATGTTGTTATTTTAATGAATTACTCAGAATTTATTACGGTGTAACTAATTCATTAAAATTATAAAAAAATACAATAATTAAGGTAATTAGCTTACAAGATAATTATACTTAAGACAAGTAATTAATATAAAAGAACGAAATTATTATTATTTATTATTTTTGATTTGCACGACAAAAATATATTACTACAGTTACAAAAGATTTCTGAATGGGCTGTGAAACAATACTGACTTTTTGGAATCAATTTCAAAATCAGTCTATCGTATTCCTGCAGTGGTTTAAATGTTTGAAAATAAAATTAGAGGCGGGGCTAGCGGCGCTTAAAACTTAGATCTCAATTCTTTTTTCGGCGAAGATGTTCTTTGCACCGAGCTTGGCCCCTTTTTCACGATTATGTTTTTGTTGAGATATCAATACTTTTTATAAAGTTACATTCTACTTAAATATTATCTAGAAACATATAGTTATTCATCATACTTTCTCCCCCCCCGCGAGAAATTCTCCTCCTGCGAAGCGAAGTGGCGGTTTATAGTAGGATTCCGGCTATAATAATAATAATAATGCGTTTAACGTCCGTTTCTCGACATTATGTCATAACAGACGCCATTCGCACCATTACTATTTTCCATTTTACCACTTCCCGTTGTTTTCTACATATTTTAAACTTCAACTTTTTTTTTTATTAGCAATGTGCGAATGGAGGAATTATAGGAAATTGGGATAAGGTAGGCAACTTTGGGAGCATAGGAGTTTGACAGGTAATCGGCCATGGCCTTGAATAAGGAACCATCTCGATATTCATCTGGAATAATTGAGGGAAACCATGGAAAACCTCAAACAAGATGGCCGGTACAGGAATTACCGTTTCTCGGCGTGAGACAGTAGGAAAAAGTCCTAGCTACATCTGCCCCCGCCGGGATTCGAACCCAGTACCTTCCCAATGCGAGTCTAGTGCTGTACCACTAAGCTACATCGCTGGGTGGATTCCGGCTATACCTACGTTAAAATGCATAAGAATTTCGAAGTTACATTTTATTACTATCCCACAGGAAATATCCCCCCGCGCGATAAATTTATCAAAATTAAATATAGCCTATATCACTCAGGGATAGTATAGCTTTCTACTACTGAAAGAATTTTTGGAATAGGTTCAGTAGGTAGTTTCAGAGACAAAAATTATCATTTATAACCCCCCCCCCCCCACGGCTAGAAATACTCCCCCTGCCAAGCAAAGTCACCTGTCGTTTTTAGTTTGGAAAGCTGTCACTAAATTCCCTGCTAGTATATAACTTATTTTTAAAATATAGATAAATGTGGTGGAAGCGTAACTATTAATCACGGCACCTCCACCACGTAATATACATATTACTTAATATAAATTATTACTTAATGCTTAAATTTGATAATTTGTAGTTTTCAGATTTTTTTCTTTGTATACGCCTAATGATCTACCTTGATGCCAAATTTCAAATTTCTAAGTCACCTAGAAGTTGTCTAGGTGTTTGATGAGTCAGTGAGTGAGTGATAAAAATGATACTTTCCAGATCTTAATAACTCAAGAACTATAATAGGTTTATTCATGAAATTCGGGATTTTAGGTGTTCAAGAGGGCCTTATTAGACACGTAAAATTGGAAGTGTGTACTGTGTAGGTTTAATATTTTTTTCGTTATGGGGGGTCGAAAGTAGCTCGAAATGGTTCGTGTAAATATACACACAGTCAGTGTTGCGAAACTTGGCTGACACACTGCCGTGTCCTAGATGCTGTGCCCAAACCTTTGTTCTCTAGAGAGATTCGATTGTAGACATTTTATCTCTGAATCAACTTAAGTATAAGCAAGAGAGTTAACCTTATGCAAGTGAATAATAATAATAATGAAACGTTGAACGTTTTGTGCACGAGGCATGTAATGAAGTCATCTACAAGTTGTGTTCATTTATAATATACATGTCAGAATAATAGAGCATTAGTGTACTCATATTCTTTACACATACATAGATAAATAGACCCTGGACTTAGATCTTTGAGGATTAGATAATGGATTACTTTCGGGATTAAATTTAGCCAGTAAGCTTTGATTTACATAGAAATTACTGTTTAATACTAAGAGCTATCGGCTCACAGACGGACTGAGATGATTCCTTCGTCGAGAAATGCTAATTCCCGTAGAAGTCACCTTCTACTTCTTCAGCAAATCCGAACAAATGTCGGGATGTAGATTTCCTAAAAATATAGATTTATCGGTGTCAAGCTTATTTATTTCATTTTTGTTATACGGTAGAACCTTGATTTAAATACAATCAAAAAACAAGGATAATACAGACTTTTCAAGACAAAATCAACATTATTTTACCACGTTTTTATCAACTCGTTTTCTTGTCTTTTGTCTGTCTGATTGTTTGTTTGTCTGTTCGGTACAAATTTTGAAATCGATTTTAAACTAACTTCCCGATAAGCTAGAGACTTGAAACTTTAAACATAGCTCAGAGCTGGATGACAATGCAATATGTAAATTATAAAATTGTCCGGTCTGGCTATGTCCGAGTGAAAAAAGTGATCTCAGAAACTACTCATCCGATTGCGATGAAACTTTGGTAAGTTGTTGTGCGCACGCCCGCGAAGGTTTCTGAACTATAAAAATTGGCCACTCTGGCTTCGCCCGAGTGAAAAAAAGAAAATCGATTGCAAAATTTCACATACACAAGACGCAAAATCAGAAAGTAATTATTTGAATAAAAAAAAATTTTAATAATACCACGTTTTTAAAACGGACTAAAAAATATAAAATAGTTTAATATAATTTAATATTTTACGTTCATAATTATAAAAGCGTGGGTTGTGACTGTAATAAATTATCACAGAGTTTACGCTTTTATAATTATGAATCTAAATTAAATATTAAATTATATTAAATTATTTTAGACTTTTTAGTCCGTTTTAAAAAAGTGGTAGGTACCTATATTAAAATTTATTTTTTTATTTAAATAATTTTACTCATTAAGATATTTAGGTCAATCAAACAAAAACATCGCATTGCTCGGAAAAGTTTGGCTCTTTCCACGTGAAGGCTTGGTTAATATGGGGAGCCAAAATGTAACCTCGATCAATGGCTAACTCAGCTAAAACGGGCTCGGTTATCTAGATCCTTTCGATCTACAATACTTAATAAACTACAGCGCTCTTTTGTTACTAGAGTCATCTGTTTCTTTGCAACGTAAACATTAGTGCCGAAATGAGAAAATGACGGCAAATATTTAAATTAATGTACTGCTAAATTCTTCACTGCAAATGGGTTTATTATTATTATTTACAACTCTAAAAACTTCTGTTGCACATTCTTCTCATATCTACTAGTCTAATCTTTAACTCTATTTTTTCCGTGTAGGAATATTGATAAGGTCAAAAATCGTGACCGATATAACGTCAAATTCTGATTGACCTACCCTCAAAATGTAAAGAAATAAAATTTACAGCATGGAGGCTGTGCATGAATCTGTGAAATTTTCTTTCATTCACAATGATGGACACTGCCAAACTTGACCGCTAGGGGTGCCAACTACGTAACCACCTCAGTCTATGGGCAGTTCATATAATAATGTGTACACAATAAGTTTATTTAAAATAATAATTCATTGACAAAGCTGATGTACTGTGACTACCAATGTTCAAATCATAGAGATTTTGTATTTTCAAAGGATCCGGAACTGAAAAAAGTGGTTGTTTGCTATCAGAAAGAAAAAAACTTGATTTCTCGCGCGTTTTCCTATGAAAACCAATTATCAATTAGGTAGCAATGAACCTTTTGCCATCTATATTACATTTCTGCAAAAATGCACCGATTTGAATCCTGTCAGTAAAGACTTCAGGCCTATTAGTTTTGGTATCAATCGGATCAGTGGTTTTGAAAATAAACGTAATTTTCAACAGAATCTCTTAAAAAAAGTGTTATGATCTGCGCTAAAAAAATATTTGTCAGGTTATTTATTTAAAATAAATTCTATTACTTACTTTTAATTGTGGACCATGAATAAAAAAATTTCCGAGATCCTGTTAAAATAATTACCTATTAGAAATATTAACTGACTCAATATTTAACTTTGACAGCCAATTTTTAATTGGAATATTAAATTATGATTTCCTTTGCTTCAAGATCTTTAATCTAAGAACCCAATCATGATTAAATAACTATAATCTACGCCTATGATATGTTGTGCCAAGTGCATGGGGCTGCATAAATAAAGAAGGCAGCAATTGGTTGTTGCAGCGTCTAATCTAGATGCTCATCCATCTTCGGCTGCGCTAATAATTAGTGCAGCACGCATTCATACATGCATTGTAAAAGTACAGTTCACAGCCTACTATTCAAACAATACGTCTTCATTATTACAACATGACATGTCCACGAATATTCAAGACTTTATTTCGTATTAATAGTCACCGAGACTCAAGAGTCAGAGTTACTTGTTTAAACATTTATTTATTTCCAAAAAATCTACAAGGATAATAATAGTTTTTTTTTATATACGGCTGTATGCAATTGAAAGATTTTTTTCGTTGGAGAGCAGCCAATTATATAATTGTTTCGAAACATACAGGAAAAAATCATTTTACCAACCAGTGGTCACAGTCAGGATTCTAACCTGAACCTTTCCGAGCACACCTTTCTGAAGCATATATGGAGAATATTAATTTAGCAATCATGTCACAGTTGATTATTGTAAGCTCATTCAGACGCGAAATTGGAAAGGTTCAGGTTAGAATCCTGACTGTGACCACTGGTCGGTAAAATGATTTTTTCCTATATGTTTCGAAACAATTGGCTGCTCTCCAACGAAAAAAATCTACAAGGATGTTTGGAGTTGTACTGGCAAATCATTGATAAAGAGTATGAAGAGTACAGGACCTAAAATTGAACCCTGCGGTACACCAGTGGAAATTTGATTTAGCTCAGATCGAGTTTCGTTTACTACTACTAGCTGTCGCCTGTGAGATGGATACGATTCAAGTCGTATCTGAATTCTACTCATTAACATCATATCTGGACAGTGTGGTTCAGTGGTTAGCGTCACGGCCTCTGGATCCGACTGGCGTGGGTTTGAATCCCACCTCCGCTCATAGATGTTTTGTGATGTAATTTATAGGTTTAAGTGAGTTGTTATTTAATGTAATCAAGACACTAATGACCTAAGTTGTCGACGCGTCTATAATTTACAATAAATAAAAATAAATAAAATATCATATCTGATATAAATTTTACTATAAGCTACTGTAAAATTCGAGAACAGTCAATAGTTATTCTAAATTTAAATGAAAATTGAATGAAAACCTCCGTTGCTCAGGATCAATAATAGCAGTACTGATATTTAAATTATTTGTATGTATTTACTAACGTTAGTGAACTCTCTCGATATTCAACTGGAATTATTGAGGAAAACCATGGAAAACCTCAACAAGATGATCGGTCTAGAAATTATCGTTTCTCGGCATGAGGCAGTACCTAAAAATCCTAGCCACATCTGCCTCCGCCGGGATTCGAACTCAGTACCTTCCGAATATGAGTCTAGTGCTGTACCACTAAGCTACATCGCTCGATGATCTCATGCTATTAATACGGGCATATATGTCAATGATTTACTTATTTGAAACGTTACAATGACGGCCCTTAATTATTCCTTGCTCGATATTAACAACTATGGCGATGACTAAGTGAAAACCTTTGTGAGGGTGTGATATTTCGGTATAAGGGTTCAAAATTTCAATCACCTATCAACCATTAATAAGTCTCCAAAGCTTTCACTAAAATTTATGTTCCTTTCTGAATTTCACTTTTGACTTTTCTGAACAAATCACTAAAACTTTCGAGTTTTTGACAATTTGTACGACTGAAGTACTCTGATTAAAATTTATAACTAAATTACTTACAATAGAAATTTTTAAAGCTGATGTGATTTGAAGTTTGATGCATATTGAGCAATATGTATTAAAATGAACACAGTCGGATGGTTTTAAGAGGCGTACTTAGGGACTAATCAGTTGATCATCAGCGTTCGGCCAACGGACTCGAACGTAGCCATGGAACTTGAACAAAATGATGACGTTTTAGCTGTCAGAATAATTTCTAATCATTTTGTTCAAGTCCCATGGCTATCGCTATCTGTTTTTGAGCTAATTTTGACATTTTCATATCAAATTTCTACATGCAAAATTAATTTTGTTTAATGATTTAGATGCAGAATTTTATGTTCTAAAACTATTATTTGAAGATATTTTTCCTAAAATAATTAGGGAAGCAAGAAATCGCGAAAGTTTGATTTTACGGGTTAAATCCCTATGTGTAGCAGTCACGGTCACCATCCTGTATATCAAAAACCCAGCATAAAATACTATGTGCACATATTTGGAGCATGTATAGGCGTGAAATTTAAAAGATCATTTGGAAATTTTGCACATTTAAGTGTTTTAAGCTAATTATTAATATTTTCATTAGATTGAAGGCAGCGGCGCATATGTTATGAGTGGTAATGTAATCAAAAGAAATAAAGTGATTTGTTTAAATGGTTCCGCAAATGAGCCACAATGCTGTGTTTGGCATCGTGATTTCTCCAGGGAAATTATTGCGTCGAACGTACTACATTATATAGTCCGTTACTGTCTCCTCACTCTCTCATTTGCTCTTAAAGACGGTTTTACATCAAAGTAGCGAAAAATAATTAAAAATTGAACTAATTAATATGCGATGTATAAAGCGCTTTAATTATTCGAAAAACTTCAAAATAACTGCGAAGTTGATCTTTCAGTGGACACACAAATCCTTCAGTAATATATTTTTTCTGCAGTGGGATAACATATTGTGTCACAATGGCAAAAAATTCGCGATTGCGAACGAGAGTGACATTTGTCCGCCAGAGTGCAGCGAGGGCGCCAATCACACGAGTCGCAATCGCCAATTTTACCCAAGTTACACACAGTATTTTTTTAGGGTTCCGTACCAGAAACAATATCTGTCTGTCTGTCCGTCTTGTCTGTCACAGGCCTTTAACTTCTAAACGAAATGAGATAGGGACCTGAAATTCACACTATTTGCGTGACTAGACACGCACTTGGTCGTTTATTATTGTTTATTTGGAACTTAGAAGAAGTAGATATAAGTATTACCGTGACGATGATTTTTCTTTAATAACCTCTGTAACGAGGATAGTATTACCAGACATCGGTGTATTTTTTTTTATTAAACTGTTTTATTTAGCTTGACCCCGTATATGGCTTTGTTTCAAATCTTGACACCGATTTTTGACCCAGTTCCCGTTATCCGATTTAGTTGAAGTTTTGCACACATGTGTAGCTACGGTGACAATACAATATTATGGTAACTAGCTAACCGGCGCGGCTTTCGTCCAGGTGTAAATCGTACTTTTGAATGTTCACCCACTTCCCGTGATCCGATTGAATTGAAATTTTATACACATGTGTAGCTCCGGTGACAATACAATATTATGTTAACTAGCTGACTGACCCGGCTTCCGTCCGAGTGCAAATCGCATTTTTGAATTTTCACAGGCAAAAGGTCTTGCTCCGGTAACGTTTCAGTGGATCGGATAAATGTAATAAAATCAGACTAAGCAAATAAAGGACACTAAAAAATTAAAAATAAAAATAGGTAAAAAAACTTGTAAGTTAAACGGTTTTATAAATGTAGTAAAAAGAAAAAATAATTTTTAATTTAGGTCCATAAGTAGATATAAAAGCGTGGGTCTACGACCCACACTTTTATACTTATGAACCTAAATTAAATATTATTTTTTTCTTTTAAGTACATTTATAAAACCGTTTAACTTAAAAGTTTTTTTACCTATTTTTTTTTGTTTTAATTACAATGATGTTTTGTCATTGTGCGTTTTTCTTTAGTGAAGTTTTTGTGTAACGCGCGACAAAGATAGAAGTAGGTTAATCAGGGAACGGACCTCAGGAAGAGCTGTCACTTTGATGAAAATATGGAGAAAGACAACGGATTTAATGAGAAAAGAAAATGACTGAGTGGCTTTTGGGGGAAAATAAAACCGTCCTGCTGTGAACAAGTCTACTGGAAATATGAATCGACACGCTAGAAATTTAATTCACGATTAATAATAATTGTAATTACTGTGTAGAATAACATTTTCATTTTATATTAAAATTTTAAAGTCGAAGAACGAGCTACTTTCGTTTATTTTTAACTACATTTTGCTTTTTTTATGTAAATTGGTCAGAGCATTGTCGCAGTGCCAAATATACTGCCAATAAAGTAACTAATTTGCTTATATACTGTTTATCTATACTGTTATAAAAAAGAAGAGTGTGTTTGTTTGTTTGTCGCAGATATTTTCAAGAAATTTGTTAATTTATAAACTTTTAAGGAAGCAGAATTTTTCTTATTTATTAGATTATAGACGCGTCGACAAATTAGGTCATTAGCGTCTTAATTACATCAAAAAACATCATCAATTAAAACCAAACAGCATCACAAATCATCCATTTGGGGATTCGAACCCACGACGGAATGATTCAAAGACCAGCATGCTGATTATTACACCAAACTGTCCTCAAGAAGGCAGTAGAAACTGAATAAATTAATTATTCACTTTTAAAAGATTAATAATAATGGGGGACAGCTTGATGTATAATATTGTTAGCGTATATTGGCTTTTGGATCAGACTGTCGTTAGTTCGAATCCCATCTCCGTTCTATGTCGTTTTAATTTGATGTAATTTTTTAATTAGACGCTAATGACTTTAGTTGTCGAGATGCTCGACAACTAAGGCATAATCTATAATCAATAAATTAAAAAGATTAATACATTCTCTATGAATCCCGTCAAACTAACCTATTAATTAACTTGATTCTAAAATAATAAAAAGACTGAAATAAAAATAAAAGTTTATAAAACTAAAACCCGACTACGAAAAAGTAGAAAACAAAAATAGCTAGTACTTTGGAAGCTCGTTTTCTACTTTTTCGTAATCAAGTTTTAAGTTTATAAGCTTTTATTTTGAATATAAAAAATGTTCAAAATTTATTATAACATTATTTTAAAGTAAAACAATCATATTTTTTAAACATGCTGTATAAAATCAGTAATCTTGAGCAAAAGCTTACATGAAATTTCAATATTATCTTCGTAATGTAAACCAGTATGAATAATTCATATAAAAAAGTAAAAATAAAAATCTGTCTACATCCAACAATTCTTCGTAATTGTGCTACTTACTTGAAGTTTTATTTTTCTCAATTATTATCCTAAGAAACGGTTTAATTTTCTTAATGGAATATGAAGCTATATTTACTCTCCACAATGTTATTAAAAATACTTTTTTTTGTTATTTTCAGTCGACTATCAACTGTCTTTGTAAACTTTTCTTTTTTATATTTCTAATTATTTCATTCTTTTATGTGTTGGATAATTAAGATGTCTCCAAAAAAATTCGTTGGATAGGTTTGCAATTTAAAATGTTATGTTTAAAAAATATATATACTTAAACTTTGAATCTAAATATACAGACCGAGAACCTCTGTCTCTAATTTCGTTTTCTTGCGGGTTCTTTGGGTTTTCAGAATTTTTGTCTGTATGTTTGATAAAACTTGGTACACTACCTAAACTTAAAGCCTATAAGGTCCTTTTATATTCATTTTAAATTAAATAATACGTATTATCATTTTAATTTATTTACGTTATTAAGATCTTTATTTTATAACAGTTAAGTTTCGAATAACACAAAAAGTTATAAATGCCACATTGGTGTTTTGTGGCATTTATAACTTTTTTTATAGTTACACCAAAGGGTCCACCACTCTTCATTGTCGAATAACGCACGGTGGCTTCGTTAGATAAAGATCTTAAATAAAATTCGTTTTAGATTTTGTCTGACGAAGCCACGGTGTTGTACTTGTGTGAAGCCATTGTTGTAAATTTTAAAATGTGTATTGCACGAGTATAACAAGAACGGCCGAATCTATTATATTGCTACGGATCACCCTGTACATAAACGGCAGGCAAGCGTTCTGAGAAACGGGGTCTACTTACTGAACAACTAGTACCTGTGCGAAAGTTCTAGAGAAAGCGAGAACACACTAGGCTTATGCCACGCAGCATATATAAACAGCCAGTGCGAATGAGTGAAGGAATCAGTCAACGGTGAGTCACGCATTCAAGTCTACGGTGGATCAGTAATATAAATAGTGCCGTGATATAAATAAATAAACTGATAAAATAAATACTAGTGTAGTGGTAATAATTACGAGTTATTGTATATAGTTGTTTTGTTTTGCTTTGTAATTACTGTTAAGTTATTGTTTACTTGTGTTGATTGTTAGGACTGACTTTTCGTTGTTGCATTCATTATTATTGTGTTTTTAATTATTGTAAATAAATATTTATTCCGCCAACTCAGAAAACAGTTTTGTAACAATATCCTTTTTTACGACTATGCTCGGATTTAATATAGACTTCCTCTCAAAATCGGCATTAGTGCGAGAGAATCTATGAGCGAATTTAACGTTCGTGCAAGCGAATCCGTGGGAGGAAGTTATATATTTATAAATATCATTACAATTTAAGATCAATCTAATCTAACATCAACAATCCGCAGAAAAACTCCTAGATGGGTACAAAATGACAAGTTTTTCTGAAAGCTGCGGAAATTAAAAATATGAGGATTTAACCTCACTTTGTGGATTAAGTGTTTTAAAAAGAATATTCTTATATTCACATGATTAATGAAAGTAGATTAAAAAAACCGCTGTAGTTACGGTGAAGAAAATTGTGGAAAACTCCGAGAACAATTAAATTAGTGCAAATTCATCTTGGCAAGTTGGTAACGCCGAGCGTTTTAAATGCAAGCACGTATAATTTCACGGCGTCTGGCTTCTGATTAACCGCGCCATCACACAGTATTATGTGTACCTGTTTAGCTGTATTTTATTTAATTTAATAAATTGCAATCTGCTAAGTCTGCTTTATAATTTTACTAGGTTTATTTAGCCCATTAGAAACCTGAAAAAATTTATGCATCGTTTTTAGCTTACGCAAAGCAAGTAAATTTGATTCTTGAATTTAAACTTCTTAGCTCACGGTAACGCAGAATTTCCTGTCACAGAAATTGATGACGGAATTTAGTAATTGACGCATATACTTAAAAATACTATTGATTTGATGTCACATTAAATTTAATATATTTTTAAATTATTTTTAAATTAAATTTCTTATTCTAAAAATTCCAAGATATTTACAAAATAAAAAAAGAAAAGAAAAAACAAAAAAAACAACACATGTCGCCAGTTGGATTTGAACCCGGCTTATCGGGATGACATGCGAACGCCTTAGCCATTGCGCTAAGACTTTACAATAGCGCAGCAGAAAAAAGGTCTACAGTATACCTACTTGAGAAGTATAAGCGTTTAATTCTAGAGAAAACACCAGAAATATACGAGTATAGAGTATCCATGTATGGGGAGCCTCTTAGAGATTAAACTTTTTGATTTTTATTGTTTGCCAGGATTCATGACACAACAACACACAATCCGTGAAAATTTCAACTAGGTACCTCTTACCGTTTGTGAGATAGAGCCCTGTGACAGACGGACGGACGAACAGACATCATAATCGTATACTCAGTAATAGGGTTCCATATGGAGGTATACGGAATGTATAGACAGAATCTATTACCGATTTAAAAAATTAGAATAATAATTTTCAGAAAGCTATTTTGGGATATAAATAGGTTAAAAACAGTATAAATCTTACCTCCAAACTAATAATTCAAAATGCTAGTTTGCAATCACGGTGAAGCTTCAACTTTAATGAAATTTCAAGTTATTTACCAACATTTCGCTGCATCGTTACTTATTTTAAACAATTAACGTTCTAATTAACTAGGAATAGTAAAAAAATACAGTTTTTTTTAATTTATAATTATAAAGCAAATTTACCTTAATATATAGTGTGTCTCAAATCGATCGCCTACGGACAGTAAAGTGAAATAAAGAGCAAAATTCTCAGCAGAAAAATCCTTAGATATGGATGCAAGTTAGTATATTAATAAGAAAATAAAATGTTTTTCTTTGCCCCAAGGGAAACCTTGGAATGCAAACTACATTCCAATGTTTTATGCGATTAGCACTCCCAGTTACCCGGGCTCGTACCAGTCGGTTTGTGTATGCCGGCTGGCAGATTTTAATACACACCTAAACCTCAGCTTTTGAGCATCTATAATCTACAATCTAAAATGTTTTTCTTGAGAATTTTGGTTTATACTTGAGATAGTATTTAAACTCAGAATATATCGATCGAACCTTATTAGTGTTCTCCGCAACTAGAGCCAAATAGATATATAAAGGAATCGCAATTAAATTAAACTAAAGACACTTGCTGCGATAGTAAATCAACGCTTACAACGCATTCAAAAGATCTTAATTCAAATTAATGGGAATAAATTAGTTCAAGAATTTAGTAATTAAAATTCAATGATTAACTTTTATTATATTGGAAGTAAAATAATGGCATTTATTAAATAAGAAATATGACAACAATTAATATTTTTATTGCATATAAAATCGCTTTTTTTGAAACACTTCATCACACACACATTAAATTAAAAACATCAAATTATAAAATTTACATAAAATTATGTCCTATTAACGTTCTTTATCCCGTTTTATATGTCTTGGCCAGACCGCCAACGTACAAGTTTAGGGGAAAGTTGTCTGACTATTTTTTTGAACAATAAAATATGTCGACGCAATTATTTCTCTTATTTTTAATTTGATTATTTTTTTACAAAAAAATGAATGTGTATGAGGAAAATAATTTTATCGTTTTTTTAATGCATTCCTTGTTTGATGTCGGTTAAAAAAATGTCATTCATATCGGATCATCCATTGTGACATCGTTTAATCGGGTCATCCGGATAAAACCGATTACAATTATTACTATTGTTTTAATTAGGGGTGAACTGGACCTGGCAGCTAAGTGGCTCCAGCAGCCACCGGGGCCAACCTTAATGGAGGACAAATGGGTCACATTATTTCAACAAATAGTTTTTTCTTTTGATTTACTTTTATGACCTCAAAAAATATGAAAATATGTTATAATATGTTAAAGTAAAGTAAAAAATATTGGTCGCCACCGGGTCATTCTACGTCAGTCCGCTCCTGGTTTTAATTGATAATAAATATTTAACATTTTGTTATTGTTAAATAAATACATTATTTGTAAGTATTGTTTTAATATTCTATAAATTATTTTCGTTTATTAGTAAAATTAATTATCAATTGGAATTTTCCGTAAATGGTGTAAAAAAATGGAAGATTGAAAAATTAGATTGCTAACGCTGAGGCTTTCGATTTTCCCTCAGAATGTTTTGGAAAATGAACGACTTTCCCTTAGACATGTCGCAGTTTTCTACTCATTCAATTTTCAAAATGTCAGAGGCCTCGCTTTAAAAGCAAAGCTTTGAAACCCACTGAACTTAAATATCTAATAATGAGCCAAAAATATACTTCAATATTTTGACAATTTTCCATAAGAATTAGCTTCCATTAATATTGTTTGAGACGCTTATTAACTCCGTTGTCGAGCGCCCATAGTTTCTCGCTATCTCTATTAAAACCGTATTTTTAAAAAGATGACCAATTTTACAATATTTGGTCTCCCGGTCCTATTTGGAAAATATGTGACCTAAAAACATGACATTTAGTAAATATGCAGTTTTTATGATTACAACTGACGACAAATAAGTTTTATTAAAATCGGTCTAGCGGTTTTTGATGTAGGCGCCTCAGAAACTCATGTGATATAAATTATCTGTGCGGTAAATTCATTTTGAGTGGACCGGTCTATTGCAAATATACAAATAAAAATTAATACGTCCGTAAGAAATAAAGTTCACCGAATCAGTGAAGAGTTTATCTTTTTTGTGTTTGTGGTAAATTAAATTTTACTGGACCAGTTCATTGTAAATATACAAATGAGAATCGATACGTCCTCATCAAATAGCGTTCAGCGAACCATTGAAGAGTTTATCATTTTTTGTATTTGTGGTAAATTAATTTTTTGTGGACCAATTGATTGAAAATATGCAAATGAGAATCGATCGTCCTTCACGAATAGAGTTCAGTGAATCGGCTAACGTTAACCACGAGCCGTCATCTCTGTATGATACATCTCTCACGCCCCAAGCGAAACTGAAATGAACCTGGTTTTAAATGAAATTAAAAGAAAACAAACTAATAAAAGACGGCACAACAAGAGAAGTGTAATTAATTGTTTGATTTGATGATTACTATAAGTTTGTGTTATATAACATATATATAGATATATCAATGGCCATAATTCAAAATGGCTTATATTGATTTTTTTATTTTTCCATTCTAAATAGTCACGCCCGTACATCCAAGCATACAGTGTGTCCACAAACTCATTCTCAACATGGAATCTCCGTTATTATGAGCAATAGATAAGCTGATAAAACTTATAAAATGTTAACTCTCGCATGTATAGTGATTCGACTGTTTAATAGCTGTACTATGCTTTCTTATTTGAATAATCGACTCTCGCATGCAGTGTGTTTTCAACTTGAAATTGCTATATATAAGAAGAGATCGGTTTCCACTCTCGGGCACTGTGGAGAAATCGGTAACTCACCTAGCCGGAAACTGGGAGTTTCGGGTTCAAGTCCCGATAGTGGTCATTTGATTTTTTCTTAGATATAGCGTACAAATCATGGCAGCCTTGCTGCCTGAGATATTTAGTATTTTCACCTCTAATTGTTATGTGAATAATATTGTGTGGATATAAGGGGGTTTTAAAAATCGATTGATTTTATCATATACCAATGAGCAATAGAGATTTGGCTAATGAGATGGATTTCTTAAGTAAAGGTTGTATCAAATCACATAAATTTAGATATTTTGGGTGGTTTAGGCGCTATAAGAACAAAAGTGTATTTTCGAATATTTTTTTTTATTTTTCAAAAATCTGAATACACCACGAAATTGGTATCAAAAAATTGACTTAAGAAAGTGCAAACTAAATTTGACTGTCTGTTAAAATAAATAGGCCATCGGCAAAAACAATGTGCTACATATAACCTCAAAAAATTAAGACAAGTGATACTAGAATCACTAGAAGGTTGAAATTGTACATTTACAAAAAAATCTCACTTAAGCTGCTTTACTCTGTGGTCACAGATATTTGTTACTATATAAAAATAACCCAGGACTGGAGCCCGAGGGACACCTTAATATCCGAATAAATGTTGCGGCAAAAGTGATACAGTTATATTTTTTATATTGTTATTTATTGGGCAGCAAAAACCATACTTCGTTAAAAAAATTATTGGTAGACTAATATAATATTGCTGAAATTATTCCAAGCAAAATAACAATAATTAATTAGAAAAAAAACACTAAAACATGCCTTGTGGTACTTAAAAGTAATTGGACAAAATATAAAAATAACCCTTTAATACATCCCTCACAATGATTAAATTTTTGTCATATTCATTTCATGCATTTTATCAATTCAAAATCTGCGCCAAATTATATGCACCGTTCAGTAAGTCAGGCCCTGTATATCCGATTTTGGTTTTTTTCGGTGTTTTTGGACACAAAAAAATTGTTCGTCCCCTTAACACAACCTTTAAAACGGATGGAACTTAACACGTGTACCTACCAAATTTCGTCTAAATCGATTGGGTCTTTTGAAAATTATCGTGCTACAGACAAATATATATTTTAGATTTTAGACATTTCAAAAAATGCGATAAAGCTGTTCAAAATCAAATTTTGTACGACCTCTAGGTCCCATTATCCGACAAACGTCAATAATGTATCTGCCTACATACTATGTATAGGCAAATACACTAACAATGTTTCAGAAAAACAAACAAAACAAAATGTAATATTAAAATAATTTTCAATGTTTTACAAAGTTTAAGTTACTCTACTAAAACTTTAATTAGAGAAACAAATAATTAAACCACATACACACAGGTTCGTTTTGTTAGTGAATATATTTAACTGAAAATCTATTTTGGTATTTTCATAACGTTTTCATAAAAGTTGTTATTCCAATAACATTTGCTACCTACAACAAACAAACCCTTTTTTATTTACTTTTCAACTTAACATTAAAAACCGACCTTTGTAAAAGGATTCAGTTATAGACGGAGAACTGGCGACGTTTTTTCTCAAGTACGTCTACGTAAGGCAAAATAATATTAAAAATATCTGTATAAGTACGTGTTCCTCATTTGATAATTCGTAAGTCTGGCAGCCATTCTCCCTTGCGTTTTAGATGGCAGGTAGAAATTAAACAGATAAAATGTAAATTTTTAACTTGGAAACTTTCTCGGTATTAGGGATCATTTGACCCCCATTCCATTTAAAAATTTGGGGGGAGTCGCTACCCCCCGCACAGGGCTAGAGTTGCGTGTTTTTGGATTTTTGTCAAAACGTTCATTTTGCCGAGTTTTACGGGGGTACAAGTTTTCGTTGGGACACCGTGTATATTAATGAGTAATAATTTAGAATAACATAAAATAACATTGTCTGCTCGATTGGTTATTCTTATCATGTCGTTAGACTTATTTATAATTAAAAGAAACATTTTTTTATGTAAGGTCTGGCATATTTTTTTTTACATAAAGGATGACATATATATATTGTAATGCTAAAATTCCAGACGAAAATATTGGTGCGAACACTTCGAAAAAAATTATTGAAAATTCACTACATATTTATAATAAAAAAATGTAACAAACGAAATTTAGGTTTTGTACCTTGGTTACGAAACTGTTTAAAGATAACAACATTGACTCAATAATACAATTTAATAATTAAATAAATAGTATTACATTGTTACGTGATGTGTCTAATTTCTACCTGCCACCTAAAACGCAAGGGAGAAAGGCTGTCAGATTTATACAGATTCTTAAATGGAGAACACTTATACAGGGATTGCTGACATTATTTTGCCTTATGGAGACACTTAAGAAAATTCGTCGTTGCCTCTTAGACTATTATGTGCACTGCAAATGAACTTTCGCTTGTACCTGTGTCGCTTAAATATGGATCGTCCAGTTACAAATAAAAAAAAACATTGAACGGTTTGTTTGTTTAGGATATTTTATCGTAAAAATAAACTTTTCTGACTGCAATATTTGAATATTAAATATCTTTAAATGGTTTGTAAACTCGTGGCAACTTACTTCATACAGCTGCCGTCATTATCGGCATTTCAAACATTTTTAAAGGTTTGTCCAGCAAAAATAAAATCGAAAACACTCTGTCTGTTTTTTTAACCGACTTCAAAAAAAGCAGATTTCTCAATTCAACCATTTTTTATGTGGTTATGTATGTTCGCGGATAACTTCGTCGTTTATGAACCGATTTTGAAAAAAAAAATTTTATTTGAAAGGATATACTTTCAGATAGGTCCGATAGAAATTTCATCAAAATCGGTTTAGTAGTTCGGCTGATTTTAATAAAAAAGTAAGTAACGGCGTGTGATTCTTTAAGGTAAATGTTACTTTTTGACACTAAAAAGTAAAAAATAAAAAACTTTTTGACAAAAAAAAAACCTCCCTCAAAAAGGCACTAAAAAGAGGAAAATAATGAAATTTTGAGGTCTGTGCCAATTAAAATATGAAGTCGGTTAAAAAGTATAGTATAGTCATTAATATCTTCTTTTTAACCAATTTCATATTTTAATTGGCACAGACCTCAAAATGTCATTATTGTCCTCTTTTTAGTGCCTTTTTGAAGGAGGTTTTTTTTTTGTTAAAAAGTTTTTTATTTTGTACCTACTTCTCGGTGAACTAGGAGGTTGAAATTCGGCATGGAGTTTCCTGGGAACCCGAGAATGATTTGTGAAAAATCCTAAGCCGGAAACATTTGAAAAGGGGGCAAATTTACGGTCCAAAATGTCAATTAACTTACTTTAAAATAGAATAGAATTTTATTATCATCAAAAACCACATTGTATGGTACAATTCATCAATTAATTTATATCATATACTTTATAGATTATCTATCAGTAGCAGATTGCTCTAATTAATAACGCGTTTGATAGAAATCATATCTTAACCCGATAAAATTACCATATACCCTAGCAACTTGGGTACTTGATAGTGTCGAAGTTACATCAAAATTCGCCTGCAGTCATTCTAGAGAAGGAATTTGAAAAAACTGTATAAGTAATAAACTATAGCTTTGTCTACATGTCTATAGTCTATAAATGGATTTATCATTAAAAAATGACAAAATAAAGTAAAGCTGCGGCAAATCTACAGAATTATATGATTACTAAAAAAAAATCAAAATCGGTCAAATGGAATGCCGCTGAAAGTACTCGGATAAAAAAATAGGCCTTGTGTTTTAAATATATAGATTAAACCGTTCTCAAATTACTTATTTGATAATGTTGATTAAAACTAATTCGTAATTCTTTGAAAAATTTGACAAATTTGAGGGTTACGCCTATTGATTTAATACAGAGTGCTGAATCGTTTTGCGGGTAATAGGGATTAAACCCGTAAAATCAAACTTTTGCAATTTCCTGCTCCCCTAATTATTTTAGAAAAAATATCTTCGAATAAAAGTTTTAGAAGATAAAATTTTGCATTTAAATCATTACACAAAATTAATTTTGCATACTTTGTAACGGCAGAAATTTGATATGAAAATGTCAAAATTACCTCAAAAACAGATAGCGATAGTCATGGAACTTGAACAAAATGATTAGAAATTATTCTGACAGCTAAAACGTCATCATTTTGTTCAAGTTCCATGGCTATCGCTATCTGTTTTTGAGGTAATTTTGACATTTTCATATCAAATTTCTGCCGTCACAAAGCATGCAAAATTAATTTTGTTTAATGATTTAGATGCAAAATTTTATCTTCTAAAACTTTTATTCGAAGATATTTTTCCTAAAATAATTAGGGGAGCAGGAAATCACAAAAGTTTGATTTTATGGGTTAAATCCCTATTACCCGCAAAGCAATTCAGCACCCTGTATAACCTATCTATACATTGGTATTGATTTAAAAATCTGAAATGAAAATGTGTTAAATCGGTCTGAATATTTTCAAAGTGAACCAACGATAACACAATGTCAATATAGCAAAAGGCAGTATAAGGAGGGACGTAAAGAGCGCAATCCGTACCTTTTATATTATTGTGTTGGTAGTACGCGGTACGCATTAAGCAGCAACGGAACTAATTGAAACCATGGGAGGTCATCGAGTCGCCTGCGCCAGCCATTTCTAACCGTCGCGTCGACTGACTTTTCGTTATCCTTTTGTATATACCAATTATAACGTTTTCGATTCGTCCTTACTTTAATATGCACACCGTGTATTTTTCATTTAACAAGCGAAAATAAAAGATGGAGGTACATTAACAGAAATTTTGCACGACCGAATCGAAAACGCTAATACGCGACCATTTCCAATGTAATTTTTATCATGAAGAAGTGAGGACAGCTTGGTGTAACGGTCAGCGCGCTGGCCTTTGGAGCGTGGGTTCGAATCTCACCTCGCTCATGGATGTTTTGTGATGTCATTTAGTTTTAAGTAAGTAATATTATGTTACTTGATGTAACTAAGACGCTAATGATCTAAGTTGTCGACGCGTCTATAATCTACAATTTATCATGTAGTAAAGTTTTTATTCAATATTCATCAGCAAGAAAGTGGGAGAAATTAAAACATAAATTTTGATTCGGCGACGTTTCGTCCTTTATTAATATTAGGACTTCTTCAGACCTCTCAATTTTTAATGATTCTGAAATTTATACCTATATGAATTTATATTTTGTCAAATTGTTAAAATTTAAATTTCGCCTTGTAACATGTAACATAACTGCAGTTATCAGAGAAAAATGGAATTTGTCTACAAAAAAAAACATACTAACAAACTTACCAAGCCGGAAACTGGGGGTTTCGGGTTCGAATCCCGACAGTGGTCATTTGATTTTTTCTTAGATATAGCTCAAAAATCATGGCAGCATAGCTGTCTGAGATATTTATTATTTTCACCTCTAATTGTTATGTGAATAATATGGTGTGGATATAAGGGGTTTTAAATCGATTGATTTTATCATTTACCAATTAATTACTGTCCACAGAAACTCAAAAACGTTGTTTATCTATAGGTAAAACCTAAGGCTTCCCGGCCTAACGAGTTTATTAAGTTGTTAAAACTTATAAAATGTTAACTCTCGCATGTATTATGATTCGACTGTTTAATAGCTGTACTATGCTTTGCAGTTTATTTAAATAGTCGACTCTCGCATGTAGTGTGTTTTCAACGTGAAATTGCTATATATAAGAAGAGATCGGTTTCCACTCTCGGGCACTGTGGAGAAATCGGTAACTCATCTAGCCGGAAACTGGGGGTTTCGGGTTCGAATCCCGACAGTGGTCATTTGATTTTTTCTTAGATATAGCTCAAAAATCATGGCAGCCTAGCTGTCTGAGATATTTATTATTTTCACCTCTAATTGTTATGTGAATAATATGGTGTGGATATAAGGGGTTTTAAATCGATTGATTTTATCATTTACCAATTTACCAATATGTGTCTTACCTGCCCCTCCCGGCCTTCCGTGTTCTTGACCTCTTGTTAGTTTTGCCTACCAAGTTGGGTCCGAGGTACATCCGTTGTCCTGATCCTTATATCCTATAATGGTCCATCCTTCTTGTGTCCCTGATTTATGTGTGTATGTAAAATTACCCATCTTAGTTAGAATTATAATATGATTTTTAGATATTGGCTAAATACACATAAGTGTAAAAACCAAAAAATGCATACCTAATAAGAAAAAAAACACCAAAGGAAAACGGTACATTTTTAGACAAAAGCAGTCAACGAATTTACATAAAGAATGCCTAACAAAATTATACACAGATTCACTGGATTAGTATAAAAATAAAATGAGAAGTCGCAACCTTATTCTGTGTACACTGTCTCTTATAACTGCCATTAATTATGATTTCCACGTATCAGTGTTTAATATGAAATACCGATCGAATCCATAAATCATTCAAGCCAGCGAATTGCTTAAATAATTATCTGCTTTATAATATATAATAGAGAACGTCCATACATATACATATATATTATGATCGTTTAAAATTCACCAAACGGATGCTCTACCATGGAAAAATGCTATTTCACAGTCTCTGAACTGAACCAATTAACTGTTCAGGGCTGACGTTTAACGTTGGAATGTAATAAATAACGTCAGTCGAAAGATCTGGGTCGTTCGTCGTAGTCGTCTCTGACGGGCGGTTGGTAAAGCCGGTTCGTATACTATGTTTAGTGGTAGCACTGTGCTCTGGCATCGGGACTTCCCCCTTTAACCGTGTATACCAACACTCATACCGTACTAACATACATACATACCTCTACTATACGTACATTGATGTATTGTGGGTGCGATCTTTACTTGAACTCCAATACGGTGTCAGTGAAGAGCTTTTCAATAATAACTCTCAGCCAATCTGACAATTGCCTTGTCCTTGAACAACTGATTCACTGGTTCCTTTGATAACACAAACAGACCCCTCTTTCCCATTGGCCACTCTGGGCAAGTACCCAGGGCCCCGCGATCGATGGGGCCCCCTAGTTCATGCCAGATCATCAACCGATATTACCGATCAATATATTTGTTTTGCGAAAATCAAAACGATTTATTACTGACTATAATATAGTCGATAATACCTACTTATTATAGTCAGTAATTATCTGTTATAAAAAAGCTAATAAGTAACTTATTAGCTTTTTTGGTATTTTAATGAACAAGGGGTCTAACACTGCGAATAATGACCTATTCATTTAATTGAATAAATCTAGAATTTTGCTTATCTACTCATTTTGACTGTTCTACCCCCCAGGGGGAACGTTGGAATGTGGTTATGCTATCGCAAATTGCATTCCAATGTTCTTTGGGAATTAGCGCTCCCAGGGACCTGAGCTCGTACCAGCCGGTTTGTGTATGCCGACGGGCGGATTCTAATACACAAATGGATTATTTGTTGTGTTGAAGACGCTAATGACCTGAGTTGTCGACGCGTCAATAATCTACAATTATTTAATTAATTGACTGTTTTAATAAAATAGTCCTTTGTCATAGTCATATGGGCTCCAGTATCCTAAAGTGCCCAGGCCCTCCAATAGATTAAAGACGACCCTGAACACAAACGTTAAAATCAATTCATATAGTATACCTTCTGTTAATTCGATACTAATTGATAAGAGCTTTGGTATTGAAATAATAAATCTCAGTCAGTCTGACAGTTGCCTTATCCTCGAACGGTTCATCTTTTGATAAAGCAAACGTTAAAATTATACCTCAGTATCTTCTGTTAAGTCAATACTTGATACGAGTTTCGATACTGGAATAATAGTTCTTGGCCAATCTGACAGTTGCCATGTTCTCTAACAACTAACTCACCGATCCATCGGTACCTTCTGTTAAATCGATGTTTCATAAGAGCTCTAAAGTTGAAATACTTGAAGGGAATGTGAAAAAAACAAGTTATGTCCTTCTGACAAATTGCTGAGTAAATTGAATTTAAACTTATTTACATTCCTTGTTCTTTTGCCATCCAATAATTTTAAGTTTTAAAATACACGATGACCTACCTATTTATTTTACCCCGCAATTTACCCAGTGCTGAATACCGTTACGGTCTATCAAACAGCACTAACAGCTCAAAAATCAAAAAAATATGACATACCCTGTTCTTTCCCCATTTCCTTTACTTATTCTCGGCAAGTGGAGGATACAGTACGTACTCTACTTGCAGTTTTTTGGCGCTCCTAGCAAGCATGTTCTTACGGAGAACCGACCCCATGAGCGATAGAAGTAACTGATTTGATACTAAAAGCTGTGCACACTATTATAGTGACGTTGGCAATGAATTGTTTGCAAGAAATGAATTGTTATTGATAATGAAGTTTTCAGTAAATATCGTACGACAGTAATTACCCCGACACCATAATAAAAAAGGGTGTGGGTCTCGGGTCCCCCAATAGATGTGAAACATCAAAGAAAACGTTATTGAACTCGATGGTATTCTCTATGTAGTAGTACATATTTTTTTCAAAAGCAGCAACTAACTGTTATGCTGACGTAATCCTATATACTGCACTGTAACACACGCGGTTGCGGCATTTGAGCACGCCTGAGCCAAAAACGCAACTAAATACACAGCGAAGTATCTATATTATATACCTAAACGTGTATACATATACTTTTGTTTTACAGTACGTTCGTATGTATACTCTCTCTCTCTCTCTCTCTTCCCGTGCCCGAGCGCGCGGAAGCCGAGAGAGAAATACCGCAGTGGTGGGGAGAACAGCAGCGAAGGAGCGGACCAGAAATTTCGTTGCATATTTCTCCTCACGTGGCTGTTCACAGCCCGACATAAGATGTTTCACATCAAAAAAACTTAGCAAGCAGGTATATTAATAATAGTTCTTATCAAGATGTGTGTTTCTTTCTTTTACGAAAAATTTAAAGCGATTTCCTGCAATCCAAATCTTTATTTGTATGCGCTTCAGAAGCCGCCATGTCAAAACAGTAGGTAACAACGGTCGCATAGTGTACAGAGCTAATACCGGTAACCGAAATGCATTGTACACATATACAAACCCCCTCCTACCTACGTTCATCTGTTTGTGTTGGGTGCAGCGTACATACATACCGACCCGCGCTCTCAAAGGGTTAAACGGGCCCTTGCTATGTAAAGGACAGTGGACTATCGCAGCTGCTGTATTCTAATCAAACGAAATTCCGGCAGAGCTTATATGAATTACTACTGTAGTTATGATTTAAAACGGAGGAACACGAGTTATGAAATTACTTCAGCTGTCAGCATTGTACGGTGCTTCAATATTTAAGATAACTTGATGTAATGGTTATAGGTTAGCGTGCTGATTTTTGAATCAGACTGAAGACAGCTTGGTGTAATATGGTCAACGTGCTGGCCTTTGGTGCAAGCTGTAGTGGGTTTGAATCCCGCCTCGCTCATGGATGTTTTGTGATGTTATTTTAGTTTGAAGAAATTTGATGATTATAGACGCTAGTAACCTTAATGACCTTAGTTGCTCCAATAGGAAGTTAAAAATAGTGACATGTTGCTCAAAATGATGTGAAATACAGACATTTTACGGTCTGCAAGTCTTGGTGCGAATACAGGGGGATGTGGCGATCCCCCCTCCCAAAGTCGAAGAATTAAAAAATGTTCTCAGATTTCGTTCGAAATTTTGAATATATGTGCAATTTACAATGTATTTTAATTAAATTGTATAAATTAAAGAGAATTAAACTATTGAAAAACAGTGTTGATCTCCTATTTCTATTATTTCTTATAAAAAAATTTATGAACTAGAGCCCCCCAAATGAAAACCTGTATCCATCCTTGTCCAAATAATAGGTCTCGCCATCGAACCAAAACCAATAGTTTATATTGTGCCATTTATGTATACCTAATATACATATTTATTTGGATTATAGACGCTCAACAACAGAGGTCATTAGCGGTATTTATTTGCCTATATACATTGTATATTATAGGCAAATAAACCAATAAATACGCAGTAGTCCATATTATGAGCACACTTTGTGGAATCACAATCTTACGCTGGGTAACCAACGGTAACTAAATTAAAGCATCTTTAACTAAATTTAGTGTTTGTATGTTTGTTTGGTAATTAATCAAACACGACATCTCTAAATACCTAACGAAGGTGTATGGTGTGGGTGGGTCGATTGGGAGTCTGGCGGCATATCTATACAGACTGAGACAACACAATTGTACACTACTTACTAGCACAACAATGTTGTCGCCCATTGTCTATCCGTCCATTCGTCTTTGTGGTTATTCGTATCTCTCAGGACTCAGAGTCACACATAACATAGTGTGATGACATAATAGTAAAACAACTCTATTTACGTCACAACTTGACAACATCGCACTTTGTGGAAACAGGCTATAAATCAAGAATATATTTTTTATTATATATTTAATGCAACGATTTCCTTTCATTTTTTACGACGTTATAAAAAACATTTGTTTTGTTCAGGACAATTATATTTTTTTTTAATAATTTGTTTGATGACCGCTAAGGATAGATAGGTTGTAGATTATAGAAATATATAGACGTTCATCAGCGTCGATGACCGCTAAACTGGTCTGCTAAAGATGCCATTGTTTGGGTTCCGTACTAATTTTGTGCATTAAATAAATACCAAAAAAAATAAAGAAATCGGGACGTTATTAATTCGTTAAGTTTCGATCTTTGATACGAGACGACGAGTTTCGAGAAACACAGTTAATCATAAATTAGTTGGAAAAGCTGACTGTAATTATTTCAAGCTGAATAGGATAAGGAGACGTGACGTTGCGTAGAATAGAATATTGAACGGTTCGTAGATTTTAGCTATATGTCATGCGTAAACTCTAGATTTGTGACGTTACGTAGGGGAATGTAACGTTTAAATCCAAACTAGATCCAAGACACTAAATCCAATACACTATTTTTCTACCTAATTCAACGGCAAAACTACTAGCAAACCACACGTACGACAACTGAATCCAGGCAAGTTTAGGGAATCAATCGGGAATAGGTAATATTAGGTCAGGACCTGATTATCACTGTACAGACAGAACTGCTTAAATCCAGACAATTTTGGTACCTACACTAAAAAACGGAGCCCTCATGGGATCACTTGTTTGTCCGTCCGTCCGTATGTCAGTCACAGTCGAATTTCTCTGAATTACATAAAGGTATCAACCTGAAATTTGGCATAGTTATAAAACTTACTAACCCGCATATATTCCAATAGTTAGAACCTAAAAAAATATTTTCCTGTAAATTTGGGGAAGGACCAAAAATAATCGCTTCGGCCATGTGGGGTATCAATTAAAATTGCTTTTCTTAAGGATTTCAAAACTACTTTTTTTCAGAATTTTATGTTACGTAGTTTTTAAAATTTTCCTGAAAACATCTCGAAAATTGATTTCCCTGAAGAAATTTTTTTTCAGAAAACTGATGTTAGGATAATCGATGCTCTAAAACACTGGTGCTATTCTGTAGCGAATCTTAGAAATTAGAGTGCTGTTAATTTTTGCTTTCTAACTAATAAGGTAAAGTGAGACAAATTTTACAGTGTACATTTTAACACTGACCATACAGAATAGCACCATTATAGTTTGGAGTTAACCAATAAAAAAGTTATCGACGTGTAATTTATAATATTAAAACGAATCTCTGTGTCCTTGAAACTGTGTACTTTTTATACGACATCCTGTATATAAAGTAGCTTTGTGCAGATGTGTTGCTCTTTGCTCCAACTTCTAATCGTCTATTGTCTTGACGAAATTAACTCGACGTCTCTCTGTCCTTGACTACAAACAGAGACATCTCTGTTTACTTAAACTACTAGTTTTCTGTTTGTTCCATTTGTTTGGAAGATTAATTAAAAACAAAAAGCATATGGACTGTCTACACTGTAAAAAGTAAAGACCTATAATTTTCTTACTCTTTTTCTTTGGGCGATTTTCATTTTTAACCGATTTCAAAAAAACAGAGATTATCAATTCGACATGTATATTTTTTTTCAGTCAGAACTTCCCGAGGGGTTGACCGATTTGAATAATTTCGACGTCGTTGGCTTCGGAATGTTTACGGAATGATCTCATATAATTTTTATTTGAATCGGTTCAGTACTTTCTTTTTTTTCTAGTAGGTAATGAATTTATTTTTTTTATTATGTTACCTCATATCTTCTGTATTTGTGAATCGATTTTGATGATTCTTTTTCTAATCAAATGAGCGTACCTTCAGGGTGGTCTTACATAAATTTTACTTAAATCGGTTTGCAGTCACTAAAAAGTAGAAAAAAAATGGGTCTTGAAAGACGGACACCAGCCAGCCTGACAGACAAACGAGTGGTCCTATAAGGGTTCCGTTTTTTCTTATTAAGATACGGAACTCTAAGAATATAAAAAAAATAGAAACCTCCTCCAAAAAAAGCCACCAAAAAGAAGAAAATAATAAAATTTAGAGGTCGGCGCCAATTTAATAAAATAAGTGTAAATACAGGGTGTACCACAAAAAACCGAACATAGGGAAAACTCCATTGTGCAAATTAGTGAGGATCAGTGATTGCTGTGCCCTTTTTCATGCTTAAAACAATGATAATTAATTTAGTTGAGTTAGCCATGTGTATTCTATCTTTGTCACGCTACCCATTTTGTTTATGTCTTCCCTGTTGCACTCATTTATTTTCTATGTTCTAAATTCTGTGATACACCCGTATATAAAAAGTTTTAGTAATTGAATTGGCGCCAACCTCAAAATTTTATTATTTTCCTCTTTTTATAGTGGCTTTTTTTGAAGGATGTTCTATTTTTTTATAAATTATTTTCTTATTTTCTTTTATTTAAGTATCAGACATAATATGCAATTTTCATTTTTTTAGATTTTTTTTGCTGGAACTATTAAGCGCAAAAGGTTTCAGGGGTTATATTATTCCTTTATAGTTAACACTAAATATTTTTTTCTAATTTTAATGTGATTCGAGGTAGATAATTTGTAGATTATAGACGGTCAACAGCTGAGGTCGTGTAATTCGATAATAGATAAAACGTTGTAATATAATAATATTTTAATATATCTAAAGTCATAAAATGGCGGCATGTATTCTGTTTTGCCACAGTTACATAAACGTAATTAAGTGCAAATTTTACAATGCAATATATTAAGTCCACAGGATCCCGAAACATAATCAAATGACAAATAAGTACACAGTTTTAATTCTCTCGGATCTTTTTTTTAATGATGCTTGTAGAAAAAGAAAAATGTTGATTCAAGTAATTTTCTGGATCTCTTTTGATATAGAAGCTATAAGTGGTTAAAACTTTGGACAACATTTTACGATATTTTTAACAAACATGATTTTAGGTAAAAATAAAAATTTCAGATATTTTTCAAATTAATGATGCTTGTAGAAGAAGAAATGCTAAATACAGTCAGCAAAAGCGAACATCTGCGTGTCTTACGTTTTAGATTTTAGAAGATAATATTATAAGCTTATTTATTTGTTTATTTAATCAGCTATTGAGCGTCTATAATCTGCTAGCTATCTATAAATTATCAATTATTGTAACTTACAGAGCTGTCTGCATTTATAAACTTCATTCATTAAAAAAATATTAAATTTTAAAAATGTAAATTAAAAATTCACAGATTTCGCAATCCTTGCAACCATCGAGGACATTGGAAATGATAACAGCATATATGAAACATAATTAACTGTTTATTATACACACAATATTTATCAATGCACTGTTTAGTTTTGTCAGAAATAACCCTATTATTCTTCTGTTATATACGCGTTCACTTTTGCTTGATTACTTAACTTTTAAATGGATTTTTCTACAGTATTTATTAACATTTGCTCAAAAATAACACCGCAGATCGTCGCAAATACCTCTCAATTAACTAGACATGATATAAAACACATTTCGAAAAAATTGCACTTGTTCAATTTTGCATGATTGCTCCTCACTTGATCGCGACACCGTTGTCTTTTGGCCTTGAACGAAAACTCGTAACTCTGCCCCCATATACGAACATAAACATTTCCAATGTTAAAACGGTGTTTTTTACAATAAAGCAAACGACGATTGATCTAATTTTAAACTCACGGATGTGTCTATGTTTCGTGATGCTGTGGACAAGCACTATATAGAAGAAAATGCACTGTAACTGGCTTTAGATGCGGTCATAAAAGGTCAATATATTGAGTTTTATCACGGCGAAATCAATTCACTTTAGTTGATTTTACAATATAACTATAAAGTTTTGAATTTTAAAATGAGACGTTGCCACAGATAATACCAGATTGCAATATTAATTCTAAAGCACTGTCAATTAAAATTTAAATTTTACAAGTTTACTATAACTCTTTGTAGTTTAATAATCATTAACACAACTATTTCGTAATCAATTCTACGTTACTTCAATTAAATAAAGACTTTACAATGTCTTCATTCAATATTTTACAATCTAAGTATAAGATATGGCTGTAACTTTAGATACGGCTATTAAAATATAACTAACATTTACTTGATTTTATTTTTCAAGTATAATTCATGAAAAATGCGGTTAGAAAAATCCTTTTTTAATAAATTTTGTACGGCTTGAGGATAGTCGAGCGTGTATCAATTTTCCTTTTTATATCTCGTTTCCATGGCACCTGTATTACAAACCTCCAGTTCCCAGGTTCTCTGGTATTTTAAAAAATAAAATAGTGTGAGAAAACACTGTTCCAAATTTTATGTACAGAACCCAAAAAAAAAGAGCATAAATGTAGCACGTATTGGGATCTGTCAGATGGGTGGAACTTAAAAAACATGGCGGAGTTAGAAGAAAATTTCAAATACGGAGTATAGTTTTGCGTGCAATTTTGTGATTTTCAAAGTGATAAAAAGTGATAAATATATAAGTGCAATATATGATTGGGCCGGTACGAATCCTAAACAAAGAAATTTCGTTGAAGGAGAACGGATTCGCAAAGCCGGTCATAGGTACTATAAAATGTGAGAAAAATAAAAATGGGCTGTCAAAAGTAGTGAGCTTTACGGCATATTGCTTAAAAACATCAAAATTAAAAGAAAATCTCTACGAAATTAATCACCCGTTCAATGCTTTTTAAACGGTTTTATTTAGCTTGACCCCATAATATTTGTTTGTTTGTATGTTTATTATTTTTTAAAGAATATTATTAACATCAGTTCGGTATTTCAGCGAATAGTTTTCGGCACTACTTAATTGCTAGCTGCATCTGACGAACTACAAGCGACTTCATCGCACAATCGTGATACAAAAAATAGAAAATAAAGTGAGTATGATCCAATAGTTATTTTCGATACGTGTGCGTAAAGTGAGGTATTCTAGTAGGCTTAAATTGAAGCACGAGATAAGGGACTGACGCATACACAACCAGATTGAGTGCGCTGTATACCCCCACGAGCCGTCAGTCCCTTTAGCGAGTGCCTCAATTTAAGCCTACTAGATATCTCACTTTAAGCGGACGTATCGAACATAATTTTTTATAACGACTGCTTCTAAAGTTTAATAGAGAGAGAAAAAAATTATGAAAACGGAAAATTCGCTCTTCTAGTCCTTAGAACTTTACAATTACAGACTAAGTTACGATTTAGTTTATTTTTATTAAAGTTATTAACTTCTGTATAAATCATTAAAAACATGACTTTCTCATGATGTGGACTTTGTATGCGCGATACTATATATAGGAACACATCGATCGATCTAGCCAGTAAGTGCTTGTATTGTACAAAGTGCCGAAATTTCGAATTTATAAGATGTAGAGATTGTACTTTTACGCACGCTTTGGATTTTCACGCACGGTGACTAAAATACGCCTCTTTACGCCCGCCTCACAGTGCTCGAATATTGAACTTTAGAAGCAGGAGTTATAAAAAATGCTTGTATCTTGTCTGTGTGATGCTGCAAGTTCTCGTGAAATATACTATAAGAGTACCTACACGGATATTAACACCATGTAAACTGGAGCAGTGTTCATACCTGCACACCAGTAAAAGCGGGTGTCATAAAAACACGCGAGCATCATAGGTGGCATCATAGGTGGTGGTGGGGGTGCGAACGCCAAAGGGACGGGGGCAATATTCCATTTCAAATGCGACACTTTTATTGCGACAGGCAATTGCTCCATAAATTGGTTTTACATACAGAGCGCATCAATAACGTTGATACATTATTCATGTAAAACCGCGATATCTCTCTCTCTCTCACACACACTCTCGGTACATCCCATGTACCTGTGTTTACAACCTGTACAGTCTGTTTAAAAATTATTGGAGCTGTGGGACGGTCAAGAGTAATTTAAAAGGTGGAACCTGTGAGATACGCTCGAAGGTAAAAATATATACCTAGATCAAAGTTTGTTTATCAAATCAATTTTTTTTATGTTTGCCATTTTTAAACATGACTGATATAATATTCTTGTAGTGAATTTCGTAGACAATATCAATAGTTGTTAAGAATAGTGACCCCTTTCCCATATTACGAATGAGACATTTTCCTGAGAGTACTTCTTTCAATTATCCACGAAAGGCAGCACTTGTGGTAGGTATAACAAACATTATTTATTCCCCATTAGTGTCGTGTCATTTTAGGGGTTTAACTTAATTATTTAATTAATTTAATGATAATTTAATAATTAAGTTATACAACTAAAATGACAAGACACTAATGGGGAATAAATAATGTTTGTACCTACCACAAGTGCTGTCTCTCGTGGATAATTTAAAGAAGTACTCTCAGGAAAATGGCTCATTCACTATAATTAGTGAATTATTACCTATAACACATTTGTATCGTAGCGTTGGAATGCTATACAAGAAACAAGGTGTTTAAGTAATTCACTAATTAATGTGGGAAAGGGGTTAACATGTATTATTCACCCACAGTTATCCTATTTTAATTTTTATAAATATCAATAGTGTTGCCGCCAGGACAAAAATTTGCTGGTCTCGCCTCGAGTCGAAAAAAATGTTTCGTCTAACGGAAAAAGTGACGTAAAAGATGACGGAAAAAGTAACGGAATAAGTGAAAAAGTGACGGAAAAACTAATGGAAAAAATGACGGAAAATACCTATGACGGAAAAGGTGACAGAAAAAGTGATGGAAAATCTGAAGGAAAAAGTGACAGAAAAAGTGAAGAACAAAATGACGGAAAAAGTAACGGAAAAAGTGACGGACAAAATAACGGAAAATATGACGGAAAAAATGACGAAATAAGTGACGGAAAAAATGAGAGAAAAAATGACAGAAAAAGTGACGGAATAAGTAACGGAAAAAGTAACAGAAAAATTAATGGAATAACTGACGGAAAAAATGACGAAAAGAGTGACGGAAAAACTGTAGACGATAGCGGATGATAGAATTCTAGAAAAGTTTTTTTGTGGCAACGTGTATAATAGAACGGAACATGCATAAAACATCGTTGTTACATGTATGTATTTTAAACTTTTTAAATGCACCTTTATGCAAAAAAGTTGTCAACGACTATATTATGTAATAAAACTACTACTAAAATTCCCATTGCAGCGGCAATATCATACATTTTTAAACGTTTTTTTCATAGATTCACTCTGTATCTTAGAAACAGAGCTCATAAATTAAAAAAAAAAACTTAAAAATCCACTGAACCTTTCGTCTTATAGTAGATTGTATATCCAGTGGCATAATAGGTATATTACTGACGAGTCGTGACAGTATGTTATAACGAGCGATAGCGAGTTTTAACAGTCACACGAGCAGGCCCGGATTTCTGCCTAGGCCAACAAGGCACCAGTCTAGGAGTCCAGCTGCCGAGGGGGCCCCGACCAGGGCGGAGATGGAAATTAAAGAAAAAAAAGCCCAAAAATTTTGTAAGATAACCCAATTGGCGACTTCTTTTTTTTCTAAATTTTCATCCAATTCCATTTTTTCATTTTTTTTCCTTTTTTTTAGGCTTGGGAGGCCCAACTGTCAAGTGCTTAGGGGCCCTGGGTCTTTAAGTCCGGGCCTACACACGAGTCATAATATCATTAATAATATACTTTATTAATATCATTATATTAATATCATTATATAATATGGTATTTTTTGCCATAAAATACTAGCTGCTTTTCACTTCATTTTCAGTATTTTCAAAAAATTTTGACAGTTCATTTTGTGTCGCTAACTTCACTTCTTTAGTAGGCCGAGAGTAGCTGCAGTTAGTAGATAATAGCTGGCGGGTCAGGACGAATAAACATAAATCACTATGGAAATGGATTATTTTCCATCACATCATCATTGTCGTGTTTTAAAGACCACCAACAGCTAAGGTTATTTGGGCCTAGCACCAATTCATAATTTTTTTTTAATAATAAATTGAAAATCTAATTGACACTTTTACCAGCTCTCGGGCTAGAACCCGGGAACTGGAGACTTGTAATAGAGGAACCATAGCAACGCCATGTAAACAACAGCATTGCTACACGCTCGACTATTCTCAAGCCTATCATCATTGTCAAAAGTTACTTTACATGCATAGGTACATACATGCATTTAAAGCAGCTATTTTATAGTGGGTATGGCAAAAAGTCTTATATTGTTTTAACGCTATTTCCAATTGTTAGCTGAGCAAATTTCGATACAAAAAAACTTCAAGATATTTTTGTCAGGCGCATTTTTATTTTTCCTTTCTGAAAAATTTCACAGTTTCAAATTTCAATTTTAAAAAGGATAATGAACAGTAAATAAGATACTTTCATAATTATTATTGTCCGTTTTTTTTAAATGCCTGTTTACAAGCCTTAACTTTTTCTGTTTACCTTTTTGTTTGACTAAATAACAAAAACGACAACTGGGAAACCCGTTGTGAATTTGAGAATATATTTTGGTTAAACATAAAGTATATCCCCATGCATGGTTATTGTTGTAGGTAATATTTCATACATTTATGAATGTTGCATAATATCTGTGATCACGAGACAAAATCGCTTAAGTAAACCCTCAGTTTTCTGCTTACTCTGAAGAAACTGCAATTTCCGCGAACATAATTAAATACTAGCTGTGCCCACCTGTCCAATTAGTTTATTGAGAAAACAAACGTTAAAAAAATAATTGTTTCAGCTAGAGATCTGACAGGAAAAATAAGTACCTATGTTTTTTATTTTCTGAATTTCGATCAAAAAATACTTTCAGAGATTCGCTAGAAGCGTATTGTTACTTTTCCTTTTTAAAAAAATCGTGGTTTCAAATTTTAGTAAGGACTAGCCCCCTAAGGGGGGACATTGGAATGTGGTTGCATTCCAATGTTCTTTAGGAATTAGCGCTCCCAGGGACCCGAGCTCGTACCAGTCGGTTTGTGTATGCCGGCTGGCGGATTCTAATACACAAATGGATTATTTGTTGTGTTGAAGACGCTAATGACCTGAGTTGTCGACGCGTCTATAATCTACAATTAATAATTAATTAATTAATTAGTAAGGACTAGCAGTGCCTACCTGTCGATAACAGGGCAAAGTCTAAACATAGAATTAACATTAAAAAAATGGTCAAGTAAGAGCCGCTGTAAATTCTCGGACACAAAACGTCTTCTTTTTTAAAATTATAAATTATACACAACAGTCTAAAATCTGAATAAACATGACATATTAATTAGTTTTTTTTTTGATAAAATAAGAGTGATGACAATTCAAGTTCTCCATTGCAATTTTTTTTTAATAAAACTAGGTACTTAAACTACTTTTTTTTGTGGTCACACATTTCAGTATATTTACAGTATTAATGCACTGTTTCAAAAAAAATGTGTTTTTAAAGACCACCAACAGCTAAGGTTATTTGGGCCTAGCACCAATTCCTATTTTCAATTCATTATTTTTTTTTATAATAAATTGAAAATCCAATTGACACTTTTACCAGCTCTCGGGCTAGAACCCGGGAACTGGGGACTTGTAACAGAGACACCATAGCAACGCCATGTAAACAACAGCATTGCTATATATGCTCGCGGTTCGGCTATTCTCAAGCCCTGCACTGTTTCAGGAACGGACAAATAAGTAGGCTACTGATTTGAAATTTACGATTGTTTTTTCAAAATATAATTTTGAAACTCCTTGATTTTTTCCGACTACGAAAAAAAGGAGCGGGTTATGATTTTTGTAATTACTGCTTATATTAACTTTTTATCTTGCATTTTGCTGTATAATTTATATTTCCTGAATCAATAGAGTTCAATAATGAATTATCGAATGTTTAGCCAACCGTAAAACATAAATATTAAGTATACTAATTACTAAACATCCGTAGCAATTTTATTTTATTTATTAAACATTTTCCATAACAGTATAAAATATAAAATCATATTTTTATCGATTTTTTAATAATCAATTCAAATAAATAAAATCGTAACCCCAGGGGAATGTGGTTGCTATCGCAAATTACATTCCAATGTTCTTTGGGAATTAGCGCTCCCAGGGACCGAGCTCGTACCAGTCGGTTTGTGTATGCCGGCTGGCGGATTTTAATACACAAATGGATTATTTGTTGTGTTGAAGACGCTAATGACCTGACTTGTCGACGCATCTATAATCTACAAATAATTATAAAATTTGTCTCACTTTACGTTATGTAATATCAAATTTGTTAGAAAGTGACAAAAATTTAACAGCACTTTAATTTCTAACATTGACTCCATAGAATAGCGCCATTAGATGTACAATAATTTATAGGATAGCTCTTTAGTTGGCCGGTCCTGCTTGGCCCGGCTGCAAATCGGATTGAATGTGTAGATATATAAAATTCCGCTTTTTTATTGTGGTGTAATTTTTAAATAGTACAAGAATTTTTCAAATCAGTTCAGTGGTACTCGAGTTTTGAAGTAACGTAGAGTACGTAGATGGATAGAATTGAAGTGGCAGCGGCATAACTTCAAAAAAATGGCATGAAGGCAAGAGTTCTTATGAAAGGTTCCTTTTTAGCCAATAAATAATAAAATATAGGTAGGTAGCAGGCAGAGTTTCCAACTCGATATGGTGCTTAAGAGCAGTGGCAAAACGTGGATATTTTCCTTGGATAGACCCGGGGAGTCTGAAGGATATGGAATACCCCTCAACCTAACGGGAAATTTTTTGAAAAATAAACCTCTAAAACGCAAATTTTATAATATTCTATGTAATATTTTTCGCCCCCGAAATATTCTATTCATAAATAAGAAAGAGTCTCCTGCGTCATCTTATCGGACGATTAATTTATAGAATGCGATTTCATAGCAGTTACAAAAAGTAATAGTAATACAGGATACTTTCGGGCCCGGGGGCAATTGCCCAGTACGCAAATTTTATCATCTTCTATGTATAGTATTTTTCGCCCCCGAAATATTCTATTTATAAATAGGAAAGAGTCTCCTGCGTCATCTTATCGGACGATTAATTTATAGAATGCGATTTCATAACAGTTACAAAAAGTAATAGTAATACAGGTACTTCCGGGCCGGGGGGCAATTGCCCAGTACCCCCCCCCTGGTAGTTACGCCACTGAAGATAGAAGATAGATGACGTGCCTAGTCCGTATGTGTCATAGCCCTTTCCGGTTTTTAATAGCATTTAAAAAATGCAACAAATAAAATTTATCTGCCCACATATTTAACACTATAAATCATATTGAATTATATTTACATGTAATAAAATATATTAATATTTTTTCAACATTATAAGTATACAAAAAATAATACATTTTCAAATTTCAATAATATAAAATATTGCTATAACGAAATATATGGAAAAAAAACTTGTTCTTCCTTTTAAAATACAAATTGTTAAAATTCTCTAAATGTCCACACTCTTTTTTCAAGTTTAATATTTATCGTCAGTTAGTTTAATTTATTACCTGCTCACATCCGCGTGCACTAATGCTCATTCATTATTTTCCGTCTCGATATTTATTACGAAAATCCGTGCCAAGATTCATTTGTGTTAACGTCGTCTGTACGACGCACGCAGCTTATCATCTGGGGATGTCCAATTTTTTATCGCTCTCGATCGGCTCAAAAGCGATGATAAGGTAAAGGACTCTTAGAGCGAAACTACACTGTAGATTTCCTCGGCGTTTTTAACGCGTCGGATTGCACCTACAAACAAGTGAAACTAGATGAACGGAATATGTGTTGATTTTAAATTCCTCCGGCGACCGACGTGAGCGAGTTCAACGCTTACGTTGATATCGTCACCGCCACAACACACTAGAAACGAAAAACATTGGTTAGTGTGGGGCAAACTAGATGAGGCGACGGATCACCAACGGATGGTCAGTCTGGGTAAAATGTTCGACATGGAGAAATTTATATAGTCTGTCTCTGAATCATGGATGAGCCCACCGACATCGTTTTATCCTTCTGTAATCTGTTCTTTAAAAAAAAATTTGCAAATACAACAGCAGCGCTACCCAACACAGTGGAGTCCATTTTGTAACTAGCAAAAACCAGTTGTATTGTTTTGCGTGAATGTACTCGACAGAAAAAACGCTTACAGTTATTGGCATTAAACATCGCATGTTAATCGGAGTTTACCCACAAATATTTGCACAATTTTTACATAGGCACTATGTGTACTAATATATCAGTCACGAGATGAATAATTTTTCCTTTGCTAGTTTTACAAAAAAAATGAGCACCCTGTTGTTAAATCAATTATTTCTGTGTGAAACTGGGCATCCCCAAAGATGGGGGTTTCTTTTATTGTGTCGTATATGATTGCCGCTACGTGTATATATTTCAATGGGCCGTTTTAACCGGAAACTGGACATCCCCAGAGGTACCTCTACGACTGGTTCCGCATCCTTTTATCATGATCTGATCGTAATAAATCACGGTCGGACGCAAACGTGCTAGCGCCACCGAAACGTATACTACATCCAAAGCACCGACATACTACAACCAAAACAAAAACAACAACAACAACCGAATTATTGATTTGTATAATTCCATTGGACAAGAATTCGTGTCGTTTACAAGCGCGACTTTTTCAAAGAGTTTCTTGACATTTATAAATAATTGAAACAGTTATCGGCGCCGTTATATTTTAACTGGACAAATAAATGAAAGTAATCACTAATCCAGAATTGTGTGTATGCAGAATATATAATATCCAAGATTTGCGCTATAGTTGGGCCGCTTAACAGATGGAGAAATTCCGCGTGCTCCATCTATGCAACAGCGTTGATTTTAAATTCCTCCAGCGACCGGCGTGAGCGAGTTCAACACTTTTTATTACGTTGATATCGTCACCGCCACAACACGCTAGAAACGAAAAATATTGTTTTAGCGGGGCAAACTAGACGAGACGACGGATCACCGACGGATGTTCAGTCTGGGTAAAATGTTCGTGATGGAGAAATTTACAGATGAAGCAATTCCGCGTGCTCCATCTATGCAACAGCTCGCGTTTGACTTTCAATTCTGCCTATTTCTGTGCTTTCATACTGTAGAATTTTACTATCGCATAGTGTAAAGCAGACTCTAACGTTCAGAAACGAAACTATATGCGAAGGCCACGCCTGCGGCACAAGCTATTATGTGCTTTTCACGTGATCACTCCATCTGTTAAGTGGCCCGAATATAACAACTTACGCCTTGCGATATGTAATGTTGATCCTTTTGTCTTCTGAACTGTTGTTGACGATCCGATCGCATTTTTAAAATTTTTAAATTAATGGAATCGGGATTTAGATATTATGCATAATACAATATATCTTAAACCTATAAGATACTTGGTTTACGTTTTAAATAGAATAGAATAGAATAGAATAGAATAAAATAGAATAGAATAGAATACTTTATTAGTTAAAAACCACAATGTTGATAACTTCGTCATAATTACATAAAATACAGCATTTAGCTTATCTTGACATCTGCAGTCAAAAATTCCTCAACAGAGTAAAAGGCCTCATTTGTAAGATATTTCTTTGTCACGCTTTTGAATTTTTTTGTATTTAGGTTGCGAACCGAGCAAGGTAGCTTATTGAATAGTTTTATGCATAGCCAGTTAGATTTTCCTGAACCTGTCTTTTATTTATTTTTAATTTACTGAGCTGGGATACATTTTGTTGGAATGAACCAAGATCTGAATTATAGGTGGTTTTTGGATGTCCTTCATCTAAAACTTTTGAATGTATTTTCATCAGTTTGATGATATTTTTGGACACATCTGAAATAATTTTTGACACATTTTTAGAGTGTTGGGTCTCCAAGTCACTATATGAATATTGCCGAAACGCATAGTGATAAATCACAAGAAGTCAAAAGACGGACATAATACAAGGTATTTCTAATACTTCATAAATAATTTTTGGTTGAAAATACAAAGCTCTAATTTTTGCAGTTTTCTTTTTAAATATGCGTCCATATATTTATATTATTCTAACATTATTTTTCAAAAACTGAAAAAAAAATTCAAAACAAAAAAAACAGCCGGTATTTTATTTGAATTTTCCATCAAAATCATCATTACAAATCTATTCCCTTCATTTATAATTTAGTTCTATGCTTGCATCAGAAAGAAATACCTTTCCGACTTACACAAAAACTTTAAATTGGGGTACCATTAAAATCGGTCTTTCCGTTCTCGAGTGATGAAAACTCCTGGAAACACATTTATCCTGAAGTCCCGTTACAATTTTATGTATTAGTAATGAGTAGAATAGAATTTTATTTCAAAAAAGCTCCACTGAGCATGAAACAAAGTCACAAAAATATAAAAATTAGCTATTATAAAATTCATCTAAATTATAATAGTATATTGTGTGACTAGTATGCTAAATACATCTTTATGCGTCAGGCGCGATGTTTTCAGCACGAGTAGTAGGAGAGCGCTCACGAGCCTTGGCGAGTGAGCATCGCGAACCGAATACGAGTGCTGAAAACATCGCGCCTGACGCATAAATATTTAGCATACGTGTTGCACACTATACTTTATATAACACATGCACGCTTTTAGGCTTTAATTGAATAATTTTATGTCACTGACAGAAGTACATCTCATAATAAAAACATTGGGCTCGATACAATATTTAATCACTTCGTTACCATAGTAACCATATTTCATTTATAACACCGAAAAGAGGCACAAAATGTTCATTAGATAACGGGTTTTTCAAATGTTTTTCCATTATTCATCGAAAAGCGTTTCACAATGGATCATGACGTCACTTGTCAATAAACGGCCATTTAAAGTCCGCAAAACTGATACGAAAAAACACTAAAAGCATGCATGTGTTATATAAAAACATTTATCGAAAGATAATTCTCCAAAATTTTCACCCTCAACTAAACTTGAAGTGATTTTATCACTGATATAATAATTTGCCATTCAGATAATAATTTTGAAAATACAGTCCCTGAATTTAACGCAATATAGTTTTCAGGGTAGCATTTCAGTATAATTTTTTTTTTTTTTTATTTGGAAGCGAAAAGAAATACTATGCGACTTGGCTTCTGTGGCCATTATCGCTATACATAGATTGGTATTACATAATTTTATGTATAATTTTTAAAAACACTGTTAACAAAAGCGGTGTACAAATTATTATTAACAGCGCTTTTATAATCCGTAATATTTTGTATTAATTTAATCGAATATACCGGACCACCCGGACTTTTATCAATAGCAATGACAGCTATAATTTTTCCTCGAATACCTGTGTATTTTTTATTAAATGGTGGAGATTGCGAAGTACAATTAAAAATAGAAGACAAGTATATTAATTTTATTCCAAACACGTTAAAATCTCCTTTAAGCTTTTATAAACACTTTATCAATATTAAAAACCAATTTGTCAGTAAATAATATTTTTATAAAAAATCTCGATAAAAAACATGGATGTAATTATTCGTCTACATTTTTTTATGAATTTATTGAATACTTTAAATAACCAATGGCATCTTCAAATATTTTATAGTGTCATTAATAATATTAATATAAACAGGTTTCCATCACTTTTTTTAATTTGCGTGATAAATGTGTTTACGTTTTAAGAAAACTGCTCGTCATAAAAAAGCGAGAAAATTTGTATGTATTATTAACATTGTTTTTTTAATAAAACGCTGTAATCTATTCTATCAAAATTATAGTTAATTAGTTAGTGAAATAATAATAGAATAAAAAAAATTAATTAACAGACATTTTCGGAAACAATTTAAAATAATAATAAGTCTATTTTTGTTTTGATTGATTGTTAAGTATATTAATTTTTCCTCGAATATTTTTGTCCGTATCCCGCGAAGGACAGGGTAATGAATGTTCTCCCTTAGACACAGATTTGCCCCCTTTACCGAATTTTCTTCAATATGTGTCATTTTATTAAAGCATCAGTGGCCTTATTTGTGATACGACTTTTAAAATAGATATTGGTGTTGTCCTGATTCGGGTCTATAGGCCGTCGTTGGTTGGAATTGCTTCCTAACGTTTCGCTAGCACGAGTGGCGAGCTTCTTCAGAGGTCCTCCCATCTCCGATGCTGGATTCTACATCCAGCATCGGAGATGGAAGGACCTCTGAAGAAGCTCGCCACTCGTGCTAGCGAAACGTTAGAAAGCAATTCCAACCAACGACGGCCTATAGACCCGAATCAGGACAACACTAACTCATCAACTGGCCGCGAAAGCCTCAACCAATTTGTTAGATAGATATTGTAAATTATAGACGCTCGACAACAGATGACTTTCACAGTAGACTTAAAATAAAAGTACTTTGTTTTTGAATCTAAAGTCGTTTGAAACAATTAAAAAAAGGGCAACTAAAACAATTTTACCCTCTGACTTTTTCAACAATTTCATCAGCCCGCGGTTATGGGCCTTGATAAATTAATAATTTAATTAATGTGATTAGTTTATACTGTGCCACAGTTTATCTTCCCGAAGTATTATGAAAGATCCAGATACGAAACTGAATCAACAACAAGAAATGATAGATATTGTAGATTATAGACGCTCGACAATAAGAATTGAAGTGATACATTTATTCTCATGGAAACAAAAGCATTGAAACGTACAGTAAAATAATTTCTATGCCATTAAAAAAGTTTATCATACGCGATAAATAGCCATCTTGACAATATACAAATAACACCTAAATATATATAAATATAATATATATATGATCTGCCGCCAATATACATATTATCCAGGTATATTTAACTGATATCAAGAGTTTTGATTTTAGAGATATCAACTCCATACTCTGGAAAATGGAATTCCAAACTCCTTTAAGGAGTTAGGAACTTGTGGTGAATATTAATAATTAATATCATCACCTTTAGTTGGATAATTGAGTTCTAAACCCATTATTTAAGCTTTAAGGAGTTAAGAACTTGTGGTGAATACCAAGAATTCTGACTTTAGAAATATCGTCGCCATTATTTTGGAGTTCCAAATCTATTGTTATTTTCGGATCGTTAAGAATTTCTCGCGAGTACCAAGAATTGATCATCACTATGCTCTGAATAATGAAGTCCTTTAGCCATTTCCTATTTGTTAAGTTTGGAACGTGTGGTGAAAACCAAGAATTATGACTTTGGAGACATCGTCACCATTATTTGGATAACGGAGTTCCAAACCCATTATTAATAGAGTTAAAAACTTCTAGCAAATATACCAAGAATTCTGACTAGAAGTATCATTATCATTATTAATTGGACAATGAAGTTCCATTATTTATGGAGCTAGGAACTTGTGACTACCAATAAATCTTACTTTGGAGTTATCACTACCGCATGTTCTGGGTAGTAGAGTTCCCACACCATTATTAATATTAATAATTCTGATTTTTTAATCCATTTTTTATGAGGTTAAAATATTACGAATTGCAAATGTTAAAAGTATTAGAACCCCCATAACGTACACTCGGTTAATAGTAAAATCGGCAATCAGTGACTTGCGGACCAGATCCGGCCCTCGAAGGGCCAGAAAGGAAAGCAGGCTGTAAATCAGAGGCATATTACATCATGCGTATTCGTGTAAAAAGATAGAAAATAGAGCCTAATAAATTGTTTGTGGCCCGCGTAATTTTTTGATCGCTGGTCTATAGCCGATCGTAAAATGTCTGATTTCTAGACTCAAAACTCAACATAATAATAAATCGCCGGTGTTTGTACCGCCCGCCGCGAATACTAACGACCACGGGAAGCTCTGTCTTTTTCTATCCCCCTCTCTCTATCTTTTTCTGTGAAGTCACATGACAAACGCAAACACGGACGATATACAAACTTACCTCAGTTCTCTTATACTATTTAATATGTATTTTTTTCATTTGTGTACCTATTTATATAGTGATGGGCGATTACGAGATATTTCTACAATCGAAACAATTCTAATCGTTAACAATCGAGTCCACAATCGACTTGGAGTTTGATTTTACAATCGAAATGTTCGATTGTTCAAGTCGATTATTTGCCACATAGGTTATAGCAATAGCAGCGAATGAGAATACATATTATAATCGCGATTCAAGATTATATGCTAGTCGACTGACGTTCACGCGACTCGTTGATTGTTCACTGTTCAGTCGGTACTCTGTGATCTCTTCACTATTGAATTCGTATTACGCTATTACTGCACAATCGACCATCGACTCGACCACATGTTGTTGAGTGATGAACGATTGTATATTAGACGCTATAATGACCTAAGTTGTCAACGCGTCTATAATTTACAATAAATAAATAAAGATTGTATATTACGTGGCTCTCGACAGTGTACGATTCAGTACTATGCGACTCGGTCTCGGTGAACTATGAAACAACAACAATCGAGTTCAAGTGACAACCATCGAGAGTCATCGAGATGTTTGAACAATCGAGACAGTCGATTAAAACATCTCGTATTCGCGCATCACTATATTTATAGTTGACAGGTGACTCAACGAGGCATATATTAATTATATTCCAAAACTAAAAATTGCGAAGGCACACGAGTAGTTTTTATTTTAAAATGAATTGGTTTGATATTATTGGATTTTAAGAAAAAATGGTCTGCTGTCAACGATGTGATATCGGAAATATCGTTCCGTTTTTTAAGACCACCAACTTATACGATTATGTGGGCCTAATATCAGTTCATAAATATTCAATATGAGGTCTGCGAGGTATTAAAAAAAAATTTGCAAGGCAGACGTTGATAATTGTAAATAATACATATTATACTTCTCTATAATCTGTAGGACTTGAGAATGACCGAGCGTGTAGCAGTGCTGTTGTTTACATGGCGTTGCTATGGTTCCTCTATTACAAGTTCTCAGTTCCCGGGTTCTAGCCCGAGAGCTGGTAAAAGTGTCAATTGGATTTTCAATTTATTATTAAAAAAAATAATAATAATGAATTGAAAATATGAATTGGTGCTAGGCCCAAACAACCTTAGCTGTTGGTGGTCTTTAAAACACAATTTAACAATCTATAATCTATATAAATTTCATCGAGTTAGTATTGAACCGTATTCGAAATATTGACAACAAAAATGATAAAAAAAATGGAATTTGTCTGCCATCCGATTTGGTGTTTTCCATCATAATATTATTATTTGTTAAATTCAATAATAAAATTTTAGTAGTGTTGTTTTGTACGGTCATGGCTTGGGCTGGTATAGGTATTAAAAAATATTTTTTTTGTGACAACATGATTATTTGAAATTATGGTGCATATTCTTGCCCATTGAGGCCTATTGACATCAATTGATTCATTATAAATTCCATTTAAACAGTTCGTTGAACATTATTGATCAAATACAGTTAATTTAATCCATTCGAATAGAAATATTCATTCATTTTTATTTCAAATGTTAAGGCATGTCCACACTTTGCTGATCGGCCTATAGTATCGCTCGGAAATGTGATATAGGTGTTGACGCACCGATCTGCTGACTGTCGGATAAGGGCGACACCGTTCTACACACTAAATCTTGTCGAAAGATAACGTATACATCCGAAAACATGTACCCAACTTGTGGCATGCGGCAAAGATACTTGAGTCATATCGCTTGCTCTCTGTTCCTTCGATTGAAAGACTCTGTATTGCATGCATCATTGCCGCATGCTACAAATATTGTTTCAGTGGAATTGGGCCTTAAGTTTTTACCCGACTACGAAAAAAGGAGGATTATTATGACAGCTATGAATTTTTATTTAGAAAAAATAAAGAACTTATTTCCCCAAAAAAATTTTAATAAATCAACTGAGGCAACTAGAACGTTTTTCTTGTGTTGGATAAAGAAACAACAGGATACAAGGCTTATAATTTAAAAACAGTTATTCACTAATCATTTTTAATGGCCAACGTTTCGGCAAACATTTTTTGCCTTCCTCAGGACCTTTCTTGTGGTATATTTTCAATGAGTGCCATATGCCCTCTTGTGTTGGATGTACGAAGTATTTTCGGGCTTGAGAATGGCCGAGAGTGTAGCAATGCTCTTATTTACATAGCGTTACTATGGTTCCTCTATTACAAGTCCCCAGTTCCCGGGTTCTAGCCCGAGAGTTGGTAAACGTGTAAATTGGATTTTCAATTTATTATTAAAAAAATAATAACGAAAATGGAAAATATGAATTGATGCTAGGCCCAAATAACCTTAGCTGTTAGTGGTCTTTAAAACACACACGCACGAAGTATTTTCAACAAGACAGATCGGCAATGCCATACCGTGCCGATCGGTATAGTATGAACACACCTTAAGCTGGCAAGTTCATTCTGAATAAATGAATTATCATTAGAATCATTTTTATTTCAATTCAGTTTTTTGCATACGTAATTATCGTTTTTAAAACTCATGAACGCACGTCGTTGAAAAATATTTATCTGCACAAATACGGAACGTGCCGAGTGTGCAAAGGGGACACACACGGGCGCCGACCTGAAAGAGAGGAGAAAAAATAACAAATAAAATAAATTCAATTGTGAAAGATAACTTAAAATATCATAAACTTAATTTTTATAATATTACCTATTTATTATGTGAAGAAAAGCAGTTTATTAAATATAATATGCAAAGATAATATTATATTCTAATATAGAGTGGTTATAAAAATAATTAAAGTTTGGACGTGGCTAACTGTTCTACGTAACAAAGGCCAACAAATCATATATTAAAAAAAAAAAAAAATATTCTAATAGATAATTTAAAATTTCTGATTGTTAGTTATTATTTATACTTATCTATATTCCTATATTACAGATTTTATAACTGACTATGTTACAATAATTAATAATTATTGTATTATAGGTACCTAATGAGAATTTTGTTTATAACTTACTAAATTTGTTAAATAACCGATTTTATATATGTAAGTGTATTCAATTTTAAACTTAAAGTCTATTTTTACTTCCCACCTCTACTATGGTAGGGAAGTACCTAAAAAATTATTTCGAGATTTTAACAGATTTTCACGTTTTGAGGCTCTAGCAATCGTTTAAGATCATTTTCTGACTGATGTCTGTATGTGTGTGTGTGTGTATGTGGTCAATTTTTCGCCTTCGATATCTTAAAAACGGAACAACATACGGCCATGTCGATTGTTCTATTGTGTTTATCAGCCTTTAACTTAGATCTGATTAGATTTTGAGTCAAATCGGTTCAGTGGATCCTGAGATATTAAAAAAAACGTTCTCAATGTCACGTATTAACATAGATAAAAAAAATATAAATGAATACTAGATATTATAATATGAAAAAATGTAAATATTTTTTTCTCTAAAATGTACAGTTTTCGAAAAAAAAAATATTTTACTAAAAAAAATAAAAATTGTACGTAAATCAAGGTAACCATGATTTTCGCTATATTAAGCTAGCCGCATCAGTATAGGTCACTAAACAAAAAAGAGGGCCATGCTTTTTTCAAAGAATAAAAAAAGAATGTTTATTTTTTGCCAATATTTACTAGGTGGGAAGTATAGGACTGGTCATCAGTCGAATTTTTTTACTTAATTTACTATAGAATAGAAAATACCTGGGCTAGGTGTGGGCGCTCAATTGCACTCTTGTGCACACGGGAACTAATTTCATTAGGAACGGCCCTGGCGGAAAGCCACTGAACAGCTCACGTAATATAAAATCTAAAGTTACGTACCTGAATGATTATTATCTAATATACGTCATTGACTCTTAAATATATAAAAAAAGTCATATTACTGCAATAGATTTTATTAAACTTTTGTAGTTGTAAAATTGTGTTTGAATGGTTTGATTCATCCATTTCTTGTGTGTTAATATTTTGTGATTTTTATGGTTTATACAGTTAATAACACATAATATAGTGTGCGATTTATCTTACCTTTTGCACTATATTTTCATTTTTTTTTATTTTGGTGTTTTTTTAAAAGATGTGTAAGGAGTTCACACACGTAATTATTGTATTAGAGTTATATTAAGAGTGAAAGAGTGCCGTGCGTGGCTTCATCTGCACAAAAAATCAGCAGCTGACCGTTCAAACACGTAACATAATATGCTTCTTGGAATTACTGAGCCAGGAGATAACGAATAACAATAATTGAAGAAGTGGAGACTTCAACGTTAGGTAATAAAATGAACCTTTTTAATCAAAAACCTAAAAGAAAATCAAAAAAACAGTAAAGGGAATAAAGTGAATAAAAGTAAAATAAAGGACAAATTATACTTACCTGTTTTAAACAACAAACTTATAATGTCGCATATAGCCTAGTAGCTGCGCATCTTATTAAAATAATAAAAAAAAGGAACCTTAATCGGTTTACGTTCAATCAGCTGTAACTAAGCTAGTTTTGATATTTAAAATGTTTCAAAGAAAGCTTTTTTGTTCAAATAACTATGTTCTATCGAACTGCCAAAAATATTTGGGTCAATAGGTATTTTACAAATCTGAAAATGTTATAATATTAGGTACCTATACCTACATCTATAGTCCATTCTGAAAAAGTTAATCATTGTTTTTGACAGATTCCAATGGTACCATAGAGTAGGTACCTATCCTTCTTTTAAATCTATCAAGAACTTAATATAATCAATAAATTTTAAGACTGTTTTGATTATACAGGGTACGGCAGAATGAAGTCCCACATTTGACAAGGTGACTGACCATTCCGCTGTTCCGCTGTGTATTTAGAGCGGTGGGGAAGGTGTCATTCAGGCGGGCGATAAAGTTTGCCAATTGCCAGTAGACACCATACCTTGGACAGCTGAACAACGGGAATACGTACCTAATCAAAGCGTTTTTTTATTGTTATAAATTATAATAAATATACTAACGTTCAAAACAGTCTTAAACAGTTTTAAAAATATATGAGCACTGTGGTTGGAATAAAAACAAAAATAAAGATAGTTACTTCTTACCACAACAGTTTTATTGATGGGTGTACATTTCGAAAGCTATGCTTTCATCTTCAGCAAACACTATATATATAGTATTGTCTGCAGATGAAAGCATAGCTTTCGAAATGTACATGCGTCCATCAATAAAACTGTTGTGGTGAGAAGTAACTATCTTTATTTTTGTTTTTAAAAAGTTTATTGGTTATCTATAAGTCTTTACCTGAATTCGGGAATAATTTAAAAGAAGGGTAGGTTCCTACTCTATGCTGCCACTGGAATCTGTTAAAAACAATAATTTATTATACTCTAGATTCTAGACTATTTCAAAATGAACAGCTGTATCTACATTGTCGGTATGGCTAACTGAAATTTATATTATTGTCAGCAACACTTCAACAATTTTTGGCGACCTGTCGACAAATATTTGAAACAGTAATATTTTAGTTAACTGAAAATTTTGTTTAACATCTATTGCATTATCTGTTTTTGTGCTGACGACAAAGTCAACAAAAATTTATATTCTTGTCAGCATCAACTCATCTTCATCTTAAATACTTTTTCCAGTGCTTCCACTAAAGTCAACAAAAACAGCGGCATTCTGTTCACACAATAAATCACTTTACAATGCTAATAATCTTTACAATATATTGACAATTAAGTCGGTTTTTTATATCGGTAAATGGCTCTCGACATTTACTATTTTTATAAACGTTTTCACTTTTTAGTTAATGCGATTTATTCCTTTCCATTTCGCAAAAGTATTTATTTGCTCAGGTGCACTGTGCAAATTGTTTTGCATTCAGTAATTTCTTTATAATTTGTCACGTGGTTCAGATTGTCGTCCGATTGAAAGCATAATTTTATAGCTAATCGAAAATATCCACATTCTGTTGGATTAAACATACTTAGTATAGGTATTTTAAAGATAGATATTGTAGATTATAGACGCTCGATAGAAGAAGTCCTAAGCGTCGAATGTGATATTAACAAAAATAAATAATACAGTAGCATCCCACGGGGAAGAAAACATTTCTTTTTTTTACAAGCTTTTATTGAACTTGCACTGTACCTATATTTGTTTGTTTAGGTCAAATCTTGCAAGTCAATTTTGAACGACCTCCACATATCCGATCGATTTGAAATTTTGTACACATATGTATTCCCGATGACAATACATGAATAAATCATTTTTAGAAATAAATTCAACCCCTAAGGGGTTCAAACGGGGATGTAGTGTTTTTTTGACTAATCAACGCCCAGGCCAAATCGCTGAAGCTAGAAACTTGAAATTTGGACAGTTTGTTCCTTTTCTGACGTAAACATCACTAAGAAAGGATTTTTCGAAATTCAACCCCTACGGGTGTCAAAGGGGGGTAAAATTTTGAAAGACTAAAATGAACAAAATAAATATTAGTACAAAAAACTTTTTAGAGACAAGCTTTTATTTAAATGCACTAAAAAGGAAAAAAATAATTTTTAATAATTTAGGTTCATAATTATGAAAGCGTGGGTCGTGACTAATAAACTATCATAGAGTTCACGACCCACGCTTTTATAATTATGAACTTAAATTATTAAAAATTATTTTTTCCTTTTTAGTGCATTTAAATAAAAGCTTGTCTCCAAAAAGTTTTTTTTACTAGTATTTGTGTATTCAATTGTCTATATATGGTGCACATGTTTATGTTTTTTATTTAAATCCACCAATTTCTAAAGTTATCCGGGACTTGTATCAATTCGTATTATTGATTAACGGGCATATAAATCTTCTTGAATAATTATCTCATTTTTTAGAACCTACTTTCTCGTGTTTTTTAATTCGGACGCCCAAATATTTGGATGCATCGCATTCCAGGATAAAAAAATGCTTAAAATTGTGTTTACTAATAATCTCGATTTTTATGTGATAAATTTGGCCGTGTGCATATAATTCCAAGAAATATGTAAATAACACAAAGGTATTATCTATATTTAGGGCCACAAGGCTAAATGGGTTAAGTACAATTTTTTTTCACGTCTATTTATTATTAAATTCGTAGAGGCAATTTTTAATCTAGTTTCATTAATTCCGGAATTTCAATATTAATTTCTTTAATTCCGGAATTGATTTGTTTAAAAAATTTTGTCCGAAATTGCGGAAATGCGAAATCTCGGAATTTCGGTAGAAAACCTTAATGAGACTGTAAAATATAAAATAAAATAAATAATATTAGAAATCATTGCCAGAAACACAAGGGTGATTATTTAATTTCAATAGGTTAAGTATTTACGGAGATACAATTTTTTAAATTTTAATAGCTGCAGCTTGTCACAACACCCGCTAGACGGGCTTTATAATTTTTTACAACCGCCGCTTGACTGATTGCGCCGTTGCTATCAATCAATTATCAAAATGGAACATGTATTAAATATATGTGACTGTAGAGTAAGCCGTAATATTCGGCGCATGTGACGTCAGCCGCTTGAAAGGAAAAATAAAGGTGTGGTTTATTTAACCAACTTCAAAAATGTATTTTGAAGCCGTTTGCTGGACAAAAAAATCCAACGGCATTATTGAAGTTAGACGGGGCTCTTTCTAATGTCATAAAAATAGTACATTGTGCCACAAGGGAGGAAAGTGCTACATTTCCTCCCGTGTTGCGCATACAATTTTTTCTCCTGCCAGGAAAGTTCGCAAAATTGAAAAAAAAAAATATTAAATTATTAAAATTATTATTTTATTTTATTATTAAAATTATTAAAAAATAATTTTAAAGGAAATAATTTTAATGTGTAGGAGACAGAAGTAGGTGCGTGAGAGCCGGCATAAGTAATATTACGCACGCGCACTTATCCGTACCACGGGAATAAAGAGCGACTTTGTTCCCGCTTGGCAGGGACGAAAGTACGAACTTTCGGCCTATAGGTAGAAGAAAAAAGTCGTGTACAAGCTCATTCCTATCTATCGCCTAAAGAAGTTTCGCTTCAGAAACTTGAAAAAAATTGCCATACCCTCGTTTGTTATGTGGCCACAGCTCGATATTGTACAGATAGTGAAACAAACAAGTCAAGTTGAGTGGGACATGGGGAGTTGGTGACCGGCGGCGTTAGAACCCCACCGTGTAACTAATGTTTTAGCCCTGTATGTTCCGCTAACCCCCATTGCGCCTCGCCGCGGTCGGACACATGTACCTACCGACGCGATCATTCGGACTGTCATGATTTCACCTGACAATTTACATTCTAACACTGGCATTATATTAAACTATGGACAGATACCAATCTTTAACATATTGCAGATATAACATGTAGGTACACTGTGTCCACAAATATGATGCAGTTTTTTTCTTTCGAAGCAATAATTTGTCGTTACGTATAGCTTGATTGGAGTTTGAGAACAGTTGAGCGTGTGGCGTTTCCATAGCTCCTCTCTTACAATCCCCAATCCGATTTATTTATTTATTGTAAATTATAGACGCGTCGACAACATAGGTCATTAGCGTCTTGATTACATTAAATAAGAATTCACTTAAAACTAAATGACATCACAAAACATCCATGAGCGTAGGCGGGATTCGAACCCACGACAGTCTGATCCAGAGACCGCGACGCTAACCATTGGACCACACTGTCCTCTACAATTCCCAATCCGAGAACTGATAAAAATGTCAATGGGATTTTCAATTCATTAAAAAATAGCGGCTCGGTCAGGCTTCGCCCGGGCGCTATGAATTTAACATTTTAACAGTTCGAAAAAATAAAAAAAATATGCCAGCAGTCGATTTTCCTTTAGGAGTCGAGAATTTTTGAGTTACATAGAAAACTTTACATTTAGAAAAAATAGTTTTAATATTTTGATGAAAAAATCGAGTATTTGGCGAGTAGTAAAAATACCTAAATGCATAATAAATAAATAATACGCATAATGAGCCATTTTCCTGAGAGTAGTTCCTTCAATTATCCATGAGAAGCAGCACTTGCGGTAGGTACAAACATTATTTATTCCCTATTAGTGTCGTGTGACACTAACAGAACCAATTACAACCAATATAACCAATAACAGAACCAAGGTCGTGTAACAGAACCAATTAGCGGGACTGTCAAAAACTATTACGTTTTTTTTTCAAGCACGTTCGTTCTTGAAATCTCGTTCGAGATCTCGACCATATCGGTTCGAGATCTCGAACGAGATTTCAAAAACGAAATTGCCTGCCCACGAGATTAAATCTCGAAAAATGGCTCGAGATCTCGCGAGATCGAGATTGCATTCTTCTAGTGGTATAACTTAATTATTTAATTAGCTTAATAATAATAATAATTTAATAATAAAGTTATACCACTAAAAGTATATAAAATCAACAGCATTCGAGCGATGACACACACAGCGGTTTGTCACACAGCGGTGTCAACTCGACAGTCAGGCGTTACTTGCGGAGAACGATGTGTCGATGAGGCAGCTGAGAGTCGGTTTTTAGTCGGCAGGCAATTCTCGCCGCGGTGTGTTTTTTGCATCGTTGAAAAACATTAACATATACGTGTCGACTCGGTAACCGCCTCGGCACAAACCGCTGTGTGTGCCATCCCTCTTCGAGTTACCATACAGGTTGAATTTCCGAACACACAGTATATGGATTTTTGCATTATCGATTATAGAGTTAATATTATGTATACGTCAATATGTTATTTATAATAATTATTATATTCTCATTTCAGACTTTATTAAAACGGCGCTATTGGCATCACAGCATCCAGGATCTAAAAATTAATCTCGACTATTCCGGTAAGTTGAAAATATTTTATTGATTAATACTTATATAACAATTAACTTATGTCAGTGATATGCAATACCTATATAGCCATAAATCTTAATTATTTATAAGTAATTAGAAAATTTTTTAGACCAAATCCAAAAGTAAGTATATATTTATTTCATAACGATCGTTTCGATTTTATTTAAAATCATCATCAAAAGTAGAACTAATGTCTAATCAGACATATCATAATCAAAAATGAAAAGTTTATTTTTTTAAACATTCTCAAGAATTAATAAACTAGAAATATCAACCAACAACGGCGAAAAAACCCGCGAATCGACCAACACAGAATATAGGTCGCCATTTTAATTATATATACGTCAATCCAAACTATGAACTCCTAACAGATAAATCTGTTGATCATCCTATCAGAATATAAATAAACATAAACGACTTTAAAAAATACAACAAAAACATATTACAAATAGGGCTGTTTTTAACAAGGTCTAACTTAAAATTTCAAAGGCTTTTTCTGCTGAAATTTTATTTATTTACTTTAGATTATATCGACGTTTCGCTCCTCTTATCTTACGAGCCTTTTCAAGTTAAAATATATATATTAGTTCACAGAAAAACGTAAAACGTATCACGTGTGGATAAAAGTCAATAAATGCTGAGGTTCTTTTTATTCAAATTACTAAAAAATTAGGCATATTTTGTACTTTGATGAAATAGCACACTTTATTTTATTCACATAATGTAATTTCGTCCAACTGTGGCATTTCTGTGCGAATAGTCTAAAATGACTTCGTAAAAAGAAAATATACTGTCGGAAACCTTACATATTGGTCATACAGATAAAGCTGGTATATTATAGTCGAATAACTTTATATCGTTGCCGAATTTAATAGAGCTCGACTACTCTTGGAATGACACAGTGACGTCATCAGCCTATTGGCAGCAAACTCTAGCAACGGACTGTCCGCTTGACAACAGTTACCCTCTCTGCTACTCTCTAATGGGTTTTACTATAGACGGCGTGTATAGCCCGATTACTTTTAAGAACGACACAGTTACGTCATCAGCGTATTGGCGGCAAACTCTAGCAACGGACTGTCTGCTTGACAACAGTTACCCTCTCTGCTGCTCTCTAATGGTTTTTACCATAGATGGTGTGTATATAGCCCGATTACTTTTAGAATGACAGTGACGTAATCAACATATATTGGCGGCAAAGCACCGCGCCCTCACTTAGCAACGGACTGTCTGCTTGACAACCGTTACCCTCTCTGCTGCTCTCTAATGTTTTGACCATAGATGGCGTGTATGAGTTCAAGTAGGCGGAGACCGGATCAATAGCCGATGACGTTTCGGTGCATTTTTGTAGTATTGTCTCTAAAATACTTCTAGGGCTAGTAAATAGTACCTAATAGACGAGCGTACAACACGTCGCGTACCGCACGCGGCGTTTTCTCCGACGGAATGAGAAGAACATATTCTTAATTGAAGTAAATAAGTACACAAGCGATAAACACGTTCGTTTCCGTTGACCGAACGCTGATTATCGCGTTTTGTACGCGTCGTGTGGGAAACCCAGTGCATTGTTTATTACGCGTGTGGATACACGAGCAACGTAATTGCGCGGACAGACTATCAACAATTCTCATTTGAATGATTATATTTGTAGTTTTTGCAAATCCGTTTAGAAAACGCGCGTGTGTATTCAAAAAAACGGAATACTACACGCACGGCCATTTTAAATGGGCGACACGTCGAAACAAAACGCGCTGGCTGGCCATATAGGCCGCACAACACATATTTGATAATATTACGTAGGTATATACAGGGTGGTCATAGAACTTTAACATGTAAAATCATACTTTCTTAATTCCCTGCATCCCTTAATTCTTTTAGGCAAAAAACCTTCAAATAAGTCATAAAATTAATTAAAATCGTCTGTCAATTTCTAAACTTGCGTCAGTTCTCGGGCTAGAACTCGGGAACTGGGGACTTGTAATAGAGGAACCATAGCAACGCCATGTAAACAACAGCATTGCTTCAATTTTTTATTTATTTATTATAGATTATAGACGCGTCGACATCTCAGGTCATTAGCGTCTTTCAACTACACTAAATAACAACTTTCTTAAAACTAAATAACATCACAAAACATCCATGAGCGCAGGGTGGGATTCGAATCCACGACAGTCTAGTCTAGAGGCTGCGGAACTAAATACGCTATCCACTAGGCTACACTGCCCTCAGCATTGCTACAAGCTCGGCTATTCTCAAGCCTCACCACCCTGTATACACGTATAATATACCTACATACATATTATGGTTAGGTTTTGTTCGTATATATATTGTATAAATGCGGTGCGGTATGGGAGCACAAACACTTTGCACAATAATCGTTACCGTCGTACGTGTGAATTTGACGCCGCCGTCGTGAATTCTCTCCGCAAATGGTCCGTAGTTTGAGAGCGAGCAAGACCACTCTGCCACATTGCACACACACACGTTCAAACGCACATATGTACGGGCAAAACTAATATTTTGCCTCGTTTGGCCGAAACAACATACACACGACACACATACAGTGTGTAAACGGTAGACCCGAACATAGGAAAAATACAATGGAATTTTTTTTTATGCTAAAAAAGCAAGCTTTTTCCCGGTTCTGTGTGGCGTTGCCTAGGTTTGTTCTAATGGATCAAAGATGTCTTTGACCAATACTTATTGTGATTGGTAATTGTGTTTTAAAGACTACCAACAGCTAAGGTTATTTGGGCCTAGCACCAATTCATATTTTCAATTCATTATTATTTTTTTTTTAATATTAAATTGAAAATCCAATTGACACTTTTACCAGCTCTCGAGCTAGAGCCCGAGAACTGGGGACTTGTAATAGAGGAACCATAGCAACGCCATGTAACCATTAGTGGCGGGTTGTTGTATTAACGCGATTTCAGCTCCTTATTTGCATATTTTTATATTCACTGTCAGTGTCATTGTGTTAAAATTATGTTTGAAAGACCACCAACAGCTAAGGTTATTTGAGCCTAGCACCAATTCATATTTTCAATTCATTATTATTTTTTTTTTAAATAAATTGAAAATCCAATTGACACTTTTACCAGCTCTCGGGTTAGAACTCTGGAACTGGGACTTGTAATAGAGGAACCAAAGCAACGCCATGTAAACAACAGCATTGCTACACGCTCGGCCATTATCAAGATCCGTTGCTATAGTATTGAACAAAATAAACACTTTTGTTTTTACGTTCGTAATTTCTAAGCACCCTGTACATTTGATTCAATTTTTTTTATGGGAATCTCATTTTTTAAACAAGCAGGAGTTTTGAATTTTTTTGGTAAAACGCATAATAAAAAAGTTTTTCCTATTGGCAACCCGATCCAGGAACACATTGTATATGACGATCTCCTCCCGTTTGTTAGCAAACACCTTACACATCCTCAACGCTCTTCTACAATACTGCGCCAAACTATATCATATCAACGCCAAATCCACAGTGCTGAATCAAGTTTTGGATCCAATTTTTGAAGAGAAACTTCTATAGTGGGGCCGCTTAACAGATGGAGTGATCACGTGAAAAGCATATGAATAGCTTGCGCCGCAGGCATGGCCCTTGAATATAGTTTCGTTCTCGAACGTTCAAGCAACCAATCAGGTACTTTGCACGCGGTGATCACACAGTGATCATGCGTTTTCATTGCTCCATCTGCTAAACGGCCCGACTATAGGCGTACGGTAAAATAGATTCATGCGGCTGAAAGATCGTAGTGTGCAAAACGTTGAACCTCCACTCCTCTGCGCCGTCGACGTATAGATATTTGTATGTGTCTACAGTCAACGGAACCAGACGTTGTCACTTTTTTTTGGTGTACTTTTTATTTTATTTGCTTTGTGAATATTTAAGTCTCATTTATAGATGATAATGACCTCAGTTATCGAGCATTTTCAATCTAACAATCTCTCATTTTCCTCGATTTCGGCCTGGAGACAGATTGTATAGGTTATAGACGCTCGACATGTTAGGTCATTAGCGTCTATTTTGTTTCCAATGGTTTTTGGATCAATGTTTTTAAAATTCAACTGGAAATTGAATTTTTTTGGTTTTCGGATTACAAAATGGCTCCGTATCTAAAACGACATCCATGACCCAACGATGTGTTTCTTGTGGCTACGTGTACACAATTTGCTCTATTGCACAAATATGTGGCTTTCATAATATAGACGCCTTTCATCTCTGTTTGCTGAAATCCAGCTTTTAGTACGTCCGATGAAAGGCTGATTTTTATTTGAAAATTTCAAATACTTTTTTATAGATATGGTAACGATATTGTTGGTGAAAAAGGACAAAATTTATCATTGATCTTAATAAATCCCAAAAGGAAGCTTACATTCAATTCAAATATATAATCACTAATAATTATTTTAATAAAGATAGAATTTTTTCGACCAGATACCCAAAAAAATATATTTATTAAAAATCAATTTTTATATTTCCAAACGATCGTTTCGGTCATCGTGTACGACCAATTTCAGTGGTTTTTATTCACCAGAAAACCCCACAAGTTCACCAGAAAACCCCAAAAGTTCACCAGAAAACCCCAAAAGTTCACCAGAAAACTCCAAAAGTTCACCAGAAAACTCCAAAAGTTCACCAGAAAACTCCAAAAGTTCACCAGAAAACCCCAAAAGTTCACCAGAAAACCCCAAAAGTTCACCAGAAAACCCCAAAAGTACACCAGAAAACTCCAAAAGTTCACCAGAAAACCCCAAAAGTTCACCAGAAAACCCCAAAAGTTCACCAGAAAACCCCAAAAGTTCACCAGAAAACCGCAAAAGTTCACCAGAAAACCCCAAAAGTTCACCAGAAAACCTCTAAAGTTCACCAGAAAACCCCTAAAGTTCACCAGAAAACCCCAAAAGTTCACCAGAAAACCCCAAAATTTCACCAGAAAACCCCAAAAATAGTATAAACCAAAGTCGCTATCTGCCTCCGTCTGTTTCTCCGCTTACTTCTAAACCACGCAACGGATTTTGAAACGGTTTTCACTAATAGAAAGAGCGGTAAACAAGGAAGGTTTGTGTATATAATTTGTAAATATTTTGTACAAAATGATTGAACAATGTCGGTGTTTTGTCAAAAAAAACTGTTTTCGTACGCTTAATCATAATTTCATACCACCCGGGCGTAACTCCAGGACGGGCCGCTAGTATTAATTAAGCTTTTAAATCTTATCTAACAATTATCGTTAAACTGTACCTATATGATACAAACTACAAAGTTCTTTCTGAAATTGAAGTCCATTTACCCCTTTTTACTGTAATAACAAAACACGGCTGCATTAGTTAACTTTAAAACAAGTGAAGTAATAAACCGCGCTGTAATAAGAATCGAGACTGCGATCTTGCCGCCGCAGCGGAAAGATAGTGAAGCCATAGACAACTGGAGTCATACAAAAGTTGATACAACTTTATTAATACTTCACGTGTTTATTGCACTCGAAGAACAGTAATTTTGGTTTTATAAGCTTCTATAATAATCAAAACAATAAAACTGTATGTTAATTACAACCGATATCTTCATATAACAACAGTACAACGTGCAAATAAAACTATAAAACTTGCATCTTGCGACCCTAATAATGCCATATATGATTTTATAATTATTATGTACGCCAAGGGCGCACGTCATGATTATTTTATCTTAATTTTTAACCGAGTTCAAAAAAGGAAGGTTCTTAATTCGACTGTATTTTTGTTTTTTATAAAACGAAAATTATCAACATTACATTACATAAGATAGTTTTTTAGGGTTACGTACCAGAAAGGAATCCTGTTGTGCCAACGATGTCTGTCTGTCTGTCACAGGCCTTTAACTTCTAAACGAAATGAAATATGGACTTAAAATTCACACATAATATGTATTACCGCGGCCCAAAGACGGAGGGAATAACAAAAGATTAAAAAGGCTTATTTAAGGGGGGTTTAGACACTTCTTACCACGATAATTTTATTCGTGAATGTACATTTCAAGAGCTAAGTTCTCATCTTAAGCACATACTAAACTGTGCTGTGCTGAAGATAGTGTTGTCGTCTAGACAAGACAAGACAAGACTTTCAAAGTCTTGTCATGTCTTGAAATATCAAGACTTCACTAAGTCTAAGTCTAGATAAAAAACTCTTGTCTTGTCTAATATCAAGACTCTAGATTATTTTCAAGAGTCTAGAATCTAGATTAACCGAGTGGTTTACTTTACCTACTACTACTTAGTTTATCTAGACTCTTGAAAATTGTCTAGAGTTTTGGCAAGTCTTGATCTAGATAAAGCAAGTCTTGTCTTGTCTTGAAAATCTAGACAAGACAAAACATAAGAGTCTAGGAAATCTAGAACACTAGCTGAAGATGAGAGCTTAGCTCTTGAAAATTTATTCACGAATAAAATTATTGTGGTAAGAAGTGTAACCATTATTTTCCTTTCGGAGATATTAAAAAATAGGTAAAACAAAAAATTCAACACCCTGTAACAAAAAATTTAAGCCGTTGCGGACATATTATATTCATATGAGCTTTTCTTCATAAAATGACCTAAGGAATCATACCCTGAAATATTAGCACGTCATAAAGAAACACCCTGTATATTAACGGCAAAGTGCGTAATCTGCAAAATAACTAAGTAAACTGCAGATTACCTGGTTTACTCAGTTAAGGTGCGAAATTTTTTATTTTTACCAGAAAGTCATTTGCATTTAGTTTTGAGCGTCTAATGAAGCACTTCTTCAACGAGATCATCAAATTACCCGCCACTGATTTACAGAATTATACACTCTGTGTTACAATTTTACAACGTTTTTACAATGTTAATACAATGAATACGGGGGAGATGTGAATTTCATCTTTCAGTTTCTTTTGAAACCTCAGAGTTCAATGATTATAAAATAGTAATTTTTTTAATGATTCAATTTCTCTTTCATTGTCTTTCCAAAACAAGTGCCTTATGAAACTTTATATAAAGCGTGGCACTATACCTAAAGAGGATAAAACATAGATCACTATTGTTACAAAACTATTTTCTGTGTTGGCGGAATAAATATTTATTTACAATAATTAAAAATACAATAACAATAAACGCAACAACGAAAAGTCAATTCTAACAATAAACACAAGTAACAATAACTAAACAGTGACTAACACTTAACTATATACAATCGACTATATACCAGGACTATTTATTTCTAGTAATTTATTTTATCAATTTATATCACGGATCCACTTGATGGCACGACTCACCATTCACTGATTAATTCAACACGACACACTCGCTGTTTATATACCTGCGTTGCCTACGCCCAGTGTGTGCTTGTATTCTCTAGAACTTTCGTGAAGGTACGAGTTGTTCGGGAAGCAGACCCCCGTTTCTCAGAACTGTTGCCCGCCGTTCATATACAGGGTGATCCGTAACACTATATTTACATTTTACACACTACAGAAGTGGTTTTATTTACGCAAAATCTAAATATTATAAATTGACAATTGAATTTCAAAAAAAAATTAATTAATTAATCATTTAATAATTTTACTAATCTCTGAGGGATTCGTAGCCGAAAAAGTCTAGGAAACTCTGATGTAGAGCTTTGTTGCTACATTTACAAAAACCACTTGCTTGGAAAAAGTATAAAAACAATTTAATTTGAATTTTAATGAAAAAAAATAAGACAGAGACAGAGAAACAATGCGGCAGTTCTTTATTATAGCCCAATTATTCTTAAGAATGGTACAGTGACGTTATCTGCAGCTTATTGGCGGCAAAGCACCGCACTCACTTAGCAACTGACTGTCTGCTTGAATAACCGTTATCCTCTCTGCTGCTCTCTAATGGTTTTTACCATAGACGGCACTGAGTTCAAGTAGGCGGAGACCGGAACAATAACCGTTGTCGAGTGATGACGTCTCGGTGTCATTCTTATAGTATTGTATCTACACCTTAGACAGGAATCTAGAGACGAAGTACAAGTGAGTGGAGTGGTTGCTGTTCCGGTCTCCACCCATACTCAAGGTTGGAGACCGGAACAATAGCCGTTGTCGAGTGATGACGTCTCGGTGCCATTCTTATAGTATTGTCTCTACACCTTAGACAAGAATCTAGAGACGAAGTACAAGTGAGTGGAGTCGTTTCTGTTCCGGTCTCCACCCATACTCAAGGGTGGAGACCGGAACAATAGCCGTTGGCAAGTGATGACGTCTCGGTGTCATTCTTATAGTATTGTGTCTCTACTTTCTTTCTCAGACATTACTTTGTTTAAGTTATTTTAGTTTAATTTGTACGTTGACTGTACATTTATTACACCTATATTGTTTCGAACAAATTATGAGGCGTACATAAAAAATGATTCACAACAAAATTTTAATGATTTCATATTTTTCGATCCGGGCATCGCGCAGAAGGGGTTGTTTGTGGCGAGGCAAGCGGTCCACGAGACTGCTAATAGGGGTTGTAAAAAACACAATTAACATTTTTTATTATTCAAAACTTGCACCGAACATGTTCAGCTGCTTTTAAACTTATAAATTACGTAATATCCTGCAAGGAAGATTCTTTTAATACGGTCGATTTTTTTCAACAACCTTAGCATTTCAAATACAAAGTTCTACCATCAATATTACCTACCTAATATAAAAAAATGAAGCGGCTTTAAAAAGGAATTTTTAGAACGACATGAATAGAAATTAAATTATTAATTAAATGTTTGCTTACATTTGATGCAAAGGATTTCAATTAGATGCATTGGCAATATTGGTCATTCCTGTTTGAACCATTACCATCCAATTGTTAATTGGCACTTTGTTCGGTATATACCCAGTCGACCTAACACATTCATTTCCTGTTCGTAGCACCGGATGTGACTTGTGAACGAGCCACTATAGATATGTAAGCCTACAAAATGAATAGCGGTGGTTCTATTTTACCCAACTACTTCAAGGTACGGAAAATAGCTTACCTATATGTTGCAGTAAGATAAGTTGATTTACCTTCAATCGATCAAATGACAATGTTTTTTTTATAAAATTTTTTAAAAATCACATTAGTTTAGTCCAGCAGTCAGGTACTTTTTACCTGGAAAGTATTCCGAAGTTAATGATATTTTGGTATGTTGTTTGTGGGTACTCTGTGGAGTAGAATCTGAGTTTTCGACCTCGATGACCCTGTGCTAACGTGGGGGAAGCCGAAAAACCACGAAATTTTACCACTTTTTTTGCTTTTTTCAAAATCTCTCAGAAACGGTCGACTTAAGCAATTCTTTCATTATGTAATGTTTTAAAGAGGATCACATTTCCTACAACTTTCATTCCCACAACTTTTCTGTGATACTAATGGTAAGCACGATGCAGCTTTTTTAAAATCACCCGCTCCGCTTTTTGTAACCTTGGTAACCATTGGTTAAAATGTAATGTTCTTTTCAATAGTTTTTTTATTTTCTTCTTCATCGAACTTTAAATTGAAAATACACATGTTACACATTGGTTACCAAGGTTACAAAAAAGGAGCGGGTGATTTTCAAGAAGCTGCAGCGCGCTTACCATTAGTACCACAGAAAAGCTGTGGGAATGAAAATTGTAGGAAATGTAATCCTCTTTAAAACATTACATAATGAAAGAATTGATTAAGTCGACCGTTTCTGAGAGATTTCGAAAAAAGCAAGAAAGGTGGTAAAATTTCATGGTTTTTCGGCTCCCCCACATTAGCACAGGGTCCTCGAGGTCGAAAACTTAGATTCTACTCCACAGAGTACCCGTAAACAACACACCAAAATATCATTAACTTCGAAATACTTTCCAGGTAACCCCCTTCATTTATTACCTGCCGCTTGGACTAGTTGTGGACTGTATAAATACGAAGATATGGTATAGATAAATACAAAAAATTCCTAATTTATCGACCTAGCAATTCCCGTTTTACAATTTATTACAGTTTAAACAGGTAATGATTAAAAACGTGATGCATTTATCCCGTTCTTTAATAAAGTGAACTGAAAATAAGGATTAATTAAAAATTTTATTTTTCGTGCGAAGAGAATTTTTACACATATTTCGTATAGCGTATAAATTAAATAATTAATGGACGGTGCTGCGCCCCAACCAATTTTATATTAATTCTGAACGATTCAGTTGCAGTTCTAAAACTGGTCGAGGTCTCTGGACATAATTAAAATCCACTGTACTTATTGCATGTATGATTAAAAACTTCCAATTGTGGATACGGGGATTCCCTGAAACAGGAATCAAATCTCACTCGCAATCAAATTATTATCGTAAAAGTGAAAAATGACTTCTCGTTCGACTGAATTTAATAGAAGCGGGGAAAATGTCTCATTTCCTGGGCTGAGATTATTGGCCGGACCAATTAGTTATTGATGACTGCATTGCCCATATTTCGCCGTTACTTTAAAATGTCAATTTTCAATTATAAATGCATATTATATTATTATATCTGCACTGTTCCAGGGATGGACAAAATACTATTGAAGCTTTTTCCAACACCTATAGGTTTTGGGGAAAATCGACGCATGCGCAGTTTATAGGTATAAACTGTTTATATTATAACAGTATATATACTTTTCATAACGATTTATTATTCATGAATTAAATAAAATTAGACCAAATCCAAAATATAATATTTTGGATTTGGTCTAATTTTATTTAATTCATAACTTACTATGTTCAATCCAAACGAACTCTTTCCTCATTTATTATTCAACTCAGTATTGCAAGAAAGGTTTTTAAGAAAATATTTTTTATAAACTTCGTAGTTTCGTAAATATTTTGAAAATAAAAAGTCACATATTATATATTGGTCCCGTCGTCCCATTGACAAACATTTTTCTCAGTCTTTGAATGTGAAATTTGCCTGTTGCAATATACCTGTATAATAATTTGAAACATTGAGTTAGCATAATATAATACCATGTAGCATTGTGGCAATAATTTAGCTTTGTCCAGGCATTACAATAATCAACCAAACAGTGTAATAAAAACGACGCGTTCGTTTCGAATTAAAACGCGCATCGACATTTATAGTCAATAATTTATATTGAACATTGCGTCACAATTAATACATCGATGCGACGCCTGTAAAATAACGAAGCCACTGTGATAATTGGAGCATTGTTATTTTAATTGGCCATTGTAGTAAAAATTACTGTGACATTTTTATAAAATCGATTTACCGATGAAAAAATGAATACATTTTCGCAACCCTAGTCGAGTGGCTCGATAAAATTCACGGTACTGATGTGTCGCGGAAGCATTGCCCCCGCACATCCCGTAGCAGGCCCCCAGGCCAGTATCTTTGACAGTTCCCCAGGTCAGATTTTTTGGCGACGACCCCAGTACCTAACGCTTCGGTTTTTGTCTTCTGTTCATCTCTTAGTTGGCCAACTCACCATGTTCCGGGCCCCCAGGATAGAGCCCTGTCAGCCTCCCTCTCTCATCTATAAAAAAACTCGGGTTGCAGTACAAACCCTGCCGACAATATAGTGTATTTGCTAATACAGGCCTTGTGGCTTTAATACGTAAAGCTAGTTTGTTTTTGGACAAAATAAAAAATTTTACCCCTTAATACATCCCTTAAAATAATATTTTTATTCTTAATTTCAATATTATTATCAATGTAACCTCTGTACCAAATGAAATACACCCTTCAGTAAGTAAATCACTATCCGCAAACTAGTGTTTTCATAAAATTTGTAAGTCCAGTCCTGTCGGGCCGATTTTATTAAAATTTTAGCAGTACATTTTGATCTTTACTAAGAAGGTTAAATTTCAAATTTGAAACAATTCTGAGAATTTTTTCGCTATTTTTGGGCCCAAAAACATTTTTTACCCTTAAAATGGGCCGATTGGGCCCATTTTAAATAGGCTTCGTACGGTGATGAATTTCAATGTGCCTACCAAATTTCGTCAAAATCAATTAACTCTTTCGAAAGTTATAGCCCGCACACACACACACACATATTTATATAAATGGTGCCAAATTGTTCTGGAGGGTATGAAACGTCGAGAAATGTTGGTCCGACCCCTAGGTCCCGCCATCCGACCGACGACAATAGTGTATGTGCCATATGGCAAATACACTAAAAAATTTGAGGTTATATGTAGCTGTCATTCTTATTATTAGAATATTTATGACGGGAACTCACTGTTTTTTATCGAAATCGGACCAAGCAGTTATAAGTAACTAAGCAATAATAAATCGCGAACATTATATTATCTAAATGGATGACCTTCAGAATATAATTCGCGCGCGAAAATGTAACTTTTCGTAATTGAAGAGGACATAATTTTATTTATGGAAAATAAAGTCTGTCAACGCGGTGGCTTGATCACATTATAGCGGACAGTAACAACACGTACAGTATATAAAACTTCAGTCACTAATAAACGTCCGTTCATGTAATAAAATATCACAAAGGTCGTACCTTAAATGACAAAGCTATGTGAGCTCTGTGCGTCAACGTGTATGAGTGTGTGTGTGTGTGTTCCTGTGAGATTAATAAAACGGCGTCCCGATGAAATCCAAAGCACTCTTCCCGATGACGTGTGTGTGGTCTGCATCACAGGTTAGTGTTGCGTATCTCCCAAAAATGAACGGATTACTATGGAAGTGCTGCCAAAATACAAATAAATTTTCAAATACAAATAAATGCTTATGGTAGAATTTCTGTTAGGAAACCCAGTGGCCTAACTACCGGGGGGGGAGGCAGAGTGGGCAGTTGCCCCCGGGCCCTATGAAGCATCCTGTATTACTATTGCTTTTTGTAACTGTTATATGGAACCGTATTCTGTAAATTCGGACTCTATAAATTAATCGTCTGATAAGATGGCGCAGCAGCCGCCTCTAGTGCAGCAGTATGCGTTGAGCGGTTTCCCACTTCCCACACTATAAAAAATAAGAAGCCCGATTACATAGATTATCGCTGGTCCATTTGTAGCCAGCGATTATTCTTGTAATTGTACACATCAATCGGGAATGCTACACGCTTTCCTGTAAATTTACATATAGTTGTGTAATGCAAATTACATAAAAATATGTAATATTTTAAACAAAATTATGTAATTTTAAACAAAATTATGTAAACTTCCATAACCTATAGCGTATAATTTTACATAGTATATGTAACATTTCCCAAAAAAATGTGTAAAATATTACATATTTTTATGTGAATTACATACATGATACAACAGGAACATTTTTTTGATGCAATTTTACAATAGAATGGAAAAATTAAAAAAAAGACAATAAGGTAATTCTGAAACAATTCTTTATTAAAAAACAAAAATAATTCTTCTGTTATTAGCTTATTACACTTAACAAACATAACAAAACCATTCACAATTATAAAGTTAAATATTTCTATTACTACTGCAGCAAAGAATTATAAGTATATCAAAGTTTTAAAATTAACAAAATTAGACTCGTATTAACATATTTTAAGAATAAATTGCTTACTCATTTCGATAATCGATGCCGCCAATGTTTCTGCCAGATCTTCCTCTATATTGTTGAAAAGCATATTCTAAAATCAAAACAAAAAATATATAGCATAGAATAGATGACTAGCAATAATAATTTTAGGACAACAACAATTAAAGGAAGCTTTTAGTGAAATGTTAAAATTTGCATTTGGTAGCTTTTTAGGGAATGTTAATCTAATAAAAATTGAACGTAGAAAACATACCTTAACTTAACCTGATAAATTGTGGTCCACAACAACGAATGTCATTTTATATATTCGAAATATCGACACAAACTTCATGTCCCCTGAATATGTTGCTGATTGTTTCTGTCGTGGCGTCTCTAGAGATCCAAAATTGATCCTTTTCTAGGAGTATTACAGGTTCAGCTTTCATGAAAACCAGTTCTTCATCGACTTCAAGTCGAGTCCCATCCTTCTCACATTACCCTAAAATAAAATATTATCTGCAGGTTAAAGACTTCTGTGGCGATAGCTATGAAGCACATGCTTTTAAATTTTGCATGTATTTAGCATCTTACATGACATAATTTAATGACAAGTGGTAATCAATAAAAATAACTTACCTGTTGAAAACAATTAACCGATGATACAAGTTACAATGTGATCCAAGAATGATTTGGCGTCTGACGATATTATAATAACATGTGTCTCATCACACAAACGCATACAAAAGACAATGGCCGCTGGTGTCTTGAGTCTTCTTCGCATCGCGTACATTCCATAAAAACACATTGCGCATGCGTGGTTACTTATTTTACATTAATTTATTAGGTATTTACTCATTTTAGATATGTAATTATACATAATAATTTGTAATTTTTACACACTCTATTGGAATATTACACAAATTATGTAATTTTAATTTTCTTTATGTAAAAATCAACAAATTTGTTTAACTTTACAGTAAAAGTACAAGTTTTTATAAAGTTTTCTGTGTAAAAATAAATAATAATGTAAAATCACTTAGAAAATCGAGCGAATCCTACCTTAACTTTCAAAGTATTTTTACATCCATTTTTTACAGTGCAGTGACATGCGCTAAACAACGGCCACCCAATCTAGTGTTCAATGTTCTACACTCGACAAGCGATAACCGAATTCAAAAAAAGGAGGAATTCAAATCCAAGGAAAATATCCACGATTTGCCACTGCTCTTAAAATCTCCGGATTAAGTTCCATATGGAGTTGGCAACCCTACTTTATACCTACCTATAGGGACCCTTCAAGAATTCTTGCCCCTGAGCCAAAATTTTGAAGTTACGCCACCATGGGAACACCCATCAACATTTTTAATTATTAAAAAAATAAAAACTGCTGAACCGATTTAAGAAACAATTATATGGGACTAATCCAACATCTTCCTGAACACAACGGAGTCAAAATTTTTCAAATCGGTGCAGCAATTCCTGAGTAATCGGTGGACATACATACATAATAAACATACTTACTGATCGAATTGAGAATCTCCTCTATTTTTAAAGTCGGTTACAAATTCATAAATTTTAAATGTGTCTTGGCCGCTAAGTCCATAGATAATTACAAGCTTTTATTTAACTTGTAATGTATGTTAGTTTGTTTGTTTGTGGGTTTGTTTAGATCAAATCTTGCAAGTCAATTTTAAACGACATCCACGTTTCCGATCGATTTGAAATTTTGTACACATATGTATTCCCGATGACAACATATGAAAAAATCGTTTTTAGAAATAATTTCCACCCCTAAGGGGTCAAACAGGGATGTAGGATTTTTTTGACTAATCAACGCCCAGGCCAAATCGCGGAAGCTAGAAACTTGATATTTGGACAGTTGATTTCTTTTCTGACTTAAGCATTCACTAAGAAAGGATTTTACGAAATTCAACCCCTACGGGTGCCAAAGGGGGGTAAATTTTGAAAGACTAGAATGAACAAAATAAATATTAGTAAAAAAACTTTTTAGAGATAAGCTTTTATTTAAATGCACTAAAAAGGAAAAACTAATTATGAACCTAAATTATTTTTTCCTTTTTAGTGTATTTAAATAAAAGCTTGTCTCTAAAAAGTTTTTTTTCCTAATATTTATCTTAACAATCATATTGACATCAAATAATAACGAATGAATGTTATAATACCATAAACAGAAAATAAAGACATAGAATCACGTAAATTGTTTTTTCTCGATTCTTTTGTTTTTCCCATTCACAATCGGTTGCATGAATTTAGGAAACAATAGAGCAGAGATCACGTCAGTCTGTTTAATCAAATGGTCGATCTAAAACCAGTAAACTAATTTCCTAGCGCCTGGACGCTCTAGATGCCGGCCGTCGGCCGAGGTCGGTTACAGGTCATCAATATAAATTCGACTGACGTGTTAAAACCCTGCGTGTCCACGTGTGTAGATGCTCAGGAGACTGTTAATATCTTCTTTACCAGAATACTATGTGTACTTGGGTAACAGCATCAGTTTCCGAACACAGCCCTATAGTTGACGAAACTGATTATTACCTATAGCAGGCTCCTGACTACAAAACTACAAGACATACGTCAGCCTTGTGGTTAGCGTGCTTAGTGCCGCAACCTCTGGACTGGACTGCCGTGGGTTTAAATCCCACCTGGGCTCATGAATGTTTTGTGATGTTATTTAGTTTTAAGATACACTCAGTTACATAAAAAGTGGATCACCTAAAAGTATATGTAATTTCGATTCGTTGTATTTTCAAAATTAATAAGCCGATTTTGAAAATTCTTTTTTTTGTTTGATATAGCAGAGTTTTAGGAACAATTTTATGTATGAATTTTGAATTTCAATCAAGGCTTGATTACAGTGGAGACGGAAGACTAAGGAAATGTTTTTTAGTCAAGTTTGAAGAATCCTACGGAAAGTAGCAGCAGCAGTAGAATTTTTTCCTTAATTGCATCTTATTCCTTGGCCTTTTTTGTATCGGTTCGTTTTTGTTTTCAGTAATTATCTCAAATAACACCCGAGTTATAAAGGAAAAATTCAAAAAACTGCATTTATTCTTTATTAATGTCGTGGCCATAAGTAGGCTGGGATTGCAATGCAATGCGATGCTGTGGAAGAAGCCTAGGACCCGTCGCCGGTCTTCTTGATTTTAGACCAGCAGATTTTATTCTGCGGCGGACAGTGTTGTTGCAGACATCTGTGCCTCTAACTTGCCGCAAATTTCGATTTGTCGTAACTGCTGTCTGGCGACGATTTCTTAATGTTTCTAACAGAATGAAGCGGTCATCTCGGAAAGAGGTTTTTCTTGAAAGTCGAGAACCTAATCTTCTTGTGTATTGCCCCGTCTCTTGAAATCGGCGAATTGCCCTGGATACCGTGGATTGTGGCAATCCAATTACCCGGGATACATATCTTTGACTGCGTCCATCATTAGTCAATGCCATTATGATTGCAACTTGTTCAGGAGTTATTTGTTGCACCATTATTTATCCACATAAATGAAAACTTAACAATAAACAATAATAACTATCAATAAATTCGGACTGTCAAAAAAATTATTCATTTGTTTTGTTTCGAAACACCGATACATTCCCAGCCTACTTATGGCCACGACATTAATAAAGAATAAATGCAGTTTTTTGAATTTTTCTTTATAACTCGGGTGTTATTTGAGATAATTACTGAAAACAAAAACGAACCGATACAAAAAAGGCCAAGGAATAAGATGCAATTAAGGAACAAATTCTACTGCTGCTGCTACTTTCCGTAGGATTCTTCAAACTTGACTAAAAAAACATTGTCTTAGTCTTCCGTCTCCACTGTAATCAAGCCTTGATTGAAATTCAAAATTCATACATAAAAATGTTCCTAAAACTCTGCTCTATCAAACAAAAAAAGAATTTTCAAAATCAAGTTATTAATTTTGAAAATACAACGAATCGAAATTACATATACTTTTCTAGGTGGTCCACTTTTTATGTAACTGAGTGTAGTTGAAAGACGCTAATGACCTGAGATGTCGACGCGTCTATAATCTACAATAAATAAAAAATAAAATAAAGACAAATGTCTACCAATGTTTGACATTCGAGCAATTGCCATTCCGTGTTAATGCCGTTAATGGTTTTCATATATGACCAATATTTAACAAACAGTCACCAACATTCGTATTGGAAGACATTCGCTTTGAGAGAGGTCTTTTGAACACACATCAAAGGAATTGGCCAACGCTGGTCTTGACTTGCAAATGTGACTTTATTTTCATCCAGACACTGAGGCAAAAAGTATTGAGGAACTATTCCGTATGCAAATACAAAATTGAAGCTAGGTCTGACGTCATAAGGGAGAGTAAACATGGCGGCCAAATACGGAATGGATTGGGAATATTATTCTCTACTTCTTCTCACATATAAAATGAGAATCGAAAAAATATGGCGACTGGCTTCATTTTTAAATGCTTGTAGCGCCTCTATAGGTAACCTTTTAACTCAGTGCATCCAGACGACTAGACAGTTTTCACTACGTAGTGTTTTTTAGTGTGTATACAGGGTGTTGAAAAAAAGGGTACAATATTTTAGGGGCATATAGTATGACTCAAAATAAGTCGAACATTTTTAATAAACATAGGTCCGCAAACGAACCGTTAGTGAAATATTTCCACTTAGGTACGTGTGTATAATTACGTCTTATTAGTTTTTAATTGCTCTGATTTCGCAACTTAGGGTTAACAAAATAGTAGCCTGCGTGGACATGGAAGGTGGGCATTTTGAACATCTTCTGCATAGATAAATTAATAAAAATAAAATAAACCAAAATAAATTTAAAAAGCATGTTTCTTTTATTATAGACAAATGGACGATAAGTAACTTACGCTATTTGAAATTTGAAAGATGAACCAAATAAAAATAAATTCAAAAATGACTTAAAAACATTCCTGTTGGGACTTTGTAGCTATTCGTTAAAAGAAATTCTGTAATGCAATGATTATGACGCTATTTATACTTTGTGGTTAATCAAATAAAGATTTTTTATTATTATTATTATTATTATTATTGCATACATAAGTGGAAATATTTCACTAACGGTTCGTTTGCGGACCTATCTTTATTAAAATTCTTCGACTCATTTTGGGTCATACTATATGCCCCTAAAATATTGTACCCTTTTTTTCAACACCCTGTATAATGTGTATTATTGTAATTTATAAGTTGCATGAAACTGTATTAAAAGCTGGACACAAGAAATTATTATTGCTGAAGCACTTGCAAAATTAGGTGATCTGGAACTGGTGTCTTTACCCTATGTACAAAAATACCGTCTCTACGTTTTATTTCTCTTATTTTTATTTACTTCTTTACCAACATTTCGAAATAAAGTGAGCTTAACGTTTTTATTTCTGCTGTTAAATTATTCTACGTAGATTTTTTCCGTATAGTACCTACTTATATGTTGTTATTAATGTGAACAATAGATATCAGATTTAATTTGTTTAAAATATGACACTTACTTTTATTAAAAAAAAAATTTAAACAATAAACGGGGGAAAACTAGGCATAGTTGATTTGAAAAAAACATTAATTTGTTAACAAAAATTTTTTGGTACTTTTGCTAATCGAAAATTAATTTTACTTTAAGATAATAAATTATGAGTTAGTAGGAGAATTTCTTCATAGCACATCAGGATCAAAATAAAGCAGTTAAATTCGCATTTATTCTACTGACGTTTCGACGAACTTTTTCGTCATCTTCGGAGTATCTAAATATTGGACAATAGGGTTACAATTTTTATAAACTTTGGTATATTTAAAACCAAAATAATTCCTTTCTGTGGATAATCTTTTTTTTAGATCTTACAAAAAGCATCTATGTTTCATGTCTAATCGTCTATATAAAACAGCATCATGCTTTGGTTCGATATAACCAAAGTAACAAAAACACAATAACAAGCCGAAGGGAATTAGTTAAGAGTCCCCTAGTAACAAAGTTTGTTTCCGCGACGACCAAGTAGCGTCGTCACCGTCGCTTTGCCACGCTGTCGGTGCCAAAGCTCGCACAAAGCGTACTCTCATAGCAATAAAACTTTTGTATTCTTTTGTACTAACTTATTTTGGACAAAGTCCAGAAATATATGTACTTACTACTTCTGAGTGGGTCCACGTTCAAGAAAATCTGTCTGTGAAACAAGTCACAATTTTTCTTTTTTCTGTTCAACTTGTTACTACATGAATACCTCCGACTGCATGAATCATTTGATCTCGTTTTCGTCTTTTTAGTTCACTTTTTATTACGCAGTCGGATTTTTTGATTTTTTGAATTTAATTTTTTATTTACATCTTTTTACTGTTATTTGTATTAAATATAAATAAATATAAATTATCTCAACAAGACCTTTTTTTGATACTCTGCATATCGATGTATTTTGACTCCTTGTAGGTAGTCTTTTGAATGAAATAAAAAACTTCTTAACAAAAAAAAACCTCCTTCAAAAAGCCACTAAAAAGAGGAAAATAATGAAATTTTGAGGTCTGCGCCAATTTAATAAAATATGAAGTCGGTAAAAAAGAAGATATTAATCCGTATTAATCACTATAGGTAGGTACCTACTATACTTTTTAACCGACTTCATATTTTATTAAATTGGCGCAGACCTCAAAATTTCATTATTTTCCTCTTTTTAGTGGCTTTTTGAAGGAGATTTTTTTTTTTTTGTTAAAAAGTTTTTTATTTTTTACTTTTTAGTGTCAAAAAGTGACATTTACCTTAAAGGAATCACACGCCGTTACTCTCTTTTAATTAAACCGACTTTCTTATACCGTCTTGATGTGTCAAAACGTGACATTTTTTACCTTAAGGAATCACACGCCGTTACTCGCTTTTATTAAAATCAGCCGAACTACTGAACCGATTTTGATGAAATTTCTATGGGACCAATCTGAAAACATATCCTTTCAAATAAAAAAAGAATTTTTTAAATCGGTTTATAAATGACGGAGTTCTGAGGTAACAAACATAAAAAAAAAATACAACCGAATTGAGAACCGTCTCCTTTTTTTGAAATCGGTTAAAAATAATAATAATAATATTAGGAAAATTACTTTTCCAAGCTGACTAAATTGCGTCTAGCGTCTGCCATATTGAATTTTCCGGGACGTCATATACCTACCCTATGTCACTCTCGGTATTAAGACGATAAAATATAAAATGGAAGAATCCCACATACTTATATGCATATAGCGCAGAAAACATAACTCTACCTTTGCAGTCGGGTAAAAAGTACACGGTGTTTTTGCAACATTTTATTGAGTTTAGAACCTAATGTTCCGTTTTGTTGCGGTGTTGTTTATCGCTTGATGGCATCTCTAGTATATATGTAACTGTTAGAAGCTTCTTTGGTGTCATAAAAATTTTCAGATGAGTTGGAAGTTTTTAACGACACCCTTAAATGTTAGGTATTTATGTTGAAACCGTCGTTGTTACAATACACAAAGGGATTGTGTGTAATTTCTCCGCAGAAAAACTTTTTTTTTAATTTTTTTCATCTACGATATTCTACACAACTTTGAAAGTTGCATACGTTAGATTAATACAACTTACGCGAACTTTAAACATTTTCTTAATTAATTTTATAAAATAGAGTAACCTTAAAATTTCTAATTAATAGGTATACAAACATAAATATGAGAACTTGTGAAAGGTAAACATACTTTGGAGGCGGTATTTCTCAGGAGAGAACTTTTAAATTTCTTAATTTTTAGCGTTAATTAGTTTTTAATCATCATAATTCTCAATCTTTTTAGATTCGCGACCTCCTAAAAAGCCAAAAACCTTACGACCCCCTCACTATATATTTTAACGTTTATCAAAGTTTTACATCACTACCATTTATTAAGTTGATAAAACTTATAAAATGTTAACTCTCGCATGTAACATGATTCGACTGTTTAATAGCTGTAGGTACTATGCTTTGCAATTTATTTGAATAGTCGACTCTCGCATGTAGTGTGTTTTCAACTTGAAATTGCTATATATAAGAAAAGATCGGTTTCCACTCTCGGGCAGCGTTGCCAACTTGGTGGGATTCCCACTAGATCTGGTGGAATCAGCTACCTACTTAGTGGCAAAAATTTGTCATCTAGTGGCAGTGGGATTTCTGGTGGTATTGTGAAATTTTTTGGTGAGATCTGGTGGTATTGGAGTATTTTCAATTATTCGTAATTAAAATTGGTGTTAAAATTTTTTGAAATATTTGAATTTCTTATGTTAGTTTGGTAACACTGAAATTTGAAACTAATGACAATTAAGTGAGACGCGACAACTGAGAGTACTGACAACTTGAATTTACCAAGGAGGTGTAATTTACTAGTCACATTGAAATATTCAATATTCAACTTTTGTTAGGACCTGAGAGAATCACCTGCATGCAGTGCTTCATTGCACAGAGGAAGATAAAAGACGAAAGTATTCACTATAATCTGTGAAATAATGCTTGGCAATCTTCATTGTAGAAGACTTTACACTGCAAGTTCATTGTGCAAAGATATTTTTAAAGGTCTAAAAAACTTTCGAAAGATTTTGAATAACATCTCGAGATATTATAATAATCGATTCAAAATACCCCATTATTAAAAATAAGCTTAGGTTGTCATCGACAACCAGGAAGTTTCCATTTTTTATTTTTTTGTCTTAAATCATAGTTCCAAAAATTACAAAATTAATGCCGAAAGAATTTTTGAAATATCTTTAAAAACAACAAAGTTATACTACTACTACTACTACTTCAAAGTTTGAATTTCTCCGCGCAATGTCGTTCTCAGTGCGGGTGACGTCACGCGGCATGTTTCCTATATTATGTATTTATTTTTTATAAAAAATCAATTTCAATCAGGAAATAATGTAGTTGTTTACGCAATTTTTTTTTCTGATTTTTTATAAGTAAAAAATTAGTCACTTTTAAAGAATTTTAATACACATTTTATGACAAATTTACCATCAATATTATGAATCTGAAAAGAAAAATAATGTATTTTTATATAGAAATTGGGACTTGAAACATTATGCTCAAGAAATGTTAATAATTATTTAAAAAAATTTATTTGTCCAAACAATTTTTTTCTAATTTTGCTTATTGTCAATGACATTTTTGCTCGCTACGTCGCTACACTCGCATTTTCAATTTTAGTGGTTTTCTGGTGGTTTTCAATCTGTCATCTAGTGGGAGCCACTTTTGATCGTTGGCAACACTGCTCTCGGGCACTGTGGAGAAATCGGTAACTCACCTAGCCGGAAACTGGGAGTTTCGGGTTCAAGTCCCGACAGTGGTCATTTGATTTTTTCTTAGATATAGCTCAAAAATCATGGCAGCCTAGCTGTCTGAGATATTTATTATTTTCACCTCTAATTGTTATGTGAATAATATGGTGTGGATATTAGGGGTTTTTAAATCGATTGATTTTATCATATACCAATTTATTTATTAGGTAGTATAAGTAAAACTTGGTTATATATAATTTAAAATTCATTAATTAATAAATGGATTTTTCTTATACGTATCACAAATTATGACCCTCTATAATACCTGATCGCGACACCTCTGGGGAATTAATTCTCTAATTTCACAGCTGAGATTTCGGTTTTGCGCAAAGATTTGATAAGTGTACCTACTTGCTTTGTAAATCATGAAAAAGAATGTTTATTGTTTAGAGAATTTCACAAAACACACTTTTGATGTTGTTATTTTTGAATTCAACAGTACCATTGAATGATTACATTTTACCTCTAGTACCTACCGCCGATTTACGCTATCACTCACCAGACGGCAGGATCGGTCGTGCTCACAGCGAATAGGGTACTAACATAATATAATAAATCTTTAACGTGTTACTCATGTTTTAACAGCATCAAACAAATCCTCACATAACTTTTCCAAAGTGTAAACGTGCCTTTATAGGATAACAAAATAAAGCATAACACCTTTCTATATACGTATGTATGTACGATATTAATGGTGTGGAATCACGGAATTGTTCTGGGTCGAATTTTATTGGTTTTGATCCGGCTTGTCTGATTCAAAGCATGTTATATTATTTTTAACGAGCTTCGACTGTTACTCAACTCTTAGTACTTACATTTTTGTATGTGTGTGTTCCACACAAGTTATTTAAAACTTTAAGGTAAGCTCATCCGTATGACGTCAAAATGTTGTAGGTTAATGAATCTGACGTCACAATCCTAGTACATGTCGAAATAGCTAACTCAACTAAATTAGGTACTTAATTATTGCACTTTGTACGTTTGTGTTCTACACAAACTATTTAAAACTTTAAGATAAGCTCAACTGTATGACGTCAAAATGTTGTAGGTTAATGAATCTGACGTCACAATCCTAGTACATATCGAAATAGCTAGCTCAACTAAATTACTTAATTATTGCACTTTGTACGTTCGTGTTTTACACAAATTATTTAAAATTTTAAGGTAAGCTCATCCGTATGACGTCAAAATGTTGTAGGTTAATGAATCTGACGTCACAATCCCAGTACATATCGAAATAGCTAGCTCAACTAAAATTACTTAATTATTGCACTTTGTACATTTGTGTTTTACACAAATTATTTAAAACTTTAAGGTAAGGTCATCCGTATGACGTCAAAATGTTGTAGGTTAATGAATCTGACGTCACAATCCCAGTACATATCGAAATAGCTAGCTCAACTAAAATTACTTAATTATTGCACTTTGTACATTTGTGTTTTACACAAGTTATTTAAAACTTTAAGGTAAGCTCATAATAATATATGTTAGTGATTCTGACGTCACAAAAATTTGTTACACATTTTGATTTCGATTTTCGGACCCATTACAATAACTTCCAATGGGAAGTTAAAAAAAAGAACAGCTGAACCGATTTTTATAAAATTTATGTCGGATCAAAATGCCGTTAACACGCCTCGATTGATATCCTTACGAAGTCGATATAATTTTTTATTCGCGAAATATTGTGTAAAATCTACTTTTTTGGAGTCTATTTGGTTAAGAAAAAAGAACGGCTGAACCGATTTTGAAAAAATTTCTTTCAGATCATATTTACGTTCATACGCGTCGATTGGCACCCTAACGTAGTCGATATCATTTTTCATTCTCGAGATTTCGTCTTAGAAAGAAATGGACACATACTTACTTACGTATGTACGTACACACACACACAGACATCTTTCTAAAAATAGTGTAAAAACATAAAAATGTGTTATACATTTTGATTTCGATTTTCGCACCCATTACAATAACTTCCAATATGGGAAGTTAATAAATTTACCATGATGACGTATTGTAGAGCAAACCTTAACGATAATAAATTTTCCTTGGATTACAAATACATACCAACCCAGAAACTTACCAACCAAAGCCGTTGAGATTTTATTACTTTACGGTTTACACTTTGTCAGCACTTTGCAATACATCGGTCGGTAGGTACATTATTTTATATACACATTTTGCCCGACATTTAAATAGCCTTGCATTTTTTGAGATCGTTTTTGTTTTGCAAATATGTCTACAAATGAAGTAGATCTTTTTTAGTCGGGCCGTTTAACAGATGGAGCAATGAGAACGCATGATCACTGTGTTATCTCCGCGTACAAAGTACCTGATTGGTTGCTTGAACGTTCGGGAACGAAACTATATGCGAAGGCCACGCCTGCGGCGTAAGCTATTCATATACTTTTCACGTGATCACTCCATCTGTTAAGCGACCCGACTATAATTTCGAGCGACCGAAGGAGTGAAGAAAGTCTTGCGATGGGGAAAAAACCGAATTCGATATTTCGATAAATTTAGGCGTTTCATGATTCTTACGTACCGATAAAACGAATTTTGAATGTCCGTCCGTTGTTCATCCATCCGTCCGTCCGTCCATTCGTCGAGCATGGCTGAGACACTGTTCAACAGATCGAGACCAAATTTTAAACTTAGGGTTTTTAGAAGAATCCTCAGGTTTTTTTACTATTCTCTTATTCCAGAGTAGTTTGGCGAACTGAAATCGAAAATTGTGATTTTCTTCAAAATAGCTCCAACGATTCATATTTCATAAATCGATAATGACCTTATAATATGAAACCCAGTGGACAGCTTGGTGTAATAGTCGGCCTATAGGGTCCCAGCCGCCGAGGGGTCCCGGTCAGGGCGGATGGAAATTATAAAAAAGTCCAAACATTTTCTAGTTAATTTTTTCATTTTTTTCCTTTTTTCTTGGCTTATGGGCCACAACTGTCAGGTGCCTAGGGGCCCTGGGTCTCTAAATCCGGGCCTGCAAATATCAGTATCAAAAAATAACACTTCCGCCAATTACTTCTGAACAATCAGATATAATTATTGATACGAACACGATTTCCTTAAATCAAACAAACCAAAACTTTACAAATAACTTTTTTCTTTCCTTTTACGCGTTTAAATCTATTCTTTGACTGATATTGAAATCCGTTCCACATTATGAATTCTTTCTTCTGCCGAGTTAAGGTAACATTATAATCCAATCATATTTCAATTTAATTTCGTCTTCAGTAGTGAAATTACGCGTGTCATTTCTTTCAATTCATTCATATCTAAGTCAATATCTTCGCTCTTTTGTGTTTAAAATATTCCGTATTCAAATAGAATTTTCAATTTTTCTTCTTCTTGGATTTAAGGCTGTACGTACTTCCAATATGTGCTTATAACGAGCAAAAAAGTAAAATTCAATAATTTTACTCTTAGAGACTCGATACTATAAGAACCGAAACGCACTGTAAGAAATGAGAAGGCCGGTTATATAGATTATCGATGGTCCGTTTGTAGCCAGCGATTAATCTGGAAATAGGCACACAAAGAGACAATGGCGTCGCAAACAGGTATTGCCTGCACATCGCGTAGATTCCATAAAAACACATTGCGCATGCGTGGTTACTAATTTTACATTAATTTGTTTTGTATTCATCCATTTTATATATGTAACTATACATTTTATTTTGTAATTTTTACACACTTTATTGAAATATTACACAAATTTTGTAATTTTAATTAACTTTATGTAAAAATCACAAATTTGTTTAACTTTATAGTAAAAGTTCAAGTTTTTATTAAGTTTTCTTTGTAAAAATAAATAATAATGTAAAATCACTTAGAAAATCGAGCGAATTCTACCTTAACTTTCACAGCATTTTTACATCCATTTTTTACAGTGCAGTTGTGAAAAATTAAAAATGAACGCTGAAAATGCTAAAAATACTGCAAACGAAGACAAGAGCCGCTATTTTACAGGATGTAGGACAAAAAATCAATGTGTATCAAAGACGGAATGCGATTTTGAGTTATGTGACTGTTACACTCGCTGCACTCGTGTAACACTCGTCAAAATCGTCTTCGTTACGCCCTTGATACGCAATCTACTAATACGAGTGTGTTTTTTTAGACTGTTAATTTTATTAAGTTTTTTATGAAGTGGGTGTTGGTTTAGGAGCCATTGTTTTAAACGATGAATAGAAAGTTATACAAGAATTCTGAATAAATTAGATAAATCTTAATTGATTAACGTAAACAAATAAGTGTCAGAAACAAAAGAGGCATTTATACTTTTACAAATATGGTTGGTGCTTTGGACAGACAAGTTAATAGAATATCTCACTGGATGGTAAATTAGCGTTAAGTATTGGAATGTTGATTGCTCCTACGCCGCCTCTGTATTACAGGGCTTACAAAATTTCAAACAAAATAATATAAAAGTTTCAAAATACAGTTGACTGTAATTTTGAAAGTGTTTTTGTGTTTGCAGGTGAAGAGTATGAAATTTTGGGAAACAATAAAATAATGCAATATCAAAATATGTTTTTACAAATAATTTCTTATAATTTGACATCATAACGGACCCTCTATAATCTATAAAATAGATTCTGTTCATTTTAAAAAATACCTACATTTTAACAGTGTCACTTACCTACAGCTTACAACAAAATAAATAGTTAAATACGGTCCAATAGGTAGGTACATTGGCAAAATTTGAAATTCTCCTGGACCAATCACAACTCAAGAAACAAAGAGACACGAGCTGATCACGCATACAAGTCACTCTATCTTGAAAATGAATAGACTATAAGTTTAAAAATGAGATCGGGAGCGTGTAAATAGTCAACGTCTGTTTGTACGATACAACCGAAGCATACCTAGTCAATTTTTTTTGTTGTTTTGACTGCATTTAGCACATGAAGTTTAATTAAAGTGATCTTTTTTTATATTCGATACATATTTTGAATTTTAATCGAAAGGATGTAGGTACATAGAAACTCTACATCTCGAACTTCGAGGGAAATGCTATAAATTTCGACTTATGAAGTTTTCGACTTATCAAGGATTCGAGTAAGTCTAACAGACATTAAACTTTTACTTATAGAGACTGTAACGTCGCTTACTTCGAGATATAGAGTTCGCGAGACTGTAACTTCGAGTTACAGAGTGTAATATGTATTCACAGTACCTCGTAGTGAAATCATTTTTAGTTCGAGTTATAGAGTCTTTTGGGTTTCAGCGGAAAGGAATGTCTAATTTCTTCGACTTAGCGAAGTTCGAGTTATAGAGTTTCTATTGTATTTGATCGTCAGTGACAGAGCCATCTTTAATTATTGATAAATCGTGTCAAAGATCAGCTTCATTTTTTAAGTGTCTTATAAAAGATATACTTCTTTAAATCAAGTGTGGGGCTTGAGCGTGTAGCAATGCTGTTGTTTACATAGCGTTGCTATGGTTCCTCTATTACAAGTCCCCAGTTCCCGGGTTCTAGCCCGAGAGCTGGTAAAAGTGTCAATTGTATTTTCAATTTATTATTAAAAAAATATGAATTGGTGCTGGGCCCAAAATGACCTTAGCTGTTGGTGGTCTTTAAAACACAATTTTTTTTTAATTAAGTGTGAACCCTGTATAAATTACCTGACACACACGCTGTATTTCAAGAAGCCCACCTAAAAACAAACCCCAGTAATGAATAATTAATACCTGGACATATTATACATCACGCTTGGGTCTACCTGTAATTCTTACCATCAATTAGAACGAAAAATGAGTACAGATAACAATCTATCAGTAGGTCTATCTGTCTGCCTGTCTTTATCTATTTTATTAGCCGTGTAGCAGAAAGGTATAGATGAAAAAAAAAACAATCAATGGGAGTTTCCTTATTGATTTGTTACTCAACTATATAGGGTGTTTCATTTAAACAAATAAACGGCCAAGTGCGTGTCGAGCCACGCAAAGAGTAGAGTTCCGTACTATGTAAGTTATATGCTAAACCTACAATTTTAATAAAATAAAAACACATTCATAAGCTAATTGGTATATGATAAAATCAATCGATTTAAAAACCCCTTATATCCACACCATATTATTCACATATAACAATTAGAGGTGAAAATAATAAATATCTCAGACAGCTAGGCTGCCATGATTTTTGAGCTATATCTAAGAAAAAATCAAATGACCACTGTCGGGACTTGAACCCAAAACTCCCAGTTTCCGGCTAGGTGAGTTACCGATTTCTCCACAGTGCCCGAGAGTGGAAACCGATCCCTTCTTATATATAGCAATTTCAAGTTGAAAACACACTACATGCGAGAGTCTACTCAAAAGGTCCTTTTCAACGAAACCCAACAAGAATAGATACAAAAAAAAATTTTGTTTGACCCCCGCTTGCATGTATGGGCGCTCCCCTTAAATAAACCTTTTTAAACTTTTTTTCTCTCCGTCTTTGGGTCCCGGTAATACATAATATTATGAGTGAATTTCAAGTCCCTATCTCATTTAGAAATTAGAGGCCTATAACAGACATCGTTGGCACAACAATAGGGTTTCTTTCTGGTACGAAACCCTAATAAACGGAGGACAGTTTGGTGTAGTGGTTAGCGTTCCAACCTTCCATACAAATGGCTACAGTTTATCTGATTAGTCATAAAATTATAGAAATATAAAACCATCAGCAAGATATAAATTCATTCACACTATAAAGAAACATTTCTTTTAAAAATTAAAATTGCATAAATAAAATTTCAAACATTGCTAGTCTGAACAGTTCCGTGCCTTCATAGAAAGCGATCAACTCATTCAAATTATTTACCTAAATCGTTTAGTATAGTGATGGACAAAATCGCATTATTTCAATAATCGGAATCTTAGATTATGAATGATTCTACTAATCGGATGTTTCATTCGAATTATATCAAACGATTTTTTTAATTTATTATGAGTACTGCATTTGATAAGTATACCTAGGTAATAGACGGACCTAAGTATTTAGTAGCCATTCTATTCGCTGTTGCGTCGATGTCAAACAGTAGAGAGAGTGTAGTGTAGATAACACGTTTCATTCGAATTTCCAATTATAACAATCTCTTATCTCTGTTTCCGATTATTATAATTCAAATTATATACAATATAATTCGAATTATTTCCATAATCGGATGTTATCGATTATTTAAAAAAGCGGATTATTGATTATTTTTAATTCGAATTATCCCATCACTAGTTTAGTATGTTTGAAGATAGGTCATATGCGGAAAAATATTCCCAAAAATAACATTTTTTGCAACAGTTGAATAATATATTATTTTATTTTTAATTTATTTTTTTTAAAGAAACGGAGACCATACATGAATTTTTAATTAACTGACGGTAGCAGACATTTCAAATTAAGCTAATTTTATTCAGTAAACTCGTTATAAATAATATTTAGATAATATTATAGATAGAATAGATTTATGTATTCTATTTTATGGCAGCCGTAACATGGTTTCACCATTTATGTATGTTTAATTTTAATTTCTTTTTTAACATATAATAAAAATAATGGTAGGTACACACTGTCTGACAGGTGACGTGAAGGGCACAGAACGCCTTTGGCTCTTAAATCAATCTGAATAAAAATACAAGACGATCACATATTAAAAATTTAATTTTTTTTCACATTAGTTTTATGTGATTAAATATTTATATAAGAAAAAAACTTGAACTTAAACTGTGGTTGCATTCAGCACGAATCTTCAGGATTCGGGTTCCTATATAGGTAAACCAGGTGACCGTGCGGAAAAGTACGAGTCTACCAACAGCCACAAAACACCAAGCCCAGGTTCGAATCCTGAGGCTTTTAATATTTTTATTTCTATTTATGAAAATATGTAGGTATTGGAAAGTAACTTAAAATAAGTATACAAAAATGAAATTATAATAATATTTTATTAATTATTATACTTATTTTACGAACATTTGATTTTATTAATAATTAAAAATTGATGTTGGTATTTCTTTCTATGACAACGAATACAGTTATTTGCGTTTAACGGTATTAACGTCATCTGTCTCTACCTGCGTTACAAAGATAGCCAGTTTTTACTAGCAATGTATGTTAGCTGTGTGTTTGTTTAGGTCAAATCTTGCAAGTCAATTTTGAACGATTTCCACGTATCCGATCGATTTGAAATTTTGTACACATATGTATTCCCGATGACAATACATGAATAAATCATTTTTAGAAATAAATTCAACCCCTAAGGGGTTCAAACGGGGATGTAGGGTTTTTTTGACTAATCAACACCCAGGCCAAGTCGCTGAAACTAGAAACTTGAAATTTGGACAGTTGGTTCCCTTTCTGACGTAAGCATCCACTAAGAAAGGATTTTTCAAAATTCAACCCGTACGGGTGTCAAAAGGGGGTAAAATTTTAAAAGACTAAAATGAACAAAATAAATGTTAGTAAAAAAAATTTTTGAAGACAAGCTTTTATTTAAATGCACTAAAAAGAAAAAAATAATTTTTAATAATTTAGGTTCATAATTATAAAAGCGTTGGTCGTGATTAATAAACTATCATAGATTTCACGACCCACGCTTTTATAATTATGAACCTAAATTATTAAAAATTATTTTTTCCTTTTTAGTGCATTTAAATAAAAGCTTGTCTCTAAAAAGTTTGTTTTACTAATATTTATTTTGTGATGTCTCTGTAAAAGTATTTTAAGTAGGCAACTGTTGTTATCATCAATACAAGATGGTGAACACAAATCCTCGCTTAGATTCGGCCACCGTCGTTACACGAAACATATTACGCTGTCCGGTATAATGACTTCATTAATAGTTTATTTGATGATTTGAAACAAATCAAATCGTATTCAGAGATAACATTCCAGTATATCCACGAAAGTTAAGATATTATAATTTATCATGTAATAAAGATCTTAATTTTGCTTACTTGATTCAGCGGAATATTTTAAAACTTGTCCTTAAGGTTCGTGATGATGTTTAATCTGTGTGTATGTTTTTTTTTGAAGTTACACTCCTTTAGCGAAGGTATAGTGAATTGGAATGACCTCGGGTAAAAAAATATCGACATAAAAATACCGGCATAAAAACCGACTCAAAAATTAATGAAACGCTGAAAACACGCCGGCTCCAACGATTTGGATAAAAATTACTGAAAAAGGGTTTTGAAGGACAAAAAATAATGCTGCGAGGGCCTGTGGCGAGAAAAGGTGTTGGTTCCTTTAATCCTTGTTTGTTTAATCCTTATCATTTTGTGTCTGGCACATGGGATTAAATCCATGAAGCTAAGGGGGGGTTTTTAAAAAAAAGGACAAAAAATCGATCTAGCTAAGTCTCATACGCTGGTACTATCGGGCAAATGTCGGCAGCGGCTTTCCACCATTTTCCAGCATTTCTTTTTCATTTGAAACATAATTTAAATTTAAAAAAAATTAAACAATTTCGGTTGTATATGCCGCGACATATGCTCTTTTTCATTAGCTTGTAAAAACGATGAACGAAGATGAATTCATGACAATTATTTTGAAAAATATAGTTTAGCTGAGTTATTATTAATTGATATTGTATGCACAAGAAAACTACAAACATTAATCTTATTAATGTATTTTTTATAATTTAAAATTTCAATAGTTTAAAATTGTAACAGGATCAATTAATTATCTTTCTGCATATATTTAATATAGTCCACATTCATGTTTTAACATTATAATAAAATTAATATACTTGGCATAAATTTAAATATAATAATTGTGCTTGCAACTGGTATCTCAATTTATATTATTAATTGCCATTTTACTATTTTTATTATTCCACTTTGGTAGACAAAATATAGATGTTTTTTGCTTTTAATTTGAATATGAAGTCATCAACAGTTAGTATGCAGGGATAGGGTGCGCTTAAGGATCTTCAAGATATTTTATTTGGTTGTAAGTATCATAAAATCATTTAAATAATTAAATGTTATTTTTTTAAACAAGTTTTTTTCGGAAGCTTGAAAATATTGTAGGCATTTCGCATGGCGAGACAAACGGGCCATTTATGGTGGAAATGACGAGACAGTTAAAAATTTTTTTTTACCATACCCACTACAAAATACACTTTTCACTTTATTTTCAGTATTTTCAAAAAAATTTCATATTTTATTAGCGTCGCCATCTTTACATTTACAGCAGGCCGAGATATGTGATAGCAGGCATATGAGCGAATAAACATAAGTTATTATGGCAAACGATTACTTACCGCACTAGTTATGTTATAAGAACACTTTTGGCACGCCTGTCTGTTAACTGACCCAATACCGGCCGGGATACATGCATGGTAAGTAGCTATTTTGTAGTAGGTATGGCAAAACGTTAACAAAGAGCTTGTATAAAAATCCCTATATTATTGAACGAGCAAATTTTGTATATATGTACCTATGTATCTATGTACTTATGTACCTATATAAATATTTTTTCGAAAACGGCCCTAACGATTTTGATCAAATTTATCGAAAAGGGGTTTCGGGATGCAAAAAATCGATCTAGATAGGTTTCATCCCTGGAAAAATTCGTTTTCCCATCGATTTTATCATTTTAAAAAACGGTTTTTTGACGTCATAAAACAGTGTCGAATGGTGAGTAGGCTTTGGAAAAAACAAACTACTTTCATTATTTATATCAAAATACTCTGACAGTGAATCGTTTCGGAATAATATTCTGAGAAAATAATACAAAATCAATATCTCACAGTAAGTACTATTTTTATTGAACTCATCCGAGCAAAGCTCGGTCACCCAGATGTTATGTTGTTAATAGTTCAATTTTTTGAAAAATCGGATTGTCTTTGTTTTAATTAAACGAGTAGAAAAAATGATTCAAGTATATCTTCTTTACACTATATCATTCATTATTACGCCTTTTAAAATTGTTATTTTCTAAACAACATCCATCGCAAGCTTAGTTATTATTATCATCTATTTTATGTACCTACTCCATTAAATGCTGGAGTAACTATGTGTTATTATACCGAACATTAGATTTATTTTGCATTATTATAAGTAACTAAAGGTATTAACAATTTATCTTGCAATTTTGTTGCATATTGGGATTAAAGCACAGAGCATAGATGAACTTTATGAAGTCAAGCTATCATTTATTTAATAACAACTAACCATTTTAGTTTCGATTGCAAATATAGGGTGTCTCATTTTAATTATTGATATAAGTTGAATCGTTTCAAAATTATTGAATTTAGAGACCTATGGCCTTTTTAGTCCTGGTTGCGTACACAGAATGTCCCATTTTAATTTAAACTACCAAAATTGACATTACATAAATATTAGTAAAAACAAATTTTTAGAGACAAGCTTTTATTTAAATGCACTAAAAAGGAAAAAATAATTTTTAATAAATTAGGTTCATAATTATAAAAGCGTGGGTCACAACCCACGCTTTTATAATTATGTACCTAATTGATTAAAAATTATTTTTCCACAGACTTTTTAAAACTACCCACGGACTTTATTAAAGATGTTTATAACATAAAAAATTAACAGCACTGTAAATTCTTGAATTGACCTAGTACAATTAAATTGCTTACTTTAATTATTTTGTCTGTATCGTGGAAGCAAATATACCTATTTATTATTAACTTCCCATTGGAAGTTATTGTAATGGGTCCGAAAACCTAAATCAAAATGTATAACAAATTTTTATGTTTCAAGGTCACTACACTATTTTTAGAAAGATGTCTGTGTGTGTGTACGTATGTGTCCATTTCTTTCTCAGACGAAATCTCGAAAATGAAAAATGATATCGACTACGTTAGGGTGCCAATCGACGCGTATTAACGTAAATATGATCTGAAAGAAATTTTTTCAAAATCGGTTCAGCCGTTCTTTTTTCTTAACCAATAGACTCTAGAAAAGTAGATTTTACACAATATCTTGCGAATAAAAAATTATATCGACTTCGTAAGGGCGTCAATCGAGGCGTGTTAACGTCATTTTGATCGGACATAAATTTTATAAAAATCGGTTCAGCCGTTTTTTTTTAAATTATTGTTAAAAATAAATAATAATTATGTTTTAATGATTAAAATGATTACTTTTCTGTGTAATATCTAATTTAATTATTATTATTAAATATTTATCAAACTGGGAAGTTCGTCATGTGGACCTCAAGGGTCGCACTTTACTCCTAATAAACGACCCACCTCACGGCTTGTGTACTATTTACAATCGTCATCAGCTATCGAAAATGAGTTCCTCGGCTAAATGTCGCCTCTTATAGGTTATGACTCTTTGGTTAATACCTTGTTGATCCGCTGTGTGTGTAAATTTAACCTAGCTTATACAACATAATGTATACACACTACGATGCACAGGCACACAGCACGCTATAAGATGGTTTACAGTGTATACTGGCATTGCAGATCTTATACGAGACCGAAGGCCCTTTCTGCATAGCCGCATATCCAGATGCAATCGAACGTGTTCACCGTGACAATAGTGGAGCTTTATGAGAACTGCTTCGATTCAAACAGATCCTGATCCGTCTTTTGAAATTATTAGTGGGGTTTATTACTGACGAATTGTGGCAGTATGTTAAAACTCGCTATCGCTCGTTTTTACAGTCACACGAGTCATAATACTGTTACAAAACTGTTTTCTGAGTTGGCGGAATAAATATTTATTTACAATAATTAAAAACACAACAACAATAAATGCAACAACGAAAAGTCAATTCTAACAATAAAAAAACTTAAACGGTAATTATTAAACTAAACGAGCCACTTAAATAACATTTAACAAATAGCTATATATACAAGGATTATTTATTTGTAATTATTTATGTCACTGTATTTATATCAGATTTATTTCGCTGTTCAACACTGTCACAGTACAATCTACACTGACTGATTCCAGTTGACTGATCAATATTTATATCACTGATCCGCTTGATGGCAATGTAGTTCCGTTTGAACTCAAACCATTTCGTTCCGTTTGAACTCAGACTATTTCGTTCCGTTTGCTTCTCTGTATGTTCCGTATATTTACGGCCAAATTAATTGACTAATTTCAAGAGTATTTTCTACCGGAAGTTACCCTCTGCACTCTTAATCTCAAATCCTTTCTCCTCGCCTAAAAACAGTTAAAACGATTTTTGAAGTGAAAACTTCCTTAGGCGCGTTAGACTCTCTTTGCCTGGGTACTGAAAAAATGTGAAGCGTTCGCAACTACTTCCGTAAGAATTCGCAACATACTTATATCATAAAAACGGCGTTCGCAACTACTTCCGTAAGAATTCGCAACATACTTATCTATATCATAAAAACGGCCGTCTACACACTTCCACCCATAGCGCAGTTGGTTAGATCTTTGCGTTCTATGCATAGGAACCTGGGTTCGAGACCTGATGGCAGCGTAGAATTTTTGGCGTTTTTTTTCTAAATTCTACATGAAATTTAATTATATATTTTTTTACTCGTTTTTTATTATTCTTTCTTTGACAATATTTTTTTTTTTTTTTTTGAAACCAAGGTGGAATTAATTAAAAATACAATTTTAATATTTTAGTAATAAATTATTTTTAGTTCATAAATGCGCTATAATAGATGACACCAAAAATTAGAAAATCTGAAGTTTTCACTTCTGTCGTGTGGTCATAAGCACACACCCATTTTTTTTTGAAAAAAAGTTTTGGCTGAGTCCGTGTGAAAGATAAGATTATTTTTAAAAAGTTGTAAGTTTTTCCAGGAAAATGTTTTTCAATTTCTCGTCTGTAGGATGAGTGTGATTCTCAGTCCTTCGTTTGGCGTTTACCCGAAATAGTGTCGGGAGAGCGGTAACCATTTTTAGGCGAGGGGAAAGGGTTTAAGATTAAGTGTCAGGAGGTAACTTCCGGTAAAGAATACTCTTCATAAAGATCGGTCAAGAAAGAACAGATTTTTGGAAAAGTCAATCCGAGTTGTGTCGGACCGTTTGTTTGTTTGACTATTTTTTCGAGCTGGATATTAAAAAAAGAAATATTTAATGCGGTCCTGATGCATGTTTTCAATTTGCAAAAATAAAAGTGAGCAAACTCGTTCGACCGCGCGGTATAGTATAGAGAGAGTAGATACATACCGGGTGTTGATTTGCTTTGCGGGTAATAGGGATTTTACATGTAAAATCATGTTTATGAATTTTCCTGCTTCCCTATATATTTTGGTGTAAAAAAACAAATACAAAATTTGTTCATAATTAAAAACTCTACCCGACACGTATGTTTGCAAATTACCAATATGCAGCTTTTAATTACAAAACAATTATTAAAGAACTGTAATTAAGTTTAAATAAAAAATATTTTATCCGCATAGCCATGACTTCAACAAATTAAAATTGTTTTTATTGTGTTTTTGACGTTTCAATTTATGATTGCGGTTAGTAAATCATGGCTATTCGGATAAATATTTTTACTTCCCACCTCTACTATGGTAGGGAAGTAATGGATTTAGTCCGAAAAAATATTTCGAGATTTTAACAGATCTTCACGTTTTGAGATCCTAGCAATCGTTTAAGATCATTTTCTGACTGATGTCTGTATGTGTGTGTGTGTGTATGTGTGTGTGTATGTGTGTGTGTGTGTATGTGTGTGGTCAATTTTTCGCCTTCGATATCTTAAGAACGGAACAACATACGGACATGCCGATTGTTCTATTGTGTTTATCAGCCTTTAACTTAGATCTGATTAGATTTTGAGTCAAATCGGTTCAGTGGATCCTGAGATATTCAAAAAAACGTTCTCAATGTCATGTATTAACATAGGTAAAAAAAAATATAAATGAATTCTAGATGTCATAATATGAAAAAAATGTAAATATTTTTTTTCTCTAAAATGTATAGTTTTCGAGAAAAAAAATATTTTACTAAAAAAAATAAAAATTGTACGTAAATCAAGGTAACCATGATTTTTGCTATATTAAGTTAGCCATCAGTAGATCACCAAACAAAAAAGAGGGCCATGCTTTTTTCAAAGAATTAAAATTAAATTGTGTTTTAAAGACCACCAACAGCTAAGGTTATTTGGGCCTAGTCAAAGAATAAAAAAAAGAGTGTTTATTTTTTGCAAATATTTACTAGGTGGGAAGTATAGGACTGGTCATCAGTCGAATTTTTAATTTAAACTTTATCACAGTTCCTTAATAATTACTTTGTAATTAAAAACTGCAAACATACGTGTCAGGTAGAGTTTTTAATTATAAACAAATTTTGTATTTGTTTTTTTTCCACCAAAATATATAGGGAAGAAGGAAAATTCATAAACATGATTTTACAGGTAAAATGTCTATTACCCGCAAAGCAAATCAGCACCCGGTATAATATATAGACGACGATGTAATAAATAAAATAATTTCACAAAACTAATAGGGTAACTCTTTGAAAGGCGTCGAAATATAATATAATGGATGGTTTAATAAACGACACGTAATGGGAACTTCTCTTTCATCCAAGATACATTACCTACGTGAATAAACTGAGGAACATGTGTGGCTATTTTGTTTGCTGGAACTCAAGCCTCCAAGTCAGGGGCGGTACAAAATAGGCGCCTAAATATGTGGTTTGACCTGGAAGTAATTGGTACAAAAATGAAATTTAAGAACTCTATGATACAGAGAAATGGTGATCCGTAGATGATGTAGAAATTAGGAGAGAAAAAACTCAGTGGAAAAGGATCAAATAAAATTTGCAATACTGATGATTAAATTTGCATTTATAAGCTTACGTTTCGGTGCTCATTGCACCATCCTCAGAGCATTGACAGCATTGATGCTCTGAGGATGGTGCAATGAGCACCGAAACGTAAGCTTATAAATGCAAATTTAATCATCAGTATTGCAAATTTTATTTGATCCTTTTGCCACTGAGTTTTTTCTCTCCTAATTTCTACAAAAATGAAACCAACGGCATTCGCTTGCGAAAATATAAATAAATTACGTATCAAAAGTTTACAAAAATATTCTTGTGGAATACGTCATTTTTTTCAAAATGGCATCTGAAACGACACTTTCACTGTTAATTATTGAAATTCTGACTTCCCTTTCATAGTTGGCGAAATTATACCCCTTATTATTATTGTTCCCTTTGAAATTACCTTTCGGATGATACCACATTTAACCGGATGTTTAATGTTTTATTTCACGTAGGTAGCTGCCTACAGTACAAAAAAATGAATATATTTTATTGAATATTGATGAAATTTTGCAACATTTTTCGAAATGCATGTATTTCACAGAACAAAACCTTTGAGTCCATTATTTCCATTATGTTCCATTTACAACAAGTTTTTCTCCGATTTTCCTATACGCTCGCGTTGCATCTAAGATATTAAGTCTTTGCCGTTTTAAGGTACGTGCAGTACGCAGCTGGGATTCTAGATGGTAGCATGTATGGTAGATGGTGGCTGAAATTATAAGCGCTTATAGGTTTGCACAACGAAGCTTTGATACTAGAATTGATACAAGCTTAAATCGCGTTTGAAATGTCAGGTAGCGAAGACGAATATTTGTGTTCTTCTGCTACAAAATGGTATATTTTAAATACAAATTTGGGTAGGAGCTATCATGTCCACCCTATTAATAGAAAACGATCTAAACATGGCGAATTTCATCATTTATACCAAGAATTAAAATTTTACCCAAACCGATTTTTTGAATATTTACGTATGGAACCTAGCACTTTTAAATACGTCTTAGAAAAAACTAAAAACAAATTAAATAAAAACTAGCAAAATTTCATTTATTAAACTAGTCACATCCATTGCGAAACTTGTAGAACGGCCATTTGACAGTTGTCACACGTTGATTGCAGTAGTCAGCGCGCTGAAAGAATGGTGAGATACATACTTGAATCTACCAGCTCTTGTAACAGCGCTTATACCTGCTACTGCACTCACTGATTCGTTGTGTACGCTCGCATATATAACAATGCATTAATTTAAGCAAGCCCTGCTATGATCTACGCTACCATCTAGAATCCCAGTTCCATACTGCACGTACCTTTACAAATAATTATTCAATCCCTACTAAATTTTGCATGCTTATTTGAGAAATAACAAGTTTTATTTATTAAATGAATGCATAACGACTGCATCAGTAGATATGAAACGCCCATTTGACAATGACATAACATAATGCTATAGTCAGGAAAATTTCATTATTTCAAACCTGTGTCACCGTAGGGATTCTAACCCTAAACTTTCCACTATCTCGGCGGACTGAGTTGACAATTCCTCACTAAGTGACACATTTTCAAACGACCAACTCTTTACTTTTAGGAGGGCAGTATAACCTAGTGGTTAGCATGCTTGGTGCCGCAACCTGTAGACTGGACTGTTGTGGGTTCGAATCCCACCTGCGCTCATGGATGTTTTGTGATGTTATTTAGTTTCAAGTTAGTTGTTATTTAGTGTGGTTGAAAGACGCTAATGACCTTAGATGTCGACGCGTCTATAATCTACAATAAATAAATAAATAAAAATCTTTACTTTTAAAGCATTGTCACTGAAAAAATCACCGCATGCGAGAGTCGATATTTTAACACCGGTGCTAGATTGCCAAAACATCTCACATGCGAGAGCTGAACACAAACAGGTGAATCAAAGATGAAAGTTTTATTTATGTTGAAATAAAATAACTGAAAAAACCCTTCACTAACGAGTCGTCAGAGAATTTCTCCAGATAAAAAAAAGCTAACTGCAAGCGTCATATAAACAAACACACATATTGCGGACATACACGTATAGTGGTGGTGTGAGTTGCTGGAGGCTTTTTACAGTTCTTTTGTACAAAAAATGAAAATGTATGTCCATACTTTATAGCAGCCAGGCACAATCTGGAGGTCGCAGAAGAAATAAAAAATACACCTATTTTATTTCTTTTCGCATCATCACATGTCTGTTCTTCATTTTGTACAATTTTAATTACGTAATCAATACTATAGTATACAAAATATGAACGGGATCTCTGTCTGTATACTTGCGTTTTTTTTTTGGGTATTTTGCATGTTTTGGGTTAAGATAAGCTTCCGACATTTAAACGAGCGAATCTACGGAAGAGATCGATGGCAAAAATTAGTATCTTATTCGAAAAACTTAAAAATTTGTGAACTTGTTGTTTTATTACGAAGGGGGTTTCGCATAATTGGCATTTAAATTTAAAATTTGTGAATACTTAAGTAACTTAAATTTGACTCCCAAGAATGTTTTTATGTTAAATAAAAACCTTTTTAACAAAAAAAAACCTCCTTCAAAAAGACACTAAAAAGAGGAAAATAATGACATTTTGAGGTCTGTGCCAATTAAAATATGAAGTTGGTTAAAAAGAAGATATTAATCACTATACTATACTTTTTAACCGACTTCATATTTTAATTGGCACAGACCTCAAAATTTCATTATTTACCTCCTTTTTGTGCCTTTTTGAAGGCGGTTTTTTTTTTGTTAAAAAGTTTTTTATTTTTTACTTTTTAGTGTCAAAAAAAGTAACATTTACCTTAAAGAATCACACGCCGTTACTTACTTTTATTAAAATCAGCCGAACTACTGAACCGATTTTAATGAAATTTCTATGGGACCAATCTGAAAGTATATCCTTTCAAATAAAAAAAAATTTCAAATTCGGTTCATAAACGACGAAGTTATCCGCGAACGTACATAAAACATAAAAAATATATACGGTCGAATTGAAAACCTCCTTTTTTTGAAGTCGGTTAAAAAAATAAATAAATAAATAAATGATTTATTGTCTGTCTTCACTAGCAATATCATATAATATTTTTACTAGCTTATTTACAGTTAAAAATAATTATCAATATAGAATTCAACATATATACGGGTTTGGTTTAATCACATCGAAATATTTCATTATTTTATTATTTTAAATCTTGTTTATAACGGAAAAAATCAAAATGCATCATTATACAGTGTTGAGAAATTAATTGTAATTATTTTAACATCAAAATATGAAAAGTTGTGGCTAGTTGCGGTTATATTTAACAATTTTTCTATCAAAATATAGACATTTTGTATCTCTTGTGAAACTAAAAACTAATACCGAGATAGTTTTATCAAATAATACTTAAATATCAGCGTAGAAAACCATGCACGACTTCCATGTAAACACCATTTAAACACTAATTATATTGGTTCTGATCTTAACTATACAGATTGTATCAAATTAAACCTGTGCATAGGGCATTCTGTGTGTAAGACAGAGATTGATACATAAAGCAATAAGTAAGAATGAGATAAATGATCGCTAATAAGATGTTACGTGGTTACTGTAAATAAATATGTAATACCGAACAACTATCATCGTTGTTTTCTACAGTAAAAATAGTCACTACTGAAATTATTGATAAAATGGCAATTTATACTGTTCGGGAAAAAATTCAAATAATTAAATGGTTTTATGGTGGTAATTCAACCGCCGACATAATAAAATTATTTGTAGCTGCCTTTGAAAATAGCATAGAAGGAGCGAAAAAACAAAGATGACGCTATTAGGTTGTATAAATATTATTTATTTACAGTAACCACGTAACATCCTATTAGCGATCATTTAACTCATTCTTACTTATTGCTTTATGTATCAATCTCTGTCTTACACACAGAATGCACTATGCACAGGTTTAATTTGATACAATCTGTATACATTACGTATATTATAGTTGGTTTCATCTAAGTAATTAACACAGATGGCTATACTATACTCTTCGCAACCGCGTCAACCCTGCCCCTGAGTATTATTTCTACTATGCGAACAGAAAGGGGCGTGTCGATCGAGTTTCCCTTTCAACGCACTACCTGCAAGCCAATCCCGATACGTTCCCCAGCGCTGGATGGTCAATCTGTCCATGGACAGTGGGTAGATAGTTTTCAGTTGCACAAGAGATACCAAACACTGGATAATATAATATCGGAGTTGAGTCGAGAGCTGAGCTAAAGATATTATACCATGCTCATAATTTTGTACATTTTTAATAATAAATTACAATATGCGTTTGGTTTGTTTCACACAGCTTGATATGAATATTAATGAAGCCTGCAGCATTATAATACTGGTAACTCGCACTGCTCGTACTTACGTACATAAATAAACCAACATACTCGGCTTCACCCGCGCTCCTTCGGCTTGTTTATTAACTCTTCAAGGTCCCCATAAATACAATTATAGCGTTCAAATTAAAAAATAAAAACTCGGGTCGCAGTGCCAAAACCCTGCCGACATTATAGTGTATTTGCTAATACAGGCCCTGTGGCTTTATTATGTGAACTTAAGTTCGTTTTTGGACAAAATGAAAAATTAACCCCTTAATACATCCCTTAAAATAATATTTTTTTTCCTAATTTCAATATTATTATCAATGCAACCTCTGTACCAAATTAAATACAGCCGTCAGCAAATAAATCACTATCCGTAAACTAGTGTTTTCATAAAATTTGTAAGTCCGGTCCTGTCGTGCCGATTTTGTTAAAATTTTAGCAACACATTTTAATCTCTACTAAAGGGTTAAATTCCAATTTTGAAACAATTCTGAGATTTTTTTCGGTATTTTCGGGCCCAAAAACTTTTTTCAACCCCTAAAAACTACCCTTAAAATAGTCCGATTGGGCCCATTTTAAATAGGTTCCGTGCGGTGATGGATTCCAACATGTGTACCAAATTTCGTTGAAATCAATTAAGTCTTTCGAGAGTTATGCCGCGAACACATATATATATATATATATATATATATATATATATATATATATATATAAATATATATATATATACATATATATATAAACATTTCTAAAAATGGTGCCAAAGTGTTCAGGAGGCTATGAAACGTCGAGAAATTTTGGTCCGACCCCTAGGTCCCGCCATCCGATCGACGCCAATAGTGTATGTGCCATATGGCAAATACACTAATAAAGTATTTAAGTCACTTCTATCCAATCCACTTTTTACAAACTTTTTAACCGACTTCAAAAAAAGGAGGTGGTTCTCAATTCGGTTGTATTTTTTTTTATGTTTGTTACCTCAGAACTCCGTCATTTATAAACCGATTTGGACATTTTTTTTTATTTGAAAGGATATACTTTCAGATTGGTTCCATAGATATTTCATCAAAATCGGTTCAGTAGTTCGGCTGATTTTAATAAAAGCTAGTAACGGCGTGTGATTCTTTAAGGTAAATGTCACTTTTTGACACATCAGACAGCGTAAGAAAGTCGGTTTAATAAAAGTGAGGAACGGCGTGTGATTCCTTTAAGGTAAATGTCACTTTTTGACACTAAAAAGTAAAAACTTTTTAACCAAAAAAAAAACCTTCAAAAAGCCACTAAAAAGAGGAAAACAACGAAATTTTGAGGTCTGCGCCAATTTAATAATATTGAAGTTGGTTAAAAAGCAGATATTAATCACTATACTATACTTTTTAACCGACTTCATATTTTATTAAATTGGCGCAGACCTCAAAATTTCATTATTTTCCTCTTTTTAGTGGCTTTTTGAAGGAGGTTTTTTTTTTTGTTAAAAAGTTTTTTATTAATAACTCCACTTTTTTGACGTAAATAATTGCACTAGCGGAATTTTGGCATGAATCAAGAAATTTAAAATAAACCAAACTTTTTATTTTTGCGTAATGTTTCATAATATTATTATGCACATATCTTTGAAGTACTCATAAAATTATTTAAATTCTCTTAGAACAATTCGATAATAATTTAGGCAAAGATAGTCTAAACATGTTTACATTCTTATATTTTAATGACAAGAAGCCGTATTTAAGACACCTTGTTTTGTCTGATTGAAGCAGTTATGAAAGCCGGTTGCATTAAAGCTGGGTTCACACTCATTTATGCAAATAGTTTTGATCAATATTAACATTTTGAATGGACAATACTACACAATAATATGTTTGTTGGTGCAGTTCTGGAACTGGTTCCGTTAATTCAAAAGGGTTTGTTGGCACTGTAACAGAACTCTGACTAACGACGTATTTGTTGGTCAAATTACAATAGGCATGGTAATTTTTTCTCGCTCTATAATTCAGTGAAGTTTAAATTAAGGGGAATGTTTCATAAATGCCAGCAAAAGAATACATTATTATCTAAATATCATCCCGCGACTAAAGCGACATATACATTTTAATGGAATTGAGATTGTTTTAAGTGTGTAGGATCAGAACCACTCTTATGTATTGAATCAACTATAACTCACACATACTTATTTCAACCTTTTGAATTCTGCTAACAGATGCGACGGTCAAATCTGCAGGCCTTCAAAAAGTGGGTCGCTCGTTAGCACAGCCACAACTTATCTGTATTATAGGTCATCTGTGGTTTAAGTAATGTTATCGTGTGAACCGGGCTTTGTTAACATAAATGCACAGCTCAACATGCAATATGCACGCACTTTATACGACAAATGGCTGACATTAACACCGTCCTTTGATTTCTTTGACCTGCCTCCACCAGCCACATACAAACATAATACTTATAATAACATTGTATAAATATAATTTACTGCATTTTCAATGACATAATACGCATGCTGCATTTAACCGTAAATTAACATGTCTAAGGCTGAGGCTACATTGGCGCCGTTTCAGACCAGATCAGATCAGACCAGATCAGATCCGTATTGTCGGATGTGAACAAACACCAGTAACCTTATGAAGTGGCTACACTGTTCACTCCAGACCGCGCCAGAATATGTCAGATTACAACAGACACGTTCCGACCGTCGGATGATATCAAACGTGTTTGAAATTTTCGTCAGACTACGGCCGTACATTTGACAGTTTACAACAAACAGTGTTGTGTATGCTAGCTATTATTACCAGATTGTCTTATTGTATTGTATTATTTTTTAAAAACGTGTTTGAATATCAATTGTGAATATGGACAAATCACTTTTAATTGATCTTGTACGTGAAAAGCCTCCTATTTGGGACCAAAGAGACAAAAGATACCACAACAGGGACGTGAAAGGTCTTTTGTGGAGAGATATTGGCGAAAAAATGAATCTTTCAGGTATGATTTGAAAATATAATTTATTTATTAATTAATCTATGAGTAGTCCATAAAATGAAAGTAAATTAACTCTGATCGGTTTCAACGCATTGTTGAAGTTTGTTTGTTTTGTTTGTTGTTTATAATAGGGCTCGGTATTTTTCAAATTAAAGTATTCGAATATTCATTTAAACTTCTATTCGAATAGTTAAAATTAATTAAAATTTAGCTGTCTTTTGGATTTTTGACAAAGATCCTGAAGTCTGTCAAGTCACGGCCCTCACAAGTTTCCCAACAATAAAATTTAAATCTAACAATACTGGGCAGTCATGACAGATAGCATAACTGTTAAATGATTAAAAAAATTACATTATATTTCTGAAAAAAATGTTATCTCTATCGCTAATCTAAATCATAAATCGCATATTGAAATCAAAACGTAAACACAGCAATGAGTAATAATTGGCGACAGCCGATACTCATGACAGGGGTCAGGACTCAGGGACGCCAAAAACAAAGAACAGTTGTATAAATGTATAATAAATGTTATTGTTGAACAACGATAAAAAATAATAAAAACAGTGCATTTTGATTTTCATTTGAATCCGGAAAGAAGCTAACTACAGTCTATGACAAATATTTAAATATCCAAATATTCAAAATTTGCACATCAAAAATTATTATTGTTCAACAAAGAAAAACTGTCCGTCGGATATTATCCACTCCCTATGTAGCCACTTCGTCTGAAGTGTCTGATTTGGTCTGGTCTGGTCTGGTCTGATCTGATCGGATCTGGTCTGACACGGATCTAGACTAAGAGACGGCTCAAAACTCACTTCTTCATCACGCTTATAAATTGTTTTGTTGAAAGGTTGGTAGCTCTTTATTACTTTTATAGTCGCCGTTTATATAAACAACTAGCTTTTCGCCCCGGCGTCGCCCGGGTAGATTTTGATTTGGCAGAGAAATAATCAAGAGTATAACAAATAGCTCCCATCAATTTCACTTAACACGCAACATAGGCGAATTTTGTTTACCTGGAAGTTACGAACAGCAATAATTAGAGAAAATAGAAAATCGTTTCACTTAGGCCCCCCAACACAACAAATAATCCATTTGTTTATTAGAATCCGTCAGCCGGCATACACAAACCGACTGGTACGAGATCGGGTCCCTGGGAGCGCTAATTCCCAAAGAACATTGGAATGTGGTTGCGATAGCAACCATTGCATTCCAATGTTTCTTTGGGAATTAGCGCTCCCAGAGACCCGATCTCGTACCAGGCGGTTTGTGTATGCCGGCTGACGGATTCTAATACACAAATGGATTATTTGTTGTGTTGAAGACGCTAATCACCTGAGTTGTCGACGCGTCTATAATCTACAATTATTTAATTAAAGTTTCACTTAGGAGTATTCTCTACCGGAAGTTATCCCCTGCACTCTTCATGTTAAACCCTTTCCCCTCGCCTAAAAACGGTTACCGCTCTCCAGACGTTATTTTTAAAACTGGAGGGATCGGATAATCGCCGAATGAATGACCAATAATAAACACACTACAGATCCACAAAACGTACGCACATACACCTAAACACAATAGACACTCTCACACACCGTACACACACAGGCACGCACGCACACGAATTCACACACGCACACACAATATTAGTCTGCACTATACACACTACACAATTACATTTTTTATTATAAATAATTAACCGTACCCTAGCACTGGCATTGCCAAGTTGGGCAGGTTAAATTTCGAACATAATATTGTAAAAAATGTGTTATTGTGTATAGGTATACCTACCTACAATATTTTGGAATAAATTTTTATTTATTTATTTATTTTATGGAAAATCTTAAGAAGTAAAATCTGTGACATCCATCTTTGTGACAAACTTCGCTGTAAAAATATAGGTGGACAACAATTATTCGCTTATATTATTATATAAATACTTTAATAAATTTTAAATCATTATGGTTGATATTATATTAAAACTTATAAGAGCTTCTTTTAAATCAGGGGTTCCAAAACTGTTTTGATCATGACCCTAATTTAAAATTGCAAAAGCCTTCGCGACCCTTAAAATTTTTTTCCTCGCAATGTACAAAATAGTCTATAAAAAAGATTTTCCAGTAAAAAAAAGCAGCAATTCAAATGTCAGTCGTTTATTCAAGAGTTTAAGTATAAAAAGTACAGTAAAAGTAATATAGAAATTTATCAAGAGAGTTATAAATTCTATAATTACGGAAACAGGCCGTGACCCTAAAAAATCAGCCCGCGATCCCGACTTTGGGAACCCCTGTTTTAGATTATTCAGCAGCGTTATTTTGTCATCTTACTTTATTTTCATTTGTTAGTAAAATGCCGAAGGCATGATATTAACATTATAGCATCAAAAAATGATGCGACAATTATTAACTGGATGCCATCTTTCTATATTATAATGATATAAATGCATAATAAAATTACATGTTGTATTAAACAATTTGTAAATGTCGCAGGAATGCAATTATTTTTGATTTAGTAAATATATATTCTAGTCGAAAGTTGAAATTTCCCTTATCCCATTTTCCATTCATTTATTTGTTTACAAGGTGATTCTGTAATGAGTACCATAAATGATACCTACTGTCAAAATAATACGAAAACCAAGAATAACTTTCCAAAAGTGCTTCCCTAACAAGATACAGGGTGTTAAAGGGTCGATTTGGAGAACACTTATCTGTTCGTATCTTTTAACTTGGTTGAACAATTTAATTCATTTTTGGTAGACATCTACTACATAATAAGGACCGTAAACGGACAAAATTTTGTTGCATTTGAACAACCCAGTGGCGTAGAATTGGGGGTATATCTATCTAGTGAGCGATTACCCGTGGCTCCGCTTCCCATACAAACTTCAACACCCCGCGTTGCACCCCTCCTTAGGGGTTGTGTTAAAAAATCCTAAAATACGTGTTTTATTATTTGTTTTGAAGAGTATTTATACCAAGTTTCAAGTTAATGTTACGCAGGGAAACGATTTTTTAAACAAACATTTTCACCCCATTTCACCCCCTTTGGGGGTGGATTTTCTAAAAATCCTTTCTTAATGCACCTCTACAGTGTACACCCTGCAAGGAACATAACTCTCAAATTTCATAGTGAAACAGATTTTGATGAAATAAATAAAACCGTTCCCAAAATCTTGTATAATAAAATCATTATTTATTTACATGATGGTGACAAGCCGCTTTCGTAAATCATGGTTTACATCTTCAGATCACTAAATATAACATGAAAAGAATTATTAAGTGATCTGAAGATGTAAACCATGATTTACGAAAGCGGCTTATCACCATCATGTAAATAAATAAATGATTTTATTATACAAGATTTTGGGAACGGTTTTATTTATTTCATCAAAATCTGTGTCACTATGAAGATCCCAAACACCTCGGCGGATATATCTTATACTCAAATTTCATGTTTCTATCTTCAGTGGTTTAGGCTCCTTAGGTCACAAAAGGAACCTACGTCCTACTATCCAAATTTCAAGTGTATAGCTTCAGCGGTTTGGCCCGGGCGTTGATTAGTCAAAAAACCCTACACCCTCGTTTTACCCCCTTAGGGGTTGAATTTAAAAACATGCTCGAATACGAGTTTGCTTATTTTTTAAGAAGAGTTAGTATGTTGAAATCAATACCTCACCTTAACGATTTGTGAGATATGAGCATTTTGTCAAAAAACTCTACATCCTCTTTTGACCCCCTTAGGGGTTGAATTTCGAAAAGTCCATTCTTAGTCGGATGCCTACGTCCTATAAGGAATCTACCTGTAAAATTTCATGTTTGTAGTCTTTATAGTATTAATAGCTTATTAGATTTCGTGATTTAAATCAATCAGTCAGTCAGTCAGTCAGGACACTTTCTTATGACCTCAGTTGTCGAGCGTCTTTAACCTACATTCCATTAATTCTTACTTAGGTAAGATGCAGTTTAAGATGGATGGTAAGAATTAGGTAGAAAAAAGTCACAATTTTATGTGAGATTGGAATTACGTGTTTATTATATGAAATGTCAAGAAGTTTGAAAATACTGAAAATGAAGTGAAAAGCAACCATTTTATAGGGGGTATGTCAAAAAATATATGTAATTCTAATTCTAATAATTCTAAAATTGTTTCGGTTTTCACGATTAGATAGATTGATTCATAAATAATGTTTAGATCATATTATACATCTAATTTAGATGTATAATTGAAAGTGGCCGGTCCGGGTTTCCCCGGGTAAAAATCGGAGGTAATCTCAGATAATTTTTTTTTCACTGTTCGATAGGTGAACTTTAAAACTGGTCGTAAAGTATTAATAAATCATAAATTCACAACACACGGGCGAAGCCGGACCGAGTTGCTATTAATTGACTATAACTGAATTTGTACTATGATTAACTTCCCTGAGGATGTGTCTAGACTCTGCAATATAGACATGCATAATAATGGCGGTTGTTTTTCGTCTTGTTCTACTCTCCACCATCCATTATTTGTACCAATTAGTCGGTTAATAATATGATAAAATTACAAGTAATTACAGTAAATATTTCACATTATAAAAATGTGACAATCCTCTTTTGTAAATAAAATAAATTAATAACATATTCTCAGGTGTTGTTAAACAAAACGCTCGGGGTAGTTATTGAACATGTCTTTTATGCACAATATAATATATTACACCTAATAATTTATGACGACTGGAATATATAATTACAATCATTATTGATTGATCGTTAACAAACGATTTGTATACTACTTACTACATCTTTCAAATGTCACTAGTTTTACTAATTTTCAAAATTGTTACAGTCGACTCTTTCATATTGCAACAGATGTGTAATTTCAGACCAAACAAATTTAAGACACTTTATACAGATTGTATCAAATTAAACCTGTGCATAGGGCATTCTGTCTGTAAGACAGAGATCGATACATAAAGCAATAAGTAAGAATGAGATAAATGATCGCTAGGATGTTACGTGGTTACTGTAAATAAATAATATTTATACAACCTAATAGCGTCATCTTTGTTTTTTCGCTCCTTCTATGCTGTAAAAATGTAAATCTTTTATCAGTTTAATTTACAGTAACCACGTAACATCCTATTAGCGATCATTTATCTCATTCTTACTTATTGCTTTATGTATCAATCTCTGTCTTACACACAGAATGCCCTATGCACAGGTTTAATTTGATACAATCTGTATGTAGGTTCGCGGCAGAATATGCACATTCTGCTGCAAAAGCAGAAAAGATCGGGTTCAGTTCCCGACTGTGACATAGGTTGTAAAATGATTTTTTCTTTCCAAAAATGCAAGTTTTAATTATGACATGGTCAGGTTGGCAGCTTATCCAATTCCCTTCTTTACTATGAAATTCAGCCGTATAAACAAATTACTTGTAAGACTAATATAACCTCGAAATGACGCATATAGCCTAGTAGCTGCGCGTCTTATTAAAATTAAAAAAAAATAAAAAATATTACCTCGAATATTGGTTGTAAGTTGTAACCATGGTTGTTTAAACCCCCAAAGGGGTTGTGTAATTCCCGACATCTACGCCAGTGGTAGTCAATGTGCGTGAAGTTAGTTAGATATCAATAAATTCTGTAACTACATTAATTCATTCAAGGCAATCAGCAACATTATTATTATTTTAGTTCTTCAAGCAATAATCGGTTGCTTTTATTGCATTGCACTCATGTCGTCACCATGTTTGCATACCAAGTAACCAAGTATATTTAAATACAGATCATCCAAAAGTTTCTTGGATTTGAAAAATTTGAAAACACTAAATAATTGAATACTTATACTAAAAAAATGCAGTTATAATTAACATTTTTAAGCTGCTAGGGTTTTTTGATTATTATATTTTAATTAACTAAAAATTTCTGGATATAGGTATGTACTTTTTCCAGTTACTAGAAACCAGACGCTATTGACCTTTTCCTTAGTTATTAGACGTCTATAATCTGCAATCTCTATCTCAAATTAGAAACTGGGAGCGAAGCCGTAGAATAATAAATTGAAATTACAGTTAATATTTTTTATCACTTCTCAAATTAGTGTACTGCAGCATCTTTCGTGTAATGGTCAGCGCGCTGACCTTTGGGTCAAGCTGTCGTGGGTTCGAATCCCACTTCGCTCATGGATGTTTTGTGATGACCGAAGTTGTCGAGCGTCTATAATCTACAATAAATTAAATAAATAACCTGATGAGATATTTGGGGCTCGTAAAAATCGAGCCATGCAAAAGTCTTATTAACAACAGAAATCAAACGATTTCGGCTATTCTTTATTCATTATTACGCAAGGTGTCTTATGACTCGAGGTCCATAGCTTAAGGGCGTATTATTGAAGTCATTAAAATTGCTTAATAAATATATGTCCGAAAATTAATTAAAATTCATTATTTATAAAATTAATGACAAATGTTTTTTTTACATTTTAGTAGGTACTTCAACTTTCCATAGTTGTAGGTCTATTAGGACGCATTTTCGGAAATAATATGTTTATTAAGCAATTTTAACTCTAAATGACTTCAATAACATTCCCTTAAGCTATGGACCTCGAGTCATGGGACACTCTGTATAGCGACACGATGTTGCAAACGTCAAGAATACGTTTTCTGCGAAATATTATTTAATGCTTTTTAAAAACAAGAGGAATGTAAGTGACGCAAAAAATGTAAAATATTCTTTTTGTGATTTACCTGTACCATTCAGAATAATTATTAAAAACGCCAGCACAAAATAGAATAATATATTTTACATTCTTCTTAGCGCCTGTCAGTTCCCGGTATTCCTTAATTTGCTACCGGGAACACTTTTAAAAATAATATTCTTTTCTGAGAAAATATTCCCACTCAGTTTTTTTTAAATATTATCATTTTTACGATTGTAAATACTTACACAAAACTTAATTTAAGCTTTATTACGTATTTTCCACATTTGAGTTATATGTATTGCCAGCTAGATAGATATTGTAGATTATAGACGCCCGACAACTGAGGTCATTATAAGCGTATTATATATTTTGCCCGGTACGGGTTTGCCCGTGTAGATTTAATCAAAACTCAATTTAAATATGTTCTTTTATTGCGGGATCTCACTCGCTTCGCTCGCTCACTCTCCAACTTGGAATCAATCCTATTTGCACTTGGGCGAGCCGGGTATATAGACCTAAACCTTCCTCAAGAAATAAGCAATCGAATGGTAAAAACATCATTCAAATCAGTTCAGTATAGTCGATCAATCCGATTTGCCACCCGGGAGAAGCCGCGACGGACAGTAATTAGTAGCCTATGTCTTAAAGGAAAGTATCATCTATCGAACAGTGAAAAAAAAATTGAAATCGGTTCAGTAGTTTCTCAGATTGCCCCCGACAAGCAAACAAACTCATAAACTTTTTCTCTCTATAATATTAGTATAGATTAACAAATTAAGGGCCCCCACATGTTCAGCTGACCAGGGGCTCCCATTGTTCCAATCCGATACTGACAACTAGTATTTTTTTATTGTCGGGGGCGCGCTGGAGGTAATCGCAAACAACTTGTAATCCATAATATACATAAATAATTAGATAGGTGGTTTTATATTATTTTAGTTAAATATCATATTTCAAACACTTACTTATATATTGTCAAGAAGATATAAAATAAAGTTTAATCGCACAATTTAATAATAATTTATAATACAATATTTATAATTTTTTTATAGTTCTATAAAATATGATATTTATAAACGATTGTCACATAATATTTTTTTTCAAAAGTTATAAAGGCGATTGGTATTGTAGACCGAGAGCTAGTGACAATTTTTTGGTGTTATTTATTCAATTAATATGTTGCATCAATTCATATTTTCAATTCATTATTTTTTTATAATAAATTGAAAATCCAATTGACACTTTTACTCGCTCTCGGGCTAGAACCCGGGAACTGGGGACTTGTAATAGAGGAACCATAGCAACGCCATGTAAACAGCGTTGCTACACGCTCGGCTATTCTCAAGCTCTCAGAGTAGTTCAACATTACTATTGGTGATAACGGTGATTCAACAAAACAAACAAAACCGACTTTGATAATATTATGCTCGAAGTTCATCAAAATGGTGGCGGCTTCTTAACCAAGAGTAATTAACGAAGAAATGCGTTTATACATATAAATATGCGTATCGCGTTTTCTGTGGCACGCAATATTCACTTAAAACATTTGTTAATGGACCTTAAATCGATAACAAATAATCGCAAATGCTTTGATTGATTTATATAATAATTATTGTTTGAAAGCTTACAGGCATATCTGCAGGGATGCATGGCAGTGCCGTCCGTTCAGATTCATTAGTTTTTTTTTAACTGGATTATATTTAAGACTAGCGGCCACGTCCGGCTTCGCCCGGGTGTTAAGAAAGCCCGAGTGCAATACACTACTCACTTGCTTCGCTCGTTCGCTATAAGTATATATAAACCTTCCGTGAAAAATTATCTAACTGATGGTGAAAACCGCATCAAAATCCGTTGCGTGGTTTAGGAGTTCGAAAAGTTCTGTTTCATAGAGGTGCATAAAAAAAATTATTTGTGTATGTTGCCGTTAAGGCAGGTAAAATAAAGTTTCCCTACACGGAAGAATAATTACATGCAAACAAACATATAGCGTTGTTTCTCTCGCTGTTTGGTGTAACTTGAGACCTTTGGTGACACAGCACGGAGATTCTATGAACTATCAATATGTAGAGGGTATCGTTCTGTCGGATTTCTTTGTTGATGTTATAAATTCCAATTAGAATTCCGTTACTTTACACACAATTGGTCGAATTTCGACCACAGGCGCTACTAGTTTTTATAATTAACCATTCGAAATTTTATTTCTAAGTATCTAACATTATTTTCAAAAATTTGAAACTACACATTCTGTCCATTTGTGTCCTGTTTTCTTGAATAATTGAGTTTTAATTGCGAATAATTGAAACAATAATTATTTTTGAAATTATTATTTCCTGGTATTATTTTGTAAGAATAATTATTTAGTAATTTTGGTTCGTCACAGCAATTAAATAAACGCGGCACTATTAAAAAATAATCAAAAAATAGACATACGGTTGTCCACTTGAAGAATCATCAAAAACTTGACCGCATTTGTTGTCTCTATAAAAGATAAATAACACCAAATTACCAAATCGTCTTCAGACCTTTTATTTTTTTTTGTTAGCGTTTTACTAAATTATACATTAGTTCCACCTGCATTTTTGGAACTGTTTTAAACCTTTAAATATTTAACCATCATCAAGGAAGCCAACATAAAAAAACAACTATACAAACACGTTTAGTGTCACAAATATAAGAACTTTTAACAGTGAAAGTTTATTTTTATAACTAATGGAGTATTTTACTCAGAATAACAATAAACAGGTAACCGCTCAATTCTAAAAGTTTTATTACGCAAGAAAAAAGTACTGTCCTTTGGATAAAATTAAAACAATTTTTTGTTTTGATTTGTTAAATAAATTGTGTTTTAAAGACCACCAACAGCTAAGGTTATTTGGGCCTAGCACCAATTCATATTTTCAATTCATTATTTTTTTTTTAATAACAAATTGAAAATCACATTGATACTTTTACCAGCTCTCGGGTTAGAACCCGGGAACTGGGAACTTGTAATAGAGAAACCATAGCAATGCCATGTAAACAACAGCACTGCTACACGCTCGGCTATTCTCAAGCCCGTTTTGATTTGTTCAAAATAAAATATATAGTAGCTCTTTAGAAAATCAAACGTCGACTACAAGTCCCTAAATATTAAACATATTGGCTACACTGAGTTTAAGGGTGCAAAAAAAATTCTTACATTCCATTATTTTCTTGGCTCTTCCATTGTGCCCGCAAATATTCCTCACCGAACAGTTTTTGTCGTACAAACATTAAAAATAACGTTACACCTAATAAGAATTGGGGTTTTCGTCTTTATCGAACGTTGAAGTCTCCAATGAATTTTAATCATGTTATTGTTCCTAACTTAGTTATTAATAAAAATACGAAAAATTGATAAATTATAAAAATTGAAGTATTCAACACGGGAAAACATTTAACTGAAGTATTTTTCTATATAAAGCTACGTTTACTGCAAGATATAATTTAATTTTATTTTTAATGAATCGACCGGGATACAAAAATTGTATCAATTAATCCGGAATCTAAATGCGTTTACAGTTTTGTTCAGATCCGTTGCGCCGTTGAAGCTTCTCCACCGGAAGTTACCCCCTGCACTCTTCATCTCAAATCATCTCCCCTCGCCTAAAAACGGTTACAGCTCTCCCGACGCTATTTTTAAAGGTAAAGGGTTCGGGTAAACGCCAAATGAGGGACCGAGAATCACGCTAGAGATTCTAAAGGCGAATTTTTTGAAAAAAGTTTTGGCTACGTGTGAAAGATTACGTAATTTTTCACACGTAGCCAAAACTTTTTGAAGTTATGGAAAAGTGATGAGAGTGAATTTTTACGATGCGCGCACATCGCGTCACGAAAATTTAACACCATAAAGTTAGTCAGAAGTTCATGATTATAATACCCTATTATATAGCACTGCTAAGTAAGATGTACGCAGCGTAATGGATAGCACCGCTGCGTCATACGCAATAGGTCTCGGGTTCGAATCTCAACACAAACATGCCTTTTTTTAAATAAATAATTAGATATCAATATTATAAATAAATATATTTAATAAATTAATAATTTATTAAAGTAAATTAATTTATTTAATACCTTTCTTTTATTATTTTATCGTCTTCTTTACAAACGTTTAGTGCTGGCACGCGGGATAAATTTTTTGGAGTTATTTTTGTTTTGTTATGTCAAAGAAGTATAACTTAACTGACGTGCGTACATATAAGTACACACACTCTCTTTTTAAAAAAATTTGCCTTTAGGATTAGTGTAATTCTTGGTCCTTCATTTGGCGTTTGCCCGACCCTTTAGCTTTAAAAATAGCGTCGGAAGAGCGGAAACCGTTTTATAGGCGAGGGAAAAGAATTTGACGTGAAGAGTGCAGGGGGTAACTTCCAGCGGAGAATACTCTGAAGGAATTGATAGCGAAAACATTTAAGACATGCCTGAATGTTAAATATTATGTCAAATCCTTTAAAACCGAGTACATTGTCCATCACCTTCGATAGAAACGTATTTTAAATGGCGTATAAAGCATGTTCAGTCATTATTATATAAAAAGCTAATGATTAAAGACCAGACTGTCCACATCTTGTATTCTGTGCAGTAACCACTATCTACCGGGTAGGTATACGGTAGTCGGTAAGGTAGGTATAAAACAAACCGGCCGCTTTTATTATTATATATTATGGAAGGTTTGAATTGTACCCAATTTAAGTGACTTTTTTTTAGTTTTAAAGAGCGCGACCGACATATAAAAAACCATTGACAAATGCCGAGATATCAAAAACTTTAATTGAGATACATAAAACGGCATTTTTTGCTAATTACTAACTTTTTTAATATAGATCTAGTCTGCGCCTTAAATTCCGATATTTAACCCTTGAATGTAACCGTGAATTTTGAAAATCTATATACTGAATAGGTACTCATTCATGATAAAAAATAGGCTTAAGTACCGATCACTTTTCGAAAATTGACTAAATATTTGAGTTATCGATTCTTTTTTTCTAAATATACTTTTTTAGTAACATCAAAAATAACAGGCCTTTCCTTTAAAACTGATGAATATTCGAATTATATATCCAGTTACGTAATGACGTATATTACTGACGAGTAAGTGCAGCATTATATTAAAACGAGTATAGCGAGATTTAACAGTCAAACGAGTCATAATATCATTACGCACGAGATATATATGGTATTTTTTGCCATACCCACTATAAAATAGCTGTTTTTCACTTCATTTTCCGTATTTCCAAATATTTTTGACAGTTCATTTCTGTCGCAAACTTCACTTCTATAATATAGTAGACTGAGAGCAGCTGTCAGGAGACAAAGCGAGCGAATCAGGGCGAATAAACATAAATCACTAGTGGGGGAAAGATACGTTCCCGCACACCGGCCTGACAAAAGTCACTTTACATGCATGCATGTAAAACAGCTATTTTATAGTGGGTATATGGCAAAAAAATATTGGTGTTAGTATTCGGAACTATTTTCATATTCTATGCTATAATAAATAATTTTCACAACTTAAAAATTTTTTTTGTCCAGAATATAAAAGCTGAACCATTCAAGGGTTAACTGTATTTTTAACATATTCAGTAGACATTTCGAATTCTTTCAATTTAAAAAATGTATTCTAAAACAAACCACACACACACTGATTTGATTCCAATGTCAGGTGTATTTATCTATCTCATTTACTAATGGGTTTATATTGGTTTTGTTTTTCTAAAAGTAGGCGTCAATTTTTTGTGAGTAAAGATGTTTCTTATTTTTCAGCAGTCCTTTGTTAAATACAAAACAAATGTCGCGTCTTTATTTTAATTACTTTTTAATTAAGGTTTGATTTCCTTGTTCTTACGTTTTATTGCTTAGTTACACATGAAATGATCCTTCATATAAAATTAATTACCTCAATTGTAATTTGCAATTACAGAAAACAGTACCACTACGAAATTTTCAATTTCTCTCGATGCTAAAAATATAGATTAAACCGTGAAAAAATACTTATACTTAAATATTCAGTCTATGAACGTTCATCGAAAACCAAGTTAACAGATTTCTCGCTAGGCACCTGGTAGAACATGATGAAAATAAAAATACTAAAGCATATTTGAAAATAGTTCTACAAACATAGATTTATTTAAAATAATTCACTCGCGACGATCGTTTCGGACTATTAACCCATTTTCAGGAGTACATAAGCTATGCTCCGAAACGATCGGTTAGTGAATTAATTTAAATCTGTGTTTGTAGAACTATTTTCAAGTGTGCTTCAGTATTTTTATGTTCATCGAAAAGTTTATAGAAATAAAAATATCTATTTGTTCCCACTTCTATAACAATTATACAAAAAAAATAGTGAGTCCCTTGTGTAAACCGCTGAACAAAAAAAACGTTTTAACAAAAAAAAAAAACCACTAAAAAGAGGAAAATAATGAAATTTTGAGGTCTGTGCCAATTTAATAAAATATGAAGTCGGTTAAAAAGTATAGTATAGTGATTAATATCTTCTTTTTAACCAACTTCATATTTTATTAAATTGGCATAGACCTCAAAATTTCATTATTTTCCTCTTTTTAGTGGTTTTTTGAAGGAGGTTTTTTTTTGTTAAAAAGTTTTTTATTTTTTACTTTTTAGTGTCAAAATGTGACATTTACCTTAAAAGAATCACACGCCGTTACTCACTTTTATTAAAATCAGTCAAACTACTAAACCGATTTTGATGAAATTTCTATGGAACTAATCTGAAAGTATATCCTTTCCAATAAAAAAAAATTTTCAAAATCGGTTTATAAATGACCACCTTCTTTTTTTGAAGTCGGTTAAAAAGGCTAGAATATAGTTATAACAGTGGACGTTTGTGTCTCTTCCGTGACACACAACTTCCGTGACTTTGGGGCGGGAAGCAGTAAAGATGTTTACGAATCAACAAAAAAAATCTAACTTCCTTTTAAAACAACTAAATGTGGCAGCGGTCGACCGCTGCCACATCGCCTTTGAGAATGTCTACCGCTGTTGTGGACGAAACGTCAGGTAGAAATACCACCGGACCACGGCCTATACAAGCCCGGAAACCACGAAGACTTGGAACATTGCCGGCCGTGAAAGCTTGCACACCTGGATAACTTCAAATTGTTCTGTTAATCTAAGAAAAGAGGTACAAATCTCAGAGGGGCATTTCAAAATAATCTTATGGACCGCCTTCAAATGTTGGATCGGCCACTGTATGTTACAACCAGAACACTGTCCAAATACCGTCTCTAGTTTAAACAGTTTGAAAACCTTTGCGATACCCGGTGAAATACTGATAACAAAACCCAATTATTATTCAATGCAAATTTATATCCATGTATAGGATTGTAAATATTGTATATATTGCATTTTCATTTCCAAATCATGTTCTCTTTCAGCAATAACATAATTAAATTTTCAGTATAGCAATGAAATTTGCAATTATTTTTCTCCGTTAATTACTGTATAATTACGTTTTTATACAGGGTATTGAAAAAGTATGTCGACAGTCTTCCAAGGATAGAAGAGAATGTACTCGGGAAGGATTGATTTCAAGAGAATGGAGGACAGTGTGGTCCAGTGGTTAGCGTCGCAGCCTCTGGATCAGACTGTCTTGGGTTCGAATCCCGCCTCCGCTCATGGATGTTTTGTGATGTCATTTAATTTTAATTTAATCTTTAATCTTTAAAAAATTTCGTCTTGATTTCGTCACCACGGTAACTATCTAATCGTTTGTTGATTATTTGTCAAATTAATGGTTACAAAAACATTTAAATAAATTCTCACGCATTCTAGAGATTTTTATGAGTTGGCACACCTGAATATTATTTTTACAGAAATGTGCAAGAAAGAAACGATTTTTAGAGAGAGAAACGCTGCCGGATAAGCACACCATATTAATATTTCCAATATGCTCAGGGGTCGAAAATACTCCATAAACGTCAGAATTTTGTATATTTTTGTTTGACGAGCTGTACTTTGATTGAGTAATTTTTTTTTTACTTTTTCACGCCTTTTAAAGAAGTTAGTCGGTAGAATTTTTCAATACCCTGTATACGCGAAACGATTTCAAATGAAGCAATTAGTAAAGTTTTCTATATTGATCAGTTAGAATTTAATTAATTTAATTGTACGTAATTTAATTAGAAAAAGCATCGTAGAATGATAAAAACTAATTAACGGAACGGTGGAGAAAAGCTCTCCTTTTGTGTTGTAATAATTGCGAACAGTTATTTAATAAATAATAAGCTTTGTTGTTGTAATGAACTTTATGTTATGCAATATTGTATTTTCTTGGAATGTAATTTATATGTATCTCCTTTATCATTAACAGTTTATTGGCTGTTACAGTATGACCGCGATAATCCGAAATATCTGAATAAATGTACTCATCATCTCTTAAAGCGTCAAACATACTGTAGCAAACCCCAAGATGTTACACCACTGCCTGCAATAGAAGCGTCGAGAAGGGAAGGTCACAGTGGTGAGGCGTGGAATGGTATCGAAGATACGAGTACCTGCTAGACGTTCTGGAAGGTGCTAGAACGCGCTGTGTTTAAACCACGTAGCTCTATATAAGCAGGGAGCCGACGGGAATCAGGCAGTTAGTCGTGAGCCAGTGTCGTGTTGAACAGCGAAGATAAATACAGTATATAAATCTAGTTATTTGTTCAGTGTTATTGAAGTGTTTCACTTTGTTTAAGAATTACTATTGTGTTGATTGTTAGAATTGACATACAGTTGTTGCGTTTATTGTTATTGAATTGTTAATTATATTAAATAAATATTTATTGCGCCCACGCGGAAAACAGTTCTGTTACAATACTTATTGATATAGAAACTTTGAATCAAACAAATATGGTTTAAGAAAGCTGAATACCGTTTAAAGTTTTCAATAGTTTCGAAACCAAAAACAGACGGTTGCTTGTGCTCACTGGGACCAGCGTAAATTTTTCTACCAAGGCAACGTTTTGAATTTGAAATGTAAAAAAATATTTCAATGTTTTAAGGTAAAAAATCTTAAAACATAAAAAATAGTGATGCGCGATACGAGATATTTTAGTCGATCGTTTCGATTGTTCAAATATCTCGATGACTCTCGATGGTTGTCACTTGGACTCGATTGTTGTTGTTTCATAGTTCACCGAGACTGAATCGTACAGTACTGCATACTGCATTGCATATACTCGATACGAATTCAGTAGTGAAGAGATCACAGAGTACCGACTGAATAGTGTGAACAGTGAACAATCAACGAGTCGCGTGAACGTCAGTCGACTAGCATATAACCTTGAATCGTGATTATATGCATTCTCATTCGCTGCTATTGCTATAACCTATGTGGCAAATAATCGACTTGAACAATCGAACATTTCGATTGTAAAATCAAACTCCGAGTCGATTGTGAATTCGATTGTTATTATGAACGATTGCAATTGTTTCGAATGTAAAAACATTTCGCATTCGCTCATCACTAATAAAAAACCTCTCGTTTAGTCGTTTCACAGTTGCATACTTATATAGGTAAACATGGTTTTGTACCATCATGGTCGTATGTGCTACAAATATTGCAAAAATCATAGGCTTGGCATTTTTTGTACTATAGGTACTTACTCAGTGTATATGGGATTATCAAATCGAAAATTAAATTTTAGAGAAATTTCGAAGCTAATTTTGCTCGTTAAAACGATAAAATCAAGTCCAAAAGCAACTATGGAAACTTAAATTGCCACCAACAGTGTGGTAAATAATTTCAAACCGATGCATGCGCTTTAAAAATAAAATTAGAGGGTCAAATTTATGAGTCGCATTTAGAATTTTTAATAAAGCAATAATTTCAGTATACTTTAATGTAAATAAAGAAATTTTACGGACGTTATATTTTACAGGTGTTTATAATATTATAATGCAGAATGCATACAGGAAAAATAATTATATGGGTTTATTTTAATTGAAAATAATTAAATTGTCAGTATTAACATATTTTGTATTTAATGCATTCATATAATATAATACGCATTGATACAGCTGCCGAGAGCAGTATAGCCTAGTGGTTAGCATGCTTGGTGCCGCAACCTCTAGACTGCACTGCCGTGGGTTCGAATCCCACCTGCACTCATGGATATTTTGTGATGTTATTTAGTTTTAAGTTAGTTCTTATTTAGTGTAGTTGAAAGACGCTAATGACCTTAGATGTTGACGCGTCTATAATATGCAATAAATAAATAAATACTTAGATAGAGCTGCCTCGTAGCGGCTAGTAGCGAACGAAATAAATAAAACAATGCTTTTTAATTCAGTACAGTTTATTATTCTAATCTGTTATCAATGAATCTCTTGAAGAGAGATGGAAACTTACGTTTTCAATGTTGCTCTTTCAAAAAGTATTGTGTGTAGCTCGTGCGGAATAGGCGATTGCTATACTCGTGTGATTGTCGCCCTCGTTACACGCTGGCGGGCAAACGTCACACTCGTTCGCAATCGCCAGCTCTCCGCCCTATAGTTACACAATTTACTATTACACGATTTTATTTTAAACTATTGGTCCCGTCCGGCTTCACCCGGGTGCTATGAATTTATGATTAGTTTCCACCCCCGTTTTCACCTCTTAGGATACGGATTTCGATAATTTGTCGATGATATCTCATTCGGACCATTGTTCTCAATCGTTTTCGTCCAACGAATGCGTCATACGACGGCAGTACGATATCTTGTTCGGACCACTTTCCTCAATCGTTTTCGTCCAACGAATGCGTCATACGACGGCAGGACGATATCTTGTTCGGACCACTTTCCTCAATCGTTTTCGTCCAACGAATGCGTCATACGACGGCAGTACGATATCTTGTTCGGACCACTTTCCTCAATCGTTTTCGTCCAACGAATGCGTCATACGACGGCAGGACGATATCTTGTTCGGACCACTTTCCTCAATCGTTTTCGTCCAACGAATGCGTCATACGACGGCAGTACGATATCTTGTTCGGACCACTTTCCTCAATCGTTTTCGTCCAACGAATGCGTCATACGACGGCAGTACGATATCTTGTTCGGACCACTTTCCTCAATCGTTTTCGTCCAACGAATGCGTCATACGACGGCAGGACGATATCTTGTTCGGACCACTTTCCTCAATCGTTTTCGTCCAACGAATGCGTCATACGACGGCAGTACGATATCTTGTTCGGACCACTTTCCTCAATCGTTTTCGTCCAACGAATGCGTCATACGACGGCAGGACGATATCTTGTTCGGACCACTTTCCTCAATCGTTTTCGTCCAACGAATGCGTCATACGACGGCAGTACGATATCTTGTTCGGACCACTTTCCTCAATCGTTTTCGTCCAACGAATGCGTCATACGACGGCAGGACGATATCTTGTTCGGACCACTTTCCTCAATCGTTTTCGTCCAACGAATGCGTCATACGACGGCAGTACGATATCTTGTTCGGACCACTTTCCTCAATCGTTTTCGTCCAACGAATGCGTCATACGACGGCAGGACGATATCTTGTTCGGACCACTTTCCTCAATCGTTTTCGTCCAACGAATGCGTCATACGACGGCAGGACGATATCTTGTTCGGACCACTTTCCTCAATCGTTTTCGTCCAACGAATGCGTCATACGACGGCAGTACGATATCTTGTTCGGACCACTTTCCTCAATCGTTTTCGTCCAACGAATGCGTCATACGACGGCAGTACGATATCTTGTTCGGACCACTTTCCTCAATCGTTTTCGTCCAACGAATGCGTCATACGACGGCAGGACGATATCTTGTTCGGACCACTTTCCTCAATCGTTTTCGTCCAACGAATGCGTCATACGACGGCAGTACGATATCTTGTTCGGACCACTTTCCTCAATCGTTTTCGTCCAACGAATGCGTCATACGACGGCAGTACGATATCTTGTTCGGACCACTTTCCTCAATCGTTTTCGTCCAACGAATGCGTCATACGACGGCAGGACGATATCTTGTTCGGACCACTTTCCTCAATCGTTTTCGTCCAACGAATGCGTCATACGACGGCAGTACGATATCTTGTTCGGACCACTTTCCTCAATCGTTTTCGTCCAACGAATGCGTCATACGACGGCAGGACGATATCTTGTTCGGACCACTTTCCTCAATCGTTTTCGTCCAACGAATGCGTCATACGACGGCAGTACGATATCTTGTTCGGACCACTTTCCTCAATCGTTTTCGTCCAACGAATGCGTCATACGACGGCAGGACGATATCTTGTTCGGACCACTTTCCTCAATCGTTTTCGTCCAACGAATGCGTCATACGACGGCAGGACGATATCTTGTTCGGACCACTTTCCTCAATCGTTTTCGTCCAACGAATGCGTCATACGACGGCAGTACGATATCTTGTTCGGACCACTTTCCTCAATCGTTTTCGTCCAACGAATGCGTCATACGACGGCAGTACGATATCTTGTTCGGACCACTTTCCTCAATCGTTTTCGTCCAACGAATGCGTCATACGACGGCAGGACGATATCTTGTTCGGACCACTTTCCTCAATCGTTTTCGTCCAACGAATGCGTCATACGACGGCAGTACGATATCTTGTTCGGACCACTTTCCTCAATCGTTTTCGTCCAACGAATGCGTCATACGACGGCAGTACGATATCTTGTTCGGACCACTTTCCTCAATCGTTTTCGTCCAACGAATGCGTCATACGACGGCAGGACGATATCTTGTTCGGACCACTTTCCTCAATCGTTTTCGTCCAACGAATGCGTCATACGACGGCAGGACGATATCTTGTTCGGACCACTTTCCTCAATCGTTTTCGCCCAACGAATACGTCATACGACGGCAGGACGATATCTCGTTCGGACAGAACGATCGATGTATACTGCAGTACTCAATCCGGATATATGTATAAGGCTTCGGCTAACATTCGACAATGTGAAATCGCATTTACAACTAATTCCTCGACTACAGTTTGTATTTTTCTCTCTCTCTCTCTCTCTCAAACGTAGTTCACTCTTCTCTCTACACTTTGACCACAATTCGTTAAAGAGCTTATTGAACAAAAAGCTTACTACGTTCACGGATTAACTTCCACTTCAATGCAAATTATTTCCTGTTGAAAACTTCAAAATTTAAATACACAATTTAAATTTAAAACGAAATATATGTCCAGTTCGACTCTATCTGCGTATTTATTTTGGTATGATATGCTAAAATATCTGTTTTTGTTGTTTATCTTAATATATAAATGCTAAATACCATGATTCACTCACTCACTGACTCACTCATTCATCACGAAATGTCAGGAGTTATAAAGCCGACAATCATGAAATTTGGCAGGTAGGTTCCTTATAGGACGTAGGCATCCGTTAAGAAAGGAGTTTTCGAAATTCAAACCCCTAAGGAGGTCAAAATGGGCTGTAGAATTTTTTGACAAAATGTTTATATTTCATAAATCGTTAAGGTGAGAGATATTAATAAGCATACCCATATTTGAGCATTAATTCAACCCCTAAGGGATAAAACGAAATCCTCAAAAACTCGCTAGAAAACCCCAAAAACTCGCTAGAAACCCCAAAAACTCGCTATAAATCCCCAAAAACTCGCTTGAAATCCCCAAAAACTCGCTAGAAATCCCCAAAAACTCGCTAGAAATCCCCAAAAACTCGCTAGAAATCCCCAAAAACTCGCTAGAAATCCCCAAAAACTCGCAAGAAATCCCCAAAATCTCGCTAGAAATCCCCAAAAACTCGCTAGAAATCCTCAAAATCTCGCTAGAAATCCTCAAAAACTCGCTAGAAATCCCCAAAAACTTGCTAGAAATCCCCAAAAACTCGCTAGAAATCCCCAAAAACTCGCTAGAAATCCTCAAAAACTCGCTAGAAACTTGAAATTAGGACAGTACGTTTCTTTTGTGACATAAGCACCCACTAAGAAGGGATTTTTAGAAATTCAACCCTTAACGCCCCCAAAAGAAGGTGTATTGTTAACTTCCCACTGGAAGTTATTGTAATGGGTCCGAAAATCGAAATCAAAAAGGAAAAAAAATTTTTATATTTCAAGGTCACTACACTATTTTTACACTACTTTTAGAAAGATGTCTGTGTGTGTGTGTGTGTGTGTGTACGTACGACGAAATCTCGAGAACGAAAAATGATATCGACTACGTTGGGGTGCCAATCGACTCGTATTAACGTAAATATGATCTGAAAGGAATTTTTTTAAAATCGGTTCAGCCGTTCTTTTTTCTTAACCAAATAACCTCCAAAAAAGTAGATTTTACGCAATATCTCGCGAATAAAAAATTATATCGACTTCGTAAGGGTGTCAATCGAGGCGTGTTAACGTCATTTTGATCCGACATAAATTTTATAAAAATCGGTTCAGCCGTTTTTTTTTTTTTTTTTTTTTTTTTTTTTAATTATTGATGTTTTAATGATTAAAATGATTCCTTTTCTGTGTAATATCTAATTTAATTATTATTATTAAATATTTATCAAACTGGGAAGTTCGTTGTGTGAACCTCAAGGGTCGCACTTTAGTTCTAATAAACGACCCACCTCACGGCTTGTTTTTTAAAAAATTGTTCATATCTCAAAAATCATTAGTGATAGGTATTGAATTCAACAAACGAACTCTTCATTAAAAAAATAAACAAATACATTTACCCTTAAGGGGGTGAAAAGGGAAATTATAAAAATAGTCTTTTTCCGAAACTGAAATTTCATTTGACTTAAGTATTCTTTGTTAAAATCGAAGAGGTCGTTCTCTCGATCGTTTTGTCCGAACGAGATATCGTCCTGCCGTCATAATATGACGCATTCATTGGATGAAAATAATTGAGGGCACATGAGCAGAAGGAATATGCACTATAACGATATTTTTAGGGTTCCTTACCTCCGAACGGAATCCTATTACTGAGCTTACGATGTCCGTCCGTCCATCTGTCGCAAGGTTCTATCTAACAAACGGTAAGAGGTAGCTATAAGTAGCTGAAATTTTCTTTATAACACCGGTACTTTTCATAACGATTTATTATTTTTCTATTCATTTTTGCAACAAATTTTCATCACTACATCTAGATAATATTTTTTTATATAAATATTTTTAATCTTCTGATAACGAATATTTTGTATCGCTAAAAGTAAAATACGCATTGATATTGTAAATTATAGACGCTCGACATCTGAGGAAATAAGCGAATACGCATTGATGCTGAACATTAATCCATAAATTGTTTACAAATATTTTTATACCCTTTATTTAAAAGATTAAGATAATTATTTTATTACAACTGCAGCTACAAAATCGGTGACCTAGATTTTTCTTGTATTGGAAAAATCGTAAATATTTCAACTTCGACGCAATTCCAAGGATGGAGTGATTTTTGTACAGTGCGGCACGTTTTAAACGAGTTAAAAAAATACAAAATTATGAATAAAAAACCGGTCAAGTGCGAGTCGGACTCGCGCATCGAGGGTTCCGTACAATAATAAAAATAAGGAGATAGGTAGCGGTAAAAAATAACAGATTTGTTTTTAAAAGTTTTTTTACTTAAGTATATTTTATTTTTATCTTTTTTTTCCGTATCAGATTTAATTAAAGTAGATATATTTTTAAAATAAAAAAAAATATATTAACAGAATATATTTTGACGAATAAAAAAAATAAAATAAAAATGTTTGCATTCTAAAAAAAAAAAACAATCACGTATCATCAGTTGGATTTGAATCCGGCTCTTCGTATGGTATAATAAGCACAATTCATTTAAAAAATCATTTAAAATGGCGGGACCAATCAGCGATTGGCAGCGTGTTGACTACTCTCTGGTCTAAACCCTCTTTACATATACATAATATTATTGTTACAAAACTGTTTTCTGAGTTGGCGAAATAAATATTTATTTACAATAATTAAAAATGCAATAACAATAAATGCAACAACGAAAAGTCAATTCTAACAATAAAAAAACTTAAACGGTAATTATTGAACTAAACGAGCCACTTAACCAACACTTAACAAATAACTGTATACAATTGACTACACTAATATTTATTTTATCAGGTGAATTTATTTCAGATTTATTTCGCTGTCATAACACTGTCACAGTACAATTTACACTGACTGATTCCCGTTGACTGATCAATATTTATTTCACTGTACTGACTGCTTCCCGTTTGCGTGATACCGTCGACTGATTGCCTGACTCACTCGTACGTCGCTTATATAGGTCGCGCAACCCAGCCTAGTACGTTCTTTCGTTCTCTAGAACATTCCGGCAGGTACTCGTTGCTTCGACACCATTCCACGCTTTACTACTGTGACCCCTCTTTCTTGTGGCTTCTATCGGAGGCAGTGGCGTAACATCTTGAAGTTTGCTACAATATTATTATTATTTGACCGTTAAATATTTTGTGGTCAATTGACCGCGGCACAACACTAATCATAAACATTTATTTGCACATATTTAGTATTATTTATAATGATATGGAGTTAGATTAGCGAGATTTTATGTATTGTAAAGTTTCTTGAATAGATTTTAGATTCCTTTTAAAATATTTATTCAGTCACAAAACTAAATATAGCAAAGTAATAATTATTGTTACTTGGACAAAGTAAAAGAAAAACATTAAAGAAAATCATAAATCAGATAGTTATTTGACTGCATTCAGACGCTTTTCACTGTACAAGCACTGTTTCTATTCTCTGAGGTAAATATAGGAGAACATAATTGTTAGAGTGACAAACTGAAGCGCAGATATAAAAGAGACGGCACAAGAATTTACGAGCTTTCGTTAGAGACCATATATCAACCAAAAGACGAAGCTAAGCTTTTATGATCATGAATTTTTATATCGGCCGTTTTGTGTTTTCTTCATGGGTTCTTAGAGATGGGGATCTGTTACATTTTTATAAATACCTGTTACTTTGTAATAACAGTGACACGTTCCATACTCGAAATACTTTTGGCATACAAAAAACCGGTCAAGTGAGAGTTGGACTCGCGCATCGAGGGTTTCGTACAATAATAAAAATAAGAAGCTAGGTAGGGGTAAAAAAATTAACAGATTTATTTTTAAAAAGTTTTTTACTTATATTTCCGTATAAAGTAAAAAAAAATATTAATAGAATAATTTTGATGAATAAAAAATAAAGTTAAAAATTCCAAAATGTTTGCATTAATAACATGCAAACTACGTTTTATAAAGTTACTAAAAAGTAAAAAATAAAAACTTTAAAAAACCTTCAAAAAAAAGAGAAAAAAATAAAATTTTGAGGTTGGCGCCAATTTAATAAAATAAAAGTAGATACCTATATAAAAAGTTTCAGCAGGTTTTTAACCGACTTCAAAAAAAGGAGATGGTTCTCAATTCGGTTGTATTTTTTTTTTTTTTTATTTTTGTTACCTCAGAACTCCGTCATTTATAAACCGATTTGGAATTTTTTTTTTATTTGAAAGGATATACTTTCAGATTGGTCCCATAGAAATTTCATCAAAATCGGTTCAGTAGTTCGGCTGATTTTAATAAAAGTTAGTAAAGGCATGTGATTCCTTAAGGTAAATGTCACTTTTTGACACATCAGACAGCGTAAGAAAGTCGGTTTAATAAAAGTGAGTAACCGCGTGTGATTCCTTTAAGGTAAATGTCACTTTTTGACACTAAAAAGTAAAACATAAAAAAAAATTTAACAAAAAAAAAATCTCCTTCAAAAAGCCACTAAAAAGAGGAAAATAATGAAATTTTGAGGTCTGCGCCAATTTAATAAAATATGAAGTTGGTTAAAAAGAAGATATTAATCACTATACTATACCAAATCTTCATGGTTTCCGGGCTTGTAGGCCGTGGTCCGGTGGTATTTCTACCTGACGTTTCGTCTACAACTGCGGTAGACATTCTCAAAGGCGATGTGGCAGCGGTCGAAGTGTCCTCCTTGGCGGCTCACAGATCAGTGTGTCGGTGACTGGTGTTCTCCCTTCTTTTATACCTAGTGCCAGTGTGTTCTCTGTTCCGTCGTAGTCCGTCTCTCTGCCATTGGTCAACTGCGCAGTGTGTAGTGGTGGTGAGTTCTCTACTCGGTCGTATCCCGTCCTTGTACGATTGGTCATTGGTTTTGTATGTCGGAGTGCTGGTGTCCAGGTTTTACTGAGATTGAGGCCTTCATCTTTTCGGTTGAAATTCTGTGTGTGTTTATGTATTTCTATGGCCTCTCTGTATATTCTTGGGTAATAGCTCAACGTTCTGTCTATGGCTTGGGTTTCTTCGAAGAGGATCTTATGATTGTCCAGAGTCTCTCTCTGTTAAAAAGTTTTTTTAGAATATTATTTCGTTACCCGTGACCCGTTACATTCTCCATTATACCATGACATAAGTGAAAGGTATTTTTCGGATCTCGTAACAGTATACGTTACTTTTCCGTTTGCGGAACAGTTCCAAATACCTGTTACTAAAAGTACTGCCCATCTCTAATGGATTAGTCGTTGTGTAGGCCAACAAAAACATTACATAAAAGATTGTGAAAGTAAGCTGTAATGATTAGTTGTGTTTCCAGGAAAAATAAAATTTCTTATGAATGCATATAAAATAATTTTATGATAATCAGAATGGTATCGTTCAATTTTTGACGTTGTTTGACTTTTATGGACTAAAAGCGATGATATTCATGTTTTTTATGAACGAAAATTCTTTAATAGTATCTACTTTTTAAGCAAAAATTTTATGACGAAAATGTTCCTCCATAATTTAATTTTTGACGTAATAATGAAATTTGAATTTTTATAGCAAAATATTTTAATTTAAAGATTGAAGAACGCTACATCGCAAATTTTTTTATAATCATAACAAAAACTAGGAACCTGGTGTGAGAAGTTTAATCGCTTACCCGAAATCATTTCAATTAAAAATTGCTTCTATTACATTTTCAGTTTATTACTTTTTCAGATAGATTTGACAATCAAAATTGAATTGTTTATAAAAAGTAGTACTGAGGATACGTTTTTAAAAATTCAGATTTCTAAAACTGACGATTGCGAGTTGAATTCTCATTAAAAATTATAATTATTGCATATAAACAATATTTTATATTCGGCAGGAAAAAACAAATTATACTTTTTTAATTAGTTTTCTTGACAAATTATTCGTGCTAGTTAGTCATTTCGAATCTTCTACAGAAGGATGTACCTTGTTAATTTTACAACCATACACTTCAAATTTTTATAAAAACAAAATTGATACAGCTGATGGACAATTAAAAGAGTAAAAAAATGACTGTCAGATATTATTGAAATTGAGAGTATTCTCTCCCGGAAGTTATCTCCTGCACTCTTCACCTGAAATCCTTTCCCCTTACCTAAAAACGGTTATCGCTCTCCCGACGCTCTTTTCAAAGCTAAAGGGTTCGGGTAAACGTCAAATGAGGGATCAAGAGGCAAGCATCACACTTCACCTTCAGGCGAAAAATTGAAAAAAAATCCTGGAAAAAATTAAGTACCGCTTTAAAAATAGCGTCGGGAGAGCGGTAACCGTTTTTAGGCGAGGGGAAAGGATTCGAGATAAAGAGTGTAAGGCAGGGATGGCGAACCATTTCACATCTACGTGCTAATTTTTTTCAAAGAATGTTTAATGTAGTAAGCCATGACGTGTCAACAAGCACCTAAAGAAATTTAGGGGGCAAACAAATTATTCAAAAGTATAGATGAAAAGAATAAATTATTTCAGTAATGCATTGACTTGACTTGTATCGATCTCATAATACAATATATTATTTGAATGATAGTAAAATTTTTTCGATAACATATTTTTAATTATTTCGATTATGTACCTCAATCAATGCCGTGCCGACAATATTCTGTCGCGTGCTATAGGTTCGCAATCCCTGGTGTAGGGGGTTACTTCCGGTAGAGAATATTCTTAACTGTCAAATTATTGTAGGAATTTTTTTTTAAACTCAAGATTTAACAATTTTTTTGACACTTCAAGTCTGCATAAATCGGCATGTTTTATAAAGGTGCAATGAAATCATTACAAAACAAAAAAAACTACAGTTTAAAAGTTCTAAATGTCACATTAAAGAAAAAGCATTAAAAAGAACAAAGTTTCAAGTTAAAAAAAGACAATTAAAAGTAAGAGAAAGTTTCTTAAATGGCTTTTCTTTATTACAAACTCTACACAAAAACAAAACAACTTTAAATATTACTGTCACGCCTCAAAAGTACCTATATCAGTCCTTTCGCGCCAAATATTTAAATAATTTGGAAAAAATGAGAATTTTTTCGCAAGCTTATTCCACAAACACAATTAAAAAATAAACGCAGGTTAAAAAATAAAAACTTTTTAGCAAAAAAAAAAACACTTTCAAAAATGCACTAAAATAAAAAGAGGAAAATAATGAAATTTGAGGTCTGTGCCAATTAAAAATATGAAGTTAGTTAAAAAGAAGATATTAATCACTATACTATACTTTTTAACCGACTTCATATTTTTAATTGGCACAGACCTCAAAATTTCGTTATTTTCCTCTTTTTATTTTAGTGCCTTTTTAAAGGAGGTTTTTTTTTGTTAAAAAGTTTTTATTTTTCACTTTTTAGTGTCAAAAAAAGTAACATTTACCTTAAAGAATCACACGCCGTTACTTACTTTTATTAAAATCAGCTGAACTACGGAATCGATTTTGATGAAATTTCTATGGGACCAATCTGAAAGTATATCCTTTCAAATAAAAAAAATTTTTCAAAATCGGTTCATAAACGACAAAGTTATCCGCGAACATACATAAAACATAACCACATAAAAAATATATACGGTCGAACGCTAATCACCTCAGTTGTCGGGCGTCTATAATTTACAATTATACGGTCGAATTGAGAAACCTCCTTTTTTTGAAGTCGGTTAAAAATTCTTTAAAATATGAAGAAGGCTTTCTGGTCTGATGTGTACTTATTTTTAAGGCTATACTAACTGCCGGGATTATGTAGGCTTAGTATCAATTCATATTTTCAATTTGATATGATTTTTAAAAATAAATTGCAAATAGTATATTGATACTTTTATACCAGTTCTAACATTAGAACTAGGGTTGTCCACTTAAAAAATATATCGATATTTATATTCGATATAAAACATCGATACTGGGATCCGATGTTTTTCGATGTATCGCTTCAAAACAGTAAAAAAAAACAGAAATTAAGTACTAAAGTCTTAATCTACCTGCAAAAACTTAGTTTTTTTAATCGATTCGATGTTTCTATAAATATACCGATATATCGAATAGAAAAATTATTTGTCAAAACATCGAATCAATCCGATATATCGTACGGCAAACATCGAGTAAATTCGATATATCGATGTTAAGTGAATATCCCTAATTAGAACCCAGGAACATTCTTCGTCCATGTTATGGATGACTCTGGTGCACAATACGTCACCATCCTTGCCGGGTTATTCGTTTCCCGCGTTGCAGTTTCCAACGTCAGGTTCGTGAGCTTGGAAAATCATGTCGGTCCATCTAGTTGATGAACGTCCGCGTCTACGCTTTCAAGTTGATCTTCCTTAGACAACTTATAGCTTCTCCAAATTATCATTTCTATCGAAATGGTCAAAGAATTTCAAGATCCTACCATATTATGTCAGAAAAGATAGTAGAAGATGGACGGATTTCGTTTAAGATTGAGATATTGGTCCTTCTCGCTGACCAAGGTACACAAAACGCTAATGACCTCTGTTGTCGAGCGTCTATAATCCACATTTCTTCTTCTTCTTCTCCTTACAAGGTACACGGAGCATCCTTCGCCAATACCACATCTCAAAGGCGTCTAGCTATGCGTCTTCTGTTAGCAGCACGTCGTATCACCCATGTGTCTGAACCGTAGGAAAAGAAAGGATATACCAATGTTTTTACAATAAATAAATAATTAATAACATAAGCAAATCATAACATGATTTAGATTTTTCTTATCCTTTGTCTTTATATTTTGTTTCAATGTGTCCAAACTTACAAATATACCACGGCTAACACAGTGATTATAATAAAGAAAACGTGTTTACTAACAATTTGTAAAACAAATATACTATTTACTTTATGTACGACCACTTACTATAATATTCAAATTAAATTGCTTCGCTTGTCAACCATCAAATGCCGCTTAACTATTACTTTTTATTGTTTTGTATTCATATAAATGTGTGCGTCTGAAGTGTGTATATGTTACAGTAGGCCTGCACAAAACAGTTGCTGCAAAGACGAAACGAACATTGAACGTTTCCTTTGTTTAGCGGATATGTCCGAGGAACGATTACGTTCCACTGTTTCAACTAACACCAATTTTGCGTTGCGCTGGAGGAAATTGAAATAATATTATGAGTTAAGATAAGAATATTTCGGGCATATGAGCCGTGGTCTACTGGAATTGCTTCTTCTTCTTCCAGACGTTTCGCTTGCAACTGCGGCAAGCATCTTCAGTGGTGTGTTCGACGTGGTCGTAGTGTTCTTCTCGGTGTCCTGCACTCGAAAGACTCTTATCTAAATTCTATTAACGCCGGCCTTGAAAGCCTACATTCTTTTATAAGATATTATGAGTGTCCTCGGTTTGCGGACTGATCTCGTTCCGCAGTTCTCAAGTCTAAACGGACAGAAATATGCTTCGATGTGTAAAACGCCGAGCCTACCCGAACATTCCAGACGCTCGATATAGGGCATATGCACTCCCATTGGGGAACGAACGAATATACTCATACTGTGGCCGTTGTTGGACTTAACGAATGACGGCAGATCTCGTGATGTAATATGACTATATGCCGGAGTATCGACATGTTAAGGTGCATTCTTAGGAAACATAGGAAACATCTCCGATAGAGAGAATGGTTGTTGGACGAATGGCGACATATCTCGTGTTGAGATCGCGGGACATATGCAGGAGTAATGGACATGTTAAGATGCGTTCTACGGAAAAATAGGAAACATCTACGACAGTGGGTATGGTTCATGGAGTTGTACCGGAACTACCTAAGGTAGTAGGTGTAAGTTGTGAAATAACCTGAGTCCGGACCTTGTGTTAAATGAATATATAGTGAAACAGTCGACGAGTTACAACTGCTTATGTCACTGGAGGTAATATAGTCGCATCCCTTGTACAGAGGAATATACAATATGCTTTCAGTCAAAGGGATTGGAGTGCATATTGTCGCATAGCAATTACCAACTGGTAATAGATGCGAGCAATTGCAAACACATAGGAGTTATTGTAAATACTTACCGTAACATATATACCTAATATATATTTGACAAAAAACAAAATTAAACGAACCATTCTTCTAACACTTTTAACAAAACACCCTCATTTGCATAAGGTATTAAATCAACTGCGGTGTTTTAACCATTGTTTTTTGTTACTGACTCCTATTTCTTTAATAAAAAAAACTCGCAAGGTGTCGATATTGGTATTTCTTTATTCAATAACTATCTGTTAAATTGTACCTGGTGACGATAATAATAATCAGGTTTTATAAAGATGAAGTGTTTTTTTAGTATTTTTCTCATTAAAATTATGTTCTTTATAAAGCAGGTAATTTCTTGAGCACGAAAATCACTAATATATCGATAAACTGAATTAATTTATTGGCGAAAGGAAGCAGGAAAAAATTATTCACAACTATTTTTTGCATACCTGGTAAACTTCTCCCCAAAGGGATAAATGAGATCGGCTAGGTGTGCAATAAAAATTGGCAAGGCAGACAATGATAACATAATATACTTACATATAATATATTAAACTGTATAAATTTCATCAAGTATAGTGTTAACCAGTATACGAGGAACTAACCATAAAAATATTTAAAAAATTGGATTAGTCCGCCACCAATTTGTTGTTTTTTAGGGTTCCGTACCTTCGAACGGAACTCTATTACTGAGCCTACGGGCTACGATGACCGTCCATCCGTCCTTCTATCACAATTTTCTATCTCACAAACGGTAAGAGGATGCTAGTTTTTTAAACCTCAACCCTTGACTTCATGATTTAACCCATGTGCAAGCTTCTTATTCCCAAAATTACAAAAACATAAATGACTGAGACACAACAATGGGTGGATTAACAGGACTTGGAAGAGGGGCAAGGCGATTTAATGTTCTCCATCATATTATTCTATATAATAATACGAGAACATCGAAAATTGTCGTACAGTTTTTTACTATTTATTATAAAAGAAGGGAAAGAAACTTATATCATTCAAAAGATGTGTCATAGATGTGCATAAAAAATCATGTTTGTATGTTGCCGTTAAACCAGGTAAAATAAAGTGAACATACACGTACGATTTCCCCATACAAAACGATTTAACCACAAATACGTTGTTTCTCTCGGTGTTTAAAATCCTCCGATCACACACTACGGAGATTCTATGAACTATTAATATTGTTGGATTTCTTCGTTGTCGGTACAGTTATGTTGAATTTGTGTTTATAAGGTTATGTGACACATAAATGTGGATTTACTTTACAGATACAATTGGCGACACTGATTCACTAATAAAATTTTAATTTTTATTTATTGTAGATTATAGACGCGTCGACATCTCAGGTCATTAGCGTCTTTCAACTACACTAAATAACAACTATCTTAAAACTAAATAACATCACAAAACATCCATGAGTGCAGGTGGGATTCGAACCCACGGCAGTCCAGTCCAGAGGTTGCGGCACTAAGCACGCTGACCACTAGGCTATACTACCCTCAATAATATTTTAGTTATAGTATTATCCAGTAGACTTTTGTACGGTGGGGGCTTGAACTAATAGGAGGTATATTGTTGTGGCAAAAAGTGTAGAAAAAGAATGTGAATTTTATAAAATGCGGTGTCAATGACATCACTTAATTATAAAAATATAATTGAACGTTAGAAAAGAAATTTCATTGCATTTTAAATATGTGAATATAAACAATTTATTGTATTTTATATAATTACATTGGAATACAACAACACTGAGTCAAAAGTAAAAATGTCACAAATAAATTTATGTATTTGTAAATACCTCATAAATGAATGAGAAGGCAATTACAAATTTTCGTTTATATTTGACCTTTGTGTTTTTAACATATAATTCATTTTTAACTAACCAGTCAAATCATTAAAATATTTCTAATATTGTTTTGAAAGATTCTTCTTTAAATGTACGTTAACCTTTTTTATTGCTTATTCATAGATTAGACATCTCAAACTGAACTAAATTGAAGCCACTATTGAGGTAAAAGATATAGAGGAGACATAGACCTCGCGCGGCGAAAGATGAAACCACCGCGTCATAGTAACGTGAATGCATTGCGCCCGCCGTCTAGCTTGCTATCGGCTGTTTATTGTCATGAATAGCCTCGTGAATAGCAGTTTGCCAAAATTGTACCTAACGTCATAAAACCCAATGTGCAGTTTTGTGTACACGGCACTGTCTGCGGGCAAGCAGGCGTTCACTAGCATATTATTGATGACGTGCCTGGCTTCATCTCTCACCGCGGGCACTCTACCGCGGTATACAACTGCTTATACAAAATTGACTGAAATATTATGACAATTTCCACATGTCGATGTTTTACAATATTCTGATGACATTGTACATTAATATAGTAATTGTATAATAATAGTAATTTATGCAACTAGTGGCTTAAGTGACGGATTATATGACAGTCGCGATTTTGTGATACGAGCCTAAGGTTATGTTGCATTTATACCAGAACGAGTGTGTGTTTATCGCGCGAACCGAAAGCGAGTGCGGTAATCACACACTCGTTCTGGTATAAATGCAACATAACCTGAGAATATTGTAGAATCGCGACTGTCAGATTCGTCACTTTAGACACGCGTTACATACAATATTTTTTGCAACAACCGCTTCAAAAGTTCAATTTTAAGCAAATAAAACACAATTTGAATAAACATTTTATTAGTGACATTATAGCAAAGTAATCTATAAAGTACTTTATTACGCACGTGTGCAGTTATAAAAGTAAAACAATACAGTACATTACTTTATAGAACGGAGATCGTTAAAATTTACTTTAAACACTACCGTTCGAATGCAGTATAGGAGCTTCCATAAAGAATCACTTTTCAAACGGTACACAGTCATCTAAAATTGTACTTTTGATGCAAGTGTTGCAAAAATTATATTATTATATCAAATCGATCGATAAAACTCTCTGGTATTTCATTGTTGAATAACTATTTAAACGCCTGTATCTGATTATGAAAACAAGGTGTAACTCCAATCGAGTGCAGTATAGCCTAGTGGATAGCGTACTTGGAACCGCAGTCTCTAGACTAGTCTGTCGTGGGTTCGGAAGTGTAGTTGAAAGACGCTAATGACCTGATATTTCGATGCGTCTATAATTTACAAGCCGTGAGGTGGGTCGTTTATTAGGACTAAAGTGCGACCCTTGAGGTCCACACGACGAACTTCCCAGTTTGATAAATATTTAATAGTAATTAAATTAGATATTACACAGAAAAGTAATCATTTTAATCATTAAAACATCAATAATTAAAAAAAAAAAAAAAAAAACGGCTAAGCCGATTTTTATAAAATTTATGTCGGATCAAAATGACGTTAACACGCCTCGATTGACACCCTTACGAAGTCGATATAATTTTTTATTCGCGAGATATTGTGTAAAATCTACTTTTTTGGAGGTTATTTGGTTAAGAAAAAAGAACGGCTGAACCGATTTTAAAAAAATTCCTTTCAGATCATATTTACGTTAATACGCGTCGATTGGCACCCCAACGTAGTCGATATCATTTTTCGTTCTCGAGATTTCGTCTTAGAAAGAAATGGACACATACATACGTACGTACGTACATACGTACACACACACACACAGACATCTTTCTAAAAGTAGTGTAAAAATAGTGTAGTGACCTTGAAACATAAAAATTTTTTTTCCTTTTTGATTTCGATTTTCGGACCCATTACAATAACTTCCAATGGGAAGTTAATAAATAAATAAAATATACTTATAGCTCTAATCGGCATTAAAACCTATCCACAATAAAATATTCTTTAATTTTTTTCGATATGAAATATGAGATGAATTAAAAAAATCAGCATTTAATTAGCGTAACCTATGACCTATTCTAGTTGGCAAATATTCGCAAATAATTGATTTTATTTATGTGTTATCTAAAAATAGAATCAAATATCATTTTCACTTTGGAAATTACAAGTTATAAATTTACTTTTAACAGACAGATAGTTGTTGAGTATCGGCTCTCGCGCGATTATCACGATTCAGCTGTCGTCCGGACTGTATTACAGTCTCTTGTATAGATTGTAGATAGACAACCGATCTTCTCATTTGCATACAAATTTCTACATTTCAGATGTGCCGACTAGAGACACGTGTTCTTTAAACTTTAAACCAAAGATAAAATAAATTATACATTGAAGACTATTCCAATACACCAAAAACAATACGTAAATATTATACGGAATCGAAAAAGGGCTTGAGAATGGCCGAGCGTGTAGCGGTGCTGTTGTTTACATGGCGTTGCTATGGTTCCTCTATTACAAGTTCCCAGGTTATAGCCCGAAAGCTGGTATCAATTGGATTTTCAATTTATTATTAAAAAAAATAATGAATTGAAAATATGAATTGGTGCTAGGCCCAAATAACCTTAGCTGTTGGTGGTCTTTAAAACACGCAATTTTTTTAACGGAATCGAAAATACAGCAACAAGGAAGTGGCATCATATTACTATTCCAACTCCACAAGTGGGGAACTGGTACTAATTTGGGTTAAAATTGACTTTTAGAAATTTTACAATATTTTTAACTTCCCATTGGAAGTTATTGTAATGGGTCCGAAAATCGAAATCAAAAAGGAAAAAAAATTTTTATATTTCAAGGTCACTACACTATTTTTACACTACTTTTAGAAAGATGTCTGTGTGTGTGTATGTGTGTGTGTGTGTGTGTACGTACTTACGTACGTACGTACGTATGTGTCCATTTCTTTCTAAGACGAAATCTCGAGAATGAAAAATGATATCGACTACGTTGAGGTGCCAATCGACGCGTATTAACGTAAATATGATCTGAAAGAAATTTTTTGAAAATCGGTTCAGCCGTTCTTTTTTCTTAAGCAAATAACCTCCAAAAAAGTAGATTTTATACAATATCTCGCGAATAAAAAATTATATCGACTTCGTAACGGTGTCAATCGAGGCGTGTTAACGTCATTTTGATCCGACATAAATTTTATAAAAATCGGTTCAGCCGTTTTTTTTTTTTGTTTTTTTTTTTAATTATTGTTAAAAATAAATAATAATTATGTTTTAATGATTAAAATGATTACTTTTCTGTGTAATATCTAATTTAATTATTTTTATTAAATATTTATCAAACTGGGAAGTTCGTCGTGTGGACCTCAAGGGTCGCACTTTAGTCCTAATAAACGACCCACCTCACGGCTTGTTCGTTTTGAGGTCACTCGAATCCAAAAAAACATATTTTTGGAAAAAGTCTGTTCGTCTGTTAGTCAATGAGCACGATACAGGTCAAACAGCTGAGCGGATTGAAACCAGATTTTGGTAGGATGTTTGACATGCAAAAAGGAAGAGCTCTATTCGAAATGTTACAATTACCACAAAACACCAAACCATAACAAACACTCTCGACGTACGTTTCGCCAACCAAGTTGGCATCATCAGGAGATGATTAAAAGTTTTAATCATCTCCTGATGATGCCAACTTGGTTGGCGAAACGTACGTCGAGAGTGTTTGTTATGGTTTGGTGTTTTGTGGTAATTGTAACATTTCGTATCTTTACACCAAAGGTTCCATCATTTTTTATTGAAGAGCTCTATTGTTTTTGGGGTAAATCAGCGCATGCGCAGAAGATATATGTGCTATAACGCTGTTTTTTCTATTATAATGGTATATTTTTTATAACCGTTTATTATTCTATTCGTTTTTGCAAGTAAGTTTTGGAAAAAAATATTTCTAAACCTTATAGTTTCGTGAGTATTTTGATAAAAAATTATAATTAAACAATTTAGAATTTAACAAAACATAATCAGTGGGTCTCATACTCAGTGCGTCATAAATCCATTTTCAGCACTTTTAATAAAAAATTTCACAAGGTAAATTCTTCTTCATTTCTTAAATAACAATTTTTACACATGAAAAAAATTTAAAAAAAAATTCCTTCAAAAAGCCACTAAAAAGAGGAAAATAATGAAATTTTGAGATCTGCGCCAATTTAATAAAATATGAAGTCGCTTAAAAAGAAGATATTAATCACTATACTATACTTTTTAACCGACTTCATTTTTTATTAAATTGGCGCAGATCTCAAAATTTCATTATTTCCCTCTTTTTAGTGGCTTTTTGAAGGAGGTTTTTTTTTTGTTAAAAAGTTTTTTACTATTTACTTTTTAGTGGCTTTACAACACGCAATTAGTCGCTTGCCAATAGATTCACTTCTGCAAACTTTAACATTACTTCTTTCGCTGTGTGATGTGTCAAAAAGTGACATTTACCTTAAGGAATCACACGCCTCACTTTTTATTAAAATCAGCCGAACCACTGAACCGATTTAAGTAAAATTTATATGGGACTAACTTCGAGGTATACCCTATCCAATAAAAAAAGAATTTTCCAAATCGGTTTATAAATGACGGAGTTCTGAGGTAACAAACATAAAAAAAATACAACCGAATTGAGAACCACCTCCTTTTTTGAAGTCGGTTAAAAAATCTTCACTTCGATGTAGTGATGAGCAAAATTGGTCTTGGACTTGCGAAAAAGCAAGACTAAGACCAAGACTATCATTAGACTAGCAAGATCAAGACCAAGACTGAATGAACAAGAACAAGACCAATACCAAGACCGAATATGCAAGACCAAGACCAAATACACAAGACTAAACTAAAAATTCTTACTTCAGAAATAATGAGCAAAATGAGCAAAACCAAGACTTGATACGCAAGACCAAGACCAAGACTAAATAAGCAAGACCAAGATCAAGAGCAGACATATTTGAGCAAGGCCAAGACCAAGACTGAATCAGCAAGTAACAGTTGCCAACATTGCTGAACGCAAAACTGAACGAACCCTTGAATATATTTTAGAAGCAGAAGTGTCTTTTGTCAGTTTCCTGTACGTGACGAATGTGTTAAAACACTTAATATACAAGTATGCAGTTTCTGTCGTCTGGAAATACCGACGAAACAAAATTATATTCCTAATAGTTTCATTGTTTTCAAACAAATCTATCGGCAAACATAGACAGAAATATTGTTTCTGTTATTGTTTTCTCATTTCTGAGAATGTATTACCATAGTATAGAGAAAATAATAGTAAAATGGCACTTCTTTCGGCACTTTGATGTTTGTACTACAATTTCTTTGACTTTGAGACAGCCAATCACAGTCGTGTTTAGAGTACTCGACTGTCGTCTCTTCCTTTCAATGCATGTAGTGTAACAGGACCGTATTAGAAAAATGTTTTAAATGGTGTTGCGTTGGCCCGTTGAGTAATAAAACAAAAATGATTGCCTATTTTGGGTTTTATTAAGATTAACACTGACCCATTTAGCTACATTATACAGGATGTCCCAAAAAGAATAAAGTAACAACTGATTCCTTACAAAAAAATATTGCGATAGACCCAAACATGTCTATTCCGAAAGTTGATATTAAAAGAGATACAGGGTGTCAAAGTTTAATTTTTATTTTTATCATTATGACGCGGCATTTTAATAAGAAACATTGAATTTTTAAATAAAACTGTCAAAATTACCATGATAACGCCGCGCCGGCGTTTTCAAAGCCACCTATGTTCATTTTCAAAATTTGCATCGATTACTTTAAGTGCAAATATCTTGAAAAAGGTTACTCCTAGCCACTTTTATAAAGTATACCTTTTTACGTAAAAATGACGGAAAAATCAATTTTTTAATTCAAAAAAATAGTACGAGTGCGTACAAAAAAGTTATGACTATTTGAATGAGTGAAAAGGTGTGTAAGTGGTGCCCCCTACAAGTAAGATTTGAATTTCTCATGTCAAAAAATCCCCATATACCAAATTTCATTAAAATGCCTAAATTATTTTAAAAGTTATTTAAGAAAATCAAAAATAAAAATTAAACTTTGACACCCTGTATCTCTTTTAATATCAACTTTCGGAATAGACAAGTTGGGGTCTATCGCAATATTTTTTTGTAAGGAATCAGCTGTTACTTTATGTCCCATTCTTTTTGGGACACCCTGTATATTATGACAGAATATAAACAATGAGTGTTATGAAACTAAAGAAAACAATAAATACAGCACTGTGCGGCCTTGTTCGTCGTCCTACAGCCACACTGACTAGTATGTAGGAAGCACCAATAAGAAAACAGTATGGGCGTGCCTGATTACTCTGCAAGCTAACACAACCTGCGCAGCTCGTCCGCGCGATTTAGGTACTGACAGACGAGCAATTCTACTATATTATTCTTTATACTATGGTATTACTTTAAAAAGTGCCGCGTTATTGTATTCTTATATTTTTTTAAGTTTTACAATACATTCCGTGTTGATTAATATATCTGATAAAATTAATTTAAGCGACACCGCAGGTGTTGGCTGTAATAATTTCAATTTAATTGAAGTTTTTAATTACGATTTTCTGTCGAACTGTAATTAAAAGAAGCAATTTGCGCATTAAATTTAATTTATACAAAAATAAAACATTAATTGTAGTTCATTGTACCAGTATACTTTTGTGTTTTGTTACAAATTTGGAATCAGAAAAAAAATCACAATTAACGTCGCATGCGTCAACTTAAACTGCTCACACTTTAAAAATGTATCTTACTGCTCATGCTTTTTTTGTTGGAACGAAGTCTCTTAAATTTTTAATATTAGGTACTCTACCCATAACGATATTATCTAAGACTAGAGATAATATTAAAGAAAATATACGAATATTTCTATTTACACATATCTGAATATTTAGTCCGCCTGTTTCTGTCAGTTGATAAATAAATTTCATTTACATGTAAATAAGATTTTTCAGTATAAAATTGTGTATTTATACATGGTGTCCCTAAATTGCTGGGACACAGAGCTACCACGTGTAGTAGAGGTCAAAATAAGTCGATTAGACCCAATTTATTTATATATAAAAATGTACCGTTTGCCCGTGAGAAGTGTTCAAAGTTTACATAAAATTTTGTATTACAATTTTATTAAACTTGTACTAGGGATATCTGTTAGCATTATTTAAGAAAACATTTTTTTCCTTCGGAACTATGCGGAATACGAAATTTTTACGAGAGTAACAAAATGAAGATAATTAATCAGTCTTCTCGCTAAAAAAATTTGAGAACCGTATTACCACCCCTAAGAAAGTTCTGAAAAATATGTCAGGGGGTGAGGGTGGCTTTAACCCTTCTACAATTTCTTTTGGGTTTCTTTGATTATCGAAAGGAGAGTAATCCTCTAAAATGCACTTTAGTCAAATTTCATTCAATTTGTTTCACTCATTCCTGAACAGCGTACAAAAATGTGTTTTTTTATGTAAACGTTGAACTCTTCTCACGGGCAAACGGTACATTTTGGTATATAAATAAATTGGGTCCAATCGACTTATTTTGACCTCTACTACACGTGGTAGCTCTGTGTCCCAGCAATTTTGGGACACCCTGTATATACGTACTCGGTACAGCCATTGAAGTAAAAATGTCAGCACTAATATTCACAAATATTCAAGCTTGTTAAGAGGATTCAGTACCCAAAACAATGGGTAGCTACACTGATAAAAATGATTTGTAAAATTACACACTAGGTCATTGGTTATTTTAATGCCACGTACATTCAAGTTATATTACATTTTGTACGTAACATTACATTTAACATGTAATTTCACATTTTTACTGTAAATCGTTTACAATGTAAAATTACGTTAAAAATGTAATATTCCATTAGTGAGGTAAAATTACAATGTAAAATAACCTCATATTTATGGGATTCAAGATAGGTACGTTTACATTAGCTAAATGCGTAATTTCGCAATTAAACTGCAACATTACATTGTATAATTCATTTAATAACAATGCGAATTTTATTCTGTATATATACATATTGCATTATAATCTATATGTAGTATTACATTCTTAGAGTTTCCTTTGGTTCCTGAATCTGAGTGGATTTTGAGCCTCTGAACAATCTCGAATTACAGCAACTTCCTTTGGGAAAATAAGGTGGATATCAAAAATTACTCCAAACCAGATCGTGAAGGTGTCAATGAACGAATGAATTTCTTGTCGCTCAAGAAAAACTTACAAACATTGTTCGCCTTCAGGAGCTGAAAATAAATCAATTGTGATTGTAAACTCTGAAGTATTTACTAAAATGAAGTAAATGATTGATTCAACAGAAACATGTTTACTTACAAGTTTTAAACATAAGTAGTTTTAACGTCACATATTATGGTCCATTTATAGAAATAAAATCGAGAACATCTAAATTTGCATCAATATACTAAAAAATAAAAATTAAAAAAAAGTAAATCATTACATAATATATATTTTCTACAGTACACTATTGTCAAAATGGACGTCTTCTCAAAATATGTTTTCTCAATATACTTACATTATTAAATAGTTAACACATTCTGCAGATATAAGTCGTGGATTTGAGCTTGGGCATTTCACATTATTTCCGTTTTTAATGTGATTGTATACATGACTCAAGTTTTTTTCTATCTTGAATTCCATAGCCGCACTTTTCAAATAAACTGGAACAGTAAAAAACTTTATCAGTATATAATTGCTTTTTGCTGAGAGCAGTGATTTCCAATTATATTACTTCTGAAAATCAAATAAGTACGTCTTAAATTTTAGCCCACCATTTGACGCTGATACATACCTAAGGTTAGGCGAATTTCACGATGATAATATTGGTATGTTTCATATTTTTCAATAGCACTAAATGTTGATCCTTACTTACCACCCTAAGAAAGTTCTGAAAAATATGTCAGGGGGTGAGGGTGGCTTTAACCCTTCTACAATTTCTTTTGGGTTTCTTTGATTATCGAAAGGAGAGTAATCCTCTAAAATGCACTTTAGTCAAATTTCATTCAATTTGTTTCACTCATTCCTGAACAGCGTACAAAAATGTGTTTTTTTATGTAAACGTTGAACTCTTCTCACGGGCAAACGGTACATTTTGGTATATAAATAAATTGGGTCCAATCGACTTATTTTGACCTCTACTACACGTGGTAGCTCTGTGTCCCAGCAATTTTGGGACACCCTGTATATACGTACTCGGTACAGCCATTGAAGTAAAAATGTCAGCACTAATATTCACAAATATTCAAGCTTGTTAAGAGGATTCAGTACCCAAAACAATGGGTAGCTATACGTACTACGCCTGAATCGCGGGTACAGACAGATGACTGAATACCGTTCAATACAAATATGTATTAGTATAGGTACATCTACACTTTTATTTATCTTATAAAATCAAATGTTTGTAAAATATAATAAATAAAATAATTGTAAATCTATTTTTATTTTATATTTTAAACTGTTATCCAATAACCTACCTACCTATACATTTTCACTAATAAAAAAAAATATTAAAAACCTTCGGGATTCGCACCTGGGATTGACTTTTTTTTATTTATTTACTGTAGATTATAGACGCGTCGACAACTTAGATCTTAATTACATTAAATAACAACTTCCTTAAAACTAAAATACATCACAAAACATCCATGAGCGGAGGTAAGATTCGAACCCACGATACTGTCCAAAGGTCGGCTACGCTAACCGTTACACCACACTGTCCTCGCCTGGGATTAGTCTAGTACTTTACCACAGAGACACCTGGCTTATCTCTGCATAGACCTTAGATATACATGTGTTTTGTTTCACATGGCAACTACTTCCTTCTATTTCCGTAACATCCAATATTTCTAAAATGCCACCCCAATATGAGACAATAGACGTTTTCACGTCAAAATGAACTCTTAATATTTGAGTTTACTGCTTCGTTTTCAAGATATTTCGTCTTGAAGTTTTACGTGGAGCAATATAATTATAAAGATAACTGTAAAGAAAAATTGGCCCATAGGTCCTTTCGCCTAATTGCCGACGTTGATGTGAACATTTGAATGGACATTGTAGGTATGGTTAACATTCTGACAGGCTGACATATTCAGTCTCGACATAATGAACTTATAATGAAAAAACTTTTATTACAACTGGTTGCAGTAAATCGTCAATTTTATCGTGAAGAATCCAAATCAGGAAAACATTTACGACATATTATACAAATATCAATGTTGATCGAAACATGAAACCTGTACATTTTAATGATTGATTAACCATTTATTTCTTTTCTTACTGAATATTGGAATAATATAGACAGTGATATACATAAATAATAGAAATATCTAGAATAGATGGATTTTTTCGACATATTATACAAACATCAATGTTGACCGAAACATGAAACCTGTACAGTTTAATGATTGATCGAGTGATTGATTAACCATTTATTTCTTTTCTTACTGAATATTGGAATAATATAGACAGTGATATAAATAAATAATAGAAATATCTAGAATAGATGGATTTGTTCGACATATTATACAAACATCAATGTTGACCGAAACATGAAACCTGTACATTTTAATGATTGATTAACCATTTATTTCTTTTCTTACTGAATATTGGAATAATATAGACAGTGAAATAAAAAAATAATAGAAATATCTAGAATAGATGATTTTTTTTATGTAGATACATAATACAAGGATTTTTTAAAGAGATTTCAGTATCTATTCTGTGTTGGGGATTTGCGATCTAGTGTCGGGGATTTGCGATCTAGTGTCTGGGAATTGTGATCTAGTCTCGAGGAATTGCGATCTAGTGTCAGGGAACTGCGATCTATAAGTGTCGGTGATTTGCAATCTAGTGTAGGGGAATTGCGATCTAGTGTCGGGGAATTGCGTTCTAGTGTCGGAGAATTGCGATCTAGTGTCGGGTATTTGCGATCTAGTGTCGGGAAACTGCGATCTAGTGTCTGGGAATTGTGATCTAGTGTCGGGGATTTATATACTTCTCATTGGAAGTAATTGTAATGTGTCCGAAAATCGAATCAAAATGTATAACAAATTGTTATGTTTCAAGGTCACTACACTATTTTTAGAAAGATGTCTCTGTGTGTGTATACGTACGTATGTGTCCATTTCTTTCTAAGACGAAATCTCGAGAATGAAAAATGATATCGACTACGTTAGGATGCCAATCGACGCGTATTAACGTAAATATGATCTGAAAGAATATTGTTCAAAATCGGTTCAGCCGTTCTTTTTTCTTAACCAAGTAGACTCCAAAAAATTTTACACAATATCTCGCGAATAAAAAATTATATCGACTTCGTAAGGGTGTCAATCGAGGCGTGTTAACGTCATTTTAATCCGACATAAATTTTATAAACATCGGTTCAGCCGTTTTTTTTTTTTTTAATTATTGTTAAAAATATATAATAATTATGTTTTAATGATTAAAATGATTACTTTTCTGTGTAATATCTAATTTAATTATTATTATTAAATATTTATCAAACTGGGAAGTTCGTCGTGTGGACCTCAAAGGTCGCACTTTAGTCCTAATAAACGACCCACCTCACTGCTTGTTATTATTATTATTAGTCTAACAATATAGTAAAACAATTCTACGCAACCCATCGCGATATTTACACGATATTCTCTTATCTATACCTACAACTGTTCAGCTTGAAACCTGGTATTATTTTGATGTTTTATATAAATGCATTCAGTTCACGGCAGACCGCTGACAGCTATAATATGAACATATTATGTATGTATTATTTGTATGCTTGACGCTTTGTTGATTTTATGTTATTGTATAATATTAAAAACCATTCATATTATATAGGTATGGGATGTGCTTCTTTAGTCGCAATGGATTCTATTTATGCGCTGCAAAAATATGTTTGTAAAAACATGCTTAAATAAACTACGTACACAAGTGTGACTCATTAACGAAGCATTTAATTTTTCGAAACGTTTTCTAATTTACTTGTCCAAATACGGAGTACCTATACAGGGTGATTCAGTGACTCGTGAGCAAACTCCTAGGGCAGGGGTCGGCAACCTGCGGCTCGCGAGCCGCATGCGGCTCTTATGATGTCAAGATGCGGCTCTCCAGTTCCATGCGCAAATATTAATAACTATATTATTTTATTTTCAAAACTCATAAAAAATGTTATACTGCAAAAAAAACTTTAAACAGGATAACAACACTCAACAGAGAACAGTGAAAATAGATGAAGTAGAGAGTATACGGACAGCTGACATTTTCTGTTTGTTTAGTTATTGGTGCACTGTGTCGTCAACGGTCGCATCAAAACTTTTTTTTTATATACCTAATCCTAATCAAATACCATAATATTGAAATAAAAATGTTAGTGGCTCTTTAAAAACTGGGAAATTTTGTAAATTGTAACTTTTGGCTCTTCCCTCTCTAAAGGTTGCCGACCCCTGTCCTAGGGCAGTAAATGAGGTAATTTGGTGAAGACAATTTCATTACACCCATGTCCAAAAATGTTCGGACTTCGGGTACCTATGTTCTAGGGAGTGGAAAAATTTTTTTCCGTGAAATGCAATGATTTGCAACCATGCTTATAACTTTTACAAAAGTCAATCGATTATCATCAATCAGCCCAATCTATTTAAACCTTTGTACGTGTTCTGCTGTGGAATGCATAGATTTTGAGATATTTTGAATCAATGTAACAAAAAATTTAGCAAATACAAAAAAAAAAGTTCAGAAAACCTTCATTTTCTCGAAAGTTTTACTTTTATTTTTTCTTTTTTGAAATGAAAATTTTTTCACCAAATTACCTCAGCTACTTGCCCTAGGTGTTTGTCCACGAGTCACTGAATCACCTGTATAAGGCTGCTTTCACACACACCGGTTTCGACCGTCCGCAATCGATGCAGCGTGATTTTTTCTATAAATATACTTAATATCAAACGAATCGGAGGCGAATTTATTTTTCAAAAATTTTGCATTTCAACATGTTATGTCTTTAAGCCACAAAATTATTTTCCTTGGTTTTCTTCTATTTTCTTTTAGAATTTTAAATTATTTACTGTCTAGACCACCAAGGAGTAAATTACACTGACGTTTTAAAACAAATCAAGTTCATTCTATTCATAATGAGCCAAATGCCAAGCTACTGGTAATGGTAATATTTTATAGACCAATAAATTTTCTTAAGTTCAAGTTAATATGTTGTTAAGACTTAAGAGTTATAGTAATGTAAAATGTTCATAAGAAATAAACGTAGGTAACAGTAGCGTAACCAAGAGACGAAATTAAAACATTTAACAGACGCACGTACAGTTGTGGTTACAGTTAGTAGCTTGACAACAGTTAAAAGAAATAAGTGTGCCGTTCAAAATGCATCGAAATTATTTAAAGTTTAAGCCATTGATTCCCAAAGTGGTTCAGGTGGACTCCCAGGGGTCTGCGGGAGACTCGACGGGGGTCTACGTTGGCGTGACAAAAAAATGGGGATTCACAATTCGTAAGCGGGGGTCCACGAAAATTTATTTGGTTTCGATAGTGAAGAACTAAAATGTTGGCTTGACTTCACCTATCAAAGTAGGCAGATAATATTTTAAGAAGCTCAGCGACTGTTATACTTGTAAAAACTTGCATATTCCATATTCAGTAGTGTAATAATTACATAATTGATTGGTTTCTTGGGCTGTGAGTAGATGTCAAAAAAGTAATGTTGTATGGAATCACTTTTTTGATTGGCCAACTTTACTTTTTTGACATCCACTCACAGCACAATCAATTAATTAATTAATTAACCAATCAGTTCTTACTTTTTTTTCGAAAACTGGTAATTCGTGGTTGGAACTCAGCCGCAACGCAAATTTCCATAGTTAGATCTAATCTTCACATTTTTTGTCGAGTTTTGGGAATATGGTAGAAATGTAGCTGCAGGGGGTCCACCGGAACTAGCAAAATTTTTAAAGCGGTCTATGAGAAAAAAAAGTTCGAGAACCTCTGGTTTAAACGATGAAAAAAAAGTAGAATTATCTACAATGGCTGAACCGATTTCAATGGGACTTTACAGACATGAATAAGGAGGCTGTCAGAAGTGAGCTAGGCTATACTATTTTTGTTTTTCAACCCCTAAAGGGGTTAAACGGTGGTGTAGAGTCTTTTGACTAATCAATACCCAGGCCAAACTGCTGAAGCTATAAACTTCAAATTTATACAGTATGTTCCTTTTGTGACGTAAGGGATTTTTCGAAATTCAACCCCTAAGGGAGTCAAAAGAGGGTGTATTGCACAGTCTAAACCACCGAAGATAGAAACATGAAATTTGGAAGTTATGTTCCTTACAGGGTGTAGAGCAGGTGAACTAAGAAAGGATTTTTCGGAAATTAACCACTAATGGGGTGAAATGGGGTGGTCTGTCTGACTAATTCTCGCGGGATAATAAATTAACAATATATTCAGGATTTTATATTACATGGGCATAAAAAAATCTAAATCTACGCTATTAAATCATAATTTCATAACACCCGGGCGAAGCCGGACGGGTACCGCTAGTTATAAATAGAATCAGACCCACAGAACACGGGCAATTCTATTTCTGAAACCATTTTTAATTCATATTTTAGCATGTTAACTCGTAATTAATATTATCTTTAAATTAAACTTAATTCTTTCAACAATGATTTAAACGGTAAAATAAACTTCTACCTCAATGGAATTCTTTCTTTAAAACCGCACATTTCTTTAGGAGTTAACAGCTGGGAAGTTGTAAAAAAAAGAAACTAAATAATATGATTGTCTCTTAACAATTAAAACCGAGCTATTAAAAAAAGTTCATTAACTACAAGGTAAATAGTAAATTATTTACATCTACCTTGTAAACTTGTGTAAGAAGTTGCACGTTGATATCCTCGGAGGAATTTGTTGGCAATGCTTTGATATTAATAATCTTACAGATTACCGTCATTAACATTAATAATTCCACTTTACTGCAATTATAAAGTCTGGATTACCTGCATAAAACTAAAACTCATCCAATGTATCCGTACTAATATTATACAACTTGTTTCATAATATATGCGCAGGACTTCAGGATGTGATAACTTGTCCAAAAATATGAAAAAAGTTTCTATTAACTTACCCTCTAAAATGCACCATTTTAGAGATACAGGGTGTTGAAATTGAAAAAAAAAATTCGTTTTTGCGAATATCTCCGGAACCGTTTATCGTATAGAAAACAGCTTTTGGAAGGATTTTCTACTCATAATAAGCTATATTTTTTGCTAAAAATTTTTTTTTAAGTCATAATTGGTAAAGGTTTTGAAGGGGTAGTGGGTGTTTTTCTCCCCAACTTCTACGCTTACGGAAAAAGTACGGTTTTGAGACGTTCATTTGAACCGCCAATGTTTTCTACACAAAAAAGGTACTCTTGGTCATAAGCTCTAAAGTCGATCGTTTTCGAGAAAAATCAACTTTTATGTTGAAAAACATGGTCAATTTTTTTAAATAAAATATTTTCTTACTAATTAAACAAAATTTATTTAAACGTTAGAACAAATAACAAAACCAAACGTTAACTTCATAATTGCAAAATTAAAAAAAATGAAAAAATGATACAAAAGTTGTCTTTTCCCCAAGCTTATTATGAGTAGAAAATGCTTACAAAAGCTGTTTTCTGTACGATAAACGGTTCCGGAGATATTCGCAAAAAACGAATTATTTTTTTCAATTTCAACACCCTGTATCTCTAAAATGGTGCATTTTAGAGGGTAAGTTAATAGAAACTTTTTTTCATATTTTTGGACGATCTATCACTTCCTGAAGTCCTGCGCATATATTATGAAACACCCTGTATAAATGCAGCGAAAGTGTGTTTGGCTGTATGTTTCTTATCTCTTGACGGCTCACTGAGCCGATTTCGACGAAATCCTGATGATGCTAACTCGGTTAGCGAAACGTGCATCGAGAAAAACTTGATGTCATCTCGAGACAGCATCATCAAAAAATATCATCTCCTGATAATGGTGACTTGAGATGACATCTCCTGATGATGCTGTCTCGAAGTGACATCTGATCATGATACTGTCTCGATATGACATTTCCTGATGATGCTAACTCGGTTAGAGAAACGTGCGTCGAAAAAAACTTGTAGTATTCACTGCGATGATTAAATAAACTTTTTGAGTAGAAGACAGTCAAAATTAGTAAACATTTCCGCTAACATAATTTCCAATTTAATTGTAAAAGTTTTAATTTAAATAACCCAAATCATGTCAGTTTGCATTTTAACGCAATGATGATGATGATGAACATTCTGTAACAATGTCAAGTTGACTTATAATTATGTATATTATATTATATAATTACGTGTCCATTTAGCTGACACTTAAGCCTTCCTGACATTCAGTCAGTCAGTCAGTCGATATGAGAATTAATAAAGCGATGTCATAACTCAAACTACTGTATTAAATAGAAGGGGCAAAAGCATAACAGAAGAGCGCGAGCGTTAAATATTTACAAGTCACGGTGAACACTAAACATTGTGTTGGTATGTCCATTCGTTTACACCTCAACACAGTACATTGTTGTACAAGTCAGTGTTACCTCACGTCTTCATTTCACTCAAATCATTTAGGTGTAAGGTTGAGGCATTCGCTTTAACGGCTAGACCTCGCGCGGCGAAAGATGAAGCAACCGCGTCATAGTAACGTGAATGCATTGCGCTCGCCTTCTAGCTTGCTATTGGCTGTTTATTGTCATGAATAGCGGTTTGCCAAAATTGTACCTAACGTCATAAAACCCAATGTGCAGTTTTGTGTACACGGCACTGTCTGCGGGCAAGCAGGTGTTCACTAGCATATTATTGATGACGTGCCTGGCTTCATCTCTCACCGCGAACACTCTACTGTTGAGTTTGGTCCCCCCAGGGGGAACACTGGAATGTGGTTGCTATCGCTAATTGCATTCCAATGATCTTTGGGAATTAGCGCTCCCAGGGACTCGAGCTCGTACCAGTCGGTTTGTGTATGCCGGCTGGCCGATTCTAATACACAAATGGATTATTTGTTGTGTTGAAGACGCTAATGACCTGAGTTGTTGACGCGTCTATAATCTACAATTAATTAATTAATTATAATCCATTTGTGTATTAGAATCGGCCAGCCGGCATACACAAACCGACTGGTACGAGCTCGAGTCCCTGGGAGCGCTAATTCCCAAAGATTAGCCGTGCTAGTCTCTGGACTATATTTTAAAATTCTTATTCGCGATACTTCAAAATATCGATATATCAATGAACCGATATGTCGATGAACAGATATGTCGATGGACTGTTGTATCGATGGACCGATGTATCGATGAACTAATGTATCGGTGGACTGATGTATCGGTGGACTGATGTATCGATGGACCGATGTATCCGTGGACTGATATATCGATAAACCAATTATCTATGAATCGATACATAGATGAACTTTTTATCGATACATTTGGAAACAAGTTCAACCCTACTAGAAAAAAAAACAAGCTAAGAGCTAGAGGCTAAATGAAATTGGTTTATTGCAAACCATTTATCGACTATTTCGGTGTGTCGTTAAATTATTGAATGTAAAGTTTCCTACTTATAAGAATGCTTTATCTTTTTGATTTGTATCTAAGAGCAAATTTAGTTATTTATCTCATTCTAATTTTGTTTCTTTCTTTGTTTCAGGTAAGAATCATTCAAGTTTACTTATATTTAAGTACGTCTATAATGTAAGTTACTATAATTTTATTTTTAATCAATTGCATATAAGTCTGTCAAAATAATATTATATTATGTATATTAATTGCAATAAATATTCAGAGAGCACTTGGTCGATAATCATAGTTCGACTATAATGTATAATATAGTATAACACCATAGAGGATAGAGAGAAAGGAGACTAACGTTCATGCTTTTTCTAAAAAGTGAAGAAAATAACAACTGCCGCGCGTAACGTTTTTACGAAATCTTATAGTCATCATTTTCGCATTGCGGTTTGTCGAGATTTCTCTCCCCCATGATCTTTACTTTGAAAATCACGAAGTTTACATTATGTTATGACCTAGAAAAATAAAATGAAATAAAATAATAGGTAGTAAAAAATTGTGTTTTGAATACCACCAATAGGTAAGGTTATTTGGGTCTAGCACCAATTCATATTTTCAATTAATTATTTTTTTTTTAATAATAAATCGAAAATCCAATTGACACTTTTACCAGCTGCTCTCGGGCTAGAACCCGGGAACTGGGAACTTGTAATTATAGAGAAACCATAGCAACGCCATGTAAACAACATCATTGCTAAACGCTTGGCCATTCTCAACCCCAATTGGTAGTAAAAAAATATTATAAATCTTTTATAATTTCTAGATAGCGAAGACACTACCTTCTACTAACTTTCGTATTCAGCTTTGCTTATTCATTTTTCACCTGTCCTTTGGTCTGTTATTCAATCAAATTATCACAACTTGCACTCAACAATTGACCGTAATTTTAAATGCTTACATTCTGTGATACAGCAAGTTCATTGTTAAGTGTCAATTATATTGATTCAATAATTTTTTTTTATTTTATTTACATTATATAACGTATACTGTATTTATTTTTCTTTCCGTTAAAATATTTGTTTCATAGATTTAGTTTTTATTCAACGGTTTTTTGTTCAATTAACTTTTTTTAAATTTAATTTTTAGTTTTGTAAACATTAATTAACTTTTTATGACGATTGCGTTTCCTGGATGTTTCTGAGGGTTCCGTACCTCTGAACGGAACCCTATTACTGAGCTTACGATGTCCGTCCGTCCGTCTGTCACAAAGCTCTATATTCTATAGTAATATAATATGTTTTTATGAAGTAGAATATTCTTATTTTTTTTAAAACCAGCAACAACTAGGGTTATCGTACTTATATTTTTAGTTTATTACTTTTGATAATATAATAAATTAAAAATCCGATTGATACTTTCACCAGTTATCGAACGAAAACTTGGGAACTGGGGGTTTGTAATAAACGACCCATCTCTAGGTTTTATTTATTTATTGTAGATTATAGACGCGTCGACAACTTAGGTCATTAGCGTCTTAAATTACATTAAATAACAACTAACTTAAAACTAAATAACATCACAAAACATCCATGAGTGCAGGTGGGATTCGAACCCACGACAGTCTAGTCTAGAGGCTGGTACCAAGTACGCTATCCACTAGGCTACACTGCCCTCCCCATCTCTAGGAGTTGCGCTATTCTCAACCCCTGAAATTTTATTTTGCTCGATAGTTTAGTTATGTACACTTCAAATTTAAAAAAATATAAGTTGTGAAAAATATAATTTGAATTGTAGATTACAGACGCTCGACAACAGAGGTCATTAGCGTCAAAAAAAATATAATTGAATAACATAAAGTATGTAAACAACGGCTTCTAAATGACCTCAACTAATCCCAAGCTCTTATTTAAAAAAAATATGAGACGCTTTTTAAAAAACTATTTTGTCTGAAGTTGCCGTGCAAATTTGTAAATAATCTTTTGAATAAATCAACGCAATTAAAATATCGTTATAAATGCCTAACTTTCTGTCTATATTAATTGTACGAAAATATTTTATCAGCTTATTTGTCTCATTCAAGAGATTGAGTAATATTAGTAGTATTTGCAAACCATAAAAGCTATTTAAATATTCAACGATCTTAAATATTCATAAACTGAATCACAAATTTACAAAGACGTTAACTTTTGAATAAAAATTAGCACGAATATCAAAGCCTTGAAATGGGACGGCATAAGTTTAGTTTTAAAAAATAATAAATTTAATTCAAGACCTTGGAATCATTCATATTATTTTTTTTTAATAGGTACCTATGGTTTGGTCTCTACATCTACTGTCCATATTATTATATTTATTTATTGTAGATTATAGACGCGTCGACATCTCAGGTTATTAGTGTCTTTCAAATACATTAAATAAAGACTTTCTTAAAACTAAATAACATCACAAAACACCCATAAGCTCAGGTGGGATTCGAACCCACGACAGTCTAGTCTAGAGGCTGCGGAACCGAATACGCTATCCACTAGGCTCTCCATATTATTATAATAATTAATGTTTTAAACAGATGTTCTTATGATTTGTACAAAGAAAGAAATTAAGTTATAAACCTTACAATTAAGTAACAGTTTAATTAAAAAAATAATTTATTCGGTCGTTAAAAATTTTCCTATATAGACGCTAATAGCCTCAGTTATCTATAAATATTATAGTACGGTCCTGGCGTCATGGTCTAGTGCGCGTTCCGCCTTCACAGAACACTTGATTTTCGATTGGTGACTTATGGTTTTAACATTCTCAGTTTGAATTCTTAATGAATGAATAAATTTTAACACAAAAACAGATTATTGGCAAACTCTTAAAAAGTGCTTTAATTACAATGAAATATTTTTGAATAATTCATCGTTTCAAAAAATGTGGATTTGAAATTTTCACTAATTAATAATGATCAATGCGAATTTAGATATTTTTAAGCCACCAACAGCTAGGTTTATCTGGGCCTAGTACCAATAATTTCTTATTTTAAATGTGTTATTGTTTTTAATAATAAATGAAAAATTTAATTGATCCTTAGAACTGGGTGATTAAAAATTATAGACGATGGACAACCGATGTCTTAAGCGACTATTCTGAGAACTGGGGGCTTGTAATGCAGGAACCACGTAAACGGCAAATTAACTACAGTATCGTTACGCGCTCGGCTATTCTCAAGCCTTGATCAAACATACACAAAAATATTTCTGCAACTTTTCATAGATCTCGATAATTTTGAGTTTTGACAACGGATTTTTAAATTATTAATAGTATAGTAAAGACATAATATTCTTAGCAAATTGAAAGTATTTTTTTACCTGGTTGCGGAGGACAGTGTGGTCCAGTGGTTAGCGTCACGGTCTCTGGATTAGACTGTCGTTGGTTCGAATCCCGCATCCGCTCGTAGATGTTTTGTGATGTCATTTAGTTTTAAGTGAGTTTTTATTTAATGTAATCAAGACGCTAATGACCTAAGTTGTCGACGCGACTATAATTTACAATAAATAAATAAATTACCTGACTGCGAAAGAGGAAGGATTATGATTTATATAATTTTACCCTCGTTGCTCTACTCCGGACCTTGAAATTACACATTCGGTCTTAATTTAACGCAATATCAAAAAAAGAAAGAAGAATATAGGTAACCTATATATTCAAATAAAGACCTCGCTTACTCGGTCAACAAAAATATCTTTAAAATTGATTCACAAATTTGACTATATTCGCCGAACAAACAAACAAAACAAAATGTCAAACGGTCGAGTTAAAACCGGACTTTGCAGTCGGTCAACAAAAGTATTTTATTTATTATTTATTAATTTAGCCATTACAAGAAATTTCTTGGAAACAGTGCGTGCAGTATTCTTAGGTAATTTGCCATAGGGCACAGTTTATAAGGTAAAATAGTATAATTTCTACAACAAAAAGCATGTTTTAAAACACATTAAAAATCAAGATACGGGGCATAAAACAATGTTTTATTCCAATAATTGTAGTTTTAAGTTGTTGATTAAGTTATTTAACTTGCGTGCGTTTTGTTCAGATATTATAAATTATAGGTTTTCTTCTTAATAAGTCATACATCACTCCAGTGGCGCACGCAAGAAGTGAAAAGAAACTGCTTTTCTTTTTGATGTTTTTTAACGATAATTACATGTTTTTTTAATCGACACTAATATAAAACAGACAAACGAATGATCGGACGGACGGGATGAACGGAGACGAGCGGGCGGGCGGACGAACGGGCGGGCGGGAGGAGGAACAACAATGTGCAATCTTAAAATGGTTCCATTTTTTTCATTCTGCGAGGTACGGAACCCTTTTTTATTATTATTATTGTAGATTATAGACGCGTCGACAACTCAGGTCATTAGCGTCTTCAACACAACAATTAATAATCCATTTGTGTATTAGAATCTGCCAGCCGGCATACACAAACCGACTGATACGAGCTCGGGCTCCTGGGAACGCTAATTCCCAAAGAACATTGGAATGCAATTGCAAGAACAACTACAGTCCAATGTTCCCCCTGGGGGAAGATACGGACTCTAAAAATATAAAAAAAAATGTTAAAGGAATCTCTGTCTGTAATATTGTTTTCTTGAGGGCTTTTCGGGTATTTTTATTTATTTTCGGGATGCATTTTTGTACCAAAATCACTCCAGTACCATTTAAATATTTTTAATGAAACTTGGTATTTAGGTTCCCGTGAAATGCTTATAAAATTGTCATTTTTTAAATGTTTCGTAAAAATACTTTAACAGGACGAACGTTGAAAAAAGTCATTATTATATTGTTAACTCAATTTTTGGACACTGATCTTTATCCGACTGCGCGACAGCAAAGGCAAGGTTATGTTTTTCGCGCTATCTATGTATGAAAGTATGTATGTGGGATTTTTTATTCACTCGTAGCATCCAAACGGATGGATGGATTTTAATAAATGAGGCGTCATTCGATTCGTCTTAATCCCGAGAGTGACATAGAGCATATATAGTCACGGAAAAATCAATTTAGTGGACGCTATAGACACCATTTTGTCAGAATGTAAAAGTAATTTTCCTTATAATTTATATTCTAGTATAATTTGTTAAAACTTTGAACTAATTTCTTTGAACATTTCTAAAAACAACGTAGCGATGACTAGTTCCCATTCCTTAGCTGTCGACCGTCTATAATCTACAATCTATAAATATCTATAAATGAACACTAATTAATTATGAACCTACGTTCTTTTTTTAATTCAATTTTACAGATAGATTCACATCTGCTTGATATTTTCTTGCATCTTAAAAAGACCAGTTTCTCAGACAATACCGTTTGTCGATGATATATTATACCGATTACGTAATCTTTGAATCGAATTTTAAAACTAGGCGACGCTTACAAGCATTTTAAATTAATTATTTAGTACGGACACAGTATGATTACTTTGTGTGGTATGTGAGTACACTATCAGTCAAAAAATTTTATTCTTATAAATTTAAAAATTCCTAAAAAATATTGACCATATTAAAACACGTTTTAAGTTGGCTAAGTGAATTCCTGAATATTTTTTATTTGTATGGCGCCGACCTCAAAATTGTATTATTTTCGTCTTTTTAGTGACTTTTTTGATTGAAGTTTTTTTTTATAAAAAGTTTTTTATTTTTTACTTTTTATTGGCTTTGCAATACGTAGATTGCACGTTATTAATCGACTTCTTTCTTGATATTTGATTACGAAACTTAAAAAAAATTATTGAACCGATTTAAGAAAAATATATGTGGGACCACCCTGAAGGTATGCCCTATTAAATAAAACAAGAATCATCAAAATCGCTCCACAAATGCAGGAGATATGAGGTAGCGTACGTAGGTAACATACAAAAAATTATTTTTATTACTAAAAAAACTGCTAAACCGATTTATGAAAAAATTGCATAAGACCAATTCGGAATCTTCTTGAACACGACAGAGTAAAAAATTTTCAAATTCGGTGAAACCATTCCTCGAGTAATCGGTGAACATAATACATTTGAATAAAAAATACATACCTACTGATCGAATTGAGAACCTCCTCCTTTTTTTTGAAGTCTGCTAAAAAAGTGACTGTCGAAAAAAGCATTGGCTTTCTTATTCGATTGCAGTTTTTAACCCCCGACGAATAATGTTATAAGTTTCAAGCCTTTGTCAGTCTGACTGTGTGTGTGTGTGTATCTGTCTGTGGCATATTGTGGCTCGCAAACGAATGGACCGATTTTAATTCGGGTTTTTTTTGTTTGAAAGCTGGTATTTACGAGATTGTTCTTAGCCATGCTTGATTGAAATCGGTCCAGCCGTTTCCAAGATCTTCATCTCTCATCAGTTTGTATATTGAAATCTCGGCCAGTATTACAGCTAGAAACTTCGAGTTTAAGCTCAAATATTCAGTTTTTGATTAGTTAGTTTAAAAAGTATGAAATAAAAATTAAATTGAAAATTTAAAAAAGCCCCGACGCAAAAAAGCAAACCTTTAAAAAGTGAGAAAATAATTAATATTGTTACGGATCACCCTGTATATAAACGACAGGCAAGCGTTCTGAGAAACGGGGTGCGCTTACTGTAACAACTGGTACCTGCACGAAAGTTCTAGAGAAAGCAAGAACACACTGGGCTTATGCAACGCAGCCTATATAAACAGCAGTGCGAGTGAGTGAAGGGATCAGTCAACGGTGAGTCACGCATTCAAGTCTACGTTGGAGCAGTAAAATAAATAGTGTCGTGATATAAATAACCAAATTGATAAATAAATACGAGTGTAGTGGTAATAATTACGAGTTATTGTATATAGTTGTTTTAAAAAATTAATAAACAAACACTTGAAAAATTCTACACATTTATTCATCTCAACGATTGTTTCGGGTTCCTAACCCACCATCAGGAGTTTACATTAAAACTGTTTTAATGTAAACTCCTGATGGTGGGTTAGGAACCCGAAACGATCGTTGAGATGAATAAATGTGTAGAATTCTTCAAGTGTTTGTATATTAATTTTTATTCAATCATGTTCTACCAAGTGCCTAGCGATAATTCTATAGAATTTATATAGTTGTTTTGTTTTGCTTTGTAATTACTGTTTAGTTATTGTTTACTTGTGTTGATTGTTAGAATTGACTTTTCGTTGTTGCATTCATTATTATTGTGTTTTTAATTATTGTAAATAAATATTTATCCCGCCAACTCAGAAAACAGTTTTGTAACAATATCTACTATATCTGATAATCTGGCCTATGGATGGCACCGTCTATTTTATCGTTTAGATGAAATATTTAATTCATAAATGCGTCGGGGACCACTGTAAAATGACAAAAATACCAATGTCTCAGGGATCCCCGACGCATTTATGGATTAAATACTTTATCTAAACGAAGCCAGATGATATTAATTATTTTCTCACTTTTTATTAACTTCTGAACAGGAATATATTGTGTAGAGCTCTGATCCACGGTATTCGGCTCAACGTTTGGCTTCCATTATTAATCTGTACTAATACGGTCATAAATTATACGCATATTTAATATTCATACAACATTTGCAATTCAATTGGTTTGTTATCCTGATCATTGTTCGTCGGAGCCGACTAAGAGAGGGCTGAAGTGAAAAGAGCCAAGAGCTAAATAAATACGTACTCTTTGACATATGGTTTGGCTTCTATTTCAAAAGCCTGTCCTTTGACAGGGCGGTTCTATAACGCTCCACAAATTTCGGAATGAAAATATATTCTTAAAGAGATCTATCTTTTGCAATTCGATTGGTTTATTATCCTGATCATTGTTCGTCGGAACCGACTAAGAGAGGGCTGAAGTGAAAAGAGCCAAGAGCTAAATAAATACGTACTCTTTGACATATGGTTTGATTTCTACTTCAAAAGCCTGTTCTTCGACAGGGCGGTTCTATAACGCTCCACAAATTTTAAAGTGGAAATATATTCTTAAAAAGATCTATCTTTTGCAATTCGATTGGTTTATTATCCTGATCATTGGTAGTCGGAACCGACTAAGAGAGGGCTGAAGTGAAAAGAACCAAGAGCTAAATAAATACGTACTCTTTGACATATGGTTCGGTTTCTACTTCAAAAACCTGTCCTCCGACAGGGCGGTTCTATAACGCTCCACAAATTTCGGAGTGGAAATATATTCTCAAAAAGATCTATCTTTTGCAATTCGATTGGTTTATTATCCTGATCATTGTTCGTCGAAGCCGACTAAGAGAGGGCTGAAGTGAAAAGAGCCAAGAGCTAAATAAATACGTACTCTTTGAAATATGGTTTGGTGTCTACTTCAAAAGCCTGTTCTTCGACAGGGCGGTTCTATAACGCTCCACAAATTTCAAAGTGGAAATATATTCTTAAAAGATCTATCTTTTGCAATTCGATTGGTTTATTATCCTGATCATTGTTCGTCGGGGCCGACTAAGAGAAGGCTGAAGTGAAAAGAGCCAAGAGCTAAATAAATACGTACTCTTTGACATATGGTTTGGCTTCTATTTCAAAAGCCTGTCCTTTGACAGGGCGGTTCTATAACGCTCCACAAATTTCGGAGCGGAAATATATTCTCAAAAAGATCTATCTTTTGCAATTCGATTGGTTTGTTATCCTGATCATTGTTCGTCGGAGCCGACTAAGAGAGGGCTGAAATGAAAAGAGCCAAGAGCTAAATAAATACGTACTCTTTGACATATGGCTTGGTTTCTACTTAAAAAGCCTGTCCTTTGACAGGGCGGTTCTATAACGCTCTACAAATTTCGGAGTGGAAATATATTCTCAAAAAGATCTATCTTTTGCAATTCGATTGGTTTGTTATCCTGATCATTGTTCGTCGGAGCCGACTAAGAGAGAGCTGAAGTGAAAAGAGCCAAGAACTAAATAAATACGTACTCTTTGAAATATGGTTTGGTGTCTACTTCAAAAGCCTGTTCTTCGACAGGGCGGTTCTATAACGCTCCACAAATTTTAAAGTGGAAATATATTCTTAAAAAAATCTATCTTTTGCAATTCGATTGGTTTATTATCCTGATCATTGTTCGTCGGAACCGACTAAGAGAGAGCTGAAGTGAATAGAGCCAAGAGCTAAATAAATTCGTACTCTTTGACATATTATGGTTTGATGTCTACTTAAAAAGCCTGTCCTTTGACAGGACGGTTCTATAACGCTCCACAAATTTCGGAGCGGAAATATATTCTCAAAAAGATCTATCTTTTTAAGCTTAGAATATTTGTTTCAAAATTGTTCCAGTGATAATTAAAAACTTCGAGCTGTAGATTGATGGATAATTAGAATAGAATTTTTATTAACTTCCCATTGGAAGTTATTGTAACGGGTCCGAAAATCGAAATCAAAATGTATAACAAATTTTTATGTTTCAAGGTCACTACACTATTTTTAGAAAGATGTCTCTGTGTGTGTGTGTGTGTGTGTTCGTATGTGATCATTTCTTTCTAAGACGAAATCTCGAGAATGAAAAATGATATCGACTACGTTAGGGTGCCAATCGACGCGTATTAACGTAAACATGATCTGAAAGAAATTTTTTTCAAAATCGGCTCAGCCGTTCTTTTTTCTTAACCAAATAGATTCCAAAAAAGTAGATTTTACACAATATCTCGCGAATAAAAAATAATATCGACTTCGTAAGGATGTCAATCGAGGCGTGTTAACGTCATTTTGATCCGACATAAATTTTATAAAAATCGGTTCAGCCGTTTTTTTTTTTTAATTATTGTTAAAAATAAATAATAATTATGTTTTAATGATTAAAATGATTACTATTCTGTGTAATATCTAATTTAATTATTATTATTAAATATATATCAAACTGCGATGTTCGTCGTGTGGACCTCAAGGGTCGCACTTTAGTCCTAATAAACGACCCACCTCACGGCTTGTTTCAGAAAAGCTCTACTGAGCATGAAATAAATATATAACTTCGTGAACACACGAATTAGTGAAATAAATTCCCATGGACTATATAATAAATCATCCCAATATTTCTGAGAAAATTCGTAAAAAATCTTAATCGCGATGGTCTTAAAAAGGACTATTTTTAAAATTGAATTGAAAATTGCTTAATAATGTTCTTATTTATAAATTTTTAAATTATCACCTGATGATATGTTTTCAGAACGAAACTAGTAATAATTTTAATTAGTTTTTTGAGTCGTTTATTAAATATTTTAATTGTACTTCAAAGAATAGTTTGTTCTGATTATAAATGTTTTTGGCGAGTTATTGATTTCCAAAACTTTGAAACATTTTTAGAACCCATTCAAAGTTTAAACCACACTCATGTGCGGTGAGTCAATACATTTTATCGACGCACAATAATAATTAGCTAATCGTATCCACTATAATTTGATATTCGGCTACACAATTGCATTAAATTGAATTGAATGATGCTGTATATTTGAATAATATATGCGGCAATCTGCAACACTGACAGTCTCACTCATAATATAATGGCATTTGAGAATGATAATGCATATTTATCTTTATTGATTGATTGATTTCAAAACTGCATTATATTAGTCAAGATCAAATCTAATTTCGTGACCAGTTTGAATATGATAGCAGCTATCATATGGAAGAGACACCCAATAACGTCACGATACAATGCAGTATCAGGAAAAAAAATTGGGCTTGGGAATAGCCGAGCGTGTAGCAATGCTGTTGTTTACATGGCGTTGCTATGGTTCCTCTATTACAAGTCCCCAGTTCCCGGGTTCTAGCCCGAGAGCTGGTAAAAGTGTCAATTGGATTTTCAATTTATTAAAAAAAAATTATTAAGAAAAATAATGAATTGAAAATATGAATTGGTGCTAGGCCCAAATAACCTTAGCTGTTGGTGGTCTTTAAAACACACACACGAAAACAAAAAAATATTTATTTAACCCGTCACCATCGGGACTCCAACCCCGAAACTTCCAGATTCGCACTGGCTGAGTTATCAATTACTCGATCTACAGTGACATGGCTAAAATGCCTACCTATAATAGTCATGTGACTGTAGAGTAAGTGATAATTATTCAGCCAGCACGAAACTGGAAGTTTCGGGTTTAAGCCCCGACGGTGACGGGTTAAATAAATTAACTTTTCTGATATCGCATTAATGCACCGTAAAGCGTTTCTCGTAGGTGAGTTATATCCTGCTGTTATGATATTGTAGCAATTACCCCCAAGATGTTACGCCACTGCCTGCTATAGAAGCGTCGAGAAGGAAAGGTCACAGTGGTGAGGCGTGGAATGGTATCGAAGATACGAGTACCTGCCGGAATGTTCTGGAGAGCGCGAGAGCGTGCTGGGTCAGGCTGCTCGACCTATATAAGCGAAGTACGAGTGAGTCAGTGGTCAGTCAGTCGTGAGTCAGTGTCGTGTTGAACTGCGAATATAAATACAGTACTTACAAATAAATAATCCTGGTATATAAATATAGTTATTTGTTCAGTGTTATTTAAGTGTTTCACTTTGTTTAAGAATTACTGTTTCGTTATTATTATTGTGTTGATTGTTAGAATTGACATATAGTTGTTGCGTTTATTGTTATTGAATTGATAATTATTGTAAATAAATATTTATTCCGCCAACTCAGAAAACAGTTTTCGTAACAATATATTATTGGGCTTTCTAGATAGGGAAGGCATGGTCGTAGCTCGGGGGCATAGAGAGGCAATCCCCTACCTTAAGAATATCCAACATACAGTAATATCCCGCATTTTGTAATGTTATTCTGGCTTTTGTGCTCTACTTCAAATTTTTGATGACCTTCCTAAGGTCTAGCTACACCTGTAATACGCGAAGACTTTTGCAATTTTAAATTAGGGTCATGATCAAAAAAGTTTGAAACCCCTGCTCTAGGACGAGAGTTCTATACACCCTGTATATAGAACTCTATTTATCGAGTTTCTATTTCAAACTGACCGCCAGTAATTAAGGTTGTTTGGACACGGCGTACAGTTCAATGCACACTGTCGTTGGTTGGAATCGAACCACTGCACTGTTGATTAGTCACACAGATTGTATACGTCATTTTCTGTTCCAATTACAAAACCAACCACTAACTATCGATGTGTGACGCACCGTGGATATTATGTATGGCCAGTCCTTTGTTCAAGAAGGATCTATTTGTATTTGTTACAAGAACTAACGATTTATAGGATTTTAGATTTAGAATAAATTCAAAGACATTTTTAGTAATTGTTGAAGAATTGTCGGAATTCTAAAGATGAATATTTTGAATAGTTCCACTAAAAATTGCTTTATCACTTCAAAAATTAAAATTAAAATATTTATTTTAAGATGATTTATTTGATATTTCACAAAAAATGTAACTGCATTTTGTATGCTTTTAAGTTTTAAACAGTGAAATAATTTTTCAAACCTTCTTTATAATACAATAATAAATGCTTGGTTAGTATCACTGTTAGGAGCGCCATTGAATGACGTAACGTTACAATACAATACTAGAAAAATTCATTTCAAACCTATGTCACCCAAAACTTCCACTATCGCGGTGGCTGCGTTCTCATTTATTCTACGGCGACACGATTAGACACAATCAATTATGCGAATACTTTGACCGCACGAACATTTTTTAACCGACTTCAAAAAAAAGGAGGTGGTTCTCAATTCGGTTGTATTTTTTTTTATGTTTCTTACCTCAGAACTCCGTCATTTATAAACCGATTTGCAAAATTCTTTTTTTATTAGATAGGGTATACCTAGAAGTTGGTTCCATATAAATTTTACTTAAATCGGTTCAGTAGTTCGGCTGATTTTTAATAAAAGTGAGTAACGGTATATGATTCCTCAAATGTCACTTTTTGACACATCACACAGCATAAGAAAGTCGGTTTAATAAAAGTGAGTAACGGCGCGTGATTCGTTTAAGGTAAATGTCACTTTTTGACACATCACACAGCGAAAGAAGTCAGTTAAGTAAGTGAATCTATTGGCAAGCGACTAAACTACGTATTGTAAAGCCACTAAAAAGTAAAAAATAAAAAACTTTTTAACAAAAAAAAAAACTTCCTTCACAAGCCACTAAAAAGAGGCAAATAATGACATTTTGAGGTTTGTGCCAATTTAATAAAATATGAAGTCGGTTAAAAAGTGGGTATAGTATAATGAAACCGACTTCATATTTTGCATTATTTTCCTCTTTTTAGTGGCTTTTGAAGGAGGTTTTTTTTTTGTTAAAAAGTTTTTTTTCTTTATAATATTCCAACAGATAAAATATATAAGAATGTTTTCAAATAAAAAGTCTGTGAAAATCCAACAACTAGAAACTGTCGTCAGCTGTGAACGAAGTTGTGCTGTGCGATCGTTAGCGGAGTCAAAATTTAAAAAAAGTGAAATCTCGTTGCAACAAACATTTCGATGGTATTGTTTTGACTAGCAGAAATCCCATCGGTATTAAGGGTTAAAGTGAGGGTGAAAAGTTATGTTTGTGGTGTTCCCAGGGGTGGCGTACACACTCCGTATTTCAACTAGGGGTCGTGGGAATTGACGGTAATTATAATGCTGATAGTTATTATTATCAGTAGGCTATACTCCGTTGTGTACTAACTGTGGGTGTTACTAAACAGCTCTCGGATTGTGTTTCATATATTGTCAAGTCAGTTGCACATTGAACTGACAAGTAACAAAAAAAACTTTTTAACAAAAAAAAAACCTCCTTCAAAAAGCCACTAAAAAGAGGAAAATAATGAAATTTTGAGGTTTGTGCCAATTTAATAAAATATGAAGTCGGTTAAAAAGTATAGTATTGTGATTAATATCTTCTTTTTAAACAACTTCATATTTTATTAAATTGGCGCAGACCTCAAAATTTCATTATTTTCCTCTTTTTAGTGGCTTTTTGAAGGAGGTTTTTTTTTTGTTAAAAAGTTTTTTATTTTTTACTTTTTAGTGTCAAAAAGTGACATTTACCTTAAAGGAATCACACGCCGTTACTCACTTTTATTAAAATCAGCCGAACTACTGAACCGATTTTGATGAAATTTCTATGGGACCAATCTGAAAGTATATCCTTTCAAATAAAAAAAAAATTTCCAAATCGGTTTATAAATGACGGAATTCTGAGGTAACAAACATATAAAAAAAAAATACAACCGAATTGAGAACAACCTCCTTTTTTTTGCAGTCGGTTAAAAAACAACCAGCACTTGGCCATGTCAATGATAGACACACGATTAGCGATTTAACATTGGGCCATCTTTAGAAGATATTGTTATGTATTTATTTGTCAGTTAGGTAACTTATCCTATAAATTCATTATGTAATCTATAAGTTTAGCTGCAAAGCTGACTAATTTAAAATTGTGTTGTAATTTTGAACTGCAACAATAACATTATAAGAAATAGTAAAAAGCATTTATTAAAAATAAGAAAAATAAAAATCGAACCATTAAAGACGTTACAGATATCACTAATTTTTATTAAATGAATAACAGAGATATAAACCTTTGAAATATAGACATGAAAACACAGTTTGAGCACCACTGGCTTTGCACAATACTAACCGATGTTTAGTTATTTCATTTGTCTATTAAATAACCTTCTAAATACTTATTCATTGTTACTTACGTAACAGAATTGTATGATATTGCATTCTAAATTATTTTAAAATTCATTTTGAGTTATCATAATTATATAGTGTGGTAGTGTTAAATTATAGGTATTGATTTTTTATTTTTGAAAAGTGCAAACGCTAATTTTGAGACTGGCAAATTATTTTAATTTAAACTCGTTAATATTGTGATGATACTGGATAAAGTGAACTTTTCAAAAACTAAACTGTGCATCCAAAACTACAACATCCATTTGAACATTTGCAAACGAATCAAAAAGTAAGTTTTATTTTTTAATTTTTGGTGTAAACACTGTAAACATCTCTTGAAAGTACTGGGGTCTGGGGACTCACTTTTTAATGTATTTGCCATATGGCACATACATTATTGGATATCTTTCTTTGATTTTGATTTCAAAATTTCTTACTGTTTTAATTTGTGAAATTTGTATTCCCTACTGCTACTTCATTGTGAAATCAGCTTAATCTGTCTGCGTTACAATAATAAACAAAGCACTCAATCACCACAATTCGATGGACAGATAACCCTCAGCGTGAACAAACTTAAAACACAGTGAACAATGATCTACTAATTCTCACATGACCCTGAAAAAATTATTTTTATTGAAAGAAATGCATCGCGCTTATGAAAAATTCATTAAAAGGGATAAAGTTTCATTTTTACAAAAACTAATGTCGTTGTAAGTACGAAAAAGGTTATAGACCGAGAGATAGTGATAATTTTTAGGTCTTATTTATTCAAGGCCTTATTTTTTGAAGATGTTGAGGTAGGTAGAAGGCACGTATGACCTCTGTTGTCGAGCATCCATAATTAACAATATCTTTCTACCGGCACGTGCTATAATTGAAAATTTTTCGTTGGAAAGCAGCCAAATTATTATATAATTGATTCGAAACATATTAGAAAAAATCATTTTACCAATAATAGTCACAGTCAGGATTCTAACCTGAACCTTTCCACTTTCGTGGCGGAATGAGCTTACAGTATTCAACCGTGACATGATTACCAAACTAATATTTTCCATATATGCTTCGGAATCAATAGATTTTCACTACATGCGAGTGTTAATTCAATATAGTTAGTTAATTTGAAATAATTTTCACTTTCATGATGAGCTCTCGCTAGTACGAAGATTCACTTCTACAACCTAGCTATATTGAATTAACACTCGCATGTAGTGAAAATCTATTGATTCCAAAGCAAATACGGAAAATATTAGTTTGGTAATCATGTCACGGTTGAGTACTGTAAGCTCATTCGGCCGCGAAAGTGAAAAGGTTCAGGTTAGAATCCTGACTGTGACTATGGTTGGAAAATGATTTTTTCCAATATGTTTCGAATCAATTATAAATTGGCTGCTTTCCAACGAAAAATTTTCAATTGCAATTCAGCCGTATAAATCTTATTAATTTATGTGCTATAATGGTTCAACACTGAGAAATACGATTTCTGTATTATTTACACACATGAAAATTGTTAATAATAAGTTGCCTTCTGGTTCAGTCACTTGTTCAAATGTGTTCAAAGGATACCTACATTAAAACATTTCACCTAAAACCGAGCCTAAAACCGTTTCATATATAATAATTTGTATACAGTGTGTAAACGGTTTAACCGAACATAGGACATGTAACATTGAGACATAATTTTGTAGTAGGCTATCGGCAATAAGATCTAATGTAAATATGTAGTAGATGCTTTGTGTTTTTTTTATTTAGCAGGTTCGAGTTACTCCTAATAGTCAATCGTTGCTATGGAAAATTGTTTAAAAAATTCACTGTACTATTTTTTCTATGTATCCATCATCTATTTACACTGGATCTTATCATAGCCTACTACAAAATTGTAAAATGTTCTCAATGTTGTTTTCCCTGTTACCTTTTCTAAGCCACACACGGTATATAAGCTTTATTTCATGCAATTTAAACCAAATTATTTCATTTCATGCAACAAGCAAAGGAAACTATGTATATATCTTTTTTATAATGTAGATTTTATATATGATTTCCTTTTTCTGCAAAATAGAAATATAGGACAAGCAACCGCAGGATAATTAAGTCTTGTTATATATAATAAAAACAGATACAAAAAAACAGAACAACCCTTTTTATTTTGCATTTAATTATTTTCTTATTTTCTATGCTTTTCCTGTTTACTTATGCGAGTAGCAGAATTTTTTCACAGTTTTCTCTTTTTGAATTTTTCTGTTCTTTCAAATCGCGTAAAAAAATCTTATTTTTATCACTCGACGAAGATCAAAGAAAAAAAATTGTACGTATTTTCGTATTATAATATTATGTTTATGTATTTCGTTTTCAAAATGCTTTTTAAAAAGACGAATTGTTATAATATTTGCATAGTTTGAGGAAAACGTAATTCTTTTGACAATCTAATTCCCATTAGCGTTATCTCACGAATACGAAAATAAACTCAACATGTATGTTATAAAGCCGTAGGCAGAGGGGGAACTAGGGGGACAACTGTACCAGGCTCTGGGATAAAGAGGGACCCTCTCGCAAAATACCGTTTTTGTAAAATTCTTTCGATATATAATCATTTCAATAAGAAAATAAACTCAATATTTTAGTCAGCGACAGAGGGGGAACTAGGGAAACAACTGTACCATGCTCTGAAATACCATTTTTGTAAAATTCTTTCGAAATATAGTCATTTTAAATTCAACATGTTATAACGCCGGCGGCAGAGGGGGAACTCTGAAATGGAGAGGGACCGTCTCGCAGAATACCATTTTTGAAAAATTCTTTTGAAAAATAGCTATTTCAATAAGAAAATATACTCAACATGTTATAAGACCGGTGGCAATGGGGGAACTAGGGGACAACTGTACTGGGATAGAGAGGGACGCTCTCGCATTATATCATTCTTACCCGACTGCGTGTCAGCAAAGGCAGGGTTATGTTTTTCGCGCTATCTACATAATATGTGTGTGTAGCATCCAAACGACTAGATGGATATAAATAAATGAGGTGTTAGGTGTTATTATATTCGCCTTAATTCCGAGAGTGACATGGGGTAAAAGACGTTACGGAAAATTCAATATGGCGGACGCTAGCCGTCATTTTGTCAGAATGTAAAAGTACATAATTTTATTTCTAAATAGTACATCAATATGGGTATCAAAAGAAAGGTCACGAGACGATTTCAAAAAACTAAAAAGGCGCAAAGAAAAAATTAAATTAAAAAAATGGAAAAACCCGTTATAGCTTACTAACGCGAACTAAAAAGGTGGAAACAAGATTAGATAAATAATAACATGAATTTGGAGGCATACGTCATTGTAGTAACAAGTTGAACAGAAATGATGCCTCCGACTGCGTGTTATCATTTGATTTTCTTTCCATCTTTTTAGTTCGATTTTGACGCAGTCGGGTTTTTTAATTTTTTAATTTAATTTTTTTGTAAACCAGTCTTATGCTTGGTTTCTAAGCCGAATTTCAACTCAAAATACTTCCAAAGTACTTTCGATATTGAATTACCAAGACGAAATTCGGTACGTAAAACTACTTTCAAAGTAGTACAAGAAATCAAGCATTATTCTTGCAGATAAACAGCTAACCAAAACAATTTTCCATTGATAAGTGTCATAGGTACCTAATAAAAAATATTTTCATTAATAAACAACTAATTATTAATATATCGATTTGTAATTTTAAAATTATAGCAATCCAATTCATTCAGCTGTCAAGAAAAAGTATACAAAACTCCAATGCCGAATTAAAAAAGTCTAAAGCTTTTAATCTGCGAAATTTAATTAATAATAAATACATTACTTAGTTAATAAAAAAAGCTTCGTATTTCAAATGCAAATAGTATTTAAATTCGTTATTTATAAAGCCTGGCGATGTACGCGCAAATCTAGTATGGAATTAAAAAAAATCTCTGAAGCTTTAGCGGGTATTAATTTCAATTGAATTAATCGACATAAAGCTTAGTGCACCACTGGTTTGAAGTGGTGATAGTCCAAGCTCTGACCGTACAAACGTCTACTGGGCAACACTACTAAAATTTTATTAGAAGAGAGGTTTACGGATAATGAAGCCAGTATTTTTTTTATAAAAAATATTTATTCTTTATTAAATAGTCGACGTTTCGCAAGCGAATAAAGGATAAATATTTTTTATAAAAAAACAAAACACTAGTTTCATAATTACCCGTAAACCTTTCTTCTAATTGAATTAAGACTAAGCCGTCATCTTATCAACATAAAATTTTATTCCTGAATTTAACAGATAATGTGATAAAAAATTTGAAATCGGCACTCAGATCGATCCGAGCTCTGAATTCTAAAAGATCTCTATCTTGCGTTCGAATTAGTTCAAGCTCGACCGTACAAAAGTCTACTGGACAACACTACTAAAATTTTATTACTAAATTTAACAGATAATAATATGTTGGAAAACATATCAGTAGACTAATTCATTTTTTTTTATAATTTTTTGTTGTCAGTATTTCGAATGCTGCACAACACTATTTGATAAAATTTATATAGATAATTAATATATTACAATTAGTATCCTATGGTTCCTCTATTACAAGTCCCCAGTTCCCGGGTTCTAGCCCGAGAGCTGGTAAAAGTGTCAATTGGATTTTCAATTTATTATTAAAAAAAAAATAATGAATTGAAAATATGAATTGGTGCTAGGCCCAAATAACCTTAGCTGTTGGTGGTCTTTAAAACACACACAATTAGTATCGTCTGCCTTGCATACCTGCCAGACCTCTCTCCGAATGGATAGATGTTCAATATGAGGTCTGCCTGGTATTCAAAAAACATTGCGAGGGAGATGATGATAATTGTAAATAATTGACCTTAACTCTATAAACAAATTTCATCAAGTGATGTTGAGCCGTATTCGAGATACTGACAACAAAAAACGATAAAAAAATTCGACTGATGACCAGTCCTATACTTCCCACCTAATAAATATTTGCAAAAAATAAACACTCCTTTTTATTCTTTAAAAAAAAGCATGGCTTTGTTTGGTGATCTACTGATGGATAGTAATATAGCAAAAATCATGCTTACCTTGATTTACGTACAATTTTCTTTTTTTAGTAAAATATTTTTTTTCTCGAAAACTATACATTTTAGAGAAAAAAATATTTACATTTTTTTCATATTATAACATCTAGAATTCATTTATATTTTTTTTACCTATGTTAATACGTGACATTGAGAACGTTTTTTTTTAATATCTCAGGATCCACTGAACCGATTTGACTCAAAATCTAATCAGATCTAAGTTAAAGGCTGATAAACACAATAGAACAATCGGCCGTATGTTGTTCCGTTTTTACGATATCGAAGGCGAAAAATTGACCACACACACATACAGACATCAGTCAGAAAATGATTTTAAACGATTGCTAGGGTCACAAAACGTGAAGATCTGTTAAAATCTCGAAATATTTTTGTCGGACTAAATCCATTACTTCCCTACCATAGTAGAGGTGGGAAGTAAAAATTGAATTAGTCTGCTACAGATTTGACTCTTTTCATCGTATTATCTGTTGAATTAAATAATAAAATTTTAGTATTGTTATTCAGTAGACTTTTGTACGGTCGTAGCTTGGACTATTTGGAGTGGTGACGGTAGAAACGATCATATTATAGAACCTTTGTACAAACTACCCCTCGTTCCTCATTCCCTTCAGTGTTTTGTTGTATTCAACTCATGGTGAAGATTATCACACCCTCAGCTATTCAAGCCTGCTCAGTGTTGTTACATACGTGCCAGTTTGGTTTAAACGAGCCTTTTATCAAGAATAAAATGCAAAGCTATTTCGTTCTTTTCTTTAAACAGATCTTCTCTATATATACTATCTTTTGAATTGGAATATACGGTGTAGATTCATTTTTAGGGTTCCGTATCTCCGAACGGAACCCTATTACTGAGTCTACTATGTCTGTCCATCTGTCACAAGGTTCTCACAAACGACAAGAGATAGATATAGACCGAGAGCTAGTGACAATTTTTTGGTGTTATTTATTCAAGGCCTTATTTTTGTGAAGATGTTGAGGGAGGCATATTAAAAAGCCCAGAGTAAGGGATTTTGCTATATAGCGGTATGGAAGGGATGCAGACCGCCCCCAACATGTAACAAAAAAATGGTCACAATTATTATTGCTTCAAGGCTGAAATTGTTTGTATATAGCTTGTCGGTGACCCAATAATGCCATTAATAATTTTCAGATCGATAGGTCCGTATTAAAGGGGTGACAGATCCCCTTAAACGTGTCATGTATCCGACGAAATTTATATTATTAGTTCAAATTTTAATATGTGGTTACGGCGACTGTTTTAAGCATATATTTCAATTTGCAGAACAAAATGTCGGCATTAACCCCCTCTCTTAGAGAGAAACTTGCTCGCCTAGGTGTTTATATATTTCTGCAAGGGGGTTAATATCGACATTTTGCTCTGCAAATTGAAATATATGCTAAAAACAGTCACCGTAACAACATATTAAAATTTGAACCTTGAAATAATAATATAAATTTCGTCGGGTACATGACACGTTTAGGGTGATCTGCCACCCCTTTAATATTGACTAATCGATCTGCAAATATTATAATGGCATTATTGGATCACCGGCAAGCTATACAAACAATTTCAGCCATGAAGCAACAATAATTGTAACCATTTTTTTGTTACACGTTGGAGGTGGACTGCATCCTTCCCATACCACTATCTAGCAAAATCCCTTACTCAGGGCACTTAAATATGCCTCCCTAAACATCTTCACAAAAATAAGGCCTTGAATAAATAACACCAAAAAATTGTCACTAGCTCTCGGTCTAAAACAATTTTCACAAATTGTGTGTTGTGACATGAATTCTGGCAAATAATAATTAGAATTAAATAATCAATTAATTTTAATAAATTTATGTTTTTTAATATATACACACTTACATTATAAGCGAAGCTATTAGTAGGTATAGCGTAGTGGCCTCTATTACAAGCCCCTTCCGCCCCCCCTTAGTCCGCCACTGCTTTTATGAAAAGTTTAAATCAGAGAAATATTTTAAAATGGTTTTTGTGGGGTTGTCAGCTTCACATCTACATGACCTGATTGTGGTGTGTAGACAAGCGTTTTGTATCTATATTTGTGATCAGCTGATACAGTTCCGCCTTTTTCGACGGTAAAAAAACAAAATAAGAGAGAGGAAGAGGGCACAGTCGTATTTGAATCTCTGTTTTTTACGACCATATATACAGGGTGAGTTCGACCACCCGTATCAGTCGTTTTTTTCGAAAACGGTTAGTCGTAGAGAGTTGTGTCAAAAATTTGTATTATAAAAGCCCTAATAAAGAATAGAATGGTGATAATTTTTTTCCCCGGGAAGGTCGGCTTCCCTATTAGTTTGCTCCAGAATGTCCAGAACTCCGGAATTATAAATGTAACGATAGGTCGAAAGTGGCATTGTTGAAAAGATCTTTAAAAAATAAGCAAGTTTTGTAGGAAAATTTTTTTTATTACTGCCACCCCTGTAAATTTCTATAAGTATAAATATAAATTATTATATGTTCAAAATTCCGGAATTTTAGAAAGCACGATAGGTTGAAAGTGGTGCTGTTGAAAAGCTCTTTAAAAAATAGGCAAGTTTTGTAGGAAAAATTATTTAATTACTGCCACCCCTGTTAAGTAACAACCGTTTGAAATTATTAAATCAAAATTTCATAATAACGATCGAAGTCGGCATTAAAAATCTAGCAACCTTAGACATTGTCACAAGTGTTCAAACTGTCTTCCATTTACTCTTTAATACATACTACTGAGCTCTTCTGGTTATACTGTGAGTGTACTTCTTCAGTGTTTAATGATCGATAGATAGGTAACTAGATTTTAAATGCGGACTTTTAAAAAGTTAGTTAATATGACATTTTAATTTAGTAATTTCAAACAAATATTACTTAACAGGGGTGGCAGTAATAAAAAAAATTTTCCCACAAAACTTGCTTATTTTTTAAAGATCTTTTCAACAATACCACTTTCGACCTATCGTTACATTTATAATTCCGGAGTTCTGGACATTCTGGAGCAAACTAATAGGGAAGCCGACCTTCCCGGAAAAAAAATTTATCACCATTCGATTCTTTATTAGGGCTTTTATAATACAAATTTTTGACACAACTCTCTACGACTAACCGTTTTCGAAAAAAACGACTGATACGGGTGGTCGAACTCACCCTGTATAATAGTATATATACCAGTAAGTACAATATGTATAATGTTGTCCATAAGCCGGGGGCTGAACTACAAAGTAACTTGAAACATGTTTGAAATACACAAGCGTTCTTTGAACACGGTGTTTTTATATTCCATACAATTTAATGTTGCGGCACTTTTACATGATGTCAGACTCAGGCAGGTATAAAGGCACGGTCACATCCGTGTGACGTGAGCCGCCCACAAGACTACAGCAAACTTTTACCTACTCGAAAATTGCACAAATTATTGCGACAAACTGATTCTGCAAGCGAAAAAAATAACTGTTATTCGAAATTAAGAATAGTCTAGAGCAGTGGTTCCTAACCTTTTTCAGCCGCGGACCCCCAAGGAAATCAAGCATAATGCCAAGGACCCCTGAGTGAAAAAAAGGTGCAATTTTCGGACAATATTATATTTTAGTATTCCTTCATTAAATTAAAAAACAAAAAACAAACGTTTTCGTAGAAAAACATTAATGAGAAGGTTGGTGCTGCTTTTTTGCAACTAAGTTAGAAATGTTCGGGTTGATATTATTACTCAATTGCAATCTCAAATCAGATTCCACATGTAACCTGTTCCTGTATTTGTTTTTGATGTATACAAAAGTAGAGAATACCTTAATTCACATAGATGTTTGGCGTAGGTAATTTATTAGTGTATTTGCCATATGGCACATACACTATTGGCGTCGGTCGGATGGCGGGACCTAGGGGTCGGACCAAAATTTCTCGACGTTTCATAGCCTCCTGAACACTTTGGCACCATTTTTAGAAATGTTTATATATATATGTGTATATATATATATATATAAATATATATATATATATATATATATATATATATATATATATATATATATATATATATATATATGTGTTCGCGGCATAACTCTCGAAAGACTTAATTGATTTGAACGAAATTTGGTAGACACGTTGGAATCCATCACCGCACGGAACCTATTTAAAATGGGCCCAATCGGACCATTTTAAGGGTAGTTTTTAGGGGTTGAAAAAAGTTTTTGGGCCCAAAAATACCGAAAAAAATCTCAGAATTGTTTCAAAATTGGAATTTAACCCTTTAGTAGAGATTAAAATGCGTTGCTAAAATTTTAACAAAATCGGCACGACAGGACCGGACTTACAAAATTTTATGAAAACACCAGTTTACGGATAGTGATTTATTTGCTGACGGGTGTATTTAATTTGGTACAGAGGTTGCATTGATAATAATATTGAAATTAGGAAAAAAAATATTATTTTAAGAGATGTATTAAGGGGATGAATTTTTCATTTTGTCCAAAAACAAACTTAAGTTAACATAATAAAGTCACAAGGCGTGTATTAGCAAATACACTATATTGTCGGCAGGGTTTTGGCACTGCGACCCGAGTTTTTTTATTTTTGTTAATGCTCTAAGTAAGATAGGTTAGGACAGGTTAGGAAACAATGGTCTAGAGCAAAGCTATCTTCCGCGGAAAGTCAATAAGTGCTTGGTGAAAAATTAATAATATATAGCTTGGTATGATTTTAAAAGCTGCGCCAATTTAAAACATGTTTGAAACCTACCTTATAAAATAACCAATGCATTCCGTTCAAATTTCAGAATTTGTTAAGTGTTCTGTCATAGGAAAAGTTTGGGAGACGGTGATCTGGTCTAGAGACGTGTATTCCACCAGACTAGTTTTGCACCAAAATTTTATACACCGTCTTTTCGTGAATTTTTGTTTTATTTTTAAGACTACTGACTGCCAGGGTTGACCACTATTTATAGAGCTATTATGTTTTCAATGTAAATGTTACTATTTCTAATAATAAATAGAAAATTCAAATGATACTTTCACCCGTTCTCGAATCAGAAACTGGGAACATGGAGTTTGTCATATAGACGAGACTCGGTTTTCGAGCATCTATAATCTACAATCTAACAACGATACCCTACCATCTCGACTGTTCTCATTTTAATGAAATTCTTCCGTTATCCCAACCAAATGCCGCATAACGAGAGCTAAGATGTTACTTACACATCAAAAACAACGCAATATCGGAAATTATTCTTGATATTATCTAACTAGAATATATATCAAATTATAATGAGAAATTTACATACGGTTTTTTTATAAATAAACATGATAATAACAATCAATATGATTAGATTCCTAGCCGTAACTAAACTCACTATATTAGTGAAATTAACATAAGAATATCAGACGAATTATCGCCATGATATTTATATAGAATGCTATATAGGAAAAATGTAAATGCACCGCCGGGACTCGAACCCAGAATTCCTAATTTCGCGTGGGGAAAGTTTCCATATATACATTTATTCTTGTCTTTTTAATCATACAACATTAACCTTTTTGGAACACGCGGTACTATATAATAAAAGCAATCAGAAATATACTATATTTTAATGAGGCATAATTCTGAGTTGAACATAAATTTTATGTGTAAATATATATAAAAAAAATAATGCAAAAATAATACTCGAGATGTCAATTAATTATGTATATTTTTATTTAAATTTTAAACGTGAATATAATATTTAAAGTCATACACACTCAATCGCTGATCCAGCTTATGAAAGAAATGAAATGAAATGAAATGAATTTATTTTTTCATAAAAAATACAAGCAGTATAACATTGCAATATGCATATCTGAAAAAATAATAGGATACATCTAAAGGAATCCCCGTACTAGATGCACCTTTACAATAAACATTTATTAGTCCCTGTTGAAAATAAAAGAATTATAAATATAAAAGAGAGAAAAAGATTTAGAAAATTAACGAACTGAACTTAATTTACTTCAAAACATCAAAGAAATATTCAATATTTTCAACAGTAAGCAGCCGTGACTTTAATTCTTTATTAAACTTATTATAACTTGAAATACTGGAAAGGTGTATAGGAAGTTTATTATAGAAATACGGTCCAGTGAATACGAAATGTCGTTGAAATATGGTTTAATGAGCTTTTGGCACAAATACAGCTTGATGTCTAAATGGATACGAAGTCTACAGAAAGTAGTTAAAAAAGTGGATTTTAATGATTGAAAATTATAAAGCTCGACAACCGCAGTCATAATCGTCTAAAAGTAGAAACTATACGAGCATTTTTAGATATAAATATTTTTTTGCTAAAGTTGCAACTTGTTATTTTACAAAAACACGACCTTTTTCTCCTGCAAAAGGAGGATGCATAAGTCTTCAGAGGGTTGAGAAACTTCTTAAACAGATTTTTTATAATAAAAAGGCTATTTTTAAAAGTTAAAAAGTCTTTTTCAATGTATTAAAAACATATCAAAATATTTTAACAGACTTATTTGTTGGACAGTTATGTTTTGAATCTGTATTTTAAATACATCATATTATAAGATTATAATAATTTTTTTATACGGCTGTATGCAATTGAAAGATTTTTTCGTTGGAGAGCAGCCAATTATATAATTGTTTCGAAACATATAGGAAAAAATCATTTTACCAACCAGTGGTCACAGTCAGGATTCTAACCTGAACCTTTCCAATTTTGCGTCGGAATGAGCTTACAAAAGGTTCAGGTTAGAATCCTGACTATGACCACTGGTTGGTAAAATGATTTTTTCCTATATGTTTCGAAACAATTATATAATTGGCTGCTCTCCAACGAAAAAATCTTTCAATCATATTATAAGTACTTATAGATACATTATATTTCCGAGTTTATTGTGCTTGCAAATTGCATGGATTACATCGGACAAGAAATCTCTCTTGGGATGAAGATTTTGTTTCTTTCTTTTCTTAAAGGGGATGCCTGTTTGTTTATTGCATTTCAAAAAATTATGACAGATTGACAGTTTGATATTTAAATGGTATATATTTACAATGCAATAGAATTACACTATTATACTTTTGACGGAGAGATTATAGACGCTCGACAACTAAGATCATATCTATTTTTGGAATCTTAATAGATCTCTACGGATTCAATCCGATTTTTTTTTTAATTTTAATAGTTCTCTACGTTTATGATACTTTAGGGATCATTTGAGACATCATTCAAAAAATGGTCTCGAACGATTCCTATAAGTTTTCTTATCAAACCGCGGAGATCTTTTAAATTAAAAAAAAACCGAACTGAAATAAAAATAATAAAATTTCCCATCATCCTAAATGGAGCATAGGGCCTCTACGAAAATTTGAAACTTATTTCTATCTTTTGCCATATTTTTGACTTGTAACCAGATAGTTCCTTGTTCCATAATTTCTTCATATAAACAGTCCTTCTCGAAGACACTGTCTGGGAATCCTAAAGAACTGATGGAACATTAGGGAAGCACAATAGACCTTATATTCGTCGCAGTGCATACCATCTGACCCCTACTCATTCTAACTCTTATTCTCGAAGATATGATATCTTTGTGGGTTCCATTCCAAGGCTAGATTTGTTATCATCATCCGTCTTTCGTAACGTGCGTGTCCTATTCAATTCCACTTCCAACACTTTATAGTCATCCAATTTTCTTCCAAAGTTCTCTATTTGAAACATGTTTATACCACTAGAAGTAAAAATAAATGAGGCAGTTTAATTTTAAACTAAACTACCTCGTTTCGTTCTCTTAATCGCCATATAGTGTAAAGCTCTAGCAGGACAATATTTGTTCCACTAAACAGGTCGTTAACCGTTAGTGATAATGTGGAGATTAGTAAAGTTTGCAAATCCAATTGGGTCGATCGTTTCATACATCGAGTAAGCTCGAAAGTTTGATCGACGTAGAAAGCTTGACGATGGCGACAAAACTTAACCGAGCGTCGCTCTTGCAGTTTAGACTACGAACGCTAGTTATAAAGTACTACCTTATATTATAGCCAGCTAAGCAACGTACATATCTACTACAGGGATGTGGTACGATTTAATTTTTAACCGAACTAAAAAAAGGGTTATCAATTTGACGCGTAGGTACTTATACAGGGTGCTGAATTGCTTTGCGGGTAATAGGGATTTAACCCGTAAAATCAAACTTTTGCGATTTCCTGCTTCACTAATTATTTTAGAAAAAATATCTTCGAATAAAAGTTTTAGAACATAAAATTCTGCATCTAAATCATTAAACAAAATTAATTTTCCATGCTTTGTAACGGCAGAAATTTGACATGAAAATGTCAAAATTACCTTAAAAACAGATAGCGATAGTCATGGAACTTGAACAAAATGATGACATTTTAGTTGTCAGAATAATTTCTAATCATTTTGTTCAAGTTCCATGGCTATCGCTATCTGTTTTTGAGGTAATTTTGACATTTTCAGTCAATTTACAATATTATTGTAACGATTGACCCAATGATGTAAATTAACTGTTTTCTTCCCTTTAGTTGAATCTACTCATCAAGCCTTTCCATTTAATACATTACACAAAAGGTTTATTGATTTTTGCGTATTGACAAAATGGCGCCTACCGTCCGCCATACTGAATTTTCCGTGACGTCGTGAGACAATGACGAATCTATAGACAGCTCATTTTTCAAAATTCGTCAAGCAGTTTAGGCTACAAAGGCGCTGACGAAAATGCAAAGATACTTACATACATACATTATATCCTCCTTCGACAGTCGAGTTAAAAGCGAAGTATTTAACCCTTTAGTACATCCCTATTAAGTACCAAACTATAACTATCCGGTAAAGTTTGTGTGCACTGCAAAGGTTTTAAAATTAAATGGAAAATGATACGTCGTCAAAATGTTTATCAAAGTATAATCACAAGTTTGAAGTAAACTGTAAAAGATAAAATGAAGAGAAATGTTCATATACCCATATTTAATTTTCAAGTGTTATCTGAGTAATATGCAAAATCTATATCATTAAATTAATTATAATAATATCTAGTCACCTTATTTTTCTTCGTGAGTCCTTTTTGAAGTGAAAACTTTTTGCCTGGGTACTGAAATAACGTGAAGCGTTCGCAAAAAAGCGTAAGAATTCGCAACCTGACCGTTCGCAAACGGCCGTTCACAACCTGACCTTAAGAATTCACAACATACTTTGTCTCGTCCATTCTATATCACATCTCGCAACTTGTAAGACGTTGGTCTTGGGAAGAGATCATGCTACCAACCGAAAATGGTACCGGTCTTACAGTGTTCCCAGTTGGAGAATAATGTCTCGCTCATTCTGTCACATCTCGCAAATTGTAAGACGTTGGTCTTGGGAAGATATCACGCTACTAACCGAAAATGGTACCGGTCTTACTGTGTTCCCAGTTGGAGAATAATGTCTCGCTCATTCTGTCACATCTCGCAAATTGTAAGACGTTGGTCTTTGGAAGAGATCACGCTACCAACCGACATTGATACCGGTCTTACAGTGTTCCCAGTTGGGGAATAATGTCTCGCCCATTCTATGTCACATCTCGTAAATTGTAACATGTTGGTCTTAGGAAGAGATCACTCTACCAACCGACAATGATACCGGTCTTACAGTGTTCCCAGTTGGGGAATAATGTCTCGCCCATTCTATATCACATCTCGTGAATTGTAAGACGTTGGTCTTTGGAAGAAATCACGCTACCAACCGACAATGATGCCGCCTTTACAGTGATTATACTACCAACATTGATGCCGTTCTTACAGTGTTACCAGTTGGGGAATAATGTCTCCCTCACATTATGCCACACCTCGTACTTATAATGCGAGACGTTGGCTGTGGTGGGTATATAGGGTATCATTACGTGAAGCGACAAATTTCCTTTAGCGACCTTAACTGATGCACACAACATTATATTTGTGTCTTATGTTCATCTTCTTATACATTATACGTACCTTACCTACGTTATATTATTATAGTATTATAGTACATGTGCATTGAAGCGTTATTTATTACCCCTCAATTGTAAGACTAGCTATAAATGTAATTGCTTCATACTCGACTTAACAGAATGACTTGACTACTGACTTCGTCCTCTTTTTCTTCTTCTCTTTAGCATCCTCCAAAACTAGTGATGATCAAAACAGTTCTTTTGCAATAACAGGCACTCTTTAAAAAGAACTTATTCTAAATAACTCCTATAAAATATTATAATGGACTCGGTTGTCGAGCGTCTATAAGCTACCAAGAAACCAAAAAATCCCTCAGGGGAAACATTGTAATGTAGATGTGAAGAATCTGTTTTGATTAGAAACAGAAAAGTGGTGATCCTGATGATAATGGAAGAAAACGCCTTTAAGGTGGCTGAAGGATCCAAATAAGAAGCAAATACTGTTATTATTGCATTTATTAGCTAACGTTTTGAAAATTATAAATGCAATAATAACAGTATTTGCTTCTTATTTGGATCCTTCAGCCACCTTAAAGGCGTTTTCTTCCATTGTAATGTTTTGTGGTAATTAGCGCTCCCAGGCACCCGAGCTGGTACCAATCGGTTGGTGTATGCTGGCAGATTCTAACACACAAATAAATTATTTGTTGTGTTGAAGACACTAATGACCTGACTTGTCGACGCGTCTATAATCTACAATAAACTAAATTAAATAAAGAAACCAAAAAAGGGTATATGTTTTGTTTTATTGTAATGGCGGAATGTTCGTCAGTTCTTTTCAATCTCTCGATATTTTATTTTGTTCACTGCTGAATTTTTTCTTTCGAACAAGTTATGCAGATAATTTTTATTTTATGCTAATCTTCTGAAGATGATTTAATCGAACCGACCGTTATTAATACAATTTTTGAAAAAAGCTTTTGGATTTGGTCTAATTATTTTCATCCAATACGATGTTTAATCCAAACTACGATCTCCTAACAGGTATGTTAATAAATCCGTCGTCAATTTGAACAAAAATTAACCGTTCTTGTTGCAATTGTTTGGTAATTTATTTATATCAACCGTACTTTAAAAACCTGTTCTCTAAGAACCGCTTCTTTAAAGACCTGTTCTTTAAGGAGCTCTTCTTTAAAAATTAGTTCGTTTCGAATCGGTTATCAAGAGTCTACTCCGTAAGAACCTGAAAAAGTATTATTACCTAGAACTGTTATTTTTAAAACAGGTTCTTTACCAGTAACAGCTCTAAAATAACTGTTACTGTTATTTATTACTATTAACCTGTACCTTGCTTACTTGCTTCTTTTTCTTTTTCTCCACAAATCATGTGGTTTTCATGGAAATATTATCTATACTAAAATTATTTTTGCATTCGTCTGTTTTATTTACTTGAGACGCATGCGGCGGTATCATTTCTCAGGAACATTAAAAATATTGTATTTATGTCTTTGTGGGTGACTTCTCTCGCGTGAACGTCAGCTCCACCAACTTTAATAAAAATCGAACAGCATTAAAATAATAAATAAATAAATTGCGCTCCAATGAAATTATTGTTGAAGTTTCTTAGATTTTAGAGTTTTGTCCAACTAGTCACATAGTTTTGTTCTACATAATAAAAAAGTCTATGCAAGTACCCTATTTTTAACAAGTATGACTCGAGAATGGCTGAACCAATTTTGATGAAATTTAGTACCCAAACTTAAAGTACACGATACTTTTAATTTAGCTACGCTCAGTTGAAAATAACTTTTTCGGCTGCGAACAAAAACTACTAAAATATAAGAATATTTCATAAATTTCATATTAAAACTAAATCAACTACTAAAAGTGAGTTGGCAGTTAAAGTGTTAAATTTAAACTAGCATTCACATTATATAATCTTGGTCGTATAATAATAGTGCACCTCTGAAGTCCTTTCGTAAGTATTATGTAAATAAGAAGGATTTCAAACAAAATTTATTTTAATGCCCAGGCAAATGGAAAAAATAAAAACCGTTCTTATTTCTTTGCGTGGACAGCATTTTCTTTAAATATAAAAGAACCCGCATTTTAATTTCCAGAATGAATTGCTTTGTATTTTTAACTTGACATAATTCTATTCGCTCGTTGATTAAAACATTCAGATGATGTTTCCGAAATAAACTGCCGTTCTTTTTGTAGATACTGTTAAGACGGGTTTACGCAGTGCGAGTTGGCGTGTAAGTTGAGAAAGGCCAGTTACTGTATGCCAGCTACTGTCATGGTTTAAACAAATCGTTCCAAGTTACTATCTCTGCAAGGTGGTCAGCTAATTCCGGCGAGTTCCTTCAATATTTTTAACTTCCCATTGGAAGTTATTGTAATGGGTCCGAAAATCGAAATCAAAATGTATATAACAAATTGTTATGTTTCAAGGTCACTACACTATTTTTACGCTATTTTTAGAAAGATGTCTGGGTGTGTGTGTGTGTGTGTACGTATGTGTCCATTTCTTTCTAAGACGAAATCTCGAGAATGAAAAATGATATCGACTACGTTAGGGTGCCAATCGACGCATATTAACGTAAATATGATCTGAAAGAAATTTTTTCAAAATCGGTTCAGCCATTCTTTTTTCTTAACCAAATAGACTCTAAAAAAGTAGATTTTACACAATATCTCGCGAATAAAAAATTATATCGACTTCGTAAGGGTGCCAATCGAGGCGTGTTAACGTCATTTTGATCCGACATAAATTTTACAAAAATCGGTTCAGCCGTTTTTTTTTTTAAATTATTGTTAAAAATAAATAATAATTATGTTTTAATGATTAAAATGATTAGTTTTCTGTGTAATATCTAATTTAATTATTATTATTAAATATTTATCAAACTGGGAAGTTCGTCGTGTGGACCTCAAGGGTCGCACTCGAGGTCGCACTTTAGTCCTAATAAACGACCCACCTCACGGTTTATTTTAATTTACTGGCCACTAGCGCCTTCCCCCATCATATTTTAGGCCACTTTGAACGCAGAGTAGTAACTGGCTAGACAGATAAGTGTTGATTTATCACGTCACGATACACTTTTGAAGACCTGAAAGTCGGGAAACTAGTCGATAAGAGCTTATAGCTACTGATCTAGTATAAACAGCCTACTTTCCACGTAAAGCTACTGTCTACTGGCCAGCCCAGAAACTCGTACTGTGTAAACTCGCCTTAAGGATCCTTTGCGAGTTGCGAATTATTATTGAGAACGAGTTTTGTTTTAATAAAATATCTAATTTAAAATACGAATTACATTCAAATGAAGACTTTTCATATAACAATAAAAATATCATATTTTGTTTACATGGCGCTTTTATGGTTCGTCTATTCCGAGAACTGGTGAAAGTATCAGTTGAATTTATTATTGAAAATAGTAATAATAAAATGTAAAATATTCGTCCTAAAGTCAACCGTTTTTTGAGAAAATTAAGAGCGTTGACTAATTAAAAAAATTCAAGGCAAATGTTTTCCAACACGCATGGCCTTTCCTCTAGACGACGTGTTTTCAATTTCAGTCAAAATAAAATAGCAATTTTTGATTTCGAATGATGGATTAAAATTACTTAAGAATTACTAATTGGCTTAATTAAAGAACTGATTTATTATTTTCAAACTTCCTCACTAACAATAATTACTGATGCAATCCAAAACTTTTTGAAATATAAATCACCCATACATGCTTATAATTTAAAACTTTAGTAATTACATATTACTGTCATCACTGCTTTATATACAAGGTGTTATTGAAACAAGGTAGAGGGCAGCTTGGTGTAATGGTCAGGCAGCGTGCTGGCCTTTAGATCAAGCTGTCGTGGGTTCGAATCCCACCTCGTTCATGTGTTTTGGGATGTCGTTTAGTTTTAATTGATGACATAATTAAGACGCGAATGACCTAAGTTGTCGAGCGCATATAATCTACATAATTAAATGAAGAGTGAGGTTAAAAACGTGGGAATCTCTAACCCGTTCCGAGAAAGCTTTTTGAATTTTGATATATTGAAAGAGGAATTACGTAATGAATTAAACAACTGGACTTTTGACTTTTTTGTTTATAAAGGCATTAATAAAATACGTGTAGATTTTTATGGTTTTTGAGGAATTTGTTACATCTAGAATTATATATCTATTCGTATTTAAAAATTAAGTTTAAAATCTTTTAATGGTGTTTAAAAAAAATCCAATTTTTGGATAGCTTAGAAGAGGAATTTTTAAATTTCATAAAAATTTTCGATGAAACTTTCAAATGAAATTATTTCACAAATAAAATCAAATCCAGAACAAAATTAAAAAAATTGATAATATAAAACTATTTATAATATCTTCAGTATATAGTAGTGTTGACCCAATGAATGTTAATAATTGAAGCAAGGTTTGGTTGTAATAATTGGTTGTAATAATTGTTATATATTCACTATCTACCTATCAGTATCTATCTATAACTAGTTTCATATTGACTGAATTGTTCTAATTTTGGATACACATGTTCATAGGCTCTGAAGATGAAATTAAATATTTCGAAACGTTAACCACAAGCGATATTTTGGTAAAGCTTCATTATTTTGACCCTCGACCAAACCTTCCTTCAATTATTAGAATTAACATCTTCTGGGCTTCTGAACCATGGTTTACTGGAGCAACTATCTGAGGCCCTGAAGATGAAATTAAATATTTCGAAACGTTAACCACAAGCGATATTTTGGTAAAGCTTCATTATTTTGACCCTCAACCAAACCTTCCTTCAATTATTAACTATTTATAATAATCTAAATTTATTCATTGTAAGTAACTTTGTGCAAGATATATGATAAACTGTTAAAATCGGTTCAGGGTTTAACAATCATCTTGTAGATATCTGCAAATCTCCACTTTGGAAAGCTCTAGCTGCAGCACTTTCAAAATCGTTTAGCTTACGTCGCCAAGGAAATTAATGAGGTCGTCATTTTATATGAGATTTAGAAAAGTGACGTTAAGAAAGAGAACATACAAACTTTTAATTGAGCCCGCGATGATGGCAACTGATGATTTGCATCTTTATTCGTTTGAATATCATGGCTTACTTGCCGCTTTATATAACGCACCTATAGAGTAAAGATTACTAGCCGCTCGGTCCGGCTTCACCCGAGCGCAAATCTATATTTTGGTTTACCACTCACTTCTCTTTTTTGTGTTACTCGTCAAACAGTATATAGTTTTTAACAGTCATAGCGTTGTGTTTTACTTATTATATTATTAAAATCTTATTTTTAACACGCTTATATTAGCTTCACCTGTATGTTTGCGTGCTTGCTTGCTTGTTTGTCAGTTTGTAACCGACTTCTTTGAACTTGATTTTGACCAACTTTGAACGGTCAGATTTAGTTTAAACTTTGTCGACTTATCAAGGACCGACGACAATACAATAATTCCATAAGTTTGTCCCATTATCCTGACAAGGATCTCCAGGAATAAAAAAAAAAGCAAAAAACTTCAGATTGAACTGAAACTTTGCACACTTATCAAGGACCGATTACAATGCAATAATTCCATAAGTTTGTCCCATTATCCTGACCAGGATCTCCAGGACTAAAAAAAAAGCAAAAAACTTCAGATTGAACTGAAACTTTGCACACTTATCAAGGACCGATTACAATACAATAATTCCATAAGTTTGTCCCATTATCCTGACCAGGATCTCCAGGACTAAAAAGCAAAAATAAATTATAATTTAAAAAAACTAAAAAACACGCTTTAATGAACTAAAAAGTAAAAAATAATTAATTTTATTGTAAAAAAGCGTGGGGTGCTTTGTATCATATTTTCATACTACCCCACGCTTTTTTACAATAAAATTAATTATTTATTAAAATTATTATTTTACTAGAGTGTTTTTTAGTTTTTTTAAATTATAATTTATTACACTAATCGTTGTCTAATAGCAGGGGGGTCTTGCTTACGGGAGAAAACGACCGTCTTATGAGCGCCTTTATTGAATGATTTGTGTCATTTTATGGAACTAACAACATAAACAAAATAAAGTACTAAACCTTGATATTTATAGATAATATCCATTCTTGGCACCTAGTAGCAAAAATGGTATTTAATAAATTAATGCGTCAATAAAATTTTTTAATATAACTAATTATTATAGGCATGGTAATTTTTTTTCGTTCTATAATTCAGTAAAGTTTAAATTAGGGGGAATGTTTCATAAATGCCAGCAAAAGAATACATTATTATCTAAATATTATCCCGCGACAAAAGCGACATATACATTTTAATAGAATTGAGATTGTTTTAAGTGTGTAGGATCAGAACCATTCTTATGTTTTGAATCAACTATAACGCACACATACTTATTTCAACCTTTTGAATTCTGCTAACAGATGCGACGGTCAAATCTGGCCTTCAAAAGGTGGATCGCTCGTTAATACAGCCACAATATCTTATCTATTATATGTCATCTGTGCTAATAGTTAATACAAATAAATACATAAATAAATTTTAAGTTCGGTCCTGTCTGTCAATAATCCATAAAGTTACAAAACTCATTGTTTTGCATAATATGTCTCTTGTAGGTTGAAAAAATTCGGCCAGTAAGTTGATTCTTTGAAACCAGACGCTAATGACCTCAGTCGTCGAGCGTCTATAATTTTCAATTCATTCATTCGATTCTTTGAAACAGTGTTTAAAGGATCATGATAATAAATTTCGTTTTTAATGTATAATCCATTACATATTTACATTGGATCTTATGGCCCACAGCCTACTACAAAATTGTAAATGTTCTCATTGTTATTTTCACTATGTTCGGTAAAACCGTTTACACACTGTATATGAGTATTGATATTTGCTTAACTGACGTGGCTTAGCTTCTATGAACTTCACAATCGTCGGTATTGTGACAAAAACAATATTATTGTGTCTCTTTATTTGCAAAACGTGTCACAATGACTAGACGGACGTATTAAAAGTGTTTGTGAACGGAGGGTAAATAATAATAAAGACATAATCTGATTGATCCGTTCATATTTTCCGTGTATTTAGTAACCATTGACTGCGCGATTCAGAACATTTCTAATTCCAAACTGAAAACTGAAAAATATTTTTTTCTCGAAGCTTTTAATTGAATTTTACACATGGATATTCTCTTAGTATACCGATCCTAATATTTATTTCCGTTCATATTTCCAGTGTATTTATAGTAACCTTTGACTGCGCGATTCGAAACATTGCTAATTCCAAATTGAAAACTGAAAAATATTTTTTTTCTCGAAGCTTTTAATTGAATTTTACATATGGATACTCTCTTAGTAAGTACCAGTATAACTTTTGATTGCGCAATTCAGAACAAAAACAAAAAAATATGTTTCAGTGGAACTTTTTTACCTCGTTTTTTTTTTGTTCGGTTACGCATGTCAAGGTTACGTCACGTCACGTCACGTCCAATACTATAGCAAAATACTGCGTCATCGTAAACAGATAACATAACAAGTTATCTGTTTACGATGACGCAGTATTCTGCTATATAAAAATATAGCATTATGGGGCGTAGGGGTATTGCAGCTGCTTTATATGCAGTTGGCGCTGGTTCGAACCCGGACGGCATTTTGAATTTTAGTTTCTCTTTTTAACTCTTCCATATTCCACTTGATATTTAATTATATTTTTTTCTGTTTTTAATTATAATATTATCTCTATTTATTAACTTCCCACTGGAAGTTATTGTAATGGGTCCGAAAATCGAAATCAAAAAGGAAAAAAATTTTTATGTTTCAAGGTCACTACACTATTTTTACACTACTTTTAGAAAGATGTCTGTGTGTGTGTGTGTGTGTCCGTACGTACGTACGTACGTATGTGTCCATTTCTTTCTAAGACGAAATCTCGAGAATGAAAAATGATATCGACTACGTTAGGGTGCCAATCGACGCGTATAAACGTAAATATGATCTGAAAGAAATTTTTTCAAAATCGGTTCAGCCGTTCTTTTTTCTTAACCAAATAACCTCCAAAAATGTAGATTTTACACAATATCTTGCGAATAAAAAATTATATCGACTTCGTAAGGGTGTCAATCGAGGCGTGTTAATGTCATTTTGATCCGATATAAATTTTATAAAAATCGGTTCAGCCGTTTTTTTTTCTTAACCAAATAACCTCCAAAAAAGTAGATTTTACGCAATATCTCGCGAATAAAAAATTATATCGACTTCGTAAGGGTGTCAATCGAGGCGTGTTAACGTCATTTTGATCCGACATAAATTTTATAAAAATCGGTTCAGCCGTTTTTTTTTTTTTTTTTTTTTAATTATTGATGTTAATGATTAAAATGATTACTTTTCTGTGTAATATCTAATTTAATTATTATTATTAAATCTTTATCAAACTGGGAAGTTCGTCGTGTGAACCTCAAGGGTCGCACTTTAGTCCTAAAAAATGACCCACCTCACGGCTTGTTTTTTTTTAAAACACTTAAACAAAATTATATACTTTCAGCGATTTCGGGTATAAAGCGTTTAGGGTTATGGCAAAATGATTTTGCACCGTGGTTTAAAAAAACCGCCCCCTACTTTTCTCCTCCAATGATCTTTTCAAATATCCGCAGCACTATCCAGCTGTGCAAGCTTTCACGACCGGCATTGTTCCAAGTCTTCATGGTTTCCGGGCTTGTAGGCCGTGGTCCGGTGGTATTTCTACTTGACGTTTCGTCTACAACTGCGGTGGACATTCTCAAAGGCGACGTGGCAGTGGTCGAAGTGTCCTCCTTGGCGGCTCACGGGTCAGTGTATCAGTGACTGCTGTCCTCCGTTCTTTAATGCCTAGTACCAGAGAACACACTGGTACTAGGCATAAAAGAAGGGCGGACACCAGTCACTGACACACTGACCTGTGAGCCGCCAAGGAGGACACTTCGACCGCTGCCACATCGCCTTTGAGAATATCTACCGCAGTTGTAGACGTAACGTCAGGTAGAAATACCGCCGGACCACGGCCTACAAGCCCGGAAACCATGAAGACTTGGAGTCGAAAGTATAATTCAAACAAAATTCAATTTTAAGATGACATGTTCAGAATTCTATAAGTATGTTATTGGTAAACCTCATCTGCTAAAGAAGGTATAAAGACATCTGAAAAATATAATTAGTGTTTGATATGGAAACCATGAAGACTTGGAATCCGCAGCTCTGGTAACGAGTTAGTCCTGTATCGGACCAAATGATGAATTGTAGGACATCTCTATATATTATAATATTTTGTCGTTGGCACCACATTATATCATCAACGGCATCACCGGTACATACATGTATTTTGTTGAAGACGTGTGACTGGAGAGGTAGTACCTTTCAGCTCACTGTAATATTAACATATTATACATTATATACGTAAGTATGGTATCGTATATGTACCTACGTTTGTACAAGTTGTTCACATTCATTTCTGACAACATGACAAAGCCCTTTTGTACGTGAGGATAAGCTTCAAAGGCAGAAACTGTCTTCTCAATACACATTATGCATCATATCACATAAAATACATTGGTTTCATACCTGATGGTGAATATCATCACTCATCAATCTACGCTATAGGGTTGCCATCCGTCCCGGTACACCGGGACGTGTCACAGGTTTGGAACTTCTGTCCCGGTCGTCTCGGTTGAACTACAAAATGTCCTGGTGTATAAAAATATTTGAGTTTTATTGTTTTAACTATCTACTAAAGAACGCAATCGCTTTCAAATAGAAACAGTCGAAAGTATATCCAGGTGTGCAAGCTTTCACTACCGGCAGTGTTCCAAGTCTTCATGATTTCCGGGCTTGTAGGCCGTGGTCCGGTGGTATTTCTACTTGACGTTTCGTCTACAACTGCGGTAGACATTCTCAAAGGCGATGTGGCAGCGGTCGAAGTGTCCTCCTTGGCGGCTCACAGGTCAGTGTGTCAGTGACTGGTGTCCTCCCTTCTTTTATGCCTAGTACTAGTGTGTTCTCTGTTCGGTCGTAGTCCGTCTCTCTGTTATTGGTCAACTGCGCAGTGTGTGATGGGAGGACACCAGTCACTGACACACTGACCTGTGAGCCGCCAAGGAGGACACTGCGACCGCTGCCACATCGCCTTTGAGAATGTCTACCGCAGTTGTAGACGAAACGTCAGGTAGAAATACCACCGGACCACGGCCTACAAGGCCGGAAACCATGAAGACTTGGAGTCGAAAGTATAATTCAAACAAAATTCCATTTTAAGATGACATGTCCAGAATTCCATAAGTATGTTATGGGTAAACTTGACCTGCTAAAGAAGGTATAAAGACATCTGAAAAATATAATTAGTGTTTGATTTAGACTATATTATTATTAAATGAATGCGTAATGACTGCATCGGTATATATGAAACACCCATTTTGACAATGACGTAACATAATGCTGTAGTCAGAAAAAAATCATTATTTCAAACCTGTGTCACCGTAGGGATTCTAACCCTAAACTTTCCACTATCGCGGCGGACTGAGTTGACAATTACTCACACAGTGACACATTTTCAAACGACCAACTCTTTCCTTTTAAAGCATTCTGTCACTGAAAAACCATCACATGCGAGAGTCGATATTTTAGCACAGATGCTAGATTACCGAAACATCTCACCTAAGAGAGTTAAACACAAACAGGTGAATCAAAGATGAAAGATACATTTTTAATAACACCAAGAAAATATAGAGTTTTCTATCATATATCAAGGCAAATTTGCCTTGATATATGCGGATAGAAAACTCTATATTTTTCTTATTTCGCAACCCTCAAAACATGTAATAATTATTATTTAACTTTCTTTAGTATTTGTTTTCTGTAAAATTGAAGTTTAAATTTTGTTACCTTGTTTTTGTTAGCACTCGGTACCCAAACGTGTAATAATAATATTATGTGCCGGGCTACATGTTGAATGTTTTCTTAGTGTCAAATGGAATCAAATGACAAATCCCTGTAAAGCCCTTTATTGTTTGGAAAATATTTGATATATTTTGTACTTAACACATTATTTTCGAAATTCATAACAGAATTCATTTATATGTCAATCACGGCAGTGGTGGCGACAATTTTATTTTTCTATTTTTATTAAAAATATATTATTAAAACTATGCAATTTAAAAAAAAAACTTCCAAACAAATTTTCATTTGAAAAAATCAGTATTAACCAGAATTTTATTTCTTCAATAGGTAAATCGGAGAATTGCAGAAAATATGAATTAATTATATTTTATTATCTTATAAGTTATAATTAGCTTCAATAGAAAAACAAAAAATAAAGGGTCGGTTTTCTATATCTATTACTTACTGTAATTTATTGGGGCTAACAGATCCTTTTTTTTACCTTTTTCTAAAATTAGAAGTGGGAAATTCCTATAAATAATCGCAAATGATCATTTTTTAAACATAGGTATTTATACGTAATTGCAAGTACATAGTGGAGGGACGGGATTATGGTGGAGGTACAGAAACATTTTCCTGAAAAAAACTGATGTTTGTTTTAACAGTTCCAATCTTTTCTAACTTTTTGAAATTAGAATTATGAAATTACATTCATTATAAATAATCGCAAGTAATCATATTTTAAAGGTATTCATGCATGTTAGAGCATATATAATAATTCAAATCATAAACCAGACTCAAAACGGGCAAAGTATTATTTTAACAAAATATAAGATATCTCAGCGTCTCGTTCGCTGGTCGACACAACATAATGATCTCTAGTCAGATATAAAAATCCATACCCTCTGTGTGTCCTTATCTTAATGACCAGCGCTTATGACGACACGAGTATTTCGTTATATAAACAAACATCCGTAGACTGAACTTCTCGCAATGACGTCTTAGCCTTTTAATAATTAAGTATTAATAACTAGACGGAACATAAATAATAACCAATAATAATATTTTTTCGCTAACATGCATAATTGCAAAATATACTGTAAAATGGTGGAATGGCGGGTATATGATATAAAATACTTCTTCAATACGAATTCACTTCTTCAATACGAATTTGTTAAAAAGCAATGTTGACGAAAAATTCGAATTTTTGAAATATTCAAAACGAATGTTTGTTCACAGGATACCTGAGCTTATAATTAAATACTAGTATAAGCGCTTGATATACGATGGTACAAAGGTTTAATTAGAATGAATGAATTGTGAATTATAGACGCTCGACAACAGAGGTCATTAGCGTCTGTAAAGATACAAAGTGTAAACAAAACAAAAGTAAAAACAATAAAATAAAAGCAAAATCAAAAATTGACACACAACAAAATAAAATCGTTATAAGTACAAATAAAATGTGTCATATAATATACAGAAAGATATAAAGAAAAAACCATAAAGGCTGTAACTGGGCCTAAATGTATATAAATAAATAAAATTAAATAAACCGGTCAAGACCGGTTTCTTTTAAAAATCGAAACAGCAGATCGACATTGCCAGGATCATTTCCTAAAACAATCGACAGATCACCTGACAATCCGATCTGCTGTCGTGTGTCCCTAAACTGGACACACTCCATTAAAATGTGCGAGACGGTAACACGAGTGTCACACGTCTCACAAAGGGGCGGGTCCTCCCGAGCCATTAAAAAGCCATGGGTTAGTCTACAGTGACCGATGCGTAGCCGTGTAAGAACCACTTCCTCCCACCTGGAGGGACGGCAAGATGTGAGCCATGGGTCAACTGTAGATTTTATAGCTCTTAACTTATTCTCCTCGACAGCACTCCATTCATTTTTCCAGAGCTGCTGCACGGCTGAAATCATTACGTTCTTAAGGTCATCACCGATAACGCAAAACACGCTCTGACCGTTATTTGCAGCGTCTTTAGCTGCAGTGTCAGCTAGTTCATTGCCAGCGATTCCCATGTGGCCGGGAACCCAACAAAACCGGACAGTGGTTCCACCTCTTTTTAGGGAATATAACTTGTCCTGTATCAAACAAATCAGAGGATGGCTGGGGTAGGAACGCTGCAATGCCTGTAGAGAACTCAAAGAGTCGCTGCAAATAACATATTTGTGCGGACCGTGCACATGTCTCAAGGCCTGCAAGATTGCATATAACTCTGCAGTAAAAATACTGCACTCTTGAGATAACTTATATCCAACACTGGCGTTATCGGTGACGAACGCGCAACCAACTCGGTCGAGAGACTTCGAACCATCCGTGTAAACGGAACGATAGTCTCGATTCTGATCCAGCCACGCCAGAAAAAGCTGGCGATAGAGCTCTGGAGTTGTTGAATTTCGAGGATGAATGGAAAGTGACATGTCGATGACGGGCTGAGGAATTAGCCACGGGGGCACAGAATTACGGCCGACTTTAAGAGTTCTAGGAAGTGCCAACGGAAGTTCATCTAGGAGAAAAGTCAACCTGATACCGAGAGGACGTGTTGCATTTCTTCTCCGTCTATACAGAGAAGAAAACCTTGGTTGAAATACGCAACTGTAAGTTGGGTGATCAGGTTGACTACGGAGCTTAGAGACGTAGGATAGCATATTGCGTTTCCGCCGGATGTTCAGCGGAGGCTCTCCGCATTCAGCGGCAATGCTAACAACAGGACTCGATCGGAACGCTCCGGTTGACAAACGTATTCCGGCGTGATGAACAGCGTTTAACGTCCTAATGTACGACTCACGCGCCGAGTCGTACACAATGCTACCGTAATCCAATTTAGACCGTACGACTGCACGATAAATTCGCAGCAAAACCTTACGGTCTGCACCCCACGTGGTACTGGATAAAATTTTTAAAATATTAAGGGAAGACGTCGACTTCCTCTTTAAAATATTAAAATGAGCCTTCCAATTTAACGACCGATCAAAAGTGAGTCCTAAAAATCGGGCAGTATCTTGCACAGATATGAGTGTATTATAAAGATATAAGAATGGTTCCTGATAACAACTACGAATGCGGCAAAAGTGCACACACTGGGTTTTCTCAACGGAAAATTTAAACCCATTGTTAGTTGTCCAGTTCTGGATGCTATTAATGGCCAACTGCAGGTGACGTTGTGCAGTACGAATGTACTTTGACGAGCAGTAGATCGCCAAGTCGTCAACGTAGAGCGATGACTCTACAGACGATGGAATGCTGTCAATTATGCCATTAATAGCGATGGAAAATAAGGTGACACTAAGAACCGAACCCTGTGGAACACCATTCTCCTGTGCAAAGACACTAGACAAAGTGTTGCCGATACGGACTTGGAAGAAACGCTCTAATAAAAAATTATTTATAAAATTCCCAAGATGTCCTCTGATACCCCAATTATGTAGTGTTCGGAGTATTCCATACCGCCATGTAGTGTCGTAAGCCTTTTCAAGGTCAAAAAAGACCGCTATCAAGTGTTGTTTGTTAAGAAAAGCGTCCTGGATGGCGGACTCTAACCTGACTAGATGATCCATCGTCGAACGGTGCTTACGAAAGCCACACTGGGCATTCGTGATCAAATGTCTGGATTCAAGAATCCAAACCAGTCGCCGGTTGATCATACGTTCGAGAAGTTTTGACAAACAGCTAGTCAGTGAGACAGGACGATAACTTGATGCTTGTTTTCGGTCTTTACCGGGCTTCAACAACGGCACTACAATAGAATTACACCAAGCGGTAGGAAACGTATTGGTGTACCATATTAAATTATACATCTTGAGAAGGAATATAGATCCGGAGGGAGGTAGCTTTTTCAAAAACTGGTAATGGATATCGTCAGATCCTGGAGAAGTATCATGGCAATCATGCAAACTCGACTGTAGTTCCCACGAGGAGAAAGGTGCGTTGTAGTTCTCCTCATTTTGTGAGGAAAAGTTCAATACAACTTGTTCTGCTTGATTTTTCTGAGCAGAAAAACTTTCTAGATAGTTTGCGGAACTCGAAACTTTTGCATAGCATGAACCCATGTGATCAGCGACTTCATCAGGCGACGTAATTATGCCATTTCCCATTACCAATCCAGAAATATAATTGAAACTCTGTTTGCCAGAGATCCTCCGAATTTTCTCCCACACCTCGCGAGCGGGAGTACAACTTCTTACAGTGGAAACAAACTCACTCCATGACTGCTTCTTACTCTCTGCTATGATACGTCTGGCAATGGAACGCTTTTGCATGAAAATAATACGATTTTCATCCGTCATATTATTTTTAAAGCGACGGAGAGCTTTACGACGTTCACGGATGGCATCCCGACAAGCCTCATTCCACCAAGGAACGGGCACACGTCGCGGTGTCGTTGACGTGCGTGGGACTGCAGCTAAAGCCGCCTCGATGACCGCATCCGTGAAATGCTCTACAGCAGCATCGACATTGCCAAAGTTCATTTCGCCGACATTTAGCACTTGTTGGAAGTGTGACCAATTAGCGTCTTTTATTTTCCACTTCGGGGAGCGTCTTTCATCAACATGGAATGAAAGAAGACGACAAATGATTGGGAAATGGTCACTGCTACAAAGATCGGCATTTACTTCCCATTCACAGGATGGCGCTATAGAAGAAGAGCAGAGAGTAAGATCTATAGCTGAAAATGTCCCATTAGCAGCCGAGAAATGTGTATTGGAACCTGTGTTCAATGCAACTAAGTTTTGATTTAGAATCAACATCTCTATTAGCCTTCCACGAGCATCCACATGATTAGAACCCCAAGAGGGATTATGGGCATTAAAATCCCCCATGATTATAAAGGGGCGTGGAAGCTGATCTATAACAGATGTAATGGTTGCAAGTGTCGGTTGTTCTGTTGGAGGAATGTATATTGAACACAAAGTTACCGGTTTCGGCGCATAAAGTCTGACAGCGATTACCTGTAAGTCAGATTGTAATGGGACATTTTCGGAAAACACATTGTTTCGTACTAAAACTGCCACTCCGCCACTGGCACGTTCAACGAATGGTTTATCTTTACGATAAATCGTAAAACCACGAAGAACAGGAGTGTTTGTGTCTTTCAAATGTGTTTCCTGTAAACTAATAGCAGTAGCATTATGATCGTTAAGGAGGAGTTTCAATTCACTGAAATGAATATAAAAGCCGTTCATGTTCCACTGTAAGAAATTGAATGGTTTAATTAGATAAGATTAGTTATTGACATTTATTAATTAACTATGTAAGGTATTATAAACTACAAGTATATGAGATAGATAATTACATTATTATAATGTCGAATATCCAATATATTAATCATTAATCAACAGTTTAATTTAATTGTATACTTTGTGACATATTTAACTTTATAATACGAGGAATAATACTACGTCTTCAAAATATTGGTGTGTAAAATAAATATTAAATATACAAAGATGGATGTGTATTTACACAAGGATAATAATATGCCTATATAAAAGTATAAATGAGTACCTGCGTTATTAAAACTAAGAAAAGGTTAGCAAACTGCAAAAGTTTCTTATTTCACTACCTACTTTCGAAAGCTTTTTTTTATATGATTTGTTGGCCTTTGTTACGTAGAACAGTTAGCCACGTCCAAACATCGAAAGCTTTATAAAAATAAATAATTTTTAGGGTTTCGTTTGTCCGTGTCTGTTTGTAGGTGTCATAGTTTGACACAAAAAAAAATCGTTGTATTCAGTCATGTGGGGTATCATGTAAAAATACTTTTCTTAAAGACGTCAAAAATTTTTTTAGAATTTTATGTTTACTACTTTTCGAGATTTAACTGACATGGTTTCAATTCTGAATACTTCAATATGCAGTTATCTGTCGAATTAATATGCAAAGATTGCCAATTTCATTTATTTTTTTAAAATTCCTCCCTTGGCTTCAAGGATTTAATCCCATGTGCCAGACACAAAATGATAAGGATTAAACAAACAAGGATTAAAGGAACCAACACCTTTTCTTGCCACAGGCTCTCGCAGCATTAGGAACCTAAGGCAAACACAGGACTCAGACCTTGGAAAAACACACAAAATTACTACTGTTAGTAGGGCTCATATAGTCTGGCACAAAATTCATTTAAAATTTCATTTACCTCGAAGTTAACCGAACTTAGGATGTGACTTAAATTCAAATTTTATTTGGGGCAAAGATTAATTGTTCATAATTTGCATATCAATATTACCTTCTAATATTTCAACAGTTCGTAATCGTAATTTTGAAATAAACTCAATTTAAAGGTTATGTTGCTGTATTTTTTACTTCAGTCAATGGTAATCACCTATATTGATTTGTAACCAAAATAATGAAAAATAATTAAAAGCAATAAAGTACGTTTGTTTCGTTTTCAAACACACACACACACACACACAGACACGATCGTGTGTACATTTTAAATACACAATACACGGAATGTATGAAAAAAAAACTACTTCTTTAATAATTTTCTTTTGATCATCCACCGTAGACTTGGGAATTCCATGTCCTCCGTCGGAGTCGTTTCCTATCTTTCCTTAAAACGCATCTTAACATGTCCATACGTTAGCCTTAATTTGTTGAAATTAGTTTTCTTTAAAACGTACTTCGAATTTATTAAATTGAAAAAAACAGATTCGAAACTACCATTTTTTTTCGATAATTTTTGAAAAGGTAATAGTATATTGCATTACATAAGGTAAGAAACTTGGCGTTTGCAACCTGTGAAGTTTGCTGTCTGTGTTGCAATGGAGCCATGACATACGTCCACGCATAGATAAAGAGAGGTTTGCCTTTGGAAAGAGAGGAATACTTCCTCGTCAGTCGTAACTCGTGAAGAACCTAACCTAAGTTCTAACTGCCGGCCTGTCAACTGTACATACCTAACAAATCACGGATCAGTGGGCGTGATTAAATAACAGCAGCTAATCAAAGAAGGCTAGCTGTGAATGACGTATTCCGTGGCGGTATAATTCTATGTTTAAAATTACAATGAAAAATACACACTAATGTTTTTCTTGTAGAAAAAGCTTCCGGAAATTTCTCAAAAAAATGGTTTTATTATCTATTTATGACGCAGATTCCAACCCTAAAAAATTTGGGACGACCCTATTAACTAATAAATCAAAGAAATTCTAAATATTTCAAAAAAAAAAAGGGAACAGACGCTAATGACTCTGTTGTCGAGCGTCTATAATTCACAATTCATTCATTCAAAAATGATATTAAAAATACATTGTTTTAGCCGAACATACCGTATGTGCGTACGTCACGTCAGTCGTACATATTGTGTTGTGTGGGGCATTCCTAGTATGTTTACCCAATGGGGAAAACTATAGGACGGGAAACTAGTATACTGTAGGGGTGATCGCTTGGTTGATCCCAATCGTTTGTTTATATGTTCATACTATACCAGTATTCATAACAATCAAAAACGATTATTGCAACAATCGCACAAAATATGGCCTTGATTATTTTATTTTTTCAAGCAAAACTGACAATTTATAAGCACAGAAAATAGGCAAGCATATAGCTTCGATTTTTACCTTTTTTCGGAAAATATCTCAAAAAAAATTGGGTTTTAAAGACCACCAACAGCTAAGGTTATTTGGGCCTAGCACCAATTCATATTTTCAATTCATTATATTTTTTTTTAATAATAAATTGAAAATCCAATTGACACTTTTACCAGCTCTTGGGCTAGAACCCGGGAACTGGGGACTTGTAATAGAGGAACCATAGCAACGCCATGTAAACAACAGCATCGCTACACTCTCGGCTATTCTCAAGCCCGAAAATATCTCTAGGGAGACACTTCTCTCACATTAGGACCGACTTTGCGATTTCGACTCAAGGTGTGGCTAGTGATGTAAAAATACGGTATTAAACTTTTTTGTGTATTAAACCCATGGATAATACCGTATTTATTCAGTATAAAACGGTTTTTTACTTTTTCACACTACGGTTACGGTGCATTGTTCAGTATTGCCAACTGCATAATAGGAAAAGTTTCTGTTCTCATTTTGGTATTAAACCGTTCTAAACGGTATTAACTGTTTTAAACGATGTTAAACGTTTTATAAGTGCTGTATAAAATAGCAAAATACGCAGTATTTATACCTAGTATAAAACTGGGGTATATTATTTTTTTTACATACCGTATAATACCGTTTTATACAAACGTTTTATACCAGAGTATTATACGCATTTACATCACTAGGTGTGGCCCTCTTCAACATGCAAAACTTGAGCTCTAAGCAGACTAATTAATAATAATAATAATAATAAATTCTTTATTTAGGGAAATGTTTAGCCGTAGCCGTTTTCAACATACCCTCTCATGAGTGAAATATAAAAATATATCGTGTGCATCACTATAGCACAATACTACATATACATATAACAAGAAGTATAATAAAATATTAATTATAAACGTAAAACATACAAGGTAAAAAACAAAACAAATCAAATTAAATTTAGGCACTGTTAATTACAGGTATTTAATATTTTGAAGCAGCACTTCTTTACATTTGTTAATAAATTGTTTTTTATTTTTAAGACATCTAATGCTAACAGGTAATTTATTCCACTGTTTGGACCCTCAATTATAAATGAAGACGATCCCAGTGCAGTGTGGCATGATGGAATAATCAGATCTAAATCATTCCGGGTCTGATAATTATGAAATTCTGAAAGATAACTAAATTTTTCATACAAATAATCTGGCTTTTTAGTATTTAATATAGAGTGCATCAGACCCAGCACATGCAGTAAACGTAAATCCGCCATATCCAGTATTGAAAGTTTTTTAAGAATGGGATGAATTCTCTGTCTCCTACCGACATTACACGCGAAGCGAATACAAGAGTTTTGAAGCTTAGATTTACATACATTTTTTTAAAACCACATTTTGGGTTCAGGGACGTGTAAACATCAATGAACGATCTGAATACGTTCCCCTATTGCGTATCACGGTGACGCCGCTCTGATGGTAAAATAGTGCGGTACTGAGTAAAACTTAATACAATTTTATTAAAAATACAGACTCTTGATAATTAATGTCAGCAAACATTTTTCCAATATTTTTTAAAAAAGGTTTCCATGAAATTTGATATTTTAATTCATGAGAAATACACAATTAATTGCATCCATAGATACATAACTCAGTAGATAGCCATTTTTATCCACGATACAGCATTGGGAAAAATGTTTGGATCAGAATGCGCCATGACTCATAATGTGCGAATTTATATAAGGTTGCGATGGTAATTTTAGTGTTTCTATTTTATTTTGAATTATTTTTATTTTACTTGACATCTAAACGGCAACAAAAAATAAAATAGAATATATATAGCAACCCTATATAAAACCGAACATTATGAGGCATGGCTTATTCTGATCCAATCATTTTTTCCCAATGCTAAATATCATATGTATACTTTACCTGTTTTATACATACTGTATATAATTCATATATGGGAAAGAAAAAATAGAACGAAATTCCAAACGGGACCTCACTCGCTTGGCCAGCTATGAATACGAGCCCCCCTCCCCCCCTTATGCATAAACGTTTGTCCACGTCAAACGGTTCACGCACGAAACATGCCGCACAACACATATCCAGAGAGGGAATGCGAGAGAGAGAGAGAGAGAGAGACGTGAAATTGCCACTGTACCGTGTCACGTGCGTTGGCATTAGATTAATGGAGGTAAATTTACCGAAGGGTATGTTATATTGTATTTCTCTATATGAATATGTCACCTACGTTCTCAGGCCTCAGCTATTCTCAATTCTGTAAACCATCTCGTATTCTTCACAGATATAGGTCCGACCTCCGAATGTTTTGTAACTTTATACTCTCTAAGGCCGGTCTTCTGAAAGGACAGGTACGTAACTTCATGGCGGTAGGGATATTTTGATGTGAAACATTTTTAGGCACGGGTGTAAAATCGTTTGAATGGAACGTCGTTCCAATGTTACGTCGTTCAGAATGTTCACGTCGCGTCTTCCCGCACTATACTGTTACATGCTGTGTATCTGTGTATTGCTGTTTCAATACTTTCACAGGGTGATAATTTGTCGCGGGGCGGGGGGGTAATAAATCATAAATTCTTATCTCTGGAACTACTGAACAGATTCTAAAAATTCTTTCACTAATTATCTTCGCAGGGGAAGAATTTCTCGCGGCGGAAGGAGAAATAAATCATAAATTCTTATTTTTGGAACTACTGAATCGATTCTAAAAATTCTTTCACTAATTGTCTTTGCAGGGGAGAGCTATGGAAATGTGTCACATCTGCCAGGCGTCCCACAACGACTCACATTTTTTTATTTATTTATAGTAGATTATATTTATTATTTATTTATTGTAGATTATAGACGCGTCGACATCTAAGGTCATTAACATCTTTCAACTACACTAAATAACAACTATAACTTAAAACTAAATAACATAACAAAACATCCATGAGCGCAGGTGGGATTCGAACCCACGGCAGTCCAGTCTAGAGGTTGCGGCGCCAAGCATGCTAACCACTAGGCTTTACTGCCCTCTAGTAGATTATAGAAGCGTCGACAACTTAGGTCATTGACGTCTTAATTATATTATCAGATAACATCATTACTTAAAACTAAATGACATCACAAATCATCCATGAGCTCTCGACAGCTTGATGCAACGACTAGCACGCTGACCATTATACCAAGTTGTCCTCGAGTACGGATGTTGTTACAGTAGATTTGTGAATGGTTAGTATGGTAGTAGCCTGTCCTTTCAAAAGACGAGCGCGACTCTGGTTACGTTCAAAATTAAACGCTTTTCTTTTAAGGGACAGACGTGTTCGGGAAAAATTTACTTGGAATTTCAAAATGGTAATCCGGATTATTCTGAATCAAGATTAATTTAAATCAAAAATCACGTATGATCGACCCTGGTTTATGTTTGCACCGCTTCATTTCCGGTTCTTAGTTGTCGAGCGTCTATATTCTACAATGAATAAATAGAAATAATTGCAACACTCGATAAAGTGCCAACGGCAGGTTTCATCGTAATTTTACGCATCGTTATAAAAATCACATAACCTGAAAATTATTTCCCGATCAATATTACACTTATTTTAATGTACGTGCGTGATGTGCGTGATTGTGAGAGTGTGTGTGAATATTTGCTCACGTCCACGCGTCGCTTCAAACGTAATTGGAAACATTTTGGAACAATTTGCTTTTGTCGCCTGAAAAGTGCTTTGTGTAGACGTAAAGTGTGTTTTATATGTGAACACATACACACACCCCCACATATTATGTCTGTCTGTGTGTACAATATACACATAAACATTACGCGTTTATAATTGTACAGATGCGACCAAATTTTTAGATAAATATTGATATTGTAAATGGGTCGTCCCACATTTTTTTAGGGTTACAATCTACGTTACAAATAGATAATGAAACATTTTTTTTGAGAATTTTTCGGAAGCTTTTTCTACAAGAAAAAAATTCTCAAAAGTGCGTAATTTTCAATGTAATTTTAAACATAGAGTTATACCGCCACGGAAATCGTCATTCACATATAGCCCTCTCTGATTGGCTGCTGTAGTTGAATCACGCTCACTGATCCATAGATAAAGGGAGAATATAGTACACTGATTTGTTTATGAACAGTTGACAGGCCGGCAGTTAGAACTTAGGTTAGGTTTTTCACGAGTCACGACTGACGAAGAAGTATTCCTCTCTTTCCATAGACATACTTTTCTTTATCGATGCTTGGACGTATGTCTGGCTTCATTGCTCTGTCTTTGACGTCATCATATTATGGCGTCTAAGCTCATCCGTTAGAAATGAACACATTTTTTTAATTCTTGTTTGAAATTAAGATAGCGAATATTAAGAACAAAAAAGTTGGTATACATTATTTGTTTATCTATGAGGAATAAGATACAGTGTTCAAAATTACCAAATTTTGTTACGCGGGATAATCCTATTATAAACGTTTGACAACTGAGACCGTAAGTGTCTAAAAAATAAATTTTTAATGTTCCATATCTGATGGCTTCTTCCTAGAAAAGACGTATGCGAAAGCTAGTCCGAGCTTTGTCGAACTGTTTATTTAAAAGGTTATTAATTTTTGTAGGTTAAATAACGTTTCTAAGAACCAAATGACACTAACTTTGATTTATTTTTTGCAAAATTTGACCAATTTTTGCAAATGGCTCGCGACTGTCTGGGTATTTAGCGATATCTGTATTACTAGGTATGCTTTTATTCTCTGTTAATATTTTTTATATATTTAATATTCTCTTTTTAAATTCTATGTAGAGGACAGCGTGGTCCAGTGGTTAGCGTCGCAGCCTCTGGATCAGACTGTCGTGGATTCGATCCCCCCTCCGCTCATGGATGTTTTGTGATGTCATTTAGTTTTAAGTTAATTGGTATTTAATGTAATCAAGACGATCATGACCTATGTCGTCGACGCGTCTGTAATTTACAATAAATAAATAAAATAAAATTCTATATGTATTTTTGTAAAAATCACGTGTACATTTAATGAGTTTTTAACTTTTAGTCTGTGAGAAGCATTTAAACAAATAAATAAATTAATTAATTAATAAAACTGTAGGAAAATGATAGGTATAAGTATATTCTTGTTATCTACAACTTGCGTAATTCAGAAGGTCAGAGTGAAGTACAATTAATAAAAACAATTTTTCCACATCTGTACATAGAAACACATTCATTGTAAATACTCATCATCGATATTGCTTTATCCATTATGCGGACGGACACCCCTTTGTCTGTATTCCATTATACGAATGGCCACCCCTTAGTTAATGTTCAGAATATCTACAAGGTTCCATGTTTAATGAGTTGAAACTTCTTTTGACATATCCATTACACATTGTGCCAATAAAAACCTTATAAAAAGAAAATTACGATTATCAAAACTTTATCTAGTCAGTTCAAAAATGGAAATTAACAAGCCGTGAGGTGGGTCGTTTATTAGGACTAAAGTGCGACCCTTGAGGTCCACACGACGAACTTCCCAGTTTGATAAATATTTAATAATAATAATAATTAAATTAGATATTACACAAAAAAGTAATCATTTTAATCATTAAAACATAATTATTATTTATTTTTAACAATAATTAAAAAGAAAAAACGGCTGAACCGATTTTTATCAAATTTATGTCGGATCAAAATGACGTTAACACGCCTCGATTGACACCCTTACGAAGTCGATATAATTTTTTATTCGCGAGATATTGTGTAAAATTTACTTTTTTGGAGTCTATTTGGTTAAGAAAAAAGAACGGCTGAACCGATTTTGAAAAAATTTCTTTCAGATCATATTTACGTTAATACGCGTTATTACGCACCCTAACGTAGTCGATATCATTTTTCATTCTCGAGATTTCGTCTTAGAAAGAAATGGACACATACGTACGTACGTACGTACACACACACACATACACACAGAGAGACATCTTTCTAAAAATAGTGTAGTGACCTTGAAACATAAAAATTTGTTATACATTTTGATTTTGATTTTCGGACCCATTACAATAACTTCCAATGGGAAGTTAATAAAACAAACGAACTAAGTTGCGTGTTCGAAATGACGTCATGATTAATGACGTTTCTCGGTGTTTAGCAAACACACGGTATAACAAAATGATGTCACCTTTTCACCAATTAGTACTCATAATTATTTATGACATGCGATTAATATATTATCACTGTTTAATGTAGTCAACTAAACATTTCTTTTATATGTCAACTTTTTTTTGATTAATTAAATAATTTTTTTACTGATGTATTTTACATTAAATTACCTTAGTTAACTTTTTGTGATAGATCCTAGTACCTACTAATTCGTAATGAATAACATTTGAAAAATGAAATGGATTTTTGTGAAACAAAAATCAGCGCTTTAAGCTTTAATTTTAGAAACTTAAGCTTAAGCTGGTCTCCAAGTCTTCATGGTTTCCGGGTTTGTAGGCCGTGGTCCGGTGGTATTTCTACCTGACGTTTCGTCTACAACTGCGGTAGACATTCTCAAAGGCGATGTGGCAGCGGTCGAAGTGTCCTCCTTGTGCACACCTGGTTAAGCTGGTCTGTTATCGGCCACGATTTTGTATATTCGAGGAATACCTTGGAAAACCTCAACCTCACACTACACATTACATAAGTGAAACTTACTCACACAAAATCTATATCTAAATGTTAGTATAAATAGACATCTATATAGAAGCAGTATATTACATTACAAGGGACGAAACACAGCGTTTGAAACTAGTGTGGAGCAAATCACACGCGTTTCAATCACTGTATTTCGTTCCGAGTAATGCATATTATTTTTCACAGCTCTATTGACAATTCGAGTTGAGGTACCTGCAATTTGGGCGCGCAAAAAAGCCGCAAAAATATTAGATCTGTCAAATCCATGTGAAATTTATGTGGCGCGACTCAATCGTTCTATCTATCTCTCTCTTAACAACGTTAAAAAAACAGAGAAAATCGACAACTAAAAAGTTTTATCCCTAGGGTTGAAACTCTCAGTTTTAACTCACTAAACAAGTACCGAAAATCGAAGTTTCAATAGAAAAAAATTATGTTTTAAAGACCACCAACAGCTAAGGTTATTTGGACCTAGCACCAATTCATATTTTCAATTCATTATTTTTTTTTTTTAATAATAAATTGAAAATCCAATTGACACTTTTACCAGCTCTCGGGCTAGAACCCGGGAACTGGGGTAATAGAGGAACCATAGCAACGCCATGTTAACAACAGCATTGCTACACGCTCGGCTATTCTCAAGCCGAAGTTTTAATAGAGGCGTTGTGAAGAATATAATGTCTATTGTATGATAATATTATGATTTGTTTTTAGTTGCTATAGTTACACCGTTAGCGTTAAATATTTAACGCGTTAAAAGGTCCAGATTCGCATAAGAAGTTGAACTTTAAAAATGAAAATGTCAATAGGTACTTAGCCTAAATAACCTTGGCAAAAAAACTGGTGGAACGTCCTGATATTTTCATAACAACGTGCTACATGCTTGCAGGTTACAACTAAACATTCTTTGGTTGTTGAGATTTATCCATGCAGAGATATTATTGTCACTTAATTTTAACAACTGGCACTAATAAGTATTTATGACAATATAAGAGTACCGATCATCTTATTATAGCTTCTTTAATACTGTAAAATAAACTTAATATTTTCCAACGCTCATCGGATATCGACCAGACACACAGTATACTGTCGTCACTTAATTTTAACGATTGGCATTAATAATTATTTATGACACCCTAACAGCTACGACCCGTTTTATTGCCGCTTTTATAATATTGTTACGTATTTTAACTGTACCTACGTTATGTGCTAATAAATATTGACATATTTTTTTGTAAAATCTAATTATCTATATTATTTTTTCACAATATCTACGCACAAGTTGTTGCGAAATTGATAAAAAAAGAGATACATTTTTGAAAATTATAATTATTTTCAAAAATGTACCTATCTATTTATAAATTATAAATTTATTTTGAAAAAGATCGATAATTATGATAGATCTTTTTAAAAATGATTTTAATCGTTAAAATTTTTGTCAAATTCAAAATGTTGCCAAGAAAATTGTGCCTTAAGGCTTAAGATATAAATAACCTAAACTGACAAACAGAAAAATTGGTAAGCTCCGTAGCTCCGTAAAATACACTTTTGAAAATAATTGTCGATCTTTTTAAAAACTAATGCAATTGTACATTTTTGCCAATTTCAAAATGTTGCCAAGAAAATATAAATAAGTTAGACTGGTAAATGGAAATATTGGTAACCTCCTTTAATATTAATGATAACATTTTTAATATTGATATAATATGTATAATATTTTATGATGTACAATAATTAGTAATCTGTAATTATTTATATTCAGGGTGTAATATGACGTTTCACTTTTCAAATCAATGATGTAAAACTTTTTAGTTTTATTGGAGTTCATCGAGCACTAAAATTTAAAATATCTATTCTGTTTGAGGTAATTTGTTTAAAATGTTTCCTTAAGGATAAGCCGGCTGTTGATTATGACCTTAATTGCATTTTCAAAATTTCCCCATCATTTTTCTAGAATGAGAATACCTAGAGGGGTACCCGTTTTATTGAGTAAAAAAGCATTGATGATGATAATGGGTTCCATATCCCCTAGAGGACGTTGGAGACCACTTCATTCCGTTCAGATTAATCCTGGATAGTATGGCTGATGCAGTTGAAGTCCAATCGCGTCCATTTTGTGATTTTATCTAGCCACGATATTTTTTTCTACCTTTGGGTCTTTTCTACTCTGATTTTCCCATTAGTATAATTTGTTGAATGTTATATTTTTGTGATCACACTGCAATTTGCAAAATATCAATCAAAATTGAACCAAAGAAGTTCGCTATTTTAAAGGAAATTAACTGATATGTCGGGCGTCTATACAGGGTGGCACATCTTGAACAATGCAGTGAAATATCTCGTAAACGGTATAAACCATAAAAAAATGTTTTATACAAAAGTTATAGAGTGTCAAGGGGGACAGAAGACTGTGATATCAGATTTAACATAGGTGGTGCTGTGAAGGTCGGGCGAAGGTCAGCTTCGATTTTTTAATTGTAACAGTGCATTTTTATTCCAGAATACGATACAGTATTTAATAGTGAACAGTAAATTATTAAGGTACATATCAGCTAAAGTTAATAAATATTGAGATATTTAGAAATTAAATAACAGCCAAAATGAACGACAATTAGATAAATTATGGCATAGCAAATAGCCATGATATTACGAACCGGCCTTCTTGACTTGAATTCTTTTCATACAAGAACCGAATTGACATATTGAATTTGCTATTTAATTTGTAAATATCTCAATATTTATTAACTTTAGCTCATATGTACCTTAATAATTTACTGTTCACTAGTAAATACTGTATCGTATTCTGGAATAAAAATGCTCTGTTACAATTAAAAAATCGAAGCTGACCTACGCCTGACCTTCACAGCACCACCTATGTTAAATCTGATATCACAGTCTTCTGTCCCCCTTGACACTCTATAACTTTTGTATAAAACATTTTTTATGGTTTGTACCGTTTACGAGATATTTCACTGCATTGTTTAAGATGTGCCACCCTATATATTTTACAATATTTATTAATGAAGATAACCTTCCATTTTCATACCCTTAATGAATTTGGTTTTTATAACAATGCCGTTTCAACGCTGTCAATCAAAACGCATTTATTGGCTAATTATTTTTATATGTGTAAATAACTAATAGTTAATCGCCTTGTAAATGGCCATCTTTTGCCGTTGTAAGGATACAATTAGCAATCTGTCTTCTTTGTGTATCCGGTACAATAATTAACGTAATTACCATATAACATGTAGCATTCTGCATGGTGGATGTATGATTTTATCAGTTAAATCCATTAAATATGAAATAAACCATGTTTCTGTGTTATAAAAACAATAAAACTGCAAAGTTTAATAATATTTAAACTAAATAGTGAATACTAGTAACCGTTAAAACATCTAGCAAGCATGTCCACTAAATGTATCAGACTTGTTTTGTGCTTAGTTGGTTGCGTTTCTGTCGTGGTTAACGAAAAATCGGAATTAAATATTTTGAAACTCTACGACGAGCCGTCGAATAAATTATTATCATGTTTTTTAAACCTGACATTTACAATAAAATTTTGGATAGTTTTGTATGATGAAACAGAAATGGAATTATCAAACTTGCTGTCGAACAATTTGGGTCCTAAAATTGTTTTATCAAATTTAAATAACCAATTAGAATGGAATTTAAATCAAACAGAGTTTGAAATAGCTGATGGGTATTTATTATTAAATCAAGTGAATGTTTCGTATTTAAAAAATTTTACATTCTGGAATCCGAGAGCACAATTTTTCATAGTGACTTCAAAGAAGTATAATAGTGAAGAAATTTTTCAAATATTCGAGGAACTTTGGGCAATATACGTGACTAATGTAAACGTGCTAATTTATGATGAAGACACTAATAAAATATTGAGATATACATGGAATAATTTGGAAATGGAAAAAGCTTGTGGCAAGAAAATTGAAACTTTAACTCTAAGGCATTGCAACAATGACTTGACGACGGATATTAATAGTTTTTACAATTGCACATTTAATTTATGGTCAAAAATTATTGTTAACCCGTACATTACATTGACTGGTATTGGTTTAATAAATCAATTTATTGAAACCATAGCTTTTTCCCTTGGATTAAATTTTAAATTAAATGTAAACGCGAGTGAATATTATTATAATCACGTATCTAATGTCAGTTTCATTGAAACTTTGATGGGATTTGATAATGTAGCTAAAGTACATATGGGTGCACCTTGGGATGCCAAAAACCTATTAGCTTTTGATATCACATATTATATAATCACTTTCAATGTTGTGTGGGCAGTTCCCATTGCAAAGCAACACCCATATTCAGAAATAATGTTTTTTACATATCAACCTAACGTATGGCCGGCGATAGTGTTATGTTTATTTGTAACAGCATTTACCTGGTGGTTTATAGCCTACTTCAATGACGAGCCAAAATCCAGTCATTCGTACAGCTATTGTTTATTACAAACATTGCAAATAACAATTGGTGGATCTCCTGATCGACAACCAACGACCAAACTACTTAGATTCTTCATGATGATTTTGCTCTTCTATGGAATCCATTTTGCGGTTGGATTTCAAGGCAAACTGAGCAGTATTCTAACAAATCCTGGAACGGAACCTCAAATAACTACTATACAGCAATTAGTGGATTCAGATTTAAGTATTCGATTGAGCCAATCATTGATAAATATTTTACAAAATATAGATGATGAAGCATTTAATTTGCTAGCCAAGAGAGCACAGCTAGATAACTCTTCATGGAACGAGAGAATTAATAATGCTGCAAGACAACAAAATATTGCAATTGCGACAGCTGAAGGTCTTTTTTGGGGTAATTACGAACTCATGTTAGATGAACAAGGTTACGAAAGATTATTTGTTATAACCGATGAATTTATAAGAACAAGTTTTGTCTATTTACATATACAGAAAAATCATCCACTTTATACGAAAATCAATCAATCCGTTTTCCGAATACATTCTAGTGGTTTTCCAGGGAAATGGATGATGGATCTAGTTTCAAGAAAGAAACGTCCACGTAGCATTGATTTAATTCCGTTATCCGTTCAACATATCAACGGAGCAATAATATTATTAAGCATTGGTTTTATTATTTCAACAATCACATTTATTTTTGAGATTTTGTGCTACAGATTTAGAGGAAAAAATACATTTCCTTTTATTATGTAATTAATTTTTACACATATTAGACAGAATTGTAATTGTTTTGTAATTTGAACATTTACCTACAATCGATGGCAAATAAAAATTATATGATTGATTATTTTATAAAAAACTGTTATTAGTGTATTTGCGTGTACATATAGTATATGGCACATAAACTATTGTCGTGAGTGTGATGGTAGAAGTAGAACTTAGAGTTCAGACCATAAAATCTCTCCGTTTCTGAGATCAATTGAGTAATTTTTAGGGTTTTAATTAAGATTCGAAAAAATGTTTTGGGTCCGAAAACAATTGCAATTTAACTCTTTAGTAAAGTTTAAAATGTGCCACTAACATTTTAACAAATCAGCCAGACGGACAAACCTACAAAATAGTTTGAGGATAGTGAATTACTTATAATATGGAAGGTTATATATAAGTTGGTGCAGATGTTGGATTAATAAAATGCATGACTAATATTGAAGTTAAGAAAAAATTTACTATTTTAAGCAGGTATGGGCAACCTTTGTAAAGTTGTGGGCTAAAGTCTGGGATATTAACGAAGTCGCGGGCCGTATATACTAGGTAGTTGTGAAAAAATAATAATGATACGGTTTATTTTTTTTTCTTCGGCAAGGTATTTTCTGTAGAGATTACTTAGCTCCCCGTCTTCAAATTTTGACTTCAAATGTGTGTCTTCCTGAAGCTCGATCAACTCCATTTGCAGGTGTGTCGGAGCCTTCTCTAGTCTCTACGTCACTTTTCATAGGAGTAACAAAAAGGCTAAAGGAGCTATCCATTACCTGTGTTTTCGAAGTCGGAAAATCTATTAAAAAATTGCTCCGACAGTGATTTTAGTTTTTCAGCTGATTGAGTGTAATCAATATTATAGTAACTTGATAGTGTTGAAAAATGATAACAGCTTCCAGACCGCATTAATTGTGTTTCCCAAAAGCGAATTTTGTTCTGGAACGCTTTCAGATGGCTGTACAATTCGTTTACCAACTGACCTTGTTTTTGAAGCTTCAAATTCACCTCGTTTAAGAGACCCGTGAATCGTGATGTCAACTAGAAATGCTAAATCACTAAACCATTTCTGATCACTGACTTCAGGCAATGGTTTTTCTTTGATTTCCATAAAATCGGCTATTTCCTGTCTAAGATCGTAAAATCTTTTTAGCATTTTGCCTTTGCTTAACCATCTTACTTTACAATATGTCACATCACCATGTTCTGAAGAGAGGTCATCCAAAAATGCTTTGAACTTTTTCGAGCGCGATTTTAAAATGTTCCACGGGCCGGATCAAAATCCGGGGCGGGCCACATCCGGCCCGCGGGCCGGGCGTTCCGATATATGATTTTAAGGGTTTATTTAAGGGTTAATTTTTTGTTTTGTCGAAAAACAACTTTAAATTCACATAATAATAAAGAGAAAAGTCATAATTATTTTTTGTATATTAGTAATTACATTATTTTGTCGTCAGGGTTCCGTTCTGCGATCTGACATTACTGATTATACAGCTCATCCCGCCGCGAAAGTGGAAAGGTTCATGTTAGAATCCTGACTGTGACCTCTGGTTGGTAAAATGATTTTTTCCAATATGTTTCGAAACAATTATATAATTGGCTGCTCTCCAACGAAAAAATTGTTCAATGCATTTCAGCCGTATAAAACTATTATTTATATTACTAATTATCATAAAACATATAGCATTATTCATAATACATGATTATGTCTATCACATCCATTAATCTTTCAGTACCTGCACGCCTCTACATTATTAAAACAATGGAAAAATATGTTTTGATATAGCGTAACCTAACTAGTTAGTAGTTAACAGTGAAAAAAATTGACGCACAAATATGGCTACTAAATGTGTCAACATTTTTGTGTGCTTAGTTAGTTGCGTTTCTTTCGTGGTTAACGAAAAATCGGAATTAAATATTTTGAAACTTTACGACGAGCCGTCGAATAAATTATTATCATGTTTTTTAAACCTGACATTTACGCTGAAATTCTGGATTGTTTTCTATGATGTAAAAGAAGTACAATTATTAAATTTACTATCAAATAATTTGGGACCTAAAATAGTTTTATCAAATTTAACGGATTACGAAAATAATCAGTCGGAGCAAACCAAATTCGATAAGGCCGATGGGTATTTATTATTAAATCGAGTCAATGTTTCGTATTTACAAAATTTTACATTTTGGAATCCGAGAGCGCAATTTTTCATAGTGACATTAGAAAAGTATAATAGTGAAGAAATTCTTCCAATATTCGAGGAACTTTGGGCAATGTACGTGACTGATGTAAACGTGCTATTTTGTGATGAAGAAACTAATAAAATATTGAGATATACATGGAGTTATTTTGATATAGGAAAAAACTGTGGCAAGAAAATTGAAATTTTAACGTTATTTCATTGCAATCGTAACTTGACGACTGGTATTAATAATTTTTACAATTGCCCATTTAATTTATGGTCAAATACTATTGCTGACCCATACGTTAAATTGAATGGTAATGGTTTGGCAAATAAATTTGTTGAAACCATAGCTTATTCACTGGGATTAAAATTTAAGTTAAATTTCAACGAGAGTCAATATTATAATGAAGTATCTAAAATTAGTTTCAATGAAGCTTTGATAGGATTTGATAACATAGCTAAAGTACATTTCCAAGCACCTTGGGATGCCAAAAACCAGTTAGCTTTTGATATCACATATTATATAATCACTTACCATGTTGTGTGGGCAGTTCCCATTGCAAACCAACATCCGTATTCAGAAATATTGTTTTTAACATATCAACCTAACGTATGGCCTGCGATAGTGTTATGTTTATTTGTAACAACATTAACCTGGTGGTTCATTGCTTATTTCAATAATGAACCAAAAATTTGTAATTCGTACAGCTATTGTTTACTGCAAACATTGCAAATAACAATTGGTGGATCACCTGACCGGCAACCAACAACCAAACTACTTAGATTCTTCATGATAATTTTACTCTTCTATGGAACCCATATTGCGGTAGGATTTCAAGGCAAACTAAGCAGTATTCTAACAAATCCTGGAAGGGAACCTCAAATATCTACTATACAGCAATTAGTGGATTCAAATTTAAATATCCGAGCGACTGAAAATCTGTTTAGGGTTTTACAAAATATTGATGATGAAGCGTTTGTTTTGTTGAAGCGAAGAGCACAGGTAGATTACTCTTCACGGGAAGAGAGAATCAGAACTGCAACAAAGCAACAAGATTTTGCAATGGCAACAGCTGAAGATATCTTCTGGAGTCATTACAATCTTATGTTGGATGAGCAAGGATTTGAAAAATTATTTATTATTCAAGATGACTTTATAAAAACAAGTTTTTTCTATTTACATGTACAGAAAAATCATCCTTTTTATACGAAAATTAATAATTGTGTAATCCGAATACATTCTAGTGGTTTTCCAAGGAAATGGATGACGGATTTGGTTTCTAAAAAGAAACGTCCACGGAATAATGATTTAATTCCATTATCAGTTCAGCATATCCAGGGGGCAATAATATTATTAAGCATTGGCTTTATTATTTCAACAATCATGTTTATTTTTGAGATTTTGTGTTATAAATTTCAGAGAAAAAACACAATTACTATTAATATGTAATTAAGTTTTTCACATTAAAGACAGAATTGTATTTTTTTTTGTAATTTGAACATTTACCTATATAATCAAAATCAAATAAAAATTATATGATTGATTATTTTATAAAAAAACTGTTTTTAGTGAATTTGTGTGTACATATAGTATAATGGCACATACACTATTGTCGTGAGTGTGATGGTAGAACCTAGAGTTCGATCCATAAAATCTCTCCGTTTCTGAGTTCAATTGAGTAATTTTAAGGGTTTTAATTAAGATTCGAAAAAATGTTTTGGGCCCGAAAACAATTAATATTTAACTCTTTAGTAAAGTTTAAAATGTGGCCTTAAAGTTTTAACAAAATCAGCCAGACGGACAAGCCTTCAAAATATAAAGACACTAAGTTTGCGGATAGTGAATTACTTACGAAATGTTGTTTATTGTTGTAATTTATGCAGATGTTGGATTGATGAAATGCATGCCGAATATTAAAGTTAAGAAAAAATTTACTATTTTAAGTGCATGTGTCCTAATTACGATATACAGAGAATTCCATTATTCAAATCCATTACTGAAGCCAATATTACACTACCTTTGTGGTATCCTGACATTTTAAAATCTGAAAATAAAAAAGTTTTTTGCGAAATCCTTAAATTCCTAAATATCATTGACATTCCTGCCCTAGCACTGGTCTTCCAAGTTGGGCAGGAAATCCTCTAATTTTTGTAAAACATTTGTTTATGTTGTAAATTTTTTTCACTGAGGAAATAAATAATTTGAATTTGAATTTAATTTGAATTTGAATTCGTATATAATAAAGGTAGGCAGGTAGAAAAAGTAGAGTAATTAAATAGAATTAATACTAACATTACCTATTGTGTCTTACCTTTTCTATCCCGGGCGTCCATGTTCTGGCTCTCTTGTACGTTTGTCCCGCGGAGTCGAGCCCAATGCACCTCCATGGTTCCCATCCTGTGAATCCCCTGATCCATCCTTCTTGTGTCCCAGTGTTATATGTTATGGGAATGTTAATTATTATTAGTTTTAAAAAAAGAAATTTTGGTATAGACAATTTAGATTAGTTCATGGCTAATTACACATAAGGTGTAGAAGCCAACAATTCACATATAAAAAAAACTATTTTAAGGGTTTATTTAGGTGTTAAATTTTTTATTTTGTCGAAAAACAAGTTTAAATTTACATAATAATAAAGAAAAATGTCACAATTTATGTATATTAGCAAATACACTATTTTGTCAGCAGAGTTTTGCACTACGACCTAACTTTAATAATTATCATAGTATACATAAAGCATAACTGATATGTGATTAGATCTGTGAAATCCATTAAACTTTTAATACATCACGCCTCTACATTAAAAAAACAATTAAACAACATATAATTTTGGATATAGTGTAACCTACATAGTTAGCAGTTAACCGTGAAAAAGATTAGCGCACAAATATGTCTACTAAATGTGTCAACATTTTTGTGTGCTTAGTGAGTTGCGTTTCTTTCGTGGTTAACGAAAAATCGGAATTAAATATTTTGAAACTATACGACGAGTCGTCGAATAAATTATTATCATGTTTTTTAAACCTGACATTTACGCTGAAATTTTGGATTGTTTTCTATGATGTAAAAGAAGTACAATTATTAAATTTGCTATCAAATAATTTAGGACCTAAAATAGTTTTATCAAATTTAACGGAATACGGAAGTAATCAGTCGGAGCAAATGAAATTCGATAAGGCCAATGGGTATTTATTATTAAATCGAGTCAATGTTTCTTATTTACAAAATTTTACATTTTGGAATCCGAGAGCGCAGTTTTTCATAGTGACATTAGAAAAGTATAATAGTGAAGAAATTCTTCATATATTCGAGGAACTTTGGGCAATGTACGTGACTGATGTAAACGTGCTATTTTGTGATGAAGAAACTAATAAAATATTGAGATATACATGGAATTATTTTGATATGGGAAAATACTGTGGCAAGAAAATTGAAATTTTGACGTTATTCCATTGCAATCGTAACTTGACGACTGGTATTAATAATTTTTACAATTGCCCATTTAATTTATGGTCAAATACTATTGCTGACCCATACATTAAATTGAATGGTAATGGTTTGGCAAATAAATTTGTTGAAACCATAGCTTATTCACTGGGATTAAAATTTAAGTTAAATTTCAACGAGAGTCAATATTATAATGAAGTATCTAAAATTAGTTTCAATGAAGCTTTGATAGGATTTGATAACGTAGCTAAAATACATTTTGGAGCGCCTTGGGATGCCAAAAACCAATTAGCTTTTGATATCACATATTATATAATCACTTACCATGTTGTGTGGGCAGTTCCCATTGCAAAGCAACATCCATATTCAGAAATAATGTTTTTTACATATCAACGAAATGTATGGCCTGCAATAGTGTTATGTTTATTTGTAACAGCATTTACCTGGTGGTTCATTGCTTATTTTAATAATGAACCAAAAATCAGTCATTCGTACAGCTATTGTTTACTGCAAACATTGCAAATAACAATTGGTGGATCACCTGACCGGCAACCAACGACAAAACTGCTTAGACTCTTCATGATAATTTTGCTCTTCTATGGAATCCATTTTTCGGTAGGGTTTCAGGGCAAACTAAGCAGTATTCTGACAAATCCTGGAAGGGAACCTCAAATATCTACTATACAGCAATTAGTGGATTCAGATTTAAGTATTCGAGCGACTGAAAAACTGTTAAGCGTTTTACGAAATATTGATAATGAAGCCTTTGTTTTATTGACGAAAAAAGCACAGATAGAAAACTCTTCACGAGAAGACAGTATCAGAAATGCGGCAAAGCAACAAGATTTTGCAATGGCAACAGCTGAAGGTGTCTTCTGGAGAAATTACGATCTTATGTTAGATGAGCAGGGATTTGAAAAATTATTTATTATTCAAGATGACTTTATAAGGACAAGTTTTATTTATATACACGTACAGAAAAATCATCCACTTTATACGAAAATTAATCTCTCTGTTATTCGAATACATTCTAGTGGTTTTCCAGGGAAATGGATGACAGATTTGGTTTCTAAAAAGAAACGTCCACGTAATAATGATTTAATTCCATTATCAGTTCAGCATATCCAAGGAGCAATCATATTATTAAGCATCGGTTTTATTATTTCAACAATCACATTTATTTTTGAGGTTTTGTATTACAGATTTCAAAGAAAAAATACTATTACTTTTATTATGTAACTAATTTTTTCATAGAATTTTTTTTAATTTAAGGCATTTATATATAAGCAATAGTAAACAAAAATTAAATTTGTTTTATAAAAACAGTTATTCTTACCATGGTATATAATTGTATAAAATGTAAACATTAAAAAATAAAATGTATAATTATTGCGAAATTATTGTTAAAGATAAAAATATTCTTTTGTGTAGTTTTTTTCATTCGAAAATAACTTTACTCTTTTTTAGAAATCAATATCGGCATCATTTTAATTGAAGCAGCTATTACACGAATAGCTCCTGTTTAAATAAAAAAAAATTTTTTTTTTGAAGATTTGCTAATAGTATCACGAATTTACGATTTTAAAATATAACTTGAAAGTTCCGTTCAAAACATTATTTATTTTTCAGTGAAATTTAAAATTGACTTTATATGACGTGTCTATAATTTCTCAACTACAAGCCCTCAGTTTCCAGGTTTTAATCTGGTAAAAGTATTAATAATAATATTGGATATTCATTTTATTTTCAAAAATAACTACAAATTAAAAATATTAATTGGTACCAGGCCCAGATATCCCTACTAAATATCGGCCTTATTACAAATTCGTATAATAAAAATTAAAATTATTTATTCAAGTTAATTTTAAAATTCAACTGTCTTAAGAAGGAATGAAAATCTAGTAAATATTTCAATGGTAACTCTTAAAAAAAAGGGTGTGGGTCTTGGGACCCCCGACAGATGTGAAACATCAAAGAAAACGTTATTGAACTCTGTGGTATTCTCTATGTAGTAGTATGTATTTTTTCAAAAGCAGCAACTAACTGTTATGCTGACGTAATCCTATATACTGCACTGTAACACCGCGTGTGTTACAGTTTACGCCTGAGCCAAGAGAAAGAGAGAGAGAGTGCCGCAGTGGTGGGGAGAACAGCAGCGAAGGAGCAGACCAAACATTTCGTTGCATATTTCCCCTCACGCGGCTGTTCACAGTCCGACATAAGATGTTTCACATCAAAAACTGAGTTTTGCTTAAGATATAACAGGAAATATCTTTAAATTGTAATTCAACAGCGCATCTTGTGATACCTGCCACATAAGCATTATCTTAAAACACCTTACGCCATAATAAATCGATAGGTTGTCATTTTGTTTGGGCGAAGAAAGACTCCCCTGCGAATTCCGTCTTCTTCCATCTTGATGTATCTTAACCTACCTACTACAGAAAACGTTCGGTTATCAACATCCACCTCTGGGTACAGACAGAAACGGCGGTTTTAACAGAAGCGTTTAACGAGTCGCTCGATTTCTTACAAAACCACATTGAGCTGTTTTTAACCGACTTCAAAAAAAGGAGGTGGTTCTCAATTCGGTTGTATTTTTACTTCCCACCTCTACTATGGTAGGGAAGTAATGGATTTAGTCCGAAAAAAATATTTCGAAATTTTAACAGATCTTCACGTTTTGAGACCCTAGCAATCGTTTAAGATCATTTTCTGACTGATGTCTGTATGTGTGTGTGTGTGTGTATGTGGTCAATTTTTCGCCTTCGATATCGTAAAAACGGTACAACATACGGCCATGCCGATTGTTCTATTGTGTTTATCAGCCTTTAACTTAGATCTGATTATATTTTAAGTCAAATCGGTTCAGTGAATCCTGAGATATTCAAAAAAACGTTCTCAATTTCACGTATTAACATAGGTAAAAAAAAATATAAATGAATTCTAGATGTTATAATATGAAAAAAATGTAAATATTTTTTTTCTCTAAAATGTATAGTTTTCGAGAAAAAAAATATTTTACTAAAAAAAGAAAATTGTACGTAAATCAAGGTAACCATGATTTTTGCTATATTACTAGCCATCAGTAGATCACTGCAAACAAAAAAGAGGGTCATGCTTTTTTTCAAAGAATAAAAAAAGAGTGTTTATTTTTTGCAAATATTTACTAGGTGGGAAGTAGGTATCAGTCGAATTTTTTTTTAATTTATCTATCCGTCATAGGAGGCGTATGAACGAGTCGTTACTGTATATTGATACCTCTACATTGTACAATTTTTATAGCATGTCTATGTAATAGATGACGTTGTTTTTATTGCTTATTGCTATGTGTTATACGTCCACAAAAGGCAATTGCTACAGGATTTATTGTTACATTATTTTAGTAGGCCCCATAACAAATCTTAACGAATAGTTACGTTAAAACGTTGAGACGGGATAATATAATGTACAAACGTAAAAAGAGATTCTACTTCAAGTGGGGATATTATTGCTATTTTGCTGAAATCTCACCTCGTCTATAAATACTTTCATTTTAGTAAATCGACAGGAGTGTCCAATCCCCTTATACAGTCCATTTTTTTGTCATTCCTTCATATGGATTTACATCTCGTGTCTAAGGTTTTCATACTGCAAATTTTAAAATGACACACTTTAAAAAAAACAATTAAGCACTAATATATGTTGTTTCTTGATCTTAGGTAATGTATACAGTTATAATGTCATCTAATTATTATCACATATGGCTATACTATACAGGGTGTTATTTAAGTACGTAGCCAAACTTCAAGGTGTGATTCTTTGAGTGATTCTAAGACAAAAAGTTTATATAAACATAGGTCCGGTAATGCTTCGCTTTCAAGGTACAGGGTGTCAAACTTTTTAAAATACTGCATATTAAAAAAAATACTAAAGAAGAAGACACGAACTAATAATAATTATAATAATAAATTCTTTATTGATAGGTTTCCAAAAGAAACATAATAGCGTCAGAATAAAATTAGATATATTACAGGTGATCTATATTATACAAATTACATGTTAAAAGTTTTTCTTTAAGTTTTTGTTTAAAATTGTTTATTTGTTCAATACATTTGACGTTGAAACTTGGTGACAGTTTTTAATGTACCTAATACAAATGAATGTTTTAAGCTAAAAATTGTTTGTCTTCTTTTGCCAGTGACGTGCACAGGGGTAACGCCGGAAGTTAAAAAAAAATCAAACAAGAGACCTATGTTTATATAAACTTTTCGTCTTAGAATCACTCAAAGAATCTGCACCCCTTGAAGTTTGGCCACGTACTTAAATAACACCCTGTATAATAATGTACCTATTTAACGTTCGTTTCTCGACATTTTGTCATAACAGACGCCATTCGCACCATTACTGTTTGCCATTTTACCACTTTCCCGTTAGTTTCCACATTTTTTTAAACTTCAACTTAATTAACAGCAATGTGCGAATGGAGGAGTTATAGGAAATTAGGGTAAGATAGGCAACTTTGAGAGCATAGAAATTTGACAAGTACCTAGTCAGCCATGACCAAGGCACCATCTCGATTATCATCTGGAATTATTTAGGGAAACCATGGAAAACCTCAACAAGATGGCCGATACAGGAATTACCGTTTCTCGGCGTGAGGCAATAGGAAAAGGTCCTAGCCACATTTTCCCCCGCCGAAATTCGAACTCACTAGACTCGCATTCAGAAGGTTCTGAATGCGAGTCTAGTGCTCTACCACTAAGCTACAGCGCTCGGTAAATAGCTATGCTATACTATATACATAGCTGTAAAGGGGTGTATCGATCAAGTTTTCCCCTCAACGCACTACCCGCCAGCCAATCCCGATCGGTTCCCTGCTAGCAATTCCTCCACTCCTGAATCCTGACGGTTTCACTTCAATTTAATTAAATTAATTGTAGATTATCGACGCGTCGACAACTCAGGTCATTAGCGTCTTCAACGCAACAAATAATCCATTTGTGTATTAGAATTCACCAGCCGGCATACACAAACCGACTGGTACGAGCTCGGGTCCCTGGGAGCGCTAATTCCCAAAGAACATTGGAATGCAATTTACGATAGCAACCACATTCCAATGTCCCCCCTGGGAGGAAGTTTCACTTCAAACCTTACAAATTATTATACTTATATAACAAATTTATTTCATAACACCGACAATAAAAAATCTTGCTTCTCTTTATTAATTAAACAAGAATAGAAAAACTAGAAAGCTCGTAATTTTTCCAGGATAAAATTTAAAAAGTATAAGATAAATGTGAGAATAACTTAGATAAAAATTAAAAAAGTTTATGTTAACTTCTAGCGTACAAAAGAGAAGTTCAAGTGATGAGCTCCGTTCTTTATATTCTTGTTAGGAAGTTATTTATTTATGTTTTAATTTTATTGCAGACTTCCCGAACAATTTTTTACTTTACATCGTTTCTTAGTAGTTTACTTACTTAAAGAATAAAATGGATTTTAAGTTTTTTTACACGTCATGTACAATGAGTTCCCGATTTTCCCAAGAGATGTCATTATATTATAATATAGGAAACGTATTTAATCAACAGACCAGACCATCGGATTTCCTATACATCGAATACACAGTTAAAGTCTATGTGAGTTAGCATTGGCGTAGACAAATAAGGGGTCACAATTATTAACTTCCCATTGAAAGTTATTGTAATGAGTCCGAAAATCGAAATCAAAATGTATAACAAATGTTTATGTTTCAAGGTCACTACGCTATTTTTACACTATTTTTAGAAAGATGTATGTTCGTGTGTGTGTGTGTGTGTACGTATGTGTCATTTCTTTCTAAGACGAAATCTCGAGAATGAAAAATGATATCGACTGCGTTAGGCTACCAATCGACGCGTATTAACGTAACTATGATCTGAAAGAAACTTTTTCAAAATCGGTTCAGCCGTTCTTTTTTCTTAACCAAATAGACTTCAAAAAAGTAGATTTTACACAATATCTCGCGAATAAAAAATTATATCGACTTCGTAAGGGTGTCAATCGAGGCGTGTTAACGTCATTTTCATCCAACATAAATTTTATAAAAATCGGTTCAGCCGTTTTTTGTTTTTTTTAATTACTGTTAAAAATAAATAATAATTATGTTTTAATGATTAAAATGATTACTTTTCTATGTAATATCTAATTTAATTATTATTATTAAATATTTATCAAACTGGGAAGTTCGTCGTGTTGACCTCAGGGTCGCACTTTAGTCCTAATAAACGACCCACCTCACAGCTTGTTATTATTTTTATTGTACCGGTTCAGTGGCGGACTAAGGGGGGGGGGGGACCGCTCCGGGCCTTTGATCCTGGAGGGCCTCCAAATCTCGAGAAGTCCTTCTTAATCAAATCCCAAACAAGGTCAAAATATGTTTAGTAAGTAAGAGGCAGTTTGGAGTTGGAGGCCCCGTACGTATACAAAATATAAACGTAGGTAGGTCGTTTATTATAAATATTTGATTTTTTTTGTTAGCCATTACATCTATATTATTCATTTTGTACGAAATTTACACTACAAATACATCAATTTCTAAGCAGACCGGGGGCCTCATTTAATTCTACCGCCCCGCGGGTCTCCGACGGGCTTAGTCCGCCACTGACTCACTGTAGGTACCTATGTAAAGACGATATGTAAAAATAACATTATTTTAATACTTTCTTATATAGTAGGGTGGTGTGAGCACTATAAAACCACGACGATATCCTTTGAATTTACATAAATCAGATCTGATACAATAATTTATATGCATTTGGCACGTCGATTTCATATATGAATTTCACTTTGACATCGTCTTTCGATTCGTAATGTCGTTGCAATTTTTCGTACGAACGTCAAAAATCGAATTGAAATTCTGCTCATGATCGCTTGATTTCAAATCAGAATCGACCTGATTTTAATGAATGATATATAGACACTCATCCCTATAGCCATCTATAACTTGTATCTAGTCGGTCTTTCTAAAGCCGATTCCACATAATATATAAGTATCTGTCCACTTCACAGACATATTATATAAGTCAATGAATGTTTTATGTATCTTACAGAGACTTTATTATATATAAATTTTTATGTATTTATTTTTTGTTGTTCTATTTATTTTCAGGGTTCCGTAGCTCCGAACGGAACCCTATTACTGAGTCTACGATGTCCGTTCGTTCGTCCGTCTGTCACAAGGCTCTATCTCACAAACGGTAAGAGGTAGCTAATTGAAATTTTCACAGATTGTGTGTTGTTGTGGCATGAATCCTGGCAAATAATGATAAGAATTAAATAATCAATTAATTTTAATAAATTAAAGTTTTTTGTGTTTGTTTTATTTTGATATATTTTTATTATACAGACGTTAAAGACCATAGTTTTTCGAGCGTCTTACAATCAATCTATATCTATAATTTTATTTTTATTTTTTTACAGATGAAAATGGAACAGCCAGAGAAATTGCATTTGAGTCGATCTTCAAAAAGCAGGTAATAATAAAAAATAATTTCTTAACAATTATTATTATAATGATGGTTAGTCTTATTTTTTCTACGTCCAAATCTAAGTTTTTGTTGTATACAACTATCTATGTACGATAAACTTCACTGACTAAAGCTCGATTTATATTATCCTGTCAGACACGGTGCGGGAACGTAGCGTTTCCAGCAAGACAAACATTTTTACATGCATTTCAAATACGAATATTTATACTTAGCGGTTCCCGTCCGTTCAGACACGTATCAATACTAGTATTTGAAATGCATGTAAAAATGTTTGTCTTGCCGGAAACACTACGTTCCAGCGTCGTGTCTGACCGAATAATATAAATCGACCTTAATTCGTCGATCCAATTTAAATTGGAAAACGCTTCTTCAAATAAAATACAAACTTAAAATATCAAACAGTGAAAAGCAATATTTTTTTCCATCTAATAGGTACATTATTATGAAACATAAAAAAATTAAAATTCCAGAATAGAATATTTACTTTTGCTCACAAAAATTGATATTGTGATTTATGAATTAACTTGAACTTAGCAAGCATAACATAAAGATAGAATAGAAATAAGTAAATATAGATATATAAATAATAAAAGTATATAATGTACATATGTCATAATATAAGGTATATATTATGTATATAAGAAAGTACATGCTTTGAAATCTAAATCTTCTTCCATTTGTCAAACTCACTGGGTATATAGATCTATCACTTTTAAAGCTGACTAGACTTTTGTATACTAACTACAATAGCAAGGGTTTCCGACCGTATTCAAAATCTGGATTCAGACGTTTATGACCTCTGATGTCGAGCGTCTATAATTTACAATATCTATCCCTCAGGGAAAACATTGGAATGTAATTTGCATTCCAATGTTTTGTGGTAATTAGCGCTCCCAAGGATTCGAGCGTTTAACTAACCAATCGATCTGCAAATATTATAATGGCATTATTGGGTTACCGACAAGCTATACAAACAATTTCAGCCTTGAAGCAATAATAATTGTGACCATTTTTTTGTTACATATTGGGGGCGGTCTGCATCCCTCCCATACCACTATCTAGTAAAATCCATTACTCAGGGCACTTTAATATGCCTCCCTCAACATCTTCACAAAAATAAGGCCGTGAATAAATAACACAAAAAATTGTCACTAGCTCTCGGTCTATTATGTAATGTAATCAAGACGCTAATGACCTGAGATATCGACGCGTCTATAATTTACACAAAAACTCGGGTCGCAGTGCCAAACCCTGCCGACAATGTGTATTTGCTAATACAGGCCTTGTGGCTTTAATACGTGAACTTAGGTTTGTTTTTGGACAAAATAAAAAATTTAACCCCTTAATACATCCCTTAAAATAATATTTTTTTTCTTAATTTCAATATTATTATCAATGCAACCTCTGTACGAAATTAAATACACCCTTCAGTAAGTAAATCACTATCCGCAAACTGGTGTTTTTATAAAATTTGTAAGTCCGGTCCTGTCGGGCCGATTTTAATAAAATTTTAGCAGCTTATTTTGATCTTTACTAAAAGGTTAAATTTCAATTTTGAAACAATTCTGAGAATTTTTTCGCTATTTTTGGGCCCAAAAACATTTTTCTACCCCTAAAAACCACCCTTAAAATGGTCCGATTGAGCCCATTTTAAATAGGCTTCGTGCGGTGATGGATTCCAACGTGCCTACCAAATTTCGTCAAAATCAATTAACTCTTTCGAAAGTTATAGCCCGTATACACACACACACGCGCGCGCGCGCGCACACACACACACACACACACACACACACACATATATATATATATATATAAATAGAAATTTCCAAAAATGGTGCCAAATTGTTCAGGAGGCTATGAAACGTCGAGAAATTTTGGTCCGACCCCTAGGTCCCACCATCCGACCGACGCCAATAGTGTATGTGCCATATGTCAAATACACTAATAAATAAAATTGTTATCTAAAGTAGCACGCCCTGGTATAACACCATCGGTGAAACAGACATGGCAAGGTACCTACCATTGAACTCGCTCAATCTACAATCATTAAAATTCAAAACCTTCATTCGTATTAGAATCGGGGTTTTATTTTAATGAATTGCGTTTAAATGCAAAGAGGCAACCGTGATTCCCTACCTTTACTTTTACTAGTAACATTGCGCCTTCTTTCTCACTCTCACCAACACAACTACAGCAGAAAGTTTGACAGTTTTTTTTTTTGAAATGCTTTTAGCTTCCTGTGAAAATATCAACTGACTAATGAAGTTTTTAATCACGACTTTGAAGCTTTACCCGTAACTTTGATGTATAAATTAAGCTGAGTTACAATTGTTACAGAGGACACTATGGTGTAGCGGTTAGCGTAGCCGACCTTTGGATCACATTGTCGTGGGTTCGAATCCCACCTCCATTCATGGATGTTTTGTGATGTAATTTAGTGATGGGCGATTACGAGATATTTTAGTCGATTGTCTCGATTGTTCAAACATCTCGATGACTCTCGATGGTTTTCACTTGGACTCGATTGTTGTTGTTTCATATTTCACCGAGACCAAGTTGCATAGTACTGAATCGTACAGACGATGTCCACTGTCGAGAGCCACATAATATATAATCGTTCATCACTCAATAACTGTGGTCGAGTCGATGGATGGTCGATTGTGCAGTAATCGAATGCTCTGAGACCGACTGAACAGTGTGAACAGTGAATCAACGATGAACGAGTAGCGTAAACGTCAGACTTCATTCGACCAGCATATAACCTTGAATCGCGATTATATGTATTCTCATTCGCTGGCAAATAATCGACTTGAGCAATCGAACATTTCGATTGTAAAATCAAACTCCGAGTCGATTGTGGACTCGATTGTTATTATGAACGATTGCGATTGTTTCGATTGTAAAAACATCTCGTATTCGCCCAACGCTAATGTAATTTAGTTTTAAGGGAGTTGTTATTTAATGTAATTAAGACGCTAATGACCTAAGTTGTCGACGCGTCTATAATCTACAATAAATAAATAAATTAACGTTAGGACAAATTCCGGGGATGATTTTCGAATAAAAAAAAATCCGCAAGCATTACTGTTAATAAAAAAATAATTAACAAAATTTCAGAAAATTCAGGACGCCATTTTGGAATGTTCCATCAGTAGGGTTTTCATAAAAATCAAGACATCATCGTAGCGATATCTACTTTCGATTATTATAAAATATTTGAAAAAAAATAGATTAAGCTAATTTTAAAACTAGTGAAAATAACAATTTCATTTTCAATTTATTATTTAAGGGACATAACACAGCCTTTGCAACTAGTGTGAAGTTTTCTGCCCGAGTAATGAGGGCAGCAATTCACACGCGTTGCATTTGCTGTGTTTCGTTCCGAGTAAAGGTTTATTGTCCAATGAAAATATGCGTCAAATTACGTACTGACCCGAACATGACCAAGAATCTCTTAGGTTGGATCGTCTATCTCTGTTGAAAATCTTGGTTGAGTTTCGCGTCTTACAGAAATTTCAATAGTTTTAGGCGCAGCCTGTATAATACGAGCGGATTTTCTTAAAATAAAGAGGGGAAAAGTCTTTGAACCTTAAGTTACTTTATGCATCCCTCTTGTCTTTTTCAATCTCGGCTAACAACTTTAGTCTTGCTAATAAAATTATGTACGTAGAAAATTAAAATAGGTCTTATAACAAACGACAAGGTGTTTTAAATATTTGCATAAATTGTATGTCTTACTATTTTGAAGGTTCGTTTGTATGTTAAATAAACTTCCCTTTTTTGAGATAACTCACTTAAATAATACATTAAAATTGTTAAAATATTTTATCTTACCTGAAACAAAACATCAATTCATCATTTTAGTAACGGAGTTTCGTTTACTTTTTTTATATCGCGGAAGTGATGCAAAACTTAACGGAGCTATATTGACTCTTCATGGCTGTAACTTCTAAACTAAAAAAAACTTTTTAACAAAAAAAAAAAACCTCCTTCAAAAAGGCACTAAAAAGAGAAAAATAATGAAATTTTGAGGTCTGTGCCAATTAAAATATGAAGTTGGTTGAAAAAAAGAAGATATTAATCACTATACTATACTTTTTAACCGACTTCATATTTTAATTGGCACAGACCTCAAAATTTCATTATTTTTCTCTTTTTAGTGCCTTTTTGAAGGAGGTTTTTCTTTTGTTAAAAAGTTTTTCATTTTTTACTTTTTAGTGTCAAAAAAGTAACATTTACCTTAAAGAATCACACGCCGTTACTTACTTTTATTAAAATCAGCCGAACTACTGAACCGATTTTGATGAAATTTCTATGGAACCTATCTAAAAGTATATCCTTTCAAATAAAAAAAAAATTTCAAAATCGGTTCATAAACGACGAAGTTATCCGCGAACATACATAACCACATAAAAAGTATATACGAACATTTGCTTGGGATCATTAAAATCCGCGCAAGTTGTTCTGTAAACAATTTCAATCTCAAAAATATATAATGATTTCGATTTTTGCGATTTTTTTAAGTAATATACTTTATAAAAACGTGGGTTATGTCAGAATTCTATCAGAATCCGTCACAACTTTTCCAAACCTACCATGCTTATAGAAAATGACACGCTGGTTCCAATGGGCACAAGCAAACATCAGTATCTTTACCGGTTTAAGATTTAAGATTTAAATGTTAGGGAAGTCACCGCGACCTAAAAGATCTATCTTTACTGGTTTAGAAGTTGTATGTGTTTAAAGTTTTCAAAAATCACAAAAAAACCTTTAAACGGTCTATCTTGTACACTGTACGTCATATATGCATGTAAAAATGTTAGTCTTGCCGGAAACGCTACGTTCCTGCGCCGTGTCTGACCGGATAGTATAAATCGATCTTTAAACGGACCTGCCGTTCGAATGTATCCACAGACTATACATTTATAAACATTATTATAACACAGACCCCGCGGAGAAGAGGGGATGCGTTCCAAATATTCTTTCCCGTCCTGCGTTCTTTGTTTCATCGAGTTAGCTTTTTACCCTTCAAATCTTCGAGACAGTGTAGCCCCATAAAAAATTGAAATATTACATAATTTACGAGACTATGTGATGAGAATTTGGTACAGCTGAAGAATTGTATTGGAGTTTTGCCAAAGACGCAGCCAACAAGGGATTATAATATCCTATTTTTCAATATTTTCACAGTTCACCTATCGGCACCATTGACTTTTTCTCAACCCGACATGTGGACATATTATGCTGCATGTACAATATTTCTACGTTGCACGTACCTTTTATTCAAATATTTGTCTTGTATTACGGAGAGCAAGATAAATAAAATAGACAATCGCCGTGACGTGTGTCTCGACTTAAAATGCAAATCCTCCATTCCATTCACAGAAAACGACACAGCAAGTCTCTCCCTGCTCACTACTGAGCTTTGCGCATGTTAAGTATTATTTTTTGTAAACAGTTGAATTAATGACATTCAATTATTTTAACAAAAGAATACTATACCATTTCATTAGATGTATTACGTCTTATAAATTCTTTTGCTTCTGTTTTTTTGTGTACTTTTTTTTGTTCAAAGTATTTAGTACATTTTCTTCTGTTTCTTTTAAAGTTATATTTTGAATTTTAAAATGTTTTTTATGAATGAGTCAAATTATTTGAACAAATAATGATTTTTTTAATAACACAGTTTTCACTGTTTTTTATATAAGTAATTAATTTAAATAATTAATTAATAATTAATAATAATTTGCAAGCATAATATTGAACTTTTTTTATAATTTCAGGCAATATTTTTAAATAAAAACTGTTTTAAATCAAATAACGTTGATTTGAAAAATTGGTAATTATTAGAATAAAAATTAATTTTGAACAAAAACAATGTCGGAACGTATAACATTTAATAAGAGGGAAACTAATAAATGCCTAATATTTCGTTTATTTTATGTTAAATTTTTAATTTTCTACAGGAAAATATAAACGTGGGAAGTTCTATTTTTAGTATATTATTAACGGTAAATTAATTAGGATAAAATTCTCTTATGAAAATAATTTCATTATTTTTCAACAAAAACCCACTACAGTGAGATTTTTTAATCAGCCACAGGCATAATCATTTATTAAAATAAAACAGGCACAATATTTTTTTTTTTAAATTAACCGAGTGACCGACGTAGAGGTGAAAGCACTAAATTCATATTCGAAAGGTTCGAATCTCGGCGGGAGCAGATGTGGTTAGGGATTTTTCCGACTACTCTCGCCGAGAAACGGTAATAATCTCCTGTACCGGCCATCTTATTAAATTCGAAGTTGCTATATTTAAATTTTATACAAAAGATACGTAGACGATATCCTATTAGCAATTCCTGATGATAAATTAGATCTTACTCTTAATATCTTCAATTCATATCACCCAGACATTCAGTTTACACGTGAAACCGAAAATAACAATTATATTCCGTTTTTAGATATAAAAGTTATTCATACACCAGACAACTCTATTTTGACAGACTGGTATCTCAAACCTACCCACTCAGGCAGATATTTAAATTTTTTCTCTGATAGTCCGTTTCAATACAAAGTTAATGTAATAAAAAACCTCATATACAGATCAACACATATCTCTAGTCCACAATTTCACAAAAAAAATCTTGAAACAATAAAACAATTTCTATTAAAAAATAACTATCCGTCCTCATTAATCAATACAATTACTAATAAAACTAAGATTCATAACATTAACAACAACAATAATAACGCTAACAATGACAATAATAATAGTAACACCAACAATAAACCATACACCTATTATTCCATTCCATACATCCCTTTATTATCAGAGAAAATAAAAAATATATTCAAATCAGAGGATGTTCAAATCTCTTGTAAAAATCATAATTCTATAAATAAAAACTTCTTTTCCAAACTTAAAAACAAAAATGAAAAATTACAAAACTCAGAATTAGTCTATAAAATTGATTGTAAGAATTGTGATGCTACATATGTTGGTCAAACTTCTCAATATCTGTCCTTACGATTAAAACAACATAATTACGACCTAAAAAAATTTAAAAAATACTTTTATCCTAATTCCAATCTAACATCGCTAGTACAACATAGCTACAACAATAATCATGAGTTTGATTTCAACAATACGAGCATATTAATTAAAGAATCCAATTATTTCAAACGGATTTTCTTAGAAATGGTATTTATTAAAAAATTTAAAAATAGCGTCAACAAACGAACAGATATTGAAAATTTGTCCCATATATATAGCGCATTAATCGATTTAATATAACCTTTTACATAATTGTCTTTGTTAAATCCTATCAAATTGCTGTTTTTCGTTTTTACATTGTCTTTCAGTATAACGGATATTAATTAGAGGTGAACACAGATTTTATTTCCAATTTTATAAGTGATAACTACATAGTTTTTTACTTTTAACAATTTTTATGAGTTTTTATTTAAAAAAAACCAACAATGTCATCACCATGTTGTTCATTAATCGCTCAAACAAAATACTGAAAGAAATTGACAGCATTTGGTAAGTTTTTAAAAAAAAAAACACACATTTAAATTTTTGTTAATTTTAACTTTATTTCCACATATTCTCACCCACGTTTGTATTATTTTGTAGACTCTGAAGATGGTATAAAGAATACCGAAACGTTAGTAAAATGCAAATTTAATAAAATCAGTATTGCTTTTTATTGATCCTTTGTGCCACGGAAGTTCTCATTTCCAACAATTCTTAAAACATCTTATTAAAGTTCCTCAATTATTGAGTTAAGTATACTAATCTATATTTACCTTAATAATACAAGTCTCAATATTTCCACTGAATTTGGTAAGATTGTCCCTTCATTTTGTAGCTTGTCTTCCAACTTTTCTTCTATAATCTTATCTTACACGCTCAATTTATAAAAAAAGTTGTATTTGTATCAATTCAACACTTGAGAACCATTACGAGTTAGGACATGGCCCACATATCCTATAGCGGCCCCGCAGGGCAGGATCTTTGGCGGTCCCCTACCTTCTGCATAGATTTTTGTCTTCTATTTAGTTCTTAGTTGACCGACCCACCACTGCGGACTCCTAATCCCAAGCCCTCTGCACGCTAGAATATTGAAAAAACAGACATAGTTTTTTTATACGGTGAAGTTCGCGGATATTCTTCAGAAGCACGCAGACGGTATGGTAACCTTTTTCCCGGGCATCGTGTCCTTTAATAAAACTGTTCAACAATTTTGTGAGTTTGTGAATTCTTTAATAAAGTTTCCAAAGTCTTCCAAACTAAGATGTTTTTTCAGACAATGCTTAATTAAATTATTGAAATCTATAGAAGTTATCAAGACATCAAAAATGATTCACCTTTTATGGATTTGACGCGCAACTTTTAAGCCGACATCCAAATGATTATGGAAAGCATAATATCTAATACATTAAATTCTGATATCATCAAAGCATTCGCGGTAAATCAGATTTGAGTCAACTTGCCTGTCATTAACGTACGGTTCCTCTGGAAGAGAGTCAGTCGTCCACTATAGAAAAAAAACATTTAAGTTTAGTTTTAATCGGGGATATTCTATATTCCATTCATCTATGAACGTTCAAGAACGTATGGCTTTTGCCTGTCCGTGGTTGCAGCTAGATCCTAAATTACTGGACCGATTTTGTTCAAATTTCGCATGCGGGTTCAGGATGGTCTCAAATGTGGGAAAAGTGGTTTCCTACAACCGGTTAAAAACTGAAACATGGTCTTCAAAAACGGCCGTTTATATTTCGATTCAATTTTACACATGGATTACTCCTTTGAATGATAACCTTCCTTAGTACCAGTATGAAAATGCAGGGAGGGAGGCTATGGGAATGACGATGTATGGCTTCTATAGGGCTACTATAGATGGAGAAGGCAGTCCGAGTTGTGTCGGGCCGTTTATTTTTAGTGAAATATTGTTTGTATATGTTTGTAAATAATTGATTAAATACCTTTGTTCCGTCTTGTAGCTTCTTTTTGTAAATGTATTATGACGCGTTTCGGAAACGGGTTGCCGAAACGAGCCATAATACATATTATACAAAAAGAAGCTGCAAAACGGAACAAATTTATTCAACTATTTACTAGCTAGTAGCCCGCTCCAGCTTCACCCGGGTGCTATGAATATTCAAAATACACAAATACATGATGCTTAACTATGGACACGTAGAACGCATCACAAATAATTTCATGACCTCCTGTCAATTCAACATCATAGGTATGCACAGTAGTGTGGAAGCTTGAATGCTCTTCGTCGGGAACAGTTTTCCGGGATAAAATGTTGCCTATATCCTTTGTTGGGCTTCAAGGAATACCTTTGCTAGTTTTCGTCGAAATCGGTTCAGTGGTTGAGCCGTGAAGAGGTAACAAAGACACAAACACACTTTCGCATTTATAATTAGTGAGGCGCGATATGAGATGTTTTAGTCATTGTTCAAACATCTCGATGACTCTCGATGGTTGTCAGTTGGACTCGTTTGTTGATGTTTCATACTTCACCGAGACCGAGTCGCATAGTACTAAATTGTACATTGTCGAGAGCCACATAATATACAATCGTTCATCACTCAACAACTGCGTGGTCGAGTCGATGGTCGATTGTGCAGTAATCGTGTAATACGAATTCAATAGCAGTGGCGGCCCGTCTTTAAGTGCGCTCGTGCACTGCACTGCCAGTTGAAATGCAACGCAACGCAAAATTAAAAAATAAATAAATTTATGAATTTACTTATTGATAAACGATGACACGTCATACGCCTACACAGAATCAAATATTATAATCGGTTAATCATGTTTCATTGAACAAATCTGCTGAGCTGTTGTATTTTACCCAAGGCATTGAAGGCAGAGCGTTTCTATTAGCGCACGAAACAGCTAGCATTGTCCCAATGTTAAATTAGACAAGGATAGTAAAACCGTGAGACAGGTATATTTACGTAGTTTAATATAGACGAACTTCGCGCGCCGATCCAATACAGCCGAAAGACACCGAAACAACTTCGGCTAAGTTCGTTACAGTTTTTATATTATTATCCATTTCACACTTGCGGCTTGCCTCTCAGTTACAATCCGTAGACCGTAAAGTAAACAGTTCAGTACAATATTTCATTTTTCATTGAAAATTCCCGGTTTTTTAAATTAAATTCTGTTTTGTAATTTATAAAAAAATGTTTCGTGGTGAATTATGGTTATCGGCATTAAAATAATCAAGCTGTAATAATATAATGATTATGATTTAATTCATATTTGATTTTCTTCAACAATAAACTTGAAATTTCAACAATTAATTTTATAAAAATAATAATTAATTCACGCGTTGTTTTAAAAAAGAATTGTATGGTGCATCATGGTTGTGTGGATGTGATACACTTATTAGTTTTTTTTCTGTTTTCCGTGTGAAGCTAACTGAACTCAAAAAGGCGTTAATGATTCGACGCATCTGAAATGGTAAAAAACAGTTCATCTTAAACTCATTTGCAAAATGTACATAATATTATAGGTATACAGATTGTCCGAAAGACTAATCTGAACAAAAAAAATTAATTAGAGTAAAAAAGAGATGTAGATAATTAATGAGCGCAACAAAGAGATCATATTTTTGGGTTAGGTATTTTGTGCACTACCAAAATTTTTGACCACCGGCCGCCACTGTTCAATAGTGAAGAGATCACAGAGTAGTGAGTACCAACTGAACAGTAAACAATCAATGAGTCGCGTGAACGTCAATCGACTAGCATATAACCTTCAATCGCGATTATATGTATTCTCATTCGCTGCTAATTACTTTAACCTATGTGGCAAATAATTGACTTGAACAATCGAACATTTCGATTGTAAAATCAAACTCCGAGTCGATTGTGGACTCGATTGTTATTACGAACAATTACAATTGTTTCGATTGTAAAAACATCTCGTATCGCCCATGACTATTTTATAATATTAGTTCGGATTATTACTTATTTTTAGTGTACGTCGAACTTTTTATGCATATATTACTCCCTGTACATAATATATATGAGTCTGTAGCATATTATAATATAGTAAGGCATACGGAAACCCGTCTTCTAATGTTATAGCCGTGCGAACGATATTAAGATCAAAGCTGTAAAGTAGCCGAGGAAAATGGTGGCAAGGACACGCGGAGATGATGATGGCGGCGACACACTGATGTAGGACATTATGCCAAACCAAAAGTTGTGAACCTGTGTCCTTTACTTTACACTTTCACTTCTAACCGTAACGCTCAACCAAGATGAATTTCAAATTTATTTTGGATTTATGAAAAGTTGAGATTGTTGGTAATCAAGGAAAAATTCTGTGTAAGTTTTCGTTGAAAATTTTCTTGGGAATTCTTCAAGCGTTTTATCTTTCGCGGTTTTTTGATGTGAAAAATTTAATGGCGCGCTTGGATGGGAGTGAAAACGTTTTGATGGCACATCGCATCGCGGCTCGTCGGCTCTTTCCGATGCGCTTCGCACTCTACTACACTAGACACTTACTACTTTACGTGTGTGGTAGTGTGTCGGCACTATACTCGTGAATATCTGTGGATTGGAACAAATTTAAACAAGCGGAGCGTCGTTTCGAGCTGTTTTAATACCTTCGCAGGGGGAGAATTTCTCACGGAGGGGTAATAAATCATAAATTCTTATCTCTGGAACTACGTAACCTATTTTAAAAATTCTTTCACCAATAGAAAGGTACACTATCCCTGAGTGATATATGTTATATTTTACGAGATATTTTATTTTGATAAATAACATAACGTAACCATTATTTTAATGATTAATTTTAATGATTGTAACTAATTATGTAATTTGACGATTCCACACAATGTTTTGTCACGGATAATAAAGAATTATTATTATTATTGTTTTCACATCTGCTAGGCGTCCCACGGTGGCTCACATTTTTTTTCTGCTTTCAATTTTCTCTCCTTATATTACGAGCTATATTGCTTACGTGTTATATGTTAGTAATTAGGACTCGTACCTGAGGACAGTGTGGTGTAACGGTTAGCGTAGCCGACCTTTAGATCACACTGTCGTGGGTTCGCATCCCACCTCTGCTCATGGATGTTTTGTGATGTCATTTAGTTTTAAGGAAGTTGTTATTTAATGTAATTAAGACGCTAATGACCTAAGTTGTCGACGCGTCTATAATCTACAATAAAATTAAGGACTCGTACCTATAAATTGCAACAGCATTGAAATGACCGTGCATTTCTGTAAGTAATTATTTATGCAATCGAGGACAGCTTGGTGTAATGGTTAGTGTGCTGGCCTTTAGGTCAAACTGTCGTGGATTCGAATCCCACCATCGCTCATGGATGTTTTGTGATGTCATTTAGTTTTAAGGAAGTTGTTATTTAATGTAATTAAGACGCTAATGACCTACGTTGTCGACGCGTCTATAATCTACAATAAAATTAAGGACTCGTACCTATAAATTGCAACAGCATTGAAATGACCGTGCATTTCTGTAAGTAATTATTTATGCAATCGAGGACAGCTTGGTGTAATGGTTAGTGTGCTGGCCTTTAGGTCAAACTGTCGTGGATTCGAATCCCACCATCGCTCATGGATGTTTTGTGATGTCATTTAGTTTTAAGGAAGTTGTTATTTAATGTAATTAAGACGCTAATGACCTACGTTGTCGACGCGTCTATAATCTACAATAAAATTAAGGACTCGTACCTATAAATTGCAACAGCATTGAAATGACCGTGCATTTCTGTAAGTAATTATTTATGCAATCGAGGACAGCTTGGTGTAATGGTTAGTGTGCTGGCCTTTAGGTCAAACTGTCGTGGATTCGAATCCCACCACCGCTCATGGATGTTTTGTGGTCTAGTTCAATTTAATTTAGATGCTAATGACCTTAGTTGACGAGCGTCTATAATCTACAATGAAAAAGAGACACGCCTAATTGGTTGTGCACTATTAAATCGAGAGAAATAATAAAAAATGAGTATATCTGTATCGTGGGTACAGACAGATGGCGTAAACCACTTCGTTTGTTTCCGTAACATTTTTAAAATGCCACCCCAGTATAAGAAATTAGACATTCACGTCAAAAAAATGTGTATTCTTAAAATGTGTAAAGTCACATCTTTTCTTTGGACGACGCATCTTGGTTGTGCAGTAGAAATTTATGTATGTAAGAAGGTAGAAGGGTAGTAGATATTTTCTGTAGGACATTTCGGAAACAGAAGTGGAACGAGCTCCGTACCATCGTCGCTACATATTATATAGGTATAGCTCCGACGACTGAGTACTCAGCAACGATACTCTGCCGACTGAAATTTGCATAGATACAGTCTGCTCGTCGGGCCAAGATAAAAGGCAAGATAGGCTTCACAACCCACTGATGCAACCTGCCTGTTATATATATCTATATATAGACTCGATGTGTGTTATTCCAGTCGTATTTGTGAAAACAGAGTCGCATCGACACAACAGCCGTCCGTGATTTATAATGGTTCGATTCCAGTCGGAACCATTCATATTTTTTTACAACTATTCCATATTCCACTTGATATTTTTTCTATTGTCATTATTTAATTATTTTTTTATCATACAATCAAACTTTTGGCTTTGCAACGATTGCAGGGGGAGAATTCCTGCGGGGGGGGGGTGCTGGTGCGAAGGGTTTTTGCCGGGTAAAAAGGTGGGTGGGTTTAGGGGAAGTTTACCAAAAAACGTATGGGTTTTTTGGTGCGATGTGGCGTTTTTAAGGAGTGAAAAGGAGGGTTCAGGGAGGAGTTCCCCAAAAAAACGTTCGCGGGAAGGAGGTTCGTGCAGTGGCGTTTTTCGCGGAGTAAAGATTCAGATAATGAATTGTTATACGTTGTTCTCTATAGAGGCTAGTTTGCGGCTCGGGTAATTGCACTCGCCATCCTCGTTCGCAACCTTAGATGCTAATGACCTCTGTTGTCGAGCGTCTATAATCTACAATTCATTCATTCGTTCGCAACACAAGGTACTATTTCATAACGTGACTGTAAAATACAGTAAGAACGAAAGACAAGCTTATTCGTTTGTACGGCTTAACCCAGCCATCCCCCCCAATTCCCTACAAATGAGGGTGCAGTATACGACGCGTGTGTACAGAAAACGGTGCGGTGTGGTGCGGCACGAAGCGGTACGGCAGATAGTGGTGAGACTATGTTAATTTCGCTAAGTAAAACAGCGGGGTTTTCTTTCTTCACTGTCGAGCAGAAAAGGTTCTTTTCTTACTTCACAGATACCAATCTGTAAATAGAAATAAGATTATAAAAATCAGCTTAAGTTCTTTCAATGTTTTTATTTTAAATTAAAAAAATGTAGGTACATACCTACAACATACAACGTAAATTATAAATAATATTTGTAAATTTATTCAAAGACATATTTTGAATTTATTTTACTTATTCTAAACTGAATTAGTATAATAAAGTTTTTTTTAATAAAAATAGGAACTTTTTTTAAATTTATATTACTAGGAAATTTTATTAGTTTTGTGGTTTTACAAAAAATTAGGATATTTGCATATTACCCAATTTACAATATTTTTAATAAAACCTGAATTTAATTTGGACGGAAGGTATAAAGCTTGTTGTCAACTTTGACCAAGGCAGTGCTGCCAGAAAACTATCTGTAGTACAGTCTTTTAAATAGATGATTTTATCAGAAATTAATGGCTCAACTAGTGGAAATGCAGCACAGCTTCGTTCGCTGCGAATAGCAGACTTCACAAAGCTGTATAAAACGGAAAAAACATTAAAAATTATAAAGGTATTAAGTCCCTTTTTCATTGCTGTATTTCGGTCTGTATGTCGACGATAAACTAAAAAACCCCAGAGCCGATTTAATTTGTTTTCACGGTTGTTTTTAGAGCATTATCCTATAAGTGTGCTTTTAACTGTACATCAAAAAAATACGAAATTAACACGGGTAACGCCGGGATTAACAACAAGTGATATATTGACAAGAAGAATAGAAGAGAACAGTGTGGTCCAGGGGTTAGCGTCGCGGCCTCTAGATCAGACTGTCGTGGGTTCGAATCCCGCCTCTGCTCATGGATGTTTTGTGATGTCATTTAGTTTTAAGTGAATTGTTATTCCATGTAATCCAGACGCTAATGACCTAAGTTATCGAGGCCTCTATAATTTACAATAAATAAAATAAATAAGAAGAATAGAATGTTAATTGAACTAAAATATTATAAATTATTAATCGAGAAAAAGCACACTTGTTAAAATTTGTAACTACTAGATATAATAATAGTTGGAACTTTTACAAAGATCTTAAACTAATCTGAGTTTTATTTTAAAATCATTGTCTTACGAAGTAACTGTGTTGTGCAAAACAGTTATTATAAAATAAATTCTTAAGTGTAATTAATAATAACACGATTAAAAAATTTAAATTACAAAAAATGACATCACCCTCGATCGATCCTATTATATAGTAACTCAAATAAAAAAACAATCGTAGACACAATGAAACCTGTGTTTATCAAAATAAGTGCTCCATAAATATGCTTAGTCGATAATGGAACCAATCCACTTTTTTTCTTAGGTCTTTTAAGTTGATTTTCCGATAACCATTTTAATACAAATGCACCTGAATGCACATGATGGATTTGTTTATCAATGTTTCTGAGAAGAGGATGATGCTTTTGTACAAGTAATGACAAATGATTAGTTTTAATGAAATCATCCTTCAGTAAAAATAATGCTTCATGACCTTGATCATCCAACATCAACTTGTAATTGGCCATTAAAATTCTCTCAGCTGATCCAAAAGCAAATTTTTGCGAAACAGCTGCCTTTATTCGATCGATTCGCTTAGGAAAATCCATTTTTGCTCTTTTTACTAATGCTTTAGTTATTTCTTCATCAACATCACTTAAAATGCCTTTGACTGTTTTTCCCAACTGTATATCAATATTGGAATCTAGCAGTTCTTTTGACGTGGAAATTTGATGTTCCATTCCAGGATTTGTTAAAATACTACTTAGTTTACCTTGAAAAGCTGCCACGAAATGCATTCCATAAAAAAACAAGATAACCATAAAAAAACGAAGTAATCTTGTTGTCGGTTGTCGATCAGGTGATCCACCGATCAAAATATGCAATGTTTGTAATAAACAATACATACACGAATGATTTGCTAACGGTTCGTCATTCCAGTAAGCTATGAACCACCAAACAAAAGTTGTTATGAATAAACACAAAACAACTACAGGCCAAACAATTGGCTTAAATATAAAATATAAGGCTTTGGAATAAGGATGTGGCATTGCTTTTGGGACCACCCAAACAAAATTAAATTTTATCATGTAAACAGTAACGTCATAATTTTTCATTCTTTTAATATTTACTGGGCGCATATCCATTCTTCCAATATTTTCAAATTCAGTTATACCTTCATCAAAGTCAATGTCCGATACTGTTCGATAATATTCAGTATCATTAAATTTAAAATTAAATTTTAGAGACATTGTAGTTGATATCATTTCCAAAAATTTATTAATGAAACCACTATTATCTTCTGTTGCGTACGGAGATAATACCTCACTGAACCATATGTTAAATGAGCAATTATCAAATTTAATTTGGTCCATTGCTACACCATTATCATCACAATTTGGCAATTTTATTATTTCAATCTGTTTTCCACATGTTTGTTCCATTTTTTCATAGTTCCATATGTAGTTTGATATAACATTATCTTTTTTATCATAAACTAAAATGTTTAAATTAAACACGTACAAGTTCCACATTTCCGGCAATAAATTTTCAACAAATATTTGATCAATGTCAAAAACTACTAAAATAAATTGAGCTCTTGGATTCCAAGAAGAAAATTTAGTTAATTTTCGTATTGTCTTTAAAATATCCAATTGATTTATTAGTAGATACCCATCAGCTAACTCTAGTCGATTTTCAGCTTCTTCATAATCATCGAGGGTTGTTAAAATTATTCTAGGATTAATAGACGTAGACAACAAATTTAAAAATTCAGAACCAAAATCACTACATACAACTATCCAACATTTTAGTTGTTGTTGTACATTCGGAACACATGATTTATCAGAAAATATATCGCGATGAAATTCAAATTTCTTTTTGCCGCTAATAATCAATAACTCACAAAATAATAAATATATCAGACCGCTAAGCGACATATTTGATTATAAATTTGTTTTTTAAATTAATTTCTTCTCTTATACAAGTTTTTAACATTCCACACTAACTCAATAATATTTTGTGTCATAGAATTGATAACAATTTTAAATTTAATTTCTTTGAGCTACTCAAAACGCTCACCTTTAAGGCACCAACTATTAAAAATAATACGATATATTTTAAGAATTAAATTTATAAACTTATTCCGTTTATAAAATGTCTGATATTTTAATGTAGGTAATGAAAATCTTTTCTGATCTCTATGCCGAAGAATTAAACGTGATACTGTTCGTATTATTTTTAACTATAAATAATATTCTATACGGTAGTAAAATATTAATGTAATTTTATTGACGAAACAATTTACTCATTAAAATGACAATATAGATAATATCAGTTATATTTTGTAGTTAAAAGTTAAAAGCTGGAATGATATATTAAAGCTGGTTTACTACAAGCTAATCAGGTGCGTTACTCGTGAAAATTGATCTTTTGATTAATCGACTTTTGATTACAAACTGTTTTGTCGGAAAGTAAAACAAATTAATCAATTTTCTAGCCATTTAATTCGTCATCCACAAACTCATATTTTTAATTTTCTAAAATCTTGAAGGCTACGTATCTACCAAATTTTATATTTTTAGGTCAAATAGTTTCCAAGTGCGATCGAGAACATAATTAATACCACTTTGCGAAAACCTCTCGTCGCCATTTCGAACTAAAAAAAGGAGAAAAAATTATCTTCGAAAATTTTATTTTTCTTATCCCTTTTTCGATGTACGAGAGTTCTTTAAATAAAAAACTTGTATTTTCTTGGGTTAAAACTATCTACTTACATAATAGATATCAATTTCATTATTGTAGGAGTTATAAGGCTTAAACAAGCGGACTGTTTGGACCCTTTCGGAATCCTGAAATTCATTTTTGTTGCATTTTGTAATACCATATTTCAGTTACAATGGCCACAATTGAACTCATAATTCCAATTACATACAAAAAATATGCACCGTAGAAATGCTTAATAGATAATGACACCGCTTTGCTTTTATTTGGAACTCGTTCCTTCCGTAATTTCATATCCTCCAACCATTTAAGTGGCAACCCAGTGCAATGCATTCGAAGTATAAATGAATTCATTCTTTCGTACAAAGGATGCCATTTTTGAATCTTCATGCATAAAAATCCAGCTTTGATGTCATCGTCTTGAAGAATATGTAATTTTTCTTGTCCTGTTTCATTGTCAGTAATGGTTTGATAATTATACAAAAAAATATCCTCCGTAGTACCTACCGCAGAATTATTTTCAACTGCGTATAGAATTCGTTCATCAAGACCTCCTATATCTGTCCTCGCTCGTTTAGCTAACAATTTGACAATAGGATCATCAATCTTTTCCAAGATAGGTTTAAAAATAGGTCCAACTTGGATTTCAACATCTGATTCAAGAAGTTCTTTTATATTTGATATTTGATGTTCTTTGCCAGGATTACCAAGAATACTACTTAATTGCCCTTGAAAACCTACAGAGAAATGTATTCCGTAGAAAAGTAAAATTATAAGAAAAAATCGAAGTAGCCATGTTGATGGGGCGCGATATAGTGAGCCTCCAATCGTAATTTGCAATACCTGTAATAAGCAATAGACATACGATTTTCCCGACGTTGGTTCTTTGTAATAATTAGCGATCATCAACCAAGTAAAAGATGTACTTAATAAACAGATTATCACTGCTGGCCAAACAGTTGGCTGAAATACCAAAATAATTGCTTTATAATATGGTATTTCTTTTGCAACTGGTACACCCCAGAGTTCCCGTCGCCTGTACATGTATCCTGAGAGATCAAACTCTGTTTCATCAGATAATTTAATCATTCGACCACTTAAAACCATCAACTCATCAAAACTAGCCATGTCGTAATTTGTAAAAGCAGTATCCTTGTAAAAATAGTGAGTACTATTTTTTTGGTGTAATTTTAAGAAGTAATTCAATTGAACTGCGTAATTCATAGTATTCAAATATGATATTAATAAACCGTTTGTCTCATTGATTACGTAAGGTGCTAAAATATTTACCCAAATTTGAAATGTGCAATTACGAAATTTAATATTTTCAATTTTAAAATTATCACACTTGTTCAATGTCAATATTTCTATTTTTCTTCCACAATTTTTTTGCATTTCCTTTAAGTTCCAGACGTATGTAGGTAATTTATCATTGTCTTTATCATAGATTACAACCGCTGTATTTAATATATATTTTTTCCATAATTCAGCAAAAAAAATTTCGATAAATTCGAAACTATAATTATTACTAGCGATGCTTACAAAAACGAACCGAGCTCTTGGATTCCAAGATGAAACATTTTTTAAATGATCGATATCATCCACCATTAAATTTTGGTTTAATATAATGTACCCTTCAGCACGATCAATGCTATTTTCGAATTCCTTATAATCGGCGATATTTGAAAATGTAATGTAAGGTCCAATTCGAGAAAAAATTTGATGCTTAAAATAGTTTTCAAAATTATCATTTATAACCACCCAAAATTTTGATTCTGAAGTCAAATTCAAAATACAATTTGTTATTTTGGTTGGCAAAAATTCTTGAGAATAACTCTCATTTAGAATGGTCATGTTGGCACTGTTGATGTTATAAACTAAACAAATGAACACGAAGTACAATTTTTTCAGCATGTTCATTGAACATCGATGTTTTGTTTGACTGATCAAACTGTTTAAAGCAATTTTTGATAGTGTTTTTTTTTAATATAACGTAATATATTAAGTTGTTAAAAGCATAACGTTGTCAATTTTTATAGCATGTTATAAAGATATGATTGATTCTTTTATAAATTTTAGTGGCTTGTCACTTTATGCAATATTTATCGTGTGTTCAAAAAAAAAAAGGATTATACAGATAGCTCAATAATTACTAGTGGAGTACCTCGTTCAACGCTAGATGCTCTGAAACAAGAGCTCTAATACTGATTCTCAAAATATGATCCGCGGGTTTCAAGAAGGTTAACTGCGGATAAAATTAGTCAACAGTTTAAACATTATCTTATAAAATTATCTTATAAACGCATAATACCCTGGGTCGTTTATTAGGACTAAAGTGCGACCCTTGAGGTCCACACGATGAACTTCCCAGTTTGATAAATATTTAATAATAATAATTAAATTAGATATTACACTGAAAAGTAATCATTTTAATCATTAAAACATAATTATTATTTATTTTTAACAATAATTAAAAAAAAAACGGCTAAACCGATTTATGTCGGATCAAAATGACGTTAACACGCCTCGATTGACACCCTTACGAAGTCGATATAATTTTTTATTCGCGATGTATTTAATATATTTTTTCCACAATTCAGCAAAAATGATTTTGACGGTTTCGAAACTATAATTATAACTTGCTGTGCTTACAAAAATGAAACGAGCTTTTGAATTCCAACATGAAACATTTTTTAAATGATCTATAATCTATATCATCCCCCAAATAATTTTGGTTTAATATAATGTACCCTTCAGTACGGCCAATCTATTTTCGAATTCATCGTAATCGGCAATATTTAAAAATGTAGCGTAAGGCCGAAGTCGAAAAAAAAATTGATTCGTAAAATAGTTTTCAGAATTACCATTTATAATCACCCAAAATTTTGATTCTGAAGTCAAATTTAAAATAGAGTTCGTAATTTTAGTAAGCAACAAGATTTAATTTTAGTTTGAATTGTTATGCTGTTATGTTGGTGTCATAAAATAAACAAATGAACACTTAATACATTTTTCTTAACATGTTCATCACGTTCGTGTTTTGTTTGACTGATAAAACTGTTTTAAATCAATATGTTGATAATGCGTTTACTTAATATAACGTAATATATTAGTATCGTAATAATATATTAGCTTGTTAAAAGCCTAATTTTTTTAGTAACATGTAACATATTACATATTTGTTGTAACATGTTATAAAGATATGATTAATTCATAGATTCATTTACAAATTGCAATGTATTTTCACTTATGAAATGTTTATCGTGTGCTTAAAAGATTCAAACATGCTTCTCAGTATAATTGCTTACTTAAGACTGCTGGCATTACCTCGCTAAAAAAATAAAATACCTACTCTGTATTTATGCATTCAAAAAAAAAAAAATTTAATATTTTCTTTTGAAAACTACAATCCTGAACCTATTTTATGAACACGTTATAATAAAACCAGAACATATATGGAAGAAAACAGTTTATTTTGCAATGTTGATATAATGACATCAATTTAACTTAAAAAATTATATTTATTTACGTATGGCCAAAAAAATGCTGAGCATTATTTTTGAAAAACAGTTACAATTTTTAAAATAAAATAAAATAAAATAACATCAAACACAATACATAAATGCACATTTATTAATAATTTTACAACATAGGTAGTAACAATTCTTTTTATACACTTATAAAGAAAACAATATGACTGTTAAAGAAGTATAAAAGTTAAAAAAAATGTTCGTTGGAGAGCAGCCAATTATATATAATTGTTTCGAAACATATTGGAAAAAATCATTTTACCAACCAGTGGTCACAGTCAGGATTCTAACCTGAACCTTTCCACTTTCGCGGCGGAATGAGCTTACAATACTCAACAGTGACATGATTGCTAAAATGATTTTTTCCAATATGTTTCGAAACAATTATATAATTGGCTGCTCTCCAACGAAAAAATTTTTCAATTGCATTTCAGCCGTATAAAAAACTATCATTTATTATAAAAGTTAAACTAATATCAGGTCAAATTCCGTCAAAGTTTTAAAATAAATGCAAAATTAAATACGTTTCGTTTTAATTTACAATATTCTTCTTAAATTTTTTACATTTCTTGAACTAAGATAAAATTTTTACAAATTTGTTTTGATTACAGTTTTTTTAACATATTTAAAGCAGTGCGACTCTATTGTTATTCTCATAATTGTTGGATTTTTCCGTCCTTTCTATGAGAAACTAGGTTGGTTCTTGAACTGACACAGTTTTTTTTTAATCATTTAATAACAATCTAAAATTGCATGACATTAACACGTGCGTAATTAAATATATTTTATTCAACACATGCACGCTTTTAGTGTTTTTTCGTGTCTGTTTAGCGGATCTTAAATTGCCGTTTATTAGTAACATCGTGATACATTATGTAACGCTTTTCAGTGCTATAATGAAAAACAGTTTTGAGGACAGTATGGCTCAGTTGGTAGCGTCGCGGCCTCTGAATCAGACTGTCGTGGGTTCGAATACCACCTCTGCTCATGGATGTTTTGTGATGGTATTTAGTTTTTAAGTGATATATTATGATATTTGTTTTATTTAAGACGCTAATGTCCTAAGTTCTCGACGCGTCTATAATCCACAATAAAAAAAGAAAAACAGTTACATAATGGACCATTATGTATCTAGACATTAATTCAATTAAAGTCTAAAACCATAAAAAGTATAGTGTGCAACGCGCGTACTAAATCTTTATGCGTCAGGCGCGATGTTTTCAGCACACGTATGCAGCTCGCGATGCACACTCGCCAAGGCTCGTGTGTGCTCGCCTACTACTCGTGCTGAAAACATCGCGCCTGCGTATAAAGATGTATTTAGCACACTAGTTAGACAACATACTAAATTATAATTATCGTTTATTATATTATAGTATGTTAGTATCTGTTACTAAGCTATTAAATTATTGATTTAACCTAAAGAATTTGAATTCATTACAATTTAGTAAAATTAAGAAAAATCGCAGGATAGTGGACAAAATATTTGATTTATTTATTGAATGTACAACGTTTCGTCTATATATTTAGACTTTTTCAAGTACATACATACATTTTTCATATACTTGAAAAAGTCTAAATATATAGACAAACGTCGTACATTCAATTAAATAAAGCAAATATTTTGTCCACTATCCTGCGATTTTCTTAATTTTATTATAATCATGATGGACACGATTTCTAATATAAATTACAATTTAGATTAATAATTTTATAAAATGAATTCAATGTAATGAATTCAAATTTCTTTTAGATTAAAACAATAATTTAATAGCTTAGTAAAAGCTTAAAAATAGCCGAGCGTCTAGGGAAGCCGTTGTTTACATGACGTTTCCATGACTTCTTTATTACAAGCCCCAGTTTCCAGGATCTAATCTGAGAACTGCGGTAAAAGTTTCAATTGGATTTAATATAAAAAAATAACAAATGTAAAATATGAATTGGAACTTGGCCTAGATAATCCTGGGAATCGGTGGCCTTAAAAAATGTCAATGATAATTTTTATCTCACATTGCCTTTGAAAATGTCTACTGCAATTGTAGACGAAACGTCAAGTAGAAAATACCATCGGACCACAGCCTATAAGCCCGGTAACTATCAAGATTGGGAAAAATATAATATTTTCCAGATTTTAGATGGTGATCATTAAATCCTACGGAGATATAAGACTGAAAACAAAATTTCTAAAATGAAAACTACAAGAGATGTTACGCTTCCAACAAATAATATAATGAATGCTCCACATACATGATCGAAAGTCAATGGATCTAATTTCTTAATATGAAAATGTGTTTTTTTAGGCAAATAATCTTGTATCCACTTTTGAGGTAAACCAGTTGAATGGACATTATGAACAAAATAATCAATTTTTTTAAATAACGGATGCCATTTCTGAACATATATGACAGAAAAGGCGTGTTTAATATAATCATCTTTTAGGATAACCATAAGTTCATAACCTGTTTTATTATCTATCAATAAATTGTAATTATCTAAAATAATTGCTTCCGTATCAGCCAAAGCAATATTTTGATTCTTAGTCGCTATCGCAATCCGATTAATTAGTGATTCATTGGTGATTTTGACACGTTTTAACATGGACTGTATTTGATCATCATCCATATCATCCAAACGATATTTCATTTTCTTTGACACTAGAACTTCCAAATCAGACTGTATTAATTCTTCTAAATTAGTAATTTGTCGTTCCACACCAGGATTAGTAAAAATGCTGCTCAATTTGCCTTGAAATGCCGATATTAAATGCAACCCGTAAAGAAGCGATATTAAAACAAGGAACTTTAGTGTTCTTTTTGATGGAAAAGGGTATGTCACCCCACCAATCATAACCCTAAACATTTGAAGTAAACTATAAACAAATGAACGGTCCAGTGTCAGTTCTGGAGATAATTTTATTGTCAGCCACCAGGTACAAGCAGATGCAAGTAATGCAATTATAATAGCACACCAAACTGGCTTTTCAAATATGTAAATATAAGCCTTTGAATATGGCAGAGGTTTTGCTACTGGTACAATCCATACAAATCTCATTTTGTACATATAATATGTTGGGTCGTAGTAAATGATCTCATTTTGGTCCAAAATACCTCGTCTGATTTTTGCTAAATTTTCAAACCCTGCGGTTATACCTCGATCTATAATATCTATTCTTGAAGTTTGAGATATTTCTTTAAAATAACTGCTGCTATTAAATTGAAAGTGAACATTTATTTTGAGAGCAAATGCTACTGCTTCAAAGAAATTTCTAAAAAGTCCTTTATTTTCTCGGTTAATAAACGGAGATGTACCACTAGTAAAGACGGTAAAATTACAACCATAAAAATTATTCCTAAATGAACTAGAGTAAATAACACTACAATTATTAAGTGTAATAATATTTATCTCTTTTCCACAATTGTTTTCCATTTCAGAATCGTTCCAAACGTATCGTTCGAAACTATAATTTTCAAAATCCAAAAAAATAATGTTTAAATTTGTCACATACATTTTCCATAATACCTCAAACACTTCTTCAATTCGATCATTTTTTAATGTTACAATAATCACTTCAGCTCTTGCGTTCCAATTTGTAGAATTATTTAACAAATCAATATTATCTAAATCAATTTCATAATTCAGTATTAAAAATCCGTCAACAATTTCTGTTGGATTTAAATCTTGATAGTCTAAAATTGATGATAACAATATTCGAGGACCAATAAATTTCGTTAATTTATTAGCCAAATCTGCCATATTTTTATCATAGAACACTATCCAAAATTTTGATCCAATTGATAATTTTAATAAACATGGTGTTATGTTTGTAATGAGAGAGTCGTTCTCAACTGAATATAGTGCTTCAGAACAAACAGTAAAGTAAAATAAATACACACAAATTAGGCGGAGTAATAACATATTTATGATAATTGTTTTGACTAAATTTACCGAGTAATGAAAGAAATATTTGGTTGTGTTGATAGGATAATTGCTGATACAGTTTTCTTGTCACCAACGTTTACTTAATTCACTTATAGATAATATTAAGTGAATATCAATCATTATATTGTTATAAAATTTGTTTAATATTTCAGAACAATAAAGTAATCACCAAGGAATACATGACAACATATAAGTATATAATCAATTCGTTTTAAGCAATACGTAGGACTTACAAGGAAATCTTACAGCGCGAGCGGAACATCACCGTTTTTATTTTTATTTATTGATTGTAGATTATAGACGCTCGATAACTAAGTCCATTAGCATCAAATTAAATTAAACTACATCACAAAATATCCATGAGCGGAGATGGGATTCGAACTCACGTCACCTTGATCTAAAGGCTAACCGTTACACCAAGCTCTCCTAATACCGATTTATTTCTTATGAGAAAAACATTCTCGAAAATCACCGTATTTTGATTCCAATATGGGCGCTAAAATATCTTTTAACTTTTGGAATATTTAAATACAGCCAAACACCTAAACCAAACGAGACAGATAGCTGCACGTGTGCTTTTTCTACAAGAACCATCAATGTGAAAAGTGTCGGAGACATTTCGAATTTTATCAAAAATCAAGATTTTTTAGATTCTCTCTAGAATATGAATAGAATTTTATTTCTTTCAAAATTAAACAATATTACAAAAAAACAAACTATAATAAGAGCGATTTTCGGAAACAGATTCATTAATAAAAAAGAAATTTATATGATCTACAAAAAAAAAAAAACAAAGTACTCTACGTATTGTTGAATAGACACGCTGATTCAAAAAATCAAAACAAAACTTCATTATATATTTTTTAGTTTAGAGGATATAGTTGATTAATAGTTATTTCCGATACGTGTGCGTAAAGTGAGGTATTCTAGTAGGCTTAAATTGAAGCACGAGATAAGGGACTGACGCATAACAACCAGATCGAGTGCGCTGTATACCCCCACGAGCCGTTAGACGAGTGGGGGTAAGCGCACGAGATCTCGTTGTGTATGCGTCAGTCCCTTTAGCGAATGCCTCAATTTAAGCCTACTAGATATCTCACTTTAAGCAGACGTATCGAACATAATTTTTTATAACGACTGCTTCTAAAGTTTAATAGAGAAAAAAAAATATGAAAACGGAAAATTCGCTCTTCTAGTCCTTAGAACTTTACAATTACAGACTAAGTTACGATTTAGTTTATTTTATTTAAGTTATTAACTTCTGTATAAATCATTAAAAACATGACTCTCATAATGTGGACTTTGTACGCGCGATACTATATATAGGAACACATCGATCGATAGCCAGTAAGTGTTTGTATTGTACAAAGTGCGGACATTTCGAATTTATAAGATTTAGAGATTGTACTTTCACGCACTGTGACGGAACTTTTACGCACGCTTTGGACTTTCACGCACGGTGACTAAAATACGCCTCTTTACGCCCGCCTCACAGTGCTCGAATATTGAACTTTAGAAGCTTCGAAACCAAAGGAAATGTAGAAGTTTCTTGTTTTTGCTTATTGGATTCAGCATGTTTTTTACGTCAAAAATAATATAAACAATTATTATGTTTCATTTTAATATCGCAGTGGAGAAATGAACTAAAATTGTATACGTTTAAAACGCTTTGACTATACACATATAACATGTATTCAGTAATTTATTAACTTACCTTAATGCACCCACCACGAAAATATCGGGTGTATCATTACATTTTGTTTTCCAAACATTGAAATGAATTAAAATTATTTGAGTTTTAAGCTTCTCAGCTTTAATTGATTCTAAAGGTACGTGAAGTACGCAGCTGGGATTCTAGATGGTAGCATGTATGGTAGATGGTGGCTGAAATTATAAGCGCTTATAGGTTTGCACAACGAAGCTTTGATACTAGCATTGATACAAGCTTAAGTCGCGTTTGAAATGACAGATAGCGAAGACGAATTTTTGTGTTCTTCTGCTACAAAGTGGTATATTTTATTTGGGTAGGAGCTATCATGTCCATCCTATCAATAGAAAACGACCTAAGCATGGCGAATTTCATCATTTATACCAAGAATTAAAATTTTATCCAAACCGGTTTTTTGAATATTTACGTATGGAACCTAACACTTTTCAATACGACTTAGAAAAAATTCAAAACAAATTAAATAAAAACTGGCAAAATTTCACTTATTAAACTAGTCACATCCATTGCGAAACTTGTAACGGCCATTTGACAGTTGTCACATGTTGATTGTAGTAGTCAGCGCGCTGAAAGAATGGTGGGATACATTTTTGAATCTACCAGCTCTTGTAACAGCGCTTATACGTGCTACACTCACTGCTTCGTTGTGTACGCTCGCATATATAACAATGCATTAATTTAAGCAAGCCCAGCTATGATCTACGCTACCATCTAGAATCCCAGCTCCATACTGCACGTACCTTTACACGATATGTGATGTGAATCGTCGAGATTTTAATTCCGATTCCAAGAATATATTTGGTGTGTTTGTTGGTAAAATCCTAGAAACGTTCTAGAACTCTTCGGACAATTCGGAATAGACTACTAGAATCAAATCAGAATGGGATTGACCCACTATATTGAAAGTTGTTGTTTTTTTACGGATAGACTTTCACTATATGTCTACTCACTACGGTTATAATTTGTTGTATATTTATTATTTATTTTGCGTCATATCCACTACTTACAAAATAGCTACTTCCGATGCATGTATACCGGCCTGTATTGAGTCATTTAACAGGCAAGCGTGGCGAAAGTGTTCTCATGACATAACTAGTGCGGTAAGTAAACGGTTGCCATAGTAACTTATGTTTATTCGCTCTATCCGCCTGCTATTACGTACTCACGACCTGCTGTAAATGTAAAGATGGCGACGCAAATGAACTGTCAATTTTTTTTGAAAATACTGAAAATAAAGTGATAAGTAGGTATTTTGAAGTGGGTTTGACAAAAATTCCATATATATCTCGTTCGTAATGGTATTATAACTCGTGTGGCTGTAAAAACTCGCTTTCGCTCGTTTTTACATACTGCCACTACTCGTCAGTAATATACCCCATTACGCATCTAGATATACAATCTACTATATATTATTACTGTATGTAATTTTAAAACTCATTCCGCCGCGAAAGTGGAAAGGTTCAGGTTAGAATCCTGACTGTGACTATGGTTGGTAAAATGATTTTTTCCAATATGTTTCGAATCGATTATATAATTGGCTGCTTTCCAACGAAAATTTTCAATTGCAATTCAGCCGTATAAATCTATTAATTTATATTTTTTTTTTTTTTTTTAGTAAGACGCGCAGCTACTAGGCTATATGCGTCATTATAAGTCTGTTGTTTAAAACAGGTAAGTATAGTTTGTGCTTTATTTTACTTTTATTCACTTTATACTGTTTTTTTTTCTTTTTTTATTTTCTTTTTTTATTTTCTTTTAGGTTTTTAATTAAATTTGAGGCAGAAGTCCAGTCATATTAATTTATATTATTACTATATATTTCAATAGTAAAACCAATTATGTTAAACCTTGTATAATGCTAATAACAATTTTATAAGGAAATAAGGAATTAATCATAATACTAATATAAGGAACATACGCGTCTTGACGTTACTTAACTACTCATTATTTAATATCAAATAGTTGTAAATAATTTAGTATGTCCAATTAAACATCAATATTATTGTGTTAAAACCGATCCGAATAAATTTTACATGCGGAAACAAAAATTGAATGATTATTGAAAATTCTCAATTGCAATTCAGCCGTATAAATCTATTAATTTATCTTAAAAAAAAATCAAACTCGTTGGTTGATTTCTATACTGTGTTTTATGTATGTATCTAACATGTAGATTATCTTACGATGTCTACAAGATATAATTATTTCTAGAATATTATGTAGTAATACCATTCTTTGGTTATCTATAACATTGATATATCTAGGTACTATTAGTGTATCCCATTAAGGGTATTTGAAATAATTTTCACTTTCATGATGAGCTCTCGCTATAGTACGAAGATTCACACCTACTACCTAGCTATTATGAATTAACACTCGCATGTGGTGAAAATCTATTGATTCTGAAGCATATAAGGAAAATAGTTAGATTGAGCAATCATGTCACGGTTGAGTACATGTAAGCTCATTCCGCCGCGAAAGTGGGAAGGTTCAGGTTAGAATCCTGACTGTGACTATGGTTGGTAAAATGATTTTTTCCGATATGTTTCGAACCAATTATATAATTGGCGGCTTTCCAACGAAAATTCTCAATTGCAATTCAACCGTATAAATCTATTAATTTATATTGAAAGTTTACATTTATAGAGTTCCTAAATGACTCATTCCCATTTTACCACTGTCACCAACAATTTGAGACGGAGATATATGTTCTACTAGCGGCCCGATCCGGCTTCGCCCGGGTACTATGAATTTATGATTTATTAATACTTAACTCACTCGCTTTGCTCGTTCGCTCCAGTTATTATAGCCTATATCTTAAAGCAAAATGTCTTATTTATTTATTGTAAATTATAGACGCGTCGACAACTTAGGCCATTAGCGTCTTGATTACATATATCAACTCCCTTAAAACTAAATGACATCACAAAACATCCATAAGCGGAGGCGGGATTCGTACTCACGACAATCTGATCCAGATGCCGCGACGCTAATCACTGGACCACGCTGTCCTCAAGCAAAGTCTCACATAAGTATGTGGAACAATAGTAGATGACATATTCTCTACATTTGGTGAAATTGAAATATTTTCTCGATTCACGTATTTCCAAAATCTTCCTCAAATTCTCTGGCATGTAAGATTATAAGATCAGTTTGTAGAGAAAATTTTTCGGCTATATATTTTTACATTATCTATCAATTACTATAGTTGCGTTTAGTTGAGTTTGAGTGTTGAAATTGTCTCCAGTCGGCTATGATCGACCAAAAATCGCTTCGCGATCAACTTGTTGGCCATTCCTGATATAAAGGACAGACTACTAACAATTATGTTGCACGTCTTCTCGAGTATCACAGATGACACAGTTCGACGGTTCTTCTTTTTTAAATAGGTATGAATGTGTTAGCAGCGTAAGTCTTATTCGTAATAGTTTTATTAGTGTATTTGCCATATGGCACATACACTATTGGCGTCGGTCGGATGGCGGGACCTAGGGGTCGGACCAAAATTTCTCGACGTTTCATAGCCTCCTGAACATTTTGGCACCATTTTTGGAAATGTCTATTTATATATATATATATATATTTATATATTTATATATTTATATATATATATATGTGTGCGGGCAATAACTTTCGAAAGAGTTAATTGATTTTGACGAAATTTGGTAGGCACGTTGAAATCCATCACCGCACGAAGCCTATTTAAAATGGGCTCAATCGGACCATTTTAAGGGTAGTTTTTAGGGGTTAAAAAATGTTTTTGGGCCCAAAAATGCCGAAAAAATTCTCAAAATCGTTTCAAAATTGAAATTTAACCTTTTAGTAAAGATCAAAATATGCTGCTAAAATTTTAATAAAATCGGCCCGATAGGACCGGACTTACAAATTTTATGAAAACACTAGTTTTGCGGATAGTGATTTACTTACTGAAGGGTGTATTTAATTTGGTACAGAGGCTGCAATGATAATAATATTGAAATTAAGAAAAAAATATTATTTTAAGGGATGTATTAAGGGGTTGAATTTTTTATTTTTTCCAAAAACAAACTTAAGTTCACGTATTAAAGCCACAAGGCTTGTATTAGCAAATACACTATATTGTCGGCAGGGTTTTGGCACTGCGACCCGAGTTTTTTTTTTACTTCCCACCTCTACTATGGTAGGGAAGTAATGGATTCAGTCCGAAAACAATATTTCGAGATTTTAACAGATTTTCACGTTTTGAGACCCTAGCAATCGTTTAAGATCATTTTCTGACTGATGTCTGTATGTGTGTGTGTATGTGTGTATGTGTGTGTGTGTGTATGTGGTCAATTTTTCGCCTTCGATATCTTAAGAACGGAACAACATACGGGCATGCCGATTGTTCTATTGTGTTTATCAGCCTTTAACTTAGATCTGATTAGATTTTGAGTCAAATCGGTTCAGTGGATCCTGAGATATTCAAAAAAACGTCCTCAATGTCACGTATTAACATAGGTAAAAAAAAATATAAATGAATTCTAGATGTTATAATATGAAAAAAATGTAAATATTTTTTTTCTCTAAAATGTATAGTTTTCGAGAAAAAAAATATTTTACTAAAAAAAATAAAAATTGTACGTAAATCAAGGTAACCATGATTTTTGCTATATTAAGCTAGCCATCAATAGATCACCAAACAAAAAAGAGGGCCATGCTTTTTTCAAAGAATAAAAATTAAATTGTGTTTTAAAGACCACCAACAGCTAAGGTTATTTGGGCCTAGTCAAAGAATAAAAAAAAGAGTGTTTATTTTTTGCAAATATTTACTAGGTGGGAAGTATAGGACTGGTCATCAGTCGAATTTTTTAAATAGGTAAGAATGTGTTAGCAGCGTAAGTCTTATTCGTAATAGTTTTATTTATAGTAAAGATGACTAAAACAAAGATGATTTTTTATGGTTGCCATTTTGGGAAACACTGATTTAAAATATTGACAAAAACAACTGATATCCCGTGGTGAACAAATCGCTCTGAGGTGTGGCAGTTAACGTGTTAAGAAATATTTTTAATTTTTACATGCTAGATATTTTTTAATTTATTGCTGTTTATCTAAGTTAATTTCTAGTTTCACAATTAATGCACTTATTTAAAGATTCACGTGAGATTTTATGTTTTTATAGGCCCGGAAATATTTTTTTTTCGGTGATTGAAAAACATTTCAGATCTTTATGTATGTTTCAGATGGAGTATGTCTTTTCGAAACACACAAAAATTATTAGTTGCAAATAAAATTGTATAAGAACTAATTTTCTTGCTGCAAGTTAAAAACTAAAATATTTATCTCTAGCGGTCCCGTCCGGCTTCGCCCGGGTGCTAAGAATTTATGATTTATCATCATGCGAAGCAAAGCCAGGGATTGTGTAGCTTTCTATTAGTGAAAGAATTTTTAGAATCGGTTCAGTAGTTTTTTATCAAAATAAAATCTAGTCTATAATACTCGGGGATAGTGTAGCTTTCTATTAGTGAAAGAATTATTAGAATCGAGGAGGGCAGTGTAGCCTAGTGAATAGCGTATACTTGGTACCAGCCTCTAGACTAGACTGTCGTTTAGTTTTAAGTTAGTTGTTATTTAATTTAATTTAAGACGCTAATGACCTAAGTTGTCGACACATCTATAATCTACAATAAATAAATGAATATTAGAATCGGTTCAGTAGTTCCAGAGATTACCCCCTACATGCAAACTCACAAACAATAATAACAATAATATTAGTATACCGATATGATGGTTTCATAAATTTGCAATATTTATAAAATGATATTGTATTTAACACTTCTCAAGATTGTATGGTAATAGATGCCACTCACATCATTACAATCTTTATACTGTCTACTTCATTTAAAATTACGATGAGCAATTTAAAAATTAAAAAGATTCATAGACATTTTTCAAAAAATATTTTTATTTTTGAAACTACTTCTTAGTGCATAAACGGATACTTCTTAGTCTTTCTATAAATATCGTGATAAATAACTTCTAGAAAAAATACTACAATAGAAGCTGTGAAACCAATTATTAGCAAGATAAGAGCTCCAAAAAAGTGTTCAATTGACAATGGAATAAGCTCACCTGTCCTGATAACATGAACCACTTTTCTGTTGTAATGACTCAAAAGTCGTTCATGAAATCCGATAGAATGTATCCGAAGAACAATAATGTTAATTTTTTCAAAAAGAGGATGCCATTTTTGTACATACGTGCAAACATAACCTAACTGTATTGGATTTTTAAAGATATACAATCCTTGTTTGCCTGTGTTTGGATCAATTAATAAATTATAATTTTCTGTAAATGTTACTTCAGCGGTAGCTATAGCAAAATTTCGTTCTTTTACTGCTGAAATAACTCTTTCAATGATTGTATCATTTGGAATAATTGCTCTTTTTGCTAATAATTTAACTAAATCATCTTCAACATTATTCAACAATGCTTTCATAAATTTGGTAACTCTAATTTCTATATTTGACTTAATTAGCTCGTTAATATTAGTTATTTGCGATTCTGTCCCAGGATCGGTAAGAAAGCTGCTTAGCTTTCCTTGAAAAGCAACTGATAAATGCATACCATAGAAAAGGGAAATAACAAGAAGGAATTTTAATAGTCTTGTTGACGGTTGACGATCAGGAGATGATCCAATCGTAATCAAAAGTGTTTGTAAAACACAATACAAGTATGATTCTTTTGCTATTGGTTCAGCATGGTAGTAAGCAATTATCCACCAAATAAAGGACAAAGTAATCATACAAAATAAAACAGCTGGCCACACAGATGGCTCGAAAATTAAGACGAGTATTTCTGAATAAGGTATTTCTTTTGCAACTGGAACTGCCCAAACAAATTTATTTTCAAACAAAAAGTTTGTTACATCGAAATAAATTAAATCTTTAGTAGTCAAAGGTAGATTTTGCATTAATATTAAATTATCAAAATCTTCTATTCCGTCGTAAATAGAACAATTGCACTCTTTTTCGTAGTTATAACTCTCATTAAATATAAAATTGAATCTACCTGCAGAACCAATAACTTCAGTAAAAGTAAAAATGAGACCTCTGCTTTCTTTTATAAATGAAAATACTTTTAACTTAGCCCAAACTGTGAACGTGCAACCATAGAAATTATATTCATTATATTCGGTATGAGTGGTGCAGTTTTCCAGTTCCAATATCTTAATTTCACGTCCACATACATTCTCCATCTCAAATTGGTCAAAAATGTATCTTGAAACCAAATCGTTTTCTTCATCGTAAATTATTACATTTATATCTGTTATGAATAGTTTCCACATTTCTTCAAAAAACATATCAGTTTCATCAAAGCTATCATTAATGCTGTTAATAAAAAAGAACTGTGCCCTTGGATTCCAAGACGTAAAATTTCTTAGTTGTTTTACAGTTTCAACTTTCGAAATTTGGTTGATCAAAATATATCCTTCGATATTATTTTTAATATTTTCATCTTGATAATTTGATAATTTCGTCAATAACATTCTAGGTCCAGCTTTTGATGGTAATGAGTTTACAATATCTGTAGCTCGCATATCGTACACTACGATCCAAAATTTGGATGTTTGAATCAAATTTGAAATACATGTTGCAACTTTATTGAAATTGCTTCGTTCAATTTGTGTTCTTAATGAATTTGACGGTTCCACAAAAATTAGAGTTCCAAAACAGAGAAGATAAAAATATTTCAACAGCATGTTTAGTATTCAAAATATGTTCGAGTACTGCCAATATCTAAATAAAGTTATACGTATTATATTAAGTCTACTTTTTATTCATAGCTAATAAAGTAATAAAATATTTATATTATTATTTTAAATTGAATAATGACATGCATATTTTCAACGAGTTTAATGTAAATCAACACATAAAAACATAATAAATTTTGAAAGTATTGTTTTTATATGTTGTAAGTAATTTAAGTATATTTTATTCACTTACTTTCTATTGAAACTTGAAGTGGAAAGTTCGAAAAACGAAAATATATTTCATACATTTTTTTCAAGGTTATTAGAGTACAGGTTGCCTCATTCCATCTGACCAATCAGCGAAAGCGCGGGAATCACGTCAGCTAGAATTTAGTTTAAATCAAGTACAAAAATTGTTAAAGATTATGCTTATTTATATTAGGTGCTTCGTGCAGATTTTTTCTTAAAATTGGCAGGAGACAATAAATAGAAGAATAGATGTTAAAAAATAGGATAATTTTTATTTTTATTACAAAATTTAGGTTTTAATATCTATAATATAAACAAACAAAAAATTAAATAATGCTCAAGAAATGGCAGATCTTGTTACTTACCTACTTTTTTAAATTTAAGAAACGAATAGAATTAACTAACAAACTGATAAATTAATTATTTTATCTTTTATATTCACAAAATATTAAAAATAACCACAAAACACCATAACACTTAACAGCTTTCGCAAAATTGACAACTTATCATATTTTTTTCACTAACAGAAGAATCATGTTTCTATTAGGTATTGAAAAAACATATCACACTACCATGGTTACTGTGATTTTTATTTCCAAAAATTAGCAGCGTCCATCGTCTGATCTTTTCTATTGAAGTGAGCAAGCATGGTATATTCTGAGTGACGTCATCCCCCCCACTACTATCTATCGGAATGAGGCAACCTATACTCTACTAACCTTGCATTTTTTTATTGTATAGACTTGATATTGGGAATAAAATCTTAAAGACAATCGGGAGAGAATTTCCAACAGTATGGCCACTTTTAGAAAAAAAACTACCCATATTAATGGTTTTACTTCGGGACGACAGTTTTAATTTTAATTATTATATCAAATGACTCTTTATAAATGATCTCTAGCAGATTCGTCAAAAGTTGTGTATTTTGTAAAGCTTCATTAATTAGGTATTTAAGTTTAAAAAAAATTATTAATTTTTTAATTTTTTCTAATAATTTAACATAAATAATATAGAAAATCGAAAAGAAAAAATTTTTTAAAGCTATAGATAAATTACTAAAAATTAATTAAAATGTATAAAAATTTAAAAAATATCACGTGACTTCAAAACGCGCCAGGAATGTTTGTGACGTCGTTATGTTAAAATGTGTCTGCATTTGTTGGTATTTGTGTATATGTATTACACATACTATCAAAAATAATAAATTTTTAACATGGTAACCATGGATACAAAGACCATAGATAACATAATGACGTCACACGCGTTCGGATTCTTTCGGCACGTTATCGGAACTGAGTTTAAAAATTAATTTTTATTTAAATATAACTTTTTAATTAGTAAGCAAAAAAATTAAAAAAAACAGTTTTGCTATAAAACTTGTATGTGGTCCTTCCATTTAAGTAAAAAAAAAAATTTACTTAAAAACCCAATTGCAGCATTTTTTACAAGATTTTTATGAACTTCACTTGTTAGTTAGGGTCAAATCTTGTAATCCAATTTTGATCGACTTGAAACTTAGCACACATTTTCACGTTTTCTCCAAAAGGCTGCAACATCTTAACAGGCCTTTTCTAAAGCCTGAAGACATATGGAGAGAAGCCCCCAGAAAGGTTATAAGGTTCATAAAAAGCATTTTACCCGACTGGGAATAAACTATTAGGGGACTCACAAAAGATCTTATAGGTCGCAGTGATTGTGAGATATATAGTGTCTTATCACCCCGAGTAAATCTAATCTAATCTAATCTAGCACACATACGTAGTTACAATGTCCAGGGACGGATCTTGGTTTTTTGGGGTCTGGGACTTATTGAAGTCTAATGAAGTCCAATTTTTTGTTAGATTAACCTACATTAAATGGTGTTAAATGAGAAACATTATATCTAATATAAATAATAATTAAATTTTTGTGGGCTTTTGACACTTGGAGGTTCAGGGCTTATTAGATCCGCCCCTGCCGATGTCAATACAATATTTTCGTGTCTCCGATCTAAAGATGGAGTCAGTGAAACATCAAAGAAAACGTTATTGAACTCGGTGGTGTTCTCTATGTAGTAGTATATATTTTTTCAAACGCAGCAACTAACTGTTATGCTGACGTAATCCTATATACTGCACTGTAACACCGCGTGTGTTACAGTGCACGCCTGAGCCAAGAGAGAGAGAGAGAGTGCCGCAGTAGTGGGGAGGACGGCAGCGAAGGAGCTGACCAAACATTTCGTTGCATATTTCCCCTCACGCGGCTGTTCACAGCTCAACATAAGATGTTTCACATCAATAAGTACCTATATTATAAAACTTATTTATATTGTAATAATTTAATGGTATCATAAAATTGATTATAACATAAATAATTATTTGAAGTACCTATAAAAATAAAATGAGTTTATTGTGTAATATCCTCGAATATATTCAACCCTCTCAGAAAGTTCTGCGTTTTGAGAATTACCATTATTAGTGATAGTAATTTCAAAGAAATAAAGTTTTATTTGCTTTAAGTACTTATTGTAGATCAATATATTTACGTTGTATAGGACTAAAAAAGAATAATATAGTTTCTAGTCTTATTGCAAAGCTTTTGATTTCTTTCTAACCAACTACTTTCAAGTAATTATTCAGACAAGTTGAAGGCGTGACATCCAGTTTTAGATCGATTGGAGCCCATAAAAATTATCTAAAAAACATCCTGAATGATCAGAAATACAAGGACCAGTTGTTCTTAAACTGTGGGTCAAGACTTCCTGAACAAGACATACGTTAAAAAAAATGATAGACAAAAAAATTAAAAACTCATTTTTTCTATTTTTTTATTACCAATTCATATTTTCAATTTATTATTCATTATGTTCCAAAAAAGTATTATTTTTAAAAATAATTTTTTTCGGTTAGTCACTAGAAAGGACACACGAATTATTTTAAGGTTAACAAAAAAAAAATGATAATCGTTAACTTTTTTTTTAATGTAGAAATTAGGAGAGAAAAAACTCAGTGGCAAAAGGATCAAATAAAATTTGCAATACTGATGATTAAATTTGCATTTATAAGCTTACGTTTCGGTGCTCATTGCACCATCCTCAGAGTATCGAAACGTAAGCTTATAAATGCAAATTTAATCATCAGTATTTTATTTGATCCTTTTGCCACTGAGTTTTTTCTCTCCTAATTTCTACATCATCTACGGATCACCATCTCTCTATATCATAGAGTTCTTCAACATTTTTTTTTAATTTTACGCTGAAATCAATTTTTCGCAACGAAATTAGAAACGTTACGAAAAAGAATGAAGCGTTTATTTCCGGTTTGAATCAGAAAATAATAACTTGGCCCCCTGGTACAAAGTATCTGTTTAACTATTTTAGAAGATTTTTAATTACTTCTAAAGCCCTGTTAATACGTGTGTTAGAATGCACGTAGGTTTAAACAAACACTGAAATGAATAACCCGTGTTAATTACACATAATTAGCACAAAAAGTAAAGCACTAATAATTTTGCTTACAAGTAGACCTCGCGCGGCGAAAGATGAAGCCACCGCGTCATAGTAACGTGAATGCATTGCGCCCGCCTTCTAGCTTGCAATTGGCTGTTTTGGAGATCCATGAGCGTCGAGTATTTTCTAGAGGTGGAATTTTAAAACCCAATGTGCAGTTTTGTGTACACGGCACTGTCTGCGGGCAAGCAGGCGTTCACTAGCATATTATTGATGACGTGCCTGGCTTCATCTCTCACCGCGGGCACTCTACTATTCCAGTCGAATATAATAATTTTTAACAACCCGTTGGAAGTCATTGTAATGTGTCCGATTTTGCGAATGAAAAATTGGGACATATCTGCACGTTTTGTTATGTTCTTTGATCGTATGCTATTTTTACCCGACTACCAAAGGAGGGTAATGTTTTTCGGATGTAATTAATTAATTGTAGATTATAGACGCGTCAACAACTCGGGTCATTAGCGTCTTCGACACAACAAATAATCCAATTGTGTATTAGAATTCGCCCGCCGACATACACAAACTGACTGGTACGAGCTCGGGTCCCTGGGAGCGCTAATTCCCAAAGAACATTGGAATGCAACTTGCGATAGCAACCACATTTCAATGTACCCCCTGGGGGGTTTTTCGAATGTATGTATGTAAGCATGCGAGTATCTTTGAATTTTCGTTGGCGTCTTCTGTAGCCAAAACGGCTTGACGGATTTTGAAAAATGAGGTGTCTATAGATTCATCGTAGTTTCACGAATGCTACTAGGTATATAACGTCACGAAAAATTCAACATGGCGGACGGTAGACGCTATTTTGTCAAAATGCAAAAATAAGTTTCCTTCTAAATAAATCGATATGGGTATCAAATGAAAGGTTTCGTTAAGAAGATTTCAAATAGAGTATATGCACGGAAAAAGTCAATATGGCGGACGATAGAAGTTATTTTGTCAATACACAAAAAATCGGTAAAATTTTGTGTGAGTTATCAAATAAAAAGGAATAAAATAAATTATTTAAAAAACAAAAATCCCGACTGCGTAAAAGGCGAACTTAAAAGATGGAAACAAGATCAAATGAACATATGCAGTCGAAGGCATACATGTATAATTTATATATTTTGTCCTGTTGAGTATTACTATAAATAAATAAATAAATAAATAAAATAAAAAATAATAACAAGTTGAACAGAAATTTCTAATTCCTCCGACTGCATGCACTATCATTTGATCTTGTTTCCTTCTTTTAAGTTCATTTTTTACGCAGTCGAGTTTTTTGTTTTTTTAAAACAATTTATTTTTTTTAGTATTCTGCATAGTCTTAACACCAAGGGTTCGATCCTCTTCAACGGATTCATTGATATAAAGTTTGGGTTCAGCGTTATACAAAACTATTTGTGAACGGTGTATTCTTCACGGTGTAGAATATTATAATTAATGCAAAACGAAATAAAACATAGCTGCTTCCATTTAACGGCAATCAATTAAGCGTGTTCAATATATCATGTCATATACGTTCACATGCATGATAAATTTGGTTACATAGTACTTGTGTATATATTATTACCTGTTCGAAACGAAACTGACTGACTACAGGTTTAATAAATATTATTAAAATGTACTAAAACTACAACTTAAGCACGTTCGTTTTTAAAGGATTTGTGTTGCAACAATAATGGGCACCCATTCAAGTTTTGAACTACGCTTTAACCACCTGTCCTACGTCAAAAGTCGATTTATGCTTTCTGTCTGTCGGCATGAAAATAAAACTATTTATAATCCCGCTTTCAAAGTGTGTAAGCTTTCACGGCCGGTGTTGTTCCAAATCTTATAGCTTCCGAGCGGAATACGACCGAGCAGAGAACTCACGCACACTTCTACACACAACACAATTGACCAATCACAGAAGGACGGACTACGACCGAACAGAGAACACACTGTCACTTAGTATAAAAGAAGGGAGGACACCAGTCATTGACGCACTTACCTGTGAGTAGCCAAGGAGGACACTTCGATCGCTGCAACATCGCGTTTGAAAATGTCTACCGCAGTTGTAGACGAAACATTAGGTAGAAATACCATCGAAACACGGCGTACAAACCCTGAAGCTATGAAGGTTTGGAGGTTTCAAATTTGCAGTGAGTCATAAATACTTCTCCTTCTTAGCACGCCGTCTCCCGATGAAGGTTGGCCATCATATTGACTATTAAATAATAAGCACAAACCGGTTCAAAAGATGATTTACCAAATCATTCTCGTAAGTTTTTTAGCCATGAAATACTCCGACATCCGATTGGCCCAAAAGGTGCACCACATCCTATAAGGATTTTTGTGCTTTTCCTTTTTACTGGATCTAGTCAGCAAATAGACCGGATCTTCTAGTGAGCTCCATAAGATTGACCACTAGATTATCCTGTGGAATAATGCCATCCTCATTTATGTAACCAAAGATGGTTGTCCTCCTGTAAGCTAGAGCGCCACACTCGAACACGATATGAGTGGTTGTTTCATCCTCCATTTCGCAAAATCTACGGAGTATTGATTCCTGGACATCTACGGTTATTAAAATATTAAAATTGTTAAGGGTGGTCCTAGATTGGCTTAAAAGGTGCACCACATCCTATAAGAATCTTTGTGCTTTTCCTTTTTACTGGATTTAGCCAGCAAATAAACCGGATCTTCTAATGAGCTCCATAAGATTGGAAACTAGATTATCCTGTGGACAGATTCCGTCCTCATCTATGTAACCAAAGATGGTTGTCCTCCTCTAGGCTAGAGCGTCACATTCTAACACGATATGGGTGACTGTTTCATCCTCCATTTCGCAGAATCTACGTAGTGTTGATTTCTGATGTAGGCATTTGGAAATAAAGGGGGAAATCCAAAATGGAAAGTTGCCCTGAATTTGACGGAGATCGTTTAAAAGATGTGATTTTTAAAAGGTGAACAAAAGTTGTAACCTATAAGACATCCCAAAGAATCAACTATAATTTAGTGTAATAAACAATATTTTTCTCAAACGATTTTAAATGAGGAATCCTGTAGATGAGTGAGTTATTTCAGAGAATCGTGAAGTTCAGTTTTATGTTTATTAGAACGTAAATCGAGTGTTGACTGCTGAAACGTGACGCAAACAAACACTACCTTATTTAAATATTTTTTTGTCACATATTATACATCTAATAATGTATTTTTTAACTACGTCTATTGTATTAACAACCAAAAGTCAATTTTTGCCATACCCACTATAAAATAGCTGCTTTACATGCATGTGTGTATGCATGATGAAAGTGACTTTTGACAGGCCGATGTGCGGGAACGTATCTTTCCAACACTAGTGTGGCAGCAAGCCATTTCCATAGTGATTTATATTTATTCGCTCTGATGCCCCTACACTGTAAAAAATTGATGTAAAAATACTTTGAAAGTTAAGGTAGAATTCGCTCGATTTTCTAAGTGATTTTACATTATTATTTATTTTTACACAGAAAACTTCTTAAAAACTTGGACTTTTACTGTAAAGTTAAACAAATTTGTGATTTTTCCATAAAGTAAATTAAAATTACATAATTTGTGTAATATTCCAATAAAGTGTGTAAAAATTACAAAATAAAATGTATAGTTACATATATAAAATGGATGAATACAAAACAAATTAATATAAAATTAGTAACCACGCATGCGCAATGTGTTTTTATGGAATCTACGCGATGTGCAGGCGATACCTGTTTGCGACGCCATTGTTTCTTTGTGTGCCTATTACCAGATTAATTACTGGCTACATATGGACCATCGATAATTTATGTAAACGGCCTTCTCATTTCTTACAGTGTATTGCATACTCTTGTGCGTGCCTTGGCAGATATACATTGGAGTGAAATTGGTGACAGAAATAAGCTGTCAAAATATTTTGAAAATACTGAAAATGAAGTAAAAAGTGGCAAAAAATACCATGTAATATATTTCGTGCGTAAAGATATTATGACTTGTGTGACTGTTAAAACTCGTTTTCACTTACTGTCATAACTCGTCAGTAATATGTCTCATTGCGCAACTAGATATACAAATGTGGTTTGTTGTCAAAACTTTTCCAGCCCGTATTCGCTCGGGTAAAAATTTATTGGAAAATCTTTTTCTCATCTAAATATTTCATTACTTCAGTCAACATTTGGTACCCGATACACACCTAGATTCAATATACACATAAAAATATTTTTTCTCTTATAGGTTGTCGAAAAAATACAATCATTGTATTATGAATAATTTATAAGCAAAGTGTTAATGTACGAGTTAAAACTCTTTTAAGAATGATAAATTGTTTAATCATGCGGCAGTTTATAAATTATTTTGCATGATACGTACCTACTTACTGATTTTTTTTAATATCTGTTTTTTATATTTATAAAATCTAATAAATAACATATTTATGCTGGAAAGTTGCCATTCAGTTTTTGCAATTTATAAAAAAGTCATGTGGTGTCGTGGGACACCCGACAGAAGCTTTGCTTCCGCATTGTATATTAAATCGGATTTATTTACATATAAAAGCTATGGAAACTATAGCAACAATACGCACTGCCCAGCCAATGAGATGCGTTGCATCGCCGCGTTGCAAGGCCGTGTTCCAAGGCCGCGTTCGTGACGTTTTTTAACATTGGAAATGTTTATGTTCGTATATGGGGGCAGAGTTACGAGTTTTCGTTCAAGGTCAAAAGACAACGGTGTCGCGATCAAGTGAGGAGCAATCATGCAAAATTGAACAAGTGCAATTTTTTCGAAATGTGTTTTATATCATGTCTAGTTAATTGAGAGGTATTTGCGACCATCTGCGGTGTTATTTTTGAGCAAATGTTAATAAATACTGTATAGAAAAATCCATTTAAAAGTGTGTATAATAAACAGTTAATTATGTTTCATATATGCTGTTATCATTTCCAATGTCCTCGATGGTTGCAAGGATTGCGAAATCTGTGAATTTTTTGATATTTTAGGTCCCCATGCCAAACATGCGTTAAGAAGCTTAGCTTCAAAAATTAACGTTTGTACGAAACGTATTTTGAATTGCCACCAAGGGAACAGCTTGATGTATAACGGTTAGCGGGCTGGTGTTTGGACCAAATTCACAAAACATCAACATCACAAAACATCCATGAGCGAAGGTGGACTCCGCTCATAGATGTTTTGTGGTGTTGTTTAATTTCATTTGATTGAATTAGACGCTAAAGACCTTAGTTGTCAAACGTTTATAATCTACGATAACTAAAATAAAACCTCAAATGGTTTGAGAATAACCGAGCGTGTAGCGATTCCGTTGTTTAAGTAGCGTTTACATATGGCTCCTCTATTACAAGCCCCCAGTTTCCAAGTTCTAATGTGAGAACTGACAACAGTATCAATTAGATTTTCAAAATAGTACTTAATTTAAAATTTGAATTGGTACTAGGTCCAAATAACCCTAGATCTTGGTAACCTTAAAGAAAGATAAAATCAGCAACTGTCAAGGTCTGGTATAAATTTATATATTTCTCAGTTACCGGTATGAGCGGCCATTTCATAAAAAATTATTTTTTATCGACGTGGACAGAACTATTTTTAAAATCTCCCGTTTTCTCAATGTTTTGCACAGAAGCTGTGGTTGTAAAACAAGCGTACAAAACAATTTTTTTTTATTATTGAAAGTTTTCGATCATGTTATGTTTACCATTTTGATTATGAAAATATGTTCCAATCAATCTTAAATTCATTTTTATATGGACTATACATAATTAATGCACATTTTAAAAAGTATAAATATTGTTTATTTATCAATTTCTGATGTTATACATGAAAAGGGTTAAACCAAAAATATTTGCTCTTAATTTATTTATTAAATCAATTTCAAAATTGACACGAACCAACTGATTCATTTTCGAGATAACATTTTGGCAGATAAATTATTTAACACTTTAATTGCCAAAGTGAGTCTCCAATGTGGAATGGAAAAAGTAAAAGCCCCAGAGTTTTATTAAAAATTTAGAGTTTCAGAAATAGGGTATTTTACATGAAAGAAAAACAGCCGACAATTTGAACAAAACTTCAAAATAAGAATTCTGAATGGTTTGTAAAAGCCCAATAATTCATTAAAAAATGAATAAATCTCAAACAGCATGTGACGTTACAAATTTGTATTGTGTCCATATAGCTAGGTATGTAGTTTACATAAATCAACCCTCTTTTTCGCACAGAGTTTTTACCCGAGTGGGAGAAATTAAATTCCAAATATTATATTATTATTTTTGTGGTTATGCTATCAGACATGATATTGTATCTAGTTGTTTTCTGATATATGGAATAAAAATGTATAATTCTAATTCTAATAAACACACGACCTCCATATTTGACTGACTTGTGACGTCACGAGTAAAAACGCTTTAAGTGGGCGGGACTTTGTGAGCTTATTAGAAATCAGACTGAAGTGATAGAGATATCATTTTGGTTCAGAATTTACTGTTCTATTAATATCGCACAGAAAAATTCAATGCAAAATATCCTATTAAATAGGAGGTCGATATTTTGATGTTTATTTTGTTTCGCTACGCTTTTGTTTCCATAATGACATCTACATTTAACAAGCTGACAAAAAAATTAGATCTACATTGCATCATCATAAATTATAGCCTGTCATCGAACTATATCTATCAACCTAGTTTTTCATTGCTTATTTTCCATGTATAATTTTCTCTGACCATTATACACTAGTTGACGTAATGTTGATTGATTACCAAGTCTTTATGGTCGGACATTATGATATTTCTAATGAATCTTACTACTAAAAAGTATTTTATTTATTAAACAGGAGCTGAGACAGCCAATAATTTGGGCAGCATTATCCGTTTTGAAACCACGTAAAGTATGTCCAAAATATCGCGATACATAGTCAAAGCTTATAATATTCTATAAATAATCTAATAAATATGTGAAATAAAAATGGTGACACACTTTTTCAAATCTTCCGTTTTTTTTTATATTTTTTGAAGTGAAAACTTCCTTAGGCGCACTTTGCGTTCTTTCTGAATAGTGAACGAAAGTGAACCGTCACGCTTTGGGCCGGTTACGCTGAATCGGGTTTACTCGGCTCCACTCGACATCACACACGTAAAGATATTTGTTATATGCTGGTAATAAGTTTTTTGTAGTTCATAAGTGCGCTAATAGAAAACACTAAAACTTAATTGAAAAGGTATTTGTCGCATGTTGATAATAAGTTATTTGTAGTTCACAAGTGTGCTAATAGATGACACTAAAACTTAGTTGAAAAGGTTTTTGTAGTATGTTGGTAACAAGTTATTTGTAGTTCATAGGTGACTTATTGAGCATGCCAACAATGTCTTAATACCTTTTTAATTTTGTTTAATGTCTTTCCAGTAGTTTTAAATTTGGCTATTACAAGATATTCAATAAAATATTATACTTTTTTTTACTGTGTTTCTATGTTTGTATTTGAAAATAATATTTACCTAAAGAAAATTTATAACTTTAAATTTTAAATATAAATTATAGTTTAACATAATTTTTTCAAATTTTATTTTTTGAGTTATTTTTTGTTACCGTCAGTATACAGTTTTATTGTAACTATTCTAGCAAACTAAATATTCTTTATGAAATTATATTAGAAATCATGTGAGAGCCAGTTCTATACTTTCTAGTTAGTAGGTAGTCACAAATTAAAAATTTCTCGATAAACCAACCCCCTTTTTTAACTTCCCATTGGAAGTTATTATAATGGGTCCGAAATTCTAAATCAAAATGTATAACAAATTTTTAAGTTTCAAGGTCACTACATTATTTTTACACTATTTTTAGAAACAAAATATCCTATTAAATAGGAGGTCGATATTTTGATGTTTATTTTGTTTCGCTACGCTTTTGTTTCCATAATGATATCTACATTTAACAAGCTGACAAAAAAATTAGATCTACATTGCATCATCATAAATTATAGCCTGTCATCGAACTATATCTATCAACCTAGTTTTTCATTGCTTATTTTCCATGTATAATTTTCTCTGACCATTATACACTAGTTGACGTAATGTTGATTGATTACCAAGTCTTTATGGTCGGACATTATGATATTTCTAATGAATCTTACTACTAAAAAGTATTTTATTTATTAAACAGGAGCTGAGACAGCCAATAATTTGGGCAGCATTATCCGTTTTGAAACCACGTAAAGTATGTCCAAAATATCGCGATACATAGTCAAAGCTTATAATATTCTATAAATAATCTAATAAATATGTGAAATAAAAATGGTGACACACTTTTTCAAATCTTCCGTTTTTTTTTATTAATCAGTTTTTTCATAGACAATATATCAAGCAACAGTCTATACACAATTAAGATTCTCGTTTCATATTTTTGATATGGAAACATCTTTACTATCCCCCCCCCATTTTCTGCTAGAGTGACTTTGTGAAATATCGCGGAAGTGATGCAAAACTTAACTGAGATCTAATTTTACCCTCCTTGGTGGTAGCTTCTAAACTAAAAGAGATACCGATGAAAATATGATACAAAGCACCCCACGCTTTTTTACAATAAAATTAATTATTTTTCACTTTTTAGTTCATTAAAGCGTGTTTTTTAGTTTTTTTAAATTATAATTTATTTCTATAAACATTCTCAATTTCAAAAAAAAATGAAAGGTTTCGATTTTTAAAGCATGTGTTTATCTATGTTCCATGATTCAATGGACACAAAATAAAAAAACGTATTATTAAAATATGCGATTAAAAAAATAATTATATGAATTATTTGAGGAAATGTTTTTGAGGATTAATAATATTACAGTGACTTATTGAGCATGCCAACAATGTCTTAATACCTTTTTAATTTTGTTTAATGTCTTTCCAGTAGTTTTAAATTTGGCTATTACAAGATATTCAATAAAATATTATACTTTTTTTTACTGTGTTTCTATGTTTGTATTTGAAAATAATATTTACCTAAAGAAAATTTATAACTTTAAATTTTAAATATAAATTATAGTTTAACATAATTTTTTCAAATTTTATTTTTTGAGTTATTTTTTGTTACCGTCAGTATACAGTTTTATTGTAACTATTCTAGCAAACTAAATATTCTTTATGAAATTATATTAGAAATCATGTGAGAGCCAGTTCTATACTTTCTAGTTAGTAGGTAGTCACAAATTAAAAATTTCTCGATAAACCAACCCCCTTTTTTAACTTCCCATTGGAAGTTATTATAATGGGTCCGAAATTCTAAATCAAAATGTATAACAAATTTTTAAGTTTCAAGGTCACTACATTATTTTTACACTATTTTTAGAAAGATGTCTGTGTGTGTGTACGTATGTGTCCATTTCTTTCTAAGACGAAATCTCGAGAACGAAAAATGATATCGACTACGTTAGATCTGAAAAAAAAATTTTCAAAATCGGTTCAGCCGTTCTTTTTTCTTAACCAAATAACCTCCAAAAAAGTATATTTTACACAATATCTCGCGAATAAAAAATTATATCGACTTCGTAAGGGTGTCAATCGAGGCGTGTTAACGTCGTTTTGATCCGACATAAATTTTATAAAAATTGGTTCAGCCGTTTTTTTTTTTTTTTAATTATTGTTAAAAATAAATACCTAATAATTATGTTTTAATGATTAAAATGATTACTTTTCTATGTAATATCTAATTTAATTATTATTATTAAATATTTATCAAACTGGGAAGTTCGTCGTGTGGACCTCAAGGGTCGCACTTTAGTTCTAATAAACGACCCACCTCACGGCTTGTTATAAAAAGCATGGCCATCTTCTTTGTTATTGATTTACCGATGGTCAACTAAAATCACAATGACTTTGCGTAGGCAGATTAAAACGGGATACCGTCAAAGTAATTTCCGTGGATTTTTTTAGAAAACATATTTCTCGAAATCTGCACCTTCTAGAAAAATATTATTAAGATTTTATTCATTCGTCATCTAAAATGTATTTATATTTTTTTAAACTATGTTAATACGTGACCTTGAGAACTTCTCTTCAGATATCTCCGCATCCACACAACCAATTTTCTCCACAAAAAAAAAACGATTTACCTAATGTTTTTTTTTTACGATAGTAGAAAAATTTTAACACAGCCAGACATAAAATGCCTTCAAACGATTCATGTAATATCAAACCGTGAAAACTTATAAAAATCTCGAAAAAAAATTTAACGTATTTCACTACTACTATCAAAGACGTATGTTGTATAAAATTAAATGAATAATAAATTATAATTTAAAAAAACTAAAAAACACGCTTTAATGAACTAAAAAGTAAAAAATAATTAATTTTATTGTAACAAAGCGTGGGGTGCTTTGTATCATATTTTCATACTACCCCACGCTTTTTTTACAATAAAATTAATTATTTTTTACTTTTTAGTTCATTAAGCGTATTTTTTAGTTTTTTTAAATTATAATTTATTTTTGCTTTTTAGTCCTGGAGATCCTGGTCAGGATAATGGGACAAACTTATGGAATTATTGTATTGTCATCGGTCCTTGATAAGTGTGCAAAGTTTCAGTTCAATCTGAAGTTTTTTGCTTTTTTTTTTTTTAGTCCTGGAGATCCTGGTCAGGATAATGGGACAAACTTATTGAATTATTGTTTTGTCATCGGTCCTTGATAAGTGTGCAAAGTTTAAACTAAATCTGACCGTTCAAAGTTGGTCAAAATCAAGTTCAAAGAAGTCGGTTACAAACTGACAAACCCGCAAGCCCGCAAACAAACATACAAGTGAAGCTAATATAAGCGTGTTAAAAAATAAGCCGAATGAACTGCATAAATATGTTTATCAATATTTTGCAACTGCAATATAATTTGATTGAACATAATTAATATGGTATGCAGTCGCATAGATGCATTGACTCGAATCGTGTCAACTTGTCGTGAAGTGGGTTTCTTACATGACTTTGAGACACTGATATTACCGATAGTAAATTGTTACAAGTTTGTGTAATAATCATAATACGAGATAATTGTCATTCGGACATGATACAAAATATAATGAATGGGTACAGAGATACTATATGTATTAAATACACATACAAGAAACGGGTGTCGTATGTAATTATGCATTTTATACGAACTGTCTCTAAATAGTTTTCATGGTTTCCGGGCTTGTAGGCCGTGGTCTGGTGGTATTTCTACCTGATGTTTCGTCTACAACTGCGGTAGACATTCTCAAAGGCGATGTGGCAGGGGTCGAAGTGTCCTGGCTCACATCGCCTTTGAGAATGTCTATCGCAGTTGTAGACGAAACATCAGGTAGAAATACCACCAGACCACGGTCTACAAGCCCGGAAACCATGAAGACTTGGAACAATGCCGGCCGTGAAAGCTTGCACACTTGTCTCTAAATAAATTTATTTTTATCAATAACAGACAGGTTGTGGAGTAAGCTTACTGTTATTTAGATAGCTATCCCGACTCATCTACTAGAAACCCCGCGCTAATCACCTCAGTTGTCGAGCGTCTATAATCTACAATCCCTTTCTTTATTACAAACTCTCAATTCCCAGGTTCTAATCCAAGGACTCCTGAAAATGTCAATTATATTTCAATATAAATAGATTAGATTAAATAACTTTATTGTATCAAAGTAAGTGTTTCTTATTATAATACCTACATATTATGTATTACTAACATTATGTACTTATTATAAATTACAAATAATAATATATTAAAAATGTGAATTGGAAGTAGGCCTAGATAACCCTGGAAATTGGTGGTCTTAAAATATGCAAGATAATTGTTGCATTGTTTAATATCAATAAAATGCTATTCTTTAAATCCAAAAGTATGCCGTAATTAAAAAAAATAAAATCAATTTCAAAAATAATTTTGATATATTGAACTGGGACACCTAGGGCAGTTGCCACCATGATCCCCTCAAAATTAGTCTTGATTGTCTTTCATCAAAAAAAAAACCGTGAGTTCCCTGTCTCTCAAGAGATATATTCAGATTCAAATATGATGATAGCTACATACAACTTCAAAAAAAATTTGCTTGCTGACAGTGGAACTTTGCGTTACTTCCGAGATACACCACTTCCATGATATTTCTCCAAGTCACTCTAGCAGAAATTTGGAGAGACATGCTAAAGATGTTTGCCCATCAAAAAAATAAAATCACTTCTCGGTTTCAAAACAACATAACATAAAATTTGACAAATTGTGAGTTTCTACTAAAGGGTTTTTCAATTTGGGCGGGTCGATGTTGAAATGGAATAAAACAAGCTGTGTGTGAGATAACGAAATTCTTTATTTATTTGAAAGGCCCATGTATGCCATTTTATTATATGAAATATGACATCGTTCAAATGTCCGCCGCGGCTTCGCACGGTGGCACGAATCCGAGAGGTCCAATTTTTAATGACTCTGCCGCATAGATCCGGCTGAATTTGAGCATCGGTGCATCGGTCGATGCCCTCAAAGTCAACATAACCCAGGCCATTCAGCCGGATCTATGCGGCAGAGTCATTGAAAATTGGACCTCTCGGATTCGTGCCACCGTGCGAAGCCGCGGCGGACATTTGAACGATGTCATATTTCATATAATAAAATGGCATACATGGGCCTTTCAAATAAATAAAGAATTTCGTTAAAATCTCACACACAGCTTGTTTTATTCCATTTCAACATCGACCCGCCCAAATTGGAAAACCCTTTAGTAGCTAAAGAATCCAAACTTAAAATGAATATGTTGTATTTTGAACGAGTTCTGGCCGCTTGTCGATTCTTCGATACTCTACTACGATTCTTATCTAACATTATACCATAAATTTCACTATCTGCAAGAGCTCCGTCACGCTTGCTTTGAAACATGAGATGCTGTGCTTTGCTACTACTTATATGTCACAGTAAATACAATGTAGTGCAGTTTGTTATATTTATGTTAAGTTGTTAAGACATGTACATTGTACAAGCAGTGCCACTAATGTGGCAATATATGCTATTACAATGTAGTTAAAATGTTACGTGCTTTCTCCATATTTCAAACTACAAATCAAGCACACTTTTAGTGTTTTTGTCGTATCTGTCTAGCGGATCTTAAATAGCCGTTTATTGACTGGTAACGTCATGATCCGTTATGTAACGCTTTTCAGTACTCTAATGAAAAACAGTTACATAACGAATCATTATGTAACTAGACAATTCATTTAAAGTCTAAAACCATGCATGTGTTGAATAAAGTATAGTGTGCAATGCGTGTGCTAAGTCTTTATGCGTCAGGCGCGATGTTTTCAGCATTCCATGCGGCTCGTGTGAGCTCGCCTACTACTCGTGCTGAAAACATCGCGCCTGACGTATAAAAATATTTTTAACACACTAGTTACATAATATACCTACTATTGTAATAAAAAAAATTAGGATATAATATAAAAAATGTATTTTAGTGTCTATACGACGCATTGAAATCGCCGTTGTAGAATATATGACGTATATACTTTAAAAATTACCTAATTAGTTTTTGTTTACTTTCTTTGGTCATGCTGATCTTTTGTAATATTCAAAAAACTCGGGTCGCAGTGCCAAAACCCTGCCGACAATATAGTGTATTTGCTAATACTGGCATTGTGGCTTTATTATGTGAACTTAAGTTTGTTTTTGGACAAAATAAAAAATTTAACCCCTTAATACATCCCTTAGAATAATTAAATTTTTCTAAATTTCAATATTAGACATGGATTTTATCAGTACACACAATTAAATACGCCCTTCCATAAGTAAATTCGTATCAACAAACTAGTGTTTTCATAAAATTTGAAAGTCCGGTCCTGTCAAGCCGATTTTATTAAAATTTTAGCAGCACGTTTTAATCTTTACTAAAGAGTTAAATTTCAATTTTGAAACGATTCTGACAAATTTTTCGGTATTTTTGGGCCCAAAAACTTTTTGGAACCCCTAAATACAACCCTGAAAATGGTCCGATCGGGCCCATTTTAAATAGGCTTCTTGCGGTGATGGGTTCCAATATGTGTACCAAATTTCGTTTCAATCGATTAAGTCTGTCGAGAGTTATCGTGTACACACATATATATATATATAAATATATATATAAATAAATAAATAAATAAATATATATATATATATAAATATATACATACATATATATATAAACATTTTCAAAAATGGTGCCAAATTGTTCAGGAGGCTATGAAATGTCGAGAAATTTTGGTCCGACCCCTAGGTCCCGCCATCCGACCGACGCCAATAGTGTATGTGCCATATTATGGCAAATACACTAATTAAATATAAATTTAATAATATGATCCCGTCACATTCTTTCATTGAAATCAAGTGACTAAGCTAGAAATAGTCAATTACTATACCTACTTCTAAAAAATATTTCAGAATAAAAAGCCCGTGTATACCGTTTTTTCAACAGATCTGGTTTGTGCCCCCTCTACCTACCTATTATTAGTGCAAGAGGTCATGGTCAGAAATTGTAAGAATTTTGTAAGTGATTTAGGGTGTAAATAAAATATGTACTAGGTACGTACGGTCTGCAAGTCAGCGGTCGAGACATCTGGCGTCGGGGTGATTTAAAAGGTGTAAAAAAACTAGTGTTTCGTAGAAGCTAATATTTGGTATAGTGACTTACTGACTGATAGTATATTTACTTACACCCTAAGTACTAAGTAATCTCAAAATATTAGCCTTTTCAAAGTTCTTACAATTTTTGACCACGACCTCTTGGACTACTACTAAAGGCCTAAATTTTATAAATTGTCACATTGATCTTTGCTCGCTGAACGTGTCAGATGTATATTATATATATTAAAATATCGTGGTGATTGAATTGAGTCGAGTTTTAACAAAATCCAGTAGCTTTTCAGTAAAAAAATTAATCAAGCGAAACGAGTAATTATACAAAAGCGGTTATAACGTATAATGATAAATTACAATCTGGGAAGCAATCAATATTTGTTTAATTAGTCCATTAAGAGCGATGTCTTATTAAAAAATATGCCCAAATTATGATTGATTATATGCTGCATTACAAGTTGACAGGTATGTGTGTGATATGTATACATTCTTTTATACATAGAGAGTTAAGCTTAACTGCCAGTTAACCCTCCACTAGACGCGTTGATCAGAAAGACTGATTCCCTGAGCCTACATACGCAACTTGTCGCGCGTCCTACTCTGCCGTTTCTAAACTGCAGCTTTGCAAAATCTAAATGCAATATTAAATAGATTTATACGGCTGTTTTGCAATTGAAAATTTTTATTGGAAGAGCAACCAATTACATAATTGATTCCTGCAAATATCGGAAAAAATCATTTTAACAACCATAGTCACAATCAGGAATCTAACCTGAACTTTTCCACAATCCGCCGCAATAGTGGAAAAGTAGCGTTGCCGTCTAGATCTAGACTCTTGTCTTGTCTTGTCTAGATTTTCAAGACAAGACTTGCAAAAGTCTTGTCTAGAAATTTTCAAGACAAGACAAGACTTGCTTTATCTAAATCATTGATTCCCAAAGTGGTTCAGGTGGACTTTTTTGACATCCACTCACAGCACAATCAATTAATTAATTAACCAATCAATTCTCACTTTTTTTTCGAAAACTGTTAATTCGTGGTTGGAACTCAGCCGCAACGCGAATTTCCATAGTTAGAAAATATAAAGAAAAACTTATTTAAAACTAAGATTATTTTTTATAATTCACGAACCCAATGAAGGGTTAAGTAACACCTACATGCTTGCAGGCTTTAAAATAATGCGTAAATGATACATACTGATCGGTGATTACTGATTAGATGATTATTAAACATCATGGAATATATTATTATGTTATACGCGAAGCGTTCTTAAGGTAATGATATCTAAACTACACATTCGTACCTGCTATACAATACTAGTACTACTGATTTCTTAACTAACGCTAATTGTCGAGCGTCTATAATCTACAATATGCATCTAAACCACCGTTCTACATTATTAATAGTGTAACAAAACTGTTTTTAATTTGGCGGAATTAAATATTTATTTACTAAGATTTATGTACAATGTCTATTTACAATAATTAATTATAATAATTATAAACACAATAATAACAATAACGAAAATGTCAATTCTAAACAATGAAACACTTAAACGGTAATTATAACACTTAACAATACAAGGATATTTATTTTAACAGGTATGTTCACAAAATAATGTTTTATTTATTTCCTATTTATTTTCAAAAATCACCGATTGACTGACTCAACACGACGCTGAATGACTGATCCCCACTCAGTCGCGCGCACCGCCTTATATACACTCATTGCCTGTGTTCTCGTTGTCTATAGAAACGTCTGGAATCTTCGATACTATTCCACTACTGTGGGATTTTGCTACAATAGGATATCTAACGGATGCAGGAGGGATGCTTTTCAAGATCTAAAAACTATTTTAAATAGCGAAAAAACAGTACCAAATCGCTTCTTCATTATCTAAAGTCAACAAACAAATTAACTAAAGACAATTAAACAAAAAATCAAATTAAAAAAGTAGGTAGGTATGTTCATCGTTTGTCTGTTGTTGCATGTAAAACCCAAACCAATAAATAGGTTTCGCTCAAATTTTGCATGCGTGTTCAGGGCAGAGAAATATCATAGATAGAATAGGGAATCCACCCAAAAAAGTGTGGATGCAAAAGATAGAGATGGAGAACAGAGCAGTTCTTCTATCTTCTTCTATCACAAATACATAACCATGGTTACAGATGTAAATTAACAATACTTACTATAAATTTTTAAATTCACAAATGCATCAGAAGACAAGGAAAAGAGACTGCTTCGTTTTCTATATCTCTTTTCCAAGGTCACTGTCAATTATTACAGTTGTACTTGTGCCTATATGGCTCCCCTACTCTATCTGTGATATCTCTATGGTTCAGGACGACCACATCTCGAGACAAAATTGCAAAATCCGTCCTCAAATGTGAGAGAAGTAGCTCGCTAAAAACTGGCAAAAACTGGAAAATATTGTTTGTTCAACACCCGCAAGAAATATGTAATTTCGTGGCTCTACTGAGAGTGGGCGAAATAATGAATTCTCTGACTGTAGACGTAGAGAGTGGGCGAAATAGCATTTCGCCCACGCTCATTACGGGGAACGTTTACGCAAGTGTTGATAGTTTCGTCAATCAATCAGGTCACCCATTATTTCGCCCACGCTCAGCAGAGCCACGAAATTACACATTTCTTGCGGTAGTTGAACAAAATATTGTGTGCGACTATTGGTCGAAAGAGGAGATTCTTCGAGTGTGGATTTTGCCGCACGAGCGTAACGAGTGCGGTAAAACACACGAGTGAAATCTCCTCTTTCTCCCACTAGTCGCACAATATACTATTTTTCTCGTAAAATTTTACACATAAATTGCTCTTTAGTACCAGTAAGAGATGATATGACAGGCTCTTCCTAGTGAATGCAGGTATAGGGAGGCTGTGGTAGTGACGATGATAGATAGATTGTAGATTATAGACACTCGACAGCTGAGTTTATCAGCGTCTATAGGTAGTTGGTTCGAGTTGTGTCGAACCGTTTATTTATCTTAAATTCTTTTATCGATTATTCTCTATCGTGCAAGAGATAGTGTTGACAGCTAACATCGACGCATCAGATCTTGGATAATAGCAATTACGTGAGGTTTTATGTAATTAGCAAATGCAATCCTTTTAACAACGTGCGTTGCACAAATTAAATGTTGCAAGCAAATTTATTGCAACAAATTGAAACGAATCAGAAAAACGTTTAATTGTAAAAATCTGTTCAGTAGGTATATACCCGTTTTTACATCAGCAGATTACGGGTTTATTTTGGTGCATATTCGCAATATTTCCGTTAAATCATTCTATAAGGATTATATATTGAATCATGGGCGTACCGAGGGGGGCAGCTGCCCCCCCTGGACCTGGACTAACATGTAACTATGTTAAGTGACAACTCACAAGTCGTGCTTAGCGGTGACCATCATAACATTTTACTGGTTCATTTAAAATCAATCAAACTAAAAAAAAACATTTTACATTAGTTTAATTAATTTACTGCCTGAACGAAGTTTTTTTTTTGAAAATAAACAAAATGGCGGCTTCTGATAATTTTTTCGCAGATTTTCAAGGAAAAATGCACTAGATTATTGTTTATAAAAAATATAAGTTAAATATAAATTATTTACCTCCAGGAAATTCCTAATTTGCCCCCCCCCCTAGGCCAAAAGTTGGGTACGTCCATGGTTCTTAAATGAGGCATACAATCGATGAGTATTGGTAATTAAATTTTTCAAAGCATGGGCGCTACCAGAGAGGTGACTAGAAGGGGCATCCACCCCTGGAAAATGATCTAAAGGTATCAAGTATCATGATACATTACATGAAATGCCTATTCCTAAGTGATTTGATTTATGGATGCATATTATTTTTGCCTCCCCCTGGAAAATGTTCCAGCAGGGCCCATGATTCTTAGTTCTCAGAACTTCATGGTATTATATTTTTTTTATTTTTATTTACAGAATCAAACAACTAAAATTCAAATTATACATCAAAAGATCAAGAATTAAAACTAGATTTTGAAACTACGAGGTCATCATCCATCAAAAGATGCTTTTTAAGGTAAGATTTCTGATTATCAAAAACTCAAAAATATATTTTTTCTACTCGTTAATGTCGGTTTTATCAGAAACTTTGTCATAATCCAAGGGTAACCGAATAAAATGTACCTAGATAATACTTTAACTGTAGGTGCCAAATGATAGCGTAGGCACAACATTTCATCAAAACCAATTCAGCATTCAATAGACGTAGAGACAAAAATTCTTGAAACGTGTTTCCCGATCTATCATACAAAATACTCGAAAAACTCTCTAGAAAACGAATTCAAAATCCAGAATCCTGTTAGTTGTTACTGTTTTATTATTACTGACAAGTTTAAATATCAACTTCTAAAGATAATGAAGCTGTTATTTTTCGAATTCAAATCGAAACGATCCGTTGTTTGATTTTATTGGAGTAGATTCATGACTTATGGTGTGTACACTCATAATGTGAATAAGCTATGCCCATGACTTATCTGGTGGTAATGGATAGTGTATATGGGCGGACAGCGACGCACTGGTGCCTGCCGTCGTGGATGATGACAATTACAGGTACGTGAAGACATGTTAGGCTCATTAGCAGCTACAAAGTGTGCACCGGCGTTTTCCCACTCAATACATGTTTGTATATCTCTAACTGTCTGCATGTTCAACTCTCTAAGACTAAACGCGAAAGAATAATATTCACGCAGAAAGTCACGGGTAACGCATTACAAAAGCTCTTGAGCTTCGCTCAGATAACTTCTTGAGGCAGGGCTTCGGGGTGGTAAGTTCCTGGGAAATGAAAAGAAGATGGGTGTATGGCCACCACGCGCGTTGGAAGTGCAACTCGAAGTTAAGGAACTTTGCTTTAATGGCGCTTTGCGTAACGAACATTGAAACAAGCCCGTCATACTTTACTGGCGATTTACTTCGTAAGGAGTGAGGAGCAATCGATATTCCGGACTCCTCGCTTTCCTGCCTCTCTCTTACGCACTGAGTGACGAATATTTTGACGTTTCAATTTTCGTTACGCTCCATCTTGAACTTCGCTCAGATAACTTCTTGAGGCAGGGCTTCGGGGTGGTAAGTTCCTGGGAAATGAAAAGAAGATGAATGTATGGCCACCACGCGCGTTGGAAGTTCCACTTCGAAGTTAAAGAGCCTTGCTTTAATGACGCTTTGCTGCGACCGAGAGCGTAACGAAAATTGAAACAAGCCCGTCTTACTTTACTGGCGATTTACTTCGTAAGGAGTGGGGAGCGATCGATATTCCGGACTCCTCGCTTTCCTGCCTCTCTCTTACGCACTGAGTGACGAATATTTAGACGTTTCAATTTTCGTTACGCTCCATCTTGAACTTCGCTCAAATAGCTTCTTGAGGCAGGGCTTCGGGGTGCTAAGTTCCTGGGAAATGAAAAGAAGATGGATGTATGGCCACCACGCGCGTTGGAAGTTCCACTTCGAAGTTAAAGAGCCTTGTTTGAATGACGCTTTGCTGCGACTAAAAGCGTACCTAACGAAAATTGAAACAAGCTCGTCATACTTTACTGGCGATTTACTTCGTAAGGAGTGGGGAGCGATCGATATTCCAGATTCCCCACTTCCCTGCCTCTCTCTTACGCACTGAGTGACGAATATTTAGACGTTTCAATTTTCGTTACGCTCAAATTTTTAAAAAGGCGAACTGACACTCCTCGACATTAATAAATTGACTCTCTCAGAATAGGGTTAACGCAACACAAACGATTAATTAATTATAATTATAGGACAAAAGTTTTTAAGATATCACAAACATTTTTGAACTTCTGGGGTCTAATATTATGGAAGGAACTTACTTATGATGTAATCAATAAGGTGACATGACATGGGTAATTAATTAAAAATATGAGATGACGTTAAGCGGAGTTAACTGAGGGTTTTACATGGATAACTGCCACGTTTAGAATTGTACCTCTTTGACGAAGTTCAGATTTTCTCATCAAACGTCGTAGTAACATATGTCAGATCCCTTTTTGCCTTTCATTCAATATTGTATGTTTTTTAGACGACAAAATATATCCGTTTGCTTCCAGTTAACCAACTGAGAAAAAATTAAAAAAAAATTAAAATCGGCGTGTTAAATACTGAGAAGGAAGGTTTGTTTTTGACATTTTATTAAACGCAACCGAAGGATATCCCACTAGGACATTACTTTTGAATGACTCACCTGTTAGATCCAATGGCATGTATATGTCAGAGTCATGTTGTATTTCGATATATCTTACGCTACTTGGTAGAATTGTATACGAACATGGGCATGTTTGTGAACTATTACCCACATGAACATTGAGCATATTATGTTCGTACAACAAGTTACAGTGAGCTCCGATTTACTGCAGTCAATATTTAAAGATTTAACAATTATTTTATCATGTAGATTTAAGCATTACCATTGGTTGTGTATAAAAATTAAAAATGAACCAATGGTGACATTTTGATGGTATCACTATTGACTACATCAAGGTTGGTTTTTATTTTATGTTTCTTTACTTTTTTTTCTTTAATGTTTCTTTACTTTTTTTTTATTTTATGTTTCTTTACTTTTTAATTTCGTATATAAATTCAATCATTTTGCATTTAATTACCCGACTTCAAAAAAAGGAGGGAGGTTCTCAAGTCGACGCGTATATATATATTTTTTTATTAGTGAAAATTTTCTACAAATTTCTTGTAAAGTTGTGATCCCGGAACTATGCTTGATGAACAAATTCATTGCGCCGATTTATGATCGACTGTAGGTAGGAAAGGAGACTGTATATCTTTAACACTAAGGGCAAACTTATTTTATCCTTAATTCTTAATAAAAGAGATGCAATGTTGCGGGTGGTCGAAATCGATTCAGCGTGATTTTTTTCTATAGGAATATCTTCAGGTGCAAGTTATATTTAAATAGTAGGTATCTGAGAGATTTTTGAGGTTTATTAAAAATGGCAAAAGTAAGAAGACCCCCCTCTTTGGAAAAAAATCGCATAATTCTGGAAAAATAAATTTGCTGCAATCTGTTTAATATTAAGTATACTTATGGAAAAAATAATGCTGAATCGATTTCGACCACCCACGCCCCTTTATCTCTTTTAGTTTAGGAGATATGAGCTTTTATATAAATTTTTATTGAAAAATTTAAAACTTGCCTTAACCTAAATCATAATATCTGACTTAGTGTCGAGGATTTGCGATCTAGTGTCGGCAGGGGCGGATTAGCGTATCGGGCGCAACCCAATCGGGCGGTAGGCTGATGGGCCGATTGACTGAAGATTGACTTTTTTCCTCTTACACATTTTTTTGTATTTCTAAGTATTTTCTCTTTACCTACCTACTGAAAAGTAAAACTTTTTAATTATGTAAATACTGTAAAGGTTCCGTTATATTTTTTTATTTGCCAGACTGTTGTAAAAAGGTTAAAAATAATAAACAGACAGAAAGACAGAGAAACAGACAAAAATGGTAATGACTAATTCGGTTGTGGCATCTCATATACTGTCCATTTTAATCAAAATTTTGTTAAAATTTACAATTACAAAATATATTATGTATAGGTAATCTTGTCTAAAAAAAGATAAGAAAATTAGTTAATATGTCACTGACCGCTGGTCGCCTTTAGCCCGGGCCGAAATTGAGTCCCAGTCCGTCCCTGAAATACATAGATAAAATCAGAAAAAGGGTACGTGCATCGAAGTTTCAAATCCAGTGCAAAACGACACATCCGACTATAGTAATTTTACTTGGATATCTTGATCAAATGCAAAATTCCAAAGAAACATAAACAGAAATATTTCTATCTGCAAATTGAAACATCCAGTGCCGTAATACAAGAACTAAAAGTTTAAACAAAATTTCGCTAGATGCCGCTCCTTTAGAAAGGTACCATTTCGACAACATAAAATAAGTTTAAAGCGACATCAAACGGAACGTACTTCAAGCTTCTACACACAACAGCGCTGCGTTGGGCAGATTACTGTATTATAATATGTACTACGCTCTGGTACAACCACGCTCTGCTACACTGTTACATACGTGGTGCTACTAGCACCGCATTACATGTACTTTACTCTGCTTGTAAGTAGCGCTACACTACTCAAATTAATAGTTTTAAGTAATCCCGTCCGATGTCTCTCTAAAGTTAAAATTGCTGTAAAATAAATTTTTACTCTGACACCTAGCTACATCTAAACAAGCTAATTCTGATATCTCTATTCGCGAAATTAAAAAAGTAATTTTTCTTTCTTTGTCATAATTTATGGGACTATAAAAATATTCTTCGAGTTGTAATCTAGTTTTTAGTTTTGTCTGTTTCTTTTATGACCTCGTTGTCAAAAATGCGTTACTTTTATTAAATTAAGAAATATATAATATGTTTAGCTCATTTCTGCCAAGTTTAACGATTCGGTATACATTAGAATTTTTTAATTTAAAATTTTATAGCAACAGCAGAGTGCATAAGCATAGTGTCCTATATCTTCCCGGCTTGAAAGTTATTTTAATAATTTTAAATTGATGTACAACACAAAGAACAAGCAGCGCTAAAACGACCGGCTTCAACAAATGCCTCATAGAAGGCACATGTAAACCTTGATTTATTGTTGTTATTGTTGGTGAACAGCGCCAAAGTGGATGAACTAAAGGTTCAATGATATTTCACTAGATAACTCTAGTACACATTTCTACTGTAATATTATTGCTTATTTAGTTTTAACATTGATTGCAGTTTTTCATTGAACGGCTGAACGCATTAATCCCAGCTGTAGCATTGATAGAGGGACCATTAAGCTGGGGGCGACCCACCAGCACCTGCTTCCTCAATAAAAAAACGGATCGCAATGCCAAACCAATAAACCATGCCGACAATACAGATTATAGTATATTTGCTAATACAAGCATTGTGGATTTATTATACTTAGGTTATTTTTGGACAAAATAAAAAATGTAACCTTCTTAATACATCTCTTAAAATAATATTTTTTTTTCTTAACTGCAACATTATTATCAATTCAACATCTTCACGAAATTAAATACTGCACCCTTCAATAAGTAAATCCGTATCCGCAAACTAGTGTTTTTCGGCCCGTTTTTATTAAAATTTTAGCAACACATTTTAATCTTTAAATTTCAATTTAAAAACGATTCTGAGAATTTTTTTCGGTATCGAGAATCATAATTAAAAAAAAAACAAGCCGTGGGGTGGGTCGTTTATTAGGACTAAAGTGCGACCCTTGAGGTACACACGACGAACTTCCCAGTTTGATAAATATTTAATAATAATAATTAAATTAGATTTTACTCAGAAAAGTAATCATTTATATCATTAAAACATAATTATTATTTATTTTTAACAATAAAAAAAAAAAACGGCTGAACCGATTTTTATAAAATTTATGTCGGATCAAAATGACGTTAACACACCTCGATTGACACCCTTACGAAGTCGATATAATTTTTTATTCGCGAGATATTGTGTAAAATCTACTTTTTTGGAGTCTATTTGGTTAAGAAAAAAGAACGGCTGAACCGATTTTGAAAAAATGTCTTTCAGATCATATTTACGTTGATACGCGTCGATTGGCACCCTAACGTAGTCGATATCATTTTTCATTCTCGAGATTTCGTCTTAGAAAGAAATGGACACATACGTACGTACACACACACACATACACACACAGGCATTTTTCTAAAAATAGTGTAAAAATAGTGTAGTGACCTTGAAACATAAAAATTTGCTATACATTTTGATTTCGATTTTCGGACCCATTACAATAACTTCCAATGGGAAGTTAAGAAACCAGCCAAGTGCATGTTGGGCATCGCACATGATAGGGTTCAGAAGTGTTCCTGTGACGTTTTATAAATAAGAGCTGTTTCACCTTGACAAATTTGCTTGCTTCCGAAAAAGAGTTATATAGATATTTCTATCCCCCAAGGGGAACATTGGAATGTAGTTGTTCTCGCAATTGCATTCCAATATTCTTTGGGAATTGGCGTTCCCAGGAGCCCGAACTCGTTCCAGTCGGTTTGTGTATGCCGGCTGGCGGATTCTAATACACAAATGGATTATTAATTGTTGTGTTGAAGATGCTAATGAACCTGAGTTGTCAACGCGTCTATAATCTACAATAATAATAATAATATAAATAATAGTTTTATACGGCTGAAATGCAATTGAAAAATGTTTTTTCGTTGGAGAGCAGCCAATTATATAATTGTTTCGAAACATATTGGAAAAAATCATTTTACCAACCAGTAGTCACAGTCAGGATTCTAACCTGAACCTTTCCACTTTCGCGGCGGAATGAGCTTACAATACTCAACCGTGACAAGATTGCTAAATTAACATTCTCCTTATATGCTTCAGAATTGAGTATTGTAAGCTCATTTCGCCGCGAAAGTGGAAAGGTTCAGCTTAGAATCCTGACTGTGACCACTGGTTGGTAATATGATTTTTTCCAATATGTTTCGAAACAATTATATAATTGACTGCTCTCCAACGAAAAAACATTTTTTAATAATAATAGATATTTCTAAATTTTTCATAAACTATTTTTGCTACAGTGTTCGTTATAATTTTCATCGAAAGTTCTAACTAACGATTATCTACATTAAGGAATTTTTTCAGATATTTTGCATCGATAATCTAGAAATTAGGGCTGGGGGAGACGCTTTGATAACGACTTTGAAATCAGATTATCTCATGACTCAATGGTTCAAATCAAAAAATCCCAAAACATGTTTTGTTGCATTTTATTTTATTTATTTATTGTAACTTATAGACGCGTCGAAAACTTAGGTCATTAGCGTCTTGTTGTTGCATTTTTGGAGACCTATCTAAAGACACCCCACTCAATGGGGCAAGTGAAAAAAAATTTGAGTAGACTTTCAACTCTATGAAGGGGGTCCAAAAAATAATTTTTCCAAAAATCTGATCATTTCTGTTTTTGGGTCATCAATCTACATCCGTATACCAAATTTCATCTTATAATAGATATGTAAATGAATAGGGGGGGCTGTTACCGAAAATAGGCTTCCTAAAGTTTCTATACGGAACACTAAAATTAGAAATAAATAAATTTTAGATTAAATTATAATTTTATTAATATCTACAATTATAATAATAATTATTGAAATACATTTTATGAGTGTACATTGATTGATTGTAAATTATAGATCCCGACAATTGAATTTTAAAGAGCGTTATCTAAACGCCTTACATTACCTAACTTACCTAAAAAAATAAAAAAATAATTTTTGTCTTTCTTCATCTCTAGCTTATTAAAAAGGATAAATACATTTTTTCATGTCTTTTCTATTACATAATGCAGGTCATTTCGATATACCTAAGCAATTTGTATATCTGAGATCTTAAGACAAGATCGAGTATGTCAAGTTTTTGTTAAAATAATATTAATGACGTTTTAAACATTCAGTTCTCCATTTTTCGCTGCAATGAATAGAGATAGCACTGTCGATTACATGCCTCAAAAACCTTTCTATCACACAGGAAGCATCATAAACTTTGAACTGAAAGAAATTCGTTCATTTTAAATCGAAATGTTTTCACAAAAGCCCCATGACCTAAGTATTTATATTTAAAATGTACGTTGATGAATGAATGTTGTTCCACTCGCTGTTCGTGATGCTCGTGTTGTCGGAAACTACTTAGGAAGGTATTTCTTTCCATCGCAATAGAAAAAAACTTTTTAACAAAAAAAAACCTCCTTCAAAAAGCCACCAAAAAGAGGAAAATAATGAAATTTTGAGGTCTGTGCCTATTTAATAAAATATGAAGTCGGTTAAAAAGAACAATATTAATCAGTATAATCACTATACTATACTTTTTAACCGACTTCATATTTTATTAAATTGGCACAGACCTCAAAATTTTATTATTTTCCTCTTTTTGGTGGCTTTCTGAAAGATGTTTTTTTTTTGTTAAAAAGTTTTTTATTTTTAACTTTTTAGTGGCTTTATAATACGTAGTATAGTCGCTTGCCAATAGATCCACTTACTTAGCTGACTTCTTTCGCTGTGTGATGTGTCAAAAAGTGACTTTTACCTTAAAGGAATCACACGCCGTTACTCTCTTTTATTAAAAATCAGCCGAACTACTGAACCGATTTAAGTAAAATTTATATGGGACCAACTTCGAGGTATACCCTATCCAATAAAAAAAGAATTTTCCAAATCGGTTTCTAAATAACGGAGTTCTGAGGTAACAAACATAAAAAAAAATACAACCGAATTGAGAACCACCTTCTTTTTTGAAGTCGGTTAAAAATAGTACAGCGACCACACACTGCACCAGAGAGTTAGAACCGTACCTCACCGGGATGCCACGGCAACGTTGCCAGTAACGTAGCCATGGCTACCTCTCGCAACCCAAGGTCACCAGATAGAGTAGTCAACACAGATGCCAGTGCGTCAGTTTGTTCACAAGCCGTATCTCACCGGGAAAAAAATAAATGTATCCATGTCAAAAAAAAAAATTATGTAGGTAAAATGAATGCTGAGCGGGCGACCACAATGGCGACTGGAGTCTGAGTGAGTGATTGAGTGAGACGTAGTCTACACGTATATTATATTTTAATGAAAGAAGACAGCTTTGAGATGGCTTAAGGATCCAAAAATAATAAGCAAATACTGTTAATATTGCATTTATTAAGCTGACGTTTCGAGAATTATATTCTCATCCTCAGAGCTCAAATGCCGTCAAACATGACAGTAAAATTGTCCAAAAAACTTTTTAAAAAAACATACTAACATTTTATTTGGTTTTTATTGAAGTGTAAAAAAATTTGTTTTATTGATTTGATTTTGTACACAGAAATACTCAAAACTTTATGTTTTATAGAATTTTATTTTATTTTTTATTGTAGAAAATTTTTTTTTTTATTTTTTTTTATTTGCCAGATTAACTGTTTTATATTTACGTGCTATAAGCTAGCTTATAGCACGTAAATATAAAACAGTTAATCTGGCAAATAAAAAAAAATAAAAAAAAAAATTTTCTACAATAAAAAATAAAATAAAATTCTATAAAACATAAAGTTTTGAGTATTTCTGTGTACAAAATCAAATCAATAAAACAAATTTTTTTACACTTCAATAAAAACCAAATAAAATGTTAGTATGTTTTTTTAAAAAGTTTTTTGGACAATTTTACTGTCATGTTTGACGGCATTTGAGCTCTGAGGATGAGAATATAATTCTCGAAACGTCAGCTTAATAAATGCAATATTAACAGTATTTGCTTATTATTTTTGGATCCTTAAGCCATCTCAAAGCTGTCTTCTTTCATTATCATCAGGATCACCACTTTTCTGTTTTTAATTAAACAGTTCTTCACATTTATATTTTAATGGCAACGTCGCCAGCGCGCCAGGGTCGCCAAACTCGACATAGCGAGGCATTGGTAGTGGCTACGCTTCCAAACTGGCGACGTTGTCAAACCGTCGCCACGTAAGTTAGCTCCCATAGATTTCAATATGAATCGTTTGGCTACTTTGCTGGCGAAATTGCCGTTGCATATCCCGGGTGAGGTACGGGTCTTACGTCGTTCTGTAACGATAAACAAAATTGTTATACAAAAAATTTTATGTATAAAAAAAATCAGCATACGCGAGTGTGCTTTGGGCCTACAGATATTAAAAACTGAAAGAATGATTCAATGCATTTCAAGTTATGTAAACAGAAAAAATAATTGATCTGTGCAATGTCAAGGCATATTGTTCTAAATATCGGGAACGAGTGTAAGTAATCCTGAATTTATTAAAATTTTAATTTATACATTTTTCTGGCTATAAGAGCAATGACACACACAGCCGTTTGTGCCAAGGCGGTTGCTGGGGTGGTTTTTCTATGATGCAAAACACACACCGCAGCGAGAATTGCCTGCCGACTGAAAGCCGACTCTCAACCGCCTCATCGACACTGTGACACATAATTCTCCACAAGAAACGCCTGACTGCCGAGTTAACACCGCTGTGTGTGTCATCGTCGAGTCGGCAACCGCCCAGACTGCCGAGTCGGCACAAACCGCTGTGTGTGTGATCGCTCTAAATCTGCACGCAGCAGCTAAAGCTCACCTAGCAGGAGGGGAAAACTTAGTATGTTCATTCCATACCTAAACTGAACGGGTTAAAACCATTTCCAGCTTTCCCCTAATTAATTCCGAATTCAAACAACCAACTGGGCTAATTATGGAACAACTAGTCATATTTTATTATTTTTTGTATAATATTATTGAGGACAGTGTGGTCCAGTTGTTAGCGTCGCGGCCTCTGGATTAGACTGTCGTGGGTTCGAATCCCGCCTCCGTTTATGGATGTTTTGTGATGTCTTTTAGTTTTAAGGTGGGTGGGAAAATCCCAAACATTTTGTATTGTTTTTTTTTTTGATAAATATGTACCATTCCTGAAGGAATAAATAAATAAATAAAGTGTGTTCTTATTTAATGTAATCAAGACGCTAATGACCTAAGTTCCTAAGTTGTCGACGCGTCTATAATTTACAAAAGTAAAATATAATTTTTTGAAACAGTTTTTATGAATAAAAAAAATTATGTAATTGCCATGATACCTCATAACTAATGACATAATATCTTATACCTATCACGTTGTGAAACTGAAATTCATCGACTCAAGTCATTCAAAATTGTGAAATATTCTGGGCAGGTTTAATCTCGGTTACTCCTGTCAATTTTTAACAAAATGCACCAATGATTATAATATAATGTGTATTGTAATTCAGTTACTTATTCAAATTAACTTTTGTACAATTTTCTTTGAAACAGTATATTTTAAAACTCAGCAACTCAAGTATCAAATTCGTAAAAAAATGCAGTAGTAATTATTCATGATACGTTGTGTAATATTGTCCTTCCTTAGCGTAAAAATGCACGTTTTTGCGGCTTGCGAATGATCCCCCACCATAAAATCTCGCGGTCCATCTAGACGCAACGCTGTACAGAAAGGTGTACCCGAATCGCGCAGTCCGATGCCGACAGTACGCGAAGTAGTTACACGCGCCCGGAGAGTTACATCTTGACAGTCAAGTGCTTTTTTTTTGTGTGTACACAATTATTATAATAGGAATCGATAACAGTGTTTTTGTTTGTTTTTGACTTAACAACATTATTTGGATTATTGTGACGTTTAAACAGTGCTTTAAAATTAAAACGAGTTAATTTTGTTTTTCGAATTTTGGTGATTTCTTCTTGTTTTGGAACACTGCAGTGTCCGCATGCTGATAAATCGATAACTGGCCGGTTTACATTTGATACTACATATAAGGTAAGATTGCGTATTTTTTACATATTGTTTTTAATATCTGCATTATTGTTTATTATAGATAATAATTATTTCTAAACCGCTAAAGATTTATCTTGCGCGTTATATTATAACGGGTTTTTTTTTCTTATGATTTGTTGAGAATATTGTAACGGGTCATTTGGTACAGGTAGTTGTAAGTCAAGCGAATCGTGGAAACCAAATTATTAATATTTTTACCGATTTCTAACCACGCGAACTCATAGTTAACCTCAAATTAAAAGCAGTTTTTTGAACTTCAAAACTTGAGTGAAGTGTCAAATTGTGCTTGTATAGGACTAAGATAAAAAAAACCGGTCAAGTGCGAGTCGGACTCGCGTGGAGAGGGTTCCGTACTATTCCGTTTCCCGTGGAAATATAAAGACTTAGAATTTTTGTTTAGGTTTTCCTGTAAATTATGAGTCAGGCCTTATATTCCCTATTTTTTTTTTAAATTTTACGCTTAGTAGTTTCGGAGAAAAGGGGTGGAAAGCTCGATTTTCGTATATTTTCTTTAATACCACCTTTTAAACTGCATTTTGAAATTATAAAAAAAATATTTGTATTTCTTATAACGAGCCCATTTATTTGATACTACGTCACATGATGCGCACTTGAAAATTTTTTTTTTTTAATTTTCTAATTTGCCCCCCAAACTTAACCCCAAAATCAGAATTCGTTTATTTACGCTGTACGTCCGTATTGGGTCACCTAACTATACAATTGTATATGTACCAAACAACTTTTTTCATCCAGTAGATTCGGAGAAAATAAGCCGTGACAGATAGATAGACAGACAGACACGAGTGATCCTAAAAGGGTTCCGTTTTTTTCATCGAATATACGGAACCCTAATTACATGAAATCCTTTTGAAATGAAAAACGTTATTAAATTTCTTTTTATAATACGTAAATATGCATAGCTCTACCTTTTTGCTCTTACTAAGGTCTCCTCAAGGCCCAAACCAACTCGAAACTAAAAAAAGTAAAAGTAGGTATGATAGCTGGATTGCTTTGTAAATTTTTAGTCGGAATCCTGGGTTTTTCTAAAGGAATTTTGATCCCTAAAAAACGCAGGATTTCGTCTAAAAATTAGCAAAAAAAAACAAGTGTCCAGCTACCCGTTTCTTTATTCCAAGGGAACGGGATCAGAAGAGAACAAGTCACGGACAAGCATATAATAGCGGGATATAGAAGCATTTGCAAGCATTCGACTTCCCATTACAAAATTTTGTCCTGCTACGTGTTTGCTCCCAGTTTCCTTCATTGGTTTGAGACGACTTTTCAAGATTCATTGGGATGTATCATATACCAATGATTTTCAACCAGGGTTCCGCGGAACACTGGGATTCGCGAGCCCATGTCCGACGTTCTACAATAATTCACAAAACCTTGAGAACTAGCTACCTCTTACCGTTTGTGAGATAGAGCCTTGTTATACAGATGGACGGACGGACATACATCTTAGGCTCAGTAATAGAGTTCCTTTAGAAGGTACGGAACCCTAAAAAGTACAGTTTACCACTTTTCAGTGTTATTCTATTTTAACTTATTATTAATATTACTCTAGAGGACAGTGTGGTCCAGTAGTTAGCGTCGCGGCCTCTGGATCAGACTGTCGTGGGTTCTATTCCCTCCTCCACTCCTGGATATTTTGTGATGTCATTTAGTTTTAAGTGAGTTGTTATTTGATGTAATCAAGACGCTAATGACTTTAAGTTATCGACGCGTCTATAATTTACAATAAATAAATAATATTACTCCATACTGCTATTTTGTAATTTATCCCTGTCGAACCTGGTGTCAGCGAGATAGGGGTTCCCCGAGATTTTACGAAATATTTCAAAGGTTCTATTTCAAACAAAAAAAGTTGGGAATCACTGTTATATACTATATTATGTTTCTTGGCGGTTTATAAATTAGAAAACAATCTTAACTAAAGAAATGAATGAATCACACAAATTTAAAAATTTTTTTTTCATTGCATCATAAAATGACTGAATGTCTATGAATTAAAATTAATATGTATGAATGAATAAAAAATTGAAACAGCAATGCGAGTGCATATAATATATAGGTGCTTCAGCTATACTGAGGTCGCGCCAAAAAAGGAATATTAATATGCAGTATTTATTGTGAAATTGATGCATAATGTGTAATAACCTAAAGGAAAAAATCATGTCTGTAATAATAAAGAAGAAGAAGATTGTAGATTATAGACGCTCAACAACTGAGGTCATCAGCGTCTGTGTCTGTAATAATTTATTTATTTAATGCAATCAACAGGAAAATCCCAATATATTGGGATTTTCCTGTTGATTGCCTTAAATAAATAAATTATTACAAAACAGGCCACAGAAAAAAGAAATACAAAAAAGAAGGAAAATACAATTGAAAATACATAGCATATCATACAATAAAAAATCATTTGCCATAAAGTACTACATTTGACAAATTATTCATGAGTAGAGATATTTGGGGGCAGTATAGCCTAGTGGTTAGCATGCTTGGCGCCGCAACCTCTAGACTGGACTGCCGTGGGTTCGAATCCCACCTGCGCTCATGGATGTTTTGTGATGTTATTTAGTTTTAAGTTAGTTGTTATTTAGTGTAGTTGAAAGACGCTAATGACCTTAGATGTCGACGCGTCTATAATCTACAATAAATAAATAAAGTAGAGATATTTTATACAAAAATTATACCTACATAATATTTATTAGGAGCAATCATTTTATCCTACACTTTTTCTTAACGCATGCGTTTAGTTAACTTACTATGTTAGCATCATCAAAAGATGATTTAAACTTTTAATCATCTTCTGATGATGCTACCATGGTTAGCGAAATGTGCGTCGAAAAAAATATGTTTTGGTGTTTCATTTTGTAGATATTCAAAGAAACAATAATTTTCCCAAAAATAAAATCGAAATGGTTTTTTGGAACAAGGAGTGTGTTTTCCGGAAAATGTAACGTACTATTTTTTTAGTAACTTAGAACTCATATAAATTAAAAATATTACATTAAAAAGTCACATAAAATAAAGATAAATATGTGGAAAAATCGATTAATTTTATTTTAATATGTTTTATTTTTCACATAAATAAAACTTAAAGAATATAATCTTCCATCGCCCACTTGATATCGTAAATCGTAGCCATAATATCGTCATAGTTAACCATTATGCAATTATGTGCATAAAATTATTAGCATATATTTTAAAGTCATTGTGCCATCCCACAGTATTACCTTCATACATTTATAGTAATTTATAATTGAGTAATCAGTTATAAATATTTTTCTTCTATTGTTGAACACGTCATTTTCTTGTATGACAATCATTCATGACTTTACTCATCGCTACAATACTTAATACTTGGTAATTTCATATATTTGTTTCTTTTTTGCAATAAGGAACGTCAAATCTATTCCTCATGCTGGGTTGCAGAACGCATTGTCAGAAAATCTTATTTGACAATAACCGTAGATTGTGATAATATAATCACATTTTATGTTTGCTTAATGCCGTTGTCAAACTCTATGTTATGTAAAACATTAATGCTGGGCTGCAAAAATCATTGTCAGTGACCTTACATTATGATCATATATAATCACAGTTTTTATACATGCAGGAACAGTCTAATGTCGTTCTCAAACTCTCTGTCATGTAGAACATTAGATTGTACTCACACAAAAACAACTGATTGATCTGCATAGAAAAAATCGCTTTTCAGGCTAAATTTTGATCAAAATGCATAGAAAAATGTTATTTTGAAGTAAAAATTGTAAAAAAAACTACGTTAAATACATGTATATACACAGTTTAAAAAAATATCGTTTCAATCGATCAATTATTTTTCGAACAGGATTTAAAATTCTACAATGCTTTTCTTATGGAGAAATATGTGTTGTCACAATCTAAGGTCGTTGTCAAACTAGATTTTTCGACAGTGTTTTCTGCAACCCAGCATCAGTTGTCTAGCGTCTATAACTGTTTTACTTTCATATTCCGTAAGGAAACAGAAGTATGGTGACATAATCGAAAAAATATGTCCAAAGTAAGGGTCAGAAAAATAATTTTTCGTATGATAGCTGTACGTATTTCTGTCTGTCTGTGAAATTTTCTTACGTACACAATTACAATGATTTTTAAAAAGGTTTGTTTCAGTAAAAAAATTATAGAAAATTAAAAACTGTTCTTAAATTTTAACATTTATCTATTGTTGTATATAGAGTTTATTATAGAATATACGTAGGTTTCATCAAAAAATATAATTAAATACATACGTATTTTTTCATGGTTTCTCAATTAACTTGATTTTGTAGCAAATGAAAATAAAATTGTTTCATTTAAATATTTCATTAAAAGTTTGTAAAAGTAATGATTTGAAAATATATTACTTTTAAATTGACGATTATGAACTTTGTCCTCATTTCGTCCTTAGAGATTTTTTCATTTATATTTTTAGTTGCTTTCTGGCATTGCTTTGACAAATCTCAGTAAATTAATTTTTATTTTCACAAAAAAGTATATTCCGAAAATGTACGCCTACCTACAAAATAATGACGTTTCAATTAAACTTATTTTCCTTAGATGAGAAAAGCACAAAATGAATTTTTTATATAGAGTGAATTTAAATTAAAGAGCTTTATTATAGTACCTAAGTCTTTTTTAATGAGTAGAGTAAAAAGGCACCGATACTCGAATTCTCTTGCCAACCACTTTTTTAAATAATTTTTTTTTAAATAAAAAATTGCCAATATTCCTTTAGAATTTTTTATTTAAAATGATCTTACCAACAAATAACAATATTTGAAATTTCGACACCTTATCAGCTATCTTCGCTGCGAAACATCCAAAATGACTTAAGTATATTATTTTAAGTTTCTCTAATAAAAAATAACAGTTTAGTCATTTCTACCACAACATTTAGTATATGCTGAAGATGGGGGCTTAGCTCTTGAAATATTTTACTAAAAAAAGAATACGTAAATCAAGGTAACCATAATTTTTGCTATATTACTAGCCATCAGTAGATCACCAAACAAAAAAGAGAGCCATGCTTTTTTTCAAAGAATAAAAAAAAGTGTTAATTTTTTGCAAATATTTACTAGGTAGGAAGTATAGGACTGGTCATCAGTCGAATTTTTTTACATCTGTTATGGATCACCTGTATATAGACGGTGTAGGGTAATTACTGATAAGTGATCTGTAATCATTAGATGATGAGATTGATAAAGCAATTTATGTATTTATATCACGCAATGTCGATACATTTTCAATTATTTTAGAGTAAATCTAAACGTTTTTAGCGGTGCCTTGTTGTTTTTAGATTGTGGCCTTCGCATGGCTGACAGCAAAATTATTATTATTGATTGACATTGATATTAAAAAGAGTGATGTAATCAGTGTATAATTGTATCGTGGAAACATATCTTTGTAAACTAGTTTTTTGTCTACACAGGTGAGATAATTCGTCTTGTAAAAAATAGTGCAATACTGTAAACATGACAATTACTTCATTTTACATTGTTATTATAAATCAGCTGTAGGTACCTAATGATTCTCACATTATAACCAAGGTCATCTAAGCTTAGAACCTAGTAATATTTTTTATTTGTTGTTTTAATAATAAATTGAAAATCCAATCGATACCATCACTACGTCCCTCATCTCACTTAAAGACGTATCTGCCATTTACACCACAGTTACGCCACTTTGTGAGAAGAAAGTCAGGCTTAAGGCCGGTTTTTCGGTGGCGTATTTCACTTTTTCAATTTTTGTCAGTTACGTCTTTACGTGAGATGAGGGACGAATTTTTTTATTTGTCCAGTTCTCAGATGAGAACTTGGAAACTGGGGCTTTATAATAGAGAGAGAGAGAGATTGTGGATTATAGACGTACGACAACTGAGGTAATTATAGCGTCTATAGGCTAATGAACCATTTATAACAAGACGAGCCATTTAAATGCTATAATATATAAACAACTACATCCTTAATTATGATCTCAACATCTGCATGATATACAAAGCCAAGAGATCAAAAAAATGGGTGTATGCTTATGATCACACGACAGAAGTCAAAACTTCAGATTTTCTAATTTTTGGTGTCATCTATTATAGCGCATTTATGAACTAAAAATAATTTATTACTAAAATATCGCTAAAATACTAAAATTGTATTTTTAATTAATTTCCTTGGTTTCAAAAAAATTATAATTATTGCCAAAGAAAGAATATAACAAAAATTAAAAAATATATAAATAAATATCATGTAGAATTTAGAAAAAAAACGCCAAAAATTCCACGCTGCCATCAGGTTCCTATGCATAGAACGCAAAGGCGTTACCACTGCGCTATGAGTCGAAGTTATGTAGACGGCCGTATTTATGATATAAGTATGTAGCGAATTCTTACGGAAGTAGTTGGAACGTTTCACACTTTTTCAGTACCCAGGCAAAAAGTGCCTAACGCGCCTAAGGAAGTTTTCACTTCAAAAAGTTATCCTAGACACAGTTACCTGTATTTTAAATGATTGATTAATAAATTTGTGTGAAAAATAAATTAGATTCGTAATTATTGAAAAGTTGACAATCACCGAAAATACTATTTTGTTACAAAAAATTAACGGGAGTAATTGTAATAGTTAAGTTTTTTTCGCAGTTTGAAGGTTAATAGCAATAGAATTGGTTTAAATAATTAAGTTTAGTTGTGAATTATCTGTACCACGCTTCGAAGAACTAGTTGGTAGCTATACTTTATTATGATTGGTTTTTAACTGCCTACTAATTAGTAAGTTTGACATTTCACGACTTGGCGATTTTTAATTCTAATGTAGTTTACATCATTATATTGCTACTACTTTTCCAATTTTACAAAAAAAATAGGACGAGTACTAGTTAGACTCGCGCGTCGAATGTTCGGTACCATCAACCATATTGTTTGCCTTTTCAAAAACTATAACATCGAAATTATAAGAAAAAGACTCAAAAATGGCTTATGGATCCAATTAAGAAGCAAATACTGTTTTATTGCATTTATTCGCTAACGTTTTGAAAAATATTTTTTCATCATCAGAGCTCAAATGCCGTCAACAGCTCTGATGATGAAAAAATATATTTCGAAACGTTAGCGAATAAATGCAATAAAACAGTATTTGCTTCTTAATTGGATCCTTAAGCCATTTTTGAGTCTTTTTCTTCAGGATCACCATATATTATTCTGTTTTTTATTCAAAAACAGATTCTTATCATCGAAATTATAGTTTTCCTGTAAAGTGTATAGGTACGTATACCTTTGACACTATTCGTTTTTCCAGGAAAATCTCGAAAATTGTCAATAGAGTTGTGAAAAATAATATGCATTTACTCGGAACGAAACACAGCGAATGCAATGCGTTTAATTTGCTGTCCTCGTTCCTCGAGCAGCAGACTAGTTGCAAACGCTGTGCTTCGTCCCTTGTAATGCAATATACTATTACAATAGATATGGTAATTCAATATAAATTCATTTTAAGTACAATTTTAAAAATTATTACCTTTAAGAAATTCATGCGATAATCATAATAACATTATTTCTGACAAGTTTTTTTTGCAGGCTCTCTTGAAACTATTGATGTTTTTAACATTTTTAATGTTAGCAGTTAAATAATTGTAAAATTGGTGACCCCAATATCTAGGTCCTTTTTCATAAAGGGCTAATTTGTGTTTAGGCAGTTTTGTGGGCATTATTGAATGTGAATAATGAGGGATATAAAATTGTAAGTAGCAACGCCCTCACAAACTGGTTTAATCCCTAACCATATAAAATTACATTATATTATATATATTTGCTTAGCGTGAATCATGATCTTGCAAATATAGAAGCTGACTATCATTTCAAAGACAACACGTAGGAGATATTTCCTAGAAAGATTCGATTTCAATATCACGCTGGTTTTGCCGAATAATTTCTCGTCTGAACGAAAGTTTTTCCAATTCATTGATTTCCATATCGTTTTGTAAATACATTATCTCTGCACATAGGTATTTGTACTTCATCATATCTGCTGTAATCGTGGCTTCATTATCTGTAATTTTCAACCGATAAATTTACAAGTGAACCATTTTACAATTTCCTCATCAATTCTGACGTAAAATTGTAATTGGTAACACATCCGGTTCGAAGGACCAAAATGTTGTAGATACTACAATTTTGTAAAGTTTTTGCAATAATTGTAACTATTTTAAAGAAAAATAATGTTTTATATTTAACTGATAACTTAAAAACTAAATTTTGTATAAAAAAGAATTAACATGATTGCATAAAATAATAAGATATTAGATAATTATACAACAATCAAAACATCCATAAAATTTTAAATAGGGCTGGAAAATCACTAACAGGGATCTCTGGCAATCATTTCGTTTTCTTGGGGGTTTATTTTTGGATACCTATTTTGTATAACTCCTAGATGGAAAAATAACGCGGTTTTAATTAATTAGGTACCTAATTTATTAGTTTTCATATTTTTGAAACAATATATTAATTTTTAATTATATTCGGAAAGAATCCTGCATTTACTCGTAGACAGATAAAATCAGTTTATATAAATGCTATTTTTCATTCTTTCCACTCAAGAAGATTTTGGTTTGGTAGCGAAAGATTATCATTGCTCAATACTCATCCCCCTTTTGTCGTAGCGTAGGTAATAATATATAAGCCGAATATAAGCTATATCTTTCGGGAAGAAGTAAGCTTTTAAACGAGAGAATTTTTCAAATTGCGTCAATGATTTCTGAGGTTAACGTGGAGTGTGTCTTATAATACTCATTAAACCAAAATTAAAACATCCTAAATCAACATTTCACAACTAGTTTCCTGTTATCTAGAATATAAATTTCAATGAAAGAAAACTAGGTCAAGGCTAAAAAATTATTTTATAATTTTCGCACGTCATTTAAAAAAGTACTTCCTCATTTTTTTTTTCAGAAATATAATGTAAATTGAATTATTTTTAGCAAACGGGGAAGATGATATGTACATATTTTTACACCAAAATATATAGTATTTCATTTTTCACACAAAATATTTCATAATTAAAGAAATGATTTTTTTGACATTTGCGGCGTCACGCAATAAAGTTGAAATAAATTAATACAGAACTGTTTTGAATATTGATTTTGAAACTGGTCGACATTTCCAAGTTAAAATTAATTGAACACACTGTATGTTGCTCAGAAACACAAACAGCAATTCATTGCCAAAAAAAAGTGTTAATTTATTCCAACAATAGTTACGAGATCAGGAAATTGTTATAAATTAGTTAATTCATAATATAATTTATGGACATACAACAGTTAAAAGTAACTGAATGCATTTACTAATTTCAATGACAATTTTTACTAGAGTTCGCAACCTTATAAAGCCTCGTTTACATTGTCGGAAAATCAACATAGTAAACAATTAGTTTTGTTCTGTAACGATTAATTTATGTAAGAAAGATTTATTACCGGTGATTAGCACATTATTGGTAAGTTCAATTGAAATAATAGACCATGTACTTTGTAGAGCATAGATCTTATATAATTTGACGTTTTAATTTGAAAGTGTAAATAATATTTTACAATAGGGGAGATCGGGGCAGATTTTAACAGCTTTTCTTTGTAATTTTTTTTCTACAATATATATTACTAATATTACTGCAAAGATGTAAAATTTGTTAATTTAAACCGATTTAAAAAATTATTTTACTGTCTCAAAGCCTACTACTTCTTGAATGACAGGCTGTATACAGGGTGGCAAATCTTAAACAGTGCAGTGAAATATCTCGTAAACGGTACAAACCATAAAAAAATGTTTTATACAAAAGTTATAGTGTCAAGGGGGACAGAAGACTGTGATATATTAGATTTAATAACATAGGTGATACTGTGAAGGTCAGGCGAAGGTCAGCTTCGGTTTTTTAATTGTAACAGTGCATTTTTATTCCAGAATACGATACAGTATTTAATAGTGAACAGTAAATTAAGGTATATATGAGCTAAAGTTAATAAATATTGAAATATTTACAAATTAAATAGCTAATTTAATTTGTCAATTCGGTTCTTTTATGAATTGAATTTAAAAAAAAAAGAAAAATTGTTTTAAAGACCACCAACAGCTAAGGGTATTATTTTGGGCTTAGCACCAATTCATATTTTTATTTCATTATTTATTTTTTTTTTAATAATAAATTGAAAAGCCAATTGACACTTTTTCCAGCTCTCGGGCTACCCCGGGAACTGGGAAATTGAATTCAAACCAAGAAAGCCGGTGCGTAATATCATGGCTATCTGCTATGCCATAATTTATCTAATTGTCGTTCATTTTGGCTGTTATTTAATTTCGAAATATCTCAATATTTATTAACTTTAGCTGATATGTACCTTAATAATTTAACTATTCACTATTATATACTGTATCGTATTCTGGAATAAAAATGCACTCTTACAATTAAAAAATCGAAGCTGACCTTCGCCTGACCTTCACAGCACCACCTATGTTAAATCTGATATCACAGTCTTCTGCCCCCTTTGACACTCTATAACTTTTGTATAAAACATTTTTTATAGTTTGTACCGTTTACGAGATATTTCACTGCACTATTTAAGATGTGCCACCCTGTATATCTACAACGAATAGGGAATGAGTGGTGTAATGCAAATCGGGGATTCGGCACGTGATATCTGAGTTAAAATTACAATAATGTACCCGATCTTCCCCTACACAACAAGTAACTAAGCAGATTTCTGTTTTAGGATTGTCAACCTTGTTGATTTTTTTCTGACTGACACTAATATTAAATAAGGTGCAATGAATCTTGTCATTATAATAATGTGTAGGCGTTTTAATGTTTTTTAATATAGATTAGTATTATTATTATTTTATATGATATTATACTAAAGTCTATTCTTTATTGATTTATAATGTTTTCCTTATTTATTTATTTATTACTTCCAGTTCACATTTATTCATTATTTGTTATAAAATAATACCTACAAAGTTTGATTCATTCATTCATTAGATTTATTATGTATGTTTTTTATTACTTCCCACCTCTACTATGGTAGGGAAGTAATGGATTTAGTCCAAAAAAAATATTTCGAGATTTTAACAAATCTTCACGTTTTGAGACCCTAGCAATCGTTTAAGATCATTTTCTGACTGATGGCTGTATGTGTGTGTGTGTGTATATGTGGTCAATTTTTCGCCTTCGATATCGTAAAAACGAGACAACATACGGGCATGCCGATTGTTCTATTGTGTTTATCAGCCTTTAACTTAGATCTGATTAGATTTTGAGTCAAATCGGTTCAGTGGATCCTGAGATATTAAAAAAACGTTCTCAATGTCACGTATTAACATAGGTAAAAAAAATTCGACTGATGACCAGTCCTATACTTCCCACCTAGTAAATATTTGCAAAAAATAAACACTCTTTTTTTTTATTCTTTGACTAGGCCCAAATAACCTTAGTTGTTGGTGGTCTTTAAAACACAATTTAATTTTTATTCTTTGAAAAAAGCATGGCCCTCTTTTTTGTTTGGTGATCTTAACTTAATATAGCAAAAATCATGGTTACCTTAATTTACGTACAGTTTTTATTTTTTTTAGTAAAATATTTTTTTTCTCGAAAACTATACATTTTAGAGAAAAAAAATATTTACATTTTTTTCATATTATAACATCTAGAATTCATTTATATTTTTTTTTACCTATGTTAATACGTGACATTGAGGACGTTTTTTTGAATATCTCAGGATCCACTGAACCGATTTGACTCAAAATCTAATCAGATCTAAGTTAAAGGCTGATAAACACAATAGAACAATCGGCATGCCCGTATGTTGTTCCGTTCTTAAGATATCGAAGGCGAAAAATTGACCACATACACACACACACACACATACACACACACATACACACATACACACACACACACACACACAGACATCAGTCAGAAAATGATCTTAAACGATTACTAGGGTCTCAAAACGTGAAAATCTGTTAAAATCTCGAAATATTCGGACTGAATCCATTACTTCCCTACCATAGTAGAGGTGGGAAGTAAAAATATAAATGAATTCTAGATGTTATAATATAAAAAAAACGTAAATATTTTTTTTCTCTAAAATGTACAGTTTTCGAGAAAAAAAATATTTTACTAAAAAAAATAAAAATTATACGTAAATCAAGGTAACCATGATTTTTGCAATATTAAGCTAGCTATCAGTAGATCACCAAACAAAAAAAAGGGCCATGCTTTTTTTCAAAGAATAAAAAAAGAAGTGTTTATTTTTTGCAAATATTTACTAGGTGGGAAGTATAGGACTGGTCATCAGTCGATTTTTTTGTTTTTGTGTTCCGTGCAAACAAAACACTTATGGAATCACTTCGGTGTCCGTCCGTCCGTCTGTCACAGGCGATTTTCTCTGAAACTATTTGACGTAAAAATTTGGCACACAGATGGTGGCTTAATTACAGACGTCAAGTATAAAAAGTTGAATTGTGATTCTGGGAGTTAATTTCAAGGGGTAAATTGGGAAATGAAAAAAAAACTTTTTTCAAGGGCATCGTGTAGGGTATCAAAAGACAGCTTATTAATGAAGCACGAATTCATCAATATATATGATGTATTCTTATGTTTTCATTTTTTAAATATTTTTGGGGAAATACGCTTAAAAATCGCTTTCCCCTACCACCAAAGGGGTCGCTCAAAAAAATCTGAAAAAATCATGAATATTAAGAATTCTACTATTTCTGGAGCATTCTTTATATGATAATAAGCTCGTTAGTATAAATTATAATTACTCTTTAACATATTAAATAACATTTCAAGTAAAATTAGTCATTTCTGAAGGGTTAGTTATTCAGTGATTATTTATATTATTATTACATCACGTTTTCTTAACGCCCATAATATCCGTACGACCCTGAGACTTGATTGCGATATTGCAGCTATAAAATTATCAATTACTGACTGAAATGATTAATATCCGAAATCATATCCTTCAAAGTATATCTCGTACAGGTGATTGGACGTTAATTAACGATTTTTAAAACTTTTGCGATCGCTTGTCTGCTCGACGCTAAATTAGATTTCAACACAAATTTCTGATTTATAGAAAAACTCCATTTTTCAAATTAACACCTGGGAAGGCAGGAAATGTTCGTATGTCATATTTTCATTGCTTTCAGTTATAAATGATATTATATCAAACTGAAATTCTTTTTTTTATTTGTTTGAAAGTGGACTGCAGACTTTTAATAAATTTGTTTTTTTTAGTTTTGTTTAAATTCGACACTCCAACAAGCCGTGAGGTGGGTCGTTTATTATGACTAAAGTGCGACCCTTGAGGTTCACACGACGAACTTCTCAGTTTGATTAATATTTAATAATAATAATTAAATTAGATATTACACAGAAAAGTAATCATTTTAATCATTAAAACATATTATTATTTATTTTTAACAATAATTAAAAAAAAAAAAAAACGGCTGAACCGATTTTTATAAAATTTATCTCGGATCAAAATGACGTTAACACGCCTCGATTGACACCCTTACGAAGTCGATATAATTTTTTATTCGCGAGATATTGTGTAAAATCTAATTTTTTGGAGTCTATTTGGTTAAAAAAAAAGAACGACTGAATCGATTTTGAAAAAATTTCTTTCAGATCATATTTACGTTAATACGCCTCGATTGGCACCCTAACGTAGTCGATATCATTTTTTATTCTCGAGATTTCGTCTTAGAAAGAAATGGACACATACGTACGTACGTATACACACACACATACACACACACAGGCAGACATATTTCTAAAAATAGTGTAAAAATAGTGTAGTAGCCTTGTTGTCGAGCGTCTATAATTCACACATTAACAAACAAACACACACACACACACAATAATCAATCAACAGTCAAAAACGATAATAATATAGGAGTATAGTAAACAGTAACGCTCTGATAGGTTCAACCTCCTTTCAACTATAGAGGATTCCCCGCGCAACCGTTGTATGGACATTGTAGTATTTATCTCATTCGAAGTGTAAAATCCTATCTTGTTTGTTATTTATTAGGGTTCCGTACCTTCGAATGGAACCCTATTGCTGGCCTACGATGTCTGTCCGTCCGTCTGTCACAAGGCTATATCTTACAAACGGTAAGAGGTGGCTAGTTGAAATTTTCACAGATTGCGTGTTGTTATGGCATGAATCCTGGCAAATTAATATAATAGAATTGAATAATCAGTTAATTTTATTAAATTAGTGCTTTTTATATAACTACAACACTGACTTCAATCGTACTTCTATACTTATTTATATTATTCTATACTTATTTATTTAAAAAAAAATACTCCATCTATACAAAAGTACCTCTAAAACAATAGTACATTACACCTCCTAAAGTTATTCCTTTATCTATACAATTGGTACTCCTGAATACAAGTATACACACTTGCATACAAGTACAACAACACACTTACAATAGCTTCCATAACTTTCTTTCATTTTAAAAATAGAAACATTAGAAACAGTTGTCTAAAATCCATGCTAATAACAACATCGTTCAAATAATGTTCATAAATCATAATTTCACTATAAAATGTAAGTATTTTGAATCTAATTTATTCATTTATCTTTATTTTCAAATACTGTATTATAATTTGTCCATTTTAATGTATATATGTATAACATTTCAGAATATTACTGAGGATGCCTAAAAAGGCGAAACGTTTAGTCTAAATAAAACTCTTTCAATATAAATAAATTGGCTGCAAAAAACTTCTAAAAAACCCTACTTATTTTTATTATTGTACGGAACCCTCGATGCGCGAGTCTGACTCGAACTTGACCGATTATTTATTTCACGGTTACTAAAGTGACAATCAAATTAAATGCGAATTTTCCGTATTTACTAAAAACAGGAAATCACAAACAAATTAGTTATATGTGTAAGTAGTACCTATTAAACTGTTTGTTATTTAACAGCGTCGAATGGAAGCCTTATTAGATAATACCCATTTAACGTTCTACTAACCTCAATATTTTTATGCTAAATGTTTCACGTGTCTTTTGTTTTATTATCTTACTAGCGGTCATCCGTAGCTTCGCTCACGTATTATTAATGCGTGTAGAAATAAAGAAGTATGATAAATACACGCATTAGAATTTCGAAAAAAAATATTATCAGTTATTTTTTAAGCAGAAAATATCGAATTCTAAAGTGTGCTTTTGAATGAATATAATCACTATCAAATATCAGTGTTGACCCAGATTTAATTGTATAATCCAGCATTGAAATCTTTTTTCAACTTGCAGCGTCAAAACGTCGGCACTGTACTTTTCTCTCAAAATATCGTAATGTTGATACAACTGGGTCATTCTGTGAAATATCCATTTATGGCTGTGGCATTATAGTAGTCTGTAGGCTTAATGTCTCGGGTAGTGCTAGTGGGGTCACCGGTGGGACACCGCATTATACTTTACCCTTCTACTATAAGCATCTACAGTACGTGAGCTTGCAATTTTCACACCTATAATGCTTATAGATACTGGGCATGCATAACATGTTTGTATACATTCCATTACGTGTACAGATATGATTTTGTAGTGTGTACAATGAACGTATTGTGACCAAAAAAATACTGGGAGTATTTAGAGTTCGACGCCGATATGAAACAAAAGTCAGTGAAGAAGCCAGGAGAGTTATACATTTACCGTACCTCACTGGGACGCCACGATAAGGTCGCCAGCAACTTAGCTAAGTATACGATTCATATTGGAATCTATGGGAGCGAACTCACTCGGCGACGGTTTGGCAACGTCTCCAGTCTGGTAGCGTCGCCACTACCAATGTTCCGCTATGTTGAGTTTGGCGACCCTGGCGCACTGGCGACGTTGCCAATAAAATATATACGTGTACCGATCGCGCCTCACTCACTCAGACGCCAGTCACAATTGTAGTCGCCCGATCGGTCTTCATTTTACCTACATTATTAGTGTATTTGCCATATGGCACATACACTATTGGCGTCGGTCGGATGGCGGGACCTAGGGGTCGGACCAAAATTTCTATGTAAAATTAATATCTGAGAGTTTTATAGGACACAAAAAAATAAAATGGCGTGAGATTTCAAAATGGCGGCCATATGTACTTTTGCAAAAATTATCCGATCTTTTTGAAAATTGATAATTAAGAGTTTTATAGGACACAAAAAAATAAAATGGCGTCAAATGACAAAATGGCGGCCATATGTACTTTTGTAAAAATTATCCGATCTTTTTGAAAATTGATAATAGAGTTTCATAGGACACAAAAAAATAAAATTGCATCAGATTTCAAAATGGCGGTCAAATAATAACGTTTCAATTGTATTGTCTATAGCTTTGATAAATTCGGTTTTATATACCTACCTATAATGACACCTCTTGACTTTTCATTTTAATTAGGTCTTTAATAATAAATACAGAACTAAATAAAAAGTCAGAATTTTGTGTAAGTACACATTTTGTAGAGATTAGCGAGTATGTACATATTTTGTTTTTGTCGAAACGCTTACATTAACGTTAGATTGTAATATCTACACCTTATAATTACTTATTTCCGTTCATGAACAGTGTTAACTTGTTAACAACTTTCATAATTGCTGTAAAGTACTAAATTGTTGCAGCCCATAGTCTTTAACTTTTGAAGTTAATTATATTTTTATTGGATAAAGACAGTTAATTCCCCGTACGGCCATCTGTTTTCATACACGGCGACCCTTCGTCATTGCGTATTCGACTGTGGCCATGATTTTGTTAAAAATTCATTAGTACATTTTGGAGAACCGAAACATTTAAACAGGATGCTCTTTGAATCGACGCAATGCGGCACAGCACGGAACAATCGCCACTTAAAAAAAGACCCGATGCATAGTGCGGACCTTCGTTTTTGTGTTTTCTAAAAGTAGGTACCGTTTCCGGGCTAAAAACTCAGTTATATATGCAAAGAACTTTACTGTATTTATTTGAATATGTAAAATTCAGCAATTTATTTTTGGACCTTGATACACCGATATTGTTCGCAAATTGTAATCAACCGAGCCTTCAGGATGTTTCAGATGAGTTTGCGGTATCGGTTTTGGTTCGCGCATAAATAAAAATGTTAATAAGTAATTTACGTATAGTTCTGTGCTCTTTTGGGATTGGCGCAATATGTTGCTCGGCTGAAATGCTTAATAATGCAATCCTTGACTAGTAAATGAGGACACATCGTCACACGTGCGTATAAAGCTAACCAGGTACAAAGGTCGATGTTTGTGTGTAGATTATTGTGCGTCATTTACATAATACATTGTACCTACAGGTAGATCGTCACTGACACGAAATAAATGTCAAACAGAAATGTTCAAACGCAATATATCAAAGCTTTTGGGTATCAAGTTCCATTTCAATGCTGGATTCAATTTTCAAAGCTTCAGCTTTTGAATCAGTGTCTGAAACACCCAATATTTTTTTGTTGCAAAAGAGATTACTAAGAGCCAATGCACTGCACATGCTACTTTTTTTGTATCGAAAACGCGCGAATTATCCTGGGTTTCTGATACGACTTTCAGCTTTAAATCTATATTAAGAACATAATTTGTCCCTCAGGGAAACATTGGAATGTAGTTCGGGAATTAGCGCTCCCTGCAGGGACCCAAACTCGTACCAGTCGGTTTGTGTATGTCGGCTGGCGGATTCTAATACACAAATGGATTATTTGTTGTGTTGAAGACGCTAATGACTTGAATTGTCGACGCGTCTATAATCTACAATAAATAAATAAAAGAACGTCATTTGTTTTCAGAGATATCTCCGTTTAGTTGAAAACAAGTTTTGGCTTCGAGCGGCTGCGCCGTTCTAGCCAAAACTTGGAGAACCTTCGCTTCCTATTGCGGAGCCTTCGACTTCATCTTATTACAGTCTTGCCTCGCGGGGATGCGCTCCGCTTGGCAGCAATCCACATGAGTCGAGCTTTCGGCTCTTCCGTTTTACAGGTTTTTACTGTCAAGCTGGGCTTTAACCCAGCTTGACATGTGATAGATAACATGAATTATGTACCTAATATTATGTTATGTTTTAAACTATATTGAAACTTGGAGAACCTTCATGTCTCGGAGGAAGCTTCGCTTCCTATTCGACTCCACCTTATACACCGCGATTTAACGATTAGTCAGCTACTCGAAATTTCTCGTGATACATAAAGGTAAACATAATTTTATTTCACCATATTAATAATTGTACAAATGATCGATTTAAATGTCGTATATTTTGGTGTCATTATTATTCATATATGTGCTATTTTTTTAAATGTAAAGTCTAGTTATTTCGTCAGAAGCCTGTGTAATGTATTGTTTAGTTATTAATGAGATGTACACCTCGGTCGTAGCGAGAAGGTTTCAATAGGTATTTTGCGCTACTCTATAATGCTACACAGCTACAGCAGTGACTGACAACTTTGACGCTACAATAGGCATTATATTGTGCCCAGATATTTGCATATATGTATATTTTACTGCTCACTGTTTATACAACGTGAAATTGATCTGAATTTTAAAATACACTGCGAAAGGATAAGAGAAAATAGTTCGAAATGATGTGTTTTCATTGTCCATGTATTTTTTTAAAGTATCCGGCGGGTTTGAAAAAGTTTTTAGATTTTCAAATTTTATCCAAAATCGTAGACGTTTTTTAGTCATCTTACTTATTCAAAAAGACACATTTATTTCAACGACCAAGAGAAAATTTCAGCATATCATGTTTTAGTTTAATGAATTCAAAAATTTATTTTAAATTTATTATTAGCTTTAAACGCTCATAACTTCTAAACCAGAAGAGATACAGAAGTGCGCGTGTGCCCATTGGAATCAGCACGTTGTTTTCTATAAGCATGGCAATTAGTTTAAAAAAAGTTGTGAGAGATTTAGAATTTTGCCAAAAAAACATTTTTTCAAAAATCATGAAAATCGGAATGTTATTAGAAAAAAATTCTCTGATTCAGCATACAACTTGACTAAACTGTTTAGTCGCGGAAACAATTGTGTGTATGCGCCCGACCTAACTAGAAATAATTCTGTCATTTGAAAAAATGAAATTGTAAAAATAAAACATTTAAATATTTCACACGCAAAATCATTAATAGAAACGTTATTATTAATTACAAAACAGGCTGTAAATAGTGAAATGTCATGTGATTGGTGTTTTAAGAGTGAAATGAGATGAAAAACGCCCTGGGTCACAAAGTGAAAAGGTAGATGCTGTCAGTCTCTCAGTCTGTTCCAATGAATATGTGACCTGTGACGAAACTTTTACATACACCGATTCACATGTAAAAGGTGTAACATGAATACATTATAGAATAATTACCATGTTTATATTATGTTCCTATTATATAGACGGCCAATAACTGTACATTACATAATAAGTGTATTTTGTTCAATCATCATTCCCAAGGTGCATTAAACTGGTTGACAAATTAAAGAACGTCACTTGGAATTGTAAGAATTAACCAGGATACTTACTGAAGGCAAGATTTAAAATTTTAATTAATAATAAAATATACTGAGGGAGTCTTGTTGACAGTTGATGTTAATTTAACAGTTGAAGTGTTTGTCATAAGAGGGTACGTGCCAAGTATAAATATTACGGGTATACACTCGTGGTGTGTCCATTTAGAAGTGTCACATAACCATACAATATACCCACTTTTAGGGATGACTGTTTCTAACACCCGACCCAAAAGTAGTATAGTTTTATGTCTAAATGCGATTCTTGACTGGATGAACCGATTTTAATGCGATTTTCTTTGTACAACAGACAATTTTTGAGGAAATGTTAATCTAATAGACGAGAAAAGGTGTTGGTTCCTTCATACCTTGTTTGTTTAATCCTTACCATTTTGTGTCTGGGAATAATTCCTTGAAGCCAAGAGTGGGTTTTAATAAAAAAAAAATCGACTGATGACCAGTCCTATACTTCCCACCTAGTAAATATTTGCAAAAAATAAACACTCTTTTTTTATTTTTTGAAAAAAAGCATGGCCCTCTTTTTTCTTTAGTGATCTACTGATGGCTAGCTTAATGTAGCAAAAATCATGGTTACCTTGATTTACGTACAATTTTTATTTTTGTAGTAAAATATTTTTTTTCTCGAAAACTACATTTTAGAGAAAAAAAAATATTTACATTTTTTTCATATTATAACATCTAGAATTCATTTATATTTTTTTTACCTATATGTTAATACGTGACATTGAGAACGTTTTTTTGAATATCTCAGGATCCACTGAACCGATTTGACTCAAAATCTAATCAGATCTAAATTAAAGGCTGATAAACACAATAGAACAATCGGCATGGCCGTATGTTGTTCAGTTTTTACGATATCGAAGGCGAAAAATTGACCACATACACACACACATACAGACATCAGTCAGAAAATGATCTTAAACGATTGCTAGGGTCTCAAAACGTGAAGATCTGTTAAAATCTCGAAATATTTTTTTCGGACTAAATCCATTACTTCCCTACCATAGTAGAGGTGGGAAGTAAAAGAACGACAATATTTACCTTTGAAACGATTGAAAAATATTTAAAAACCTTGCGGGTCAAATATTTTCTTCCCCAGATGTTTTTTCATTTCGCAATATTTTCTTTTGTATATCACTTTCCTTTAGCAATGAGGATCAGAGTGGATAGTGTACTTGGTACCAGCCTCTAGACTAAACTGTCGTGGGTTCGAATCTCACCTGCGCTCATGGACGTTTTGTAATGTTACACAGTTTTAAGTTAGTTGTTATTTATTGTAATTAAGACGCTAATGACCTAAGTTGTCGACGCGTCTATAATCTAATTAAAGCAATGAGGATCTGTCCTTTTGATATTTATTGGACACTATAATTTTTACTTCCCACCTCTACTATGGTAGGGAAGTAATGGATTTAGTCCGAAAAAAATATTTCGAGATTTTAACAGATCTTCACGTTTTGAGAACCTGGCAATCGTTTAAGATCATTTTCTGACTGATATCTGTATGTGTGTGTATGTGGTCAATTTTTCGCCTTCGATATCGTAAAAACGGAACAACATACGGCCATGCCGATTGTTCTGTTGTGTTTATCAGCCTTTAACTTAGATCTGCTTAGATTTTGAGTCAAATCGGTTCAATGGATCCTGAGATATTAAAAAAAACGTTCTCTATGTCACGTATTAACATAGGTAAAAAAAAATATAAATGAATTCTAGATGCTATAATATGAAAAAAAATATTTTACTAAAAGAAGAAAATTGTACGTAAATCAAGGTAACCATGATTTTTGCTATATTAAGCTAGCCATCAGTAGATCAGTAAACAAAAAAGAGGGCCATGCTTTTTTTCAAAGAAAAAAAAAGAGTGTTTATTTTTTGCAAATATTTACTAGGTGGGAAGTATAGGACTGGTCATCAGTCGAATTTTTTTCTGATCTATTGAGCGTCCTATATAACATAAAAATAAAGACAGTCTGTATATTGTATCGGTAACAATATTCAAGTGTCGTTCCAAGAACGAGTTTCGATTTCAATTGTAGCAACAATACACCAACAAAACCAGTTTACGTGCAACAATACATATACATATGGTTGTACAACGGAGAGCAATGGGCCCTCGGGGTCCCACCAACTCTACTCGTGCATGTAACTCTTCGTCTTTTAGCGAAAGTAGTAACAACACGCAGCATTTGACCGCGGCTAAAACACGCGCTGGCCGCGAGTTTGAACTCCGTCATCGACATAGAGAAAGACACATCAGGCACCGCTATTGGTGCGTTTAACGGTGCCCGATTGTCTTTTGTAATCGCGAAGATTACATGTCCACGGAGAAGTAAAGCTCAAAGATTTTTTTTTGATAATTTGCGTTTTTTAGTCCAAGAGGACAAAAGTCAATAGGTACTACTAACATTTTAAAATCGAATTTAACAGAAAAACATCAGATCGGTGACAAACTTATACAAATTGGTTGAGACTTTCGCGGCCAGTTGATGAGCTGGTGTTATCCTGATTCGGGTCTATAGGCCGTCGTTGGTTGGAATTGCTTCCTAACGTTTCGTTATAGCACGAGTGGCGAGCTTCTTCAGAGGTCCTTCCATCTCCGATGCTGGATGTGCTTCCTAACGTTTCGCCAGCACGAGTGGCGAGCTTCTTCAGAGGTCCTTCCATCTCCGATGCCATGGATGTCTACATCCAGCATCGGAGCTAGCGAAACGTTAGGAAGCAATTCCAACCAACGACGGCCTATAGACCCGAATCAGGACAACATCAGCTCAGACTTATACAATTTTTTTATCGTTTCTTGTTGTCAGTATCTCGAATACGCCTCTTAACACTTACTTAATGTTTATACAGTTAAAGAGACGTATCAATTATTTACAATTATTATCATCTGTTTTAACAAATGTTTTGCATACCTGTTAGACCTCTCTCCAAATGGATAAATGTTCAATATGAGGTCCGCTACGCATGCAAAAAAATGCACAAGGCAGACGATGATAATTGTAAATAATTGATGCTTTTCTATACTCTCCATAAATTTCATCAAGCTTTTATTCGAGATAAGTATTGACAACAAAAAAGATCAAAAAAATTCAATTAGTCTGCCACCGATTTGATGTTTTTCTGTTAAATTCAGACGCTCGATAACTATGGTCGCTAAAATTTCAAAAATTCTAAGAGCCTTGAAGTATTCTTTAAGTGATCAACGCAAAAGTGCAAATACGTATACATCACTGAGGTAAAAGATATAGAGGAGACATACCGTATACAAATGCTTGTAGGTTTGACGTCACAGGGCCGAGTAAACATGACGGAAAAACACGGGATGGATTGGGAATATTAATCTCTTTTTCTCACATATAAAATGAGGGCCGAATTACAATGGCGACTGGCTTTACTTTTAAATGCTTATGATTCCTCTATATCTTTTACCTCAGTGGTATATATTTATTTGCATGAAGTTTGCAATTGTTACGCTGGCATGCCATGAATCTAGTGTAATTTAGTCATAAATTAGTTGCATAAGTTATGATATATTGTGCTGTAAACAGTTTCCGCTTAATTGTTTTACTGTCTACTGGTAAAACATACACAACACCGGAGCATAGAAATCTTTATGTGCATATTGTGCCCTTATAGCTGTATAAATACATCGACTATTCTAACTATGAGTGCTTACTTTGCTGTGCAATTACAGTAATCCACTTTTAACCGCGAATTTGAGACAACGCGTTATAGACCAAGAGCTAGTCACAGTTTTTTGGTGTTATTTATTCAAGGCCTTATTTTTGTGAAGATAATTTTTGTTAAGATATTAAAGTGCCCTGAGTAAGGAATTTTGCTAGATAGCGGTATGGTAGGGATGCAGACCGCCCCCAACATGTAACAAAATAAATGGTCACAACGAGGTCACAATTATTATTGCTTTGCGTTATAGACCAAGAGCTCGTGACAATTTTTTGGGGTTATTTATTCAAGGCCTTATTTTTGTGAAAATGTTGAGGGAGGCATATTAAATTGCCCTGAGTAAGGGATTTTGCTAGATAGCGGTATGTGAGGGATGCAGACCACCCCCAACATGTAACAAAATAAATGGTCACAATTATTATTGCTTCAAGGCTGAAATTGTTTGTATAGCTTGTCGGTGACTCAATAATGCCAATATAATATTTGTAGATATATTGGTCAGTATTAAAAGGGTGGCAGATCACCCTAAACGTGTCATGTACCCGACGAAATTTATATTATTAGTTCAAGGTTTAAATTTTAATATGTTGTTACGGCGACTGTTTTAAGCATATACGGCAATTTGCAGAACAAAATGTTGGTATTAACAACCCTTGCAGAACAATATAAACACCTATACGAGCAAGTTGACCTCTTAGAGAGGAGGTGAATACCGACATTTTGTTCTGCAAATTGAAATATATGCTTAAAACAGTCGCCGTAATAACATATTAAAATTTGAACCTTGAACTAATAATATAAATTTCGTCGGGTACATGACACGTTTAAGGTGATCTGCTACCCCTTTAATACTGACCAATCGATCTGCAAATATTATAACGGCATTATTGGGTCACCGTCAAGCTATACAAACAATTTCAGTCTTGAAGCAATAATAATTGTGACCAGTTGCATGTTGGGGGCGGTCTGCATCCCTCCCATACCGCTATCTATAGCAAAATCCCTTACTCAGGGCACTTTAATATGCCTCCATCAACATCATCACAAAAATAAGGTCTTGAATGAATAACACCAAAATATTGTCACTAGCTCTCGGACTGTTAGATTAAATTTACGGTGGGGCGATAAAGCAACTTGCCTCACAATCACTGCGACCTGAAAGATATTTTATGAATCCCCTGATATACATTCCCAATCGGGTTGGTGGCTTTTGATAAATCTTACAATTTTGTTAGGAACTGCAGCCCTCCACACTTCATCAGGTTCTAGAAAAGGTCTGTTCAGGTAACTCGTTGAGATATAATAGCTGCAAGTACTAAACCTTCTGAGTGACTTGATTAATATTCGAAAAATACTATTTACTTTTACAAATCTTCTTTGGATGTATATTTGAAATGTAATTTTGTTTTATATGTTTTTACGAAACGTGTTTCTATCACAGAAAAGTAAGAGAAAATGCATGAGATGACGATGAACGATGTTTTTTTATACGACAGAACACAAGCCAATAGATGGTTTTTTATTGACATCCCACTGCTGGGACTGCTGGGCGTAAGTATGAAGCCAGTAATAAAGTGGAAAACGTAGATTGACAGTATCTGTTGGGATGGAATCAGAGATTTATTCCAGATAGTATTTGTATTTTATGCATCTATTTTCTCGACGCAATCAAACCTTTCTGGAATATTAAATTTCTGATTACATTAATCTTACTTGCACGCTAATGACCTTAGTTATCGAGCGTCTATAACGTTCAATATACCTTATTATATTTTCATTTTACCGTCACTTTACTCACCAACTTTTAGCTTAACACCGTTCAGATCAGATGTCACTGGAGACTTTTTGATGTGTCAACTTTTTTACTCACAATTTCTGCTAGAGTGATTCGGTAAATTGTCACGGGAGTGTGTCGCTGGTGTGATTCCAAGAGCCTCTGTCAGCTATCGTTTATCTTCCTTGGTCAGCTGTCAAATGACAAATATATTTATTTATCAAAATGAACCAAGCATAGCTTTGCCTTTTTTTTTGTTTAATAAAAGGTGTTCGACTGCATGGTCATTACACCACTGTTGGTTTGTACAATTCAGAATACATAGGTAGTATGTTACAATAATTGATTGTGATTACACTTGTAAATGCACTTTAAATAGACTACGGGAATAGACGAACTCATAGGGACACAATTGTTTACAAATCTCCTCTTTTCAGGTCTAGTCAGATCTGGTGAAACTTTCACCAGATAACACCAGATAACAAACTCAAAATCCAGTCGATACTTTCACCGTGAAAGTATCGACTGGATGTTGAGTGTGTTATTAAAAATCAATATTAGTAAAAAAACTTTTTAGAGACAAGCTTTTATTTAAATACACTAAAAAGGAAAAAATAATTTTTAATAATTTAGGTTCATAATTATTAAAAATTATTTTTTCCTTTTTAGTGCATTTAAATAAAAGCTTGTCTCTAAAAAGTTTTTTTACTAATATTTATTTTCAATAAAAAATGGTGGAACCTTTGGTGTAAAGATACGAAATGTTACAATTGTAACATTTCGAATATTTATTTTGTTCATTTTAGTCTTTCAAAATTTTACCCCCTTTTGGACACCCGTAGGGGTTAAATTTCGAAAAATCCATTCTTAGTGGATGCTTGTATGTTAGAAAAGGAACCAACTGTCCAAATTTCAAGTTTCTAGCTTCAGCGATTTGGCCTGAGCGTTGATTAGTCAAAAAAACCCTACATCCCCGTTTGAACGCCTTAGGGGTTGAATTTATTTCTAAAAACGATTTATTCATGTATTGTCATCGGGAATACATATGTGTACAAAATTTCAATTCGATCGGATACGTGGAAGTCGTTCAAAATTGACATGCAAGTTTTGACCTAAACAAACACATGAACTAACATACATTGCAAGTTAAATAAAAGCTTGTAATAATAATAAACTGAGATAATCGTGGGAATTTAAAAAAACTAAAAATATAATTTTTGCTTTTATAAATTTTCAAATAAAATTTCGGCACTATCAGAGTTTTAACAGATAATGTTATACACCCTACTCTAATAAAACGAATATAGATTTAAAAAAAAAGTTTTTTGTTAAAGTTATTTATAGTACCATTTTAAAAGCTCGCAATATTTAAAATCCAATTTCAATTAAATTATAAATGTACATTAACTTTTCTGCTTGTTTGTCTGCCAAACATTTTTATTTTAAAGTAATGCTTTTATGAGGGAAATTAAATTTCAGCCCGCAAAAAATTAAAAGTCCTTAAGGGTTTTTTTCAGTTGGGAAAAAGCAATGGGAGTGCCGTACTTTTTAATGGAACGTGAAAGTTAAATATAGATATTTTATAAATGACTGATAGCTGTAACGAAACGCTGTATAAATTTCATAAATTTTGTTTTATTTGAAGAACAGTTTTACAACTGTTCTCTTGATATTTTCGGCATGTAATTAATTTATAAATGGTGGGAGTGGTTGAGTGTTTGCAAACACAAAATTGAAATAACAAAAAAAAAAACAGCACATGCTGTATGAATATTTAGGAATCTAACACAGTCAGAAACAAAATTACCGCCAGTTAAAGGGCAAATAACAAGACGCGCGCTATTCAATTACTGGTGAAATATGACTGAAACAGCGTTCTCGTTGTGCTGTCAAATGTCAATTTTCGGGGATTAATTTCTCAGCCAAAACGCCCGAAAATAATGTGTAAAAATAACACTATAGATATTTGAACGTACGAAGTAACAAAAACACGCTTCTTGACGCTTGACAGGTGTTTGACAGATTGTAAATACGCGAACAGTGTGTTTTCATTTCTGCTGGCTTTACTCTTATTGGCCGTTTTCAAGCAACTAACAGTTTTCAACTTTATTGATGTGAAACATCTTATGTCGGGCTGTGAACATCCGCGTGAGGGGAAATATGCAACGAAATGTTTGGTCCGCTCCTTCGCTGCTGTTCTCCCCACCACTGCGGTACTCTCTCTCTCTTGGCTCAGGCGTGCACTGTAACATACGCGGTGTTACAGTGCACTATATAGGATTACGTCAGCATAACAGTTAGTTGCTGCTTTTGAAAAAATATATACTACTACATAGAGAATACCGTCGAGTTCAATAACGTTTTCTTTGATGTTTCACATCTGTCGGGGGTTCCAAGACCCACACCCTTTTTTTAAGGCTTTCCGGGTCTCTAAAAATTCTGGAAAAAATTTGATAGCGTTAAATTCGAAAACACTACCGATTAAAAAAATAAAAAAAATACGTGGGGGTCAACCCGATTCCCCACAGGTGTTCGATGTTAAAATTGATATGAAACGTCGAAATTTTATAAACCCACCCCTAGGTTCTATACCTTCCGTTGTATATTTTTGTCACTGACTGTATACGGCGTATATAGTTTAAACAATACGCCACAGGTGTTCGATATTGTTTAATGTTGATTTTTTAAATATTTTATGTAAATGCGATTCGCATGCTGCGATTTATTTATGTTTACAATTTCATTTTACACGACATTTTGTCTAAACATTCGGCTGTTTTTCAATTCTTAATGATTGTTGCTGTTGCTGTAAATAGTATTATTAATTATTATTATTTATTATATTTATTATTAATTATTTGTTTGTTCTTTCATGATTAATGCTAGTTTAATTATTTCCGTAGGCGTCTTTTATTTAAATTACTAGTGCAATTTTTTTATTGTCTTCAACAAATAATGTAATAAATAACAATCTTAGTATTTTTACTTCCCACCTCTACTATGGTAGGGAAGTAATGGATTCAGTCCGAAAACAATATTTCGAGATTTTAACAGATTTTCACGTTTTGAGACCCTAGCAATCGTTTAAGATCATTTTCTGACTGATGTCTGTATGTGTGTGTGTATGTGTGTATGTGTGTAGTGTGTGTGGTGGTATGTGGTCAATTTTTCGCCTTCGATATCTTAAGAACGGAACAACATACGGGCATGCCGATTGTTCTATTGTGTTTATCAGCCTTTAACTTAGATCTGATTAGATTTTGAGTCAAATCGGTTCAGTGGATCCTGAGATATTCAAAAAAACGTCCTCAATGTCACGTATTAACATAGGTAAAAAAAAATATAAATGAATTCTAGATGTTATAATATGAAAAAAATGTAAATATTTTTTTTCTCTAAAATGTATAGTTTTCGAGAAAAAAAATATTTTACTAAAAAAAATAAAAATTGTACGTAAATCAAGGTAACCATGATTTTTGCTATATTAAGCTAGCCATCAATAGATCACCAAACAAAAAAGAGGGCCATGCTTTTTTCAAAGAATAAAAATTAAATTGTGTTTTAAAGACCACCAACAGCTAAGGTTATTTGGGCCTAGTCAAAGAATAAAAAAAAGAGTGTTTATTTTTTGCAAATATTTACTAGGTGGGAAGTATAGGACTGGTCATCAGTCGAATTTTTTTTAAATGTCTTTATTATCTTACGACCTCGGTTTTAAGAATAACATAGGAAAATGGATTATGTTTCGTTTAATCGTTTGAATGGTTCGATATAAATCATGTCGATGAGTTGTCATCTGTGGGAGATATCGATATATTATATATTTATTTATTTTAGGTTTGTTTTTAATTTTGTGAATCTTATTTTTTATTTATTCAGTGTGTAAACGGTTTTACCGAACATAGGACAACATTTACAAATTTATAGTAGGCTATGGGCCTTAAGACCCTGTGGGAAATATCGACATATTATATTATGTATATTTATTTTAGATTTGTTTTTAATTTTGCGAATCTTATTTTTTATTTATTCAGTGTGTAAACGGTTTTACCGAACATAGGACAACATTTACAATTTTGTAGTAGGCTATGGGCCATAAGACCCTGTGAGAGATATCGATATATTATATTATATTTATTTTAGGTTTGTTTTTAATTTTGTGAATCTTATTTTTTATTTATTCCGTGTGTAAACGATTTTACCGAACATAGGACAACATTTACAATTTTGGAGTAGGCTATGGGCCATAAGAATCTGTGGGAGATATCGATATATTATATTATATTTATTTTAGGTTTGTTTTAAATTTTGTGAATCTTATTTTTTATTTATTCAGTGTGTAAACGGTTTTACCGAACATAGGACATTTACAATTTTGTAGTAGGCTATGGGCCATAAGACCTAATGTAAATGTGTAGTGTATTACATAGAAAAAATAGTACAAAGAATAATAAAATTAAGCAAAATCGCAGGATAGTGGACAAAATAATTTGATTTATTAAATTAAATGTACGACGTTTCGTCTATAGATTTAGACTTTTTCAAGTACAATCATAAAAATAAAAAAATTTTTTTTTTTTATTTTTATGATTGTACTTGAAAAAGTCTAAATCTATAGACGAAACGTCGTACATTTAATTTAATAAATCAAATTATTTTGTCCACTATCCTGCGATTTTGCTTAATTTTATTATAATCACGATGGACACGATTTCTAATATAAAAAAAGTACAAAGAATTTTTATAACAATTTTCCATAGCAACGGTTAAAAGTAACTCGGAACCTGCTAAAACAAAATTGTAAATGTTCTCAGTGTTATTTGCGCTATGTTCGGTAAAACCCTGTATGCAATATGGTACTAACAAAAATCAACAATTTAGCCACTTCTTAAGCCCAACAATTTTATTATTGAATTGCAAAAACTTATAAACTAGTTTACAAATATAATTACTTAGCTTATGTTAGCTGTTAAGAAACACCCATCGTTTGACGTAACATTACAATGCAATAGGTATTCAATGGCATCCGTGCCATAGGTGGCACGCGACAGAATATTGTCGGCATGGCATTGCTTGAGATACAAAGTCGATACGACAAATGATGTTCAATTAATGCATTATCTACATAATTCTTTCCATCTACGTTTGAGATCCACTAAATTTCTTTGTTGTTAGCACGCCATGGCCATATTAAATATTTTTTGAAAAAAAGATGATATGTAAATGTGAAAAGGTTCGCCGTCCCTGTACTGTACTGTCTAAAAGCAAAGAAAAAGATTATTAAAATATGCGAAAGGGTCTGTGTAATGTATTTGATATTGTACTAATTATTGATCGATACTTGTATTGTTCATTAATTCAATTGCAGCTCGATTAATCATTTAACTGCCAGTTAACTATCGACCTGCACGTTTAGGTAAATGTTAGCGCAATGACTTATAGACGTCGGTTACCGATTAAATCAGACTTAACCCATTTAATGCGCAATTGTCAGTCGTGGTATTTAGCACCTATATATCGTGTTCTACCTGTAAGTACAGGATGTCTTCTTTTAGGTGAGAATGCAAGGTCGATTTTCTATCATAGTTTCAAAGCAGTCACCGTTTCTGCAAGTCCGGGTCTCGGGTGCAAATCGCTTATTGCTCATCCCCATTTATAGCGTAATAATATATGTGTCAAGAAGTAGATTTTTAAACAGTGAACGAATTTTTCAAATCGGTTCAGTGGTTCTCGAGTTTTGAGTATGGATTATGTTAAATTTTAATATATTTTTTTTTGTAAACTAAGGCCGTGTACACACGGAGGTCCTCAAAAGAAACTGATCAGTGACGTAAGGGGACCGTGTGGTTTAGTGGTTAGCGCGTCGGCCTCTAGATCAGACGGTCGTGGGTTCGAATCCCACCTGCGCTCATGGATGTTTGTAATGTCATTTAGTTCTAAAAAAGTTGTTATTTAGTATAGTTGAAAGATGCTAATGACCTGAGATGTCGACACGTCTATAATCTACAATAAATTAAAATTAAATAAATCAGCGACGCAAATCACTGACCAGTCCGCGATGAGTCAGAATCTTTGTAATTGAATGGAACACTGCAGACGATGCAACTTGTCACTGACCAGTTAGTAACGCGTTAGTAATCAGTTTGAGGCTACTTAACCTGTCGAGCCGCTACAAATTGAGTCACCTAGGAGTTCTTTTGCAGCAACTAATAATAGGCGGTTGAAATTTCTTTCTATACAAACAATTTCAGCCTTGAAGTAATAATAATTGTGACAATTTTTTATTACATGTTGGGGGCGGTCTGTATCCCTCCCATACTACTATCTAGCAAAATCTCTTACTCAGGGCACTTTCATATGCCTTCCTCAACATCTTCACAAAAATAAGGCTTTGAATAAATAACACTAAAAAATTGTCACTAGCTCTCGGTCTATAATGAGTTAGTAACCGGTTAGTAATTTCAATCACAAACCAATTCAGTTTTTTTTGAGTAGCTCCGTGTGTATAGGGCCATATGACGAACGGAATGAAAAGCAAAATGAGATTCCAATTCATTACAAACTTTATATGCAACCATTCAACTTTAAGTGATTTCATTTTTTCATTCATTTTAATACACATCATTGATATACCATTGTTAACTCCTCTCAATCAAAAGGCGTAAAATTGTATACTTGTAATTTACATCTATTATTGAGGAAATTGCAATTCGATTTGTCGGTTCTTGTTGCTTGATAATTGAGTACAAATTTTTAGAAAATAAATTACCTACCTTTGATATGTAACGAATTTTTTTTGTAATCAACGTTTTCGTGCTATATTTCTATAAATATAAAATATAGTGTAAAGATCTATTTATGATATTTAATAATATCATTATCTTTATATAAATTAAAATAAATAAATAAAACATAATTAAATGCGTCTGATTACAACGAGATTTAAATTTTGAATCAACTTATTTGTTTCATAAGCGTAGCTCATAGAAAATGCCAAAACAAAACAAAGTTGCAGTCGATAAAGTAGGGTATTGATGTTGTCTCAAAAAGATCCAACAATAGGCCTTGAAAATGCCAAGCTTGTAGAGATGCAGTCAGTTGATTAAACGACTTATCTATTACATACACGTATAGCTCCCAGAAGTTAATCTAAGAACGAGGTAAAGTATCAATTGAATTTTCAGTTATTAAAAATAATAATGAATTAAAAATATGAATTGACTGGAGGCCTTAAATCTCACGCGTCTCAAGTGAAGCTTAATAAGTCAATATTTATAAGTTGTAACCAAATAAGCACTAAACAGAAAAGGGCGTGCCGATCGACTTTCCCCTTCAACGTGTTCGCACCTACCCGCCAGCCAATCGGTTTTGGTTCCCCGCTAGCAGCTCATTTCCCCCACTCCTGACGGTGTTATTTTTCGTTTTTGTTACGCTGTTGAGCAAAATTACTCTCATCGTTTCATTTCAAGAATAAATTTGAATGCTAACAGTTTAATAACATGATTACGATTTTTGTTAAAGAAATGAATACCAACTTGGCGAAAAGATGAAGCCAGATTTATTAAAATTATTTGCTTGAATTGCAACTGAAAATGTTGTTTTAACTTCTTGTAAACTCAACTTTACTTTGATCTCATTACTCACCATGAACTAGAATAGCTGATGTTTTCTTAGAAAAAGCCAGTTCGCGGAAACCAAATCGATTTCTATTACTGCTTGATAAATAATTGAACATCGATTAGAAATTCCTAGACGTATAGCAGCAAAAAATCCGGGAACCGTAACTGCAAATTGAATCTAAACCGGATTTGAAACAATTGATGTCTTGAATCGGAATGAAAATTTTCTTCTAAAGCATACAAAGCATACAAATACACCCTGCACACTTCATCTCAAATTCTTTCCCGTCACCTAAAATCGCTTAAATGACTCTCCCGACGCACGCTATTTTTAAAGCTAAAAAAATAAAGATAGTAGATACTTGATAAAGTAGCCAAGGTACGACGAAATTTGTTGAAGCGTTAAATAAATAAAAAGTCCAATTTCCTGTGATCTGTTTTATTTTATTGATAGCCACGATGGATGAGATTTCAGTAATTTGTTAATTTTGATTCAATATTCCAATATTTTTTACGTACTTTCTTTAAGTAAGTGAATAGTGACGTTATTATGTAACACATATCTTGAGAGTACCAGGGACTCACTGTGTGTTTTTTTTAAATTAATTTAAAATAATCAATTTATGAGGACAGTATATTAATATCATATTTTATTCGTTCTGAATAGGTTGTTAATAAAACTTTTGGCTAACAGACTTGAATCAGTTATCTTACAGCTAAGTTAAATTAATTTTAAGATGCATTTTCATACTTGACTTAATGAGCTTGTCCAAATAAATAATATAATAAACGTAATCAACATCATTAATTACCGTTCAGATTGTCAATTATATTTATAAAAATAATAATAAATTTTAATTTAAATTAACTTAGTACAGTGTGCGCATACCTGGGATACCTATATTAGGTAAAAAACCTATTAAATTATGACTGTTATTAATTTAATTAAGAAATAGTAATTTATAAAATCTTAAATCTGCTGTCAATGCACATTTGGAATATTTTAATATTGTAAATTGGTCTTCATTAAGAATTTACGCCGACCAAAATACGACGTTGTTTTGTTTACTGGAATTTTTTTTTAAACAAAAGTTTCGCGAATGTATTACTGATAAGGAAACTCAATTCCTGTATCAGCATCCAAGACCTAAATGTTTTTTTATTTATCATGTTTAGTCATTCACTTATTATTTATATTACTGTATTCATATTAGGATTTTTATTTCTTAATTTGGAGTTCAGTATAGTTGTCTCCTTTATCCCATCTGTCACAAACCCTGCCAGCATCTCCTATTTTCAATAATTTATAATTCCAAAGATCGGAATGACTCGTTGCTACTTCGTTAAAAACAAAATGTCATTAATCTGTTCTGTAGTTTGAAGGATGTTAGACTCCTTTACCAGCATCTCGATAGAGATTTCCAGTTTTCGCATTGATAATTGCAGTCAATCAATGTAAGAACGATTCATTAAAACTTATTCTAAAACAAAGCTTCATTAATCTATTTGGAAGGAAACTGAATTTCTGGCCAGTATCTCGATTGAGTTTCCTACAGTTTCATTGATAATTCGAGTGAAACGTAGAGATAATCCTTTGGAACATTTATATACTCATTTTGTTAATATCTTCCTTCTTGCACTCATTAATTTGGTATGTTTGGTATGCTATAGCAAGTTATTTTACTACAGAAGTTGTCTTCCTTCCGTCAATCCCATCCTCAGTTTTCCAGCTGCATCTCCTTCATGACTTCCTATATGCCGTCACCCCAACTTCTACGATGTCTTCCAATGGTATCCATCTAGAATCTTCCATGGCTATCTTGTGTTTCGATAATGATCTCAGCTGTCGAGCATCTGTAATCTACAATTTTCTTCATCTTCTGATGTGGCCATACCATACCAGTTGTTTGCTGCAGATAGAGTTAGTTACATCCATATCTTGACGGATTGTCATCGTTGGAACGTTTTTGAAAACAAATTAATTTGCCTGGCTGCACTGTTAAGACTTTAGACATTGAACAGTGACATCTTTACCACCGACTTAGATCTCCTTCATGGCTTCCTGGATACCGTCACCCCAACTTCTACGAGGTCTACCTCGTTCCAATTGTATCCATTCTAAAACCTTACATGGCAATCTTATTTCGCGAATGATCTCAGCTGTCGAGTGTCTATAATCTACAATTTTCTCTACATCTTGTTTTTTGGAATTCTTCTGACGTGACCATGCCATACCAGCTGTTTGCTGCGGATAGAGTTAGTGACTGATATGTCATCTTTGGAACATTTTTGAAAACAAAATTAATTTGCTCGACTGCACTGTTTAGACATTGAAAAGTGACAGCTTTACCACTGCCTTAGAATGTTTAAATCATTTACGTTATGTTGTTATATTTATTTTCCATGAACAGTTTGCAATAAATAATAAATTATGTAGAAACATTAAAATGTCTAACTGATTTTTACAGACATCTGTAACTGGATCCCTGGCGAGCAAAATAACTCTTTTGTTTATAAAACAAGTATCTTCTGTATTACGCTAATGTTGTTGGATACATGCAAATATCTGTCTCTCATGTTTTTTATACTTCATTATCATTATTAAGTTGTTTTTAAAGGACGGTTTTTTTTATTCATAATACTGAGGTGGCGAAACAGTTCACCAAAAAACTGGTTTACATCAAACTTTTTACATGCAGAAGTCCTAAAAATCTATCTCAAGGGATCATCTTTTTTTCCGACTGGAATGAGTTTAAATTTATCAATAATCTATACTCTCTCCCATTTCTTCCATGGTTGGTCAAATATAACAGAAAATACTCGCTGCACATTAATAATTGGCTCATTTTTAGGGTTTCGTTTATTCGTACCTAAAAAGTGGCAATTGACCCAATGTAAACAAAATCCAAGATGTAGGACAATCATGAGGACATGACAGCTTGATGGAACGGTTAGTGTGTTGGCCTTTAGATCAATCCGTCGTGGATAATTCGAATCCCACCTCCGCGCGCGGATGTTTTGTGATGTCGTTTAATTTGATGTAATTAAGTCGCCAATGACCTTAGTTGTCGATCGTCTATAATCCATAATAAATAAAAATTGAGCAATACTTCACCTCAAATAATGCTGTGAAATCAAAATAGGCAGTGTTTCGCGTACCACCTGTAAATATAAACAAAAACAAATGTTTTTATAACTTGGTGGTTTGTGTATTGAAGTATTACCTATTATAACTTATAAGGTTTATAATATTTCATTGGTGTTTTGATGGATAATGTCCAGTAATAAAATTAGTTACGACCGTACGCTGTACTTCGCCTCAAGTTATTTTTTGTTTATTGCGCACAACTGACCACGAATGACCAGACCTATTCCAATACGCTTACTCAGATAATGCGAAGATTATATTTTTATTAGGGGATGTTTACGATCCTGCTCTGACAGCAATTTAGTACAGCACTGTGTTAAAAATTTATTTATCGAAATATCAAGCTTGTCATTAAAACTTTACCGTACTCTAAAAGCTACTTTTTAAAGCTTCCTAAAAATAAAAGGTTTTTTTCAATTTTTATGTATGAGATTTTCATATATAGGGTACTCGAGTATAGATATTACATTTTGATGCTAGATATACAACGAGAGTTTCAAGAATTTTTCTATTTTTGATGTGTATTTACTGCCCCCTTCACCTTTCTGCTTGAGTGACAGTTATAGTATCGTTTGGAGAAGATAGTAGCGTCATTTCTGCACACAAACGAATTTCAGATCGGACAGGTCTATACTTTCTAGCAAGGAGTGGTCAATGGTGCGTCTCGACTGGCAACTAAATGACCATATTCATAGGAACACCCCTTGATAGAAAACACAAGACGTTAATGACCTATGTTGTCGAGCGTCTATAATTTACAATTCATACAATAATTTCATTCATTCATTGATAGAAAACACAGACCCGTACGGCCCTTAACTCAGAAATGATCTCTAAATGTCACGAAGTGGTGCAGAGCTCCACAATCTGCTATTTGTATTAGGTATATTTTTAGTGTATTTGCCATAATATGGCACATACACTATTGGCGTCGGTCGGATGGCGGGACCTAGAGGTCGGACCAAAATTTCTCGACGTTTCATAGCCTCCTGAACACTTTGGCACCATTTTTGAAAATGTTTATATATATATGTATGTATATATTTATATATATATTTATATATATATATATATTTATATATATATAAATGTGTGTACACGATAACTCTCGACAGACTTAATCGATTGAAACGAAATTTGGTACACACATTGGAACCCATCACCGCACGAAGCCTATTTAAAATGGGCCCGATCGGACCATTTTCAGGGTTGTATTTAGGGGTTCCAAAAAGTTTTTGGGCCCAAAAATACCGAAAAATTTGTCAGAATCGTTTCAAAATTGAAATTTAACTCTTTAGTAGAGATTAAAGTGTGCTGCTAAAATTTTAATAAAATCGGCCCGACAGGACCGGACTTTCAAATTTTATGAAAACACTAGTTTGTTGATACGGATTTACTTATGGAAGGGTGTATTTAATTGGGTGTACTGATAAAATCCATGTCTAATATTGAAATTTAGACAAATTTAATTATTTTAAGGGATGTATTAAGGGGTTAAATTTTTTATTTTGTCCAAAAACAAACTTAAGTTCACATAATAAAGCCACAATGCCAGTATTAGCAAATACACTATATTGTCGGCAGGGTTTTGGCACTGCGACCCGAGTTTTTTTATATTGTATTTCTTGACTTTTTGTATCCAAAATTTTGGCTATGCAAATAAATTGATCTATCTATGTAACGCTTGGTTAGCTGCTAAAATTATTTGAGGTTAAATCGTATTAGAATTTAATGCTTACACAGCGCTTGAGAGTACGGGGGCTTACTATTCTTTGTATTTCCATATTATTCGACATTTACGTCGAATAATTGAGTTTCTGCTGTACTTAATTATATAAATTAAAGACTTTCCGCTATGTTTAAACATGATTAATAAACAAGAAAAAATTACATACGGTCAAAAAATGTTTCTACACGGACCCCTGGATTTTAATAGATAAAACCGTTGATAAATAAAATTACATAATATTTATTTAAACGGCAGTCTTATAGTATTTCGTAATAAAACAGGAAATGCATGCAGCGCTGCACTGTTGTTTTGGAATATGGTTTCTGTTGACCACAAATGGACCAGATTATCTGGCACGTTAGGTATAGGTGCATAATGCACGTACGGAAAGAAATAGGGTCTTAAAACATAGTCAAATGTAAGCGCTTCATTGTTACTTCTAAGCGTTGAACGCGCTAATATAACCACAGTTGTCGAGTGTCTGATCTAAACTTAATATTTTCTAATACACGTAAAAAAGAAATAAAGTTTTAAAACGTAGTCAAATGTAAGCGCTTCATTACTACTTCTAAGCGCTGAACGCGCTAATGGTTATAGTTGTGTATCTAATCTAAACTTTATGATATCTAATGCACGTAAGAAAAGAAATAGGGTTTTAAAACATAGTCAAATGTAAGCGCTTCATTGTAATTTCTAAGCGCTGAACGTTAATGACTTCAGTTGTCGAGCGTCTATTAATCTAAATTTGATCAATAAGGACTAGTGCTGAGAAGCAATTTTTTATTGCGCAATGAACCCATCTCTCGAATTAAGAGCGAGACATCGTTACTGCTTGTTCTGCAAGAAAAAAGAGAAAAATATGGTTGCGCACGCATACCGTGTCCTGTCCTGCTACATAGCCAGCAGCAGTCAGTGACAATCGATCATCTGTGAACACGGTATGCGCGCGCAGTCCAGGTAATAAAAATACGTGGATTATTCTGTCTGCGCTCAGACCCAACTAAATGATTCACGAACTATTTAATCGAACGACTTACAATATAGCAGGTAAGCGCATATTCATATAAGAACGTTTATGCCGACTAAAATTTTCTAGTCAGAAAATGTGTATCAGAAAATAAGTAAATAGGGAACTTTTGTGGAATTTTTCTTCACATATCTCTATAAAAAATATACGTCAATAAAACTTAATTTGAATATTTTTCAAAAGTGAAATCGATACATTTGGCCATCATGACTATAATTTAAATATTAAATTGCTATGCCCTAAAATTGGGTAGGAAAGTTTCGATACTAATATTTTTATTATTACGTATTTTTATGAAATAAATTTAATTATTATTATAAATTTATGAAGTTATGAAATAATTTAACTAATCTATGGTTTTTGATGGCAAAGAAGAGGCGTATAGTTAATTTAACATACATTTTCACTTTTGTATGACAAGACAAGGTTAAATTAAATGTACTATGATGATAACACATTTGATTATCTAGTTTTTTTGACTTGATGTATTATTTTCAAAAGCAAAAATATGTTAACCATTAATAAACTAACAAAATTTGTACACGAAGGGCCATTTCAAAGAGCATTTGAGCATAACTTTTTTAAAGTCATTTGATGGAACGGAATTTTTTTTTGGTTTCATAAAAATATTACTTGGCTTTTTCGTCCCCTTTAATAGAAATAAGAAGCAAGATGATGATTATAGATACAGCAAATCTTAATACTTGATAGTGATGTTCAATATAGTAAAAGTCAAAATCGGTTTAGTAGTTTGTGAGTTAACTCGGAACCAACAAACTGACAAACAGACAAAAAATTTGAAAATGTCTAACTCTATTTAGATGTTCTAAAATTCGAATGTTCGTTAAAAACATACATTTATAAAGAAAACACAGATTCTGAGAGAAATTACGGTATTATTAAACTAACAATGATAACAATGTATATAGCATAAACCACTTCAACCACTTCATGCGAGAGCTAAGATTTATAAGAACATTACTTTTTTTACATTACAATAATATTATTTATTAGCAGCGATTTCAGATAATTAGTAGATTATATAGACGCTCGACAGCAAAGGTCAACAGCGTCTATGTATCGATTTAAAATTCCGTATAAATGGCGTAAGTTTGTATATGATGTATTTATAAGGTGTTTATTTACATTGATTAAATTGTGCATGGCGTATGAATGTAAGTGATACGGAATTAGATTGAGTTTGTAAGGTATGAAAGCTACATATGTCATTCACGGAGCAGTAGGCGGTGTAACAAGGTGAACTGCGTGATACCCACGTCGCCGCGCCGGTCGCTCCGTGAGAGAAAAACTCGCCGCGTTCAGTGTTGCCAATCTTGGAGGCATGTCCCCAAGTGTAAAAACATTTATTGCAGTGAAACTTCTGGAAACGCCGCGCCGTAGTAGGAGTTATTCCGATCGGAAATATATATCTTCGACGCACGGACATTTAAAACAGTTCTAAGGAAATTCCTGGCGTCAAATATTCAATAGATATGCGATTTTATTAATGTGAAGATTTTTTATATCTTTTTTTTGTTATGTTTTTTTTGCAGAAATAAATGAATATAAATATATGATATGACGAAAGTATTAGTAGGGATAAAAGAAGGAAGGAATATAACCACGGTACTAGTATAGATAGTACAGATGTGCAGTATGCCAAATTTCAGCTTCTTACATAATTAACCGTTTAGAAGTTTGAATAAAAATATTTTTAAAGAAATTTTCCGCCATACTTAATCCGCCATTTTTTTTCTCAAATGTGTACTTTGGGTTTGTAGTCAGCGACCCCAAAAACGTTTTCGACTTTTGACCAGCCTTTGGGATTCGGCTCCACTGTGGAACGGATGGACGGACGGACAGTGAATTGTCTCACAATTCAGGCTTCCATTTTTATTATTTCAGTATAGAACCCTAAAAATGAATTCAAGGATTAGCGGATGGACAACAAAGTCTCACCATTCTGGCTTCCATTTTTATTATTTCGGTATATGGAACCCTAACAATGAATCCCAGGTTGAACGGATGGACAACAAAATCGCACCATTCTGGCTTCCATTTTTATTATTTCGATATATGGAACCCAAAAAATGAATCCAAGGATGAGCGGATGGACAACAAAATCTCACCATTCTGGCTTCCATTTTTATTATTTCGGTATATGGAACCCTAAAAATGATTCCAAGGTTGAACGGATGGACAATAAAGTCTCATCATTCTGGCTTCCATTTTTATTATTTCAGTATAGAACCCTAAAAATGAATGGATGGACAACAAAGTCTCACCATTCTGGCTCCATTTTTATTATTTCAGTATAGAACCCTAAAAATGAATCCAAGGATGACCGGATGGACAACAAAGTCTCATCATTCTGGCTCCATTTTTATTATTTCGGTATGAAATCCTTTAAAACGAATATAAATAGGACAAGACATTGTTTGTGGCAACACTGCAGGTCTTGTAGTCGTTGTCCTCCGTTATTCTCGTTGCTTTGCTATAATATTATGTGCCCTGCGTATTATCAGCAATAACAATAGGATTAGATAAAAAAATATAGATTAAGTCTCGATTCAAAATAAACGTGTCTTGTTACTTAACACATTCTATTTTTAATCCAGTCGACACTAATGCTGGGTTGCAGACTGTATGGTCAAAAAATCTCAATTGACAATGACCTTAGATTGTGAACATATAACTACAGTTTTTATAAATGCAGGAACAGCCTAATGTCGTTGTCAAACTTTTTATTATCTGGGACATTAAACCGCACTCATAGAAAAATTATTTACATAAAAAAGCATCCTAAATTTTGATAAAAATGCCTAGAAAGAATGTTGTTTTGAAGGGGAAATTGTGCAAAAAAGTTTTCTGCGTGGGCGGAATAAATTTTTATTTAATATAATTAACAATTCAATAACAATAAACACAACAATCAACACAATAATAATAATAACGAAACAGTAATTCTTAAACAAAGTGAAACACTTAAATAACACTGGCCAAATAACTATTTTTATATACCAGGATTAAGTACTGTATTTATATTCGCAGTTCAACACGACACTGACTCACGACTGACTTCCCGCTGACTCACTCGTACTTCGCTTATATAGGTCGAGCAGCCTGGCCTAGCACGCTCGCGCGCTCTCCAGAACATTCCGGCGGGTACTCGTATCTCGTATCTCGACGCTTCTATTGTAGGCAGTGGCGTAACATCTCGGGGGTTTGCTACGATACATAAATGTATACATATAAACAGTAAAAATTTTACAGTGACCAAAAAACCAATTCGTAAAGTAGGTTAAAAATTTTGGGAGTTTTATTGTATTGTATTATGTATTGAATTGAAAATCCAATTGATATTTTTACCAGTTCCCGGAGTAGAACCTGGGAATTCTAGGTTTGTAAAAAATGAGCGATTTTCTCAAGCCCTAATTTTTTTTTGTTATAGTATATTATTTCTTTCAGCACAACGCTGCGTAAAATCTTCGGAATTTCATTGGAATATTTTTTATGACACTACCTGCTTTATGCAGCGTAAAAATGTAGAATATTTTTTCTTTCTTTCTTTTAATTTTGTGTCAATTTTAATGATTGATTTTATTTGTTGTTTCAGGGTGAGTCATTCTATCCGTACTTGCCAACGTATTTTGATAAGGTAAAAAAATCACACTTAAATATTAATAGCATGTTTGCATATGTTTTTTTATCAATGCATATTTTACATGTAAAATGCTGTCAATTAATATATGTGGAGTTTTATTTCAAAAACAGTTCATGTGAAATAAAATTTCGTTAGGTACAGAACATTTTTAGAGAGATTGTTAAATAAAATTTCACAAAGTGAATTGATGGGAAAATTATTACATTTTGTTTTTGTTAGCTGACATGAACAGAACTGGTTTTAAAATGAAGCTCCTCATATTTTTACCTGTTATGCTATTGAATAATATGTAAACCAATCGAAAAATGTGCATGGAGTCGTTTTTATCGACCTTATCAATCGCCTGTCAGATATTTTAAATACCAAACAGTATAAACATGTAGTTTTTATTATTGTCTTATTAATTCTAAATTTTGTACATTTCAATGCAACGATTGTTGGGTTTTAATTTCACTCCGGTTAAACATTTCTGAAAGTCAAAAATCAAAATATTTTTTGGACCGTGTACTTCAAACATTTTCACAGAATTTCTTAAATACTCTGTAACACGTCTGGAAATTGTTTTTTGTGTTATTCGTAGAGTTCGATTATTAATATAAAAATATGTGGCTTACGAGTTAAATGCGAAATTTTCGTCGATATTTTTAAAAACGTTCGGAAAGCTTTTAAACCAACAATTAATAGCCATGTTGAAAAATAGACTGCCAAATTCGGCTCGCGCGGTAAACACACACTCGTTCTGGTATAAATGCAACATAACCTTAAGAGAGTATTATAAAATCGCGACAGCAAGATCCATCACTTTAGCCACGCGTTACATACAATATTTTTTGCAACAACTGCTTCAAAAGTTCAATTTTAAGCAAATAAAACACAATTTGGATAAATATTTTATTAGTGACACTATAGCAAAGTAATCTATAAAGTACTTTATTTCGCACGTGTGTTATAAAGTAAAACAAAACAGTATTACTTTATAGCACAGAGTGCGTTAAAATTTACTTTAAACACTACCGTTCGAATGCAGTAGATTATGGCACGCCGTTTTACTATTTAATAGTAGAAATTTTAAAAAAAAATTTGAGTGAATATTTTTTATGTACTGACATAATAAAAATACAATTTTATTATGTCCTGACATAAAATTAAATGCTTAAATAATATTATGTACATAATATTATTTAAGCATTTAATTTTATGTCAGTACATAAAAAATATTCACTCAAAATTTTTTTTCTGAAATTGAAAGTGTTAAATATTTTCATATATTTTGTAAAAATATTTTACGATTAAATAGTAAAACGGCGTGCCATAGTAGATGCTTCCATAAAGAATCACTTTTCAAACAATACACAGCCATCTAAAATTGTACTTTTGATGCAAGTGTTGCAAAAAAAATATTACATAAATTGTCTTTTTGCGGTATTCATAAAGTTAGCCTACTAATTCGGTAACATTTGAAAATTCGATATAATGGGTCTTTCAACAAGAGGTGTCATTTTAAATCAACCTAAAAACGCAATACTTTCGTGAAAAGTGGTGATATTTTTATTCCAAAGTACAAACTCTAAGGTTAATAAACACAAAATATCTGCCAATTAATGTCAGCTTCGGCTCTTCTTACAAACAGTCATTCTTTTGATGACATTTTTCATCACGTTTTCGCATAACAGCGGCTGTATTTTTCACGTAATAGAGTCATTGTTTCCCAAACTGTGTAGCAGGTGGCGCCGTCGTGCTGAAAATAAACGTCGTCCACATCCATAGCATAAATTTCAGGCCAAAAAAATGGCGCGAAATTTAAAATGACGCCTCTTGTTGAAAAACCCTGCATTTATGAGTGGTATTTTTGAAAGTGTGCGACTACTTTAAGAAAACATTTTTTTCGGTATTTTTTAAAATGTCAGTAATGCATCTGAACTAATTGTCATAACTCGTGTAGAAAAATAAATATAATAAAGAGTTTTTTTCACGATATTCCGCCTACTGACTCAATAAGTAAAACTGGTCATTTTATTTGCATAACATTTAATAAATAATAATCAGTAATTAATAACTTTATGCAAATGGCATCTGGGTCGATTATAATCGAACGGCGGCGTGTGAATTCCGTCCTACAGCGTGTTTTTAAAATATGAGGTCCATTGTAAATATTGATGTAATTTTATGCAAAAGATTATTATTAATGGCAGCTATCATAATATTGAGATAAATTATAAACAGTAGTAATTATAGTAATTATAATTCTTGCATAAATTTCTGTAAGACACTCCATGCGTAGTACGTTTTACATTAATATGTTAAAAATAACAACTCTATTAACATTTTTTATGTCGCTACTTTTTATATTGAGGCCGCCGATTACGAGATTTATTTAGGCCTAGTTCCAATCCTATCTTATTAAACGAGCTAATCTTGTATGTATATATGTATGTAAATTTTTTCTTGAAAGCGGCTCTAACGATTTTGATCAAAATTACCGAAAAAGGGTTTCGGAGGGCAAAACATCTATCTAGCTAGGTCTCATCCCTGGAAAAATTCGTTTTCCTATCGATTTTATCATTTTTAAAAACGGTTTTTTGATCTTTCAAAACATTGTAATATGGTGAGTAGGCTTTGGAGAAAACAAACTATTTTAGTTATTTATGTCAAAAATCACAATACTCTAACAGTGAATCTTTAACAACAATAAAAAGTAAACATAATTATGTACGTAATTTTAACTAATATTTAAATAAATAGTTATGTTATTTTTATATTATTTAAAATATGTATAAGTATTAAGTACGTTAAATGTAGGTAGTATGATGTATAATCTTACCTAGACCTTTTTTCTCAAAAACGAATTGAAAACGATGACATTTACAGAATGAGCATATTAAGTAGTTACTATTATAATTGAACTCATCCGAGCAAAGCTCGGTCACCCAGATATTTTATTATTAGACTAGTTATGCCCAGTCCGAATTCGTTTGGGTGCGAATCATTATTTTCTCTTGCTGCTCATCCCCCTTTTGTCGTAACATAATGATCTGATGCTCAAGCTTTTAAACAGTAAAATCGATCCTGTGGATCTCCAGTTTTGAGGACACATAAATAAACACTTCTTTTTTACAACGACTAGTAAACGATCCCAACGTTCCTAAGTTAGGATTGTGTTGAATAATAGCAAATACTAAAAATTACTTTTTTTGTTTTATTAGAATAAAAAGCGCTAAAACTGCTGCGGTATAAAATTTATACCTACCATATTTCTTCATTTTATTTATATTTATCGCTAGAACAGCTCCTATATTATTGTCAGGTAGTTTTCCTCGATTGCTCCATTCATCTTGCTTGCAAATTTATATATTAAAAAAATATTTTTTATTATTTGCTTTGCATTTTGTATCATTGCACTGATTACTGCTTGTATTTATTTTATATATTTTTTATTATTAATTGTATTTTTGGTTTGGTATTGTAAATTGTGGATAAAACACATTAAATAATTATTATTGGTCATAATTATTCTTGGATTTAATTTGATTTAACATAAACTTGATGTGAAGCTTTTTAAAACTATAACATTTTAAAAATGCTTAAAACTAACTAGTCATATCGAAAGTGCCTATTTTGTAGGTAATATCGCTTTTTTATGCTTATACTTCCATTCATTTTTAAGTATGGTTCACATAATATACCCAACCTGCACAGGCCCGCACCGGCACGTAACCGACCGACGAAACATTGAGCAATGTATTGTATATATGGCGCAATCCCCACCTATACTACCGGCTCCATACAGACACAGCACGGAACAGCACAGCGCCCGCCGGCATTCTCTGTCTCTGTACATGTATTTACGGTCAGTGCCAGTGTAGTGTGAATAACAAGCGTGTGTCGACGGCCTGTCTGATTGCGATCACAGCCAAATTTTCCAATTATAGGTGAGCGAATCATTTTCAAAAGCAAGACTCCGCGTAACCGGTTGCTGCAGTTAGCTGCAGTACTGTCTATCTTTGACCGGTTTAATGTGAATTACTGCTCAACTTGTCGGTCCGTTACATGCCGGTGCAGGTCGAGTATATGTTTGTCATACTTTATCTAAAACAGTACCTATTATTTTGAAAAATAAACTAAAAAATTATCCACATTTTACAATATCAAAAAAAAAGTTATGCTATTTATTTTATTTTGGTTATGGTTTTATTATTAAGTCGGTGTTGGATTTTAGTGCTTTTCTTTGGTGTTTGGACATTTATGATTTTGGTGTTGGCACCTCTGATGTCGGAGCCACTATAGCACAGCGCACTGTTCCTCACTTAACATCAGTGTGATGTGACGTAGTGGTTCTTTCACGGTGGTTCATCCATAAACGCACCCACCATCACGCATCCACCATCATCCATTCACGCACGCGCACGTGCATGTAGAGCATACGCATTAATTTTTATGTAACATCGGCAAGACTCGTTCACCTTCGGCATTATGGTTTGATCTCGTTATCGCATAAGAAAATCGGCCAATAAAATGTCCAATTATACACAACCGTTTCCTGTCCGCGTATACGTTTCTGGCGGCAGATTTAAATATATTTAAGCAGGGCTCCCATTTTCTGAGATGGACCCCGTGCAGGCAAAAATCTACGACGGGCCTTCCTGCTGTATTAAGAACCGAGTACCTCGCTATAGTCCTTAAAAAAATCTGCTGCCTGACGCCGAATCTCCTTTGGTACCTGGGCCACCTCCTTGTTGAGGACCATATATTTAATTATTATCCCTACATTTGTTGTTTATCAACATGTCCACTAAAGAGTTAAGACCCGTTTTGTCAGTACCGAATACGTTCCAAGCGTCAAAACACGTACATACATGAAACTGCTGTGTATAATTAGACCCTATAAGCCTAATGACCCTAGTTGTCGGGCGTCTATAATTTTTTTTGTATAATTAATGATAAAAAATAAGATTGCAGTATATGATTGGATGGCGAGATATACATATTGTAGATTATAGACGGTCGACAACTGAGGTCATTAACGTCTATGTTTCACTGGATTAGTCGACTTGTGAAATGTCATTATTCCATAATATAGCGTTTCAAGATTTCTTTTATGTATGACAATTTGTTAAAAATAGTTATAAGATTTTGATATTCTTTATATTACTTTACTAATTTTTTTTTAACAAAAAAGAACAAAGTGAATAGGCTACTGTGGTTACAGTGAGTCTGCATTTGATTTTTGCGCTGCAAACCAGCTATTTAATATGATAATTTAAAAAATATTAGAGGTTAAGAAGAGTATGTTCAATTTATTTTTATAAATTATAATTAAAAAACGCTTGAATAGAAAAAGTAGTTTATTGGCGAAAAGTTATGTTATGCATTGAAGTCTTTTCATAAGCAAATTAATTGGTTTTCAAAGAACTAAAATATCTATTCTTTGCATATCGATACTAAAAATACCAATGCTAAAAAAATTAACACTAAAATTTTGATTTCGTCTTATTTTAAAGTTATGATACCTTTAATCGGAAAATTTGTGACTGGTCCCAGGATAAAAAAATCAAATGCTTACTTTATAGAATAGTGATAAACTAATTGATAAAATCTGTGATGTTTCCAATGCAATGATACAACATGAACTGCGTAATCTTCATGTCAGTGACACCTAAGACAGATTCAAGCAAGATTTAAATACTTAATATTCTTGGATAAAAGTATATTGACCGAGAGCTAGTGACAATTTTCTGGTGTTATTTATTCAAGGCCTTATTTTTGTGAAGATGTTGAGGGAGGCATATTAAATTGCCCTGAGTAAGGGATTTTGCTAGATTGCGGTATGGGAGGGATGCAGACCGCCCCCAACATGTAACAAAAAAAAAATGGTCACAATTATTATTGCTTCAAGGCTGATATTGTTTGTGTAGCTTGCCGGTGACCCAATAATGCCATTATAAAATTTGCAGATCGATTGGTCAGTATTAAAGGGGTGGCAGATCACCCTAAATGTGTCATATGCCCGACGAAATTTATATTGTTAGTTTCAGGTTCAAATTTTAATATGTTGTTACGGCGACTGTTTTAAGCGTATATTTCAATTTGCAGAACAAAATGTCGGTATTAACCCCCTCTCTTAGAGGGAAACTTGTTCGACTGTGTGTTTATATCGTTCTGCAATTAATACCAACATTTAGGGTGATCTGCCACCCCTTTCATACTGACCAATCTATATCTGCAAATATTATAATTGCATTATTGGGTCACCGACAAGCTATACAAATAATTTCAGCCAATAATAATTGTGACCATCTTTTTTTTTTACATATTGGGGGCGGTCTGCATCCCTCTCATACCACTATCTAGCAAAATCCCTTACTCAGGGCACTTTAATATGCCTCCCTCAACATCTTCACAAAAATAAGGCCTTGAATAAATAACACCAAAAAATTATCACTAGCTCTCAGCTAATAGTTTTCCTAGATATATCTGTTTTACTGCGATAGAACGTAAATCAAGTATCCAAGGTTCAAAATTTATGCGTGAGTTATATTTTGTATCGCCAATTTAGAAAGCAAATAGTTTTAGTTGTTTTTTTGATGAAATAATGGATTTATTAAAATTCTTTTGTAGAAAACAAAAAAGCAAATATTTATATAAAGTAGGTAATAGGTTATGTTTATTGCACATAGCTTATAAACAATGTGTGCAAGAAATTAACAAAAGAATGGCGTATATAGTCTTCTAAAAGTAATTACGAGATAATTAATGTTATTAAAAATGGTACTGGTATTTTAGAAATTTGTGTTTTTTGTGACAAAATTAGTGTAGGTATACTAAAGACAAAAGTTTTGGGAATAAAAAATTGTCGAATACAACATTGTTTATGACAAACCCGGGTTCCAAATTAAAAATATTAAAATCTAGTGACAGGAGTGAATTTTCAATTTAAAAAAAAACTCGGGTCGCAGTGCCAAAACCCTGCCGACAATATAGTGTATTTGCTAATACAGGCCCTGTGGCTTTATTATGTGAACTTAAGTTCGTCTTTGGACAAAATGAAAAATTAACCCCTTAATACATCCCTTAAAATAATATTTTTTTTCCTAATTTCAATATTATTATCAATGCAACCTCTGTACCAAATTAAATACACCCGTCAGCAAATAAATCACTATCCGTAAACTAGTGTTTTCATAAAATTTGTAAGTCCGGTCCTGTCGTGCCGATTTTGTTAAAATTTTAGCAACACATTTTAATCTCTACTAAAGGGTTAAATTCCAATTTTGAAACAATTCTGAGATTTTTTTCGGTATTTTTGGGCCCAAAAACTTTTTTCAACCCCTAAAAACTACCCTTAAAATGGTCCGATTGGGCCCATTTTAAATAGGTTCCGTGCGGTGATGGATTCCAACGTGTCTACCAAATTTCGTTCAAATCAATTAAGTCTTTCGAGAGTTATGCCGCGAACACATATATATATATATAAATAAATAAATAAATAAATATATATATATATATATACATATATATATAAACATTTCTAAAAATGGTGCCAAAGTGTTCAGGAGGCTATGAAACGTCGAGAAATTTTGGTCCGACCCCTAGGTCCCGCCATCCGACCGACGCCAATAGTGTATGTGCCATATGGCAAATACACTAAAAACAACAATTTAGTTACTTCTTAACCACACTAATTTTATTATTGAATATATACATTTCGAGAACTATGCTCCCATCTTCAACAAAAACTAAACTATGTAGTATTTGCTGAAGATCGAAATTATAAATCCAAAAATAAAATTGTTGTGGTTAAAGAAGTCACTAAATTGTTGCTTTTTTAATTTTTATGGTTTTCAGCCACAGTGTTCTTAGTATTCTTTAATAAATTACGTACTAGGCCCAGATAACCCTGGCAGTTGAGTGATCTTAAATAAATACAGAAATATATATTTACAGTAGAAACTGTAGAACTCGAGCCTCGTTAAGTCGAAGTTCTCTTTAAATTGAAGACATTAGCGATTCCCTTTCGCAGACTATATAACTCGAATTATTTAAACTCTATAACTCGAACCAAATATGATTTCCCTATGAAGGTACTGTGAATACATACTCTGTACACCGAAGTACCAGTCTAGCGAACTCTATATTTCGAAGAAATTGAGACGTGTACACTTAACAGCCACTGCAGTAAGTCAAAGTTTATTGTCTATGTTAGACTTCCTAACTCGAAGTATTTGGTAAGTCGAAAACTTTATAACTCGAAATTTTAGAATTTCCCTTGAAGTTCGAGTAATGGAGTTTACAATTATATTTGGAAAACTATAAATTCCGCTTGCAGAAAGACCTTTTCATTTACTGTCAATAATTATTCAGTTATATGTGTGTTTAAAGTTTACTGATTCTAAAGTTGGTAATAATAAAGTGATGTTCATTAAAGACTAATGATCACCAAATTTGGTTTGAATATTACAGAAATATGGACGTTTATTTACGCGAAATAAACCCAGTTGCATAACATATTAAATATTGTAATAGGTAAGATTCATTATCGCGTTAACTACAGGTAATTATTTTACTTGTACATTTATCAGTCGGTGGATCTGTACACAGAGTGTTTCAGAAATAACGCCAGCGAGGACAGTTTCGAGATTTTAACAGATCTTCACGTTTTGAGACCCTAGCAATCGTTTAAGATCATTTTCTGACTGATGTCTGTCTGTATGTGTGTGTGTGTATGTGGTCAATTTTTCGCCTTCGATATCGTAAAAACGGAAGAACATACGGCCATGTGTTGTGTTTATCAACCTTTAACTTAGATCTGATTAGATTTTGAGTCAAATCGGTTCAGTGGATCCTGAGATATTAAAAAAACGGTAAAAAAAATATAAATGAGTTCTAGATGTTATAATATGAAAAAAATGTAAATATTTTTTTCTCTAAAATGTATAGTTTTCAAGAAAAAAAATATTTTACTAAAAAAAGAAAATTGTACGTAAATCAAGGTAACCATGATTTTTTGCTATAATATCCATCAGTAGATCACCAAACAAAAAAGAGGGCCATGCTTTTTTTCAAAGAATAAAAAAAGAGTTTATTTTTTGCATATATTTACTAGGTGGGAAGTATATAGGACTGGGTCATCAGTCGAATTTTTTTCTTGTGTTCTTTAACCTAACTAGGGCATGCAATTGGAATATTCGAATATAGCGAATATTCGGCTGCATTTATTATTCGAATAGTAATTCCTATTATTCGAATATATTCGAATTATTTGTTAAGAATTAAAATTGTTTAAAAACGGTTTACGACGGCGCTAAAACATCTTACAAACGCTACACTAGCTCTAAGTTCGCGCTAGGGCGTGGGAGGGGAATCGAAACGGGGCGAGGAAAGTTTTTTTTTATTAATTATTGCATGTTTATTTGATATAACTACTTACTTACGTTACGTTACGTACGTGTACTTAAATGCTTGATTTACTCTTCGCACGTGCTAATAGACGTATTATTTATTTGTGAAGTATTTTTTTTATAGGGGAGCAATATCCCATACTTTTGTGGTACTAATTAATAAAAATTCGTCTTAGATGCTCATTTAATATTTTTGTTTGAATAGGAAAAACAGAAAGAAAGAATTTTGAATTTTTTTGATTACTTAAATATGTTCATTTGATCTATGGTTCTCGTAAGCTATGTGCGCTCTAATATTTAGTTGATTTGATCTGAATTTTTACGTAACTAAGTAAAGTAAAAATGATTATTTGATCTCTTTTTAATTAGAAGTAAGCTGCTTTTGTTGTTAAAATATTGATTGGATTTATGGACGTGCAGTAGGCGTGTTGATTTTAAATAATTAAAAGTCATTTATTGAATTTCCAGTGTTTTTATTATTTTTACCAATTATTCGAATATATTCGAATATATTCGAATATTGGCTAAATTTTGAATACCTGAAACATCCGAATATTTGCATGCCCTAAACCTAACACAGTGGGGTAAAAACGCTTTCTGTTTTGATTAGTAAAATTCAGCGGAAATGTCGTCGATCGAGGAAAATGCTCTCAAAATCATCGGCGTTTATTGTGGAACAACCGGTATATTAGGTTTTTGTATAATGATTCACCGAAACTCTTTTTTTAATACATATTTGGGACATGTGTATTTTAATTGCACTTTTATTTTTGTAGCACTTTCGATTCTGTCATAATACAATGTGCACCACGGTTTTTACTAATGAATAAAGTGAAGATTTTTTTTATCCAATTATGGGATTATAAAAAAAGAAAAAAAGTGTGTTAAAGTGTTTTAAAAGAATGTCACTTTTATACTAATTAATATTATGACGAAAAACGGTCCACTTTGAACATTTGACGAAATGAACATTGCAGAAATGTGGATTGGTCCGGCTTCGCCCGAATGCTATACATTACTCATTGGGTTCGCTCATTCGCTCCCGGGTGCTACTGCTATAAATAACTTATGATTTATTAATACATTACTATTCACTCATTTGCTTCGCTCGTTCGCTCAAACGTATGATTAATTAATACATTACATACTCGCTTCGCTCGTTCACTCCCAGGTGCTATGAATTTATAATTTATAATTACATTACTATTTACTCGCTTGCTTCGCTCGTTCGCCAAATTTATGATTAATTACTAACTCGCTTCGCTCGCTCGCTCCAGTTATTATAGCAAAGTATTACCTATCGTACAGTGAAAAAAATTTGAAATCGGTTCAGTAATTTCTGAGAATACTCCCGATTTTCACCCGGACGAAGCCGGGTCAGCCAGTTATTATAGCCTATGTCCTAAAGCAAAGTATCACCTATCGAACAGTGAACAAAAATTTAAAATCGGTTCAGTAATTTCTGAGAATACTCCCGATTTTCACCCGGACGAAGCCGGGTCAGCCAGTTATTATAGCCCATGTCCTAAAGCAAAGTATCACCTATCGAACAGTGAAAATTTTATTAAAATCGGTCTTCTGAGATTAATCTTCGATTTTCGGGCAAAGCCGGGCTGGCCAGTTACGGAGAAAATCGGGCACAGACAGACAAACGCGGCGAGGGACTTTGTTTTTTTAGTATGTATTGATGATAAAAATTTAGTTTTGTCTGTCAGTTGCGAGTTGCGGTATAAGTGATAAAAATTTCATATTTTATACAAAAAAAAAAATCTATTTATCTGAAATTCGTTTACAAAACATATCTAATAGTTATGTTTAATTTAAACTGTTATAAAACGATTATGTTCTTCATTTCTGAAAACAGTTTAACTGTTTAGTGCAAGTTTAAAATAGAAATAATTTATTTAATTTGCAGTTCGACGCTAATGGCCGTAGCGAAGTATTTTTGATATAAAAATCATTTCATTTAAATTATAAAAATATTTTTTATATCCACTAAATTAGTAATAAAATGATATTTTAAATTTATAATATAGTTGTTTAAATTATAGGTGATAGGTATCAGCGGTCGGGAACATTTTTTTATTTCTTGTATTTTATGTTTGGTCCAAATCCACTAAATTAGTAATAAAATGATATTTTTAATTTATATTATAGTAGGTAGTGTAAATTATAGGTGATAGGTATCAGTGGTCGAGAACATTTTTTTTCTTGTATTTTATGTTTGGTCCAAAATAACAACGAAGGGGTTTTATAGTTAATAGTAGTTTATACATCTAGTACAATTAAGTATAAGACACGAAGGGTGAGTGTGCCAACACATCGAGCGTTTTGTCGGTTTTACGAAATCTAAATTTTTTATACACACTTAAAATTGATTTGCGCTTTGAAGATGTGAATAAAATTCATGAAACGTCAGCAATAAATGTAAATTTTATACAGTAATTGCGTTTCTTTTTGTCTTCAACAATTAACTCAGACATTCTAGGATCGCTTTGTCAATTGTCGAGCGTCTATAATTTGCTATTCATTCATTCATTCATTTAGGATCGCTTTGTCTACTTTTTAAAAAGCAGATTTCGATATTAAAATTGATAGATTGCAGATTATAGACGCTCGACAGCTGAGCTAATCATGCTATACTATGATTCTATAAAATTTTGAAAAAATCTAAAAACGGTGTGGTCATAAAGTCACCGGTTAGTGTATTTCAAAAACGAACTGTTTTTGAATCCTCATGAAATTTTGCCATCTATTTTTTTAACAATCGCAGTATTTCTGGGTTAATTGCGCACCTTGTTGCCATAAAATGGCAAGCGACTGCAATTATCAGAGTTTGACGATCTCTGATCTGCCACAACGAGTCTGCATTTTTATCCAATTTCATAAAATATTATTTTGATACATCTTGAAAATTAGTGGAACAGTATTTTAATGTGCCATTTAAATGTACCTCCATTATGATGATAATTAAAAAAAAATTAATGTTATAAAAATTATGATTTAATAAGCGTAACCACATTTTTCAAACATTTAAGCATTCGAGTTTAAAGAACAACAATAAATATATAAACTAAAATGTGAGTTGAATTTTTTGGCAGGTCATTTATGTATGATTCATATGCGTGAGACAGTTAAGTGCTGTGTACAGTTCACAAGTTTATTTGTAGCGAAACATTACATTCATCGCTGCTCTAATTTATTGTACTGCACTTTCATTTTGTGTCACCAAATAGTGTCAAATATCAAATCCTTTATTACCGGTCACGCTCAGGTTAAGGTAAAGTTTTAGTTATTAACGCGAGCGAATAAGGGCTAGTTTTTATTGTAGAGTCTTGAGTAGGAGCCCACAAAGATTGAATTATTATCATAAATTTTTAATATTTTTTTATTAACAACTAACGGTCCCGCCCGGCTTCGTCCGAGTGCTAAGAATTTATGAACCTATAGAAACATTCGCGGGCGTGCGCACAACTCACCAAAGTTTCATCGCAATCGGACGAATCGGACTTCAATAAGTCCTAGACCCCGAATAACCTAGATCCGCCCCCCTGGCCGTGAGTGAATTTTTCAAAAGTGGTATTTCATCCCAAATAAACGTGCGAACTGTACACAAAAATTCACCAAATACGACATGTGTATAAGTTCAAGCTTCAGTTTTACATATTGAAATTGAATATGTAGCAAAGTGCGGCACTCTAGAAAGGCAATTCTCATTATAAAAAACATAAATTACAGCATCCGTAGGCGAACTCGGTCCATTATTGTGATGATATAGACCTTTTGTTACATTCGCGGTTACAATGTTTTGCACATATATATACAATTAAGAACCTGTCCACACTTGGACTGACAAACGTTTCGAGGTAACGGGAACCAAATAAATTTAAAAAAACACTTAATTTTTTTTGGCAAATTCAGAAATATTTTAGTCCAGCAGTCAGGTACTTTTTACCTGGAAAGTATTCCGAAGTTAATGGTATTTTGGTATTTGTTTGTGGGTACTCTGTGGCGTAGATTCTGAGTTTTCGACCTCGAAGACCCTGTGCTAACGTGGGGGAAGCCGAAAAAACACGAAATTTTACCACCTTTTTGCTTTTTTCGAAATCTCTCAGAAATTCTTTCATTATGTAATGTTTTAAAGAGGATTACATTTCCTACAATTTTCATTCCCACAACTTTTCTGTGGTACTAAGGGTAGGTCGAAAACTCAGATTCTATTCCATAGAGTACCCACAAATAACATACCAAAATATCACTAACTTCAGAATACTTTCCAGGTAACCACCTTCATTTATTACCTGCCGCTTGGACTATTTCAGAACTTTTTCAAACTTAGCATGCTTATAAAAAAGACGCACTGATTTCAATCACACGCGCACTTCCGTATCTCTTTTGGTTTAGAAGTTTTGGGTGCTTAAAGTTTCTCAAAAATAAAAGAAGAAATGTAAACCATTCAATTTTTTTACAAAAAGTTTTTTGAATGATTATTTTCATAATTGAATAGTCGTATCAGAAACTATGCAGTGAATGAAGCAGTAGCTACATAAATATCTTAGTAATAAGAATGACAGCGTTGTACAGAAATATGACTGCTTGCTTTGAGGATAATCTATTTGGGCAGGGCATGCAAAATAACACAGGTATAACAGACATCTGTTAAGTTGGTATCATTGTAATATGGTTACATTACAAATGACTTTAAGAATAACGGGATATTATTTTTACTGCATAATACCTTCTTATACTTCAACGTGTCTTAATCTGACCAGACTAACCATTCGAAGGACTCTCCCATTTTTGTACAGAGATAATCATTGTTTATCTTTCACTTCGTAGGCTCAAGAACAGAGGGCGTATGTGGGTACGTTGCGATCAAAAGTAAATACTTTATTATGTAAGATCTTTTGCTATTTATTGATTTGCAAAATTGTCGGGATAGATATTAATTGCTTTCGAAAAAAGCTTACAGCTCGTAAGCAACACCTTAATTTTTTTAAAGGCTTAAGAATGTTAGAATTAAGATAAGAATCTTTCGGGCTTATGAGCCGTGGTCTACTGGAATGGCTTCTTCTTCTTCCAGACGTTTCGCTCTTCAGTGGTGTATTCGACGTGGTCGTAGTGTTCTTCTCGATGTCATGTTTTCGAGTGTCGAGTTAAGAATGTTGTTAATTTATTTCAAGAAAAAATATTAATGATTCTCTTAAAGAGGGGTGGAACCTTTGGTGTGAAGACACTGATTTTAAAAGATTAAAAACAATTCAGGTTGGTCCTAGATTGGCTCAAAAGGTGCATCACATCCTGTAAGGATTTTTGTGCTTCTCCTTTTTACTGGATCTAATCAACAAATAGTCTTCTTATAAGCTCCAGAAGATTGGCGACTAGATTATCCTGTGGAATAATTCCGTCCTCATTTATGTACCCAAAGATGATTGACCTCCTGTAGGCTAGTGTCTCACATTCGAACACGATATGGGTGGGCTATTTCTTCCTTCATTTCGCATAATGTACATCCTCATTTATACAATCGAAACATTATTGTAATCGTTCATAATTACAATCGAGTCCACAATCGACTCGAAGTTTGATTTTACAATCGAAATGTTCGATTGTTCAAGTCGACATAGGTTATAGCAATAGCAGCGAATGAGAATACATATAATCGCGATTCAGGGTTATACGCTAGTCGACTGACGTTCACGCGACTCGTTGATTGTTCACTGTTCACACTGTTCAGTCGATACTCACTACTATGTGATCTCTTCACTATTGATTTCGTTTACGCGATTATTGCACAATCGACCATCGGACTCGACCACAGTTATTGAGTGATGAACGATTGTATATTACGTAGCTCTCGACAGTGTATGATTCTGTACTATGCGACTCGGTCTCGGTGAACTATGAAACAACAACAATCGAGTCCAAGTTACAACCATCGAGAGTCATCGAGATGATAGATATAGATAGATAGATATTTATTTTGTCAATAATTGAGATATAAATCTATTTGACACGTCAAAAAAAGTTTACATTAAAATATAAGAAATATAAAATTACTGGTAACATAAAAATTCATCTACACTGTAAAATGCCCGCTCTAATAAAAATGTTTTTATAGTTTCCTTGAAAACTGAGTAGGTATTATTTTTAACTTTTCAGGTAATTTATTGTAGATGTAGGCTGAATCATTTTCTGGGCAATGCTTGTATATATCTTTTGTTGCCAATGGTAGTTTTATGACCTTTTTTTCACGAGTATCATATCCATGTCCATCCTCTGCCAATCGAGACAATCGACTTAAAACATCTCGTATCGCGCATCACTAGTAGAGCAATTTGAAACAGTATATTTATTCCTTCTTTAATAGTCAGCAATAATGTGGACTGCCTGATGCACTTTTGCTGAGCTTCAGATTGTAGATCCATTAAAACACGATATGTGTTAGTTAAAAAATCACAGATAGTCTGTAATCGGGTAATATGGTTTTGTTTATATTAAAAGACCAAGATCAGTGTTTAGTGCACTAAGAGTAAGATATTGACTACCTACACACGTTATTATGCACGAGTTAACCTATTAGTACACATTATAATAACTATTTGTAAACCTGCTACTCTAAAGTCTGAAATATGTTAACAGTTAGAGTAAATAATAATGATAATTTAACTTTCCTATGCGACTGAAACTTGTTTGTAAACTTTACAGACGGCTTATTTTATAATAAATGGCTAATAATAATCAAACGTTTTGAAACTACAAAGTATTCACTAATCACTTAATAATAATAATTAGTGAATGACAGAATATCAGTTACATTTGATTTTTAGAGTTCCATACCTCCGAACGGAACCCTAATACTGAGCCTACGATGTCTGTCCAGTCCGTCCGTCCGTCTGTCACAAGGCTCTATCTCACAAATGGTAAGAGATAGCTAATTGAGATTTTCACGGATTGTTTTTTAAATATAACCTAGCAGCTTAGCTGTCCGATTTCAAAGTCGTTTGATTATTATTAACTATTTAATATTGTTAACCATCGTTACTCTCATCCTGCATTTGCTTATTTTATAAAGTACCTAAATTTTATTGTAAAGTAATAAAAAAATCGGTTGCGCTTCGAAACCCTGTCGACCCTATAGTCTATTAACTATTTGATAATAATTTTTGTTTATTTGTTAGGACACTTTTATCAGTAGGTAAGCGTATTAACTTTTCAGAAGGGTTTTATTCATAAGAAAAAATTTGTCACTGCCGGAAAAGCAGAGGTTTTCAGTTCGAACAATTAATAAATAAAACCCTGTTACAAAAATTGTAACAGGGACCCTCTTCGTGCTTCGATTTAAATTTGAAGAATCTTTAAATTTAATTTTAAATTGTAGATTATAGACGCAACAAGGAAAGCTATAAGCGTATAGATTTTAAACCGCCGAAGCGTCAGGGTTTTAACCCCGCACAACCGACTACCTTGGTTATTATTTCTTCATAGTTTCCCCCCAGTAACTCCAAACAAATATTGAGGTAACTCCTTATTCGAAATCAGTAATCACCCAAATTTCTTTTGGTCAAGTGCTAAAGAAATTTGGGAGATATACGGTCATGGTTGATTTCGAATAAAGACCTCCCAAATTTCTTTAGCAGTTGGTCAAAACCGCCTAGGCATTATTTAGGCAAATAATAGGTTAATTGTTATTATAATATTCTTTTTAGTTTTATCGCGGTTTTATTTTACACTGCGTGACTTTGATGTAAATTTGTAACTGGTTTATCAGTAAGTTGATATTATGCAATCAAGAAGTACGTTATTATCAGTATTAATGGTCACGTATCGAATAACCCTTCCTAGATATCACTCAACTTTGCTCTGATAAAAATATTATGGTTTTACATCTTCTGACCCAGTTTTTGAACACGAAGATCCTACCGAATAGACATATATTTAGTTCTTTTGTTACCTATACGTCCTTGAAAAGTTCAGAAAAAAAAGTTTTTTCTATTTCATTTGTCTTACTATTTACATGTATTTTTAGCCAAGTTCATCATTTGGTCAATGTTGAAGTTACTTCTTACTCCTTACCCAAGAAGAGGATTTGATGAAGTTAATAAAATCTTATCTATCCCAGTATCTATACTTTCATCCTGCGGGTAAACAGACGCGTCTTGTGGGAGTCTGGAAGAAGAAAACGCTGACTTAATGGAAGCTTTATTGCTATAGTCTATCTTAAGGTGTAAAAAAGAATGATCAGAAGAACTTAACGAGTGGAGACTTACCGAGAGACTACTGTATAACTTTCGTTTGAGATAGCAAAATTAAAATACATAATCGATATTTTACAATTTATTATATTGTCATTATTTATTTTCTATATACTGCATTCATGAAAGTTACTAATGTCTGTTCCCACGCTTTAGTTGACTTGATGTAAAATAATAGTTCATATCAAATCAGCCATATTTTCATGTCAAATGGTTTTGTTCACTCGTTCATATTGTTGCGTATCGGTCATACAATGATTGAAATAATGTTCCACCCACGCTCTTTTATAATCATAACGCGTGTATGCATTAATAATTTCATTTAAATAATAATGAAGTCGCCAATTGCAGCTGGAAGTATTTAAAACCTACGCGATCTACACTTGATTTTACAATAATTACAGAGAACACTATAAAAAAGTAGCTACAAAACACTGAAATACTGTAATATTGGAAAACTTACTCCCTATACCCCTCTGTGCGTGAAAAGCGGGTGAAGACAGACATAATTAATTGGGCCACTTATCTTTGTTTCACTCTTTTGCGCATGCGTATAGTAACGTGATGTACCTACTGTCTTAATAGACTGTACGACTAAGACAGGTGGCCCAATTGTTTCTGTCTTTCTCGGCTCGCTAGCAGCGCGTCGCAGTGAAGGTTCCAGCATTACTTATGTGTGATCAGGAGATGACTAGAACTTGTTATCAGTTAGATAATTTTTTACGGAATGTTTACATAGGTATATAGTGAACGAGCGTAGCGAGTGAGAAAGCGCACGAGCGAAGCGAGTGAGTAATGTAATGCCTAAACCACGCAAAGGATTTTGATGAGGTTTTCACCGTCAGTTAGATAATTTTTCACGGAAGGTTTATATATATAGCGAACGAGCGAAGCGAGTGGGTAATGTAATTTCTAAACCACGTAACGGATTTTGATGCGGTTTTCACCATCAGTTAGATAATTTTTCACGGAAGGTTTATATATATAGCGAACGAGCGTAGCGAGTGAGAAAGCGCACGAGCGAAGCGAGTGAGTAATGTAATGCCTAAACCACGCAACGGATTTTGATGCGGTTTTCACCGTCAGTTAGATAATTTTTCACGGAAGGTTTATATATATAGCGAACGAGCGAAGCTAGTGAGTAATGTAATTATAATATTCAAGCGAACGAGCGAAGCGAGTGAGTAGTGTATTGCACCCGGGCTTTCTTAGCACCCGGGCGAATCCGGACGGGGCCGCTAGTAAGTAGATAATCAGGACAAAATCACTTATTGAACTGTCAAGTCTATTTTAAAAATTGAAAATTTTAAAAGTTAATAAATTTCTTGTGCTCTCATTTTTTTTATTCTAACGAAAAACATAATGTAACAGGATCAAAATTGCAAAGAAGCAGTCGCCGATATACAGAAATTTTAATACGTACTATTACTTTTGAGGTTATGACTGAGTTTTGTGGACATGCTGTATATTGCGTGTGCAGTAAACAGTGCGAACAGGCTGCTGGAACAAACTTCAAGGTAACAGATTCCCGCGATGTCGTTTTTTAATTAATACATAAGACTGTGACATTGTTACATCGATGTATTAACACTGTCACTTCCTCGTATCTCTTTATTAATTAATAATCAAGTGGAATTAATTATCTATTTTACTTGTTTATTTAATTTATATAAAAATAACGTCTCTATAATATTATGCATGTACAGTAGAATCCCGATTGTAGACGCCGGGTCATATGGACAATTTTTTACGGAATTCGATTAGTTGTCGGATAAACGAAAATGCCGGATAATACGAAAATGAGCGATTGTACGAAAATGGCCGATACGAAATACGAAAAAGAAACGCATATGGAAACGAATGGAATGAGCCATTTTCCTGAGAGTAGTTCTTTCAAATATCCACGAGAGGCAGCACTTGTGGTAGGTACAAACATTATTTATTCTCCATAGTGTTGTATCATTTTAGTGGTATAACTTAATTATTAAATTATTATTATCATTAAATAATTAAGTGATAACACTAAAATGACACGACACTAATGAGGAATAAATAATGTTTGTACCTACCCTATGTGCTGCATCTCGTGGATAATTGAAATAGCTACTCTCAGGTAAATGGCTCATTGGATTTTTTGCATGGACTCGCTTTTATTTAATCTTTTACACAGTTCAAATGTTAGCTCAGCGATTTTCTCCTAACTTGTCATTTAAAAAAAAAAAAAAAAATCGCGATCAGTTTGTTATGTTACTCTCAGACGAATAGACAGCTGTATGTTGGATAAAACATGTTAGATAACAGGAAGTCAGATAATCGGGACTCAACTGTACTCATTCTCATATTCGCATAGTGAATTGCTAATTATCAAATTTACAATGCAGTATTTTGGATCGTAAAAAATGGAAAAAAAGAAGATATAAAATGAAATTAGTTGTAGTTTCTCTTTTAATTTTCGACGGATTATTTTAAAGCTGTGAATTTACACATTGTCAGATAACACTTATGTTTAATCTGTATGGCGTACACAGCTTGATTTGTTATTTTTATTGTGAAGTGTAGGTTTTATTTGCTGTCACATTATTTGCTATTTATATTTATTTATTTATAGTGGTGGATTTAGGTTCGATGCCGCGCCCTAGGCCCTTGCCGATGTGAAGCCCTTTTTTTTCTATGTAAAAGTGATTGTCAAAATTATATATCTAATTATTAAATACTTATTTAAATTATCAAATATTATTTTTAATATAACTCTTTATTGGTTTACATATATATATATATATTTTTAAATAATTTCAAATATAATTTCAGACGCTAATGACCTCAGTTTGTCAAGCGTCTGTAATTTACAATTCATTCAAATATAATTACAATCTAAAAACTAAATTCAATAATAAAATTATCTAATATGATTTACTGAAAACTTTTCTCAAATTAATAACAAAACGAATCCAAGTCAATTATTAATTTCAAGTATACTTATATTTTTGCGCCTTCAAAATTCTGTCGTCCTTAAGTTTTTGTCGCCCCTAAAATCTTGACACCCTAGACCCGGGTCTGACGGGCCTAGGCGTAAATCCATCACTGTTAATTTATTTATTTAGGTATTTATTTATTTATATTCGAGTAGGTACCTACTTATTTTTTTTTTTTAATTGAACCTCATGTGGAATTACATATCCCGTCTAAACTGAGTGTAATCTGACAACTTTTGCATTGTTATCGAGCATCTATAATATGAAATATTGCGATTTTATATCACAGCTCATTAAACAATGTAGATAGCTTGATATGAATATCGTAAATATCTATCTATTTTTAATGGGATGTGATGAGATAAAATATGCAAAATTAGTAGAAAGCTTGCTGGTAGCTATTAAAAAATGAAAATATATGTTGCGTCTTTTTTTTTTTGGTGTGAATTTACGTTATTAATGATTTGCATAAAATTCGCATTTTCATATATTAGTAGGTATCTATTTTATTTGTGATGCTACTTTTATATAATTTAGTTTTTAGAATGAAATGTGTTGAGTAACTAAACTATTTTTGCACATAATTTTCAAATATTTATTTTGATTATATAACATTCCTAATAATTCTACTTTCACTGTTTTTATATATGGCTTGACTTAATTTTGGATACTTAAAATCGGCGGCAACTAGAGCAGTGACTTTTGATTTTTAACCGACTTCAAAAAAGGAGACGGTTCTCAATTTGATGCTTTTTTATGTATGTACACCGATTTCTCCTGCATTTGTGCAAATTCGTGCAAAAATTCGATTTTGAGTTTTTATTTTTTTACGAAATTCTAGCTAGATTTGAAAAGTATTATCGACCAAAAGTACTTTGGAAATTTAAAATACTTAAATATTTATTTGGAGTACACGAACAGGTATGCTGTAGTTCCCACTTCAATTGCTTACTCTGCCAAGCCATGACTAAAATAAATACTAATGTTTAGTTTTTCTTCTATGTTTAAAGCAATTGCAATTAAATACAATAAAAATAACCTTGTAAATGTTTTTTTTGTAAGTCACGATTTGTAATCGGTATTTCTTGCTTTGAAAAAAAAAAACTTCTTATTGCGATCGTATTTTCGAGACCATTATTTTCAGAGCCGAACGATTTATTTTATAGTTTTTTTTAAATAAATTCGACCCAATTCGTTTGATATTGTCAATTTATAGAAAAAATAGCGCTGAATCAACTCCAACCACTCGCACTTTTAGTTTCAAAGATATAACCAGTGCATCTGAGAGATTTTTGTGTTTTCTTAAAAATGCCAAAAGTAAGAAGACCCCCCTCTTTGTACAAATTTGCGAAATTTTTGAAAAATAAATTCGACCCAATTCGTTTGATATATATTAAGTCAATTTATAGAAAAAATAGCGCTGAATCGACTCCAACAACTCGCACTTTTAGTTTCAAAAATATAATCAGTGCATCTGAGAGATTTTTGAGTTTTCTTAAAAATGCCAAAAGTAAGAAGACCCCCCTCTTTGTACAAATTTGCGAAATTTTTGAAAAATAAATTCGACCCGATTCGTTTGATATATATTAAGTCAATTTATAGAAAAAATAGCGCTGAATCGACTCCAACAACTCGCACTTTCAGTTTCAAAAATATAACCAGTGCATCTGAGAGATTTTTGAGTTTTCTTAAAAATGCCAAAAGTAAGAAGACCCCTCTCTTTGTACAAATTTGCGAAATTTTTGAAAAATAAATTCGACCCGATTCGTTTGATATTATGTTAATTTATAGAAAAAATAGCGCTGAATCGACTCCAACAACTTGCACTTTTAGTTTCAAAGATATATAAACAGCATCTGAGAGATTTTTGAGTTTTCTTAAAAATTCCAAAAGTAAGAAGACCCCCCTCTTTGTACAAATTTGCGAATTTTTTGAAAAATAAATTCGACCCGATTCATTTGATATTAAGTCAATTTATAGAAAAAATAGCGCTGAATCGACTCCGACAACTCGAACTTTTAGTTTCAAAGATATAACCAGCATCTGAGAGATTTTTGAGTTTTCTTAAAAATGCCAAAAGTAAGAAAACCCCTTTGTACAAATTTGCGAAATTTTATATTAAGTCAATATTTTTTTGCTACCTAGCATAACACGTCGTTTTCTGCATTGCATAGACACTTATTCTACCAAAAAATGTCCGTGAGTGTACAAAAAAAATTGCAAAAAATTAAACGTACTCCGTTCGGCCTCGTGGCTACAAAAACAATGTTATGTGGTTATGAATGCTCCGAATGCAAATTATACGATGCCGGCGAACGACGAAATGTAACTCTCGGGTTTTTACTTTCGGCAATCGGTGATTCACTCGATGAGACCGAGATGCACCGCGCCTGCATACAAACTACCTGTCTGGAGTCAATAATCTATCACAGGTATGTGTTTGTGTGTGTGTGTTCTGCCACAGGTGGTACGTGTGTAGTTATCACATGTGTGTAAGTATTTGAATTTCGTACAACACTCGCGTAATACTAATAATAAGAGAATGCTGCATGCAGTATCGGTCAGAAATTTTTGATGTGAAACATTTTATGTCGGGCTGTGAACAGCCGCGTGAGGGGAAATATGCAACGAAATGTTTGGTCCGCTTCTTAGCTGCTGTTCTCCCCACCACTGCGGCTCTCTCTCTCTCTCTCTCTCTTGGCTCAGGCGTGCACTGTAACACACGCGGTGTTACAGTGCAGTATATAGGATTACGTCAGCATAACAGTTAGTTGCTGCTTTTGAAAAAATATGCACTACTACATAGAGAATACCACCGAGCTCAATAACGTTTTCTTTGATGTTTCACATCTGTCGGGGGTCCCGAGACCCACACCCTTTTTTTATACTCCGGGCGAGTTTACGCAAAGCGTTTAATGATGCGCATGCCCCACTGCAGATAATTTTTGAACTAAAAAATCTATATGGCTACTTTCTTCATTTTCCGATATTAATTGCTCCAGTTCCGGAATTCCGGTATGGAAGCCTTAATCCGGTGCTCGACGAGATAGAATCAGAAAATATAGCGATGAACAGAAGAAATTATGTAATTACTCTCTGCGTGTGATGTGTTTTGTGTTCGTGTGTGTGTCTGTGTACGTAAGAAGTGAATGATTGCCAAGTTTCATCGCAATTGGTCCAGCCTCCTTGAATAATGCTGGTACAAACACACATACACACGTACCCAAATCGGTTATAGATGTTAAGCGTCTACAAAGAAAATTGAAAGTTGGTTTATTTGTAGGAAACGGTGGCCCAACTACAGACGTGAAGTATGAAGAGTTGAATATCGATTTTGGGGGGGATAAAAGGAAATGCAAAAAATTTTTTTTCTCAAGGGTATCGTGTGGGTTATCAAACAAAAGCTTGTCAAAGCGTGAGTTCAAAAATATATAATTGTTTTTTTTAAAGTAAATTTTTTTTGAGATTGCAATTACCATCTTTGACAAAATAATAGTGTAGGGTTAACACTTTTGGCGGACAGTGTACGTTATGATTTGTGCCTGTACAATCAACGACATAAGTATGTTATTTATTCGTTTTCCGTACTTTATATGCATAGCGAGTATTTGCATGGAGTACAAACTATAAACTGCTGGTTTAATTCTGAACAATTACCATGTCGGTCTGTCGCTGACCGCTGCTCACTTCAGGGTTCTCACAAGATCCATTTTTTAACACCTAATATAGGCCTAGTTGTCATCGACATAACCTTTGAATTAAATAACTCGATTAACGGGATTTGTTGTAAACTTTGCGATAGAAACAATCAAGGGGCTTTTGAATTAACCTTAAATTTAAACCAAATTTTTGATGTGAAACATCTTATGTCGGGCTGTGAACAGCCGCGTGAGGGGAAATAGGCAACGAAATGTTTGGTCCGCTCCTTCGCTGCTGTTCTCCCCACCACTGCGGCTCTCTCTCTCTCTCTTGGCTCAGGCGTGCACTGTAACACACGCGGTGTTACAGTGCAGTATATAGGATTACGTCAGCATAACAGTTAGTTGCTGCTTTTGAAAAAATATATACTACTACATAGAGAATACCACCGAGTTCAATAACGTTTTCTTTGATGTTTCACATCTGTCGGGGGTCCCAAGACCCACACACTTTTTTATATACAAGCCTAAAACCGCGATCAGCAATTAGCGGCCCGCGGGCCATATCTGGCTCTCGAAGCTCTTCCTTCTAGCACTGTGCCTAACTAATTGTTTGTAGCTCGCGAAACTTTTTAATATGGTTATGAGGCCATTCTACAAAATTAACTGTCGATCGCTGACCTAGACAACAATACGTACGGAGTTAGGAAACAGATTTCGTCATTTAACCTAAATTTTACATTGTTGGAAACTAAACCTTACATTTTAAAGTCTACTAAAACTACCTTCCCGAGTTATTTAGAACAGTTCACATGAAATTTTATCACTGCTAAAAAGGATAGATAGATAGATATATATTGTAAATTATAGACGCTCGACAACAGAGGTCATAAGCGTCTAAAGCTAATAAAAAATGTTAAACAAAAAAAAACCGCTTTCAAAAAAGCCACTAAAAAGAAAAATAATAAAATTTTGAGGTCGGCGCCAATTTAATTACTAAAACTTTTTATCCACTTTTATTTTATTAAATTGCAGGCGCCAAACTCAAAATTTTATTATATATTCCTCTTTTTGTGACTTTTTCGAAGAAGGTTTTTTTTATTTGTAAAAAAGTTTTTTATTTTTTACTTTTTAGTGACTTTGCAATACTTACTTACGTAGTTTGCACGTTGTTAACTGAGTTCTGTCTTGATATTTGACGATTACTAAATAACTAAAAAAAGAAAAACACTAACTGTCTCACCAGCTATTGCATTATACCTACGTCACTATAGCTCACTTATACAAACTTTTTACGCTGTGTGAAAACTTACGCTGTGTCAAAACTAACATTTACCTTAACGTTATTACAGTCCGTTACTCACTTTTATTAAAATCAGTCGAACTACTGAACCGATTTAAGTAAAATTTATATGGGACCACTCTGAAGGTATGCCCTATTAAATAATCATCAAAATCGGTTCACAAATATAGATACAAGAGAAATCGGTGAACATACATACATAAAAAAACATAGGTGCAGAATACAGAACCTCCTCCTTTTTTGAAGTCTGTTAAAAAGGATAAAACATTAAGGATATCGCGAGAGTGCACTGATAAACTGATTTATTCAAGGATCTATTTAGTGTATGGTGTTCTTAAAATGTAACATAAACGTTTATGGTCTTAGTTGTCTAACGTCTATAATCTATCTATCTGTCTTAAATTACCAAATACTAAAATAAAGGGTTTGGTATTATAATTTATAAGCCATAGTTATAGAGGATTAAATGTAAGCCCTGTTTGAAAGCGATCAGATTGGCTTACACTTGGGGGACATCGCCACGGGTGGGCTTAGCAAAGCACGCGCCGATCGACAAAGGGTCGCTGGCTCGCGGTGCTCGTTCGTGTGTCACGTAGAAAATATTCGAACCATAAAGTAGAAGTACTTAGCCTTCTTTTAAATTCAGACACAGACTTAATTATAACCAATAAACTTTGATTTACTATTTACTTACCAATTATACAATGTACAGTCCTCATATAGCCTGAAGGTTGAAATACAAAAAAAATTTTTTTGATTCTCTAAGTCTAAACGTTGTCTATTTATAACAATATTTTAAATATATTCAGAACAATCTTAACACGTTTATTGGTTATTAAGTCTGAATTTAGGAATGATTTAAAAGAAGGCTAGCTATACCTACTCTATGGTACCACTGGGATCTGTAAAAAAAATTAAACTAAAAAGTAATTTATTACTCTACATTATTTCAGGATGGACTATAGCTCATGTTAAAATAGAATATCGGTCAAAACTAGCATTAACGATGGTGAATCTGTACTAGAAAAGACGTTGACGCAACCGAAGCCGCCGGAAAAAACGATCCCTAGCATTTTTATAAATATGTACGTATTTTCTACTGGTTTTTTCTTAACCGTGGGTAAAATACCATGTCATGTAGTTCGTTCTAAAAATTAGTCGTCGACACATCATTTTAGAATTCATGTCTTTTTTTATGAAACAGGTTTTATTTCGCTCAGAAATGCAATAAATTCTTCTGCCAGAGGAAGTGTACTTTTTTAGGTTTATTTGTCGTTAAAAAGTAGAACTATTCTGAGAAATGTGCAAATAAAATAAATCATACGCAACACTATAAATGCTTGTAAAAGAACCTGCAGACAGATAGGTATAGCAGATTATAGACGCTCGACAATCATGTTAGTAATAGTTTAAAACTTTATTTTAGATCGAAAGATTATTTCAAAATAATATAATATACAATGAAATAAACGGTGAATTATGAATGTTCTTCATGCGCTTAGGGTTCCTTACATCATTCGCAATAGTTTTCTGTAATTGCCTGAGGGACAGTGTGGTCCAGTGGCTAGCGTCGCGGCCTCTGGAACAGACTGTCGTGGGTTCGAATCCCGCCTCTGCTGATGGATGTTTTGTGATGTCATTTAGTTTTAAATGTGATGTTATTTAATGTAATCAAGACGCTAATGACCTAAGTTGTCAACGGGTCTATAATTTACAATAAATAAAAAAATAAATAAAATGCCTGATTTTTTTCAAAATTTTAGACTATATAATTTGAAGATAAGGAAGGGAGAGACACTTTTTTTAATGCGTGATGAACTAAGAAAAACCAGGAACGGAGCCCTAATATTGTAAAGATCAATTAGTTTTTAAATTACTAAATTTTTTTTTAATTATGAAATGTTTATCCCAAGTTCATTTAAGTTTTGGGTTCAAGTTTCGCTAAAAATACCTCGAAAAAATACATGAACTTCTCACTTTTAATTAGTTCTTAGGACCTTCCTATACTTAGCCTCACACTCTGTCCTAATTAGTAGGATGAACTATCCTAGGAATGAATCCACGAACCCACTGATATAAGACAGATTTTAAAAAAACTATTATATGGTGCTCTTTTAAATTTTATTTTTTTTAATTAAAAATGTGACATATTAAATTTAATAAACAAATTCATCTGTCTACTTTGAATTAATAATCTTCAAAATTATGAATAGAAAAGTAGTTTACAAATGCAGAAAGATTTTTAATATTAAAATGGCGATGTGTCAAGACTTCAAAGAGTAAAATAAAAGATAGAAATATGACTCCTATTCTTTTTCTTATCAAATTACTGTCTCAGATGCAAAAAAAATTATATAATAGAAAGTATCATCACTGCATATTTAATGCATACAGTGTAGGTTCATTATATCAGGGCTGGTCAACTTACAGAATCTAAGGGTCACACTAACCAAGAAACTTTAAGGAATTAAAATTAGTTTTTTGTTATAGTTATTTTTAGTTCATTAACGAGAGTTTCCATTAGGTAGCGTATATCAATCGGAGCTTCCTGATTCCATCATCAGATTGGAGAAATGGAAATATTTATTATCATCGAAAAATGTGTATATAGTTCCAAGTAGATCGTATATGCAGAAGTGGATCAAAATTGGTTAACAAGATTTGACTCTAACTTACAAGCAAAGTTAATAAAATGCTTGTAAAAAATCGTTCAGAAATTACCCATGCTATTAAATACTGAAGATATAAACATGTTATTTGCTATGTGCTTTTTCCACAAGCTGGCCAGTCTAAACAACTCTGAGATTCAGAAATTGCATTTTTTCTACGGCCAACTTTATCTTTTTGTGAAAATAAAAACAAGAAAAAAATTGAATTATTGTTATCATAGTTTAAATTCTGATGAAGGAAACTGTGTACCTAAACATTAATAAAAAGAGTAATTATACGAATCTACTATCGCCAATAAGTTGTTTTTAGGGTTTACTAGGCCTACGCCGTCTGTCTGTCTGTTCTACATTTAAAAGGCTGTATCTTTTGAACCATAACAGGTAACCGGTTGAAATGTTCACAGAATATCCTAACAATTAATAAAAAAACAAAAAGTAAATAAAAATAAATGTTTTACCACCCCTGATGTCAAATATATGCAAAATACAGAATCCTCCATCTCTAAAAGACTATAGCCATCATACATTGAACATCGACTGAGGATAATTTCCGCTTGCAGTTGAGTAACGCTGTAGCACTTTGTTACCATGGATACCAGCTCTGCGCGTGGCCCGATTCAGAATATTACGAATAAAAATTAATCGAACAATTACGATAAATAATAACATAGTATTTTATGGCTTCGATAATAAAAATTAAACACCCGCCCTTCCGCCATATATACACGTACTTCCACCATGCACGGTTATCTATCGGTCCCGCCCGGCTTCGCCCGGGTGCTAAGAATTTATGAACCTACAGAAACCTTCCTGGTAGTAAGCACAAGTCATCAAAGTTTAATCGCTATCGGATGAATGGTTTATTAACAACGCATACGGGACAAACATTCATTTTTATACACCAGATTTAAGGTACGTGCAGTACGCAGCTGGGATTCTAGATGGTAGCATGTATGGTAGATGGTGACTGAAATTATAAGCGCTTATAGGTTTGCACAACGAAGCTTTGATACTAGCATTGATACAAGCTTAAGTCGCGTTTGAAATGTCAGATAGCGAAGACGAATATTTGTGTTCTTCTGCTACAAAGTGGTATATTTTAAATACAAATTTGGGTAGGAGCTATCATGTCCACCCTATTAATAGAAAACGATCTAAACATGGCGAATTTCATTATTTATACCAAGAATTAAAATTTTACCCAAACCTGTTTTTTGAATATTTACGTATGGAACCTAACACTTTTAAATACGTCTTAGAAAAAACTCAAAACAAATTAAATAAAAACTGGCAAAATTTTACTTATTAAACTAGTCACATCCATTGCGAAACTTGTAACGGCCATTTGACAGTTGTCACACGTTGATTGTAGTAGTCAGAGCGCTGAAAGAATGGTGAGATACATTCTTGAATCTACCAGCTCTTATAACAGCGCTTATACCTGCTACATTCACTGCTTCGTTGTGTACGCTCGCATATATGACAGTGCATTAATTTAAGCAAGCCCTGCTATGATCTACTCTACCATCAAGAATCCCAGCTCCATACTGCACGTACCTTTAAATGTGAAGGCTGGCGACCGGAGCTTTTCAAAATTCCATTTTGGTTTTCCGAAATTCCAATTGGTCCAGCATTCCGGACACTTATTAAAAATTGCGTGTTTCGATTTTGAGTGAAAAACCGAACGAGCATTCCATATTTTTAAAATTTAGGAGTAAGTAATTATGTTTATTCGATCTAACAAAGTACTGGAACAGACCGGAAATTATTACGTCCCCGTGTTTGGAGTGCAGCCCCAGTGCAACGACGCAATGTTACTCCCCTCTACACGGCGCAAACATCCTCTCCTCCCTCAACCCCTCTGCCCTACAGTGACATCCGTTGCTAATTAAATTGTACGGCTTCGCGTGGATGTAGTAGTCTATATTATCATAATGTTGTTTACGTTCCATCTAATATTATATAGGCATGCGTTATTAGTTCTTAAATATCATTCACATATAGCGCCCCAGACTCCACTGCATTAATTAACACCATATAATTTGCATTTGTGTTTTGGTGTTAATCGAAAAGGTAAATTGAATTTTGGCACGTCTCCAAGCATAGTGTAAAATATCTCATTTAATTTTATCGTTTATTGCTAGTTTTATCCTCGGCATCGTTTGCGTGAATGTCGATTTTACCAGCAAATTCCTTCATGTTGATGTCAAGAACCATGGCAATGAGCGTAACGTCAATTTTTAACAGCCTTAAAAAAGAGGTTATATTTTTTTAATGTTTGTTCAGCCATAACTTTGCGAGGGGCTAACGGATTTGAATAATTTCGACGCCGAATCCCTGCAAACTAACTTATAAATTAATTTGAATCTACAATAATAATTATAATAATATTTTCTACAGAATTATTTATCAAGAATTTTACCTTTAATAATAAACTCACAAATACACATTATTATTAACAAGAGCAATATTAACAGTAACTTGTTAATTACATTAATGGAACAACTACAATGTATTGCGTACTGAGTACTGCACATACGACAATTTCTCTGACGTCTTTAAAACATCGTGGCATTGCCGGATAAACGTATTTCTTGACTGAATCGGCGGACGCGAGATCACTCGTTATTTCCCAAATTTGTTTTATTTATTTTAATTATTAATACATAAAAAGCCACACAAAAAAATACAAATTCACCACAAAATTAAAAATAAGTACTAATTTGTAAAAAAGAAGGAAAAAAATGTAATATTACTTGAATTGATTCCTCGCTAGGCATTTGGTAAGAACATGATTAAATACAAATAAAAAATACACTTGAAAATTTTACAATATTTATTAACACTCGACGCGTTTCGGGCTATCAAGTTATCAACCCATCTTAAGGAGTACAAAAACTATACTAAACTTATAAAATACAAAACCATCCTTATATAGAATCTAAATATACTAATTACCTACTATATTTTTTAACCTAAATACTAAATTATTGAATGAAAAATTATTTTAGGAGGTTTTTAGGATCCGTAAAAGAAAAGTACCACGTTATTATTGATCGCGACGTTTCGTCGGAATTCCCGACTTCCTCAGGCTCTCAAAAATTTAGTTTCACATTTGTCTTAATGTTAAGGCCTTGCTTTATCTGAGCAATATTACACTCTATAGACATCAAGTTGTATAAATTAAAATTCTTTTGTCTTTGAAATAATCAATTTTTTAGACCAAAATCAAAAATGGCCGGTTGTCTAAATTATTGTAAAAATGTAATAGTTTATAATTGTTCTGTATAATATGATTCACATCTTTTTGAACTGTTTTAAGATGAACTTTCCTAATAGTTTTAGGCAGATCATTCCATAAATTTGGGCCCAGAACATAACATGAAATTATCGAATATATTATAATAGCTAAGTATACTCTAGACTCTATACCAAAATTGTAGCACCGGAACTTACCAAAATGACGTCTTTAAAGTGAAGAAATTCTTAAATGTGTTTTCCTGCCAAGATCTTTGCCTGGCAAAGCCACTGTGTTAGTTGTGCGAAACAATTATTGTTATAAAATTAAGTTCTTAAATGTAAATCAATTAAAACGCGGTGTTTTATTAAATTTCAAATATACTTCTTGTATTATATTTCTTAGTTTTTTTTCCTAAAAACTTGAAACAAAAACCTATAATTATAATTGTCGTTTTTGTTTGTAAATAATTAAATATAATTGGCTCGCCTTATAAGAATAGTTGAACATCTCCATAACAGTTGAACTGTGAACATTTAGAATAGCGCCTGGTATTTTATTTGATTTATAAGTATCATGTTTTCACTTTTTATAAAACATAAATTAAGCAGGTATTTGTACACTCATTAAATAATAATCATTTATGTCACTACCGATATACGATTAAATTTGTTATTTAACTATTTTGAATTTTGATTAGTAGTTTTTTTTTGTCTTCACTACTTTAATAGATTTGTTGTGGTAGTATAATTTAAATAATTATGGTAATTCAAGGTGTTTTGATGAAATACCACTTTTTAGACTACCTAATATTAATTTTTTCACCAACTTTTACTTAAAAAAATAAATTATTTAAAAAAAAAAATAACCCGACTGCGTAAAAAGCGAATTTAAAAGATGGAAACAAGATCAAATGATAACATGCAGTCGGAGGCATCAGATATTTCTGTTCAACTTGTTACTACCTTCGACTGCATGTTATCATTAATTTACCTTGTTTCCATCTAAGTGCGCTTTTTAGGCAGTCGGGTTTTTTGTTTTTTTAAAGTGATTTACTTTAATTTTCTTCCTTTTAATTGAATCTGCTCATCAAGCCTTTTCATTTGTTACCCCACACAAAAGGTTTTACCGATTTTTGCGTATTGATAAAATTACGTCTAGCGTCCGCCATATTGAATTTTCCGTGAAGTCTCACGTCATATACCCTATTTGAAATCTTCTTAACGAAACCTTTCTTTTGATACCAATATCGATGTATTTAGGGAAAGATAGAAAACGTCTTCGACATAAAACACTGTCCTTCAAAAACAAATCAATACAGATCAATAACTTCTGCATATTATAATGCGCAGACATATTATTTATTAGTTCGATAAACATTAACGTTGATTGAAAATCGTAACACGATTGAAGCGCATTATATCGTACGATGGGATCGTTCTAAAATTAGACATGTGAAATATTCCTATCTCAGAGTTAGTAATTCCACATGCAAATCGATATTTCTACGTGCTTTTTATTCCTGATCGCCTGTGAGCATATCTTATTTAATTACATTCAACAGTCGAGTCATGGCTTTTTGCATGATGGATGCCGACTACAATTAATATTAATGTCACACGCAGTGCTCAGGACCGAATTTAAACGAATTAAACTATTTCGAAAACAATTTTACGTCCATGTTACGTAAGGATGAACTACGCTCTGCTACCATTTTTTCTTTTATGTTCCGTAAGGAAATAGATGTAAGTATAAACTACGCTCTGCTACCATTTTTTCTTTCATGTTCCGTAAGGAAATTTAAATATGAATGAACTACGCTCTGCTACCATTTTTCTTTCATGTTCCGTAAGGAAATTGATGCATGAATGAGCCACGCTCTGCTGCCATTTTTTCTTTCATGTTCTGTAAGGAAATAAATGTACGTATAAACTACGTTCTGCTACCATTTTTTCTTTCATGTTCCGTAAGGAAATTTAAGTATGAATGAACTACGCTCTCTTAGGGGACTCACAAAAGATCTTATAGGTCGCAGTGATTGTGAGATATCTAGTGTCTTATCACCCCGAGTAAATCTAATCTAATCTAAACTACGCTCTGCTACCATTTTTTCTTTCATGTTCCGTAAAGAAATTGATGCATGAATGAGCCACGCTCTGCTACCATTTTTTCTTTCATGTTCCGTAAGGAAATAGATGTGTGTATAAACTACGCTCTGCTACCATTTTTTTCTTTCATGTTCCGTAAGGAAATTGAAGTATGAATGAACTACGCTCTGCTACCATTTTTTCTTTCATGTTCCGTAAGTTCTTTTTAAGGGCACCAACGGCTAAAACTATTTGAATCTATCAATTCATATTTTCAATTTATGATCATATTCCTTAAGGAAGTGACAGGGTCGAAATATCATGTCCGAGAAAAAGTCAGAATGTGAATATGAAATAAACGATATCTACTGGGTTATAACATCAGGAAAATAGAATACACCCCTGGTACTTCCAGTGTACTCAGGGCGTTTTCATTTACTTAGCTATAAAGTGTCGCAATTTTTAAGCTAAATATAGACTATATCCGGTCTATTTTTACACATTGAATTTGTAAGTAGGTGGTGGTAATACACGGTCAAATTTTGTGCTTCAAGTGTTGGTTATCCTTAACTTTGGAGGAAAATTTTCAATTTGAAAATGACGTTAATATTGATTTTATTCAACTCGATTTTAAATCTACGATTTTTAAAAGTAATAAAAGTTTACAGAATTCTACGATTAAGCTTATTAAAAGTTATTTAATTAAATTAAAAATTCATTGTCAAAAAATAAAATTAAAAAATTACAAATTTTAGTTTTAGACATGTATCTCTTACCAAGCAGTTAAAGAACAAAAGTAGCTATTGACTTTTTTTAGATTTATTATGTTTATTAGGAACGCATGTAGTGTGTTTTCAACTTGAAATTGCTATATATAAGAAGAGATCGGTTTCCACTCTCGGACACTGTGGAGAAATCGGTAACTCACCTAGCCGGAAACTGGGGGTTCAAGTCCCGACAGTGGTCATTTGATTTTTTCTTAGATATAGCTCAAAAATCATGGCAGCCTAGCTGTCTGAGATATTTATTATTTTCACCTCTAATTGTTATGTGAATAATATGGTGTGGATATAAGGGGTTTTAAATCGATTGATTTTATCATATACCAATTTATTAGGAACATTTAAAAAATTCGAAAAAATATAACATATTGATTGTCAAAAATATTTGTATCTACATTGTTTTATATGCCATAATGCCGCCTCTGCACATCGAATGTATTATTAAACTAGCTTATGTTAATTCACGCTCAACAAAGATAATTGATTAAAGATTACAAAAAAACAATAATATTATTGTTACAACATTACAACATTCTGTATTAAGTTACCTATGTAAAGAATTTCTGTTATTTATTATATGTATAAACTGATTAAATTCACACATTCTTAAAATTACAATATATATTTTTGAAATACTTCATTCCAGCACCTACTTTTTTTATTTTCAATTTTCGGAACCATCACTACATTTTTTTAAGTAATAAATAAAATTTACACTACGCGTTTCAGCAACGAGTTGCCATCTTCAGGTGTGGTTAATTAACCACACCTGAAGATGGCAACTCGTTGCTGAAACGCGTAGTGTAAATTCACAAGACGGACATAATACAAGGTATTTCTAATACTTCATAATATTCATATAGTGACTTGGAGACCCAACACTCTAAAAATGTATCATAAAATAAAGTATAGCTGCGATCACGAATTAACCGACATCTACTGTAATTGAACTAAAAACTAACACCGGTGTTAACTTTAATAATATGTCAGCAATAATGTTTTAAAAAGTAGAACACCAATAAATCTTCATTGTCGCTGTACGACATCTCAATTCTCAGTTATGGTATATCTAATTGATAGTTTGTTCTTGGGCTTCTATGTTATTTCAAACGTGTATCGGTTAATAAATAAGTGTGGTTTTGTAATTGTGAGAAACTATGTGCATTTTTTCCCTTATATATAAACGTTTTATTGTTGCAAATAACTATAGTAACTTTGTATTAACTAGGGCTTCGAACGGGACTGTAAAATTTCATGGTCGAAGACGAGACAATTGGGTTGACCCACTATATTGAAAGTGGTTGTTTTTTTACGGATATCACTGTACTCGCAAGGTGTATATAATAAATATCTATTTTTGGTAGGAATTTTGAGGCGTATATTATTTTATTTAACATGCAATGTATGTTAGTTTGTGTGTTTGTGGATATGTTTGTTTGTGGGTTTGTTTACGTCAAATCTTTCAAGTCAATTTTGAACGACTTCCACGTATCCGATCGATTTGAAATTTTGTACACATATGTATTCCCGATGACAATACATGAATAAATCATTTTTAGAAATAAATTCAACCCCTAAGGGGTTCAAACGGGGATGTAGGGTTTTTTTGACTAATCAACGCCCAAGCCAAATCGCTGAAGCTAGAAACTTGAAATTTGGACAGTTGGTTCCTTTTCTGACTTAAGCATCCACTAAGAAAGGATTTTTCGAAATTTAACCCCTAGGGATGTCCAAAGGAAGGTAAAATTTTGAAAGACTAAAATGAATAAAATAAATATTAGTAAAAAAAAATTTTAGAGACAAGCTTTCATTTAAATGCACTAAATAGGAAAAAATAATTTTTAAAAATTTAGATTCATAATTACTTATAAAAGCGTGGATCGTGACTAATAAGCTATCATAGAGTTCACGACCCACGCTTTTATAGATAATTATGAACCTGAATTATTAAAAATTATTTTTTTTTCTTTTTAGTGCATTTAAATAAAAGCTTGTCTCTAAAAAGTTTTTTTTACTAATATTTATTTTTAATAATTTAATTTTTCAGTAATAATTTAAAATTTAAAGATAAATATGAATAGTACAAAAGTTAGCATGTGTGCTTAACGAGATTAGGAGAGGCGAGATGGTTATTAATGAAGCGATACCAAATCCGAGATGATACCGAGACCCAAGACCAAACAATTCCAAGATTGAACAATACTGAGACCGAGAAGCTCGCCGAGAAGTTATTTTAAAAAAAGTGGGTATGTGCTTATGACCACACGACAGAAGTGAAAACTTGATTATATGCAAAACATACATAATATTATAATATTATTACCTATAATACGTAATAATAAAAACGTAATTCTTGAAACGATGCACTCTTTGTTAGACAGTAAACGTGGTCACCGGCCCGAGCACGCTTGATGTCGAGTGGAGCCAAGTAAACCCGATTCAGCGTCACCGACCCGAGCGTGACGGTTCACTTTCGTTCGCTATTCAGAAAGAACGCAAAGTGCGCCTAAAGAAGTTTTTACTTCAAAAACCTCGTCTTGTCTCGTGTCGTGCGACGTCACCGACCCGAGCACGCTTGATGTCGAGTGGAGCCGAGTAAACCCGATTCAGCGTCACCGACCCGAGCGTGACGTTTCACTTTCGTTCACTATTCAGAAAGAACGCAAAGTGCGCCTAAAGAAGTTTTTACTTCAAAAACCGCGTCGTGTCTCGTGTCGTGCGACGTCACCGACCCGAGCGCGCTTGATGTCGAGTGGAGCCGAGTAAACCCGATTGAGCGTCACCGACCCGAGCGTGACGGTTCACTTTCGTTCACTATTCAGAAAGAACGCAAAGTGCGCTGAAAGAAGTTTTTACTTCAAAAACCTCGTCTTGTCTCGTGTCGTGCGACGTCACCGACCCGAGCGCACTTGATGTCGAGTGGAGCCGAGTAAACACGATTCAGCGTCACCGACCCGAGCGTGACGGTTCACTTTCGTTCACTATTCAGAAAGTGCGCCTAAAAAAGTTTTCACTTCAAAAACCTCGTCTTGTCTCGTGTCGTGCGAAGCCCTATATTCTATAATATTAACTATTGTTTTTGTGGCGAACAGAAGACAATCGGTAAGTCAACAGAGCGATAAACATTACTCGGCATTGTTTACATTTACGTTCACATTCTTACGTGTTACTGTGTCACTGTGTAATGAGAAAATTACCTTAGATTGTTTTAACTGTTCCTCGTTAGTCGTTTATCTATTTCATGAACAGCACATTTAGGCATATTATCCCTTTTATGGGATGCTATTGTCTCGCCACTGTTTTTGCTCACTTGTTTTGCGATTGTCTATAATTAACTCTTTTAGTTAATCAGTTTATAATATGTACCTGAAAATCTATTGTAATTGCAGATTCTTTTGTAGTTGAGTGAAGGTACGTGCAGTACGCAGCTGGGATTCTAGATGGTAGCATGTATGGTAGATGGTGGCTGAAATTATAAGAGCTTATAGGTTTGCACAACGAAGCTTTGATGCATTAATACAAGCTTAAGTCGCGTTTGAAATGTCAGATAGCGAAGACGAATATTATTGTGTTCTTCTTCTACAAAGTGGTATATTTTAAATACAAATTTGGGTAGAAGCTATCATGTTCACCCTATTAATAGAAAACGATCTAAACATGACGAATTTCATCATTTATACTAAGAATTAAAATTTTACCCAAACCGGTTTTGTGAATATTTACGTATATGGAACACTTTTAAATGCGTCTTAGAAAAAACTCAAAACAAATTAAATAAAAACTGGCAAAATTTCACTTATTAAACTAGTCACATCCATTGCGAAACTTGTAACGGCCATTTGACAGTTGTCACACGTTGATTGTAGTAGTCAGCGCGCTGAAAGAATGGTGAGATACATTCTTGTATCTACCAGTTCTTGTAACAGCGCTTATACCTGCTACACTCACTGTTTCGTTGTGTTCGCTCGCATATATAACAATGCATTAATTTAAGCAAGCCCTGCTATGGTTTACGTTACCATCTAGAATCCCAGCTCCATAGTGCACGTACCTTTAGACGTGAAATTTCTCTCAGTATTTTTTAGTTAGAAAATACGTGTTAATCGGTTTTTTTATATCTACCTTTAAAACTTTGCTGGGTTGCAGAACATATTGTAAGAAAATCTAGTTTGACATTTAGCTTGTGTTTGAAATTAGGAGAGGAAGTCGCTGTGGTCAAAGGATCAAATAAATTGCAATACTGAAGTTTAAAATTGCATATCTGTGCTAACGTTTCGGTGCTCTTTACACCATCTTCAGAGCACAGATATGCAATTTAAAACTTTAATATTGCAATTTATTTGATCCTTTGGCCACAGAGACATTCCTCTCCTAATTTCAATCATTATCACGGATCACCATATCTCTATATCATAGAGTTTTTTAACATTTAGCTTATGTGCCCACATATATTTTTCATTAAGAAAAGCATTACAGAATATCAAATCGATCCTGCTAAAAAATAATTGATCGATTTAAACGATATATTTTTTAAACTGATGTACTTATACAGATATTTAACGCAATTTTTTATGCAATTACCATTTCAGAACAACATTTTTCTATGCATTTTGATTAAAATTTAGCTTGAAATGCGATCTATTTCTATGTAGATCAATCATATTTTATTTTTCTGTGAGTACAATCTAATGTTTTATATAACAAAGTTTGGCAATGACATTAGGGCTTGAGAATAGCCGGGAGTGTAGCGATGCTGTTGTTTACATGGCGTTGCTATGGTTCCTCTATTACAAGTCCCCAGTTCCCGGGTTCTAGCCCGAGAGCTGGTAAAAGTGTCAATTGGATTTTCAATTTATTATTGAAAAAAAATAATGAAATGAAAATATGAATTGGTGCTAGGCCCAAATAACCTTAGCTGTTGGTGGTCTTTAAAACACAATTTAACAATGACATTAGGCGGTTCCTGCATATATAAAAATTGTAATTATGTGGTCACAGTCTAAGGTCGTTTTCATCTGACAATGCGTTCTGCAAAATTCTCAAAATAAAGAAACAATATATTTTATATAAAATTTACAGGGGTTCTAATGATTTCAAGGAGTGGCTTAATAATAGGTACCTACTTTTATTAACAAAAATCGTATCTTTTAATCAATTTTGCATGTTTTTATGATATTATGATTTCCATAGAGAGTATTATGCAATGCATGTAAGTCGTAAAAGAATTTAATTTATTAGAAAAATTTGCAATCCATAGGCTTACAAAATATTAAAAAGGGTTGGTCAGTTTTATAAACTGATAAGACTGTCATTTACATAATATTTCGTTCATATAAATCCTCACTTTTAATGTTTTTTAAATCATAAAAAAAAATTTTTTAGAGAAAATTATTTCACGAATGTTTAAAACAGTCGGTAGTTATAATAAAATAAATTTATTGATGTGAAGAACTGTTTAATTAAAAACAGAAAAGTGGTGATCCTGATGATAATGAAAGAAGACAGCTTTGAGATGGCTTAAGGATCCAAAAATAATAAGCAAATACTGTCACATATATATAGTAAATTGCTCAATGAAATAAAAATTGTCCAAACTTGAATAAACATACTACATTTTTGCAATAACAACTTAAAAATCAAAAATTATTTCACTTAGTTTCTAGCTTATAGCACGTAAATATAAAACAGTTAATCTGGCAAATAAAAAAAAAAATTAAAAAAATTTTCTACAATAAAAAATAAAATCAAATTCTATAAAACATAAAGTTTTGAGTATTTCTGTGTACAAAATCAAATCAATAAAACAAATTTTTTTACACTTCAATAAAAACCAAATAAAATGTTAGTATGTTTTTTTAAAAAGTTTTTTGGACAATTTTACTGTCATGTTTGACGGCATTTGGTAAGTTAATTAATATTTGTTATATATTATTTTTTAAATTTTTTCCTAACACAATTTTATAATTTTTTAACAGAGCTCTGAGGATGAGAATATAATTCTCGAAACGTCAGCTTAATAAATGCAATATTAACAGTATTTGCTTATTATTTTTGGATCCTTAAGCCATCTCAAAGCTGTCTTCTTAAATTTATTGATGATTCATCAAAAATCATGTCTTCTTCAAAACGCTAAAAATTAATTTCACTTGCCAAACATCATTCCAAAGTGTCATTTATAAAAACTTAATGCCAGAATATACAATTAATTCTAATCAAATTCAACATTATTTAAAATCTTTTATCTATGTCCATAATAAAAGATTTTATCTTAGTTTATTATGAGACATCATCGATATATTAACAAAATTATGAAATATAAGAAACTTAATATGGATAGCAAAATTGCTTAATTGAATCGTTACAGCCTGTAATATTTGACACCGTGTTTTAATAATTGTGTATACTACATGATCGCAAAAAATGACCTAAGCCTTTAATGCTACACCTCATACAAATCAAAAAAACTATTATTTTATAATGAATCAATGAGTCTTCATGGTTTCCGGGCTTGTAGGCCGTGGTCCGGTGGTATTTCTACCTGACGTTTCGTCTACAACTGCGGTAGACATTCTCAAAGCCGATGTGACAGCAGTCGAAGTGTCCTCCTTGGCGGCTCACAGGTCAGTGTGTCAGTGACTGGTGTCCTCCCTTCTTTTATGCCTGGTACTAGTGTGTTCTCTGTTCGGTCGTAGTCCGTCTCTCTGTAATTGGTCAACTGCGCAGTGTGTAGTGGTGGGGGTGAGTTCTCTACTCGGTCGTATTCCGTCCTTGAACGATTGGTCTTTGGTTTTGTATGTCGGAGTGCTGGTGTCCAGGTTTTACTAAGATTGAGGCCACATCGCCTTTGAAAATATCTACCGCAGTTGTAGACGAAACGTCAGGTAGAAATACCACCGGACCACGGCCTACAACGACTTCCACGTATCCGATCGATTTGAAATTTTGTACACATATGTATTTCCGATGACAATACATGAATAAATCATTTTTAGAAACTAGCCGTGAGGTGGGTCGTTTATTAGGACTAAAGTGCGACCCTTGAGGTCCACACGACGAACTTCCCAGTTTGATAAATATTTAATAATAATAATTAAATTAGATATTACACAGAAAAGTAATCATTTCAAACATTAAAACATCAATAATTTAAAAAAAAAAAAAAACGGCTGAACCGATTTTTATAAAATTTATGTCGGATCAAAATGACGTTAACACGCCTCGATTGACACCCTTACGAAGTCGATATAATTTTTTATTCGCGAGATATTGTGTAAAATCTACTTTTTTGGAGGTTATTTGGTTAAGAAAAAAGAACGGCTGAACCGATTTTGAAAAAATTTCTTTCAGATCATATTTACGTTAATACGCGTCGATTGGCACCCTAACGTAGTCGATATCATTTTTCGTTCTCGAGATTTCGTCTTTGAAAGAAATGTACACATACGTACGTACGTACGTACACACACACACACACACACAGACATCTTTCTAAAAGTAGTGTAAAAATAGTGTAGTGACCTTGAAACATAAAAATTTTTTTTCCTTTTTGATTTCGATTTTCGGACCCATTACAATAACTTCCAGTGGGAAGTTAATAAATTCAACCCCTAAGGGGTTCAAACGGGGATGCAGGGATTTTTTGACTAATCAACGCCCAGGCCAAATCGCTGAAGCTAGAAACTTGAAATTTGGACAGTTGGTTTCTTTTCTGACGTAAGCATCCACTAAGAAAGGATTTCTCTAAATTCAATCCCTACGGTTGTCAAAGGGAGGTAAAATTTTGAAATACAAAATAAAATATTAGAAAAAAAAAACTTTTTAGAAACAAGCTTTTATTGAAATGGACTAAAAAGAAAAAAATAATATTTAATAATTTTGGTTCATAATAATATAAAAGCGTGGGTTGCGACTAATAAACTATCATAGAGATTACAACCCCCGCTTTTATAATAATTATGAACCAACATTTAAATATTATTTTTATCCTTTTTAGTATTTTTCTTCAATGTTATATTTTATGTATCGGATATTGGAAGCAATTAAATCGGTATAGGCCTGGACTTTTTTTGTGAACATGCGGTATACAAAAACGCAGTGGTTTATGTTGTTTTCAAATGAAATATGATCGCGTTTTGTATTGGGGTTATCACACACTAATATATAAGTAAGTAATTAGGTGATATTATTGATATATTTCTATAGCACGGCTTTTAATTATTTAATATAATGTTATTATATCGTATTTTAAGGCGTGGCCCTTGTAGACCAAATGTCGTGCTGCCAGTTCAGTACCACCGAGTCCTCCCCAAGGCTTATTAGTTACTTAGATATTTTATAGTTTGTGCACAGCCTGGCTGATTAAATGTATTAAACTTGATTTCTAACTTCAGCTAGCTCAGATTTATTTTTTTATTTGCTTCAGCGCTTTCATTTTGTCAGTTTTTATCGATTTTTTCCCCGCTGAAGTAGAAACATTCCTCAAAACTAAATGATAAATACCGTTTCGTTTTTACAAGTAGGTGTGATAAATCAGTCAAAATTAGAGTTCTAACGACTATTATGCAACTATTCTGCATTTGTGTGTGTGGAATGTTTGAAGCTATGCTTCTATAGGCGCGTTAGACGATTTCTGGCAGGGGAAAAACTTATGAGTTCGCGTCACGCAACATGCTCATATTAAAAGTATATCTATAGCCATGAGTGTGACGTATATATGTTGGCGCACGCGTTGTGGCCTATGTAAAATTAATATCTGAGAGTTTTATAGGGCACAAAAAAATAAAATGGCGGCAGATTTCAAAATGGCGGCCATATGTAGGTACTTTTGTAAAAATTTATCCGATATTTTTGAAAAATTGATATTTAAGGGTTTTATATATAGAACACAAAAAAATAAAATGTCGGCAGATTTCAAAATGGCGGCCATATGTACTTTTGTAAAAATTATCCGATCTTTTTGAAAATTGATATTTACAAGTTTTTATAGGACACAAAAAAATAAAATTGCATCAGATTTCAAAATGGTGGGTCAAATAATAACTTTTCAATTGTAATGGCTATAGCTTTAATAATTCGGTTTTATATGCAATGCGTAAAAAGCACAGCTTCTGTCGGGTGTCCCATGACACTCCTTGACTTTTTTTTTGTTAAATATCATTCTTGCTTCATCGGTAAGTATCCATCGACCAAGCTTATGAATTTTTATAAAGGGTTTATGGATTTTAGATCCGGCGGTATCAAATTGTATATTTTACGGGCTAGGAACACAATGTGTCTGCGATATTTTTGGAAATTGAAAGGATTAATTTATCCTTTCTCATACGATTATGAATCGTTACACTTGTATAATTTTGCGTACATCGCTTTTAAGCGAATGATGTTTCGAAACTCAATTCTTGGCATGTTTGTAACTTTAAATCATGTAGTAAGTCCCAACAGTATTATTGTTATTGCTATTGCTATTGGATAAATGCTGTGTCATATCTGTCTAGCAACAATACAAATGGTCCAGACAACAGCTTGGTTATTTGATCTTTAATTGCTTTCTACAAAAAATGAAATTTGATATATCCAATTTGTATTGGCACATTTTTTCTACTATTTTATACATATGTGAATTTCAATTGATTGATAATAAATTTCATTTAATGAAAATAACGTTCTTGGAAAAAAAATAATGAACTTTTTTATTTATATATTGCTTTGATTTTGAGTATACCGAAAGGAAAAATAGTAATTACAATATTTCATTATGGGTAATTCATAAAAAGTAAATAAATTAATAAACTAGAAATCATATTTTTATATCTGTAATTATTTACAATAATCGACTTTACAAAATATTATTTTACAAATTGCAGTATAAAGTATAATAAATATATGCATAAACTAGAAGTTAATTCAATGATGAACCATAGAATGTATTCATTATTTCCGTGTATAGATAATGTAAGGTCTGAACTAGGCATGTACAACCTTTCTTAATAGGGTTCACATCCAAATATTTTACGCGAAAAAAAATACAGGAAATTATTATTAATCCCTATATTATTAAACGAGTAAATCTTGTATATATGTTTCTATGTACCTATATAAATATTTTCTCGAAAACGGCTCTAACGATTTTGATCAAATTTACCGAAAAGGGGTTTCGGGGGGCAAAAAATCGATCTAGCTAGGTCTCATCTCTGGAAAAATTCGTTTTCTTATCGATTTTATCATTTTAAAAAACAGTTTTTTAACGTCATAAAACAGTGTCGTATTGTGAGTAGGCTTTGGAAAAACAAACTATTTTCATTATTTATGTCAAAATTACTCTGACAGTCAATCTTTAACTTATTAAAATAATCAGTAATTATTTGAAAAGTAAAAAAATAACAACAATAAAATCTAAACATAATTATGTAAGTAGTTGTAGCTAATATTTAAATAAATAGGTATGTTATTTTTATATTACTTATATAAAATATGTAGTATAGGTAAGTAGGTACGTTAAATGTAGTATGACGTATAATCTTCCCTAGACCTTTTTTTCTCAAAAACGACTAACGATTTTGATGAAATTTACAGAATGAGGATTTTTCGGGACGAGAAATTGATCTAGGTAGGAATTTTGGTTCCAGAGGGGAGCAATTAAAAAAAAGGTGTTTTTTTTATTTATTATAACTTGCTCAATTAAAGTCAGATTGATTAGAAGTCTATTTCTACATAGATTTTATATAATATATCACAAGTGTTAAAATTGTAAATGAACACTAATATAAGAAGTGTCTTGCACAATATGTAAATAATGACAAAACGGCGGGTCTGTGTAAAAACACATCGATTTTTAAAAGCTATTGTTAAGATACATACAAAAAAGTTTTGCGTATCTAAAAATTGGCACGGCGGCCCAAAGGGCCGCACTTATAGCGTCGCAGGCATGTGTATCAAAACACATCGATTTTTAAAAACTATGGTGAAGATACATGCAAAAAAAGTTTTTGTGAGTTTTTCAGTAGGTACCTATGCAAAAAAAAGTATTTGAAATTTACTGGAAGTTGTTAAGATGACATCACAGAGAAAAAGTACTTCGATAAAGTTGATATTTGGTATTAATGCTTAAAATTGGATTGTTAAAATGGTAACGGGCGAGCAAAATTTCATCTGATTCGAACATTTTTACAAGATATTCAATCTATGAAAATCGGTTTTTGCGAGTTCTTCAGTCAACAAAACAATAACGGCGGTAGATTTGAAAATGGCGACCTAAATAATATTTACAGGAAAAAATGCTTGATTCAAGTTGATACTTAGTTTTTACGCTTAAAAATACACATAGGTATTTAAAATATTTAACAGAAACAATTATTTTAAATTATGTTTCAGAAATAAATTCGTTTCGGAATAATATTCTGAGAAAATAATATCTCACAGCATACAAGTACTGTTTTTATTGAACTCATCCGAGCAAAGCTCGGCACCCAGATATTTATTATAATCTGCGAGATATTTGGTAACGCACAATTAATGGATCAATGATATTTTTGACCATTACATTTAGTGGCAGGTTGTAACGCATCCAAAAATAGGCCATACCAACAAAAAGTAATTTTAATATAGTTAAAAAAATAATTTAAAAAATGTTCAATATTTTTAATTATCATTAATTACTTATGCTATTAAAGTGAGTGAGTAATGCAATAATAATTCATAAATTCATAACACCCGGGCGAATCCGAACCGGGCCGCTAGTTATTTATAAAAATTCGACTGATGACCAGTCCTATACTTCCCACCTAGTAAATATTTGCAAAAAATAAACACTCTTTTTTTTATTCTTTGACTAGGCCCAAATAACCTTAGCTGTTGGTGGTCTTTAAAACACAATTTAATTTTTATTCTTTGAAAAAAGCATGGCCCTCTTTTTTGTTTGGTGATCTATTGATGGCTAGCTTAATATAGCAAAAATCATGGTTACCTTGATTTACGTACAATTTTTATTTTTTTTAGTAAAATATTTTTTTTCTCGAAAACTATACATTTTAGAGAAAAAAAATATTTACATTTTTTTCATATTATAACATCTAGAATTCATTTATATTTTTTTTTACCTATGTTAATACGTGACATTGAGGACGTTTTTTTGAATATCTCAGGATCCACTGAACCGATTTGACTCAAAATCTAATCAGATCTAAGTTAAAGGCTGATAAACACAATAGAACAATCGGCATGCCCGTATGTTGTTCCGTTCTTAAGATATCGAAGGCGAAAAATTGACCACATACACACACACACACATACACACATACACACACACATACAGACATCAGTCAGAAAATGATCTTAAACGATTGCTAGGGTCTCAAAACGTGAAAATCTGTTAAAATCTCGAAATATTGTTTTCGGACTGAATCCATTACTTCCCTACCATAGTAGAGGTGGGAAGTAAAAAATATTGTGATTTATATTTTACGTTACCTATGGATAAAAAAAAAATTACCGAAACGGAGAAAAATGCCGCACAGTGAGTTTGTGAGAACAGAAAAATAAAAAATGGTGTGGGTCTCGGGACCCCCGACAGATGTAAAACATCAAAGAAAACGTTATTGAACTCGGAGGTATTTTCTATGTAGTAGTATATATTTTTTCAAAAGCAGCAACTAACTGTTATGCTGACGTCATCCTATATACTGCACTGTAACACACGCGGTTGTCTTCCAGTGCCCGAGCGCGAGGAAACCGAGAGAGAGAGAGAGAGAGAGGGAGTGCCGCAGTGGTGGGGAGAACAGCAGCGAAGGAGCGGACCATAAATTTTGTTGCATATTTCCCCTCACGCGGCTGTTCACAGTCCGAAATAAGATGTTTCACATCAAAAAATTACCGAAACGGGGAAAATGCCCGCATCACAGTGAGTTTGTGAAAATAATTTTTACATATCTACATCACATCTTTTCCGGAAAGCTTGTATATCTATTACTTTTGTCTTACAACTTGTATTTATTTTATAAAAACTATTATAATAGCCCGTTTATGGTGTTGGCAATTCCATTAAACCTCAAGGTCTCAAGAAGATACCGTGTTAATGGTCGGCGCAGTAAAGTGTTTAAGCTAAGTCATCAAACGATAATACAAAGTTCTTGTACAGGTGATTAAAAAAATACATTGTATGAAAATTAATAGTAGATTGTAAGTATATCTTGTAACGCAATGACGTATATTACAGACGAGTAGTGATAGTATTGTAACAAAACTGTTGTCTTACGTGGGTGGAATAAATTATTTATTTACAACAATTAAAAAATGTAACAAAAATAGATAACAATAAGATATAACAATTATATCTCAATGCTAACAGTCAACACTGTTTATATAATAATACCACGAACAGTGATTCTTAAACGAACTGAAGCACTTTAATTTATATGCTGTATTTATTTCAAATCGACACTGTCACACGACACGACTCTCGTTGTTCGTTGTTCTTCCCTCCGGCGATTGCTCTTGCTTATATAGAGCTAGCAGCTTGACCCCCTCGCTCGCGCCTTTCCAGAACATTCTTGTGTCTTCGATATCATGCCACGCCTCATCATTGTTACTTGTTCTCGATGATTCTATTGTCGCCAGCGGCGTATCATCTGGGGTTTTGCTGCAGTATGTTAAAACGAGCATAGCGAGTTTTAACAGTCACACGAATTATAATATCGTAATTGTAACTTATAGACGCATCGACAACTTAGGTCATTAGCGAGTTATAATATCATTACGCACGATATATATATGGTATTTTTTTCCATACTCATTATAAAATATACTTATAGTTGTTGTTCACTTCATTTTCAGTATTTTCAAAAAATGTTGACAGTTCTTCTCTTCTATAGTAGACCGAGAGTATATAAACATAAATCACTATGGAAATGGTTTGCTTTCCCACACTGGTGTGGGAAAGATACGTTTCCGCACTACGGCCGATCAAAAGTCACTTTACACGCATACATACATGCATGTAAAGCAGTTATTTTATAGAGGGTATAGTAAAAAAAGATTTAAAATATTCCCTTTCAATTATAAGAATAAAGATTAAAATTTGAATTTATTTCTAAATCTAAGACGTCTTTTGAGCTTAAATTTTCGTTTATTTAAACTTACCGATCTGTCTGTTGCATAATTTTATATGCAACATTAATCTTGCAGTTGCATATTTCAGCATAAATGTAATAATGTTAGATACGTAAAAATTTATATCCGTTCTTATTCAAATTCATTATTCTTATCCAAAATGGTGATTTATCTTAGAGAAATGCCACGAGAAATTGCAATTTTTGCAGTAATATTCATGAAGATTTACGGATGGTTTTGGACTGTTTGTTTTGTTTTATCATTGTATTAATAATAAAATTGGAATGTTCTGACTCACACACAAACTCGCTAATTTTTCTCTTCAAATAAAATGGCTTACCCCTTATTGTATTACATGTGTTAAAAGTTTTGCGTACGGTATTAGACGATACATTTGGCACATTTTGAGTCCACATATACAGGGTGAATCAGAAATAGAGACGAAAAAAAATTCCACAAATCAAATAGACTTAAATAATTACTATCCTAAAATATGAAAGAGGACAGTGTGGCGCAACGGTTAGCGTAGCGGCCTTTGAATCACACTGTCGTGGGTTCGAATCCCACCTCCGCTCATGGATGTTTTGTGATGTCATTTAGTTTTAAAAGAATTATTATTTAAATGAACATATTTAAGACGCTAATGACCAAAGTTGTCGACGCGTCTATAATCTACAATATACAGGGTGCTGAATTGCTTTGCGGGTAATATGGATTTAACCCGTAAAATCAAACTTTTGCGATGTCCTGCTCCCCTAATTATTTTAGGAAAAATACCTTCGAATAAAAATTTTAGAACATAAAATTCTGCATCTAAATATCATTAAACAAAATTAATTTTGCATGCTTTGTAACAGCAGAAATTTGATATGAAAATGTCAAAATTACCTCAAAAACAGATAGCAATAGCCATGGAACTTGAACAAAATGATAAGAAATTATTCTGACAGCTAAAACGTCATCATTTTGCTCGATCCATGACTATCGGTATCTGTTTTTGAGGTAATTTTGACATTTTCATATCAAATTTCTGTCGTTACAAAGTATGCAAAATTAATTTTGTTTAATGATTTAGATGCAGAATTTTATGTTCTAAAATTTTTATTCGAAGATATTTTTCCTAAAATAATTAGGGAAGCAGGAAATCGCAAAAGTTTGATTTTACGTGTTAAATCCCTATTACCCGCAAAGCAATTCAGCACCCTGTATAAAAAAATTAAAATATGAAAGAAATCGACTGGTTCATTAAAAATGAAAAGTTTATTTAGAAAAATTGTACCCGTCGCTGGCGAATTTAATTTCATATTATACACTCGTTATGGACTTTAATTAAATACAACCTTTAATACTGATTATGTAACTGCTATAAAATTTGGATAAAATGCGTAATTTTATAATCAGTTATTACCGATTGCTCTGCCGATATTCATAAATACAGTAGTAGTACGGTCACTACGGTGCATTTTACGAATATTGAAAAAACAACGTGCTGTTTTATTATACGTAGAATCTAACGTTTTCCCTGCCGCCGCGCCGGGTCCTTGAAACACACACTTATAATAAAACTGTGCAACGGTAGTGAATTTGTGAGTTTGTGAATTTCATTGTTTAATAAAGTTTTGAAAGTTTTGTAAAAGTACATTACCTTTTAACAAATTTTCGTTGGAAAGCAGCCAACGAAATCAGCCGTATAAATCTCTTAAATTACCTTTTAATTTGGCGCTCGATTTGAAACAATACAACTAAAGGTAAAAATACATTTAATTACTACATTTTTTTTATTGTAAATTATAGATACGTTGACAACTTAGGTCATTAGCGTCTTGATTACATTAAATAACAATTAACTTAAAACTAAATGACATCACAAAACATCCATGAACGGAGGCGGGATTCGAACCCATGACAGTCTGATAAATTACTACAGGTTTGGAAAATGTTTTCAACTTGTCGAGCGTCTATAATCTACAATTCATTCAAAATGTTTTCATCTCGAATTTTTGGTAATAAAGCGAATAATTCAATAAATATGAGCATATTTTCTTCTTAATAAAACGTAAAATTACTGAACATTTTTTGTTCAAACGGCAAATAATCGTTACATTAATAATTATGGTAACGATTATTTGCCGTTTGAACAAAAAATGGTCTGTAATTTTACATCGCATTAGCTATGGATATTAACAAAAAATATCAATAAATCGGATCAGTGTAATTTTTTCGCTATTTAAATTCTTACTTTCTCGCGTTTAATTTTTTTACACAGCCCCACGTCGATTATTTTGTACCGTGAATTTATGAAACAAAAATAGCACAATTACATAATTTTTAATTTATTAAATAATAAACCAAGTCATCATTTCTGTTGCCGATACAGTATTCATAAGCGTCGGGAAAGGGATGGTTCCGGGTTGTTTAATTAAAATTTATAACAATTTAAAATTAATTTTTAAACCATGCTTACGTGTTCTCTTAGATTTCATGTTTTTTTCCCCTCTATTTCTGAAAGTTCCTGTAGTAATAATAATAATAATAAATTCTTTATTTAGGGAAATGTTTAGCCGTAGTCTCGTGCTGCCATTCATAAGAAATCGTGCCACGACCAAAACAATGACTTGATCTTACCCTAAAAAATATGAAGCTTGATGAATAAATTACCTTTGCATGCAGAGTTCAAGCATAACCAACTAATATGTTACATATTAACGAAGTTATTATACATTTAGTTAGTTTATGACCTCGACTGTCCCAAGGTCAGACTTAGTTCGTCACACTTTGGTCTTTTAGATCATATGTTCGATTAATATTAAATTTTTATACCTGTTAGATTGACATTTTATTATAATTAGGCGGCTTGTATAGATCTTACTACTAATTATTATTTTGATGTTATTGCGTGTGTTGACTACACCAAGAAGATTCTGTTTCATGACGCTATTGTAGGGTTCAAAACTAAGCGCTTTTTAACCTACTTCAAAAAAGGAAGATCATCTCATTTTGATGCGAATTTTTTTATGTAGATATGTATACCGATTTCACCTGCATTTGCGAACCGATTTTGATGATTATTATTTTATTTAATAGGGCATACCTTCAGGGTGGTCTATAAATTTTACCTAAATCGGTTCAGTAGTTCGGCTGATTTTTTTATGTAAGTATGTTATATATATTGTATGTCCTATATCTTCTGCATTTGTGAACCGATTTTGATGATTTTTGTTTTATTTAATAACGTGCTTCAGGGTGGTTTCTCATAAATTTTACTAAAATCGGTTCAGTTGTTTTCTTTTTTTAGTTTATTTTATTGTAGATTATAGACCCGTCGACAACTTAGGTCATTAGCGTCTTAATTACATTAAATAAGAACTTCCTTAAAACTAAATGACATCACAAAACATCCATGAGCGGAGGCGGGATTCGAACCCACGACAGTGTAATCCAAAAATCGGCTACGCTATTCCGTTACACCACACTGTCCTCTTTTTTTAGTTTAGTAATCAAATATCAAGACAGAAGTCTGTTAATAACGTGCGAACTACGTATTTTTCAGCCACTAAAAATAAAAAACTAAAAAAAACCACCTTCAAAAAGCCACTAAAAAAAGAGGAAAATAATAAAATTTTGAGGTCGGCGCTAATTTTAAAAAATAAAAGTAGATAGGTAGGTATATAAAAAGTTTTAACAATTAAATTGACGCCCACCTCAAAATTTTATTATTTTCCGCTTTTTAAGTGGCTTTTTTGAAGGAGGTTTTTTATAATATTATGTATATATCTAAGAGTGGACCGTTTAAAATTTTAATCGATATACAGTATGTAAACAGGTAAGCTGTACATAGGGAAATTAGCATTGGGAAAAAATGAATGGATCAAAGTGAGCCATGACTCATAATGTACGTATTTATATAGGGTTGCTATGGTTATTTTAGTGTTTTTATTTTAGTTTCAATTATTTTTATTTTATTTGACATTTAAACAACTATTAAAAGAAAAATAATTGAAACTGAAATAAAAACACTTAAAAAACCATAGCAACTCTGTATAAATACGTACATTATGAACCCTGGCTCACTCTGATCCATTCATTTTTTCCCAATGCTAATTTCCCTATGTGTAGCTTACCTGTTTACATACTGTATAATAAATCATCTTAAAAAGGTTCGAAAATACTTTCGTTTTTATTTATGAATTTATGAAAAACTGCCAGTGATGTGGATTTTATAATCAAGTATCAAATTAACATTCTTGACACTTTTAATTAATTAAATTGATGAATTAATATCCCTTTTATGTTCAATAGGGATTAATTTACAAATTTCTGTCGTGCACATATGGTCAACATATCAAGTTTACAGTATAAATTCACAAATGAAATATAAAACCAGTGAAAAATCACAAGTGTCGTTGAACTGAATAAATTAGTGAAACTGATAAAAAATTCATATCGATTTAAAAAAAAAATTGTAACCCGCTATTTTTGACGAATAGGTAAACCGGTATGTAAATATAGTCAAAAGTTGCGAAGATTCTACAGACAATGTTTTCCTGGTTATAATTAATTCAAATTTTCATTTCTCTGAGATAGACTTTCTAAATCTATTTGCAATAATTATAATATAGTAGGTAATATACCTAAAGGATTTAGGACCATTTTCTGCTAGCCTAGTTACCCAACACGTTACATATTATATAGATGTCCCAAAAGTTCACGATCAAATGAAGTGAGGTGATGAGAGAGGTCATTTCCAATCAAAATAACAATGATACCTATACAGTATGTAAACAGGTAAGTTTACATAAGGAAATTAGCAATGGGAAAAAATTAATGGGTACGTATTTATATAGGGTTGCTATGGTTATATTAGTGTTTTTATTTTAGTTTCAATTTTTTTTATTAACTTCCCATTGGAAGTTATTGTAATGGGTCCGAAAATCGTAATCAAAATGTATAACAATCTTTTATGTTTCAAGGTCACTACACTATTTTTAGAAAGATGTCTGTGTGTGTGTATGTGTGTGTGTGTACGTACGTACGTACGTATGTGTCCATTTCTTTCTAAGACGAAATCTCGAGAATGAACAATGATATTGACTACGTTAGGATGCCAATCGACGCGTATTAACGTAAATATTATGATCTGAAAGAAAATTTTTCAAAATCGGTTCAGCCGTTCTTTTTTCTTAACCAAATAGACTCCAAAAAAGTAGATTTTACACAATATCTCGCGAATAAAAATTATATCGACTTCGTAAGGGTATCAATCGAGGCGTGTTAACGTCATTTTAATCCGACATAAATTTTATAAAAATCGGTTAAGCTGTTTTTTTTTTTTTAATTGTTAAAAATAATAATCATATGTTTTAATGAATAAAATAATTACTTTTCTGTGTAATATCTAATTTAATTATTATTATTAAATATTTATCAAACTGGGAAATTCGCCGTGTGAACCTCAAGGGTCGCACATTAGTCCTAATAAACGACCCACCTCGCGGCTTGTTTTATTTGACATTTAAACGACAATTAAAATAATAATTGAAACTAAAATAAAAACACTAATAAATTATAATTTAAAAAAACGAAAAAACACGCTTTAATGAACTAAAAAGTAAAAAATAATTAATTCTATTGTAAAAAAGCGTGGGGTAGTATGAAAATCTGGTACAAAGCACCCTACGCTTTTTTACAATAAAATTAATTATTTTTTACTTTTTAGTTCATTAAAGCGTATTTTTTAGTTTTTTTAGATTATAATTTATTTTTGTTTTTTGTTTATTGAATTATTGTATTGTCATCGGTCCTTGATAAGTGTGCAAAGTTTCAGTTCAATCTGAAGTTTTGAAGTGGGTGAAAAGCACGTTCAAAGAATCCGTTACTTACATACATACAGGTGAAACTAAAATATGCGTGTTAAAAAAAACCATAGCAACCCTATATAAATACGTACCTACATTATGAGACGCCCCTCATTCGGATCCAATCATTTTTCCCTAATGCTAAATGTCTTATGTATACCTTACCTGTTTACGTGGATTATAGACGCTCGACAACAGAGGTCATTAGCATTACTTGTTTACATACTGTACCTATGTATTTTCTATAATAATATGTATAGATGGTGATATTAGCATATATTATCCATAATTTGATCAAAATCAACAGAAGTTCACGATGGCCCAGCTCGATATCTCATCTTTTACGCGAACTGAATTACATTATCATCACCTGTAATTTAGTACAATCTACAGGATGTTCGGTTTACTTGGAACCATAGTATTTCATGAGATATACTTATTAATTAATATGCATCCAAGTTTGCAGTTATAGGCAAATCGTCCATTAATCGAATCCTTGATAGATATCATTCATTTTATACAGACATTTCGCATTGGGAAAAAATGATTGGTTCAGAATGAGCCATGAGTCATGGCTCATAATAAACCTATTTATATAGGGTTGCTATGATAATTTTATTGTTTCTATTTTACCATAGCAACCCTATATAAATACCTACATTTAGCATTGGGAAAACACGATTGGATCAAAATGAGCCATGACTCATTATGATTGATTGTGTTTTAAAGACCACCAACAGCTAAGGTTATTTGGGCCTAGCACCAATTCATATTTTCAATTCATTATTTTTTTTTTTTTTAATATTAAATTGAAAATCCAATTGACACTTTTACCAGCTCTCGGGCTAGAACCCGAGAACTGGAGACTTGTAATAGAGAAACCATAGCAACACCATGTAAACAACAGCGCCGCTACACTCTCGGCTATTCTCAAGCCCATGACTCATTATGTACGTATTTATATAGGGTTGCTATAGTAAAATAGAAACACTAAAATTACCATAGCTACCCTATACCTATAAATACGTACATTATGAGGCATGGCTCATTTTGATCCAATCATTTTTTCCCAATGCGAAATGTCCTATGTATACCTTACCTGTTTACATACTGTATACAAAAAAAAGAAGTGCATGAGAGTCCCTATGATTTCAAGTAAACAAGATATATTATAGATAACAAACACCGACCGTGAACCACCGTGGTACACCTGATGAAAGAAAAATCTGCACTATCCGTGAACTTTACACCTGAATTAATAAAATTTAATAAACAGCAAAATAATAAAATCAAACAAGCCTGTAACAAATAATAACTTTGTGTTTTACACTTCAATAAATTGATTTCTGGATACAGTTGTAAGCTATTTTGGAAATCCTACAATATGATATGGGGACATAAAGTGGTCACCAAGAATCGAACCTGGTTTATCGTCACCGGATTTCTTTTATATAGGAATATCTTAAGGAGAAGGTATTGAACAGCCGACCCCAGACGTCAGACGCTAATGACCTCTGTTGTCTATAATTTACAATTCAAATTCAGACCCCAGACCATTCAAGACTTTAATAAAGACAACATTTCCCGAGAAATTGAAGGTATCACTGAAAATCTAGTCAGGGGTTATGCAGAATCTCCAGAAAATATTAGCAGTGTTTAGAAATAAATGGAAATCATTTAAGAGATTTTTTTTAATGCACAGCATAAAGTTATTTTTCAGTACAAACTTGTCGTATTTTATTGATCATTACTCTTTTTATGACCTTATAAGAATGTGTCATATACCAATAGCTGAACTCTGTACCATCTGATTGTTCTGTAATATCGAAGAATGCATGTAACTTTTTTCAGTCAGGTGTATTTTTCATAACCAGTTACATGATCTTACATTATAATGCTGTGAAGAAGACTGTTAAGTCTTGGAGCGATCCGGCTTTCTCCCAAAGACTGATTATACAAATTATATCTCGATAAATTTTCGACAATTTAAAGAATGGTTTACATCACTGCATAGCTGTATTAATTTATACTAGCTGTGCCTATGTACGTCGGTGGCGGGGCAAAGTCTGTAGAATTCATCATTGAAAAAAACAAAGAAAACAAAATAGAGCTGGCAACTACAGAGTCATAAGAATGGGGTCGTCCCACTTTTTTTGGAATCTACATTACAAATAGATTATGAAACAATTTTGTTGAGAATTTTTCGGAAGCTTTTTCTATACGTGGGGGAACTTTATTTCTACCACTCTCGGTCGTCTTGTTTTAACTTGTGAAAAATATCGTCCCTCGATCTCACGTATAGACGTAACTGATAAAAAAAATGTGTGTGTGCTTATGGCCAGACCACAGAAGTGAAAACTTCAGATTTTCTAATTTTTGGTGTCATCTATTATAGCGCATTTATGAACTAAAAATAGTTTATTACTAAAAGAGTAAATTTGTATTTATAATTAATTTCACCTTGGTTTCAAAAAAATTATAATTATTGTCAAAGAAAGAATATAACAAAAATAAAAATATATATACTTACTTAAATAAATATCATGTAGAATTTAGAAAAAAAATGCCAAAAATTCTACGCTGCCATCAGGTCTTGAACCCAGGTTCCTATCCATAGAACGCACAGACGTAACCAACTGCGCTATATGGGTGGGAGTGTGTAGACGGCCGTTTTTATTATATAAGTATGTTGCGAATTCTTACGGAAGTAGTTGCGAACGCTTCACATTTTTTCAGTACCCAGGCAAAGAGTGCCTAACGCGCCTAAGGAAATTTTCACTTTAAAAATTGAAAAAGTGAGATACGCGACCGAACAACGGTTGCGTAACTGTGGTGTAAATTGAAGATGCGTCTTTACGTGAGATGAGGGACGAATTATGCAAATAAAACAAACACATATTCTTGTATAACATCAAACAAATTAGAAATTGTTAAATTAAAAACGAATTTGCTACACCAATAATTTATAAAGGTTATTTCCATGTACTGTACCTATAACATATTTAGTATTTAATAGTGCTAATTTTGAAACCACAATCGAACGCGTTGCTGCTAATGTAACACAGCCTTTATATAATTTAATGTAATCATATTCATATAATTTCACTTTACTAGACACTTATAGGTTTCGATCTTCATCGTCATCAGAATTGCGTATTGTTGGGAATTTTTATTTCAAAACGCGTTTTTAAAATTTATTTTGCTATTTAAACTACTTTTAATAATTTATTAAAGGCATATCAAATTATCTAAGAAGGCTGTTAAAACATATTTTTTATGTCGAGCATCTATAATCTAGAATATCTATGAGGGCAGTATAGCCTAGTGGTTAACGTGCTTAGTGCCGCAACCTCTGGACTGGACTGCCGTGAGTTCGAATCCCACCTGCGTTCATGAATGTTTTGTGATGTTATTTAGTTTTAAGATAGTTGTTATTTAGTGTAGTTGAAAGACGCTAATGACCTGAGATGTCGACGCGTCTACAATAAATAAATAAATAAATAGAATATCTTTGTAAAGAAATAATATTTCTTTAATATATTGTAGATACCTTTATAATGTAAAAAATAATATTGAAAGATAATAAATAAAAATAAATAAATATCATGTAGAATTTAGAAAAAAATACGTCAAAAATTCTACGGTGCCATCAGGTTTCGAACCGAGGTTCCGATGCATACAACGCAAAGACGCTGCCTACTACGCTATCGGTGCAACTGTACTGCGTATCGTTTTTATGATATAAGTATATCAGCCGCGTCACCTTTGCGAACGAGCGAATGCGAATGTGCGAACGGTTCACTCTATTTCACTACCCAGGCAAAAGTGCCTAACGCGCCTAAGGAAGTTTTCACTTCAAAAAAACTTTTGTTTACAGAGAAACAATTTCTAGTTTATTTCCGAAAATCGTTAATAAAACATAAATCGACATTTAAAGTTTTTTCTGTATCACTTCTTGTTTAAAATATAAACCGTCTTATAGCTATTTTATAAAAACCAGACCAATCTACCCAAATTTATCAAGAAATAAAAACGGAGCAGTTTTACTTGGAACGACTCAAGTTATTAATCAAAGAAAACTAAAAAAAACACTTTTTTGAGTTGCGATCAATTTTTAGCTAATATTACAATTATTTTAATCTTGTATGATTATTAGGTTCTCGTGTCTTACCTCCTTAGTGAAGTTACTCATTATTAATACTATAATAATTATCTCCAGTACAGTGTATTTACGTGCCTATTATTATTCAACATGTGATAATAACAGATGTACATTGACACTGTTAATTAGATGATTTTGCGTTATAATTGAAGAAAAATAATTAAAATAATCGCTCTGGCACGCAGTGAAAAACGCATCAGGTGCCTACTTTAGTTATATTAATAGAAAAGAATACTCGGTGCAGCAGAAGGATGCAGACCACACACGGAATCAACTCGATTCAGCCCGGTACGGCCCGGAACAATCTGTACTTTTAGAAAAAAAAAACGATTATTAACGACTCTCAAGCTGCATCGGTTTGGTTCGACACAAAATTATCCCGATTCAGGACGGAATCTACTCGGTTCAGCCCAGCACGGCACGGAACAATCAGTAGATATTAAAAAAAACGAGTCTTAACGAAGACTCTTTAACAGAATCGGTTTGATTCGGCACAAAATATCGAACCCGATGTTGCGTGAGGACTTTCGTTTATACTTTTGTTTTCTAAAAGTTTCGATTGTTCCAAAACGAACCATGAGTGCACATCTTGCATTATAGTGTAAACTTTGTCAGACAATACACTACAGTAAAGTCGACACAAATTAACAAAGTTTGAAACTTACGTAACTAGTTTACGGTCCACTAATTACTACTGAGGAACTGTTGAAGTGATTTGCCGCACTACATTATTACCAATTCACAATCAATATTACCATCCTAACTTGTTTAAACACATTATATTATGATGGACATACGAAAGTGTTGAAATGACTTTTAACCCTTCATTGGACACATATATTTATCAGAGATGCTATGAAGTTCCGCAAACGTATCAGAAACTATCGGATATCCAAAATAACTTCATATCCGTATCCATAACCGATTTATTTATTGTAAATTATAGACGCGTCGACAACTTAGGTCATTAGCGTCATCCATAACCGAAACCAATAACTGACTCCTAATATATCCAGATCCGAAATCTCATATCCCTAATAACCCTGATATTTTTGAAGTTATACTTCTTTTGGCGCGTTATGGAAAAATGATGAGAGTGAATTTTTACCATGAGCGCGCATCGCGTCACGAAAATTTAACACCATGAAGTTAGTCGGAAGTTCACACCGGTCACAATGTGACAAGAGCGTTTTCAGTTTTGAATAACATTAATAAATGCTATTGCTATACAAACGCTCGTTTATGCCGCTTTCGTTAAATATGAGTTCGTACTCCAATTTTTCATGATTATAATACCCTATTATATAGCACTACTATGTAAGATGTGCCGTGGTGTAATGGATAGCACTGCCGCGTCATACGCTATAGGTATCGGTTTCGAATCTCAACACAAACTTGCTTTTTTTTATAAATAATTAGATACAAATATTATAAATAAATAGATTTAATAAATTAATACTTTATTAAATTAAATTTATTTATTTAATATCTGTATTTTATTATTTTATCGTTTTTATAACATTCGAAGCCTTATTTCAAGTATTGCACCGATGTTTTAAAAAAATATGTCTATTTAATTGCTTCAGAAATGAATACTGCGAGCTTTTTGGTCTGCAAAACTTCTTATCAATTTTTTGTGAGTCATCAGTGCCGTCCCTATTTCGATGGCGCCCTGGGCAGCTGCCCAGTTTGCTCGCCCCAAAAACCGGCCCTGAGTGGGTATGACAAAAAAAATTATCATTAACAAAAAATGTAGATAGTTTGATCACTGATGCGTGCCCACTCCAGGGTTAAAGTCACTCTTATAATTATATGGCTTCACTATAACTTATTCGTGCAAAACAGGTCTTAAAACGGGTAGGTATGTTTTTAATGGCTTGTCAAAATATTTAAAGTTTAAACGTTAAAATTCAAGACGATCGTTACATTGTAAGATGACACGTTTTTGTTACACGTCTTTTACAATTTTTTTTGCTCTAAATTTTTGAAATTTATACAGCGTGTCCACAAACTCATTCTCAACATGGGGTGATCCTTTATTATGAGAGATAGAGATCTGGTTAAATGAGATGAAGTATTCCTTATAGGTAAAGTTGTATCAAACCACATAAATAAATTTTGTTCGTAATGATAATTATTAAATAGACAGTAGCCATTCCACAAGCAAATACTTTTCTTAACGTAATCAGTCGGCAACCTACCATCGTGATGTTAAACGTCAAACAATTAAGATATACAAGGAAAAAATCAGAAGCCACTGTCAGGAAACTGGGAATTTCGGGTTCTTGTCCTGACAGTGGCTTCTGATTTTTTCCTTGTTTATCTTAATTGTTTGACGTTTAACATCACGATGGCAGGTTGCCGACTGATTACGTTAAGAAAAGTATTTGCTTGTGGAATGGCTACTGTCTATTTAATAATTATTATATTATAACCACAAAAACTTAACTCATTGTTGTATATAATAATTATTGTTTATATGTTGTTAAAATTAACCAATCAGTTAAATTTTCACAACTCTTGACTTGATGTAATCGTTTATATTTTTGTTACAGTACTTGATAAAGTCTCGAAAGAGACGAAACGTCGTACGAAGATAAATAAAAGAGTTATTAATCAATAACAATTTATTTTTTTCCAAGAATCCATGAACCGTATTGAATTGAATTCACATAAATAAAGTTTAGGTACTTTGCGTAATTTAGGACGCTATAATAAAAAAGTAAATTTTCGATTTTTTTATTTTTGCCGATGGTTGATTTATTTTTTTTATTATAGCGCCTAAACCATGAAATATCTAAACTTTATTTATGTGATTTGGTACAACTTTACCTAAGGAATACTTCATCTCATAATCTCATTAATAACCAAATCTCTTCTCACATAATAACGAAAATACCCATGTTGGGAATGAGTTTGTGGACACACCGTATACTACCTTTTATTGTTATTGTTTTTTTAAATTAGTTTTTTCTGCAAAGTATGTAATATTTCCATTTTCAATTTTATATTCCCCATTTAACAAAAAATCAAAGTCTTAAAGAAGTCTACTTTTAAACAGTGAAGTGATTTTTCAAATCGGTTCAACAAAACTTTTTAACAAAAAAAAATCTCCTTCAAAAAGGCACTAAAAAGAGTAAAAAAATGAAATTTTGAGGTCTGTGCCAATTAAAATATGAAATTGGTTAAAAAGAAGATATTAATCACTATACTATACTTTTTAACCGACTTCATATTTTAATTGGCACAGATCTCAAATTTCATTATTTTCCTCTTTTTAGTGCCTTTTTGAAGGAGGTTTTTTTTTTGTTAAAAAGTTTTTTATTTTTTACTTTTTAGTGTCAAAAAGTAACATTTACCTTAAAGAATCACACGCCGTTACTTACTTTTTTATGAAAATCAGCCGAACTACTGAACCGATTTTGATGAAATTTCTATGGGACCTATCTGAAAGTATATCCTTTCAAATAAAAAAAAAATTTCAAAATCGGTTCATAAACGACGAAGTTATCTGCGAACATACATAACCACATAAAAAATATATACGGTCGAATTGAGAAACCTCCTTTTTTTGAAGTCGGTTAAAAATGGTAAGTCAGTAACAAGGTTCTTTTTATTTCGTACGAATCAGGTGAATATTTTCGAAAGCAATAACTAATATTTACCGCAATCAACACGTTATAATCATCAGCGTGGTGTATAATCTGTGGTCGACTGTAAAAAAAGATGTATTATTATATTACTTATTATGTGGTGTGTATTATGAAATAGCTTTATCAAATTAAACATACAAGTGTTGCCCTATGACATTCGGCCGTGAAGATCCTATCATTACGTCATTATTAAAATCAACAGTATTTACTACAGGTACCTATCAAAAGAATTCGGGTCAAAACAACACTTATAAATGAATAACAGTTTCAAGATATTTCATGTATAGGTAATACTAGCGGCCCGGTCCGGCTTCGCTCGGGTGCTACGGATTTATGGCCAACAGTAGAAAAACGTAACTCTGGAAGACAGAAAATTAGATGGCGTGATGAAAATTTACCAAATTCGCTGGATGGCTTCGAAGAATGACAACTGATAAATAAAATTGAATGGACTAGTTTTGGGGGAGGCCTTAGCCCAAAAATGGGACAGATAGGCTATTATTATTATGATAATACAATAATCAGTTGCTTCGCTCGTTCGCTCCAGTTATTATAACGTATGTTGTAAAGCAAAATATCACCAATCGAAAAAAATTGAAATTTCTAAAATTACCCCTGACATAAATTTTGGAGAAGATTGAGAGATCAGTGAAGATGTTTACACGTCAGAAAATTTAAAAACTCGGTTTAAAAATTGTAAATTTGAAATGCATATATAAACAAGTAATTTCAATCAACTCTTATCTTTTGATCAAAAAGATATCAACTAAATAATTTACCTGTGTGTATGTGTATGTAGGTTGATTAAATTTAAATTAATATTGTAATACAATATATTAAAGAACATCATTAAATTTAATGAGTCAATAATAAATGCCCATTCCTTTATTGGCCGCTTTATACAAATTAATGGCTGATTTTTAAATTGAAAGTATAATGTTATAATACGTACAATATCTAGATTACGTTATAATTTAGCAATGAAAATAAATATTTGAAGGAATTTAGCGACTAACGTTTTTAGGATGATTTTACAAGTTTCGGTAGATTTTTCGCATTTTTATATGTCAATTGTATCATAACTCCTCAACGAGTATAGCCGATTTTGATGCGGTTTTCTTAGTACGACAGTAAATTTTTGCATGAAAATTATAGGATACAAATAAAATAGAGAAACGCCTCCATCTTGATTTGACAATCTTGTAATCTCAGAGGAATCATCCGATCTTGATGAAATTGAATAATATAAATATAATAAACACACTTGAAAATAGTTCTACAAACACAGATTTATTTAAAATAATTCACTCTACTATCGTTTCGGACTATTAACCCATCTTTAGGAGTATAGCTTATGTACTCCTGAAGATGGGTTAATAGCCCGAAACTAGTTTCAAATGTGTTTTATTATTTTTATTTCAGCATGTTCTACCAAGTGCCCAGCGAGAAATCTGTTAACTTGAAATTGAAAATATCTAATAATACTTTTGATAGTATAAAATACTGTTATTGGAGGCGGGGGTGTCTTAAAATTTTTATATTTTTTAGGACCTTCTGCCGTTTAACTGTAAATTAAATAGTATCTACCTCATTTATTAAAAACGGGCACTACAAGCACGTGAATTACACAGTCGTCATTACTTTTCCCAGAGGGCAGTATAGCCTAGTGGATAGCGTACTTGGTACCGCAGCCTCTAGACTAGACGGTCGTGGGTTCGAATCCCACCTCATGGATGTTTTGTGATGTTAATGATTTTTAAGAAAGTTGTTATTTAGTGTAGTTGAAACTTGAAATACCCTAATGACCTGAGATGTCGACGCGTCTATAATCTACAATAAATAGAAAAATTACTGTGCCCCTTGTCATTTTTTGGTCTTCGCCGTAGTCGGGTAAAAAGATAATTATTTGTTAATTTTGTTTTATTCTTTCAACAGTCGAATTAATCAACTACATAATTTCCGATTAAATGACGTCATAAAACCCACCTTTTTGAATATTTGTACTTTTAATCACGATCGGCGAATGGTTTTACATAATAAATCATTTCGTTACTGAATAATTTTATTTTATTTTATACCATGCTATAAATATATTACGACTGATTATTAAACGAAAACATGAGATCAGATATTAGTTGATTAAAAAAATTAAATTTAATTGCGAAGAAAAACTATATTAACGAATAAAATAAACTATAATAAAAAGTGACCTTGACAGTTGACTGTGTACTTTGTAGTTTGGATCAATGTCAACAAAACAATAAAATTTGTCGCGCGAATAAAGTGCTTGACAGTCGTCTACCCCAGTTTTATTGCTGTTTTGGACCACTTACAAAACCAAATATATAAACTAAGTTTGTAGAAATGTATCTCAAATGTCTTTTAAGACTTCAAGAGCATACCTACAAATACCTTCTTCATCTCAAATCCTTTCCCCTCGCCTCAAAAAACGGTTATGGATCGTATTTTTGAAACTAGGAGATTCGGACGGACAATAAATGAAAGACAAAGAATCAGACTACAGGATCCTACGGGCGAATTTTTTGGAAAAAAAAATTTTTTGGCTATACGTTAAAAAAATTATGTAGATAGGTTTTTTTTTTGAAGTTGTAAGTTTATCCAGGATTTTTGTTTTAATTTTTGCCTGATAGATCTTTAGTGTGAATCTTGGTCATTCACTTGGTGTTTACACTTCAGCTTTAAAAATAGCGTCGGGAGAGCCATAACCGTTTTTAGACGAGAGGAAAGGATCTGAGATGAAGAGCATGCAGGTACTAGGGAGTATTCGATTCAATGCTCTTAAGAGTAGACTGTAGACGGACATATTTTATCGAATAATCGATACCTCATGATAGATGCTCGATAATTGAGGTGAGGATGGTGTGGTGTAACGGTTAGTGTAGCCGACCTTTGGATCACACTGTCATTGGTTCGAATTCCATCTCCGTTCATGAATGTTTTATGATGTCATTTAGTTGTTGTTATTTAATGTATAAATTAAGACGCTAATGACCTAAGTTGTCGACGCGTCTATAATCTACAATAAATTAAAAAAAGATAATTGAGGTCTATACCTCAATTATCGAGCGTCTATAATCTACAATCTATCTATGTATATTGTATACCCTACCGATCGATTTGATTTAGAAATAGACTGTTAAAATCATAACCTCCCTTTTTTCGCAGTCGGATAAAAATGGAAAATACGAATCCGTTGAAATAAGTTCCACTCCTTACATGTGAAATAATACGTTCCACTTCTTACATGCGAAAGCGTGAATCACATTCATGCGTTTTTAACTTCTTATTTCAGATATTGATTATCATTTTGTTACGTTGTTTGTTTATGTTTTTTTTCCTTTGATCTACGACGACATGGCGTACAAACTTTGCTAGGTGTGGATAATAACATTAAATTTTAATTTCTATATAATGATTATCATATGTAACAATTTCCGCAACATGGGTCCATGTGCTTGTAAGTACATGACATAACAAACGTTGAGTAAGGTACAGTCAGAGACAAAATTCGATTTAAAACATACCTACCTTGTTTTTAAGGCCACCAACCGTCGGAGAGGACAGTGTGGTTCAGTGGGTAGCGTCGCGGCCTCTGGATTAGACTGTCGTGGGTTCGAATCCCAGCTCCGCTCATGGATGTTTTGTAATGCCATTTAGTTTTAAGTTAATTATTATTTAATGTAATCAAGACGCTAATGGCGTATAAGCTGTCGACGCGTCTATAATTTACAATAAATAAATAAAACCAACCGTCGGAGTTGTCTGCACGTGGCCTGATCCTCCAACTCATATTTTCATTTTATATTAAATTTATTAAAACAAATAGTTTGAAATATTTGTTTTAGAAGAACTGATCCTTAAGAAGACACAATTATACGTACGTATGTGTCCATTTCTTTCTAAGACAAATCTCGAGAATGAAAAATCATATCGACTATGTTAGGGTGCCAATCGACGCGTATTAACGTAAATATGATCTGAAAGAAATTTTTTCAAAATCGGTTCAGCCGTTCTTTTTTCTTAACCAAATAGACTCCAAAAAAGTAGATTTTAAACAATATCTCGCGAATAAAAAATTATATCGACTTCGTAAGGGTGTCAATCGAGGCGTGTTAACGTCATTTTGATCCGACAAATTTTATAAAAATCGGTTCAGCCGTTTTTTTTTTTATTGTAAAAAATAAATAATAATTATGTTTTAATGATTAAAATGATTAGTTTTCTGTGTAATATTTAATTTAATTATTATTATTAAATATTTATCAAACTGGGAAATTCGTCGTGTGAACCTCAAGGGTCGCACTTTAGTCCTAATAAACGACCCACCTCACGGCTTATTTTTAGTTCGAATTATCCCATCACTAGTTGATACCCAAGTGAGATTGGAGGAAGTAAATAAAAAAATTTGTGATTGTCCATTTTTTCCATTTTTGGTTTGTTGCTGAGTGTACAGATTGTCTGCAATTAAATTGTGTCTGTATCAACAATTATAACAACCAAACAGGTGGCCGTGATTCGATGGATCACCGCGGGCCACAGGTGTTAATAACTTAGGCGTGCCACCATTCAAATATTTATAGCCAAATCAAGTACACCTCGAATATATTTAGTTGTCTATCGAATAATCACATACCCTGTATAAAACACATTGACTACAATAGTTTAAAAGTGGACTATAAAAAATAACTTATTATTTAAAAATTTTTAAGTATTCTTTATCAGTAGTGTTAAGCTGAAGCAGAACGTATCGTGTCGGCTCGGTTTGGCCCGACATGGCACTCGGAACTTTTCGAAAACAATAATAAACGAAACCCTGCTCACCCTGGTCGTCGGATCTATTTTCAAAACGTTTCAAATATTCCGTGGCCGAGTCGAATCAATGTGCGTCGAGCTTAACCGAAATGCATTCTCTCCAAACTCAGACTTAATTCATGTTTATAGCAATGGAGGAAATAACCAATCAGAAATTGTCCCTTCTGAGTCGCAGAGTAATTTGAAAATTGCTCGGAACAGTGCAGTAGTCTGTACTCTGTATACGCTGTAGCGAAATTACAACAGTAAATCTAGTTTTCTAAACTTTTCATATCTAAAGCGCTTTATTACTGCGCCGTAAAGTAAAAGCGTCTGTGATTATTTTTAAATAATAGCGTATCAAGCAAATTAGATACACGTTCAAGTAGCTTTTAGGATAACGTTTCAATATGTAAAAAGGTCAGTTATTTCCAAAATGGAAATAAAAATATATTGATTCAATCGATTTGGATCCAAAGTTCAATAATTATAATAAAATCATCAAAAAGACAAAACGTGATCAGTTGACTTGTATGGACCACAACTCTCAAGTTGTTTGCCTTGTGAAAATCTGTCGTTCCTTTTTTTTGTCTTTTATCGACAACACTAATTTACTGATTTTCATTGACATAAACTTAATAATAAGGAATAAACAGCTAATTTCAGAATTTAAAGACGTAATGAATTGATGTTTACGATATTTATTTAAATTAATGTTTGTTAGTTTAATAATATATTTGCCAATTTCGTGAATTAAAAATACATTTATTAAGCGATCAGTCGATTTTAATTGAGTTAAATATGGCGATCTATTTTCAGCGTGGTTTCAATTCGTCGATTGCTTGTAAGAAAGATGGCTTTAGTTGGGTGTGAGAATTTAGTTTAGGCTTCCCATAATATCTTAAGATTTTTATTCCACCATCAGTAGTCTATGAGCCTAACATGAATTCATATTTTCAGTTTATTTTTATTTTTAAAAATAATTGCATTTAACTTCATCGATTGCTTGAATGAAGATGTCAAACGGAAAAAATTGATATAAATGTGAAGACAGTTAAGGCTCCTTATAATAACCGTCGAGTTAAAATTATCTGTTGAGAAATTTATTAATCGATAGAAGAGAAGACACGGATGTCTGCACAGTAACCGAAATACATAAATTGCTCTACCTCTACATACACACAATTAATTAGTGGTCCCAAAAGAGGGACGCAGAGAATAGAATGACAAATCCCGCATCTCGTCTGATTTATCCTGCGGGATTGTTAGACTAGTCAATACCCGCGTCTTTACTTGTGTTAATGTCGGTTTTAACCGCAACTGTAAAGCCGCCTCTACACGTTGGGCCAGCCTGTTGGGTCAACGTGTACAGGCCCACTTGGCGTATATTTTGGTCGTTGGCGACCAACACTGGCCGGCCAGCCGAATAGTGTCGGTTTTTGTGCACACATCAAAGGATCTTGGCGCGCAGTGTTCACACGTTGGTACTTTGGCCCAACGTGTAGAGGTGGCTTAACAAGCGCTGTTTCATAAATGGTACTGATTTTTAAACGGTTTTATTTAGCTTGACCCCGTATATTTGTTTGTTTCAAATCTTGCGACAGCTTTTTCAACTACTTCTACTTAACCGATTCTTATGAAACTTTGCACACACATTGTGTTCCCGTGACAATACAATATTGTGATAATTTCAATTTGGTAGCGAGGGTCTGATGATGGAATCAGGAGGTGGACAGTTGAAAGGATGAGGAGTTTGCATAATGATACGGATCAGAAATCAAACTAAAAACTAGAAAGTAAAAATAGGTAAAAAATTTTTTAAGTTAAACGGTTTTATTTTAAATCATCAGCTGTATCAAAAACTAGAAAATAATTAAGACACAAACCAAGGGACACTTTGTGTCGCTGCGTCAGCGGAATAAGTGATAAAAACGTGGGGCGCATAAAAATCAGTATAACGACTGTATAATTCTTAAATAAGATCGGATTGTCTAGAAAAATGCACAAGCGCACCAACAGAAATATTTCAAATGCGCCCCACGTTTTCATTACTTATTCCGCTGACGCAGCGACACAAAGTGCCCCTTGTGTGTTGAATTGGTCGTTAACTAATATTTGTTACACAGACGTAAATCTATTAATACTAAATTTCCAAAATAAACTCGCAAGAAAATGAAATTACAGACAGAAATTCCGTTACAATTTTATATATTAGTATACCTACTGATTATTATCACTCTCACCTCTGTACTGAATTTATCAATACATAACATGTTAATTATAACGTATATGTGTTATTTATAACAAACGACCTGCATTAACTGTTGTACTTGTCAGTCGAATGCGTGAAATTTTAATGCCATGTTTGAACTTTCGTGTTTTAGCACAAGGTTATCTTTAAACACAAAAAAATACTACATTCTAATAGAAAAATGCATTCTTTTATATCTATCTATGATATATTTTTACGTGTTTAAGAGGTCTAGTGTCAGTTACAATAATTATTAGTCACCGTTCAAATCGATTTTTTTCTGATTCAATTTCAAACTATCAAAAAAACTTTTTAACAAAAAAAAAAAACTCCTTCAAAAAACCACTAAAAAGAGGAAAATAATGAAATTTTGAGGTCTGTGCTAATTTAATAAAAAATATGAAGTCGGTTAAAAAGAATAGTACTTATAGTGATTAATATCTCTTCATATTTTATCAAATTGGCACAGACTTCAAAATTTCATTATTTTCCTTTTTTTAGTGGTTTTTGAAGGAGGTTTTTTTTTTGTTAAAAAGTTTTTTATTTTTTACTTTTTAGTGTCAAAAAGTGACATTTACCTTAAAATAATCACACGCCGCTACTCGCTTTTATTAAACCGACTCTCTTACGCTGTCTGATATGTCAAAAGTGACATTTACCTTAAAGAATCACACGCCGTTACTCACTTTTATTAAAATCAGCCGAACTACTGAACCGATTTTGATGAAGTTTCTATGGGACCAATCTAAAAGTATATCCTTTCAAATAAAAACAAATTCAACATCGGTTTAAAATTGACTGAGTTATGAGGTAACAAACATAAAAAAAAAGAAAATATACAACCGAATTGAGAACCGCCTCCTTTTTTTGAAGTCCGTTAAAAACAGTGAGTCCCCGATTCTCTTAGAATTAGATTGTCTTTCTAGTGTCGTATTGAGGTATATTACTGACGAGGTAGTGACAGTCTGTAAAAACGAGTAATAAAAAGTTAGTGGAGGGGGACACACGTTTTACGATTTTAGAAGCGCATATCTCACCAACTATTGACTTAAATAAAAAAAAGTCATATTGAAACTTCTAACTTATTTTTCAAGACATAGCTAACGATACTCCACACGCTTATGTTCAGTGGATTTTTTTTCATCCCTCAGTTTCATGTATGGAGTGTCACCCCTAATTTTTTTTTTTCGTAATTTCACTACACCATTGTATAGCGGTTCATAGAAGACACCTACCTTTCAAATTTCATCAATATAGTGCCAATAGTCTCCGAGTAAAATAGCTGTGACATACAAATGGAACGACAGACGGACAGGACGAAATTATAAGGGTTTCGTTTTTGCCATTTGGTTATAAGGAACCTTAAAAAAATCTTTAAACACCTGCTTGTTGGTCCGTCAATCTTTCTAACAAGAAATATGTTAAAATGAAAACGATTTGCAATATATGAGTCTTCAAAATCAATTTAGCATATACGTAAATATTATGTGAAAATCACATTCATAGGAAATATTCGATAACTGTGTGGGCGTAATGTACGAAAGTCAGAAAAGGTCAAGGGTAAACATAATATATCGATAAAAATGAATGTTAGGCACCGTCTAAACTCTAACGGAACATTTAGAAGCTCATTCTATCTCTTTCCGTTGGCTTCGTACAATTATATTTGAAGAGGTTTAAAATTATAATTGTGCTTGCGTTTTTCAAGTATTTTTACAATCTGAAAAAACATAAACATTCAGGTATTACGCCATGTTGAAAATAGTTTTGATTGGTTTTGTATTTTCCACTTTAAAGGTACATATAGCCAGCACATTCAGTATGTACAGTCGCGGACTTAAAAAAGTTTACACCTGTATCATCTAGTTACCCGTTTTTTTAATTTTTGCATATTGTAATTTGGCTTTTGATAGTAATGTATCAATTACTAAGGTTACATCCTAAAAATTCAATAAAAAATTATTATCAAAACACCTCAGTTGTTTATTATACAATCCAAATTAATCAATATTATTCAATTAAAACATAAACAGATTTGATAATATTTGATACTAGCAAATTCCTTCCTCCAATATTGCAATAATTCTTCTTTTTTGTTCATCATTTTAATAATTTCGAGGCATTTAAACGACAATTATTTCTTTTCATTTTTGACATTTACATTTACCTATTATAAACTAAATTTGTTGCTAAGCTACTGACTTTTTGTGAACTTACACTGAAAAACTCAAGTGTAAACTTTATTAAGTCCGCGACTGTACATTACAATTTTGCATCATTCTGTTTCAATGAGGCATAAAACGCAAAAACTCAGCTCGGATACCGCCACTAGCGTAAAAGGTGTAGCATCCTCTATGTCTCTATGGTAGCAACCACTAAATTATAAACCGAAAACCTCACAAATTACATATTTAAATATTGGCGGCAACGAGGTTTAAACTTCGTTGATTGGCGGTTGTCAAAGTAAGGGAGTTATAAATATTCACAACATCCTTGGACAGAACATATTTCACATTTATTTTGTGAATCCTCTAAAATTTGTATTTGCCATAGACAAGTCTGGTATTTATCCTATGCGCGAGTGGCATCGCAAGTGGCTTAAACTTGCAGTTTTATGCCCTATTTAGAAAACATGCACTATGTAATCTCTCATTCGAATATACCCAAGATATATCCATAAATCTAAAAAATAAAAACGCAATTATTGTCAAAATTAATCAATTTTATTTATCTGCAAATATGGATTGGTACCGGGTTCAAATCTTCCTGGCAATTGGTGGTTTTAAATTTAAAAAAACTTCCTGTGAAGCAAGTTTGCTTTTGAATGAGTGAGTGCGAAGCAAATGAATCTACTATTTAATTTATTTATTGCATCCAACAGGAAAATCCCAATAACAGGCCACAAAAAAAATATACAAAAAAGAAATAAAGTACAATAGAAAATACATAGCATATCTCTATCTGGAGGACAGCTTTGTGTAATTGTCGCTTATGTATGTTTTGTGATGTCTTTTAGTTTTAATCGATGATGTTATTTGATGTAATAGAGATACTAATAACCTAAGTTGTCGAGCGTCTAAAAGGTACAAAAAAGGGTGTGGGTCTCGGGACCTCCGACAGATGTGAAACATCAAAGAAAACGTTATTGAACTCGGTGGTATTCTCTATGTAGTAGTATATATTTTTTCAAAAGCAGCAACTAACTGTTATGCTGACGTAAACCTATATACTGCACTGTAACACACGCGGTTCCCGTGCCCGAGCGCGCGGAAGCCGAGAGAGAGAGAGAGAGAGAGTGCCGCAGAGAAAAGCAGCGAAGGAGCGAACCATAAATTTCGTTGCATATTTCCCCTCACGCGGCTGTTCACAGCCCGACATAAGATGTTTCACATCAATAAATAAAATCGATCAAACTGAATGAAATATTTGCGACATAAAACACGATGAAATAAGCGTTGGTGATCGTAAAATAAAACATGTTGTACATAAAACAATGAATTAAAACAAATAACAAGGATATTAGTTGAGTGACACTGAGTCATGTGACCGAAGTCCTAAAGGTTGTTTTTCATTGTTTGTTGAGCAGCCTATTTAACATGAAAAGATGAACATAATGTATATTTTATGTACAAAATGGCGGCGGGTGGTACTGTTTTTTTAAAAGTAATTGTAATCTGATTACATACAAGACCGCGATTGATTTAAAATGTCTGGGACTGAGTCTGTAGGACGAATGCAAATGAACCGTCAATTATCCATTTGTATGTGAATATACAATGTGTCCTGTTTAAGAGACACTCTGTTGCTTACTGATTTAACCTGTGTTTTTATTATTTGATCCATTTTTAGGCTACACTGTAAGAAATGAGAAGGCCGATTACATAGATTATCGATGGTCTATTTGTAGCCAGCGATTAATCTGGTAATAGACACACAAAGAGACAATGGCGTCGCAAAATATCGCCTGCACATCGCGTAAATTCCATAAAAACACATTGCGCACGCGTGGTTACTAATTTTACATTAATTTATGTTGTATTCATCCATTTTATATATGTAACTATACATTTTATTTTGTAATTTTTACACACTTTATTGGGATATTACACAAATTATGTAATTTTAATTTAATTTATGTAAAAATCACAAATTTGTTTAACTTTACAGTAAAAGTGTTTTTATGAAGTTTTCTGTGTAAAAATAAATAATAATGTAAAATCACTTAGAAAATCGAGCGAATTCTACATTAACTTTCAAAGTATTTTTACATCCATTTTTTACAGTGTACTGCACCCAAAAGGTGGGACCCTATTTGACCTCAACCCAGACAATTACAAATTTTGTTAATTCAGAGCTTATATCTAAGGGGAATTCCCGTACGTCAAAAAGGCCGTAAAAAATGGATCAGTGGGTACTTGACCAATTTGTATTTATATCTCTTGAACTTGATATTGTAAATTGTAGACGTTCATCAACAGAGGTCCTCTTGAACTTGGTTTACTTACAACTTCCATTTTTAAATTACGATAATTCTTTTAGATAAATTATTCATTTTAGGTAGCGTTTTTGTACTTTCAATGTGACAAATTTAAATTGCGATTTTTGAGAGTTAAAAAATCTAAGTTCTTTAAAAAATGAAAAGCAATATTAGCTTCAGTTTCAATCATCTCCTGACGATGCTAACGCGGTTAGCGAAACGTAAGTTGAGAGAAAAATGTTAGTGGTTTGATGTTTTATTTTTAACCGACTTCAAAAAAAAGAGGTGGTTCTCAATTCGGTTGTATTTTTTTTATGTTTGTTACTTCAGAACTCCGTTATTTATAAACCGGTTTGGAATTTTTTTTTATTTGAAAGGATATACTTTCAGATTGGTCCCATAGAAATTTCATCAAAATCGGTTCAGTAGTTCGGCTGATTTTAATAAAATTTAGTAACGGCGTGTGATTCCTTTAAGGTAAATGCGAGGTAAATGTCACTTTTTGACACTAAAAAGTAAAAAATAAAAAACTTTTTAATAAAAAAAAAACCTCCTTCAAAAAGCCACTAAAAAGAGGAAAAAAATGAAATTTTGAGGTCTGTGCCAATTTAATAAAATATGAAGTTGGTTAAAAAGAAGATATTAATCACTATACTATACTTTTTAACCGACTTCATATTTTATTAAATTGGCGCAGATCTCAAAATTTCATTATTTTTCTCTTTTTAGTGGATTTTTGAAGGACGTTTTTTTTTTGTTAAAAAGTTTTTTATTAGTGTTCAGTGTTAAACTACAGAACATAAAATAATTATTATGGAATTTTACATTATTATAATAAATTTGAAGAATTTTTCGTTACGTTCCTGAAAACTTTTATTTAACACGTTCACAGTCAGAACCAATCGAGTATTTCAACATTCTGGACACGTCAGATATTCTATTGTGTTATGATATTTGATTTTTGGAACGTATTGGTACATTCCATGAAATCTGGTATATTTGACCACAAACACGTGTACAGATATGAATACATATTTCCAATACTTTTACCTTTACAATTTTTTGGAGAAAATATTTTACATTAACGGAATTGTATACAGAATTCTTACAAAATCTGTATATTTTATTTACATTTACATATAGGGTTATTATAAGCATAAATGTAATTTGTATTATTGAAAAAAGAACTTATTTTAAAAAACAATAAACCCGACTGTGTAAAAACTTAACTTAAAAGATGGAAACAAGATCAAAAGATAACATGCAGTTGAAGGCATTAGATATTTCTGTTCAACTTGTTAAATGCTAAATCAAATTACGCCCAACATATAATTTCACAAAATCATGAATATCACGATTTGCAGTAAAGGTAAACACATGGACATCCTGGAAGAATATGAAATATATAAAGCCACAAAATTCGACAATACCAACATTCCTAATGACAAACTAACACTAAAATCGAACATAATATACGACACAATAATTAACAACACACAAACACCCAATACTCAGTAATCGTCTACACACATACTCACATTTCCATTTCATCTACCTACTATATAAATCATAACATCTCGAAATTTAAATCAGTACTTCACAAACCACGACATTAACATCTAATAACATAAAAAATATAGAATTAACTTATTTAATTCTATATTTTTTATGTTATTAGATGCTAATGACCTAAGTAGTCTATAATCTACAATAAATAAAATAAATGAGTTAATAAACGAATCGGTCAATGTTTCTCAAATAAATTTTAGTTGCGTTCAAATTGACATATATTTTCGTTCTGCATGCCATGCAAGCACATTGATGAAAATAAAATATGTACCGATCAAAATTGAACACCCGGTATATCGATATATAATATGTGTAAGCATGGTTTGTATTAAGCATTTTACATATAAAAACATACTTTATTACCACAAATTCTTACGTATTACATATAAAAATCATGCAAATGAATTTTTGAACATGTTCGGCGAATATGGCAACCAATCGATGATTCCCCAAGGTCAAATCTTATGTGTGTACACATCCGATACAGGGCTTTTGATTGACTTGGAATTATCATTTGTTAAAGTTCATCATTATTTTTTTGTAATTCATACATTTTTATTCGGCATTTATAATCTTTTAATCAGTTTCATAATAGGAAATGTCTTGTTATAAATATCACAAGCGATCAATAATCGAAGATTTTAATAGACAGCTGACAGTCGAAGTTGACTTTAAAACTTTGTTTTGTTTTTTCCAACTGCAGATTGTGTTTTATTTTTGATTATATGATATATCCATTCTTCCCTTTAAACTTTTATTCAGCTTGATAGGTCATAGCTTTAAAAACTTTCTTAGAAACATTGTACGTAAAATCTCGTCCGAATAGGTTCAGTGATTCTCTAGTTATAAGCATAATATACAAAGTTTGTGAAAATTAACAAGTAAAATTTATGACTGGGACATTGAGCGATTAACTGTTGTTTCCAGCTATTATTTATGCAATTTGGGTAATTTTTCAAGTTATCAATAAAACTTATTCAATATACTTTTTACTTCCCACCTCTACTATGGTAGGGAAGTAATGGATTCAGTCCGAAAACAATATTTCGAGATTTTAACAGATTTTCACGTTTTGAGACCCTAGCAATCGTTTAAGATCATTTTCTGACTGATGTCTGTATGTGTGTGTGTGTGTGTGTATGTGTGTATGTGTGTATGTGTGTATGTGTGTGTGTGTGTATGTGGTCAATTTTTCGCCTTCGATATCTTAAGAACGGAACAACATACGGGCATGCCGATTGTTCTATTGTGTTTATCAGCCTTTAACTTAGATCTGATTAGATTTTGAGTCAAATCGGTTCAGTGGATCCTGAGATATTCAAAAAAACGTCCTCAATGTCACGTATTAACATAGGTAAAAAAAAATATAAATGAATTCTAGATGTTATAATATGAAAAAAATGTAAATATTTTTTTTCTCTAAAATGTATAGTTTTCGAGAAAAAAAATATTTTACTAAAAAAAATAAAAATTGTACGTAAATCAAGGTAACCATGATTTTTGCTATATTAAGCTAGCCATCAATAGATCACCAAACAAAAAAGAGGGCCATGCTTTTTTCAAAGAATAAAAATTAAATTGTGTTTTAAAGACCACCAACAGCTAAGGTTATTTGGGCCTAGTCAAAGAATAAAAAAAAGAGTGTTTATTTTTTGCAAATATTTACTAGGTGGGAAGTATAGGACTGGTCATCAGTCGAATTTTTTGTTCTTTATTTTACTAGCTGTTAAAACCGTGAAAACCAAATTGAAATCGGACCAGTGGTTTTCAAACTTAGAGCGAACACACAGACAGGCGTACAGACGCGAAAATGGAACTTATTTTCAACTATTTTTCTGTTCAGTGAATCCTAAAATACGAACCAGTTGCATTTTTTTAATCCTTCAATTTGAAAATCTTAAAAATTAAAAAACTAATACTAGATATGACTGAACGGGAAAATAACTGAAAATAATTATACACAAAATAAAGAGAAAAAAAAACGATTCAAACATTTTTGATAACTTCTGAAACTTACAACAAATGGCGACGCATTCCGATTTTGAAAAATTCTTTCAGTTTATAAATTCTATAGAATTGGGTTTTTAAATGAATTTTTTTTTTTACTTAAATGGAAGGACCACATACAAGTTTTATAGCAAAACTGTTTTTTTTAATTTTTTTGCTTACTAATTAAAAAGTTATATTTAAATAAAAATTAATTTTTAAACTCAGTTCCGATAACGCGCCGAAAGAATCCGAACGCGTGTGACGTCATTATGTTATCTATGGTCTGTGTATCCATGGTTACCAAATTAAAAATTTATTATTTTTGATAGTATGTGTAATACATATACACAAATACCAACAAATGCAGACACATTTTAACATAACGACGTCACAAACATTCCTGGCGCGTTTTGAAGTCACGTGATATTTTTTAAATTTTTATACATTTTAATTAATTTTTAGTAATTTATCTATAGCTTTAAAAAAAATTTTCTTTTCGATTTTCAATATTATTTATGTTAAATTATTAGAAAAAATTAAAAAATTAATAATTTTTTTTAAACTTAAATACCTAATTATCGCTAGGCACTTGGTAGAATATGATTGAATAAAAATTAATAAACAAACACTTGAAAAATTCTACACATTTATTCATCTCAACGATCATTGAGATTAATAAATGTGTAGAATTTTTCAAGTGTTTGTTTATTAATTTTTATTATTTCAGTTTAAGATATTTTTTAATATTTTACGTTTTTATTAAAATTGGAGACCCTTTGTAATTCAAAATGTAATAAATATGTAAATACGTATTTTAGATTTTAGAATAAATGCAAAGAAGAAGCTTTGGATTTTTGATTTCAGTACCTGTTTCACGTTATTGCCTTTTAGCAAAATTTAGAAACTAACTGGAGTTGTTGCCAAGAGATAAAAGCTGGTCTAAAAATACTTTCTTTTTTGTTAAAAGTTTTGTCAGTTCAGCACCCAAGAACCATTCATAGCAATTATATTAAATATATATAAGTTTAGTATGCGGCTATTTTGTATAAGGACATTTTATTGGAAAAGGCAGTCAAATTACATAATTATTTTTGCAATATTAAAAAAATCATCATTTAATCAACAGCTATCACAGTTCCGACTGTGACATATAGGTTGATACAATGATCATTTTTTCTAATATTGCAAAAATAATCATGGAATTTGACTTCCTTTTCCAGTAAAATTTCCCTATTCATAGCAATGTTCACAATGATTTTTGGTCAGTACTAAATCGCGCCATAGGTCAGCATGCTTGGAGCAAACTGTCAAATACTACCTCGCTCAAGGATGTTTTGTGATATCGTTTAGTTTTAAGTGATATGTTATTTGATGTAATTAAGTCGTTAATGACCTAAGTTGTCGACGCATCTTTAATCTACAATAAATAAAACACACAATAGTGGAAATTTTCAGCAGATTTACAATACTGAAATATGCTGTGCGCGGTCAACTCATTGCATCGATGAAGAAACCTAAAATTGCCAACCCTCATTTGTTTTAACTCGCATGGGAACGTCTAGAAGTTATGTAGGTTTATATGAAGTCAAAATATTTTTTATTAAGAATTGTTGTTCTCCAGACCTCTGTCTAAAATAAAAAAAAAAACAGCAGACTGCACCGATGCATGCGTCCATTGGAACAATTGCATTCGCTACATTCTTTGATACATTTTATTGTAATGGGTCGATTGGATTATCTTTTGGAGTTAACTCTCACGACACGACTTAAAAAGTTGAATTAACCTTTCAAAATTATATAGCCAAGAGTTATTATTTTTCATGTGTGCTTTTAACACATAGGTGTTTCCAAAATACGTAGATTAAAATCAGGGGCGAATTCAAGTCGAGAGAAGAAATCATAGAACAGCATAGGTATTCCTATGCTGTTCTATGATTTATTCTCTCGACTTGAATTCGCCCCTGATTTTAATCTATGGGATGCTTAGTTCAAGTCGAGAGAAGAAATCATAGAACAACATAGGAATACCTATGCTGTTCAATGATTTCTTCTCTCGACTTGAACTAAGCATCCCATCTAGGGTGGTTCTTAAAATGTCAGTTCCCAATATTAATACTCCCAGGGGCTTAAATGTTTCTAAATAAATTTTAAGTAAAAAATGTAGCCAAAATTTCAAGTCCCTATCTCAATTCTAACCTGTGCCCCAAAGCCCTCAAATTTTCCTATTTAAATAACATACGATTTTTGACACCTTACAGCGGTCAATTTGTTTTTCTATCACAATTTTGCTTTAAAAAAATCTGTTTAGCAAATTTCTTAGATGTGGTGGTAGGTATTTGAGAAAATTTTCAGAAATGTTTAATGATATAATAGGTATTTGAGCGAAAATTTTTCAACAATTGAAAAAATAAATATTTTTTGTTTAGTTGTAGCTTCGAAAATTATATCGTTAAAAATCTCGAAAAATTTCCTAAAATATCTACTACCATAATATGTAAGGCATTTGCTAAGTTTCAGATTTTTAAAGCTAAGAAATTCGAGGGCTTTGACGCACACTTTATAGAACTGAGATAGTGACCTGAAATTTGGGCTACACTTTTTTTATTTAGAAACATTTGGGTGCATACATTTTCGGAAATTACCATTTTAAGGACCACCCTAAGCCGCTTGCAAACTAAATTCGATAACGTATTATTTTGTCTGCGTGGTAACAGGACATATATTATGCAAGCAATAAAGGATGATTGTGACTCGTTTCTAGTTTATTGATTCTATTACGTAATCGAGTCTGGTTTGTGGATATCGACCTTTAAATATATAGGTGTTACTTAACACCTTCACAGACGTTCTATTACAGTATGGAGGTGGACCGTAATGATCGGACTTTTTTTATCCTATTAAATAATCCACATTCTTTTTTGTCACTAATCGGTATGATGATTTTATTTTTATGTAAAACCAGTTGGAATTTATTTTTAGTGTTTTGATCAAATGGTAAGGTCAAGTGCATAAGTCACGAAATGGAACTTGTTTCCAACTTAGCGACGTTGCCACTTTTACAAATCTATTACCGAAACTGATCGTTTTTTGGTAATTAAAACTAACTAGTCCAAAAATATGTGGGTATTATAACTACAATGCCAAATTTCAAGTTTCTACGTCCCATGGTTTCTGAGAGAGGTTCGTTTTTTTTCTTTTGAGGTACAGAACCCAAAAGAGAACCCAAAAACTGGTAAAATAATTTTCTATTCGTTTTACAAACACCTTCCCTACCTACATTCAATTAGAAGTCGGCGTAAATAAACCACTATTACTCTAATAGCGAAATAATTGCGTCGACTTCTAAGTGAAAATAACGAACTGATAAAATAATTTTCTCTTCGATATACAATCGCCTTTCCTACCTGCATGCAATTAGAAGTCGGCATAAATAAATCACTACATTACTCTAGTAGCGAAATAATTGCGCCGACTCATAATGAAAATGACGAACTGATGCAATAATTTTCTCTTCGATTTACAATCGCCTTCCCTACCTACATTCAATTAGAAGTCGGCGTAAATAAACCACTATTACTTTAGTAGCGAAATAATTGCGCCGACTTCTAAATGAAAACAACGAACTGATAAAATAATTTTCTCTTCGATTTACAATCGCCTTTCCTACCTACATGCAATTAGAAGTCGGCGTATATAAACCACTATTACTCTAAGTCTAGTAGGTAACGAAATAATTGCGTCGACTTCTAAATAAAAATAACGGGAGCATGGCAAATTGAATATAGTAAGCGTGCGAGTGCAATCTATTACGACACCACGTCAATAAATGGATGGTAAACACATTATTATTTATTTATTGTTTAGTTAAGTTGGCAACATTGAGCATATCTTTAATTCAGTGAATAATTTCGATTTAAAAGCGAAAGGGACGCCTTTTAGAATTTTAAATTATTCATTCATAATTTAATTATAAAATTCTTTGAATGATAAACAATTTATCTACACTGTGTAATTTTTACTTCATTTTGAAAAATTTTGAATATTAATTATGTTTTTTTTATTTTCAGATTCAGGAGGCATGAAGACTACATTCAGCAGTATTTGCATGCCAGTACGGTGAGTTTATTTTTAAATATTATTATTTTGAATATATTATTACTTCCCACCTCTACTATGGTAGGGAAGTAGGTAATGGATTTAGTCCGAAAAAAATATTTCGAGATTTTAACAGATCTTCACGTTTTGAGACCCTAGCAATCGTTTAAGATCATTTTCTGACTGATGTCTGTATGTGTGTGTGTGTGTATGTGGTCAATGTTTCGCCTTCGATATCGTAAAAACGGAACAATATACGGCCATGCCGATTGTTCTATTGTGTTTATCAGCCTTTAACTTAGATCTGATTAGATTTAGAGTCAAATCGGTTGAGTGGATCCTGAGATATTTAAAAAAGCGTTCTCAATGTCACGTATTAACATAGGTAAAAAAAAATAAATGAATTTTTTTTTTCAATTTCAACACCCTGTATCTTAAATATCTTAAATAGATGTAGTAGATTATAGACGCTCGACAACAGCGGTCATAAGCGTCTTCTTTGTTTAAATTCCACAATTCGTGTTATTTAAATAAGTTAATAAAAACGTCAAAAGGTGTCGAGGCCTTTTGAAGAAAGATTTCAAAGAGAACGGTATAAATCAATCAATTATAATATACTAATTTCTTTCGATCCTAGCGGGATTTATTTGGGTTCTACGCTGGAAATCTTAATCCGGCTAGTTTACTTTGAAAAATATAATTTTAAGCAATAAAAATATTTACGAGTGTAAAAAAATCAACAAGACGTGATTCAGCAAAAATCTATAGATATATGTTTTACTTACAAAGCTGCAAAAGCTTCGATATATATTTATATAGGTAGGTATAGTATATATCATAAATATTTAATAAAAATAAAATATATAGAATAAATCAGTTTTAAAAATAGAAAGACAAGAAAACAAAACTTTAAAATCATGTAACGCTAAAAATGAAATAAATAAAATTCTATAATAGGGTATTATTATAGGTAGGTATTGTTTAGAACACGTACCTACATTTTGTATTTCTCCACAATCGACTATTCTATCCGCTCGTTTAAATCACTTTACATATGTATAAATAAAACAAAATTCTTTACACCTAAAAAGTTAATATGTATATTATATATAATCATTTTTAATAGGGTAAAGGATCCGATTCCCAACCACGCATTTATAGTTGACAAAATTGATTTTTTTAAGGCCACCAACAGCTAAGGTTCTATGGGTCTAGCACCAATTCATATTATCAATTTATTATTTTTTTGATATGAATCGAAAATCAAATTGCCTCTTTAAAGTTTAACCTTACTCAAGAAATAAGCTATAGAATGATAAAAACAGCATTCAAATCCGTTCAATAGTTCTCGAGAGTAGCCGGTACATACAGATAGACACACAGACAGCAATCTATAACCGAAACTTGTTTTTATATACAAATAGCGGCCCTGTCCGGCTTCGCCCGGGTGCTAAGAAAGCCCGGACAGACAGCCATCTATACCGAAACTTATTTTTATATACAACTAGCGGCCCTGTCCGGCTTCGCCCGGGTGCTAAGAAAGTCCGGGTGCAATACACTACTCACTCCATTCGCTCGTTCGCTTGAATATTATAATTACATTACTCACTCGCTTCGCTCGTTCGCTATATATATAAACCTTCCGTGAAAAATTATCTAACTGATGGTGAAAACCGCATCAAAATCCGTTGCGTGGTTAAGGAGGAGTTAGCGGTTATACAGACAGACAGACAGACGCGGAAAGCGACTTCATTTTATACTATGTAGAGATGTATAGGTACATTAATTTATAGGTACATTAATGACGTTGCTATGGTTCCTCTATTACAAGTCCCCAGTTCCCGGATTCTAGCCCGAGAGCTGGTAAAAGTGTCAATTGGATTTTCAATTTATTATTAAAAAAAAATAAATAATGAATTGAAAATATGAATTGGTGCTAGGCCCAAATAACCTTAGCTGTTGGTGGTCTTTAAAACACAATTACATTAATTTATAAACGTGGTCAAGAACTGCTTCCTTTACCTTAGTTACCAATTTTAAAAACATATGCTGAACAGTTATTCTAGCCAGTTAATATTGCTCATAAAATGTTAATATACGCGCAAATAGTAAAAAGTTTTTCATTGTGAATGTGCCGTTATTAATGTTTACATTTTTTCGTAAAAAAAGTTTTATGGAAGTATTGTTACAATATTATAATATCTTGTATTATTATTATACACAAGAATGCGAGGCAAAAAAATAAAACATTAGACCTGAACGAAAAGCGTTTTTGTTTGCATCGAAGTATATGAAAAATCAGCATTTACTCTAAGGTTCAGTTAGTTTAGAAGTTATGGCGGTTTAGAATGTATAAAAATTAAAACAATTTAAAACGTCTATAACTCAGTAACTAAAAAAGATACCGCGGTGCGGGTGATCGGAATCGATTTCAGCGTGATTTTTTCTATTAGTCCGGTTAATATCAAACGTAATAGAAACAGCTTAGCGACAAAAAAATTAACAATACGCTTGAAAACGTCAGGCATCGAATGTTTTGGTAGACAGATTAATACTATAGATTATAGACGCTCGACAACTGATGTCATAAGCCACTAATGATAATAATTATTTTGGACACCCTTTTAGAGTCTGTATAGGTAAAAATCCACCCACTTGTGGAGAAACCCAATGCCGAGATGTGCAATTCCATAATTTGCGTCAGACGTTTATTTCTTGGTAATAATTCTTTTTATGAACTCTTAAAAATTATTGTACCTGTGGACCAGACCAGGTGTGCAGTCTGCAAAGAACACATTCATAACAATCATAACACTAATATGGATACCTACATACTTTCGTTATTATAGCACGAATCTTGTTTTACAGCCAGTAGTCCACTGATAATGAATTTCTGTTGAAAATCTTGGGTTTCAGAACGCATTGTCTGAAAATCTGATTTGACAATGACCTCAGATTGCGACCATAAAATTATAGACGAGAGCTAGTGACAATTTTTTGGTGTTATTTATTCAAGGCCTTATTTTTGTGAAGATGTTGAGGGGGGCATATTAAAGTGCCCTGAGTAAGGGATTTTACTAGGTAGCGGTATGGGAGGGAGGCACACCGCCCCCAACATGTAACAAAAAAATGGTCACAATTATTTATTGCTTCAAGGCTGAAATTGTTTGTATAGCTTGTCGGTGACCCAATAATGCCATTATAATATTTGCAGATCGATTGGTCAGTATTAAAGGGGTGGCAGATCACCCTAAACGTGTCATGTACCGACGAAATTTATATTATTAGTTCAAGGTTCAAATTTAAACATGTCGTTACGGCGACTGTTTTAAGCATATATTTCAATTTGCAGAACAAAATGTCGGTATTAACCCCGTCTCTTAGAGGGAAACTTGCTCGCCTAGGTGTTTATATCGTTCTGCAAGGGGGTTAATACCGACATTTTGTTCTGAAAATTGAAATATATGCTTAAAACAGTCGCCATAACAACATATTAAAGTTTGAACCTTGAACTATTAATATAAATTTCGTCGGGTACATGACACGTTTATGGTGATCTGCCACCCCTTTAATACTGACCAAACGATCTGCAAATATTATAATAGCATTATTGGGTCACCGACAAGTTATACAAACAATTTCAGCCTTGATAATAATTGTAACGATTTATTTTGTTACATGTTGGGGTCGGTCTGCATCCCTCCCATATCGCTATCTAACAAAATCCCTTACTCAACGCACTTTAATATGCCTCCCTCAACATCTTTACAAAAATAAAGCTTTGAATAAATAACACCAAAAAATTGTCACTATAGCTTTCGGTCTAGAACAGTCTAATCTCCTTGTCAAACTCATTGTTATGAAGAACATTAGATTGTACTCACAGAAAAACGAATGACTGACGTGCATAGAAAAAAATCGTTCTTCAAGCTGAATTTTGATCAAAATGCGTATAAAAATGTTGTTTCGAAGTAGAAATTGTAATTAAAAAACCGTGTTTCAATTATTTTTAAAGCAGGGTCGATTAAAAATTCTACAATCATGCTTTTGCTTATAGAGAAATATATTTGATCACAATCTAATGTCATTGTCAAACTAAACTTTCTGACAATGCTTTCTGCAACCCAGCGTTATAGTTTTGCCGCTGAAATGAAATTTTTCTCGACAAATTAATCTTGATCTCATCTCGAAATACGAGTCAAGAAAAATTGGTTAAACTCACGTGTCTAAAAATAAACGAATCGTCGATGTATTTAATTGAGAGTTGACAATAAATTAGATGATACTATTCTGTAGAGTCAATGTTAAAAATTATAGTGTTGTAAATTTTTTGTCACTTTCTAACAAATTTGACATTACATAACGTAAAATGAGACAGAAATTTTACAGTGCGGTAAATTCTAACATTGATCATACAGAATAGCACCAGGAATCTTTCTTTGGGCTTGAGAATAGCCGAGAGTGAAGCAATGCTGTTGTTTACATGGCGTTGCTATAGTTCCTCTATTACAAGTTCCCAGTTCCCGGGTTCTAGCCCGAGAGCTGGTAAAAGTGTCAATTGGATTTTCAATTTATTATTAAAAAAAAAATTAGACTGATGACCAGTCCTATACTTCCCACCTAGTAAGTATTTGCAAAAAATAAACACTCTCTTTTTATTCTTTGAAAAAAAGCATGGCCCTCTTTTTTATTTAGTGATCTACTGATGGCTAGCTAACTAGCTTAATATAGCAAAAATCATGGTTATACTTTGATTTACGTACAATTTTTATTTTTTTTAGTAAAATATTTTTTTTCTCGAAAACTGTACATTTTAGAGAAACAAATATTTACATTTTTTTCATATTATAACATCTAGAATTCATTTATATTTTTTTTACCTATGTTAATACGTGACATTGAGAACGTTTTTTAATATCTCAGGATCCACTGAACCGATTTGACTCAAAATCTAATCAGATCTAAGTTAAAGGCTGATAAACACAATAGAACAATCGGCATGGCCGTATGTTGTTCCGTTTTTACGATATCGAAGACGAAAAATTGACCACATACACACGCACACACACACACACACATACATACATCAGTCAGAAAATGATCTTAAACGATTGCTAGGGTCTCAAAACGTGAAGATCTGTTAAAATCGAAATATTTTTTTCGGACTAAATCCATTACCTACTTCCCTACCATAGTAGAGGTGGGAAGTAAAAATAATGAATTGCAAATATGAATTGGTGCTAGGCTCAAATAACCTTAGCTGTTGGTGGTCTTTACTACAAAAAAAAACAAAAACAAAAAACCAGGAATCTTTGATGATTTTCCCACTAATAGCTTTTCAGTAATTTCTACGTTTATCGAAAAAAATATTGCAGATATTCGACAGCAGTGTTCATTCCAGTGGATGACCTGTTTTATACGCAATGATATAGTTTAAAGCGTTTGTCGGTGTGCGCGGGCCACGCAGTGAGTTTGTTCGGCCGGGCCCAAAGGGGCCGCCCATGGGTCTACAGGTCCGATAGCTCCACACCCAATGTATGTCGTAGTCCCACAGTACCTTCGTCTACCTACACTGTCTATAACATACATATATGCTGTATTTAAACCCTTTTGACCTTTTCACTACATCTGAACTGTTTCACTCTTTCTTATACGGGATGGTGATTTATACAGGGTGTTCCACAACCAGTCATAACTTATTCCTCATGTAATTTTGAGCTAAAAATATATCAACATGGGTTCAATTCTCATTTCTTATTGAGCAACTGATAACTGAAATACATTATCTATATGCGCAGATAAACCTATAGCTACTTAGTAGTTAATTTTGATACCAGTTAATTCAGCTAGAGGACAGCTTCAGTGGCAGATTAAGCCCGTCGAAGACCCGGGGCGGCAGAACTAAGTGAGGCCCCCGGTCTGCTTAGAAATTGATGTATTTGTAGTGTAAATTTCGTAAAAAATGAATAATATAGATGTAATGGCTGACAAAAAAAAATCAAATATTTATAATAAACGACCTACGTACCTACGTTTATATTTTGTACACGTATGGGGCCTCCAACTCCAAACTGCCTCTTACTTACTAAACATATTTTGGCCTTGTTTGGGATTTGATTAAGAAGGACTTCTCGAGATTTGGAGGCCCCCCAGGATCAGAGGCCCGGGGCGAGCCGCCCCCTCCCCCCTTAGTCCGCCACTGGACAGCTTGGTGTAATTGATCAACGTGCTGGCCTTTGAAGCAAGCTGTCGTGGGTTCGAAACCCACCTCGCTCAGGGATGCTTTGTGATGTAATTTAGTTTTAAGTGACATGTTATTAAATGTAATTAAAACGCTAATGACCTAAGTTATCGACGCATCAATCTACAATAAATAAAAATAAAATTTAATTCAACTCTATAACAACTAAGAATAGAACTCATAGTGATACCACTAAACCGATTTTAATGAAATTTATTTGATGTTAGTCTTATCTTGAAATATCAAGACTTCACTAAGTCTAAGTCTAAAATAAAAAACTCTTGTCTTGTCTTGAAAATTTCTAGACAAGACTTTTGCAAGTCTATAACATCTAGACAATCTAGACAAGGCAAGACAAGAGTCTAGAAAGTCTAGATCGAGACGGCAACAGTAGTTAAAACTTAGGCAAGCAAGCTTACTAAGGAGTATATGAACTGTCACCCTGTATATTTTTATTCTTTTCGTATCAATTCATCTTAATAATGGACAATATTCCCTGAAGGTACCTCAGGAGAGACATTCGTCCCAACGAACGCGTATTTTGTTATTTGTTATATAAATTATCTTTAGACTCACGAACAAGAATAAGCTTTCGATTTATCACTTAAATAATGTTTGATTGTTATTGATAAAGAATAATATATTTTTTCAACGTTCGAAGTTTATTATTAATAAATCTAGAAACATTATGAGTACATCAAAATACAGAATATCTGTAGGTTTTTTTACGGTATTATAATTAATCAAGAAATTATTAGTCCTATCCGTAAATAAATTCACATATTAGTGATCGTAATCGGGAGTTTCGGGTTCAAGTCCCGACAGTGGCATTTACATTTTTCTTATATTATAGCCTTCTATTAAATATCATGGCGATAATATGTCGTCTGATATATATTGTGGTATTCACTAATATGTGAATTTATTTACGGATAAAACTAATAATTTCTTGATTAATTATGAGTACAGTTGACGCTGCCAGATTACACACACTTGGAAATGGATGTATATAGTCTAATAAATTTTTCGAAATATCGGACACGAATTTTTAAAACGCCTAATCACTTCGCTGTCATCAAGAATTACAGTGTACCAACATATTCGCCTTTTTAACTATTTTTTTTTGTAATTGTTTATGTAAAATAATTTGTCAATAAAGCGTTGATTTAGTCACGTCTAATAAATCAACTTTGCATTGTTGATCTAGTTTTAATATAAGACAAAACATCGAGAGGCGTTTTATGCAGCGACATAATAATTGATTGAAAACTAGTTTTTTGTTTAATAAATTGTTTCAGAAAACACTGCGTGGGCGATTTTTATTGTACTACGTATTTTGAAAGTCTACCGTTCTAGATTTTTATCGATATACATACATTGTCAGTCTTTGAAAAATTACTCGGCTGGTTTATCCTCAATCACTTTAAAAAAACAGTGGCAACTAACATATTTCTTGCTTTAATACACTTTATAATAAAACCTTGTTTTTCGGCCGGGTTCGCTCGAGAAGATTGTGATTTAGCAGCTAAATAATCTAGACTCTAGAGCAGGGGTCGGAAAGTAATTATAGGTGGGGTCCGGATACTGTTGAAAATTTTTATCGAGGTCCAAAAACAAAAAACTCATATTCTTTACTAATTTTTTATTTTAATTTTCACTCACAAAATAATATGAAATACAATAGATAGGCATAATTGTATTCAAAAATCAATGGGTGAAATTACATTTGCGGTCTTGAGTCAGTTTTTTAAAGTTAGGTTCACGCGGGGAGCAGCTTATGCGAAGAGTGTCTTCAAGGTGGACGGTCGTTAATCTTGTGTGATATTGGTTCTTCAAAATGTGCCTCTTTGTTACCGCCACAAAGCACTCGAAAATAAAACTTTCGTAGCGGAAAGTACAAAAAAATATTTTTTAAATAATTCAAAAAAATCTTGGTGGTCCAGTTTTTGACCTTCCGCGGTCCGGACTTGGACCGCGGTCCGCCAGTTGCCGATCCCTGCTCTAGAGCAACAAATTTCTCATAATATATCACTTTATTGTAGGTATCTCTTATAGACCGAGAGCTAGTGACAATTATTTATTCAAGGCCTTATTTTTGTGAAGATGTTGAGGAAGGCATATTAAAGTGCCCTGAGTAAGGGATTTTGCTAGATAGCAGTGTGGGAGGGATGCAAACCTCCCCCAACATGTAACAAAAAAAAATGGTCACAATTATTATTGCTTCAAGACTGAAATTGTTTGTATAGCTTGTCGGTGACCCAATAATGCCATTATAATATTTGCAGATCGATTGGTCAGTATTAAAGGGGTGGCAGATCACCCTAAACGTGTCATGTACCCGACGAAATTTATATTATTAGTTCAAGGTTCAAATTTTAATATGTTGTTACGGCGACTGTTTTAAGCATATATTTCAATTTGCAGAACAAAATGTCGGTATTAACCCCCTTGCAGAATTTAAATTTTGAGAACGTCTGTACAGTTCTTACATGCTGAATGTGCAAGTTTATAAAACAGCAGTCAACCGCGGTATTAAATATATACAGGATGTTTTATTTTTTGTAACATCTTAGGCAAAGTGTGCACTCATGGGCGTACCGGGGGGAGGGGGAAGCTGCCCCCCTGGACCTGGACTAATATGTAACTATGTTAAGTGTCAGGCCCACAACTCACAAGACGTGCTTAGCAGTGGCCATCATAATATTTTACTGGTTCATTTAAAATCAATCAAACAAAAAAAAAAACATTTTACATTAGTTTAATAGTTAATTTAGTGCCTGATCGAAGTTTTTTTTTTTAATAAACAGAATGGCGGCCTATGATAATTTTTTCGCAGGTTTTCAAGGAAAATAAAGCACTAGTTTATTGTTTTTAGAAAATATAAGTTAAATATAAATTATTTACCTACAGAAAATTCCTAATTGGGACCCCACCCCCCTAGGTCAAAAGCTGGGTACGCCCATGTGTGCACTGGCACTATATTATAGCAATTCCGTTGCTTATATATTATTTTCCATGACTAAAACCATACCGGGAGCTGTCATTCACGGAAAATGTTACAAATATCATGATATGTCAAAAATAATAAATAAATTTGCATAGTTGAAGAAGACGAAAGAATTGCTTCATCTCAACCGAGACGCACACCATTTTTTGTGGATTAACACGTCCATCGAAAATAAAACGTCCTGTATAAACAATATGTGACTGTAGTATAGCGTGTGTTTGACGGCAGAGAACACATAGAAATGAGGAACATGTTAATCTTACACTAATTTGAGTAAACCGTGAGACTTAAATACATCACGTTCACGGATTTATGTTTCGCGAATGAGAAACAAACCTCTTCTTGTAGATTACATTACATTAGGTAGGTTATATTATGGTGTACAGTACCTGCGTCGTCGTCGCCCAGCATCCTTTATACTCCAGTGGCGTATCAATAGAATAAAAGGCACAAAAGTCCCTGTGACGTTTCCACTTTACGACTCTAAAGGGCAAGGATTGAGAACCTATAATGGCACGCGTGCCATAGGTAGCACGCGACAGAATATTGTCGGCATGCCATTGATTGAGTTACACTATCGAAGTAATTCAAAATATGTTAGATACCAGTCGAAAAAAATTTACTGTCATTCAAATAACATAATATAATTATGAGATCTACACGACACGTCGACGAAAGTTGTTATCGAAATAATTCTTTTCATCTACGTTTGAATGATTTTTTTGTCCAATAAATTTCCTTAGGTGCTTGTTGGCACATCATTGCCGCATTAAACATTTTTTGAAAATTGGCACGTTGACAGATCCCTACAACCTTTCTTAAATTCCCCACAGATCCCTACAACCTTTATAAAATTCCGCACAGATCCTACAACCTTTATAAAATTCCCCACATATCCCTACAATCTTTATAAAAATCCCCACAGATCCCTACAATCTTTATAAAAATTTCTAGATATCCCTACAACCTTTATAAAAATCCCCACAGATCCCTACAATCTTTATAAAAATTCCCACATATCCCTACAATTCATATAAAATTCCCCACAGATCCCTGCAACCTTAATAAAAATCCCCACAGATCTTTATAAAAATTCCCACATATTCCTACAACCTTTATAAAATTCCCCACAGATCCCTACAACCTTTATAAAATTTCCAGATATCCCTACAACCTTTATAAAAATCCCCACAGATCCCTACAATCTTTATAAAAATTCCCACATATCCCTACAATCCGTATAAAATTCCCCACAGATCCCTACAGCCTTTATAAAAATCCCCACAGATCTTTATAAAAATTTCCACATATTCCTACAACCTTTATAAAATTCCCCACAGATCCCTACAACGTTTATAAAATTTCCCACAGATCCCTACAACCTTTAGAAAAATCCCCACAGATCCCTACAATCTTTATAAAAATTCCCACATATCCCTACAATCCTTATAAAATTCCCCACATATCCCTACAACCTTTATAAAATTCCCCACAGATCCCTACAACCTTTATAAAATTCCACACAGATCCCTACAACCTTTATAAAAATTCCCCACAGATCCCTACAATCCTTAAAAAATTCCCCACAGATCCCTACAACCTTTATAAAAATCCCCACAGATCCCTACAATCTTTATAAAAATTCCCACATATCCCTACAACCTTTATAAAATTCCCCACAGATCCCTACAACCTTTATAAAATTGCCCACAGATCCCTACAACCTTATACACTTATATTAGTATAATTGGATTTTTTCTTTTTTAAGCCGCCGCCGCTGCCTTCTTGTCCTGGGTGGGAGACAAAAGCTCGTGTTTTAACAAAGAATTATATTGTTCTCATACTGAGAGTCGTATTTTTGAACGCTGAGAAAATTTAAGTGCATTTTAAATAAGTACCTACGCCTTTTAATTGTGGCATTAACTCAGCTAATTTAACTGGTTAAAATAAAAGAATGCAATAAAATAAATTATAACTTATTCATTCAAATTGTTGTAAATGAATAATTTATTCAGACGTAATTAAATAATAACTGTGTATTAAAATAAAATGAGAATAATTTTATTGGAAAAACTATATTTGCAATATTAGAAAAAATCATATTTCAACCCAATGCCACTGTCGGGACTAGTGTTGCCAGGTGTCCCGATTTGCGCGGGACGTCCCGATTTTCAGGGGTATGTGGACACGTCCCGATTCACCCTTGATCGGGACGCTGAATGTCCCGATTTAGGGTCAATCGGTAATTATAAAAGATTCAAACTTCACACATATTGTTTTGTGACTGCGAATAGCGCGATAGACGTATCGCGCTCTCCCGTTCTTTTCTGCCGCCGCGTACGATCCAAAGATTATGATGACATTATTTTGATGATATTATAAAGGCATTATTTTCACCACTTAATAATCAAAATAAACGTTGATTTATGAACACCTTGTTTTTTTTAGTTGTCCCGATTTCAGAACCAAAATCCCGATTTTTTTAGCCTTCAGTCCCAAAATTTGGCAAACTGGACCTGGCAACACTAGTCGGGACTCAAACCCGAACCGACTTTGACTTTGGTTGAAAAATTAATTTTTCTAATTTTGCATAAATGGAGTTCTACGAGGAGTTCTATAACTTAGCTCTATCTCTGGAAATAAGATAGAGATATCGTTTGGTTCTCCAAGAAAAAAAGATAGAAAATATGTTATTAAATGAATGCATGATGACTGCAAACAGTATATGAAACACCTGAGTAAGAACAATGACGTAACACAATTGTTCTTACTCAGGTGTTTCATATACTGTTTGCAGTCATTATGCATTCATTTAATTATGTTGTTCACGGCGTCCGTGTTAAAATTTGTATTTATAAAAAATACGGTTGCGCACGCACACCGTGTCCTGCCATCTAGCCAGCAGCAGTATAGACAGACTATTGCCTAGTTACCGGATAATGCGCGCGCAATCCAGGTAAAAAAAGATATGTGGATTGGGAAATTTGGAAACGTAAAAAATATTGTCAAAAAATGATAGTAAGAGTCAAGGACTTCATAACAAAATAAACAATACCCAGTTTTTTATACATTTTATATTATTACGTTATTAGACGCTAATGACCTCTGTTGTCGAACGTCTATAATCTACAATTCAATTCAATTATTAAGTTACATTGATACCTACCTATATTTACGGTTTTACAATAATTCTACATTATTAAAATTAGTATCGTCCATTATAATTAATATAATTAGATAATCATCTGCGAAACATTGCAACTTTATAAAATTTAGCATTTGATTTATCTATAAGTCCAAGTTACCATTATTCCTAGTTGTATTCTACATTATATTAAAATATTGTTCATTTATTACTAGATAACAATTTTGCCATCAGCGTTACAAAGCTATATTATAGTCTGTATCCACAAACCCATTCTCAACATGGAGATCTCCGTTATTATGAGAGATAGAGATTAATTGGTTAAATGAGATGAAGTATTCCTTTGGTAAAGTTGTATCAAATCACATAAATAAAGTTTAGATTTTTTGCATAGTTTAGGCACTATATAATAAAAAACTAAAAAAGTGAATTTTCGAATTTTTTATTTTTGCTGATGGCTGCTTTATTTTAACAGACAATCAAATTTAGTTTATACTTTATTAAGGCAGTTTTTTAATATCAATTTCGTGGTGTATTTTTGAGAAAAATTCACTTTTTTATTACATCGCCTGAACTACGCAAAATATCTAAACTTTACGCCAAAGGATATCGTGGGATATGGACGAAAAAAAAACAACAACAAATGTTAAATTTCTAACTCAGCAACGTTTCGTTGTACACTGACAACTTCGTCAGGCATCTGTAATTAATGACATGATATTTTAGATAAAATATGATTAAAATTAAAATAAACCTTTAACCTAACTTTACCATCTATAAACTTTCAAATAGATATTAATACAATCATAAAAAGAAATAAAGAAATTAGACTCCGTTAAATCAACGTTTTCTAGCCCGGGAAATAAAGGTTTTATGTCGCAAATAATTTCCATAGAGCTGGATTTTTCACAGCTAGTAGAATACCTTTAGACATGTATTTTTACAAAAGTCCCTGGTTATCCCCCGCCACCCCTCTTGAATATTTAAAACATTACATAATGAAAGAATCGCTTAAGTCGACCTTTTGTGAGATATTTCGAAACTGGCATCCGAAAGACTTGCAAAATTATTTATTTATTTATTTATTTATTTATGTCTACAAACAGGCGTAAGCCTAGTAATATGTAGACTACCCATATTACACAGTAGATACTGAGATCAAGAGAAAAAAAAACAAATTAATTCTAATTACTAATACTATAAGTTGCACATAGTATACAAAAATATTATATTCAAGAGGGGGTGGCGGGGGAAGTACAAGAGGGATAACCGGGGACATTTGTAAAAATACATGTCTAAAGGTGTTCTACCATCTGTGAAAATTTCAGTTATATGGGAATTATTTGCGACATTGGGTGATTTTTTCCTTTCATTTTCTGGGCTATCAATAGAACTGTAAGCGTTGATTTAACGAAAGTTTACTGTAATTGAAGTGTTAATAATTAGTACTATAACAATTTGCACAGTTGGCGTGTAAAGGGTCAAAGTGTAAAACGATTTATTGGCGACACGATAGATCGCGTGACAGCACCAACTAAACAATAGTCGGGAGAGATCTACGCTCGTATAGGAAATGTTATACTATTTGGATAAATAGAAATGATCCTCAGTATTTATACAATGGCTCGCAAGTGCAATAATTCACTTACTTTAATTGCTTGCAATTACATTAATGCAAATGGTAGTTTAATTCTATCGGTTAATTATTATCTTCGTTTTTTTGCTCTTTTTAACACTAGAATTACACACACTCCATAGTTTGTCAGATCCAATTGTTTTTTCGTATGATGTTAAAACAATGACGTTATATTTTTTTATAAATTCTATAGAATTATCGCTAGGTACTTGGTAGAACATGATTGAATAAAAATTAATAAACAAACACTTGAAAAATTCTACACATTTATTTATCTCAACGATCGTTTCGGGTTTCTAACCCATCATCAGGAGTTTAGTTTAAAACTTAGGAGTTTAAAGTAAACTCCTGATGATGGGTTAGAAACCCGAAACGATCGTTGAGATGAATAAATGTGTAGAATTTTTCAAGTGTTTATTTATTAATTTTTATATTTTTTAAGTAATAAATTGCTTAAACTTTATATTTTGTTCATAATTTTATTTTAATTTTTCTTTTTAGGTCATCAACAGCTAGATTGATTTGGGCCCAGTACCCATTTATATTTTCAATTTATTATTTTAATAATAATAGAGAAGCCATCATAAGTTGTCAGATCATCAGCGTCTATTACAAAATATTACTTTTAATTAACAGTTTCAGCGATTTATTCAACTGTTAAGCGAGGACAGTGACAGTAACAGTAACGATTAGCGTAGCGACCTTTGGATCAGACTGTCGTGGGTTCGAATCCCACCTCCGCTCATGGATGTTTTGTGATGTCATTTAGTTTTAAGAGAATTGTTATTTAATGTATTTAAGACGCTAATGACCTAAGTTGCGACGCGTCTATAATCTACAATAAATAAAATCAACTGTCAAACGTCGATAAGCTTCAATCTATATTTTGTACACGCACGTGCGTTGGATAGCACAAACCAATAGATAACTAAAAGATTACACCGGGTCTGGCAGGCCCTATATTTTGTAGGTATGAGGTACTTCTCTTAAAAGACGCGTTAATCCCTGCGTTCCGATTTTAAAATGCAAGGGTCAAAATAGAGTAATAAAATAGATCTTATTTATACCTTCTTGGAACCACCAGAAAGCGGTTGAATGCTTATATTTCGTCCGATATCTATACTTTATAACATTGTCCGTGCCCCTCCCCCATAGCGTGATGATATATCCCAGGATCATGCTCTATACTAGAGGTCAACCTGTGGGTCGCGACCTCTAGGGGGTTCGCAAAGTCTTGCTCGGGGGGTCGCGGTCGCAAGCCAGTTAAAAGTAAAAAGCAAGGTTTGTAGGTCCTACACTACAATAAAAATACAATTTCAGTGAGAAGGTTGTGCCTGTTTATTTTTTAATAATTTGTCGAATCGTGGTTCTATCTTTGAGACGCAAATAATCAAATCATTCTCTAATATTGGAGCCTATTTCTCTTCTTAGTTATTATGTTCACCATTAAAGAGAACGTTAGTTCATATTAAGTAGGAAGTGGCGAATGGCACTAGTATTTTCAAAACTTCCCTTGCCAGCTCTTCTTTTTTTTCTTTTCTCTTTATCCAGAAGACGTCAATCTTTGAAATCACTGACACAGTTCAAGAAGGTTGAAAAACACTGCTCTGTACGATCGTGAGAATTAAATTTAAATCAATCCAGCGGTTTTTAAATTATTCGCGAACAAACGCGCGGGATGAAATAATTGCGCCAATTATAATTTAATTTCAAAAATAACGAGAAAATAAATTTGCTAATTACACGTTAAATATGATCGATATTTAATGAATTTGTTTAAAATTATTTACAATTGTATAATTCGCAATAAATATGTGTACATAAAGTCAATAATTATTTAAAATTTCACATTCTTCGAATAAATGCGCAACTTCTGGAAAAGAAGTTGCGATCCTTTGTTAATTTGTTAGTTGACATAAGCTGGCGACGCTTCTCTTGACCCAATGTCTGGTTGGCTTAGCAGTTTCGAACAAAACAGGCAGCACATAGTTCGTAGAATGGCCGGTAGTCGATAATGTTCCTCTTCTTTCGGCTGTTTGATACAAAGGACAAGCGTATCTATCTTTAGAAGAAAAATCAGATAAAAGCACAGGCTTCAACCAAATTGCCGGCACGCGTTCATATAATACTTTTGGTTTTTGTTCTTGTAACGTTCGCGATTTTCGATCCCAACGTCCTCCCTCCATAAATATACCATACACGTGTGCACCGTCCACTGGTGCTTTTTTAGTAACGTCTTGATCGAGTATATAAAAATCAAACGTCAACTGATCGATTGCAATTTTATATTTTCGTGCGAAATTTTGTTTGGCACCTGTCAAGAAAGCATGAATAAAGAAGAATCCAGATAGCCAAAAACATTGAGGTTTTCCGTTATCAAACCAAGTAGATAAAAGGTTTAATCGCTCTAAAAAATCGTGTATGTAACCTGCGAGTGGCTTTAAACTTGCATAAGATTTTTTCTTCCAAGAAGCCGGAACTTTGCCTTGAAGAAGTGATGCGCAAACTAATTCAAGTGCCGGCGACATGACGACTATACCTTTAATGGCCTTGAGGACATTTTCAAGTGACGTCCTAATTTCAGTCACAAGACCGTTGTAACGATTCATTTCTTGTACAAGTACAGTGTTCATAGATTCGCTATACGTCACTGGATATTTTTCACTTGCGGCTTCAATATCAAAGTTCAGAGGTACTTTGCCTAATATTTCGTTGCAGACAAGTTTTAATTGTGCGTCTGTATCTCCAGAAGCTGCTGCTCCGGTTCCTTGAACGAGTGTTGCCGAATCTACTACCTGAAGAGATTCGAGTAAATCTCGTGTGATACCGGCATTGTAATTCAAACCGAACGCTTCCGGTGGATGAATTGATGGCAAAGCTTGGATGTGTGAAATGACTTCTTCATATTCGAGCCGACGCGGTAAACCATAACATTCACCGGCATCTGAAAACATGTATTTCTCTTCTGAAATAACATCTGGATTTATAAAATCTTCAAGAATGGTCGAAATACAACGTCTGTCCCAGTCGTCTGTGACTCGACCACCGTAATTGCATTGACCAGTCAAATAAGATATGGCTACATATGGCACTTCTTCTTGCTCGTTGATAAACATCTGTAGCTGTTGGACGGATATTTGGAAATCGGATTCGTTAAATCCGTAAGGAATATTCCAGCCAATTGGACCGAACAGACGTCGTTCAAGTACAACTGCGTGGAAGAAACATAATCCGTATAATAATTTTCGGAAAGCTTTATCTTTTCCCGGACATCCGGTATAAAAATCGGGTTCTTTTACCGGTTCGCTTAAATAAGACCGTAAAAGGTTCTGTTGCAATCCAGTTGGAGGTTCGTTTGTCATTTTAACTGCCGTTTGTAGGATCGAAGTCGGAAACTTATCTGACGGATAACTGGTCAACCACAGTCTGAATGCCGTTCCTGTATTGGTTGGGTCTAAACTATCACAAATACGTTCTAATGTTGGCATCCAAGAAACGGCCAAGTGGCAATTTTGTAAACAGACCCATTGCTCTTCAATTTGTGCTCGTTGGATCATGGCTTGTGCGATTGGTCCTTGACCTTGTCCAAGTGAAATGTAGTTGAATTTATTCAAGTAGCCCATGCGTTCGGCAAATCGTGTCAAAGCTGCCATTGGATCTGAACCTGCTGACAGAATGAACAGCAGTGGATACAAACATTGAGAATCGGCGTATGAACGCGCTATATCGAATTGTGGTGGTGTTACATAACGCTCGTCCATTTCAAATATTACAAAGTTTTTAAGACCAACTGTCAATTTGTCAGGTCTTATTACGCGCAATACAATTAATTTTTGAAACGCTGTGCATTTTTCATTCCATTCGCCCGGTAAAGGTTCATTTTGTGGTTCGCTAGAATCGTAGATCCGTTGCCAGTCAGAAACTGAAATACAAAAACTTTCACGGAATCCCTGGAATGATACTAAATCGCTGAGACGGCATATTTCGTCCCATGTTTTGGTTGATAGCCAATCTGGTGCTGGATTTTCGAATTCATTTTCTGCTCCCATACCCCCTGCCGTCAAGAAGAACATGAAATCGTCTATCTGCAATTTGTCTGTTGCGAGCATAATTTTTGTACACAGAACAAAGGAGAATAGCAATTTGTCTTTTTCAAACAACGAACGACATACGTTTGTGTATAAATCTATTGTGAATTGTTCTTTGAGTAAATTTAATCTTTTGGCTAATTCACGCGACTTACTTGCATTGTCTATAGACGATTCATATAAATTAATGAACCATCTCAATGAATATTGATACATTGGATCGACGTTCGGTAATTCTGATACACAATAATATAATATCGAAGAGTGCTTAGCAACTGGCCGATATTCAAGTCGAAACTTTTCAATCTTTTCTTCAGTTTCGGCTGCGTATTTTTGTTTTTTCATTATATCTTCACCTAATATTTTTGACGAATCTAGTAGTTGAATTGCGGATTCGTCTTCTAGGATATTTCCTTTCGATTCACTCAAAGTACGCAGAATACTTTCTTCAACATTTTTGAGGGCCGCTTTATTTTCAGCGCTCATGATGATCAAACTTTCTCTTTTAGCTTGTAAATCCGGCCGCTCTTTTGCAACAACAATACCCAGCAATTGATCCTCAAGACCTTCGGGTGTTAACGCAAAATTAATTAAGGTGACTTTGTTAAACACTTCCGGCAAATAATGTGGGTTTCTCAAATGTGACGTCATATACAACCTAAACTGTTTACTGTATTCTATGACGTTGTCACCAAGACTGATATATTCTCTGCCGCCTTGTTTGTACGTGTTACGCAACAATATCGGATCTAAAGGCGCCTCTAAATCTTCGTGAATATTTTCAATAAGAATCGGTTGACCAAATTCCACACAATGCTCCATAACTTTCATATAATTCCCGTCGGACAGTTTAACAATTTTCAGCTCAAATTTTTTTTCCATCGTTTTTATCCATCGATTTGCTTGCTGTTGAGGATCAACAAATAATGACCATCTTTTAGACGTGTCCATTATGATAGCGTTATCCGTTGAGAACGAGTCTCGTGGAAGACCGGCAATAAACCAATTCTGTATTTTAATTTCGGAACCGAGAATAATACGTAATTCGTACACTTCTGATCCTGGGATGTCGTGTTGGTGGCAGCGTTTTTGCCAATCATTGATACATCTGACTCGAAAGGGTGTAGTAAATGGAGCGAGATAAGCTATCACGCCACACGATACTAGGAGGTCACCAGCGAGCGAGTCGTAAGAAGCTTGAAGATGGGCAGCCGCTTCGGACCAACGTGTTTTTTCACCACCAAGGCCGCCAATAAGTTTTTCGGCGCGTAATAATTTCTGAGTGCAAAGCTCAACTTCGTCTTCCATGAGTTGCATTTGTCTATTGGCTTCAGCTAAGGCGATATTTAATTTGGCTACTTTAGCTTCTAGTGCTCGAACCATACTACGTTTTTCATTCAATATAGCTTCAGTTTCAGCATATGTTCGCTCGGCAATTTCGAGTTTCTCCTTTTTGGGTCCAACCTCTTTTGCCACATTATCATATAAATCCATAGCGATGATCCATTTACATAATCCTTCAGCCGCGGATGAAGCTTTGGCTACAATTTCTGGCTTGAAATCTTTATTTGGAAGGTATTCTTTACGAATTTTTGTCATCGTTGCTACCGGAATATTGTCTTTATCGAAATCTTTAAGTCCCTGTAAGAAATTCATATCACCAAGCATTCGTTTTGAAGGACCCCAGAAATCTAATACCATTTTTCCGGAACCTGGATCTGGAACTCGGTCCGGTTTAATATCCTTCATGACGCATACCGCAGCCAGCACGAGTTTTACAGTAGCCGGTGGATTCTTCATTGATTTTACAAGGGTAATATCATTTGGTTTCAGTGTGTTCAGAGCTCCAATAGCTTCTTCGAGTATAGGAATAGCAAGGGCAAGATCTGCCTCGCATTCAGCTTTTAAAGCTTGAGCAGCGGCAGCTTGAACGTTAGCAACTTTTTCATCAGCTTGTACGAGTTCTGTTGCACGTTGTGCTTCAATGGTTTCATGTTCGATTTCAGCAGCCATTTCAGCACCTTTTTTCGCCATTAGTATCAAAGCCGGTTTTAAATTATTCAAATCGATCTGCATAGTTGCAACTTGTTCAGCGGCGAATTGCAACTTATCCAAACCACCAATATAACGCATTCTCGCTCTGTACAGCTCATCTTGCTTTGAACCGACTAATTCCGTAAAACATTTGATCAAATCTAAATAAGCTGCAGATGTTATGTAAGTTTTTCTGCCAAACATAGAATAAAATTCATCAGAAATTCTACGTGCATAGACATGAAAATACTTACACGCCTCGATCGACTCTATTTTAATTTTTTCAGACAAATCAACGTCCGTCATATATTTAATGGCGACCATTCCAAGTGCATCTTCTGGCCAATCTTCGAACCAATCGATTGTGCAGCAGTTTACTAAAGCAGGATACAGCCGTAAACGGGAACGAAACGATCCACCAATAGGACTGAAACACAAAACGATGTGCATTTTTTCTCTGCAACGATTTACGAAAAACGAGAATACTTCCAGAGGACTGACATCTTTGGCACGATTTCCGCCTTGTGCAGCAAGTCGAGTTAATTCGAGTATTTCCTGACGCTCATCGATAGCATAACAGTTTGGAACTTCGCCGGAATTCAACAAACCATCGATATCTTGCAAGAATATTTCTTCTTTGATTTGTCCGTCTGTGAATAAGAAGACACTATCTTTTCCAATGCCACCGGACTCTTTAAGCACTTTTTTAATATCGTCGCGCCATTCGGTTAAACCATAATTTTTGCTGATTTCCGGTTGGAAGAGCACATGGCCACATATTGCAGATGCAAGCTTTGTCAGTGATTGTCTTCCTGAACCGCCAACACCAACCAGAAGTGCACTTCCACAGGGCATCGACAAAACACGGCACACGCGTGACAGATGTTCCAAAGCGAATCGGAACAAAACGATGTTCATCTTTGTTTTGTGAGTAGCATTATATTCGTCTAACATGTTTTCTGCAATACTACGGAAAGTTTCCACAGAACTCATTGGTTCATATTTACGCTCGTCAACTGTTGCATCCAAATCATTACAAACGGTAAACATTAAATCTTTCAAACTTTCTTCTGTAATTTTATCACTGTGAAGTGGTAGTTCCTCGAACAAATGATCGAACGGTTCCTTAAAATAATCACGGACGCATTGTCTGCATTTTTCATATACCCAAGCTTTGTCTTCTTTATCAACAAGACGATCATAAAATACACGTAATATTTCATGAACCCATATTTTAGCAAAAATTTTTTTATTATCTGCTGAATCTTTTTTCAGCAATCCGCATCCCTGCATAACACGCGCGAAATCACGCAGATTAAATACATAGTGTGATTTTGCTGGTGTCGGTCTCAAATTTTGCATGGCGCCTTTATATGTATCCATCGTCGCATTCACAGTAGCTATTATTGATACCATAACATCTGTTGGAAAGCCGTTCTTTTTTAAACAGGCCAACAACGTATTTTGGAAAATCTTATGCATACTGTCGTCCGTGAAATCATTGATTGAAAACAGGCTATAGTGTCTCAAAAAACGTGCATATATCTCTTGCCTACTTCCGCCAACCAGTCCCATAGCCGATAAAAACTTAACATTGTACAAATGTATTTTCGAAGTATCTTTCAGATCGTACCAATGATTATGGTCAAAGAATTGCCGTAACAATTCTATAGGTGGCTGGGCCCCGTAAATTTCTTTGGCCGGCATGTTTAAATCATCTATAAATAACACACTGACTTTCCCTTTCGACGAACCGTATTTTCCCCGTTTGATTTTGACTAATTTGGACAGAATCAAATCTTGTGTTTGATTGGCACTAATTTGAGCAGTAAAAGTGATAAACACAGGTTCATATGAATCACGAGGAAATTTATTCATGAGACAATTTTGTGTATAAAAGCTTTTCCCTGTTCCAGTCGGCCCAACCAACAACATCTTATTACCGTGACGAACATGCATCTCTATTATATATTGATATCGAACAGTGTCCGGAGTCGGTATCATCATTTGTAATAAACTTGTAGTTTCGGCTGCATGCATTGATTTTGCTATATCGGGCCAATATTTCCACGCTCCTTTCCCTTTAAAAACGTAAAAGTAATCATAAAAGAAGCCTTCACTAGGTACCGTTACTTCAATTTTTTCTAAAACATCAGGCGGTGGATTTTCTGGATCAACGCAATTCCATATTTCGCGATAAAATTGATCGAATCTAGATCGAGACTCACTGTCAAGTGTACCAGAAATTCCCCATACGATTGCGGTTAAGACAGCGGCTTCTATCCAACATTCTGCGTGTTTTATGTCGTCCGGATGTTCTTCGCACGCGTCGTTTAGAAGCATTTCAGTTATGTGCATTACCGATTTTACTGCATTTATATCACCGGCTGTCACGAGCACGTGGCACTGTTTACGAACAAAATTCAGCGTAGGGGGTACCAACCAATCAAAAAGTGCTGTTATCATTTCTTCATATCCTTCGACCCACATCGGATTTGAGCTATTCAACCAGGATTTCACGAAGGGCCGCCATCCCAGCGAAGTCGGTTCCATATAAATCATACCGCAGCGCGAGACTGTCGCCGGCGATGCTTCTTTTAAATCCATAGCTTCGAACAACATACTCATCGAATCCGTCATGGCCATTACTTCACCGGACATTAGACATAGTTTTTTATTATCGTCCAAAACAGTGTTCATATTTTCGATCCAAACGGCATCTATAGGTCCGTCGAAAATTACCCATTTTCGATCCGGTGACGTGTCTGTTGCAAAACGACGATAGCATGTCGCCACAACACCGTCTGTCCACTCGTACGATACCGGATCGAATTGACCATACAATTGACCCATTGTAATAGATTTTGGATTAATTGTTTGAAACTGTACTTTCTGTTGATTTAGTCCTTTCTCATTCATGATCGTTAAAGCGTCAGCCAAAATACGCAATGTGCAAGTTTTACCACTGAAAGGTTCGCCGACAAGCATAAATCCATGACGAACAATCATCATTTCGTAGACTTGAATTATTTTAACAATAACTACTTCTTCGGGTTGCAGATTACGTTTTTCACAAACTGTATGTACTGCAATAATCAACTCTGTATAATCTGGAACTGGCAGTGTTATTCCCGGAAATAAATCTGATATGATGCCATCGAATAGCGGCAAGTCCATCGATAAAAATTTCGGTAAATTGACGTCTGTAATCGATCGAAGTAAAACAATATCTTCGTCTTCTTTAGGCGCTTTACGTTTATTATTACCGCAAGCTGATAGCACAGTTTTGACCGCACGCATTCCGTAATCGTAATGAGTTTGTGATGACAGCTGTTCCGAACACAGTTTATAAACGGAGACAATCTTCATAGATAATTTTCTAGCAAGAGCAAAACCAAAAGAATAAAGTTCCAGTTCGCCGATCATTTGATAATCCGGCACCATCATAGCAACTGTACGGAACAGTACTTTCAAATTATCCGGTAATTCGGAACGACCGGCGTAACCCGGATTCATAGTTATGCACACGTAGCATGCGGGATTCAATTTGAGTTCGGTCTCTTCGAAAATAAACGTTTCGGCGTGCGCTCGAACAGCCATAACAATACAAAGAATCTGTTGTGCAACGACAGATAATACTTCGAGTTCGATACGATTGAATTCGTCAAAACAAACCCACGCTCCGCAGCATGCCAGACCTTTGAAAAATTTGCCCATACTCTTATAGTCAAGTCCGTCCGAACAGTTGAATACCACACAACACACTGCCAACGCTTTGGCAAGATCTTTGGTCGTTTCGGTTTTACCAGTGCCGGCCGGTCCTTCAGGAGCACCGTTCAAATGCAGATGGTAAGCGCCGATAAGCGTTCGATAACATCGATCAGTTAACGGAGTTATTACCAATCTATTTGTGTTACCTAAATATTCGTACGCGTAGGGCACTGAAGCATTTATTATGTTTACAAACGCGTCGTCGTTCCAATAATAACGCATCTGAGCAAGCCATTCAAAGTCAGTAACATGTAAAACTTTATTCTTTATCAAATCACCGATCACGTCTTTAGCATGCATGTCTATCACAATCAACGCTTTTACCGTTATTAAATCTAAATTGGACAAATCTCCACCACGAACTAATTGAACAATATCTTGTATCTGATCCAATAATTTATCGTAATGTATTTGCAGTTCACCTATTTCGTGTGTTTGTAAGCGAAATTCGGTTTCGATTGTCCAGTAAACCTGAGATACGCACAAAACAACTTGTCCTTGCCATGAAATAACCCAAAGTGGTCGCGTTCTCTCGAGGTAATCGGTGTAACTATTGAAAACACATTCACGAATCGATATGACCATGGCTTCTTCAACTTGCACTAACCATTTTTCTACACTGCCGCGTGCTTCATTCGTATCGATAGCTTCTAAAAATTGAACACGTTCCTTTTCTTTACTCATCATGGCATGGATAACAAGTTTTCTGTCGAATTCTAACTCATTGATACCTTCGAAACATTTCTTCAAGAATGGTTGTACACGTAACGGATCTTTGGTTTCGGATAAAATCTCGAGCATTTCATCGTTGGATAAGAAGAAAAAGCGTGGGAAATATAATCTTTTCTTTTCGAGATATGCAGAGACACCTTCGTTTATTTTTTCGAGCATTTGTACACAATTTATCAATGTTTCGAGCATACCTGGTGCAGTTGCAACTTCCATAACTCTCGGATCAACTTTTACTATTCCCATATAGCGACGATAAGTGGCATCGACTTCTTGAAATAATATTCCTTCTTCTGGCATCTGTGCAACTATGTCTTTGGAAGAGAATATTGGCAAAAGGTAAAGCCACTGCACCTGGACTGTTCCCCACTCGTCTATAACTGAATTAACGCGAGTTATTCTCTCGTACCACTCGCGAACTTCTTTCTCCACCGGTTTTACAAAAGCGGAACCTCGCATCGATAATGTTTTTACAATATGGTCTTCGAGCACTGCTTGAACATCATCTAGACCGCTTAAAATACTAATGCCGGTTTCTTTATACAAACTGGTTTTAAACGAAATATCTACCCATTCTGCAATCATCTTGTATAAGTTTTGTTGTAATTGGAGCTCCTTAATGGCGCCAACACTTATAATTTCGAAACTGTCCAAGAACGGGCCAAACTCTTGATTGTAGATTTTTCTTAAAGTAGTTCCAGTTGTTGGCGTAATATCGTATCCACATATTTCAGACATTTCATCCCAATGCCTTTGGGTTAAAGCTGGATTACACATAATGTTAACTAATTGAACGCACGGACGAAACTCTTTAAGAGCATGGGTGGCTTGCATACACAGTTTTAACGGTGCAGGTAAATTGAATGGATCTGGATCGTCCAGGGTACCTTTAAATCGACGCTTTTGGTTTTCTGAAATTTGTACACGTATTGTCATACGGTAATTTTTTTGAATCTTAAGAAATTCTTTATAGTAAAACTCGATAGTCCCTTCGACAACTTCATGTTTTAACCAATCGAAAGGACCGTCCATCCATACTGAATAGCTTCTCAACCATTTATAACACAAAAAAACAAGATCGTAAAACGGATAAATAATTTCTTTGAGTTCTTTCAGATCGTTAAATGCTGACACTGGAAATTTAAATAGTTTTTCTTCTTTATTGATCCATTGTAACATTTCGTCAAAATTTTGCATTTTATATGTCATTCTTCGTAACTCGTCTATATAATTCTTTGCTTCTTGGAGATTTGACATATCGTCTAACACAGGTAAATATGGTAAGAAGTCTTCGATACCTTTTACTAACCTCTCAACACTTCTTTGCAACTGTTCCTCAAGTTCAAATTTACGTGTTTCGAACACATTACTGTTTGCGTCAAGTATCGGTTTAATATTAGCTATCCAATTAATTGTTTTCGTGTTTAATCTTATTTGATCTCTAGTTAAAGTTGTAAGTTCAACCAATGTACTCATTTTATGGATCGCGTCTTGTGTGCGTCCTGTTAAACTAATTACTACAGTTGTGGTTACCTCAAGCATATATTTTCCTTGCTCAATGAGATCTTCCGTAGTTTCAGGAACAGTCAACGCTTTTTTCTTTATAATTTCAAAAGCCTCGCAAATATTCAAATTCTCATTTTCACAGTCACTTATCATTTTAGCTAATACATCATCGAGGTACCTTCCTACAGTTGTTCTTAAAGTAGCAATCGTGTCAGTTTGACTTATACGTCCAATTTCAAAATAAACATTTGCGACCATATTGCTAATCTGGGAATTAAACGTTTCAAAGTAATGGATTTTTTCTAAACACTCTTCGAAGTCGTGTTCTTCTTCAAGAAACGCGGCAATATTGTGTTCTAATTCAGAATCGAATAAAATTTGGAAATTTAATTCTAAATTATCCAAGTGTTCCGTAATTGGTGAGAATATACGCTGTAAGTTTGTTTTCATTCTGTTGGCAACGCATTCCAAATACCAATCCGGAATTCGAACACACATCTTTCTAAAATCAAACGGTAGTTCGAGCCAATAATCTAAATATGGAAAATCTTGACACAGTCCCGACATAGTTTCGACGGCGTGTATATAAAAATCATAAATATCTTTTTGTGTCGGTATAAGTTCTAAGACATTTGAATAGAATAAATTCATTCTTAAATATGGAAACCGATAAACGTCGCCTAACATATCGACAAGATTATCGACAGTTCGAGATAGTAACTGCATCACACGCAAAGCAACTAATTCACTGGCAGCTGATATGAATTTGTAATGTTTCCTCGTAGGGACACCATCCATTTTTGCGTGCAATCGTACTAGTCTTACAATATGTCTGTACCAATTGTTCAACACTTTTTCTTCAGCTTTATGAATATCTTTCATAATAATTACTTTCAAACCTGGAAACTGAATATTACTTATTGATCGGTACGCGTCAAAATCAACCAAAAATTCCGGTAAATCAACTATTGCACTTCTATGTATTCTTGTCAGTAGTCCATGAGTAACAAAAAGATTACTTTTTATTTTTCTTCTGGTTTTTAAATATTTATTGTATTGCTCAGTGCGACCTTGACATTTATAAGTGAAATTGTCGGGTTCAATTTCCATACCAGGTATTTTGAGTATTTTTTGATTTACGGTTACTTGTCGGCTTGTCGAAATGTACAAATTATCTATTTCAATTGAAATTGACTCGGTTAATTGTGGAAATTTTTGAGTTAAAGCTGGTGGTATATTTCTCATAAACTTTTTACGTAACCATTTTTCCATATGTTTTACCGTAATGGTATTAGCGAATTTAATTAGTTCTTGATGGGCATAATTCGGTTTCGGAAGTGTTGGTCGATCGGGTGGCGCCGGTTTCTTCCATTCTCTTATTTTTGTTCTTTCGACACGATGTTTCACATAATATTTCAATCTGCTCTCTTTTTCGTGCGCTAATCTTTTAAATGCCACTTGTCTCGCGTACATTTTTTCATTTTCGGACGTTAAAATACTTAAAATCCATTCTGGAATATCGCTTTCTCTAACAAGACTTGCGGCTTCCTCGAATTCTTTACTACTTTTCATAATACTTACCATTTGGTTCACATCTCCGGCACTTTTAAGAATTTTTAAAGCGTCATCAATGTTCGAATTGTTAAACGATATTTCATCTTTTACGTCAGAATTTTCATCACTTTTCTTACAACCGTCACCATTGTCTCCAATTTGACTATCCGGTCTGGTTGGCGTCATTTTGCCAGTTACACTTCACTAACAAGATGTTAACACAATCACATTTTCTTTTAAAATTTCACTTTATTACAATAAAAAGGTCGATAATAAAAGCAGCGTTAAAGAAATATTTCGCTTGAAAATAAAGCTGACAGCCCGTTCTGTCAGAATATGTAAAGTTTTGTTGTTATTAAATCAATACTGGATATTTTGCCTAGCAACTCGGTCTCTAGTTGTACACGTGATAATATTATTACATCAAGGCTATGTGTTCGATTCCTTCTAGGGTAGCTTTTAATAATGTATGATAGTAACCACCTATTCAGTTTGTTTGATATCATTACGTAAATTTACCAATTTATTTATTTTTTGTAATTAAAATAATATTATTATACAGTATTTTTCCAGGTCAATTATTTATAATTACAAATAAAAAGAAGTATACTTATTCATTGTTAATATTTTTAATATACACAAATTAATGCTTAAGTTAGCATTAGTGTTTAGAGAAACCCATCGAAAATGATGTAACATTACGATGCAACACTGGAAAAATTCATTTTCAAAGCTATATGTCATCGTAGGGACTCTAACCCGAAACTTCCATTTTCACGGTGGCTGAGTTAAAATTTACTACGTATCTTTTGAATCGTTACAGGTAGCCAGTTAAAATTTTCACAGAATATGTGTTATTATGACGGATATCCTAACAAATAATAAACAAGCCGTAAGGTGGGTCGTTTATTAGGACTAAAGTGCGACCCTTGAGGTCCACACGACGAACTTCCCAGTTTGATAAATATTTAATAATAATAATTAAATTACATATAACACAGAAAAGTAATCATTTTAATCATTAAAACATAATTATTATTTATTTTTAACAATAATTAAAAAAAAAAAAAAAAAACGGCTGAACCGATTTTTATAAAATTTATGTCGGATTAAAATGACGTTAACACGCCTCGATTGACACCCTTACGAAGTCGATATAATTTTTTATTCGCGAGATATTGTATAAAATCTACTTTTTTGGAGGTTATTTGGTTAAGAAAAAAGAACGGCTGAACCGATTTTGAAAAAATTTCTTTCAGATCATATTTACGTTAATACGCGTCGATTGGTACCCCAACGTAGTCGATATCATTTTTCATTCTCGAGATTTCGTCTTAGAAAGAAATGGACACATACATACATACGTACGTACGTACATACGTACGTACGTACATACGTACACACACATACACACACACAGACATCTTTCTAAAAGTAGTGTAAAAATAGTGTAGTGACCTTGAAACATAAAAATTTTTTTTCCTTTTTGATTTCGATTTTCGGACCCATTACAATAACTTCCAATGGGAAGTTAAAAAAAACAAAAAAATAAGGGAAGTCCCCAAACAATAAACGGAAAATTAGACATAGTTCTATATTATTGTACGGAAACTTTGATGCGCGAGTCCGACTAGCACTTGACCGGTTTTTTATCAAGAAAAGCTTGGGTTTGTAACGGTTAATAAAGACGTTTTTCATGTTCAATGTTTGCAATTTAGAAATGTCAGCTTATTGTTAGTTATAATAGGCAAGTCGACAATATTCATTCTCTGAAAGTTAAACAATAAATTCAGTGATAAGGAAGCACATAAAATATCTCGTTTGTAATTCACAACATACGCTCATTAACAGTACGTACAGACAACTCAATACCTATGCACTAGAACTGTACAATAAATTCTCCATACGGGTCTATTAAAAATAAGTTTATGAATCCGTTTAAAAAATGTATAGACTTATTAACTTCCCATTGGAAGTTATTGTAATGGGTCCGAAAATCGAAATCAAAATGTATAACAAATTTTTATGTTTCAAGGTCACTACACTATTTTTAGAAAGATGTATGTGTGTGTACGTATGTGTCCATTTCTTTCTAAGACGAAATCTCGAGAATGAAAAATGATATCGACTACGTTAGGGTGCCAATCGACGCGTATTAACGTAAATATGATCTGAAAGAAATTTTTTTCAAAATCGGTTCAGCCGTTCTTTTTTCTTAACCAAATAGACTTCAAAAAAGTAGATTTTACACAATATCTCGCGAATAAAAAATTATATCAACTTCGTAAGGGTGGGTGTCAATCGAGGCTTGTTAACGTCGTTTTGATCCGACATAAATTTTACAAAAATCGGTTCAGCCGTTTTTTTTTTTTAATTATTGTTAAAAATAAATAATAATTATTTCTTAATGATTAAAATGATTACTTTTCTGTGTAATATCTAATTTAATTATTATTATTAAATATTTATCAAACTGGGAAGTTCGTCGTGTGGACCTCAAGGGTCGCACTTTAGTCCTAATAAACGACCCACCTCACGGCTTGTTATTTATTAGTTTTACACTCAACATGTACCTATTTTTGTATCATGATCTGTATTTTTGTAAAATGATATTTTTTTCTGACGTTTTTGTACCAAATTGGTCAGTAAATATTTATCTTGTCTATCTATCTACATGCTAGTAGTGTACAATAAATTTCCCCGACCGGGTTTTCTTTTAAATAAAGCTAGGAACTTGATTAAAAAAATCTGGATTAACTTATTTTTGCATTCAATCGACTCTATAGGTATTTTTAGGAGTGTGCAAGAAATATTTCCCAACAGATTCTTTAAAATTAAAGCAGAAACACTTGCATTTTCGTTATATTTTTTATTTTAATTATTCTGACAGAAAAATTAATTATAGGTACTGGAATATTTAAATCAATAGTATTGTTTTTTTTTATTATTTTCCTGAAAGTAATTCAACTTTTCGTTATAATTCATTAAATAAGTATCCAAAAAACAAAATCTATTATTTAACTTGTCATCTAAGTAATGTGACCGTAGTGACGTCACTCGTTTTAGGGCACATTTACCACAGTGACGACAGCGCGGTTATTTTATATATGCACATATTATTTTGATTAAGTTTTCTTAATACGGCGGATTTTGCGGGAATGATATAGATAAATATTGTTGGTTATAGACGCTCGACAACAGAGATGATATACAAAAAATCTAATGAAACGCGAAAAACGCCTTTTTCATTTTTTCTTTTAAAAGGACTTTTTATGTCGATGGTTTTTGAAAATTTTTTTTTTATATTTTTTACTGCTAGGTGTACACACTATATTTTACTAAAACTTAGGCGTCTGAAAAATGCATTTACTTATTTATTCATTTATTTATTTATTGACCTTTCAACAGAGGTGTGCTCTAATTACAGATCCATTTATTTTCAAATTGTGTTTTAAAGACCACCAACAGCTAAGGTTATTTGGGCCTAGCACCAATTCATATTTTCAATTCATTATATTTTTTTTTTTTAATAATAAATTGAAAATCCAATTGACACTTTTACCAGCTCTCGGGCTAGAACCCAGGAACTGGGGACTTGTAATAGAGGAACCATAGCAACGCCATGTAAACAACAGCACCGCTACCCGCTCGGCTATTCTCAAGCCCTCCATTTATTTTTAATTTATAATTGAAAATAATAGGGATCTTGGACTAGGCCCAGATGACTCTGACAGCTGATAGCCTAAAAATAAAATTAAAAAAAAAATAATATTACGAACTATTTTTTTTTTATATAATAAAATAAACGGTATAAATTTTTTATTACAATTAGTAACTTGTTTTGTGTCTTCGATTATGCAATAACATATATTATTTACTTAAGTTACCTATGTGAGTTCTACGACAAATGGACTTATCGTAAGTAAAATCTTAGTTTGCCGGTTCTACGATTCCTTGACGGCTTGCATATATTAAATATTGCTAGTTGCCGTATGTTATGCAGGGACATTTAGACTGGTACCGTACATAACTTGGGATACGTTCTTTGGGCAATCGTAGTAATTACTGACATAGAACAACCTGTGGTACGCGTATTTTTCTGGATTTTTATTATCTATCTTTAATGCTTAAAAAATCAATCGTAATGTTAATGTAAAACATCTAAGAGAAAAGAACTTGCATTTTCAAAAAAAAAATCTAAATCGATACCGGAAGCTAGGTACCCCCTGCACTATTCATCTCAAATCCATTCCCCTCGCCTATAAATGATTACAGCTCTCCCGACGCTATTTTTAAAGCAAAACGGTTCGGACAAACGCCGAATGAAGGACCAAGAATCACACTACAGATCGTACAGACGAATTTTTTGAAAACAAGTTTTGGCTACGTGTGAGAGATTATGTAATTTTTAAAAAGTTATTTTTTTTTCAAGAAGTTTTGTTTTCAATTTTTTTTTCTTCAGGATTTGTAGTTTGTACCTAGTGTAATTCTTGGTCGTTCATTTGGCGTTTACCCGAACGAACAAATTGCTGTAACATCGAAGATAGACTTTACTCATCATTATAAATATTGTGGAATGCAGTGTCTATCGAAATGTGTCCAGAACTGAATCATTTACCTGAATATTTATGTTTACATAATCCAACCCTATAGTAAGCGCCGTAGGCATTGGCGCTTATTTGCAATCAAGCTGTCGCTACCGTTTCTGTCTGAATGAATTCCGGTTTGCAGCTAAATGACATCGACCGACCATTTTATACAGAACTATATTAGGTATTACATAATTGAATCGTCTATAGTCAAGTTCCAAAATGTAAAATAGTGAGCCATGCACTTATACTTCACTATTTATATAAGCGACACAGTTTTTATGCATGAGACGCGTATACTTACATTGCGTTTCATTGCTTTTTCGTTCCATTAACTTTGTTACGCATGACTCACTATCTTAAATTTTGGAACTTGACTATATGCAGGTACGATCACTCGAATGAAGTCGCGAGCAAAGCCCATAGTCAAGTTCCAAAATTTAAGATAGTGAGTTATGCACTTATACTTCACTATTTATAATGTTTCCAGAAGTGCTATAGGCTATGTTTTATTCAACTTTTAAGTTTTTGAGTTAATTATTTAACTCGTTATTTAATTAAATTTTTATTGGTTCTCTACTACTAACAAAACGTGAAATTCTTTTGCATTTTAGTGTATTCTACTAACACCAGCTCGACTTCACTTCGCATGGAGAGAGATTCTCCGGGGGGAGGAGGGTTTAATAAATCATACATTCTTATCTGTGGAAAAACTGGACCGATTCTAAAAATTCTTTCACTAATAGAAAGTTACACTCCCTGAGTGATATTGGCTATATTTTAGTTTGATAAATTTCTCCTGTGGAATAGTAACAAAACGTAACTCTGAAATTCTTTTGCCTTTTAGAATATGAGTAGAATCCTACTAATATTATAAACACCACCAGCCCCACTTCGCTTCGTAGGAGGAGAATTTCTCGCGGGGTGGGGGATAATAAATCGAAATATACGTGGCCGAAACCACGGGTAGCGGCTAGTGTAATTAATAAAACGCTTCGATTTTGACAAAGAGAGTACAGAAACAAACTTGCATATTTGCTTAGAGCAAATAGTAGGTACTACATTGCTAAATTATTATTGATTACAAATTCGTTAAAGTACTTTGTCGAGCGTCTATAATTTACAATTCATTCGTTAAAGTACCTACTTGCTTTTTAAGAATTTTTAAGAATACCAGCTACCAGGGTTATCTGTTTAATTTATTGTAGATTATAGATGCGTCGACATCTAAGGTCATTAGCGTCTTTCAACTACACTAAATAACAACTAACTTAAAACTAAATAACATCACAAAACATCCATGAGCGCAGGTGGGATTTGAACCCACGGCAGTCCAGTCTAGAGGTTGCGGCACCAAGCATGCTAATCACTAGGCTATACTGCCTCCAGGGTTATCTGGGTATAACAATATATATTTTCAGTATATATATTTAAAACACAAGCCGTTTTTTTTGGCAGTCCACCAGCGGTCCCTACTCAATTGATTAACATTTTTTTGACGTAGAACTATATAGTAGTCTTTCCCGGCGGTTTGAACGAAAGAAGACATTTTTTAACGGAAGCTTTTATACTATAGCAAACACTATAGTCCGAAAAAATCGATCCAATAGTTTTTTAATTAACACGGAATAAACAAGCTGACAAATAAACAGAATATAACACACAGAAAAAAGTATGTAAATGACTAACTCAACCTTCTATAATAAATAAGTACATATCATGGCGATAAAATCGATTGATGTTCTTGTATCACTAATATAGTAAATTTAAAGTACAGTAAGGAATACATATTGATTGTTAATCTCATTGTTAGTAAAAATACTGTAAGTAATTTTTTCACAGATAATTTAACTCAGTTTAGTTATTCTATAAAATTTATAAGTCGAAATTTCGTTTAAAGCTTTTAAATTACAAGCTGTGAGGTGGATTGTTTATTAGGACTAAAGTGCGACACTTGAGGTCCACACGACGAACTTCCCAGTTTGATAAATATTTAATAACAATAATTAAATTAGATATTACACAGAAAAGTAATCATTTTAAGCATTAAAACATAATTATTATTTATTTTTAACAATAATTTAAAAAAAAAACGGCTGAACCGATTTTTATAAAATTTATGTCGGATCAAAATGACGTTAACACGTCTCGATTGACACCCTTACGAAGTCGATATAATTTTTTATTCGCGAGATATTGTGTAAAATCTACTTTTTTGGAGTCTATTTGGTTAAGAAAAAAGAACTGCTGAACCGATTTTGAAAAGATTTCTTTCAGATCATATTTACGTTAGTCGTTAATACACGTCGATTGGCACCCTAACGTAGTCGATATCTTCTTTCATTCTCGAGATTTCGTCTTAGAAAGAAATGGACACATACGTACGTACGTACACACACACACACAGACATCTTTTCAAAAATAGTTTAAAAATAGTGTAGTGACCTTGAAACATAAAAATTTGTTAAAAATTTTGATTTCGATTTTCGGACCCATTACAATAACTTCCAATGGGAAGGTAATAATGACAGACTCGATTTTATTTATTTGTATTGATAAACTGAAAATTCAAACTCTTACTGAAAATACTGAAAACATCAGTTTGAAATTATTATGAAAAGCACAAAATTATGTGTACGTATAACTTTCCTTATTTTAAGAGAAGTCAGTCAAAACTTTTGCATACATAAATAAGCTGAGAGTTGTACATTCTGGGCGCCTGATTCCATAACAGTTCAAGTTTCAAGTCTGTAAGGCTGTGAGTATACAGAAAATAGTCTGTATATTAAATTTCATTTGCGCATATAGGAAAACTATTTCCTGTAATACGAATAAATCAAACTATGCATGAGAGAAAATATCATTTTTTTATAGGAATGTGAATTACTTACCTTTGCTATTCTACAATTTCATTGTATTCCTGTGAATGCAATGTTCTTTACAGATCATCAAGTCTAACCATTGAATGCATTTTTTTATAGTTATAGTATCAAATTCACACATGTATAAAATGTATCCGAGATCGGATAATGCCGGCGGAAACCGAGCCAATGCACGATGGACTAGCTCCTCAGAACAGAGATAGCTATAGAAGGAGCATATCACAGCTTGTAGGTATGTACAACTGTAGCCAGTCAAGACGTGCGGGGAACAATAAGTCACATTGACAATATAATAAATTATTTTTACTTACTGATGATAAGATACACCTTGATTTAATTTATTGTAGATTATAGACGCGTCGACATCTAAGGTCATTAGCGTCTTTCAACTACACTAAATAACAACTAACTTAAAACTAAATAACATCACAAAACATCCATGAGCGCAGGTGGGATTCGAACCCACGGCAGTCCAGTCTAGAGGTTGCGGCGCCAATCACGCTACCATCTAGGCTATACTGCCCTCAATACATCTTGAGTTTTCATAACCGCTTTAGAACCTTTATTTCGCAACATCCTGCAGTCTCACAACACGGCATAAAGAATAATTTAACACTACGGAATACTTACAAGCAACGACTGATCATAATATGCCTGACAGGTCGTACTTTAGTGTATAGTTGTGACTTCACAATCGACGTGATATGCTGTTTCTCTCTGTTCTCAGGCCAGCTCCAACGAAGTTATATCCAAAGTAAAAAGTAGGCTGGTTCTAACTGAGAGCTGGTGAAAGTATCAATTGAATTTTCAAATTTTTATTAGAAATAACAAAACATTTAATAAGAGCAATTTACTCTAAAATGTTAAATTAGAGGAAATTACGATTCTTAGAGAAATATGAAGTTGAAGAATTTCGTGGGATATTGAAAAGAAGATGACATAAAGTGTGTCGAAACGTTAGTAAAACAATGCTTTATTTAAAATCAATTTTGCTTTTCATCCAATTCTACGTATTTAAAATTAAATCTGAATTGGTAACAGGTCCAAATAACCGTTCCTGTTGGTGACCTTAGGAAATATTGCAGCCAGTTTAATCTGACAAGGAAAGTACAATTAAATACTTAATAAATAGATAAGCAACAATTAATTGCAATTTTAAATTTAATTTTGAAATTTATTTTTTGTCATACCCACTATAAAATAGCTACTTTACATACGCGTATGGATGCACGGAATGAGTCAGTTGACAGGCAGGTGTGTTGAAAGTTGAAAATAAACAGTTTCCATAGCGATTTATGTTAATTCTCTCTGATTCGCCGGCTATAAAAATTTGAAGTTAGCGACGCAAAAAAATGAACTGTCAAATTTTTTTTGAAAACACTAAAAATGTAATGAAAAGTGGCTATTTTATAGTGGGTATGGCAATAACACCATAATATATTTTTCGTGCGTAATGATATGACCCGTTTGACTGTTAAAACTCGCTAACGCTCGTTATTACTACTCATCAGTAATATGCTTCATTACGCTATTAGATTTATTTATTGTAAATTATAGACGCAATAAAAAATGGTGGAACCTTTGGTGTAAAGATACGAAATGTTACAATTACCACAAAACACCAAACCATAACAAACACTCTCGACGTACGTTTCGCCAACCAAGTTGGCATCATCAGGAGATGATTAAAACTAAAAAACTGTTTTAGTTTTAATCATCTCCTGATGATGCCAACTTGGTTGGCGAAACGTACGTCGAGAGTGTTTGTTATGGTTTGGTGTTTTGTGGTAATTGTAACATTTCGTAATTATAGACGCGTCGACAACTTAAGTCATTAGCGTCTTAATTACATTAAATAACAACTGACTTAAAACTAAATAACATCACAAAACATCCATGAGCGAAGATGGGATTCGAACCCACGACAGTGTGATTCAAAGGCCGCTATGCTAACCGTTACACCACACTGTCCTCTACGCTATTAGACATGCAATGTACTATTGATAAAGTTAATTTAAAGATATCGGGATCATGAACGATAATTTGGTCGCACATAATGATTAAAATGAATACGGTCGATGTTATTCAAACAGTATGTGATATCATTGCATATATAGGGCTAATAACCGAGGAAGTTCACCTCTTTTGAAGCTGACCTGGATCAATATTGTACCCTTCCTATGATACTGTAGAATCTAGACAATGTCGGGAGTGTATTGACCCTTTGCTATCGCACGGTATACATATTTGCTTGTGTTTTGGTTACGCGCAACTTTATCGTCCTCCTGACACTATTTTTACTTCCCACCTCTACTATGGTAGGGAAGTAATGGATTTAGTCCGAAAAAAATATTTCGAGATTTTAACAGATTTTCACGTTTTGAGACCCTAGCAATCGTTTAAGATCATTTTCTGACTGATGTCTGTATGTGTGTGGTGTGTGTGTGTGTGTGTGTGTGTGTGTGAATGTGTGTATGTGTGTGTGTATGTGGTCAATTTTTCGCCTTCGATATCTCAAGAACGGAACAACATACGGGCATGCCGATTGTTCTATTGTGTTTATCAGTCTTTAACTTAGATCTGATTAGATTTTGAGTCAAATCGGTTCAGTGGATCCTGAGATATTCAAAAAAACGTTCTCAATGTCACGTATTAACATAGGTAAAAAAATATATAAATGAATTCTAGATGTTATAATATGAAAAAAATGTAGATATTTTTTTTCTCTAAAATGTATAGTTTTCGAGAAAAAAAATATTTTACTAAAAAAAGAAAATTGTACGTAAATCAAGGTAACCATGATTTTTGCTATATTAAGCTAGCCATCAGTAGATCACCAAACAAAAAAGAGGGCCATGCTTTTTTCAAAGAATAAAAATTAAATTGTGTTTTAAAGACCACCAACAGCTAAGGTTATTTGGGCCTAGTCAAAGAATAAAAAAACGAGTGTTTATTTTTTGAAAATATTTACTAGGTGGGAAGTATAGGACTGGTCATCAGTCGAATTTTTTTTTCAGATGCCGGTACAATAGAAAATAGTTCTAGACAGAAACAATTTAGGGAAAGTCTTAATCACTTCAGAAAGATCTCGAAAATCAGAACATGCTATGATGAATTTTTCCAGTCGCTAGATCCATAATATGACATTGGCGATCTCGAGGGGTAAACAGTTGTGGATTTCTGGTGTACACCCATGTGGATGTCCGTGAATTTCCGTGGATGTCTGTGGAGGTCCGTGGATGTCTGGACTTCTGGTGTACACATTTTGGTCAGCTGTTGACCCCGAGGGGTAAACAGCTGTGGATTTCTGGTGTACACCCATGTGGATGTCCGTGAATTTCCGTGGATATCCGTGGATGTCTGTGGAGGTCCGTGGATGTCTGGACTTCTGGTGTACACATTTTGGTCAGCTGTTGACCCCGAGGGGTAAACAGCTGTGGATTTCTGGTGTACACCCATGTAGATGTCCGTGGTTGTCCATGGATTTCCGTGAATTTCCGTGGATGTCCGTGGATATCTGTGGATGTCCGTGGATGTCTGGATTTCTGGTGTACACATTTTGGTCAGCTCTTGACCCCTCGGGCGATCTTAACAAAAAATGACAAGGGATACAATAATTACGATTGTGCCGCAATTAAAAACGTAGAAATTCTTCTATAGTTTTATTTTCAAATATTAACATGTCTCCCCCAGGGGGAACATTGGAATGTAGTTGTTCTCGCAATTGCATTCCAATGTTCTTTGGGAATTGGCGTTCCCAGGAGCCCGAGCTCGCACCAGTCGGTTTGTGTATGCCGGCTGGCAGATTCTAATACACAAATGGATTATTAATTGTTGTGTTGAAGACGCTAATGACCTGAGTTGTCGACGCGTCTATAATCTACAATAATAATAATAACATGACATACATGACACAAAACATAAACAAACTAGGACGTAACTATGGTAGTTCGCGTCAGATATTTTTTGTAATGCATTCTATCCCCCTATATACCTCCGGGAAATACGTAGTTCTACGTCAAATAACTTGAGAAATCTCGCAAAAATTTTGGAGTGAAAACTTCCTTAGGCGCGCTTTGCCTGGGCTGTTAACAACAGTGATGTGAAACGCACCCGACGGTGACAATCGGGGCTACTCGGCTCAAACACGAACACGTATTTTCAATATGCTGGTAATAGTGTGTAGTTCATAAGTGTGCTGATAGATGACACTAAAAACTTAATACAAGTAAAAAGTCATTTGTAGTTTACAAGTGCGCTAACAGATGACAATAAAACTTAATATTATTGTTAAGGTAGGTATTATATTCATTAAATTTAATTGTATAGGCCGATTTTAATATATTTATGATTAAACTGTGTGATTAAAAAATTATAATATGTATATATATTTATTTTAAAATTAGAAAATCTGAAGTTTTCACTTCTATCGTATGGAGTTATAAGCACACACCCATTTTTTTATTGTTTGCGAATAATTGCGCTTGTTAAGGAGGGTTACTGAGTTGTACCTTTATTATAAGCGAATCTAGAGATTAGTAAAAAATTGACTGGATTTAAAATATGACTTGGTACTAGTCCAGATAGCTCTAACAGTTACTGTAGATTTATAGAACGCATAAATAATAAAATTTCTTTTTTATATATTTCTTAATTGCGTTGGCGTTGAATCGAAATTCCATTGCTTAAAAATATTGTCGAAGAACAGACGGTGGGTCGATCCCCTCCATTTAAAAAAAACACTGTTTTTAAGGTTCACATTCCACGTAAAATTTTTACAATACATTTTTTTGAAAATAAATGTTGCGTTCAAAAATGTTCAATCCAAAAATGTTGTTATGTTACTAAACCTCTACAATTTTTATAATAGGTACATTTTTTTTTAAATAAATTTTGCATTCAAAAATGTTTGTTGCGCTACTGAACTTCTACAGTTAAAAAAAACTCGGGTCGAAGTGCCAAACCCTGCCGACAATATGTATAGTGTATTTGCTAATACAGACCTTGTGGATTTAATACGTAAACTTAGTTTGTTTTTGGACAAAATAAAAAATTTGACCCCTTAATACATCCCTTAAAATAATATTTTTTTTTTTTATTTCAATATTATTATCAATGCAACCTCTGTACCAAATTAAATACACCCTTCAGTAAGTAAATCACTATCCGCAAACTAGTGTTTTCATAAAATTTGTAAGTCCGGTCCTGTCGGGCCGATTTTATTAAAATTTTAGCAGCACATTTTGATCTTTACTAAAAGGTTAAATTTCAATTTTGAAACAATTCTGAAAATTTTTTCGGTATTTTTGGGCCCAAAAACTTTTTGAAACCCCTAAATACAACCCTTAAAATAGTCCGATTGGGCCCATTTTAAATAGGTTCCGTGCGGTGATGGATTCCAACGTGTGTACCAAATTTCGTTCAAATCAATTAAGTCTTTCGAGAGTTATGCTGCGAACACACACACACACACATATATATATATAAACATTTCCAAAAATGGTGCCAAATCGTTCAGGAGGCTATGAAACGTCGAGAAATTTTGGTCCGACCCCTAGGTCCCGCCATCCGACCGACGCCAATAGTGTATGTGCCATATGGCAAATACACTAATAATTATTAGATGAATGCATAATGACTGCAAACAGTATATGAAGACACCTGCTGTAAGGACAATGACGTAACACAACACTGTAGTCAGGAAAAATTCATTAATTCAAACCTATGTCACCGTAGGGATTTTAACCCTAAACTTTCCACTATCGCGGCGGACTGAGTTGACATTACTCACACAGTGACACATTTTCAAACGATCGACTTTCTCCCTTTCGTTTGAAAATGTGTCACTGTGTGAGTAATGTCAACTCAGTCCGCCGCGATAGTGGAAAGTTTAGGGTTAAAATCCCTACGGTGACATAGGTTTGAATTAATGAATTTTTCCTGACTACAGTGTTGTGTTACGTCATTGTCCTTACAGCAGGTGTCTTCATATACTGTTTGCAGTCATTATGCATTCATCTAATTATGTATTTGGTCACGGCTTACGTGTTAAATTTGTATTTATTACTAATAATTATGTTTTTAAAATTTTAATCATTCCACTTTCTATTCACTCTATATCTATGTTTTGCTGAACGAATTTTTTTATCAGTGTTTTTTTTAGATTTCCGGTATCTATACGTACTATTCGGCTACTAACCGAGTTAAGAGACGCCTCACTTGAGGTTGACCTGGATCAATATTGTAACATCATACAGCATTGTGACCCCCATTGTCACACATAACAAATATTGTGTTGGGTCAAGGTCACCACTGAGGTTAATGTTTCCTATTATCGATTTTATAAATCGAAAAGTATTGTTTGTATTGTTGCTTCAATTATTATAAAAGACAATAGCGTAACTACTGTCAGTGTATTTACTATTTACAAAAAAATGCAGTTTTTGATAAAATTCGAAATATCTCAGAACTTTTTTAAACTCACCTTGCTTGTACAAAAAGACACCATTCCAATGTGCAGAAACTGGATACGTCTGAATCTCTGGGCTTGAGAATAGCCGAGCGTGTAGCAAAGCTGTTGTTTACGTGGCGTTGCTATGGTTCCTCTATTACAAGTCCCCAGTTCCCGGGTTCTAGCCCGAGAGCTGGTAAAAGTGTCAATTTGATTTTCAATTTATTATTAAAAAAAATAATGAATTGAAAATATGAATTGGTGCTAGGCCCAAATAACCGTAGCTGTTGGTGGTCTTTAAAACACAATTTAATTTTAATCTTCTGGTTTAGAAGTTGTATCCATTTAAAGTTTTCTAAAATTCACAAAAAAGTTGTTCGAATACCCATAACTTCTAAACCAATAGAGATACAGAAATTTTCTTGTGCTCATTATAATCAGCGTATTTTTTTCTATAAAGGGTCTCAATTTGAAAGATATTATAAAAGATTACCTTAAGGAAAATGCGATTTTTGATAAAATTCGAAATCTCTCAGAATTTTTTCAAAACTCACCATGCTTGTACAAAAAGACCCGCTGATTTCAATGAGCACAAACAAACCTCTTCTGGTTTAGAAGTTGTGTCGATTTAAAGTTTCCCAAAATTCACAGAAAAATCTTCGAATGCCCATAACTTTTAAACGAAAAGATATGCAAAAATTTGCTTGTGCTCATTGCAATCAGCGTATTTTTTTCTACGTAAAGGTCCTCAATTTGAAAAATATAATAAAGATATCGATTTTTGCTATTTTAAAAAAATGCGTCTTTTTGATAAATTTCGAAATCTCTAAGAATTTTTTCAAACTCACCATGCTTGTACAAAAAGACCCGCTGATTTCAATGAGCACAAACAAACCTCTTCTGGTTTAGAAGTTGTGTCGATTTAAAGTTTCCCAAAATTCACAGAAAAATCTTCGAATGCCCATAACTTTTAAACGAAAAGATATGCAAAAATTTGCTTGTGCTCATTGCAATCAGCGTATTTTTTTCTACGTAAAGGTCCTCAATTTGAAAAATATAATAAAGATATCGATTTTTGCTATTTTAAAAAAATGCGTCTTTTTGATAAATTTCGAAATCTCTAAGAATTTTTTCAAACTCACCATGCTTGTACAAAAAGACCCGCTGATTTCAATGAGCACAAACAAACCTCTTCTGGTTTAGAAGTTGTGTCGATTTAAAGTTTCCCAAAATTCACAGAAAAATCTTCGAATGCCCATAACTTTTAAACGAAAAGATATGCAAAAATTTGCTTGTGCTCATTGCAATCAGCGTATTTTTTTCTACGTAAAGGTCCTCAATTTGAAAAATATAATAAAGATATCGATTTTTGCTATTTTAAAAAAATGCGTCTTTTTGATAAATTTCGAAATCTCTCAGATTTTTTTCAAAACTCACCATGCTTGTACAAAAAGACCCGCTGATTTCAATGAGCAAAAGCAAACGTCTGTATCTCTTCTGGTTTAGAAGGTAGGTATATTCATTTAAAATTTCATAAAATTCGCAAAAATCTTCGAGTGTCCAAAAGAGGCATTATGCGTGCATCGGCTAGTATAATTTTACCTAAAGTTGAATTTCTCGCGCGGCGAATGAATGAATTGTAAATTATAGACGCTCGACAACTGAGGTCATAAGCGACTGATTCTCGCGCGGCAATAATCTACAATATGTTATTTATTTACTCTGTGTCAGAGAGAACAAATAATTAAGTCTCGTTTTAAGTTTCTATATTATTCTTTTCATTAGCAATACTTATTAACATAATTTCTTTTTTTACAGAAACACATTCCAAGTTCAGTAACGCCAGTGTTGAAATGTAAGTTTGTTTTTTCAATTTCTTTTTATAAATATGGTTCTAATTTTGAAATAGATTCCTTACCCAAAGAGCACGTCTGTCACAGTCTTGAATGAATTGTGGATTATAGACGCTCGACAACAGAGGTCATTATCGTCTGTGTCACAGTCTTGTGGCTCCAAAAATGATATTGACGTTATGTAAATTGAGAGCCCAAACACAGATAAATATTAATTTGACGTGAAACATTTTTAGGCACGGGTGTAAAATCGTTTGAATGGAACGTCGTTTGAATGTTACGTCGTTCAAACATGTTTGAACGGTTTTTCAAAATTTCCACCGCCCTCTAATTGCTTCCGAAGATACCATTCCCCCTGGATATGTCCACCACCTCCAGATATCGCCCACTTTGAGAAACACTGGGGCTAGTCTAAAATGAAAATTTTTGAAATGTTAGGTCCCCAAGTCACTATATGAATAGAAATACCTTGTATTTTCGAGGAATATGAAATATATAAAGCTACAAAATTCAACAATATCAACATTCTTAATGACAAACTAACGTTAAAATCGAACATAATATACGACACAATAATTAACACACAAACACCCAATACTCATTAATCGTCCACATACATACACACTCACACTTCCATTTCATTTACCTACTATATAAATCATAAAATCTCGAAATTTAAATTAGTACTTCACAATACACAACATAATAGACAAGTGCTTAGCATCATAATATTATAACGTATTACGAATACTCAATGTATGTTTTATAATATAAAAAATTAACCACACTTGAAGATGGCAACTCGTTGCTGAAACGCGTCACAAGAAGTCACAAGACGGACACCAAAAATACAAGGTACTTCTAATACTTCTTATTTAAATGAAAATTTTGTCTCGGGGTTGTAAAGAATAAATGATTGAACAATCTTGCATCGGTTGTTAAATAATTTAATTCTAGGAAATATGTCGGCGTTTACATTTAACTTTTTGATAAACTAAATAAATACACTAACGGGGTGCAATAATTGTATAAAATATGTAGAAAAAGCCTTGTGCGGCGGTCGGTGAGTTTTGATAAGGGAGCGACTATATGAGGGTGTATTTGAAAGACAAAGAACTTGCGGTGTTGTTTGTGTATAGCTCCGATCATCTATATCTCTCTCTGTCTATTTAGGGGTGACTGCTGCTGTTCTTGTTATGCGCGTGCGCTAATCGCGTCACAACCAACCCCAGGTCTATTACTCCCAGTTTCAAATACTCAGTGAAATAAAGCGATTTATTTATCATTTTTATAAAATTTTAGTTCTTTACAAAACCGAATGAATTTTAGTCGTTGTTGACAAAACCAGCCCTAAAATTTGTGGGACCTATTACAATAAGTAATTTTTATTTGACTTAGGGGAATGTGTTAACCCTCGACAAGTATCTTGCAAGCCCTTGTGACAGCACTGCTCGCGCTGACATAATATTGTCTGATTGCTGTATAAAACCATATTTGAAACCAGCCCTTAGTGGCGGCTTCACTCGCGTCAATGTTGGTTTTGCCCAAAAACTTTATCTTATTCTTACCTGATCGTAGCGATGATATCTAGCAGACAGCTTTTAAAGTAGTGTATGAATATCTCAAAATAAAACGTAAACTATACTTAAAGTTACCAGTAGATAGATAATAATATACCGAGTTATATAAAAATCGGCCCAGCGGTTCTCTAGTGATGCTGGTACAGACAGACAAACCTGGAAACATATATTCTATATTGTTTGTGTTTTTGTACGCGCTAATTTCAGGAACTAATAGTCCGATTAAAAAATTTTTTTTGTTAGTTATCTCGTTTATTGAGGAAGGTTATAGGCTATTCGAGTTTTTTTAAATTCAACCCCAAAAGGGGTAAAACAGGGGTGTAGGAAATTTTGACTATCTATACTAATATTATGAACTGTAGGCAAGTAATCGAAGCAAGAACGACAGGAAGAGAATTTCTCGTGGAGGGGGGGTAATAAATCATAAATTCTTATCTCTGAAACTACTGAACCGATTCTAAAAAATCCTTCACTAATAGAAAGCTACACTATCCCTGAGTGATATAGGCTATAGTTTGTTTTGGTAGATTTCTCGCTGGGGGGGGGGGGGTAATTCCTGTGGGATAGTAACAAAACGTAACTCTGAAGTTCTTTTGCATTTTAGCCTATAGGTAGGCGGAATCCATATTATAAACACCACCAACCCGACTTTGCAACCCAAGGGGAGAATTTCTCTCGGGGAGGGATAATAAATCATAAATTCTTATCTCTGGAACTACTGAACCGATTCTAAAAAATATTTCACTAATAGAAAGCTACACTATCCCTGAGTGATATAGGCTATATTTTAATTTGATAAATTTCTCGCGGGCAGGTGGGTTTAATTCCTATGGGGTAGTAACAAAACGTAACTCTGAAATTCTTTTGCATTTTAGCGTATAGGCGGAATCCTACTAATATTATAAACACCACCAGGACTTAGGTTCACAGGGGGAAAATTTCTCGCAGGGGAAGAGATTAATAAATCATAAATTCTTAACACCCGGGCGAGGCCGGGCGGGGACTGCTAGTAAACAATAAAACGTCAATTAAAGATTGATGTTCGGAAAATCCTCTAGCAGAGGTAGGTCCCGTTACAATTTCATAATGTTACTTATTGAGTGCGCATTATCGAACTCGATGTATTCAACCCCTTAGCGAGAAAGTGCCGCGCAACCTCAATACTACCCCGAACTGAATCCCACCCTCTTAGAGCACAGGACACAGCAGTGTAACACCCGCAGTCAAAACACAGTGCCGGTTCGCAAGACAGTCATCGCACACTGTCAAGTGCGCGCACACCAAATTAAGGTGTTGGCCATTAATACAAACACACACACACACACACACAACATAAAATATTAACCCTTTACTTGTGTATTGTCTCACTGTTCAGTGAATACAACCCTTTGATGTGTGTCGGCCGTACAAAACAAATGATATAAAGTATAAACATGCAGTTGTTTATTATAGTTCGTTTGTTTGTTTACAAGATTCATCTGTGAAAGACTTGCATTGTATGCTAAAAACATTGTGATACGATTTGTGCTAAAAAAGTTTTATATATTCAGGTACACAATGTTCATTTTTTTTGCCATACCCACTATAAATATCTACTTTACATGCGTGTATATAGAATAGGTCAGTGAACTGGCAGGTGTGTTGAAAGTGTTTTTAAAAGACACTAGTGTGGTAAGTACAGCCATAGTGATTTATGTTTTTTGCTACTGTGCACTGCGACACACGGCCTACTATAAAAGTGAAGTCGGCGACGTAAATGAACTGTCAAAAATTTTTGAAAATACTGAAAATGAAGTGAAAAGTTATTATTTTATAGTGGGTATGGCAAAAAATACTATATATTTCTCGTGCGTTATGATATAATGACTCGCACGATGTGACTTCGCTTAATCGCTCGTATTAACATACTGTCAGTACTCGTCAGTAATAAGTTTACCTCATTACAACACTAGAAATACAATTTATTATTATAAGAATTAATATTTCTATATCTATGGCCAGAATACAAGGCTGCGCATATTTTTAGGTTGATTTTTTAACTTCAATTTTAATTTTAACCGACGTCAAAAAAAGGTTATCCATTCGTCCGTCGTCGTGTAAGTAGATTGTAGATTATAGACGCTCAACAGCTGAGGTCATCAGCGTCTAAATTCGTCATGTTTAGGTATGCTTGTATGTATGAGCATGGCCGCGATTTTCTCAGGAACTACTGGACCAATTTGTCGATAATATTTTCTGTGTTCTCGACATAGTGGTTTTTTGTCTTTTGAATTTAAGTCACAATTTTCTGCAATACCAGCTAAATAAGGGGATTTCAAACACAGTTCAGTTTACGCATAATTAAATTAAGTTACTTATTACTTGCCAAGACGCTCTCGAGGACAGTGTGGTGTAACGGTTAGCGTAGCGGCTTTTGGATCACACTGTCGTGGATTCGAAACCCACCTCCGCTCATGGATGTTTTGTGATGTCTTAGATTTAAGTGATTTGTTATTTAATATAATTAAGACGCTAATAACCTAAGTTGTCGACGCGTCTATAATCCACAATAAATAAATAAAAAAGACGCTGCCAAATATATCCTTCAGCAAAATATCATTCAACAATTTCTTCACAAATTTTTTGCAAAGAATTCAATTTTTATTTCACATAAACCGAACTGTTTTTGAAACTAACCTCCATAATTACAAAACACTGACCTTTATCAGCGGCTTCACTCGAGTTAATGTCAGTTTTTGCTTACTGCTCAACCCCCTTTAGTGCAAGCGCGATGATATCTATATAGCTTATTCCTTCTGATATTACAGTGATAGTCCGATCAAAACCGGTTCAATGGTTATTGAATTAAATTGGAACAAACATGTTCACAGACAGACAAAAATTTTGAAAATGACCATTTCGGTATCGTATCGCATCTTAAGGTCGATTTATATTTCCGACAAGACACATTTTTACATTTCAAATACGAATATTTATACTTAGCGGATCCCGTCCGTTCAAACACGTATCAATACTCGTATTTAAAATGCATGTAAAAATATTTGTCTTGCCGGAAACGCTACGTTCCCGCGCCGTGTCTGACCGAATAATATAAATCGAGCTTAAGTCTAAATTTCGTTACAGACAAAATTACGTTTTTTTTATATAAATTTATAGATCAAAGTTAAAAGAATAATTTTATCTAAAGTTTGTTCTTCCTTCAAACAACAATAATTGATAACCATCGAGGTTGCTTTTTTGTTTGACTTTTTTCCAAGTAATTATTATTGAATGAGTGCGCCAGAATAGGCCTAACTTTATTTAGGTAAGCTAATGCCCTCACTTAACACTTACGAGCCTAGCTCTATAGGGTACATTTATCCAACCTTGAGTTATTCATCAGCATGTCGCAACTCTTTGCTCTCCGTAAAAATGCAAAGTAGGGTTATAATCAAGGGAAAATTTTTCACATTGCAGAAAAAGACCTGGCTATATATGTAGATTAAAACTGAATATACAACGGTTTGCAGTTGCTTATCTTTCAATTATTCAAATGTAGGTAAATGAACCTGCGGACACGAAAGTATAAAATTTTAAGTTAAAAATTTAGTGAACAATTTACTCCATAAACAGTACACAATTTATGAATTAAAATTCATGGTTTCACATTGTTTCGATGTTTGTTACACTTTCCTCATTGATAATGATTCGTCTGTAGTTCTCGACACTCAACAGGCGTGTACAAACTTTTTCTACCCATGTTCCTTAAATTTAAATGTGGATATTCGCAAAATCACAATTTAAGAGATTATAGATGCTTGACAAGTGAGGCCATTAGCAACTTTCATTATAAGAAAGTCATTATATTATTTTTTTTGCAACATAATAAATTCACGCCCAGTAAAAATAATGTTAAACTTGTAAGTTCATACAGAAAAAAAAATTGAATGCATACTATCGTAACTCGTACTGTACTACAGTGCTTCTCAAAGGGTCCTTTAATTTAGATAAGAAAAGGCTCCCCTAGTTATGCAAAAAATACGATTAGTAAAAATCGAATATTGTGGTAGTATCCTGGGATTTTAACCCGAGAAAATAATGTAAAATTTAGCTCAAACTTAACTACTCAGTTACCTCGATTTTGATACATCATTTCAAAAATGTATACCTAGGTATGTAATTGCATAAAAATATAATAATATCGGAGCTCCCTAACTAAAGCTCAACGGCTCCCTGAGAGAGACCGCGGCTCACATTTTGAAAAGCACTGTTCTACAATAACTAGTGTCTGTTCATTTGAATGCCAGATATAAAAATTAAACAACAACTTCCAATGGGAAGTTAATAAAAAAAACATGGTCGCTTTGCGTCATATTGATTTTTGCATAACTGTATTGAGTTACATCATCGAGCATTGCATTAGATAACTTATTATTAGCTGCCATCATTCATCTCACATACTTCGATCTGTGATTGTGGTAAAAACTGTTTGAAACTGTGAAACTAATATAATTTTCTTCTTCTGATTTTGACACAAAAGGATAACTTTAGATAGTTGTGCGAGCTTTTCAACCTTTTTAGTATTTGTTTAAATTAAATTTCAGTAAAAAATAATATTGTGTTGGTACTAAACAAGTGGTGTTTTGTATTAAAAATATTTTTATAAACCTTCGAACAATCTAATTTACATAATTAATATTTCATAAATAAAGTGATTGAATTATATTTTTCATCATTCGTCAATTAAGGTAATTTTATTTTATACTAAAAAGGAGAATATTTTTACAAGCTTTTATTTAACTTGCAATGTATGCTAGTTTTTAACCATTTTGTTACACTCACTATATATAATATTATATAATATATATGTACATAATAAAGAAAACACGGTTGTTTTATGAATCAAAATATATTTATTGTATTAAAGGCGACGTTTCGACGACTAATTTGTCATCTTCTTCAGGCCTTGAAATTAAACTGATCTGAAGATGACAAAATAGTCGTCGAAACGTCGCCTTTAATACAATAAATATATTTTGACTCATTAAACAACCGTGTTTTCTTTCTTATTGTATGTTAGTTTTGTTTGTTTGTGTGTTTGTTTATAGGTCAAATCTTGCAAGTCAATTTTGAACGACTTCCACGTATCCGATCGATTTGAAATTTTGTACACATATATATATGTATTCCCGATGACAATACATAAATAAATCGCTTTTAGAAATAAATTCAACCCCTAAGGGGTTCAAACGGGAATGTAGGGTTTTTTTTGACTAATCAACGCCCAGGCCAAACCGCTGAAGCTAGAAACTTGAAATGTGGACAGTTGGTTCCTTTTCTGACGTAAGCATCCACTAAGAAAAGATTTTTCGAAATTCAACCCCTACGGGTGTCAAAGAGGGGTAAAATTTTGAAATAGGTACTAAAATGAACAAAATAAATATTAGTAAATAAAATTTTTTAGAGACAAGCTTTTATTTAAATGCACTAAAAAGGAAAAAATAATTTTTAATAATTTAGGTGTAAAAGCGTGGGTCGTGACTAATAAACTATCATAGAGCTCGCGCACACACATACGTACATACTAGGGAAAAACAGAACCTTCCTTTTTTTGAAGTCGGTAAAAAAAGCAATATTCAAATCGCGCGGTTAAATCCGCTGGGGTCTTATAGTTTTAACGGCTCTACCGCCGAAAAAGGAACCCTTATTTTCATCACAGCGAATGCAAGGAGAATAGTCTCCTTTCTCTCTATCCTCCATGTCTTTGACCTTCGACCAAGTCAAGTTCACACAACAACATTATGCAATAAAGTTGACCGTGGAATGTCACCTTGGAACTGCATTATAGTGCAACATCAATATTTGTTACAAGCGACGCGTTGTTATAGAGATTATCTTTCACAACAGTCACAGTGTTTTGTTCTACAACAATATAATAATGTACGTTCACACGTACAACAATTGCAAATATATACAGACTGTTTATGGTAGGTCACCTTGAATCAATACCGAGCGGCGCGACGCCAATAATGTGTAAAGATCGTCTTACACAGCTAAAAATTCACACGATAAGCGTTTCTCTAATTTCGGATCTAGAGTCGATGTTGAAAGGATATTAAAATTCTGATGCTCGGTTGCAGAAAACATTGTCATGCCCGGTTACACAAAGCGTTGTCAAAAAATCTGATTGGACAATGAGCTTAAATTGTGACCATACATATAATAATAAGATAATGGATCGATTGAAACGATTTTTTTTTAAATTGTGTAATCATCTATTTAACACATTTTTTTGTACAATTTCCACTTTAAAATAACATTTTTCTACGCATTTTGATCAAAATTTATATCTTTTTCTATGTAAGATCAATCATTTGTTTTTGTGGGAGTACAATTTAATGTTTGAGGTCGCTAACAATTTTGTCTTATGAAAAAGGGTCGCAAGAATAAAAACAGTTTTTAAGAACCTACTGTGTGAACTGCGGCCCCAGGGAGTCGTAAAACTTTAATTATAGAACCGCGATGTTATTTAACTTTTGAAGTTAAAAATGAAGTCTGAAAATCGACTAGCTTATTTTAAATTAAATTTTTCATAATTTTCTCGACTACTGTCACAGTGTCCGATTTGCTCTAATCTCACTATTGTCATAACTTAGGAGAACCTTTCTTATCTAATTTGGGGGTCCTGGGGACAAAATATTTTAGAAACACTGGTCTATATAGAAACTGCAATGGCATTGTTGCATAGATAACACAACTTGAGAGCTTGTATTACAATATGATGACATCGGATATCAGATCTACTACAAACTGCATAAATCGTAGTATGCTTTGACTATGGTGTGAAAGTGTTTTGTTTTGTCCAGCGCCGCCAAGATCCAAACACCGTGTGAACACCAGAGTCGTGTTTACACGAGGCTTGTTTCGATTGTCATCGGGTTAACATAATAATTTATTAATCACGATCTTGCGTGATAACTATACAAGGGTTGTTTCATGTTTGTGTATTGGCAGAACGTTTGTGGATTGTTTGGAATGAGCTGAGCAATTATTATACAGCTCGTTCACTTCTGTCAGGACTGTTACAAAATCTGGCAGATTTCGCACAAGATATGTAACCTCAAATAAATTATTTTTAGTTGCATTTTTTTTTTCTATATTGCATGGTATATTTATCCAATAATACTTATTTTTTAGTTGTGTCCTAAATTTATATAATTAGGATTGGGTGGGCGAATTATTGTATTTTGTTCTGTATGAAAAAAAATCGGTTAATCGTGAACGTACTTCATGCGCCGAGGGTGCCGTTCTGCGTTTACCATTCGTTATAGTTTTGCTGAAATCTTTACCAACCTCTTAATACAGGGTGGTGAACGTAACTGCTGCACGTAGGGATTTAACCCATAAAATCAAACTTTCGTGATTTCCTGCTTCCCTAATTATTTTAGGAAGAATATCTTCAAATAATAGTTTTAGAAGATAAAATTCTGCATCTAAATCATTAAACAAAATTAATTTTGCATGCTTTGTAACGGCAGAAATTGGATATGAAAATATCAAAATTACCTCAAAAACAGATAGCGATAGCCATGGAACTTGAACAAAATGATTAGAAATTATTCTGACAGCTAAAACATCATTTTCCATGGCTATCGTGATCTGTTTTTGAGGTAATTTTGACATTTTCATATCAAATTTCTGCCGTTACAAAGCATGCAAAATTAATTTTGTTTAATGATTTAGATCCAGAATTTTATGTTCTAAAACTATTATTTGAAGATATTTTTTCTAAAATAATTAGGGAAGCAGGAAATCGCGAAAGTTTGATTTTACGGGTCAAATCCCTATGTGCAGCAGTTACGTTCACCACCCTGTATGTCTATTTTTTCTAAATTTTCGGAAATACAGGGAAAACATACTTTTTTGATAGGTACATTTTTAAAATATTAAGCTATAAAAAGCTCCTAACGCAGAAAAAATGTTTAATATCTTGAGCCCTTTCCAGCAATACCTATGACACACTTCAAAAAAAACTTTTTCTTGTTTTCACTTTATTGATCGCGGAAGACGCGGATTTTGGTAAAACGGCCCCTGAAATATCCCCGAGTCAAATTTCAATTTCCTACAACTATATCGTATAAAAATTACAAGCCTGCAGTGACAGACGGACGGGACAAGGGAGTCTAACCATTAGAATTCAGTTTTTTGCTATTTAGATATGGATCCCTAAAAAAATAAATTCATTAACAAAATTGCATTATTTAAAAAGATTACTTACTTTTTGAATCTATAAATCAATATTATAAGATGCAAACGTCGCAGTTCGATATTTTCCCTATACATAACCATGCAGGAAATGAATGGTTGTGTAGGAAAGTTTGGTGTTTGTGGGTTAGCAGCTATTCCCTAGAGAGAGTACATCGAATCAGTTGCAATGACATGAAAAGCACAGCATCCGTGTTTTAGCATGGGAATGTGAGGGAATCTTTGTTTATATAATAAAATAATTAAAAAATCCTTTTATAAGATAAATTTGAAAAAATGCAAAATAAGGTTTTTTGAAGAGAGTTTTTTCGAATATAATTTTTTTGGTAATTTTGTTCTTTCAAAACCGACTGTAATTTTTTTTGTATTATTTTACGGTAAAATAAGATCGTTCTTGAGACAAGTCTGAAAAATTGCAAATTAAGATGTTTCCAAAACATTTTAATTTTTAATTTTAATTATTTGCGAGAAACTTATTTTATTTTAATTTTTGCATAATTTTTGATAATTTTGCTACGCTAATTTCAAAACGAGCTTTAATTAGGCAATAGCCAAATTTGAATTCGAAAAGAAGAAAAGACAGTTATACAAATAAAATATATACGGAAAATTCTATTAACATTTTTTTGTCAGAGAAGACTGAAAACATTCCTCGTTAATATTATTTTACAAGAAGTTTCCCTTTTTATTTAAAGGTTTAAATTACCTGAAAACTTATAACCGTTCAAGTAATCTAATTATTAAATTAACGGATAAGACAAACAAGCCAGCGGTTCAAAACATTTTATTATCTTATCATAAAGTAGGATCAGATCCTGAAGTCACGGGTTCGGTTAAAAAAAAACAATATCCCCCATTTTTTGAAAATTGAACTTTAATTGTGTCCTAATTTTGTATGTGTTGTATTTTGAAGATTTTATCAGGCACATCGCAACGCTCAGATCCTGAAGTCGTGGGTTGGGTTAAAAAAACGATATCCCCAATTTTTCAGTAACACAGCCTTGTGTCCTATATAGGCGTATTTTTAGGGGTCGTTTTGGGACAAAACAACTCTAAATTTTCTCAATGTTATTTTCCCTATTTTCGGGTCTACACTGTATGTGAAATTAACAGCTAATAAATAAAAAAAAAACTCGGGTCGCAGTGCCAAACCCTGCCGACAATATAGTGTATTTGCTAATACAGGCATTGTGGCATTATTATGTAAACTTAAGTTTGTTTTTTGACAAAATAAAAAATTTAACCCCTTAATACATCCCTTAAAATAATTAAATTTTTCTAAATTTCAATACTAGACATGGATTTTATCAGTACACCCAATTAAATACACCCTTCCATAAGTAAATCCGTATCAACAAACTAGTGTTTTCATAAAATTTGAAAGTCCGGTCCTGTCGGGCCGATTTTATTAAAATTTTAGCAGCGCATTTTAATCTTTACTAAAGAGTTAAATTTCAATTTTGAAACGATTCTGACAAATTTTTCGGTATTTTTGGGCCCAAAAACTTTTTGGAACCCCTAAATACAACCCTGAAAATGGTCCGATCGGGCCCATTTTAAATAGGCTTCTTGCGGTGATGAGTTCCAATGTGTGTACCAAATTTCGTTTCAATCGATTAAGTCTGTCGAGAGTTATCGTGTACACACATATATATATATATATATATATATAAATATAAATATATATACATACATATATATATATAAACATTTTTAAAAATGGTGCCAAAGTGTTCAGGAGGCTATGAAACGTCGAGAAATTTTGGTCCGACCCCTAGGTCCCGCCATCCGACCGACGCCAATAGTGTATGTGCCATATTATGGCAAATACACTAAAAAGTGTTTGTAGGTACATAAAAATGCTGTTCTATAAAAATTCTTCTGATTGTTGTAAGGCGAAATTTCCCACCAAAAGTCATGAATCATATTAATATCTTATTCGCAACGTATTTTATACGTATGATAGGTATATTATTGCATATATCATATTCCGCTTATACAATACTAAAGTAATTTTACACTTTTACATAAAATACATAATATAATCATACATGATATATGATGTAACGTAACAAATACGTGATAGTAATATATAGGGTGTCCGAATTTCAAGTGTAGATAGGACATTTACATGGGAAAATGGTTTTTCTCAATTTCCTGCTTTCCTATATATTTTACAGAAAAAAACATATACTTGGCAAAAATGAAAGGAATTCATGTGTAGAATAAGATAGTATTTTTTTAAGATTATTTTATTTTATTTTTTTTTTTTGAAAATTTGTATTTTAACTCTACCATCGTAATTAATACCTTAAATATCTTGACTAATACTCATAATAACTTGTTTGTCAATTTTATTAATAGATTACATTGATAAAAACAGAACACAAATTTAAAAAATTGAAAAACCTATTTTTTTTCAAACTTTTTAAAATTTTTTTATAAACTCGCCTATTATATCTTGCATCTCAAGTGAAATTCACTATACAGTGTGTTCATTTCAAAAGTATCCATCCTTAATAACTCTTGACCTGATGTGATTATTGTTTTGAGTGAAAACACGTCGATTTAGATATCGAGGAGGAAGTTCAAAAATGGTACCTAGAGAATTTTAGGTTTCATCCCTTCGCCCCCAGCCAACCCCACTTTGAAATTTCAAATGGCACCTTGTGATACATCATTTGAAAGGCCATAAAATTCTGTATTCAACCATGATAAAAAAAATGAAATCGATCGTTTGGTTCTTAAGATAGACTACACAGATGATGGAAGATATGAAATCAATTATTATTAGCAAAACATTGCGGATTGGATACACTGTTGAATTAAATTACAGTCATAAGAAATTATTTTATGACATGTTCGAAATGGCCACCATTATTTGCTAGACAAAAATACATTCTGTTTTCGAACACTTCGCGAACTATGACGAATGTTTCGCGGGTGATTTGTCTACATCAGGGTCGGCAACCTTTTGAGACAGAATAGCCAAAAGTTACAATTAACAAAATTTCCCAGGTTTTAAAGAGCCACTAACATTTTTATTTCAATATTATGGTATTTGATTAGGATTAGGTATATAAAAAAAAAGTTCTGACTGCGACCGTTGACGACACAGTGCTTCAATAACTAAACAAACAGAACAGTGTTGCCACATTTAAAAAATGTCAGCTGTCCGTATACTCTCTACTCCACCTATTCTCACTGTTCTCTGTTGAGTGTTTCTATCCTGTTTAAAGTTTTTTTTGCAGTATAATATTTTTTATGAGTTTTGAAAATAAAATAATATAATTATTAATATTTGCGCATGGAACTGGAGAGCCACATCTTGACATCATAAGAGCCGCATGCGGCTCGCGAGCCGCAGGTTGCCGACCCCTGGTCTACATTCATTTCGAACATGTCATAAAATAATTTCTTATGACTCTAATTTAATTCAACAGTGTATCCAATCCGCAATGTTTTGCTAATAATAATTGATTTCATACAAGGCCAAGAGTTATTAAGGGTGGATACTTTTGAAATGAACAGACTATATTTGGTAGTACACGTAAGGTGTCACATTTAATTACTACACGCTTCTCAGTAACCGATCAGGAGTATAACTGTGTGTGATGCAGAACAATCGTTCATTTTACAGTTTATACAATACAATAAGCGCCTTCCACATTCCACTTCACTCTCTATCCTTGTTTCTCTCTTACAGGCTGTCTCTTTGTTTCTCTTTTCATTCCTTGTGCATGTAATTCGAAGTTATTGTGCAGTTAATAATGCTTAGTGACGTACAAAATGTCCCTATATATTATAAGAAAGTAGATATAATACTTTTTTTTTGTCGGTTTTGATTTTGAAATGTATAACGGTTTTTGTCACAAATGAGATAGCGTGCACTTAATTATTTTTATCGTTTTAATATGACGTAATCCGTGGCGGTATAATTCTATGTTTAAAATTACATTGAAAAAATACGCATTTTTGGGAATTTTTTTCTTGTAGAAAAAGCTTCCGAAAAATTCTCAAAGAAATTGTTTTATTATCTATTTGTAACGTAGATGCCAACCCTAAAAAAATGTGGGACGATCGTAGCGGTATAATTCTATGTTTAAAATTACATTGAAAAAATTTAAAATACGCACTTTTGGGAATTTTTTTCTTGTAGAAAAAGCTTCCGGAACATTCTCAAAAAAAATGTTTTATTATCTATTTGTAACGTAGATTCCAACACTAAAAAAATGTGGACGATCGTAACGGTATAATTCTATGTTTAAAATTACATTGAAAAAATACGCACTTTTGGGAATTTTTTTCTTGTAGAAAAAGCTTCCGAAAAATTCTCAAAAAAATGTTTTATTATCTATTTGTAACGTAAATTCCAACCCTAAAAAAATGTGGGATGACCTAATTGGGATATATAAGTGGGACGACCTATTTGGGATATATAAGTGGGACCACAAACTATTAAACTTAACAATGCAAATTTTATAAGGAAGTGTACTCAGAAATTTGAGAATTCTAATATTTTTATTGATTGAGTCGTGCTACTTAATTTATTATTTATTAAGTACAAATTTAGAATGTCTGTAGGCGGTATCATACATACCTAATGCTTACATAGTGATCTGTTTTAAACTAAAGCAGTGATGCCTAACTTTTTAACAAAAAAAAACCTCCTTCGAAAAAGTCACTAAAAAGAGGAATATAATAAAATTTTGAGGTAGGAACCAATTTAATTACTAAAACTTTATATATATTATTATCTACTTTTATTTTATTAAATGGGCGCCAACCTCAAAATTTTATTATTTTTCTTTTTTTAGTGGCTTTTTTGAAGGAGGTTTTTTATTTTTTGTTAAAAAGTTTTTTATTTTTTACTTTTTAGAGGCTTTACAATACGTAATTTGCACGTTATTAACCGACTTCTGTCTTGATATTTGATTGCTAAATAACTAAAAAAAGACAAACACTTTTTAACTTTAACTAACCGTGCCACCTGCTATTATATTATACGTTACTATAGCTCACTTCTACAAACTTTTTACGGTTTGCCAAAACTTACGCTGTCAAAACTGGCATTTACCTTAACGGTATTACAGCCCGTTTCTCACTTTTTATTAAAATCAGTCGAACTACTGAACCGATTTAAGTAAAATTTATATAGGACCACCCTGATGGTATGCCCTATTAAATAAAGCAATACTTAATCATCAAAATCGGTTCACAAATACACGAGAACATTCATTCATAGATAAAAAAATTCGACTGATGACCAGTCCTATACTTCCCACCTAGTAAATATTTGCAAAAAACAAACACTCTTTTTTTATTCTTTGAAAAAAGCATGGCTCTCTTTTTTGTTTAGTGATCTACTGATGGCTAGCTTAATATAGCAAAAATCATGGTTACCTTGATTTACGTACAATTTTTATTTTTTTAGTAAAATATTTTTTTTCTCGAAAACTGTACATTTTAGAGAAAAAAAATATTTACATTTTTTTCATATTATAACATCTAGAATTCATTTATATTTTTTTTACCTATGTTAATACGTGACATTGAGAACGTTTTTTTTAATATCTCAGGATCCACTGAACCGATTTGACTCAAAATCTAATCAGATCTAAGTTAAAGGCTGATAAGCACAATAGAACAATCGGCATGGCCGTATGTTGTTCCGTTTTTACGATATCGAAGGCCACATACACACCACACACATGCACACACACATACAGACATCAGTCAGAAAATGATCTTAAACGATTGCTAGGGTCTCAAAACGTGAAGATCTGTTAAAATCTCAAAATATTTTTTTCGGATTAAATCTATTACTTCCCTACCATAGTAGAGGTGGGAAGTAAAAAAAAATATAGGTCCCAAATATAGAACTTTTTTGAAGTCGATTAAAAATATGTGACGGTTCATTTGAAAAATAAAGTAAACACGTGTTAGTTTATTAGTTTTTGATTCGCTGGACTTGTATTTTGGTGTAGAGAGGCGTTGCGTTCGTGTGGATGGCACGAGATTAGATAGATAAAGAGACCCCGTGTGTGGGTCTAGTGGGTACTCTAATGTTGGTCTATGGTACAGGTGAATCACCTTGACAAAGCGGCGACTCTTCTACGCGGTGCATCGAACTGTTCGTACATATTGGACTTACAATAGAGTCTCGATTATCTAATTCTCCGTTTATCCAACATATACCTACTGCATGACTGCCTAGCATTGGCGGCGGATCATTTTTCTTCTGGGGGCCATAGCTACCCGTTAAGAGTATTCTCTACCGAAAGTTACCCCCTGCACTCTTCATCTTAAATCCTTTTCCCTCGCCTAAAAACGGTTACAGCTCTCCCGACGCTATTTTGAAAGCTAACGGGTTCGGGTAAACGCTAAATGAAGGACCGAGAATCATACTACAGATCCTACAAGCAAATTTTTGACGTGAGCGAAGTCACGGGTAAAGGCTATTTTCATTATAAAAATGCCAAGTAAAAAGAGAAAAAAAATGGTTGCGAAAAATTGAAGAAAAAAGTTTAAAAAAAGCCTATAAAATATATTTAAACTTCCTATCGATTTGACATCTAACATCCCCCGTTTCTGTATTATTCAACATTTTTATTTATCCGCTGTACCGTTTACGCCAATAATCGGGGCTGCACTATAATACTCTATAGTAACTAGCTTATAACAACCGGGGTACTTTGATAGTTCAGGTTGTCTCGAGTTACTGAACTTACAAAAAAACTCTTTCACTTTTTACTGAACGCCTACCAGATATGGTTAGATTTGGTGTAATGGAATGAGCGTCATAGTTCGACATTGAAACGAACTTTGCCATACCCACTATAAAAAAGCTGCTTTACATGCACACTAGTGTGGGAAAGCAAGCCATTTCCATAATGATTTATGTTTGTTCGTCTGATCCGCCCGCTATAATACATACTCCTGTACGTGCCTCGGCCTACTATAGGAGTGAAATTTGCAACTGTCAAAAAGTTTTGAAAATACTGAAAATGAAGTGAAACGCAGCCATTTTATAGAGGGTATGGCAAAGACTATCATGTCCCTATATCTCGTGCGTAATGATATTATGACTCGTGTGACTCAAAACGTGCTATATGCTCGTTTTAACATACTATATCACTACTCGTCAGTAATATAGCTCATTGAGGGCAGTGTAGTCTAGTGGATAGCGCACTTGGTACCAGCCTCTAGACTATACTGTCGTGGATTCGAATCCCACCTCCGCTCATTGATGTTTTGTGATGTTATTTAGTTTTAAGTTAGTTGTTATTTAATGTAATTTAAGACGTTAATGACCTTAGTTGTCGACGCGTCTATAATCTACAATAAAAAAAAAATATAGCTCATTACGCAACTTGATATATAATAATATAGTCTACTATTTCGAACGAAATAAGAATCACATTAAATCGTGCGGGCATAGGCAACCGTCAACACTAAGGACTTGAGAATAGCTTTGCGTGTAGCAGTGCTGTTGTTTACATGGCGTTGCTATGGTTCCTATATAATAAGTCCCCAGTACGCGGGTTCTAACTCGAGAGCTGGTAAAAGTGTCAATTGGATTTTCAATTTATTATTAAAAAAATAATGAATTGAAAATATGAATTGGTGTTAGGCCCAAATAACCTTAGCTGTTGGTAGGCCGGTTTTTGAGGCGGGCAAACTGGGCAGCTGCCCAGGGCACCATCGAAATAGGGGCGGCACTGATGACCCACAAAAAATTGATAAGAAGTTTTGCAGAGAAAAAAGCTCGCAGAATTAATTTCTGAAGCAAGTAAATGGACATTTTTTTCTAAAACATCGGTGCAATACTTGGAATGTTATAAGAACTGAAAAAGAAGAATAAAAAACAATTTACGTAAAACCTTGTGGAAATTTTTTTAATATTAATGATAGGAAATTGTGTACACGTTTTATTGAAACGAAAATATAGGGGGGGGGGTGCCAAATAGGCTCGCGCTAGCCCTGGCTGTTTGTGGTCTTTAAAACACACAACACTAAGGATAACAGCTACCTATAAGTTATTAATATAATATATTATTAAAATGCGCTAATTACAAAATACTTGCAGTGTAGTGTCGGCGGGTTTATTGACAAGAATAATAGTTGAATAGCGTTGAGCTCGAGAATAATAAAGCATAGCACGCGCACACTCTGATCTCTTTCTTTTGTTATACACACACACTCTAACTCATGGTTCACTACGATCATATAATAGACACTCAACATACATAATGTTTTGTGATTGCAATATCACTATAATATAACACCATCGGGATCTTGGAAATGGTAAGAGATACAGGCGAACTTGAACTTGATTAAATATCTTTAATCATAATTTTTCCATATCTTCAGATAGTTTTTTATTACTGAGTTTATTGATGTGAAACATCTTATGTCGGGCTGTGAACAGCTGCGTGAGGGGAAATATGCAACGAAATGTTTGGTCCGCTCCTTCGCTGCTGTTCTCCCCACCACTGCGGCACTCTCTCTCTCTTCCGCTCGGGCAACCGCGTGTGTTACAGTGCAGTATATAGGATTACATCAGCATAACAGTTAGTTGCTGCTTTTGAAAAAATATATACTACTACATAGAGAATACCACCGAGTTCAATAACGTTTTCTTTGATGTTTCACATCTGTCGGGGGTCCCGAGACCCACACCCTTTTTTTTCGCATCCATAAAAAGAAACTGCATTGCCGATCGAGACACCTTCCTGTCACACGAATTAATTTACTAATCTACAGTTTTAATTTAAATTGACTCGAAATTAAGAGGCCTAGCCAACTAGAATTTATTTACATTGAAATGAATTTTAAATGTTAAAAAAGGTTTATCGATAGTTTTTAAATTACGGAGTGAAAATGAAGTACATTTTTGTCGGGCTATCAATCGTCAACACGTCAAAAATTGTTCATCGTAATATATTAAACATCATACGGCCAGTTTATTTGAATGATAATATCTTGAAATGTAAATTAGACACGCAAAAAAACTTTTAATTATTCTTTCATCTGTAAAAGAAATAACGACCTTATAAAGGTTGACATAAAAACTTTTTCAACTATGGCGCGAAACTTTTCAATAGATTATCGCTAGTTTAGTCCGTCACTGAATCTATCAATCGTAAAACTTTATTTCTACCTTCTGCAATTCTGAAGATAACCACCTGTCAAATTATCTTAGTGAAACCATACACCCTTTTCAACAACTTCAAGGATTATATCTGTCAAATGAAGGACTATTAATGGTTTCAGTAACGGCCCAAGATTTTCTTGTTACAATTCTAAAAGGGGCCTGCACTTCAAGTTGCCGTTAAAAACCTTTAGAGGCGTTGTCGTCCTTATAAATTTAAGTATAATTTTAGCAGTTTAATTTTTTGAAATATTTCGAGTAGTTCGACTACTAGCATATAGAGGACTCTGAGCGAACAATAAGCCAGTGCACGTTTGACGGCACCCCACGCTTACACTTCATACCGAATCGACTTTACACAATCAATCACAAAACCTTTGAAAAACACGAACTGAACACGAAATTCAAAACTAACATTTATACCGATATATAAACAAAACGAAAGTAGCGCCCTCTCTTAGACAATAGCTACACTTTTTTAGTTATTAATAGCAGCCACAGTTACAGTATCTGTCCTGAGGGAATTATTATTTAACAGTGTGCTTTTGTTATTAACAATTTCGTCTTGAACTTCAGCATATCCATTTGTTGTCTTCCAATTTAGGTATTAAATGTCTCAAAATGGCTCTTCATTGAAAAAATATTTCAAATTCAATGTCGATTCCTACTTTTATTAAATTCAATACATGAACCCAAAAATGTTTAATAGCAAGAATATCATCTATAGAATCTTACTAATCACACAAATTGACTACACTTTCATTATATAAAAGCCGCTATGTTGTGAGAAAGTTTGGGTTAAATTACATATGGTGGCGCCATCTTTTGAAATGGGTGAAGTGCAGACCCATTTTAACCAAACTCACATCTGTTATACTTTATTATAAATTTACAATTTTTTGTGGCCATTTTTTATCCAGCCAATCTTACTTCCATATAGTCTACGCTCTTCAGCCTTTTTAACATCTCTACGGATCTCTAATGGATACTTTCAAAAACAGCTTAAAAATGTTTCTTGATCATAGAAGTACACCTACTAATTTAATATGAATTTGCTATTTTTTTGTAGCATCCCAACCATCCTCGAAGCAATCGTCCTTTCGTAGTCCATTCTCTCTCATCTTTTACGTTAGCTTTTTTTTCATTGGAATTAGTAATTTTCATGGGAAAATCGATTATCATCCAATCTCAGATCACACTTCTCTATTTTTCTGCATCCCTGTGATTGGATTTAAGAATCTACCGTATAATTGTTTGCTATATTTCTTTCCAAAATTACAAATGGCGGCAGGCGTCATTTTATTCTACAGGCCGTCCTGTACTGTTAACTGTTTCTAACGTATAGATGACAATGTCTGCGACCAGACGCAGTATTAATAAACAACTCGACGTCGCGACGGCGTCGAGGGGAGAAAACACGGTGAACCAGAGAGAATGATGGAATCAAGTGGTGCGTTGATTTCTTCACTCTTTGTTTCAGCACACGAACACTCATCCCTGAACCCCCTTCCCCTACAACACTAGAGTATCCCAGTGCGGCCCTTATCTAGACAATAATCCCACTTCTGCAGCCCCAGCATCTGCCCCTCATCCACTACATAACGTCTCGTTCTATCAATTTACAATGTTAATAAATTACCTACCTATCTTCGTCTTAATTTATGGATTACTTATTCGCACGTCTTCGTCTTACTTTAATATTTATGTTATGTGAACTAGACAGCGAGCTTTTCAACTTCTTTACATAATTTTAACTTTCCACTTCATTTTATAGAAATGTCACCAGGAATTTTAAGTTTATGAGTTAATAATTATACGCAGTACCTACACAAGAAAATTCTGAGGGTGTCTTTACTTTAAAATTTACATTTTCTTCGTGAAAAAGTACTTAGATTATTAAAATAAATAAAATTTCGTATGCGAAAATAAAATTGAGTAGATACTTGCGTGGAGTTTTCATATGCCGAATGAAAATGAACAAAAATCTGATAAAGATGCATTAAATTATTGAGGACAGCTTGGTGTAATGGTCAGCGTGCTAACCTTTGGTGTAAGCTATCGTGGGTTCGAATCCCACCTTGGTCATGGATGGTTTGTGATATCGTTTAGTTTTAAGTGATATATGTTATTGAATGTAATTAAGACGCTAATGTTGTCGACGCGTCTATAATCTGCAATAAATAAATATTAAAATTGCTGTGTTATTTAAGCGACATGTGACGTCACTTCACCGCAATGACGTCAAGAAGTTTTTCGGAATTTTTCAGTTTGTACCAACATTTAATTATAAAACTAATTACACACTCAGTCGGTACCCAAACAGAGTGTAGGATACTTTTTGTTCGGCTACACTTCGGTCAAAACCGACTAACACGATCGAAACCGCAAGTATAGAGAATTTATTGCTTTCGAAATAATTTTTAAATAAGCTATAATTGTCAGTATTTTAATACATTAAAGACATTGTTTTAATTGCAGTGCGTATTAAATGTCATGTTGAGGGAAGTATAGCCTAGTGGTTAGCATGCTTGGTGCTGCAACCTCTAGACTGGACTGCCGTAGGTTCGAATCCCACCTGCGCTCATGGATGTTTTGTGATGTTATTTAGTTTTAAGTTAGTTGTTATTTAGTGTAGTTGAAAGACGCTAATGACCTTAGATGTAGACGCGTCTATAATCTACAATAAATAAATAAAAATGTCATGTTAACTGATTTTAATTAATATATCAAGCAATAAAATGAAACATTTGATAATATAAGAATTTTATATACCTAAGTAACAGCCCATAAAAATGCAATATAAAACTGCAACATTGTGTATGCAGTAGGACGTTTGGTGCAGAGGTATTTATTGTGGTAATTTGCAATGTCCCTATGCAGGAGTATACATATTATATACTTATACAGGGTGAACGCAAAAATATAAAAAACTTTTTGACAAAAAAAAACCTCCTTCAAAAAATCACTAAAAAGAGGAAAATAAAGAAATTTTGAGGTCTGTGCCAATTTAATAAAATATGAAGTCGGTTAAAAAGTATAGTATAGTGATTAATATCTTCTTTTTAACCAACTTCATATTTTATTGAATTGCCACAGATCTCAAAATTTCATTATTTTCTTCTTTTTAGTGGTTTTTTCAAGGAGGTTTTTTTTTGTTAAAAAGTGTTTTATTTTTTACTTTTTAGTGTCAAAAAGTGACATTTACCTTAAAAGAATCACACACCGTGACTCACTTTTATTAAAATCTGCCGAACTACTGAACCGATTTTGATGGAATTTCTATGGGACCAATCTGAAAGTATATCCTTTCAAATAATTTTTCAAAATCGGTTTATAAATGACTGAGTTATGAGGTAACAAACATAAAAAAAAAATACAACCGAATTGAGAACCACCTCCTTTTTTTAAAGTCGGTTAAAAATAGATAAATAATACACAAATTCCGATTTTTTATTTAATTAATAAAAATATGGGAAAAAACTTAAGTCTTAACTTTAGCACATTTTATTTTTATGTTTTTAAAATTGACAGAAATTTTAAAAAAGACACAGCCGTGAAAACTACTCAAGATCCAAATTTTAAGATAGGGAGTCATGCATACTTCGTAACAAAGTTAATGGAGCGGAAAAGCAATGAAACTAAGGATACGCGTCCCATGGATAAAAACTGTGCCACTTCTATGAATAGTGAATTATAAGTGCATGACTCACTATCTTAAATTCCGCAACTTGACTACATAGTCGCGTGTATCGGTGCTCAGTTTTGAAGACAACGCTCGAAAACTGTCGAAAAAAATATTTTTTCACATCTAGGTATCTCTACTAGGCTACCAGCATTCGAGTCCAACATCTTCCAACGCAAGTCTATTGGTTTATGGCGACGATATTGGTGACGAATGCTGGTGGCCTGGTAGAGATAAACTTTATACAACTCCCTCGGTAAATCTATGTCAATTTTTTAAAGAAGTTCATGAATTTTTCCGATAGATGCCTATATAGTGATTAGCTCTGTTCCATTTTCCAAAAAACATTCTGTAGTTCTTTCCCGTTCCACCCTCGGCTTCGTCATAAACAAGCACCCTTGCACGAAGATCTCCAGCCGGGGAGTTTTCTGTCGACTATATTGCTGAACACGCGTCCCTTAAGGAGGCAGAGCGTATCGTGCGTGAACATAAAAAATCAAGTGTGCATTGTCTGTATATACAAGCTGTTCCATTTCGTTTTTTATAAAATTCGACGGTTTACTCAGCAGAGCAAGATCATAGGAGTTTATAAGATACTAAAATGTTTCCTTTAGAGTTACATCCAATTTTGTATCTTTATTCAATACCTTATAAAATAAGACTTTTAAAAAATGTTGATGTAGCGGCTAAACCAAATTTTACCGAAATCGGAACAGTAATGTTCAAAAAAGCAAATTTAGTTCTATTTAAGGTACCGCTCAGTAAATGGGATCCGATTTCGTATTTTCATAAATATTAAATCCCTAAAAATATCTAAAGAAAACATAAATTTTAATGCATCAGAATTATCGTCGACTTTATAGTAATTTCAAAGAAATGCTCAAAAAAGCAAAATCGATTACTTTCTTTTAGGAGCAGTAAGTGGAGCTTGAGGTTAGCCAAGCGTGTAGCGATACTGTGACTCGTCTATAAGCCTCACGTTGCCAAGTTCTAATCTAAGAACTGATAAAAATATCAATTGGATTTTCAATTTATTATTAAAGAATACTAAGCCCAAATAACCCATAAAATAAGTCTCATAATAGTAGATTGTAGGTATATTTAGTTGCATAATGAGGCATATTACTGACGAGTAGTGACAGTATGTTAAAACGAGCGATAACGAGTTAACAGTCACACGAGTCATAATGTCATTGCGCTCGAGATAATATCGTATAATAAGTATATGTTATTTTTGTCATACCCTGCACTATAAAATAACTGCTTTTCACTTCATTTTCAATATTTTTTGGCAGTTTATTTGTGTCGCAAACTTCACTCCTATAGTAGACCGAGGCATACGCACAGGAGTATGTAATTGCGGGCGGATCAGGTGAATAAACATAAATCACTATGCACTGTAAGAAATGAGAAGGCCGATTACATAGATTATCGATGGTCCATTTGTAGACTGCGATTAATCTGGTAATAGGTACACAAAGAGACAATGACGTCGCAAACAGGTATCGCCACAACGCGTAGATTCCGTAAAAACACATTGCGATGCGTGGTTACTAATTTTACATTAATTTGTTTTGTATTCATCCATTTTATATATGTAACTATACATTTTATTTTGTAATTTTTACACACTTTATTGGAATATTACACAAATTATGTAATTTTAATTTACTTTATGTAAAAATCACAAATTTGTTTAACTTTACAGTAAAAGTCCAAGTTTTTATGAAGTTTTCTGTGTAAAAATAAATAATAATGTAAAATCACATAGAAAATCGAGCGAATTCTACCTTAACTTTCAAAGTATTTTTACATCTATTTTCTACAGTGTGGAAATGGCTTGCTTTCCCACACTAATGGCCAGTCAAAAATCACTTTACATGCATACATACGTGCATGTAAAGCAGCTATTTTATAGTGGGTATGCGGCAAAAAATATTATTAAGTATCTAAGCCTATATTAAGAAAACATTCTAAATTTTTTTTTTTTTTAAGATTGAACTGGAACAGTCTGTATATATAGGTATTCTGTACCGTCGTGTATGTGAGTGCAATAATGATAAAGGACTGCAAGCCGACCGTTCGACAGGTTTAAGCGAATGAAGCATGGTGGCCCACCAGAATCCTAGCTAAACCTTAGGGAATAGGATAAAATTTAACCGTGAAATATAGCGGTGGCGAATGGTTTTGTACACGTTTTTTTTCATAATTCAAAAATATATTATTTAGAACGACTTTTCTATGACCTCAGTTGTCGGGCGTCTATAATTTACAATTCATTCATTCAGAACGACTTTAAGGTTGCAGTCAATGAAAAAACGAGAAATCTCCTTCAAAAATTTTTGAACAAAAACATACGATCATAAGTTATAACGGTGAAACTAGAATTTTCCCAATCTGTATTTTTATTGTTTTAAAGACCACCAACAGCTAAGGTTATTTGGGCCTAGCACCAATTCATATTTTCAATTCATTATTTTTTTTTTTAATAATCAATTGAAAATCTAATTGACACTTTTACCAGCTCTCGGGCTAGAACCCGGGAACTTGTAATAGAGGCGTATTTTTATTAATTTCTATTTTTCATTCGGGAGTTGGTTAAAATTTTCGACCATACAAACTTTCTGCTTTATACTAGTATGTAAATATTGATTTTTTAAAACACCTTGTTTAGAACACAAAAAACTTTTTAACAAAAAAAAAACCTCCTTCAAAAAAGCCACTAAAAAGACGTAAATAATAAAATGTTGAGGTCGGCGCCAATTTAATAAAGTACCTATCATTGACACTTTTTAACCGACTTTATATTTTATTCAATTTTTGTTAAAAAGTTTTTTTTTTTTACTTTTTAGTGGCTTTACAATGCGTAGTTTGCACGTTATTAACCGACTACTAAATAACTATAAAACTGACATTTACCTTTACGGTATTACACTCCGTTAATCACTTTTTATTAAAATCAGTCGAACTACTGAACCGATTTAAATAAAATTCATATGGGACCACCCAGAAGGTATGCCCTATTAAATAAAACAATAATCGTTAAAATCGATTCACAAATACAGGAGAAATCAATGAACATACATACATAAAAAACATAGGTTCCGAATATGGAACCTCCTCCTTTTTTGAAGTTATATGTTTATATTAAAGATATTGAAAATATGGATTGAATAAATAGATACCTATATGTATAGATTACAGACACTCGACAACTGAAGTCAAGCTGGTATGGATTCGTACTAGACCCAAATAGCAATAGTTTTTATAAAAGACAATGGTCAGAAAGATGTAGCCGTGGTGAGAAAATCCGGACTCGGAGGGATTTTTTCAATCTAGATTAAGTTTTTTACAAAAATGAAAAAAAACTAAATTGCGAAAACAATGGACCGTCGGAAAAAAACCGAGCCCCTCAAAAAAGTACGAGCCTAGACGAAATCACTCGGTAACCCCTCTCACATTAGATTTGGGTGTAACCTTTTTTATTACGTCATTTGTTTATTCATTTTGAAAATGCCAAGTTTATGGTACTTCATAACTTTCATCGCGGGAACGCTTTAAGCCATATCACATTCCAGTTGTATCTACTATCATAAATTAGACCCGTGATATTTAGGCGGACTTCCGACCTAATAAATCATTTTTTGCACGTGTTTACAAAGATGTTTGTTCAACTAACTTTCCTCCTTCTACTGGAGACATAGCCGTTGTTGTAGGTGGGTTACAATTTATAAAAGCAAGTTAGGGTAATCCTTGAATGTTTTTGATCTGTTTTTATTCTCCAATCCCCTTTGAATTTTAACAAACCAGTTTTAGGTAGATGGCATTATATAGACATTCGTGTTTTTTCCCTTGTGATTTTATCCAAGGATTAGGATGCCCTGTGCATGCAGGCAAGGAAGAAAATCCCTCGTTCTTTATTGCATTTGATAAATGTTTGAAACTGAATTCTCTTTTGTCAATTTTACGGATCGATTTTGTTAGATTGCTCATCAAGATAATAGCTCGAACTTTGACTTTGTCGTCTTTTGAATTGTACCTATATTAAGAAATTGAAAGGCTTCAAAATAGCCGAGCATGTAGCGATGCCTTTGTTTATATCGCGTTTCCATGACCCCACTATTAAAGCCCTCAGTTCCCATATTCTAATTTGAGAAGTGGTGAAAGTATCAGTTATAAAAAAAAACAATAAATTGGTACAAACTCTGACGGCTGGCAAATAAAAAAATAAAGTTTTCTTTTACCTATTTTGTGACCATGAAGAGTGATGGAACTTTTGGTGTGAAAATACAAAATATTAAAAATGCAGACCACAAAACACCAAAATCATCTACTGATGATGCCAACATGTTTGGCGAAACGAAGTGTTAAGTGTTTTGTGGTTATTTTTAATGTTTTGTAAGTATATCTATTTTGTGACCACTTTCAAAAAAATATTTTTATGGAATTCGTATAAAAATTGTTTCTGACTTTCTGTTTAAAAATGTTTTTGGTTCTTCAGTTGTTATATTGATTCATTGTTATCCTGACATTGACCGATTTTCTAGCGTAAATGTACAGACGTAACAAAGTATATGCCATTTTTCTATTTTTCAAAAATCGTTTTATTTTCGAATCGACACAAACGATCGCTAGAGTCACAATTGAATTTTAAAGAAATACAATATTGCAAAAAAAGTGTTTTTTCTGTTTTTGTTGTATTAAATTTATTAGCAATAATTAACTATGATACCGTATCTAAAATATTGTCAAACGTTGAAAAAACTGAACGATGTCGTAACGAATTTAAACTAAAATAATATCGTAAAGTTAGTAAATAAAAAGGAACTAATAAGTTTATAATATATTGGGTAATAATAAATTATAAAACATTTAATTTATGCACGAATAAACACATATAGATAGTGTCTAATTTATTTTACAATCGAAAATTAATTTACAGTATGGCTCTGATGAAAGTGATATACTAATACATGATCTTACACTTTGTACAGTACCGGTCAACTAAATTGAAAACAGTTATTTGCGATTGTACCTGTTTTCAATTGTTGTTGAATTGTAGACGTTCGACAACAGAGGCCATTAGCGTTTGATTCAATTGTTGTATTACACACACTATTTTAAACAAAACTCGTAGGCTCCCACAAATAATACGCGATAAAGACTCAACAGCAACGCTAAATGCTCGATATTTCTTCATATGTTTGGGATACGAAATCCAGAGTCCTCTGATTGCTAACAAGTAGCTTTCATTTGGATATCCTCGCAGTCTTATTCTTGTCGAAGTCGATGAAAGAGATGCTTAAGGACCAGCATACAAATTTTTAATCGCACAAGCGTGATACAAAAAGTAGAGCGTGTGCGCTGGCCCTTAATCGCACAAGCGTGATACAAAAAATAGAGCGTGTGCGCTGGCCCTTAATCGCACAAGCGTGATACAAAAAGTAGAGCGTGTGCGCTGGCCCTTAATCGCACAAGCGTGATACAAAAAGTAGAGCGTGTGCAATGGACCTTAATCGCACAACCGTGACACAAAAATTAGCAAGTGTGCGGTGGCTAAATCGCATAATCGCGATAACGTAAAGTAGCATGTGTGCGGTGGCTCAATCGTACAATCGCGATAACGTAAAGAAGCATGTGTGCGGTGGCCCTATAAGATTCGATTTTTGTTCCAGTAGCGTACACAGTATTATATCGACACGTAAAACCGAAAGCAAATGCCGTTATATTTCATTTACTTACTCAAAACCAGTTTCGTTTAGTTCGGTATGCACGCATATATACTTTACAAACTGTATGTCGTACGGTATTTGCATATATATATACATATACGACGTATTGACATTGAATTTGTAAACTCACAAGTGTCAAAAATAAACCCAAATATTAAGTTAAGAGCCTTGTACATTGAGTGCTCAGGAGAAAAAAAATAATGCATATATCTATAACTAGCGGCCCGATCTGGCTTCGCCCGAGTGCTATAAATTTATGATTTATTTCGCTCGTTCGCTCCTGGGTGCTATGTTTTTTACTCACTCGCTCGCTCCAGTTATTATATCCTATATGTCCTAAAGCAAAGTATCACCTATCGAACAGTGAAAAAAAATTGAAATCTGTTCAGTAATTTCTGAGATTAACTCGGTTTTTTGACCCGGACGAAGCCGGGCCGGCCAGTTTCAATTATACATCTAAACCGTCCACGTAAATCACAGTATCTAATCGTGAAAACCGGAACAGAATCCTTTCAGTATAGTTACGGAGAAAATCAGCACAGACAGACGAACGGACAAACAGACGCAGCGGGGGACTTTGTTTTATAATTAATATTATGTTTTGATATTGATGTTCTCTATTCGCTATGTGCATGGAGTAGCTACAGAATAGGACTTACAGCACTCATGGTAACAAAAAGCTGAACAATTTGGATGCACTTAAAATATTGACAGGTTATATTTTATGTACGTGAAAACATTAAAAAAAGCGAAATAGACATTTAAATTGTGCAACTTTTAAAAAAAACTTATTAACAAAAAAAAACCTCCTTCAAAAAGGCACTAAAAAGAAGAAAATAATGAAATTTTGAGGTCTGTGCCAATTAAAATATGAAATTGGTTAAAAAGAAGATATTAATCACTATACCTACTATACTTTTTAACCGACTTCATATTTTAATTGGCACAGACCTCAAAATTTCATTATTTTCCTCTTTTTAGTGCCTTTTTGAAGGAGGTTTTTTTTTTGTTAAAAAGTTTTTTATTTTTTACTTTTTAGTGTCAAAAAGTAACATTTACCTTAAAGAATCACACGCCGTTACTTACTTTTTTATTAAAATCAGCCGAACTACTGAACCGATTTTGATGAAATTTCTATGGAACCTATCTGAAAGTATATCCTTTCAAATAAAAAAAAATTTCAAAATCGGTTCATAAACGACGAAGTTATCCGCGAACATACATAAAACATAACCACATAACCACATAAAAAATATATACGGTCGAATTGAGAAACCTCCTTTTTTTGAAGTCGGTTAAAAATACAATTTAAAGTAGCTCTTCTACAATTTTTTTATTAGATAATTCATTTTGGATAAAGTAACAACAGGATACAAGGCTTATAATTTAAAAACAGTTATTCACTAATCATTTTTAATGGCCAACGTTTCGGCAAACATTTTTTGCCTTCCTCAGGACCTTAAATATTTTAGTGAACCGTCACAAATTTAAAAACATGCATTAGTTTAAAATTAATTTTGTCCAAATAAAACTTTTTAAGAGTATATCTCATTAATTAAAAATTGAAATCTAAAAATTTCTGAGGAAGGCAAAAAATGTTTGCCGAAACGTTGGCCATTAAAAATGATTAGTGAATAACTGTTTTTAAATTATAAGCCTTGTATCCTGTTGTTACTTTATCCAATCATTATAACCAAGGTGTTCTTATTATTTTATTATAATTCATTTTATAGTTTCATTTTTAATGAACTTTGACAGCAGTCATCAAATTTTTATTGTTTCCATGACAATTTTGTTTGAAATAGAAATACAATATCTGCTGATATGGAAACGCGTATCATCCAAACGTTTATAAAGATTGGCAGCCATTTTATTTTGCTTGTCCAATATTTGGACATTTTCAGTACTTGAGCTGTAGACATAATTATATAAAATTTATTAGATGAGTGAAGTACTTTCGCTGCGATTTTTTCAAATAATCTCGTAATTAAGAATCTTCGAAGAATACTCGACTGGCCATAAAGCAATAGTAATAAAGGTTTATTACATAATATAGTGGAGAATTCGCTTGTCAAAGTACCGTAGTCCCTTAATTTACGAGTTTCATTTGAGTTCGAGATGTAATATAAGCGAGAGAAGTGATAAAATATATTTGCAGCTATACAAATAATAATATCAAAGAACTGTTGAGTTCAGTTTGTAGAAAATATATGATAATAACTTGCTTCAACATATATTAATAATAAACGCACACATACAGGGTGTTCCAAACCGAGAGGAACACACAGTTATTTAAATCCTTCGTCACTAAAAAATACCACACGACAAAAAAGATATTTTTTTGCGATTTTTTTTTTGTTCAAGTTTTATTACTACACATTTTAAAATAAAAAATAAAACACAACTTTTTAATTTATTTACACTTAAAAACTTTATAACAAATTGTTTCGCATAACACAGTGGCTTAGTCAGACAAAGACCTTATATTAAATTAAATAAAACGTTGTGTTTTATGGAAGAAAACAACTTTGAAGTGGCTTAAGGATCCAAAATAAGAAGCAAATACTGTTAATATTGCATTTTTTAGCTAACGTTTCGAGAATTATATTCTCATCCTCAGAGCTCAAATGCCGTCAAATGTAATAGTAAAATTGTCCAAAATTTAAAAAAACATATTAACATTTTATTTGGTTTTAATGAAGTGTGAAAAAAAGTTGTTTTATTGATTTATTTTGTAACTGAAAATACTGAATACTTTATGTTTTATAGAATTTTGATTTAATTTTTTATTGTGGAAAATTTTTTTGCCAGATTAAATGATTAATACTTAAGTGCTTATTTAAATGCTTTATTTAATTTAAAATGTATACCTAAATCAAGTAGCATCCGAATCTGTGATATACTTATATTTTATTATTATTTTTATACATATTATTCTTACTAGCCTTTATTCGCGGCGTCGCTCGCGTGGAAGCCGTTTTTATCTATAGAATTGCATGCTCGCGTGATCCCTAACTTTATTCAGGCGTAGCCGGGTAAAAAGTATTCTAATATAGTTTAAGTTACAGTACCAATTAATCATGTACCAATTTATGTCAAAATCGACCTACACCAGGGGTCGGCAACCTGCGGCTCTTATATGTCAAGATGCGGCTCTCCAGTTCCATGCGCAAATATTAATAAATTATATTATTTTATTTTCAAAACTCATAAAAAATATTATACTGCAAAAAAACTTTAAACAGGATAAAAACACTCAACAGAGAACAGTGAGAATAGGTGGAGTAGAGAGTATACGGACAGCTGACATTTTTTAAATGTGGCAACACTGTTCTGTTTAGTTATTGGTGCACTGTGTAGCACTGCATAGCTAGCTAAAATACTTTAATATGTTTTGTGCGAAACATTTGTATGTTTTTATATGAATAAATATTATTTCATATTTAAAGCTATTATTTTAAATCAAATTTATATACTTAATCCTAATCAAATACCATAATATTGAAATAAAAATGTTAGTGGCTCTTTAAAAACTGTGAAATTTTGTAAATTGTAACTTTTGGCTCTTCCGTCTCAAAAGGTTGCCGACCCTTGACCTACACGAGTGACGCCGATACAAACAGAAAAAAATTCTTTGAAAAGGCGTTTTCACTTCTCAGGTATAAAAAATATTCGAAACAGCTCGCGAGAAGTGAAATTGCGTTACAATTTTCTTTGTATAAATCAAATAATAAAAATATTTTGAGTCAAGTTCTGAAGAATGTCTTTTTTAAAAGCTCGAACGTATTTTTCGAATATATGCTAAACACAAAGGGTATCTAGGTAATAATATTCTACAAAAAACACATTCCTGCTAAAGACTTTCAACATCTCTAAGGTCTATATTGCTTTTGTGTGAATAAAATTTAAAAGGACTGCAGGAATGGTATTTTTCTCTTTTTAAAAAGAGAATCAAAGATACCAAAACATTGAATGATATTGCGTGTCACTCTCCCCTTACTGAATAAGCAACGTTACCCTCGTCTCATACCTAATGCCTGTTTAATAAATAGAGAAACAATAATATTTCGGGTGCTTAGTACTATAGATTATAGAATTTACGTGCAACTCGGGCCTAAAATTGGCAACAAGCAACACTGGCGCTTGGTTCCTGTCTTTACGCATCATTCGTGTCTCCACAACACTTATTATTTTTGTTAGCATATTGTTTTGTAATTTTTTTATTATTAGCAATACAGAAAACTACAAGTAACAAAAATTGTAACTTGATTTTGGTAATAAATATTTGTCATGTAAAGTTGCGTTTACAAAAGCTGCTTTAACAAGGCTGTTCCAAATATTTTCCTCGTAGATTCAAGTAGCACAATTGTTTGCTTTTCACATTCTTGTCAATCCATATTTTGCTATTAGTTCATATCATTTACAGTTTTTCAGTGATATGACTCTCCGGGTGAACAGAAAAATCATACAAAAAATTAGAAATTTCTGAATGTAATATAGAAGTTAAACCAACTTTCTCCTAATAATTAGGAAACATCTGGGTTTATAACTCAGCTGATTTAATCAGGAAAGCGTGAACGTAAAGGAGGTATTTCTGAATTAAACCAACAATAGGGTATTTGACTAAAATTTTTTTTTGTGGTATATTAATAGAGTAATAAATTCTGAACAAAATGACGCCTAAATCTCTTCATTCTGATTTCAAATAAGCTCAAAAATAATTTTTTAAATATTTATGTTAGCCCCGCCCGCTAAAAAATCGTTTTTGCTCTACTGATATATGACGTCATAATTTTATGAACTTGCGTTTATATTAGCTAATAATATTATCTAAAAACCCAGAAACAGAGTGTTGAAAAATACCATTTTGTATCTATGTAATCATGATGTAAACAATATGACCTACGTTGCTATGGATACATTTACATTTTACTTATAATTGACGTCACGCGGTGTTTGAAGTCACGTGACACATAGATTAAAAATCATGATTTTATTTATTTATTTAAATATGTTTACGAAACTTAATTAATAAAAATAAAAATTCTAATAACTATTTTAGAGCATAAACTTTCATTTTAACAAAATTTTATATTTTATTTTGATCACTGGCAAATACCCTATTGTAATAACTGAAATACAAAATAAATTATCCGGAAAACAGGAGATGTTTGTTTGTGGCTGAATTAAAACCAATATTTGTGAAATCGTAAAATAAATAGTATCAGGATAACAGGAGGTATTTGTTAAATCGACGACTATTTCTATATTTATTTAACAGCCAGTAGTGTGATGCACCTGTTTCACAGGGGTTGTCGCGTTGACAACATTGAGGCATTACTGTGTGTAGAAGAAGGCTGGGAAAGTGATTGATACTTTCGTTCCCTTGAAAGAAATGCCTATACACAATTCTTGTCTATTACTACTGTAATGTTAGATGTGATAGTTGATAGTTAAAACAGTTGACAAGCTGTAAAACTGTGGATATAAATGTCAGGACGCCTTTTATAATGCTATTTATCATTTTGTTTAAATACTTTAAAACGTGTATATTTACGTTTTTTTTATGTTTTACTATTATTGGATTCTGTAATGGGCAAATAATTAACAGTTTATATAGCAAAATTGTTTAAAAGTTCCAATAAATATAACGGATAATAATATTAATGAGGGTCTTAAAAATTATAAGATGAAAACGTGTAATATACAAACTGATCAAAAAGTCCAATAGAAAAATGCGAATTTTTTTAAATTTATGTAAGGTCATAGGAATCAGGCAGACCTGGGCGGTAGTTAATTACCAAGTAATTAAATTATTAATGTAAATATTTTTATAGCAAAAGTAATTGCAATTGATTTTTTTTAAATCAGGAATAATAGTAATTGTACTTACTTTTTTCAAATCAGTAATAAAAGTAATTGTAATAATTGAATTACTCTTTTCAAATCAGTATTTAATTCGACAAGATTTTTAATTCCGATATCTATACCGTATACATACTATTATTTAAATTATATTAAATTATTATTAAAATTATTTAAATTAGATAGATCTTCTGCAGAAATTTAATTACTTTTATAGATATGTAATAATTAAATATCTTCTATAAAACTTTGTACTGTATAGCGTTAAATTATTTTACTGTAATTTAATGATCTATAAATGGTCTTAAAATTCACAATACATGATCACATCTAAATCATTTCCCTTATAATATTTTTTGTAATATGCAGAGTAATTATTAAAGTAATTTGTTTTTTAAGTACCTACAGTTACCAAGTATTAGTAATTTAATTACTTTTTCAATGAAGTAATTAAATTACGTCGACAACGTGGTAATCAAATTAGTTTTTATGTAAAGTAATTTGTAATTTGTAAATAAATATATTTTCAATATATAAAATAATTTGTAATTAATTACATTTTCAAAGTAATCTGCCCAGCTCTGGTATCAGGTGTCTTGGTTATTTGGACGCTAATAACTTCAGTTGTCGAGCGTCTATAATCTATATCTGTTTTTATTTCAACTAGTATTTATACTCAAATTGTGTGTTTTAAAGACCACCAACAGCTAAGGTTATTTGGGCCTAGCACCAATTCATATTTTCAATTCATTATTTTTTTTATTTATACTCAAAGTTATCAGATTGCGGTTTCAGTTATCTGCTTTACTTGCAGACAACCGGGGTTCGAACCTCACTGTCTTTATTTATTTATTTATTGTGGATTATAGACGCGTCGACAACTTAGGTCATTAGCGTCTTAAATACAACAAATATCATAATATATCACTTAAAAACTAATTAACATCACAAAACATCCATGAGCAGAGGTGGGATTCGAACTCACGACAGTCTGATTCAGAGGCCGCGACGCTACCAACTGAGCCATACTGTCCTCGAACCTCACTGTCGACATATTATTTGTTATACTTACTTATTTTTTTATAATGAAAATATTTTAGAAAACAACTCATATTATAAAAAGAAAAATGTACAGATGGTGCATCCACTTTCATCTTGTTTTAAAAAATTATGCCGATACTATTTCTTGAACACTTTGTATATATTAAATTGGATAACAAATGTGTATAATTATGTAATTAACATAACTAAGATTTCAATTACCTGCGTTTAATTCCTTACAATACAATACAAACAGTTACACATTTATGAATAAATAATTGCATTGATCTGCATAAGTAAATAATTATTATTATTTATCCTGAATGAATAACTGTTTCACAAAGTCTATAATCCGTACACATACGAACAAAGCCGACCTTGCAATCGGGCCTACACAAATATTTTATGACGTTACATTCTACATAAAAATTAAAATCAACTTTATCATTTTTTCCGATAGTTTTTTTCAGTTTATGTTCCTTCTCTTCAAGACTAATTTTGTATAAAAATAAATAAAAGAAAACAATGAATGGAAAATTCCAAAAAAACATTTTTTAACGCGTAAATATTTTTACTGCCCCTCCCCCAAAATTCTTTCTAGAATGACTCAGTAAATATGTTACCGCGGAAGTGACGTTTGTGACTGGCAATTAGAATTTAGAAAAGTTTTACAGGCGATATATCGTATCTAGAACTCTATTCTATCTTCCTTGATCAGCTGTCAAAAAAATGTTGAGGTTATGTGCAGCTGTTATCGAATTCAAATCTAAATACTATTTACATCTCTTAAGAATACCAAGGACTTTTTTTATTGTTCTTCACCTGGACTTGAGTGATATATTCTTTCAATTTAAACACTGTCTTGATAACAATTACTTTAGAACAGGTTTTATTCCAAAAACGAAAACAGTAATACCTGTTATTGAAAAAAAAATGAGTGTGTACTTGTGACCACACGACAGAAGTGAAAACTTCAGATTTTCTAATTTTTGGTGTCATCTATTATAGCGCATTTATGAACTAAAAATAATTTATTACTAAAATACTAAAATTGTATTTTTAATTAATTCCACCTTGGTTTAAAAAAAATTATAATTATTGTCAAAGAAAGAATATAACAAAAATAAAAAAATATGTAAATAAATATCATGTAGAATTTAGAAGAAGAAAAAAACGCCAAAAATTCTACGCTGCCATCAGGTCTCGAACCCAGGTTCCTATGCATAAAACGCAAAGACGTAACCATCTGCGCTATGAATGGAAGTATCTAGATGGCCGTTTTTATGATATAATTATGTTGCGAATTCTTAAGGTCAGGCTGCGAACGGTCAGTTTGCGAACGGGCAGGTTGCGAATTCTTACGGTTTTTTGCTAACGCTTCACGTTATTTCAGTACCCAGGAGAAAAGTGCCTAACGCACCTAAGGAAGTTTTCACTTCAAAAACTATTTTGTATCGTCTTAACTGTAGAAGTTCCGGCCACTCAAGTAGGGAGTAGTGACCTGCGTTGTCATAAACCTGATACTTGCTGCGTATAATAAAACGAACAGAAAAGTACGCTTTGATGGCACGGTATGGATTGTTTGGGTGGTCTGCATTCGCGGCGAGGACGCCCTCCGACGTTGACCCCGGCGCGGTGACCGGCGGTCACTTGACACGCTGTGTCTGTTTACACTAATATATGCACATCTTAGCTAATATAATGAAATAACCGTCCATCTCCGAGTCAAACATTGTACAATTATTAATGTTTGTACTATGTATGTATAAAAACTTTTTATGTTATGTACACGTAGGAGTTTTCAAATTGGTAGGGGCAAAGGCGTGTCTTCACATTCAAATATTTGTAACAAACTCTCGGCGACGTACCCAGAGCCCGGCCTCAGACGCATGCCTTTGTTGTCGAGCGTCTATAATCCGCAATTCATTCTCGGCGACGTTTACCCTATGTAGCCTTTCGAAATTTGCCACCGATTAAACGGAATTGATTATTAATCTCTTAAAAGGGGCCTGCACTTTAAGCTGCCGTTGAAAACCTTTAGAGGCGCTGTCGTCGTTATAAAAGTAATATTATTTTTAACAGTTTAATTTTTTTAAATATTTTGAGTAGTTCGACTACTAGCATATAGAGGACTCTGAGCGAACAATAAGCCAGTGCACGTTTGACGGCACCCCACGCTTACATTTTATACCGAATCGACTTTACACAATCAATCACAAAACCTTTGAAAAACACGATCTGAACACGAAATTCAAAACTGACATTTATACCGATGTATAAACAAAACGAAAGTAGCGCCCTCTCTTAGACAATAGCTACACTTTTTTAGTTATTTATAGCAGCCACAGTTACAGTATCTCTCCTGAGGACTTATTATTCAACATTCTGCTATTATTATTAACAATTTCGTCTTCAACTTCAGCATATCGATTTATTGTCTTCCAATTTAGGTATTAAATGCCTCAAAATGGCGCCTTTTTGAAAAAATATTTCAAATTTAATCTCAATTCCTACTTTCATTAATTTCAATACATCAACCGAAAAATGTTTAATAGCAAGAATATATCATCTATAGAATCTTACTGATCACACAAATTGACTACACTTTAAACATATAAAAGTCGCTATGTTGTGAGAAAGATTGGGTTAAATTCCATATGGTGGCGCCATCTTTTGAAATGGGTGAAGTGCAGGCCTCTTTTAACAGAACATAGTTACAGTAGCAGATCTACGGACCTCCGCTACCATAAGAAAATTTACCGTTGAAGAATATCACTCAATGCTCGCTCATGTTTTCGCATAACATTATTTATTTTTTTACAGACGTAACCACGCCCTTGGTACTTCCATAAATTTATTTATATTATATTATAAAATATCATATGTTTACAACAGTGTTATAACTCCTCCGTCATTCTTCTTGTATCCATTATAGATAGTGAACTTGAAATTTTAATGAGTCTGGAGGTAAAGGTGGTCACACATAGTTTTGCAGGCGGTATAAATGATGTTTCATAAGTTTTTCATCTCTACATAGTATAAAATGAAGTCGCTTTCCGCGTCTGTCTGTCTGTTTAACCGCTAACTCCTCCTAAACCACGCAACGGATTTTGATGCGGTTTTCACCATCAGTTAGATATTTTTTCACGGAGGGTTTATATATATAGCGAACGAGCGAAGCGAGTGAGTAGTGTATTACACCCGGGCTTTCTTAGCACCCGGGCGAAGCCGGACGGGACTGCTAGTATTATATAAATTAAAATCGTAAATTTCCTATTGTTTCAATCACAGGTGATGACCTTTGAAAATTCTCGGAAAATATTCAACAATAATTATTTTTTAAGTCACTCACGCAAAAACCATCCAAGTATTTTTAGTTGCCATTTTATAAACAAATAGTACAGTAAAACCTATTAATTTGGCCACTTGCCTAAGTTGGCCATTTTAACATGGAACCACACGAACTGCTTTTAACTTCATGATCGTCTATAAGTTATCTATCTTGACTCATTTTGGTGGATCCATAGGTGGTCTACATGTAAGGTTTTACTGTATTATTAAATGCTTGAAAATAGTGTTGTAAACGTTGCGTTCAACACGCTTTGATATTACACATACGATCCCGACTGTGTGAAATCTTGACTGCTTTCATTACACTCTAGTGAACAGCTCGGTAAAACTAACCATGAGAAAATGAAAAAGTTCTGAAAAGTAATACTATATTTCTTTTTAATTGTATCACCAGGGCCGGCTTTGAAAATCAGCTTAGGAAAGCGTATTTTTAGAGGCGCCCGAGCGTTGTTCATTCAATTTGGAATAAGCTTAAAAAAATACACTAGATATTTCTAGAGTTTAGTTTATATTTTGAGAAATTCCAAATTTTAATATGTTGTTACGGCGACTGTTTTAAGCATATATTTCAATTTGCCGGTATTAATCCCCTCTCTTAGAGGGAAAATTGCTCGCCTAGATGTTTATATCGTTTTGCAAGGGAGGTTAATAGCGACATTTTGTTCTGCAAATTAAAGTACATATATGCTTAAAACAGTCGCCGTAACAACATATTAAAATTTGAACCTTGAACTAATAATATAAATTTCGTCGGGTACATGACAAGCAATTTCAGCCTTGAAGCAATAATAACTGTGACATGTTGGGGGTGGTCTGCATCCCTCCCATACCGCTATCTAGCAAAATCTTTTACTCAGGGCGCTTTAATATGCCTCCTTCAACGTCTTCACAAAAATAAGGCCTTGAATAAATAACACCAAAAAATTGTCACTAGCTCTCGGTCTATTAGACGATATTATTATATGTAGGACGTAGGTAGAGTAGTATTGTTTAGAGAAGACACCAGCGTCATACATGCGCATAAATGAGTTTAGTGCCGGGCGAGGTAACGCGTGACACACAACAGACTTGACACGCGTCTTATTTATTTATTTATTGTAGATTATAGACGCGTCGACATCTAATGTCATTAGCGTCTTTCAACTACACTAAATAACAACTAACTTAAAACTAAATAACATCACAAAACATCCATGAGCGCAGGTGAGATTCGAACCCACGGCAGTCCAGTCTAGAGGTTGCGGCGCCAAGCACGCTACCATCTAGGCTATACTGCCCTCGACACGCGTCTTTCGTGCCGGACGAGTCCATACTCTACAACTGATAGCTCTCCCCACTGCTTCTACTGCGCAGATCGGCCATCTTGCTAGTGTCTTCTCTCAACAATATTACTCTGCAAAATATGCACAAAATGGCTTATATTTCCAAAGCCACCGATTGGTAAAGTTTGATTTTAGCCAACAGTAAAATTGTTAATGTAGAATTATTATTTTCTTGGGATACTAAAAATACAAACCCGGCTCTGGTTATTACTTTACATCGAAACATTTCTAAATTACATATTTACGAAATATCATGATTTTCCATTTCGTCGACAGTTTACTCGCACGCAACTTAATTTTCAAAATAAAAATTGTAATGTCTTGAACTTTAGTTGAACTATACTATAGTATGTTTTGTAAACAGTGTGCCTGTGGCAGTTAAGTCATTTAATAAACATTTATTATAAACGAATTATGAAAAAAAGACTTAAATGCTCGCTGAAGGCGCCGACACATAAAATAACGATGTCATCGCCGCATGTGCAAATTTATAGAATGGTTTTTGACATTTATTATGAAAACCATTGAAGAAAAATGAGAACGTCAGACTGTTTTTATAAAATTAGATTTTTATTATTTTATTAATCTAGATATTTTATGTAGTGGATAAAATATTTCCAGTTCTGCTTTTTGTCAACTGTTTAATAGCGGCGCTATTGCCACATTTTTTTAACGACAATGGAATTGGTCTCTAATATAATCACGAAAATACAGTATCTTTCAGAAATAAACAAATTCTTTAATATTGAAGTTAAAAGTACAAATTAAAAATAAATTCGACTGATGACCAGTTCTATACTTCCCACCTAGTAAATATTTGCAAAAAATAAACACTCTTTTTTTATTCTTTGAAAAAAAGCATGGCCCTCTTTTTTGTTTAATGATCTACTGATGGCTAGCTTAATATAGCAAAAATCATGGTTACCTTGATTTACGTACAATTTTCTTTTTTTAGTAAAATATTTTTTTTCTCGAAAACTATACATTTTTTTCATATTACAACATCTAGAATTCATTTATATTTTTTTTTACCTATGTTAATACGTGACATTGAGAACGTTTTTTTAATATCTCAGGATCCACTGAACCGATTTGACTCAAAACCTAATCTCAAAACGTGAAGATCTGTTAAAATCTCGAAATATTTTTTTCGGACTAAATCCATTACTTCCCTACCATAGTAGAGGTGGGAAGTAATTATACCCCACTTGACCAAGTGAAAAAAAAATTACCCATAATATAAAAAATGTTTTTTGTGTTTCTGACTGTTGGACTATATACGTGCAGGCATGCAAGCTTTATAACGATGCCAAATTTCAATTCGATAAAGTCTCCACGTAAAAACTGGCTGTGACATACAGACAGACAATGAAGTCTAAGGATTCCTTTTGCATCTTTTAAGGTACGGAACTCTAAAAAGTGATGTTTAAAGGATAGTAACTGAATTACGAACTGCCTGTAATATTTCTGGAATGCACTGTATTTTTACACAGGATAACGCGGTACATTGCAGTACACGAAATAGCAACGACCGTGTGTATGTGTACAGAAACAGGACGCGTTGCCTAGCAACAGAGTGTTCGGCGCTATGGTCCAGACGCTGGCGTCGTCGCGACGCCACGCTACATCGTTTGTATGTGTGTGTAGAGAGGCGCACAATCAATATACCAACCCTGACTTCTGCGAGAAGATACTTTAGTTCAGTTAGGACACCGAAACAATCTGTTATCCTGATCCAAATAATTATAGATAAAGAGTAAACAGCGTTATATTTATAGGTTTACTTTTAATAGATTTGGTGTTTATATCTATTTTTTTATTGTCCTGCTGCATTATTATCGGAGCAGATTCATATTTCCTGTATGTTTCCATCCTGCTATATAAATATAACTGGATTTAAAGCTTTAAGGATATTTTTAGATATCCTGCTGCATACGATTGATCGATTTTCCTGCTAGATTTTATAGATGTGTCTGATGTTATCCGTTTATCCTGCTAAAACTTGTACATTGGTTTGAAGTAAGTTTGATAGCTTAAAACATAACTGATTCTTTCAGTTTAATTTTTAGCGTCTATCATCCTGCTGAATCGTTTTGTAATTGCATTTGTATGGTTAGTTAAAATATTATTTAATTCTTTTAGTTTTATTTTAAAGCTTTATATTATAATCTTGCTGAAAATTCTTTTAGTTTTCAGTAGATTTGTCATTTTAAATTTTATCAAGTATCTAAGTACTTTTAATTTATTTTTCAGCTTCTATTCCTGCTAAAACTTATTAATTTAAATTTCTTTTTTTTGTTTTCATTGAATTTTTGTTTGTTTTTTTTTATACTGAAACTTCTTTTTTTAATCATCAAATTCTCGTTTTCATTTGTGTAATCCTGCTGGGACTATTCCTGCTAAATCTCGTCAAATTCTTTTAGTGTTTCAGCTTTATATACTTTGCTAAAATGCTAAAACTGTGTCCTTTCATTTACAATTGTGTAGTTGGTTCCAAACATGTCAGATACTCTAAATTTTTAACTTCTATAATCCTTCTGAAATTATATCCTAGACATTTCAGTAGTAAGTAGTATAGTTTTTTTTATTTTTAATCTAGTAATTAAACTAAAAATGTTGACAAGATTGAAATTTATAAAACTGCTGTGAACTTAAGAAAAACATTTCAGCAGGATTCTAAAAATAAAAAATTAGACTCTTAAATTTATCATTTGGGGAATGTTTTAAGTCAGCTAACTTAAATCTACTTAGAGGAGCAGTGTAGCCTAGTGGATAGCGTACTTGGTACCAGCCTCTAGACTAGACTGTCGTGGGTTCGAATCCCACCTGCGCTTATGGATGTTTTGTGATGTTATTTAGTTTTAAGTTATAGTTTTTATTTAATGTAATTTAAGACGCTAATGACCTAAGTTGTCGACGCATCTATAATCTAATAAAAATAATCTAAGTACTTACATTCTTTCATCAAAATGAGTGTCTTTGATAATCCTGCTGAAACTATTTCCCTTGAATTCGCCATTGCATTTTGTTAGTATTTTTTTTATTTACTTGCATAAGTAACTTCTTAGTTTCAACGTTGGTAACTAATTCATGTCCTGCTGAAACTCACTACCTGATGTTGCAGTTGTTTTGTTCATTCGAGTCTCATTCAGTTTTGCTATCCTTCATTTTGCTTTATGCAGCACTTGATCTCGTAACAATAAAACTTTGTAGCACAAACGATACCGCGGGGCTTGGATCTGTTTTGTACCGACGCTAGGCGTCGGACATCAGCGAACCAACACTCTTTGTAATATTGTGAAACGTCGGCTTTAAAATTCGTGCGCATGAATAAATTATTAAAAACATCTTTTTTATTTGAAAAATAATTAATATATCACAGAGTATTTTTTATTTATTCATAGGCACATATAAATTTAATTTCAAATTAAAGATTTTCTAATTCAATTAAAAACGAATTTTAAATTAGAATTACGGCTTCAATCCGGGCGTCAATAGTCCGATATTCTGGATTTCTGGATCGGGATTTTCTATGGAAGTGGAATGTTTGTAACGAAATTGACAGTTTTTGTAAATGACCAGTTTTTATTTTACAAAATATTATTACAAAATAAAATAGGATCAGAACAACAGTTATTTGGAAATAGGAAGGCCTAATTAGGATTAATTCGTTAAACAAGGATTTATTGTAGTTTTCAACAGTCTCTGCATATTAAATGTTATTTAAAAAATAAAATAAAAAAAAACTTTCTCGCTAAGTTTTTTTAATTTATTAAAGGAGTGTATAAATTCAATATAGTATATATTTTAATTAAGCAGAAAATTATAATGAATTTTAAATTTAATTAAACTTTTTTACGAAGTTTCTTTTGTATATCAACGGAGTGCCTACCTATAAATTTAAATTCAATAAAACAATTTCTTAAATAAATTTAGAATTAATACTATACGATATAGTACGTCTTGTTCGTAGTAATTTAATGTTAATAAAATTCGACTGATGACCAGTCCTATACTTCCCACCTAGTAAATATTTGCAAAAAATAAACACTCTTTTTTTTTTATTCTTTGACTAGGCCCAAATAACCTTAGCTGTTGGTGGTCTTTAAAACACAATTTAATTTTTATTCTTTGAAAAAAGCATGGCCCTCTTTTTTGTTTGGTGGTCTACTGATGGCTAGCTTAATATAGCAAAAATCATGGTTACCTTGATTTACGTACAATTTTTATTTTTTTTAGTAAAATATTTTTTTTCTCGAAAACTATACATTTTAGAGAAAAAAAATATTTACATTTTTTTCATATTATAACATCTAGAATTCATTTATATATTTTTTTACCTATGTTAATACGTGACATTGAGGACGTTTTTTTGAATATCTCAGGATCCACTGAACCGATTTGACTCAAAATCTAATCAGATCTAAGTTAAAGGCTGATAAACACAATAGAACAATCGGCATGCCCGTATGTTGTTCCGTTCTTAAGATATCGAAGGCGAAAAATTGACCACATACACACACACATACACACATACACACATACACACATACACACACACATACAGACATCAGTCAGAAAATGATCTTAAACGATTGCTAGGGTCTCAAAACGTGAAAATCTGTTAAAATCTCGAAATATTGTTTTCGGACTGAATCCATTACTTCCCTACCATAGTAGAGGTGGGAAGTAATAATTGCAATTAGGTATTTAAGTTTAAAAAAAATTATTAATTTTTTTATTTTTTCTGATAATTTAACATAAATAATATTGAAAATCGAAAAGAAAACATTTTTTAAAGCTATAGATAAATTACTAAAAATTAATTAAAATGTATAAAAATTTAAAAAATATCACGTGACTTCAAAACGCGCCAGGAATGTTTGTGACGTCGTTATGTTAAAATGTGTCTGCATTTGTTGGTATTTGTGTATATGTATTACACATACTATCAAAAATAATACATTTTTAACTTCGTAACCATGGATACAAAGACCATAGATAACATAATGACGTCACACGCGTTCGGATTCTTTCGGCGCGTTATCGGAACTGAGTTTAAAAATTAATTTTTATTTAAATATAACTTTTTAATTAGTAAGCAAAAAAATTAAATAAAAACAGTTTTGCTATAAAACTTGTATGGGTCCTTCCATTTAAGTAAAAAAAAAAATTCATTTAAAAACCCAATTGCAATTGAATAATACGTTCTATACCTTACCGTAATATTCACTATAAACTAAAATGTTTTAGACTGTGATTTGTATATAACATTTATTTACGATTATTAAAAAAATAATGAAAAAATTCGATCAAGACGCCAGTTTTGAAATTCAGTTTAAATAAACAGAAATATAACGATACTTATATTAAACTTGTGAGAGTTCTTTAAAAGCCAGTAGGTGGAAAAAATAAATTGCTTGAAAATAATTTTATGATACTTATACAGACAACAAGAAAGGTAATCATAAATGAAAGAAAATTTTCAGATTAAAGTTAACAAAAAAGTTTTTCCGAACATAAGTTATAAGTATTTTGTTTTTATCAAAACAAAAATGAAAAAAGAGGCTTGGTGTGTAAAACCACAGTGCTAGCTTTCCATTGGATGCCCTTAAATTAAAAAAAAAATTGCAAATCTAATCAGGTGTTCATTATGTAATTATGTATCGAATGAAATTGGTCCAAAGTCGATATCATTATTTGTTCTCGAGATATGCGAGCCGAAAAAAAGTTCACCAACGTACGTACACACACACAGAGAGATATATCTCTAAAAACAGTAGATTCGAACTCTAGGGACCTCAAAACGTCTAGATATGTCAAAAATTTTCATTCGCAAAATCGGACCCATTACAATAACTTCCGATGGGAAGTTAATAATAATTAATTAATATTAATTAGTTTCATGTCTATATCAATGTATAATTAATATAATATAATACAAACATTTTGTGCCGAAACGTTGATTTAATTTTTATTATAAATTATTATAATTTTGTCTGTTTATTTTGATCAATTTTATTTATTACATATACCTATAGTTTTTGGGGAAACTTTGAGTGCATACAACTTCTAAACCAGAAGAGATACAAACGCTCGTTTGTGCTGATTCGAACTTGCGTGCCATTTTCTATAAGCATGATAAGTTAAAAAAGTTCTGAGACTTATTTGGATTTTCGTCAAAAATCCATGTTTTTTATGGTGTATGCCTTAAAAAGATCGCAAAAATTGAATTGTTTCCCGCGGGTAAAGGCTAGATCATATTAATAGATGACATATAAAAAACGGTTGGTATTATGTCACAATCATCAAAGAGCTGGTGCAGGGAGACGGGAATGTGTGCTGTTCCTGTCAATATAAACAAAGTGATCCCATCCTGTTCCGCTTCCACGCTAGAAATAAGCAGAAGGTATAAACACATTCAATTTTGCTCCTGTATTCTCTATAGTAGTATACCGTGTGTTCACGAACGCTTGAAATTATATTAGATTAATTTATCTTCAAATTGCAGTCTATAATTTTGTATCTATGATGTTTTAAAGTAGGAATCAATTGTATCAAAACACCCTATCTTTTTCAAGTGAAACCTCTAGTCGCGATGAGAGTAATTTTGTTCAAAAGCGGAACGAAAAAAGCCACCGTCAGTAGTGGGGGAAATGAGCTGCTAGCGCGGGGTATCGGAGCCGATTGACTGGCGGGTAGGTGCAAATGCATTGAGGGGGGAATTCGATCAACACGCCCCTTTCTGTTTAGTGTTTACTTTGTTACAAATGTTTCACTTCATAAAGGCGTAAGATTTACACGAACCCAGTTTTTTTTAATCTTAAATTTAATGAATTTGGTTTTTGTTTGCTGTAGGACGTAGAAAAAGGGTTGAAGAATAATAGAAACTAGAAAGGACCTATCTCATAATCAGTCATATTTTTCTAAGTTGGGGTTATAGTTACCTATGGTATGTCAAAACACTCTATTTACATTTATTCAAAATGTATTTTATGAATTTAACTATTTGCTGTAGGACAACAGGTTTGAAAAATAGCGGAAAATATCTCAGAATCGATAAAACGTATACATTTATTAAACAAAAAATCCAAGAATTTGACTAAATTCTGAATTTCACCAAAATTCCGTACAACAGTTTCTAACTATTTATACTTATAATGAAAATAATAAAAATCTCGAAAAATAAAATTTGATTTACAACTGAAATGATCAAAAACCTGTGTTTTTTACAATTATTTTTAAGCTAGTGTTAACAAATTCACAAAAATCTAACCTCATTCGTAAAAGTTTAGTTCAACGTGGTTGGTTTGAAAAAGTTATAATTAACAGTCAATTAACATTAGAAAATATAAAAAGTGTATCAAATATGGAAATTGGCCAGTTACTTTATCCTATGATAACATGAATGATATAATAATAAATAAATAATAAACATTTATTTCCCAACAGATATACATCCAATAACAGGGAATTACAAAGCTTGGAAAATGAATGCATGATATATAAACATAGCATAATAATATAAACATAACATATTGAATATAAACATAGAAGGTACAATAAAAAATATAAAAATAATATACACAATAATTTTAATGTCAAATTTACTGGGATCAAACCCAGTTGATTTTTTTTGGAACCCTCCAAAAACAACTGATGCAAAGGAATTGTTGAAACCAGTAGCTGTTAATCATTTAAAACGTTTAAGTTCTGATAAAGTTTTTATTTCAAAAATTTGTTTGTGAAACTTGTCAGTTAAATAAGTTGTGGACTTTTTGAACGCACGGTACTTACGCAACGCTGGTAAAATTATCACCGTGTGAGTTGATATTATATTAACAAATAGGTACATGTCGCTAACACATAACTACCGTAGAACTTTAATTAGTTTAGTGAACTATGCACTTTGTCAGTGTACTGAGACTATAGAAATGCTTGACTTCTGTCAACAATCACGTGCACTTTGTTCATTTCATAATTAAAGTATACTAATTGTCAAACGTAGGCAAGTAATTTATTAGTGTTTGACATTAAAAACAATTTTTAACGTCATTAGTTACAAGAATGAAAACCAAACTATATGTACGCCATCTGCAAGAAAACATAATTACAGACAGAAATCCCGTTACTAATTTTTATACTCATACTAGAATTGCATGTCGACCTTAGCTTTCGAGCGTCTATAATCTACAATCTAAACCTATATTATAGATTTTTAGGTCGTGGTGGCTTCCTTCGGGCCCCTATCACTTAACTCTTAAACTTGTCTTCTCCAGGGAGCTAATGTTCGTTTGAAATAATAAAATAGCCTAATTATTCGAAAAGTAAAGTCGAATTTTGAAAAAGACTGAACACCTGGGCGTGAAAACCCTCAGATATAAAATTTCATGGATACCATTTAGGTGTCGTTTTAGGGTCAATCGATTAGATTTTTGGAAAAATTACAACATGGTTGTGTTTAGCGGTGTTTGAGTCCCCTGGAAATCTAATTTCAGCGCGGTCGAACTAACTATATTTTTTCGGCTCCTTTTAGAATTTTTCAAGTTTAGGATTTTTCATATCATTCTCAGGCTGCTATGAAACTCCTTGTTGAATTTCAACTTCTAGCTCAGTGAAAAGTACGAAAAAACCTTTGGAACTAAAAACAGATGTGGATTTTATATTATTATAGTAGATACCTACCTATTAATATTTTTCAGAAACTTAACATTTTCGACAACCGGTTGGTGGTTATAATGTTATTTTAGGGCTCTAATCGTATCAATATTTTTTCCTTCGACAAATACCTACTTTTTTTTCTATTTACTTTAATCCTCTTATTTCATCCCAACTCCATGTCGCTTTAAATTTTCCTTCCATCTTAAGAATTTCAACAGTTGAAATGAGTGGTATCTCATTAGAATAGAGAAGGAAGATGTCAACTATTCTTTTAATTTTATAGTCACATCCTTTAGAGTTGGAGTTTCATGCTTTCACGGCCGGTAGACATCTTGGTAGCAAGTGTTTCCGGACTAGGTAGCCGTGGTCTAATGGATTTTACTCCGTACGTTTCGCCCAAAGCGGCATCTTCAGCGGCGATTGGCAATACGATTTGATCTTCTTGCTGGTCAACTGGTGACTGTCACCAGTCGACCGGCAAGAAGATCAAATCCCGGAAACACTTGCTACCAAGAATCCTTTAGAGCTCTTATCTTATTGATGCAGGGAAAAAGACAGAGAGATATTGTAGATTAAAGACGCTCGATCCAGAGAAAGAAAATCTCCGTCTGGTGCGAAATCCCACATATCCTGATTTCTTCCAGTTTTAATATAGCCACTGACCGTAACATATGGAGGTTCTCCCATAGTCGAGCGGATGTTGTGTTATTTTAACATGGTGACACCGCGTGTTTAGGTCAAAGTAATTCCACTGTACCTGTTTTACGCAGTTCGAAACCCGAAACGTTTAAATTTTATTAACGCAGATGATGCCTTTAAACATGACGTACCGAACCGTTGCATGTATTTTAATATAAAGGGGACGGAAGGCGTTAATTAATTGAAATATTATCAGGGATAATATTTAACCTTTGCCTCCTGTTTCGTTCACCTCGATTATTTCCAATGAACCGTACAGATTGTTCAGCAGTGGGTAAGCTGTATGTGCTCTTAAAATTCGGGGTTCAAATCTGATTGACGACACTTTTTTTTAAATTTTTTTTTTGACTTCTTTTTAATGTTAATGTTTTGGAATTTTATAATATATTATTTATACTAGCGGCCCGATCCGGCCACGCTCGGGTGCTATGAATTTATGATTTATAGCGGACCCGGGTGGCATGAAATTATGATTTAATAGCGGTCACCCATTGCTCCGCTCACGTATATTTAGTATATTGTTAATTTTTTATCCCCCCGCGAGAATCTCCCCCCCTGCGTAGCTTTCTATTAGTGAAAGAATTTTTAGAATCGGTTTAGTAGTTCCAGAGATAAGAATTTATGATTTATTAACCCCCCCCCGCGAGTACCCCCTCGCAAGAATATCACTCAGGGTACTGTAGTTTTTTATTAGTGAAAGAATTTTTAGAATCGGTTCAGTAGTTTCTGAGATTACTTTTTTCACTCGGGCGAAGCCGGACCGATCAATTATTATTATAACCAATGTCTTAAAGCAAAGAATCACCTATCGGCCAGTGAAAAAAATTTGAAAATCGGTTCACTGAGACCATTTTTTTCACTCGGACGAAGCCGGTTTTTTTCGAATCAAAAGGTAGCCTATGTCCTTCCTCAGGATGTAATCTTTCTCCTTACCAAATTTTATCGTAATCTGTTCAGCGGTTTAGGCGTGAAAAGGTAACAGACACACAGGCAGACAGGCAGAGAGTTACTTTCACATTTATAATATAATTAAGAATTAATGATTAAGGATAGTAAGGATTACAAACTTACAGCTATAGAGAACATTTAATGAAGTGTTATTTAATTTATTCCTTTGTTAGTAGTACGGAACCCTCGGTGCGGGTTACACACGGGGCTGACCGGTTTTCGAAGTGAAAACTTCCTTAGGCACATTTTGCCTTGAACCTTGAGGTATAAAATACCAACAAAATAATGTACTGCACAGTGAATTTTTGAGACGGGAGCTCTGAAAGACAATTTTTTGTTGAATGAAAATAATACAAAAAAAAATTGAATAATAAGAACAAATCTATTTATACCTTTTCACAACAGAACATGTTATTTTAAAATTAGCTTATGTAATAATATTTCAACGACATTTTATATCATTGACCTTATAAGTGCGATTACGCAATTTCAAAACGAACTGCTTACAAAACTTTTTCATATTTTTCAGTATCGATTTGTGCATTGCGTGGTATTGTGAAGTTTGTGTGGAGTTAAATTTAATTGTGGAATTTATAACATAAATTAAATTACGAGAGAGAAATTAGTCGGAAAAAAATGGTTCGGCAATTAAGTATCCATTTAAAAATAATTAAAAACAATTTAAAAATATGAAATTGCGTTTTGTAAATGTCAAGGGTGTTTTTCATAGTGTTTGTTTTAAATTAGTTCTAATATTTTACCAGTTCGTTAAAATAAGTAATATATGATTTTTTTAAAACAACTTTATTTTAAAAATTAATTACTAAGGCCACTAATTAATTCATTTTTTAAATGATAGTTTTTTAAAAAATATTTTTTTATTTTTTGTAACAGTGCTTATTAAAAATTTTGTACTATCTCACGCGACGAGAAAAAATGTAACTTATAGTTTCTGAACTAATTTTATAACAGTGCGCATTGAGAAAATATCAAAATAAACGATTCTGTGAGTGATTAAAAACGAGATCTGTAACACTATATTATTTATGCTTTTTGAACATTAATTTTCTTGATATGCGTGGGGTAAAGTGGCCACATTTTGAAGTCAGCGTAAAATCATTTTTACTGGAATGTTTCACTCAAGTCTACAATTTTTGCTGAGAGTAAGTTATTTAATATTGATTATTTCGTTAAGTAATTTGCGTATTTTACAAGCTTTTATTTAACTTGCTGTGTTAGTTTGTTAGACAGTATGCGTGGGACAAATCTTGCAAGTCAATTTTGAACGACTTCCACGTATCCGATTGATTTGAAATTTTGTACACATGTGTATTCCTGATGACAATACATGAATAAATCATTTTTAAAATTAAATTCAACCCCTAAGGGGTTCAAACGGGGGTGTAGGGTTTTTTTTTTGACTAATCAACGCCCAAGCCAAATCGCTGAGGACAGTAGATTCCTTTTCTGGCGTAAGCATTCACCAAGAAGGGATTTTTCGAAATTTAAAATGAACAAAATAAAATATTAGTAAAAAAAACTTTTTAGAGATAAGCTTTTATTGAAATGTGCTAAAAAGGAAAAAATAATATTACATAATTTATGTTCATAATTATTATATAAGCGGGGGTTGCGACTAATAAACTGTCTTTACAACCCACGCTTTTATAATAATTATGAACCTACAGTATTAAATGTAATTTTTTCCTTTTTAGTACCTACATTTCAATAAAAGCTTGTCTCTTAAAAAGTTTCTTTTACTAATATTTTTTTATTAAAAGTTGACGAGCAAATTGTACTTTCTATTCCATTTTGGTTAAATGCAAAACCAAAATAGAATCGAAAGCACAATTTGCTCGTCAACTTTTAATAAAAAAATATACTAAATCAAAAATATTCAAAATAATACAAACTAAATATTTTGAATCTTTTTGATTCAGTGTATTTTTACACTGAACCAAAAATGTACACACTGTTTGTGTTTTATCAGAAAAAATAAAAACTGAGAAAGATAATAATTTGGCACAGCTCTCAGCTGTTGGTAGTAAACTCGATATATGTATAAAGAACAAGTTATAAATTAAAAAATGATTCTCAAATTTAATATTTTTACAGCATTAAATGTGTCGTAATGTCGAAATAAATAACAATACTTGTACAATGTACAACTCTTATTCATAGAATAAAATATTTATAGAATACGATAATAAATTACCGGAATACGATATAGCGGTTCTTTAGCAATAGAAGTAATTACTATCACTTATCAGTTAAGAAACGGTTCTATGGATGCCATATTTCTTATTGTTTTTGTTAAAACGTCTTTTATGATAACAAATATCTGTAAACAAACCAATCTTTATGGCGTGATTTTAAAATTACCTACCTTTGAGAAAATAGAAAAACTTTTTTGAATAATTTCAGCATCGTTGCTAGAGGACAAAGTAGTGTAACGGGTAGCGTAGCGGCCTTTGGATCACACTGTCGTGGGTTCGACTCCCACCTCCGCTCATGGATGTTTTGTGATGTAATTTAGTTTTAAGAGAATTGTTATTTAATGTATTTAAGACGCTAATGACCTAAGTTGTCGACGCGTCTATAATCTACAATAAATAAAAAATAAAAGTATCGCTGCTAACTTTAAATTTAAAACCTTGAAAAAGTCCAAATAAACGGAAGAAACGTCGGAATTGAGTAATTATTTTACACTTTATTTGATCCAGTTTTCTCAATAATGCCGACATTTAATTGAACAATCGAAAAACTTAAAAAAAATTACGATTTCTTAACACTTTATTGTATTGAAAATATAAGACATATCTGTATGAAATTTCATCCAAATCGGTTGTAAATTTTAGCTATGAGGAAGAAATAATTTGTCAACACTGAAAAAAATCTTCTGAAGAAATTTTTAAAATGTAAATTTTTTTCTTGAAAATAGTAAATTTGTTACATTAGGTTGGCAACACGAAGTAATAGTAATAGTAGTATTTTTCGTCGCACAAGTGTGTCGCGTGTTTAATTGACCGTATCACAATCCTGTCATCAGAAGATCTATAAATTATCCATTGCGGAGATAGTCTGGCTAGCTCAGACTGTCTTACTGTACAATGGTTTGTTTTATTACTTTGATTCGAATCAGTTCAAAATCATTAATTAAAATACCTTGTATTATCTACCTATTTTACTTACATATCTGTTTTATTGAAAAAACACTTGTCCATAATGGCATAAGTAGGTAGGTACCTATTTAAAATTATTGATTAATTGCGCACTTATTTTTAACAGACTTCAAAAAAAAAGTTATCAATTCGACGCTTATATTTATAATTGTTTAAAAACCCACCTATCTGGGAAATTTTTCGTCGTCTGTATAGACGCTAATGACCTCGGTTGTTCGACGTCTATAATCTACAATCTCTCTCTCTCTTTTTTGTCGTAAGAGCGTCTTTCAAAATTACGATTTTTTTACACAAAATTTTTTTAGATGTAACTGCTTAAATTAACCACACTTACACACACACACACAGAATAATAGTATGCACTACACACTACACAATTAAATGTATTATGTTAACTAAGTAAACCCTACCCTAGCACTGGCATTGCCAAGTTGGGTAGGTTAAATTCCTAAGAATTTTGTATAAAAAATTGTGTATATTGTGTATATTTTGGAATAAATTTATTTATTATTTATTATTATTATTATTATTATTACAGTTAAGTTCGAAAGTTTAAAATATTGTCAAGTCATGCACTTATAGGCACTTCACTATTTATGTAAACGGCACAGTTTTTATGAATGGGACGCGTATACTTACAAAGTTTCATTGCGTTTGTTACGAACTATGCATGACTCACTATCTTAAATTTTGGAACTTGACTATAGCTATATAGAATTACGCTGGACACACATGCAGCTCTGTATCTAATAATAATAATAATAATAATAAATTCCCTTATTATCTCGTTTACAATTTTTTTCTTTGAAAATATTAAACGTCCATGACTCTCGATGATTGTCACTTGGACTCGATTGTTGTTGTTGTTTCATAGTTCACTGAGACCGAGTCGCATTGTACCGAACCCTACACTGTCGAGAGCCACATAATATACAATCGTTCAACACTCAACAACTGTGGTAGAGGCGATGGTCGATTGTGCAGTAATCGTGTAATACGAATTCAATAGTGAAGAGATCACAGAGTGAGTACCGACTGAACAGTGAACAATCAACGAGTCGCGTAAACACCAGTCGACTAGCATATAACCTTGAATCGCGATTATATATATTCTCATTCGCTGCTATTGCTATAACCTATGTGGCAAATAATCGACTTGAATAATCGAACATTTTGATTGTAAAATCAAACTTCAAGTCGATTGTGGACTCGATTGTTATTATGAACGATTGCAATTGTTTCGATTGTAAAACATCTCGCATCGCCCATCACTAGTCTGAGGCCACCGAAACAGACACCCGTAAACCAACCCAAACCTATACTGAATCGGTGAACAAACTGAACGAACCATTACGTCGTGAACAGTTGGGTTAACCACTAAGCAACGTAATTGAATAGACTATAATTATTGTGAGTTATGTTCAATCCTTTTTTATTCCATAAAAACTGGACATCTGCTAGTAGAACTTGTTTCCAGTAACAGTATCTGTCTAGTAGTATCAACAAAGTAGGTAGTATCTGTCAACCCTTTATGCAACCACACATGCAAGATTATGTAACATTGTTCTAGAGACTGTTAAGCATTTAATTGAACTGGAAATTGTCTCTGCAGACGCGCATATATTTGTAAATCGCAACTTCAACTTATGTGTTCCTGATACTTGTTTTTAAAGCCAGCTGATCACAAACGTGCCCTATAGTACCGTCTCTTTTCTTTGCAAACACCGCAGTACAATAATTCCCCGCTTAGCACTCGTGTTTCCATAAACAGACCCTTTAATGAAAGACTGGACGCTAGATAGCAAAGTGTGATTAGGTCACTATTGATTTTCAACGTAGCAGAGGACAGCTTGGTGTAACGGTTAGCATGTTGGCCTTTGGATCAAACTGTCGTGGATTCGAATCCCACCACCGCTCGGGGGATGCTTGGTGATGTCGTTTAATTTAATTTGGTATACTAGTAGACGCTAATTACCTTATATATCGAGCGTCTATAATCTACAACAAATAAATCCAAGGTAGAATCCTATAATTGGTCTAATCTGCGTGAAAAAAGAGCTAGAGAGAAAATAGGTTGATTACGCTCTGTATCAGAGAGAGATAGATGAATAAAAAATGTTTCTCTTCCCATATTTAAAAAAAAACAGCGGCCAATCTCTTATTAAAAGCTCTTTAGTTCTTTGAAAAATTGAGCACTAAGCTTTATGCATTTATAAGGAAAAAAAGGAAATTCTCAAAAACAATAATTCTGAATCAATACTTAAAAACAAAATACAACAAAATTTCGTTTTTTACGAGGTTTTCTAGTATGTTGTATATAGTATCTAAATAAAAGAACGCTTTTCCAGAGTTTTTGTCTATCTCGACATCACTCGAAAACGAACGCCTATACTGATTTTAACGAAACTATCAATTGATAGCCAAATTTAAATTATGGACCATTTTTTACCCGGCTACGTTAGGGTTAAAATAAAGTTTCTGTCGCAATTGACCTGAGCGAATCTATGGTTAGAATCTAAATTCGCGTAAACGAAGTCGTAGGGCAAAAGCTAGTATTTTAATACTTATTTCCGTGTGTTTCATGGATTAGCGATGAGACATATTAAAATATTGTATACGTCATGATAGAGAAACATGAATATTATGAATATCGTCTATAATATCTACTCTATATTATTATAGGTAGTACCTATGTGGTCTCGACTACAACTTGCACTATATGTACAGTTATTATTACCAGTTCTCTCTGTTTCCGAGATCTCTTTCACATTTATATCTACGTAAAGACAGGACCGGCTCTATAAAACTTTATAGATTTTAACGATCATGATTTATAATCGATATCGCTGCTTGAGAATAGCCGAGCGCTGCTATATGGTTCCTCTATTACAAGTCCCCAGTTCCCGGGTTCTAGTCCTAGGGTTGGTAAAAGTGTCAATTGGAATTTCAATTTATCATTAAAAAAATAATGAATTGAAAATATCAATTGGTGCTAGGCCCAAATAACCTTAGCTGTTGGTGGTCTTTAAAACACAATTTCGCTGCTCCAGTACAACAGTGGGACATCTCAACAATACAGTGTACCTAATTGTGAACCTTATGTGATTTCGATCCCAAAATCGGGCTCTTATCACACAAATATCGGTACTAAAACATGCAAGCGACTAGGCCCTGCAATCAGGTTACCTTCTGATTGGTCGAATACCCCATCTTTTGAACGAAATAAAATAATAATAATAATAATAATCTTGATCTCATTTGAGACACACACACACGCACCTAAACGAACGTAACAACTAACTAATGAACTCTGTATACTAATATGGATAGTTAATAGCGATTAAAAAATGGGTTTTGTATGCGGACAAATGTTCAAACACATTCTTCAAAACAGGCATTAATGTTCACAAAATTAGAATGAAAACTTTAGGCAAGGCTTGTAATCTAATTCTTTCTATAAAAGTCTATCAATGTTTTGACATTTCAAAATAAAACTTAATTCAATATTATTATTTGAGATAGTAGATTTATACAATAACAGTGTTCTTGAGAAATCGGAACAGAAAAATAAATTTTAATTAAGTTTTAATTTGAAATGTCAAAAAATTGATTGACTTTTATAGAAAGAATTAGATTACAAGCCTTACCTGAAGTTTTCATTATGATTTTGTGAATAATGCCTATCTTGAAGAATATGTATTTGAATATTCTCCACATACAAAACCCATTTTTTAATCGCTATCAGCTATCCATATTAGTAGGTACAGAGTTCACTAGTTAGTTGTTACGTTCGTTTAGGTATGTTTGTGAATTGAATTGTGAATTGTGTTAAGACCACCAACAGCTAAGGTTATTTGGGCCTAGCACCAATTCATATTTTCAATTCATTATTTATTTTTTTTTTTATAATAAATTGAAAATCCAATTGACACTTTTACTAGCTCTCGGGCTAGAACCAGGGAACTGGGGACTTGTAATAGAGGAACCATAGCAACGCTATGTAAACAACAGCATTGCTAAACGCTCGGCTATTCTCAAGCCCAGGTATGTTTGTGTGTGTCAAACGACATCAAGATGGGATATTCGACCAATCAAAATGTCGCTTGTCTAAAACATTGATATTCGTATTGAAGCTCTTAATTTCTGAAACCAGCTCTGGTAAAATAACTAGTTAATAGTCAACAGATCATTCACCGTTAAAAACTGCACCACACTGTACAACTGTAACTGCCGGATTCTGCAAAACTGTCTCAGCAACCATTAGAAAAACCTTTTACCCTCTTAAAGTCGATGTACTCATAAAATCTCTCAGGTTTTTCAAGCATAAACAAGGAATAGATGTCGTTTTACGAGACAGGTTGGTGCTTTGGGAATTAACTCTTTTTGTAGTCCCAACGTATTTATCCTATTTGTTTGTTTTTTCTGTTAATTGTTAAATTAAATCTGAAATTGTTTACGCTTGAGAATAGCTCTTATCGTTGAGATGCTGTTATTTATTTTCGTCCATTACAACCACGCAATTCCCACTCAAGTTTTAATCCGCGAATTGGTTAGATTTTCAATTTATTCTTAAAATATAGAAAAAAACAACAATTTAGTCAATTTTTTACCACAACCATTTTAATAATGGATGTACATTTTCAAGAGCTATGCATCTTCAGCACAAACTTTAGCATAAGTGACTAATGCCCATATTCATAGTTAACCCTTAAGGTAAGTGATAAGGGTCCCTTCACTGAGGGTCACTTAAGTGCTGAGGGCACCTTATTCAAAGGAGCATTTCATAGTCATTTCCTTGAGTGAGGGAAAAATTATAGTAAACCTCCATGATTTTTTCGTTTAGAACAGTTGGTCATACTGCAAACCGATTGTGTTTAGTTGTCATTTTTGATATAAATGCGTATTTTTCATGTGTTTTACTGTTTTTACTTTTTCGACATTTAAGGGACATACTATCCACCTTTAAGGTGAGGGTGATGTAAGGGCCCTTACAGACGTCAGTTTTGACTATGAAACGCATATTCGATTTGAGGGTATGAGTAAGTGTCCCTTACTACTTAAGGGTTAACTATGAATACGGCCGTAAATTGTCGTTTTTAGATTGTTTCAACCACAGTCTACAGTGCTCTTAATTAATCTTTTTTGTTTTTATTAAAAATTGATAACCAACTGAAACTAGCTACAAAAAAAGTGGGTGTGTGCTTAAGACCACACGACAGAAGTGAAAACTACTGTTTTTCTAATTTTAAAATATATATATATATATATATATATATATATATATATATATATATATATATATATATATGTTTAAGTGTCATCTATTAGCGCACCTAAGAACTACAAAAAATTTATTACCAGCATACAACAAATACTTTTTCGTGTTTGAACCGAATAAACCCGATTCAGCGTCACTGACCCGAAGCGTGACGGTTCACTTTCGTTCACTACTCAGGGAAAGTGCACCTAAGGAAGTTTTCACTTCAAAAACAATAGTCGTCTAAACATTTTTTTAAATGTATCGTCTCTCGTCTCACATAAAGACGTTACTGACAAAAATTGAAAAAATGAGATACGCCACCAAACAATCACCCTTAAATCTGACTTTCTTCGGCCGAAGTGGCCGTAATTGTGGCGTAAATGGCAGATACGTCTTTACGTGATCAGACGCTAATGACCTCTGTTGTCGAGCGTCTATAATCCACAATTCATTCATTCTTTACGTGAGACGAGGGACGGTATATTTCTTGTTTTGAAATTAGTATCGGCCGTAAATCTGCATTCAGTCATTTCAAAAAATTATTAAATTGATATAAAAGAAAGAAATGATCATAAAATTTTAATAATGCGTGATGAAAATCTTTTGAAGATGATAAGACAAATTAAGGAATTGAATTTATATATTTTGAGTTTTAAAAGTTGCAAAAATAAATGTAGGCATAATTTAGCTAGTAATAAAATTATGGATTATATACATTGTATGAATATTAATTTTTTGTGCAGTTTTCCTTTCGCTAATTACGTTATTAATTTGTTACAGGTGATTGACTGGAGAGAAATGTGCAATGGCATTTCGGTAAGTTTTTAATACTTTTATTATGCCATTCGTTATTATTTTGGTCATTTCCTGTTTATTAAATTAACATTTTTTGTATAAATTTTTGTTTCGAAACAGTTTAGAATTGTTCATTATAAAAATATTTTTACTTAGGTTTATTAAAAAAATGTTTGTCTGCCAAAACGGAATTGCTCTCTGTAGAACGTGTCCACAGAGTCGATCAGGAAAAATAGTAATACTTTGGGATGTTGAAAAGAACCTATGGTGTTTGATGTTTTCAAGAAAGCCAAGATTTCCTGTAGTAATAGTTTGACTTGTTTGCCAAAATTCTCTTGTCTTGCAGATAATTCAAACAAACACCCGTGTTTTCAAAATTCTTTGACGGGAATCTGTTTATAAGGAACATTTCCTATAGTTCTTAAGGAGAGTTTTTAGAAAAATCTCTTCCTCGGGACAGTCTTTTTAAAGAACTTTTCCAAGATATCTGTGCACCTTTGAAAGGAAATTCTTCTCAAAAAAGCTTCTTCTTAGAAAACGTGTGTTTTCATACAGGCAGTTTTGAGAGGAATCTCTGAAAGTCTTCTTAAAGAACTTTTCCTATATATCTGTGCACCTTTTGTATAGAGACTTTTGAAGGAAATTTTTTTTCTAGAAAGCTTCTTCTTAGTAAACTTGTGTTTTCATACAGGCAGTTTTGAGAAGAATATGTTTCTTAGCGTAGGTACCTTTTTTTCTTGCCTTGGTAACCGTCCTATCGTCGGGAGTACTGCAGCCTCTTGGGCTTATTGTGCTGCCTCCACCCGATTCAGTATTCTCGTTCCTTGTACTAGCTTGCACAAACCGTGAACTTCTGGATCCATCTCTGATTGTCACCTACCTTCTGCAATCCTGGGCCTCACATTCTCACAGAATATGGTAGCCTGTCTGTCTCCATTTTGTCTGCACTTTAGGTTTCCATTAAACAGGCGCGTCTTAGAAAGCTTGTTTCTTTCCCACATATAGTTTTGAGGGTAATCTCTTTCCTTGGGAACGTGTTCTGAAAAAACTTTTCCTAAATATGTGTACACCTTTTGTACAGAGACTTTTGAAGGAAATTTCTTTTCTAGAAAGCTTCTTCTTAGAGAACTTGTGTTTTCATACAGACATTTTTGAGAGGCATCTCTTTTTAGTGCGTCTTCTTAGAAAACTTGCGTCTCTCCCACAGATTGTTTTGAGAATAATCTCTTTCATCGGGAGCGTGTTCTTAGAGAACTTTCCCTATAATATGCCAGTGTGTGTACATAAATCAGTTATGTACATTATGGATGTCGAGTTTGTTATTGTGCGCGGCTATTATAAATGATCTCAGAACGCGAGGTAGCGTTATGTTAATTGCGGTCTCCTCGATCAGCATTCATTGCTTCGTCACAAAAACACCGCGTGCCGTGCGCCTTATAATGTTTACTCACCATTTGCACGGGGTCTGTTCAAACAACATCATCTAGAACCTTCTATTGGAACAGAACAAACGTCTTTTCAATTATTTTTTACTGCCATCTGTTAACGAGCTAACTAATTCCTCTATACTAGTGCCACGGTTGTATCCTTTTTCCTTCCTTCGGGATAACTCCAGCCTATCGCGCCTAAAGAAGTTTTACTTCAAAAAGTCTGCACTAGCCGCTAACCTGTGATCTTGTTTATTCTCCAAGTCCGTGGCAGGAGTTTTGAAGTGCAACTTCTATAAGTGCTATAGGTAGAAGATATGAAAAAAGCGTGACGGTAGTAGTAAGTAGTGAAAGTAAGGGAAAAGGAATACAACCGCGGTACTAGTCTAGAGGAATAAGGTTAACTCGCTACGGCTAACAGATGCCTGCAGTAAAAGGCGTTACCTCTGTTACTAAACCGTTTGCATTGTGTGAACGAGAGAGGGCGCGAAAGTATACCGGTGACTGGTGAGTGAGTGAGTGAGTGTCTCACTTCTGCCTTGTAGTTTTAAGTACACACTTCATTTTTTTCTAAGACCCACCAACTGTCAGATTTTCCTGGCCAATGCATGATTTTTAGAGTGATTTTTGAAGTGAAAACTTCTTTAGGCGCACTTTGCGTTCTTTTTGAATAGTGAACCGTCACGCTGGGGTCGGTGACGCTGAATCGGGTTTACTCGGCTCCACTCGACATCAAGCGCGCTAAGGTCAGTGACCACGTTTACTGTCTAACAAGGAGTGCATCGTTTTAAGAATTACGTTTTTATTATTACGTGTTATAATAATTAAATAATATTATAATATTATGTAGGTATGTTTTGCATATAATCAAGTTTTCACTTCTGTCGTGTGGTCATAAGCACCCACTTTTGAAGTTTTTTTTTATATCGAGTTTTGTATGTAGTCGGCTCTATGGTCGATACGTTTTCCATGCCTACAATACTTTATTATCGCCCTCAGCGTTTCAATGTTCGCCCAGTCGTAGAGTTAAATATTTTCTAGATCGTCGATCTGTCACTGTCCATTAACTTAAAAAAGTATGCAATTACAGATTCACTTTTTTTGTGCAAACGTCGATTAAATAAAATAAAATTGAAGAATGTGCAAAAAATTACATTCAAAAGTTTTCTAAGCGCTTTTTTTTATCAAAACTATATCGTTAATTTTTAACGGTATAAAAATGAAACAGTAATATTTTTGGCTTTTACTTTTCAATGGCGTAGTCCTAGAGATCGTAGTCAAAAATTGTAAGAATTGTAAGAACTAGAACCCAGTCAGCTGTCTCGATCAGTTTTATTAAAATGAGGTCTGTTTTTTTTTCATAAATTATATTCAATAATTTAACACTACCAAATTTCAACTTTTACAAAACACGACAAAAAATTAGTTTTTTACACCTTTAATGCACTCCGGCGCCAGGTGTCCCGTGGCGGCATTAGGCGGTGGGCCGGGTGGTCCATGGTCTACTTTAAACTGTCTTATAGCCCACCCTGGAATAATCCCCAATCTATAGTTTTTCTTTTAAATACGTTTTTAATCCTCGAAATTTCAACAATTTTTCTTGTAAATTCTATAGAAAGTAATTACCACGAGCTCTTGGACTATTATGATTCGAAGTCATAATGTCAGTCATAACTAGTTTTTGTGTATTCCAAAAAATCAAGTTAATATTTTTCACAGAAATTTTTATTGAAATTAATTAAGAAAACATGTAATTAGTATATAGAAGTTTCTCACGATAATTATATAGTTCAGATTGTTGTTTTGATACCGAAATCATAGCAATCTGTGTAAACATCTGAACATCGAGATGCACGCTGACCGGAAGATTCAAATATTCAATCTTGGTTCTAATGATTAGGTGGTATTTAAAAATCCATTTGTCGAATAACGGTACATAAAACATAATCTGTTTTAGTGTTTTTAGGGTTCCGTATCTCCGAACGGAACCCTATTACCGATCCTACGATGTCTATCCTATCCGTCCGTCCTCCCGTTTGTCCGTTCGTCCGTCTGTCGCAAGGCTCTATCTCACAAACGCTTAGAGGTATGATACATTTTTAGAGTGTTGGGTCTCCAAGTCAGTATATGAATATTATGAAGTATTAGAAATACCTTGTATTTTTTATGTCCGTCTTGTGACTTCCTGTGTTTTAACACGACACGTTTCAGCAACGAGTTGCTATCTTCAGGTGTGGTTAAATTTTTTTTTTAAATTACACATCGAGTAGGTATCCGTAACACGTTATAATATTAAGCACATGCGTATTATGTAGTGGATTGTGGAGTACTGATTTAAATTTCGAAATTTTATGATTTATATAGTAGGTAGATGAAATGGACGTGTGAGTGTGTGTATATTTAGGTAGCTTAGTTGACATTTTCGCAGATAGTGTGTTGTTGTGGCATGAATCCTGGCAAATAATAAAAAACAAAATTTAATTACTAGGAGGCTCCTCATACATGGAAATATTATACTTGTATATATAAGCATTCAAGTTTCAACACTAAGAGGAACAAAATAAAATATAAGTAATTATCGTTAAAAATATGGTACGGAACCCTCTGCGCTTGAGTGGAACTCGCACTTGGTCGATTTTTTGCAGATATTTTTTCTTTGTTTAACATCGTGTTTTAGAGATCTACTTGTTGTTAGTAAAAGTTTTTTTTAAATAAAACTGTCAGATATTTCTTCTTATCTTATCTTAATCTATGCGTAAGATGCGTGACATTTTTTTAATTGTTATTAATTATAGATATAATCAATTAATACAATTTATATTGTTGATGAAGGTTATATTAAATCCGTCAAAATTGGCAGTAATTAATAAGATATAAAATGGATAATACTTCTTCGAAAAAATGCGTTAAGGTGAAATTATTATATTACAGTAAACCGTGAAACTTTTCTCTTTATTTCTTCTCAGTCTAAAATAAAACATAAGTACTGTGACATATCTAACAATAGCCCAGACTTATCACGGCATGCAAAAGTGCAAACAGTGAAGCAGAGAAGGGGAAGAGCTTACCGAGCAACGACTTTGAGTCTTTGAGGGAGACTACTGTACATTCGATTTACCATATTAATAATATTTAAAATTAATAATATGTTACGGAAATTATTTATACCGTTTATTATGGCCGTAAAATACTCTTTTATTAGCTACGCAATTATACACGTCTATGTCGCTTGAACGCCGCTCGCCGGATGCCCTCAAACCAACCCCTCCTTCCGCCGGGAGACCATTCACCATGTGCCACGTTGTCACAATTAGTTCTTGCCAGCACCGCCAGGCTAATACATACACCTTGTTGTCATTGTCTATGGTTTTGGTAATTGTCTATGGTTATACGCCAGTGAACCTAAATCGGTAGTATAATAGTCATGAGTCGAACCGGAGCGCCACTGCTCTTAATGCGTGTAACAAATAATAATAATTAAAAATGGACTCGTTTTGAACTTTGCGAGTTTTGGTATTCAAGCCCACAATTTTTAACTTCCCATTGGAAGTTAATGTAATGGGTCCGAAAATCGAAATTAAAAAGGAAAAAAAATTTTTATGTTTCAAGGTCACTACACTATTTTTACACTACTTTTAGAAAGATGTCTGTGTGTGTGTGTGTGTGTGTGTGTGTGTACGTACGTACGTACGTACGTATGTATGTGTCAATTTCTTTCTAAGACGAAATCTCGAGAACGAAAAATGATATCGACTACGTTGGGGTGCCAATCGACGCGTATTAACGTATATATGATCTGAAAGGAATTTTTTTAAAATCGGTTCAGCCGTTCTTTTTTCTTAACCAAATAACCTCCAAAAAAGTAGATTTTACACAATATCTCGCGAATAAAAAATTATATCGACTTCGTAAGGGTGTCAATCGAGGCGTGTTAACGTCATTTTGATTCGACATAAATTTTATAAAAATCGGTTCAGCCGTTTTTTTTTTTTTTTAATTATTGATGTTTTGATGATTAAAATGATTACTTTTCTGTGTAATATCTAATTTAATTATTATTATTAAATATTTATCAAACTGGGAAGTTCGTCGTGTGGCCCTCAAGGGTCGCACTTTAGTCCTAATAAACGACCCACCTCACGGCTTGTTATTTATTTTGATGGCATATAAACATCGAGACTTTATTGAGTACTTTTCAACCCCTAGATGCGTGATGATATAATATTAGTCTTTCCTAACCTTGTATAACAAAACATCATCGTGAAAATTGGTTCAATTGTTTTTGAGTTAATTTTAAACAAACAATCCGACAGAAAATTATCAAAATTGCTACCTAATTCGAATTACAGAGAAAGTTACGAATTTATTTATTTGTTTTGATTGAAATAAACGTCTGTATAATAAGCCATTTTCCTGAGAGTAGTTCTTTCAATTATCCACGAGAGGCAGCACTTGTGGTAGGTATAACTTAATTAATTTAATAATAATAATAAATTAATAATTAAGTTATACCACTAAAATGAAACGAAACTAATGAGGAATAAATAATGTTTGTACCTACCACAAGTGCTGCCTCTCGTCGATAATTGAAGGAACTACTCTCAGGAAAATGGTTCATTCAATATGAAGTAAGCTAGTCGTATTCAAGTTACGAAAAAATTGAGCGTCTTCTGTTCTATCCAGCACGAAAATTTTTAGAATTTCACCTTAATCGTCTTAATGCGTGAAATTCATTGTTTGGTATTAATAATAAAGATCGTAAATAATATAGTAAGATTAAATTTATTTTTAACGTCAAGGATAAAAGTCTATGATTAAATTTTTAACATTTCAATCGTGCGTAGATTATTTATTTTTGATAAGTTGACGGTTATTACTTGTCAGTTATTTATCTGTATTTATTGATTTATTGACATGCGAAATTTCCGTTAAAATATTTTCATCGAGACATTTTTAGAATCACAGATCTTTAAAAAAGTTCACATAAGTCAAGTCGCGGTAAAAAACCTAGATAAAATAAAAATAAAAATTGACTAACTTTTTTTATTAAACTAAAAATTAAAAAAACACAGTTGCGTGACGTATTTTTCGTTAAATTTGTTTCGTCACACATTATTTATATCGCCGAGAAAGACGTAGTTCTATGTCAAAATAAATATTAGTAAAAAAAACTTTTTAGAGACAAGCTTTTATTTAAATGCACTAAAAAGGAAAAAATATTTTCTAATAATTTACGTTCATAATTATAAAAGCGTGGGTCGTGAACTCTATGATAGTCTATTAGTCACGACCCACGCTTTTATAATTATGAACGTAAATTATTAAAAATTATTTTTTCCTTTTTAGTGCATTTAAATAAAAGCTTGTCTCTAAAAAGTTTTTTTTACTAATATTTATTTTGTTCATTTTAGTCTTTCAAAATGTTACCCCCCTTTGACACCCGTACGGATTGAATTTCGAAAAATCCTTTCTTAGTGGATGCTTACGTCAGAAAAGGAACCAACTGTCCAAATTTCAAGTTTCTAGCTTCAGCGATTTGGCCTGGGCGTTGATTAGTCAAAAAAACCCTACATCCTCGTTTGAACCCCTTAGGGGTTGAATTTATTTCTAAAAACAATTTATTCATGTATTGTCATCGGGAATACATATGTGTACAAAATTTCAAATCGATCGGATACGTGCAAGTCGTTCAAAATTGACTTGCAAGATTTGACTTAAACAAACCCACAAACACAAACTAACATACATTGCAAGTTAAATAAAAGCTTGTAACCGAGATTTTCTACTTTATGCTCCTTTTCTCAACTATAATGGCGCCCGCACCTGTTATTTACATGGCAATTATAAGATTGCTCTTATAATAAATTATTAAACATGAATAATTAAACAAGTACTTTAAGGGAATTCTATTTGTTTAGAACATTTCTTCGTGCGTAAAGAAAAGGGCGTTAATTTGACGTTAATTCAGTATGATTTGTTTAATTTGAACGCAGTGTGGAATACTTTGATACCTAAACGAGTTGCCTGTTATACCAGAAATTTCCAATCGGTGTACCACGGTCCACGACCCTTCAATGTGGCGCATCAAATGTCGAAAATGTGCCACGAATTTCACATGTTAAATTCTAAAGAGTCTTATTGTCCACTGCGTCTCCGGCTAAACTGTAACCACTCACAAACTTCTCCAAGAATATAGCGATTACTATATTTGTTGGTGGGAAAGAGTTCAGAATTATTGCAGTTTACTGGACGGCGTTCATACAGTTCGAACGTCGCGTCGCCGGCTGAACTGCATAATTTTACCATTCTCATGAACATACCTTCCAGATATTAAGTTACATTTCAGTGAGTAGAATCACTGTTTGTCGGACGGCGTTCATACAGTTCGACCGTCGCGTCGCGTCGCCGGCCGAACGGCATAATTTTACCATATATTCATAAACATACCTTCCAGATATTAAGTTACATTTCAGTAAGTAGAATCACTGTTTGTCGGACGGCGTTCATACAGTTCGACCGTCACGTCACCGACCGAACTTCATAATTTTACCTACTCATAAAATTGCATTTCTGAATCCTGACATTGACTTATATATCAGTGACAAAAATCACTGTTTGTCGGACGGCGTTCATACAGTTCGACCGTCGCATCGCCGGCCGAACGGCATAATTTTACCATATTCATAAACATACCTTCCAGATATTAAGTTACATTTCAGTGAGTAGAATCACTGTTTGTCGGACGGCGCTCATACAGTTCGACCATCGCGTCGCCGGCCGAACGGCATAATTTTACCATATTCATAAACATACCTTCCAGATATTAAGTTACATTTCAGTGAGTAGAATCACTGTTTGTCGGACGGCGTTTATACAGTTCGACCGTCGCGTCGCCGGCCGAACGGCATAATTTTACCATATTCATAAACATACCTTCCAGATATTAAGTTACATTTCAGTGACTAGAATCACTGTTTGTCGGACGGCGTCCATACAGTTCGACCGTCGCATCGCCGGCCGAACTGCATAATTTTACCTACTCATAAAATTGCATTCCTGACATTGAATTATATATCAGTGACTAGAATCACTGTTTGTCGGATGGCGTTCATACAGTTCGGCCATCGCCGGTCGAACTGTATAACTTTACCCATTGGTTTTTCGCTCAAGATGCAGAATTATGTAGGTAATCGGTGAATAGAACAATTGTTCATACAATTTTGGTTCTAAAGTGAAAAAGGTTAGGAATCCGTGCGTTATACAGTTGTGTAACGAAGTACGACATTGTTACGGTTCGTTAACGATTAACGACATGTCGTTACGTTGTGTTGGTCGGTTTTGTCGCGTGTGAGTCGAATGGCCAGTGTCGCCAACGTAGAAACTTAACTCAACAATGCCTCTCTTTATACAGCAAAGGTCCAGTTTGCTCTGGGATCAACATTTTCAATAATTTACCTGGTGAGATAAAAAATTTTACTATAAGTTCATTTAAAACTGCGTTAAAAAAGTTTCTCATTTAGCAATGTTTTTACTCGATTGAGGAATTTTTCACTACACATATTTAATATATTTTGTAACATATTATGACAATATATATTTCTTGCCTATTTGGTTATATGAAAATAAATCGATTATTATTATTATTATATACAGAGTGTTTCATAATATATGCGCAGGACTTCAGGATGTGATAGCTCGTCCAAAAATATGAAAACAAGTTTCTATTAACTTACCCTCTAAAATGCACCATTTTACGCCCACTACCCCTTCAAAACCTTCACCAATTATGTCTTTAAAAAAAAAATTCCGCACAAAACATTATGAGTAGAAAATGCTTACAAAAGCTGTTTTCTGTACGATAAACGGTTCCGGAGATATTCGCAAAAAACGAAATTTTTTTCAATTTCAACACCCTGTATCTCTAAAATGGTGCATTTTAGAGGGTAAGTTAATAGAGACTTTTTTTCATATTTTTGGACGAGCTATCACATCCTGAAGTCCTGCGCATATATTATGAAACACCCTGTATACCTAAATTGTATAACGTGCAAAATAAGTATAATTACTCAATTTCTGGTACGACTGTGAAGACAGTGAAAGTACCTAGATTTAAGAGCATTCGATACCTACAAATAACCCCTTCACTCTTCATCTCAAACCCTTTCCCCCCACCAAAAAATAATTATGGCTCTCCCTACGCTATTTTTAAAGCTAAAGATTTCGGGTAACCGCCAAATGAAGAACCAAGAATCAGACTAGAGAGCTTACAGGCGATTTTTTCGAAAAAAGGTTTGGCTACATGTGAAACCTACGTAATTGTTCATTACGTTATAAGTTTTTCCAGGATTTTTTTATTCCAGTTTTCGCCTAAAGGATGTGTAGTGTGATTCTTGGTCCTTTATTTGGCGTTTAACCGAACTCTTTAGCTTTAAAAATAGCGTCGGGAAAGTCATAACCGTTTTTAGGCGAGGGGAAAAGATTTTAGATGAAGAGTGCAGAGGATATTTGTAGGTATCGAATGCTTTTAAGATAAAAGTAGCTAGTTTTAATTTTCGGATATTTTGTATGATCTTAGGCGGTAGAACGTGTTTCCAGATTTTTTGTCTGTCTGTCAACGTTACTTGAAAACATCTGAACCGATTTGTATATAACACGGTATATACTATCAATTGAGACTAAGGATATTATAGGACGTACTTTTTATCTATATAGTCAAGTTTGTGCAGGACGCGTATATTTTCATTATTTCATTGGTTTGCCGCTTCATTGACCTTGTTATGAACTATGCAGGACTCACTATCTTACATTTTGAAAATTAACTATAGCTACGAGGTAAGGTTTCTGTCAAAACCGACATAAAGTTGCTAGGAAATAATTGTGCTTTTTAAAAGCCCCTGTTTTTAACTTCCCACTGGAAGTTATTGTAATGGGTCCGAAAATCGAAATCAAAAAGGAAAAAAAATTTTTATATTTCAAGGTCACTACACTATTTTTACACTACTTTTAGAAAGATGTCTGTGTGTGTGTGTGTGTGTGTGTGTGTACGTACGTACGTACGTATGTGTCCATTTCTTTCTAAGACGAAATCTCGAGAACGAAAAATGATATCGACTACGTTGGGGTGCCAATCGACGCGTATTAACGTAAATATGATCTGAAAGTAATTTTTTTAAAATCGGTTCAGCCGTTCTTTTTTCTTAACCAAATAACCTCCAAAAAAGTAGATTTTACGTAATATCTCGCGAATAAAAAATTATATCGACTTCGTAAGGGTGTCAATCGAGGCGTGTTAACGTCATTTTGATCCGACATAAATTTTATAAAAATCGGTTCAGCCGTTTTTTTTTTTTTTTTTTTTTTTTAATTATTGAAGTTTTAATGATTAAAATGATTCCTTTTCTGTGTAATATCTAATTTAATTATTATTATTAAATATTTATCAAACTGGGAAGTTCGTTGTGTGGACCTCAAGGGTCGCACTTTAGTTCTAATAAACGACCCACCTCACGGCTTGTTTTAAATATTTCGGGCGTATTTTGACACATGTAAGTTTTGTTAACATGTGAGAAACCAATTGTAAATTTACGATTTCCGAACACAATGATGTAGGCCATCGTTCGTACTTTTTATGGCAGGTATAAACGGCAGCCAACATCATAAGAAGGCCAGAAAGCTCTTCATACACATTTTATAGCCTCTTCTACTTTACAGTTCGGAACTTAATCAAATGTTTTATTTGAACATTTAGTTTAGTCACAGAAATTGCTACTTTATGTGAGATTTTTGTAACATCTTCAGGATCACTGTGGGGAAATTTATCATCTACTTGACCGCAGGGATGTCCAAACTTTTGGCTTCCTTGGGTCCGCTCGAATTTTATTAATATACTACTCACTCGAAAAAAATATGAGTTATGGTCTTGAATTCATACACAAATCCCATTGAAAAGAACACTTTCAGTTTTTCCCGAATTTTCCGGGCAACTTTTCCAATTGTTCTTTCCCTAAAATCCTTATTCGGACTATAACGAAGTACGAACATTAAAAAAAAAATTTGCCAATTCGGTCCAGCCGTTTTCAAGTGATGCGCTTACCAACGAACAACATTTAATTTTTATTTATATATATTAACTACGTCACTGGTAAAATGGCTGCAAACTAAGGTGTTATTATGCATTACCACGTAATAAATATAACAATTATCAATGCGTCAATCTTACATTGCGACTGGAAACCCTTTACAACTGCATAGCTCAAACATTTATTTAGGTATGTTTTACGTATAGACGGAAAGCCAACCGTCAAATTTCCTATAAATCGAATACGCAGGCAAATTGGTTTGTGTGGGCATTGGGATTTGGGACATACAAATATAGGGAGCCACAATTAATATTATTAAGTTCCCATTGGAAGTTATTGTAAAGGGTCCGGAAATCGAAATCAAAATGTATAACAAATTTTTATGTTTCAAGGTCACTACACTATTTTTAGAAAGATGTCTGTGTGTGTGTGTGTGTACGTACGTATGTGTCCAATTTTTCTAAGACGAAATCTCGAGAATGAAAAATGATATCGACTACGTTAGGGTGCCAATCGACGCATATTAACGTAAATATGATCGGAAAGAAATTTTTTCAAAATCGGTTCAGCCGTTCTTTTTTCTTAACCAAATAGACTCCAAAAAAGTAGATTTTACACAATATCTCGCGAATAAAAAATTATATCGACTTCGTAAGGGTGTCAATCGAGGCGTGTTAACGTCATTTTGATACGACATAAATTTTATAAAAATCGGTTCAACCGTTTTTTTTTATTTATTGTTAAAAATTAATAATAATTATGTTTTAATGATTAAAATGATTACTTTTCTGTGTAATATCTAATTTAATTATTATTATTAAATATTTATCAAACTGGGAAGTTCGTCGTGTGGACCTCAAGGGTCGCATTTTAGTCCTAATAAACGACCCACCTCACGGCTTGTTATTTTTATTCTGCCAGATCATGGAATACTGACGTTACCTTCCGGTCATTTTTTGAATTGTCTTCTTAATGGCATCGACTACATAAATAAATTTGACGTCAAAATGTCCGTCTCAACGAGTACTTTCATATTATCATGAGGTGCCAGAGTACAATTTTGATACATCGAAAACTTTTAACTTCAAAAAGTGATTAGTCGTACTTCTGTGTCAGTGCGCATCGAACTCTTTTAGTTTCAACCAGATTTGTCGGTTTACACATCCTGTGTTTTAACGAACGCGCTCTACAACAAATATGATTAACGAATAGGTTCAAGAATAAGGGTCTCGGACCCCAAATCAAGTAACTACTGCAGGCCGCATGTACATACATTGCTGGACCGCGCCAGTTTCACCGCGGTCACCGCAGGCGAACATTCTTTTCATCTCTTGCTCACTGTAAATTGTATTATAATATACAGGGTGTAGCATCGTTTTAGACTACAGGAAACAATTTTGACTCTAGCTGAGGTGATTAAAAAGTTAAACGTCTTTGAAATGTCTCCACCCATACTCAAGGGCGGAGACCGGAATAATAGCCGTTGTCGAGTGATGACGTCTCGGTGTCATTCTTATAGTATTGTGTCTACACCTTAGACAGGAATCTAGAGACGAAGTACAAGTGAGTGGAGTGGTTGCTGTTCCGGTCTCCACCCATACTCAAGGGTGGAGACCGGAACAATAGCCGTTGTCGAGTAATGACGTCTCGGTGTCATTCTTATAGTATTGTGTCTACACCTTAGACAGGAATCTAGAGACGAAGTACAAGTGAGTGGAGTGGTTGCTGTTCCGGTCTCCACCCATACTCAAGGGTGGAGACCGGAACAATAGCCGTTGTCGAGTGATGACGTCTCGGTGTCATTCTTATAGTATTGTGTCTACACCTTAGACAGGAATCTAGAGACGAAGTACAAGTGAGTGGAGTGGTTGCTGTTCCGGTCTCCACCCATACTCAAGGGTGGAGACCGGAACAATAGCCGTTGTCGAGTGATGACGTCTCGGTGTCATTCTTATAGTATTGTGTCTACACCTTAGACAGGAATCTAGAGACGAAATACAAGTAAGTGGAGTGGTTGCTGTTCCGGTCTCCACCCATACTCAAGGGTGGAGACCGGAACAATAGCCATTGTCGAGTGATGACGTCTCGGAGTCATTCTTATAGTATTGTGTCTCACTCTCTACTTCGTTTTGCTGAGGAGAGCATATTAAATTTCCCTACGTGTCGAAAACAATTCTGCACCCTGTATGTGTGTGTGTCTCTTTCTCTCGGCTGATACCTTTGTATATATCTATCTCAGTTGGGCACCCAGCGCGTTCCATCCAACAACAACAATTGTTGCCGGCGGTTTTAATTCTTTGTTTCGGTTCAAATACCTGCATGAATGCACATCGCGGCTTGCTACAAATTTTATCGCTCATTGTGTTTTGTGTATTAATATTCTGTATACTAAACTGTTGACAAATTATTCACAACAGATAAATACTATGAAGTTTACACAACACGTATATAATAACATCCGCCATTTTTTAAGTACACCCGAACTATAGACCTCATTTCTGTGGTTGAATCGCTTTCCCGCTTTTTTTGCAATTATTTTCCCCTCCGTTCGTAAAAAAGCATAATATTTTTTTGATTTAAGTGTTCCCAAATCCAAGTCAAAAATGTTTAATCTTTTGATGAAATTTGAATCATGATCTTTAAAACGATTTTCACAGAGATGAGAAATTGAACCATCTCACATTTTTTGTAGCATCAGCAGCGAGCTTATTTATTTATATGTCTAACAGGCCCAACCTAGAATATTGTAAAAGTAATAAGCTCGCCGAATACTTATTCTGTGAGCAAACATAATTTAAAGTCGTCAATAATAATAGCGCACTTACAACGCGCGTTAAACAACTGACAACTGACGCCTATAGTTCGCACATCATTCATTAGTTCATGTTTTACGGTGATAACGTCATAATACCGCTATTGACTACACTGCTCGAATCAGCTTACGTCACAACAAATGTCAAATGTTACTGTTTGAAATGTAATTTTAATCAAGTTATGATTTTCTTCTGACTAATCCTTATCGTGTATGTTAAACTAAATCTTATAGCGGGACGACCCCATTTTTTATCATCTTCGGTGAAAGAAAAGTAATGTAATCGTGTAAAAAATCGAAATTCAGATTTTGATCAATCTTGACTATTTAGACTCTAAAAAACATGTTGCGATAGATTTTTTCGATCTGTACGCTCTGTCCGTTGTCGTCGCGCAGAATTCATCGATGTGCGAGATTATCTTAACTACGAAACCGATCAAGTTCAAATTTTTTGCAACTCCTAAACGCATTAACTTTACAGATCATAGTTAGATTGTCGATTATAGACGCTCAACAGCTGAAGTCAGCAGCGTCTAATTTAACGTTACAAATGTATTTGGTGTATTTGGTGATCTTTAAATTTAAAAAAACTCGCGATAATATGTCAGTGAGTTAACCCTACAATCCCATCGAAAATAGGACGTCGTGTATAATATATAATAAATTAAAATTTCAAATCTTTTTATCAACGTTTTACATCTTCCAGCTTTTTTAAACTCTTTTATTATTACGTTGTCACATTATCTGACATGACGTACCCTCTTTAAATACTCCTTGCTGTTTTATCAAACAATCGCCCTCAGCTTCTTCTTCTGAGTTCTCTTGTTTGCAGGTTTCGTTACCCTTTAACCCTATCAAGATGTCTCCTCTCTTTAAATATGGTTATTTCTCTGTCCTATTTTCTTTCTCTGTCCGAAAAGACTTTAAGCATAATTATTTTTATTCAATTTAAAAATTAGATCATCATTTTCCTCTTTATTTAACCTTATTGTATCAGCTAGCTCAAAAACATCGATTTTCCTCGTAGATTTGCGTGCGTTGTGTGTTTTGACACAATCGGTTTTTTTAATGTGAGGTGAAATCCATCATGGACACCATCAGGTAGTGCCGGACTCCTATCGACTAAAACCCCCTCACTCACCCGCTTCTTCCACCGGAAATCGCGTTTGACAGGATCAGTTGTCGAGCGTCTATAACATGGATTACCTATAAAGTTTAAGGGGAGGAATCTCCGTGGCCTGTAAAACAAAGCGCATGTAGCTCAAAAATCCGTGATGTTGTTCATAAAAATTCATCAAGTTTTTTACAATATATTCGTAAGTATAAGTGAAATTTGCGTTTTTTTTACGTTGACGTTCGGTTCTTGTCACAGCGCCTCTAGGTACAGATTTTTCTCGTTACCTCTCGATGTACTCCCTGGTCTATTATAATCTTCAGTCTATCTGTTTTGACAAGAACTCTTATCTTAACGAGAAGCAAATCAAAGGAACAACCCTGTGCTTTAATTTTAGGTACCTACTAATTAATAGTGTACACTGTACAGAGTTTCATTAAATTCGGTTCAGCTGTTTTCGAATGATGCCGATACAAACAGACAGACAGACCAAACTTCTGGAAACGCGTTTTAGGTATCATACAAAATATTCGACAAAGCTCGCGTTATTATTTTGATACTTATACATTTACTATTTAAAATCTGGACTAGACAAAAATTCTTGAAACATCGTTTTTACGTCTACCATCCAGCAAGGGCGGATCGAGGGGGAGCGGGAATCACCCCCCCCCAGGTAGAAAAACAGAAAAACTAAGATTAGACTAACGCTAATGTCGCCGGTGTCAAGTAAAAGCCTCTTGTTACTTTTAGGTTAGGTTAGGCTAGTTCGGATGATTTTGCCACCCCCTCGAATAAATTCTGGATTCGCCTTTTCCATCCAATGTACCCAAAATAACCACAAGAAAACGAAACCACAGACAGAGGTCCCATTGCCATTTATTATTTTTGAAAATGTATGGTCGGTAATAACAATTTGAGCTAACGAAACATAATTTCAATAGCAGTAAACACACTATAATTTTTTTGTTACGTACAAGCTGTTGTTAAGTCTTTTATGTAATCAATCATCAGAAGTCATGAATTTCTTGCATATACCCTGGCGGTACGTTCAGGTACCACTTTTTGGACACATTTAAATCCCAAGGACGACCTTAACCACACCCACTTCAAAACGATCATTCCATTAATAATTATTAACTAAAACGTTTTAAAATAAAAAGTAATTAGATGCTCTGTAATATTAGTTAGATGTCGGTAAAAAATATGTAGATTTTTAACTGACTTTATAAAAGGAGGAGGTTCTCAATTCGATCACTACCTGTTTTTTTTAATTTACCTATGTACACCGATTAGGTGTACTCAGGAATGGCTGCACCAATTTGAAAAATTTTGACTCCGTTGTGTTCGGAAAGATATCGGATTGGTTCCATGTATTTTTTTCTTAAATCTGTTTAGCAGTTTTTATTTTTTCTAGTAAGTAATAAAAATATTTTTTTGTGTTTAGGTACCTATGTATGTTACTGCATATCTCCTGCATTTGTAAACCGATTTTGATGATTGTTGTTTCATTAATTAATAGGGCATACCTTCAGGGTGCTCCCAGATAAATTTCACTTAAATCGGTTCAGTAGTTTTTTTTTTGTTTAGTAATCAAATATCAAGAAAGAAATCGATTAATAACGTACGTATTTCAAAGCCACTAAAAAGTAAAAAATAAAATTATAAATAAAAAACCTACTAAAAATATTACCATAAAAAGACGAAAATAATACAATTTTGAGGTCGGCGCCAATTTAATAAAAGTACATATATAAAAATAAAGTAGTCCCGGAGATAATTGCGACCAAGCATATTATATAAGTAATAATGATGAGCTCTCGCTAGTACGAAGATTCACACCTACAACCTAGCCAAAATGAATTAACACTCGCATGTAGTGAAAATCAATTGATTCCGAAGCATATAAGGAGAATGTTAGATTAGTATTCATGTCACGGTTGAGTAATTGTAAGCTCATTCCGCCGCGAAAGTGGAAAGGTTCAGGTTAAAATCCTGACTGTAACTATGGTTGGTAAAATGATTTTTTCCAATATGTTTGGAATCAATTATATAATTGGCTGCTTTCCAACAAAAATTTTCAAATGTAATTCAGCCGTATAAATCTATTAATTTATCATAATTAATAACCTTTTTTGAAGTCAGTTAAAAATGTATGTGAAGATATAGGAAATAAAAAACTTTTTAACAAAAAAAAACCTCCTTGAAAAAACCACTAAAAAGAGGAAAATAATGAAATTTTGAGGTCTGCGCCAATTTAATAAAATATGAAATCGGTTAAAAAGTATAGCATAGTGATTAATATCTTCTTTTTAACCAACTTCATATTTTATTAAATTGGCACAGACCTCAAAATTTCATTATTTTCCTCTTTTTAGTGGTTTTTTGAAGGAGGTTTTTTTTTTGTAAAAAAGTTTTTTATTTTTTACTTTTTAGTGTCAAAAAGTGACATTTACCTTAAAAGAATCACACGCCGTTACTCACTTTTATTAAACCGACTTTCTTACGCTGTCTGATATGTCAAAAAGTGACATTTACCTTAAAGAATCACACGCCGTTACTCACTTTTATTAAAATCAGCCGAACTACTGAACCGATTTTGACGAAATTTCTATGGGACCAATCTGAAAGTATATCCTTCCAAATAAAAAAAATTTCAAAATCGGTTTATAAATGACTGAGTTATGAGGTAACAAACATAAAAAAAAACAAAAAATACAACCGAATTGAGAACCACCTCTTTTTTTTGAAGTCGGTTAAAAATAGGAAAATGTCGACATGAGCGCCTTTGCTTTTTATCCACAGAAATTCTTGATATGACATCCACATATTTATTAAGTAGTTGTGACTTTTGAATGCGTCATTTGGGTACAGCATCAGAGGCAGCCCACCTTTTTGATCGTCAATGCACTTTTACTCTCGGCTAGCTTGGATCACCTTCTATGGAGATGGGTTGAATATACCCACACGCACACACATACACTCATGGTATATGCAGTACAATATAATCTCAAAACCAGATTTTTTACTATATGCCTATTTGAAGACATAACATGAAAATGAAACCAAAAGTTATGTCCGTTCATAAGACTGTCTGTCTGTCGCAAAGTATTTCCAGGCTATTCACCTGTCTTTTTTCTTCTATGTCCATTTAATTTATGTAAGCGCTTATTTTTCTTTCATTCTGTATCTTCATTTGTTAACTGGTTTTAAATCGTGACCGAGGATGTCGCCAGTGTCGCTTCAGCAAACTATCGACCAATGAAGAAAGAATTCTTCAACGGTTTGAAATATTTGGTAGTATGTGTCAGTGTAAAAAAACAATAATTTTTAACGAAAAGTTAGTCCTTTTAACACATTCTTGTATTTTTTAAATAGTTTATGCCCACGGCCGAAACTACTAGCGGATCCAGTAAACTATTAGCTCTGTATACTCAAAATTGTCAATGTAAAATGATAATTTATTATTTAATTCCAAAAATTTTGTTCATTTTAGTCTTTCAAAATCTTACCCTCCTTTGACACCCGTAAGGGTTGAAATTCGAAAAATCCTTTCTTAGTGGATGCTTACGTCAGAAAAGAAACCGACTCTCCAAATTTCAAGTGTCTAGCTTCAGCGATTTGGCCTGGACGTTTATTAGTCAAAAAAAAACCTACATCCCCGTTTGAACTTAGGGGTTGAATTTATTTCTAAAAATGATTTATTCATGTATTGTCATCGGGAATACATATGTGTGCAAAATTTCAAATCGATCGGATATGTGGAAGTTTTTCAAAATTGACTTGCAAGATTTGACCTAAACATACTTAAATATGGGAGCAACTTAAATATGGGAGAAAATCTCCCGAAACATAAGCAATAAATGCAAATGAAACAACAGTATCGCCGTGTCTTTTTACAAGCTTTTATTTAACTTGTAACGTATGTTTGTTTGTTTGTTTAGGTCAAAACTTGCAAGTCAATTTTGAACGACTTGCACGTATCCGATCGATTTGAAATTTTGTACACATATGTATTCCCGATGACAATACATGAATAAATCGTTTTTAGAAATAAATTCAACTCTTAAGGGGCTCAAACGGGGATGTAGGGTTTTTTTTGACTAATCAACGCCCAGGCCAAATCGCTGAAGCTATAAACTTGAAATTTGGATAGTTGATTCCTTTTCTGATGTAAGCATCCACTAAGAAAGGATTTTTCAAAATTCAACCCCTACGGATGTCAAAGGGGGGTAAAATTTTAAAAGCCTAAAATGAACAAAATAAATATTAGTAAAAAACTTTTTAGAGACAAGGTTTTATTTAAATGCACTTAAAAAGAAAAAAATAATTTTTAATAATTTAGGTTCATAATTATAAAAGAGTGGGTCGTGACTAATAAACTATCATAGAGTTCACGACCCACGCTTTTATAATTATGAACCTAAATTATTAAAAATTATTTTAGCCTTTTTAGTGCATTTAAATAAAAGCTTGTATCTAAAAAGTTTTCTTTACTAATATTTATTGATCCTTATGCTAAGAAGATTTCCATTTCATAACTAATATTATCTGTGTTAGTTTCAACCTCCAAGTAACATTTTTCAGTATTACCAATGTAATGAACGGTTAGTAACAACAGTAAATGCACTAATAAATGACAAAAGAGCATCACAGGCCGATGACTCGTCGATCCGAAAGAGTTTTTTTGTAACAATTAATTTCTAATCAAAACAAGTGGGAGTCGATCAGTGTTTGAACTAATCGTACACGTGTTTTCAATCCATTCTTGTTTATTTATTGTTGTGGAATTTAAACAGAACTTGATTGAGCGTTGCTTTTTTTATAAAAGGAATTTATCGACAAGAAAATATTTAAAATTACTTTTTTTGTTTCAGGTGAGTCGCAATATTTAAATTAATTAAATCGTGAGTATTTTTTGTATTTTAAGTATTTTGAATGACCAAAAAGACGTTACAGTTTAGATTTTTTTTTGAAAAATATCTTCGAGAAACTGTCAATGCATGCTTGAAAATATGAATTGATACTATAGGAGTCTCTCAAATGGGAGTGGCTTTAAAAACATGACGGAGTTAAAGAAAAATTTTCGATAGTTGATAATAGTTTTAAAAAATATAAATAGGTACAGAAAATTGTTAGTACGATTAAAGTGTCGCAATTATTAATATATACAAATAAATGCAAAGTTTGCATTTGTGTTTAAACCACCCATAATGACGTAACAATATAATGCGACAATGGAAAAAATCATCTTTCAAACCTATGTCACCGTCGGGACTCTAACCCGAAACTTCCACTTTCGCGGTGGCTGAGGGTTTGAAAGATGATTTTTTCCATTGTCGCATTATATTGTTACGTCATTATGGGTGGTTTAAACACAAATGCAAACTTTGCATTTATTTGTATATATAAATAGGTACCTACCTACATCATTTTTTATTTCATAAATAGGTACCTAAAGTTTCTTCACATTTCATTACAAAATAATTTGCAGTTCTAAAGTAAGTGTCACAGGGCAATAACTGATAAGTTTATTACCATGATATTAGAAAACGTCGCGGATTCAATTTTCAATAAACTTCTTGTTTATTTTACTTTTTTTATAATAAACAATTTCACGATGAACTTATATTGGGTAAATTCGGTTTTGCGCTCTGATCAATGCGAACGCTCTAATGCGTTCGATTTTCCATTAATTTAACATTATTTTATATGTTCTGAAAGATTTCTACTCTGCGCTCGAATCGATCGGAGCGCAAAACCAAACTTTTAACATGTAATTATTTCCCTTTTTCAAGTAAAATTTTCTGCCACCAGATGATTTCAATGGGTCCAAATAACCTTGATAGATTGATAGCCTTAAAAATATTAGTGATTTATTTATTATGTAATTATGATTTTATAAACAAAATGAATATCTGCTGTGTTGATTATTAATAAATAATAATAATAAGCAGGTAGGTACTATGTTAGTCTATACAGTGTGTCCACAGACTCATCCTCAACATGGGGATCTCCGTTGTTATGGGAGATAGAGATTTGGTTAAATGAGACAAAATGTGCAGAATCTCCAGTACTACTACCCTGCGTAGTCAAACTTTCCATATTTTGCTTGGTTCGCGACCGACAGTTGAAAAACGAGATTTACCCATTTTCGTTTTTTGTTTATAACTCGCTTAATAAGTAAGTTAGAAAAAAAATATTTTCACTTTCTTAAGGCCCTTTTTTATGAAGATTTCAAATCTCTTTTCATATTTTTATTTACTTTTATAGTTTTAGAGATACTTGTATTAACTTTGTTTTTTTAAATACACGTCAAAGATGGCCATGACACCATTCGAAAGAGATTTTTTTTCTCTTTAATTTGATATGAGGGTTGATGGATTTATTTTTAAAAATAACAGAGTTATACGTAAAACACTGATTTTTAATAGTAGGCTATGCTAAATTAATTGATAAAACAACAGAAGGCTTAGCAAACAGTTGAAATTCGCGTTGGCTTAGTAAACGGCTGTTTTGTTTTAGCTGTCAAAGTGTAGTTTGTTGCTAATTTGTCAGTTTAATAAGTGATCTATTAAATTTACTTTTGTTATCATGGAACCATTTTGTAACAATGAAAAATTTGATATGTTATCTTGTTACATTCTATGTCACAAAAATTCGACCAGAGCTGCAGAAATTTACTTCGATCAGTATCCAGAACGAAGACAACCTCATTCGTCTATTTACAGAAACTTACGAGTAAATTTAATAAACTATGGATCATTTAAAAAGCCGATTAATAAGTCAACGCGAAAGAGTGAAGAAGACAAAACTACTGTTTTACGATCAATTGTTGAAAATCGCTTATTTTTCATTGCTACAAAATGGTTCCATGATAACAAAAGTAAATTTAATTGATCACTTAGTAAACTGACAAATTAGCAACAAACTACACTTTGACAGCTAAAACAAAGCAGCCGTTTACTAAGCCAACGCGAATTTCAACTGTTTGCTAAGCCTTCTGTTGTTTTATCAATTAATTTAGCATAGCCTACTATTAAAAATCAGTGTTTTACGTATAACTCTGTTATTTTTAAAAATAAATCCATCAACCCTCATATCAAATTAAAGAGAAAAAAAATCTCTTTCGAATGGTGTCATGGCCATCTTTGACGTGTATTTAAAAAAACAAAGTTAATACAAGTATCTCTAAAACTATAAAAGTAAATAAAAATATGAAAAGAGATTTGAAATCTTCATAAAAAAGAGCCTTAAGAAAGTGAAAATATTTTTTTTCTAACTTACTTAATAAGCGAGTTATAAACAAAAAACGAAAATGGGTAAATCTCGTTTTTCAACTGTCGGTCGCGAACCAAGCAAAATATGGAAAGTTTGACTACACAGGGTAGTAGTACTGGAGATTCTGCACATTTTGTCTCATTTAACCAAATCTCTATCTCCCATAACAACGGAGATCCCCATGTTGAGGATGAGTCTGTGGACACACTGTATAATTTGATTTCCAGATCAATATATTATAGCTTAAATAGAAATATTTTAGTATCAATAAAGTTTAAGTCAATGTTAATCCTTCCTTATATAATACGCGGCACTTTAATATAAAAGAATAAAAAGCTTCTTTGCGCTTTTAATGCCGTTTAGATTGTACATTTATTTCCTGGATATAAATCTGTGGCCAAAAAACAAAACTACATACGTCAAACCACTCAAAAAGATTTTATAATTGTATTCCAGATAAAATTGTGTATAACCTTTTCGTCTCTACATAAATTCCAAATTTAAATTGACATTTTAAAACAGCATATTAAGCTTTTACTAGACGTTTGAGTAATCCAGAATATATTTTTTGCGGCAATGAAAAGAGACTGCACTGCTAATCAGTTGTATTATTCTCAGAAAATATTTTTTTTTCTTTTTTCCTTTCGTAATTTATTTTTATTTTACGACTCACCTAAAACGTCATTGTGATCCCCCTGGGGGTTGCGACCCACAGGTTGAGAATAGGCGAAATCTGTGTGGAGGCAGAAAAAAAAATTACGAATAATTAGACATACGCGATTTTGCTTTGCGGTACAGAAATGTACTGTAGTTTTATTTATTTTCCTAAGTAGCTTGATAATAATAATGTAATATAAGCTTTTACATTTGAATTGGATTTCCGTGTGCCCTAGTTTGTATGCTAAATTGCATACTAAATATGCTTTGAAATGTTATTATTATAGATGCAAACTTTCGACGTCAAAGCTTTCTGATTTTTTTTTATTTCATGCGTTTGAAAAGATTGATATTTTCGAATTTCTGCTTGCATTAAACCGCAATTTTTTGTATTTTCAAATTTTTAATTTCATTCTACACTTTTTCTCCTTACGATAATTGACGTGACACGACAATAACAAGCCGTTTATTAGGTGGGTCGCTTATTAGGACTAAATTGCGACCCTTGAGGTTCACACGACGAACTTCCCAGTTTGATAAATATTTAATGATAATAATTAAATTAGATATTACACAGAAAAGTAATCATTTTAATCATTAAAACATAATTATTATTTATTTTTTACAAAAATTAAAAAAAAAAAAACGGCTGAACCGATTTTTATAAAATTTATATCGGATCAAAATGACGTTAGCACGCCTCGATTGACACCCTTACGAAGTCGATATAAATTTTTATTCGCGAGATATTGTGTAAAATCTACTTTTTTGGAGTCTATTTGGTTAAGAAAAAAGAACGACTGAATTGATTTTGAAAAAAGTTCTTTCAGATCATATTTACGTTAATACGCGTCGATTGGCCCCCTAACGTAGTCGATTTCATTTTTTATTCTCGAGATTTAATCTTAGAAAGAAATGGACACATACGTACGTACGTACACACAACAATCTTTCTAAAAATAGTGTAGTGACCTTGAAACATAAAAATTTGTTATACATTTTAATTTCGATTTTCGGACCCATTACAATAACTTCCAATGGGAAGTTAATAATAATTTATGCAGCAAACCAATATCGTTGAATTTTATTTAAAAAAATGTTGTAACGCAACGAGCTTATCGTCGACATTTTAACATCAAATATTAAACCTGAGAACAAAATGGCAAACAATTTACTCATTGTCCCCACAAGTCTGCCGTTCATATATTTTAAGAATTCGCGTTCAACTCTATTTGCAGTTTAATTTATTTATTTCGTAACAAAAAATCTCATTTCGGTATCTTTATAACATATCCGCAGCACGTATGTTGTGGCAATCTGCTCTGGATACCTCCATGGGGAATATTTCATTTTGTGCGCGAGTTGGTAGCTCTGCATTGCACATGTGGGGTAGTTTAGCGAAGTACAAACTTATAAAGCGCATTGATACCAGTGACGTAACAATTATTTTAGTAAATTAATAAGATTTATACGGCCGAATTGCAATTGAAAATTTTTCGTTGGAAAGCAGCTAATTATATAATTGATTCGAAACATATTGGAAAAAATCATTTTACCAACCATAGTCACAGTCAGGATTCTAACCTGAACCTTTCCACGTTCGCGGCGGAATGAGCTTACATTTACTCAACCGTGACATGATTACCAAACTAATATTTTCCATATATGCTTCGGAATCAATAGTGTTAATTCAATATAGCTAGGTTGTAGAAGTGAATCTTCGTACTAGTAACTAGCGAGAGCTCATCATCAATCCTGACTGTGACTATGGTTGGTAAAATGATTTTTTCCAATATGTTTCGAATCAATTATATAATTGGCTGCTTTCCAACGAAAAATTTTCAATTATTTTAGTATTCAACTATTTAACGTTCTTATTAACTTTCAATGTTTTTTAAAGACCACCAACAGCTCGAGTTATTTGGGCTTATTCATATTTTCAATTTATTATTTTTTTAATAATAAACTGAAAATCTTTAATCAGTTCTCGAATTATAACCTTGAAACTGGGGGCTTGTAATAGCGAAACCATGGCAACGCCATACCGCATCAACGGAATTGCTACACGCTAGGCTATTCTCAGGCCCTTTCAACGTTTCGATATACTTATTTGTATACCACAGATGACATATTATAATACAGATAAGTTTTGTGCTAATGAGCGACCCACCTTTTGAAGGTCAGATTTGACCGTCGAATCTGTGAGCAGAATTCAAAAGCTTGAAATAAGTATGTGTGAGTGATTCAAAACATAAGAGTGGTTCTGATCTTACACACTTAAAACAATCTCAATTCTATTAAAATGTATATGTCGCTTTAGTCGCGGGGTAATATTTAGATAATAATATATTCTTTTGCTGGCATTTATGAAACATTCCCCCTGATTTAAACTTCACTGAATTATAGAACGAGAAAAAATTACCATGCCTATTATAATTACTTATATTAAAAAAATTTATTGACGCATCATTTTATTAGTTACCTTTTTGCCATTAAGTGCCAGGAATGGATATTATCTATAAATACCAAAGGTTTAGTAATTTATTTTGTTTATGTTTTTAGTTCCATAAAATGACACAAATCATTCAATAAAGGCGCTCATAAGATGATCGTTTTCTCCCGTAAGGCAAGACTCCTCTATTTGTACTTTCATCAGAACCTATTAAATATTTTACAGTTCAAACCTGAGTAATGTAGCATATTTTCATTAATAAAAGAAAGTAGTAGGTACCTATATACAAATATCTAAACGTTAAATTATCCCTGCAGACAATTTACAGCCACCGACGAATAATTAACTAGCAATAATAGTTGTTAACTAACTCAAATTCCTACCTCCAAATGTCGCATCTCTGTTAAAAATTGTATAATGACCTCACATATTTACTCTAATCATAGTTTTGAAACTATTGATTATGAAACGGTATATTTTGCTTCCGTATTAAACTATTAGTTATTATCAATTAGATTTGAACTTTTAACAGGATTTTATATAAAATAAACTTATTTTAATATAACATATAATATAAAAAAAGTAAAATAAAACTCGATGCAGTTAATATGCATTTTCCTGGTGTCTGTCTTGTCGCGTTTTTATTAATAAATTACGACTCACTTCTGTTTACGTAATAATTACCCTTGCAAATTGATAAGTACCTACACTAAGCATTTCAAAATGTATAATTACTCCATCGTTCTGAATAATCATTTCTACCGTAAACAACCGCATCATTTTCAAATTTATGAGCATAAAATTTAATAATAATTACTAGCTCTTGAAAATTTTTACATAATATCAGTTTAACTTTAAGGAAAATAATGTTAATAAAATTTAGAACCAAATTTTCTCTGCAATTCTTCCATATATCACGTTTGAGCTTAGCTAACTACACCAATCTGAGATTGCATTAGTGTTGCCGTCTAGATCTTTTCTTGTCTTGTCTAGATTTTCAAGACAAGACTTGCAAAAGTCTTGTCTAGAAATTTTCAAGACAAGACAAGACTTGTTTTATCTAGATCAAGACTCTTGCCAAAACTCTAGACAATTTTCAAGAATCTAGATAAACTAAGTAGTAGTAGGTAAAGTAAACCACTCGATTAATCTAGACTCTTGAAAATAATCTAGAGTCTTGATATTAGACAAGACAAGAGTTATTTAATCTAGACTTAGACTTAATGAACTCTTGATATTTCAAGACAAGACTTAAGTGAAGTCTTGTCTTGTCTAGACGGCAACATTAGATTGCATGCAGTATCCCCAACTTGTTTTATATTTTCACTCGTGTTGATTCCTTCATTCCTTGTTTGTTTAATCCTTATCATTTTGTGTCTGGCACTTGGGATTAATTCCTTGAAGGGGGGGTTTTAATAAACAAAAATAGACATGGGGACGAAGAATCAATCACAATTCTAGAAAAGGATAATGGTAATCGTCTACAGTATCTATCTCTTTCTCTCATTTTTGTGCCAACAGTAATGCGCAAACGGCTGTTTTAGATTTTTGGACTGCATTCCTCGAAACACAACTATTGTAATTATCCATCGGTGCCACAGCGTGGCAGCAAAAAACGTTTCTTATGAGGCATTAATAATGTTAAGCGATAAAGTGTAACGGCCTATACTTACATAATATTTTATTTGAAGCGATGTATATTAACTCTTCAAGTAAACGCGTTTGAATTTGCAAAGGTAATTTAGCTTGGAAAACTTTCAAATCCCATTTCAAATATGCCACTATTTTTAAGGCCAGTATTTTTAAAGCGATGCATCTTAAAGGCAGTTTAGGTTGTTCTTTCATAGGATCAATTTCCGTCTGGATTTCGCTATTATGATAAACCATCAAGAATTTTGTTATCAGTTCAGTTGGAGAAGGATCTGGCTTGATTTTCTCTAAATGTGGTATTAATAAATTAAGTAGGATAGGGAACGCATTGTCCACCCTCCATGTTTATGTTATTTATAATTACAGATATCTGTAATATAATTTTAGTTTTAAATTGCAAAGAAAACTTTCTGGTTGAATTTCATAGTCGCGTCGCCACTGTTTCAACAAAAGTTCAATTGCAAGATCTTTATACTTTTGTGTTGTTTGTGCTTTCTGTATATGTAGCTCCACTGTGTCTGTTGTTAGAACTACGAATATGCCACTATATGTGTAAAGTTCCACGAGAAGAGCTTTTAAAGTTGACTGAACTGTAATTAAATTTGCCACATGTTTCTGGATAAACCGAGTTTGCCAGACTCCATTCAGCACCTACGTGCCACAAAGAACATTAGCTTTATACTTGTGATACCGTGAGCACTGCCATTTTCACCAGACTTGTGATTTCTTTTTATTGTTTTGTATCGTAGATTTTTAGTTGCAAAAATAACATTAAATAGTTTTTTACTTCCCACCTCTACTATGGTAGGGAAGTAATGGATTTAGTCCGAAAAAAATATTTCGAGATTTTAACAGATCTTCACGTTTTGAGACCCTAGCAATCGTTTAAGATCATTTTCTGGCTGATGTCTGTATGTGTGTATGTGTGTGGTCAATTTTTCGCCTTCGATATCTTAAGAACGGAACAACATACGGCCATACCGATTGTTCTATTGTGTTTATCAGCCTTTAACTTAGATCTAATTAGATTTTGAGTCAAATCGGTTCAGTGGATCCTGAGATATTCAAAAAAACGTTCTCAATGTCACGTATTAACATAGGTAAAAAAAATATAAATGAATTCTAGATGTTATAATATGAAAAAAATGTAAATATTTTTTTTCTCTAAAATGTATAGTTTTCGAGAAAAAAAATATTTTACTAAAAAAAATAAAAATTGTACGTAAATCAAGGTAACCTTGATTTTTGCTATATTAAGTTAGCCATCAGTAGATCACCAAACAAAAAAGAGGGCCATGCTTTTTTCAAAGAATAAAAATTAAATTGTGTTTTAAAGACCACCAACAGCTAAGGTTATTTGGGCCTAGTCAAAGAAAAAAAAAAGAGTGTTTATTTTTTGCAAATATTTACTAGGTGGGAAGTATAGGACCATGGTCATCAGTCGAATTTTTTTATTTTGTTATCATGTTTTACGAAGGCAATATTAATAAGTTTCGTGTAAAGAAGAAAGCAATTGAATTAATACCGCATGTTTGTTTTTGTTTGTCCGAGAACTTCCTAACCGATTTTGATTTTTAATTAATAAACTTCCAGTTTTATTTTGTTAGCCACTTTTAGGGTTCCGTATACCTCAGAATGAACAAACGGAACCCTTATATTTAATGTTGAATCCATTAGAATTTGCCTCGTCATCGACGAATAGACATAGCTAATATAATATGTATGCTCGATAACTAAGGTCATTATATGAAATAAAATTAAACGACATCACAAAACATCTTTGAGCGGAGGTGGGATTCGAACCCACGACAGTTTGATCCAAAGATCAGCACGCTAACCGTTACTCCAAGCTCTCCTCCCTATTCTCCAAGTTTCTTTATCGGTTCAGTCTTCTTTGTGTAGCCCTGTGGACTTCATGGTATCCTCGATGGCTTCTCTTTAGCTTAGTCTAAACCGTCCATGTTTTTTTTTTCTGGTACCCATTCCAAAATGGTCCGTACACCGTGCCGGGCTAAATCAATCAAGTGCGCGTCGAGCTTTAAAAGTCAGCTCGTGTCTTGTCAATAAGTTAATTCTTATGTAATATCTCGCTTTAGAAGAATTCGTCTGCAGTTCTTTGACTCCGCATTATCTCACATTAATTCAATGACTGTTTTTCCATCACGAGCCCCCGCCTCGTGCCGTGTACAGGGTGTCCAGGACAATCTTCAATTTATCCAAATGCGTAAGCTTTCACGACCGTCGGTGTTCCAAATATTAATGATTGATGATTGTCGTGGTTCGAATGTCCGATGGTATTTTTACTTGACGTTTCGTCTACGTTTTCAAAGCCTATGTCGCAGCGGTCGAATTGTCCTCCATGGCGGCTCATAAGTAAGTGTGTCAACTACTGGTCCAGGTGTCCTCCGTTCTTTTATGCTAATTGCCAGTGTGTTCTCTGTTTGGTCGTATTCCCGTCCTTCTGTGATTGGCACAAGAAGGGAGGACACCTGGACCACTCGTTGACACACTAACCTGTAAGTCGCCAAGGAGGACACTTCGACCGCAGCCACATCGCCTTTGAAAATGTCTATCGCAGTTGTAGACTGAACGTCAGGTAGAAATACCATCGGACCACGGCCTACATACCCGAAAACCATCAAGATTTGGACCATTCTATCGAATTCAATACTTGTTGATGATCGTTAAATCACTTATGATTTGTATCGGTATGCGAAAATGAATTCGAACATTCCTGGACACAGTGTACGTATATTTCTGGCAGTGATGCAATGATTGGCGATGTACATATAGTTGATAGAGTCGCGATAGTGCATTTGCTTGTCGGATGTCACTTCAAATGACAGAAGCAGATTTAGTGAATGAATACGAACTTCGAATGGGAGGCACCTGTTAAAATATAACTAAAACATTCAATAAAAATGCTAATTACATGTTAAACCGGATTTACATAGACATTTCAAATATCATCTTTGAAAGACATTGGATCCTAGAATCATAGAAAAGATTTTAAATATGTATAGAAAGTGTTTGGGAGAGCCATCAAACTATTGCATTTGATCATCAAGGAAGAACATTTTCTCCACTAAAAATAACTAAGTAATTTATTAATTACTACAGTTAATCGTATTCTAGTTAACGATTTGTGCAAAATAGTACAAGGAACGAGAATTCTGGATTTGGTGAAGGTAACATCAATAAGTCTAAGAGGCTGCAGTGCTTCCCCTGAACTGTACATTAAAAACCATTGTATTTTTACAAGCTTTTATTAAACTTCAGGCGTTAGTTAACATGTTAGTATCTAATCTATATATATAAAACAGTTCCGTTACTGACTGACTGACTGACTGATTGACTGACAGACAACGCCCAGGTCAAACCGCTAAAGATATAAACTTGAAATTTGGACAGTAGGTTCCTTTTGTGACGTAGGCACCCACTAAGAAAGGATTTTTCGAAATTCAACCCCTAAAGGGATTAAACAGGGGATGGAAGTTGATATGGAAATTCGTCATTTTTGAAGTTAGAAGCATGAAATTTTGTACATGGGTGTCTTATATAACGTAGGTGAGCACTAAGAATTTTTTTTTTGAAAATTCATCCCCTAAGGGGGTTAAAAAGGGGATGAAAGTTTGTATGAAAGTTCGTCATTTTTGATGTTAGAAGCATGAAATTTTGCACAGGAGTTCCTTATATAACGTAGGTGAGCAATAAGAAAGGATTTTTAAAAATTCATCCCCTAAGGGGGTTAAATAGGGGATGAAAATTTGTATGGAAGTTAGTCATTTTTGAAGTTAGAAGAATGAAATTTTGCACATGAGTTCCTTATATAACGTAGGTGAGCAATAAGAAAGGATTTTTAAAAATTCATCCCCTAAGGGGGTTAAATAGGGGATGAAAGTTTGTATGGAACTTAGTCATTTTTGAAGTTAGAAGAATGAAATTTTGCACAGGAGTTCCTTATATAACGTAGGTGAGCAATAAGAAAGGATTTTTAAAAATTCATCCCCTAAGGGGGTTAAATAGGGGATGAAAATTTGTATGGAAGTTATTTTTGAAGCGAGTGAGTAATGTATTAATAAAATTTGAGCGTGTAAACACCACCAGCCCGGCATCGCTTCGCAGGAGGAGAATTTCTCGCGGGGGGGAGGGACAATAAAACATAAATCGAAATATACGTGGGCAAAGCCACGGGTAACGGCTAGTATCTATATATGTAGGTCAAATCTTGCAAGTCAATTTTGAACAACTTCCTCATATCTGGTCGATTTGAAATTTTGTACACATATTCAATCACAAAATAGAAAATGAAACAAAAAGTAAAGACACTCCAGAGCTCCGTGTGAAATTGTCTCTCCCCGTTCAGCGAGTTTAGTTCGCATTCAAGTTTTAATTATTAAGCTACGTTACGAGACCTGTATATAAATAAATTATGATGTGTTGTACATCAAACTAGAAGTCAAATTCATTAAATAAATCCAGATGTGCAAGCTTTCACGGCCGGCATTGTTCCAAGTCTTCATGGTTTCCGGGCTTGTAGGCCGTGGTCTGGTGGTTTCGTCTACAACTGCGGTAGACATTCTCAAAGGCGATGTGGCAGCGGTCGAAGTGTCCTCCTTGGCGGCTCACAGGTTTAAATAAATGTTCAATAAATACAAAAATAAGACGTTTTTGAAACTGTAAACTGTTAGCCTCACCTTAACTAGGCAATCTATTTGAGTTCTTCTATTATAACATTTTTCTATGGTTTATATATTTCAAATTTTGACGTCTGCCAACCTCATCGAGACTTTTTTTACTATCTCTAAGTTTATAAAATAAATTATCATAAAATATTAAATCGAAATTCGACGGTTTCAGTGACGTCATGACTCTATCTGAGATTTTATCTTGATAATTATATCTCTGCCTCAGACATGATTATTAGGTGCGAATACTTTGTGTACTATTATCCCTGTAATTTAATATACTCCTTAAATTATACTCCTTATAATTTCAAACTAAAATCATGACCTTAAAACAACAAATTCAATTTATTTTGGCAAAATATTTATAATTCGGATTTGGGCTTGCGAATAACCGTGCGTGTTTAGCTGTTGTTTATGTTGTACTCAATCTCCGATTTCGCTCAATGACCGATACCCACAACGTGTTATGGGTAACACTATTTTGCTCAAAGATCGAAGTAAGATTTTATATCGGTCTTTGAGCAAACCGTTTTACCAACACGCGTTGTGGGTATTTCATTTCGGACAATAACCGATTATAAATACCCACGTCGCGTCGTGGGTACTTTTATTTCTCCACAACGCGCTGTGGGCAAAAATTTTGGTCATTGAGCGAAATCGTATATTGAGTATAACTTCACTAAATTAGTGTTGACCCAATGAATGTTATTGGTTAATAATTGAAGGAAGGTTTGGTTGAGGTTCAAAATAATGAAGCTTTACCAAAATATCGCTTGTGGCCAACGTTTCGAAATATTTAATTTCATCTTCATCAGGGTCTATGAACATGTTCATAGGCCCTGAAGATGAAATTAAATATTTCGAAACGTTGGCCACAAGCGATATTTTGGTAAAGCTTCATTATTTTGACCCTCAACCAAACCTTCCTTCAATTATTGAGTATAACATTTATATGGTATTTTCATGGTTCTTCTGTTACAAGCCCCCAATTTCCAGGTTCTAATCCGAGAACTAATAAAAGTATCGATTGGATTTGCAATCCATTATTAAAAAATAATAAACTGAAAATATGAGTATAGGTAGGTTCTAGGCCGAAATAACTTGGACTGTTGTTGGTCTTAAAAATATTCCAAGAATAATTATTATCTGAATATATTATGTGACACTGTTGTTAGATAAACTTTTTTTATTACCGATTAATTGAAATTACAATACACCGTTAAAGTAGCTCGTTTCTTTGAACATTATTTTATTTCAAGAATCAATGTTATCTCTTACTAGTTTAGTATATTAATCAAGTAAATGTAGTACTTGAAACATTTATTAAATAAAATGGAAATACAAGATTGATATACTTATATTTTGTAATCAGATCCATATTGTTAAAATAATTAATCGAACAAAAGAACAGAAAATACGCAAAATATAACTCTTAATTTTGTTTTTGATGTGAAACATCTTATGTCGGGCTGTGAACAGCCGCGTGAGGGGAAATATGCAACGAAATTTATGGTCCGCTTCTTCGCTGCTGTTCTGCCCACCACTGCGGCACTCTCTCTCTCTCGGCTTCCGCGCGCTCGGGCACGGGAAGAGAGAGAGAGAGAGTATACATACGAACGTACTGTAAAGCAAAAGTATATGTATACACGTTTAGGTATGTAATATAGATACTTCGCTGTGTATTTAGTTGCGTTTCTGGCTCAGGCGTGCTCAAACGTCGCGACCGCGTGTGTTACAATATAGTATATAGGATTACGTCAGCATAACAGTTAGTTGCTGCTTTTGAAAAAATATATACTACTACATAGAGAATACCACCGAGTTCAATAACGTTTTCTTTGATGTTTCACATCTGTCGGGGGTCCCGAGACCCACACCATTTTTTTTTTTTTTGGTTGGTATATATTTCCTGAATTTAACATTTTCCAAATAAACAAATTTGAGATTTTCGGGTTCAAATTTGAGAAGTGGTAAAAGTTTCAGTTGGATTTTCAAAAATTAAATTAAATTGTGTTTTAAAGACCACCAACAGCTAAGGTTATTTGGGCCTAGCACCAATTCATATTTTCAATTCATTATTTTTTTTTAATAATAAATTGAAAATCCAATTGACACTTTTACCAGCTCTCGGGCTAGAACCCGGGAACTGGGGACTTGTAATAGAGGAACCATAGCAACGCCATGTAAACAACAGCATTGCTACACTCTCGACTATTCTCAAGCCCAGTTGGATTTTCAATTTGTTAAAAATTTTCAGTTAGATTTTCAATTTGTTAAAAATAATAATAAATTAAATATGTAAATTGGTATTAGATCCAGACAATCCTGGCAATTGGTGGCCTCAAAAAAATTAAGTTTCAAGAATAACCGATACCGTGGAGACCCTTGTTTATATGGCGTTTCATTGGCTAACCTATTATGAAAGTCTAGAACACAAAAAAGTTTTTTGTAATTTTTTTTTTCAAGTTTCAAGATAACCCGTCATTTCTGTAAAATATATCTCTATATAGCTTAAGCAGTAAAACAGCGCTTAATCAAAATTGATTTCTGTAAATACGGGTATATGATTATATTTTATTAATTTGTTATTTTATTAAATTCTTATCAATAATAACTACTGATATTATAAATATGTTCGTACATTTGTGTAAACAAGCACGAGGCGCTACTGATTCTGTTAAGTCCGTGATAGCAATCAAAAGATTAATTTAAATATGCATTTTTTTACTTCGCACTTTGCTCATAAGTTTACTCATTGACATTCCTCCTTTATTTACTTGTAAATATATTATATAAAAAAGATTAATCTTTCTGCGAATTGACTATATATAAATGAAGATTTAAATATTTTTTCAATGAATTTTATATTTTATGAGGCGTTAAATTTTATCTTATTTGCTTAGTACTAAACAAAATTTTTATAATATGTACTTAAACATTATCTGGTTTTATTTGGTCATTTTAAAAACTTTAATGCAGTGGGAACACCTACGCTTGTAATAGGTGCCTCTTAGCGCGTTTAATTATTAAATTTCCAGATCAAAATACAAAGATTATATCTGTGTACACAAAGCTAAATTGCTCATGTCAATTTTTAGAGTTCCATACCAAAAAATTAAAAAACAAAACCATTATGATGCGACTTCGTTTTCTGTTTGTATGTTAGTCTGTCACAGTTGATTTTTTCAGAAACTATACAAATGCGTTCGACTTAAAATTTAGCATAGTAAAGCTTGTGTGCCCGCACTTAGTCTAAGAATCAGATTCACAAAAAAATGTCTAGTTTTGGAGGTTAAAAATTGAGGGTAATTTTTTTTTATTGATCCAGTGGCGCATCATATGAAAGGGTACGTAGGAACACGTAGTTTTTTTACATATGAAAGTAAGTACCCCCATATCAGAACTTTGTAGGTAAAAAAAATTCACACTGATGGGTATAGAAGAAATTATAGAAAAAAATAGTTTCGAGGGAAAAAAATAATTATCTAGATTACCGACAAACTTAATTATGCGGTATCAGTGCTAATTTATGTTATTACATGAATAATATCCAGTGGCGTAACTACCGGGCGGGCAGAGTGGATAATTACTCCCGGGTCCAGAAGTTTTGGGGGCCCTGAAGCATTCCTGTATTACTATTACTTTTTGTAACTGTTATGAAATTTATTAGTAATAGAATATTTCGGGGGCGAAAAATACTACATAGAATATGTAAGTATTTTTCAAAAAATTTAGGCTTTGGCTGGGAGATATACCACACCTTTCAGACTCCCCGGATGTGTCTATCAAAGGAAAATATCCACGCTTTGACACCACTCTTAAAATCTCCAGGTTAAGCTCCATAATGTGGACTTGGCAACCCTACCTGCTATTTATTATTTATTGACCAAAAAGGGGCCCTTCAAGAATTCTTGCCCCCGGGCCAAAATTTTGAAGTTACGCCACTGATAATACCTACACAAAACGGACTCCATCACTGTTTAATTCCATATAAATCTGTACCGTTGGCGGTGTACTATAAAAAAAGTAATAAAAATATTAACTTTGTCATTTTATTATAGTAACCAAATAATCTATTATCTATTAACATAAATTTATCTAAACGTTCTCATTGATAATGCATCTGCAGTATGTAATATCATCCCGCCGCTGGCTGGTTTATAATATTATACTGAGAAAGATTAGTTATACCGATTACAACTGAATGAGATAATGATTTATTCTGTCAACATGATATACTTCATTTATTCGAACAATCGCTATTACTATAGCTTATATTGGGCTTGAGAATGGCCGAGCGGTGGCAATGCTGTTGTTTACATGGCGTTGCTATGGTTCCTCTATTCCCGGGTTCTAACCCGAGAGCTGCAGGTAAAAGTGTCAATTGGATTTACAATTTATTATTAAAAAAAACAATAAATTGAAAATGGAATTGGTGCTAGGCCTAAATAACCTTAGCTATTGGTGGTCTTTAAAACGCAATTTTTAACTTCCCATTGGAAGTTATTGTAATGGGTCCGAAAATCGAAATCAGAAAGGAAAAAAAATTTTATGTTTCAAGGTCACTACACTATTTTTACACTACTTTTAGAAAGATGGCTGTGTGTGTGTGTGTGTACGTATGTACGTACGTACGTACGTATGTATGTGTCCATTTCTTTCTAAGACGAAATCTCGAGAATGAAAAATGATATCGACTACGTTAGGGTGCCAATCGACGCGTATTAACGTAAATATGATCTGAAAGAAATTTTTTCAAAATCGGTTCAGCGGTTCTTTTTTCTTAACCAAATAAAACTCCAAAAAAGTAGATTTTACACAATATCTCGCGAATAAAAAATTATATCGACTTCGTAAGGGTGTCAATCGAGGCGTGTTAACGTCATTTTGATCCGACATAAATTTTATAAAAATCGGTTCAGCCGTTTTTTTTTTTTTTAATTATTGTTAAAAATAAATAATTATTATGTTTTAATGATTAAAATGATTACTTTTCTGTGTAATATCTAATTTAATTATTATTATTAAATATTTATCAAACTGGGAAGTTCGTCGTGTGGACCTCAAGGGTCGCACTTTAGTCCTAATAAAGAACCCACCTCACGGCTTGTTTTATAGCTTATATTGTTCGAATAAAAATATATTAAAACAATTCAGTAACATTAAATTTAATATAACAGTTTATACTGGTAAATGCAACCAATTACATAATAAACCATTGTCACAGTCGGGATTCAAACCCGAATTGTTCCACTCTCGCGGCGGAATGAGGTATCATTTTCTCAACCGCGACATGATAAAATCTAACTTATTTCCCATATATGCAGAAAATCAATTAAATTCCAGTACATGTCATTGGTTGAATGGAGGTCTCCATTTACTTAGCAAATGACATTCTTAAATCTAGAGTTAAAGCTAAAAGTCGTATCGGAAAGATTTCTATCATAAATAATTGTCATAAATAATCGTGACGCAGTGAAGACAAAAGACATGATATCTTTTAAATAAATTATCGGCAGGGTATCTTATTGTTTTTTCATGATAACAAACCTACTCCCGCCATCCACTGATAAGATTTTTACGTTCTGTAAGAATGTTGTTATCGTAGCTGTTTAATTATGACAAGTCAGCGCGTCGCCTTGCAACAGTGCGGTGCAAATCACATTTTGTCCGGGCTTTACAGTGTTACACTAACGTTTTTGTGATTTTTTAATGACTAAAAAGTGTGTTTTTGTGATTATTTAATGACTAAAAAGTATGTTTTTGTGACGGACACTTCTGTGTGTCAACTAAAATTGGTTTTTGATTCGATACGTTATTTTAGAGACATAAAATTGTAATTTATTTTTTATGTATTTTTTGTGCGTGTAATATTTATAAATTGTAGTTCGGAAATTAGTGTTTTTGTCGTAAAATGATTCGTTGCGTAACAGACAGAAAGTTGCGATTCTTATTGGTTTATTATCCGCAGAGTAATTGCGTTTAGACAATGATAAAGATTGTGTTGGCCGTGGTATGACATAAAATGCTTCACACAGTGGCTTTGCGGATACAGAAAATGTTGAAGTGTGAAAATTAGAATTTTTTATTTAAAGAAATTACATGGTGTCATTCGAAATGTTCGTTTTTTGTGTATTTGAATTTTTTCATGATGAATACATTCATTAGTGTTTAATTGTAGTGCGAGTGCTAATAGAGTAGAGTTGTTATGAAACTTTTGTGTATGTGCAATCAGGATATATAAAATGCGGGGTGTGTTGTTAGCCATTAAACAACTTGTTATTGGACAAGAAGGTAAAAATTATGTAGATCATTACGTTCATTTTTAGGGTTCCGTACCAGAAAGGAATCATGTTGTTTTGACAACGATGTCTGTCCGGCTGTCTATTACAGGTCTCTAACTTCTAAACGAAATGAGATAAGGACTTGAAATTCACATATAATATGTATTACCGCGGCCCAAAGACGGAGAGAATAACAAAACATTAAAATAAATTTTTCATCAGCCAACTGATCTGTTTAAGTCTCCCCTTATAAAAATTTCCATTTTTAAAAAAGACAAGAATTTCTCAGATATACTATTTAAAAAAAGCCACGCGAATTTTCAATTCAAAGTTCAAATAACTTTTTTCATATTTTGAGAAACATTCTTAAGGCGCTAATGACCTAAGTTGTCGACGCGTCTATAGTTAATTTACAGTAAATAAAAATTGAGAAACATCCAGGTAAAAGTATGATACTCGAGCACGTAGGTTTTTTAAGGTTATAGGAATTATTTGTAGATACAATGACAATTTTAATTAATTTTGGGAATATGATGTTCTTTAGGGTTCCGTATTTTTTGTAGGTATGTTTCAAAGAAACATGAGTCCTTTATATTATGTTCTATAGCAAATGGGCAGTTAATTCGTCTAAATTTAAAATTTACTTAAAAAAATTCAGATGTCTAGCTATCATACTTTTACCAAAATCAATAAACTGGAGTGTTTTTTTTTTATTTAAAAAATAAAAATGTTCATCGACTACTACGTATTTATTAATATTTTTTGCGCTTAAGCAGTTCCCTAATCAATATTATCGATTTTTCTTTGGATTAATTAAGTACCCTACATTTTATTTCACATGCAAAAATTAACGGGAATAAATCTATACTTAACAATAAAAATTGATGTCCTATATGTTCAATAAATCAGTAAGTTACATAATCATGAGTCCAGATAGCAATTTTCCGGTTCAACTGATGTTGGCTTGAATATCCACATCGAAATATAAAATCGAGCGTTTTAGTAATAATAAGGTAAAATCGTGTACAAAATTGACACGAACTTATTGAATACACTTTTTATATCGTTTATAAGATGCGTCCTCAAGTCTATAAAAAGATAATTTTCATTTTGTCCCCAAAGCCCTGGCTATAAATGTGTCGTCCCATTATCCAATTATTTTATAGATATTTCTCGAGGACGAGAAAATGTATTTATAGAGCGCTTCTAAAATCAATATCTGATATTGGACATCGTGTTATAAGCTGACTGCTGTCGAAACGTGCTTACATTTTATGAAAAGCAAACGAAATTAGCGCTATATATTTTTAGTCGAAGTTTTTATTATAAAATCTGAAGATTTTTGTACATTTATTGACGCTTTAGGGTTCCTTATGCAAATGATGGAGCCCTGTTGTTTTCACTCTGTCTGTCAAAGTTTTCCATAGTAAAATTGACGTAATATGTTCAGTTTATGGTCCAATCTCATACAAACGCTAATTTTTTTATTGTACAGATTATATTTAGGAAGCTCCCGTACATCGAAAAATAAGTATCCCGATCGGTTCCCCGCTAGCAGTCGTCTTTTTCCGTTACGCTGTTAAACGAAATTACTATCATCTCGACTGAAAAAAATTCACTTCAAAAAAAAATGTTTAACCATTTATTGGACATATTCATATGAACTTTTTTGCGGGCTTGAGAATGTCCGAGCGTGTTGTTTGCATGGCGTTGCTATGGTTTCTCTATTACAAGTCCCCAGTTCCCGGGTTCTAGCCCGAGAGCTGGTAAAAGTGTCAATTGGATTTTCAATTTATTATTAAAAAAAAATAATAATGAATTGAAAATATGAATTGGTGCTAGGCCCAAATAACCTTAGCTGTTGGTGGTCTTCAAAACACAATTTAACACAATTTTTGAACTTTTTTGCCTAAAATTACCATCCACCTGCCGAGATATTGCCCTTTCTTCGTGAAGCACCATGTATATTTTAGACACATGGTGCTAAAACGATAGCACAGCATTACTATTGAAAATGTCAAAATATCACAATAATTAACACATGTCGGTTATTAATTAATTATTAGATAACGTTTCGATTGTCTTTAAAACAATAAAAGGCGTCTATACAAATATTAATTGTTACAGTCGTTATTGTTCTACAAGTGTTGATCAATAATTAAATTGGTACAAAATAAGACAAATAATTATGTAATTTATTTTGGTAAACAATATATTATATTTTGTTTTTGATTATTTCAAATATTTCATGAATGTGACTAAATTTGTCATTTACTGACGATATATTAATCTCTGTTGTCAAAACTACCCCTCGCCTAGTAGTTTATTTTTTACTGCAATGGAAAGAGACAGTGCTGCTGATGTTTTAGCCTTTCGACCGCAACGAAAGACAACGACAGAGACATACGACAACAACCTCGAAAATAATGATAGTTTTGAGATCCTTAAGAAAAGCTCTTTCAAGTGATACACCACATGACCGAATTAAAAAATATTTTTCGGGATTTCAAATTTTTCCCTCCCCCCCAAATTTACGGGAAAATATTCTTCAGGTTCTGACTATTGTAATATGTGCGGGCTAGAAAGCTTTATTATGTCAAATGTCAGCTTGATACCTTTACTCCAGAGAAATTCGACTGTGACAGACATACGGATTACAGACGTACGGTACGGAATAGAAATGAAGAGTATTCTCTACCGGAGGTTACCCCCTGCACTCTTCATCTCAAATCCTTTCCCCTCGCCTAAAAACGGTTACCGCTCTCCCGGCGCTATTTTTAAAGCTAAAGGGTTCGAGTAAACGCCAAAGGAAGGACCAAGAATCACACTACAGATCTTACAGGCGAATTTTTCGAAAAAAAGTTTTGGGTAACTGTAAAATAACGTAATTTTTAAAAAGTTGTAAGTAATTCCAGGATTTTTTTTCCATTTTTCGCCTGTGGGATCTGTAGTTTGATTGTCGATCTTTCATTTGGCGTTTACCCAAATCCTTTACCTTTAAAAAAAATAGCGTCAAAAGAAAAGGATTTGAGATGAAGTGTGCAGGGAGAAACTTCTGTTAAAGAATACTCATAATAAGCATTATTTTACCTTGATGTAAGCTCTAGTGAAATTAAATTCTATCGCAGTTTAAACTCCGAAAAAGTGATTGTTTCTAGTGGACCCACACGCGATCACAAAAGGGTTAAAACGATTATTAAATATAATTGTTTATTTAAATGAATCATTGAACTGAACACATTGTTGTAACAAATTAAAATTGCATAAATGTGTATATACACTCACAGACAAAAATATTGCATAATTTTTTTTTCTTTGTTTATTGCTTTTTTATGTACTTTTTTGCTAAATGTCTTATCCTAGGGTGTTGTACGTTTAATAGGTACTAACAGTAGCGAACTTTCCATAAGGTCGACTAGGCCCAGGCATAGGGCGGCCAATCTGCGCCCGCTATCTAGCTGAAGCACGTGTGGGACGCGGCGAGCGCGGCGCGGCGGCGTGCACTGAGAAAACTATATGGTCTTATAACTATCAAGAGACAGAAATAACTCAGAAATAAAATATCTCTAGCGGATTCACCGGAACGCAATACTGATTTTCGTACCAGCCGCCCCTTTCTGCGAAATGTGAAGTTTCGCAGAAAGGGGTGGCTGGTACTGACCGGCCTAAACTTCTAATCCACCTTAGGGTACTAATGGTCAAATAATTTATATTAGCAGCCTTACAACAGATCTGTCTAGGAATACGTCATAACGTTTTAAACGAAAAGAAATAAACATAAAAAATATGCAATATTTTTGTCTGTTAGTGTATTATGCATAATATTATTGTATTTTGTTTACAATATTCATTATTATTGAACCGTGTTAATTTTATCTCTGTGCAATTTAAAATATTTCATACAGTAAATTATTTTGTCAATTATGAATAATGTAATAATATTAAGTTATTCTATTTTAATATTAATATCGTTACAATGTTTGTTTTAAGGATTTTAATTGAATTTCTTTAGGGGTGTGCGAATACTAAAAAAATCGAGTACATGTGGACTAATAAAATTAGAACTGACTGGCTACCATTTTGCTACAGGGTCTTGTCATCAGGCCAGTGTTTTATAATAAGTATACAAAAAGTCAATAATAATAATAATATATAATAATAATAAATTAAAATCAATTTAAAAAACTTAAAACACTTTAGTTTTATCTACCATTCCTTCGCACGGCGCATTCTTATTTCTCCTTGACTTGTGACTACGTAACTTTACTGACCCGTTATATTTGTGCGGGAAATTTAAAATAGGATTAAGGAAGTATTTTCCTTACATTTATACTTTTTTGCCATCCTCGCGAAATAACCGCCCACCGACATTTACCCTGTTGCTCGCCAGTCCAATCTATAGTACGGTTCAAAAATAATTGTCAGTGAGTCACACACCATCCACATTGGCCCTGTAGCTTGTCAGTCCAATATACAGTACAGTTCGAAAATAATAGTCAGTGATTTATACACGTATACTTCACAATATAATATAAGCGGCACAGTTTTATGCATGAGACGGGTATGATTTACATTGTTTCATTAAGCTTATTAGTGATTATGTCTCACTGCCTATTATTTCTGAACTGATAAAGTACACGATCATCGAGTTGACCAAGAAACATTCACGATATAAATAATAACAACAATTCTACTTTGAACGTAAATTAACCGTTAAAAATCAATGCTATATAAATCTACTTTGAAAGTCATACCAGAAACCGAGTATTAGACCAGAAAATGAGCCGAATTGTTTCAAGGTCAAATAGTGCAAAGAGAAAAATGTTACATTCTGAAAAAGCGCCTTTCGCTATCTGAATAATGGATTTTTTTTCGAGTCAATATTTGATTTATCTACTCTATTTTTCGTTTCGAACACAAGAAAAAGACTTTATGTACTGAAAAAAAATTGCAAACTTTTTCAAGGGTATAGTAATTTAACTCTTCTAACTGATCTTAAAAATTGGAATATTTATCAAATACTCTATACTCGCACTGAAAAATTTATATTCGCTCATCCCTACAATTATTATACAGACATAAATTAATAATGAATAAACTTTTAATCCATTTCTGGTCGACTAAATTATAAGATTTACGTCCTTTAGACAAGAAGGCGTATCTCAAAATTTAACCGTTCATAGACCGTATCATTGCCATTGGCGTAACTAGGGATTTTTTCCAGGGGGGGGCATGGCCCTTTCAATCTGAGAACTGAAAATCACTATTATGAGATCTTTTATTGTCAGTAATTTAATAGTCATTAAATGCCATATTAAAAAAAAAACAGTAAAAGTTGCTTGTCTTGTATGAAGTTTTTATTTTGAGTGGCTGCTATTTTTTAAGTATAATAATGAAAATACAAAATTACAGAATATGGCGCTTGGTACCCTCAAACGGTTACTTTCAATAGTTTGTAATAATTTTAAGTCGACTTTCTTTATTCTTACGTCAGCACCCTGAGCTACGTGCCGTAATTATTCTAGGAGGGGCCTGGCCCCCCTTGGCCACCCCCTAGTTACGCCAATGATCATTGCTTCTTCTTTATTGAGAGACAGCTTTATTGGAAGTTCTAAAAAGTAACATACGTCTTTTTGTTTTAACAACGCTGATGTAATTTTCTAATGTATAGAAAAGTATCTTTTGTACACGGTTTCCAAATGATTTTAAGCCTGACTTCGCGTCGCAGGGGGATAACACATCATAATAAATTAACAATACACTAAAGATACATGAGCGGAGTCACGGGTAACCGCTAGTAGGTAATATGTTGATATGTTTGTGATTTTTTTGTTCAATTATTACAGACTTATTTCACTAATATTTTTTAACATTTTTCAATAACGTACAAACTACAAACCGACAGACAGAGAGACATTTTAGATTTTCTCCATTTGTGTGTCTTAGATAGATAGATGAAATTGGGGGCAAGAAAAATTTCCCGCTGAACTCAGGCCTACAAGGCCCCATTGTGCATCCCCTACATCCAAACCAGTTCCTGGACAGTCCTTGACCTTCATGAGAAGACCCAAGACAATAATCTATATCTTACAAAATATTCAAAAAAAGCTTTTATAAAACGAAATTACCGGCAGAGGTTTTGTTACTATTTTATAAAACTGTATGACAGTATAATATGGACAAACGAAGGTCTTTCGAATGCGATGTTTTCCCACCTAGCCCGACAAATTTTTCGGGCTTGTGAAGTTGGCCCGAAAAAAAAAGTTGAATAAAAGAAAAATGAGAGGTGGGAAAACGAAATCATTTGGTGGGAAAATGTGGTCTAACGATGGACAATTGATAGAGCCGTTTTCCCACCCAGCCCGGATTTTTTCCGGGCTAACTTCACGCACCTTAATAAGTTGTATGATTGTGATTTTTTTAGTTCAATTATTGCAAACTTATTTCACATTTTTTAAGCTTTTTCCAATAACGCAGTGTGTTGGCGCCGTTGGCTGTAATTAGTTCTGGCGAATCAACGTGCAGAATTAATATTTAATTATAAAATCAATAAATTATACATTAGCAGTTTATATAGGGATACAAAAGGGAGAAAAATACAAGTGATTTTGAAATAAATTTTTTGTCAACCGGATTCAATCCCTCGTACTTTCTTTCGCCGCCACTTACGACCTCCATGTTTTTACGACCGCTCTAGATATTAAGTAAAGAACGACTGTAAGTCAAAAATGTTATAAACACTAATGATCTTAGCTGTTGAGCGTCTATAGTTTTCAGTATCTGTCTATCGATAACTTTTTATATACAGTGTGTCCACAGACTCATCCTCAACATGGGGATCTCCGTTGTTATGGGAGATAGAGATTTGGTTAAATGAGACAAAATGTGCAGAATCTCCAGTACTACTACCCTGCGTAGTCAAACTTTCCATATTTTGCTTGGTTCGCGACCGACAGTTGAAAAACGAGATTTACCTATGTTCGTTTTTTGTTTATAACTCGCTTATTAAGTAAGCTAGAAAAAAAATATTTTCACTTTCTTAAGGCCCTTTTTTATGAAGATTTCAAATCTCTTTTCATATTTTTATTTACTTTTATAGTTTTAGAGATACTTGTATCAACTTTGTTTTTTTAAATACACGTCAAAGATGGCCATGACACCATTGGAAAGAGATTTTTTTTCTCTTTAATTTGATATGAGGGTTGATGGATTTATTTTCAAAAATAACAGAGTTATACGTAAAATACTGATTTTTAATAGTAGGCTATGCTAAATTAATTGATAAAACAAGAGAAGGCTTAGCAAACAGTTGAAATTCGCGTTGGCTTAGTAAACGGCTGTTTTGTTTTAGCTGTCAAAGTGTAGTTTGTTGCTTATTGGTCAGTTTACTAAGTGATTTATTAAATTTACTTTTGTTATCATGGAACCATTTTGTAACAATGAAAAATTTGATATGTTATCTTGTTACATTCTATGTCACAAAAATTCGACCAGAGCTGCAGAAATGTACTTCGATCAGTATCCAGAACGAAGACAACAACCTAATTCGTCTATTTACAGAAACTTACGAGTAAATTTAATAAACTATGGATCATTTAAAAAGCCGTTTACTAAGTCAACGCGAATAAGTGAAGAAGACAAAACTACTGTTTTACGATCAATTGTTGAAAATCGCTTATTTTTCATTGTTACAAAATGGTTCCATGATAACAAAAGTAAATTTAATAAATCACTTAGTAAACTGACAAATTAGCAACAAACTACACTTTGACAGCTAAAACAAAACAGCCGTTTACTAAGCCAACGCGAATTTCAACTGTTTGCTAAGCCTTCTCTTGTTTTATCAATTAATTTAGCATAGCCTACTATTAAAAATCAGTGTTTTACGTATAACTCTGTTATTTTTGAAAATAAATCCATCAACCCTCATATCAAATTAAAGAGAAAAAAAATCTCTTTCCAATGGTGTCATGGCCATCTTTGACGTGTATTTAAAAAAACAAAGTTGATACAAGTATCTCTAAAACTATAAAAGTAAATAAATATATGAAAAGAGATTTGAAATCTTCATAAAAAAGGGCCTTAAAAAAGTGAAAATATTTTTTTTCTAACTTACTTAATAAGCGAGTTATAAACAAAAAACGAAAATAGGTAAATCTCGTTTTTCAACTGTCGGTCGCGAACCAAGCAAAATATGGAAAGTTTGACTACGCAGGGTAGTAGTACTGGAGATTCTGCACATTTTGTCTCATTTAACCAAATCTCTATCTCCCATAACAACGGAGATCCCCATGTTGAGGATGAGTCTGTGGACACACTGTATACGGCTAGGGGCGCCGGACCGGGCAGCTAGTATAGACCTAAACCTTCTTCAAGACATAAGTTATCGAATGGTAAAAACCACATTCAAATATAGCTGATTCAGTCCGATTTGCATCCAGGTTTAACCGGGGCGGACAGTTATTATAGACATGAACCTCGAGATTAGCCTTAAGATGTTCCACTGCAGTTCTTTTATATACTTAATACGTATACAGATCGATAGACCACTAACCTTTCATCTCTCTCACACATAATGTCAGCTCTCTCTTCAAGCCGTTAAAACGTTTCTCTCACCAAATAACAAATATTGCCAAAATTTCCTAACTTTTTTGTAATAAAACACGCCGTTTGTTGTTTTATGACGTAGACGTGTTGTAGCAGATATGTTGGTGAGATGGGGCAAGTGCGATCCAAAAAATGAAAAATGTTATTTCCAATCGCTGAATAATAATGCATATGAACATCACTAGTGAATAAATTACAGAAAAATAGTGTTAGTTAGAAATCTAATTCACAGATGATAGTGCTATATACGCAAGTATTTGCATGTGAAATATAATGACAGGAACTGTACTTGCCCCGGAAATGCACTTTCCCCACCTTTCCTAAGGCGGGCAAGTGCATTTCGTAGGAAAGTACAGTTCCTGCCAATATATTTCACATATACTTGCGTATATTGCACTGTCATCTGTTAATTAGACATCTAAACTAACAATATTTTTCTATATAGTTTATTCACTGGTTTATGTTCAATTGCATTATTTTTCAGCGATTGGAAATTACATTTTACATTTTTGGGTCGCACTTGCCTCATCTCCTTATATTTTTTAAATTGTTTCTACTAATGGAACATTAAAAACAAAAATAAAGATAGTTACTTCTTACCACAACAGTTTTATTGATGGATGTACATTTCGAAAGCTATGCTTTTATCTTCAGCAAACACTATAGTATAGTATAGTGTAGTGTTTACTGAAGATGAAAGCATAGCTTTCGAAATTCGAAATGTACATCCATCAATAAAACTGTTGTGGTAAGAAGTAACTATCTTTATTTTTGTTTTTATTCCAACTACAGTGCTCATATATTTTTATTTTAATGGAACATTGTATCGAAAATAGATAAAGGCAGAATAATGAATCTACAATTGTAACCCTTTCGTGTTCAAAATTGTGGTTTTTGCTAGTAATTTTGTGAACAGTAGACCCGCTTCCTCCATATTTTTTTAGTTGAGAAATTTTGTGGGTACCTAACAATTTAATGCACTCACCAAAATTTAACACACATTGGCATCCAATATCAGTAGTAGTGATCGCTCCCTCCGTGTTTTTCGAAACGGACAGGCAAGAAACAGACGCTAAATTGGGGCATACAAATTTTCATTCAAGTTACCAAAAAGTAAATTATAGACGCGTCGACAACTTAGGTCATTAGCGAGATTCAAGTTACCATACTCAAGTACTCATCAATCAATCTTGTTTTTTAGACGACCTGTGGATCTAAATAAATAAATTGTACTTTATCAATCGATATTAAGCTATTTTTATCGACAGTCGATCAAGTGAATGTTTTGAATAAATATCATTAAGTCCAAAGTCAAATGACATCATTTTATCTATCAGACACGCAATTCCGTCAAACATAAAATATGTTTATCAATCAATGAGAAAAGCATGTTTATTCGTAATCTATTGATTAAATAAATTTAGAAGGTTTCTATTAATGGACAAATATCGGCGCTGCTTTTACAAGCCTCACAGACTTAATTAATGATGCGCGATACGAGATGTTTTAGTCGATTGTCTCGATTGTTCAAATATCTCGATGACTCTCGATGGTTGTCACTTGGACTCGATTGTTGTTGTTTCATAGTTCACCGAGACTGAATCGTACAGTATAGTGAACAGTGAACAATCAACGAGTCGCTTGAACGCCAGTCGACTAGCATATAACCTTGAATCGCGATTACCTATATGTATTTTCATTCGCTGCTATTGCTATAACAATATGTGGCAAATAATCGACTTGAACAATCGAACATTTCGATTGTAAAATCAACTCCGAGTCGATTGTGGACTCGATTGTTATTATGAACGGTTGCAATTGTTTCGATTGTAAAAACATCTCGCATCGCCCATCACTAGAATTAATTTACTACACTGCAAGCTTCAAAGCTAAGTAGATTAGCAATTTGGGCAATAAACAATACGTGCGAGAGCTTCAACTGAATTAATATTTATCATGAAAATAGATAATTACAATGAAAACAAAAAAAAATAATTATACGATATATTTTAACAAAACTTCCTCTAGACACGAGGGTGGTCCGCCATGAACTCTCAGTTCGCTTCATGTACGAATCTTAAAGAAGGAGATTACAAATATTTCTGTCTCTTTTCTGGAATTTTAAAGAAAAGTAAACTTTTTATTAATGGGTTTCTATCCGCAAACGGCAACTTGCTTGAGTTTTAAACGCAATCCAGAATTCTAAAGGAACTCAGGTGTGATTTCTAATGATACCACCAATGAATCATAGATGTCACTATGTTATGCATAACGTGAAGGCAATCTTATATAATAATGTAATAAACATGCGTCACATTAAAAATCAATTTGTCACCGATGTCATGCTAAAGCCCAAAGCGTATTTTAGAACCCTCGTACGCCTTGTATCAAGGAGCAAGAGGATTTTAAAATACTGGCACTGTTGGAAAGTGACATGTAGGAGTGGCTAAAAAAACATGGCCGACAAAAAATTGCAATTTTAAAAAAATTACATATGGGATAGTAGTGTTTTATTTACTTTTTACGTTAGACTACTAACTTACTTGGTATAATCAGTTTTTTTTAAATATAAAGAATATATTTTCTTTGTTCGAGTAACTTCTTTTAATTTCAATAGATTCCACGCTACATATTTATCAATTTTTTCAACGTTACCAAAAAAATTTTCAATACCAACAGTATAACGCTTCGGATACATATGAAAAATATCATCTAAATCTTTAGCAGATTTATTTTGACAACAGTTTACTACACAACAAACTCTAGCTTTCGATTTTTTACGTTCTGGAAAACGTTCAACTTCCATTTTAACTTTTTTATTTAAATTAATTAAATTTAAATGTCAATGTTCAGGGCCGGCAGGTCAAAATATGCCGCCTAAGGCGAATACAACTTTTGACGCTCCCCCCCCCCAACATATTAAAAAAATTAATAAACCGATGATATATTTTATTTAGGTACTTAACAAATAAAAAACAAATGTAATTCTAATAACAATATTTACAAAAAATAATATAGGTATAGACACTTTGAAAAAATATAATCATTTTTAAAAAGTAGAATACCGCACGAAAAATTCGCTGCTACAAAAATATGCCGCCCTAAAAATATGGCGCCGTAAGGCGATCGCCTGTCCGACCAGGCGCACGTGCCGGCCCTGTCAATGTTAACGCCATATGCTAACTATACAGTTGCAATTTTATAATAGTTTAATTTTTTGCCACCAGATGTCATGTCTCTATTCGTCAATTCCCAATATAAAAAATTTTATTGTGTGAAGAGTCAGTAATAATTAATACTGTCACTATCCTGCTTAAGTTCTCGAGCACACGTGAGATTTTTGCATATCAGTCCTACTCGCTCCGTGGAGTCCGTGCGCACGATCCGAATTGTAATCACCCATTTCATAGTTTGAGACGCAAACATGATTTCAGCATCACAAGTATCCCCTGTAGGACACATCCGAAATGTTGAATGCTTGAGGATCCAAAATTCAAAAGTTCTTCCTTCCATATTAATAATAATTTCAATTGTAGTGTGAAATTAATCGAAGATGAAAATGCAAAACTCATTTGATGCCATTTTTTGCGGACTTTTTGTAGAAACTGTACAAAATTGTTGGTATTCCATTTTACTTTATCACATTCTTCATGACTTTTTTTACCTTAAGGACGCCAGTTTGTAAAGTTCCGCTTTTGATAATTTTAGTCCAAAATGTCCATACCTGATATACTTTCATACAGAGGCAGCGCGAGGTGTGAACGAAGTGGACCACCGCACACGACCGCGCGCCCCGGGAGACCTCGCAAAATACATAATCATTAGAGTTTTAGAAAGGCTGGCGAAATCTTCATTCAAAAATCCCGCTTCAAGCTGTGCGTTCGATGGTTTTTCGGAAAAACTAACCTAAAGAGTGAACGGCGAAGGAATGGGTCTTTCGAGACACTATATTAATTAGAATGAGCGAAACGTTGGCATTTTAAACAACTAGTTTTTCATATTAGGGGTCTCGCGCAATTTCATTTTACCAATGCTCACTTTTGCGCTTGCCCCGCCATTGATTGATCTGCTGAAGGAACTCATCAGTTCTGTAAGAAAATGCAGGTACTTGTTGAAGGTCTTTATAACGTGTGGCTATGCTAGACCTTGCGCGGCGAAAGATGAAGCCACCGCGTCATAGTAACGTGAATGCATTGCGCCCGCCTTCTAGCTTGCTATTGGCTGTTTATTGTCATGAATAGTAGTTTGCCAAAATTGTACCTAACGTCATAAAACCCAATGTGCAGTTTTGTGTACACGGCACTGTCTGCGGACAAGCAGGCGTTCACTAGCATATTATTGATAACGTGCCTGGCTTCATCTCTCACCGCGGGAACTCTACCAGAAAATGAGCATTGAAGTAAGATATGTTACGAACGGGCAGCAACACTGCCATTACATATAAAATCTATAAGTCCCTGTGCAAAAATTGGCAACCTGTGACCTTGGAGGGTTGAAATTAGATTAATTTTCAAGATTTTCCATTCAAGTCGCAAGAGTGTACGTAAAATCGACACTCATAAAATTGAAAAAGTACTACACCCAGTGGTTCTTCCGCTGCATCTCGTTCCATGTTTTTTCCATGTACACCGTTAATAAATCTTCTACAACAACTGATTCGGTATAAAAGATTTAAACAACAAAAGAGAACAAAGTGTTAAAAGGAATACTCTTGGGAACTTTTCTTTCTATTACAGTTTATGTATAAAAAACGAAAGCCTGGAAATTGAACTTCGAACAAATTGACCTACGCAATAAAGTATCGCGCCGTGACACTTGGATTTCTAGTTACAAAAAGCGTTTTCAATTCTTTATCCTTTAGTTTACATATATTGTAATTTGATTTTATAAAAGAAAAAAAATAGGTGTGTGCTTATGACCACACGACAGAAGTGAAAACTTCAGATTTTCTAATTTTTATATATATGTAATTTTTTAATCACACAGTTTATTCATACATATATAAAAATCGGCCTATACAATTAAATTTAATGAATATAATACCTTAACGATAATATTAAGTTTTAGTGTCATCTGTTAGCGCACTTGTGAACTACAAAATATATGTTTTAGTGATAATAATAGTTTTTTTATATACGGCTGAAATGCAATTGAAAGATTTTTAGCAGATATGAATTGACGCTCGCATGTAGTGAAAATCTATTGATTCTGAAGCATATAAGGAGAATATTAGTTTAGCAATCTTGTCACGATTGAGTATTGTAAGCTCATTCCGCCGCGAAAGTGGAAAGGTTCAGGTTAGAATCCTGATTGTGACCACTGGTTGGTAAAATGATTTTTTCCTATATGTTTCGAAACAATTATATGTTTTAGTGTCATCTATAAGCGCAGTTGTGAATTTTCATCTGCATCGTTTGTTCATTAAATTTGTGGGTATGTTTGTGCAACTCTAAACGGATTTTTACAAATGAAGTGTCGATCGATTCGTCATAATTTCGCGAATGACACTGGATACATTACGTCACGTAAAATTCAATTTGGCGGGCGCTAGACCCATGTCAGTATTCAAAAATCGAAAGTCAGCAACGGCTTGATGAATTTTGATACATGCGATGTCAATCGATTCGTCATAATCTCACAAGTGGCACTGGGTATATGAAGTCACAAAAAATTCAATGACGCTAGACGTCATATTGTTAAAGGTGTTTACACTTCAAAAAGAGTTTGATTTTAACATTTCGTTGAGGAGTGCAGACATCTCTTAAGTAAAAGATGAAACAGATACAGTTTCAAATCTTTGTTCAACAAGATATTAAATATGGAAGATCTTTCAGAATTCAGATATAAAAGTTCTATGTCAAATACAAAAAATTGAACAGTATTTGCGCTGTTTCTATATGTACGTTTCTTTTGTGTATTTATTAAAGCACAGTTTTTGAAACAAACTATAAATAATAAAATAGGAAAATCGATGAGTATTTTAAATGGAGTAGCCGTTTTGTTCCGAAAATAAAAATGAAAGGTTGTAGCATAAAAAATACAACAAAACATAACATTTCCGAAATCTTTTTCGTGTCTTGTTTTCTTTTACTGTTTACCAATTTATTTTGTTATATTTACATATCTAGGCATAGAGTGATTCAGAAAAGTTATGTACCTAAGTCAAAATAAAAAAATATTCGATTTTATAAGATTGACTGAAAATATATACCGCAAAAAATTGTACTCATTCATCTAACGCCTGACGTGGTTATGAAATTTTCCATATTAATAAATTATAAAACAATAGATTGGTAGGCTGCTGAATGCTGATCATAATAATACATTATTGTGCCTCTCGCGACGTAATCTTTAGGTTTTTATCCCAAGGAAGAAGTTTAAGAAATAATTGGCTTAACAGAAAAAATGCCATGTCTGATTTTTTACCCTAATCTACTCATGAGTAATTTTTTTCTGACCAACGCAACCTATGGCTTTGGCTTCAGGGGTTGACCCATGTGCTAGCATTTTATTCCCTAAAATACAAAAATTTTAAGTGTTCGAGACAGTCCTAGATGGAATAACAAACTCGGAATAAGAAGTAAGGAAAGCAACTCTTGAAAATGCGAGACGAGCGGCCACGGACTCTTTAAAACTACTCACGGACTTTTTAAAACTACCCATGGACTTTTTAAAACTACCCACGGACTTTTCAAAACTACCCACGGACTTTTTAATACTACCCACGGACTTTTTAAAACTACCCATGGACTTTTTAAAACTATAACCCACGGACTTTTTAAAACTACCCATGGACTTTTTAAAACTACCCATGGACTTTTTAAAACTACCCACGGACTTTTTAATACTGCCCACGGTCGAGCACCAACTGCACAAGAGAAATGCGATTTTACATAGTGCGAGCTGGCGTGTGAGTTTAGAAGGTCAGTTACTGTATGCCAGCTACTGTCATGGTTTAAACAGATCGTTCCGAGTTACTGTCTCTGCAAGGTGGTCAGCTACTTCCTGCGAGTTACTTCAATATTTTTTAATTTACTGGCCACTAGCGCCTTCTCACACCGCATTTTAGGCCACATCCTACTTGCTCAGTAACTGGCTAGACAGTTAAGTGGATTGATTTATCACATCATGATACACTTTTAAAGACCTGCAAGCCGGGAAACTGGTCAATGAAAGTACAGCTCTACTGACCTAGTGTAAACAGTCGAGAAGCTAACTATTTTATTACTTCAGTTTCCACATTGAACTGCCGTCTACTGGCCAGCCCAGGTAACTGGCTAGACAGTTAAGTGTATTGATTTATCACATCACGATACACTTTTGAAGGCCTGCAAGCCGGGAAACTGATCGATAAGAAAGTATAGCTACTGACCGAGAAGCTAACTATTTTATATCCTCAGTTTCCACGTACAACTACTTACTGGCCAGCCCAGGAACTCGCATTGTGTAAACTTGCCTTTATAGTTGTTCTTTAATATAATTTGAAAGTTTTTTTTAAAAAAATTCAAAGGCTTCGAGATCTTTCAGTTTGTTTTATAAACTTACAAAAAAACGATGTTGTAATTGTGATCGTCTGTTGTTAACTTAGTTGTGTTGTTCCAGATGTGAATGTACAAAGAGGAGGTGAATCTCCTCAGTTCCAGCGAGGAGGAGGTACGGCGGTAATGGAGGACGATCCGGATATTTCCGGTGGCGGTGGCCCGGAGGAAGGCTACCTGCTCGTTCGCATCAATGTTCCAGAACTGAACGTTCAGAAATGCCTTCAGTTCCCCAAAGACCAACTTGTATGGGACGTAAAACAGCAATGTCTAGCTGCTTTGCCCAAGGTAATGTTTTATATATCCCATTTGTTACATACTTCATAATATCTTATTGTTACTACAGTAAGAAGTACACATGCAACTGTGTACTTAGAGTGGCGTACAATGTTTAGTTGCTTCTTATTTCTGCAGTTTTATTTATTATTAACTTGAGAGTACACGTAAAGTAGAGGAAAATGTACACGATGACATTTGGTGGCGCCAATAAAATTTATGTTTCTGCACATGGACCGTACCTTAAGGCAGGGATGGCGAACCTATTCACATCCACGTGCCAGTTTTTTTCAAAAAATATTTACTGTGGCCATGAAGTGCCAACAAGCAACCAAAGAAATTTAATTTGACAAAAAAATCAGTCTCGTATTTTGTTATTTGAATGATCGACAAATTTTTTCGACAGCATCTAACATATTTTTAATAGACTACAGAAGTAGGCGGTCCTAATTTGAGCGCGAAATTTAAAGTGGAGTCGATTGGCGTTCAATAATGTATGGGGTTTAACGGAATATTCATTACTATTCTCTTAAAACACATTTCTTACCAAAACAATGACTGTTTCATAAAAATAATTAATAAATCCCGTCATTATTGGCTACAAAACTTTATTATTTCGTGTGACATAATTTTTTATTTGAAATTAAAAAATTATGAAAAATGAATGTCCTAACTTGATTCAGCCAGTGACGTTTATTCTAACCTAACTTAACCTCGTTGACGTTTATTGAGGTATAATTTAAGCAATAATAATTATAATTAGAAATTGAGTTTGTTTTTTCCATTTGGAGTTGGAAAAGTGTTCTGAAATCGTTTGAGCTACGCTAGATCAAGGAAGGGCAAGCTAAAAGGATAAAAAAGTTTTTTCATCAATTAATTATTGGATATCTAGGTATTATTTTAGCTTTTTCTTCAGTCGGAAATTTAAACTTTTTGCAGTCATAATTTTCATTATAACTGAAGTCAAGTACAAGACACCATCCCATAACAAATTGCTTTAATTATTATCGACGACGTGTTTAAAAAAACGAGGTTATGTCAGCAGAATGAATGAAATTTGACAGTTGGGTCGTGTCAATGGGTGAACGTATGTTTAACGCAAATTCTAGTTAGAAGGAGACAGTTGCGGCTCCGCCACGCCTTCCTTTCTTAATCTATTATTTCGATTTAGATACCACAATCAGTGCCGTGCAGACAATATTTTGTCGCGTGCACTAGATTCGCAATCCCTGCCTTAAGGCTTAAAGTACATGTGCGTAGAAAAAAAACAAAATAAAATATAGTTACTTTTTACCACAACAGTTTTATTGATGGATGTACATTTCGAAAGCTAAGCTTTCATCTTCAGCGATGTAGTGTTCGCTGAAGATGAAAGCTTAGCTTTCGAAATGTACATCCATCAATAAAACTATTGTGGTAAGAAGTAACTATATTTTATTTTGTTTTTATTCCAACCACAGTGCTCATATATATTTTTATACATGTGTAGAGACGGACATATAATGACGTAATTTTGTGTGCAATTGCCTTAATATTGGCACACGAAGTCGGTAAATTTAGCCTGATCACGGTAAAATAATTTTATTATTTATAACAGTTATTAAGAGGTGTTTTTTTAAATAGCAAGAACAGATACACCTGTTATTGGAAAAGAACTGTTTTGATAATTAAAAGCACATAATATCGGTTTTCATACGACAGTCGACTTTCGTCCGTGAAATCATTAACCGAAATATTAAATAATCCTTTAACAAAATTGTTACATTTTTTTTTCACTGTAAAACAAAGTATTCAATTTACTTGGAAGCTAACAAATACCGACGTATTTTAACCATGTAAATATAAAAATGTTCCTTAAATAAATAATAATTTTGATTTACATTTTTCCTTTGGCGTTCGAAAAAACAAATACATTGTACATAAACAAAATCATACTATAATTATTACATTTGCCTTGAGGCTTGAAATGTATAAAATACAATAATTTACATAATATAGTGAATTTCGAACGTTCTAGAATATACACTATACTCTCATGAACCAATATAGCAATAGAAATGCGTGATCAGTATCTGATTGGTCGCTTGAAACGTAACACAGCAGAACAACCAATCAGATATTTGTGCATCCTAGCCAAACTTGTGCTATTCACTTGATAACTGTAACTGTTGGTGGAGAAGGCTATAGTAAAAAGAGATGTTTGGCTCAGAATGAACTGACAAAGATAAAGCTTGAGTTAAGCTACGTCCATTATACGCATGCGTTATATTGTCCAACAATCTAAAAAATTGACGTCAAAAAGATGCGAAATTGTTACTTGATCATGCGCATACAGGCCTGAGCTCAACTCAATGTCCCTCTCTTTGTCAGTTTGAATAATATTGTATTGTTTTCCTTGTCAATCTGTGACAACTAAAATATACAACTCTCCAATTGAACGAATCTTCCCAGTAGTTTGTACTCTAAGGTTTTAACATTTTCTGATGACGTAATGTAGCTCCGAAAAATTTAATAAAAGTGCTCTTTTTGCACTTGAAGCGCAATATATTTGAGATAATATTATATTGACTTTCAATAGCTTGTCGCGTATCGCGATCCCCTGATGAATTCTCCTTTTCAGCTACAGAATTTTCACGTTAAATTTGATGCCAAACCCTTTCAGCGTATGTATTATTGATTTTTGTAGATGCTTCGTATCTAAGTCACGTTTTCTATCACTTTTTTCAACTGAAAAGTGTCGGTTTCTTTCAAAAGAGTAATTTATTAAATTGAATATCAAGTACTTCAAAATCTGTTTTTAGTTTTTAACCCTTTAGTGGTCAGAAACGATAGTTTTTTTATTGTTAATGAAAAAACTGATAATATATACTAATGTTTCTAGGGGTGTACGAATAGTGAAAATAAAATAAAACTATTCACTAAATGCATATAAAATCGATCAAGCATGACGTACTTCATGCGCTGAGGGTTCCGCTCATCATTCGTAGTAATTTTCCTGTAATCTTTGCCAGCCTCTTTATATGCCCGATTTTTTTTCAAAATTTTAGACCTAATAAGACCTAAGTTAAAGAAGGAAGAGACATGCTTTTTTTGGTATATCACTCACCAAGAAAAATAGGTATATCTACCCTCTTTATCTCCGAAAGTATTAAGTTTAAATTTTTTTGGAAAAATCAGGCATGTAAAGAGGCTGGTAAAAATTACAGGAAGGCTATTGCGAATGATTTACGGAACCTCGCCGCATGAAGTGAGTACGTTTATGCTTGGCCATTTTTTTAATAATAAATTGAAAATTCAATTGATACTTTTACGAGTTCTTGGATTAGAACCTGGTAACTCGCACATAAGTGGTTTTTACTACTCGACTCAACTGGTACACATCCCTAGATATTTCCAGCCGTAATATTGTATTTTGATCTAATCTTTATTTATTTACATTCAAACGTTACATAAAAAGAATAATTACACTTTTAACAAAGCCTTGTAAAGTACTTGTTAGGAAACAGGAGTGTGAAAATTTTAGTGGACATTTAAAAGTTATAAAACTTTACAGTTGAAATATGGTTTTTGTATAATATACATAAATTTGTATTAAGAATCAGATAATATGTTTAGCGACTTATTTAATGTGTTTATTATTATAATTTGTAATAAATAGTAGAGATAAAAACGTAATAAATTCAACAAATGTGATTTTAATGTGTAGAATCGGTTGTACAATATATCTCTACTTAATAATGGATTAGAAGTAATGTAGGGACATTATTTTCTCAGATAATAATTGATCTTACAGATAAAACGATTCAAATGTGGCTTAAGGATCCAATTATGAAGCTTCTTAATTGGATCCTTAAGCCATAATTGAATCGTTTTATATCTAATATCATCAGGATCACCACATTTTCTGTTTTTTAATTAAAACGGATTCTTAATATCAATTGATCTTACTTTCTTTAACCACTTGGGTTCCATTTGTCCTAATGTGGACAGTATCCCCGCTAAGGTCCGTCGAATAAGACACTATTTCCACTTAATATTGGATTAGAAGTTATATTGGGACATTAATTTCTCAGATAAGAATCGATCTTAAACTTTCTTTAACCCCTTGGGTTCCATTTATCCTAATGGGGATAGTATCTCCGTCAAGATCCGTCGAATAAGACACTATTTCCACTTAATATTGGAATAGAAGTAATGTAGGAACATTATTTTCTGAGATAATAATTGATCTTACTTTCTTTAACCACTTGGACTCCATTTATCCTAATGGGGATAGTATCTCCGTTAAGATCCGTCGAATAAGACACTATTTCCACTTAATATTGGATTAGAAGTTATATTGGGACATTAATTTCTCAAATAAGAATCGATCTTAAACTTTCTTTAACCCCTTGGGTTCCATTTATCCTAATGGGGATAGTATCTCCGTCAAGATCCGTCGAATAAGACACTATTTCCACTTAATATTGGAATAGAAGTAATGTAGGGACATTATTTTCTGAGATAATAATTGATCTTACTTTCTTTAACCACTTGGACTCCATTTATCCTAATGGGGATAGTATCTCCGTTAAGATCCGTCGAATAAGACACTATTTCCACTTAATATTGGATTAGAAGTTATATTGGGACATTAATTTCTCAGATAAGAATCGATCTTATACTTTCTTTAACCCCTTGGGTTCCATTTATCCTAATGGGGATAGTATTTCCGTTAAGATCCGTCGAATAAGACACTATTTCCACTTAATATTGGATAAGAAGTTATATTGGGACATTAGTTTCTCAGACAAAATTCTTACTTTCTTTGACCCCTTGGGTTCTATATTTATCCTAATGGGGACAGTATCCCCGTCAAGATCTGTGGAATAAAGCACTGTTGACGTCATATGTCGTTAAAATAGGACAGTATCTTTAATAAGTTTTTGCACTTCAACGAATCATTCAATGATTTTTTGTTTTGTGTTCAAAATATTGACTTATATTTTCGTTTACATTTATAATTTTTTTTTTTAATTTTGATGTACCTACATTTAATATTTTGTATTATTCACTTAACCCTTGGTAAACTGTGACAACAATCGATAGTTCTTAAGAAATGCATGAACTATTTTGTTATTGTTTTTTTTTTGTAACTTGGAATTTTGCTGTATAAAACTTTGAAAGAATGAAGTGAATAAAGCCTCAGAGATTTTATTGAGTTTTACAAAGTTTTGGTACAGAACAACATAGTTTTGAAAAACAAAGTTGTGTGTAGACCGCTACATACTTGTAAAGTGGTTTTCTTTGGTTTTATATCTGTGACCTCAAAGTTAAATTGCTTATGTCGAATGTCTGGTATTTTTTCTATAATACAGTGACCGGCCACCCTGAAATATTTCACAGAAGTACTGAAATATTGAATAATTTTACTAGATATTGATAGTAATTAGTGAGTTAATGACTCATTTTTATTAATACGGAATGCATGCTAAAAAGAGACCACAAATACCTAAACACAAAAAAAATTAAATTAAAAAAATAACATGAAACAATGCAAATAAGATTTTTGTCTTAGTTGTTAAAAATTAAGGTGGCTGTCTTTAATAGACTCCAATATTTTTTAATAACGTGATGTCCCCCTCCAACTCGAATTACATCGAGTTAATAATATATGGTTGAAAATGATTTTAACCTGTTCTAATTATTAAAATTAAAGGTGTTATGAAATGAAATACACATTTAAAAGCATTACCTAATAACGAAGAAAAAACAGCTGAAATAAAATATGCGGTTAGGGGGACTTTAAAAAAAAAATTCAGGGTGGCCGATTTTTTTTGCCAGTTAGTAAAAACGTTGCAGCTTTAATTTATCGTAAAATTGAAATCGTCGTCGATTTGTTCGGATGTTCGCAATGCTCGTGAATTAGAAACATGCCTGGAGTATCGTGTATTTTCTTTGCAGTGAAAAAATTCACATAAGCCATTTTGTCTTATAACCACAGATATGACGTAGTTAACTTATTTTTCCACAAGACTTTTGTTATTTTAACTTCGTAGAAGCGTATTTTTTTATTTACAAACTTTAATTGTATTTCATTCTGCAAAAATAGTACATCCAAATAGTGTAATTGAAAGTTTTGGTGTAATTTTTTTTATTAAAGGCGGATTTACATTAATCAATTTCATGTACAAAGTTTAAATTGCTAAACTTTTTCAGTATAATTATTATTTGGAAACTAAAAATCACAATTAAACTGGATATTTTATTTTTTTATTAAAAATTGGGTTATAAATTAGATATTTTGAAAAAAAAAAGAATTTCTACGGTCAAATGCTTTATGTAAGATTTTGGAATTACAAGATTAGAGGTAAAAAACATCGGAACTCAAAGCTAAAAAATGTACCTAAAAAATCTCACATAGGTCACTTTAAATTGTGACCTCGTTATTGATTTACTAACTACGAATCTAAGAAACGCAAGTACTTAATTCAATTGGCATAATCAGCCTTGAAATCTGGGGGAACTAAAGGTTCCCCAATGCACTTTTTAAGTTTACCCCAGTTGCTTGGATTCTTTTAGAAGAAGCTAAATTTTTTCTATAGAGGAGGTACAGCCTTCTCTATCCTTCCTCAATCCTCCCTCTAGGTATTGAACTAAAAAATTGTCAAACTTCTTCAGCTATATTTGTACTTTTTTCAAAATAATTTAATACTTATTAACGCTAAACTATGTTTAATATTTATTTTTTTGTTGCAAATAACACATTTATCTTAATTTGCTTATGTAACTAATTTTAACACTCAATGATCGAAATGGCAAAAAAAAAAGGAAAAAAAATATATAACTAATTTATTAATGATATATATTTAAGTTTCAATTACGTAGTAGTAAATTATTCCAAAAATATAAAAAAATGTATAGATGAATTAATTTTAATTGATTCGTCATTAACTGTGAAAATAATTTTTTTGCCATACCCACTAAAAATGGCTGCTTTACATGCATGTATGTATGCATGTAAAGTGACTTTTGACAGACCGGTGTGCGGGAATGTATCTTTCCCGCACTAATGTAGGAAATCAAATCATTTCCATAGTGATTTATGTTTATTCGCCCTGATCCGCTCGCTGACAGCTACTCTCGGCCTACTATAGAAGTGAAGTTGGCGATACAAAATGAAGTGTCAAATTTTTTTTGAAAATACATATTGAAAATGAAATGAAAAGCTGCTATTTTATAGTGATGGATATGGCAAAAAATAGCATATATATCTCGTGCGTATACTGATATTATGACATGTATGACTTCATATTTATCTTTTTTTTATCTACTCGCTACCAAATTTTCAGTTTTTAATCCAAATTTTGAATAAAGTTGCGAATAAATGAAGCATATTTCAAAAATATCTACTTTTGAAGATGGATCAGTTTTAGAAGAAATAAACAATTTTGGCAAAATTTCTCCACCAATTATTTACTATGCTTCCTATTTAAATTTTCCTAAAAAATATTTAATTTGCTGTTTTCCAAACCATAGGTAATCATTAACAGGGTCAAACTTAATTAAGTATTTCAATTTTATGTATTTTTTTTTTATTTAAACACAAAAACAAACAAAACAAAAGGTGCATCAACTCATTGAGTTATTAGCACTGAGAATTGAGATACAATATCAATTTTATTGTTTTTGCACTGTTGGCAAAAAAATGCCCTCTTCTTTTCTTGCCGTTTCGATCATTAGCCATGCTTATTAATAACGCAATAGATTTTTTTAATACTTTTATTAATTATGTTGTTTATTTTGTTTATTTTCTTTTTTGTATATAAATATCGTGGTGCTGCTTGACACATCCCTCGCCAGGTGGCTACTTGGTACAGGGTAGGTACTTTTATATCATTAATACTTGATAGTGTTTTTACATCCTACATTTCATTTGCATACCTCCTATGCTTACTGTGGTAATAACAAAGTATTTCATAATTCATTATAAGCTTATTCTGACTGTTCATTACTACACCTATTTGGAATTAATTTACATATTGTTGAATTGTTTACTGTTATTCTTCTTTTTTTATGTAAAAAAACTGAAGATCGTAAAACTTGCGCATGTTTGTTTTCAACATTCGTTTATTTCTATTCATCTTTTGTTACCTAATTTATAAGTTGCCTACTAAAATCACAATAGTGTGGCTGTGCATTATATTTTTGCTTTTTTACTGATATTTTATCTTGTACCCGTGAAGTAAAACTGATTGCTTGAGTATAAAATGACGTAGAGTGCCCGCGGTGAGAGATGAAGCCAGGCACGTCATCAATAATATGCTAGTGAACGTCTGCTTGCCCGCAGACAGTGCCGTGTACACAAAACTGCACATTGGGTTTTATGACGTTAGGTACAATTTTGGCAAACTGCTATTCATGACAATAAACAGCCAATAGCAAGTTAGAAGGCGGGCGCAATGCATTCACGTTACTATGACGCAGTGGCTTCATCTTTCGCCGCGCGAGGTCTACCAGCTGCTTGAATATAATACTGACTCCATATTGATTTTGTTTGAAACCTAAAGCGGCTTAGGTACTAGATTTCAATATTTGATACAATATATTGAATATGTAACCAACAATTCAAGACTGAGAGGGCAGTATAGCCTAGATGGTAGCGTGCTTGGCGCCGCAACCTCTAGACTGGACTGCCGTGGGTTCGAATCCCACCTGCGCTCATGGATGTTTTGTGATGTTATTTAGTTTTAAGTTAGTTGTTATTTACTGTAGTTGAAAGACGCTAATGACCTTAGATGTCGACGCGTCTATAATCTACAATAAATAAATAAAATTCAAGACTGAGATAGTATAATACTCTATTTCTGTCTGTGGACAAATGCATACAGCGGTTCCATCACTAGCACAAACGCACTATACATTTGTCAGCAGATAGAGATAGATATAGTTTTCTATTTCAATTTGTTGGTTATACTTTCGAAATAGAATGCACTAGAACTTTATAGATGCATTATCCCTATATTATTAAACGAGCAAATCTTGTATATATGTACCTATGTACCTATATAAATATTTTCTCGAAAACGGCCCTAACGATTTGGATGAAATTTACTGAAAAGGGGTTTTGGGGGGCAAAAAATCGATTTAGCTAGGTCTCATCCCTGGAAAAATTCGTTTTCTTATCGATTTTATCATTTTAAAAAAAGTTTTTTTAACGTTATAAAACAGTGTCGTATGGTGAGTAGGCTTTGGGAAAAACAAACTATTTTCATTATTTATGTCAAATTACTCTGACAGTCAATCTTTAACTTATTAAAATAATCAGTAATTATTTGAAAATATGTAGGTACATACGTTATGTAATATGGCGTATACTGACGTATAATAATATTATCTACTTATAGGTATGTAATTTTTTTCTTAAAAACGACTAACGATTTTGATGAAATGGGAACTTTAAGTACTATTTTTTTTTAACTCATCCGAGCAAAGCTCGGTCATCCAGATATTAATAAGTTAATAGATAGCATGCATATATCTATAAAGCTCTTTTTGACGCATTCTGTTTCGAAAATGCAACCAACATAAATAGAGATAGAAAACTATAAATTTCATAAACTAGCTCTGTTTCTGTCTGCCGATAAATGCATAATGCGCATTTGCTAATAATTTGAAAACTGTTTTTTTTTTGTAAATAAGTAACCGACTTGGTAAAAGCCTGCTTTGTAAGTAATAAAAACATTGAAGTGTGGATACTATTAAATAAATACACTGCTACCGAAGCAGTAGGTTTACTTTAACGAACTTTTGTGTTACCGGACATTAGTATAAAAAAGTTTATGCTACGGTTCATAAATGGTACAAACATAAAAAAACAATTTTGTAATTTGTGTGTTTTAAAACAAACATTTAACGTGTTGAAGCAGAGAATAGTTATTTTGACATTTCGGAATAAAAAGGGTAAATGAATATAAGAGGTGTAACGGCCCAGGCGATTTTCGACGCAAAATGTAGTAGCATCGAAAAATTTTAAAAGTCCCTAAAAACATTGAAAAACTTTAACTCAAAAAACAGCTCAGTTAAAAAAAGTTAAAATCAATTGATAATACATTTAATCATACCTAAGTCTCCGCAGGGTGTGGCAAATAGACAATTATTGCCCTTTCTTTTATATAGCGCGTGGCATTGCGATCTCTATATTTCGATTGACTTCTGTAAGTCGAAGTTATATCATCGTACAGCATCTAAAACTCGAAGTGATAAAAATTCTTTTGTTGTATTTCTCTGAGCCTCTTTTAAGGTGCGTGAAGTTAGCCCGGAAAAAATCCGGGCTGGGTGGGAAAACGGCTCAATCAATTGTCCATCGTTAGACCACATTTTCCCACCAAATGATTTCGTTTTCCCATCTCTCATTTTTCTTTTATTCAACATTTTTATTTTTCGGGCCAACTTCACAAGCCCGAAAAATTTGCCGGGCTAGGTGGGAAAACATCGCATTCGAAAGACCTTCGTTAGTCCATGTTTTCCCACCAATTTAACTCTATAAGTCGAGTATTTGCCAGTAAATACCTCTCTAATTCGAAATCCTCGATAAGACGAAACACGAATTTTTTAGCTTTTCCCTTGAAGTTCGACTTATCAAGATTGTACTGTACAATGTTGCATACAGTGAAGTGCCCCTGGTTTAAACCTGCTGAAGTTACATGTATCTTCATTCTAAATTAATGTATGTGTGTGGTCAAGAGGGTTGCTCTGAATGGACCTTATCAGTAGAATAACTAATTACTCTACCGTCATTGTGACGTAACTCCACACATCCTTGTCATCCCATTGTCTCCAATGCACTTGATTGCTATAAATAGACATTTCCGCTTCACTCAATTACTATAGGACTCTACTATACCGGCCCGTTCATTAAAATCTGTGACGTCAAAAATTCGATATCATACACTGAACCAAAACGTTATATCAATGTAAATGTTCAGGCGATTTTAGTTAAGTTTTTAAGGCTCCGTACATCCGATGAAAAACAGAACCCTTATAGGATCACTCTCATGTCTGTCTGTCTGTCCGTCCTTCCGTCTGAATGACATCTAACGGATTTTTCATAGTTCAACAACTACATGCAGTGAGGCGCGCGCATCGTTCAACGCTCACTCAGAGTCTCATAAAGGAGTATAACTTTTAAAAAATGTTCAACTGTGAACGTTTTCATTGATACAATGTATTGCCTTTTTTTGTCCAAGTGTGTAAGCTTTCACGGCCGGCGTTATTCCAAATCTTGATAGTTTTCGGGCTTATAGACTCGTGGTCCGATGGTATTTCTACCTGACGTTTCGTCTACAACTGCGGTAGACATTTTTCAAAGGCGATGTGGCAGCGGTCGAAGTGTCCTCCTTGATGGCTCACAGGTAAATGTGTCAACGACTGATGTCCTCTCTTGTTTTATGCTAAGAACCAGTGTGTTTTCTGTTCGGTCGAATCGGAATACGACCGAACAGAAAACACACTGGCACTCTTAAAGTCTAGAGTTCTTCAAGTAAGCGTTGTGACACGGGTGACGATTTTTGCACTGAACCAAATCACAGAAGGACGGATCCTTCAGTGATTTGGTTCAGTGTAAAATCGTCACCCGTTTCACAACGCTTACTTGAAGAACTTGAATACTTTAAGAGTGCAAAATAAAAATTCAAGGAACTTGCAACCTACAAAGAGATAGGTATTAACGGTTTCATTGTATTGTTAACAATTTGTTATTGTTAGCGCATATGATTATATTAGAACTGAATAAAATTACATACTCATGATTATAAAGTTTGTAGTATCACCGTCAGATATCGCCAACTGCGAAGCTATTATGCAAAAGCGTTCGTGCATTTACGTGAACCACAGTAGTAAGATAGTCACGAAGTGTCTGGAATTTAAAAAGTCGCCTCTATTAAAATAACATTCTGAATTGTCACGTTTGATGTTCGAAGTTCAGTAATCGTGCAAATCATAACCGTACAATGGTCCACTAGAGATACAGAACCTTATTCAAAAATATTGGAATCAAATTCGAACCATTACAATCAACAGTTATTCAAAATGCCATATTTGGATATGATCGTCATTTATTTGAGTTTCCGGAATTCGTCGACTTGTCCCGTGTCCAGGAATTTAAATCTTCTGTCCTGGAAATATTTGTGCAATTTTCATTTTTGGCAAATAGTAATGTATCTTTTTAAGACTTAAAGAGGGCAGTGTAGCCTAGTGAATATCGTAATTGGTACCGCAGCTTCTAGACTAGACTGTCGTGGGTTTGAATCCCACCTGCGCTCATGAATGTTGTGATGTTATTTAGTTTTAAGAAAGTTGTTTTTTAGTGTAGTTGAAAGACACTAATGACCTGAGATGTCGACGCGCCTATAATCTACAATAAATAAAAAAAAAGACTTAAAGAGAACAGCTTAGTGTAACGGTTAGCATGCTGGCCTTTACATCAAACTGTCGTGGGTTCGAATACCACCTCCACTCATGGATGTTTTGTGATGCCATTTAATTTAATGTCGAACGTATATAATCTTTAATGGAACATCACGTCTTTTAATCAATTTCCTTCAATCGTCGCTGCACCATTCCTTAGCCACTGTGATTTCTGGAACTGTCGTCTCCAGATTTTTCTCTGAGGAATGTGAATAGACTCAGAAATCTAAAAAAGCTGAAAAAGAATAAAATGCATTAAATAAATGCTATTCCATGAAACGTCCTTCAAGCTCTTATGCAATATTGTGTCAACCGTTTACAAGAATGTATTTCCGAGGATGACGGTCATTTGCGAGACCCCATAAATACTCCCATCCTTCTGGTTTAAAAATACGTATTCATTTGTTTTATTGTTTAAGTTAATCAAGTTTTAGAAGCTGTTTAATACAATTTGCAGGATCCTGGATTACATTTTTTCGAGTAGCTATTTTTGTTGATCAATAATGCCATCGTCATCGGCATCTTTGTCTCAAGAATCTATTGGCGAGGATGGCGATCATCTGCGAAATCCCATAAATACTCCCATCCTTTTAGTTTAAAAATACGTATACATTTGTTTTATTGTTAAAGCTAATCAAGATTTTTTCAAGTAATTATTTTTGTTGATCAATAATGTCATCATCATCATCATCACCATCTTTCTGCTTCGTCAATCGCCAGTGGTGATCGTCCCCACATTTATTACAAACCGCAGAGCCGCTGCCGATCATTTGATCGGTTTTCAGTCGAACCGAGCAATGACTTTGACAGACAGACAGATACACATACAAGACCTATTAATAGTGAAGAGTGTAGGGCGTATAATATACTATCGTACGACGTTGTACTTCTCTTGTCAGAGCTATTTGCTGCAGTGTGTGTTGGTTTGGTGTGGGCACGCCGCCCGTACATGTCCACTCGATGGGGCGCACGACCGCGGATCGCATCGCTCTCTCTTCTATGGCCGCCGATTGTTATATCCGGACAATCTTCATCATATCTATACAGTTTATTGTCATTGCCTTTGTATACTTATATACAGGATGTTCTATGACTTTATGTCATAATAATAAGTATCCTTTGAGTGACGGTGACGAACCCGAAGTTTTGGGTGCTCGTGGATGCAAATTTTTTTAGAAATTCAACCTTAACAAAAATAGTAAATATTTATTTTTTCATTACCCTCAGGTGTAAAACAAGAAAACTTAATTCTTTTATGATTCGAGGAATAGCATTCGGGATTTATTCCTAAAGTGGTCTTTAACCCTCCGACCTCCACCTATAAAGAGTTTTTTTTTTTTCATTCATGATTGAGAGTTTTTTTAAGGTCAGCAGCTAGGGTTATTTCGGCCTAACATCAATTCATATTTTCAATTTATTATTTTTTTAATATTAAATCGAAAATCGAATTGATTTTCTTACCAGTTCTTGGAATTGGGGACTTGTGATAGAGGAGCCATAATATAAATAACGACAAATTGCTACACGCTCGGCCATTATTAAGCCCAAAGAAATGAGTGGTGTTATGTGTTTATTATAGTACGATAACCTTCGAAAGACTTGATCGATTTGAATGAAATTTGGAGCACATATTAGAATCCACTATCGCACGAAGTCTATTTAAAATGGATGTAATCAGACTATTTTAAGGGTTGTATTAAGAGATCAAAAAAATTTGGGGACCAAAAACACCTCAAGGAAGAGATCCCGAAAAATCAGATGCCTGTCTTCATCAAACGAGCGTTACTAATCTGTCCTTTACGATGAAGAAGAAAGATTTTTACAACTGCTAGTTTCTTCACTTCACCTTGTATTTTATACCTCCATATACCTGATTTCACATACATAATAGTGTACTGGATATTGCCTTTCTGAATTTAGATTAAACAGACCATATTTCATTGGTATATTATTGAACTACTTTGTGTCAAAATTCAAACATTCCCTCCTTAATATAATAGACGGAAAAGTCCATTTTCTTTTGAGTAATATAATACAATTAAACTGATCAAGGCACAGACTGGCCACGGGCACTGGAGTTTCCCGGGCCCCCGGAGTTGGAGAAGGCCCGGGCCCTCCCAATCTCAACAAATAACAAATTACTCAAGTCTCACTCTCGTGCCCCTACAAATTTTAGCGTCCTTAAAAAAATATATCCAGTCCACGCCAGGGTCATCGATCCCGTCGAAATTCAACGAAGTAAAAATATTTGGGAAAGTATCTTAGAAATAAAAAAATAGTTGGAATCGTTTATATTAGTATTATATATATTTTAATCCCTCAGCTACTGAAGACATCGCCATCAAAAAAATTATCTCAGATATTCTAGGATCGCCCTGTCTACTTTTAAAAATTGCAGATTTCGATAGTATTATATAAAGTAACAATTCGAAACGCTCCTTTTTAATATGCTTGGTTGCTTGCTTGCGGCTTCGCAGAACGATTAAATGAAGGTTTGATCTATAGGTGAGATGCTGTTAATGCAATTGGTGACAATCTTTTAATTGATTTTTCTCTTCATTTTACTTAATTGAAAGTACATATAGGAAAGTGAATCTAATTGATATTTAATTACAGCATAATAGCAAGAGAATATATTAAATCACCTATATAAGAAACGCTCGTAACACTTCTTTATTATTACATAGTATAAAATGAAGTCGCTTTCCGCGCCTGTCTGTCTGTTTAACCGCTAACTCCTCCTAAACCACGCAACGGATTTTGATGCTGTTTTCACCATCAGTGGGATAATTTTTCACGGAAGGTTTATATATATAGCGAACGTGCGTAGCGAGTAAGTAGTGTATTGCACTCGGGCTTTCTTAACACCCGGGCGAAGCCGGACGGGGCCGCTAGTAATATATAAGAGAGACACCCAATGACGTCACGTTACAAAAACTCAGCCGGCACGAATCTGGAAGTTTCGGGTTTAGGTCCCGACGGTGACATCTTTGGGTTTCTCTCTGATATTTAATTGTTTTGTTTATATATGCTTTTAAATTTTTATATCATAGTAATATACCAGAATAGAGCGTTAATAATAATATTTTACAATTTATCTTCTACTTGAGTCTCGAACTCACACATATAGTCACCAATACACGTAAAGGCGTTAAATCGCCATATTGTATAATGTATAGAATACTTGACCTCTATGTAGGGAGTTACGTTCTTATAAGCTCTGAAAATGACACTTCGGAAATCGTCTTTGCCCACGGCGCAACATCACTTACGTTCGCAGGGTTGACAATGTTTTGATCAACAAACATCGAAAAATAAATGTAAATGCTTTTTCGTCTGTATAATAATTGTAATAAAAGAAATTGATCAAGTAAACAGACAATAATAGTATATTGTGTGACTAGTGTGCTAAATACATCTTTATGCGTCAGGTGCGATATTTTCAGCACGAGTAGTAGGAGAGCGCTCACGAGCCTTGGCGAGTGAGCATCGCGAGCCGAATACGAGTGCTGAAAACATTGCGCCTGACGCATAAATATTTAGCACACGTGTTGCACACTATACTTTATATAACACATGCATGGTTTTAGACTTTAATTGAATAATTTAATGTCACTGACAGAAGTACATCTCATAATAAAAACATTGGGCTCGGTACAATATTTATTCACTTTGTTATTATAGTAACCATATTTCATTTATAACACCGAAAAGAGGTACCTATACATAATGTTCATTAGATAACGGGTTTTTCAAATGTTTTTCCATTATTCATCGAAAAGCGTTTCATAATGGACTAACGCCGCAACCAACTGAGCTACTAACGAATATTGCGATGAAGACTTAAATCGTGTACTTAAATATTATATTTGCAATAGCCTACTTACTCATTATTGAAGTTAAGTTTGCTACATAAGTGAAATGTCAAATAGTCGTGAAAAATTAAATAAATAAATAAATGCTGAAAATGTTGAATTAACTCAAACACTATAGAAAAACGGCGAAACGTGTCTTTACTTTTGGAATCTAGTATCACCCAAATTTTGTAAAAACCAGTGACCTCTTAGCTGTTAAGTCTTACCATTCTTAGAGAAAACAATTGAACGATTCGTAACCCTTGTTCAGTTGTTTTCCGCAGTGCACTTGTGGGTTGGCACTACTAAATCGGGAAGTAGGAAGTCGCGCCTCGCGGTGTATTATAGTGTAAAATGTGAACTGTTCAAGCGAAACGCTCGCCACACGATTTTCTGTCTATACAAACGCTTGCAAGATTACATTTATCTATATCTATATAGCTTTTTTGTATACACTTTTTTTAAATCTGTCATTTTCAAGACTTCTATAAAACATTCGCTGTTTATTTCAGAACTATAAAAATACGAATCTACATAAAGCATGCCACATGAAAATGATACGCATTCACAATGTATTCTGCATTCATATAACATATTTACATATAAAAAAACTGGAAGTATATTTTAATATGACAAGCGACTAGACCCTGCAGTCAGGGTCCATTCTGATTGGTCGAATACGCCATCTTGATGTCGTTTGACACACACACCAAAACGAACGTAACAACTAACTAGTGAACTCAGTCTAATATGAATAGTTGATAGCGATAAAAAAATGGGTTTTGTATGTGGAGAATGTTCAAACACATATTCTTCAAGATAGGCATTAATATTCACAAAATTAGAATGATAACTTCAGGTAAGGCTTGTAATCTAAATCTTTCTATAAAAGTCGATCAATTTTCTGACACTTCAAAATAAAACTTAATTAAAATTTATTTTTCTATTCCAATTTTTCAAGAATACTGTTACTGTAAAAATTTTGGATATCCTATTATCTCCAATAATGATAATATTAAATTAGGTTTTATTTTAAAATGTCAAAAAATTGATCGACTTTTATAGAAAGAAAAATATTACAAGCCTTACCTGTAGTTTTCATTCTAATTTTGTGAACATTAATGCCTGTCTTGAAGAATATTTTTTGGGACATACCTGTTAAATCTGCCATCTATTATTATCTATTAGTAGGTAGTATTTCGCACGATCGATCTCTCTATATTATATTTTATATATTTTTACTTGTGTTTCATTGTATTCTCCGGACTTACCCTATGTCGGTATAGACAAATTGGGAACAGTAAAATGAACATAAATGCTGTGCCGCCACTAATGAAGCCAGCATATTATCTAACAATAAAACACATTTATCTTCTTGGCAATAATTTGCTGACTAGCGGCAGATTTACACAGCTTCACTCGTAATAGATGGCAGAATGTTTTATGTATATCCATAGTAGAAGATTATTTGATTAAATGTTAATCATGATTTTTAAAAACATTAATATTTTAATTTATCAGGTTTGTTTTGATTTTTAAATTATTTTGCGCCTATAATTGTTGACATAAAATTTAAAACATCATCAGTGTTGCCAACTTGAGGAATTTTCTTCAAGGCAAAAAACTAGAGCTTTTTAAAGGGAATATAAAATATACGTTTTTTATAACTGAAGAGAAAGGCTATTGTTTCGTAACTAGAGTTAATTTTGGATTTTTAATTTCCCCCTAATTATTTCATAACCTTTGAATGCGTTTCTTCAACCTTGATATTTAAAATGTCTTCCTTGATTTCGGGAATAAGAAGCCTAAAATTATCTCAAACAGCTGGCAACACTGCATCATCTAAAAATTTGAATCGCTTGAAATGTACTTATAATAATCTCTTTTTCATGCAGGAACTAAAGGAGAGTTTCAATTACGGTCTATTCTGTCCGCCTGCCAATGGAAAAGCTGGAAAATTTCTAGATGAAGAACGTCGACTGGGTGATTATCCATTTAATGGGCCTGTAGGTCATTTGGAGGTAATTACTGCCTCTAATTTAGTTCTTATTGAAATCGGTCAAAAACAAAATCATACCAATTTCCTTCATCTTATAATAAATTACATTTTTGTACAATATTTTCTCAACTTTTACAAATTGCGGTACATATATATCATCCCTTATCTCAAGCAGAGACGTAACTGACAAAAATTGAATAAGTGAGATTATGCCACCGAAAAACCGCCCTTAAGCTTGACTTTCTTCTCACGAAGTAGCGTAATTGTGGTGTAAATACGTCTTTACGTGAGATGAGGGGCGATATGCTGGAAGTGACGGGTTTATTATGAGAATTATTATATCGTCTCTTATCTCACGCAAAGACGTAACTGACAAAAATTGAAAAAATGAGATACGCCACCGAATCGCCGCCTTTAAGCCTGACTTTCTTCTCACGAAGTGACGTAACTGTGGTGTAAATGGCAGATACGTCTTTACTTGAGATCAGGGGCGATATGGTGGAAGTAAAGGGTTAATTATGAGAATTATTACATCGTCTCTTATCTCACGCAAAGACGTAACTGACAAAAATTGAAAAAGTGTGGTACGCCACCGAATCACCGCCTTTAAGTTTGACTTTCTTCTCACGAAGTGACGTAACTGTGGTGTAAATGGCAGATACGTCTTTACGTGAGATGAGGGACGATATGGTGGAAGTAAAGGATTCATTATGAAAATTATTATATCGTCCCTTATCTCACGCAAAGACGTAACTGACAAAAATTGAAAAAATGAGATACGCCACCGAATCACCGCCTTTAATCCTGATTTTCTTCTCACAAAATGGCGTAACTGTGGTGTAAATGGCAGATACGTCTTTACGTGAGATGAGGGGCGATATGGTGGAAGTAAAGGGTTCATTATGAGAATTATTGACATTTCGATATAATTTTATTTTTGTTTTCATTTTTAGTTAAAGTACAAAAGAAGAGTTTATAAGATGTTAAATTTAGACGAAAAACAATTAAAAGCATTGCACACTCGCGCAAATTTGCGACGCCTCTTGGATTACGTCACAAATGGGCAAGTTGAGAAAATCACTAAAATGTGCTCCAAGGGACTGGATCCAAATTTTCACTGTCAAGAGACTGGCGGTAAGTTAACTGTCTACTGTCCATTAAAAAAATAAGCTTTTCATAATTTTTGTTTAATTACAATCCGAATTTCAAAATTAAATTAAAACATGTTTTGTTCACGAACACTTGAACAAGTTTTACAGAGTTTTTTTTAAATTCACTCGACGATCGTAACCCATCTTCAGCAGCACAAATACTTGAACTCTTATGAAGAAGAAGAAGAAGAAGATGCTGCATTAATTGCCCGAAACGATCATCAAGTGTGTGTGTTTTAAAGACCACCAACAGCTAAGGTTATTTGGGCCTAGCACCAAATCATATTTTCAGTTATTATTTTTTTTTTATAATAAATTAAAAACCCAATTGACACTTTTACCAGCTCTCGGGTTAGAACCCGGGAACTGGTGACTTGCAATAGAGGAACCATAGCAATGCCATGTAAACAACAGCATTGCTAAATGCTCGGCCATTCTTAAGCCCCACGATCATCAAGTGAATTTAAAAAATTGTGTTTGTAAAATTTTTTCAATTGTTTGTGTTTTTATATTATATATTATGCAATCATTTTCCACATTTTTTGCTGTTTTTTAGTTTTGAAGTCTCCAACTTCTAAGAATATCTGGTCCAAGTACTAATTTGTTTTTCTAATTTATTATTTTTTTTAATAATAAATCGATAATAAATTAATAATCCAATTGATACTTTCGTCAGTTCTCAGATTAGAACTTGGGAACTGAGGGCTTGTAATAGAGCCATAGAGATGCCGTATAAACAACTGAACCATTCGGGTATTCTTAAAATTTCAACAAATTGCAAAAAAAATTACAAGTAATATAAAATTTTAAAACTTAACTTTAAAACTTACCTATTTAAAAATAACGAAATTTCGAAATTAAAGTTATATGATTATATATTTTTTTATTTTAAGCTGCAAAATGACTATCCGTAGTTTGACGATTAATTTGCTAATCATCCTGTTATTTTTACTTCCCACCTCTACTATGGTAGGGAAGTAATGGATTTAGTCCGAAAAAAATATTTCCAGATTTTAACAGATTTTCACGTTTTGAGACCCTAGTAATCGTTTAAGATCATTTTCTGACTGATGTCTGTATGTGTGGTGTGTGTGTGTGTGTGTGTGTGTGTGTGTGTGTGTGTGTGTGTGTGTGTGTGTGTGTGTATGTGTGTGTGTATGTGGTCAATTTTTCGCCTTCGATATCTTAAGAACGGAACAACATACGGGCATGCCGATTGTTCTATTGTGTTTATCAGCCTTTAACTTAGATCTGATTAGATTTGGAGTCAAATCGGTTCAGTGGATCCTAAGATATTCAAAAAAACGTCCTCAATGTCACGTATTAACATAGGTAAAAAAAAATATAAATGAATTCTAGATGTTATAATATGAAAAAAATGTAAATATTTTTTTTCTCTAAAATATATAGTTTTCGAGAAAAAAAATATTTTACAAAAAAAAATGAAAATTGTACGTAAATCAAGGTAACCATGATTTTTGCTATATTAAGCTAGCCATCAGTAGATCACTAAACAAAAAAGAGGGCCATGCTTTTTTCAAAGAATAAAAATTAAATTGTGTTTTAAAGACCACCAACAGCTAAGGTTATTTGGGCCTAGTCAAAGAAAAAAAAAAAAAAAAGAGTGTTTATTTTTTGCAAATATTTACTAGGTGGGAAGTATAGGACTGGTCATCAGTCGAATTTTTTGTTTATAGAAACACCTTTAACATTAGCAACTGGCATTAAGAAACCTGGGAAGGTCCTTATAGCGCTCGTAAATGGAGGAGCACTGTTAGATTATCGCACGAAGGATGGTTCAACGGCGCTGCATAGAGCAGTGGAACGCAATTCTCTCGAAGCAGTCAAGACGTTGTTAGAGTTGGGAGCTTCGCCTAACTACAAAGACGCCAAGGGCCTGACACCGTTGTATTTATCGGTCACAAACAGTACGGATCCATTGTTGTGTGAAGGGTTGTTGCATGACCATGCAACAATCGGTGCACAGGATCTTCAAGGTTGGCAAGAAGTTCATCAGGTTAGCACATTTTTTATTTTAGATTTTCTTCTTGCTCCTTAAAAAGGCATATTTAGGCGATGAGAACTTCTCGCTCTTTTGGGCCGAGAAATCTCAGGAACTACCAGTTCGATTTGAAAAAATTTTTTTTTGTTAGATAGCCCATTTATTGAGGAATGCTGTAGGCTATATTATCACGCTACGACCAATAGGAGCGGAGCATCAATGAAAAATATTGCAAAAACGGGAAAAAATATTCCTTTTGAGAGCTTCCGTTGCGTGCGCTGCGTAAACGGTTAAAGTTACGCAAAAATCATGTATGACGAAATTGTTCCCGTAAGGTTTATATATATAGCGAACGAGCGTAGCGAGTGAATAATGTATTTCCTAAACCGCGCAACGGATTTTGATGCGGTTTTCACCATCAGTTAGATAATTTTTCACGGAAGGTTTATATATATAGCGAACGAGCGTAACGAGTGAGTAATGTAATTATAATATTCAAGCGAACAAGCGAAGCGAGTGATTAGTGTATTCACAATATTCAAGCGAAGGGAGTGAGTAGTGTATTGCACCCGGGCTTTCTTAGCACTCGGGCGAAGTCTGACGGGGCCGCTAGTATATTATATTATGAGATCGACACAAGTCGACGAAGGTTTCATAGCATTCAATGCATTAGAGAAATAATTGTTTTCATCTACGTTAGAATAATGTTTTTGTTCACCATCCCTGATGTAGTTTAATTTGCGAAAATGTATTTTAAGTATGTTAATTTCTTTGTTTTCAGGCCTGTAGAAACGGCTTAGTGCAACATTTAGGTCATTTGTTATTCTATGGCGCCGACATGAACGCTCGAAATGCTTCAGGAAACACTCCTTTGCACGTTTGCGCTGTCAACGGGCAGGAGTCGTGTGCCAGACAATTACTATTTCGAGGCTGTGATCGAAATGCCTTGAATTATGCGAATCAAACCCCATACCAGGTTGCTGTTATAGCTGGTAATCTGGATTTAGCGGAAGTCATCCAAAATTATCGGATTGAAGATATTGGTAAGTTATTTTTGTTTGCATATTTATTGATCTTGAATGTTTACTTCTTATTTTTTTATTATGATTCCTTAGATATTCAATTTGTTTTTATTGCAATGTTGCTTTTGAAATATTGTTATAGAGAAGAGGATTTTTAAATCTGTAAAAGATTTTTTTTATCAATTTGATCCTCCCATTTTTGTAACTACTATGTTCAAGAAATCGAAACGCTGTTTTTTTGCGTGATATCAAGCTACTGCTGCAAAGCTGTAAGAATAAATTTGCTGACGTGATTGATTGATTGTAGATTATAGACGCTCAACAGCTGAGGTTATCAACGTCTAGCTGGCGTAATAATGTATTACTTTTATTCAAAATAGTTTCGAGTGTGAATTAAAAATCTTCTTCTCATTTTCCTATGAAATGATTACTGAATTTTCTTATTTGTTTTGAATGTTATAAAAGTAATTATTAATTAAATGAAATTTGCACGAATTTAAGATAGCTTTTAAAAATTTGCGACCGCGACGAAAGAGACATGTGAGAGCGACAGACGTCAAAAGCACCGATTAAGGGCTAACGCACACATGCGTATCGAAAACGCGCGATTTACACGTCTTTAAATTTCTCGTGATACATCAGTTGTGTATTTCAGCGCAGATTGTGCGGCTTTACGCTGACAATCTTCAAGCGACTTAATCGCAAAATCGCGCGACTAAAAATACCATGTGTGCGCTGGCTCTAAATTGATTTGAAGTGACTTTGTCTCGCGACACAGAGTGCGGCGCGCGACATTGTGTCGTCGTCTCTCGTCACGGTAGCAACTTTCGAACGGCTATCTTTAGATTGATTTGCATGATCCATTTGATAATTGTTAGCTGTGCATTTGAATTATTATGATTACCAGTTATTTTTGTTGAAAAAAAAAAATAGTTAAAATATTTTAATGGCAATTTTTTATTATAATATGATTCAAAATTCGAAATCTAATCCCAGGCCTATTTCAAAAAAGAGTAAGTAATACCTGTTAGATTGTGTGAAGCATATTGTAGATTAAAAGTGAGAAAGATTTGATAGAATCTGTCAAAATACAGTAAAACCTCACTTATTAGCTTCTACCGACAGCGAAAAAGAATACTTTAATAAATAAAACACACAAAACTGGCTATAGCTGTCCAACTTTATTTTTAATACTATGTTTCGGTCTGTTATAAGAGACCCTTTTCAAGAACTACTGACTATACACTGTTCATCAAACTTATGAATAACACGAATTCTTAATTTAAAATAGGTAATTAGTATAAACCTAAAATCCATTATAAAAGAACGATATCTTATACTAATTACGATAAACATTTAAAAACAATGTAACTAAAATTAAGGGGATCCTTGTGGAAATTGTTAAATTTAAATTTTGAACTTAGAAAAAAAACGAAAAAAAACATTATTTAATTAACAACTTTATAATTATACGGTCTATAATTATAATTATACGGTCTATAATTCACAATTCATTCATTCAACAACTTTATATAATTTTTAAATTCTTGTTTTAAATTTTGAGTGTCGGTAATTCTATTGAAGGTATTTTTATTTTCTATTGGTCTCTTATAAAAGACCGAAACGTAGTATTAAAAATAAAGTTGGACAGCTATAGCCAGTTTTGTGTGTTTTAGTTATTACAGTAAAACCTATTTAATTAACCACTGATGGTAACTTGACCATTTGCTTTTGGCCATGAAATCGAATAAAGTGTATTTGACAAGTGCGGTAATAAGTTATAATAATAATAAGTCTACTTTTTATTGATTTTAAAACGTTTCATCGAAATCCACTGGGATTAGTGGGATTTGTGACCTAGCCTTGGGGTCTTAGTTTCATCGTGATACCTCGAACGGTTCCATGGATACGAGATAACAATGGACTACATTCCGTGAAGCGATTGGTAGTTTCTGAGTCGTTTCGCAGGGCGATTATAAATCGTTTCTGTAATAGGTGTACCGAATTTCATTGAAATCGGATTGGGGGTTTTATTATTCGCACGGTTGCACAAAACGTTATCAAAAAAATTTGATTTAATCCTAGATTGTGATCACGCATCTCCCTAAGAAGAGAATTGTTGAATTTTAAATCGATCCTGTTCAAGAAATAATTGATCGATTGAAACGATATTTTTTTTAAACTGTGTATACATATATTTAACATAGTTTTTTGTACAATTTACACTTCGAAACAACATTTTTCTAAGCATTTTTGTCAAAAATTAGCTTGAAAAGCGATCTTTTTCTATGTAGATCAGTCACTTGTTTTTGTGTTCTAATGTTCTGTATAACAGGGAGTTACACAACGACATTAGGCTGCTCCTGCATGTATAAAAAACTAATTATATTATCACAATCTAAGGTCATTGAGAAATCAAATTTTTTGACAAAGTTTTGTGCAACCGAACAATATTCTTTCAATTTTCTTTTCCGCATTCGGGGACAATTTTTAGGTTATTATGATAATAATTAAAAAATCGTTTGTGTGAGAAACAGAGAAGAAATAATAATCAATTGCAATAAATCAAATCTTTTTCGCTATAATAAAATTCAGTCGGTTAAAGTAGACAACTCCTATTTAGCAGTTATTCCCAAGTTCCCTTTAAATATATGTTTATCTCTTGCTTTTGTAACTCTGTTAATTTTTTTTTTGTACAAATGGAACAATACTTCCACTATTATTTTTGTATTTGATTTTTGCTTGAATTTTTTTTCTTACTTTTTTAGAAACATTTTATTGTAATTTGTTTCATAATTTTTTGTAGATATTTTTAGTGAATTTTTTGAACCTGTTTTTAATTAAAATTATGGATATTTTAGTGACCAGATAATTTTTTAGAAATAAACATATTTGGTTTTGCAATTTTGAAAATTATCGATTGTAATTAAAACCGTATATTCATTTTTTTATTGAAAAAGTGAATATTGAAATTAAAAATCAAACACTTTAATACTGATTTTAAATACTTCAAGGAAAAATTTAATAATTCAGTAGGTAACTTTAAATTCAAGTGTGCGTATATTTTTCTCCGTACAAGTCACTTAAAAAGGTCGTAGCATCTTAACTATTCTTTTTCTAAATAATTCCAGCTTCTTTTTCTTTTTTAATAAATGTTGGAACTGAATTCCAAAATCGCCCATTAACCGATATTTTTCTTCACATCGCAAATTTCGAATTTAAAAACCCCTTAAATTTCAGGCTGATTTTTTCGCTGAATCCTTTTTTGTGAGCTATTAAATTTTCGATCTGAAAAAAAATCGGTGTGGGACTTAAAATGCAAAACATCGCAGTTGTTTGTAGGGCTTTGAGAATAGCCGAGATTGTAGGGATGCTGTTGTTCATATAGTGTGTTCAAAGCTCGTCTATTACAAACCCCCAGTTCCCAGATGCAAATCTGAGAACAAACGAAAGTGTCAATTGGATTTTCAATGTATCATTAATAAAAAAAATCAGTCGAACTACTGAACCGATTTAAGTAAAATGTATATGGGACCACTCTGAAGGTATATCCTATTAAATAAAACAATAATGATCAAAGTCGATTCACAAAATGCAGGATATATGAGGTGACATACATAAAAAAATAATATCGAATTGATAACCTTTCTCCCTTTTTGAAATCGGTTAAAAATAATAATACATTGAAAATACAAATTGATGCTATAGGCCTCAAAAAAATATAAAAAGATAAGATGAATGTGTATTCCTAACCCAAAATAGTGACCCTTAGAATATGATAATTTTTTCCAGTCCCATTCCGTGGCCCCCCTAGCTACAACCCTCGGCGACGATCTGGTATCAACTTCTTGTCTCCAATATCGGGGATAGGGGGCTGCGATAGTGGCACTTTGATCCGATCGCCAGTATCGCAGGAGCCGCGTCTGGCATTGCCCCCTTCCCCCTGTTCCTCGGATCGTTCCTCAGCCCCCTTCAGTTCGGCCAGTTCGAGCTTGAGCGAAAGCAGTGGTTCAGGACAACATCGAGGTCACGAATCCGACAACGTTAGCATAGTTACAGGTATGTAGTATTGAGCTTTTTATTGCTTTTTATACGTTGTTGTTTTGTTTTGTGTCCGTAGGAATGTTCTGTTGTTCATAATTGTAGACATAATAAGTAGATGATGTTATTAATTATGGTATTATCAATAGCGACTAGCGTTAAACTGTTAGAAATAACACACTAATATCATAAACTTTATTTACGAATGAGCGTGAATAGAGACTGTAAATTATAGATGCTCGACAACTGAGGTCAGAGTAAACAAGATGGATTTAAAGATGTGGAGCCCCGAGCAAGCTCAGATTGACAGATAGACAGGTGTCTTACGATGACTGCAAAAAAGCTTTGAATATAAAAATGATGTATTTTTTATTCATTATTGTTGTGTTACACTGATGAAATTTTAAACTCTAGTAGTTCCGGAATTAAATTAAAAATGATCTGAGCTCATATGAGACTTTCGGACCAATATCTATCAAAATACTTTGCAAAATAATGAAGCAAAAAAATAGAATGATGTTATTGTTGTTAGTCAATTACGCCTAGACTACCGAACCGATTTGAAAAATTTATTCTTTCATTTTTATAAGCCTACGACAAAAAGGAATAAATGAATTATTGTAAAATCTGCAGAGACAAATTTTTTTAGTATATTTGCATAATATGATTTTCGGTTAATATAAATCTGCCTTTAAATTGATTAATTGTACATCCCTTGATAGTTGGATCAAATAAAACCTTAAGTTATATAATGCGGAATGCCCTGATGTTAACTATTTTATTTGTCACAGTGTTACAATTTTAATTTTAACGATCAGTCGACATTTTAATATTTTATTAAGTTATTATTTGGTTGTTTTATAAAATTTTAATGATAACAAGGTATAGGCATTTGAAATAGTACGTATTTATACAATTTATTTTTAGTTTTGTAATGTTTGTTTATTTTTTATTTTACAAATAGGGATATTCTTTTTTTTATCGTTTGTTAAACACGCATGAACTAATTTGTTTAGCGTTTTATTTGCCATGCTTTTTGATTCTATTGTAAGCTTATGTTATTGTTTCTATTGAAGTATGAATGGAATTTATTTATTCAATAATGCATGTTTTTTTCAAAACAAAAGTCTAGTATTTTAATAACCGATTTTTTGGAAATAGATTAAATATCATATTTAAGTCAGATATCGAGTTAAAAAAATTGTTTATAACCCCAGCAACAAAAATACTCCAAAAACGCAGTTCATGATTTTCATGTTAATTAAATTTACTAAATAATTAATTTCCACTATTCCATTTGTTATAAATACATTTTGAAACAAAAACTTCTAATAAATATATATTTTAAATTGCGCAAATTATTTTGTAGAAATCGTATCTTTCTTTTGAAAAAAACATGGAATTTTTATTCAAAATAAAATTATTAGAAATTTTTAATAAGGAATTTGCTCAAAAAGCGGCCTGTGTATAAGTAAAAACCAAATGTTGAAGTAAACCAGGGTTATTGTAATTATTCTTAAACTGTCTCGACAAGTCTAGTGGCCTCCACAACCCTAAATCCGGCACTGAAATTAAATGTAACCTAGGGTAAAGTTATCATAAATTAAATGGCCGACATTCTGGATGTTTAAATTAAATCCAGCTCTGCCAGTTGCACTCAAAAATTTTTCAATGAATGTTAATATTAATAAATTGATTAATATACAGTGCTGGCCCTCGGTGTTGCAGACAAAAGCCTTGGTGATACCAGTGATATTATATCGGACAGTTCTGGAGTGGGAACTTCCAATTCGGACACAACAAACTCATTATCAATACCTGGAACAACAGTCGTTTGTTTGGAAAACTATTCTTCCAATTTAGCCGGACATCTTCGTATTAGTCAAGGAGACATTATAGAAGGTAATATCTTCATCCTCCATTGGAAGCTAACATCACAAAATTGATCTAGTTATCGCCGAAATACTCTTATATGCCTTTCTGCTACCCGAATAAAAAACGCAATAAAATGGAATTTGTTCACCGACATACATTTTAATTTTAATAGACTCTCAAAAAAGTTTAACCAGAGGAGAAATCATTACTAGTTTATTAATGTTCGTGTAGTGGAAAGAAATAAAGTATGTAGTGATGTTTTCTTCAATTGCAGCACAAAATGGGTTACTGGATCATTTTTGTGTTACGTTCATGGAAAATGAAGCACTTCACGTAATCATTAACGAAATTATCATCTATTTCATTTATTTCCAGTAACGGGTGCTACGGATTGTGGCTTACTAGAAGGAACTCTAAGAGGACCAGGTAATCCGACTGGTCTATTTCCAGCTCATTGTGTCGAAGAAGTACGATTGAGACATGGTATTCAAGCCCCAATCATAACAGCGTCTAGTAGAGATCGACCGATTAGTAGAATGGTTGGTCGTAGAGAATTGCAAACTAAACATTTTGCCACTGCTCCTCGATTAAAGAAGACGTAAATATCACAACTTATGATCGAATAAATCGCTATTTCTCTCTTTTTATGCTTGGTTTTTCATTTTAGATTACCTGCTGAACCTCGAACTGTAGTTTTACACCGTGCCCGTAAAGGTTTCGGTTTCATTTTAAGAGGCGCGAAAGCAACTTCACCTTTGATGGAACTTCAACCTTCGGAACGATGTCCTGCACTTCAGTACCTTGATGATGTCGATAAAGGAGGCGTAGCTGATATGGCTGGACTGAAAAAAGGCGACTTCTTACTTGCGGTATGTCTTTATCACCACGTTGTATTAAGATATCCAATAATAATAACAAAGGTATGTTATTAACACAATGTAAATATCGATGACTCCAATAGTTTGTCTTGTTAACAGATCAATGGTGAAGATGTATCTGCCGCATCTCACGAGCATGTGGTCGATTTAATTCGCAAATCCGGCGACCTTGTCCAAATGACCGTAGTATCTTTAGATACGATTCAAGGTGTCATTCCAAGCAGTAAATCAGCGGCAGCTATTCAGGGTGCAGCTGGAGTGCCAGTATCGCGTCAATACGCAACATTACCAAGAAAATTAACCTCAAGTCAATCGGGAACCCTGGTAGGAAGATCACCTGCTCCATTACCGCCTCGAAGAGATCCCAAAACAACACTGAGCGTCGGACGTGCTCGTGCAAGATCGATGGTTGCTGGTTTGGAAGGCGGTGGTGAAAAAGAAGAGAACGATGATATGACTAAATCCAGTTCGACGGAATCAATACATCATCCACAGAGTGGTAGCGGTCAAGGTACACCGGTGCAGCCAAGAACTGCTTCGATCAGAGCTAGACCAACGTCCAGTAGAATAACGGCAGCTGAATTAGAAGAACTATTCCAAAGACAACAAGTTTGTAGTGAAAGACAAATGATGACGAGTTCGCATTTTCAAACTCCGCCATCGCCTGCTAAACCTGGAAGAGTTTACGCTAGTGTTGCTGAAATGAAACGCAGCAAAGGAAAGGTATGTCACATTTTCAGTTACAAAATATTTGCTGAATTCGTTAAAACTTGCTCTGAGTAACACCTTCCACGTATTATGCATTTGGTAATGCATAATACGTGGAATATTCTCTGAGGAACTGTCAAGAAAATTTAGATTTTCAGTAGCTATTTTTTGTGATCTACGAGTCGCATGATTTGGTAATCATGCAACTCGTAGATCACAAAAAATAGCTATTGAAAATTTAAATTTTCTTGACAGTTCGTCAGAGAATATTTTATAAATCTCCATTACTTCATCATTTTCAGGTATTTTTAAAAATGTTTTTGTTTTTTAGTCAACTACGAGAGTTCGGTTTTTGAACAATCGATGTTCAGGTTCAGAGCTGCACAGGGATTTTCATAGCACTCCAGATTTGGCTAATCAAATGACTGGAGCACCATCCGTGGCTACAATTGACGTACGAATACCAAAGTCTCATCGTAGTCAAGAGGATGTAAACACAATACTTTTATTAGGGAATAGTAATAATAGACCACCGTTACCTCCACCAACACACCCGCCGCCTCCACCACCTGTAATGGGACAAGTTGTGAAAGTTGATGTTTCTAGAGGAGAATATGACCATATGACTGGCCTAAAAAATAAAGGTAATACTTAGTAACATTTTTTTGTAATTTTATTTTTGGTAAAACTATTTATTAATCAACACCGGCAACCAGGAATGAATCTAGATTTTTCGGGGCCTAGGGCTTATTGAAGCTCAATGGGGTCCCATTTTCATATATAATATCAATCATATGAAATAATATATAATAATTCAATTTTTGTGGGTTCTTGACATTGGAGGCACAGCGCTTAAGTTCCTATGTAGATCAGCCTCTGCCACCGACATTATACCAGGAAGAATGTTTTTTTCAAGGACGGAAATACTTTTGTAGTTGATACGGTCATTTATTCACAGTTTGAAAGGCAGTGTTCTTATTTACAGATCAACCACATTTAGAAGAAGGAGTAATGTCGAGTTTCCGACCAGCCACAAGTGCCAAGTTGTATGCATCACCGGAAGATATGAAAACGGTTGGCTATAGAAGCCGTAGTCTTCCGTCCCATTCAGCTCGGCCGCAAGTTCGAAAGTCTCAGAGTTTGCGAACTGGTCCGTCGTCATTTAAACCGCCAACTGCAACACCTCCAACAAGTGGTACCACCATTAAATTAGATGCTGCCAACACAAATCCGTATGCACAACCTTTTAGAACTACAAGGTAAAAATCCCTATATTTCTTTAGTTGCGTAATTTAGGACCACAGAGTTTTTAATAATACCAGCACACGAGTATAATAGTTTGAGGATGTTAGTAGCGTCTCCAAACTATTTGAAATCACCATTTAAATGAATATTCAATTGGTTTCAGAGAGTTGATCCTAAGTCCCTATTGAAAATTGTGTGATCCTAAAGGTTCATACTTACGATATTTCAGTTGGTTGGGAAAAATTGACAATCTTGTGTCTTTTCAGGTCACATTCTTTAGCTGGAACTCACGACACCAATGGCCGTAAGAAACGAGTATTACCTGCAAGTTCTTCGGCTGCTAATTTAAGTACAGTAGGAGGACCGCCTCCCATTCCAGAGCCAGATTATAGTTTGAGCGAATCGGAAGGAGATGATGAAAGCGAAGAAGAAAGAGGAACTAATAAAGATTTAGAGAAAGCTGTCGCAAGAATTAATCTTAATCCACCTGCCGAGACCAGCGGTAATAGCAATACAAGGTAAATATTGTCAAATTTCGATGAATAACTGATGTCGTAATTATTGCGTATAAAAATTTGAAGCTATGGTACGACAAATGTGTTTTGAACAATTTATCCGCTGCCATATTTATTTAGTTTATGTAAAAAAAACAGTTTAATAACCTTGCGTTGGCTAGGTTCACACGGTAATACACCGCACGTTTTTTGTAGGATAAATCAAGGAATAAATAGTGGCGCATTCATTGAGTGTAGAACCGTTCTATTCTTACATCTAGCTCCTCAAACGAGCATAATCGAAATGTTTGACTTATTTTGTTCTTTTGTTTATTTTTCAGCGGAAGTAGTTCGGGTAGTGGTTCGCTTCCACATAGTTTTAGTGTAGAAGAAATTCAAAAAGTGAGAACACAATTAAAATCATCCAAATCATATCCAAACGACTTTCTTCTCCAACAACAAAAAGAAGCTAGCGAAGGTGGAGGAGGTGAAGATAATTCATCAAGTGGGGTTAGTTCGGATCAAGAAATACCAGCAGGTCCACCGTCAGGATTTGATGAAGAAAAAACTGAAAAATCATTAAGGACCAATAACACCAACGTAACTTGTATGACACTACCTTCAACTAAATCACAAACTCAAAGATCCCAAAGTATTGGCATGCTTACGAGACATGCTGTTTCTTTAGCACAACTTCCACCTCCAATTGAAGGTGATGCTGATGAAAAAGAAGAAGTGTTTGTTCCTCCCCCTCCGGAATTTATTGGAAGCAATAGTCCCGGATCGGGTCCGCCGGAACCGGTTGTATTAGCTCCACCGCCGCAGTTTAGTGATAATAATCGAATGACTCAACAACAAAAAGTTAGAATTGTTGGTGCGGTACCGAAAAGTGGACCTAATAGTAAATCAGGTGGACGGTTACATAGTCAATAAACTGGAAATAAATTGTTGTAACTAATATTTTTAAACTTTGTACCGATATTTATAATTAAATGTGAAAATGCTCTTCGAAAAACTGATGGTTTAAAAAAAATAATGTGTCGTCTTTACAAATTGTACGGTGGAACGCGTTTTACTACTTTTATTGCCTTTTACATAATTGATGTTTCAATGTGTATTGTGTAAAATAACTCCAGTCAGAACAACCAATTATATCGAAAGCTACTATTTTAGTTAATTTGGTTTTGAAATATTTGTCTCCGGCCAGAATTGTGATACCTAAAAAAATGTGTTTGCTGTTTAAGTCAAAAGAAAAATGCATATATATTTTGTAATATACTTTAAAATAAATTAAATCATTTTACTATGTAAAAGGCAATCTAAATAGCGTATATGGCTGTTTATAACATTATAAATCTTTAATATTTCAGAGCTGTTGAAATCTAGTTTTCTAATAACTAATTTTTCTCAGATTGCTTGTGCCAAATGAATATTCTATATGTTCTTTTTTTAATCTCGAGTATTTTTTAGTAATAACTCAGTTATTTAACGGTTCTTTTAAATTTCACAAAAATTACGGTTATTTCTGTGTAGTTGTGAACCATAAAGCTATGACTGATCGCGACCGTATTTTTATTTTATATAATTTTATATTATAGAGGTCGTGCTATTCGAGTGCCTACTGTACAAATTTTGAACCTTAACCGCCACCTAACATCGTTATATTTTGTGAAACAAATTTTCTCCCCGCTTCGATAAATGTTACTGAATAACAGGATTCCAGGAGACAACAAGGTAAATTTTTCATTAAACTTTATTTGTAGTTTAATACGTAGTTTTCTGCAAAATTAATAATTGAATCTCATTTTACATTACCTACTTAGAAAATAGCAGAAATGCAGATTGCAGAATCTGATGAGCCCCTTATAATGAAAAAATAATACGTAATATTATGAGCAAATTCAGATTGTTTTTAAAATGTTTAACTCGTGTCTTTTATTGATACGATCCTTTTTATTAAATATGTTATTTTAAAAATTAGTTTCTTCATTTCTAGAATCCTGTTACCAGGTGTTATTCTTGTTCACATGCACTGGAAGAGCGTTTTTAATTGGCCATCACCGATATCGATATATCAGGGCACCATAAATAAATAGAAAGTATATTATAGAATACTTTTTAACTTGATGATACTATCCCAATTTATCAGCAATATTTGTGAAAAGGTAATTCCATAGACTTTTATATATTTGAGGTGCCCCAATATCGTATATTTATTTATTGTAAATTATAGACGCGTCGACAACTTAGGTCATTAGCTCCCCAATATCGTTATATCAATATCGGCGAAGTATCGTTATCGTGTTGACCAATAAATAAACGCTCTTAAAATAGAATATTGTTTTTAGATGTTGACAAGCAAATAAAATAGATTCCAGTTGTAGTACCTATATAATTTTTATTGTATGAACGATATGTTATTATAAATTTCGATCTGTTATTAAATTTCTACAGCTCTGTTTGTCATGTATTGTTTTGTGTTATGTGACATCAAAACAACGCATTTTCTGCACTTCAGTGATTTTTTTTGTTATCGTGAACTGCACAATATTTTATATAAAAAAGTGAACTTTCTTCATGATGTAAAATTGTACAATATAATATTTATATTTGCCAAGATTTATGTGAAAACTCAATATTAATTACAAATAATTTACAAAGAGTAATTGAAATATTGCAGTGAAAGAAAACATTCTTACAACAGACTAGATCATATACCTACCATAAATGTTTGATGAATTTAAAAGTTGGTATTTATCTAAACTTACATGAGAAATTTATTATACTTTAGAATTCGAATATTTAAACAAAAAAACTGTAATAATTTTAACTTTTATTAATAATCATTTTCAATTTTTTTGTCATTTGTGGTACAATAAAACAGTTTTTCATGGCTCCTCTATTACAAGCCCCCAGTTTCCAGGTTCTAACCCAAGAGCTGGTAAAAGTATCTATTGGATTTTCAATTTATTATTAAAAAATAATGATTTGAAAATATGAATTGGTACGTTAAGAGGGCTTGAGAATAGCCGAGAGTGTAGCAATGCTGTTGTTTACATGGCGTTGCTATGATTCCTCTATAACAAGTTCCCGGGTTCTAGCCCGAGAGCTGGTAAAAGTGTCAATTAGATTTTCAATTTATTATTAAAAAAAAATAATGAATTGATGCTAGGCTCAAATAACCTTAGCTGTTGGTGGTCTTTAAAACACAATTTTAATTTCGTACGCAAAGAAGTTTCACTTAAAAAATATATTACTATACTCTTTCTCACCAACAGATATAGTAATTGCTACATTCTTGGACAAGAATCTATTATGCGCATCAATGATTGTAAATAGATTTTCTATTCTTATCCAAGAATATAACAATTACTATATCTGTTGGTGGGAAAAAATATAGTTGTCGATGTTACAAATAAATATGTCCACGTTTTTTGGTTTATTTTCTTGAAGCATTCAAGGTCAAGAGTGATAAATATGGCCTCAGTAAAACTACTAAATCAAACGTTACAGAAAAAATCAATTTCTATTCGTCATTTGTTTCTCATGTAAGTTGTATGTTAAGATTGTATAGTTAAGTCCGCGTATTATACTGTGATTGATGTTCAAAGATCTTATTATTATAACATTTTATAACTTCGTATTGTTACTATAGCGTAATATGATCTTATAGTAATCATTTTTATTATTAATAGATACTGACGAAATTGTCCGATCACCGTTATTAATTCTTACTGTATTTATTCTACACACTTATAGTACTGTTCGGAAATAATGGAGAGTGAGTCAATCTTAGTTCGTAACAAGGTAAAGGCCTGAGCGCGTTAGCGCGATGGCGGTGGTGTTATGTGAATAGGCCATGCTGTTGCGGTGACTTCGCACTTTCTAGATAAATTTTGTAATTCTGTGTGTACAATAACGTTTACAATACGTCGGTACACGCGGTCAAACTCAACAAGTTGTGTCTGACCGCCACCGCGCCATAGAACGCTGCACCAGAACGCTCTTAACGCTGACAAGCAGCGACATATATGCGCGGGTCATTTTGCTTTTTTGTGTTGCTCAGGCTTTTAATGGAGCGGTAAATCAATGAAACAATGTAGGCATACGCGTCCTATGCATGAAAACTGTTCCGCTTATATTTACAGTGAAGTATAAGTGCATGACTCACTCTCTAATATTTCCGAATCGCTAATAGACAAGCGTACAACATGCCGCGGGTTGTACTCAGCGTTTTCTTTGCCGGAATAAAAAGAGTGCAATCGGAGGAAACACTCAAGCGACAAACACATTCCAATCCACTGGCCGAACGTTGATGATCGCGTCTTGTACGCGTTCAAACGCTAATGACCTCTGTTGTCGAGCGTCTATAATCCACAATTCAAGTCTTGTACGCGTTGTGTAAGAAACGTCGGCAACGCAATGCAACACATTGTTTATTACGCGTGTGGATTCACGAGCATCGATATTGCGCGGACAAGTACAAAGAATGAATGAATTGTAAATTATAGACGCCCGACAACTGAGGTCATTAGCGTCTAAAGGACGGACAAATACAGGCTATCAACTCTCATTTGACTGATTGTGTCTGTAATGTTTGCAAGTCGTATTCAAAAAACGGGGCGTACGGCACGCGACAGATTGTACGCTCGTCTTAGGGATATTGCAATAAATAGACAACGTTTTTTCATAAAATTAGTCGATTCAGAAACATCACCTATACGTCTGTTCTGGTAATCAAGACTCGAGAATAAAGCCGGGATCCTACGGCGTGTGACTTAGCATACCTCGAATTGCTCGAGGTTTGTACTTGTAGACTTGCGGTTGATCGAACTATGACCTCGCAACATTCTGCGTGTGGCTTGGCAAATCTCGAGTGGACCCTACATTTTCAGACGTTCTTTACAACAGACGACAACATACTGTCATCCGTCGATTCACAAGCCTTTGTTGTCTGAACATTTATCGACATTTCACGGGAAAGGTCGAGCCATCCAAATCACCTCGATCAAAATTAGTCTTTACGTTCCCACGACGCGAGATATGACAAGCGTCAGACCAGGATCGCCAAGTCACGCGCCGTGGGACCCCGGCTTAAACGCTTCATATAATTAAACAGTATAATATAATAGTCGGTTAAGAAATGTATTGAACATTTCTGTTATCCTAGTACTCAGGATTCACTAGGGCATGTGGCAATAACTTAGTTTAGTAGAAAACAACGCCTATTCCATAAAACGTTGATATATCGTAGTTTGAATATTTCCTGTGTAAGTAATTCCCCGACAAGCACCTAACACCAAGGTCAACAATTTACAATTTGCCTGGTAATTCATAGATATTTTATAGTCGAAACGTTTTGTCAAACAGAATAAATACAGTATAAATAATTATTGGTAATCATTGTCAATTTATCGAAATTTAGTTTCATTGCATTCTCATTTACCGGTTCAGATTTATTATTTTATAAACTGGTAATTTTATTTACTGTTGCAAACATTTTACCAGTTTTTCAATTATTACTAAAAATAAAATTAGCTGAAATTAAATATAAAAGTAATTTGATCCGCTATGTAATGTTATCTTAACAAAGTAAAAAACTCGCATAAACAGTAGAAGTATTAAAATAAATTTTATATATTTCGAAATTTGTATTTATTTTTAACATTTTTGCTACTGCGTTGATAAAACTATTATTCCAAAACTGAGTCGTTTAAGAACTTTTGGAGTGTTTGAGTTAACGGATTAGAAACGAAATTTCTAGAAGCTCTAAGATAAATATAATCTATATTCTTTCAATCTTGCCATAAGCATGATTTAAGACCGTAAACAGTGTTGCGCTGACCGCTGACGATCTCTGCTGACTTAAAGGCCGGGTCACACGACGCGTGACAGCTCATCGAGTCATCACAAGCCACCACGAGCACACGTCATGTGACATGGGTCGCTCGCAGTGGCGCGTGGCTCGTAACTCGATAGATCACCTCAAAAGCGATAAATGAACACGAGCCTAAGTGTTTTTTATGATGGCTCACCATATAATAATGTTATAATATCACAATATTAACCCTAACTCCACGAGCCACGCCAAGACGAGCCACCCGCCGTATGACCCGGCCGCATACCCGGCCTTAAGCCACGTATACCAATATCAATGGTGGTAGGTATTACCTGTCAGACTCGCGCTGACGGTCGATTCATACGCAAGGCGTACGAGGACCGTCAGCGGTGCGCACGTCGGCGCGCTGAAACGCTATGCAACAAAATGAAGCAAATCTTGGCCGCACCGAACGTATTAAAAGCGTAGTGGTTTGTAAATGAATATCGACAAACGGTACAAAAACATTTTGGAATGAACTTATTTAGCCGAATATACACACGACGCACTAAACTGTCGGTACTGAAGGGCAGCGCGCCGACCTTCACTGAGCACTCACCGTCGACGCCGATTATCAGCGTAACACTGTCTTCAGCCTTATGATTAATTATTTTATGTAAAAATTCAAAAACTAAAAGCTTATGGAAAACAGGGGCTACGAACGATGTCCACAGAGCATTTGTATCTTATATTATAATACAATTTAGAAACAAAATTTACTATTTAGACCTGAATTAGAAATCAGTATAGTAGAAGCAACATTTAAATAATAAGGTACCTACCTATTTATACTTTTGATAGCAAAAGTGTTAAAATACAATATTGTTTAGACGTAAGCTCTGAAAAAAATATTTTGTGTTGTCGTTATATCTTTTCATATTTATTATTATCTTCATTTGTTTTATCAGAGTTATAAACATGGTAAGTTAAGTGTTAGCTATGAAGCAGAGAAAATGTAAAGAAAATCGAACACCAGAAATACGTTTGTCGCTAAAATCACGATGCACTCAGTAGGGGACATATAATTTTTCTAATTTTCTTTAACTCATAACTGCATAAAGATCTTCCAAAGTACTTCACAATGGAAAAAATCTACGTGGAATTTTATCATCAGTATTCTTATTTGGTTTATCATGTTTCACATAGTGTTTTCCGTGGGCTTTACATGGATTTTCTATGGAACCACAGGTAAGAAATTGGTGATTTCCAGAGTGACTCACCATTGAATCATTCAATACTCAGAATATCTAGATGAAAACCAATTAAAAATCTATCGTATTCCACGGGGAATCATGAGACCGCATGAGTAAATTATTTCGTTACAGGAAAATAGACGCTGATGACCTCAGCTCTCGAGCGGACATAATCTACAATCTGTGTGTCTGTTACCAAAAAATTAGTCCGCTAGATTTTTGAAGTAAAACTTCTTGAGCGGCACTGACTCGGTGATTTGAGGATTAAAATGCTGGGAACGAAACGGAAGTGTTTACGCGCGTAACCGATAGCAACGCTATAAATAAATAAATTTTAGTCAAGGCTGGAAATAAATAAGGAAATCTCATGGCTCATTCTGATCCATTCATTTTGTCCCAATGCTAAATGTCTCATACACCTTATGTTTATATAGTACTGTATGATATTAAGTTTTACTTCGGTCGTGTGTGCCGATACATGCCTTTTTTCTATATATTTGTCAAGCGATTCTTGCGTATTCCCCTAGTTTCTCGTGGATTTCATAGGATTTTTAATTGAAATTCCTGTGGGTTCCCACCTAGATATTTTCAGTAGTGTTTACGAAATGGATTTTTTGTCCTTTTCTATACAGTAATTGTTATGCTTCTTTGTTCAGCTATAAAATGGTACACGATGAATCTAATAATTCTAATAATTAATAGCCGTTGTCGTTGGAATATTTTTCTGGTATTAGAAGCAGTTTTCAAGGTCTAATCTGACAACTGACAAAAGTATCAATTGAATTTTCGATTTATTATAACAAATAATAAATTATTGAAAATGTGGATTGTTACTACATGTTCAAACAATTTTGACAATTTTATATAAAATATTGTTTTCATTTATTTTTGTGGAACGATAGAGTGATTTTAAGGATGACTGTTTGATGACTTTGTCACAGAACATCTTGAGAACTGTATTTTACAAATGTTTTAGTCTTTTTGATTTTGAGGATTTTCCGATGTGTCCCTACTGTACTGTGCTAGAACTTTTTTTTAAATCATCATTGATTCTTTTTATAAGAAATGAAACTGATCTTTTAAAACCATTGTAAAAAATAACATTCACTGCATTTGTATTTAAAAAAAAGAAGCTTCAGCTCCTTATTTTTGTTGCAGTGAAACTTTTAAATTGTAGATATTTATTTAATTTGTTTTTTTATTTACAGTAATTTCTGGTCGTTATTTTTTTTGTGCAATATTTATTGTTAATTATGATCAGAGCTTATAAATGATTCAAAATTACATTCCAAATATTATTTTTTACCAAAGCGAGTTCAAAGCCAAGAATTATAATTTATTTTTGAAGCTAGTGTCCTCTACAAATATACAAAACACTATTTAACTTCGTGAGGTAGTAGAGGGAACCAGAGCTGGGCAAATCACTGAACCTTTTTGTTATAATGTTAATAGAAAAGAAAGAAATAACTGTTATAATCCTTGGCTATACCCTCTCTTGACATATTATTCTTTTGATATACGATATAGTCACAAAAATAGTACAATCTAAAAAGAGTAAAAATATAAAAATTGTTTGATGTTTAAAATTTGTATTTTGAAATTGTATAGTTTGTTATAATTTTTGCAACTTCTGGAAATTATATTGCTGCTTTTTGATACTTCCGTAATTAATTAATGTGGCGTTTTCAGACATGAGAAGCTTGTGATCCTTGACTGTATTAATTAGACGAAGCAATTCTTCTTTGTCTAGGATCAAAATAAAGCAATACAGATAGTCAAAATTACATTTATTGTAATAACGCTTCGACACTTTTTTTTGTCATTTTCGGAGTATCAAATGCTATATGATAATATTTCAGAGTTTATGGAAAATATTGATTATTATTCAGTGGGGATATGGTTTAATTCAAATAAATTTTCAAAAACTAATAGTATCGCTAGCACAATAATTTGTATTGTTTAAAAAAAAACGAAATCAATGTCTAAGGAATGGCTTAAATAAAGTTTATTCTAAATGTCTTTCAGCAGGATTATAGCAACATTTTTAAAAACTTATTATCAGCGGTCGTCAAAGTCAAACATCAGTCTGCAAGAGATATGTTTTGTTATAAATCTGCAAGCACACATCACATCTGCATGGTGGCTCCCAAATTATACGTCGCGTCCCGAGCTAGCGTAACAAAACCAAAATTAAATTTTTGTACCGAAACTCCCAAAAATTATAAAACATCCACCCAAATTATTAAAATGTCTGTCTGCCCTGCCCTTGCTCATTCTTATATAGTCACAATTCTTCTCAGGGAGGAGGAACAATAAAAATATGATATAGCACCATATAGCACTATATTGAAAAAGTTTTTAATTTTTGCTTAATTTTATGGATCATGGGGTATATCCTGTTTGTTATTTATAAATAAATAAAATTACTAATTAGAGACTAATTAGTCAACTGAAACGGAGGGAACCTTGTGATGTGTGTGAAATTTTTGCAAATACAAAATAAAAAAATCATAACTTGTCGGGAAAAATCAGCTAAGGCAGCGTTGACAACACAAGTTAATTATAGTTGCTCAGTAATCTGAACTGGCATTGATTTTATTTTTTTCTTTCATCCATCCGTTCCGTTTAGGATCTGGATCAAAAAATCTGGCTTGAAAATATTAAACATACTGCTAAACCACATTAAGAATAATCAATTTTGAACCATATTAAAAACGATTAAAGCCGAATTAAACATTTCTCAATGCAAGGTTTTGATTTTTGATCCTATTTATGTTTTCATAAAAAAATAATGTAATAAACTTTCAGATATTAAAAGGGGCCAAACATCTTTATCAAATCATAACTAAATAGCACTGGGGCTGGAAATTAGAAAAAAATATCAATTTAGTCACTTCTTAGAATAATTGATGAACATTTCGAGAGCAGTGCTTCCTTTGCAAAAACTAGACTGTTTAATTTTTGATAATGACGGGGCACTGCATTCGAAATGAACATCCAATACTAAAATAATTTGTTGTGGTTAAGAAGCGACTAAATTGTTGTTTTTTTTTCAAATAATATAATTGCTTAGTTTGTCAAGATATTGAAACAATTATAAATATTATATTTTTTTTAATCCACTTCAAGTGTGATTTAGTCCACAGAATATTTTCATCAATTACTTCTGTATTGGCCCTAAAATACAATACAGAATGAAGTTAAATGCTTTGTTTATATTTGATTGAATTTTCGTCAACCAAAATAAAAAATCAGTAATTGTCATGTCGTTTTGAGGATTAATATTCTAGATCAGGTACTTTATAACTCTCCACAATCGATTATATAAAGAATAATTTAACAAACCTACAACCACTTTCCTGGTACCTCATATCGTTTCATTATTTGGCAATTGGCAGCCTGTCTACAAACACAACTGAAAAAAAACGTGAAGTGTGAATCAACCTTTACAGATTAAAACAAGATAATATTGTGTTGACAAAGAAATTGATCATGAATTTATTGAAAACAGACAATTTTATCGTCATTAACAGACATCGCATATTTGGTCTAAAAACGAACATTTTAATTTGAACTTCATATTTTGTCTTGCAATGCCGATTGTGAGTAACTGTACACACTACATGTACATTAGTGTTATTTACAGAAGACACCAGCGTCATACATGCGCACAAACGAATTTAGTGCCAGGCGAGTTCATATTCTGTTTAAAGGGGTCGCACGTCACACACAACAGACTTGACACGCGTCTTTTGTGCAGGAAGAGTCCATATTCTACCATTGGTAGCTCTCCCCACTACTTTTACTGCGCAGATCGGCCATCTTGCTGGTATCTTCTCTAAACAACACTATTCTGCGTCTACAATCAGTTAATAAGGCAAATAAAATTTAGATTTAAGTTCGTCTCTGGTTTTAACTTTTAATATTTCTTGACTAAAATATCCGATGTCTAATAATTAATATTTCATTAATTTAAACAAAGCTTTAACTGCGTCTCTTAGCTCTTTTATTTTGAAAATATTTGTATTTATTGTAATTATAATAAAATTCGTTTTTTTCAAACTATTTAATTATTTTAAAATGTAAAACATGGCCATAGTTTTTTTAGTAAATAATTTTTGTAAATAAATTAAAAATATATTGCTCATAGTTGCATCAGCCATACTTATTACTATTATTATTACATGATACATGTAACTAAGAACTGTTAACATATTCCTGCCAAGGTAATTTATAATATGGAATAGCTAAAAATAAAATATTAAACAATTGCATGTGTCAATAATTATTTCTCAAAATCAATGTATTAGTCCAAGCTCTAAACGTACAAAAATGCCTACCAGACGATAATAATTGTAAATAATTGATACTTCTCTACAAATTTTATCAAGTACTAAGTAGTGTTGAGCCGAATTCAAGATACTGACAATAAAAAATCATAAAAAATTGAATTAGTCTGCCACCGATTTGATGCTTTCCATTATATCTGTTAAATTCAATAATAAAATTTTTATAGTGTTGTCCGGTAGACTTTCGTACGGCCAGACCTTGGACTATATCCTATATCTCAACATACAACATACAGGTAATCATTCTAATTTTCTAATTAGTGTATTTGCCATATGGCACATACACTATTGGCGTCGGTCGGATGGTGGGACCTAGGGGTCGGACCAAAATTTCTCGACGTTTCATAGCCTCCTGAACACTTTGGCACCATTTTTAAAAATGTTTATATATATATGTATGTATATATATATATATATATATATATATTTATATATATATTTATATATATATGTGTGTACACGATAACTCTCGACAGACTTAATCGATTGAAACGAAATTTGGTACACACATTGGAACCCATCACCGCAAGAAGCCTATTTAAAATGGGCCCGATCGGACCATTTTCAGGGTTGTATTTAGGGGTTCCAAAAAGTTTTTGGGCCCAAAAATACCGAAAAATTTGTCAGAATCGTTTCAAAATTGAAATTTAACTCTTTAGTAAAGATTAAAATGTGCTGCTAAAATTTTAATAAAATCGGCCCGACAGGACCGGACTTTCAAATTTTATGAAAACACTAGTTTGTTGATACGGATTTACTTAGATATGGAAGGGTGTATTTAATTGGGTGTATTGATGAAATCCATGTCTAATATTGAAATTTAGAAAAATTTAATTATTTTAAGGGCTGTATTAAGGGGTTAAATTTTTTATTTTGTCAAAAAACAAACTTAAGTTTACATAATAATGCCACAATGCCTGTATTAGCAAATACACTATATTGTCGGCAGGGTTTTGGCACTGCGACCCGAGTTTTTTTTATTTTTTTTATTCAAAATATATTTCAAAAGAAGTTTTTTAAAATTTGTTAACAGGGGATCAGAAAGACGGGTCGGTATAGCTGATTTGTTAGTCCCGAATGAGATACTTCTGAATCAAGGCTCCGCCGATGTTTATGACATCACTTGAATGCTCTTATCAGATTGTAAAATAATACACTGTTACGTGATTGCCTAAAGTCAACAGCCGTTGTGTGTGAATTTCACAGAAATTCTAAAATTTGTTATCCAGCCCCCAGAAGCATATAAGAGGTATAGTTGATTTGTTAGTCCCGAATGAGATACTTCTGAATCAAGGCTCCGCCGATGTTTATGACATCGCTTGAATGCTCTTATTAGATTGTAAACACTGTTACGTATTGCCTAAAGTCTAAAACAGCCGTTGTGTGTGAATTTGATAGAAATTCCAAAATTTGTTATCCAGCCCCCAGAAGCATATAAGAGGTATAGCTTATAAAGTCTAAACAGCCGTTGTGTGTGAATTTGATAGAAATTCTAAAATTTGTTATCCAGCCCCCAGAAGAATATAAGAGGTATTAGCTTATAAAGTCTAAACAGCCGTTGTGTGTGAATTTGATAGAAATTCTAAAATTTGTTATCCAGCCCCCAGAAGAATATAAGAGGTATTAGCTTATAAAGTCTAAACAGCCGTTGTGTGTGAATTTGATAGAAATTCTAAAATTTGTTATCCAGCCCCCAGAAGCATATAAGAGGTATAGCTGATTTGTTAGTCCCGAATGAGATACTTCTGAATCAAGGCTCCGCCGATGTTTATGACATCGCTTGAATGCTCTTATTAGATTGTAAACACTGTTACGTGATTGCCTAAAGTCTAAAACAACCGTGTGTGTGAATTTGATAGAAATTCCAAAATTTGTTATCCAGCCCTCAGAAGCATATAAGAGGTATAGCTGATTTGTTAAACATCGCGCTTGAATAGATTGTAAACACTGTTAGGTGATTTCCTAAAGTCTAAAATAGCCGTTGTGTGAATTTGATAGAAATTCCAAAATTTGTTATCCAGCCCCCAGAAGCATATAAGAGGTATAGCTTATAAAGTCTAAACAGCCGTTGTGTGTGAATTTGATAGAAATTCTAAAATTTTGTTATCCATCCCCCAGAAGAATATAAGAGGTATTAGCTTATAAAGTCTAAACAACCGTTGTGTGTGAATTTGATAGAAATTCTAAAATTTGTTATCCAGCCCCCAGAAGAATATAAGAGGTATTAGCTTATAAAGTCTAAACAACCGTTGTGTGTGAATTTGATAGAAATTCTAAAATTTGTTATCCAGCCCCCAGAAGAATATAAGAGGTATTAGCTCATAAAAGAACCGTTGTGTGTGAATTTGATAGAAATTCTAAAATTTGTTATCCAGCCCCCAGAAGAATATAAGAGGTATTAGCTTATAAAGTCTAAACAGCCGTTGTGTGTGAATTTGATAGAAATTCTAAAATTTGTTATCCAGCCCCCAGAAGCATATAAGAGTATATAGCTGATTTGTTAGTTCCGAATGAGATACCTACTTCTGAATCAAGGCTCCGCCGATGTTTATGACATCGCTTGAATGCTCTTATTAGATTGTAAACACTGTTACGTATTGCCTAAAGTCTAAAACAGCCGTTGTGTGTGAATTTGATAGAAATTCCAAAATTTGTTATCCAGCCCCCAGAAGCATATAAGAGGTATAGCTTATAAAGTCTAAACAGCCGTTGTGTGTGAATTTGATAGAAATTCTAAAATTTGTTATCCAGCCCCCAGAAGAATATAAGAGGTATTAGCTTATAAAGTCTATACAGCCGTTGTGTGTGAATTTGATAGAAATTCTAAAATTTGTTATCCAGCCCCCAGAAGAATATAAGAGGTATTAGCTTATAAAGTCTAAACAGCCGTTGTGTGTGAATTTGATAGAAATTCTAAAATTTGTTATCCAGCCCCCAGAAGCATATAAGAGGTATAGCTGATTTGATAGTCCCGAATGAGATACCTACTTCTGAATCAAGGCTCCGCCGATGTTTATGACATCGCTTGAATGCTCTTATTAGATTGTAAACACTGTTACGTGATTGCCTAAAGTCTAAAACAACCGTGTGTGTGAATTTGATAGAAATTCCAAAATTTGTTATCCAGCCCCCAGAAGCATATAAGAGGTATAGCTGATTTGTTAAACATCGCGCTTGAATAGATTGTAAACACTGTTACGTGATTGCCTAAAGTCTAAAATAGCCGTTGTGTGAATTTGATAGAAATTCCAAAATTTGTTATCCAGCCCCCAGAAGCATATAAGAAGTATAACTGATTTATTAGTCGCGAATGAGATACTTCTGAATCAAGGCTCCGCCGATGTTTATGACATCGCTTGAATGCTTTAGATTGTAAATTGTAAAATATGCACTGTTACGTGATTTTACAAAAACTTTGTATCAGGCAAACATACAATTGAATCGGAATTGATGATTTGTTGGTCACCAATGAAATATGTCTGAATCGAGGCTCAGCCGACTTTCAAGACAACGCCAGAAGGCTTTCATTGCTCATTGATTTCATTTAATTATAAACTCCGCCTTCAGAAAATAATAAATTTTACATAATACAATTTTTTAAAGACTACTCTCCTGATAACAACATTGCTCTATTTAAAGGCTGTTTCAAAACATAATGGGGTTTAGAACATTGAAAGAATGAAAAAATTCATAGTTTCTTTCCCGCAGAGAATATTAGTAAATAAAATCATCTAACCCAGTTCAATTAATTTTAATCGGATGATAACAGAGCTTTTGCAAAATCTTGCCTGTGTGTCTTTTTCAGATTGAACTGATTATAATATTAAAAACAATTTATTGATTTCTCTCAGATTGTCGAATATTTTAATAGATACAAATAAATAATATGTTGATAATATAGATTTTTATGATGGTTTATCTATAACAGGTCTTTCCTTCAGATGGATCTAGTTCCACAACTTGGTAAATTTTTTCTTATTTTGTTTTTGCTTTGTTATTTGAAAACAGATATGTTTGAATATTATTATATTGTATTATTTTTGTGTATTTTATATTTTGTGGAACAATAAATCTAATCTAATCTAAAATGTCTGTGTATAATAATATTAACACGCACCATCTCTCTTTGAACCATTCCGTATAAATAGCTGTTAAGGAATTGCATAACAGTCTATTATTTTGGTAGTTTAATAAGAACCTTCAGACTATGTTATAAACATTGGCAGAGTCATTCATAAGTATTTCATTCGCAACTAACAAATCATCAATACCTCTTATATACTTCTGGGGGCTGGATAACAAATTTTGGAATTTCTCTCAAATTCACACACAACGGCTGTTTAGAACTTTAGGCAATCACGTAATAGTGTATATTTTACAATTTGCATTGCTCATTGATTTCATTTAACAATTATAAACTCCGCCTTCAGAAAATAAAAAATATTACACAATACAATTTTTTTAAAACTGCTCTCCTGATAATAACAATGCTCTATTTAAAGGCTGTTTCTAAACATATGTGATTTAGGACATTGAAAGAATTCATAGCTACTTTACCGCAGAGAATATTAGTAAATTGGATCATTTAACCCAGTTCAATTAATTTTAATCGGATGATAACAGCGCTTTTGCAAAATCTTGCCTGTGTGTCTTTTTAGGCGCGATCTTAGCGAAGCTAGAAGCGCCTATATACACTCGCTTTGTCTGTACGTCTGTTAATCTGTTAATCTGTTAATCTGTGACGGATTTTTTGTATCAGTCGTACAGCCCAAACGAGTTAACCGATTTTAAAAAACTTTTTTTTGTTCGATTCCTCTCGGGGTCTATTTGATCCTAACGTCGCCCGATTTTTGAATTTTGGCCCCAGAGGGGAGCAAATTAGAAAAAACGGAGTTTTTTGCTTATAGTTCGCTCAATTCAAGTCAGATCGATTCGAAACCTGTCTTAAACGAAAGAGGAGAAAATTTTAGATAGATTTTATGTATAATATTGTGTGAAAACAGTTTTTTTATACACATTTATTTGCTAATTTCAACTATATAAATGCGACTTTATCTAATAAATCGCGAACTTGTTTCGGTTGTCCTTGTCTGTTGCACAGTGTGATATAGATATTGGAAGATAGCGTATGCTCTGACTTATAATAAAAACGGGTGCAATATTATAATATAGTCATTCAATTTTTTGACTGGTGACGTTTGATTTTTGTGTTTAAAAACCATGGCCTACTGAGTTAAAATGACCTGTAACTAATTATTGACGTCGGTCGGATGGCGGGATCTAGGGATCGGACCAAAATTTCTCGATGTTCCATATCTCCCTAAACAACTTGGCTTTCTCTGTCTGTATGTCCGTTTGTACGTTTATAACTCGAGAACCACTGATCCGATTTACATGAAAAGAGTAACGTCACTTTTGTAAAAATTATCCGATCCTTTTGAAAATTAATATTTGAGAGTTTTATAGGACACAAAAAAATAAAATGGCGTCAGATTTCAAAATGACGGCCATATGTACTTTTTTGAGAAAATGATCCGATCTTTTTGAAAATCGGTATTTGAGAGTTTCATAGGACACAAAAAAAAAATAAAATGACGTCATATTTTAAAATGGCGGCCATATGTAGGTACTTTTTTGCTAAAATTATCCGATCCTTTTGAAAATTGATATTTGAGAGTTTTGCAGGACACAAAAAAATAAAATTACGTCAGATTTCAAAATAGCGGCCATATGCACTTTTTTTTTAAATTATCCAATTCTTTTGAAAATTGATATTTGAGAGTTTTATAGGACACAAAAAAATAAAATGGCGTCAGATTTCAAAATGGCGGCCATAATATGTACATTTTTGTAAAAATTATCCTATCCTTTTGAAAATTGATATTTAAGAGTTTCATAGGTCACAAAATAATAAAATGACGCCAGATTTCAAAATGGCGGCCATATGTACTTTTTTGTAAAAATTATCCGATCCTTTTGAAAATCGGTATTTGAAAGTTTCATAGGACACAAAAAAATAAAATGATGTCAGATTTCAAAATGGCGGCCGTATGTACTTTTTCGTAAAAATTATCCAATCCTTTTGAAAATTGATATTTGAGAGTTTCATAGAACACAAAAAAATAAAATGACGTCAGATTTCAAAATGGCGGCCATATGTACTTACTTTTTTGTAAAAATTATCCGATCCTTTTGAAAATCGGTATTTGAAAGTTTCATAGGACACAAAAAAATAAAATGATGTCAGATTTCAAAATGGCGGCCGTATGTACTTTTTTGTAAAAATTATCCGATCCTTTTGAAAATTGATATTTGAGAGTTTCATAGAACACAAAAAAATAAAATGACGTCAGATTTCAAAATGGCGGCCATATGTACTTTTTTGCAAAAATGATCCGATCGTTTTGAAAATCGGTATTTGAGAGTTTTATAGGTCACAAAAAAAATAAAACGACGTCATATTTCAAAATGGCGGTCATAGGTATATACTTCTTTGTAAAAATTATCCGATCCTTTTGAAAATTGATATTTGAGAATTTAACAAGACACAAAAAAATAAAATGGCGTCAGATTTCAAAATGGCGGTCAAATAATAACTTTTAAATTGTATTTATATCTTTGATAAATTCGGTTTTATATACAATGCGTAAGAAGCATAGCTTCTGTCGGGTGTCTTATGACACATCATGACTGTTTTTATTTAGCCGGTTCCAAATTACGCTTAATACTCAACCGTTGCTATGGAAAATTGTTTAAAAAATTCACTATACTATTTTTTCTATGTAATCCAATACTTATTAACTTCCCATTGGAAGTTATTGTAATGGGTCCGAAAATCGAAATCAAAAAGGAAAAAAAAATATTTATATTTCAAGGTCACTACACTATTTTTTCACTACTTTTAGAAAGATGTCTGTGTGTGTGTGTGTGTGTGTACGTACGTACGTATGTGTCCATTTCTTTCTAAGACGAAATCTCGAGAATGAAAAATGATATCGACTACGTTGGGGTGCCAATCGACGCGTATTAACGTAGATATGATCTGAAAGAAATTTTTTCAAAATCGGTTCAGCCGTTCTTTTTTCTTAACCAAATAACCTCCAAAAATGTAGATTTTATACAATATCTCGCGAATAAAAAATTATATCGACTTCGTAAGGGTGTCAATCGAGGCGTGTTAACGTCATTTTGATCCGACATAAATTTTATAAAAATCGGTTCAGCCGTTTTTTTTTTTTAATTATTGTTAAAAATAAATAATAATTATGTTTTAATGATTAAAATGATTACTTTTCTGTGTAATATCTAATTTAATTATTATTATTAAATATTTATCAAACTGGGAAGTTCGTCGTGTGAACCTCAAGGGTCGCACTTTAGTCCTAATAAACGACCCACCTCACGGCTTGTTTATATTTGGTCTTATGGCTCATAGCCTACTACAAAATTACAAATCTTCTCAGTGTTATTTTCCCTATGTTCGATAAAACCGTTTACACACAGTACCTACATGAATATCGCGCCTTGTAATTCTTGAATTACTTGCATGCTCCAAAATTTTTCAGATTGAACTGATTATAATATTAAAAACAATTAATTGATCAGATTATCGAATATTTTAATAGATATAAATAAATATTATACAGGGTGTATCACAGGAAACCAAACAAAGGGAAGAAGTACACAGGACAAATTAGTTAAGATCAGAGATTGATTTGCCCTCTTTTCATGTAAAAAAACCATGATAATTAATTTAATTAAATTAGCCATGTGTACCTATCTTTGTCACGCTACTCATTTTGCTTATGTTTTCCTTGTTGCTCTCATTACTTTTCTATGTATTCAATCCTGTGATACACCCTGATAGATAAAATGTCTGTGTATAATTATTAATATTAACACGCACCATCTCTCTTTGAACCATTCCGTATAAATAGCTTTAAGGAATTGCATAACAGTCTATTATTTTGGTAGTTTAATAAGAGCCTTTAGACTATGTTATAATGTTATAACATCGGCAGAGCTTTGATTCATAATAGTATTTCATTCGTGACTAACAAATCAGCAATACCGATAAGTCTTTCTGATCCCCGCTTAACAAATTTTAAAAAACTTGTCTTAAAAATATTTTCATGCTGCTCCATCTAAAAAATATTATTTAAATAAAAATAAAAAAAACTCGGGTCGCAGTGCCAAACCCTGCCGACAATATAGTGTATTTGCTAATACAGGCATTGTGGCATTATTATGTGAACATAAGTTTGTTTTTTGACAAAATAAAAAACTTAACCCCTTAATACATCCCTTAAAATAATTAAATTTTTCGAAATTTCAATATTAGACATGGATTTTATCCGTACAACATCTGCACCAAATTAAATACACCCTTCCATAAGTAAATCCGTATCAACAAACTTGTGTTTTCATAAAATTTGAAAGTCCGGTCCTGTCGGGCCGATTTTATTAAAATTTTAGCAGCACATTTTAATCTTTACTAAAGAGTTAAATTTCTATTTTGAAACAATTCTGACAATTTTTTCGGTATTTTCGGGCCCAAAAACTTTTTTGAACCCCTAAATACAACCCTTAAAATGGTCCGATCGAGCCCATTTTAAATAGGCTTCGTGCGATGACGGATTCCAACGTGCCTACCAAATTTCGTTAAAATCAATTAACTCTTTCGAAAGTTATTGCCCGCACACACACACACACATATATATATATACAGTGTGTCCACAGACTCATCCTCAACATGGGGATCTCCGTTGTTATGGGAGATAGAGATTTGGTTAAATGAGACAAAATGTGCAGAATCTCCAGTACTAATATCCTGAGTAGTCAAACTTTCCATATTTTGCTTGGTTCGCGACCGACAGTTAAAAAACGAGATTTACCCATTTTCGTTTTTCGTTTATAACTCGCTTATTAAGTAAGTTAGAAAAAAAATATTTTCACTTTCTTAAGGCCCTTTTTTATGAAGATTTCAAATCTCTTTTCACATTTTTATTTACTTTTATAGTTTCTGAGATACGTGTATTAACTTTGTTTTTTTAAATACACGTCAAAGATGTCCATGACACCATTCGAAAGAGATTTTTTTTCTCTTTAATTTGATATGAGGGTTGATGGATTTATTTTCAAAAATAACAGAGTTATACGTAAAACACTGATTTTTAATAGTAGGCTATGCTAAATTAATTGATAAAACAACAGAAGGCTTAGCAAACAGTTGAAATTCGCGTTGGCTTAGTAAACGGCTGTTTTGTTTTAGCTGTCAAAGTGTAGTTTGTTGCTAATTTGTCAGTTTACTAAGTGATTTATTAAATTTACTTTTGTTATCATGGAACCATTTTGTAACAATGAAAAATAAGCGATTTTCAACAATTGATCGTAAAACAGTAGGTTTGTCTTCTTCACTTATTCGCGTTGACTTAGTAAACGGCTTTTTAAATGATCCATAGTTTATTAAATTTACTCGTAAGTTTCTGTAAATAGACGAATGAGGTTGTCTTCGTTCTGGATACTGATCGAAGTACATTTCTGCAGCTCTGGTCGAATTTTTGTGACATAGAATGTAACAAGATAACATATCAAATTTTTCATTGTTACAAAATGGTTCCATGATAACAAAAGTAAATTTAATAAATCACTTAGTAAACTGACAAATTAGCAACAAACTACACTTTGACAGCAAAAATAAAACAGCCGTTTACTATATCAACGCGAATTTCAACTGTTTGCTAAGCCTTCTGTTGTTTTATCAATTAATTTAGCATAGCCTACTATTAAAAATCAGTGTTTTACGTATAACTCTGTTATTTTTGAAAATAAATCCATCAACCCTCATATCAAATTAAAGAGAAAAAAAATATCTTTCGAATGGTGTCATGGCCATCTTTGACGTGTATTTAAAAAAACAAAGTTTATACACGTATCTCAGAAACTATAAAAGTAAATAAAAATGTGAAAAGAGATTTGAAATCTTCATAAAAAAGGGCCTTAAGAAAGTGAAAATATTTTTTTTCTAACTTACTTAATAAGCGAGTTATAAACAAAAAACGAAAATGGGTAAATCTCGTTTTTCAACTGTCAGTCGCGAACCAAGCAAAATATGGAAAGTTTGACTACGCAGGGTAGAAGTACTGGAAATTCTGCACATTTTGTCTCATTTAACCAAATCTCTATCTCCCATAAGAACGGAGATCCCCATGTTGAGGATGAGTCTGTGGACACACTGTATATATATATATATATATATATATATATATATATATATATATATATATATATATATATATATATATATATATATATATATATACATACATATATATATAAACATTTTCAAAAATGGTGCCAAAGTGTTCAGGAGGCTATGAAACGTCGAGAAATTTTGGTCCGACCCCTAGGTCCCGCCATTCGACCGACGCCAATAGTGTATGTGCCATATGGCAAATACACTAATTAATTACTTTAAAAATCCTCTGATAATGTTATCCTCTTAAAAAGAGAGTAATTATTATCTGTCGTGTACCAGTGGGTTCGTACCTTGCTATAAACCCTAAGGGAAAATTATCGATTTTGCACAAATGCTAATCACTAAGAATCCACCTTGCTCCAGTTAAGTGCATGATTAAAACGAATTGTTTTAAATCAACCAATAAAGAAATTGTTAGTTTTTAAAACACTTACATTTTTTTATCAAGTTTTTTAACTTTTTGTAGAAAAAAAACTTATTCATATATGTGAAAAGGACATTCTTAGGTTTGAATTAAAAATAAATAAATAACGTTATGATATCCCAATTTACTTAGGGACGCTTTATTTATATTTTTTACTGGCGACATGGAATTGAAATTATAACGAAAGTTTTTTTCAAGATCATTTTTCACATTTTTCAAAAAATTTGTATCAGGCAAATACAATTATTGAATCGGTATTGATGATTTGTTGGTTACCAATGAAATATTTCTGAATCGAGGCTCACCCGACTTTCAAGACAACGCCAGAATGGTTTCATTGCTCAATGATTTCATTTAATAATAAACCCCGCCTTCAGAAAATAATAAATCATTACATAATACAATTTTTTAAAGAATGCTCTCCTGATAACAACATTGCTCTATTTAAAGGCTGTTTCAAAACATATGGGAATTAGAACACTGAAAGAAATTCACAGCTGCTTTCAAGCGCGGATCCACCGTTGTGGACACGGTGGGCATGCCCACAACCCTAATTGAGGTCGATAGGCTGATGTTATATCCAATACATTAATAAAATTTAAAAAAAACGAAGTAAGCACTTAAATAAAATTATTCAGTGTAAAATATGGTACTTTTAATTAAATCTAAAATCTGATATGCTTTCAAGCTGTAAAAGTTTCATCAAAATCGATTCAGTAGTTTAGAGTCTAGATGTGATATTGTGATGTCCAAACAAACACATATTTGCTTTTGTAATTTTTGTAAGCAAACAGACTAACATTTTACAGGTTTATTAATTTACTAGTGTTCGCCCCGTGGCTTTGCCCGCGTGGACCTATATACTGTACATTGTACAAGGTCTTGGCGGGGCGTCATACATTTTGTAAACGTCTCCTTTGTAGGAATGCAATATCGATCGTGAGCGAGTTCGTAGTCCGACTCGCTTTTGACCGATTTTCGGGTGGCCGTGACCACAACCATGTTTGAGGGCTGGATCCGCGCCTGGCTGCTTTCCTGCAGAGAATATTAGTAAATTAGATCATCTAACCCAGTTGAATTAGTTTTAATCGGATGACAACAGAGTTTTTGCAAAATCTTGCTTGAGTGTCTTCTTCAGATTGTAGTAGGTAACAAAGAACTGATTATAATATTAAAAACAATTAATTATTTACTCTCAGAATATAGACTATTTTTAAAAATATAAATAAATATTAAGTATATGGATAAAAAATCTATGTATAATATAAACACGCATTGACAATCTCTCTTTGAACCATTCCGTATAAATAGCTGTAAAGGAATTGCATAACAGTCTATATATAATATTTTGGTAGTCTAAAAATACATCTTTAAGAATCGACCAGATCATTAGGAATGGACCCTGCTTACTTTTAGCATTTGTGCAAAATCGACAATATTATTTTCCACGGTGACGAATTCACTGGTACACGACAGATAATAGGATAGCGAAGCGAGTGAGTAATGTAATTCCTAAACCACGCAACGGATTTTGATGCGGTTTTCACCATCAGTTAGATAATTTTTCACGGAAGGTTTATATATATAACGAACGAGCGAAGCGAGTAAGTAATGTAATTATATTATTCAAGCGAACGAGCGAAGAGAGTGTGTAGTGTATTGCACCCGAGCGAAGCCGGACAGGGCCGCTAGTAAAAAATAAAACTGTTTTTCTTTTTGTTACAGATACACTGAATCCGACCCCATCAAGGGGACTGCGACCCATTGTTGCAACTTCCATGCGTAATATAATATTATCCGCCTGCATTTAAAAAAAATATTATTTTATTTATTTATTTTTTGTTGATTAAACCATCTAAAGTCTAAACAATATGAATAAGTTGTTTTTTAACTTCCCACTGGAAGTTATTGTAATGGGTCCGAAAATCGAAATCAAAAAGGAAAAAAAATTTTTATGTTTCAAGGTCACTACACTATTTTTACACTACTTTTAGAAAGATGTCTGTGTGTGTGTGTGTGTGTACGTACGTACGTACGTACGTATGTGTACATTTCTTTCAAAGACGAAATCTCGAGAACGAAAAATGATATCGACTACGTTAGGGTGCCAATCGACGCATATTAACGTAAATATGATCTGAAAGAAATTTTTTCAAAATCGGTTCAGCCGTTCTTTTTTCTTAACCAAATAACCTCCAAAAAAGTAGATTTTACACAATATCTCGCGAATAAAAAATTATATCGACTTCGTAAGGGTGTCAATCGAGGCGTGTTAACGTCATTTTGATCCGACATAAATTTTATAAAAATCGGTTCAGCCGTTTTTTTTTTTTTTTTTTTTTTTTTTTTTAATTATTGATGTTTTAATGATTGAAATGATTACTTTTCTGTGTAATATCTAATTTAATTATTATTATTAAATATTTATCAAACTGGGAAGTTCGTCGTGTGGACCTCAAGGGTCGCACTTTAGTCCTAATAAACGACCCACCTCACGGCTTGTTTAATGTTGTAAATTATAGACGCTAGACAACTGATATCATAAGATTTTTATGTTATATTTATTGTATTGCTAAATTTGTTTTGTAATGTAAGGGATTGTGAGAAAAGCACATTAAAAGATGATTACAGACGCTCGAAAGCTTAGGTCATTAGCGAGAAGAAGTTACTGGGCAAACTTGAAAACATTTAAATTTCATTTGAAAAAATATTACTTTTAAGTAAATATAGTTATAAGTTTTCCAGAAGCACGACTTTCGAATTTCTTTTGTACGGTTCTACTAAATTTACGAGAATTCTTAAAATTTTAGGAGTAGGCTATCAGAAAGACGAAACGGTATTCAAACGTGGTAGTTCAAGAATAAATTTTCACGTGGCAGTTCAAGAGTAGGTCAGATATTACTTGAATATCAGATATCCTTGAACTGCCACGTGAACACGTATTCTTGAACTGCCCCGTTTAAATACCGTTTCGTCTTTCTGATAGCCTACTCCTACAATTTCAAATTTTAAGGATATCCTATCGTAACTGGTATTTGAGAATATACTCCCGGAACTCTGAAGCAAATTTTTGAATAAATATACCTAGTCCAATCAAATAGTCGAAAAAATAGGTCTTAAATTGCGTTTATTAGAAGTTTGATGAAATTTTAGTGGTAGATAAGGGGGTGCCACTAGAACACTGTAGTCAGGTTTCCCACCTCGGATTCTGCAAAGGGTGGCCGCTATCTTGAATTTAAGCGATGGAATCATGTATCTTGGTAAATACTGCTTGTACGTGAAAAATTACAATTATAAAAATTGTTAAGGAGGATGTTTCGAATAACTTTTGTTTGGAAAATTTTTTGAAATTTCTTATTATTCAAGGTTATAAATTCTTAAAAATGACACTGTTGGGGGTGGAAACGGTTTTTTCGATTTTACAACAAAACGGTCAATCGGGGGCAAAAAATGGTTAAGACAAAAGTTGTAGCTTTTGAGTTTCTCTACAATATTCATGTTTTCACCATTTTTTTTGCTTGCTTGGTACAAATATAGAGGGCGCCAAAAGTCGACCGGCGCCAATATTTTTGAAAATATCTTCGAGCTCAAAAATCTGAAAATTGCTGATAACAACACTATTTTAATTTTTGAAAAGCTATAACTTTTGAACGCGTTGTTCGATTTTGATCTTTAAAACGGAATTCGACGCAGTTATAGCCGTTTAAAAATTCAAAAAAAAAAAAAGTTTTTTGAAGATAACTGCAACATTTTTCAACTGCGCGATTTTTTTTTATTTATCAGTTTTTGTGTTAATAAGCCGCATTGAATAACGTTTGAAAAATCAAAATCAAACGACGCATTCAAAAGTTACAGCTTTTCAAAAATTAAAATAGTGTTGTTATCAGCAATCTACTTTTGGGTATATTATCATGTGCTTCGAACTCAAAGCGCTTGAAAATAGCGGTAAGTTTCAGGGATGGCCTGCAGGGTCAACTGATTTACAGATTTTTTTCTGTGTCAACAAAGCTGGAAAGCACCCTTTGTTAGTCGGGGTTCTATTTGCAAAATAAAAAACATACAACAATAATAATTTTTTAACAAATATTATTTCATCATTTATAGCAATTCAATCAGCTACATTAAAGGATTATAAGACACCAAATAGGATGAAAATTTTCAATTATAATAAAGATTTTCTTTAATTATTTGTCTACAAGTCATCAAGGGATACAATAAGCCATACTGTAATAACCTTTTCTTAATCTATATTTTTATATAACTTTTGTTTATATCATTACTTTCAAGTTTATTATAATATTTATGTTTTTGTCACACAACCATTTCAAAAATAACATACCAATTAATAATAAGAACCAAAAAAAGATTTAACATATTCTTGGTAATTGTAATTGTATTTTAAAGACCACCAACAGCTAAGGTTATTTGGGCCTAGCACCAATTCATATTTTCAATTCATTATTTTTTTTTTTTTTAATAATAAATTGAAAATCCAATTGACACTTTTACCAGCTCTCGGGCTAGAACTCGGGAACTGGGGACTTGTAATAGAGGAACCATAGCAACGCCATGTAAACAACAGCGCCTCTACACTCTCGACTATTCTCAAGCCCCATATTCTTGGTAGTCACAATTAATTTTAAAACCTACAATTTATTTAAGACGTTCCAAAGTTGCATTTAAAAATTGCTTAAAGTAGTAAGTTTGAATTAAGAAAAACTTGCCAAAAATATAAATAAAACAAAAACTTATATTACTTTTTGCAAGTAGCTTCTGACCAGATATTTTGAGACTTCTCGAGAATTTTCCGGTTCAAGCAAATAAAAATTGTCAATTTATTACTGAATTGTTAAAAAACATCTCAAAATGAAGAACCATTAGTATTTCCAGAATCTAAAATATGTTTGTGTTTGTTTAGGACAAAAACATAAATGTTACATAGGTACATTATTTTGAAAATTCCACAACATTTACAGTAGGTAAGTATATTTTTTGCGCCAATTCAATACTTTTTTTTATAATATTTTGAATTCAGCACCTTTCGTGAGAAACGAAACCCGTGCTACTAACATTTTCAAGCTAACTTTTATAATCTATTCAAATAGACAATAAAATTGTCTCAAATTCAAATATATAGATATTATAATAAAAATGATTAAATTATTATTACCTATTACAATCCAAATATTTCTAATAATCTGCGTTTTTAAAATACATCCTTCTTTGTCTATTCACAAATATTATACAATCAATAGCGTTATTCTACAAGATATATTTTGTTTTTCATAAATCGTTACATTCATATAAGCATTTCTCAGCAAACATACTAACTTTACTTCGAACAGCATTCTCCCATTTGTGACTTGTTGCTAATTATTTGTTATTTCAATACACTAATTCGATAAAACATTGAAATATGATCTAAAACGTATCTACCTAAAAAATATATATTATATTAGGTGTGTTTGTTGTTTAGTTCTGAATTTCCACAGCGTATGTCGGCAATACAGAACTCTTCGGACACAACTGCGCGTTTGTTGTTTAAATTTTCAGATTTTTCGCACTGTTTAAATTTGGTTTTAGCAGTTTTAGGTTCTTAGAACCGCTAGAACCAGGTTCAAAAAGTTTGAAAAATCCGAGAATGTGATCAACAAACACGCAGTTGTGCCCGCAGAGTTCTGTATTGCCGATAGACGCTTTGGGAGTTCAGAACTTACCAACAAACACACCTAATAATGCAGCTCCAAGGTTATTAACTTAGTCTGTTGACTACTTCGAGAGAGGCTATGCTGTGTTATTGTTAGCAGAGCCAACAAAATGTAGATCAAGTTGTCTATTTAAAACAATAGTAATACAGTTAGTTTGCAGGCTCCGCACACGACGGCACGGCATAGCTTCGATTGAGGTGGACGGCGGGTCAAATTTGCGACGCAGCCAAGAGATTTTAATGAAACCACTATTTCAATATTTAATCGAATATAAAAAAATATTTTCTGAATTTTAAAATAACAAAATCAAAACGTCAAAAATTCTGTGTGCTATGAAAAGGAGTTTTTTTTTTTTTATAAAAAACAAGTACACTTTTTTTTTGTTTTTAAATTTGCCCTGAATTTGATTTTCGGTGAAATTTTAAAAATATTTTTTTATATATCGGTAAGATTTTTTTTTGTTATTATGTACAGTACTTTATTATTATTTTAGCAATAAATATTTAAAAAAATTGAAATGCTTAAAATGTAGTTACATACAAAAAAACTATTCTAAAAGATTATGCATTGTAAAAGTCACACTTGCTACATTTTTTTCTTATTTAAATTATTATTATTATTATGTACAAAAATTGTGGTTTTATCTTATTAATTTTTCAATTTAATAAGTCGCTAGGTATTATCTTTTTTTCTGTAAATGCAGTTACTAATTACTTATTATTTACATATTCTGGTCGCGAACCTGTGCTGAACAACATAAAAACGATAATCGATATATCGGCACAGATCATTCAGGACATGTTTACTTTTAACAGAAAAAATATACCCCATTATTGAATATTATTTGTAGTGATGGGATAAATTAAAATAAAAATGATCGATAACCCGATTTTTTAAATAATCGGTAACATCCAATTATGGAAATAATTCGAATTATACAGTGCGTCTCACGGCGAGGTATACATACGATATACGTATTAAATTTTAACATTGAATCCTCATAAGAACAAACTTAGTTCCCAAGTTGGCTTTGAAAGGCATATTTTCTGGCAAAAATAGTTTGTAAAGAAAAAGAGGATATGAAGGGGATACCTCACTTTTAATACGTTGTTCCCGACACTGCATACAACATTTGAACTAATTTAGATATAAATTATATTTTGTTTCTGGTTTTCGGTAAAATTTCGTATTTGACAGCCTGTGTTCTATTTTGAAATAAACACAGTAATGTATTGTCGTCAGAATTGTTTTTTTGCCGTACCCACTATAAAATAGCTACTTTCGATATATGTATAGCGGCCATTAATGATCCATTTAACAGGCAGGTGTGCAGAAAATGGTTTAATTTCTGCACTAGCGCAGAAAATAACGGTTACCATAGCAACTTCTGTTTACTTATACTTGTACGAACTTCGCGGCACACTAGAAGGAAAGATTGAGACTCAAATGAACTGTCAGAATTTTTTGAAAATGACGTGAAAAGTAGGTATTTTGTGGTGGGTATGGCAAAAAATACCATATATGTCTCGTACGTAATGGTATTACGGCTCGTGTGACTGTAAAAACTCGCTATGGCTCGTTTTTACATACTGTCATCACTCGCCATAATATGCCCCATTACGTATCTAGACATACAATCTACTATTACGTGTAACCACGAAAATGGGAAATTGTATGTTTCACATTCTAATGAGAAATGAATAACAAAAACTTCAAGTTATTAAAAATTACCATAACAACACTAAATAAATGTAGTCATGGCTTATTCTGATCCATTCATTTTTTCCCAATGCTAATTTCCCTATGTATACCTCGTCGTGAGACGCACTGTATATAATTTGAATGATATATTATAATCTGAATTGTATATAATTTGAATTATAATAATCGGAAACATAGAGGTAAGAAATTGTTATGATTGGAAATTCCAATTAAATGTTTTATCTACACTACACTCTCTCTACTGTTGGACATCGACGCAACAGCAAATGGCTACTGAATACTGGTTAGTGAACTAGTCTTAAGTCCGCATTTTACCTATATGAAATGCAGTACTCATAATTACTCATAATGAAACATCTGATTATTAGAATCATTCATAACCTAAGGATCCGATTATTGAAATAATGCGATTTTGCCCATCACTAATAATTATATGTTTACTTTGTATCATTACACAGTAGTAAAAATACAATTCATCACAATAAAATTAATTATGGAGAATAATTTCACAATGTATTGACTATTTTTTAAATTTCAACCCTGTGGCAATACAATAAATTATTTACAGTAGGTAGATATTACACCACTACAAAAGTTGACACTTAAAAATACAATCTCAAAAATATATTCTTTTTAAATCTCAACTCTGGTGTTTTTAATTTTAATAATTTACTTACGGTAATTCACTGGCTCGCAAAGCCAAAACGGCTCAGGTAAGTTCAAATTTGTTCTATAACGCTGTGTAAAAATGTTTCGTCTAATTCATTTCAAAACTATTTTTAATATCCAGTAGCCTATTTTTCTCTACAATGAAGAGATGGCAAGCTCAGCCATAAGTCTTCTTCGCAGAACATCGCAATTAAAAGAAATACTGCCGGTCTTTGACATTCCTTTGACCTTCATCAATGTTTATTTTTAATCTAAGGTAACTCAAAACGAATTCAGACTTTAGATTTAAAACAAACATCGATGAATGAACATTGTTCAATTCGTCACATGTTAGTGCAATCCGAAGACATGTAATCGACAATGCTGTCTCCTTTCCACGGCAGCGAATCACTACCAACGCTGAGAAGTCAAACCGTCATTAATCAAAATCTTACAGAAGCCATTTCGCCTTATGACCACAGAATTGATATACTAACTACATCAGTTGAAACTTAAAAAATTGAAGAAATTACTTGACCCAATTAATACATTCAAATTCCAGGATTTTTCATATGGTAACTTTTAATATTATAGTTTACTAATATTACATAAACAAATTAAAGTGATACATTTTTAGAGTGTTAGGTCTTCAAGTCACTATATGAATACTAAGAAGTATTAGAAATACCTTGTATTTTTAATACTTCTTATTATTAAAATTAAAGTGATCGAGGTACCTATTTCAGAACAAAAACAATAGTGGATTGCATCAAAAATATTTTAGTATAATGATCAAATTAAAAGAATCTGTTTTTCTTTTAGTTTTACAACTACAGTATGAGTCTTTAATTCCCAAGACTAGGATGTCCTAATCTGGGGTGATTTGAAATAATTTTCTATACAGGTCGAGATAAATAACAATTTTTTGTTTGTGGCGGTAAAGACAGAACCGACCCTGGGTACCAGAACCAGTTCCAGATAACTACATTTACAACTGATCACCGAAAATAACAAAAATTCAAATCTCCAACTTTTCAAAATGCGGTTTCAACAATTTTCTTGTACATCTAAAATTATGCAAAATCCTGATTTCAATGCATCATTGGAACAAAAATATGTACGATTATTAATCAGTCTATTATTTCATTTTTTTATGTTATAATAAATGAATTAAATGAGCAAATACTAATAAGTCTTAACTCATGAAAAAACTAAATGAACAATGGCAAATTGGAAGTGTGTTTTTTACATTACGGTTCATATTTTGGAAAAAAAATTACAATAATTAATATAAATTACCTAAAAAGTACTAACATAAAAATAAGTGACAAAAGTATTACGATAACAAATGATAGTGAAACAACTGCATTTTTACGCGTTAGCATGAAGTACTTAGTTTTTTGTTTTTAACTTAAAAGCTTAGTCCCAATAAATTAATGAATATTTTAACTCTTTACAATGATTATGTGCAGAGATCAAGCGTGTTTAAAAAAAAACACACCACATAATTATTATATTATGAAAATAGTGTTTCCAAAATGTCCAGGCAAAATGTCCGAGAAGTGAGAAAACATTTATAAAATCAAAAACAGTGTTTCCTAATTTTTAAAACAGAAACTGCATGTTGTTTGTTCCATAATATCTCTCCATTTTACTTTGATCACAAAACAAATTTATAGATGTTTAGACAGTTTTTGGGGGAAAATACTCGAGACATTTTCAGTGTGTCTTGTCCATAAAATGCCCACACCCGGAAATTTTAGTGTCTGTACATTAAAAATTAAACGTCCGACAACACTATATGAAAATATTAATTACAGTCAAATTAGTCTTTCAAACACACAAAATACATAATCTGCAATAATGTAAAGTCACTAGATTTAGATTGTTGCCAATTATCACGAAATCAATTTTTTTTGTACTTTCTGCAACACTAAAATCACTAGATTTATAAAAACAAGATTGCCAAACTGTACTGTACATAGTGAATTCTTATTAAAACGCACGGATGTTGGTGAAAAACAAAAGAAAACAATTTGAAATTTTCGAAGCACGGTTTTTCTCTTCGCATTATCGATGAAAGCAAACAAAATATACAAAGCTTTGTCGTGAAATTTGCACCATGTGAGTATCGCTTACTATTTATCGTTTTTCAAAGTGAATAAATTTTTTTTTTAATGAGAGGTCGCAAATTAGTAATTACCTACAAATTAGGTAGCTTAAAGCAGCGATTCTCAACCACAGTATCACGAAAAAATTACAAATTTCGTGCTCTGGTTTAAAATGGTCGCCAGTGGTTACAAATTTGTTAGGTGTGTCGCAGAGAAAAGTTGAGAGCCCCTGGCTTAGAGCCTCAGGAGGGCAGTGTAGCCTAGTGAATAGCGTATTTGGTTCCGCAGCCTCTAGACTAGACTGTCGTGGGTTAGAATCCCACCTGCGCTCATGGATGTTTTGTGATGTTATTTAGTTTTAAGAAAGTTGTTATTTAGTGTAGTTGAAAGACGCTAATGACCTGAAATGTCGACGCGTCTATACAATAAATAAATAGAGCCTCAGGTATATATTCAAAGCAAACATATTAAGAGGCGAAGTAGTGGTTTTCCCCTACTTGTAGCCTATAATTTAATTGTGTTTTAAAGACCACCAACAGCTAAGGTTATTTGGGCCTAGCATTGTAGCCTATAGATAAAGAACTGACTAAACCCAATTTAGTCCGTACAGTGAAATCTGGCAACCGTGTTACAACTTAAAAAAATAATGAAATGAATATTATGGCACTTACCTAAATGTGAGCACCGAAGCTATTCAATTGTCCAGTGTAGCCGCCATTTTAAAAAACAAAATACTAAAAGGTCGATATACTATTTATGAGATGATAGCATTATATAACGAACCATTAAAGGTCAATTTTTGTTTGTAAACAGATAAATTCTCTTACAAACAACAACAACAAAACACTAATGTAGTGTAAAAATAGGATTAATTGGTTTTTGCCGGGTAAAAAGTACACTACACTTTAAGTTCGGAAAAAAACGGACAGCATTTTGTTTTTAAATTAATTTATAAATTCAATATTATATAAAACGTACAGTTTATTTATACACAAAAACAAAATCGAACTCTTATTATGTAATGTTTATAAATGTCAATTCTGTTTTCAAAAATGCAGCACTGGACAAATTTCTTCTAGTCTGATGATTTGTGAATACAGGCAGTTGCCGACTTTACGAGTTTATTCATTTCTAAGAGTGAACTCGTAAAGCGAAAGCTCGAAAAGTAGTGATTCTTGAGCAAGCAAAACGTTCTCGTCAATTTAAAGTCCAAACAAACACATAAACAACTACGATACTGCTATACATTTAGTTTGAAATGCTGTATTTATAAATGTTTATTGCAACATCAATGTTAATTTTTTTAATTTTATTTTTGTTGATACTCAATAGTCGAAAAAAGAACACTTAAAATGAGAAACTCATAAAGCGGGAACTGCTTGTACATCGTTTTGAAGCCTGAACTCCAAAACTTACGAGTGCGTTGAATTGACGTATTTTGTTTTTTTTTAGTATGTGCGAAGTTCAGATTTCAAAATTTAGATGGCCGATGTGTATAGTTCTTCAAAATTTTAACAATAATTATAACAGTCTAAAAATCACAAAAATGTCAAACGATAAAACCATTATTAAAATGTAAGCCTCAAAAAATTATCAGGAAACTAACAATGCAACGAATCTCACTCGAAATGAAAGCGGGGGATAAATCCATACACAAAGAACAAATGAAAGTAGTACTTTTGTCACAAATTTGTGGCTGGCAGTCTAATGTTGGCAGTGATAGTTTACATACATTATTTTAAATGATTAATTTGTTTTAAATACCTATTTTTATAAACATGATTATTAGTATCTAAGTCATTTATTCACAATTCCATTTTTTTAAAGTGTAACTTCTTATGGGAGTTCAGAGGCCACTTAACGTTTGCGTTAAATATTTAACGCTAATGGTGCAACCATGACAACGTAAAACAAATCATATTATAATACCATAATGGGTAAGTTCGGTTTTGCGCTCGATTGATAGAGTCGAGCGAGCAGATTTTTGGTCACGTGAGCTTTTCAAGCAATCTAAACAATTCCGAAAGTAATCTAGCAGATTTTTCCAAACGTCAGAATAAAATGGCGCCAGTAAATGAAATTCTTATTAATAAAGCCGATATATATTCTTTATTGTTCCTCATTTTTGATTGAATTAAACACTGTTATAATAATAAGTCATAATTTATAATTTTTTTCGTTTTATTTCTTTATTTTAGAATTGATAGTACTACCGACTGTTGATTTTTTTCGACCCATAGGTACAAAAAATATTTTATTTGATCATTCTGTGCGATATAGACTTATTGATTAATTACTATTCTTTGAATAAATATTAACGTGTATTTTTACCTATTGAAAAATTACCTCAAACAAATAAACTTCAAAATTTATCCATTCTCAACAGGACGTGTTTCCGCTCATTTTTAAAATGAATGCTCTGAAGATGGTTAAATCTGCTTGCTCGGTCGCTTTCCTCAGAGCTCATCGAGCGCGCTCTATCTGCTTCAAATGTTAAAAGCGAATGGAGGATAGAAATCTTCCAGAGCATATAATTGTTAAATTCGAACGCATTAGAGCACTCGGATTGATCAGACTGAACTAACCTTAAATAGGTACTATATTTTTTTGTAAATGTCGATTTGAAATTTATGCAGCTTTTGCGTAAGTTTCACTTCTGTAGTGTGCAGTGTAAACAACATATCACTGTTTGCCGGCCGAGCTGTATAGCTTTGCCAACTTACCAACTGGTGTTCCAGATCGCTAATTAAATCAGTTTTTCGGACGTATGTAGATTTTGCGTAAGTTTCACTTTTGTAGTGTGTAGTGTGAACTACACGGTCTTATAAGTAAACAAAATTTTACTAACCTTTTAAGTATTGCATAAAAAGTTACACTTCCTCCGAGTGCCGCGACACAAACAATTTTTTGTTTAGAATTGAAACACTCAAAATATGACACATTTTGCTTTTACACAATTCATTTTTACCTGTCTACGCTATGATAAATAAGTGTTCTTTTAGATACCATGATTTCAAAAAAAGTTATACACTCGCAAGGCAACTTCAAAATTACAATTAAAAAGTACTAAAATACACTTAAAAACACAAGTTTATGTAATATATTATATTAAAAAAAATGTTATTGATACACACACAAAAACATAGCCTTGATAAGAGTGTGTCGTTTAAAATCATGGCAAAATTAATATAACTATAAATTGCTTTCTTTTTGAAAAATAAAATACAAACAGAAAGCAACAGTCGAATCGTTTACAAAACGTTCTTAATAATAGTCTACGATTAATTTCATCACAATGTACGTTTTTTGTCATTATTTTCCTAGTTCAAACGACGCGCTTTCATTTTCTTGAGATCTTGGTTTATATTAATAATACTTTTACGCGCACAAAATAATTCCGCATTTCAAATTTCATGTTTAACCAATGATAAATTAAACATAAAATACAAAAGACGGGTGTTTTTGTGAAAAACTGCAGAGATCACTAATAAATTTAGAATTTTTGTTTTTTTTTTGCGTTTAATTAGAAACCCAGATTGTTATGATCTCTAATGATTATTTTTACGTGTATTCTTATGGGAGACATCGCGGGTAGTCATCAATGTAATTTGTAAACCTCATTGTCCGGGCGAATCGAATGATTGGCCCATCATTCAATTGAACGGTTACGAGTGAGCTGCAAGCAAACACATAGAAAAATCAAAAAATTTGGACCTATCATTCGCCATTGGTTTGTGTAAAGGTGTTTTTCGTCACCGCTATATTTTTTTTCTTCATACATTCAATAACTCTCATAATATTCTCAATGTCATTTCTATTTTGTACCTGTCTGTTTTTATCTATACACCAAAATCTTAATCACCTAAAATCTCATTTATTATTTTACCGATAATTGCTTTAGAGTACTTCATTACTCAATTTTTATGTACAAATTTTTCAATTTCTACTGGCCAAACTTCCCAAAAAAATCAAATTTTTAAAAATACGAAATTTGTTCAAAAACATTCGATTCTTCCGATTAAAATAAAAAAAAATTAAATCTAGTTCTTAGTTAATACAGGGTTATTTTGTTTGAAATCTCGTGCAAAAATATTTGCCTTCAATATAGTTATCCCACAATAATATATATACAAGATTATTTTAGTAAGTAGTTGGTTCATCAAAAATTTTGTTTTGTACAGATATTTACCATACGGTACATACTCTAACATATATTACGGAAACAATCATAGCAAATATAATCATAACATACGTAGAGGACATCCTTTTTAAGCCAATTATAAACCTTTAAACAAACTACTTAGCACATTCAGTATTATAAGATTATTCTTTAATTTTTAAGCATACATCTTTCTTCAATATTTCTTTTTATCCTATATACAATAAATAACATTACTTCTTTAAGTTTCAGACTAATCTTCAATTGTTTCTCTTATAATATATGCAATTCAAAACTTTGTTGTACGCTTTAAAACGCATTCTCAGTTTACAAAACAAAAAACATTCGCATTTTTTCAAACGATATGTGAATTTGTCCGTACGGCCGCTTCCTAATTGAAGGAACCGTTTCTTACGCCATCTGTAGTGTATTGAAAAGCGGTAGTTGCAACGCTTACTACAGAGTGCAAACTGTCGAAACCGTTGCGCGCGCAGCTAGCGCCACAACAACCGATTTTCTCGATGCACTATCGAGATAGCGTAAAAAATACACGGTTCTGTCATCAAAAAAGTAACGGTTTCAGTAATTTTACGATATAAAAACAAATTTATAACGGAAACAAAATTCGCAATTTGTGTATCAAAACAAATGACGTACTAATCAAATTAAAATACAAATAAATTAAACATAAAAAACAGGAAAATAATAACAAACGTGTACAAAAAAAAAAAATTAATTAAATATTACGAAATTGATTTATATGTATCCTAATCAACTCAACGTAGAGATCGCATCAGTTCGCATTTTTTTGGCAGTGCAACGAGCTGGTTGTGATCCGAACCCTTTCTCAGCGGTCATTATCTTCCTTATTACGATTTATACTAAACTTCAAAACACTAAACTATCGTATTTTGTTTTCTTTACTTACTTATATTAATGTATAGATTACTTAACCTAACTTTAAATGAAACCAACTTGCAGACAATCTAAATTAACATGTGTAAAATAACTTGTCGTGTTATTTTCTTAAACGACTGCAAGATATTCAGTCTACGTCTTTTAAAAAATATACAATAGAATTATATACTTATCTGTGTTCCCAAAAGAGAAATCTTTCTACAAAATAAAGTTTATGTTTCATCCACATTAACATATTATTTTTATCTGACACTGACTAATAAAACAAAAACAACGGGATCGTTAAAAAGTCTACGGAAACAAATCAGTCGTAATAAGAAATATATCACAATAATAAAACAATTACCTAACGTCACGAAAAAAATGATATATGAGAGCACAATTTTAATGTGCCAAAAATTTAATTTAAATATATATTATCAGTGAAAAATATTTTTATGAATGTGGATAAATTGTTTATAATATAGATAATTATTATGAATTGGCACTTGATCGCGTGTCAGTAGTAGCAACTGTACAAACAGTGACGCCACTTTGCTGTTTCCTTCTGTGCTTGGTCCGCGATCTCCCCTGTTCCCCCCCAACTGTAGGAGATAAACTCGGAGTCAGGGATGTGTGTAACACATCGATGGCCGATGGTCCGAGTCCCGGGATTGGAATGTCCTTCAACGGCTTCACTTCTGACTCCAAAACCCATTCGTCTGGAATACTATTTTTAATCTATGTTAATAAGCTATTAAAACATTATAAAGCTAAAGCTATCTGATACAAATTCTGTTAACCAAGTTGGTCTAAATAATTTCAAAACTTCAACTCTCTTTCAGATTGCAACAAGTGTGTAAATCTGGCATTTTTTATATGAATTGAGCCAAAAAGACCAAAACTGTTTCGAATCGAGTCAAGTAGTGCATGTAGAAAAATTGTAAGTTTTGAAAAATGGAACGTAATTTCGTTCGATCGAACTTCTAAATAAAAGATTTCCATTTTTTAGTTAAGTTCAGTATTTGATAAACGCTCAATTTTTCTTTTTAAGTCGAGTCAAACAGTCCAGGAAGAAAAAGTTTTAACACTAAAAAATCGCTATGAAAAATCGCGTGGAAATAAAAGGTTAAAAGATTTTTTCAGTATGTAAAGTGTTCTTCCAATACCACTTGATTCAACTGGAAATGGAAAATCCACTGGATACCAACACATTAATTATTTTATATTAATTTATAAAAGGTCCTCAGAAAAGAAAACATCATACGCCACCTACGACCTCGAAGTAACATCGGCGTTGTCTCTTTGAAGACGAAGGTTAAAATCTAGAAATCGTAACAAAAACATCCGACGTTCTGCACCAGCGTCGATTAACTTGAAAAACAAACAATTAAGAGAGAATAATTTACTTACACATTCTGCGGATACCATCGAACAAGAACTTTGACAGTTCCACCATGCTCGACACGGCGTCCTATAACTCGAGATTTCAACGTGGTGGTATTGCCGGGACACTGTCCTATACGACCGGCTGTCCGTTTCGTAGTCACGTCTACCAGCCGTTGCTGTAGACCTTCCATGATACCCGCATCGAAGAAATCAAACATCCGTGCTGCAAAATAAATTATGTTTTAAAAACCATCAATTGCAATGCAAAATTCTCTGGAATCAAGTCACGAGAATACTTAAAAGTTCCGCTAAAAATGTGGGGGACCAGAATACAGGAGGTGTATTGTTTTTCATTTATGTTTAACCTTTTCACTGCGCATTTATTTTACGAGAGTGCATGCTGTGTGCGCAATTTTTTCTGCCGTTCCGTATAGATACGTCTGGAGCAGTCCACTGTTGTTATCTGTGGGGTAAAATAATGAAGCTAAATCCCGTCAAATCATATCAAATTGTTTTTTTTTGCCATTTTTGTTGAAAACATATATTTTTATCAAAAACAGAACAGTCAGTGCATGTATACACGTGTAAAACACGTGTACATACGCATTGACTTTAAAAGAAAAAAACCACAACAAAGTTCAGAATTGGTGTTCTAATAGGCGCTGTGCGTATATATACGGCGGTAGCAGTTTATCGCTGTAAAAAAATTCTGTGGTAAATCGCAAAAAACTTCCGGATTGACCAGTATGATCTGGTAGGCGTTGCTCGTATATAGGTATACGACGGTAGCAGTTTATCGCTGTAAGTATTTTTTCCAGCCCGAACGTAAATATACGGCTGGAGCAGTAACCCAGGTAATTGTATATATACGTCTGGAGCAGTCAAAGGGTTAAAAATTATAGTTACCTGACCAAGGCTGCCTTCTATAACGAATTTTCTTGCCATTTCGACGTATAAGTTTGTTTGCACCTGATTCAATAGATTTACGAGCGCTACTATTTGGCGTTCCTTCGGCAGTATTGAAATGACTATTTACATGGCGTTCCAATGCAAGCTATAAAAAACAAATATTTCGACGATTAGTACTATATTATTCGAGTGTATAGCTATACAAACTTTCTTACCTCAGTTCTCCAATCTGCGTCGTGACGTCTTGTCAAAACTTTGGGAAATGTCAAGAAGGAAGATTTCAGGATGACGACACGTATTGATTTACATTTTATTTCCGAATAAGTTTGGGTAGGCGTTTTATGATTTCATAAAAGTGAATCAACTTCAAAAATTAAAATTAAAATAAAATACAAGGCAAGAATGTAGCAACTAATGGTACTATTCTGTATGATAATTTACAGTACTGTTAATTTTTGTCACTTTCTAACAAATTTAATATTACATAAGTTAAAGTGAGACAAAAATGTAACAGCGCTGTAAATTTTAACATTTGACCATACAGAATAGCACCATAAATTCGCTGATGACCTTAGCGGTTGAGCTTCTATAATCTACAATCTAGCAACTGGCCCGTATTCACCGAGCCTAGTTAGTTATTAATTCCGTTGATTTATTCCCCTGGTAACTATAATCACACGGAATAAATAGTGATAATTCAAATTACCAAACATAGTTAAGTTTACTGCAGGTATAAATCGTAAGAATAGTTATCCTGTCCAATTTCAAGGGTATAAATATTTATCCGCCTAGTTAAATAGGGTGTGCACGAAATGCATAAATTACTTTATGGCCTGGCGATCTTTTCCGGTAAATATTAATTTCATATCTTACAGGTAACGGTTTTTGTCAGTAAAATATGTCAATATTCAACATTTTACATTTTCGATAGATGCGCCATCGGTCGGATCTTTGGTAAACGTGCTTTATTTGACAAAATCTGCAAGGCGTATAGTATATAGGAAATTTTTACCTGCAGTTACTATTCTATCGAATGAATTGCTTGGTGAATAGAAAGTTTATTTTATTCCAAGGAATAAATTTATTCTAAGGTTAGTAACTTCTATCTTTAACAGTGTTTGGTGAATACGGGCCTTGTAAATTTTAGTTTGATATTTTAACAAGTGAATAGTAGTAGTTGTAGAGCATGCGCATAAGAATGCAACTATTATGGCATAGATAGCGAAAAAAAGCAAGTTTCAACGTAAAAAGAAAGGGATCCTGACGCTATAGAATCGTTAAACTAACAAAAATTATTTGATATCAAATAGAGACAGAGGTCTGAACTGGATTCGGTTCCGGTATCTGACCATTTTGGCGGAACTGGATATGACCATTTCGTTGGAAATTACTCTAGTTCCAGTATCCAATCATTTTGGCGGAATCGAACCCGGTTCTGAATGAAAACTTCTCCATCTCTAATATCAAAAGTATTAATCCAATTCCTCTCAAAGGATCATCAAATGTTGTGGCGATTACTGTTGAAGTGGATTGTTAAAAAATGAATAAAGTTAATACGTTTTGTTATGCAAACTTTCTTACCTTTGTACTCTAATCTGCGTTGTGATGTCGTTTCAAAATTTTGGGAAAGGTCAATGAGGAAGGTTTCGGGATGACGACACTGATTGGTTTTAGGTTTATATATAACACCGATTGCTATAAATTATTATTTCGAGATTTCTTTGAAAAGAATTGGCGTATGGATCAATAAGTGAAATTTTTTTATACTGTTTTTTGAATGCACATTTATTTAGCTTACTTTTCGGAGAATTTTTATCTGAATCCTCAGAGCTCAAATTGAATGATACAAAAATTCTCCGAAACGGAAGCTAACTAAATGTAAATTCAAAAAACAGTATAATAGTAGATTGTATATCTAGATGTGAAATAGACTATATTACGACGAGTAATGACAGTATGTAATAACGAGCGATAGCGAGTTTTTACAGTCATACGAGTCGTAATACCATTACGCACGAGATATATATGGTATCTTTTGCCATACCCACTACAAACTACATACTTTTCACTTCATTTTCAAAACATTTTGACAGTTCATTTGAGTCGCCATCTTTCCTTCTACAGTATGCCATGAAGATCGTGAGTAAGTAATGGCAGGCGCACGCAGGCGTATAGAGCCAATAAACAGAAGTTGCTATGGCAACTGCTTATTTACCGCCCTAGTGCGGTAAGTAAAACACTTTCCGCACATCTGCCTGTTAAATAACTCATTAAAGGTCGCTATACATACATCGAAAGTAGCTATTTTGTAGTGGGTATGGCAAAAAAACTAATTGACCCATACGTCAATCCTTTTCAAAGAAATTTCGAACTATAAACCATCACTAATAAATTATTACGATGAACAGACTTTTAACACTGTAAATACTTAAGATATCAATACAACAACTAAAACGATGCATAATTTAAAGAAGATTCTGATTACTGGTGGACCAGATCCAGTAATACGGGACCACAAAAATCCTTACAGGATGACGTGCACCTTTGGGCTGATAGAAGACCATCCTAATTTTAATCAATCAAAACAATGCACTTCGGTCGTTAGTTGAACAATGACTCTTCTTTATTTCAGCGGGAAACTGAATGCTTGAAAGAGATATTGTAGATTACAGACGCTTGACAACTGAGGTCATTAGCTTCTTGGTAGCAAGTGTTTCCGGGCTAGGTAGCCGTGGTCTAATGGATTTTACTCCGTACGTTTCGCCCAAAGCTCCATTGGGCATCTTCAGCGGCGATTGGCAATACAATTTGATCTTCTTGCCGGTTGACTGGTGACCAGTTGACCGGCAAGAAGATCAAATCGTATTGCCAATCGCCGCTGAAGATGCCCAACGGAGCTTTGGGCGAAACGTACGGAGTAAAATCTAGACCACGGCTACCTAGCCCGGAAACACTTGCTACCAAGATGTCTACCGGCCGTGAAAGCATGAATCTCCAATTGAGGTCATTAGCGTCTAACCAAAATACTAAAACAAAAGTTATCAAAAATCTAAATCTAAACCCAGCCCTCTATTGGTTGATAGTACAGTACAATTAAAACGGCGTGAACAGATATTATTTATTAATATTCCAACACTTAAAAAGAATAGGGAAATTATATTTTCTATTGCACACTAACTTGCCTGCAGATTTGCTTACGTTAAAGTTGGTTTTAGACCTCTATACTACACCGAATGCAGTCGGGTAAAAAGTACTTAATATTTGTTTGGGGAACAAGTACAAACTTTCATCAAAATCAGTCCAACCGGTCTCGAGTGACGCCGGCACAGTATGGAAATGCATTTGCCGTTTAGGTATACTAAATACCCGAAAACCCCGCAAAAAAACGATAATACAGTCCCGTACAATTTTATTTGCGTGTATTGATTATAGCCAATCTTAAATATCCAATTGTTAAATTTGTATGTATCAATTTTAGCCAAATTTAAATTTGGATCTATCGATTTAACCAATGTTAAATATTGAATTGTTAGGCAATCCATATCTGTTTCAAAAGCAATCGTTTAATGAATATTATCACCAGATAGCGTTACTTGAAAACCAGTTTGCTCTTACAAAACGTCATGATAAATTACCGGTACTTACTTGAGAGTTAAACCGACATCCGCAGCCATCAACAATGCATCGGAACGGTTTGTTACCCGCATGAGAAAGTACGTGACGTTCGAGCCACGATCGGGAACACGACGTCCGACCATGGACCTTGCATCCGACCCATAAACAAACATAGTTATCTTTTGTCGCTTGCGATATCACATGTGCCACCTGTAAAAACGAACCAAATTAGAAAAGTAGACGCATTTAACAAAGCTTAGTATTTTGTAGGGATCGAGCCATATAGATTTTTTGGTCGATGACGATATACAGTAATAGCTCAACTCACGCGAACTCAAAGCTACGCGGTTGCTTATTTTTCACTCCCGATTCGCCCCTCACCACGGACTCAAAGCCTTTCAATTGTATGTTAAAATTGTTAAATTGTGTTTTAAAGATCAGCAACAGCTAAGGTTATTTGAGCCTAGCACCAATTCATATTTTCAAGTAATTATTTTTTTTTTAATAATTGAAAATCCAATTGACACTTTTACCAGCTCTCGGGTTAGAACCCGGGAACTGGGGACTTGTAATAGAGGAACCATAGCAACGCCATGTAAACAACTGTATTGCTACACGCTCGGCTATTCTCAAGCCCATTCAATTGTATGAGTTACTCGATTGTCAATCGCGTAGCTTCGAGGTATTACTGTATATTGGCCTATCGATCGTTACTGATGTTTTTTTAAACACACTGTTAAATGACGGGTTGCTATGGTAACGAAACGCAGCAACCAATGAACACGTAGTTGTCAAAATTTAACAGCGTGATTAAAATGTACGATAAATCGGCCATTAGTATTTTATTAATAATTTTAGATACAATAACTTACCTGAAGATGTTCCAAAAGTGCACCGCTAGTATCAAACTGTGATTCACAATTAGACCATCGGCAGAAACCATCATCTCTTACGTCCGAACGGTTCTGGTCCTTTTCCAGCTGCTCCTGTTTAGGCGGAAAACGAATTGTCTTTGGCTGCGATAATATCGGTGACTTTTGTGAATCTATTGACGGCTGGGCCGACACAGGAACCGAAACTTGTAATAATTCTCGAAGATCCGTTTCACGTTTGTTAATTTCCGCATCTAGTTGGTCTCTGATTTCTGTTTTCAAATTGTTCTGTTGTATAGACTCTAACAGAATACTTTTGGGTGACGTTTGTTGTTTCTGTAAACCGATGACAGGAATTTTAAGAGAGCATTCTGTCAGAATCGACGTTCCGTTCAACAACTGTTGTGCTTTCGGTTTTGTGACGGGAACTGTTGGCACTCCGGTTTCGACGCTCAACAAACTGGACGCCACCAACGAATTCGGCGTCGACAAATTGTTCGGGGACGCTGTCGACGGCACTGAATTCAATTTGACTACGGGAACGTATGTACCGTTGAGTTTAACCAACGCCGGATAATTAGTACAGTTCGATGGCGATATCACTTGCATTGAACTATTCACTTTTGGTGTTACAATTGTCGGTTGACCAGTTTTTAAATTAGAGGGAACAAATAATGTTGAATTTCTTTTGGGGACAGGAATAGAGCTTTTAACTTTAAGCGTGGAGCTTAAAGCACTAGTCACAGTTACGCTTTCAGTCGTCTTTACAGGATTCCTTGTATTTTCTAAACTCGTCTCCTCGGGAATTCGAAGAGCCGTTAATTTCACAGTAGGACTTGGCAGTGCGGAGGTTTGATTCGCTATTGTCTTTTTTGAGTTTACAGCCGATTTCGTAAGTATTTTTCGTGTCAACGAAACGACCGGATTAATTTTTTTGTTCGTTTTTGTGTCCGCGATAACATTTTTCACTTGGCTAGGCAACGTCAACGTCCTTACTTCATGTTTTCTTTGCAAATCTAATTGTTTCGCAGTAGAATTTTGACACTTTCCATTCACGAACGCTTTCTGATTAACACAACCCGTAATCAAACCTAAATATTTTTGAACGGCTTCGGCCGGCTGATTTTTCAATAGTTCCATTTTATTTTTCCTACTTATAATATTATTATTAACGGATTTGCCTGAGTCGTTTATCTTACCGATATTACTATTAGCTAATTCTCGTTTAACGCAGTTGATAGGTTTTACCTGAGCTTTGAAATACTCTGTTATCTTGCCCTGTTGACCTTTTAAAACGGAATGGAGATCGAGCATCGAGGGCACAGCCCTCTGCTTTGGAAACGTCATAATATTCTTGACGGACGCCTCTTGCACTGTGCACTTGTCGTTCACTTTATTTAACGGACTAGGAATTTGGGAGGCCGTCGCCGACAACTCAACGTTATTGTCGACGATGGCGTGTTTCACAGAATCACAGGAGGGCGGTTTAGGCAGTGTTTGACAAGGTTTCAACGGTGATTTTAGGCAAGCAAGTGAAGATTTATTTATGATTTGTTGTAACTTATTTTGTGAACTCGCAAATGCATTCAAGGACTTTGTTTGCGCAACGGACACCGATTTATTCAGTGCATTGTTCGCTGTTTGTATTTGAATGTTTGGTTTGGCGTTAAGAGTTTTATTCTGCTGCTGTATTATGGCGAATGCGTTTTTTTTCTGGATGGTAACCGGTGGTGAAGTCTTATTTTGTGAAACAATACGCGTATTATTAATTAAGTGAACACTTTTTTGTGAAAAGTCTATCGTTTTCAAACGCTTAGGCGAAAAGTCGGTAGCGCTTTTTGTCGCCGTAACTCTTTTCAGATTCGGTGGCGTACGTAACGATGGAGACTGTTCCGGACTCGGTCGGTCCCAAGGCCACGGCTGTTTCCCTGGCGACGGTGTGTCAGATGGCGACGGGGTCCACTGGGGACTCGGCGACTGCTGTGACGGCATCTTGCACGGCGGTGTCTGTGAACCTGGTGTCGAGTCGTCGCTATGACTGGAAGTTGTGCTGTACGGGGACCCCGGGTCCGCTATATCACTGGACGCTGTACTGCTGCTGCTGCACACTGAACAATCCGTACAACTCAGCTGTGCCACACCACTGAAACAAAAACGAAACAAACATACGTCAGCATTAAATTAAATAATTATTAACAAAACTAAGTAAACATTCGCAAGGACAGTGTGGTCCAGTGGTTAGCGTCGCAGTCTCTGAATCAGACTGTAGTGGGTTCGATTCGAATCCCGCCTCCGCTCTGTAATGATATTTAAAAATGTGTCCTTTAGTTACTTGCATAACATAGCTATGAAGTAATTTGTAAAAACACTGTATAGATTTTAGTTAGAGAAGAATAAATTTTGAGTTCAATTAGAACAGTCATAATTTTGTCATAAAATAAAGAACTTTCATTCCACTAAAACACAACACGCTCATGGATGTTTTGTGATGTAATTTAGTTTTAAGTTAGTTGTTATTTAATGTAATCAAGACGCTAATGACTTAAGTCGGCGGAGACGTCTATAATTTACAATAAATAAAATAAATAAATAAGTAAACACTCGTTACATTCTTTTTTGAATCCGTAGCATTGATCGTTAAATTTAATTTGTATCCTAGTTTGCAAAAAAAATCGACCGGATTCAACTCTGCTTATTCCGTAAGACTACGACCCTTGAAAAAATATTTCAGTGTACCTATACGTTTTTTTGTTGTTTAAAATTGTATACTAATTATACTAACAAACGCACATAAAAAAAATTCGACTGATGACCAGTCCTATACTTCCCACCTAGTAAATATTTGCAAAAAATAAACACTCTTTTTTTATTCTTTGAAAAAAAATCATGGCCCTCTTTTTTGTTTAGTGATCAGACTACTGATGGCTAGCTTAATATAGCAAAAATCATGGTTACCTTGATTTACGTACAATTTTTATTTTTTTTCTCGAAAACTATACATTTTAGAGAAAAAAAATATTTACATTTTTTTTCATATTATAACATCTAGAATTCATTTATATTTTTTTACCTATGTTAATACGTGACATTGAGAACGTTTTTTTGAATATCTCAGGATCCACTGAACCGATTTGACTCAAAATCTAATCAGATCTATGTTAAAGGCTGATAAACACAATAGATTAAGATATCGAAGGCGAAAAATTGACCACATACACACACACACATACAGACATCAGTCAGAAAATGATCTTAAACGATTGCTAGGGTCTCAAAACGTGAAGATCTATTAAAATCTCGAAATATTTTTTTCGGACTAAATCCATTACTTCCCTACCATAGTAGAGGTGGGAAGTAAAAATTTAAATTATAACTGAACGAGGCTTCTTTGGCTTTCAAATGGCATCTCAAGCATGGTTACAGCGATTCTGCGAGTTTCCTAAAACGCTTTACACGAGTAAGTCAAAGTGAGTGGTGTATACCCGTAAGCAAAAAAACAACATCCAGATTTGCTTCACATCACAAACTTGGTAACAAAATGTAGTACCAAAAACACATTTTTCACTACAATAAATAATAATTAAGAAGGACCGATTGATCGCATTAATTTTAAAATAGTCGTTTTATAAAAGAAACTTTATCACCTTGTTGTAACAATAAAACTGTTCATTTATCAACAATATAATATTATCTGAATGATTTATCATTTCCTTTTACTATTTATTAACAAAAAAAAAAAAAAAATATGAACATTACTATCAATCAACTATTATCAACTGATAAACATTACTCAACATACCAAAATAAACTTGTGTTTTAATTGATTTTAGGAAATTTGTACTTCACTTTATACGTAAGTCATTCTAAAACAAATTCTTACTGAAAGTTTTGCCATAGCATATTTTGGCTCGGCAATCTTAAAAAAGTTATTTTATTACCAGAAAGTCATAAAGTGTACCCAAATATTTTTGTTTACTTAGTACCTGACTTCGGCGGAATTACCTAATGTAAGAGAAGATTCCTCATAAAAATATGTCTCAGGAGCGTCGGAAGAGGGTACTGACTACTGACAGTATGCAACCTCAGTTATAAACGTTACAGCTTGATTTATTTACTAAAATGGAATTTATTTTATTTTCTACGCCTGCACTGTCCTGGATAAGGATTACTTTTATAAAATTCTGGAAGTTCTCGCTATCGGAGGCACGCCGCACGACGCATGGCATAATAAAAATTGACTTCTTCCACTTGCACCACTTTTCCTTCAAAGAAAAGATTAATGTTGGGTTTATCGTACAATTTACCACGCCGTTTTGTTAATTTCGCTGTTATTTTTACACCAAATAACACATAAAATATAGTTTTATGTGTTATTTGGTGTAAAAATTTAACCGCGATTAACAAAACAGCGTGTTAAATGCACGATAAACCCGACATTAGAGAGTCTGTTCAGAGTTAATCGAATTTCCTTTCGTTCATTATGACTGATGCAAAAATACAACGATCTGAATTATTCTTTTTGCAAACTGTTTGTCTCAGTAAAGAGTAAGGGCCCACGCTTATTGATTTTGTTGCAATTAGGAAATATACGCAATTTTGTACCTATAGCAATATCGTCAAAGGGCCAATGCCACTGAAATATCAGAAATTATTTTGGAATATGGATCAGATGTACGCTTCTCCACACCGATTTTTTAACTCTTGTTTGCTTAGTCAAATTCAACAGAATCTAAACTGCAAAGTCGATAGTTAAGTAGTTTTTCATCGAGCCAAGCAGATGGTTCGGGGAACCTCGTGTGTCTCGTCTAGTTCATCACGGCTCCTCCCTATATACGTAGAGTTTGCGCATCCAGTCAATTGCGACTAGTGACTACACCACACAGGTATATAGAAATAATGTCTGAAGCTCTGTGTGTGCTGCCAACACCGCCTAGGTGGTGTGGGTACTGCGAGAGGTCTGACTCTGATGAACTGAGAAATTCTGAATCCACCACAACCAGCTTCCTTTCGATTGGTATGCTGTATCCGTTGTTCGCATCTCAGAAAACCTGTCCGTCCACTAATACTAAAAACTTTACTTCACCGGTATTGTAGTCACCTTCGACTTTGGGCAGAACGCACGCTGTATTTGGGATTTGACACGGAGGCGTGGCACCCACATTTTGCAACACTTTCATTTTTTGCCGTCCGATGTCGCAGCGCCAAAATCTCTATAAAGAATTTGACATTGATGCGTAGAAATCGTCCAATCCTTGTATTATAGACAATTTACATGAGGCCAATTGGGAAGACATTCCAGTAAGACATGCGCCGAAAAATTTGAAACCGTTCTAACTCAGTGGAGTGGTTTGGGACATTCAATATCAATGGCATTGCATCTATTTTCACGATGCCATAAGGACTGACTTACTGGAAAGTCTTCACAATTGGTCTCGTGTAAATTCAACATAAGAGATTTACATGGAGGCGGGGGCTTACTCTTAATAATTACATTTTTCTATACTTTCATTTTTTACTACCAGATGCCACAGTGTATGGCTTTGCGGCTTGTAGCTATTCAATAAATTTAATTTAATTTAATTTAAATGTGAAATCCCAAACCCGGCTACTTATTGCGTGGTACTTGACAGCTAACTACTTGGTTTATATTATAGCTTAACTTCCCTCCCCTTAAGAGATCGATATTCACCTGGTGTCCTTGTAACTGGTCAAAAGCAACACACAGATCCGGTTTTTCTGCTATGTTTTTAATCCTCAGATGGTCGCGAACGTGGCGACGGCCCGGAGAAATATTTGCTACCTGCAATCTTTCTGCAACTCTGTGTGGGCAACGAAGCAAATTCCTCTCCAGAACATTAACTGGTCCCTTGCAGAGATATTGCAGGTAGCAAATCATTTCCACGTCTTCGTCGTACTCGTTCACGAGTAGGGCATCCAAGTCCCGGGACCAAAGAGGAAATCGGGACTTCGGGACCTTGCTGAGAGAATCCCGGGACTTGTCCCGAAATCCCGAAAATACCAAACATTGCGGATTTTTGCCGTATTGTGATTTTTAACGAATTTTACACGAGTTATAATTGAAAAAAAAACTTCATTGTAAGTATAAAAGAAAATTATATAAAAATTAAAATATATTTATTATTGTATTTGGTTTTAAAATAAAGAATAAATTTGAAATGAAATCAATTATTCTGATTGATTTCACCTTACTTTGGTACTATACAACTGAGAAATTTCGGGACTACGGCACGTATACAATGATCCCGGCACCTGACAAATATCATTTAGTCTCGAGACTGGATGCCCTATTCACGATCCTCTGGTGATTTTAAAGCTTATCCTGGTTTCGTCAAAATATAAAATGTGCTTCCAGTTCAATAATTGCATCAATCATCAATATAGTAATAACATCCCTTTTTTTGTCGGAGGTTAAAAATACAACAGAAACACTGAGTTGTATGTAAAGGGGGGCGCGGCGATTCGCCGAAGGTAAGCCTGTCCAAAGTCAAAAATCACAACTGTGCATGTGAACGGACAGATAGACAGGTCTCTGCACTGTGTACAGGTATTTTTTTAAATCGCCGATCGCGGTAATAGATATTATTTACAAGACGATACTGATCATTTTTATGGACATGCACATAAGGAAAGACAAGTTTCATTTCATTTACGAATCGAAGAAAAAAAAACTGTGAATGAACACATCATATTAAACAGATACGGTCTGAACAAGACATTTTTCAAATATCGAGCTGCAATTATGTGTTTAATGTTAATTAGCTCGTCATAATGACTGCAAAAAAGCGTTAGAAATAATTATCTTGCACAATTATCGCTTGTAACAGAAGCGTATTTTACAAGAAGGCGCGGACGATTTTTATTCCAGCAGAAATTCCTATTTTCAAAGGGGTGGCCAGAATCAAAAAATTATATTTTTTGTGTAAGGATTTTAACGCTCTTTCATCTGATATGACATTCATTTTATTAATTTATATCGGGTGACTTTTGTCAAAAATTTCTCTTTTCAAAGGAGTGGCCAGCATCCCCCGCCAGGATGGCGGGTGGCAAATTATATTTTTTGTGTAAGGATTTTAACGCTGTTTCATCTGATATGACATTCATTTTATTAATTTATATCGGGTGACTTTTGTCAAAAATTTCTCTTTTCAAAGGAGTGGCCAGCATCCCCCGCCAGGATGGCGGGTGGCAAATTATATTTTTTGTGTAAGGATTTTAACGCTGTTTCATCTGATATGACATTCATTTTATTAATTTATATCGGGTGACTTTTGTCAAAAATTTCTATTTTCAAAGGGGTGGCCAGCATCCCCCGCCAGGATGGCGGGTGGCGAATTATATTTTTTGTGTAAGGATTTTAACGCTCTTTCATCTTATTACTTTATAGCGGGGAGTTTCACACAGTCGGCTCTCCTACTAAAACAGAAACGTTAAATTGAATTCTTTTTAAGGTTCCGTACCTCCGAACGGAACCCTATTACTGAATACTGAGTCTACGATATCCGTCCGCCACCCGTGTCACAAGGCACTCCTGTTCTTTTAGAGAAGTTGCTGATTACATTTTCGCATATTTGCGCTTCAATTTCGCCAATGACACATCGAATTTCTTCCTTCAACAAACCACGACATAATACACAGTGCCTAGCATCATAATATTATATAGCGTTACGAATAAATGTGTGTTTTTTAAAAATAATTAAACACACCTGAAGATGGCAACTCGTTGCTGAAACGCATAGTGTAAAGTCACAAGACGGACATAATACAATAAGGTAAGATTTTTTCGTTGGAGAGCAGCCAATTATATAATTGTTTCCAAACATATAGGAAAAAATCATTTTACCAACCAGTGGTCACAGTCAGGATTCTAACCTGAACCTTTCCAATTTTGCGTCGGAATGAGCTTACAATACTCAACTGTGACATGATTGCTAAATTAATATTCTCCTTATATGCTTCAGAATCAATAGATTTTCACTTTTCAATTCATATCTGCTAATTCAATAGCTATGATATATAATTGGCTGCTCTCCAACGAAAAAATCTTTCAATTGCATACAGCCGTATAAAAAAAACTATTATTATAATACAAGGTATTTCTAATACTTCATAATATTCAGGAATTGTGGTTCGTTGGTTGTTAAATACGGAAGACTTCACAAAACCCCACAGGAAGAAGTCGCATGGCGTTAGATCGCAGGATCTCGATGACTAATTCTGGTGGCAACGCACTCTGCGAACTGTTTCCGCTAAATGTTTTACCATGTTCCATGATAATTGGGATGCATCTACTTGACAGTAAGTTGTCAAATTTTTAGTCCAGCAGTCTTGATTAAAAGAAAATGCCGAGAAATTTCAAATATTGTGCTCATGTTGAAAGTTGAAACACCCTGTACTATAGCTTTTACGGTTTAATGATGTTTATACCAATTAAGTCAAATGATTTCCATAAACCAACCATGTAATGAATAAATGTAATAAAACAGGTACACAAATACATATTGCTCATTGTAAGCGCGTAATTCACAATAGCTTTTAAAGTAATTACAGTAAAATCTTCCTTAATGAACACCCCACAACTGGCAATACCCAATTTGGGTTGGAAAATTACAATAAAATATTTTTTTCTTAGTTTTTTATTTTTAGAATAACGATTGTATACATCTCTCTTTTCCAACCTGACATTATCACCTACAGTTGTGTCCTTAGGTCTAAAGGTACGTGCAGTATGGAGCTGGGATTCTAGATGGTAGCGTAGATCATAGCAGGGCTTGATTAAATTAATGCATTGTTATATATGCGAGCGTACACAACGAAGCAGTGAGTGTAGCAGGTATAAGCGCTGTTACAAGAGCTGCTAGATACAAGAATGTATCTCACCATTCTTTCAGCGCGCTGACTACTACAATCAACGTGTGACAACTGTCAAATGGCCGTTACAAGTTTCACAATGGATGTGACTAGTTTAATAAATGAAATTTTGCCAGTTTTTATTTAATTTGTTTTGAGTTTTTTCTAAGACGTATTTAAAAGTGTTAGGTTCCATACGTAAATATTCAAAAAACAGGTTTGAGTAAAATTTTAATTCCTGGTATAAATGATGAAATTCGCCATGTTTAGATCGTTTTCTATTAATAGGGTGGACATGATAGCTCCTACCCAAATTTATATTTAAAATATAACACTTTGTAGCAGAAGAACACAAATATTCATCTTCGCTATCTGACATTTCAAACGCGATTTAAGCTTGTATCAATGTTAGTATCAAAGCTTCGTTGTGCAAACCTATAAGCGCTTATAATTTCAGCCACCATCTACCATATACATGCTACCATCTAGAATCCCAGCTGCGTACTGCACGTACCTTAAGGTTGTGCTTGTTACCTACAGTTGTGCCTATATGACTCCCTTACTCTACCTGTAATATCTCTATGATCGCTACACGCTCGGCTATCCGCAAGCCCAATTTTAGCGTATTCTCGTTTTTACGCGATCTAGTTTCCGCGAGCAACAATGTTGTAGTACAATACTTGTATAATATATACAGCAATTTATTTATAAATCGCTATTCAATCGTGCAATATACGAAAGTGAATTAGCGATAAAAGTAAACAACTGTTGATTTCATTTATCAATCGCAAGCATATACATACACAGTACACACAGAGAAACACGGTTTAACTGTGATTGCATTTTATATACTGAGTGTCCAAGATAAGCGTGAAATGCAAGGGGATTCCCTAAACGGTAGAGATAGAGATTAAATAAAATATGAATCTATACTAATATTTTATTTATTAATTGATCGTCAACCGAACTATCATTCAACTAGATACTAAAATTATTGTTACGGATCACCCTGTATATAAACGGCAGGCAAGAGTTCTGAGAAACGGGGTCTGCTTACTGAACAACTGGTACCTGCGCGGAAGTCCTAGAGAAAGCGAGAACACACTAGGCTTATGCCACGCAGCATATATTAACAGTCAGTGCGAGTGAGTGAATCAATCAGTCAACGGTGAGTCACGCATTCAAGTCTACGGTGGATGAGAAATAAATAGTGCCGTGATATAAATAATCAAATTGATAAAATAAATACTAGTGGTAATAATTACGAGTTATTGTATATAGTTGTTTTGTTTTTCTTTGTATTTACTGTTTAGTTATTGTTTACTTGTGTTGATTGTTAGAATTGACTTTTCGTTGTTGCGTTCTTTATTATTGTGTTTTTAATTATTGTAAATAAATATTTATTTCGCCAACTCAGAAAACAGTTTTTAGGACATCTAGTATAAAACAAAGTTCGATATCAAGTACACAGATGAGACTGGTTTGACAACTTGCGTAAAATCAAATACATAATTACATATTATTGTATAATAAATAAATGTAACGGCATTTTATTAATCACTTTGCTAAAGTTGTATTTAATATTTTATACAAATACAATAATATTTATTCATGCAAGTTTTTGTAACTATGTACATAATTATAATATATCTACTCTCTTACTTATTTAGGCTTATTATTTGATGCAGTGCTTCTCAAACTTCCAAATTTTGCGTACCACTTTTGGAACCATTTATTTTGTCGAAGTAAACTCGATTTTGATTTAGTTACAAGCAGGAATAAATCAAAATCGGTAAACGAAAAAATAAATTCCAGTTGGATTTCTTGTTTTTATTTATTCACAAACTGAACTAAATTGAAGAAAATCATGTTTGCCACCTAAAATATTTCGCGGATCACCGTTTGGCAAACCCTGATTTATTCATTCGCAAAATAAATGGAACCAAAAAAATACAGCAGAAACAGCAAAAACAGTGAAACCAACAATTATCATTTGTTTTTTTGTTTTGTTGTCTGAACTTTCATTTTCTAAGACGCTACCGCCTTTTATTAATTCAACGTACTGTTTTAATATTCTCGTGGTATTATGTCACGTGATTTGACTTTCCCATGCATAAAACATAACATTTTGATCCAATTTACTGCAAATTAAGCCTCCAGTGTTTCAAAATTTACACGCAGGTTTCTGGAAGTACATTACAAGTATGTAGGAATTATACAGTAGAAATTCTATAACTCGAACCTCGTTAAGTCGAAATCCTCTCTAAGTCGAAGAAATTAGTGATTCCTTTGCGCTGAATCCTGAAAGACTCTAGAACTCGAACTATAATATGTGATCCCTACGAGGTACTGTGAATATACATATTTCACCCTGTAACTCGAAGTTCCAGTCTCGCGAACTCTATATCTCGAAGTAAGCGGCGTGTAACCTTTACAGCCTTTGTATAAGTCAAAGTTTATGTTGTCTGCAAGACTACCTAACTCGAATTCTCGATAAGTCGAAAACTTCGTAACTCGAAATTTATATCATTTCCCTTGTGTAGTTCAAGTTATAATAGAGTTTCTATACTGTACATGCGCAATGCGCATGCTCGGAAAAGGTCCATACAAGATGTCGGAAGTTCTAATGTTCTGCCTCCACGCTGGTACAGCGTATAGATGTAAAATATTATATCAATGACAATGTTCAACACCACACTCCATGCAAGCTGATGACCTCAGCTGTTGAGCGTCTATAATCCATTTACACTCGATGCATAGCTCTGGAATGAGTCTTCATTCACTCCAAATTAATTAATATATTATATATAGTGGATTATGTAAGTACTTCAAATATTACATAAACACATATCAGAATATCACACGACATCAATGTTATGAACTTGTATTACAATTAAGGTCGATTTACATAAATTATAATTATTTCAATTTGCCCGGTAAAAATGTTTCTTCCAATCAGAATTATTTCTAAGGTACTTTTCCAATTCTTACTCCATCATATTTCAACGGGTTCACTCTAGTAACAATAATCAATAATATGTTTAACACGTCCGTTTCACGGTATATTATGTCATAACATACGCCATTCGCACCATTACCACTTTCCCGTTATTTTTTACAATTTTAAACTTCAGTTTAATTAATAGAACCGTCCGAGTGGATGAATTACATATAAAGATCATGACTCTCCTTTTTTTTCGTAGTCGGGTAAAAAGAAGATAAGTTCAGCGATTTTGTGAGTATATATATGTATAGGAGTTTGGCAGGTATCGGCCATGGTATCGCATAAGGAACCAGTTCGATATTTATTGAGAAAACCCACAATAATATGGCCGGTATAGGAATAAGGAACCATCTCGATATTTATCCGAAATTCTTGAGTGAAACCACAGAAAACTTCAACAAGATGGTTGGTACATAGCGCACTGTAAAAAATTCATGTAAAAATACTTTGAAAGTTAAGGTAGGTTTCGCTCGATTTTCTAAGTGATTTTACATTATTATTTATTTTTACACAGAAAACTTCATAAAAACTTGGACTTTTACTGTAAAGTTAAACAAATTTGTGATTTTTACATAAAGTAAATAAAAATTACGTAATTTGTGTAATATTCCAATAAAGTGTGTAAAAATTACAAAATAAAATGTATAGTTACATATATAAAATGGATGAATACAAAACAAATTAATGTAAAATTAGTAACCACGCATGCGCAATGTGTTTTTATGGAATCTACGCGATGTGGCGATACATGTTTGCGACGCCATTGTCTCTTTGTGTGCCTATTACCAGATTAATCGCTGGCTACAAATGGACCATCGATAATCTATGTCATCGGCCTTCTCATTTCTTACAGTGCGGGAGACTTTAGGAAAAAGTCCTTGCCGCATGTGCCCCCGCTGGGAATCGAACCAAGTACCTTCCGAATGCAACTCATATACAATATGTTTTCATTATATGTCTAGGCTTATTGTTAGTTCAGAGTCCTCTATATGCTAGTAGTCGAACTACTCAAAATATATAAAAAAATTCACAGATTTCGCAATCCTTGCAACCATCGAGGACATTGGAAATGATAACAGCATATATGAAACATAATTAACTGTTTATTATACACACAATATTTATCAATGCACTGTTTAGTTTTGTCAGGAATAACCCTATTATTCTTCTGTTATATACGCGTTCACTTTTGCTTGATTACTTAATTTTCAAATGGATTTTTCTACAGTATTTATTAACATTTGCTCAAAAATAACACCGCAGATCGTCGCAAATACCTCTCAATTAACTAGACATGATATAAAACACATTTCGAAAAAATTGCACTTGTTCAATTTTGCATGATTGCTCCTCACTTGATCGCGACACCGTTGTCTTTTGGCCTTAAACGAAAACTCGTAACTCTGCCCCCATATATGAACATAAACATTTCCAATGTTAAAACTGTTAAAGTTATAGTCATTTGTAACGGCGAAAGCGCCTCTAAGAGTTTGTAACGGCAACTTGAGGTGCAAGCTCCTTTTAATGTGCATCCTCCTTTAGCGTGTCCTGCTGTTCGCATGAAAATGACCTAAAGAGGTTAATTGAACATTTCACATTATGTCACTGTATTAAACGCATCCTGTGATGTTTAAATTGGCCACTCGGGCTTTCTATATTTTATGTACGATGGGAACGTAATAAATACAGACTGAGCTGTCACGCTGCAAAACTACATTAATAATATAACAATTAGTATTATAATATTCACTAAAAAAAAATATTTATATGTACCCCATTGTTTATCAAATAACAGGTGTCCCTGCAAGTGTTTCTTGGAACTAAACAAAACTTCATTGTTAAAAATGCAACGTTCAAAATACAGTTCCTGTTAATTCTTTTTACTTTTCCATATATGGAGTGGGTTTATCATGGCCCCCACATCCTGAAGCAGGTCCCCAGAACAAGAACTTTGGCGGGCTCAAAACTGAGAAAAAACTGTGAAAAAGCAATTATGACTAAACAAGCCGTTACCCGTGGCTTTGCCCACGTATATTTCGATTTATGTTTTATTGTCCTCCCGCGATAAATTCTCCTCCTGCGAAGCGATGCCGGGCTGGTGGTGTTTACACACACAAATTTTATTAATACATTACTCACTCGCTTCAAAAATGACTTCCATACAAACTTTCATCCCCTATTTAATCCCCTTAGGGGATGCATTTTTAAAAATCCTTTCTTATTGCTCACCTACGTTATATAAGGAACTCCTGTGAAAATTTCATTCTTCTAACTTCAAAAATGACTAACTTCCATACAAACTTTCATCTCCTATTTAACCCCCTTAGGGGATGATTTTAAAAAAATCCTTTCTTATTGCTCACCTACGTTATATAAGGAACTCCTGTGCAAAATTTCATGCTTCTAACTTCAAAAATGACGAACTTCCATACAAACTTTCATCTCCTTTTTAACCCTCTCAGGGGATGAATTTTCAAAAAAAAATTCTTAGTGCTCACCTACGTTATAAAAGACACTCGTGTGCAAAATTTCATGCTTCTAACTTAAAAAATGACGAATTTCCATACCAACTTCCATCCCCTATTTAACCCCTTTAGGGGTTGAAATTCGAAAAATCCTTTCTTAGTGGGTGCTTACGTCACAAAAGGAACCTACTGTCCAAATTTCAAGTTTATATCTTTAGCGGTTTGACCTGGGCGTTGTCTGTCAGTCAATCAATCAGTCAGTAACGGAACTGTTTTATATATATAGAAGATTAGTACCACTTGTGGAGTTAAATTGGTAATATAGTGTTATCAACAAAATTCAGTTGAAACGGAGAAATTCTTTTTTGAATAGTTGCAAAAAATATTTTTTGTTTCATCTTGTCGCGTCGGGTCCCTCCTATTCCTGGACCCCAAGGTTAAAGCCCTGTCGGCTGTCAAGTGTCAACCCTGCACTTGTGGGTCTTGTGATCGTGAATTAGATTTTGAATGTATTGTTGAATAGACGTTTTCAAGTCCCCTGAACCCAAAAAGTAGTTTAAAAACGGCTGTCTGTCTGTGGTCGCACTTAGAGCCCAAAGTTCTAAACAATTAGATCGATATCACTCAAATTTTGCGGTGTTCGTTCAGTTTTCTATACGCTAGTAGTCGAACTACTCAAAATATTTAAAAAATGTGAACTGTTTAAAATAATATTACATTAACTATAACGATGACAGCGCCTTTAAAGGTGTTTAAAGGCAACTTGAAGTTGCAGACTCTTAAAATTTTACTCGTTAACAGCTTCGCGCTAAGTAACAAAACCTATACTAATCACAAATAAACCACAACATATTTCTCCCACGCTAAAAATTCGCATTTTCTGTGACACAAAAAAAATAAACGTACGACCTGTGCAACAATACAAGGATGCCATAGTAAATTCGTCATAAAGGCATTCTTACATCACGAGTCAACCGCAAATTATTATCTCAGTCGGTAACCCTTTATGATTAATGAAAAAAATATTCGTTGCGTCATCGATAAAAAATATACTCTAACTCAATTACAGAGTGATCGAAAAGTAAGAGAAAGCAACGTCATCTCCATTTACTTCTTCAGAACGAGGATAAAAACAATGGCTCGTAATTCTTGGTCTTTCGCAGATCCCTAGAAAGCAGGCGCGGACTGGTCATGGGCGCTGGAACGTCCCGGGCCCTCCCATTTCCCAATCCCAACAAATTACTCAAATCTCTCCGTTGGGCCCCTACAAATGTTAGCGTCCCTGAAAAAATATAGCTAGTCCGCGCCTGCTAAGTTCTCAAACTCAAAACTGAAAATTATTAATAAATGACAATCTTTCTGTTTTGGTCGGTATGTAAAATTTGAGAAAAAATAAGTATCGATGGACCCCTCGCGTAGTTTAACAAGCGCTGCTCTAAAATATATAAAAATTTCGTACGCGTTGTCTTTCATAATACAATATTTTATTTTGAGTTTTACAGGCCTTATAAAACGATTCAAAAGTATATTCGAAACGTCCACTTACTAATCGTTTAAACTATTAATTACTCTTAATCAATATGTAAAAAAAGTTAACGGGACATTTGTAACGTCCTTTTCTTGCTTTGAGGCTAATGACCTAAGCTGTCGAGCGTCTATAATCTATCTATCTATTGTTTTCTTGCAAGTTTTTCGGGTATTTTGTATACATAGGAAAACGCGTTTCGCTCTGTTCGTACCGGTGAACCAATTTCAATGAAATTTGGAATACTGTCAAGTGTCAATAATTGGTACTAAAACTAAATTAACAGGGTATTTTTACGCGTTTACGCTAGCTGCCAAAAGCGACATTGCGAGTAAACTTGCAAGCAAATAAGCTAATTACATAAATTAAAAAAAAGACGATTGCTTAAGAAACAATCGAAATCTCTCGGTTGAGGTATAAAATGGCTTCGATATGTTTTCTTGGACAAAGCCACGCCATTCGTATCAATTAAGAACGATCTTTTCGGATCTTTTCAAGCGTATTTCTCAGACGCGAACAAAAGCTTCAGGGTTCCGTGCCACAAACTACCTACATTCTGTTCCACCAGAGACGAAATAACTAAAAACTAACAAAAAAAAACAACAACCAAATCCCATCAGCAAACAGTAGGTATACGCTATACTCAGAAAAGCACGGTGTCTACAATATAATATCTATGGCCTGAAGGCAATACCGCTTATGTCCAATTATATGTAAAATATGATTAATGACGATTTAATCATCCGCAGCTCATTTTATGATCAAGTTTTCCATTTGATGCACAAGTTTATGGGTGGCCGCCAAGCAGTGATTCTAGTCGACAATGTGAAGTTGATGTTGAGTCTACAGTTCGGTCGGCGACGGGCGAATTGTATGAACGCCGTCCGGCAAACAATGATTCTAAAACTATATATCTCATGAATCAATACAACAATAAAACTTACGGCCGTATTCATAGTTAACCCTTAAGTAGTAAGGGACATTTACTCATACCCTCAAATCGAATATGCGTTTCATAGTCAAAATTGACGTCTGTAAGGGCCCTTACATCACCCTCACTTTAAGGGTGGATAGTATGTCCCTTAAGTGTCGAAAAAGCAAAAACAGTAAAACACATGAAAAACACGCATTTATATCAAAAATGACAACTAAACACAATCGGTCTGCAGTATGACCAAATGTTCTAAAGGAAAAAATCATGGAGGTTTACTATAATTCTTCCTCACTCAATGAAATGACTATGAAACGCTCCTTTGAATAAGGTGCCCTCAGCACTTAAGTAACCCTCAGCGAAGGGACCCTTATCACTTACCTTAAGGGTCAACTATGAATATGGGCATTAGAGATCTGATTGGTCACCTGAAACTAAACACAGCAGATACTTTGTGCATCCTGGTCAGATGTGCTGTTCACGTCATTAAATATGCTGGTGGGAGAGACTAGGTACATATAGTTACACGAGTAAGTCTATGTGAAAAGCGTATACCCGCGAACATAGACGTGCAGGTTCTAAAAGAATTATCTGAAGATTCGACGTACGCGGTTTTTCCGTTTTGTAGCAGATACAGACTCGGCGTAAAGCAATTTCACCCTTATTCCGAATGGGCATACAGCGCTCGCCGGATAACCCCTGAACTAATGTCCGGAATGTAGACCTAGGTATGTAGGTATGACGGTATTTAAATGGACCAAATAAACCTGTTAGATGAAGAACGGTGTATAAGAGTCATTGTTTGCGCGATAGAGACAAACATAGGTCAATGGACCGTTTACAAGGTCACCTACAAGCTTTTACCTACTGGCGATATAACTACACGGTGGAGACTGGAGAGTTGCCGAGACCGTGGTCCGTGATGTTGGGAGAAAATGTTTCGTTACGACATTTTATTTGCTGTATCGATGATTAAAATAATTTTAAACTTCTAATATAAGTAGTTCCCGAGTTTACGAATTCGTCCCTATAGCGTTCCCACTCGTAAATCGGGTATTTATTTGTCATGGACGTATTTAGGAAGGTTGAGCATTTATATATAACTTCATAATTTCAATTTTGACGATACTTCAACCATGAAAAAAAGGACTCGTAAACTGTGAATTGCGTTGAAACTTCCGCATTTTGTTTTGAATTTATTAGCTTTCGATTTAATTTGAAGTCAACATAGTGACTGTCGACTTAATAAGGGAAAATGGGTTCTCGGATACGAAAAATCCGTCGTTTGTAAATTACTGGCTTTTTTGGAGGTCGTACTTACGAGAAGAATATTTACGAAGGCACGCGTCTAAATTTTCCATCCATGTCTTCTCATTTTTTATTTGTTAACCAGACATTTTTTAAACATGGGGAATATTCAAGAATCAAAATGTGGGAACTTCTAGTATATCCTGAAATGATTGATCTAGCTCTTGGTTTACTTTGGGAAATCTTCAAAAGCCGTTAAAATGTTTTTTCCAGAATGTTCGTAGTTCGTATCTTCAAAGTATCTGTTGAGAATATAATAAAATTGGCATGGTAGTAAAATATCAATCTAAATTCCGACAGCTTCCCGACACATGTGAGTCGAGGATTTAATAGGGGGGAGGACACTTTTTCTCCAGCTCCAAAGAATATTTATTACATACATCAATCAGAATAGTCCCAAGAGCCTTATCAGACAGGCGTCGTTCTTCCTCTTTAACAATAAAGATGAGAAAATCCTCTGATTGGAATCCCTAACTGCTTGAGGGGACGCTCTCCATGTCTCCCCTGGACCCGCCACTGCTTCCGGAAACATTCTTGAATTTTTTTATATCAAATGGTAAGTCGACGATGCTTACCAAGTGTCAAAGTATCTGTTGAGAATATAATAAAATTGGCAGGTTGTAAAATATCAATCTAAATTCCGACAGCTTCCCGACACAGGTGAGTCCAGAATTTCATAGGAGGGGACACTTTTTCTCCAGCTCCAAAGAATATTTATTACATACATCAATAAGAAGAGTCCCAAGAGCCTTACCAGACAGGCATCGTTCTTCCTCTTTAACAATAAAGATGAGAAAATCCTCTCTGATTGGAATCCCTAACTGCTTAGGGGGACGTTCTCCCTGTCTCCCTTGGAGCCGCCACTGCTTCCGGGAACATTCTTGATTTTTTTTATATCAAATGGTAAGTCGACGATGTTTACCAAGTGTCATACTCAGAAGCTCGAAAAATGCGAAATTCGTTTTAATCTATAGTTATAAAGAAAACTAGAAAAATATTTAAGATTTTCAGTACCTATGTAAAAAATATATGATATGCTGACAAATCACGTACTTAATAATACGTCTACCCACAAAATGAAAGAGTTCCTAAAACTAGATTGTCCGTCAATTGGCGACGGAACGATTACCAGAGGCGACAACGGATCGTCTTGAACTATAACAATAATCATAGGCGGACTATTTTCACTTCCATCAGCTGTAGTAGCAGAGCGTATCACGCACTACACACTGACATCAAGTCAGTCTCTAATGTTAGCAAGTGCAATGTTCTCTCGCAGCTGGTTCTTTGACTACAATACATACGTTGTTTTTGTGTATACGTACTGTAACTTATTGCGCGCGGTGTACACCTACCTTGTGCGTATTATACAGTGTGTCTGACGAAAGCTGGAACACGGCTTAAAACCAGCTGAACCACTCGAAGGGCAAATTCGCGCGCAAGTGACCGACACGTTCTTAGCAGGCACAGCTGCAAGTTCTGACTCAGTCGTATAGTAAAATTAGGGGCGCGCTTAAGACAGTTCTGTTCAAGGTCTAACAAACATTATTAGTGTCGACAGTCGAGTTCGTATAGTCGCTGACTCAAAGCCTCAATTACACTAGGCGAGTTCACTAGTCGCTAGCGAATTTGCGTTGTGTAATATAGTTGTCCAGTAAACTTGCTGCTAGCTCGCTAATGTGCGAGTAGAACGACTACTTTACTAGCTGATTCGCACGCTTTTAATCGCTGGCTAGTAGCTAGTAAACTCGCCTAGTGTTTGCGTAATGTTCTGCTACACTTACTGTTTGGAAGATTTCAAACGTAATATAATAGGGGTACTGTAGCATTTGGTGCTCCGGATAATTTACTCGATTCCCGGAGCTAACCCGAAGTAACCTTAGATATACGATGATTCTCCAGTAATAACGAGGAGGAATATCCAACAAGTGGTAAAAAGATAAAGTTCCCGCTACTATCTATAAGAACCCCAAAGAAGATTATTCGAAGATGTAGGTTTTTAATCGAAGTTTTCAATCCTGTAAACGGTATTGCGCGACACACTGTATACAAAATAAACACCGAGGACATAGTACTGTGAATATCACTGTATATTATATAGGTATATATTCACACGAGTTGTTTTTTGGGCCAGTCGAGACCGAACGATGTACGGCTACCACGACTAACCCACAGAAAGAGATGACATTCCAGAGGTCGCCCGTCTCAATATTGCACACAAATACATATTCACATGACAGTCGAGTATACGAACTATATGTAACTCGATTATTTACATAATATAGCTTCAAGTATAAGTATATATAGATTTTAGTACAGTGTATTGTATATTATATAATATGGTATTACATAATTACAGTATGTATACCATCCATTGTTAACACGGTTTATTATATACATTTTCATCATACACGAAATGATTGGGAAGAGAGTATCAGTCAAACAGCAAGAGTTCTCGATTGTCGAGTCGAAAAAAAAATACTCGAAAAAAATTCGAGCAGTATAACAAAGGTACAACTTTTCTCAGTCATAATATGTAAAGTTTTCTACTTGAACTACTCGACTCGAGTGTTTTTTCAATATTCGACTCGTCTTGAAAAAGAAAATCCACTCTCCTAAAAATTTTTTATAAGGATCCGAATATTTTCAATCAATGGAAACACTCCTTAAAAATACTTCACAAAAGTAAATCTCGATAAAAATTTGGTAGGATCACAGTTCAAATCCCGGATAAACATTCAAACTTTCAGTTTTATGGATAACCTTACATCAAGAGAAAATTTCAATTTTATTTAGTGAAATGCAGAATCCCAGAATTTCACTATATATATGTTTTCATTTCGGTAATTCGGTATGATAATGCCCTTGAAGTTTGTTTGGACTGTTCGGTCCCCCTTCCCAGCGTAGTTGCCGTTTTGTTTTGACACAGGCTGCTGCTGCAGCAGGAGGAAAGATCGATACAGAGAAAGGCAAGCATCCCTGTGTCCTTTCCTTACACACAGATTCTGTGCATCGGTGCACTCGTAGTTTTATCTCTTTCTACGCCAGTCGACCAGTCGCTATCAAACACTCCCGAAACCCAATAGAAGGAGAGCACACGCTAAAAACATTGATTTTTAGATAAAATCATATCAATATAAAATACACACGGCTTCGCTTGCGTTAAAGTCGCTTGACAGAATATATGCATTTCTGATAACTGCGCTTGTTGTTTACGCTTGAATTTTCTTAAAATTAAAATTCCGGGCGACCCGGAATAAAGTAAAATACAAGGGCATTAAAAAGTGAAATAAAAAAGGAGACAGAATGTTTTACAATTTACCTTACCTAACCAACAGTCATTTAGAAGCCGGTGTAAATAAATCACTGTGACTAATAAAGAAATTATTCCGCCGACTTTTAATTGAATGCAGGTTAGGGAAGGTGATTGTAAAGCGAAGAAAACAATTTTATCCTTTTTAGAGACATTCTTACTCATTTTTAGAGTTCCGTATCTCAGAATGAAAAAAAAACGGAATCTTTACAGGGTCACTTTGTTGTCCATTCGTCAATTTGTCTGTCCGTCCGTCAAGACCCTTTTTCTCAGGAACGGTTAGAGGTATCAAATTGAAATTAATATCAAGTACACTGTACAAAATGGATGTAAAAATACTTCGAAAGTTAAGGTAGAATTCGCTCGATCTTCTAAGTGATTTTACATTATTATTTATTTTTACACAGAAAACCTCATAAAAACTTGGACTTTTACTGTAAAGTTAAACAAATTTGTGATTTTTACATAAAGTAAATTAAAATTACATAATTTGTGTAATATTCCAATAAAGTGTGTAAAAATTACAAATAAAATGTATAGTTACATATATAAAATGGATGAATACAAAACAGATTAATGTAAAATTAGTAACCACGCATGCGCAATGTGTTTTTATGGAATCTACGCGATGTAGCGATACCTGTTTGCGACGCCATTGTCGCTTTGTGTGCCTATTACCAGATTAATCGCTGGCTACAAATGGACCATCGATAATCTATGTGATCGGCCTTCTCATTTCTTACAGTGTACTAAGGTTTACAATCCCATAGTCCTGTAAAAAATTCAAACTTCTAACTCAATGCAATAAAAAGATCGTGGCATTTCAAAAATCACGTATTTTGAGACTCGCTTATCAAAACTTACAGTATCGAAAGTAAGCGAAAGTGGCCTCATCCTACGCGATGATTGTAAACTATATTAAACTGTTATAACGGTAGGGAACCCTCAAGGCGCGAGTTTTACTCGCACACTTGTCAGTCTTTTTTTGAAGTCGATTCAATTTGATTTTTTTAAATTATTTTTATACAGATTAGACGTTTTGCGCAGTGAAAAAAAAACATAAAAACGTATCTGGCGATATTAGAAAGTTCTATAAAAAAAATCCAACATGAGCAGTTTTTCCTTTTGGCCGTGTGCTGTGTCAACGTGTTTCTGTAGTTAAATCAAGTTCCCGACTTCGAACTTGAACCCTGAAGACTCCCGGCTGCGCGGCCGCACGCGGATACCCGGAGGAAATGAGAGAGAAACAATATATACAACGTGACGTGTCTCGCACTAAACAGTTTCCTAGCAACACATCATTTAAAGCGCTATATATTTTTGAAATCACCATATTTTCTACACAATCTAGTATTTCGCAATTATTAATGAAAGTTATCAATCAATGGGATAAGTGAAAAAAAATTTTGACTACCTATACTTTCAACTCTATGAGAGAAGTGCAAAAAACTATTTTTCAAAAAATATCATCATTTCTATTTTTGGGTCATCAATCCGTATACCAAATTTCATCTTAATATAGGTACCAATATAAATGAGAGGATAGGAGGGATGTGACAAACAGACAGACGGACCGAAACTCAGTAATTTCATCACGTCCTAACCTCATTATAATTGAGCTGTTTTAAAAACATTATACAGGGTTCGGCAATCAGTACTGGTGGTTTTAAACCACCTCGTATATTGTTATTGTTGAAATGTGAGAAATAACAACGACTTTATTTTTAATTTCGGTATCTGCAATTTATTAATTTATGGTATTTAAAGTTTAAACATTCTTGGCATCTTTCTATAGAAAGTATTCCATTACTCTTCGTAATAAATCAGGTCCAATATTTCTAATTTCATCTCGAATTGCGTTTCAGATCTTGAAGTATGTGTGGACGCTACCATGCACTCGGAACTGACCCACCCAATTCAAAATTGTGTCCCGTTTTGGTATTCTTCCGTGCCTGGCAACTTCAAATTCACGTCTAAAATTGGGTCTGCACAATGCTCTGTGTTCGAATAAAATTTTCTACAACGAAAGCACGCTGATTTACTGGGAAATGACTCATAACTGGACAAATTGGATGGAATAAGTTTAACAATTACGGGCAACTGACAGTCGTACGTCAATTATTTTTCATTTCATAGACTACTCAAATCTACCGGTACTGATTGCTGGACCCTTTACATCAAAAAATTGTAGATCTTGTAAAACTGTATATTTGATTTCCGACCCAATATTTTAGAATGGCTTGCCGCCCTGCCCCTAATCTTAGATACTTGACTGTCAAATGATTCCCGTGATTTTTGTACAATCCAAGTTCATTTTTCTCCAAAGCCTGACAAGCGACATTTCAATTGAAAATAACGCGACGTATAACAAATCAAGCGTGACCAAATCGCGTGTTATCACACATCATAGCTGTAACCCGGCGAAGTAAACATCGAATCGAAGTTACAGATCACATGTAAATGTACTTGTCCACCCATCCATCATAAAACATCAAAGGTCAAAAAACAAAACAGCTTATGTTGAATTCTCAGTATTTTTCTGTATCTTCATATTTGGACGTAACGTCACCTCTGCAGGTGACAAAATCCGAACTTCGCTAGCGCGAATCTGAAGTTTCGGGTTTGAGTCCCGACGGTGACGCGTTAAATTTACAAATTTTTCTGATGTAGCATTGTAACGTGACATAATTGTGTCTCTCTTATAATATATTCGCCAAAGGGATTTATTTCAAAACATGGCGAATTGTTACGTATGTACAATCGAGGTATTGTATTTTTCCCAGATATTATAATAAAAACCCGCTTGTCTTCCAGAATTAATTAATGCCAATTCATATTTTTAATAATTTATTACTCCTTCCACGTCGCCATATTGAATACGTCACAAGGAAGCTCCTCCCATGTGTCAGTTCCCAATTTGAACTCAATTTTGTGTAGCATTGTGTAGAGTCTAAACGTCGAGTAGGTATACCTGAATTTGTCATATACCCGATAATACAGTACATAATAATATGCACTCTCATTCGGAAGAATACTTTGACCGTTGTGCGTGACACATCTCATGATGAAATCGAACTAAAATATGCCGGAGTATGAACATGCTTAGACGCGTTCTAGGGAAAGATAGGAAGTGTGTCAGAATCAGGCCTATCCAGTTAAAGCAAGTAAGAAAGATAAAAACAATCCAGCAGCCACAACAACGCGCAGAACGAAACACAATAGACCTATCCAGTTAGAGCAAGCGAGAGAGATAAATACAACGCAGTTCATGTTGAAGGAGACAGTGAACCGGTATCAAGTCTTCATGGTTTCCGGGCTTGTAGGCCGTGGTCCGGTGGTATTTCTACCTGACGTTTCGTCTACAACTGCGGTAGACATTCTCAAAGGCGATGTGGCAGCGGTCGAAGTGTCCTCCTTGGCGGCTCACAGGTCAGTGTCAGCTCACAGGATACTTCGACTGCTGCCACATCGCCTTTGAGAATGTCTACCGCAGTTGTAGACGAAACGTCAGGTAGAAATACCACCGGACCACGACCTACAAGCCCGGAAACCATGAAGACTTGGAACAATGCCGGCCGTGAAAGCTTGCACACCTGGAGTGAACCGGTATGTTTCGTTCTGCGCATTGTTGTGGTAGCTGGATTGTTTTTATCTCTCGCTTGCTCTTGGATAGGTATATAATCTCAAAAAGACGGCGTAAACGATATTGATTCGCGGCCATAGATATACAACATACAGTGTGTGTGTAATTCAGTATATCTTGTGTTTTCGAACCTGACCTTGGCGCGTGCGTTCACCTTACTATAAGCTGTTGTACACACAGGGATCGGCGCATAGTCGTTCCGCGCAGCACTTTCTGTGCGTTCGGTGTCAGCATCCGAAAACGCGCGATCAGCAAAGCATTGCTGCATCGAGACAACACAACATCAACATCATACCGTGCCACATGTGTATCCCACTTCTGCGAACGTAACGTCATGTTACTCGCGCTTTCTCTGACGTTCGTCGTACGAATGCAACACGATTCGCTAATTCGTGTTGGACATGGGTTGAGACAGGAAGACGGGAATATTCTCGTGAGAAATTTCTTGGAAAACATGGCGAATTACCGCGAAAGTTTCCCGACCTATAAATTCTAGGAATTTTTTTGTGAATGCTGTTTTAAAAATTCATATTTTATTGCGCTCTAGTGTAAAAGATATGTCACTGTAATTTTTAATAAAGTAAAAAATAATGATTCTAAATTATTTGACGACTTTTATGAAAATATTCAGTACTAGTGGATCTCGCGTAAGAATGATCATGTCGTAGTTATTACATGAAGGAAAAAATTAAAATTTTATAATATAACTAGCGGTCCAGCCCGGCTTCGCCCGGGTGCTAAGAATTTATAAACCTACAGAAAACTTCGCGGGCGTTCGCACAACAATTCACCAAATATAATCGCAATCAGATGATTGGTATAGGAACGCAAACGGGACAAACAAACAAACATTCATTTTTATATATACACTTAGATAAAAAGTCCGGAAAATTGACATTTGACAGTGTACCAAGTTTCATCGAAATTGATTCAGTTCTTTTCGAATGATTTATAGGCAGACAAAAACTGTCGAAACACGTTTTTGGTTTTCCCGTCTCACAAAATACCTCAAACATATCCGAAAATCCTGCAGGAAAATGAAATTAGAGACAGAGATGTCGTTACTATTTTATATATTAACTAGCGGACCCGTCCCGGCTTCGCTCGGGTGGTATGAAATTATGATTTAATAGCGGTCACCCATTACTCCGCTCACGTATATTTAGTATAGCTGATCCGGCAAACGTTGTTAATAATTTCTAGGAATAATTACATTACTCACTCGCCTCGCTCGTTCATTTGAATTTTATTAATACAGTACTCACTCGCTTCGCTCGTTCGCTTGAATATTATAAATACACTACTCACTCGCTTCGCTCGTTCGCTTGAATATTATAATTACATTACTCACTCGCTTCGCTCGTTCGTTTGAATTTTATTAATACACTACTCACTCGCTTCGCTCGTTCGTTTGAATTTTATTAATACACTACTCACTCGCTTCGCTCGTTCGCTTGAATATTATAAATACACTACTCACTCGCTTCGCTCGTTCGCCATATATGTATTTTTTAAAGCTTAATATAAAAATCGCGATTAAAAATCAGGGGTTGATCGTATAAGGGTGAAAATTTAGAGTTGTATGTATTTTTCAATGCTGAATCATGAAAAAATTAAAACAAAAAATTTTGTCAAAAAAATAAAAAAAAATTTTTTGGAGTGGACCACCCTTAACATTTAGGGGGATGAAAAATAGATGTTGTCCGATTCTCCACCCTACCCGATAAGCACACAAAATTTCATCAAAATCGGTCCAGTCGTTTCGGAGGAGTTCAATAACGTACACCGCGACACGAGAATTTTATATATAAGATATTGATAAGTGTACATAAGAGGGTCTAAGATTCGCGTGTCAATTTATCTTAAGGATTTTTGCCTTTTAAAGCAAGATTTCATATAATTAAAATAATAATCTTTACAACCAGGCCGCCTAAGTCCGATTCCAGCGTTGCTATCAATCAACTATCAAAATGGGACATGTATAAAATATATGTGCTGTAGAGTAAGCCGTGATATTCGGGGCATGTGACGTCAGCCGTTCGAAAGGAAAAACAAAGGTGTGGTCTATTTAACCAACTTCAAAAATGTATTGTGAAGCCGTTTTAAGTGACGGACAAAAAATCCAACGGCATTATTTAAATTAGACGGGGTTTTTCTACTGAGTATTGACATAACAAAAAAATGACGTTTTCACGCTCAATGTTTGTTGACAACTGCATTGCAATTCTATCTCGACTTAATTACTCTGTTTACAGAAATATAATACATTTAAACCAGTTTTGTTGCATGCAAAAGTGATATTGGGGTAAATAACATCTGATGTGAAGGGTCAGTGATTGGTCAACCCTGAACTAGAACAATATCCTCACAATTAGCATATTATGTGTAAATGCAATACGCATACAAATATACCGAGCGTTCTATATAATATTTCGAGCTTGAGGAAAAAATGTCAACATTTTGAAATTCTTTATTTCGAGATAAGATTAAAGCATTTAATATTTTCAATCGAGGACATAATAAAAAATTATCAGTTAGATAAACTTATTTTTATTTTGATAAAAAAAAGTGGATTGGCATTAAATGACCTTCCACTTTTTTGTTCTAACCGCATTAAAAATTAGCACGTTGATCAAATTTCCATAATTTTAAATTCAAAAAGTTGATGGTTAATTTCAAGCGATAAAACTGTAACACTGTCACTTTAAATTTGTTCTATGCCAATTCAACTGTCAAAGAATTGAACATCAAACATTCAAATTCGTAACGTTAGAAGTTGTCGAACGTCTATAATCTGCCATATATCTCTCTCTCTCTCTCACACAGATTCGTGACATGTTTGCTTTCTGATTACATTTAATCATTTTATTTTATTGCCGCGCCTAAGAAAGGTATGTATCGCGTCAACTTCAGAATAAACTTCAAAACGTCACAAAAAAGCGGCAAATTTAAATCTTCAAGATATACATTTTTTTCTCGAAATTTATAACATCAAGTTCAATAATTTAAAGATTATTAAACTTTGTAAAACCATTTTGCTAAAAAAGAAACAAATAATTGCGGATTTATAAAACTTCAGACTGTTTCGTGGCCAACTTCACAGTAGACTCTAAGTTTAGTAGATACGTCACAAAAAAGCGGCAAATTTAAATACCGTAACTCTTTTTAAAATTTAAGTACTAAACCACAAGTAAAAAAAATACCATTTTGCTAAAAAAGAAACAAATAATTGCGGATTTATAAAACGTCAGACTGTTTCGTGGCCAACTTCACAGTAGACTCATGGTACGTTGCAAAAAAGCGGCAAATTTAAAAATCTTCAAGAAGCGACTATTTTCAAAATGTATAAATAATATATAAATAATAAAAAAAATTCGGACTGATTTATCTAAGAAAAGATAAATTTTCCGATCAAAAACCAATTCTTTGATGGAAATCAATCAAATATTAAAAAAAATAATTCAACATTTTAAGACTGATTTTAAAGAGCAGTAGTGGTACCGCAGACTAGACTGTCGTGGGTTCGAATCCCACCTGCGCCATGGATGTTTTGTGATGTTATTTAGTGTAGTTGAAAGACGCTAATGACCTGAGATGTCGACGCGTCTATAATCTACAATAAATAAAAAATAAGACTGATTTTACAAAAGAAAGAAAAAAAAACAACTGGATTTACGAACATTCAGAAAATGCCAACATGTTTACGACTTTCAGTATTAAAAGTCTGCTAAAAATGCATTTAATTTGTTTACAAATAAATGAAATGCACCTACTACAATAAAATATTGTAAGCAAATGAATAAGAATGTTTTGATCTGGAGAGCAGAAATAAAAACATTTCACTGACGTGTTTTTGTTTTGACGCAAGCATGCATAGCTTGTGGTGCAATTAACACGCAACAAAACTGACCAATGGTCAATAATCGCATTTAACCCTTGCACTTCTGTAACAATCGACTGCAGCAATTTTTGTTACCCCTGAGCATTGTTCCAGTTAAAGTAGCCAGTCTCGATATATTTGCTGTAGAATTCCGCTTACTGCTTTTTAAGAGCGCTTCGAAACTATCCTCGACTTTGAACGCTGTTTGCGGGATATGGGTGGGGATTAGACAAGAGGTCAATAGGACCTTTTTTGTGTAGAATTTAATGACAAACTTTTTGTTTCCTATACCTTTTCTCGTCCCATGAACGGTTTACGAGAAATCGCCGCTAAGGGTGATTTTTCGTGAAAAAGATGATGTTCCACCCCCGCGCGGGATGGGAACTCATCGGATCTTTAATCCTAACACTTTCAAGAATTCGTATCCCGAAAATCAATTGTTTATAATTTATTTCTTCTATTCACTATATTTTAGTCTAATTTACGTGGACTATTTGGTCTCAAATTACCGATAAAGAATGCGTCTAGACCAGGGGTCGGCAACCTGCGGCTCTTATGATGTCAAGATGCGGCTCTCCAGTTCCATGCGCAAATATTAATAATTATATTATTTTATTTTCAAAACTCATAAAAAATATTATACTGCAAAAAAAACTTTAAACAGGATAAAAACACTCAACAGAGAACAGTGAGAATAGGTGGAGTAGAGAGTATACGGACAGCTGACATTTTTTAAATGTGGCAACACTGTTCTGTTTGTTTAGTTATTGGTGCACTGTGTCGTCAACGGTCCTAATCCTAATCAAATACCATAATATTGAAATAAAAATGTTAGTGGCTCTTTAAAAACTGGGAAATTTTGTAAATTGTAACTTTTGGCTCTTCCGTCTCAAAAGATTGCCGACCCCTGGTCTAGACTCTAGGTCCTATAGGCGCACTACCGAACACTTTTTGCAGAAAATATTGAAAAGTTTTTCAATAGAGCTGACGTAAAAACCATACCACACGAGCATCGAGTCGAACGAAATTTAGTCACACACATATTTCATATCTAAATAAAATTATGTTTAAAAATGACTTTTATTCCACCGCGACGTTCGTGTGACAAGGAAGGAAATTCTAACAGAAAAATTGATGAAAAATTTGACATAGGCGTTTTTGCCCTTTTGTCATATAATAATATAATATTTAAATGCACTTACTTTTTTATAAGTCGAGATCGCAAACTATAATTACTCATAATAAACTTGATATAAACAATTGTATTTTAATAGTTAATTAATTATTTTAATTGATAATAACATGTAGGTGAACGACTTCACGAACAGTTCACATCGTAAACTATTTGTTTATAATTATTCAAATTATAACAACATTACACTAAATTATGTCTGTAAATTAAAGCACTTCATTTTGTCACAAAAAATTAACAGCCATTTTACTTTAAGAAAAACAATTGATCACAACAATATCACAACATAACTGGAATTTTTAAACGTTACAAAAAAGATTTATCACAAAAATTAAAAAAAAAATTAAATTATCACAACAATATCTTTGTAAATTTAAAATAATACCGTTCGGTCTAATACGAAATTTAACTTAGTAAATGCAATGCTGGAGTAATTACAAATCTGTGTATAATAAAACAAAATGTATATATTAATAAAACAAACATGTCCCCTGCATTACAAAAGAAGCCACGTGGGCAAAATGCCAATCATAACTTCATAATCCCGTTCCAAAATATAACACGACCCCACGTGGTTCAAACACACTGTTTAAACGACGAAAACAATCCACTTTTGTATAAAAAACACTGGTCACTTTTTAGTTTTTTCCGATTATTACAGTAAACAAAATTTGAAAACAGCAACGATATTGACTCAAGTTTGGTATAGGCTTAATCTTGAAATAGTCGAAATAGAGGTAAAAACATCCATTATGACCAGGGTTGGCTCTAAAATATTGTTAGCGCCCAGGGCGAACTAAGTCCCTATAATATTGGGTTTTGAAGCCCTGATTCAATAATACATGATTTTGAGCCTTGAGGCACCCCTTTCCAAGTTAAAATTATTTTACCATAACAAAAATTGCCTTTATATAGTTTTTTTTTTTTCAATTTGTAAAACGTTAAAAATAAAAAATCAAGGTTCCTTTATGGTTTTTTGAGTAAATACTGAGGCCTCAAGATACTGTTTGGGAGATTCCAGACATACGATATGACGACTTCTTGCACTTGGTAGACAAATTATTCGAATTATTTCCTTGAGCCGGTCCTGATTATGCACAAACAACCTTAGATAATATGGTCAGTAATAACGGTAAAAAAATTTGTACAAAACTGCAGTAAATATATGCATAAATTACTATCCGACTAGGAGTAATAAGAAAAACCCTGGCTGAAATCTGTTTGGAAACAGATTACAGCAGGGTAAATAGATACTTATTTACACGAGTTGCAACTAATATTAGACAACTAATCGGTAATCTGCCTTTGGCAACGCTTTTACCCAACTACGAAAAAAAGAAGGGTTATGATTTTATTATTATTTGACCGAATACCGAATATAGTTTTAATTCATATTATTACAAATATTAATACATAGTTATAAATTATTTCGAACTTGTAGACATTACGAGGACGTAATTTTGGATGTTTAGCTTTCAATTTTTTCCTATATATGAAGGTGACATTATTTATTTTTTTTGAATATATTCATTTAATGCGTTAACAAATATTTAATTGATAGAAAGAACTCCTTCACCTCTTGCACTGGTATATACATTAAGAAATGATATAAAAAATTTCATCCATTGGCAAGATATATTTTTATTAAATAAAAATTGGCGACATGTTTCGACAACTAAGTTGTCGAAACATGTCGCCAATTTTAAAATACCTATATCTTGCCAATGACTTCATCCATTGGCAAGATATATTTTAAAATTGGCGACATATATCATTTCTTAATAAATATTTAATTATTTAGAAATTATAAGAATAATGGCAAAAAAATGTCATAAAAATTTAAGATCAAAATGTTATTTTGTTATTTGCATGTAAAATTGCACTTTTTATGATCACGCTAATAATAACAAAATATGACATTAAAATTTCTAGGCCATTAATAAAAAAACCTTGTTATCGTAACTAAAAAAAAAATACTATACCTCGCAAAGGCAATTTTTATCATTGAATTGTGTTTTTAAAAACCACCAACAGCTAAGGTTATTTGGGCCTAGTACCAATTCATATTTTCAATTCATTATTTTTTTTTAATAATAAATTGAAAATCCAATTGACACTTTTATCAGCTCTCGGGCTAGAATCCGGGAACTGGGGACTTGTAATAGAGCAACGCCATGTAAACAACAGCATTGCTACACTCTCGGCCATTCTCAAACCCTTTTTATCATTGAAGCCGTATTATTTACAACTAAACAATATTGCATTACAACATTAAAATATTGTAGATTTTCAATTTTAATATATAAAAAAAAACTCGAAAAGCTAAAAAAAAACCAAATTTTTTAATGATTCGTGAAATGACAAAAAAATATAAAATAATATTAGCTATGTATAACAGAAGCAAATTCTGTTGTATCGATAAAAAAATTTAAAAAGAGATCTCAAAATCAAATTTGCGCTTTTCCACTGTTATTCGATAATTCAGTTAAACGAGACTTTACTGTACAATGCAAATGCATTTTTTTATTCTGTTAATTCAGCACAAACACAATTAATTAATATTCTTTAAAAATGTAATTTAAAAAAATCAAATCCATTGATTGCACTAAAATACGTCAAAATTATCATTCATTTATCCGTTACGATTACGTAAATACATACACAAGCGGCCACAATGCAATGATGTAATAATTAATAAAAATAAGATATCAATTAAAACAATCCCTTAAATAACCGCTTTTAATTAGCATCGCGATGATAATGGAAGTATCCTTCACCAATACTAAATTCATAGCCTCACATGGTTTATCAGAGTTGCGCACTTGTCGTAAGTTACTTCCATTTAGATTGAAATAAATTCATCCGTGGTCAAAAGACAAAACTGCTTAGGTCGAATTTCATTTAAGAGAATAATTTATATACAGTGAATTTCATTTAAGGTAGTTGTCATGCTATGGGCATAGTGTCAGAAAATTCTAAATTTTCGTATACTCATTAAGGATACTATAATACAAATACCATTAAAATTTGAAGTTGATTGACCATCTCTAGTTCGAGATAAACTTAAAGTTCGGATAATTAACACGGAGAGCATAGGAAAGGTTGTTTTTGTTTTTTAATTAAAAAAAAAATAACAGTCAGAAATTTTCAAAAAACTAACTGTTCATTGATGTTTTTGTTCTGAGTTTAAAAAAGAAAATCCAAAAATTATTGACCTTTTTATTGTTGAGATATAATAACGCAAAGTTCAACAATTTATGAGAAAAGATTGACATTTTTATATAATCCAAGCGAACAAACTAAGTGAAATATGTGTAACTATGTGAACAACAGTTTAGGTACAATCTCTAACAAATTTTTTTTACATTTAACACTATACTTATTTATTGTTTTACAGCGTATTATTAACGGAACTTTTGGATGCTATTATTACAAGACAACTACCTTAAGACACAACATAGGCGGGTTTTGTTTATCTGGTAGCTATGGAAAACATTCATACATTAGAGACAATTTTTTCACTTAAAATGCAACATCCACTGAACAACAATCTGTGAAAATTTCAACTAGCTACCTCTTGCCGTTTGTAAGATAAAGCCTTGTAACAGACGGACGGATGGATGGATGGATCGATGAATGAATGGATAGCTGGATGGATATCCTCGAGTGGGTGTGTGAAAAATAAAGTTGGCTAAAGTTCATGTGCCATTTAAAGAGCACATGACGTAATTTAGCAAAACTGACGTCAAAGTTCTTTGATAAAAATAAAGTTATGTACTTTTCAATCATAAGTTACCCTCACAAAAATATGACTTGACCAGACTTGACCAAGGTCGCGATGTTTTCCTTCGTGCCCCTACTTATAGCTCTAACTCACCATATAAAATAAAATTAATCACATCTTTGAAGATATTATGAAAAAATATTAGACTTGGGTAGTTTTGTCCAAAACTACCCAAGTCTAATATTTTTTCATAATATCTTCACAAATGTGATTAACTTTATTTTATATGGTGAGTTAGAGCTAAGTAGGGGTACGAAGGAAAACATCGCGACCTTGGCCAAGTCATACTTTTGTGAGGGTAAGTTATGATTGAAAGGTACATAACTTTACTTTTACCAAACAACTTTGACGTCAGTTTTGCTAAATGACGTCATGTGCTCTTTAAATGGCACATGAACTTTAGCCAACTTTATTTTCCACACACCCACTCGACGAAACAATCGGTTTTGAAATGAAGCTTTTTAGAACTCACGTAGAGATAAAAATGATTTATACACAACATTGGAAAAATCTAGATGATGAAAAATGACGCAGAAATCGACATAAGTAATTTTTCCTTTAGGGCACAGATATAATATACTCAATAAGGGAAAATCGTATGCCATTTCAGGGGTATTTAAAATGCTAACAAATCAATAACAAAATAATATTAGCAATATTATCAATTCCAGCTATTAAATTTGTTGCTACACTGAATTTTTGTAAACTTAGATACACTAAAAAAACTGAAGTGTAAGTTATATTGAGTCCGCGACTGTACCACTACTGTAAAATTTATGAGCGATTTCCTGATAGTGAAATTTCCATTAGATTGTAGATAATAGACGTTCAACAACTGAGGTCATTACTGTTCCAGACTTCATAGGTATGATCACTTCTAAACCTATTTTAAATATTTTCAAAATTATATCATAAAAAGTTTAGAACGACTGACAAAAAAAAGAATGGCGCAATACCACCAATCAAAAACAGACATTTCCATCACAAAACATTAACATTTCCATCACAAAACAATATAATAATCTGTAATAAAATGTAATTGTCGCAGAAAAAGGTTTTTATCTTCCAGAATACAGACAGAAATATTAATTGAATTTTCTTTGTGAAAGGTAATGTGTTTTATTTCTACATCATAAATTTTGTATCACCTTGAAGTTGAACTTAAAATCAAAACGTTATTAATTTAGAATTCTTCCAGATTTGTCCGAGTTTGATTCTTATACGATCATCCAGTTTAATGATTTATGTGTTTTTAATAATAATTACATTATATTTATTCTGTTAAAACTATACTTCAAGGTTCATAAGTTGGCTCACGAAATGGCAATTGATTTGATATTTTTAGGGTTCTGGTACCCAAAATGTGGAATCGTATTGTTCTCATTATTCTGTGTCTGTCACCGCCTTCTAGCTTCTAAACTAAGTGCTATGGAATTTACATATATTATAAAATACAATATTTTAAATAGAACTTATATTTAGCTTTCTGTATATCGAAAAGGGTGACATTTTTTTGAAGATAGCCACGTAGGGTGTCTATGAATAGGTCTTCTTTTTATTATAAGTTTTTTTGGCCTTTACACTTTTGTGTATTTAGCCACAATCTAAAACCTTAATTTAATTCTAAGATGGGGGATTTTACATACACACATAAAACGGGGACACAAGAGGGATGGACCATCAGGATATAGGGATCAGGACAACGGATGTACCTCGGACCCAACGAATAGGTCTTATAGATTGGAGTAACAAAAAATTGTTCGTTTCTTTTTTAAACCAAAATGGCGACGTAGGTGGAAGGCTATCTACATTTACCATTTTTGCAGTGGATTGTGGTCACTGAAGACAGGCGATCAATGTACAGTACAGGGAAGACATGTTGGTATCAACTGTGCCGGTTGCATGCATGCCAGTTCCATAAAACTTTGGTTATTCCAAATCTTGATGGTTTCTGGGCTTGTAGGCCGTGGTCCGATAGTATTTCTATTCTACAACTGCGGTATAGACATTCTCAAACGCGATGTGGCAGCGGTCGAAGTGTCTTTCTTGGATGCTCACAGGTAAGTGTGTCAACGACTGGTGTCCTCCCTTCTTTTATGCCAAGAGCCAGTGTGTTCTCTGTTCGGTCGTACTCCGTCCTTCTGTGATTGGTCAATTGTGTTGTATGTAATAGTGTGCGTGAAGTTCTCTACTTGGTCGTATTCCGTCCTTTTTTGAAAATGTCTATGGACGAAACGTCAGGTAAAAATATCACCGGACCACGACCTACAAGCCAGAAAACAATGAAGATTTGGAACAACGCCGGCCGTAAAAGCTTACACACTTGGATAAAACGTTGGTTATGTCACAAGATTAACTATAAATCCAAAAAATTGGAACTAGAAACTGATGGCGTAAACAATGTAGGATCAGAACAACGTAATACAGTTATTTGAGTTTAAGAATTAACGCTGCAAGATCACCACAACTTATTATCTGGTAATTTTTCTTACTGCCTGTGTAAAATTAGCCAATAATTCCACTTACATATTCAAGGCCTGTAAAGCTAATTTTATTAATAATTCACAATCAACACGAACTTCGCATTGGTTATCTTTTGTTTTATCTCCATAACACAACAAAGCACACTTGACATAAAATGTGTCAGTTTTATAAAGGCTTTAATACTTTTTTTTATATAACATTGAATTAACAATAGTATAATAATTAATTAGTTTCATAACTTATTAGCCATCAGGTACCCATTATACAGAGTAGGTACAACACATCGTCTTGTTATGTAATTGCAGGCCCTTATTTTGGAACCAATATCACTCTTTACCATCTACGAAAGCGGAAAGAGTGTTATCGGTTCACCACTTATTTATAAATTAGGCGGAACTAGTATAATGTTACGGATCACCCTGTATATAAACGGCAGGCAAGAATTCTGAGAAACGGGGTCTGCTTACTGTAACAACTAGTACCTGCGCGAAAGTTCTAGAGAAAGCGAGAACGCACTAGGCTTACGCCACGCAGCATATATAAACAGCCAGTACGAGTGAGTGGGGACTCAGTCAACGGTGAGTCACACTTTCAAGTCTACGGTGGAGCAGTAATATAAGTAGTGCCGTGATATAAATAACCAAATTGATAAAATAAATATACTAGTGTACTGTGTAGTGGTAATAATTACGAAATATTGTATATAGTTGTTTTGTTTTGCTTTGTAATTACTGTTTAGTTATTGTTCACTTGTGTTGATTGTTAGAATTGACTTTTCGTTGTTGCGTTCATTATTATTGTGTTTCTAATTATTGTAAATAAATATTTATTCCGCCAACTCAGAAAACAGTTAATTGTAACAATATAAAGATCTATTGCGTGATCTATAGTCTATACTCGATACTAATATTATAAAGCGGAAAAGGTTGATTGTGAGTGATTTTGTTTGTGAGTTTTCACGTAGGGGGTAATCTCTGGAACTACTGAACCGATTCTAAAAATTATTTCACTAAGAGAAAGCTACAATATCCCTGAGTGAAATTAGGCTATATTTTACTTTGATAAATTTTACGCGGGGGGGAGATAGTAACAAAACGTAACTGTGAAATTCTTTGGCATTTTAGCGTATATTGGCGGAAGGGAAGAAAAGAATTTTCTCCTGTTCGAGTCAGGGAGATACTTTTACCAGTTCTCGGATAAGAACCTGGAAACTGATCGCTGGGGGCATGTAATAGAGCAATCATAAACAACGGCAATGCAACACGCTCTGCAGTTATTTTCAAGTCCTCATAAAGAACTCTACTGGTAACTGAATGAGAAAAAGAATTCCATTTTGAATTTACAAAATTAACGAGAAAATAATAAATACAACACCTTTACTCCCACCAACTAGAGGAACGTTTTGGCCGGACAGTCGGTATATATATATTTGTACAATGATATTATATAATTAATATATACTGCATTTTCATGTCACGGAAAAGCACGTTTAGCACTTATGCATAATAATATATGCACGTATGTACATTGTACAGTGCGCACGTGTACAATTGGCGATCTAAAGTTCAAGATATCTACTAATTATTACAATTAAAATCGTAAATTTATCTGTACGTTTTTAATGACAATTCGATGTAGAATTTACAGCACCTAGACTGAATTATTTTTGAAGTGAAAACTTTCTTAGGTGCGTTAGCTTTGCCTGGGTAGTGAAATAAAGTGAACCGTTCGCACGTTCGCATTCGCAACCCGACGGTGAGATTCGCTGAATCGGGGTTACTCGGCTCAAACGCGAACACGTCGTGTTTGCAGTATGCAGTCTGGGTACTGACGGTCACTCTCTTACGACTGTGCCCGGCTGACATACTTTATATCATAAAAACGGCACGCTACACAGTTGCACCGATAGCTAAGTAAGCAGCGTCTTTGCCTTGTATGCATAGGGACCTCGGTTCGAAACCAGATGGCACCGTAAAATTTTTGACGTATTTTTTATTCTAAATTCTACATGATATTTATTTATATATTTTTTAATTTTCGTTATATTCTTTCTTTGACAATAATTATAATTTTTTTGAAACCAAGGTGGAATTAACTAAAAATACAATTTTAGTATTTCAGTAATAAATTATTTTTAGTTCATAAATGCGCTATAATAGATGACACCAAAAATTAGAAAATCTGAAATTTTCACTTCTGTCGTGTGGTCATAAGCAAACACCCATTTTTTTATGATTTTCGTCTGTTTGTCCCGGGTTAACTTAAAAGAAGAAGAATTAAATACGATGTCATTCAAAACGACAATGCATTTAGAGGGAGCCAACTGTACGACCGGGCTGTAACTTCGGTGCAATCTCACGGATGATCTTTTTACGATGCTTCCTGTTGACGGTGGTCCGAATTACCAGTCATACACCCCCCCCCCCTCCCCACCCGTCAAGTCAACACTGTTCATTGCTCACTTCCGTATATTTTGTGAGTGTGTGCACAATTTTGCTAGAAAGATATTTTCGATGATTCCTTCGATTCTACGTTATTTCCTTGCAAGGGCTTCAAAGTTTATGCAATTTTTAGTACCCTCAATATATGGGTTCATGACTTGAAAGTTGACATGACGTTTTTATATTTATATTGAAGTCAAACTATTTTTCTCTTGTTTTCTGGTGGCAGAACGAACAATTAAACGATTCGAGATTAAATTCAAAGTGGCTGACCTCTATAGTCGGTAACTGAAATAACTGTTAAGTGGGATGACCTTGAAAACAAATATGGCCGCTGCTGAATGTCAGAGCCTTAGACGATAGATATATAGAAATGGACTGCTAATTAGACCTCTTGTTTCCATAGTAACAATGCAGTTAGCGTTGCTACTTGTTAGTTCATAGTTGTATCCAGTAGCGGCGTTAGGGTAGGGCGCGGTTGGGCGAGCGCCCAGGGCGCCAGATTTGAAGGGGCGCTTGCCGCTTGTTCATTGAGCGAGTCCTACTTACTAGTAAATTCCCTAAATCTAGCTACAAAATTGTTATGATGGCAACACTAGAAATGGAATGCAGTGTTCGGTCGGAGCAGATAGGGGGCGCCGTAGAAATCTCGCCCAGGGCGCTGATAGTGCTAAAACCGGCACTGGTTGTATCGTCAAAGGTCAGAGCAGGATGGAGACTCCATTGACGTGTTAAATGGATAAGGTCATCCCACATGCTGCCACCGGTCATCCCACATGCTGCCACCAGTCATCCCACATGCTGCCACCTATACTTTGATTTAACTGCGAATAGAAAGGGACTGATGTATTAAAACTTGAATATGCTATTTAATTTTCAAAAAGACAAAGGATTAAACAAGTAGATACCTACCTATACATATGAGAAACGTGTATAATATTTTATGACCTCATCTCTGAAAGCCCCTGTATATTTGCATATGTCGATGCGCAATACGTTACTTTTAGAGTAGGTGTCCACCAGTGGGCGATAGAAATTTTTACATAATAATATAAAATTAATCAATGAATTGTTTAGGTATTTATTAACTTATTATATAAGTATGGTACTGTAATCACGTTTTTATATCGAATTAGATTTATTTAATCGATTTCTCAGGCACGAGTACTAAGTTAATATTATAATCATTAATAAAATAAGAATATTATAGCATTTATTACATGCGGTAAAAAATATGAAAACAAGCCAAACGGTTTTGAAAAAAAAAAATCGGGCAAGCTCGAGTTATGCGTCGCACGCCGAGGGTTCCGTACGAATATTATTTGCTTTTGAATTTCGAAAACTATAGCTGTTGGAAACATCGTAATAGTATACTTCTGTCACCGCGGTTTTTTTTCGAAATTTTAGCTAGTTTTGGAAATAAAGGCGAGGAATCATTTTTCAAGATGCGTTTTCAGGAAAATCATGAAAACTACGTAAGTAACATAAAATTCTGACAAAAAAATTTTTAACAAAAAAAAAAAAAAAACCTTAAAAAGGCCACTAAAAAGAGGAAAATAATAAAATTTCGAGATCGGCGCCAATTTAATAAAATATGAAGTTGGTTAAAAAGTATCTATAGTATAGTAGGTACCTAATTAACAGATTTCATATTTTTCATTATTTGCTTTTTAGTGGCTTTAGAGTACGTAGTTAACACGTTATTAATCGACTTCTGTCTTGATATTTGACATTTACCTTAACGGTGTTACAGTCCGTTACTCACTTTTTATTAAAATCAGCCTAACTACTGAACCGCTTTAAATAAAATTTATATGGGACCACCCCGAAGGTATGCCCTATTAAATAAAACAATAATCATCAAAATCGGTTCACAAATACAGGAGAAATCAGTGAACATACATAAAAAAAATATATTGGTCTCGAACATAAAACTACCTCCGAGTGGTTCGTTTTGATCAGAAGATTATAAGAATTGATTTTCAGGTACTTTTGTATAGTTTTGTCACACCTGTAATATAAGATGCATCATCAAGGTGTGGCTTAAATCATAGGAAGTTATAAATTCTGGTATAGACAAAGCGACAGTCCATTGTCAGAATTCGGATACACGCCGCGCGCGCACACAGCACATTTTATAATACTTTAGTAAATATGGACATATTATACAGTTTTGTGCAAAAGATTATTGGCGCTATTCCACTCTCGGGCACTGTGGAGAAATCGGTAACTCACCTAGCCGGAAACTGGGGGTTTCGGGTTCAAGTCCCGACAGTGGTCATTTGATTTTTTCTTAGATATAGCTCAAAAATCATGGCAGCCTAGCTGTCTGAGATATTTATTATTTTCACCTCTAATTGTTATGTGAATAATATGGTGTGGATATAAGGGGTTTTAAATCGATTGATTTTATCATATACCAATTAGCTATTCTGTAGAGTTAATGTCAGAAATTAAAATGCTGCGAGAGTGTACTGGCAATCGCTCGGCCGGCCTCGTAGCGCCCTGTCTCGCCTCGGGTGCGCTCCGTATAAAGTCGGTTTTTTGACCGCGAGTCAAAGAAACCGAGCGGCGAGTGCGAGCTCAGTCAGTTTATATGAAATTGAGTAGTTTAAATGACAGCTGAAACCGAGCCACGCCGAGTGTGTACACACACACATTCGTAGACGCTCGCTTTATCTAATCTCTCGACGAGATCTCCTGGGCGCGAACTCGGCGAGTGTACTGCAGGCGAAACCGTGAAGATGTCTAAGTCAAAGGTTCGAGCGTTCCGATTTCATTTGCACAGTAGTGTACACATCAACTAACAGGTTTATTGTTGTGTACACTAGACATCCAGCCCATTGCGATTATTGTATAATACACCCATAAGTTTACGGAAATATTACCGCTGAAATATCACTACAATTCTATCTATTACTGACGCTCTTGTGTGGGCTTTAACGCTATTAGATATATTGAAATATCGATTATACAGGGTGTGGCTTAGAAAAAGTAACATAGGGAAAATAACATTGCGAGAGCATTTACAATTTTGTAACAAGTTATGGGCCATAAGACCTAATGTAAATATGTAGTGGATTACATAGAGAAAATAGTACAGTGAATTTTTTAAACAATTTTCCATAGCAACGGTTGACTATTAAAAGTAACTCGGAACCTCCTACAAAATTGTAAATTTTCTCAATTTTATTTTCCTTATGTTACTTTTTCTAAGCCACACCCTGTATAATAATTGACGAGCGAATGGGCTGAAATCCCAATATCCATCTTTTAGATTATAGACGCTCGACAACTGAGGTCATTACATACATACATAAACGTTTTAATTATTAATTAGTTATTTTCATATTACACAACTTCTTTATTTATGACCTTGACTTGAATAACCTTATGGCATATACTAGGTCAATGGAAAATTGTCTCAAAAACGGCTACAAGATTCTGTAAAAAAATCCATATGGTCTGATACAAAAAATGGAGGTGATCTTGACCTGACCTCAGTATATAAATCGAGAAGAAAATCTATTTTACCATGCGTCCCCCTTATTACCATAAACCGTTTTTAATCAAAATTTTTTTTGCTACAACCAATACTTTCTGAGATATTAGCTGGTAACGGTTTATGTGCCTAATCTTAAATTCAACTTTTGTTCGAATGTTAAAAATATTTTGCATAAACGTGGAAAAACAGGGTGTTTGTGTATAATAAATATAATTACATCTTACATTAACAAAAAAAAAAACTCCTTCAAAAAGTCACTAAAAAGAGGAAAATAATGAAATTTTGAGGTCTGCGCCAATTTAATAAAATATGAAGTCGGTTAAAAAATATAGTATAGTGATTAATATCTTCTTTTTAACCAACTTCATATTTTATTAAATTGGCGCAGACTTCAAAATTTCATTATTTCCCTCTTTTTAGTGGCTTTTTGAAGGAGGTTTTTTTTATGTTAAAAAGTTTTTTATTTTTTACTTTTTAGTGTCAAAAAGTGACATTTACCTTAAAGGAATCACACGCCGTTATTCACTTTTATTAAATCGACTTTTTTACGCTGTCTGATGTGTCAAAAAGTGACATTTACCGGAATCACACGCCGTTACTAGCTTTTATTAACTAACTAATGAACCGATTTTGATGAAATTTATATGTGACCAATCTGAAAGTATATCCTTTCAAATAAAAAAAAAATTTCCAAATCAAACATAAAAAAAAAAATACAATCGAATTGAGAACCACCTCCTTTTTTTAAAGTCGGTTAAAAATAGAATTGGCAACACTGAATGAGTTAGGAGAACAGCACGAAAATCCCGTTTTAAATCAGGATTATTTTTCCATTTTGGCATTTGATAACGGTTCGTGCCAATGACATCCTAATGTAAACAGGCCATGAGCAAAGTGCCAACGCCTACTATAATAAAACTAACCAAAATATATGATGACATTTTGGCTGAAGCACGAGTTTAACACGCGTGTTTCTTAATAGTTTTTTACAATATTTATGTTAATATGTATCTAGCGTAGTACCTCGCAAATACCAACTTTCAAACAAACAAACAAAACCGCATTGAAATCGGTCCGTTTGGGAGCTACAATGCCACAGACAGATAGGATACACACAGACAGACAGACAGACAAATGCTTCAAACTTATAACACCCCTCTTTTTTCGTCGGGGGTTAAAAAGATGTAGTAAAGTGATATAATATGAGAGAAATTTTTTTCGTTAGAAAGCAGCCAATTGTTTCAAAACATATTGGAAAAAATCATTTTACCAACCAGTGGTCACAGTCAGGATTCTAACCTGAACCTTTCCACTTTCGCGGCGGAATGAGCTAATAATAATAATAATAAGTTCATTCCGCCGCGAAAGTGGAAAGGTTCAGGTTAGAATCCTGACTGTGACCACTGCATGGTTGGTAAAATGATTTTTTCCAATATGTTTCGAAACAATTATATAATTGGCTGCTTTCTAACGAAAAATTTTTCAATTGCATTTCAGCCGTATAAAACTATTATTTATCTTATAATATGAGAGATTGTCAAACCAAAATCCAGCCGGGCGAAAACCTAGTATCTCAAGCGCCATTTGGTAAACACCAATAAACAGTCAGTATCGTCAATGTCAAATATCGTATTCACATGAAATATTCAAACGCCATACCTCCACGTGCCATCCGGTGAAATCTGCAAATATTTACAATTTGAGAGCATTTAAATTTCGCGAGACCACGGACACCGCCATTAGTATGTGTATATACACTCGGACCGACAAACAAGACTTACAGTAGAAAAGTACAATAAACACAGAAAAATACACCGCAGTTTAATTTTACAAACCACTGACAAAATCTAAATTCACACAGTCACTATGAAATTTACAATCGTAGACAATAGAATATTGTAGCAAACCCCAAGATGTTACGCCACTGCCTCCAATAGAAACCACGAGAAAGAAAGGTCACAGTAGTAAAGCGTGGAATGGTATCGAAGATACTGAACAACGAGTACCTGCCGGAATGTTCTAGAGAACGCGAGAACGTACTAGGCTGGGCTGCGCGACCTATATAAGCGAAGTACGAGTGAGTCACCGGAGAGCAGTCGACGGTGTCACGCAACCGGGAATCAGTCAGTACAGTGAAATAAATATTAATCAGTCAACGGGAATCAGTCAGTGTAGATTGTACTGTGACAGTGTTGAACAGCGAAATAAATCTGATATAAATACCGTGATATAAATTCGCCTGATAAAATAAATATTAGTGTAGTCAATTGTATATATAGTTAAGTGTTATTTAAGTGGCTCGTTTAGTTCAATAATTACCGTTGAAGTTTTTTTTATTGTTAGAATTGACTTTTCGTTGTTGCATTTATTGTTATTTATTTTTGTTAACATTTAATTATTGTAAATAAATATTTATTCCGCCAACTCGGAAAACAGTTTTGTAACAATATGCAACAGGCCAGAGGAGCATCGTTCAGTAGAAGAAGATAGGTGTATCAAATTATAACGAGAAATCTATATACGGTTTTTAATATAAACATAAGAAATACAATCAATATGATTAGACACCTATATCGTAACTAAATTCACTATATTAGTGAAATTAATATAAGAATATCAGACGAATTATCGCCATGATATTTATGTAGAAGGCTACATAGGAATAATGTAAATGCACCGCCGGGAATCGAACCCAGAACTCCCAATTTCGCGTCGGGAAAGTTTCCAGTTACTACACAGTGCCCAACAGCGTACTTTTAATTCTTCCTATATAAATATCATGGCGATAATTCGTCTGATATTCTTGTGTTAATTTCACTAATTTAGTGAATTTAGTTACGGTATAAGTGTCTAATCATATTGATTGTATTTCTTATGTAGTTTTGATTGCCTCTTCGCATTCTCAGATTAAACCTTGGATCAATCGCGTTCTCAAAGATTTAGGCTGGGATTCAATCGTTTTTCCGTTATCTTTATAATAAAATGTATGTCCTTCGAATGGTTTTACATTTTTAAAAAACTACAATTCTGGTCATTAAGATGTAAACACGGATTTTGACAATGAGTTGCGCAACCCGACATCAATTTGTCGAAATTTAACTAGAAATTTAACAGTTCACAAAAAGTAAACGTAGATGATTTAAATTGTCACATTGTGTTCTATTGCGCACGCAAGAAATTGTCGATCTATAACTCAACCCATTTTCTCCACTCCCAACTCCCAAGAGCAGTAATAATTATACTCATTCATGTTGACACGTTCGCGAACAAAAGAAACAAGAAAACAAAGCATTTATGCATTTTTTTCTATGGTCGCGCGCAGATATGATTATATTGTGATTTATTCATAAGCTATCGAACTTTCTATGATTAGCACTTCTCTTGAGTGTTAGAATAGCGCAGTTATTGCATGATTAAAATTAGAAGAAGCCAGGGCGTGGCCTTGTGTGTATAAAAAAAAGTATCAACAAACAATATCAGATACCATATTCTAAAAATCAACCTCAAACATAACAGTGGGGTATTTAAAATAGTCTGCTGTTCCGTTCCAATTTTTTTCTCGATTAACCGGACTTGTTTAGAATGAATTATTATCACTAAAAATTATTTTAATAGTTTTATTCGAGATTCAGTAAGAAAAATTTCTGAATCATCGCCTAGATTCGGTCTAATCCCAATATGCAACCAAGATTCAATCGAATCTATTCGACTTGAAGCGGAATTTCGACCGAACCCGAGGTTCAATCGAATTCAAAGGCCGAATTGGCAATTCGACTAAATCCCAGATTCGAACGAATAAGAGATGCGACCAAATCCAAGACTCGACCGGTTTCGAGATTCAATCAAATCCAACACGAGCAAATTTGAGATCCGATCGAATCCTAAAGATTCGACTAAATATTAGAGATTCGACCGAATCCCAGATTCGAACGAATAAGAAGTGTGACCAAATCCGAGTCTCGACGATTTCCAGATTCAACCAAATCCATCCAACAAAAACAAATTTGAAATCCGACCGAATCCTAACGATTCGACTAAATTCTAGAGATTCAACCGAATCCCAAATTTGAACGAATAATAGGTACAACCAAAGTCTGACAGAATCTTAAAGACCGAATCCGAAATTCGACTGAATTCTCGATTCGAGTGAATCCTAACTTAATCGCTATCGTAAAAGATTTTTCGTTGGAAAGCAGCCAATTATATAATTGATTCGAAGCATATTAGAAAAAATCATTTTACCAACCATAGTCACAGTCAGGATTCTAACCTGAACTATTCCACTTTCGCGGCGGAATTCCGCCGCGAAAGTGGAAAGGTTCAGGTTGAAATCCTGACGGTGACATGGTTGGTAAAATGATTTTTTCCAATATGCTTCGAATCAATTATATAATTGGCTGCTTTCCAACGAAAAATTTTCAATTGCAATTCAGTCGTATAAATCTTTTATTATTTATTTATTGTGGATTATAGACGCGTCGACAACTTAGGTCATTAGCGTCTTAAATACAACAAATATCATATATCACTTAATCACTTAAAACTAAATAACATCACAAAACATTCATGAGCAGAGGTGGGATTCGAAACCACGACAGTCTGATTCAGACTATTCAGAGGCCGCGACGCTACCAACTGAGCCATACTGTCCTCCGTATAAATCTTATTAATTTATCGAATAAGATTCTTTTTTTTTTTGTAAACGAATACACGCCCTGTGACCCTGTCCTCTACCAAATTTAGTACTAAACTAACATTACAACTAGTTACAACATACTCGCAATATTCTTATGTATGTAACTCTAGCGGCATGAATCAGGTGTGTATAATACATCGTTTACTACTTACAACAATAATATAAATAAACAATAGGTATATAAATAACTCGAATAATAATAAAAGTAACTGAAGATCGAAGATTATTGAGAAGACACTTGTAAATGCAAACGCCCGTGCGAGTTTCCTGTCTTATTGGCCTGACGTCTGCTTAAGAGGCCGACACCCCTGTGACGTTTCTACACACACTACGACACTATTTTGTTTATATCACATTGATTCAACTGTTAACAGAACTAGATGCTAATTTTTAGGGTTCGGTGTCAAAAGGGTGGAACCCCATTTATCTCACAATTTAGTCTCCTCTAAGCTTGTAACTTATGAGAGCTATAGTAATGAAACTGACATGTAAGTTGATGGTCCAAACTCCAAACCTAGACAAATGCTACTTTTTTAAATCGGACTTACATTTGGGAGACTCCCGTAAATTGAAAAGGGGGTTCAAAAAAATAAAAAATTTTAAAATGTCATGTGGGGTGTCTATGAATAGGTTTCATCGAGTAGAGTAAAAAAATACATTTTATTTCATTTTTTAGTTCAAAATGGCGATGTGGGGGGTCGCAAAGTGGCCTACTTTGATATAACATCGTGTCCCTCGGTCCCATTTTACAACTATTTGACCTAGAAATTTGAAATGCAGTCGATACGTAATCTTCACGATTACAACTAACGATAAATGAGTTAAATCAAAATCGGTCCAATTGTTTTTGAGAAAAACGCGTTAGAAAGAGTACATTCCTTTATATACAAACGGAGTTGGTATAATAATAATAATAATAATGAGTGGATAGAAAATACGTAATCTTCACGATTACAACTAACGATAAATGAGTTAAATCAAAATCGGTCCAAAGGTTTTTGGGAAAAACGCGTTAGAAAGAGTACATTCCTTTGTATACAAACGGAGTTGGTATAATAATAATGAGTGTATAGAAAATCATGTTTTTTTTTTAATTTAATGAATGAATGAATGAATTGTGAATTATAGACGCTCGACAACATTTTTTTTTTTTTTAATTTATCGGTTTGGTAAAACACTTGCCCAGATGTTCGCTGATCCAGGCCTGGCCTGGCCCACTGAAAATTTACATCTAATAAACTACGTGTGAGCTATATCGCGAGATGGCATGCTGTTTTCAGTTTACTGATGCATAAACCAACCTAATCATCCATAATAATTGACCAGTTTTACCAGTAAATTTTCAAATTATGCATAAAACATAAAGAGTAAAGAAAACGAAAACAAACACGAGGTTTTTTAACAGATCGGCAAGTGAATAAAATTTGCATATATTTTATGGTGATTTAAAATTTTGATTTTTTTTTTCGTATTTGATTTTATATCGAGGGTTGACTACTTTACAATATACGAACCGCACCGCCTAATATGTAATCTCAATATAGATAAAATCTATTTGAGAACAACCCCAATGGAATTAAATATTAACACACTTGTAGTACATAAGGGAGGCCGGAAAGGCCCTTTAATTTGAATTAATGGTAACATGGCCATATGGCGTTATTAAAAGTCGTATAGTGGTACAGTTCGATTGATTAAACATGGCGTAAATTTAAACGAAAAACAAAATCAGCGTCGGGCATTATTTTTGTCGTAGGTGCTTTATCGCTAATTGATCTCTCCCACACCACAAATCGGAAAAAAACACACTGTTTTATATGTATTTAAAAATTGTACAAATATAATAATTATTAAAATAGACTGTAGCCATTCTCACAAGCATATACTTTTCTTAACGTAATCAGTCGGCAACCTGCCATCGTGATGTTTGTAAAATTATAGTTTTTCAAAAACATTTCCAGATCTATCCTTATCAAGGACCCATTGTGTATAGCAATATATCACAGATATACTTGAAATTAATGTGTCTTATAGTAAAAAGTACCTACGCTGAACTGTTTAGGCGGCCCAAGAGCAAGTTTGTATCTCTTTTTAGTTTAGGAGTTATGGCGGTTCAAAATGTATAAAAATTATTAATACACACGAAAAAAGTAAAAATCGTGGATTAAACTATGATAAAGGCAGGTGTAGCTACACCTACAACTGACCATTAATCTTGTCTACGAAATTAAAACTTCGCAAAAATAAGTTTTATTCAATTCCCACACCTAATATTTTTTACAAGCTTTTATTTAACTTGCAATGTTTGTGTGTTTGTTTAGGTCAAATCTTGCAAATCAATTTTGAACGACTTCCACGTATCCGATCGATTTGAAATTTTGTACATATATGTATTCCCGATGACAATACATGAATAAATCGTTTTTAGAATTAAATTCAACCCCTAAGGGGTTCAAACGGGGATGTAGGTTTTTTTTGACTAATCAACGCCCAGGCCAAATCGCTGAAGCCAGAAACGAAATTTGGACAGTTGGTTCATTTCCTGACGTAAGCATCCACAAAGAAAGGATTTTTCGAAATTCAACTCCTACGGGCGTCAAAGGGGGGGTAAAATTTTGAAAGACTAAAATGAACAAAATAAAACATTATAGTAAAAAAAACTTTTTAGAGACAACCTTTTATTTAAATGCACTAAAAAGGGTCTTGACTAATAAACTATCAGAGAGTTCACGACCCACGCTTTTATTAATTATGAACCTAAATTATTAAAAATTATTTTTTCCTTTTTAGTGCATTTAAATAAAAAATTGTCTCTAAAAAGTTTTTTTACTAATATGTTTTTATTATTTTTTATCGGTTGCACGTAAACCAATTTGTACTGGCTGTAGTCTGCTGTCAATTTTTAAAAAAGAAAAATGACAAATTTATTCATTTGTTCAAAGCGGTATTTAATCAATAAGACAATAACGAAAAAAAAGTGCGATAAAACCTTGTTGGAGCTTAATCTATAGTAAAGTCATGAGAGAAAGTTTTTGAATATTTTACTGGGCTTTATGTGTGTATTGCGGTTATTACTGGGGGCTGGGGTCTGACGGAAGCGGAAGTTCGGTCAATGTCAAACAGCGGCGCACGTTATTCGTATCGATCGTTCAAATTCGCTTCATTTTTGAAAATTGAAAAAGAACTAAATAAGTTTTCGTTTGATGGGAAATAGTCAAACGAAATTATTATATTTTTTTACTTACAAAATGCTGCACTTGTTTCATGTAATCAATTTGTCAAAATCTCGACTCACCTGAAACAGAAAAAAAACATTGTAAAATACTGTCTAGTTTTCTTGTCCTATGGAAGTAAAATTCAAGTAAGTATAAGATAATATAATAAATGATTGTTATTTATAATAATAAGAAAAATGCACCAACTTAGAAAAGAAAAAAAAACGAAAAGTCACTGTTGAGACGACCCCAAAAACTAGTTTCGCGCTGGTTGAGATTCCAGTTACTTTAAAACGCGAAACTGGGAGTTTTGATCTCGTCTCGTCTAAACGAGATTGAAAAATGAAAAGGGAAGTCTGATTTATAGGCTTAGTCTAGTCGGAACTAAAGCAAATAAAGTGAAAGAAGTCTGTCTCGTCCCATTGGAAAGTAGATCGAGAACTCTCTTCTTTTCTAAACGAGATCGAAGGATCTCGTGTCGTTGAAACGCGGTCAAGAAGTTTCAAATCTCGTCTCTTCCAAACGAAAGGTCACGTCGAAACGCGATTGAACAGTTTCATCTCTTCGAAACGAGATCGATATATCTCAGGTTTCGTCTCGTCAAAACAAGGTCGCAAAATCTCAGATCTCTTTCGTCGAAACAAGGTTTAGTCTCGTCTCTTAACGAGAACGAGATGTCTCAGGTCTCGTCTCGTCGAAACGAGGTCAGAAGTTTCAGATCTCGTCTTGTCGAAATGAGATTGGACAGTCTCGTCTCTTCGAAACGAGATTGAATAGTCTCGTTTCTTTAAAACGAGATCGAGATGTCTAAGATCGTGTCTCGTTAAGTCGAAACCAGACTGAAGTCTCGTCTCTTCGAAACGAGATTGAGAGGTCTCAGGTTTCCTCTTGTCGAAACGAGGAATCTCGTTACGTCGAAACGGATTGAACAGTCTCGTCTCTCGTCTCGTCGAAACGAGATCGAAAGGTTTCAGATCGCGTCTCGTCGAAACTAGAAGTTTCAAGTATAGTTTCGGTCTGGAGCGAAGCCCCCATCCTGGCTCCTGCGGAAGAGGACGTTCAAGGGCGTTTTTCGGGCGCGCGACACTGCGGGGCCAACGTCGTCGTTGACGTGGTTCCATTCCACGGTCACAGCTCGTCGTGTGGCGTGCACATAGGTAAAGTACTACGTTCTCTCACACTTTTCGATCAATAACCATGCGTTTAGGCCTAGTGGTAGCGGTGTGGCGTGGCGTTAGGCGTGGAGCCGAACGCTTCGTGTCTCTCTGCAGCTGCAGCTATACAATCTGTGGTCACAAGGCGACGTCGCTTATGTTTGAAATTATGACTAAAATACGGTGAACGATGGTTGGATCATTTAGAGCGAAATTGCATCGGCGGATTTTTCGCGACGAGATTTTCGCTGAATTTTGCGTATCAAAACAGAAAGAGTTTTTCCCGTGGAGTATATTCACGCAAAATAATACGACTATTTTTGCTATTTGCAAAATGGATCCCACTGTGTTGAGTTCAGCTGCTGTTGTATGCGGAAATAAATTTTTAAAGAATAGAAGGAAAAAACGACGTTGGTGGTTCATCCAATTTTTATTTTATTTATTGTAGATTTTAGACGCGTCGACATCTCAGGTCATTAGCGTCTTTCAACTACACTAAATAACAACTTTCCCAAATACTAAACAACATTACAAAACATCCATGAGCGCAAGTGGAATTCGAACCCACGACAGTCTAGTCTAGAGGCTGGTACCAAGTACGCTTGGTTCATCCAATATGCAGAGACATACTACATATAAAAATTTCTCCGTGTCGAACATTTTTACCCGGACTGTACATCCGTCAGTGATCCGTCGCCTCGTTTAGTTTACCCCGCACTAAACAATGTTTTTCGTTTCAAGCGTGTTGTGGCGGTGACGATATCAACGCAATCAGAACTCGCTCACGCCGACGGAATTTAAAAAAACGCGACGGATATTCCGTTCTAACAGACAAACAGAGTTACTTTCGCATTTATAATATTAGTGTGGATAGGTAAAATAAAAATTCGACTTAATCGGTTTTGCTTTTTTGGCCACGGTTAGAGCATGGTTCGCGCATTTATGACGGTACGATGATAAGCTCGATTCACACAAGTCTTATCGATCGTTAGTCACGTCCTGTTGCGGGCTGCGGCATTCAAATCCGGATATTATGTGCGGTCGTATCTGATTTCGTCCACGAAACAATGTCGAATCACCGCGTCGTAAAAATAGCCTTTTTTAATCAATATCCGAGTAAATTTCTATATCGGCCAATAAAATTATGTAGGACCCACATAATTGGCATCATCTTGGTCTTCCTATATTGGCCAATGAGTAATGGTATTTCAATGTGAGACCCATATACAAATTTTTGTGTAGGACCCATATGAACATCTCTTTGTCGGACCTATATTTAATTTATCTTGGCTTTTCCATATAGAGTATACAACATACAATATAAGGCCTACGGGCTAATGTTGGAGCCACATCGATTGTTCAATATGGAAGCCAATGCCGGAGTTACAGAAGATGACCAATGTAGGAATAACATGGATGAAGCGTTAAATTTCCAATATAGAGCCTATATTGGAGAAGGGTTGATTGACCAATATTGAGCCACGATTAAAAATTACTCGGGTAACAATACGTACTAATAATATAAAATAGCCTTGTTCTTTGGCTTCTTTAGGGATCTTTCCAAGTTTTTTGTACACATTCACGAGAAAATGTAGTTCCAGAATGTTTGTCTGTCTGCACCGGCACTCTAGAAACCACTTGAGAACGAATGGATCGATTTTAATGAAACTCGGTACACTATCAATCGGAGCCGAAAATTTAAGTATATGGTACTATTTTTCCAACCACGCAAGGTTTAAAATAATTCTCATAAAAACTGACATTAAAGTGAGCAAAGCCGCGGTTAGAAGTTAGTAAATAGTTTTTAAAAATGTAATGAAAAATGTCTGTAATAATTTCGTGAAAGATTTTTTTGGGGTTTAGAACACTACCGGCGTAATAGTATCTTAATCAAATCCCCTGTTTAAAAGTTTACTTCTTGACGAGTCACATATCGTCCCTCTTCTCACGTAAAGACGTAACTGACAAAAATTGAAAAAGTGAGATACGCCACTGAACAAGTCTGACTTTCTTCTCACGAAGTGGCGTAACTGTGGTGTAAATGGCAGATATGCCTTTACGTGAAATGAGGGACGGAATATTTCATCCATCATCTCATGTAAAGGCGTAACTGACAAAAATTGAAAATGTGAGATATGGCAAATGCAGGCAGATACGTCTTTAGGTACATGTTATATCGCTACATTTCAATAGCGACGAGATCATCGGCAATTTAATCTCGATCTCTTTTTGAAATACGAGACGAGAAAAATTGTTATTTCGTGTCGAGATTTCGCTCAGTAACAATACTTCATGTAAGCCATTGACTAACATTCTATAAGCGAATTTGGTAACATCGAAGTGTATATATAATTTGATTCTAGACAACATAATGATTAAAATCGAAACCACGCCCATTTAATTGAAAGGACGTGGCAACAGGCACCGGTAAATGAATAGCAATCTAGATCTACCTTACTCGGCATGACGGAGTAAAGCGAACAGGGCCGATGAGTCGAGAACCCTTGCTGGTTGGCCTTGGAACTTCGATGTAACACGGAAACAGCCCCAAAAGCGCCGTTCCTTTTGTACATTTAACCCACAAGTAAATTAATATTATGTTCTTCCACCAATACAATACACCTCAATTATTAAGGATACATTGTGATTCAATTAGAACCCATTAAAATTGTGTACTGATTCAGTCGTACGAAGGCATTTGAAGTATTGCATTTTGCTTTTAACCATTTTAGTTTGAAATCGCGGTGCGCAAATTGCGATTCCTTAAAGTTGAATGTTTTGTGATTTTGGCCAAAATATATATTTTTAAATTATTACAAAGAGGATCTGCAAGGATGTTCTTAAGATCTCGGGAAAAATATTACAAAAAGCAAGAAAAAAGAATTTCTGGATGTTTTTTGAGGTTCGACAAAAATACATTTCCAAATTTTTTCAAAGATGTTTTTTTCAATTTTCAATTTATTAAATAATTTAATTAATAATTCCATTCCATAAAGTTTCATCGGAGGTCTATAAAATCTACAATATCTATAATAAAGGCCCCAAATGTAATACCACTAATTTTCAAAGAAGTCCGATAAATTTTTCCATAGCAATTTTCAATAAATTACCACTTCATATAAAAAATATTGAACCAATTTCTAAATTTAAAATTGCTCTTAAGCAGTTCCTATAATTGCTAATTCTTTTTATAAAATTAGTGACTTTCTTACTTAATTTTATTTATTACCTATATGTATCTACTTATGCGTATGACAACTCCAAACATCCTTGTAGATTTTTTGGAAATAAATAAATGTTTAAAAGTTTTAGATCTTCATCTAGGTGAACAAACACCATGTATGTGCTAATAATAATATAGAAATACCTACAAGGATATTCTTATGGATCATGGAAAAAAATATAAAAATTTCAGAATGCAGAGTTATGAAAAAAATCTTTGACGTTTCCCAAAAATACATTTTCATATAAGATAATTGCAAGCTTTCGGAAAAAAACTCATGGAAATTGTTGAAAAAAGAATAATTCAAAAGACATTGAAAATATAAATAATTATCTCGCATGATGTGAAATATTAGTTACAATTGCTTTATAATGGAAACAATTGATTATTATTCGTATCACTGTATAAGTAAATGATCTCAGCCACCGCGATAATTAGATTCGGGTTAGTCCCGACTCCCGACGGTGTTTAAATCGATTTTTTCTATTAACTTCCCATTGGAAGTTATTGTAATGGGTCCGAAAATCGAAATCAAAAAGGAAAAATTTTTTTTATATTTCAAGGTCACTACACTATTTTTACACTACTTTTAGAAAGATGTCTGTGTGTGTGTATGTGTGTGTGTGTACGTACGTACGTACGTACGTATGTGTCCATTTCTTTCTAAGACGAAATCTCGAGAATGAAAAATGATATCGACTACGTTGAGGTGCCAATCGACGCGTATTAACGTAAATATGATCTGAAAGAAATTTTTTCAAAATTGGTTCAGCCGTTCTTTTTTCTTAACCAAATAACCTCCAAAAAAGTAGATTTTATACAATATCTCGCGAATAAAAAATTATATCGACTTCGTAAGGGTGTCAATCGAGGCGTGTTAACGTCATTTTGATCCGACATAAATTTTATAAAAATCGGTTCAGCCGTTTTTTTTTTTTTAATTATTGTTAAAAATAAATAATAATTGTGTTTTAATGATTAAAATGATTACTTTTCTGTGTAATATTATTAATTATTGTTATTAAATATTTATCAAACTGGGAAGTTCGTCGTGTGGACCTCAAGGGTCGCACTTTAGTCCTAATAAACGACCCACCTCACGGCTTGTTTTGTATTGTAACGTTACGTCATTCAATGGGTGTTCTTAACACTAATGCTTTAAGCATTTACTTGTAATTAATAGTAATTATTATTAATAATAGTGGAAGTCAAAGACTTGTTACGGTCAAAAACAAAAAAACAAAAGCAATACGTTACCGATATGAAAAACAATGAAACGACAGAAATCAGCGTGTAAAATGTCGACTGATAAACAAATAACGTAAATAGTAAATGTGATAATTCAAAGCGTTTTATTCGAATTCCGGAGTTAGCAAGCGGCGTGTAGTAGATTTCAGAATCTATAGATTTTCAATAAAGTTCATGTAGCAGCGGTTCTTAACTTTGGGTCCGCGACACGTACGTGAAGAGAAATCAATGTTTTAGGATTTTTTTCCTCACCTTTTAGATATCGACACAAACAGAAAAAATAGTATTTTTTATCTCAGTTTTGAAATAAGAAGTTGAAGCCGTCTCGTCAAGATAAGCTCCTTCTCGTATGTCGAGCCAAGAAATTTTACAACTCTCGTCTCGGGGTAATTTCTCGAGAGTGTCTTTCTTGATTCTATAGCGACGAGATCTCGACAATTCAATTTTGAAACAAGAGACGAAAAAATGTTTTAATCATGTTTCGAAATTTCTTGTCTCATCGAGGCGAGACGAGAAAAAAATTGGCTCGGCGACTATATCATGCTGTCGCGCGTCCGTGCGCGAAAAAAGGGGTGGTTTTTGGACGTTTGAGGAGGTGGGCACGGATAAAGACTTTATGATATTCGGGTTCAGCGACCTCAAAAACGGAAGGGGGAGTTGGTCCTGCCAGTGCCCGAATTATTTGCATACTCGTCCGACTCATTGACTTCACTACATGGTCGAATCGTCAGGATGAAAAAACACTGTGAATTACAAATATTTCAAAAAATTTAAAATCAGGAAGAAGAACTTGCAGAATATACTTTACGCATCTTCAACTCTTTGCTCCAGGAAGCTGAACGACCGTATGTTTTTTTCTTTTATGTAAGTACAATAGGTCTGATAGTACATAGGTTATCGGTAGGTGTACACGTCGGATTGCATAAACCTGTCATGTAACTTAACTGAAGTGCACTGTACAAGTACATTGTATACTAAAATGCATCCTAGCTCGCTGCACAAAGACTGCAATCTGTCTAGTCGACTAACTGGAAATTTGACTCAATTAACTTCTTAATGGATTTTATTGGATGTTCAGATAGAATCATCTTGGGATTTAGAATTAAAATTACATTGGGTGTTGAGGATTGGTATCTTACATTCACTGCGACATTAAAGATCTTTTGTGAACCCTTTCGTACCTATTTCCAATCATAGGCAGTAGGTTTTTGATATACCTTTAATAGGTTTCCGGTGGCCGCCTGCCAAACCTCATCAGCTTCTAAAATTGGCTTGTTCAGGTTTTGCATTCTTTTGCAGAAAACTGCTTCACAAGAACACTAAATATGTTCAGCAGCTTACAAAAGCGAAAGTTATCATTTTCTACTCTGCCCATCATTATTATTTTGGGAATGATGCTTTGGATTCGGATCTAGTTTATTTGAATATTCTGAATTGGAATCTCTTGGATTTAGGATTGAGATCTCTTGGAAATGGATCTTTTACAGTTGTATCTTTTGGATTGGGATATTTTGAATTATAGGATCTTTTGGATTCTAATATTTTGGATTGAGATATTTTGGATAGAATATCAGGATTTTGAATTTTTATTGTGTGTTCTGTGTTGGGTGTTTTGATCACATAAAATTATAGATTTTAGACGCTCGACAACTGAGGCCTATAGGGTGTTTTGAACCTTGTAAGATATCTGCAACCTGCTTGAATATCTGGGATTTGCTAATCTCTTGGATTTAGGATTGAGATCTCTTGGAAATGGATATTTTAAAGTTGTATCTTTTGGATTGGAATATTTTGAATTATAGGATCTTTTGGATTCGAATATTTTGGATTGAGATATTTTGGATAGAATATCAGGATTTTGAATTTTTATTGCGTGTTCTGTGTTGAGCATTTTGATTACATAAAATTACAGATTTTAGACGCTCGACAACTGAGGTCTATAGGGTGTTTTGAACCTTGTAAGATATCTGCAACCTGCTTGAATATCTGGGATTTGCTAATTGCCCGAGCAGTCCTGGCGTCCTTTCATATTCAGTCGGTTTGGCTTGCGTCAATTTTTAAAGAATATCACACGCTGTCAGTTGGTACCCCAAACTTGAAGTACAGCATACAGACATACAGAAAAAAATTTGGAAACATGTTTCCCGCCTAGATATATAAAATAAACGAAAATCAAAAGATAGAATTTTTCCAGTTAATTTACTATCTACTCCAACAGTAGTCTAGTGTAGAGCAAGATGTCGAGGCGAATGAAATAGCTGTTTCTTCGTCATCCTTTATTTACATCAAACCATGTACTGTATTTAATCCTGGAATTCTATTTAAAGCAGTCGTATCCAAACTCTTTCATTGTAAACGTTAATTAACTAATAACAGATTATCGACTCGAGCAGTAGTAGATACAATATACATTATCATAGTATAAAAAACCGGCCAAGTGCGAGTCAGATTCGCGCATCGAGGATTCCGTAAAATAATAAAAATAAGGAGTTACGTAGGGGTAAAAATTTTTTTTCACTTAGGTATATTTTATTTTGTTCTTTTTAGTGTTCAAAAATTTTTCCGTATCAATATTAAATAAATTAATTTTTAAAGTAAAAAAAAAATATATTTACAGAATATTTGATGAATAAAAAAACTAAAACATTGCGATCCGAAATTCAGGATCGAATCGGGTAGCTTTAGATCGTCAGTCTTCAACTCTACTATTAAGCTAGGCTGACGACGTTTGACATTGTCGTTCAATCGACTAACTTAGTACAGCTCTTTAACTATACTACTATAGTACTATATAGAAGTAATACGGTAAAATAAAAATATTAATTAATTAGAACTGTTTATTTATTTCTAATCATTATTTAACAGAATTCATTCCATATCAACACACAATCTGTGAAAATTCTAACTAGCTATACCTCTTATCGTTTGTGAGATAGAGCCCTGTGACGGACGGACGGACGCACATCGTATAGACAGGGTAATAGGGTTCCATACGGAAATACGAAACCCTAAAATTGCTAAATTCTGACACTGAGTAAAAAGGATTGCTTGTTAAAAATAATAAAGTATTGCTACTTGCTATAGTTGATAATATTACCTTTTTTTAGTTCTAAAAATCATGGTAAAGAACAAAAATGATATTTTTAGTATTATTTAGCAAAATGTCTTAAATAATCCGTTATTTTTAACGAACCTTAAATACCTACCCAGTTATTTTAGTAAGAGATGTTTTTGGAATCGGTTATTTTCCCGTAATAGGTTCTATCGTCTAAACACTGTAACAATCAATATTAGTTTTTTCATTTCGTTTTTATAAATTATACAAAATATTGTATCATGGATCGTCCGTTTGAGACCGCTGATAAAAAGTCGACAATATGACGCGTGACATAAACAATCTAACTTCAACGTTGAGGTATAGTGTGTATATATAATATAATATATACCTTCTACTTTATATACAGGAAGAAAACTTGACGTTATGGTAATGGTATAAAAATAAACACGCACTCGCAACCATATTATGAGAATACCTTACTAAATACGTAACCTTGGCGTTCTTAACATTTTTAACCGTTTGTAACATAAAAATCTTGAACAATCGATAACATAAAAAATACAAAAATGTGTACACAGAATATGAGGGTTGGCCGATATGAAATATATATTTAACAGACTAGCTTTTTACCTTCGACTTCGGGCTTGAGAATGGCCGAGCGTGTAGCAATGCTGTTGTTTATATGGCGTTGCTATAGTTCCTCTATTACAAGTCCCCAGTTCCCGGGTTCTAGCCCGAGAGCTGGTAAAAGTGTCAACTCGATTTTCAATTTATTATTAAAAAAAAATGATGAATTGAAAATATGAATTGGCGCTAGGCCCAAATAAACTTAGCTGTTGGTGGTCTTTAAAACACTATTTTAAGCTTCGACTTCGCTTGCGTTAATGTCGGTTTTTACCCGAATGTGGCCGGGTAAAAAGTACCCAATAATATTAAGTTTAGGAAAACCATTCCACCAGTTTTCTAAAGATGCTGGTAGTAACAAATATGCTGGAAAAATGTAGTGAAACCGCCTCGTTATCGAAAAATGAATATTTTCGTCTCAGTACTTTCTCCGTGGACATTTTTGTCTCAGTACTTTCTCGGGGGTGTCTCTTTTGTTTTGAGAGTGACGAAATTTCGGCAATTTAATCTTGAATTCGGAGTGAAGAAAAATATCGACGGATAAACTAAAAATGTGTTCACCTGTCGAGTTTTCATACCTACAAAATACGCGTTAAATTCGAAAGGAGTCCGAGGCACATCCGTTGTCCTGATCCTTATATCCTGATGGTCCATCCTTCTTGTGTTCCCGTTTTATGTGTATGTAAAATTTGTTATCCTTAGTTAGACTTGAATATACAAAAGTATAAAGCCCAAAAAGTTTACTAATAAAAACCCGCAAGCAAACAAAATTACAGACAGTAGGCTCGGTAATAACAGACAAAAAAAAGTTAGATTTTTGGCCGCCCTCTCACTTTTAAAATTTCCATCGATGCATTTTTTTCTAATAAATACAAGAAATGTCTATGAAACGCAGTTCTCAAAGCCTATGATTAAAGCATGCAATAGTCGCGAGTTGTTGACTGTTGTTTGCGTTTAGTGGTGTTGTTGCACTCGACAGTGCATTGCACCTGCTGGCAATGCACTTTACGATGCACCGGATTACTGCGTACCGACGCCATACCGACACAGTGGGGCATCATCATCATGCAAGAGAACGTCAAATGTGGTAATTTTCAAGTTCTGGAAATGTGTCAATATTAGTCGCAAAAAAGAATGTTTAGGACACAAAATCTAATACTAATAAAATGTAAAAAAAAAAAAATCGGGTGAACCGATTTGAAATTTTTTTCCATTGTTTAAAAGCCTACTTCTTCCCAAAGGAACACAGGCTTATATTACGCTACGACATAAGAAAGAAAGAAAAAAAAATCGGGTGAACCGATTTGAATTTTTTTCCATTGTTTAAAAGCCTACTTCTTCCCAAAGGAACACAGGCTTATATTACGCTACGACATAAGAGAGATGAGCTGCGAGCATCGGAAGTTTTCCACATTTTTGTAGGCATTTTACGTTCTTAAGATGAGAGTAAGAGCGAAATTAGACGGGCGGATTTTCCGTGGCGTGTTTATCGCGACGAGATTTTCGCTGAATTTTACGTATCAAATCAGAAATCGTTTTTTCCGTCGAGTACATTCACGCAAAACAGTACAACTTTTTGCTAATTACTGTGTTAGGTTGCGCTGCTGTTGTTTATTTATAAAGAACAGAAGGAAAAACGATGTTGGTGGATTCATCCAATAGAATTAAGATAAGAATCTTTCGAGCTTATGAGCCGTGGTCTACTGGAATGGCTTCTTCTTCTTCCAAACGTTTCGTTTGCAACTGAGGCAAGCATCTAGTGGTGTGTTTGACGTGGTCGTAGTGTTCTTCTCGGTGTCCTGCACTCGACAGCAGGACACCGAGAAGAACACTACGACCACGTCGAACAACACCACTGAAGATGCTTGCCGCAGTTGCAAGCTAAACGTCTGGAAGAAGAAGAAGCCATTCCAGTAGACCACGGCTCATAAGCCTGAAAGATTCTTATCTTAATTCTATTAACGCTGGCCGTGAAAGCCTACATTCTTTTATGGATTCATCCAATATTAAGAGACAGACCACATGATATTTCCACACAAATTTTTTACCCAGACTGTACATGCGTCGGTGATGCGTCGCCTCGTCTAGTTTGTCCCGCACTAAACAATGTTTTTCGTTTCTAGCGTGTTGTTGCGGTGACGATATCAACGCAATCAGATGCGTTGAACTCGCTCACACTGACGGAATACAAAAAAACGCGACGTACATTCCGTTCGTCTAGTTTCACTCATTTGTAGGCACGGTTTCGAGTTGGACGCGCAATCCGCCACGTTAAAAACAGAGCGGAAAATCCGCCCGAAATCTCCCGAAACGTTAGCAATAAATGCGACTTTAAACATCAGTATTGCTGATAAATTGGTTGAGGCTTTCGCGGCCAGTTGATGAGCTGGTGTTGTCCTGATTCGGGTCTATAGGCCGTCGTTGGTTGGAATTGCTTCAGTATAAATACAACCTGCGCCCGCGAAATTGTCATTCTACATCCAGCATCGGAGATGGAAGAACCTCTGAAGAAGCTCGCCACTCGTGCTAGCGAAACGTTAGAAAGCAATTCCAACCAACGACGGCCTATAGACCCGAATAAGGACAACACTAGCCCATCAGTATTGCTGTTTTTGATTCTTAAACCAAAAACACCGAAGATTTTCTTCACAACAGAATCATATTTATAGTTAAAATTATTTTGATAGACTCTTTGATTCGAATGCCCACTGTGCATCGCCATCATCATCCAGCTTTACAGAATACAATCAACAACAACGACAACAAACCTCTCTGCGGTACACTGCCAACAACAAACGAAACCTTGTTTGTCATTTCAACCTCCTCAGTCTATCCACTCTACGACTCTTAATGAAAATAGACGTGCGCTCGTTCCAGTTAACGCAAAATACTTAAGTTCTTGTCTTGACGTTTCTTGAAACCGGAACTGCTTTTCTGACGCCAAGAAGGCACTGATGAATAAGCAGGAGATTGCATTGACAATGCTGTTCAATCAAAATTACGGAAAATGACAGCATGCGTGCTTTCTTTCTATAATCAACATTTACACGTGTCACCTTTTTTATTAGCCGTACAACTTGTCACAATTTTTTTTTTTAAATTAAGAGGAAGACTGTAGATTATTCGACAAAGGAGATGGACATTGTCAATCTCGACCGCTAGGGGCGCCAGCTATGTAACCGCCTCGGTCTGTGGGCAGTTTATTTAAAATAATAATTCGTTGATAATGCCGATTTGCTGTGTTTCAAATCATAGATGTTTTGTAATTCCAAAGGACCCGGAACTGAAAAGAAGTGGTTGCATGCTATCTGATCAGAAGGGAAAAAACTTGATATCTTGCACGCTTTTCTATGAAAACCAATGATAATTTAGGTGGCCATATACCTCCTGGCATCTATATTCGTTTCCCATGTGCCCATCTCCATTGAGGTCACTATAAGCGTCTTAAAAACTGAACTGACTTTGGAATCAGAATGCCTTTAAAAAGGTTAAAAAATCCCCTTGAAGTCAACGTTCGTACGACTGTTTAATCTTCGACTTGATTGACAAAAATCGTTACTGCCAGGCAGCCCCGGACCTAGGGGGGGCAAGCCGGGGCCTATGCAAGTTCAGAGGGCGGCCAAATTCAAATTCACACTTTACAGACGAATGGACGACTCATCATTTACTTAACTTTGACCACAGAATAAATAATAGTACAAGTACAGAAATTTCACTCTTGTTTTACTGTGGCCATATCAACTCGACCGATACCCACGATGCATTATTTCCGAAAGGCCTATGTTCAAATATCAATCAATTAGTGGACATCTGATAGCTGAAATTATAAAGATGATAAAGGTAAAAATAAATATAAGTGGGCGGGATCAGCATTTTTCAGTTTTTGCCCCGCCTAAAAAAAATTTAAGATCCGGGGCTGCTGCCAGGTTCCATTTTATTTAAGATTAACGGTGTACACATCTAAATTCTTTCTCGAGAGATGCTCCAAATAATAGTGAAAACCGTCTGGATTAGTTTAAAGTTCGAACAGTCCTAGCGGTGACTTTATACTTAGATTATCCAATTATTAACTTAACCAAGCGCGGGACACAGTAACATTGTTACTTGAACTGGCAATCGATCAAATAATAAATAATAAGTGAATGATTAATCAATCATGATGACAAACAAAGTGAGACTGGGCACATGCATATTGTGCATTTGCATTTTATTAACCAGTATTTTATAATTTCGCGGCATATACTTCAACTATAGCGCCCAATGCACGTCGTTCACAGAGTAAATCAATAATACAAACATCATGGTACGTGTTGTCGGCTGTCAGAATAGGTAAATAATTAAAATACATTAAAGCAAACGCCACTTCTTTTACCAATTACTCTATGCAATTATGCATTTTCAATTAATCTTATATGTAAACTCAATACAGGATGTTTTCAAAGTGTCATAAATTCACTAATCAACTAAACTGACCTGAAAATTAGTCGAAAATGTCTACAAAACTTTTTACTTTCGAGCGAGCATAATGGCTCAAATTCGAATTCGAAATTTCGATGGTTTTAGAGGCCGTCGTTAATTTGTTTCGAAAAAATTCAGAAGGGGTAGTTTACTAACAAACAAAAATCCACGGTCGATGCAGTTGATCAGCGAGAAGTCAGGCGATTTTAATTAATGAAATTAATTCAGTAGGTACCAATTCATTTTTTTACATTTTATTATAATTCAAAGACATGCTGTTTCCTCATGGATAAACATTTTGTAGACATTTTCAACTTATTTTGAGTCAGTGCACAAAAATTCTAATCCCCTTCCAGAAAAGCTAACAGTACCAATTAAAATGTTTGATTCATTATTTTTTTCAAATAAATTGAAATCTATAATATGTACTTGTTACTACCAGTTCGCAGACTTGGGAAATGAGGGTTTGTAATTAGACTGATGATAACGCTATATAAACAACGCCAACATCGCAAGCCAAATATTTTGTATCGTGATTATTTTGACAAATAAGAAAAAAATGTTTAGTTATTGCTTCTTGTGACATTTGTAGTAATAAACAAGCAAAGAAAATATAAACAATTTTCTGTCAACAAAAAATATTGGAAAAAAATAGTGCCTACATTTTTTCTCGTATATAATAATAATAATAATAAATTTTATTCTGATGACCTTACATAGAGGTATAGAACACGTCATACAAGAAACATTTATAATATTTAAGAAGCGAAAAACTCTTCTAGACTATACAATGTCAAACCACTGAGGTAGTTTTTGAATTTTATTTTGAATTTATCAATTTGCAACAGTTTCAGTTCTTGTGGTATATTGTTAAAAATTTTTATGAAGGAATTTAGCGGACCCTTTAGCATTATATTTAAGTGAGCTTGTGCTATTACTAGATCAGTTTTGTTTCTAGTAATGTAGTTATGATGCAGTACATTATTTGTGAACAAATGCCATCTTTACTATATTTATATTCATTTCTGTTAAGGTCACCAATTGCTCAGCTAATCCGGGCGTGGCGATGGGAGACACGTTTGAGGTCGATTTCGAGTATTAGGAATCACCTTGACTTACAAAGTCTTTTTACTTCCCACCTCTACTATGGTAGGGAAGTAATGGATTCAGTCCGAAAACAATATTTCGAGATTTTAACAGATTTTCACGTTTTGAGACCCTAGCAATCGTTTAAGATCATTTTCTGACTGATGTCTGTATGTGTGTGTGTATGTGTGTATGTGTGTGTATGTGGTCAATTTTTCGCCTTCGATATCTTAAGAACGGAACAACATACGGGCATGCCGATTGTTCTATTGTGTTTATCAGCCTTTAACTTAGATCTGATTAGATTTTGAGTCAAATCGGTTCAGTGGATCCTGAGATATTCAAAAAAACGTCCTCAATGTCACGTATTAACATAGGTAAAAAAAAATATAAATGAATTCTAGATGTTATAATATGAAAAAAATGTAAATATTTTTTTTCTCTAAAATGTATAGTTTTCGAGAAAAAAAATATTTTACTAAAAAAAATAAAAATTGTACGTAAATCAAGGTAACCATGATTTTTGCTATATTAAGCTAGCCATCAATAGATCACCAAACAAAAAAGAGGGCCATGCTTTTTTCAAAGAATAAAAATTAAATTGTGTTTTAAAGACCACCAACAGCTAAGGTTATTTGGGCCTAGTCAAAGAATAAAAAAAAGAGTGTTTATTTTTTGCAAATATTTACTAGGTGGGAAGTATAGGACTGGTCATCAGTCGAATTTTTTTTCGTATATAAACACGTATGCCATCTTTACTATATTTATATTCATTTCTGTTAAGGTCACCAATTGCTCAGCTAATCATCCGGGCGTGGCGATGGGAGACACGTTAGAGATCGATTTCGAGTATTAGGAATCACCTTGACTTACAAAGTCTTTTAACATCCAATCTATTAATATAATATGTATATCCGGTGTCCTGACGACGTCTTCCGGCTCCCAATGTCCAGTTCAACCTGTTGTCCCACTCTCCATCTTCCATTCATCGGCTTTCCATTGCCTCTGTAACTCCGGCATTCCAACTTTTGCGTTGTCTACCTCTCCTTCCTTCCTACGGATTCCAGTTCATCACAGCTTTTGGTAACCTTTAATCACCTTTCTTACAATTGATAATTTTATATAAGCTGAAAACTGGAAGTAATTGAAGTCACATGACATTTCCGCTTAAACAATTAAGCTGGTATTAAAGATATAACCTTTAATACCAAATTCAGTGCTAACTTAATTGTTTACCATGTAACAATTAATACACATTAATATAAATGATCTCATCATCAAGATAAAACATAATAATGCACTGTCAGCGCACCACAGTACCAATGTTTAAATCAATACATCAAAATAAACATGTTTTGCAATTTATTAGCACTACACTGTTCTACATCCAATGCAGTTGGCAGACATGGCGCGATGACGTGGTCCATCACAATTCATCGATCAAAACATCGCGGTTTTAAACTCGGTGATCCGAGGAAAAGTGGTTCAAGTCGGATTAAAAAATTCACAGATTTCGCAATCCTTGCAGCCATCGAGGACACTGGAAATGATAACACCATATATGAAACATAATTAACTGTTTATTATACACACAATATTTATCAATGCACTGTTTAGTTTTGTCAGGAATAACCCTATTATTCTTCTGTTACATACGCGTTCACTTTTGCTTGATTACTTAACTTTTAAATGGATTTTTCTACAGTATTTATTAACATTTGCTCAAAAATAACACCGCAGATCGTCGCAAATACCTCTCAATTAACTAGACATGATATAAACACATTTCGAAAAAATTGCACTTGTTCAATTTTGCATGATTGCTCCTCACTTGATCGCGACACCGTTGTCTTTTGGCCTTGAACGAAAACTCGTAACTCTGCCCCCATATACGAACATAAACATTTCCAATGTTAAAAAAGAAGGAAATTAAAGACGGTTTACGACTCCAAACCGTGCACAGATTACAGGTAATGATTCTTCAATTAGAGTTCGGATATGACCTATATTCGCCTTTCTCTTCAAGGAGACATAAATATTCTCTATCTCTTTGCTTTGGTGAAGAGCGGACCAATCACATATCTCTGATGCAAAGTGAACCGATCACAAGTTGCTACGCTCAACTTATCTCTCTCTTTTTGATGCCTTCCCAAATATATTTCTATCTATTCGTGAAAACCGACTGAAAATCGATTGAATAGTTTCTGAGTTTTAAGACGTTGCCTTTTATATACGCAGAGAAGGAAAGGGACAATACTAAAAATTCAACTTAAGTTACGTTGTTTTGTGGTCACAGAACTTATTAAAAGTTGCCACTCACTTCTCTTTTTCTTGCTTCTTTTGTTTGTAGAAGTTCATTTTTGATGTATGTGTATGGGATTAACAAGTAGGTACTTTTTGTTTGTACTGTCACTGACTGAGTTGGCTCAGAGTCTCAGCATGGCAGAACTTAAGGATTACCACAAGTAGAAGGCATTAAGTAGATGCATTTTTAAGAGCTTCGTGGCGTATAGCGTGGATTCCGAACGACGCACACAAATGTGAAAGAATTTTTCAGATTATGATTCTTCACAAAAAAATATGACTTGGCGATACAGGAAGCAAATGGAAGTTTACGAAGCATACAAATAGCTTTACGAAGTAAGCGAGGGACAACAATCTAATGGCATTTAACTTAAGAAACCAACATTTTTTTTAGAAATTTTAATTTTTGGGTAAAAGGAGTATTTACTATTCGAAGGTCAAAATTTCGTCCATCTTTGCGAAGGAACTGACCCAAGGTTTTGATGGTTTATATTAAAAAATAACCACAAAACACTATTTTATCGACGCACTTTCGCTAACCATGTCAGGAAAGACTAGTTTTAATCGCCTCCTGATGATGCTAACAGGAGATGATTAAAACTAAATTCCCTCTTGAGTCTTGATGATGCCATATGGTTGCGTCGAAAAAGTAGTGTTAACGGTTTGGTGCTTTGGGGTTATTTTTTAACATTCAGTGTCTTCTCAGGTGTGATGGTATTTATAACTATCGAAGACATCAAACCATCAATGAAGACATGAATGAATGAATTGTGGATTATAGACGCTCGACAACAAAGGTCATTAGCGTCTCCAATCAATGAAGACATAGTGTTAATTGACGTAAATACATTATATTTCCGTTGACATTAAAAGTAATTCCGTGCAGTGTAGAGTGTTGTTTGTCCTGTATACAAGATCCTGTGATTACAAACAGCACGGGTATAAGAGGTCAGTATACCTTCAAGGGCGTTGAACGTAGATTTAATCCGCGTACCTACCTACTGCAAGAAACTAGAACCTCCAGTGTGTGTGTGTGTTCTATGCAAATACGACGGTTGTTGCAATTCGCTCAGGAACTGTCAAACATTACTACCTATCGATGGGTGAGTAGATCACCCAGGAGTGAGGTGCTATTCACTTCAAAATTAGAAGTAAAAATTTTCAAACGACTCCCCATACTATTTCAAGTGATTTCATGAATCTCTTGAAACCATGATAATTTCATCAGCTTACTGACCACCAATGAGTTTCATACATGATTCCGGTTGATTTCTTATGGCTTCCAAAGTGATTTCCGTAGGATTTCTTACAAGATTGTTTCAAGTAAATAGCTCTCTATCATTGCTAACGATTTCACGTGATTTCGTAAAGTTACAACTTAGATCATCTTACTGACTACCAATGAGTTTCATACACTAATTCGATTGATTTCTTATGGCTTCCAAAGCGATTTCGTAGGATTTCTTGCAATATTTTTTCAAGTGAATAGCCCTTCGTCTAGGAATCAATTTCTCGCTACAGAAAATTGCGATTTGATCAGGAATTGCTAAACTTTGCTCCATCAATTGACTCTTGGACCACCCAGGAGTCTCATCTTTGATACATAACACTGTAATTTAATCAGGAATTATCAAACTTTATTCCCATCATAAATGGGCGGGTGGTTCACCTAGGTGTCTATTTATCGTTACGGCATAATTTCTTCAAAATGGATCACTGCAAGACCCGAACTATTGCACCAATAGAAACAGTTTGACTATTTCTGGTCTAGTGCATAATATTATGTGTATATGTACGGTTTCACTGATAGTGTGCACGCTGCACTGTTTCACATGTGAAGAGTGCATTGAACAAAGCAAGACAAGGACAGGAGAGACAGATAAAACGAGACAACGCAAGTGAATTTATGTCTATCAAATGATAAAATCGTGATGTTATTGCACGCGAACTCACTCATGAAATATACGACACTGATGTACCACGGCATGCGATGCCTTCTTCTATAATATAGAGAATATATAAACAAACCGATTTATTGTCCTGGTGTCTCGCCGACGACGTCTTATACAATGCAAGAATGCATTACAAATCAACATGGAAATTACACAATTACAGTCAAAATAAAATTGTCAATCAATACTATGGGAGACACTTAAAGCGAGTTTACACAATGCAAGCTAGCATGCGAGTTGAGAAGGTCAGTTACTGTCAGTGTTGCCAGTCTATTACAATTGTAACAGATCTATTACTTTTTAGAAAGGTTTCAACTACTTAGCAATTATCCTAAAAAATTCCACGACTTTTCCAGGTCAACAGGAACCGATTATATAGGTGAGCGGAATAATTTTGTAACTAGTGGTTTATAAGGGGAAATATTCACACATTACTCAAACTTGAAATTTTCTTTAATAACGTGTATCTAACCCCGCAATCGGAAAATCTATATTAAATTTTATGGCACTGTAACATTTTTATGTCCTCTAATTTGACTTATATGGAGCAGCTAATTAAATTGCGTGAGGTATTTTGATATAAATCATTAGCAAATAACACAACTACATAATTAATTAAATCAACTCACCGTAACTGCGTGATATATCAGGATACAAATTTCTTTTGTTACAACAGCAAAATATCCAATTAACTCCGGCGTACCGGAAATTCCACTGGATGCAAAAAGCAGAACCCTTACTGCAATTTAATATATAAAGGGTGTTATTTTCTAAACATGTATACTAAAAGCATCTTTTACAATGTATAAAAAAATCGCATGATTGACGAGTACCGGAAATGCCAAAGAATCGATCTATTTCTTCAATAAAAAAATATGTAGGGTAGAATTCATGTGAAATATTTGCAAATCGTAAAGGGCGTAGCTAGAAATTTAACTTTGATGGTGGAGTGGCAATTTTTCCGTTTCTAGGTATTGTTATGGCCGAAAAAGTGTGGGAAAGAAAATACCAAGACACGATCCATTTTTTACGATGACGGACCTGTAATGCCAAATTCTGAGTATGCTACATTTTGTCAGGTTTTCTATTGAATAAAATACGTACAATACAGAACCGTACTATAGGTATTATACAAGACCCAAAAACCCTAAAAGCGTTTGTAAAACAAAGGGAATCATTATTGAATTCTTTTTAGAAACGAAGACAGATATGAGGACAGTGTGGTCCAGTGATTGCGTCACGGCCTCTGGATCAGACCGTCGTGGGTTCGAATCCCGCCTCCGCTCATGGATGTAATTTAGTTTTAAGTGAGTTGTTAACTTCCCATTGGAAGTTATTGTAATGGGTCCGAAAATCGAAATCAAAAAGGAAAAAAAATTTTTATATTTCAAGGTCACTACACTATTTTTACACTACTTTTAGAAAGATGTCTGTGTGTGTGTATGTGTGTGTGTACGTACGTACGTACGTACGTATGTGTCCATTTCTTTCTAAGACGAAATCTCGAGAATGAAAAATGATATCGACTACGTTGAGGTGCCAATCGACGCGTATTAACGTAAATATGATCTGAAAGAAATTTTTTCAAAATCGGTTCAGCCGTTCTTTTTTCTTAACCTAATAACCTCCAAAAAAGTAGATTTTATACAATATCTCGCGAATAAAAAATTATATCGACTTCGTAAGGGTGTCAATCGAGGCGTGTTAACGTCATTTTGATCCGACATAAATTTTATAAAAATCGGTTCAGCCGTTTTTTTTTTTTAATTATTGTTAAAAATAAATAATAATTATGTTTTAATGATTAAAATGATTACTTTTCTGTGTAATATCTAATTTAATTATTATTGTTAAATATTTATCAAACTGGGAAGTTCGTCGTGTGGACCTCAAGGGTCGCACTTTAGTCCTAATAAACGACCCACCTCACGGCTTGTTATTTAATGTAATCAAGACGCTAATGACCTAAGTTGTCGACGCGTCTATAATCCACAATAAATAAATAGAGGACAGACATCGTAGGCAGGGTAAAAAGGTTCCATACGGAGGTACGGAACCCTAAAAAACTATAAATAAAAACCGCACAACAAACAAACGATAATTAATTTGTTTGCAATTAGTAATTAATACGTATTGACGTGTTATTAGATTAAATCGCGGGGATAATTGCTACTTCGGGAACTTTATAAAGGAGAAAAAAAGAGCAAATGTTTTCGCATCGCTGGCTACACGTTGTAAATTAAATGAAAAAGTTTCAAGTTGAAAAGTTTTTATCGACGTGAGTAATAAAAAATTATTCTCTATAAATATTATTATTTAATTACTATTTTAATTAATTTAAAGACTTTAGAAAAACAGCTGTTTTTATTTTATAAATATAATACAGATTAATAAATCAACATTCTGCAAAGTTATATTTAAATATATAGTCCAGTTTTTTTGGTCAATAAATCGCCACTCAAAACCGGTTAGTGTGTCCAGGTGAAATTTGGAACCGTTTTAAAATGTTTTGTGACCTGTTACCAATATTATGGTTTCTTTCAAGCTTTACCGGTCGTTGTGTGAGCTGTTTTTGCACCGTTTGTACATTTGAAGGCTAAACATAATTTTATAATAGCTGTCCAGTCCAGCTTCGCCCGGGTTCTGGGAATTTATATCCTATTTTGACAGTTAAAAATGCAACAATCCGTTTTCCAAAATAAGTACACAAATACATGATGCGAAGTTACTATGGAAACGTGGACCGCATCATTGATCTTCCTGTCGTAATAATTTTCCTATAAAGTTTACGTAAACCTCTAACGCGACTACTTTTTTTCGAAATGTTAGCTGTGCTAGTTTTGAAACTAAAGGGGGGAATCAATTTTCGAGATGCATTTTCTCGAAAACTAAGGAAAATGCGAAAAAAAATAGTTTTGAGATTCTTATCTATTTTTTGACCGGCCTGTAGTTAAATTAATAAAATAAGCTCCGATTGTAAACAATGAAAGTTTTCGAGGAATGTTTTAAACCTTCCGCGAGTCTAAACAAAAAACTATCGATTTCCAAAACTAACTCAATCGATCGCTTAATGTCGAGTCTATACTTAGATATTGAATCATCATTCACCACACATGGGGTCTGCTGAAATAACTTCAGCGTACTTTTCAAGTTTCAGTACAACTTGGAACGGTGCCAAGTAAGGTCAAGGAGAAAATACTTCTAAAGGAAAAACTTTTTTCGTATTATCGAACATTGCCTTATGTTTACATTCGAAGTTAGGTAATAAATTTTGATAGATTGTTTGTTTTAGCCCGATGTATCCTAATAGGTACCAGGTGGTAACCTTACCTATACACCACCGTCTGCTACATGCTAATATATGTCTGCTCAGTTATTATAGCCTATGTTCTAAAGCAGTATCACCTATCGAACTTTGAAAAAAAAATTGAAATCGGTTCAGGAATTTCTGATATTACCCCCGATTTTCACCCGGACGAAGCTGGGCCGGCTAGTTATTATTGCCTATGTTCATAGAAGGCAGTGTGGCCTAGTGGATAACGTACTTGGTACCAGCCTCTAGACTAGACTGTCGTGGGTTCGAATCCCACCTGCGTTCATGGATGTTTTGTGATATTATTTAGTTTTAAGTTAGTTGTTATTTAATGTAATTTAAGACGCTAATGACCTAAGTTGTCGACGCGTCTATAATCTACAATAAAATAAATAAATAAGCCTATGTTCATCTCCATTGCGGAAGCTATCCATGTGCAAAATTTCACAGAGATTGGTTGAGCAGTTGAGGGCGTGAATTAAGCGGAACAAACAAACTCACTTTCGCGTTTATAATATCAGTTAGGATGTTCGATTTCTTCGATATTCATTTTTGTATTTCTTTTAAAATTTGCAAAATTTAATTCGTATTTATAGTACGGGAGCCAGTGATGATTTTCATACGTCATAGTGTTTATGCATCGTTTGGGGGGAAGGAATGACTGGCGTCAGTGCCGCGGGAGGGATACAAGGAGCGTGAATGAGGGGGTTTTAGTGGGTATGGAGTTACGACTCGAGTCTCACACTACCAAGGGTTTCATCCCGAGGTGTCCGTAAGTGGATTTCCTCCTCTGCCAAAAAAAAAAAAAACTCTGCAGGTCAGTCGGTTCTAAGGGGTTACGTTCCTCCCCTCAATTTTAGAAATTAGTGAATAATAAAAAATATTGCACATTAGTATCAAAAGTGCCTTGATTGGTCTATCTCCAGTGTGCCGTTTTTCTCCAAATTTCGTAGGATTATAGCTTTTCATTAGAGACGAACGAGTTCCAAAATTGAAGATCGTATTCAAAACTGTTCTCCCAATATGACGATGACAATGTATATTTTGTGTAACTTTGACACCCTGACAAATGACGATAGCAACCGCTTTGACATGGCAAACGGTCCGTTTTTGTGATCCACAGTTTCATATGCAATTTAAATTTTTTATCAGCAGAATGACGTAAATGATCCTGAAATTCTGTCACTTTCAAAAACCGATAGGGGCGGAACGCAACCACTTAGAGTTAACTAACCGGAGTTAATTATGTGCTCGTTATCCTCTTTGTTCCCACAAACGATGCATCAGCACTATGACGTATTATGAAAATCATCACTGGCTCCCGCATTATTACTATAGTAATTAGTCATAATTCATAAGTGGCAGTGATATGATTTCTTAAAAAAAATATTTCTCAGTAACCATTCGCTGAAATGATCAATCATCTTCCTAGTAATCGGAAGTACAATTCAATGTCAGCAAGGCTATTACAAAAAAAAAATAAATTTTTCCCTTGATCTTTCTGACATTATCTTCCGTATAAATCAAAATGACACACGCTTGACAATGAGTGACGTATCAGAAGTCAAAAAAAAACTGGTACTGTCATTTGTTTACGAAGTTGCAACTGTTTAAGTTACGGTTAGATGATTTTAAAATCATCGATTCTCAGCATACGTTAACTAGAATAATAAATCATTTTCTCAGAAATCGGGAAAAATTAACCAGACTTTATGAGTTATATATTATCATAGTATAATAATAGGGTTGTGCGAATATTAAAAAAACTGAGTAGAAGTCGAGCCGTGAAGGAAAAAATTCGAGTCGAGTATCAAACGAAGGAACAACGTTTTTTGGCTAAAACAATAATTTTTCCCTTTGTTTACTATCACCTCAAACAATCCTTTCGACATTTAAACAGAGAAAGTATTTTTCAAATCAGTCCAGTAGTTCCTGAAAAAATCGCGGCCATAACTACTAATCACGACGAATTGATAACCTCATAAGTCTGTTTAAAAAAAATCACTGTTCGCAATCCTTTTAAAACATGCGTTGTGAGACGTTGTCACATCAAAATGTATTGTTACTCGACAGTTGAAAGACAAGGTTGCCACGTCGATAATGCAGAGACAAAAACTGTTCGACGCGACATCTCTCGGTTGGAAGGGGAAGTATACTTTTCGTACAATGCATGCCTATACCTGCGCAGTGAGACATTGTCACGTCAAAATGTACTGTTACGCGATAGTGGAAAAACACGGTTGCCACGTCGATAATGCAGAACACAAAAACTATTCGACGCGACATCTCTCGGTTGGAAGGGGAAGTATACTTTTCGTACAATGCATGCCTATACCTGCGCAGTGAGACATTGTCACGTCAAAATGTACTGTTACGCGATAGTGGAAAAAACACGGTTGCCACGTCGATAATGCAGAACACAAAAACTATTCGACGCGACATCTCTCGGTTGGAAGGGGAAGTATATTTTTCGTACATGCACGCCTATTGCCTATACATATATAATATCTGCGTAGTGTAATCGATATAATATGGTTTATGAACTAATGGATAAATGATTTATATAAAAATACAGTTTGGAGATAATAACTGTTGAGTGTTCTCCGAACATACGTAAAAATATAATTAACATTTTCCATAGAATTTGATTCATTCAAAGATCGTGCTACACAATGTGTAAAACCACAGGAAACAGTAATTAGTAAGTCAAAATCAAGGTTAGTGAACCGACCTTGAGACAAAATTCTTTGTAACATTTTTTGCACGGTTTTTTTTCGCGCGCGAGTAATTCTTAAATACGGTATATGCAAATGCTATATATATTATGATCAGTTATAGAACTGGCCGCACCAAAATGTCGATCTTCCCATATGTGTTTTTGTGAATAACGAATACGATTTAAAAGAAATGTTTTTGTTGTTCTTTTTTTTTCTTAAAAACTAGTTTTTATATTTCCAGTCAATATATTTAACAGAGAACATTTATTTTTAAATTACGAATTCAAGTTTCGTTCTATTGTGCGTTTACAACACCGGTCAAAATTACTAAAAAAATTCGACTGATGACCAGTCCTATACTTCCCACCTAGTAAATATTTGCAAAAAATAAACACTCTTTTTTTTTATTCTTTGACTAGGCCCAAATAACCTTAGCTGTTGGTGGTCTTTAAAACACAATTTAATTTTTATTCTTTGCAAAAAGCATGGCCCTCTTTTTTGTTCGGTGGTCTACTAACTGACTTAATATAGCAAAAATCATGGTTACCTTGATTTACGTACAATTTTTATTTTTTTTTAGTAAAATATTTTTTTTCTCGAAAACTATACATTTTAGAGAAAAAAAATATTTACATTTTTTTCATATTATAACATCTAGAATTCATTTATATTTTTTTTTACCTATGTTAGACGTGACATTGAGGACGTTTTTTTGAATATCTCAGGATCCACTGAACCGATTTGACTCAAAATCTAATCAGATCTAAGTTAAAGGCTGATAAACACAATAGTACAATCGGCATGCCCGTATGTTGTTCCGTTCTTAAGATATCGAAGGCGAAAAATTGACCACACACACATACATACACACACACACACACACACATACAGACATCAGTCAGAAAATGATCTTAAACGATTGCTAGGGTCTCAAAACGTGAAAATCTGTTAAAATCTCGAAATATTTTTTTCGGACTAAATCCATTACTTCCCTACCGTAGTAGAGGTGGGAAGTAAAAATTCCCCGAGAATTATTCGAAATAATTTTCAATTTTGGTAAAAGAGAAAAAAACTGTTATGTGCCGAGAGTTCCGTACATAACTCGCTATAATTTTTCTGTAATCTTCACCAGTCTGATTTTTGTCAAAAATTTTTTTTTCAACTTTTGTAAATGCTGTATAGGTACTATTACGTTCGATTTTCGTGTCATGTTTGATTTTCGTGTCGAAGTCATTCCGAAACACTAACCTTGATAAACATGTTTCACTTAAAAAAAAATCGCTAATGACCTAAGTTGTCCTAGCGTCTATAATCTACTTAAAAATTTTTTTTTTTTTCAACTTTTGATCGGTAGTGTACTTGCCCACGTAAAATTATAATCTCGATTCAACAACATTCATTAAAATGTACGCTTATTAAAAACGAAACATCACCATTTTTTTACTATCAATGATCATTAAACTTATTTTCTTCAGTTACTACTTCATTTGAAAGAACGTAAGAAATCTAGATTCAGAAAACTATCATAACAAGTTCATAAATAACGATATTTATGTAAAGTAAATAAATGGTCGTTAAACCGTTTTCAGTTCAAAAACACTACAAATAATAACATGTGGGTTGAATTCAATGTAACATCTTGTATATTTTGATATATACAGGCTCTGCCATAATCCTGCTCGTTTAAAATAAAAGATACAGAAAAATTGTAGTTACAAAAATTATTGGTGGTCAACTACTTTAATTTCCATTTACATGGTGACTCATTTCTTCTGTACGAGACCAAACTTTTTTATTTTAAACGAACAACCTATATAAAGGTTTTTCAATAAGGACATAACAATTTTGTATTTAAATAAAACACAGAATAATTGAGATATCGGGCTGAAATTTATTCCAGGTGTATGGAATTCGACGTCGTTCATATGACCACCACGAGCACGACGGCAGCGATCGATTCTTTGGATCCAATTTTCAATCACTCTTTCACACATATCAGCTGGAATGTTGACAATTTCGCGTTCAATATTGTTCCTGAGCTTCTCTAACGTTGTTAGAATGTTGGCATAAACCTTCGACTTAAGGTAACCCCATAAGAAAAAATCCAACGGCGTCTTATCGCATGAGCGAGGTGGCCATTCGACTGGACCATTTCTTGAGATTAAACGATTACCAAAGTTGCGACTACCGACTCAGAATTTCGGTAGTAAGTTTTAACGATTTCCAAACGTTGCTCGTCCGTGAACTTCACCATGATAAAAATGTAAGCCTTGACTGACGTTTTGACAGATCATAAAAAAGTTTGTAGGTTATGTTCCGTATTATAAAACAAAATTGTTATGTCCCTATTGAAAAACCCTTTATTATTGCATTTGTAGATTTTTTTAGATTCTCAATGACATTCTAGATCCAGTTTATATTAAGTAATTAACCTCTAAAATCAACCGTTTTCGAGTTATTATTATTATTGTTGAACGTGTAACGTGCGCAGACAGCTATATTGACAGCTTATATTAAAATTTGAAGATGTTATATTTGTGTTTAGAAGTACCATTTCTGTAGTGTGAAATATAAACTGCACGGTCCATTTTTTTTAATTTAAAAAAATTATGGTCCTGTTTTCAAATTATGCAAAAACAGGATTCCCATGTTTTACAGAAATAAACACCTGTCATCGATGGCAACTCCGACGTTCCAAATATAATTTCAAGGTTTATTTGACCTATTTTAAAATTCAAGTTAACTGCTAGTTACGCGAATTACGAAATACAAATGACGGATGTTGTGCGGTCTTTTCAATTTTATCGAAAATAAAAACGCTTCTAGAATACATTTTTTTAGAAGTTTTAAATTTATTCTCCAAAAGGAAAAGGAAACAAACAGTAAATTCAATTTTGGAAATACGTCAACCCCACGAAAAACATTAAGCAACAATATAACATTCAAATTTGATAATTGCATTGATATTCCAATAAAAACCCTCCTTGCATTTTCAAATTCAAATTCTTTATTGCTCAAAAGACAAAAGAAAATTGCATAGAAGTCAGTTACAAATAGCAGATGATATAATAATTTACAAATATAATCACATGTAAAAAAAAAACATTTAGAGAATAAAATTAGCAACATTTTTTATTTCGTAATTTAGAAAAAAATAAAAAGTGAACACAAGTATTAAAGTAAGCCATACCTGTTACTACGTTCCTGAGCCGTTTTTTTTTTCAAATTTATTTTTGTATGTCTGACAAATATTTTATTGAGTAAATGTTGATTTTGCTATAGAAATAAAATTTTTTAAAAGCTCGTATTACCGCGAGTGTTTCGATTATTCGAGGCTCCACTGTATAAATTTTCAGAAAAAATATTTTACCTTTTTTCCGATAAGCGAATCATCCCGTAGCTACACACAGTATTTTTATATAAAATCTAATTTACACACTTCACTACATAAATGCAGCCCCAGGCTATTTTCGGTTATCATTTTTTTCGCAAGAGACATCGCACGGTGTTAACAAGTATTTTGTTACGACACCCTAGTAAAAACACTTACACAATATCTACGAATATACAGGGTAAGGCAGAAAGTTACATCGATGGTTGAATTTAAAATCCTTGACATTAAAATATCTAAGTATTAACCATCTATTCGCAACTATTTTTTCAACAGACTTCAAAAATAACGGAGGTTATCAATTCGACAGTGTAGGTATATATTCACTCCTCTATTACAAGTCCCCAGTTCCCGGGTTCTAGACCGAGAGCTGGTAAAAGTGTCAATTGGATTTTCAATTTATTATTAAAAAAAAAATAATAATGGATTGAAAATATTAATTGGTGCTAGGCCCAAATAACCTTAGCTGTTGGTAGTCTTTAAAACATTTATATATTCAGATACAGTATGTAAACCGGTAAGGACATTTAGCACTGGGAAAAAATGATTGGATCAGAATGACTCCATAATGTACGTATTTATATAGGGTTGCTATCGTAATTTTAGTTGTTCTATTTTAGTTCCAATTATTTTTATTTTACTTGACATTTAAATGGCAAGTAAAATAAAAATAAGTGAAACTAAAATAAAAACACTAAAATATTACGATAGCAACCTTATATAAATACGTACATTATGAGTCAGGGCTCATTCTGATCCAATCATTTTTTCCCAATGCTAAATGTCCTATGTATACGGTATACCATACCGGTTTACATACTGTATATATTTTTATGTTTGTTCAGCCATTTAACTTCTCCAGGGGCTAACCGATTTTTATGATTTTGATTCCGTTGTGTTCAGAATGTTTACGGAATGGCCCCATATAATTTTCATTTAAATCGGTTCAGTAGTTTTTTTTTTAGTTTATTGCTAAATATAAACATTTTCACTAGCGAAAATTTCTGCTGGAGCGACTAGGTGAAATGTCATTGAATTGACGCAAAGCTCAACTATTACTGCTATATGTTCGAACCTCCTTGGTCAGCTGTATTTAAGATATTTTTGAAGCATCTAATATATTATCTTAGATACTTTAGACTTAGATAAATCTGTCGAAATAAAAGTATCTACTTATCTATAATTATTATTTAGTTATACGTTTATCCGAAGTAGCTTACAGTATATTTATTTTAGAAATGGAGGATAAAACATTTATTGTAGATTATAGACGCGTCGACAACTTAGGTCATTAGCGTCTTAAATACATTAAATAACATCAAATTAAATGACATCACATAACATCCATGAGCAGAGGTGGGATTCGAACCCACGAGTGTGATCCAAAGGCCGCTACGCTAACCGTTACACCACACAGTTTGGTTACATAGTTGACGACGGAATTATTCCACAGGATAATCTAGTGGCCGCAATCTTCTTGACCTCATCTATTTGCTGACCAGATCCAGTAAAAAGGGGACGCACAAAATTCCTTATAGGACGTGGTGCACCTTTAGGGCCAATATCAAGGACTACCCTTAATTGTTTTAATCTTTAATCTTTAGAATAATATATACTTTCATATACAAACTATCTTGTATCTTTTATATTTTTGGGTTTCGATTGTTTGGTATCATGTATCTAGATTCCAGATACTTTTTTGCAGCTCTGTCATGTGATTCCGTCTGTGTGTAGTTTTACCGCAGACGGTTCTCGAAATATTTAGGGTGGATAAGCTTGATTGGAACACACTGTATAAACATATAAAATTCAAGTAGCAACTTTTCGATCCACCTTGTAAGTAAAAATAATGGGTGCACAAATCTCATACTCTCCATTTCGTCAATCTAAACCCCCAATAAAATAGCCATTTTCTCTACCCTCGTTCAAACATCTATACGTGCCATTCGAGGAACGTCAGATGGCCGCCAAAGCCACGTTTATATTCTGTCAAGGGTAAAAATGCAATCTGTGCCACAAAACAATATGACTACGTCGGCTGTTTTCGTCTCTGAAACGAAATTCTCTTCGTACATAGATTTTACCTATAATATTAACTAAAGTTTTAGAGAATAATAAAACCGAAAGGCAGTTATTTCAAGTATGAAATCGGTTAAGTTAAACCGATTTTACCCTTACCGCCATTTTTTTTTAAATTACGTGGATAATAAAATGTCCGCTGTTAGCTAACTAATTATCCGACCACTCCCTCACTATTATTCAATTAAAAAAAAAGCGATTTTTTAAAATTCGCGAAAAATACAGACAGTTGAAACATGTGTCGTTGTTAAAACGATTATTGTTCTCCCGACGCTATTTTTAAAGCTAACGGTTTCGGGAATACGCCAAATGAATTAGGATCAAGAATCATACTACAGATCCTTCAAGCGAAAAAGTGAAAAACATTTTCCTGGAAAACCTTACAACTTTTTAAAAATTACGTAATCTTTCACACGTATAGCCAAAACTATAAAATTCGCCGTAGGATTTGTAGTGTGATTCTTGGTCCTTCATTTGGCGTATACGGTTAAAAATAGCGTCGGGAGAGCTGTAACCGTTTTTAGGCTATTGGGAAAGAATTTGAGATAAAGAGTGCAGGGGGTTACTTCCGGTAGAGAATACTCTTAAAAGAAACTCTACAGCGTGTCCTAAAAAGAATGGGACAGCTGATTCCTTACAAAAAAACATTGCGATAGACCCCAATTTGTCTATTCCGAAAGTTGATATTAAAAGAGATACAGGGTGTCAAAGTTTAATTTTTGATTTTCTTAAATAACTTTTAAAATAATTTAGGCATTTTAATGAAATTTGGTATATGAGGATTTTTTGACATGAGAAATTCAAATCAGCTGTTACTTTATGTCCCATTCTTTTTGGGACATCCTGTATAATTTACACGCATCGCGTTGTCGAGCGTCTATAATCCACAATTCATTCAACACGCATCGCGATTTAGTTATCTATATGAAAAACAATCTTCCTTTACTTTTAAATATTAAACTATAATAAACACCTAGCTTTATTTAAACCGGCTAACATAGCGTGGCCTCCCAATTTGTGACAGAACATATTTAAACTTTTACAATTTTCCTGATTTAGTCATAAAATAAATTATGCAAAAATAAACGATTATAATATTTAACATTTTGATAAGAATCTCAATTAAAAAACTTACTTTAACTTAAGACCATAAACGATTTTAATGGTTCACACCACGTAAACATTATTTTCTTAATTATTAAAAAATTAAAAAAAAAATACAGCGCTCGTATGTAAGGCATTGTGATTTTATAATAATTATGAAATTTCATTCTTGATGAGTTTATTTACCCCTGCAGTGACCCGACTACGCTCCTGACCTTGTTATCGAATAATGTCACAGAAACATCGATATACGGATCAATCATTTACACACATATATAATCAGATCGAAAATTAACTCAATGGATCTTATTGTATATTATAAAATATAAATTTATTTTTAATATAAAAATTACGCCTACAGTTTTGATATAACAATAACATGGAAAAAGGTCATTGGTTCAAGAGGTTGATAAAGTACACTCATTTTATAAAAAATAGGTAAAAAAAACAGTTTAAAGCAAGGGATTTGGTGATATTTGGTGACCCAACAAACTAAAAGTCCCCGAAAAATAGAGCTGTGCTACGACCGGTATCTTGTAAAATGGAAGTCGAAATCCAGTAATCCTGGAAACTATTCTTTTGATCAAAACATGTTTGCCATAAAATCTGTATTATCTCCTGGCTCCCAGATCCTAAAAAAATGTAAATTCGTAAATCTTAACAAATTTAAGAGCAAGTGTGCAAGCTTTCACGGCCGCTGCCACATCGCCTTTGAGAATGTCTACCGCAGTTGTAGACGAAACGTCAGGTAGAAATACCACCGGACCATAGCCTACAAGTCCGGAAACCATGAAGACCTGAAATTTAAGAGTAGCCTATCCACATTCACACCCGGTAATTTTACCCAATAAGGGACATTTCATGTTAGCCCCTGATTTTTTCCTGCTTTCAAACACTTTTTTCTAAAGTCCTGGCTAAATAATTTTAAGAATAGTGAGGACTGTTGAATTCTAATCCTACCTGTATGTATTGCATAGTATTAACAAGTGTTCAGAACAAATGTTCAAAAGTGTGTAAAAATTATAAATTATAGCCTATATCTTGGTCATTCTTTAAAGGTCAAGTACATTTAACCTATTTGTATCCGGTGGTAAGGTATTCATTACAATTAATTACATTTAAATGAAGATTCACCAAATTAAATACAGGAAATAGTTGTGTATGGGCGTGTCGTCTATTTTATTGTTCAACTGAATAAATATCTGAACAAAATGAACCGCAGTTCGTATATTTTAAACGTTTTTCACAAAAAAACATTCTTAAATACAGTACCGTTTCCAATATGTTCACAAGAATGAGAGGAGGGCCTGAGAATAGTTGAGATCAACCGCGTTTTCGTGGCTCCCACCAGTTTCCAATAGTTCTATTCTAAAATAGATTTTCAATTTATTATTAAAAATATTAACACATCAAAAATACGAATTGGCATTATGTTAATGAAATTTTGACAGTTAGGGGCCTTAAATAAAACAGCTGCAGTTGATAGCACTGTCACTTGACACAAAAAAAGGCCTCAAATTAATATTACGAAAGTAACGCTAATCTCGAGCTGTATTTGTCAATGAATCGTTGCTTTTATGAAAAAAATGTACATAACATTTTCTGTACAGAATATAATTTACTTTAATTTTGGATATAAGTTTTTTTGTCGTAAGATTTAAGGATACAGAGATATATTTAAAGAAAATTATTTTTTCCTTATGGATGTTCTATAATAGCATGATTTCTCCAACAATGTTGTGTATACGCAAAAATACAGATTGCACATATTTTTCCGAAAGAAAATACAAAAATCACTGGGCCAATTTCTAAAAATTCAAATACAGCTCAAAGTTGGATGTCGATAGGTCAAAATTCAAAAAAATAAAACAGTGCAATCTATTGTTTCGTATCGTTTGACAGCTGATAATCATCAATAAACTGCATCGATATAGCTTTGACTTGACCCGCGTAAAATTGTCTTTTATATAATGTTTAAACAAATTCACTTTATTAGTCTGCGACTATTGAATATTAATATTTATATTATGCAAATTAACGATTATTTAAATATTAATGCAAATTTCACTTCAACTGCACGCCATCACAATAAAATCTGGCCATAATTTAGATTAAATATTTGCATTTCAAATGGGTGTGCATGCCGCGATACAATTTATTAAAAAATGCATCAAACAAAACAAAATATTTAGAAGAAAGTTATAGGTACTAGTCGTTAGCCCGGCGTTGTCCGTGTCAATTTTGTATTGCTTACGTTACGGGAGATTTTCTCCCACCTTCAGAGCCCAAATGCCGTCCAAATAATTAGTAATTTGAGTTCTGAAGATATAGAGAAAATCTCCCAAAACATCCTTAAGCCAAGAAGATTTTCTCTTCGAAATTTCACATCTTAATTCCCTCTAGGATCCAGGCTCGGATTTCTGCCTAGACAAACAAGACACCGGCCTAGGGGCCCAGCTGCCGAGGGAGCCCTGGCCAGGGCGGAGATGGAAATTATAGAAGAAAAAAGCCCAAAAATTTTCTAAGATAGCTAAATGACACACAACATTACATCGGTAGGCGGTAGCGATACCGACGGCCTTTTTTTGGGGTTTGGAGGGCCCCAACTGTCAAGTGCTTCGGGGCTCTGGATTTTTAAATCCAGGCCTGCCAGGATCGCGATCGGTCTACATTAAATTGTAACAATACACAGTATTTTTGTAGATAAGAGGTTGTAGACAAGAGATGGCCTCTCAATAAACATTTCTGGTTACTTGTAGTAACACTTAAGTTATATAATGGGTTTATAATAGTATTGCTCAAAACTAACGTTTCATAACTGTTATATTGCAGACGCCTGGATTACCTTCTAAAATGGTTACCAAAAGATATATAAGTTTAGTGTTGTAAAACGTTACCTTCTTATATTACTAGAAGTAACGAGAGCTTAAAGTTTTATAAAGAGGTTATATAACAGTTGCAATCACTTCGTTATATAACTGTACTTATATTGTAGTGTTCAATAGCTTGGAATTTATAGTGGTAGCGATGAACACAATATAAGTACAGTTATATAACGAAGTGATTGCAACTGTTATATAACCTCTTTATAAAACTTTAAGCTCTCGTTACTTCTAGTAATATAAGAAGGTAACGTAAACTTACCTAAAGTTGTGTAAAGGTTTTATAAGCGCACTAACCAATGTAGGTTTTATAATTGTCGTCAACGCTACCGTTATATTTAACGGCAGCGTTGACAACAATTATAAAACCTACATTGAATAGTGCGCTTATAAAACCTTTACACAACTTTAGGTAATCATGATTGTGTACATTAGTAACTACGGTAACAGCTATATAACTATAGGTGTTGAGATATCCATTATATAACTTAAACGTCACTAGCTATTCGCTATCCATCATATTCAGATCAGTGGCAAAGAGTGAATGTGATAAAAATGGCGGCGAACACGTAATGTTATAAATAAGTCAGTGACGAAGCGTGAGAACTGGAATTGTTGTTTCGTAATACAAATAAAATTAATAAATACCTTTGCATTTGTGTTGTGTAGTGATTACAGGTAGGTTGGTTGAGATCTCAGAAAAGAGAATAGCTATAGAAGTGGCATATTTTCACAGCTTTTACATAATATGTACAACTGAAGCCAGTCGAGACGTGCGGAAAACAATTGAAAACATAATGAATGAATTGTAAATTATGGACGCTCGACGAATGATAACATAAAATATTTTACTTTTTAATGACAAGATACACCTTGATTTTTTATAATCGCTTTGGAACCTTAATATTGTAACATCTAGGCACAACACGGCATAAAGAGTAATTAGCAACGAACGATCGATCATAATGGACCCGACAGGTCGTACTTTAGTGTGTAGTTGTAGCTTCACAAGCGACGTGATATGCTGTTTCTATAGCTATTTCTGTTCTGAGATTGAGATATTTCATATATTAATGTTATTAATCATTTAGATATAGCTTACAGTCGTCTAAATGGAAATCAACTGGCGAGGTCGTATACTAGAATTCTGTAGTTTGTAGGTGGTTCTTAACCAAAAACAATCGTATCAACTACATATTACGTTTACATTAATTTAAAAAAAATTATTGATTATAGACGCTCGACAATTAGCGTCTAATTAAAGGACATCACAAAACATCCATGAGTATAGGCGGGTCTCGAGCCCATGACAATTTGATCTAAAGGTCAGCATGCTTACCGTTACACCAAGCTGTCCTCTATTTATATATTTAAGGCTCTCTGAAGCTTTAATTTGAATTTGGATTCTACTTCAGTAGGTTCATATCCGGGTATCTGATTGGACAATACAAAAGCAACGAAATTAGGCTTAAAAGATATAACTTTTGACGTTGTACTTCCAATTCGTTGGCCCTACGATATCATATCATTGTCGGTGTTGATTTAAATTTTACTAAAAATTACATTTAAAAAAATCAACCACAAAAAGAAATTAAGAACGATAAAAAAAATCTTTTTGTGTTTAGAAAAAACACCCTGATTCAAATAAGCTAATGAAAACTTCTGTATCTCTTTTAGTTTAGAAGTTCTGAACACTCGAAGATATTTTTTATTTTTTGAGAAACTTTAAATCCTTTAAATCAAAAAAGATACAGAACATTGCGTTCGCTCATTTGAATCATACCGTCATTTTCTACAAACATGTCAAATTTGGAAGTTTTGAGAGAATGACATTTTTTTCAAAATACCAAAAACTTGGGCATCGAGAGAGTTAGAATTCTGATTAGCTCCGACTATAGCAAATGACAAATATTTAAAATAGATTCACACGTGACTTTGTAACTCATCGTCAAAATTAGATTTAAAAAAAACTTGAATTGATTTCCTTGAACGAGCTTGTTTCGTCGTTGAGCTAATGCTATGTCAGTCACATCGGAAATTATCATTATGCTAAATAAATGCATTTTCCGTTGTATAATGTTACAGTTGTATGTGTACTCAGTAGGGCTGGACAGTGGACAATTAATATTATAAATTTGAAAGTGAGTTTGTTTGTTTGCTCCGCTTTCACGCCTCAACTACTCAACCAATATTTGTGAAATATTGCACGCGGGTAGCTTCCGCAATGAAGAGGAACATAGACTATAATAACTGGCCGACCCGGCTTCGCCCGGGTGAAAATCGGAGGTAATCCCAGAAGACCGATTTCTCCGTAACTATACTGAGCGGATTTTGTTCAGGTTTTCACGATTAGCTGATTCACGAGGGAAGTTTAGATGTATAATTGAAACTGGCCGGTCCGGTTTCGCCCGGGTCAAAATCAGGGATAATCTCAGAAATTACTGGACCGATTTAATTTTTTTTTTCACTGTTTGATAGATGATACTATGCTTTAAGCCATATAGGCTTTAATAACTGGAGCGAACGAGTGAAAGCATGTGAGTAATGTTTTAATCTCTACATAGTATAAATTGAAATCGCTTTTCGCGTCTGTCTGTCTGTTTAACCGCTAACTCCTCCTAAACCACGCAACGGATTTTGATGCGGTTTTCACCATCAGTTAGATAATTTTTCACGGAAGATTTATATATATAGCATAATTAATAAATAATAATAATTAATTAATTAAATTCGTAACCCGACCGTAAGAATTCGCAACATACTTATATCATAAAAACGACCGTACATAACTGTTCCACTCGTAGCGTAGAGGTAACGTCGCAGCACTCTATGCACAGGAACCCGGGTTCGGAAACTGATTTCTCCCATCCCTAGTGTACACACACACATACATTCACATAAGTCAATTTCCGCTATATAATGTGTACCCACGTTCTTGACCGATACGTACGCAAAATTCACAAGCAACTTCCGTTTTGACCACAGTTCTGAAGTCATACACGAATGATAAGGTGACACTGGCTTTTTTGTGTAACTAAAATGTAAAGTTATAAGAGAAACACCCAATGACGACACGTTACAATGCAATATCAGAACTAGGGACCTCAAAACGTCCAGATATGTCAAAATTTTACATTCGCAAAAATCGGACCCATTACAATAGCTTCCAATATGGCAAGTTAAAAATTTATTTATTTACCCCGTCACCGTCTGGACTCAAACCCGAAACTTGCAGATTCGAGCCAGCGCGAAAAATTAACACTAGATACAGTTAGTAAGAGAAACACCCAATGACGTCACGTTACAATGCAATATCCGAAAAATTTATTTATTTAACCCGTCACTGTCGGGACTCAAACTCGAAACTTCCAGATTCGCGCTGGCTATAACTCAGCCAGCGCGAAAAATTAACACTACAGTTAGTAAGAGAACCCAGTGACATCACGTTACAATGCAATATCAGAAAAAAATTATTTATTTAACCCGTCACCGCCGGGACTCAAACCCGAAACTTCCAAATTCGCGCTGGTGGAGTAATAACTCAGCCAGTGCGAAAAATTAACACTACAGTTAGTAAGAGAAACACCCAATGACGTCACGTTACAATGCAATATCCGAAAAATTTATTTATTTAACCCGTCACTGTCAGGACTCAAACTTGAAATTTCCAAATTCGCGCTGGCTGAGTTATTTACTTAGCTATAACGCTAAAAATTAACACGTAGTTAGTAAAGGAAACGCCCAATGACGTCACGTTACAATGCAATAGTATCAGAAAAATTTACTTGTTTAATCCGTCACTGTCGGGACCCGAATAACTCAGCCAGCGTGACGGGTTAAATAAATAATTTTTTCTGATATTGCATTTACGTAATTGGGTGTTTCTCTTATATATTTAGCGTCATCAACGCTTCTCGTAGGTGTGTGTGTTTTTTAAAGATCACCAACAGCTAAGGTTATTTGGGCCTAGCACCAATTCATATTTTCAATTCATTATTTATTTTTTTAATAATAAATTGAAAATCCAATTGACACTTTTACCAGCTCTCGGGCTAGAACCCGGGAACTGGGGACTTGTAATAGAGAAACCATAGCAACGCCATGTAAACAACAGCACTGCTACACGCTCGGCTATTCTCAAGTCCGCTTCTCGTAGGTGATTTAATATATTTATATATATATTATCGTTTGACAATAACCAATGAAAATGTCCTGACGATGACAGCAAGGCTAGCAAAACGTGCGTCGAGAAAAAAATGTTTGTATTTTGTGGGAAAGTTTTAATATTGGTTGCAGAAATCATTGCCAGAAAATCTAGTTTGACAATGACCTTAGATAGCTCCAAAAATAATTGATCGATTGAAACCATATTTTTTAAACTGTGTATACTGCATAGTATTTAACACAGTTTTAAAATAAATACACAAATACTTGAAAAATTCTATACACTTATTAAATCTCAACGATCGTTTCGGGTTTCTAGCCCCTCAAGAGAATTCAAATTAAAACCAACCCGAAACGATCGTTAAGATTAATAAATGTGTAGAATTTTTCAAGTGCGGAACCCTCATGACGTCTAGCAATTGACCGGTTTTTTCCACTTCGAAACAACACTTTAGCGTGTAACTGCTACGCACATCTTTCTCTCTAACTGCTCAAAGTTATTGTTGCGACTTGATCAATATTATGCATTTATGCTAATCAAACAATAATCGTTGCAGCAATAAGCGAATTAAAAATCCTGTCAGTTTGTTCAACCCGTCACCTAAAACTGACTGACATGAGAATTCTGCAGACGACAAGCGACACGGGCAGAGCATGCGCGCGGAATTCGATTAATCTCTGCCAAGTGCAATTAAATAAGAATATTCATAACCTGTAACCTTCACGAACAATTAATAATACACGTGCATTATTATCATTATTACGATGCAAAAAAGATGCATCAACATTCAACACTGAACACCTTCATAATACAATATTATATTATGTTGTATAAGCCACATTATCTGTACTTACTCTACACCAGTGATTCTCAAGCTTATTTGGCCCGCTTCTCTCTTTTCAAAACGCCTCTCCCCCATAAAACTATCTTCTTTAACGTTGACCGTCAGGTTTCCTGTTTATTTTATTTAGTGTAAATTATACGCGTCGACAGCTTACGTCATAAACGTCTTGATTACATTAAATAACAACTCACTTAAAACTAAATGACATCACAGAACATCCATGAGCGGAGGCGGGATTCGAACCCAAGACAGTCTGATCCAGAGGCCTCGACGCTAACCACTGGACCACACTGTCCTCAGATTTCCTATGTATCGCGGAATACACAGATAAATAGGGAGACACAACAATTGTTTATTATAAATTCGAGCGAACGAACTCAGCGAGTAACGTATTAATTTAGTATAAATTCGAGGGAACGAGCGAAGCAAGTGAGTATCGCATTAATTTATTATTAATTCTAGCGAATGAGCGAAGCGGAGTGAGTTATTAATTACAAATTTGAGCGAACGAGCAAAGCGAGTGCAACCCGAGTGCATCTAGTGTAGGTATATGTACCTACCTATAATAAAAATATTATGTTTTCAAATGCACATAATACCTACATTAGTCATAGATATATATAATTATTTATTTTTATACTTAAGTGCAATAATAGTGCAAAATATAATTAGATATGAGAATGCATTATGTGCACTGCAGATATATAGGATATTATTGTAAGTACAGAAATGGTCAGTTTATTAATCATAAAAAATTAAGGTCAACTGTTTTATTTGCAAGGCCATGTTAAGAGTAATTATTAATGTTATTGCATTTTCAATGCAATGATTGGGATTTTTATAATGAACGTGAAAAAAACATTTTCTTCTAACTCTAACAAACAGCTCAGTCAAGGGTATCCATAGATCAAGCAGGTGACGCAAATTACCTCAGTTGTCGAGCGTCTATAATTGACAATCTCTATCCGAATAGCTTAATTCTTAAAGAAGGTTTGGCCTATACTAACTGTCCGGGTGCAAATCAGACAGATTCCAAATTGGATTGATGTGTTTGTCAAAAGCGGTGTAAAACGTAATAATACCCAATAATAATAAGTTGCGGGCAGTTAATTATGAGTTTCAGCGAATGAGCTAAGCGAACTATGAGTAATATATAAATTAAACGAGCGAAGCAAAACTTTGGGTAATGTATGAATTAAATTATTATACATTCCAGCGAACGAGCGAAGCAAACTTTAGGTAATGTATGAACCAATTTGTTATACATTCCAGCGAACGAGCGAAGCAAACTTTAGGTAATGTATGAACTAATTTGTTATACATTCCAGCGAACGAGCGAAGCAAACTTTAGGTAATGTATGAACTAATTTGTTATACATTCCAGCGAACGAGCGAAGCAAACTTTGGGTAATGTATGAACTAATTATAAATTTCAGAGAACGAGCGAAACGAACTGTGGATAATGTGTGACTTAATTAAAAATTCGAGCGAACGAGCAAAGCGAGTGGGTAATGTATTAAATAATTATAAATTCGAGCGAAAGAGCGAAGCAAATACACTCGGACGCATCTAATTATAAATATATTATGATTTAGACTGTATGGAAACCTAGCTAGAAGTACCTAATGAAAATATCTTTGTCCGCATTTGTACAAGATAGGTTTTATAGCCTTCCTACATGTCATTTATGCAAGACTTGTCCCCTCTCAAGGTCTTATTTTACATGCTTATCATTTTCAATTATAGCTATGGTCATTCATTATGCATGTATTGCACTGTTACATATGTTATCAAAATAAACGCAAGAAAACTTTTTTCTCACATTATAAATCCATTATTGCGAACTGCGATAAAACAATGACAATATTGTCCTATGGAAGATAGCCGCGACAAAACGCATTATTCTAAGTCAAACATCACTCAACATGCGTCATTTAATTATTTACTAAGCCACGTCGCATTGTATTTTTCTTTCTCTAATAAAAAAAAAATATTTACTAGCTTTTGTTCGCGACTCCCACCACATGGACATAGGAGTGTCTTAAAAAATCATTATATACGCGGAGAGATTTTTTCATTTGAGCATATTATGTATTACTCCTATAGGCCCGTATTCACCGAGCCTAGTTAGTTATTTATACCGTTGATTTATTCCTCTGGTTATTATTTCTCCGAATAGAGATAATTCAATTCACCAAACGTAGTTAAATTTACTGCAGGTATAAATCGTAAGAATAACTATTCAGTCCAATTTCAAGGGTATAAATAATTATTCGCCTAGTAAAATAGAATGGGCACGAAATGCACAAATTACTTTATGACCTGGCGACCTTTTCAGGTAAATATTAATTCCATATCTTTCAGGTAAAGGCTTTTGTAGTAAAATAAAATAAATTTACATTTTCGATCGATCTTTGGTAAACGTGCTTTATTCTTAATTCTTTCACTGTTTTAAAACCTTTTTTATATTATTTCGGTATTGGGAACTGACATGTGGGAGTGGCTTCAAAAAAGATGGCCGACAAAAAATTGCAGTTTTAAAAAAATTGCATATGTGATAGTAGTTTTGACGAATAAAATGCTATTAAATTTGAGTGAATTAATATCTTAGGTTGGTGATAACCCAAACCAAGAAAATATATATGATGCAAAACGAATTTTATCTGTCAGACATTTAATTAAATGTGGAATAAATTGTGAAAAAAGTTATAATGATGTGACAGCTACTAAACCCGTTATGTTTACAAAGAAAAACCCCATGAAATAAATGCTATAATAGGTATCTTAGGGTGGAAAAATATTTTAACTTTTTTTTTTAATAATTAATTATCAAATTTTAATGTCAATGTCAACACCATATAACTAGACAGTTGCAATTTTATGATAGTTTAATTTTTTGCCACCAGATGTCATGTCTCAGTTCGTCAGTTCCCAATACAAGTCTACGACGAAAAGAGGATGAGCAAAATAGCAACCTTGCACCCGGCCGAAGCCAAACTGGGCTGTTCGTTTCGATTTGATAGTTTGGTGAAAAAATTTTGGGCGATGCGTCGTTACTACCAGATAAAAAAAACATGACTAGATTGTTAAATATTTCCTTTTAAATCAGTGAGTATTCAACTCATTAGTACTTACTTACTTTTTCGAAGAATTGAAACAGGTAAGAATAACCTTTTATTATATATTTTTACCTTTTCAAACCGTTAAAATAACATTTGTTAAAAACTAAACCAAGAGAGCAATTACACAAAAAAAAGGAAGTGGTAGGCCGTTAGACGTTTTACATTGTATTTTCAGTTTATAGAAAATAAAAACCGGCCAAGTGCGAGTCAGACTCGCGCACCGAGGGTTCCGTACAATAATAAAAATAAGGAGTTAGGTAAGGGTAAAAAATTAACAGATTAATTTATTTAAGCTTGTTTTTAAAAAGTTTTTTTTTACTTAAGTACTTTTCTTTTTAGTTTCAAAATTTGCCCGTATCGATAGATAAATTTAATTAGGTAAATGAATTTTTAAAGTAAAAAAAAAAATATATTAACAATATTTAATGACTAATTAGGACTAAAGTGCGACCCTTGAGGTCCACACGACGAACTTCCCAGTTTGATAAATATTTAATAATAATAATTAAATTAGGTATTACACAGAAAAGTAATCATTTTAATCATTAAAACATAATTATTATTTATTTTTATCAATAATTAAAAAAAAAAAAAAACGGCTGAACCGATTTTTATAAAATTTATGTCGGATTAAAATGACGTTAACACGCCTCGATTGACATCCTTACAAAGTCGATATAATTTTTTATTCGCGAGATATTGTATAAAATCTACTTTTTTAGAGGTTATTTGGTTAAAAAAAAAAGAACGGCTGAACCGATTTTGAAAAAATTTCTTTCAGATCATATTTACGTTAATACGCGTCGATTGGCACCCCAACGTAGTCGATATCATTTTTCATCCTCGAGATTTCGTCTTAGAAAGAAATGGACACATACATACGTACGTACGTACGTACGTACACACACACACACACATACACACACAGACATCTTTCTAAAAGTAGTGTAAAAATAGTGTAGTGACCTTGAAATATAAAATTTTCTTTTCCTTTTTGATTTCGATTTTCGGACCCATTACAATAACTTCCAATGGGAAGTTAAAAATATTGTGATCCGAAATCCGGGATCGAACCGGGTAGCTTTAAATCTTCAGTCGAACAATCTACCAACTGAGCCAGTCGAACGATGTCTAACAGACGGACAGACATCGTAGCCCGTACGCTCAGTAATAGGTTTCCGTTAGGAGGTACGGAACCCTAAAAATTCTTGGCTTAGAAGAAACGGAAACACTATAAAAGATAAAAACGACTGCATTGATGGCACGTGTGTAATTGTTTATTTTTCACTAAAAATAACTCCCTCCAAGGTTTTTAAAATGGTGTAGAAAACTGTACACAAACTTCCTGGTGGAAGGTTTAAGTCTAATGTAATCGTTTTTTCTCATAACTGTTCATCATTGTCTTAAAAAATTATATAAAACTTTTTTTTGTTTTTGACGGTTTTTATGGAGCAGGATCAGGGTTGCCAGATCAAAAACCAAGACTTTCGGGACATTTTTAAGGCGAAGGCAATTTATTTCAGGGGGGGGGGAGTTATTGTGAAAAAATGTTTTATTATTTTACTATTTTTTGTATTTATCTATTAGACTTGTCTAATTTTATTCACTTATCACACACCAGTACACGGTGAGATGTGGGACGCGCTTCTGAGTGTGTAAATCACACATAATTTCGTGTGAATCTTTAATATTTCATATTATTGTTCCCAATTTGTCTTTACCGACATAGAGTAAGTTCGAAGAATGCAATTAAATACAAGTAAAAAATATATAATATGTATCGAAATTGCAAATAGTGCTAAATAAATAAGTACTCCTTAGCATGTAACTATAGAGCACGAATTCGTTGAACTTATGCATTTTCGGGATAGAAGATTTATTCCGAGACACGGGACAAACCAACGAATTCCGGGACATTCCCGGAAATCCCAGCCATCTGGTAACCCTAAGCAGGATTGATCGTCCATATGATGGACATTTTCTGGACCTCACTGTATAAAAAAAATTAACATCCATTATACAGGGTGTCTCAGACATGGGATATACACAGATATACCGCCTTCTTGTAGAAAATTTCATTCCATTTACGAATATATAGGTTTTGATGGGGTTATCTTCAAAATAATCGAGATACAGGCCTAGGGACTCGTGGGGAGTCATGTCTGGGACACGCATGTATTTTTTGGAACATTTCAACGAACAAAATTTCAATGACTAATAATTATACTATATTTTCACAGAACAAAAAGTGCATTCTCATTTTTACAAAGTTGAATGTTCTCAACAACACAAAAGCAATGTATAAAAATGATTACCAAATGCATGCATCAGTAATAATTTAAGCGTTAATAACAATAATCGTCGGTTTAAAGATGTCGTTATTTTCAATAAAAATTGTGTGAGTATAATAAGCCGGATCTACAAGCTTCAAATTTTATAATATATTTTATATCTATTTCGGATGGCTCAAAGATGACCAGTGGAGCCGGAGCTGGAATCCATGGTGAGAGACCGAGGAGAGACATAAGTCTGAGCCTAGGAACTCACGCCTCAGTTTTCCAAGCTGAAGTATGGCGATTGCTGTATGTGCACAGGAGAATATTGCGAGGGGCTATCGAAATCAACCAATCCGTATTCTATCTGACAGCCAAGCAGCAATTGAAGCCTTAGAATCCTACAAATTCAGCTCTAAGCTGATATGGAACTGTTATCAATTACTAAATGATCTGGGTGGGAGAAACAAAGTTCTCTTAATGTGGGTGCCAGGTCATGAAGAAATCCAGGGCAATGAAAAAGCGGATACCCTTGCTAGACAAGGAGCCTCTGCGAAATTCATTGGACCAGAACCAGTCTGTGGGATTTCTTACAAATGTGTTCAGCAAACTGTTAGAAAATGGACCTGCGAGCAACTTCTCTCGGAATGGAACCTGGTTTCAGGTAACAAACATGGGAAGAAAATGATCGCAGGTCCCTCCCCCAGGCTCACTGAGGACCAAATCAGACTCAGCAGGCCAACACTTAGAAAGGTGATTGGGCTTTTGACCGGTCACGCTTCTCTAAGAAAACACCTACACGTGATGGGGATACGACAGGAATCAACACTATGTAGATTCTGCGATATGGAGGATGAAACAGCCACCCATATCGTGTTCGAATGTGAAGCACTAGCCTACAGAAGGATATATAGATGAGGACGGAATTATTCCACAGGATAATCTAGTGCCAAATCTTCTGGAGCTCATAAGAAGATCCAGGCTATTTGTGGAGTAGATCCAGCTAATGGGGAAGCACAAAAATCCTTTTAGGATGTGGTGCAGTTTATGGGCCAATCCAGGACCACTCCTAATTGTTTTTAATCTTTATATCTATTTCAATAATATTTAATTCAATATATTTTGTAAAAATAATAATTAAAACCTACTCAAAAAAAAAAAAAAAAATTTAATGAGACACTACAGCTCCCAAATAAATTTTGAAAAGTAAAGTACTATTAGCAACCGCGAGGTTTTATAGATCTCATGTAAAAACATTATAACATTTTCTCAACTTCAGACCTTCGTGACTACCTTGACTTGCATTTGTTTCTTCTGTTATTTCTATGACGATTATATAACGTCACGATTTACGTGATTTCAGTTGATACAAATTCACTCGATCATTAATCTTTAAAAGTGCCTGACCGACCGACATCGTTTTTTAAAATTTACTGATAAAAACAACATGTTCAAAGTTCGATACAAAAAATCTGATTGATATGTAAATTCACTAATGGTTTTATTGAATGTTTCAAATTCGAATAACAGACGCTAATGACCTCTGTTGTCGAGCGTCTATAATTCATAATTCATTCATTCATTCAAATAATTCACTATTCAAAAGCAATAAATAGACTCTGATTACCTCAGCTGTTGAGCGTCTATAATCTTCAATCTCTCTCTCAAAAGCAAAAAAAAACACGCAACTCAACTTCGCCAAATCTAAATTTTGTTTGTGCTCAAACTGTCGTAGGTTCGAATCTCACCTTGCTCATGGATGTTTTGTGATGACGCTCAATAAAATTACATGTAATTAGACGCGATTGACCTTAGTTGTCGCGCGTCAATATTCTACCATAAATTAAATAAGGTTGCTTATCCTTGCTATAATCTCTAAAACTGCTGAAGCGATTTAAAAAATTCTTTCACTGTTTTGCACAAGCCGATTTCGCTTGCGCGGTGATCCGCTACTGTTGCCGAGCGTCTATATAATCTACAATCTATCTATATAGTCTAGTTCCAAAATTTAAGATAGCGAGTCATGCACTTATACTTCACTACTTATAAAGGGTGTCTCAGCAAGAACTTGAATTTTAAATCGCGCGCCATTTTTGACTGTTAATTGTTGAGTCAGCCATATTTGGTATTTGTTTAATTAAAATATTGACATTTACGAAAATGGTGCGTTACAGGTCAGAAGAACGTTTGTTAATAGTGAAAACCCCATTACAAAGAAATTGCGGATGCGGACCAGTTTGTATGCATGGGACGCGTGTGCTTGTTTAAGTGTTTTTCCGCTCCATTAACATTGCTATAGTAACTATGCATGACTCACTATAAATTTTGAAATTTGACTATATCTACTTTATGAATGCAATAAAATGGAATATATATCGAATTATTTGTGAATCCGTCTTCAAAGATCGCGTGTAAACAAAAATACAACAGATGGGAAACATTAAAAAGTGTTGTTATATTATAGAGAAGAAAGCAGTGCATTTTGTAAAGTAAAAATGTTATATATAATGTATACAAAGGCTCAAAGAACTTCAAGTCTTCCGAAAACTTAATGGCGAATTATATCGTAAACAACTGTACGCGTCGATGTCGTAAGAGTTACAAAAGTAAATATTACATAACGATAAACGCAGTCAAACGTGTTATGTAAAAGAAAAACTATTGTGAAAATAACTGTACACAATTTTTTTATTTTACAGAAATAACTGTACACAACTTCTATCTTATAGAAATAACTGTACACAACTTCTTTATTTTTCTTCAGGAAGAAAAATAAAGAAGTTGTGTACAATTGTTTCTATAAAATAAAGAAGAAACTTTCGAATTAGGTCAACACCAAGAAATACAAATAATTGTACACAACTTCTTTATTTTTCTTCAGGAAGAAAAATAAAGAAGTTGTGTACAATTATTTCTATAAAATAAAGAAGTTGTGTACAATTGTTTCTATAAAATAAAGAAGTTGTGTACAATTATTTATATTTCTTGGTGTTGACCTAATTCGAAAATTTTCGGGCATCGCGATACAGACATACCCATTTTTTCTTGATTTAATATTATAGTACAGATGAATTATTGCTTGCACTGTGAAAGCATCGAACACTGATGAACCATACAGTGAATGATGTCAACGTATGCATCAGTAAATGCGATATTGTGAAGTTAACGAGGATATAGAACAAAAAAAGACAACCGCAACATGACTTCCCTTTAAACAGGCACGTGTGCCAAGTGCATACTCTGCACTACAGTCACACGTCGCCCGAGACGCGGCAGCATTCATATGGCCGCACCGCGGCCATACATCAACCGACGCGGTTGACGCGATATTATAGCTGCAAGTTTTGTCGGACCTATAACAGGTTCGTACTCAAAGTAAGCACAGATGATTATCATAGCTCAAAAAATTTTTTTTTGTTCACTTGCAAAAAAATATTAGTAAAAATAAACTTTTCAGAGACAAGCTTTTATTGAAATATGTACTAAAAAGGAAAAAAATAATATTTAATAATTTAGGTTTATAATTATTATAAAAGCGTGGGTTGTAAACTCTATGATAGTTTATTAGTTGCAACCCCCGCTTTATAATTATTATATGAACCTAACTTATTAAATATTATTTTTAGTACATTTCAATGTAAGTTTGTCTCTAAAAAGTTTTTGATGTGAAACATCTTATGTCGGGCTGTGAACAGCCGCGTGAGGGGAAATATGCAACGAAATGTTTGGTCCGCTCCTTCGCTGCTGTTCTCCCCACCACTGCGGCTCTCTCTCTCTCTCTCTCTCTTGGCTCAGGCGTGCACTGTAACACACGCGGTGTTACAGTGCAGTATATAGGATTACGTCAGCATAACAGTTAGTTGCTGCTTTTGAAAAAATATATACTACTACATAGAGAATACCACCGAGTTCAATAACGTTTTCTTTGATGTTTCACATCTGTCGGGGGTCCTGAGACCCACACCCTTTTTTTTAACAAAGATCAGAATATTTTTTGTAAGATGCAGTTCCTGTCAATAACGACATTAATGCAAGCGAAATCGTTCATAAAAGTATCATTGGGCATAAATGAACGAATCTTGATACCTTTGTTTGATTACACCTTACAGTTAATGTGTAGAAAACATGCCGGTTTAGAAAGGAGGATTCGTGGGTCGCACGCCGGCTGTCTGTGAGGCAAGAGAGAAAGGGGAGGTGGGGACTCGATAGGGCTTAAAGAAGAGGGCCGGCTGTTCTACACACCGCGTGTGCGTTGCATCATAGTAATAATAATAATAATCTTTCTCATAAATGCACCAGTGTTGTCAAATTAGGGATAACAGCAGACCACGGGATTTTATTTCGTAGATTTTAGGACAGGGCGCGACAAAATTCAAGCGCCATGACGGACGGCTAGAAATTTTATCGATAATTCAACCCTACAAGGGTGACATCTTGGCAACTGATTGGTCCTAGCATTCGCCTATTTCTGAGGTTACATCTTTACGACTGATTGGTCCCAGCATTTACTTATTTCTCATATCGTCAAAGGAGACTCGACAGGGCTTAAAGAAGAGGGTCGGCTGTTCTACACACCGTGTGTGTTGCATCATACTAATAATAATAATCTTTCTCATAAATGCACCAGTGTTGTCAAATTAGGGATAACCAAGGGATTTTATTTCGTAGATTTTAGGACAGGCCGCGACAAATTTCAAGCGCCATGACGGACGGCTAGAAATTTTACCAATAATTCAACCCTACAAGGGTGATATCTTGGCAGCTGATCGATCCTAGCATTCGCCTATTTCTGAGGTTACATCTTTGCCATTGATTGGTCCCAATATTAGTTTCTTTCTCAAATCGTCATGTTTTACGGCGATGACGTCGTAATAACGCTATTGACTTGACAACTCGAATCATATTACGTCAGAACAAATGTCAAAAGTTTACTGTTTGAAATAAACATTTTAACTTCCAACGGGGCACTTTCATCGGAATAACCACCTTTACACAATGAGACCAGTGCAGCCAGTGCTAGGGAAATTTCTCTAGATCGAGGGTAAATTTGGGTATGTGAAGGAAAAAGGGAAATTTTCGATAATCTGGGGATTTTTCCACAATTTGCATCAAATGCCAATTTTTACTATTTTTTTATCAATTTGCAAATTTGAAATGAAATTTTTTCAGAGAAAATCTAGGGAATTCTCATTTTTTTAGAGAAATTCTAGGTAATTTTGAAGCTCTGAGATCGAGGAAAAATCTTGAGAATTTTTCAAGATTTTACTAGTGCAATTAAAGTTTTGCACCTGGCAACACTGAATGGGACTGGTTAGTAGTGCCTTGTGTAGGTGGTGATGACGAATCATCCTACCACACAACAGGTGAGTGTGCTGCTCTTAGATATAAAACCGTTAGTGCCCATATTCCAATCAATTGGGGGGGGGGGGGTTCTCTGAAAAGACTGACTGACTTCTGTGAAGGCTCAGGAAACATACTCCAACAATAATAAACAACGAGGTGTTACACAAGCACCTCGGACTCTAATCCTTGAGAACCAACAAGATATATAACAGGTCCATCACGAATTAACTGGGCGTCTTTTCATGGAGGCCCAAAGCTGTTCAGGACCTGGTTTGGATGTCGGGGATACACAATGGGCTCTTGTAAGTCTGTATACAACAGGAATTTTTCCTGCCCCCAATTTCATTAATCTATCTCACATAAAATTCTAATAATTTTTCTTCTGCCTAACGATCCGTATCACGTATAAACTATATCTTAGCCAAGTAAGAATGGTTGGGTTATACCAGAGACTTAATTTAATTAATTTTAGGGATTATGGCGATATTTTATTTCTGAAGCATCTGGCAACACTGACACAGTCAGACATAAGGCTGCAGACTCCAACAATAACAACACCAACGACAATCATCCAACGGGCGAGGCGCACACCAGCTGCTCGCTCGCCGCCTGATGGTCGTGTGATGCCAGTTGCCGTTGAGAAGGTCGCTCTTTCTCTCATTTATTTTATACTGTTCACACAAGACCTCTTGGAAGTACATATTAGAAATTAAAAATCATGGTCCGCCCTATTTCTTTTTTTATATTAAAATCAGAAGAGGCTGTCTCATGAGCTTTTTTTGTGAATTTTGTGAAACTTTAAATGGGCACAACTTCTAAACCAAATGAAATACAGAAGTCACGTGGGCCCATTGGAATCAGCGTATCTTTTTCTATAAGTATGATGAGTTTGATAAAGTTCTGCGAGATTTCGAATTTTATCAAAAAACGCATTTTTAGGGTTCCGCATCTCAGAATGAAAAAACGGAATCCTAATTTTCTAATAGAGTCCCCAGTAGGGTGGGTCAAAAATATAAATTAGTTTTTTTTACAAGTGACACGGAAAAATAGGTTGCTAGACACCTTAAAAAATTCTCACCAAATATGAGCTCTTAATTTTAATAGGAAGATCCTCCGCATCACAGTTTTTTATTTTTTTCTCAGTCCAATAGAAAAAAATTCATACCTCATCATTAATTGATTGTACAGAAAAATGTTTTAAGAGAATTTTGTAGGAAATTTAATGCTCTACAAAAAAGGTATCTTATATTTTTTCCGCAAACCTCACCATTTGAAAGATATTGAAGATTTAAGTTTGATTATTTTAAGACAAATTTCATTTTTGTTTATGAATTTTATAACTCGACAATAAATGACTATTATAAATGTTCAATATCTTTCCAATGGTGAGGTTTGCGGAAAAAATATAAGATACCTTTTTTGTAGAGCATTAAATTTCCTACAAAATTCTCTTAAAACATTTTTCTGTACAATCAATTAATGATGAGGTATGAATTTTTTTCTATTGGACTGAGAAAAAAATAAAAAACTGTGATGCGGAGGATCTTTCTATTAAAATTAAGAGCTCATATTTGGTGAGAATTTTTTTAAGGTGTCTAGCAACCCATTTTTCCGTGTCACTTGTAAAAAAAAAATTGATTTTTTGACCCATCCTAGAGCTAAATAAAAAATGCGCACTTTATTTAGCTCTGGGCCCCAGAGCTAAATAAAGTGTGTTTTTCTGGGGATTGGCCTATAATTAGACTACCAAACTTTTTTTCTCGAACAAACCTTAAATATAATACCTGAAAGGTGGCTGGCGCGCCATGATTAAGAAAGGTCGCGTTTTAAACGAAATTAGGTCCACAAGGTGACTCTAAAAACTAACTTGCATCTTGAGCGGTCATTTCATGTATAGTTTCATAATAATATAGTTTCAAAATCATGTAAGTCATGCAATCCAACAAAATTAGTTTTCAGAAACGATTTTCTTTATCCAATGCCTCAGGTCATTAGTTTTGTTAAAGCTTATATGGATACAATATTATTTTGTTTTATTAAGCAATAGCAGCAATTTAACAGATCCTTTTCTGTTAAAAAAAATACTTATTTTTAATTACAACGGGTCCGTTCCGAATTTTTTGTTGCATCATCAGAACTCATACCCAAAGCAGAATATTGTAACAGTTTCGCCGAACTAATTTTGTGAGAAAACATAATTTTAAGTCGTTAATAAAAATATCGCACTTAAAATATGACGAACAAAATGAACACGTAGTTCGCACGTCGTTCAAATGTTTGATCGTGATGACGTCGTAATACTATTGGCTGGGCTGCTCGAATCAGAATGCGTCACAATAGAGATGTTTGAAATAAACACGTAATTTTAATCTTATAGTCTCGCCGAACTAATTTTGTGAAAAAACATAATTTTAAGTCGTCAATAAAAATATCGCACTTAAAATATGACGAACAAAATGAACACGTAGTTCGCACGTCGTTCAAATGTTTGATCGTGATGACGTCGTAATACTATTGGCTGGGCTGCTCGAATCAGAATGCGTCACAATAGAGATGCTTGAAATAAACACGTAATTTTAATCTTATAGTCTCGCCGAACTAATTTTGTGAGAAAACATAATTTTAAGTCGTTAATAAAAATATCGCCTTTAAAATATGACGAACAAATGAACACGTAGTTCGCACGTCGTTCAAATGTTTGACCGTGATGATGTCGTAATACTATTGGCTGGGCTGCTCGAATCAGAATGCGTCACAATAGAGATGTTTGAAATAAACACGTAATTTTAATCTTATACCTAAAATTGTGATTTTCTTCTGTCAATCCTTATCATGTATGTTAAATTGTACGTATGTTAGTAAGATTGGCTGCGTCAGGGTGGTCACTTTTTCTCTAGAATGAACGAGGGTTGCCAGACTTTTTCTACCGCCTGATAGCGCCACTGGCAAGTATGGTATACATAACTTACGTTATTTAAATGTCAGTACTTACTGTTTATATTTTATGCAAGCCGATGGCGCCACTAGCAAGTAAAGTATCAGTCATTCAATCATTTTCAACGACTAAATCGCAGTTTTGTATTTATTTTATTATTTATTCCTTAATAATGGATAAATGAAGAATGACTAAACGCAAACCGTTAAGTTCTAGACCACTCTAAACGTTTGGCAAACTTTACTTGCCACTAGCGCTATCTGACGGAAAAAAAATATGGTAGCCCTCATATCACTGACTTTTCCCCGGTTTTTCAGAAAGTAGTTACCCTGTGAGTAGGAAGTATAGAGGGACTCTGCGCCACAGAAATGATTATTTATGATCAAACATGATTTCTCATTCATTTCTCATTCTTATGACCTTGTTAAATGGCGGAGTTGCGTTTATTTTTCACGTCCGGGTGCGTTTTTCACGTACGTGTTTTTAGCAGGGATTTGGCACATTCGTATTCGTTTTTTAACTAAATACACGGACGTGAAAAACGCACCCGGACGTGAAATATTTTCACGTATGTGCGCTTATTTTTCACGTCCGGGTGTGTTTTTCACGTCTGTGTATTTATTTAAAAAACGAATACGAATGTACCAAATTTCTGCTAAAAACACGTACGTGAAAAACGCACCCGGACGTGAAAAATAAACGCAACTCCGCCATTTTACAAAATGAACGCTGAGATAAAGATAAGTTCATAAGAATGAGAAATCATATTTGACTGACGCAGAGTCCCTCTATACTTCCTACTCCAGAGACGTGAATTTTAATTTAGCAAGATGGCTTCCGTTGCATCAGATGGCGCTAAGACTAAACTTCATTTTAAAAAAATCAAGGTATTTTTTACTAAAATTCAAACAAGTAACGTGAGATTTTTATAAAGCGCAGGGTAAATACTATTTGTGTTTAAAAAAACGAGGGTGAAGAACTTGGTATAAAAAACTGAACCGACGACAAAAAAAAGTATAAAAGAAACGTTCGATTTATACTAAGCTAACCTGAGTTTTATTCTACAATTCAAGGTCTATTTTATATTTCTATGGACAGAAACCCTAATATGTCGTCTTTGTTGTCAAACAAAATAAAAATCACGGAATGGTATACCTCGAAGTAGTCTAAAACGTTTAAATTCTTAACGTCACAAATTATTTTATGATTTTATATGAAAAATCCCCGAATTTTTAACGAAATTTGATAGTTCAGTTTAGAACATACCTAGAGCGAATTAGTCAAATATTTTGTCAGTTCAGAATTTAAAAACTATTGAACCGATTTCGATCGGACTTATACTTCGGTGCTTGGTATTAGAGGAGGCTGCGCAGTAGCTAAAAAAAGCAACATTAACGCGAGTGAAGCCGGGAGTACATATATAAATAAAACATTACACAATCAATCTTAAAAATATAATATACGTAAAATATGTAAAAATATGCGAATACCTGCTAGGTATTTACAGTGCCTTCAAAAAGTCTTACGATTACAGCCTAAAATTTGTAGCACCGCGGAAATTTTAAATTGGATTATAAGTCATTGAAGGCACATATTTAACTGAAAATAGGACAAGTCCATTTAAAGCACGGTGGGTTGACTGGATATATACTTTTTATGTAACCGCGAGATTTCTTGAAGCCACGGTAAATATACATAAATTACAAACGAAGGACATATTTTAACTATCCAAATTGAACTTGATAATTAGTTCATAATTAAAATGACGTTTAAAAAACACGTTTTAATGTTTATTAATTAATAATTAAACGAAAAAAACAAATACATTTTATATCGTGCAAAAATAACTACGCAAAAAGAAACAATTTTAATAAATAAATAAAAAAAGATCGAAAAGTTATTTAAATGAAGTCATATTTTAATTAAAAAAAATTCGACTGATGACCAGTCCTATACTTCCCACCTAGTAAATATTTGCAAAAAATAAACACTCTTTTTTTTTTATTCTTTGACTAGGCCCAAATAACCTTAGCTATTGGTGGTCTTTAAAACACAATTTAATTTTTATTCTTTGAAAAAAGCATGGCCCTCTTTTTTGTTTGGTGATCTACTGATGGCTAACTTAATATAGCAAAAATCATGGTTACCTTGATTTACGTACAATTTTTATTTTTTTTAGTAAAATATTTTTTTTCTCGAAAACTATACATTTTAGAGAAAAAAAATATTTACATTTTTTTCATATTATAACATCTAGAATTCATTTATATTTTTTTTTACCTATGTTAATACGTGACATTGAGGACGTTTTTTTGAATATCTCAGGATCCACTGAACCGATTTGACTCAAAATCTAATCAGATCTAAGTTAAAGGCTGATAAACACAATAGAACAATCGGCATGCCCGTATGTTGTTCCGTTCTTAAGATATCGAAGGCGAAAAATTGACCACATACACACACACATACACACACACACACACACACATACAGACATCAGTCAGAAAATGATCTTAAACGATTGCTAGGGTCTCAAAACGTGAAAATCTGTTAAAATCTCGAAATATTGTTTTCGGACTGAATCCATTACTTCCCTACCATAGTAGAGGTGGGAAGTAAAAATAAAAAATAAATCAAACGTATGCATATTTATGTGAAAAATTCAATGAGAAGTATTTAAAAATATATCTGATAAATATCAGTATACAAAGTGGTTTTCCGTACGATTCGATAAGCTAGGGATGGGTAAATAATACAGTTCGTTTACAACGAATGTTCGTAAAAAAAAAATTAAAAATTTTTATTTTAAAATTTTATTTAGCCGTCCAAAGGGTGTGAAGTAGGGGTTAAAAGGACGTACGTTTTTGCAAAATTTCTCAATTAAAAACGACTGTCAGATATTTAATTTACTTAAAACAAAGCGTTCATTTTAAATTGGGTACATTAAGTTGACAACCATTAAATTTATGAGTCCACACGATAATTTAATGTTATTGACAAGCCAATCATCTGTATGAATACAATAATTACCGATTTGACGCGGTCATGCAAATCAAACGACCAATGGACATTGGACAGCCCTGTGTCAAACGATTTCGCGCACGGCCGTTATTTTTATTACACGCCCCAACGGGCCGCGCACTCACCTGTCTCTCAATTAAACCTTTCAAAGAAATTAAATTGTTTCAAGAACAGGTCCGGACTTCACACGAAAGGTGAATTTACAATTATTTTTTTAAGTCTCTTTAAGAGTATTTGATACCGGAAGTTACACCCCGCACTCTTCATCTCAAATCCTTTCCCCTCGCCTAAAAACGGTTATTGCTCTCCCGACGCTATATTCAAAGCTAAAGGGTTCGGGTGAATGCCAAATGAAAGACCAAGAATCGTACACTACAGATCCATAAAGCGAATTAAAAAAATGTGTAAAATACTTATTAGGTAATTTTTTTAAAGTTGTAAGTTTTTCTAGAAATTTGTCTTTTTTCCATTTTTCGCCTGAGGGATCTATGTAGTATAATTATAATAATTTAGGTTCATATAATTATAAAAGCGTGGGTCGTGACTAATAAACTATCATAGAGTTCACGACCCACGCTTTTATAATTATGAGCCTAAATTATTAAAAATTATTTTTTCCTTTCTATAGTGCATTTAAATAAAAGCTTGTCTTTAAAAAGTTTTATTTACTAATATTTTTTTAATGTATGTGAACGAGAGAGGGCATCGATGAGTGAGTCAGAGTGTGTTTCATTCCACAAGGTAGAAGTGCAGAAACTCTCTCTTTTTTATTAAATTTTTAGCGCACCAACTTCCAAGTACAATTATTTGAACTTTGAAAATAAAAATTTTGGAGAGAAATGTGTAAGAACGTTTTCTACATTTGTAATCGCCTAAATCGTTGAAAACGTCAACGCTTTGGAAATAACAAATGGCTTCACACTCAGGATACAACAAATTGCAGTAAAAACCGCCGAAAACACCTGTGAAATGATGTCTTGTAATAATTTCATGTTAATTCAATATTATTTATATGATTTTAACAGCTGGTGCATATACAATATTATATCATGCCCTACACAGACGCTATAATCAGTCATGGAATTGTACAAAAAAAAAATAAAAAAACAACCTGTCGAAAGCCGAAAATCCCTTCAGGTGTTATAGTGCATTTACCACTTTGAATAATATAAAACTGTAAAAGAGGTTGTCTTGTAAGCTACTTCTTGATATTTAATCTTTTTTAGGCATTTTCATGCATGAAGTCGTAATTGAACATCAAAAAAAAATTTGTCTCTGTGTCCGTTCCGCCATAACTCTTAAACTCCTAATCCGATTTCAATGAGATTTGGCATTTCATCAAAATCGGACCAGTCGTTATCGAGTGATGCTGCTATACAAACATAGACAAACGTTCTTAAACACAATATTGTACCAAAACCGTTTTCTGCGTTGGCGGAATAAATATTTATTTAATATAATTAACAATTCAATAACAATAAACGCAACAACTATATGTCAATTCTAACAATCAACACAATAATAAAAACAAAACAGTAATTCTTAAACAAAGTGAAATACTTAAATAACACTGAACAAATAACTATATTTATATACCCGGATTATTATTTGTAAGTACTGTATTTATATTCGTTGTTCAACACGACACTGACTCACGACTGACTGACCACTGACACACTCGTACTTCGCTTATATAGGTTGAGCAGCCTGGCCCAGCACGCTCTAGCGCTCTCCAGAACATTCCGGCAGGTACTCGTATCTTCGATACCATTTAAGGCCTCACCACTGTGACCTTTACTTCTCGACGCTTCTATTGCAGGCAGTGGCGTAACATCTTGGGGTTTGCTACAATATATTCTCGAAAAACCCACAAGAAACAAAATTAATAAAAATCATCACCCCCCCCCCCTTTTTCGTAGTTTGGTACACACAGAGCTGCTCGTCTGTTCAGTTCTTTCATTTCGCGGATTCTATGATGAGTAATTCCCTAGGATAATTGGAAGTCCGCTATAAAATTAGCTGATTTGGAAATTCCAAATGTCTGTTCTAACTCTATCTTTAGCCAACCCAAGTAATTTTTTGCCGTACCCATTATAAAATAGCTACTTTACATGCGTGTGTGTATGCATGGAATGTGTCAGTTAACAGACAGGTGTGTTGAAAGTGTTTTCAAAACACACTAGTGTGGAAAATAAACAGCTTCCATAGTGATAAATGTTTTATTCGATCTGATCCGCTCGCTATTACCTACTCACGGCCTGCTATAAATGTGAAGTTGGCGACACAAATGAACTGTCAACATTTTTTGAAAAAACTGAAAATGAAGTGAAAAGTAGCTATTTTTATAGTGGGTATGGCAAAAATTAATAATAATAATAATGCGTTTAACGTCCGTTTCTCGACATTATGTCATAACAGACGCCATTCGCACCATTACTATTTTCCATTTTACCACTTCCCGTTGTTTTCTACATATTTTAAACTTCAACTTTTTTTTTTATTAGCAATGAATGGAGGAATTATAGGAAATTAGGATAAGGTAGGCAACTTTGGGAGCATAGGAGTTTGACAGGTAATCGGCCATGGCCTTGAATAAGGAACCATCTCGATATTCATCTGGAATTATTGAGGGAAACCATGGAAAACCTCAAACAAGATGGCCGGTACAGGAATTACCGTTTCTCGGCGTGAGACAGTAGGAAAAAGTCCTAGCCACATCTGCCCCCGCCGGGATTCGAACCCAGTACCTTCCCAATGCGAGTCTAGTGCTGTACCACTAAGCTATACATCGCTGGGTGATATGGCAAAAATTACCATATTATATTTCTCGTGCGTGATGATATTATATGATTCGTGTGACTGTCGCTCGTTTTTACATACTATCACTACTCGTCAGTAATGTATCTCATTACGCATCTAGACATCTACTATTAATAAACTGTACAATATCACAAACACGCGGAATAAATTATTCATATTACGTAATAAAGTATTGCTTGTAACAGGAATTATACATCAAACTAGAACTTTGACAAGTTTTCTACAATTTCTAGACAAGCCCTTGAACTTTAAAGATTAATTGAACGAGTTATACGATTTTTCTATGACGGGCCGGCATTAATATTAAATACCATGCGCATTTTATGAATCATTCATCATTTACGCGCACCACGTTCTTCTTTTTAAACAAGCGAAGAAAAATGAAAGAAATTGCTTCTGAGAATCTAAATTATCAGTGAGTAGCTTTTGCCCGCAACTTCGTCCGCGTAGGATGTGGATAGAATAAGGATTTTATATTAATCGCAAGCAAAAAAAAAAAAAATTGTAAAACTGCTGGGCCGATTTCAATTAGGGTTATTATAGACCGAGAGCTAGTGACAATTTTCTGGTGTTATTTATTCAAGGCCTTATTTTTGTGAAGATGTTGAGGGAGGCATATTAAAGTGCACTGAGTAAGGGATTTTGCTAGATAGCGGTATGGGAAGGATGCAGACCGCCCCCAACATTTAACAAAAAAACATGGTCATAATTATTATTGCTTCAAGGCTGTAATTGTTTGTATAGCTTGTCGGTTACCCAATAATGCCATTATAATATTTGCAAATCGATTGGTAAGTATTAAAGGGGTGGCAGATCACCCTAAACGTGTCATGTACCCGACGAAATTTATATTATTAGTTCAAGGTTCAAATTTTAATATGTTGTTACGGCGACCGTTTTACAAAAAAATCTAATATCTATTATATATTTCGTTACCATATGCGTTAAACCGCTAGCGTTAAATATATATAACACAAACGTTAAACAGCCCGACTCGCATAAAAACTGCACCAAACGCTGACAAAACTTGTACTTACAATTAAGTGTTAAACTGTTTTTAACTGCAGAAAGGTATATACCGGAAATCAATGGACTCACCTGAAACAGAAAAAAGTTTGTTAGAACATATATTTTTTACGACAAAACTTATTCTATTGACATGCATGACGGCATACTTATATGTTGAAAATAAAATTTAATTTATGGTCATAATAAATTTCAAAATTGCGTGCGCCGAACTCGACTGTTACTTATTTATAATGAATGTACAGGTGGACCCATAAATAATGTTGATATATAGTTCAATCGAACAGAGCCGATGCACGACTGAACGGTTATCAAAGCGGCGAGCAGAGCGGAGCGGCGACGATGGCGGAGCTAGGATCAGCGTGGAAGAAACGCGTGATAATGAATACACGTCAAGGAGAGTGGCGAGGATGACGGAATGGCAGCAGGGATGGTGAATCGGCGAGGATGGCGGAGCGGTGGTGGAGTGGAACAGCGAGGATGGCGAAGCGGCGAGAACGTCGGTTTGGCGAGGATGGCGGAGCAAGGATCAGCGTGGAAAGCCTCGTTGTGAAGAAACGCGTGATAATGAATGTACCTCAAGAAGAGCGGCGAGGATGATGGAATGGCAGGGATGGCGGAACGGCGAGGATGGCGGAGAGAGAATCACCGTGGAAGGCTTTCCTGTGAAGAAACACGCGTTAATGAATACACCTCAAGGAGAGCGGTGAGGATGACGGAATGACAGCAGAAATGGTGAATCGGCGAGGATGGCGGAGCGGCGGGGGAGTGGAACAGCGAGGATGGCGGAGCGGCGAGAACGTCGGTTTGGCGAGGATGGCGGAGCAAGGATCAGCGTGGAAAACCTCGTTGTGAAGAAACGCGTGATAATGAATGCGCACCTCAAGAAGAGCGGCGAGGATGATGGAATGGCAGGGATGGCGGAACGGCGAGGATGGCGGAGAGAGAATCAGCGTGGAAGGCTTTCCTGTGAAGAAACACGCGTTAATGAATACACCTCAAGGAGAGCGGTGAGGATGACGGAATGGCAGCAGGGATGGTGAATCGGCGAGGATGGCGGAGCGGCGGTGGAGTGGAACAGCGAGGATGGCGGAGCGACGAGAACGTCGGTTTGGCGAGGATGGCGGAGCAAGGATCAGCGTGGAAAGCCTCGTTGTGAAGAAACGCGTGATAATGAATGCACCTCAAGAAGAGCGGCGAGGATGATGGAATGGCAGGGATGGCGGAACGGCGAGGATGGCGGAGAGAGAATCACCGTGGAAGGCTTTCCTGTGAAGAAACACGCGTTAATGAATACACCTCAAGGAGAGCGGTGAGGACAGAGGAGAGGATAGCGGGGATGAGAGCGAAGTGGTTAGCAGTGTGGAAAACCTCGCCATAAAGAAGCCCGTGTTAATGAACGCACCCTGACACAGCGAAGTGAAGGGTTACCGAGTCTGTGATAAATTTACGATTATAGTGAAGAGACAAGAAGAGCGGCGAGGACAGTTTTTTGTTACAACTTGGAACTGAAAGATAGAACTTGCAGCAATTTTATCAACTCATAACGGGCAACTCATAAATGCTCAGTTATAATACATCGACAGAAGTTGGCATTTTCATTAACTATATAATAAAAACAGACAATAAATTATAAAATAGATAACCATCACAATGACTCATAAGTCAGCTTTGCACGTTGCAGTTCAACACATTTCAAGTTAATAGGATATCTCCCAATGACATAATTCAAAAAGACGTTTCCATTCAAAAATCAACAGTTAATGAAAAGTTGAAAATAAATTATATACTGTATAAATAAAATTATATATTTCAGTTTCTTGTGGAGATCAAAATATGTCAAGATATAAATTATATCGGTTTCAATTTAAATTCGTCTTAGATAATTATGCATATTTCCTGAACCCATCTTTACGAAATGTCGCGGTCAAAATGCGTTTTAAAATTCAGTTGCAGATATGACGATTTAACTTTGCAGCTGTCGGCTCAGCATTTTTTGAAATCAAAGTCATAGATAGATATTATACTACATTATAGATGCTCAACAACAGACAAACGAGATCACACTGTAAGAAATGAGAAGGCCGATTACATAGATTATCGATGGTCCATTTGTAGCCAGCGATTAATCTAGTAATAGGCACACAAAGAGACAATGGCGTCGCAAACAGGTATCGCCTCCACATCACGTGATTCCATAAAAACACATTGAGCATGCTTGGTTACTAATTTTATATTAATTTGTTTTGTATTGATCCATTTTATATATGTAACTATACATTTTATTTTGTAATTTTTACACACTTTATTGGAATATTACAAAAATTATGTAATTTTAATTTACTTTATGTAAAAATCACAAATTTGTTTAACTTTACAGTAAAAGTCCAAGTTTTTATGAAATTTTCTGTGTAAAAACAAATAATAATGTAAAATCACTTAGAAAATCGAGCGAATTCTACCTTAACTTTTAAAGTATTTTTACATCCATTTTTTACAGTGCATAAAATATTATATTTTGTAACTCCTGTCAATGTATTTATAAGTTCTGTTTACACGACATCATTATGGGTAAGTTCGGTTTCACGCTCAGATCGATCCGAGCGCATCAGGGAATATAAAATAATGTTAAATTAATATAAATTCGAACGCATTAGAGCGCTCGGATCGATCTGAGCGCAAAACCGAACTTATACTAGGTAATTAAAATATTATGTAATGTGATCCAAAAATTCATCTCCCCGTAAATGTAGGTATTTATGCTAATCTGCTCGATTGCTCGAATTTTGCGCATTGCGCTGCATTTTCCTGACAAAACAATTAACATTTTAACAACTTCTACACGCTATACGTACGTGTCTGGTGGCAGTTTAACCCGTTCTTTATACAAACGAGAGAAAATTAAGTTAATAATTCACGCAATGCGTCGATTTTGCATTTTTATACACCGATTCGGTTTGCTACGGTAATTGACCGTAGAAAACACAAGGAATGAAGAACTAATCTCGATATCTCACCAGTAAGGCTTAACTCACTCGTACTACAAATAATACAACGACATTCTGTGGTTACGCTGTCGCAGCAATGGACCACTTTTCAACCACATTTTAGTTGGCGTGCAGACGCACGTATGAGTAGATCGCTTTGTCGACAATACACACCAACTCGCAGGGCAAACAGCCAGTCTGTGTTGACACAACACAGACTGCCGGCTTGTTGTTGGTGTGTCGCTGGAGAATCGCACGTGTGAGTTGTGTTGGCCTGCCGACTGCGACAATTTTGTGGATGATACCGTCAACACATTGCGACTGTCGTCGCATTGTCGGGCAATGTGTCGGACGTGTGAGTGCTGCGTAATACTCGACTTCGACGCTACAGCGACGCAATCCAAATGATAGCAACTTGTTAGCAAGCGAGCGACTACGAGTTTCACGTCTAGGTATCGTTTTCAAATAGATTTTACAATTTTAATATTGTAAACCTAGGCTTGGGATACTTGTGTTTCTATAAATTTGATAAATTATCATGATAATATGTCAAAAATAAAAATAAGAAAATAGTTAAAATTAAAAATGTCAAAAACTTCAACCGAAAGTGTACTAATGTACGAAGTATAACTTATGTGGTGAGGCACAGTCCATTATTTTCTATTTTACTTTTTTTTTGTTTTAAATTATTTGTAAAATTTAGACGCTAATGACCTCAGTTGTTGAGCGTCTATAATCCACAATCAATCAATCGTTTTGAGGTAAATACTGTTTCAAATAGAATTTCTTCTACCGAAAATACAGACGTAGTTTCGATTGCATAAACTTGTTGTGATTTCTCATCTCCCAACATTGATGCTGTGAATCGAATGAATGACACAATTTTTAAAAATAGATCCAAACAAAATTGTTTGGAAGTTTCATAAAACAAGTTGAGGAAATGAAACAGTTGGCAAGTCTATTTTAAAAACTAAATTAATTTGAAGCCGCAACACTCAAACGGTGAGCTCTATAAAATATGCTGACGAGAATAAAAATATCGTGCGAATTTTAAACTCAACTTCCTGAAGAGAAGAAAAAGCAAAGCTCTTATTTATGTTATCATTCTCTTTATAAATATTGCGTGATCCAATTTTAAAAAGCTATTACTTAATACTTTATAGTTTTATTATATAGGTATTGTTACAAAACTGTTTTTTGAGTTGGCGGAATAAATATTTATTTTCAATAATTAAAAATACAATTACAATAAATGCAACAACGAAAAGTCAATTCTAACAATAAAAAAACTTAAACGGTAATTATTGAACTAAACTATGTCACTGTATTTATATCAGATTTATTTCTAACGTTTATTTATGTCGGTCATTTACTCAGTAACTTCAGTACTATTTATTTACATCCACTCCACTATTTATATCACAGTACTGACTGATTCGACCGTTGATTGATTAATATTTATATCACTGATCCACTTGATGACACGACTCACCATTCACTCATCCCCCCAACACGACACACTCGCCGTTTATATACCTGCGTGCTGTGTACGCTCAGTGCGTCCTCGTATCCTCTAGCGTTGTCTAGAATCTTCGATACCATTCCACGCTTTACTACTCTGACCTTTCTTTCTCGTGGTTTCTATTGGAGGCAGCGGCGTAACATCTTAGGGTTTGTTACAGTATGTATTCTTGATGAGACGAGACATCTCGATAAGAGATTAAGAATATTCTCTACCGACAGTTATCCCCTGCGCTCTTCATCTCAAATCCTTTCCTCTCGCCTAAAAAGATTACCGCTCCTCCGACGCTATGTTTAAAGCTAGTTCGCCGGTTCGGGTAAACGCTAGATGAAGAACCTAGAATTACATTACAGATCCTACGGACGAAAAATTGAAATAAAATCCTAGAAAAACAAAAACTCTTGCAATATTTTCAGTCGTTCTTCCTCGTCTCGATATACGAGAATGGTCATTTCGATCGACGTGACGACATCAACTAACACGCAGTAAAGTGTGGTAGGCATTGAATTATTTTGTCACTTCTATGCTATAATATAATATCGATCCGAAGACTTTTATATAAAATCGCCAACAGTTCACGCTTGATCAGAACACGAACCCCAAGTCGAGTCCACGCACGGTATTATTTTAACGATGGTGAAACAAAGTCGATACAACAAACACGGAGTATCAAAGTTCGTTTCTTCCGCTGTTATACTATATATCTAGAATACACAGTATAGGTTGAGAGTCAACCCCCCAAATAACTGCGGTCACAAGGAAAAATGGTTTAAGACACATTTCGCTCTCCAGTATAGGTACAATACAATTATAAGAACACGCCTTTTAATTGTCTAAGGACCACAACAAAATAGCTATTTTCCATACAGTATATGTATGGAATGGGTTAGTTAACAGGCAGGTGTGTTGAAAGTGTTTTCAAAACACAGCGTGGAAAATAAACAGTTCCATAGTGTTATCCAGGTGTGAAAGCTTTCACGGCCGGCATTGTTCCAAGTCTTCATGGTTTCCGGGCTTGTAGGCCGTGATCCGGTGGTATTTCTACCTGACGTTTCGTCTGCAACTGCGGTAGACATTCTCAAAGGCGATGTGGCAGCGGTCGAAGTGTCCTCCTTGGCGGCTTACAGGTTAGTGTGTCAGTGACTGGTGTCCTCCCTTCTTTCATGCCTAGTACCAGTGTGTTCTCTGTTCGGTCGTAGTCCGTCTCTCTGTAATTGGTCAACTGCGCAGTGTGTAGTGGTGGGGTTGACCAATTACAGAGAGACGAACTACGACCGAACAGAGAACACACTAGTACTAGGCCACTTTGCTGTACGACCACAGACGTACAGACATAATACATACAACTTCGCAGTATCTATACAGGTCCTCCATATAACATATATAGTGATACTGATGTACTACTAACAAGTATACTTCATATAAACTTAATCCCAAATCGCCGGCGGGGAGAATTTGTCATTTTAATTAACGTCCGACTGCACACGGTGACATTGCCGCCGTTTCACGAAGGGTCGATAGATATATGTACAGGATGGTCCATCGCTCGCTATTTTCACACATACACTGCGCATCGTTTGATATGACGGCAAACATCAGCCATCTCTCGATGTGTTTTTTTGCCACCAACAGCTACGGTTATTTGGACCTAGTACCAATTCATAATTTCTATTTTTTTTACAAGCTTTTATTTAAACTGCAATGTATGTTAGCTTGTTTGCGTGTTCGTTTGTTTAGGTCAAATCTTGCAAGTCAATTTTGCACGATTTCCACGTATCTGATCGATTTAAAATTTGGTACACATATGCATTCCCAATGACAATACATGAATAAATCATTTTTAGAAATAAAGTCGACCCCTAAGGGGTTCAAACGGGAATGTAAGGTTTTTTTTGACTAATCAACGCCCAGGCCAAATCGCTGAAGCTAGAAACTTGAAATTTGGACAGTTGGTTCCTTTTCTGACGTAAGCATCCACTAAGAAAGGATTTGTCGAAATTGAACCCCTATGGGTGTCAAAGGGGGGTAAAATTTTGAAAGACTAAAATGAAAATAAATATTAGTAAAAAAAACTTTTTAGAGACAAGCTTTTATTTAAATGTACTAAAAAGGAAAAAATAATTTTTAATAATTTAAGTTCAGAATTATAAAAGCGTGGGCCGTGACTAATAAACTATCATAGAGTTCACAACCCACGCTTTTATAATTATGAACTTAAATTATAAAACATTATTTTTTCCTTTTTAGTGCATTTAAATAAAAAGCTTGTCTCCAAAAAGTTTTTTTTACTAATATTTTATTTTTAATAATAATTAAAAAAACCCAATTGATACTTTTTACCAGTTCCCGCATTAGAATGTGGGAGCTGGGGGCTTGTAATAGAGGAGCCATGAAAACGCCGTATAAACTACGCCATCGCTACGAGCTCGGCTACTCTCAAGCCCTATATTATTTATAAATTAATACAGTTATCGAACTTTGAAAACGTTAGAGCTAATTAAACGGTGCCACCTTTGATCATAAATCATCTCCAAATGCGTTATAAAGTGCTTCGAATTCAATGTCCCACTTTTTTGTCACTGACTTGTGATATTAGTATAACATCCTGTATTAGAGGAACAAGAAAACAGATGTGATAGAGGAACACCACTTGCATCCAATGGCGGTAGACGGTGTTGTAATCTATATTTCAGCGTGTTTATATTGGTAATACTGGTTCTTACACAGTTGTGAGCAATTTGCATCATACCAAAATTAAAAAAAATAAACCTGTAATTGTCGCACTTTCGTCATTAGAATGGCTTCAAATATCAGCTTTTTAATTATTTTTTTCTAGTGATTTTACAAGCTAGAATTGAGTTTATCAGCGTTAATGATCGCATTTTTCTTTTATTTATTTATCAACAGACAGTGTCCAATGAGCCATTTTCTTGAGAGTAGGTCCTTCAATTATCCACGAGAGGCAGCACTTGTGATAGGTACAAACATTATTTATTCCCCATTAGTGTCGTGTCATTTTAGTGGTATAACTTAATTATTTAATTAATTTAATGATAATGATAATAATAATTTAATAATTAAGTTATACCACTAATAATAAGTTTTTTAGTCCTGGATTATTGAATTATTGTATTGTCATCGGTCCTTGATAAGTGTGCATAGTTTCAGTTCAATCGGAAGTTTTGAAGTGGGTGAAAATCGCGTTCAAAGAATCCGTTACTTACATACGTACATACATACAAGTGGAACTAATATAAGCGTGTTAATATATTTCAGCAAGAAAGTTTCCTAATTCTTTGGTTTTTATCATGTTTACTATAAATAGTTATTGACAAATTATTTGTTATAAAGTGCTAGTAGGCATACAATAATTTATTCCCTAAATTGCGTTCTGACATTACACATACGATTCCGACTTTGTGCAATCTTGCGACATCGATTGTAAGACAAACATATATGAACCGACGATTCCGTCTACAATTTTTGCGCACACAATGATTTAAAAAAAAACACATAAAATTTTGTAAATATCCTGTCAAGATAATTAAGCAGCGCTGTTCAAACTTCCGCTGTTTCTAATCTGTCAAACAAAATTGGCAACACTGTACAACGCACAACATGTCTGTTATAGTTTGGCCACACGCATGGTTTCTTTGAACAGGGACGCGACGAGGAGAGACGGAAGGCTGTCAATCGGAGAGGGGAAACGGCGGGCGAGTGCTGCAGGGCTGCTGACAAAAGAAGATCGGTCGACACAATGGGGATGTGGGTGCTGCGAATCAGTAATGGGAGGAAGTAACAGTTATTTTATAACTGTTACTGAAAACGAACCGGTTCTAATATAACAGTTTTCAGAATTATGTGCTTCAGTATAATAACAGTCCTTAAAGAACGATTGTTAAATGAGTTACTAACGAACAGTTGAGGAATAACGATTACTTTAGTGAAGAACTGAAATACCTTTATTTTTAATTTGTAAATATCTTTATTGGCGCTTCCCCAAACATTTTTTGGTAGCGACTCGGATAAATTTCCGGAAGTGATGTGTCACGAAAGTAACGCAAAGTTTCACTGTCAGCTATATTGTACCTTCTTTGGACATTTATCAAAAAAATATTGAGGTTATGTGAAGCTGCCATCGTATTCGAATCTGAATTTTTACACATCTGTTGAGGGCTCCGAGGGCCTACAGTTTTTTGCTCCTCTTCTAGATAGATAGATGTCTTTATTTGATTAGTACAAATGTACATATAAATAGTGTCGAACAGAAAAAAAAATTTATAAAAACTCGTCAGGGACATATTTTTCAAATAAAACAGTTACAAATCTTCATAGTTTCAGGACTTGTACGCCGTGGTCCGATGGTATTTCTACCTGAAGTTTCGTTTATACAATTGCGGAAGACATTTTCAAAGGCGATGTGGTAGCGGTCGAAGTGCAGTCCTCCTTGGCGGCTCACAAATAAATGTATCAACGACTGATGTTCTCCCTTGTTTTATGCTAAGTGCCAGTGTGTTTTCTGTTCGGTCGTAGTCCGTTCTTCTGTGCGATTGGTCAATACCATCGGACCACGGTCTATAAGCCCGGAAACTACGGACATTTGGAACAACACCGGCCGTGAAAGCTTATACACTTAGATAAAAACAGTTATTTAGAAGACTTTATAGAGAACAAGAACAGCTGTTATTGGAAACTAACTGTAGAGTGTACCTATCATAGTAACCATAACCATAGGTACACAGCTAAGCTTCTGTGAAACTGAATTAGGTATATAAAAACTACCAAAAATCAATAGCCAATGTGTGCTGTTCTCCGTGGAAAGTAAAGAGCGAATAATCTCTTTTGAAGTGAAACTTTTTCATCTTTTCGATGCAAAATTTAAAAAAGTACGGAAATATCTCTCGAAACTTATAGCAGACATCCGATGCTTACGTTATAAAAGGGATACACCGTACCTATACAGATTTTATAAAATTCTCAAGTTCTGCGGTACTATTTTGCTTCGGTACGATGACAAATCGTTAATTAATTAAATGTTTATGTAATAAAATTAATAATCGTTCATTTCAATTAAAATTACTTCATTAGAAGCGCTGATAAAAATTGTTAGTTTAAACATAATTGATTTCCCACGCCACAACATAATTACTGTGGATTTGTTACCCGAACCCTTTAGCTTTAAAACTAGCGTCGGGAGAGCTGTAACCGTTTTTAGGCGAGAGGAAAGGATTTGAGATTAAGAGTGCAGGGGGTATAACTTCCGGTAAAGAATACTCTTTGAACACGCATTTAAAGATATCTTCGGCAATTTTTTTCTTGTAAATCGTAAAAGAAGGTTACCAAGTTTTGGCAGTAGCCCCGCGATTTGTTTTTAAGGCCTACAAACGTTTGAAAAATATCTTCGGCAACCACATTTATTTTCTTGTCAAAAATGTTACCAAGTTTTGGCAGTAACCCCACGATTTGTTTCAAGGCCTACAAACGTTTAAAAGGATTTACAATGAAAATGTTTTTATTGCAAATATTTATGAAATTTATTTTAAAACGTCGATTAGTAAAGGTATATATTATCTGAGTAAATTTTTCTGTGACCCGTTTACAATAAATATCAACAAAATCAAAAAACAGATAACACAACCATTCCTGTGTATTTTTTATCTAAATACTACAGCACTAATATATAAACTTCTGTTCCATAACACTGTTTTAATGCTACAAGGAATAAATAAAAAATCAAGAGCAAGTATTTCTTGTTTTAAAAAATAAAAATTATCTTGTGACATTTATATAAATTTCGATATTAGTTAATGTCAACAGAATACTGCAGTTTATTATCGCATATATTGAAGGACAAATATATAAAACAGTTCATACTTTATAAACCCTCCGTTACTTTCAAGTAATAAATTCTTTTTTTAAACCATTTTAATTATGTGTAGTGCAGCTATAAACATTAAAATACAAGTTGAAAATGTACCCATTTCGCATGCAAATGCTATATAATACAATGCGACCTTGGTTATGTGAACCTTTTTCCAAAAGTACATGAATACCAATAATCGTTTATCTTAAGGCTACTCTTAAGCATGATTATACCCAACCTGCACAGGTACGTAATTCGGACCGACAAGTTGAGCTGTAATTCACATTTAACCGATCAAAAACAGACAGTACTGCAGCCAACTGCAGAAACCGGCTACGCGGATAGTCTTGCTTTTGAAAATGTTCATTTCCTATCATTAGAAAATTTGACCGTGATCGCTAACAGACAGGCCGTCGACACACGTTTGTCATTCACACTACACCGGCACCGACCGCCACCAGCAAAACATTCTTTCAAAGAATGCCGGCGGGCGCTGTGCTGTTCCGTGCTGTGTCTGTGCGGATAGATCAATGAGACCTGTGTATAAGGGTGAAATGGCAAGCTTTTCTCTGTTCTGTGTCGCGTTGCCTAGGTAACCATGCGAAATGTTTGTTTATAGAAGTACGACTGTAGTCAGTTTTATAGTAAAAAAAACATTAATTTATAAAAAAATTGTTAAATTGTGTTTTAAAGACCACCAACAGCTAAGGTTATTTGGGCCTAGCACCAATTCATATTTTCAATCCATTTTTTTTTAATAATAAATTGAAAATCCAATTGACACTTTTACCAGCTCTCGGGCTAGAACCCGGGAACAGGGGACTTGTAATAGAGGAACCATAGCAACGCCATGTAAACAACAGCATTGCTACACTTTCGGCTATTCTCAAGCCATTAATTTAATACTTAACATTAATTGATTATTGGATTTTAATTATTATTTGCCAGGATTCATGTCACAACAACATACAATCTGTGAAAAATTGTACTAGCTAGCTCTTACCGTTCGTGAGATAGAACCTTGTGATAGACGGACGGACAGACAAACAATAATAAGTTGATAACATTTTAAAAGATACTTGACGTGCTGAAAACAACTGTCCCATTGTACATGTCTTCGCAAAATGTTCTTATCATAATATTGTTCGCTTGACAGTGTTAACGATAAACAGTGACGTCAAAAGTTGACAACGCCCAAGGTTAATTTACATTTTTATCGCTTATCAGACGGAAAATTATATCGAAAGCCTTCCACTTGTACAATGTCACCAGTTTTTCGAGACTTCAAAATTATTTGTGTATTATTTTACACCATGTTCTGAAAACATTATTTGTACAAATTATCGAACTATACGCATGCGCTCTTACTCTTAACGCTGTGTGAAATCGATAAAAAAGTCACATTCACATAATCTATCGCATTCTATGTAAAAGACGCCTTATAAATTATTAACATTCAAATTATTTTATTTCAATTAATTTTAATTGATATTGAATAGTCTTTTAATTTACAATCACAGCTAAAAACATTTTTTTTAGTCATTTTTTAGTATGATTACTTTAGCAGAAGATAGAAAGGTTGTAAATGATGATTTGATTTACGTAAAAAAAAAACTATCTCATAAGTAAAGTTATCTGAAAATTTAACTCCATATAAATAGCCAATCAGCAATATAGTTTTTAATGCCAGATAGACACACAGAAAATCTGGAAACACGTTTTGCCATCGAAGTATAATACCCAACAAATCCGAAAAACTCGCAAGAAAATGAAACTACAGACAGAGTGAGAGATCCCGTTAGCACTTATTATAACTTTTATTAACTGACTTCAAAAAAAGGAGGTGCTTCTCAATTCGGTTGTATTTTTTTTTATGTTTGTTACCTCATAACTCAGTCATTTATAAATCGATTTTGAAAATTTTTTTTTATTTGAAAGGATATACTTTCAGATTGGTCCCATAGAAATTACATCAAAATCGGTTCAGTAGTTCGGCTGATTTTAATAAAAGTTAGTAACGGCGTGTGATTCCTTAAGGTAAATGTCACTTTTTGACACATTAGACAGCGTAAGAAAGTCGGTTTAATGAAAGTGAGTAACGGCGTGTGATTCTTTTAAGGTAAATGTCACTTTTTGACAGTAAAAAGTAAAAAATAAAAAACATTTTAACAAAAAAAAAAACCTCCTTCAAAAAACCACTAAAAAGAGGAAAATAATGAAATTTTGAGGTTTTGTCAATTTATTATTAAAAAAAAATAATCAATTGAAAATATGAATTGGTACTGGGCCTAAATAACTTTAGCTGTTGGTGGTCTTTAAAACACAATTTTTTTCTTACCGTTTGCGAGATAGAGTCCTGCGACAGACGGACGGACACATATGCACGGACGGATGGACAGACATCGTATAGGCTGATTAATAGGGTTCCATACGGAGGTACGGAACCCTAAAAATGATATCCGTGAGATTTAACTTAGTAAGTGATTCCACTGTACTGTTTTCTGCGTACTTATTCGTACGGGGGATAATATCACAGTGATACTCGTGAGACAAGAACGAAATAGACACCTGAAGAGTAAAAACAGAAAACAAAAGAACGAACTGTGAACTATATCTTAAAAAAATATGATGCCGATAAGAAAAAAACCACGGTGAAAGTATTGTGTCAATACGAATGTATAGAAGATCTAGGATCCAACTCCTTAATTTCGTTTTCACGGGTTTCCAGGATATTTTGTACGATACATACAAGGAAGAATGTGTTTCATCAACATTAAGTTCCCAGAGAATGGGCACCAAAGGTTTCATGACTTAGTGCCGCCAAAGCAGTACACTTCAGACGCGTTCCTGAAAGACTGATTGCTTTCCATAAAGGCTCAGGACTGTTTGGAGACACCCCAACAAAAACAAACAAGGAGGTGCTTCGTAACTCTAATCCTTGGGAGTCAAGTATTTGGGTACCAAGATATTCATCGCAGATCACGAATGGACTAAGTGCCTTCTCACAAGAGATGCCGAGGAAGCAAAATGGGTCCGTGTAAAGCGTCTTTAACTATAACCCTTGGGAATCAAATATTTGGGTACCTAAGTATTCATCGCAGGTCTAAGCGAGCCCAAGACTACTCGGGACCTAATCAGATGTCAAGGAGGCAAAATTGACCCGCGTAAAGTTCCTCCGACTCTAACCCTTGGGAACCAAATATTTTAGTACCTAAGGTATTCATCACAGGTTCAAGAGGACCCAAGACTATTCGGGACCTAATTAGATGTCGAGGAGGCAAAATGGACTCGTGTCAAGCACCTCAGACTCTAACCTTGGGAACTAAATATTTGGGTACCTAAGGTAATCATCGCAGGTTCAAGAGGACCCAAGACTATTCGGGACCTAATTAGATGTCGAGGAGGTAAAATGGACTCGTGTCAAACACCTCAGACTCTAACCCTTGGGAACTAAATATTTGGGTACCTTCCTATACCAAGATATTTATCGCAGATCCATCACGAATGGACTGAGTGTCTTTTCACGACGGTCTAAGATTATTCGGACCATAATTAGGTGTCGAGGTGGCAAAATGGTTCCGCGTAAAATGTTTCCGACTCTCACCCTTGGGAACCAAATATTTGTGTACCTAAGGTATTCATCGCAGGTTCAAGAGGACCTAAGACTATTCGGGACCTAATTAAACCTGAGTGTAGCTGAAAATGTACTTCCTGTCTCCTAAATATCTATCTAAGAGCATAACTCGAAAATGATCTGATCGATTTTGATGGAACAAAATCAATTGCTATCCAAACTTAAAGTACAGGGTCGGAAAGGCTCGAGTTAATTCGAGGGAAACCGCGTTAGTTTCGTTCTAAACACAGGTCATTAGTTGACCGCATCTGAAAGATTTTGTATAGGCGATTGGCTACTGGTCGATGCACGATCGACAATCAGAAACTTTCTCACAGCACGCTGCAAGCGGCGCCCCCCACACTATTTCACTCGCATGTGATTCATCGTCGGATCAGTGGATACAGCGGCCTTGTTCATTGTTCTTCTCACTCACTCACTCTCTCTCCCACTGCACATCGTGTAATAATAAAACGCTGCACTCATCATTATAGTGATTTAAATTACAATCTGAGCACAGCATTAAAAACCTAACATGTGTTTGCACAGTTGCCAACCTGACGATCCAAAATATTAATAAATAGGTACTAGTGCGGTTCGGAAATAATAAAAAGTGAGTCATGCATAGTTACTAGCAAGGTTAATGGCGCGGACAATGTAAGGCATACGCGTCGCATGCATAAAAACTGTTCAGCTTATAAGTTCATGACTCACTCTCTATTATTATTTTATTTTCATGTCAGAGTTAACTAGGATCTACAAATATAATTTCCTAATTTGCGTCATGGCCTCCAGAAGGCCCCCGTTGACTTAAAAAGCTGAAACTTTGCACACGGAGTATCTAGGGCACGGGACAGAACTTAACAGCTAGGATTTTCAATTTTTTCCCCAAGGGCAGAAATAGGGAGGTTTTTCGAGACAAAACATGTTGAGTTGTTAACATCCATATTATGTTTTCAATATATTATAATTTTTAATTAGCCTTAGGCGTTTGCCCGATTGCCTGTCGGTTCTGATCGTAAAATTGACCAACATTTTTAAAAGCACTGGTTACTTGCAGCGTGGACAACTAAGCTCTGGCACGATTTATAAGATAAATAAGGAACCGCTCAACAAACATTTTCACGCATTTTGCGTGGACGCAGTGCTCTCGTGCCCACTGAACTAAATATAAGGCACACGCACAAATGCACATTTCCACGCACTCAGGGCTTAGACAAAACAATATCGCAACATCAACGGTCCGTATATGTGTTATCGATTACTTATCGCTTGTTTTTGTTATCGAGAATGCAAAGAAATAAATATTTTTTCTTGTTAATTTCAGTGCATCATTTATATTTAATTGTTTTTTTTAAACGGAATAGCCATTGCTTTGACCAGCAAATTAGCCAGTGCGGGTTTAAAAGTTTGACAATTAACAACCATATAAGCGACGTGATAGAACACCAACAGCTAAGGTTATTTGAACCTAGCACCAATTCATATTTTCAATTCATATTATTATTTTTTTTAACAATAAATTGAAAATCCAATTGACACTTTTACCAGCTCTCGGGCTAGAACCCGGGAACTTGTAATAGAGGAAACATAGCAACGTCATATAAACAACAGCATTGCTACACTCTCGGCTATTCTCAAGCCCAACAAACTTTCGCATTTATAATACCTATTAGTTAGGATTTGAGATTATATCTAGGTATACCTATTTAAAAGTTTAATTCGAAAGTTATTTATAGATTTTTTCCTAAAACCAACATTTATTAACATCATATAATATTAATAATACATAAATATAATATTGTAGCAAACCCCAAGATGTTACGCCACTGCCTCCAATAGAAACAACGAGAAAGGAAGGTCACAGTAGTAAAGCGTAGAATGGTATCGAAGATACGAGTACCTGCCGGAATGTTCTAGAGAGCGCGAGAACGTACTAGGCTGGGCTGCGCGACCTATATAAGCGAAGTACGAGTCAGTCACCGGAGATCAGTCGACGGTAATCAGTCAGTGTTGAACAATCAGATAAATCTGATATAAATACAGTGACTAAAATAATTACGAAATAAATAATCCTTGTATATATAGTTATTTGTTAAGTATTATACAGGGTGAGTTCGACCACCCGTATCAGTCGTTTTTTTCGAAAACGGTTAGTCCTAGAGAGTTGTGTCAAAAATTTGTATTATAAAAGCCCTAATAAAGAATCGAATGGTGATAATTTTTTTTTCCGGGAAGGTCGGCTTCCCTATTAGTTTGCTCCAGAATGTCCAGAACTCCGGAATTATAAATGTAACGATAGGTCGAAAGTGGTATTGTTGAAAAGATCTTTAAAAAATAAGCAAGTTTTGTAGGAACATTTTTTTTATTACTGCCACCCCTGTTAAGTAATATTTGTTTGAAATTACTAAATTAAAATGTCATAAATCATAATAACGAACTTTTTAAAAGTCCGCATTTAAAATCTAGTTACCTATCTATCGATCATTAAACACTGAAGAAGTACGCTCACAGTATAACCAGAAGAGCTCAGTAGTATGTATTAAAGAGTAAATGGAAGACAGTTTGAACACTTGTGACAATGTCTAAGGCTGCTAGATTTTTAATGCCGACTTCGATCGTTATTATGAAATTTTGATTTAATAATTTCAAACGATTGTTACTTAACAGGGGTGGCAGTAATTAAATAATTTTTCCTACAAAACTTGCCTATTTTTTGAAGAGCTTTTCAACAGCACCACTTTCAACCTATCGTGCTTTCTAAAATTCCGGAATTTTGAACATATAATAATTTATATTTATACTTATAGAAATTTACAGGGGTGGCAGTAATAAAAAAAATTTTCCCACAAAACTTGCTTATTTTTTAAAGATCTTTTCGACAATATCACTTTCGACCTATCGTTACATTTATAATTCCAGAGTTCTGGACATTCTGGAGCAAACTAATAAGGAAGCCGACCTTCCCGGAAAAAAAAATTATCACCATTCGATTCTTTATTAGGGCTTTTATAATACAAATTTTTGACACAACTTTCTACGACTAACCGTTTTCGAAAAAAACGACTGATACGGGTGGTCGAACTCACCCTGTATAAGTGGCTCGTTTAGTTCAATAATTACCGTTTAAGTTTTTTTTTATTGTTGCATTTATTGTTATTGAATTGTTAATTATTGTAAATAAATGTTTGTTCCGCCAACTCAGAAAACAGTTTTGTAGAAATATTATTGTTAAAACACAAACAAAAAGTGGACAAGTTAACTTTTCCAAGGTCACAAGTAGGTAAATTATAGTAAAGCGAACTACGAAATATGATATTGTTTCCATATGTACTTTGTGCAACCCCCAACACGAACCCTTTACGTTAAAATAATAAAGGGGTAAGTAAAACATAATCGATTATACGTAATACAAGTGATGGACGCGTAAACGTTTGCCCGTAGGGTGTGCGTGAATCCATGTTTATTTCGCATGGTCAACAAGCTATATATTGGCAACGGCCATTGATAGCCTTCGGATAGTAAAATCTATAGCTAATTTTAGCAGAGCTGTATTCAGATTAATATTTTCCCAAAAATAATAATTATAAGGAAGAAAATTGGGAACGTGGACGATTTTACCAAAATACATTTGCCAACAATAAAGAAGATTACTAAACAGTCTCCCAATATTCTTCCTTACTATAAGTACTAAAGAATGGACAAGAACCGTCATAATAATAATTATCTAAAACTTTTTATGAGGAGTACCTATTTTTATAAATGAGATTAGAGAGTTAAAGTTTTGCCCATTAGAGTCAAAACAGTCAGATCCAAAACTCATAAAATTGAAGTTTAAAAAAATCAAGATGAGGTAAATATCCCTATATTATTAAACGAGCAAATCTTGTATATATGTACCTATGTATACCTATATAAATATTTTCTCGAAAACGGTTCTAACGATTTTGATCAAATTTACCGAAAAGGGGTTTCGGGGGGCAAAAAATCGATCTAGCTAGGTCTCATCCCTGGAAAAATTCGTTTTCTTATCGATTTTATCATTTTAAAAAACAGTTTTTTTAACGTTATAAAACAATGTCGTATGGACAAAAGTAACATTTTCCTTAAAGAATCACACGCCGTTACTTACTTTTATTAAAATCAGCCGAACTACTGAACCGATTTTGATGAAACTTCTATGGGATCAATCTGAAAGTATATCCTTTCAAATAAAATTTTTTTTTTCAAAATCGGTTCATGAACGACGAAGTTATCCGCGAACATACATAAAACATAAAAAATATATACGGTCGAATTGAGAAACCTCCTTTTTTTGAAGTCGGTTAAAAATAGAGCCAACTAATTTGCTCTACTCCGAAAAAAAGCGTCCAATCAGCCTGCCGGTTGCATAATTTCTCTCCAATGCAATGTATAGGTAGATTAAGTTCTGAATCGAGCTGGGAATCATCAATTCGAAGTGATGTTTGGAGTACAATATACTAACGTATGTAAATTACATGAGAGGCAAGTGGAATATCGTAGTGCTTCCCACGTCCAGACTCCAGACGTCTTTATGGATTCTGATATGAGAATTTGCCAGCTATAGTTTCAACCTTCGACCATACTGTACTCATGGACTGCTCAAGTAATATCGTCTAACAGAAACATGAGTAACCAACATATCAGTACAAGTCGGTCGAATAGACCAGTGGTCGCCAAATTATTATTCAGAATATTTTTATTACCAAATCTATATGAAATAGAGAAGGCCTAAATTGCGGTTGGACCAGAATGTGAAAGAAATCAGGGAATGTAATTGGAGAATGAAAGAACGACTGGCAACATCTTAGGAAGATTATTACCCATTCTGGGCTGTAGCGGAAATTATATTTGTTTTATTTATTGATAATGGAATTTTAGTTGTTATTTTAACTCGAATTTAGGTTCAAGGTTTGATTAAATTAAAAAAAAAATGTTGTTGTGGCTTATGCAATAAATTCTAATTTCATTAAAAAGCAGGTTTAATATTACAGAAAAAAAAATATTTAACTTACAATTCGTTTGACAATTTTCTCTTACAATTCTTTCAAAATGAAGTTAGACTCACCTGAAACAAAGAAAAAATAATTGTTAGATTTTTTAATTTCTAGTTATTTTAAGTATTAGATTTTATTTTTTTATTTATTTATTGTAGATTATAGACGCGTCGACAACTTAGGTCATTAGCGTCTTAAATTACTTAAATAACAACTAACTTAAAACTAAATAACAGCACAAAACATTCTTGAGCGCAAGTGGGATTCGAGCCCACGACAGTCTAGTCTAGAGGCTGGTACCAAGTACGCTATCCACAAGGCTACACTGCCCCCTTTAAGTATTAGATAAATAAATTAGCAGTCAAATTAACTTTAGTGATGAATAAGTAAAAAAAATACGATCTACTACGCGTATTTTATCAAATTATTTTTGTTGAGTAACTCGGAACGTAAAGACCTTAAAAAAATCGCAAAAAATTGATTTTTTAAATCTTTCCTGCTTATAGAAACAGACACGTTGAATCCAATAAACTTACATATTTTTGCATTTTAGGAGCTAGGAATTGTCGACGCATAAAAATCCTAAAAACCAGGACAAAGGGGTAAACATAGCGTAGACCCAAGTGTAAATACACAATATAACGACTCTAGTCTGCAGTATAGTGTATAGACAACGACCCGTGAAGCTGTCTCGATAACTTCTATAACATCCAACTGAAGTCGTGAAGCACACGCACTCTTCGTTCTTTCTCTTTGAGGATCGGTATTCGCCCACGCTACCGACAGAGATGGCGCGAGTTGCATCCGAACGTTCCTTCTAAACGCATTGTAGCGGCGACTGCATTCTAGCTGTGTACAACGCGATATCACGAACGTTTTTATGTTTACATATAGCGTATATACATAATATATTGTTAGGTACAAAGAATATGCACATAGATGTCCACAGTAAAACTCACTGACTCATTTTTAGGGTCCCGTACCCAAAGGGTTCAAACGGAGCCCTGTTGTCCTCACTGTTCAGCCATACCCTTCCAGTTCCTAAACCGTATAAAGGTACGTGCAGTACGCAGCTGGGATTCTAGATGGTAGCATGTATGGTAGATGGTGGCTGAAATTATAAGCGCTTATAGATTTGCATAACGAAGTGTTGATACTAGCATTGATATAAGCTTAAATCGCGTTTGAAATGTCAGATAGCGAAGACGAATATTTGTGTTCTTCTGCTACAAAGTGGTATATTTTAAATGCAAATTTGGGTAGGAGCTATCATGTCCACCCTATTAATAGAAAACGATCTAAACACGGCGAATTTCATCATTTATACCAAGAATTAAAATTTTACCCAAACCGGTTTTTTGAATATTTACATATGGAACCTAACACTTTTTAATACGTCTTAGAAAATACTCAAAACAAATTAAATAAAAACTGGCAAAATTTCATTTATTAAACTAGTCACATCCATTGCGAAACTTGTAACGGCCATTTGACAGTTGTCACACGTTGATTGTAGTAGTCAGCGCGCTGAAAGAATGGTGAGATACATTCTTGAATCTATAACCAGCTCTTGTAGCAGCGCTTATACCTGCTACACTCACTGCTTCGTTGTGTACGCTCGCATATTATATAACAATGCATTAATTTAAGCAAGCCCTGCTTTGATCTACGCTACCATCTAGAATCCAAGCTGCGTACTGCACGTACCTTTAGAGTGCTAAATGAAATTGACATAGAAACGTGAATATTGATGGCCAAAACAGACAAATGGGACGTACCTTTAGCGAGGGCACTCGTACATTGAAAAGGAGGTAAAAATTTTTTTCGGGGATGGGTTGAGGTCTCATCGAGTAGAGTAGAAACCTTACTGAAGTCAAACGTTATTAGGCTCTTTTTTTTCCGTTCGATTACGCATGTCGAGCGTCACGTCACGTCCGATCGAAGCGATCGACCAGACCAGTACTCATCCAAAAGTAGCGACGTTATATTCATAGCTATATTGTACGTCTACATAACTAATATCGTACGAATATTCTGTCAAACAGCACATCAAATACCCATTGACAACCAACGATAGAATCTGGATTCTTATACGTTCGTCTCCGTATTGATCAGGGTTCAAATTACATTACCAAAACCACGTAAAATAAACTATATACTTTCGATGATTTCGTATTAAAAGCGATTAGGGTTTTGGCAATAGTTTCACTTGCACCGTGGTTTTATTCCTTTTTTTTGTAGAAAATGGGATAGTGGCCAATTTTGGCACAAAAATTGTGTCCGCCGGTGACCTTGGAGGTAGAGAACTTTGGGGGGTTTATGGCCGATTTCCAGTAAAGAGAACTACTTCTGGATTTTTCGTGTTATCTGATATGTATTTTTCAAAAGGGACTATAGTCGCAAAGATACGTCTACTGCTAAAGTTATAAGGACCTAGTGATAAGAAAATTTCATTGGTTCATGGCCGATTTCAAATAAGGAACTATTTCGTCATTTGCCTGGGTGTTCCGCGTTAACTGCTGATGACTTTTAGCAATTCTGGAAAATGCAGTACGGACCGAAAAAAAGACAGAACATAGAAACTGAATGCTTGCACGAGACGAGTCGTGACGTCATAAGACTCTACGCGTTCGGATTTACGTTTTCTTGCAAAATGCAAGCAGCAATTGCATTGAATACATAATACCATGTGAGTATATAACATGTAATATTAGATGTGGGTATATAAGATAGTATATTATGTACTACATACGGGATATTGGTACTTGCGCAAAGCGTAGTTCGCTGTGCCTTTGTTTCTACTCTCCTAGCCTCCTGCCAAGATCTTCTACAGTTCTACTCAATGTGTGATATTGCATTTCACACAACCTTGGCCCGAACCTGTGTGTGCGGACCTTTCTATATAGACAGCTGATGTGTTGCTGACAATATTTATATAATAATAAAACATATCCTGGGTTTTGTTCAACGGTGCAAGGCTAGCCAGGCCTATTTCTATACAGACCTGATATTTAGTCACTATTTATAAATTATTATCAACATAATATATAAAATTGTAATAGGATTCCCTATCGGTAATTTAGTTTTCTTGTGGGTTTATCAAGGTTTTTGTGTACATTTTGTGACATCTAAACGAAAAAAAGTCCTTCTAAAATGCTTCTTGTAACATCTCGATATTTATCTGGAATTATTGAAGGAAAATCTCAACAATGAACAAGGTTACAGAGTCGAGAGGCACTCACATCTTCCCCGGCAGGATTCGAACCCCAGTACTTTCCGAACGTCAGTCTAGTGTTCTCGCCACTATAGGCTACTCATTCGTTCCGATCCTATAATGATAATCAAAAGCGAACTAAAAAGATGGATACAAGATCAAATGATAACATGCAGGCGAAGGGATCAGACATTTCTGTTTAACATGTATTCCTCCAACTGCGTATGTTATTATTTGATATTGTTTATTTGTTTCCATCTTTTTAGTTCGCTTTTGACATAAGTAGTCGGGTTTTCTGATTTTTTAAATTTTTTTTATTTACGTCTATTTAGTTTTTTGAAATCGTCTCAACGAGACTTTTCTTTTGAAACCCATATCGATGTATTTAAAAAAATTCACAGATTTCGCAATCCTTGCAACCATCGAGGACATTGGAAATGATAATAGCATATATGAAACATAATTAACTGTTTATTATACACACAATATTTATCAATGCACTGTTTAGTTTTGTCAGGAATAACCCTATTATTCTTCTGTTATATACGCGTTCACTTTTGCTTGATTACTTAACTTTTAAATGGATTTTTCTACAGTATTTATTAACATTTGCTCAAAAATAACACCGCAGATCGTCGCAAATACCTCTCAATTAACTAGACATGATATAAAACACATTTCGAAAAAATTGCACTTGTTCAATTTTGCATGATTGCTCCTCACTTGATCGCGACACCGTTGTCTTTTGGCCTTGAACGAAAACTCGTAACTCTGCCCCCATATACGAACATAAACATTTCCAATGTTAAAATGTCTTTTACATTCTGACAAAATGGCGTCTAGACTCTAGTGTCCGCCATATTGAATTTTCTGTGACGCCATACACCCTATGTTACTCTAGGGATTAAGACGAATCAAAAGACACTTCATTTATAAAAATCCATCCAGTCGTTTGGATGCTATACTTACGAAGGAATAAAAAATCACACACACATACTTATATAGTACTTGCATACAAAGATAGCATGAAAAACATAACCCTGCCTAAGAGCTGTCGCGCAGTCGAGTAAAGGGTTCTGCAAACCGCGAGGCGGTTGCGGTGCCGGCTGAAGCCATGGTCGTGTTTGTAAACGTGTGACCATAAACCAAAACGGGCCAAGATTGCCAGACTGACCACGTTTTAATTATCAGTAAAATGGACGGTGAAAATGAAGATAATACGGAAGAAATACATTGCGGCCATGGCCAAACTGTGCAGGAAGCGTCTGGCCGTGGCCTCTTGTTAGAACGCTGTTGCCGCGTTTGCCAGGTCGTGGTTGATTTAGTTATACTAGGACAAAAATTAACGTGTTGCGTTTGGCCACAGTTGGACCGCGGTCGCGGCCGTTTCGGTTTGCAGAACCCTTAAGATTTTTTTTAGATAAACGAGTTTATCTTGTTACAATTAAAAGTATGCAAATGATACATTTTATGCACAAAATCAAGTACCTGTCCATAATTAATTACGCACCGACGTTTAACGCTAATGCGCCATGTGTCAAAAAGCACTTGATTAATGAAATCGAGTGAAACAAAAGTTCTACATGCAACCACTTTAAAAACGCCAACCCCATTTTGTAAAAACATCTGCAGTCAGACGGTTGCATTCAATAGAAAGAAATGTCTATATATATAGTCAAATGCTAGCACATCATTTAACAATATACACAATCGACTTGTTCATACTTATATTTTCTTTTTCTAATATTTTAACTTCGCACTGCGTTTGAAATTAGGTTTGTTTATTCAGTGGTAAAATAAGTTGTAAAAAAATGTTAAAAGCCTTCGAGATTCGAACTTGGGCTTGGTGTTTGTACCTGTCGGTAGACTCATACTTTTCCGCACAGCCACCTGGTTAACTGTATATGAGACCTTAACATGCTGTTTTGTTTCACATGTCAACCACTTCCGACTAATTCCGTTACATGTAATATTTCTAAAATGCCACCCCAAATATGAGACATTAGACAGCTGTTAACAGAAAAGTACAAAACAAGCTTTCAAAATAGTAAAACAAGATTGGGGCTTGAGAATTATTTGCCGCTCATTCCTATATTATAAGCCTCCAGTTTCGAGGTCTAATTCGACACAACTTATCTTTTGGATTTTCAAAAAAAATTGTAAATACGAATTGGTGCTACACCCAGACAGCCTTAGCTGCTGGTGGTTCTAAAAGATCTAGACTGTAAGTTTACAGCTTCCTTAAACATCGTACCGAAAAACTCCCTCGTGGCGTTTAGAAAATGCAATTAGCAGTATTCAATGCTGTCTAATCTCTGTTCCATCAAATAATCCTGTTGCATGCAAAGCATACTTTGTGCATAGGATAAAACATAATATAGCAACTCCATAGGAACATGTTGTCAAGGAGGACACAACCCTTTGAAGTTTATCCTATAATACAGGTGATCCCGAAAAAAAAGCAGTAAAAGTCTGAAGTTGTCTGAATATACATTTAGCTGGAACCGAGATCATGAACGAACTGTCTAAATATTTCATGAACCGTCAAAATAATTCTAGATTTTGCATGAACGAACTATCTAAATATTTCTAGATATTTCTTGAACGAACTGTCTAAATATTTCTAGACATTTCGTGAATGAAGCGTTAAAATAATACTAGATTTTGCATGAACGAACTATCTAAATATTTCGAGACATTTCATGAACGAACTGTCTAAATATTTCTAGACATTCCGTGAATGAACCGACAAAATAATTCTACATTTTGCATGAACGAACTATTTAAATATTTCGAAACACTTCATGAACGAACTGTCTAAATATTTCTAGACATTCCATAAACAAGCTGTCTATATATTTTTCGACATTCCATGAACCAACTGTAATATTTCTAGACATTCCATAAACGAACTATCTAAATATTTTTCGACATTCCATGAACCTATCCAAATAATTCTAGACATTCCGTGAACGAACTGTCTAAATATTTCTAGACAATTCCACGAACGAACTGTCTAAATATTTGTAGGCAATCCATGAACGAACTGTCTAAGACATTTTATGAAATGTCCAGAGATGGCTGCGGCAGCATTTTAAATGCAACAAGGAATTAATGCCAAAAAAAATGTATTTTTATTAACACTGTCTTGAAAAACACTATTTAAAAATAACGCTTGTTAACAGTTTAGTAAAAAAACGGGGTCAAATACAACGAAAGAATGCAAAAAATATTTGCTTCATTATCAAACGTCTAAATTCTTACACAAAGACGTTGGTATTTTTATGCATTAAATGCATATCTAATTATAGTAAACAAATTTGTTCTGTGAAACGATTTCATGATTAATTATTTGGATCAAATTCTGTATCATCAAATATCTTTCTGTGTTATTTTAAGCATTCAGATTTCAAACTATTCGAAGGCCATTAAATAAAGGCAAAACATTACAACAAACCAAATAGAGAATTTAATCAAGTATATTGGACCAGTAGGTGTTGTTGTCAATTATTATTGCATTAATTTTCTTAATTTGCGATGTTTCGCTCCTATTTTGAAGCTTCTTATGGCTACAAATGTCGCAAATTAAGGAAATAAATGTAATGATTGACGACATCAATTGATCCAATATTCCTGATTCCTCTACAATATTATAAACAATGGACGACAACGTGAACAATAATACTATCAAAATTTAAGACTAAAAACCCAGTTAGTAAAAATCTTTCGGAGGAATTTACAGAGCGCGATGGCGGCGACCGTCAATTTGACATAAATCAAAGTCAAGTTGACTTGATCAAGTAACTTGGGTCAAGTCGATTGAAACCCAATAACTTGAGTCGACTACAACATAATAATTTGAGTCAAATCGCCTATAGAATATTGAGTGAAGCCAACTTGAATCGAAGTGTAAACAAAGCCATGGATGTATTTTTGTTCAAGTCAGTAGCAACTTTCTGAACATAATAGAGAGTATTTTTTAAGGCCGCCAACATTCAAGGAGATTTGGGGCTAGTACCAATTCATATTTTCAATTTATTATATTTTTAATAATAATGTTACGGATCACCCTGTATATAAACGGCAGGCGAGAGTTCCGAGAAACGGGATCTGCTTACTGTAACAACGAGTACCTGCACGAACATTCTAGAGAACGCTAGAACGCGCTGTGTCTAAGCCAAGCGGCCTATATAAGCAAGCGAGTGCGAGGAAGTCAGGCAGTCAATGGTGAGTCGTGCAACCAAGCGGATCAGTGATATAAATATTAGTCAACCAACGGTCGAATCAGTCAGTAGGTACAGTGATATAAATCCACCTGACAAAATAAATATTAGAGTAGTCAATTGTATATAGTTAAGATGTTAATTACTTGTGTTGATTGTTAGAACTGACTTTTGGTTGTTGTATTTATTATTGTTGTGTTTTTAATTATTGTAAATAAATATTTATTCCGCCAACTCAGAAAACAGTTTTGTAACAATAATAAATCCAATTGATATATTAATTATCAGTTCTCGGATTAGAACCGGCGGGAACTTGAATTGAGGTGCAATGGAAACAAGGGCCTCGTTATACGTACTCGGCTATTCTCAAGCCCTATGGTAACTTTTTGAATCTTCCTGTAGGTATGACACATATCCCGAGAACACAATTCGCACGTCGATCATACATACAACAAACACAGATATGCAAATGAGGATAAGCTTTAGGATGCATGCAGTGTGCATTCATACGGGGAATCTGTAAGTTGGTTTGTTGCAGGACAATTATTGGAACCCATATGCGAACGCTCTTGCAAATACAATGTGTTGAATTGAAATAACACGCGCGACTTCCAAACTAGTTATATATACAAAGAAAAATTGTAGAGACTGATTAATTAATATTATTATTATACAGCGTATAACAATTACAGATTAAAAATTTTCTAGAAAAGCCTAAATAAAGTTATAAATACATTTTTTACTTCCTGCATGATTTAACTATAAAACAAGGGACAAACAATTTAAAATGGAGTAGATATAATGCTCTATTTCTGGTTGAAAGTCGTACCAGAAATCTAGCACAAATTTTGCTAAATTTACAGATTCATATATAGATTGATACTTGAAAAACATGGATGCCCGCTTAACTCTCAGTTAAATAATGGGGAAAGACTATATTTCACAGTGTTCATGTACTACATAGCACAGCCCATCACATCACAGCACAGCACAGCACATCACAGCACAGCACCGCACAGCACAGCACATCACAGCACAGCACACATCTCTAGCTACGTTACGGTTATACGTTAAAGATTTTGGTTCATAATTTGGTTCCCCGAAAGTTTGGACAACGTTCAGCTGAGTGGACAGGTTATAAGGGCGGTCGATGTCATATAATTAACCAATGGGGTCGTCTCACATTTTTAAGGTTCCGTACATCCGATGAAAAAACGGAACCGTAATAGGATCACTCTCGTGTCTGTCTGTCTGTCCGTTTGTCACAGCTTATTTTCTCGGAATCTACTGGATGAAAAAAGTTGAAATTTGGTACACGTATAGAGTTAAGATGATCCAATCACGAACGTATAGCGTAAATAAACGTATTTCGATTTTGGGAGACAAATTAGAAAATTTATAAAAAAAAAATTTCAAGTGCATCATACTATTGTGACGTATCAAATGAAAGGGCTCGTCTTGAGAAATACAAATATATATTTTTTTATAATTTTAAAATGCATAGTTTAAAAGATATTAAAGAAAATATACGAAAATCGAGCATTCCCCCCTCTTATCTCCGAAACTACTGAGCCTAAAGTTTTGAAAAAAAAATTAGGAATATAGGGCCTCACTTATAGTTCACAAAAAAACCTAAACGAAAATCCCAAGTCTTTAAATTCCCATGAGAAACGGAATAGTACGGAACCCTCTCCACGCGAGTCCGACTCGCCCTTGACCGGTTTTTTTTTAGAATTGGAATCTACGTTACTTTGGTCTGGCTTTTACGTCATCATATGGCGGCTTAAGCTGATCCGTTTGCAATAAACACATTTCTTTAATTCTTGATTACAATTAACAGGAATGATATAAGAACGAAAAAGCTGGTTTATACCTTATATTTTGTTTAGGTATTAGGAATAACGCACACTATTCAAAATTATCAAATTTTGATACGCGTGACGACCCTACCGCACAAGAAAATCAAACAATGAAAGATTATTTTAAAAGAAACCGTATTTTTTCATTCCACGTACGGTATTATGACGCTCATCTTATTGTAAAGAGACATAGGTATTAAAAACACACACACACAGAGAGAGAGAGAGAGTTGTCCAGCGAATTACGTCATCGCAGCAGGCACCCTCATTTCACCCCTTAATCCTACGTACCCCAGTGCACTTCTAACCCTTTTATTTGCCGCTATCAATGCGAATATTGGACACGCGGCAAATAATAATCATATTTAAAAATGATGCACAAAGTACGTACAATGCGAAACTTTATATTGTAAAAGTTTTTAAAAAAGTTCGCATACAATATTCAAATGTATTATATAAAGTTTGTTTCTACACACAATGACGGATTTGTTCCGACAAGTTCTAGATTTTTCCATGAAGCACGCGCTAAATATGACTATTTGCAAACTAGTCTCAAGCTTGTTTGATGGAACAGTTGACGTGATGCTTTTTTCTACCGCAACATATTGTAGCAATAATTTTGTTACATTACACTCATTCTTGATATGCCTTTTTCAAAATTATTTTTACATAGCGACGCCATAAAATTGAAAGTTGTTGATAATCAATAACACTTTTTTCGTTTGGAATTCATAAAAATATCATATCGAAGAAAACATATTTCATTACGAATTTATTCTAATAGAATATATTGTGTTTTATTTATTAAAAGTAAGAACATATTTTGTTCTTACAATATAATATACGGTCACTTGCACGACAACAGTTTGACACGATCGCATGTATTAACCGCGTACTATCCGACTATTTGGAAACTAGTCTCAAGCTTGTTTGATGGAACAGCTGACGCGGTGTTTTTTCTACTGCAACATATACGGTCGCATAAATTAATCGCGTACTATCCGCAAACTATTCTGATTGTCAGCACAAGACAATTGAATTTATGGAAACGCGTTTTTTTTAACTTCCCATTGGAAGTTATTGTAATGGGTCCGAAAATCGAAATCAAAAAGGAAAAAAAAATTTTATGTTTCAAGGTCACCACACTATTTTTACAATACTTTTAGAAAGATGTCTGTGTGTGTGTGTGTGTGTGTGTGTGTGTACGTATGTACGTACGTACGTACGTACGTACGTATGTATGTGTCCATTTCTTTCTAAGACGAAATCTCGAGAACGAAAAATGATATCGACTACGTTGGGGTGCCAATCGACGCGTATTAACGTATATATGATCTGAAAGGAATTTTTTTAAAATCGGTTCAGCCGTTCTTTTTTCTTAACCAAATAACCTCCAAAAAAGTAGATTTTACACAATATCTCGCGAATAAAAAATTATATCGACTTCGTAAGGGTGTCAATCGAGGCGTGTTAACGTCATTTTGATTCGACATAAATTTTATAAAAAATCGGTTCAGCCGTTTTTTTTTTTTTTTTTTTTTTAATTATTGATGTTTTAATGATTAAAATGATTACTTTTCTGTGTAATATCTAATTTAATTATTATTATTAAATATTTATCAAACTGGGAAGTTCGTCGTGTGGACCTCAAGGGTCGCACTTTAGTCCTAATAAACGACCCACCTCACGGCTTGTTTTGTTCAGTTATCGTACGCAGAATTACTCGGAAAATACTCAGGAAAACGAAATTACAGTTGCAGGTACAGTTACAATTTTATTTATATGTAGGTACTGAAAGAAACTCGATGACTTGTCGCTTTGTCTACGTCCAAGTGAATTTTTATTTATTGTAGATATTATAGACGCGTCGACAACTTAGCTCATTAGTGTCTAAAATACATCAAATAACATCATCAATTAAAACTAAATGACATCACAAAACATCCATGAACGAGGTGGCACGACAACTTAAATTATTCCAAATGTCAGCACCAAGCTGTCCTCTTCTTTAAGTGAAATTGCGTAATTGATATGTTATTTAATAATAAAAATCCACCTGTATGGTGTACATATTATTATACAATAAATAATAAGAGCATTATTGTGTCTATATAATGTACACTGATAAAAATCTTAGAATAACATTGCTTTAAGGTATGTAAAGTTAAAGCTTATCACATAAAACAACATTTCTCAAGTGCATTTACATGAAACAAGGAATTCTGACTAATCTACAGATTAAAGCAACGCAAGCACAAATGAATCATGGCATATTGTCATCTAAACTTAATATTATAAAATTGGTAATTTCTGCACTTTGTACAATAGAAGCACTACTGGCTATCGATCGATGTGTTCGTATATATAGTAACGCGCCTACAAAGTCCACATCATGAGAGAGTCATGTTTTTAATGATTTATACAGAAATGAATAACTTTAATTAAAATAAACTAAATCGTAACTTAGTCTGTAATTATAAAGTTCTAAGGACTAGAAGAGCGAATTTTCCGTTTTCATAATTTTTTTCCTGTTTTGCGTTATTATATCTCAACAATAAAAAGGTCAATAATTTTTGGATTTTCTTTTTTAAACTCAGAACAAAAACATCAATGAACAGTTAGTTTTTTGAAAATTTCTGACTGTTACTTTTTTTTTTAAATTAAAAAACTTGTCAAAAACACAACCTTTCCTATGTTCTCCGTGTTAATTATCCGAACTTTAACTAAGTTTATCTCGAGTTAGAGATGGTCAATCAACTTCAAATTTTAATGGTATTTGTATTATAGTATCCTTAATGAATATATACGAAAATTTAGTATTTTTCTGACACTATGCCCATAGCACGACAACTACCTTAAACAGAGTAATATTTTTCAAATCAGTTCGGTTCTCGAGTTTTGAGGTAACATAGATACAAACATCTTCTTTTATATATTAATATAGAAATCGGTCCTGCAATAATTAAGAACGCTTGCAGTTGTATACTACCTGTTAAAGACAGAAATATGCTGCCGCGGACTTTTTTGTAGGTTATTATTATGTCCAGCAAATCTTTGATACACTGCGTTGTCTTGTTTTGTCTAGACGGCAACCTCATTGCTATAATTCCCTAGGGGGTTCCCAATCTTTTCTTTACTCCGACTCCCTTTACAGGTTGCAATTTTTTGCGACGTCCTTCTTAAAGAAGATACCTTGGGTGTAACTCTAGCAGACCATAAAATTATTTTATTATTCAAAGAAAACTCCAAAGAATATAGAATCTTAATTGTTATTTATTAGATTCTAGTTCTAATAATTAGAAAACATAAAAAACTACAAACAACAATTAATGAGCAGGATGAGCTTGCTTTTCTGAGCATATAACTTCTCAAATCGGGACTGAAGTTCTGAAATTGCGACTCCCCTAGGATAGCGCCGCGACGCCCAAGGGCGTAAAAGAGTAAAACCTGACCAGATATCGCACCTACTAAAGTATATGTAAATCGGACGTGGTCTTCGAGTTATAAGCGTACTAGCGGACGGACAGAGAGACGTTGCGTTTAAAAATAATTTTATAGATGCATCTAATTTTTATTTAAATTTGACCCGTCCCTTGCATCCAATTCTATTCTATAATACAAATCACCATGCTGCATTTTTCATGGATAATAAAATATAGTTATTAATTTATTGTTATCGTATGCAGTTGAAAGTCGAGACAAATAATAGAACTAAATATGTGTTATATGCAACAAGATGCAATCTATGCAAGTATTGGTTGCATACAGAGATAGTTTGACACAGTAATATGCAATCGTTTTGTAATGCAAACCAAGGAGATACACGCTTTGTTTGAAAAATACTTTATTTTTCTAAAATCTATCTATAAGGCTACCGACAGTCAGGGTTATTCGAGAATCAAGCCTTGTACCAGTAACCATATCTCACAAATTGTTATGGTGAGAGGTACTGAATTCAACATACTAACTGTTCTTTAAAAATAAGCAAACCCATCTTCGAACATTTTTTTAAATTCAACCCCTAAGGGTATCTCTGAAATTGCTTAAGTTAAAAATATTATTAAAAAAAACTTTTTAGAGACAAGCTTTTATTTAAATGCACTAAAAAGGAAAAAATAATTTTTAATAAACTATCAGTGTTCACGACCCACGCTTTTATAATAATTATGAACCTAAATTATTAAAAATTATTTTTTCCTATTTAGTGCATTTAAATAAAAGCTTGTCTCTACAAAGTATTTTTACTAATATTTATTTTGTTTATTTTAGTCTTTCAAAATTGTATCCCCTTTTGACACCCGTAGGGGTTGAATTCCGAAAAACCCTTTCTTAGTGGATGCTTACGTCAGAAAAGGAACCAACTGTCCAAATTTCAAGTTTCTAGCTTCAGCGATTTGGCCTGGGCGTTAATTAGTCAAAAAAAACCCTACGCATCCCCGTTTGAACACCTTAGGGGTCGAATTTATTTCTAAAAACGATTTATTCATGTATTGTCATCGGGAATACATATGCGTACAAAATTTCAAATCGATCGGATACGTGGAAGTCGTTCAAAATTGACTTGCAAGTTTTGACCTAAACAAACACACAAACCCACAAACAAACACACCAACTAACATACATTGCAAGTTAAATAAAAGCTTGTAAAAACGTGTTAATTCATAGCACCCGGGCGAAGTCGGACGGGACCGCTAATAATATACTTAAAAGCTGTGTTACTCGGAAAGACGTAGGCTTTATTAGCTTCACTGTATGTTTGCTTGCTTGTTTGTCAGTTTGTAACCGACTTCTTTGAAGTTGATTTTGACCAACTTTGAACGGTCAGATTTAGTTTAAACTTTGCACACTTATCAAGAACCGATGACAATCAATAATTCAATAAGTTTGTCCCATTATCCTGACCAGGATCTCCAGGACTAAAAAAAAAAGCAAATAAATTATAATTTAAAAAAACTACAAAATACGCTTTAATGAACTAAAAAGTAATAAATAATTAATTTTATTGTAAAAAAGCGTGGGGTGGTATGAAAATATGATACAAAGCACCCCACGCTTTTTTACAATAAAATTAATTATTTATTACTTTTTAGTTCATTAAAGCGTGTTTTTCAGTTTTTTTAAATTATAATTTATTATACTATGAGGCATCAGTATGTATTGTCCTGAAGCAATTTGGAATCGGAGCTTATGAATGAGCTTACAAAGAAACAATATATTTTTGTATCGTAGTATAAGAACGCGTTCAACGTCAGGCCTTGCTACACGACGCCATTGGCATGTCACGTTTTACAAACTAGGATGAAAAATTGCGAAGTTGCGCAAAGATTGACTAGTTTGATGTAATTCACATGGCGCGCGATACTTTCTATTAAGTATTATACTCTATTATAGTCTTAGTTACATTCCGATAATGTAATTGCAAATCACCTATATCTAGGCCTTGTTTAGGTCCATTATTAGCAGATATAAAACAAAACTTCTTACAAAATTGAAGACCCGATCTGCGTTTATCTTAATATATAAATGCGAAATATCATTCACCTATTCACTCACTGACTCATTCATCACAAGATCTTAAGAACCATAAAACCTACAAGCATGAAATTTGGCAAGTAGGTTCCTTATAGGACGTAGGCATCCGCTAAGAAAGGATTTTTCGAAATTCAATCCCTAAGGGGGTCAAAAAGGGGTGCAGAGTTTTTTTGGCAAAATGTTCATATCTCACAAATCATTAAGGTTAGAGGTATTAAATTCAACATACTAACTTTTCTCTAAAAAATAAGCAAACTGGAATATTCGAAAAACAAGCCGTGAGGTGGGTCGTTTATTAGGACTAAAGTGCGACCCTTGAGGTCCACACGACGAACTTCCCAGTTTGATAAATATTTAATAATAATAATTAAATTAGATATTACACAGAAAAGTAATCATTTTAATCATTAAAACATCAATAATTAAAAAAAAAAAACGGCTGAACCGATTTTTATAAAATTTATGTCGGATCAAAATGACGTTAACACGCCTCGATTGACACCCTTACGAAGTCGATATAATTTTTTATTCGCGAGATATTGTGTAAAATCTACTTTTTTGGAGGTTATTTGGTTAAGAAAAAAGAACGGCTGAACCGATTTTAAAAAAATTCCTTTCAGATCATATTTACGTTAATACGCGTCGATTGGCACCCCAACGTAGTCGATATCATTTTTCGTTCTCGAGATTTCGTCTTAGAAAGAAATTGACACATACATACGTACACACACACACACACACACACACACACAGACATCTTTCTAAAAGTAGTGTAAAAATAGTGTAGTGACCTTGAAACATAAAAATTTTTTTTCCTTTTTGATTTCGATTTTCGGACCCATTACAATAACTTCCAATGGGAAGTTAAAAAAATTAAATTCAACCCATAAAGGTTTTTTTAACTAATCAACGCCCAGATCAAACCGCTGAAGCTATAAACTTGAAATATGGACAGTAGGTTCCTTTTGTGACGTAAGCATCCACTAAGAATGGATTTTACGAAATTCAACCCCTAAGGGGGTCAAAAATAAGTGTATTGCACAGCCTTAGCTATCTGAAGATTTGAAACCTGAAATAGACAACCCCTAAAGGAGGGGTGCAACAGGGTGTTGAAGTTTGTATAGGAAGGCATAAAAAAATCTAAACATAGGTACATGACCGGAGACAAAATTAAAGACCCGTTCAAGTACATATTTTGGATAATTATCACCATTTCAATATTATTATCGTTTCATTTTCTTTATCTAAATACTAAGTGTTGACTATTATTATATTATTAATAGGCTATATTTGTCTCTGCGCTCGTTTCATTTTTTTAACTACTTCAACCCACATAGTAAAAAAAACAAACAAAACATACTAAATATATATTTATATTTATGGTCGACAAAACGCCTGCTATGGTCATAAAAATACATCCGCCCTAAATGCTAGACTCAACATAGTGCACAATTTATGCCCACTTAAAATACTAAAGCTTTTAATTAAACCAAGTCTCCGTAATAATTATTTATGTAAAGACGAAAAATGGTAATGATAGTTTTTCTAACTGTAAGTACCTATAATTTTCTAACTAACACGTACGTAATGCTTGTACCTATTACAATATTTTTTATACTTGTGTAGTAATACGATTTTTTTCATTTATAAGTTGGTATAAAATATACAGTTGAACTCAAATCTCAAGTGGCATAAAAAAGAATTAAAAAAAAATGGATGCGTGTACTTTGTACGTGCGTTAGAAGTTATACTTCTTTGGCGTGATTAAGAACTAATTTTTAATTTGCATGCAAATAATTTATTGAAATATAAAATAATAAAAGGACTGGAGAGAATTTGTTTATATGGTAACTATGGAAATCATTAATGCTGCAACTTCATCCTGTTAAATTTTCGTGACGCGATGCGCGCTCATCGTAAAAATTCACTCTCATCATTTTTTCATAACGCGCCAAAAGAAGTATAACTTCAAAAATCGAGTTATGGAATAAAAATTCATAATAGGCAATAAAGTTAATCCAAACACTAAAAAAAAGTCTTAACTAGTCTTAAAAAAAAATAATTAAGCAAACTATGTTTTTTTAAATAAATCCAACGCAATGAAGCACAGATTAACGTATTTACACTAAAAATACATATTTTAAAAAATCTCACGTGAGATTAGGGGAGGGGGTCGAGCAAAATCTCACGACATCTCGCACCAAGGGCGGAGGGGGATCAAAAAATCGCCAAAATCACCTCAGGTAATTAATGGATGCCCCCTTATAGTTATTCTAGAACAGACATTTTATGTCTATAGAACACGGAGAAAATTAGTAAAATGCATTTTATGTACTATGCAAATTCTTTTATGGTTAAAATATTAAAGTAACCTTTCAAAGGAAAACTATATCTACCTACATTTCGCAAATGAAAATGCATTTGTTTTAAACATAACGTTGTTTTGTTTCATATGTCGTGCACTACTTTTGGACAAAAAGATGCTCTGCTGTTTTGTTATATGCGGTATGTACCTATTATAATATGGAACAAAGTAATAACGTATTTCATAAATACCTACAAACAATTGAAATTCGAATAGACATCTGCATGCAAGCAATTTCTGTTTAGTGACTTCAAACGATTGTATTTTACCCGGGCTTGAGAATAGCCGAGAGTGTAGCGGCGCTGTTGTTTACATGGCGTTGCTATGGTTCCTCTATTACAAGTCCCCAGTTCTCGGGTTCTAGCCCGAGAGCTGGTAAAAGTGTCAATTGGATTTTCAATTAATAACCTTAGCTGTTGGTGGTCTTTAAAATACAATTTGTATTTTACCCGACGGCGGCACGCTATAAGGAAGGGTTTGTGTTTATCAGTGTGACTATGTCCGGATGTTACGTTCTACCGTTTCTAGGGTTCTAGAGCTCGAACGGATAGACCGAGTTGGACAAAAAAATAGTCTTCTCTTCGAGTGTCCTAGGATATATGACGTCACGAATATTTTAATAGTTTTCACGATTATTATTATATAAATTGATAAATGGTTATATACCTATTTTTTTTGAGGAATAAAATTTTGAATTTGAATTCGAATTTGAAAAATTGAATTTTGATTATTAATTAAAATACACCTAATTCTATTTATATTGTATTGAATGTTAATATACAAGTATAATATATCCATGCAATGCCGGATTTAGAGGTCTGGAGGCCCCGGGGCAACAAAGGAGTGGAGGCTCCCTGGCCCCAAATTATTTACCGCGTTTACTCATCGAAATGCCAAAACCACGTAATTATTGTGCAGTGGAAGTCAAAAAACATTTCCTCATGATTACTTATTAAAATTATTAACGCGATTTAGCATATTTTCAACGACAAAATTTAATAACCGAGAATTCAGAGAATTTCTATTGTGGGGGCCCTTCTTTTGTGGAGGCCCCGGGGCTGTAGCCCCGGTTGCCCTCCCCTAAATCCGGCTCTGTATCCACGTATGGGTAGCCTCCTATGGGGATTAAACTTTGATTTTTATTATTTTCCAGTATTCATGCCACAACACACAATCTGTGATAACTTCAACTAGCTACCTCTTACCGTTTGTGAGATATAGCCTTGTGACACGGACGGATGGCCATCGTAGGTTCAGAAATAGGGTTCTTTTCGGAGATATACAAAACAAAAAAAAACTCAAAATTTCAACATTTTAAATCAATTCTGTCGGCACCCACTTACTGATCTCAAAACAGTATAATTTATTCGACCGAAACATGTGAAACACAATAAAAGTTTAAAACATTTTCCACATTAATAAAAATAACTTTATTGCACTTCGTTGCAATTAAACGAAAAAAGAAAGAAAATAAATTCAAATTATGAATATATGGTGAAGTCAGCTGTAAAGTTCATTTTATAATGCGCATGTAAAAACACAATAAAAAGACTGGTTTTCCAGGAACATAAATATAATGCAAACTGACTTTTTACGATAAGAAGTGGCTGTAGTTGGCTAGACTTTTCAAGAACTGGTTAGCTATACTGTGGAAGTACTTCTCCATACACCTTATAACATTGTACGACCATAATATCCCAACGAGCCCGGCTATCCTTCAAGCATTGACCCCTTGTTTGTTGCTAACATATTTAGACTGGATTTAAAAAACACTGTATATCTATGGCTGTAAATCAAAACCGCTTATGTGTGGTAAAAATTGAAGACTGTAAGTTACAAAGGGTCTAAGCGACAAAAAGCGAATTCAGAAATAATTGAGAAAAACTGTTTTTTGTGAAAAAGGAGGAATTTATTTTATTAAACTTTTTTACAGTAATTCATAGACCAGTGCATTACTAAGGTATATAACACAGAAAAAAAAATCAAAATCAAATATTCGTAAAAGGTTATAAGTCCAATACCCATTACAACAAAAAAGGTAACTAAGTCCGATACCCATTACAACCAAAAAGGGTGTATGTGCCAACAGAAATGAAGTAAAAACACCAAGTAACTACTGAATGATCGTTTAACTAATGGCACATAGACCCTTGTTCCCTACAATAATATGCGAACTTAAACCCAGCGTCATCTATTCGTAGCAATGGTGAATGTTTTAACTGTTGTTGGCACATAGACCCTTTATGATAGTATCGGGGTTCACACATATAACCTTTTTATGCAATAAACTCAAAATTGGTGGATGTGGCACTTAGACCCTTTGTAACTTATGGTCTTCAATTATCGATGATCATCTTGCTCATTGGTGACCCAAATTTTGAAAAGATAGACGTTTGCTTGTGATCATCGGAATCAAAGTTCTATCAGACCTTGAAAAAGGTCTGATAGATTTTTTACATTTTTGTCAAAAATCCGCGTTTTTTTCATATATTTTCATACATTTTTGAAATTGAGAATGTTTGTAGAACAAATTAAGCTGGTTCCAATGAGCACAAGCAAACCTCTGTACCTCTTCTGGTTTAAAAGTTGTATGGGTTTAAAGTTTAATTGTGTGTTTTAAAGACCACCAACAGCTAAGGTTATTTGGGACTAGCACGAATTCGTATTTTCAATTCATTATTTTTTTTTTAAATAATAAATTGAAAATCCAATTGACACTTTTACCAGCTCTCGGGTTTAAAGTTTCCAAAAAATTAAAAAATGTCCATAGTTTCGAAAATATGAACGAAACAATTACTATTGCATTTTAACGATATTTTCTTTTCTAAAACTAATAATAATAATAAGATAGATTTATTCTACAAAAAAAAGATTTTACATTTTCAAATGAAATATCATGGACCATGGTGTCCACTTTTTTCTCAAGACCAAATTCCCTGACTTTCCCTGACCGAATCTGATTTTTTTCCCTGACTTTTTTGAAAATTTTTCCTTATTTCAAACCTAAGCTAACGAACTTTAATAGGACCTAATCAAATTTTTTACCCCTGACCCTTTTCAAAGGTTTCAAAAGTTAAAAAAGGTACAATTATTATACGACACAAACTCATTGTTTATGCAACTTTCAGCATCAAAAATTACAAAAGTGTTAAAAGTCTGCTCTGTTGAAATTTTTCCCTGACCACTTTTCAAATTCCCTGACTTTCCCTGACCCAAAAAAAATTTCCTGACATTCCCTGACTTTCCAGAATTCCCTGACCTGTGGACACCCTGAATATTAGTAAGTTGGAATTTTCCAACCCAACTTAGCTATCGCCAGTTCTAGGGTTGGACTTAAAAATATAAAAGTAAAACTTAAGTGAGAAAACAAATTTATCCAATTTCTTTACATTATTGTCACTGAAAAATCAAATAAAGAAAATAATACAGTGATGTCCATATAGGATTCTAGATGTCCTATCCGGCTTCGCCCGGGTGCACTGAATCTTCAAATGAGCTGGATAATAACCGTCATTATTTTATCGAAAATTTGCCATAAGCCTTTTATGTTTGCGACCACAGACATACACACAATAAACATAATATACATTCAAACAGACCTACATAAATATAATCTGTAAAATATAGGTGCCTGCAGGATGAATGAGGTCTCATAACAATGCAAAAGTTCACAAAAGGTTCGAACTTAGATTTCACGCTGCAGACGTTTCAAGGTACAATTTAAATGGGCGAATAAAAATGCAATATTTTGATTTTTAAAGTTTGTTTATTTAAAAGTACCATCAAGAAAATTTGCCACCCGACCATCCCGCTAAAAACCTCATGTTTCTGATATAACCCAGCCATTCTTATAGCATTTTTGACACGAGTGGCGCATAGTTTTTGCACTAGTGTAACACTAGCACCGTGTCGGTGTTGAGTAGTGTACACGCTCTTCGTGTAGGCCATGACTCTGTCATATCGCATTTTATTTACACGTCCTCCCTGCGACGGTGGTAAAAGTGTAACACTGGAGGTCACAGTAGCCGAACACGATACACTGTAGCATTGCGCTCTACACTGACCAGTCGAACACGGTTCTTGATGAAAGTTTACACTAGTGCGGCCTAGTGTAACAAAGTGTATAACCAGCTAAAAACGCTATTACTTAATTGGCTAAGATATAAGGATTAAATCACAATTTTATTTCGAACAGTAACTTCTGACATTTATTGTAGGTAATTTGATTCCATAGCGGTATTACGATGTCGTCACGGTAAAACTTTAACCAATGAACGACGCGCGTTTTAAGTACGCTATTATTATTGACGACTTTAAATTACGTTTTCTCGCTCTAAAGAGTTCGGCGAGTATTTAACTTCCAAAATATATTTGGTATGAGTTCTCTGATAAAAATGAGGGGGTGCCGCGAGCCAAAAGCTATTAAATAAAATACAGGGTGTCCCAAAATTGCTGGGACACAGAACTACCACGTGTAGTCGAGGTCAAAATAAGTCGATTGGACTCAATTTATTTATATACTAAAACGTACCGTTTGCCCGTGAGAAGAGTTCAAAGTTTACATAAAATTTTGTATTACAGTTTTATTAAACTTGTACTAGGAATATCTGTTAGCATTATTTAAGAAAACATTTTTTTCCTTCGGAACTATGCGGAATACGAAATTTTTACAAGACTAACAAAATGAAGATAATTAATCAGTCTTCTCGCTAAAAAAATTTGAGAGCCGTATTACCATCCCTAAGAAAGTTCTGAAAAAAATGTCAGGGGGTGAGGGTGGTTTTAACCCTTCTACAATTTCTTTTGGGTTTCTTTGGTTACCGAAAGGAGAGTAATCCTTTAAAATGCACTTTTGTGAAATTTCATTCAATTTGTTTCCATCATTTCTGAACAGCGTACAAAAATGTGTTTTTTTATGTAAACTTTGAACTCTTCTCATGGGCAAACGGTACATTTTGGTAAATAAATAAATTGGGTCCAATCGACTTATTTTGACCTCTACTACACGTGGAAGCTCTGTGTCCCAGCAATTTTGGGACACCCTGTATAATACCCATGAAAAATCCATGGAGAAAATCACATGTCAAAATAAATTAAACGTCTAAGCGCGTATTTATAAAATGGCGGAATGATTTAAGATTATGTAATTTGCGGTAAAATTGCAATTGCATGGAATACCATCCAATAGGTGAGGTATGATACTATTTATGCAGTAGATATAAATATAGTATACATGAAGAGCATGGAGTAATGTGCATACTCATTTCCTCAGCTAATTTGCCGCAATGCATCGCTGATTTTTGTTACGTAAAAGTCAATGCATCCGCGAGATGTTTTGTCATAAAAAATATCGCGAGTAATTATTAATGCATCACTTTAATGCAATATCTTTATATATATATACCGGGTGTCCGGTCTCAAAGTCGAACATAGGGAATTAACTTTGTGTGCCATTTTTAAGTATTTTGGCGTTTACTTCTATACTCGTATAGACTATAATAAGAAAACAACCTATCTAAGTAATGAAGAATTTAATTGGTTTTTTATTATTAAACAACGAAAAGTAATACTTAATAAAGAAAATAAAATTATAATAAATATTCAAATAACTTCAACTAAACAATATCCCAGTCTGTTATAAAAAGAGTTTCTAACGTTTTGTTTTTCGCCTACTTAATTTGAAATCGTTACTGCAAAATCAGTAAATTTCAAATTGGTATTTTAAAGTAAAAATTTCATTTTTAGTCTTATTTTTAGAATCATTTGATGCGCAATAATTTTATCTTTCGATATAGGTACCATTACCTTTCTTGTACGTTGAATTGGCGAACACGAATCAGCAAAAATGAACAATACCATGTTAAATCCCTATGTTCACCTTTGATACACGTGTGTGTCCGTGTGTATGTAACTGAACTTCTCCTAAACGGCTGTTTTGATTTTGATGAAATGTTGTGTGTGTGATTAAGTTGATTCGAGAATGGTTTAGATTCACAATTTGATCCGAAATGTAGCGAACGAGCGAAGTCAGTGAGTAATGTAATTATAATATTCAAGCAAACGAGCAGGTCTTCAGAAATCATCCAAAAGGAAGATGTCTCCCCGGACGCCCGAGAAAACGCTGCTTGGACGACGTAGAAGAAGGCCTCAAAAGGTTAAATGTTAAAGGCTGGAGACGACGGGTCCTAGACCGTACCGAGTGGAGAAATGTGGTGGAGCAGGTCAAGGTTCTTCATGGGCTGTAGCGTCACGGAGTAGTAGTAGTAGTAAAAGCAAACGAGCGAAGCGAGTGAGAAATGTACTAATAATATATTCTTAACACCCGTGAAATTCCTAGCACCCGGGCGAAGCCGGGATCGGGCCGCTAGTATCTAGTAAAACAGCAGTGCATTATTTTGTCTAAAATGTCTGCAACAATTATCCCTAACCTCTATATAGCAGCCACAGAGCGTCGTCTTTCAATTGACAACGTCAAGATTTCAGGAATAATTTAATGCCTTATATATATATATCATTTTAAAGGTCATCTGCTAGATGTTATCGAACAGGTAAGACAAGATTTATGCGAAAACGGACATCATCAATGCGAGCTAGTCGGCATTAAAAATATTTTTTCTCAGCGGCTATACAAATAAAAGTAATTATGATGCGAAATGGTAAATGAAAATTAACTGATTCTTTTTCTTTTATACATTAACGTAGTTAGAGAGACTAGAAGTTGGTGTAATTTCAAGTAAACTTTACGATCTCCTGTCCCGTGAGAGAGTATGGAGGTACTAAACGAGATTGTCTCTATAATGTTACATAAATATAGACGGTACCTACTACACAGTGTTATCTATATCCATCTATTTACACAAGACAAGTCTCTCAAACAGTGGCACAAATAAGAAGACTGCAGGAGACCATTTGTCTTCAAAATTCCAAAAAAGAATCAAGCATGTATTTTTAACTACAAGATTTATGAGTAAGTGATGGATAACAATAAAATAGCCTACTTACGGGCTCTGCGGAGTAAAGATGCGACTCATCCAGCGCGAATCTGGGAGTTTCCGGGCACTGTGGAATAAAGGTAACTCATCCAGCGTGAACCTGGGAGTTTTACGGGCACCGTGGAGTAAAGATAACTCATCCAGCGCGAATCTGGGAGTATCCGGGTACTGTGGAGTAAAGGTAACTTAACCAGCGCGAACCTGGGAGTTTTACGGGCACTGTGGAGTAAAGATAACTCATCCAACGCGAATCTGGGAGTTTCCGGGCACTGTGGAGTAAAGGTAACTCATCCAGCGCGAATCTGGGAGTTTCCGCGCACTGTGGAGTAAAGATAACTCATCCAGCGCGAATCTGGGAGTTTCCGGGCACTGTGGAGTAAAGATAACTCATCCAGCGCCAATATGGGAGTTTCCGGGCACTGTGGAGTAAAGATAACTCATCCAGCGCGAATCTGGGAGTTTCCGCGCACTGTGGAGTAAAGATAACTCATCCAGCGCGAATCTGGGAGTTTCGGGTTGAAGTCCCGCCAGTGGCATTTGAATTTTTCCTTAAATATAGCCTTGCAACAATCATGACACATCGCTGTCTGATACTCTGTTATTCAATAATATAGGTGAATCCGTTGTGGATATAATGGATTTTAATCATTTGATTATATTATTGTAGCAAACCCCAAGATGTTAAGCCGCTGGCTACAATAGAAGCGTTGAGAATAGGTCACAGTGGTGAGGCGTGGAATGATATCGAAGATACCAGTACCTGCTAGACGTCTGGAAAGTACTAGAACGCGCTGTGTTAAGCAACGTAGCTCTATATAAGCAAGGAGCCGACGGGAATTAAGTCAGTCGTGAATCGGTGTCGTGTTGAACAACGGAAATAAATACAGTATAGTTATTTGTTCAGTACTATTGAAGTGTTTCACTTTGTTTGAGAATTACTATTGTGTTGACTGTTAGAATTGACATATAATTGTTGCTTTGATTGTTATTGAATTGTTGTTACATTTTTAATTATTATAAATAAATAGTTATTCCGCACACGTAGAAAACAGTTTTGTTACATTATTAACTATTTAAACAGATTTTTGACGTGTAACCATCTTTATAACCCCCTCCTCGCAAAATTCTTCTATAATGACTCGGTGAAATGCCACGGAAGTGTGTTGCGTAAATTACGCATTGTAATGTCCAATCGCTGCATTCAACAATTAGCGACCCGCGGCCGGCCCTAGAAACTCTCTTTTCGAGTCTAGCAGTCTGTCTGTCCATTGCCAGTTGTCGCGACTTAGAAAACCAAACTATTGTAGAACAAGTACGACATAAGTCACATAATAAGCGGTTAATTGCAGGTCATTACATGAGTCATAATAAACGGACTCAATTTGTTGTGTAAAGAGATTAATGTTCCCAGATTGCATAACTTTAGTCTTTAGTGTAAGCATTTTGGTGACCACTGTAAAATTTCAGGACGCACAGCAACGGCTGGTTGTTAGTCGTGTGTTAATTTAATTAGCTAGTTTTGCCATAAAAACGAGAGAATTCCTTAGGCATATAGCTTGTCGTTTACTTCTACATTCCCTGTACAGTAGCAAACATGGCGCATACAAAGGTGCCAACTACGGAAATGCAAATGGATGCCCTCTTTGAGTTCCGATTTAAAAAATCTATCAAGTAGGTACCCGAGTTTGTATATACTTACAGAAGAAGGTTTCGTAAATGCAACTCAGTTTTTGAAGCGATTATTTCAGGAACCACTGAGCCGATTTTGATGAAAATTATTTGTCGTTATAGTTGGAATAGTGAAGACTAAATTTCTATCGAATTACATGCTAGTTTTTTGAAATGCGATTGGAGAACGCAATATTGTACCAAAATTGGCCGCTTTATTCCTTATTTGAATGTCAAGTTTCAATAAGTCAAATTACTGTTGATCATTGTTGATATTGTGCACACTACAGAGTAGTAAATACTTCATAATTTGCATATCATATTTCAACAAGTCAAATTACTAACTATTGAACAGTTGGCTACTCTGTAATGTGCACATTACAGATTACTCAGTCAATACTTCATAATTTGCATGTTATATTTCAAGTCAAATTACTAACTATTGAAAAGTTGGCTATACTCTGTAATGTGAACATTACAGAGCAGTCAACTGTTTATTGTGCACATTACAAAATAGTCAATTTTGCATAATTTGCATGTTATGTGTGTGTGTTTTAAAGACCACCAACAGCTAAGGTTATTTGGGCCTTGCGCCAATTCATATTTTCAATTCATTATTTTTTTTTAATAAAAAATTGAAAATCCAATTGACACTTTTACCAGCTCTCGGGCTATAGAACCCGGGAACTGGGGACTTGTAATAGAGGAACCATAGTAACGACATGTAAACAACAGCATTGCTACACGCTCGGCTATTCTCAAGCCCCTTTGCATGTTATGTTTCAACAACGCAAATTACTAACTGTTTATTGTTCACACTACAGAGTATAGTCCATGGACACATTTTGCTGTTTATGTTTGCGCACGTTCGCTGTTTTCTTTTATTTATTGTAAATTATAGACGCTCGATAACTTAGATCATCAGCGTCTTAATTCAAATTCAAAATTCAAATTTATTTATTCCTCAGTAAAAAAAATACAGAATATACATCTGTTATACAAAAAGAGGATTTCCTGCCCAACTTGGAAGACCAGTGCTAGGGCAGGAGTCCAGAAATATAATCTCATGAGTTTGTCAGGTGTGTGTTACATCAAATAACATCGTCGACATTACAAAATATCCAGGAGCAAGGTGGGATTCCAACTCACGACAGCTTAATCCAAAGATCAGCACGCTGATCGTTACACCAAGCTGTCCTCTACTGTTGTTTTTCTTACGGTTTAGTACTGTATATTGGGAACAAACAGATATTTCTATTTTCATAACATTTATAATTAGCCATTATATCATAGTCGATTTACGTACAATAAATAAATACAATCTATATAATTAATGTCAATGAATCAAAACAATTATCAATGATTTAAACAATGATTTAAACCAGTAACTGTAAATTTTAATGTCTTTTAACTGCTTTCGTTTATAATCCATTTATTATCGCTCTTCGATATTATCAGTTTAACGGTTTTTTAAATACCAACTATCATTATCTGGAACCCAACTCCTATTTTTCATTTCATTATTATTTTTAATAGATTCTTATAAAATCGTCAGAAATCACAAAGAAATTAATGGAATTTTTTCATAAATTATTGAACTCTTTCAATAAAAGATTCTAGAGAACATCGGCAAACAATTTAATAATCAAACTTAGCGGTGTGTGTACTTTTGGTTTTGCAATGCTTGCAGGGGGAGAGTTTCCTGGAGGGGAGCCGGGAGATGCCGGTTACAAAGTGAAAAGAGGGTATGGTGCAGGGGGGAGTTCCCAAAAAAAAAAAATTCGACTGATGACCAGTCCTATACTTCCCACCTAGTAAATATTTGCAAAAAATAAACACTCTTTTTTTTTTATTCTTTGACTAGGCCCAAATAACCTTAGCTGTTGGTGGTCTTTAAAACACAATTTAATTTTTATTCTTTGAAAAAAGCATGGCCCTCTTTTTTGTTTGGTGGTCTACTGATGGCTAGCTTAATATAGCAAAAATCATGGTTACCTTGATTTACGTACAATTTTTATTTTTTTTAGTAAAATATTTTTTTTCTCGAAAACTATACATTTTAGAGAAAAAAAATATTTACATTTTTTTCATATTATAACATCTAGAATTCATTTATATATTTTTTTACCTATGTTAATACGTGACATTGAGGACGTTTTTTTGAATATCTCAGGATCCACTGAACCGATTTGACTCAAAATCTAATCAGATCTAAGTTAAAGGCTGATAAACACAATAGAACAATCGGCATGCCCGTATGTTGTTCCGTTCTTAAGATATCGAAGGCGAAAAATTGACCACATACACACACACACACATACACACATACACACACACATACAGACATCAGTCAGAAAATGATCTTAAACGATTGCTAGGGTCTCAAAACGTGAAAATCTGTTAAAATCTCGAAATATTGTTTTCGGACTGAATCCATTACTTCCCTACCATAGTAGAGGTGGGAAGTAAAAATACGCACGCTGGGTTATTTTTTGGTGCGATATGGCGTTTTTCGCGGAGTGAAGTCAGTTAATAAATTGTTTGCCGATGTTCTCTACGAGTCTAGTTTTTCAATTGATATCTAAATTAATAATGAAAACTTTTACGATATAATTAGTTCGAATTCACGTTCAGGCTTTAAAGGCACGATGCCAAAACTAACAGAAAGACGCACAAAGACGGTCTAAACGTCATGTAGGTCGCGAAAACAAAAATATATCTACGCAATCGCATTCAAACTGTCAGAGAGACTTCGTTAAAATAAAATAGAAGAAAAGTTTTTTCTATCGCTTCCTAAACTACTTTTTAATTCACTATTTACATAAATTATTCAGTTTCGTATTTTTCCGCATATTTACGCGTAAAACTATTAATTTTTGTTTATCTATTAACTGTCAAGGTTATTTGATCATAGTACCAATTCATATTTTATATTTATAAGTTTTTTTAAAACAAAGCTTTCTGTTACCCGCTCTCTCGACTCCATCATCAGATCCATGATGAAAATATTTCCACCATGATCAAAGTCGGAGACACGAAAATATCGTATTGTCATTGGAACTACGCATGCGTGTGCACAGTTTCAATTCCATCTGATATTTGGAAGTGAAGCAAAATTGGATTAGAAGATTTGATCTCTATAATGAAGTTAATAAAAAGTTTGTAAAAATGTTTAGAGTTATTATGTTTGACCCCTAGCAAGTGAAGTTAATAAAAAGCTTGTAAAAACGTTTAGAATTATTATGTTCAAATAAACATATAGCAAAACACGGCATTCAATAATATAGTGTTTATTTTTATTACACGGCAATATTTACTTAATCGTTGGTATTTACTGATTAATAAAATTAAATAAGCATATGGTATGTGTCAATCAATTTCAATATTCATACAGGAAATTATTTACATTTCCTATCATATCAATTAGGTACATAATATTGAATGATAGCTGATTAGAAGTATTCCCGTAATTTAGCAGTCTGGATTGCAAAGCGTTCAAACTCACCATTTCTAATATGCGCTTGATGTAATTGCAATAACAACTCGAAGCAAAAGTATAGTATTATGCCGGTTACTATAAATAAGGGATTTGAGATACCATTAGGTATGAAGATGCTAAATTTTTTTGGGTAATGCTCCAGTAGGTACCAGTTTTTGCCTTACAGATTGTAAATGTCGGTTCCGACCCAATCTTAATCAGAACTTGAGTAAAAAGTACCTATATATACTTCAAGTCTGGATATCAATTGATATACCTATAGTGTAAGGCAAGGCTCACCAAAATCGGTATAGCCGCTTTCAAGTGATGCAGGTGCAAACAGAAAAAAACTCTGGAAACACGTTCTCGAAAAATCGGCAAGAAAACGAAATTATAGATACTATTATATAATATTACAATATTATAATTAGAGTCAGGATATTAATGGAAGGTCATGTTCAAAATGTTAATAATTTTTATTCAGACATTACACGCATGGTAGATGAGGTCAGTGCTATTATAGTCAGGTGGCAATGTAAGTATGGATTAGTATCCCCAACGAATTTATTAGTATTCTTCCAATTTATGGTTTCATCGATCAAAAAATGAATCGGTACAAATTGAATTTATTTATAAACGTACCTTATATATTAGAAAAAAAGTACATCCTCAAATTTTAATTTCTGGATACAACCCTGAAAGAGGTAACATTATAGCCATAGATATGGCAGCTGGACCAATACACCTGTTAAACATTATCTAGGTTGTACTCATAGCTGTTTACTAGAGTTCTGTCAGTAAAACCTATCCAACATAAACCAGCCTTTTTATTGTTTTACTTGGTCGAAAAAATGTTTCTTTTTGACTTTAAAAGCAATTAAATAATTTAATATAGCGGATTTTAAACTAAGGTCCGCGATACTTACATGAGAAGTACACCAATACTCCAGTATTTTTGTCAACTTTTACACGCCAACCAAAACAGAAAAAATGACCTTTCCAATTTTGAGTTTAAAATCTTAGAAAACTTGGGATCCTAAAAAAAAATGTCAAAATCCAATAGGTCATAAATTAAATAAGAAGTTTAAAATTTGTAAATGTTTCAAAGATGTTATTTGACTAAATACTAGGACAGATATTTAAAATTGCTTTTAAAAATTAATTGAAAATCCATTCGATAGATGGCATTTCCTGTAAGATTCGATATCGGTACTTATTTATGTTAATATGAGTGCAGTCTGCAGTATAATGGACCAGCAGAACTGCCATCAGCGATCCTCGCGGTTGGCTTTTATTCTAGAACCTAAAGCTAGAACACCTGGTGATACTTCTTATTAGTAATTATACTGGTTTGCTATAAAATAGACTTTTAGAAGCAATTTTAAGAAGTATTAATATTTATAGACGTTTGGCTCAACAATGTTGCAGACACAGGTCATGGTTGAGTTTTTCCTAAGTGTTTAAAAGATTGTTGATCTTTAAAAATGAATATCTGCACCTATAAACGGAACAATGCAAATGAATCTTGCTATAATTATAGTGATTGCTCTCATCAAATTGTAGTTTCACAATTAATCAAAGATGAAACGTGCTGAAATAAACTAATTACAAAGTACAATGAAGATTCTGACACAAAAAAATGAAATTACAAATCAAAAACGCGAAAAAATACACGAACGGTGATACAGATATAGTTAATTAGCAAAATTATAATTACAAGTGTAAAATCCATGTTTACTTAATTATAATTTATAATTAATATCGTATACATATTATTTTAATATTTTGTAATAAAAAGTCAAGCAGCGTGAAAAAGTACGACAATCGTCGATGCATGAGGCATGGGCATAAATTATAGGGTTGGAAAGATACATAACCTTCAACTTGAGATTATAATATCATGTTGTAAAATATGTAGATATGCACTTGTTTAACAACTGCATATAAATGATTGGAATAATATCCCCTCCATCATTTTAATGTTGTTTAAAAAAACAACAAAACAATAACATCAAAATGTCCTCTACTGTACACTGATCAAAAGTTACACAAATTCGTAAAAAACTGCTTCAAAAAAACTAAATAATCACATTTGTAGACGTATTAATATCGCACTGCCGGAACGTTTCGCGTTGGGTCTTTTACATTGTGCTACGACAGTAGACTTTTTTTCTATAAAAACAAATATTAAGTTACATCATAAAAGAATTATGTATGTGGCAATAGTTTTGTTGATCACAAACAGCTAGCTGCTAGGGTTATTTAGATCTACCACCAATTCGTATTTCCAATTTTTTTTAACAATAAGTTAAAAATCCAATTGATACTTTTAACTGTTCTCCGATTAGAACCTGGAAACTGGGTGCTTTTAAAGCGGAAAATGGAAACGCCCGATAAACAACGGCATAGCTGCACGTTCGGCGAACCCTATTTTTTCTGTCAATTAAATAATAAAAACTGACTGAAAATCCAGTTTAAGTACTTTCAGCAGTTTTTGAATCAAAAGACATAATTAATAAACCATGATTAAGCAATTATAATATTTTAAAGAAATTTCAAAGACTATCTTCAACCACAAAAATATAATGACTTCGTAATTTAATAGTTTTTGTGGAGTTAGAAACATTAAATTTTCTAGAAACAGACGAAACGTCGTACGAAGATAAATAAAAGAGTTATTAATCAATAACAATTTATTTTAATCCAAGAACCCATGAACCGTATTGAATTTATTAAAAAATGGATATGAACCGAGTGAATTAAATTTTCTAGTTGAAAAAGCAGACCTTTTCTATTATTCAATAATTTTTTTACGAAACTAAAATGTCGTTTAAAGGTAGATTAATTTTCTATGTCGAGTTTATTAATATTACCATAAAATAATCCCCGAGATAGGATCTTACCAAGGTATAAAGTTAATTCATCTAGAACTACAGCTACAGGTTTAGTCGACTGATTGCTTAATCTTAAACTATGGTTGTCAACAAAGACTATGAACTGTCAAGTGTCAATTGCAGCAGCTGAATTACGCTGACCGAGTTCTTGAAGTAATAAAAATACAGAATAAACTATTATTATCGTCAGAGAACTGTATACAGACTGTATTTAAAAACTCTATCAAAAATAACTGATACTTCTACAAGCAAGAGAATAAAAAGAAAATATATGGAAGTGGATCAAAATTGGATTCCAAGATTCTAAAAATAAAGTTTGTTTACTTTCATGTCTGCTTATAACTTAAGTCTAGCTATATACAACTTAAAGTTTCAATTCGATCAAAAAAGCAAAGCAATAACTTTGAATAGGTTGCCATCAAAATGTTATTTTCGAACTACGCCTGATAAATACTTACGGCTACAGAATGACTAAAAGAACTAAAATTTTGAGCCTAAGAAAACATAATTAAACAATTACATCGGTTAAAATTTAAAAAGCCATTCACGAATTTATAGATTGATTTACTGGTATGTACATTTATTCAACAGATTTTGTTAGAATTTTTCGATACATCTTATATAGAAGACGATAAAAATATTGCTAATAAACTGACCACAAATGTAGTCTAATTATATGTACAGTAGGAAACCTAACAATAGAATTAGAATAATTTTTTACTATAAAAAATATGTTCCTTGATTGATTCATGTCGTCGATAATTTTTGAGAAGGATTTCCCGTAGCTTTCGCAAAAGACACAAGAAATAAATATTTTTCATTAAAGATGAATACTTATTTTCATTACCTGTTTAGTTTGAGCAAAAAAAATTCACTGCTTGTGATGAAGAAATTTTTCCACCAAAAGCTAGAAAGTCGCTCATCAAGACAAGAATAATTTGGTGATTTCGGATATAGCTACCTGGAGAAGATTATTAAGAATATCGCCAACATAATCATTGCTGGTTTATCGTCAGAATCTTAAATATTGTAAAGTTATCTCCATCAAACTTGCATAAGAAACCGTTCAATACATTTGTTGCACTTGCATCGTATCGAAAATATTTCCACGATTAGAATTCATGTTTTTATTTTAGCTTCCGGAACAAATTTCCTACCAAGTAAATTACTAAAATCATTCAACCTACTTGGAAATCATTACTTCAATTGATCAGATCATGATCTAAATCTTGAACACCATTTTCTTCTACACTTGTTACTCATAGCCTCACCCGTAATACTTCAATAAATACATCACGATTTGATGATTCTGGAAGGAATTTCCTCCAACGAAAACCGCTAAAAACATCCAAACAAAAATTAGAAAATCGTTCCATCGATGATCACATTATGATCTAAATCTGGGAAAGCATTTTCTTCAACACTTGTTACTCATATATAGTCTCTCCCACAAGCGGGCACAAGCAATACGTTCCAATGAATATTTACGAATCTTGATTCTGGAAGGAATTTCCTCCAACGGAAACTGCTAAAAGCGTCCGACCTCAAATTAGGCTACAACAATTTCGACGATGTCCAGAAAGAATTTCCATTGTTCGTGTTCAAAATTAGAAGAAACCGTCTAATTCTGTTACCGACTGTAATAATGGTGCCGCGGACGGACAGACAGACGTCACGGCACAATGTGTGTATGTGTGTGTCGGGCACCGCGCACGGTGTCGTTGACTCTCTCGCGAGAGACGGGCTGACAACGGTGGTCGTTCTCTGGTCGACGGCTACACGGACTCCTCTCCGTCATTCGTATACCTCTATCCCATAATATGTATGTATGTATGCAGACGACTGACCGTCTGAGGCCGGGCGCGGGGTCTGACGCGGCGGACCGTCCACGCGTATTATCAAAATATGTATATACATGGCTCTGTGCAATAATGTTCTTACGCTCTGTTATCGTTGCAAATAGGAAATTCTTGATATGAACAAAAAATCATTTCGCTGAGCGAAAATTTGGCGATAGATTTTTTTACATTGGCTAAAAATAAATTATTGGTTAATAGTAACCCCTTGAGTAGGAACTACCAAGGTCTTAGGATGAAGGAAAACCACGGTCTTCCAATGTGGAGTCACAATTTCTCAGGTAAAAACGGGTGCGGCTATTCCTTCCAAGTTCCAGGAATCTCTAGTACGTCCTATGTGGAAGATTACCTGATGTCTATGCTTTTTTTTAATAAACTATTGGTCAATATTAACCTCTTGAATACGCTCTAGGCTCTAGAGTATGAGGAGACCGCAGCGTTCCAATAACGAGTCAGAACTTCTCAGGTAAGAACTGGTGCGAATATCTCTTCCAAGTTCCAAAAGTCTAGTACGTCCTACGTGGAATAAGTCTATCCTTTTTTTAATTAAATAAATTATTGGTTAATGTTAAACCCTTAAGTATAGGGTGTGAGGAGACCATAGCGAGTTAGAACTTCTCAAGAAAAGATGTGGTCTATCCTTTCTAGAAGTCTTCAGTACACCCTACGTGGAAGATTCCCTGATACATATCGTTATTTTAATTAAATTAAAATTGGTTGATTTCAAACAAAATGACCAGTGCAATATAGCAACATCCTAGGAAATTCACAAAGGTCCAACTCGCTAAATACAAATAAAATAAGCTTGAGCCAAGGACAGCTAAGATTGTTACCCAAAAATAGGCAACTTTTTCAATTTAGATGATCGCATACAGTCTCCGAAATGTCAAATGTGTTTCTTGGTTTCTTTTTTATGAAGATTTCCATCAAAATGGTGGAAGGCGCAGGCGCACAGTCTATTTTTTCTATTCTTTAGACTCTTCGCGTGCGTCTCGTATAATTTTGATGGAAATCTTCAAAAAGTAGAAACACACCCATTGTATCAGCCTTTATACAGTATAATAATACATATATTATAATAATATCAATATTATGTATGCAATGCTGTCTGTCTGATGCGCACAAGAACTCGATTCGTATTGTATTTATCCTTTGTGTTTTTTAACTTCCCCTGAACACGAAATTCACTAACTTACTGTAAGATCCATGTTAAACGCATTTACGTTTTTTTTTGAAAATATTAACGGGATTTCAGTTAATTTCGTTTTCTTGCGATTTTTTTTTCGTATTTCGTATTTTATGACACATACACGTTTGAACGCATTTATAGAATTTTTTTTCTGTTTGTATCGATATCACTTGGGGAAAAAAACTGGACTGATTTTGGTAAGACTTGTGTAAGACGGGTAATTGAAAATAATTAACTCACATATAAAAACACTGTACATTTGTTATAACAATTAATAAGTCAGGAGATACAGACACAAATTTAAAAGTATTTTGTTCATGACGGTGGTCGAATATATAATAATCATCTGTCCTAGATCCTAATCCTTCATCTCGTCGGCTTAGTGACAGAAACCATAAACATACTGCCACATTAACAAAACCACTCTGATATTAATAAATAGCCGACCTCATCATATTCTTATGAAATAATAATATTATGAACTGATACTTCACTAAAAAAATGGTACACTGTGATATATATTTTCCAGAAAAACACTTGGTACCCAAATTTTTTAAAGTATATACGGATTAAGTTGACTTCTAGTTGGTGTAAAGTAAAATTACGATTCACAGCACTGATGATGATTGAAGTAAGAATTAAAATGAACACTCTGATGATGGCACAAAGAGTGCCGAAACGTAAGTGAATTATACATGCAAATATTTAACATCACTGTTGCATTTTATATTGATCCTATGCCACTGGAAAAAATTCTAATTCTTCCTTCAATCATTATCCTCATGTGTTTCTGTTAAAACTAACAATAACGTAAGCGAATCTGCACGAAAAATCGACGTTCACATGAGTGAAGCCGCGAACAAAAAATAATATCTTCACACTGATGAAGCTATTTATAACTTATTAAATTTATTTTTACGGTAGGTGCTATTTTTAACTACTAGTTAAAATAAAAATTCTTTGGGATAATGTTACAATGATTTATTTGCTTGCACTAGGTGATAAAAACATTAAATATACAAATATTTAATTAGCACATTAACATCTCATTTTAATTTGCAAATCTAATTTAACTTCTTCTACGGCGTCATTTAAGAGGCCCATTAACCTTATTGAGAGGTGTAAATTGACTTGATTTCTTTCTCCAAAATTGATTAATACTTTAAATTTTAAACTTTAACAAAATTTGCAATTTTTAATTATACACACATATACCTATATAGTTTCTTTCTTAGGGTTCCGTACCTCCGTACGGATACGGGACCCTACTACCCTACCTACGATGTCTGTCCGTTCGTTCGTGTGTCCGTCCGTCTGTCACAGGGCTCTATCTCACAAACGCCGAGGTAGCTAGTTCAATTTTTTTTAACATTGCATTATAGGGATTTGTTTTAAACTTTATATTAATAGTTGTTCTTGCGAATTCGTCATAATTTTTGGCATACTTTTAATTTAGGTACATCATTTTTTACATGTTCCGGTTTATTAAGAATAGCCGAGGGTGTACCGATACCGTTGTTTATATCCCATGTTCATGACTCCTGTTACAAGCTTCCAGTTCCCAGTTTCTAATCCAATAACTGGCAAAGGTATCGATTGGCTTTATAATTTATTATTTAAAAAATCCATGAATCTCTTGACGCGTGATGAAACTTTGGTATGAAAGGAACCACAAAATATCAAACCCTGACGTACGTCTCGCTAACCATGTTGGCATCATCAGGAGATTATTAAATCATTTAATCATCTTTTGACGATGCTAACATGCTGATGATGCTAATCGTGCTAGCATCGTCAGGAGATAATTAAATGATCTATTCGTTTCCTATAATGATGCTAACATGGTTAGCGAAACGTACGTCGAGAAGAAAGTGTTAAGTGGTTATTTTTAATATTCAGTAATTAAAAAATAATAAATTGAAAATATGAATTTGTATAATAAATAATAATAATAAAGTTCCTCTAACTCCAAAGTGCAGCATAGGGCCTCTACAAAAATTTTAAACCTCTATCTTTTGCTATTTTTTTGCTTTGTAACCAGGTCATTCCTTGCTCCATAAGGTCTTCATGAACAGTCCTTCTCCAAGATATGTTAATAAAATTCCTCTAACTCCAAAGTGAAGCATAGGGCCTCCACGAACTTTTTAAATCTCTTTCTATCTCTTTCTATCTTTTGCTATGTTTTTGATTTGTAACTAGATCATTCCTTGCTTCTTAAGTTCATGATGAACAGTCCTTCTCCAAGATATTTTGGGTCTTCCTCGTTTACGATATTCCTGTGGATAAGGCTATCCCTTGTTATGTCTTCATCTGATTTCCTCAACGTGTGTCCTGTCCAATTCCATTTCCTACGCTTTATGATCTCCCAAATTTCTTCGTGATGATTTGCACGCCTCCAAAGCTCTTCATTTGAAACATGTTCTAGACTCAAATAAACTTGGCTGTTGGGGGCCTTTAAAAAATAAATTAGTATTGACTGACACAGTAGGATAGTTACTTGTAAGTTTCAAAACTAATCGACGTAAGTCAACCTAGGTGTTGACGCCATAATGACAAAAGCACAACATGAAACATATGATGGTATTCTGGACATTAATGAAGATCCTGTAAGTTTATTACGGCCATTAAAACAGTTGAACAAGTCCGTTAATAAAACTGCATCGCGCATTCATGTGTGTGTATGTGAGCCTGCATCGTCGCACATACATGCGAGGTGTGCAAACATAAATATAGAAAAAAAACATGTATTATCGCCAAGCCACTCTCGATTTCTTCAGAGGGGCCGGGCATGCATATAAGATCGCGTAGCGGGTCAAACCATGGATGGGAGAAAAAGTGATTGCAACGACCGATAAGCGAACTTGCCCGCCTCTATATATAGAGAAAATCTCGAGAACTTACGATTGGTGAAAGTTCTACGAAAATTTTCTGGAATACATTTTTAGGAATGAAAAACGTAATATATAGATTGTATCAAATAAACCTGTGCATAGGGCATTCTGTGTGTAAGACAGAGATTGATACATAAAGCAATAAGTAAGAATGAGATAAATGATCGCTAATAGAATGTTACGTGGTTACTGTAAATAAATAATATTTATACAACCTAATAGCGTCATCTTTGTTTTTTCACTCCTTCTATGCTATTTTCAAAGGCAGCTACAAATAATTTTATTATGTCGGCGGTTAAATTACCACCATAAAACCATTTAATTATTTGAATTTTTTCCCGAACAGTATAAATTGCCATTTTATCAATAATTTCAGTAGTGACTATTTTTAATGTAGAAAACAACGATGACAGTTGTTCGGTATTACATATTTATTTACAGTAACCACGTAACATCCTATTAGCGATAATTTATCTCATTCTTACTTATTGCTTTATGTATCAATCTCTGTCTTACACACAGAATGCCGTATGCACAGGTTTAATTTGATACAATCTGTAGATGACAGCAAGTATAATATCACCTCGTAATAATAGAAAAATGAGTGAGAAATCAAGTTAATTCCCTTCTGATAGCATGCAACAACTTTTTTCAGTTCCGGATCCCTTTATGTAAGAAGAAGAAGAGAATAATATTCTCTTATTCAGATCCATCCCGTGGTTGGCCGCCATATTTGTAGTGACTTGTGACGTCAGATCTGACTTCAACTTTGTATGAGTAACTGTTGTATACGGTATAGCGCCCCTATAACATTCTAACTCAGTGGTATGCAGGCGATTGTATACATATATGTGTATGTCTAGGAACCCATCCCTACCGGTGGGACCGTTTGATTGTGCGCGGTACAGTACGCTGGCCCCGCCGTTGATGCACTCTCTTCACAGACAGTGAAGGTGAAGTTTTGGCAATGACCGTGACACTTTGTTGTATATTATGGTGCAAACGAACGCACAGGTAAGTAATAATACATATCTATAAACAAAAACAACACAAACATAACAACAACCCGTCCGTCGGCCGATCTTGTCTGTTGTTCGCCGTCTCTTTTTTTATTTTCATTCGATATCACTCGGATATGTTCGGTGTACTTGTCCTAGAATTGTCAGTGTAAAAAAATAGAAGACATCATTATAGAACAATATTAGTTTTGTTCGCATTAGAGTGCAGAAAAGGCTGGGGAAAGATTGCACCAAACAAACCTTTTCTATAAGTTTTTTCACTCGGATGTTCGGTGTACTTGTCTTAGAATTGTCAGTGTAAAAAATAGAAGACATCATTATAGAACAATATTAGTTTTGATCGCATCAGAGTGCAGAAAAGGCTGGGGGGAAGATTGCATCAAACAAACCTTTTATATCCAGAAAAGGCTGGGGAAAGATTGCACCAAACAAACCTTTTCTATAAGTTTTTTCACTCGGATGTTCGGTGTACTTGTCTTAGAATTGTCAGTGTAAAAAAATAGAAGACATCATTATAGAACAATATTAGTTTTGATCGCATCAGAGTGCAGAAAAGGCTGGGGGGAAGATTGCATCAAACAAACCTTTTATATCAGTTTATCACTCCGATATGTTCAATGTACTTGTCCTAGAATTGTCAATGTAAAAAAATAGAAGACATCATTATAGAACAATATTAGTTTTGTTCGCATTAGAGTGCGGAAAAGGCTGGGGGAAGATTGCATCAAACAAACCTTTTATATCAGTTTATCACTCCGATATGTTCGGTGTACTTGTTCTAGAATTGTCAGTGTAAAAAAATGAAACAATAACTTGACATCATTAGAACAATATTAGTTTTGTTCGCATCAAAGTGCAGAAAAGGCTGGGGGGGAGATTGCACCAAACAAACCTTTTATATCAGTTTATCGTTTTATAGCAATTTATTCACAAAAAACTGTTTGCACAATGCACATATCTCTAATACAGGTAATTCAAAAGTCACTTCTCAGTAACTATACATGCGTCATGACTGATTTGGACGTGCAAAGGATCAGGTTGATATGTCAATAATTGCTATGTCCATGACATTTATTGTACACAAATGTTATGCATTTATTTCGAAATGTTTTGATTGAATCGAGTATAAATTCCACATATCTACAACGTTCTTATTTGACGCAATGCACTATAAATGAATTGTGAATTATAGACGCTCGACAACAAAGGTCATTAGCGTCTGTCGCAATGCACTATATGTAACCAACAATTTGAGACGGAGATATGTTCTATTTCTATCTGCGGACAGATAATGCATTCCGCGGTATCATTTCTAGCGCAAGCGCACTGATTTGTCTGCAGACAGAAATAGAATTAGTTACACTTTTGTGACAGAATGAACCATAATAATATAATATAGGACTTTATAAGGTGGAGTTATAGTCTTTTTTATTTATTGTAGATTATAGACGCGTCGACATCTCAGGTCATAGCGTCTTTCAACTACACTAAATAACAACTAATTCTTAAAACTAAATAACATCACAAAACATCCATGGACGCAGCCCGCAGGTGGGATTCGAACCCACGACAGTCTAGTCTAGAGGCAGCGGTACCAAATACGCTATTCACTAGGCTACACTGCCCTCTGGAGTTATAGTCAACTATGCCAAAACATCCTATCTTATTTTCGTATTTATTCAGAATATTTTTGAGTCCTTAAAAATTGTGAAATGTCGCGATTGGAAGTGGAATTCCAAAACACATCAGACCCTCCCCCAAGAAGCATCAGACCCTAATGAATTTGACTTCTGTTTTAAAGTTTCAAAACTAAGTTTTGAAGCACAAAACGCATCACTTTGAGAATGATTTATTATTATTATTATTACTCTACACTATTTCAGGATGGACTATAACTTTTGTTTCAAGTGTTGAAAAATCGTAATCCATCATACGTGAACTTTATTTCACAGAAAATAAAACAGAAATAAAATGAACAGAAAATTTAAATACTTGTCTCCGGTGTTTCCACAGTTCGTAGGAAAAATACGTGATTTCTGTGAATTTTACCGGGAATTTTATTGTTTTACTGATATAATTGCATTTTCTTGTAATTATTACGTATTTAATTCTCGGTTGCGTTGTAATTAAATGAATGGTTTTGACGCTACAACACGTGTGTTTAATAAATTTCCATTTCAGCGGAAATCTTACCAATCTTTAAAAATACTGTCACCGCGATAAAAAAATTTTAATTTCCTTGTAGGATATTAATAATGATACACATTAACAGTCGAAGAATTCCTAAGACTTCCCAACACAAAATGTACACGGAATTGCTGGGAAAATATCCCCTTAGCCACATTAATAAAAAAACTTTTTTTAATATGCTCCTCTTTGTAGGTCAAAATTGAAAATTGGGCTTCGTGGTGCACAGTTAGAACTCGGGAAGATTAAAAAAAAGTTTGTTTTAAATCGGTTCAGCTGTTTTGGCGTAATAGAAAATAGCGTGACACACATCCTTACAGATTCAAAGACAAAACGAGTACCGCTATGCTGAGTCGCGCCTAAAAAAAATAGGATCAAAGTGATAAACTGTCAAAATCACGTTATACAGTTTCTTTATTCCACTTCTGATAAACTATGGAGTATTTCTATTCCACTTTTGATAAACAGTTGGAATATTTCTATCTCACTTCTGATAAAAAGAGTTTATCTATCCCACATCTGATAAACTGTTGGGAGTATTTCTATCCCACTTCTGGTAAACTGTTTAAGTATTTCTATCTCACTTCTGCAGATAAACTGTTAGAGTTTATTTCATTTTTGATAAACTGTTGGGCAAAAAGCAAATTACTGTGCACAAAACTCTTTTTTATATCAATTATGCACTTTTTCATTTCATTTAATATGCCCACACGACCGGTCATTTTTAATTCCTATGCAGGCAGCCTTTATTAACATGATAGAATTTAATAAATTCAACACTTCAAAGTTATTAATTAAAAAAAGTACTGAAGTATGCCCACATACTCCCAACTGGAGTTTTTATTAAAGGTTGTTATTCTTTTATTACTTTTTATAAATGTGCATAATCTCTTAAACGCAGAAGTGCCATTTGTCTAAATGAGGGTATACATTAAATTATTATCATTTTGTTATTTTTATTATACTATTACAATTTTGCACGGTGAATTTTGACTGCCGACGGGAAAATCAAAGCAAATTCATAACCCAGAGTGTGAAGTAGAGATGTGTGCAAAAAACGAGTGTTTAATGTAAATAAAAATTACGCCTACAGTTCAAAACGAACATGACAATATTTTTTACAAAAAAGTTAGGAATATTTTAACAGTAAATTAGAAATGTCCAGTGTAGCATAATATTTTAGTATTCTATGGTTACAAACTAGTTTTTTTAAAAGCCATCAAGATCTAGAATTATTCGGACCTAGTACCAATTAATATTTCCAATTTATTATTTTTTAATAATAAATTAAAATTCCAATTGATACTTTCACCAGTTCTCGGATTAGAACTTGAGAACTGGGGGCTTGTAATAAGAAATATAAACTAGTTGTACAATAAACACTGTGCTGAGAACGCTGTGAGATTACAAAACACTCCATGTTCGACCGTATTATTAATTGTTCAAAATTTATAAACACGCGAATTTAATAATTTAGTCTGCAAAACATCCAAACATATTTTAATTCACACAGCAATTACAAACACCATTATAAAATTGATACGTTATCGTTCGATATCTTTAGTAACTAAATACATGTGTCATGGTTTTTTAATTAAATTTATAATGATTTATCTTTGTAATAATGTATGTTTATTGAATCTTTTCCATATTGGATAAATAATAATAAAAGACTTGTGCTAATGTAATACAAAACAATAAATCCAAATTATAATATTATAAATGCGAAAGTTCGGTCTGTCTGTCTGTCTGTTTGTTTATTACCTCTTCACGCCTTAACCACCGAACCGATTTCGACGAAAATTGACAAAGAGATTCCTTGAAGCCCGACAAAGGACATAGGCTACTTTTTATCCCCGAAAACTGTTCCCGACGGAAGAGCATTCAAACTTAAAATAGCAACCTAAACAAAAACATGCATCACTATCAATATTTTAATTAAATAAATATTAGTAAAAAAACTTTTTAGAGACGAGCTTTTATTTAAATACACTAAAAAGGAAAAAATAATTTTTAATAATTTAGGTTCATAATTATAGAAGCGTGGGTCACGACCCACGCTTTTATAATTATGAACCTAAATTAAATTATTTTTTTCCTTTTTAGTGCATTTAAAAAATAAAAGCTCGTCTCTAAAAAGTTTTTTTACAAATATTTATTTAATTAAAATATTGATAGTGATGCATTTTTTTGTTTAGGTTGCTATTTTAAATGAAACGATTTTCACTAATGCAATAATGTTTTCCATAACATAACAAAACTCATGTTGCGTCTTTTAAGTGAAATTCTCTTATATTCGTCCAGCTTTTTCTATTCACTGATTAATTTAAATTAACGCATCAACAACAAAAGCTAGGCATCGTCGGAGAATGCTTCTCTGTCTAGACATTAAAACAAATAGACTAGGTATACGATCTAAAATCTATTGTCAGGGGTTGTTAAAAATGTAAACCTTATCGATTTTATCACGAAAAAAGCTGCCATAACCTTATGACGGCCGAACGTCCATGTTTGGTGTATGTACAGATGTGACATTAGTAGTAAAAAAAAACTGGCTGCGTCCGTCCCTTTCTTTGTGTTGTACAGTGAAAAGTGGTTCTTTAGAGAATAGTACAGACATAGTTTTTCTATTCCTGTCTAACAGCCATAGTTGACGTGCCTTCAAGCCCTATGCCATGGCGCACTAAACAAGCACTACTGCTACACTAAAACAGTGGTGGAGATGTTAAAAAACGACGCTCCAATACACGACGCTATAATCTTAAAAGCAATCCGTTTGAGCCATAATTTTTTTAAAAATTAGTAGCGAGAACCATGCATGACTCCCATGTTCCAAAATAATTTTTAATATAAAAAAATGGGTGTGTGCTTATGACCACACGACAGAAGTGAAAACTTCAGATTTTCTAATTTTTGGTGTCATCTATTATAGCGCATTTATGAACTAAAAATAATTTATTGCTAAAATACTAAAATTGTGTTTTTAATTAATTCCACCTTGGTTTCAAAAAATTATAATTATTGTCAAAGAAAGAAAATAACAAAAATAAAAAAATATATAAATATCATGTAGAATTTAGAAAAAAAACGCCAAAAATCCTACGCTGCTATCAGGCCTCGAACCGAGCTCCCTGTGCATACAACGCGAATACGCTACTAACTGAGCTATTGACAGAACTGCCTAGCTTGCCGTTTTTATGCTATAAGTATGGCAGCCGCATCACATTTTTGCGAACACTTCACTGTTTTTAACTATACAGGCAAAGAGTGCCTAACGCGCCTAAGGAAGTTTTCAGTTTTCACTTCAAAAACTGGGAGCGTGTAAATCTCATGCGTCTGAAGTGAAACTTCATGGGTAAACATTTGTAATCACGAGTAAACACTAAACAAGAAAAGGGCGTGTCGATCGAGTTTTCCCCTCACCGTATTCGTATCTACACTATACCCGCCAGCCAATCGGTTTCGATTCTCGCTAGAAGCTCATTTCCCCCACTCCCGACGGTGTCGTTTTTCGTCAGTTTTTTTCGTTACGCTGTTGAACGAAATTATTCTCATCGCGGCTAAAAAAGTTTCACTCAACAATTTCAGTGGAATATATTGTTATAGCTGAGAAAAGTGCACAAAAATGTGTAAGTATGAATTTTTTTTGGAAGAGCAGTCAATTACATAATTGATTCCTGCATATCAAAAAAAATCATTTTAACAACCATAGTCACGAACAGGAATCTAACCTGAACTTTACCACTATCGCGGCTGAATGAACTTACAATACTCAACCGCTGCGATATGGGAAACGTTCAGGTTAGATTCCTGACTGTGACTATGATTGTTAAAATGATTTTTTCTGATATGCAGTAATCAATTATGTAATTGGCTGCTCTTCCAATAAAAATTTTCAATTGCAAAACAGCCGTATAAATCTATTTAATAAAAATGTGTATATATTTTCAAAACCACTGATCCGATTGGTATCACAATCAATAGGCTTGGAGTCCTTACTGAAGCAAATATTTTTTAAAAATGTATACTACAAATCTGTGATTTTTGCAAAAGTTATTGTGAACGAAAGAAAATTTCAGACGCACACCAAACACTTTTCCTTGCGTTTTGAAAGTTGAGGGTATTACAATCAGAAATCTGACCGTATTTCGGACATGATTTTGCGACCTCACCATATACTTACATTTCCTTCGAAATATAGAAGACTCTGAGGACAGTGTGGTTCAGTGGTTAACGTCGCGGCCTCTGGATCAGACTGTCGTGGGTTAGAATCCCGCCTCCCCTCATGGATGTTTTGTGATGTCATTTAGTTTTAAGTGAATTGTAATTGTGTTTTAAAGACCACCAACAGCTAAGGTTATTTAAGCCTAGCACCAATTCATATTTTCAATTCATTATTATTATTTTTTTTTTTAATATTAAATTGAAAATCCAATTGACACTTTTACCAGCTCTCGGGCTAGAACCCGAGAACTGGGGACTTGTAATAGAGGAACCATAGCAACGCCATGTAAACAACAGCGCCGCTACACTCTCGGCTATTCTCAAGCCCAGTTTTAAGTGAGTTATGTTATTAAATGTAATCAAGACACTAATGACCTAAGCTGTCGATGCGTCTATAATTTACAATAAATAAATAAAATAAACACAAACATTCTGGAAACGCGTTTTCTCGTCCAGATATCACACCAAAATACCCAAGAAACCAACTCGAAAACGAAATTCCAGACCCCGGCGTTCCTATTTTATAGATTAGTATCTACTGAATACAGATATCAAATGTGTTTTTGACATATTAAAAAAAATTCATTGTAATGGAGCCATTTTGTCCAAATTAACGCAAATGGTGGATAGTTTTGATGACTACACCACTGTTAAAATATGTCTAATGTAAACTCGAACCCTCCAGGCTTTTGTTATAACAAAACACAGTCGGAATAGTATAATAATATACGCGCAGGTAAAACTTGCCTTACCTGATAGGCACTGGTTGAGAGACTACCTCACTGTACGTAGACCATACCAACAACATACTATAGGGATACACCCAGCTGACCTAGCCTGTATATTTTCTATAAAATATAAGAATACATTTTGCACTTTGCATAATTCAAACATTAATATTCATTAAGTAATTTACAAATGTGCCATTGCTAGTTGACGTGCGAAAATTTAAAGGGATTTGTTTAAACTTTAAAGATAAAATTATTGGTAGCTTTTGATAATAGAGTCGTGCCGCGTACCAACATTTGATAATTTTGAACAGTGTGTGTTATTCCTCATACATAAACAAATAATGTAAACCAGCTTTTTTGTTCTTATATCATTATTCCTTCCTCTTAACTGCAAACAAGAATTTAAAAAATACGTCCACGCATAGATAAAGAGAGGTATGTCTATGGAAAGAGAGGAATACTTTCTCGTTAGTCGTAACTCGTGAAGAAACTAACCTAAATTCTAACTGCCGACCTGTCAACTATACATAAACAAATCATTATACTATATTCTCTCTGTATCTATCGATCAGTGGGCGTGATTCAACTACAGCAGCCAATCAGAGAAGGCTGCTATAAATGACGTATACCGTGGCGGTATAATTCAATGTTTAAAATTATATTGAAAAATACGCACTTTTGCGATTTTTTTTTGTAAAAGAAAAAGCTTTCGAAAAATTCTCAAAGAAATTGTTGTGCTATCTATTTGTAACGTAGATTCAATTTCCAGCCAAAAAAAATATAGGACGACCCTATTCAAGAGTTCTATACCCGGAAAACTAAAAGGTCGAAATTGACATTGACAAGCGCAACCATAAGATATATTAACGGAATTCCAATTTGGTTAGACATTTTTGACAGGTTTTGATAATTCGAGTTTTGTACCTGTTAAAATTAAGAGGAGATATTAAATTAAGGCAACAAACGCAGCCATAAGATATGATGATTAAAGGATTTCCAATTTGGATGGACATTTTTGACAGATTTTGATAATTCCAGGAGTTTTATACCTGGTAAAATTAAGAGGTGATATTAAATTAAGGCAACAAACGCTGCAGCCAGGATTTGATAATTCAGAAGTTTTACCCGGAAAACTGAGGTGATATTAAATTAAGACAACAAACGCAGCCATAAGATATGATATGATGGTTACAGGAATTCCAATTTGGTTAAAGAAACATTTTTGACGACTTTTGATAATTCAAGTTTTACCCGAAAAACTACGAGAGCGAAATTAATTAAATCACGACAACAAACGAAGCTATAAGACATATTCTTGGCAGCTTTTGATAATTCACTTCACGCCTCACGGATTTATCGGAAAACTAAGAGATAGGTACTTATCTACTGATATTACATCAAGATAATCTAGGATAATAACGCAGCAATTAAAGCTATATGAAGATTAAAATAATGATTTGATTAAAAATAAATTATTATTGGTGCTTGGGATTTTACTCAAAAATTTGAAATTATAAAAATAAGTTATGTTTATAGGATATCAACGCATTCAAGAAACGTTTTTTCAGTTACCAATAATAGTTTGCGATTCGAAACTTCAAAATTCTTAGTCACCTCACCAAAAAAATAATTCACCCGAGTAAATTATTTTTTGGTGATGCTATGACGAAGAATATACTCTAGTAAATTATTATTTTTAAGCAGTATAATATTTCATTACTAAAGTATACTCCAGTAACTATAGTTGATGTCAAGGATTACAAACTTACATTTTAAAGCAACAATTTTCACCCAAACTGGTGTGATTTTACAACAAAAAATGCTTTGAACATTTTCAGTTGAAACCGCTAATTTATTGAAATATCATTAAAAAATTGTCAAAACTTGTTCATTTTAGCGCTGTCACTTTTTTAATATACCTACGTCCTACATTGTTTTCTTTCACAATTTTCATATATCCAATGTCATTCGGCGATTGAGACGAATCATTCAACGCCTCATTTATCAAAATTGGTCTAGCCGTTTAGGCTTTAGAAGGTAACGCGTAAGCATAGTCACATACTTACTAACGTGAAACATGTTACCCTCTTTTGGCTTTGCCGTAGTCTGGTAAAAAGAAATATTTCAGGTGTTTAGAAATTTAAATGATAACGAGCTAATTCAACAAATCGATAGTTTTGTCTTGGTCTAGAAACACTAAACAGTCTTAGATTTTTACTTTTACAAATTTATCTACATACAGTGTTATAAGAGTTTTATTAAGTAGATTTTAATAGAATTTTTATTATATAGTCAGTATTCTAATGTATTAAGTAATTATACTTATGTAAGTAATTACCGCTTTTTTAAATATAAAATTTGTAAATTACGTAATTGAATAAAGAAACATAACAAGTGCATGGTGACGAAATTACGTGTTTCAAGATTTTTTTTATCATTAATAACTGAAGGTTTTTTTATCAAGGCCAATAAACAAACAAGAACAAGTAATAAATTGTGCATTTCATCAAACAAAATGTAAAAACATTCTTTAATTTATTTTTGCAAGTTTGCAACTTCGATTTGACGATGCTTCTGTTTGCCTTCCACCGGAAACAGGGATATTTTTTTGAAGCGTCATCTTAACGAGTTTTTTTGCAAAAGAAGTAAAAAATCGTAGCGTGAGGAAATTTCATGCGTGCTTTTGGGTCATCAGCAACTAAGTAAAAACGAAATGATAGAGGAATTTGTGCTCATAATTATAATCAAGCCAAATTACTTTTACCCGATATAAATGAATATTTTGATACCATTTTAAAATTGTTTTTTGATTATGGTTTAACAAAATAATCATACCTAAGGGCATAGTTTAGATCTAGACAAAATTTTAATTACGAAACTTGGAACATTGCGGTGAGTAATTAGAGCTGGTAAATTCATGTGAGCTTTCAGAACTAATTAAAACTTGCTTGCTGAAGTTTACAAAGCTCGTATACATTCCGCGCTATATTTCATCGAGAAGATTAAATAGAATTAAAGGCCAATTATTTTCAAAATAGATGTAGAATATATAAAAATATTTCTTTCAAAATATTCTTTGTTCTCTCTTTATAAAGTTACTTCCGAAAGTTTCGGGAAGTCTCTATTCTCAAATAAAAACTATACCCATCAAAATTTGGTTGGTCCAAGGCTTATCTAAAATTGTTTTTAAATTATTTTGTTCTGAAAACAAAAAACCCATCTCATGTTTTCTCATACTGAACTTTCTTTGTTCTTCGATCTGCCTGAACAAACTAACCAAAAATCAATAGGTATATCCAAATACAAAATTGTTTTGAAACTTAAAATACCGCATGTTATATTTTGAAAATAATTAAATTCTTTCCGTTCTTGAGTCTGTCTGATATAACGAATCAGCGTAATACACCTGGAGAATTGTTACAAAACAGAGTAAGAATTAGAAATTCTTTTCTTAGCAATTTGAATAAAATATGAGAAAACGAGGATGAAACTTCTGGATAGAGAAGTAATCAATAATAATACGTAGAGAATTTGGCATGCTGAGAATTTTTGAGTTTCAGACGATTACAAACTAGTAACGTGGCATAAACAATAATATTATTAAATCTATTTTATTATGAAAAGTGATAAGAAACTGACCTGTCTGAAGATTCCGAACTGTCGTATCTATCGGCACATCGTTTTTTGCGACAATCCTCGTGATCCATTCCGGTGGAGCAAGGTGATTGAGGATCACCGCCACTTTCATGATTTCGCGGCGACGATGATATTATTGTTGATGAAATAAAACCACCCTCATCATTATCCGTTCCCGACGAAATAGGATCATTATCAGCTGTATTAAGAGTATCAGCTTTTGTTTGATGAGGGGGCAGGGAAAAGCACGCCACTGTCGTTTTCGTTGCAGCCGTAATACAATTACCACCGCTAAACTTTGAACACAATTTACCACTGTCACTATCAATATAAAATGAACGTTTCACATCATTGCACGTCGATTCTAATAAACTATCGTCACTAGAGAACTGAACTATGTCACCATTTTTATAGTTTTTATTCACAATACCGTCTTTCACATTATTTTTACTCAACACGACTCCGTCCATACACAAACCGTCTGCCATCTTGTTACGCACTGCCTAGCCGGGCCAGCGCTCTGAAGCGAGTTCCAGCGGCGCACGCGTGACGTCACTGCGCATCATACCGCGAATCTGCGATACCCAAACATTTTAATACTTGCTCCCCTTACCTATAATTAAGAATATAAAAGTTTAGCTAATTAATAAATCAATAACTGGTAACGTCCAGAAAATTTCTAAATTATCAACAGTCATTAACTTACAAAACACGTACTTCATGCGCCGAGTGTTCCGTACATCATGCGCTGTAGTTTCCCTGTAATCTTTACCAACTTCTTTATATGCTTAATTATTTTCAAAATTTTAAATCTATTACTTTTGGAGATAAAGAGGGGAGAGACATTTTTTTTGGTGAGTGATGTACCAAAAAAAGCATGTCTCTCCCCTCCTTAGTTCCGAAAGTATTATGTTTAAAATTTTGAAAAAATTCAGGCATATCAAGAAGCTAGTAAAGAATACAGGAAAACTATAGCGAATGATGTACGGAAACTTCAGTGCATGAAATACGTATGTTTGATCGGTTTTATAGTGGTTAAGCGAGCATTTTCGCCAATATCTCAAAAACTACGTTACTTAAAATTAAAAAAATACATTTATGGAATCTGTAACAAGTTCCATTTCATAATAAAATGATACCCAACTTGAGTAAGTGAAAAAAAAATTGCCCTCATTTTATAATCCCTCCCCAAATTATATTTTTTTTATTCTTACTCTTGAACTAGGTGCGGGCACACAAGTTTTATAACTATGTCAAAATTCAAGTCGATAGCGTATGTAGTTCCTGTAATTTTAAAGACCACCAACAGCTAAGATTATTTGGGCCTAGCATCAATTCATATTTTCGATTCATTATTTTTTTTAATAATAAATAGAAAATCCAACTGAACTTTTACCAGCTCTCTAGAACCCGGGAACTGGAGATTTGTAATAGAGGAACCATAGCAACGCCATGTAAACAACAACATTGCTACACGCTCGGCTATTCTCAAGCCCTGTATGTAGTTTCTGAGTGATCTTAGTTAGTAATAAGTTTACTTTCGTTTGAAAACGACCGAATCCGCAAGTAAAGAATTCTACCTCAAAACGTTAGTTTGTTACCAAGTTAGTACCGGGCAAATTCTATGTGTACATTATTTTCTTAAATACATTTTTCATAAGTTGAACAATGAACACATACGAAAACTCACTAATGATTGCGAAACGCGAAACCTTCAACTTATATACTTGAAGTACGCTAACATAGTGTTTATAAAATATATCCGCGACAAATCGGTTGCCTCAGACCACCGTTTAAGCGGTACCGATCAATGGCGGAGTGGGAGCTGGCCGTGACGTCACAAATAGCCACGGCGGTCGCGCACTTCCAAGTTGCGTTTTTCTCCGAGCGACGTTCATTGGCCGACAGACAATATTACATAATTTACTTACCTATCCTCGAAGCACGGGTAATGACATCGCTCTCTGTATAGCTATTGCTAGTACAGACTACAGAGTACAGATATACCGCTGTATATTAAATACAAGCATTTATATGCCAGCAGGCGAATCACGAGTTACAGCAGTCTAAAAGCAATCAACGATGTTTGTATATTATGACGATCAAACTACTACAGCTCTATTATTTCGTCACTGACCCTGTAATGTATTATGTCACAGCTCCCCAATTCTTCAATGGCCTTGATACAGTTTAAATACGTATTGTTCATACTATTGTTTTTTTTTACCGGATGGTTCAAAACATCCAAACACATACGATATTAATTTCGTGGGCGATCTAGCAATATCATACGAAATTGTCAAGTTCAGACAAGAAATAAATTATAATTTAAAAAAACTAAAAAACACGCTTTAATGAACTAAAAAGTAAAAAATAATTAATTTTATTGCAAAAAAGCGTGGGGTAGTATGAAAATATGATCCAAAGCACCCCACGCTTTTTTACAATAAAATTAATTATTTTTTTACTTTTTAGTTCATTAAAGCGTGTTTTTTAGTTTTTTTAAATTATAATTTATTTTTGCTTTTTATTCCTGGAGATCCTGGTCAGGATAATGGGACAAACTTATGGAATTATTGTATTGTAATGGGTCCTTGATAAGTGTGCAAAGTTTCAGTTCAATCTGAAGTTTTTTGCTTTTTTTTAGTCCTGGAGATCCTGGTCAGGATAATGGGACAAACTTATGGAATTATTGTATTGTCGTCGGTCCTTGATAAGTCGACAACGTTTAAACTAAATCTGACCGTTCAAAGTTGGTCAAAATCAAGTTCAAAGAAGTCGGTTACAAACTGACAAACAAGCAAGCAAACATACAGGTGAAGCTAATAAAAGCGTGTTAATGACTTTCGATTAATTTAGTTAAGTATATTTTGAATAAACATTGGTATGGAAAACTAAACACGGCTACCATGTTCCAAAATAATTTTGTATATGAAAAATTTAAGTTGAATTTTCCGAAAACGTTATTGTTATAGGCAGGAACGTATTTGTAAAATTTTCGCCGTAAGTAAAGATGAATGTCCTCTTTCAGTTTAATTTTCTCTGCGTCCTACACATTGGTTCAGTGCCGCCCTCTCAAGTCTGCCGCCCCGGGCAAGTGCCCTTTTCGCAATGAGACAAATAACATGTACAAAATTGCGTATATTTCCAAAACCAATAATTTTGGTACCAAAATTTATAGTCTTTACTCCTTACAAACATCAAAATCATTAACAAATAGGTGCATTTTTATGGAAAACCACTTTTCCTTACGTTTTGAGAAAGACGATTTTTTGACCACATAACTAAGTATACTATATTTCCAATACATAGATGTAAAAATCGATTAGTATAATTAGTATATTTAAGGAATACCTACCGTCTGCTCGATAAAGCGGAGATTTTTAAAATATTTCATTCGAAGTACAGTAGAACTTCGATTATACGAGCTATTGTGGACCGACCCTACCTTAAATAATTGAAAAACTTAGATAACAGATACGAATTTTTTAAAGATTTAAAAAAAGACTGCATATTTCTATGACAAAATCAACATATTTTACTCATTAACAAATGTAAATATTTTTTGTAAATTTTAGAAGCTCGGATAAACTGGGTTCTTGCGCGTGATGGAGTAAAAATTAGATGTAAGTAATTTTGGTAAATCGCGAAGTCTGATAAAACTGTACTCATCTCTGAAATAGAATCACACATTTTAAAAAAAATACAACATTTATCAACAAAATATAATATTTACTTTAAATAAAATAACATTAATATCGCAAAAAATATAAATTATTTAATACAACTATGGGTGCGTTTTACTTGGCGACCGCAACGCTCACAACGATCGTACGCAGTTCCACATGGCGACCGCACTCGCTTTGGTCGTGATAAAAACGTCACGGATAGCGCTCGCATCGAGCTCACAAAGCCCGCCGTTTGTCTGTGGGTTGACGCGGTCGTTAACTATTTTCCCGCGCATTTTAAAGTCACAGAGATGACAGCAGAATACGTTATATTTTACAATTTTGAATATCTCATTTGAGGTCAACATATCTGTGGAGGATGCAAAACGTATATTTATCATACTATCATAACATTTGATTGCTTTAGCCTTTCTGCAAAAATATAACCTTACTTTGTTGCAAAATATTCTGTTTTTTTGACGGAATAATGGTAGCCATGTTTGTTGTCGCCCACAAGTCGTTTCATTACAGTTTTCGTCCGCAACGCTTGTGAGCTAGTGGAACAGCAAAATGTAGGGTCGTGGATGCGAGCGTTGTGGGCGCCAAGTGGAACGCACCGTATAACGGGCCATAAAAATTTAACATAAGTAATATAAAAAAATTGTGCATTTTTTTTATCAAGAACAATTTGGAGCGTCTAGTATTATTACACTTATTTATACACATAAATGGGCGTTTTCTCGTAACCTGTAATAGTCGAATTCCAAAAATTAAGATAGTAAGTCATGCACTTATACTTCACTATTTATATGAGCGGCACAGTTTTTTTGCATGGGGCGCATATTTTCGCTCCACTTAATCTTGTTACGAACCGTGCATGTCTCACTATTTTAAATTTTGGAATTTCACTCGTCGCCAAACCTGCTTTGTTATAACAAAAATGCTTTTTAGGGTTCCGTACATTCGATGAAAAAACAGATCACTCTCGTGTCTGTCCGTCTGTCACAGCTTATTTTCTCCGAATCTACTGGACGAAAAAAGTTGAAATATGGTACATATATAGTTAGGTGACCCAATCACGGACGTATAGCGTATATAAACGATTTCTAATTTTCGGGGTTAATTTTAGAGGGCAAATTAGAAAAAAAAATCAAGTACAACATGTGACCGTGTGACGTATCAAATAAAAGGGTTCGTTATGAGAAATAATTTTAAAATGCATACCTAGTTTAAAAGATATTTAAAAAATATACCAAAATCGAGCATTTACCCCCCGCCTTATCGCCGAAACTACTGAGCTTAAAATTTTGAAAAAAATAGGGAATATAGGGCCTCACTCATAGTTTACAGGAAAACCTAAACTAAAATCCTAAATCTTTAAATTCCCACTGGAAACGGAAAATAATACGAAAATTGAGCATTCCCTCTATATCTTCGAAATTCTGAGCCTAAAATTTTGAAAAAAAAGGGAATATAGGGCCTCACTCATAGTTTACAGGAAAACCTAAACTAAAATCCTAAATCTTAAAATTCCCACTGGAAACGGAAAATAATACGAAAATCGAGCATTCCCCCCTTATCTTCGAAATTATTGAGCCTAAAATTTTGAAAAAAATTGGAAATATAGGGTCTCACTCATAGCTTATAGAAAAACCTAAACGAAAATCGTATCTTTAAATCCCCACGGGAAACGGAATAGTACGGAACCCTCTGCACGCGAGTTCGATTCGCACTTGAGCGGTTTTTTTAAACGACATTTTCGTTTGAGCTAGTAGCTGCACGTTTTCTACTGCAACTGTTAAAATATGTAGATCAGATTATTGTAGATTATAGACGCTCCACAATTAATGTCATTAGCGTCTAATTAAAATAAATATAATGCCAAATAACCTGGTGTTTAGGTGCCAGGAAAGCAACCAACCTGTAGTACCAGAAAGCGGCCGTAAGAAAATTAATTAATGATAAAATTTTGCAATAAAATTTACTTTGGGCTTAACATTTTCATATAGTAAATACTTTTTTATCATCTTTGCATTAATCGTAAAAATGGTTTATAATTTAGGAACCATCTGCGAAAGTTTTTATATGCAATTTTACCAGTTTTACTAACATTTTACTTTACTTGTCGAAACATTTCTAAAAAGTGTCGCCAGATGGATACATATATTGAATATTTATAGAATTAGGTACACAACACTTATTTATAAACATTTGTATATTCCAGATGTCTCAAAAACAGCTTAGATAATTTAAATAATTCATTAGTCTCAAATTTACTTACTTAAATTTAAAAAACTGGGGGTGTGTAAATCTCACGCGCTTACAGTTAAACTTAATGGGTAAACATTTGTAACAAAGTAAACACTAAACAGAATGGGGCGTGTTGATCGAGTTTCCCCCTCTCCGCATTCGTACCTGCACTATACCCGCCAGCTAATCAGTTTCAGTTCCCCGCTATCAACTCATTTCCCCCACTCCTGACGGTGTCGTTTTTCGTCAGTTTTTTTTCGTTACGCTGTTAAACGAAATTACTCTTATCGCGGCTGAAGGAGTTTTACTTCAAAAGATAGCTTTTAAATTTCTGTTATCTCTTTTATCTCATATGAAGATAAAAGGTCATAATAAATGTACATTTATCTTAAGTTAAAAAAACAGTTGACAAACTTTAACAGTATTAATTTTTGTTTCTCAAATTTTCCATGCTGTGCATTTTGTGCAATTACGTATTTTGTGCGTGATTTTGTTTACATTTTGATCTTTTCTGAACAAGAGTAGATAAATTTGAGACAAAACTTATCACTATTTTATGAAATACTAAATCATGATACTACTGACTGCTTAGCTCTAAAAAAAAAAGAATGAAGGCACATAAACCTGAACGTTTAAAAGAATATTATTATTATCTTTTTTTTAAATCCCTCCATCAACTGTAGAAATTATATTTGAGTTGATCAATTAAATGATGGAAATATGCAAATTTCAATGAGTGAAAAATGCTTTTGGATTCTCATAAAAAAAAATATTTTCAATCATACAATATGAATATCGATATCACATCTAATAATAATTAATTATTTAACATAATAATTTGTGCTGAACTTTTCGTAGATAACGGACGAGGGCCGTAGCTAGGGGGGGGGGGTATAGAGAGGCTGAGTTAAAAAGACTTCTAACAAAAAAAAACCTCGTTCAGAAAAGCCACTAAAAAGAGGAAAATAATAAAATTTTGAGGTCGGCGCCAATTTAATAAAAAATGAAGTCGGTTAAAAAGTAATAATAATAAATTGGCACTTTTTAACCGACTTCATGTTTTATTAAATTGACGGCTAGCGCCGACCTTAAAATTTTATTATTTTCCTCTTTTTAGTGACTTTTTTGAAGTTTTTTTTTTTGTTAAAAAGTTTTTTATTTTTTACTTTTTAGTGGCTTTACAATATTATATTATACGTCACTATAGCTCACAAACTTTTAACGCAGTGTCAAAACTTACGCTGTGCCAAAACTGACATTTACCTTAACGGTATCACATTCCGTTGCTAACTTTTTATTAAAATCAGTCGAACTAGTGAACAGATTTAAGTAAATTTTATATGGGACCACCCCGAAGGTATGCCCTATTAAATAAAACAATAATCATCAAAATCGGTTCACAAATACAGGAGAAATCGGTGAACATACATGCATACATTAAAATAAAAAACATAGGTCCTGACTCGTGAATATAGAGTCGGTTAAAAAGGTAATAGAGACGTTATACCGTATACAACTGCTTATACAAAGTTGAAGCCAAGTCTGCTGTCACAGGCCACAAACATGGCGGCCACAAACATGGCGGCCAAACACGGGATAATATTATTTTCTTCTTCTTCTTCTTCTTACACATAAAATGATTGAACTTATTAAAAATGACGACTGGCTTCACTTTTAAATGCTTGTAGCGTCTCTATAACCTCTTAACTCAGTGTCCATACTTTAAAAATAACCAACGCAGTAATAATTGCGCATTACTTCAAACTTCTGATGACCTACCTAAAATTTGGTTCTAGGTAGCTACGACCCTGCGTAATTACAAAATAACGACGATCATTTCTTTATCACTTATGCAATTTAGTAATATAAACATTTTAGGATTAGTAAAGGCAAATATTTGGTTCATTATTTCGTCGAGAAATATTTTTAAAAATGGCAAGACTTTTTTTGTTGTAATGCTAGCTTTACACTATGCCTTTTTCCGTGCATCTTGACGCATGCGCTTAAGCGCAGTGAAAGGCATGTCTGTCTGCATGCGTCAATTTATAACGCACGAGATATTTTACTGAGAGGCAAGACGACGCAGGTGTGCCCCGAGTCAGTTGGGACTTTCATGCATCATTTGTACGTCTGGTGTTGTAAAATGGAATGAAATAATGAAAAAACTCTTGAATTTATTGATTCATATAGACAATTTTCATGTGTAACGAGCTCTACGTGCAAATACTATGATGCATAACGAAAAGAAATGCGTTTTTTGCCTTCTATTGCATGCGCAAATACATGCCATGACGCATGACGAAAAAGACACTTCGTGTAAAATTACATTAAGGCAACTTAATAGTTTATAAATTAAATGGATGTTGTTCACAGTTACTGGACGCTTCATAGTTTGGGAATCTTTTCATTTTTAATACCGGACTGTCCGGGTGAACATCGGACATCATAACGTAGAGAATGTTTGCGAACGCAAAAAAGAGGCACCTTAAAAGACTTTAAAATAGTTTTCTATTGGAAGTCCACCCGAAATTAATTTACTAAGACCATATCAGACATTTCTCCTACACTTTCTTAAAATTGCTTAAGATGTATTCAAAATTTAAAATTGAATTGTGGATTATAGACGCTCGACAACAACGGTCATTAGCGAAAATTTAAAATTAAAATGCGATTTATGATTTCTTTAAAATTAAATTTAAATTAAGAATTCGTACTTACATTTCAGTTAAAGATATTTGGCTGCACGAAAGTTTTTCAATTTAAATGCAATACACGCGAAAATATGATGAACGATTATTTAACACTATTGATTATAAAAAGTTTAAAATTGTCAATGAAACTCTATTTTAACTGTCATAAATTTGTACTAAGTTTATTGGTTGAAAAAACCCACATAACTGATTTTTTGTGTAAATAATACTAATAATACTTTAACAAAATTAAAATGACGAAAACTAAAATAATTGTCAATGAAATAAAATGTTGAATTGAACATGTATGATAACTTACGAAACTTAACCTACAAAAAGTTTATTATGTAATAATTTGTAAACAGCATTTATAAAATATAAAGGGGCCCTCAGACAATCAATATTTATTCTCAATATTATAGAAGGCTTTAGGACAAATACTGAAGGATTAAAAATGTGCATTGAAATACTAATCTTTGGGAGTTTTACAAGTGTTTGTTCACAAGAAAAAAAAACTCAGTAATAATAAAAGATGTAGGTACACTATAAGGAATGTCATTGTATTCTGGTAACTGAAGATTTTGGTCCAGGTGGGAATAATACTAAAAATTAAAGGAGTGGGCATTGGTTTCGTAAGTTGAACAGTGATCAATAACGACTAACTAGCCCATGTACTGTCAGAAAAGTACATTCGTTTGGCAACTCGTGAATACCGAACAGAACTAAAAAAAATATTAAAAGAATTTCTGATAGGAACTTTGCCAGCCCATAAGTGCTTATCAAAAACTCCAGGTACTCTCAAGAGATGTGTAGACATTTAGATTTGAATACAATAACCGTTACACATAACCTCAAAATATGATGACAGCTACATATAACCTCAAAATATGATGACAGCTACATATAACCTCAAAATATGATGACAGCTACATATAACCTCAAAATACTTTGACAGCTACAACACATCAATTCTGTGGCATCTCACAGAATCACTCTAGCAGAACTTTTTGGGGAGACGCCAGTAAAGATGCTTACACATACTGAATGACATATTATGTCAATCAATGATTTTAGTTAATTAGTTGGCAAATATTTAAAAAAATATTCCCAACACACATACATTATTTCATAATTATGTTTTAAAATGACCTAGCTATAAATTTTATCGATGGTCCAACAACGTTATCAGCATCTACGAAGTGTGTTTTCATTTGTCAATCATGTTGCTAAACGGCCATTTTAAAACATTTTAATTGCAATGAGTATCTCAAAAACATGTAATCTTTATATTTATTTACTGGACATATTTTCATAAGAAACGACTGAGCAGTTCTTTATATTGGCACTTTCCCAGGAAGATTAAAATTTTTAAATATTAAGTCCACAAAGCTGTTGGCATCAATCCTTCAACTGTTCGAGAAGCCGGTGTTAACGTTTCATTGCATAAAAAGTTAAGAGGAAGCAAAACTAGATGACCTTTGATATTCTGTAGCATTTGTTTTGCTCTATCAATGTCGATATTGCACAAAGCTTGTTCGCTTTGATATCGTTTTAAGCTTACAAAATCAGGTACTTTATCTGAAGGTATACAGTGGAACACATCTTCGTAAATTTCCGTATTAGAAGCAGCAATGTTACACCAAACATCTTTATAAAAACGATACGTAACTGGATCCGTAACATCGATCAACGAATTCTGTTCCCCTTCGAGTAAACCTAAATGCTCTTTGAATAAATGCTTACGTAACGAACCGGCGAATTTGCCTGACGGGAAATTCGTGCCGTTCATCGTTCCAGGCATAAAACTTTCATCTTTGATTATTACGGCAATTTCCGAATCTCGTATTCCAATTAATGATCGATCGTTTATGTTTGCAGAGCCGCATATTACGGTGCGGTCGTCAATTATCATCAGCTTGGAATGAACGTAAATTAGCTCCGTGACAGGTTCTCCGTTTAAAGTTGAATGAGTTCTTAGTCCACAGAAAGTTATGTATTCAGAAGGATCCTCGATGCCAGCGTCACGCAATTTGTTTAAAATGGCGTCTTTTCCCCTGTATATTACAAAAATGAAATTAATATTTTAGTAGGATTTTCAGTCACAAAATTCAAATATCTATTTTAAGATTACAATTTACAGTAGACTCTCGATTATCTGGTTAACTATGCCGGAATGTATATGTTTGCCAATTAAATGTATAAAAAGCTGTTACCTTGAAATAGACGCATAATTCCAATGAGTAACAGCATGCAATGCTGTTCCGGTAGCTCCTCCAACTTCACCCTCGAAACCAGGCAGCAACGGCATAACTACATAAACTCGGAACACCGATTTCTCTCTGGAAAATTAAATCAGTATTACTTCAATATTCATAAAACATAAAAAGAAGGTTTACCTTTTCATTAATTAAAAAAAAAATTATACCTATAAGCGCGAAGTATTCTTTTGTAGAGCGCATCGCCGATTTGATTCCTCACATCGATATTGCCCATTGCTAACGTGACAAAAAACTGATTCTCAATGTAAATGTAATGATCGGCTCGCCTAATCGAATCGACGTACGCTTCGTGTATACTTTGCTCCACAGTTTCCGGATCTAAGAAACCTGCAGACCAGCTGCTTGCACTTCTTAAGATCTGCACAGAAAATGTATTACGAATTTACAGAAATTTATTCAAACAGAACACAGGCTGTTCATCTATTTTATTAAAGTGTTTGATGGCACAGTTTAACACCAGATGGCAGTATTACAGTGGGAGTCAGAACTGCTGCCATCTATTTTGAAACGATGAAAATAAAATATTCATTAATCTTACCTGGCAAGTAACATCGTGGCTTTCCTCATTGATTATATCTAATACTGTGGTACAATGACTATAGCTTTTTGGTAACAAATACGGATACATCGGATTCAATTGCGCCTTTTCTAATTTGGTTGCATTCCATCGTTGAATAAAATGTCTAGCTACATCTCTAGCCGATGGACCTTGCACCATTACACCGATATCGTGCCATGGCATTCGCGGTGTCGTATTTCTATCGACAAAATCTTGTAACGGTTCATCAAGCTCGATGAAATCCTTTACGATGAAATTCGTGTAATCTTTACCGATCCACAATTTAGCGCCAGTAAGATTGTTTCGAACATCTAATTCACTTGTTTTCGGCGTATTTATTTCATCTTTTGATTCATCGATACTGAAACCCGATTCTTTCAATTGCATTGCTTTATTAATATCAAGTTTTCTAGGGTTTTTAGCAGTTTCGTGTTGATCGTCGCCAGCTAATTTATGCATAAAATCCATTGTTTTAGTTTTGACATTAGCTTTTAATTTGCCGAGTGGATTTTTACGTTCCATTTCAGGAGTATTACACTTCATTCCTTCAGTTACAGGTTGTGAAAATAATAACTCATCTGGCATTGGGGGCGGTGTTGGTGGTTCTTCCGGAGGCAATTCAACATTGATAACTGGCCGATCTTCATTAGCCAATACACCTACAGTGATTAAATTACTCGCTGCGGCTAATTTATGAAACGAATGTACATTTCCATTGTCACCAGCCGGACTACTCGATGTTTTCTTTTTTTTACTCGGCATATTTCTTTGTACAAACGATATGCTACCTAAATCCGTTAACCTGTTTTTAAAATTAAAGGGAAAATATTAATATTAATAACATGTCAAATTATAGACCTATATCGTTATTGTCAAATATTTCAAAAAATTTTGAGAAGGTTATACAAGATAGATTAACAAACTATTTATATAAATATAAAATAATAAATGAGTCACAAAATGGGTACATAAAAGGAGGGTCGATAAATAAAACATTCTAAATGCATGGCAAAGTAAAATACCAGCTTCAATGCTAACAAAAATAGTTTGAAAATGAATCACGCAAAAACAGAAATAATAAAATTTGGAAAATACTTCGATATGCCACAGAGCATCAACATCTTAAATAACAATATAGAAATAAAAAATTGTGTAAAATTCTTAGGAATAAATATAGACAGTAGTCTTAACTGGAAAATGCATATCGATAGTCTAGTTCCAAAATTGAATAAAGCCATATATAAGATTTCTAAAATATACTTATGCCCTAAATATACAAACTTTGTTGAGCGTCTACTATGCATACTTTCAGTCTGTCATACAGTTTGGAATTATGTTTTGGGGAAATAGCGTCGACACAAAAAAAATTTTGATACTTCAAAAGAGATGCATTCGTATCATGGCGGAAGTGGCACCACGAGAGCACTGCAAACCCCTCTTTCAAAGATTACAAATATTAACTATCTATGATCTCTACATTTTGGAGAGCAGCAAATTCGTCAAGAACAACCCACAATTTTTTGAAAATAATGTTTATAATCACGAATACGGTACAAGAAATAAGGAAAAATTAAAAATAAACACCAGCTCGCTAACTGTTGTAAATCGTGGTATCACTAACGCCATGATACGAGTGCATAATAAATTACCAAATAATTTGAAAAATATAAAAAATTGCAAAAAATTTAATTACGACCTAAAAAAATATTTGCTGTCAAAAAACTTATATAGCCTAAATGAATATTAATTTTAATCTTTTGTATGACTAATGTAATAGACTTCGGTCTCTCCTACAGCTAAATATATTATTATTATTATTATTAAGATTACTACACACAATCCCATTATCATTTACCTATGTTTGTGATCATCCCATCGACCATAACAAAGATCTATTCCTCCAAGAAATGCGTATGACTGATCGATAACTACTATTTTCTCATGATGAGCCCATAAATATACTCCGACACGCGCATGATCGGGATGTCGCAAAACTTTAATGTTTTCCTGGTTCAAATTGACGAGTCTTTGTTTACTATAAAAACTGTTAATTCCAAGGGCAAGTTCTACTTCTTTATACAGTAAAACAAAAATCTTAACTCCTTGTCTCTAAAAAAAAATTCTTCTCATAACACTTTATTTCAAAATATCGAAATTTTGTAAACGCATTACGCTTTTATACAGATTTACATAAAATTACATGTCATTGCGTTGAATGTGCAATGCCAATACAGACACCCGTACATCTAAATATTAGTAGGCCAGGCGTTTTTTTGTGCGACTATTTCCTCCTAAACTACTGAACCGATTTCGACGATCGGGATGTCATTTAAAAGGACCCAAAGTACAGATCTGCAATAAGGTCTCAGAATTGCGCTAAGTGGATTTTAAGGGTTAAAAATCGATTTTCGAAAAATCGATTTTTAACGTTACAAAATAGATGATATATTATAAGCATGCTTTGGAAAAACAATTTGCATTATGTCGAATGACAGTTAAATACTTTAGAGTTTAGGTTATCAAAATAAACAGTAAATAATTTGAATACAAAGAAAAAAAGAAGAAACTATCAATTTCCATAAGCAGTTTTGATTAACATTTAAACAGGTAATGTGTTTAAAAAAAAGTGGGTGTGTGCTTATGACCACACGACAGAAGTGAAAACTTCTGATTTTCTAATTTTAAAATATATATTTTAGTGTCATCTATTAGCGCATCAATGAACTACAAATAACTTATTACTAACACACTACAAAAACTTTTTCAATTAAGTTTTATTGGCATCCATTAGCGCACTAATGAACTAAAAAAACTTTTTACCAGCATACTACAAAGACGTTTTCGTGTTTGAGCCGAGTAAACCCGATTCAGCGTCACCGACCCGAAGCGTAATGTTCCCTTTTGTTCACTACTCAGGCAAAGCGCGCCTAAGGAAGTATTCACTTCAAAAATGTTGATTAATTAAATTTGCTCGATTTAGAGCAACAGGGTGGCTAGTAAAATTTAATGCGTTCACAAATAAAAAAATTAATATACTAACAGCCTTCCTTTGTAAAATCTTATCCAATCTCCAGTATTCTCCATCAATAGCCGGCCTTTTCATAAATATTTCAGGACTCAACCACCAATCAGCAATGAAAATTTCTTCTCGAGCTGCTTCTAATGCATCAGCTACAGCTGACATATAGGATGATCCGTCGACAAACCAATAAGCTGTTATGTTCGACCTCATTGGGGCAAAAGATCCGTGCTGATTCGGGTGGGTAAAATCACGAGCTACAATGAAGACGAAACTTGAGGTTCCCAAAAATTGTGTTTTAAAGACCACTAACAGCTAAAGTTATTTGGGCCTAGCACCAATTCATATTTTCAATTCATTATTTTTTTTTTTTTAATAATAAACTGAAAATCCAATTGACACTTTTACCAGCTCTCGGGCTAGAGCCCGGGAACTGGGGACTTATAATAGAGGAACCATAGCAAGTAGCAACGCCATGTAAACAACAGGATAGCTACACGCTCGGCCATTCTCAAGCACTTGAGGTTCCCAAGATTTATGTCAATTGACACTTTTAAAATAATAATTAAGTTTTATTTGTGCATTGAAATAAAACCAATGAAAAATAATTTTTTGCCATACCCACTATAAAATAGCTGCTGTACATGCAAAGTAACTTTTGACAGGCTGGTGTGCGGGAACAAATCTTTCCCACATTAATGTGAGAAACCAAACAATTTCCATAGTGACTTATGTTTACTGTCATCTTACTATCGACGTGAAGTTGGCGACACAAATGAACTGATCAAAATTTTTGAAAATACTGAAAATGAAGTGAAAACCAGCTAGTTTATAGTGGGTATGGCAAAAAATACCATATATATCTCGTGCGTAATGATATTATGACTCGTGACTGTTAAAACTCGCTATGCTCATTTTAACATAATGTCACTTACTCGTCAGTAATATACGCCATTACGCAACTAGATATACAATCTAATATACCTTTATTATAAGCTGTTTCTTTGAGATACATTTGCCACTCTTTACTTTTGCGTTTTGTCCAGCACCGAACTCCGATTTGTCTGCTCTGCGTTTGAATTTGCAAACCGTTATGCAACCCAGCTGAGTACATGCCGGTCGATACCTCAAAACCCTGATCAAATAATATTACGCATTTTATTCGACCATCTTTCGGTCGAATATAACCAAACGATGTTTCTTTAACGAAAAACCATCGTTCTCTCCATGTACTACACAAAACATCCTTACAAAAATAATTACACCTAAAAAAACCATTTCAATTTATAATTTTTACACGGAATTTTCGACCTACAGCAGGAACGTTTTTTTATCATTTTAAACATATTTGTGTTTCAATACATAAATTACTGTACCTAACGCATATACGACTTGCAATTAAGCCACAAAAATTGCATCCAGCTTGACCTGGCTGAGTGCTGCCAGTTTTTTTTAATAACGAACCTTCTTTCCCTTTCATTCCAAGGCCATAGATAAAGGATAATTGAGATACTTGTAAAAAATAAATCTAAAATAACAATAATAAAAATATTTTACTGTTCATTTTTTTACATCGAAATACATAGGACACATCATAACGCAAATAAAAAATTAGTCATAAAATCTATAAGTATATCGTTCAATCCCTAATTAAAAGGATATCAAACATATGCAGTATGTCAAATCTTACAGGCAGTGCATCCTATTGAATGGATTACTATACTAATTTCCAATTTTTAAAGGCAATGAGAGCTACCAGGCTTATTTCTGTCACTTGATAGCGCCACTGGCAAGTGAGGTATGTATCACTTTGATTTCATTCAAATGTCAGCACTGTTTATATTTTCCGCCCACTTGATGACGCCACTAGCAAGTGAAGTACATATCTGTCATTGAATCATTTAACGGCTAAATTGCAGTTTTATATTTATTAAATTATTTATTCCTTAATAATGGATAAATGAAAAATCACTCAACACAAATCGTTTATCTCTAAACGTTTGACACACATCTTACTTGCCACTAGCGCCATCTGACGAATAAAAAATGTAAACGTATGACGTATACCTCACTTGCCACTAGCGCTATCTGACGAATAAAAATATGGTAGCCCTCAATCTAAATATGTATTTACTATTTAGTATTGTCATATTATAATAATATTCAAATTCCGAAAAAGGTAAGCATTATGCGATTTTTCATTAGCATTATTCAAATATGTTAAATAAACTTTTTTTTTGAATTCTAATCAGGTTACTTACAGTTTCGTAATGGTTTCTGTAAATATTTATGTTGAGTAAATTATATAAATAATCCTCTAGTTGTTTTATTCTTTGACCAATCTGTTCATAGGGTACTAGAGCCTCTGGTTTATTCGGAAACCTAATTGATAAAATAAAAATAATAAAATAAAATACAGTCGAACTTTGATAACTCGAATTATTGATAACTCGAACAAAATTAGTTGGCAATAGCGTCAAGAGTGAAAATTAATATTATTTGATAAGTCAAAGTCTTGATAACTCGAATTTTTTTTGTGGAAAGTCATCGTTCGAGTTATCAAAGTTCGACTGTACAGCATTACATCTGTAACAAGACAAAAACTGTAAAAATACATCTTCTTTTATGTTTGAAAATAGGCATTTTTGTGGTAGGTAGTAGGATACAGATATTTTCAAGAAATCTGTTTTTGCTCCTGCTGGATGCTATAAAGTCGGCCCTGTTTGCATCGATTTTTTTTGAAGTAAAATTTTTAGGGTAGTGATACCTAATACATGCATATCTTTAAAAATATCCTTTAATTACTTCAAAATTGATACAAATACTTCCTGTTGGATAAATGACAAAAATAGCCTATTAGTGCAATTTAATCTTGGAAATGACCTTGTAATTAAAAACTAACCTCGGCAGTGCTCCTCTCTTTTTTCCTTTTTGTTTCTCGACATTATTTCTAAAACTCGATCGCTTTTCGCGATGCGATTTTGTCGGAAATGGAATGTTCAACGAGGCTCTGAACAAACGCAATTGTTGATGCAAATGGTGGATGTGTTTGTATCTCTTTTTAACCGTCCATACAAAATCTCCGTGTTCAAATCGTATTGTATATCTTCAAAAAGGTAAACAATGAAACTATCAATTATTAGTATCTGTCATCTGATCCTAAATTATCAGATTTGAAATTGACTTGGTCTTAAATTAAATAAAAGTTATCGTAAGTATGAATGAAAATAAATTAATTTCTTTCAGATAAAAAATATTGAATAAGATTATAACGATATTAATTTGATCTTAAACAAACATAACAATGACTTTCGAATTTTTATTCAAACAAAAACAAAATACCTACTTTAACGACTATAACACGTTTATCTTTTTTATAGCATAATGAAAAAAAGAATAACTAATATTAGAGTTCATGGACGAATGTATACGATATTTTTAAAATATTCTTGGAGCATATTAAATTTAGCGATACTTATGTTTATAAATTTATAGCCCCTGATGGAATTAAAAAATGCGGAGAAATAATTACTTTGAAGGAAACATTATGTCACCCGTGAAATTTCCTTAAAACATGCTGTCCCTTCTAGAACAACCATTTTAATTTTTAGCTTGCAAAAAGTTTAATAAGTAAATTAAAGAACACTTTTCGCTTAGAATGTTAATCACAAAAAAAAATTTAATAAACTGCAATTTGCAAATAGAGTCAGGGGCGGATAGGGTCGTCTAGAGTTTTGTGGATTTCCAGAAGGGCCAGTTTGAGTTAGGCCGCACTTGATATGACTCCTCAGTACGAAGGGCCGGCCCATTAAATTTCCAGGTTATAATTTGCCAGTCCGCCCCTGTTGTTATCGTAATTTTGAATTCATAACTATAAACAATATTTATTTTACAAAAGTTAATGGAACAGTGCTGTTAAGCCCTTATCTAACAATGAAAATATTAGCATTTTCACTTTATATTTATCCTGTTATCAATATTTTTATTGTTACAGTTAAAATTAGGTAATTACAACCGATGATTAGTATTTATTTTTATTCAGAATTTTGAAAATATTAACTGCCAAAGGTGCAATTTTTTGCCGAAGGTTGCAGAAGCTGACTATTCGGTCAGATTCTACTCATAAGCGGAGAAATTATTATTACTGTGAAATTGTGTTTTAAAGACCACCAACAGCTAAGGTTATTTGGGCCTAGCACCAATTCATATTTTCAATTCATTATTTTTTTTAATAATAAATTGAAAATCCAATTGACACTTTTACCAGCTCTCGGGCTAGAACCCGGGAACTGAGGACTTGTAATAGAGGAACCATAGCAACGCAATGTAAACAAAATTATTATTATTAAATTAGAGATAATATAGGTAGGTAACTGTTACGATAAAAAAAACTATCAAAAAGTCGCAAAAAATTAAAATGAATCATTTTTAGGACGAGTTAATAGAAGAAGAAAATTAAGAGTGCCTACATAAAAAACATTTTTTTATTGTTACTCACAAATTAGGGTTGAGTAAATGAGTTGTTACGCTCCTTTCATGATGTGTAATTTGAACTTTAATTTCAATGCTTGGAATGAACACTTTCCTCTGCAAAGATTTAAACTTTACTGCCGGTTCGTGAATTGAATTAAACGGTATTACAACGTTGTTAGAAGCTAGAAGAAACAACAGGGTAAAAATAATTATTTCGATGCTAAAATAGGAATAGGCGAAAAAACAGGTGTGAGTGACGCAGTACTCACGAGAGTTGATGTGTAAACACGTGAGCTCATTTTGGTTTCATTCGAAAAAATTATGGACGTGAACCTGGCTTTAATAATTTCAAAATTTATTTGGTTGAATCAAGAAATCAGTTAGGCATTCTAACATAAAAGTTCATTTTCAAAAGACCATTTTTAAACGTTTTAACTAATATTTCTTGCATAATATAAAAAGTATGTATTGAATTTTTCTCGTAAGGCAATAGGTGTATCGTGGTTGTACACACTAAAGCAGTCACATTTACATGACTTACGTCTGACGCTCGAACACCCATGAAGCCCGTAGCGCAGGCGAGAGCTAAGATGTTTACAGATCGAAAAGTCAGTGATATCGTAACTGTTTTGGATTAAATATTTTCACACAAAATAAAAAAATAATTAGCATATTTACAGCTTGTTTAACAAAGCTGTGCGGGTGCGTGTATTTGTGACGGATAGCATTCACAAAGGGTCAGTAGTTACGGTGTTTCGAGGATTTGCATGTAGTCTGAGAAAAATAAATCTAAAGTGAAAAATAAAGTTTTAAATAGACAAAGCAGAGAATATTTTTTAGAAAATGCTTTCACATTGTTAATTTTAATTTCTAAATTTGTGTGTCCAAGAATTTCGGTTTGAGAGACATAGTGTCCCTTCAGTAACAATAAAAATCCAAAATTCGTAAATTTTTCACCCAGAGGGGCAAAAGTAAGGGTTAAATGGACCCGTGCGAATACTGCGTTTTTGCTAACTAAATAACACATTTTTACAATCAGTAACAGGGTTCCGTTCGGAGGTCTGGAACCCTAAAACCCTTGCTTTACATTTATAATGTCGCTAAACTACTAGTAAAAATAAAAAACATCCAAAATTCTTAAATATATAACCCATGCGAAACTTTCGAAAAATGAGTGTTTTTGCAGATCGAATTTTACAAAACCCTGTTTTACATGCAAGCATGCGGATATTATTATTAGTAATTACAGTAGAACCTGGGTTTTCTGAGCTTCACTTAACGGAAATGCAAATAGTACTACTTATAAATGACATATGTTTTTCATTACAAACAAGCATGTGTTTGATAAATATTGTCATTTATTTGTACCTTTATACTGAATATCGAATTTCAGGATTAAAAGAAATTGAGTCCACTTCCTTTGCTTCGGATAATCTGGGTTCAACTGTCTGGTGATAATATTACTGTTTCTGAAGGAAACTGTCAAGGGCCAATTAATTATACGTAAAGTAGGTGATTTCTGATTACAGTGAAATGTAGTAGCCTTATCAGACAATAATAATATACAATAGCAATGCAAATATTAATAGTGCAATCTACAATAATGCGGTAATCCAAAGAAAATATTTACACAATAGATATTGCAATGTACCTTATTTACAATAGTTCACGGTGACAATTTCTGCAAAAAAATAATTTTAGAAAATTCCGATTAAAAATAGGCAGAAAAATCTTATCTTTTTAAGATTAAAAAAAACGCTTATGAGTCAGCAAAGATTATTTTTTTTATTTCGCAATATTGCTTTATTGATCTATGTTTTCGGGGATTTACTTAAAGTCTTCAATTAGTTCTGATGAAATAAAAAATAATTTGCTGAATGATCATTATTTATTATCAACTTTCAACAGTTTCATTTTTTCTTAAGAAATTTTGTAAGTGAATACCTGTATTTCAAACTGCATTCTAAGATAGTTATGAAATGACGGTATGTACGTCATTTGTTTAATTATATTCTTTTGTCCGTAAAACAAAAGCAATTAAACAAATGAATCGATCAACATAATCAGAAAAATATCTTGCAAATTGCAATATAGGTACCTAGTTTTGAATTCAATTTCAAACTTTTTAAAAGCGAAATGAACCACTGTTAATAACTATAATTTTAAAATAAAACTATCCATCCAAAAAAGCAATTAAAAATTACAAAAAAATAAAGAATCGAACCTCCAGAATCCACATCTATCTTTCCATCAGCTTCCATAAGAACACGTTCACCATTGGCAGAGCAAACTATAATAGAATCAGGTACACCGAGTTCGTCATCAAATTCAGACTCTCCACTAGGAGTCAGAGGTTCTAGAGCCCCTGCGATCATACTTAAACATCCGCTAGTATTGCCTGATGGTTCCACTTCCACGAAATGTGGAGTTGACATATTATTTTCTTCCATTGTATATAGGCACTGAAAAAAAAACAAAAGCGTTACAATTAAAAAACAAAAGATAAATCTATTCTAGTTTTTCACTCGATAAGTTTAAAAAAATATTTACCTTTGTATATTACCTATTTAGGCGTTTAATTTTTAAAGTGATGTGCACTTGAAATTATTAATTAACACTAAACTATTAAACATACAATCACATACTAATTTGAGGTTAAAAAAACAAATGAATAATACAGTTCACATTTATCGTTTAACCACAAAAGAAAATACAATTTTTTATTGAAGTCATGATAAGATAAATAATAATAGACATTTTATAGCACTTATTATTAAAAAACCTGTCTACTTAGTATTACATCACTTATAACTCGTGCACGCACAACCGATTGGTTAAGAACACAGCATTTTGACAATATTTACATTATAATATAAGTACAAGTAGATTAAAGTATAGTGGGTATGGTATCTTGTAGTTGCTAGACCAGCAAACATAGCTGGTCTGTGGTTACAATATTGTACATTTATACACCACTCATAGAAAAGTGTAGGAAATTCAGGATGGCCGACTATCGCGCAAATAATAAGATTCTTTGGTATAAATGGATTATTGTGCAAGTGATTTCAATAATAATCAAAATTCTGAAATTATATTGTGATTTATTGGCATTAAAATTTTACAACAGATAAAAAAATACACATTTAAATTTCTCTGAAATTAAAAGTAAAATATTTTTTTAAAGCTTTAAATACAAACACTGTTACCAATTAAATTGTGCGGAAGAAAAAACTATTGTTTCATTCATAAAGGCATTTTTTAAATTCGTGTTCATTGAGTTTTCTTTTCTGCGGTTTGACTATCCATTAATCATACGACCTTGAAACAGTTTTGGCATAATATTTTATCCATATGGTTATTTATAAAAATGTCCGGTGCAAAAAAACAAAAATTAGATATATGATTAAATTCTAAAGAAGGAACATAAATAGTCAATTTATTTGATGCGAAAATAATACTTCATATAGCACTTCCGTGGAAAATTCACAAATAAAGATCTACTTTCGTGCAACTTAAAAATACTTTGGACGGATTTACATTTGTACTACAATGTTAACATCTTATTATAAATATTTATTCTTCTCCATTTATATATAAATATGGCCTTGTATTTTCTATTTTACGTAATTGGCGAGGATCGATTTTTTCACCACATATTGGACATATGCCATCTAAATTCACCAGTCTAAAATACAAAAAAAAACTATTTCAAATTTTATCCGAAAAAACCCAAAAGTGCATTTTTTTAAAAATAATACTTACGATAATAATTCGGAGTATATAGCGGGAAAATCACATTGTGGGCACGCCGTCAGATCACTTGTTATAATATGATATCCCTAAAAATTGATAAAACATTTTTTAATTTTATCTGTAGTTTTGGATCCTAGTTTTTACTATGGAGCCGTAAAAATAAATGAAAAATTACTCACACTCGCTATACAAAACGGTAAATTATTTTTGCATTGATCACAATCCATATCAGTTTCCGGAATACTGTTATTACAATAGGGACAAGGCGTTGAAGGTACTTGTTCTTCGTCGACGTCTGCGCTTTTCGGTGGTTTGCGAACAACCGATTCAATTTTTTTAACGTATTTGAGATCAATTTGCGAACGGTATTCGGAACGCATCAATATAGTAGCATATTTAAAAGCATATTTTTTCAAATTTGCTCGAAGACACGCAAAAACGGTTGATGTTAAAATCGGTACAATATCTAAAACACAGTTTTACCGCATTAAAAGAAAGTTAAATGATAGTAGATTATATATCTAGTTGCGTAATGATGCATATTACCGACGAGTAGTGACAGTATGTTAAAACGAGTGACAATGAGTTAACAGTCACGCGAGTCATAATATCATTACCCACGACATATATTCAAAAAATGACTTAAAAACATTCCTGTTGGGACTTTGTAGCTATTCGTTAAAAGAAATTCTGTAATGCAATGATTATGACGCTATTTATACTTTATGGTTAATCAAATAAAGATTTTTTATTATTATTATTATTATTATATGGTATTTTTTGACACACCCACTGTAAAATAGCTATTAACTTCATTTTCAGTATTTTCAAAATTATTTGAGAGTTCATTTGTGTCTCAAATTTCACTCCTATAATAAGCCGAGGCACGCACAGGAATATGGAATATCGGGCAGATCGAGCGAATAAACATAAATCACTATGAAAATGGTTCGCTTTCCCACACTAGTGTGGGAAAGATACGTTTCCGCACACCGGCCTGTCAAGTCATTTAACATGTATGTAAAGCATCTATTTTATAGTGGATATGGCAAAAAACAGGGCTGGCACGTGCGCCTGGTCGGACAGGCGATCGCCTTACGGCGCTATATTTTTAGGGCGGCATATTTTTGTAGCAACGAATTTTTCGTGCGGTATTCTACTTTTTAAAAATGATTATATTGTTCTAGTTTTCACCGATTCTTAGTTCTACCTTCTACTACTAGATAAAAGATGTCGCATGTCGCCCAGCCGCTTTTATTTGTTAAGTAAAGAAAATATATCATCGGTTTATTAATTTTTTTAATATATGGGGGGGGCGGCAAAAGTTGTATTCGCCTTAGGCGGCATATTTTGACGCGCTGGCCCTGGCAAAAAATATATAAAACTTTACTTACGAGATGGAAATTTTGATATATTATTCGCAGCTCGAATCAACATTCTTGCTGCTTTTAAATTATTTCCTTTTTTTACGTGTAATCTTCCTAAAATATAGCTGTGCAGCAGCATTAAATTGTTTTTCATTTCTATGGGAATGTTAATCTGATTTCTTTTCAGTTCCTGGAACATGCTGAATAACACATCTCGAGCATTTCTATACTTTCCGTTGATTTGTTCTTCGTTTGCAATTATAATCGCTGTTTTTGCTGCTTCTTTGTACTGTTTTTTAGCCATGTACAAACGAAACAAATATTTTGGGTCTTTTGGAATTCCGTCAGTCTCTCCGAGAAGAAATTCAATTAACTGATTCTTTAATGAATCAGAATTCGATGTAGCCACTACATCAATAGCCAGTGATAAGGCATCGTTATCATCGTTCGTTGATTTTGCAACTCGTAATAAATATTTCATAGCCTACCAAAAAGAAGAATATTAAATTTTGTACTGAACGGAAAATATTAACTATTAAATTTAAAGTTACCTTTTCAAAATCTCGAGAATGGAAGAAATATTTGCCAGCGAGTAAATAATTACGTTCGTTTTCAAAATGTAAAGCGAGGCTTTTAAAATCATCCAATCTCGCGTCTTCAATATCTACCATATTAACTAGTATTTCACCGTACAATTCTAGCTTTTTGTGTTTTCTAGCCATTTGAAACGCTTCATCGAAACAATGAGATATTACAAGAAAACGTATAGCTGACGAATAATCGTTCAAATTTTGGAAAAACCTATCAAAACAATAAAAGGTCAAAGCATATATAAACGTGTAACGACCCTAAATTTATTATTACATACCAAGCTACCATTTTTGCTCCTTCGATACTCTTTGTTTCCTGAACAAGTTCAACAGCTGCTTCCGGATTATTTAATTTATTTAATTGTAATCGTATCACCGAATCATAGTCCTTAGCTAACTGATAAGCTTGTACAGCTTCCTCATATTGTCCTTCATTTTCTTTTGCTTTCGCATATTGCAAATGAATTTTTGGTGAGGTTATGTTGGCTATTAGTTCACCAACCTTCTGCCAGTTTTTCAATTTAATATAAACAGATGCAGCTTTATCAAAACTGTTGCATTTTTCAAACAAAACAGCCGATTCAGAATATTGTTTTTTAGTTTCTAATATCTCAGCGCATTCTTTTTGTAATTGTGAATTATCTGAATTTAACGCTAACGTGAAACCTCGTCTAATATTTCCACACCGAAGCGCTGTTCTCGCTATGCCAGCTTCACAAATAGACACGTGATTATTATTTGCTACATCGTCATTACTAACATTTTGTAAACCGCGTTCATAGTGGGTGAGTGCTTCTGGATAATTTCCGCTACAATAAGAACTTTTTATTTCACTCCGATTCGCATTTTTCATAAAAGACGTTTTTATTAGATATCAATTTCAGTCTCAGTTAATAAACCTAACTAAAAAAACAGTAAGTTCATTTCTACAATGCACTTCAACCAGCGATACGCGAAGCTGTGAAAAGGGCCTAATGTAACATTCAAGAATACATGCTGCCATCTACTTATAAATTTGTACGAACTAATACTGAAATCGCCACCCTTCCGTATCAAAGTTATCAAATAACACTTACGAGAATTCAAGTTGTTGGGCATATTCCCTAGCAATATTTGGAATATCTTCTGGTGCATATTTATTAGCTAACTGTAACGCTTCATCCCAATTCAAAAGATCTTTGCGCATGTCTAAAGCTATTTTCGGATTTCCCGATTTAACAAACCAGTTCTGAGCTTCTTCCATGTCGCCTAATAATAAAGCTGCATGGCCAGCTAACTCTTGCCAATTATCAATGTCGGATACTTTTTCTAATGCCCACACCATTGAAACGTCTTCAAGATGGCGGTAAACTCGTATTGCTACAGAATAAGTCAATTGTTAAACAATAGAAGAAACAATTGTTAAATGAAGAGTGTTACACAAACAACTGTTAAACAAATGACGATCTGCACATTTTTCGCCGTTAAGAATTGTCAATAACACATTTCAGCAAATCTGTTGAAATTTCGCATGTTACATTCTCTATATTGTTTAGAAGCCATGTTACATAATTCATGAAACATGGTAGCTGATAAGTAATTGATAAAAATTGTACAATTAGTTAATAATTACCCCATTCAATTTCCAAGTTTGTAAGGGCCATTTCTGCAAAATTTGACCAACTTTCCCTTTTATCTAGGACTTCACATGTATCCCACACATCTTGATATCTAGAATACAGAACACTTTATTCGATGATTCTATCCCTAATCAATATTAATAGAAATCAAATAATGTTACTAGAGTCTGACCGAAGGTGATTTTTTCAGCCGAAAGCGAAACCGTATCAAAAACAGACAAACATATTTTTTGTGGGTTAAGTAACTTGAAAGTAAAAGTACACGCAGCGACCTTCGACTTCGGCGAAATCTTTGGTTTGTTTTTCAAAATCGAATATTAATTATAAGCAGAACGTTTTTAATGCAAAGAATCAGGTTAAATTAAATTAAATATCTCTTATAATAAGAATAAGCACCTATGGAGAAGCAAATGTTTCGCAAGCATTTGTTCAAGACTAGCCTTATCACGATCCCGTAACGAAATCGTAGATAACTCATGCGTTGTAAGAGTTAGCTGTGTTAATTGTCCACTGGACGCCATAAGTGTCAACTCCCCACCGAATAAAAGTAAGGGAATTTGTTGGTTAATTATTTTCGTTGTTCCAATCTTTTGAATGTATGTTCCTATAAGTAAATACAAATCGTTTATTATCAATTCTGATATTAATCAAATCAAAATTTGTATTACCTTTAATAGAATTTTTAATATAGATATATGTTATGATTTCTGAATCGTCAAATGTAATGAATACATTTCTATCAGCTTCAAAACTATCCCAAACTGCACCGATACTAGCCGAAACAAAATCCGGTATTTTAATAATATCTTCTAATACCTATATAACAATAGTATAAATTAAATTATATCATTTATTTCACACTGAAATACCCTAAACATTACTATAATCTACTACGGCAAGTTTTATCAAAATTAAAATTAATAAACGGATACTATATTTTATTCAAATGCATGTGATTGTTTTTTTTTAGATAGCTCACAGTTAAAAACATTTGCTGTTAAAGCCACTTGCCGAGAGGTACACTAACTTCGTATCGTTTTAGTAGAAATTTAATTTAGGAATTTCTTACACTTACAGGATTATAAAGGTAGCCGCAAACTTTTTCATCGATAAAAATAATTCGTGTACCGCTGAGATCTACGAAAATATTTTTAATACCAAATTCATGATGAAATTCTATCGCAGTTTTCCAGTCTTCCATATAAAAATAAATTATGTGTCCCTTCTAAAAATACACCAAAACGTTCAGTAATAATATAACGTAATCTCAATTTGTGAATTATAAATAACTTACATCGGTACTGTAAATCAGAAAATCTGTCGTGAGTGCATGATCCGTAATAACCGAATCTTGTTTATTTGTTTCTGGAAACATTTTCGTGTCTTTCAGCTCATTTGCAACATCTGGTTGCTCAATCTATGTATCAAAATATAAATATTTTCAAGGTTATGTCTGTTTGTTATGCAAATGTAGTCTATTTAAAAAAACAACAAAAGTCTACCATATGTAATTGAAGTTTTCCATCGCACAAAACCGATACATATTCGGCATTGATACGCATGCTATGAACAGCTGACAAATATTCCCGATCTCTAACCAACAGAGGAGCCGAGTCTCCAGATCCAGGTTGAGGTCGAGTGAGATCGTATAACCAAGCCCGGTTATTCATTCCGCAAGCTAGATGGTAAGGTCCAAGAGCCAAGAAACTGGGTTCCACTTCAGTCGATACTATTATAGGTGGTGTTTTCACCTGAAGTAAATAATTTTAATTCGAGAACCATTTTTACATTTTGATCAAATCCAAATGAATGCTGTTTTTATTTTCGATGGGATTGCAGGATATAACCTCTAAATTTTCTTACTACTAAATTCATTACAGTTAGCGCGCCTTTATAAAAAAAAGTTTTTTTAAAATCGGTTAAGCCGTTTGGACTGTACGACTGATACAAAAAAGCGTCAGATTCACAGACAAAGCGAGTGTATATATGCGCTTCTAGCTATGCTTAGGTCGCGTCTAAAAATGAGATATGATACAATGTTAGCCCTGGCATTCCAATCGATAATAAAACATTTCAGATATACCTTATCGGGATTATATTGATGTATCGCGACATCAACTAAACCTGATAATAATGCAATACGCAGTCCACTTGTAGCCGATAAAACTGAGACACGTGCTAAATATAAATTAATAGAGCCGCTACGACCGCAAACCGCCAAAAGTTGCCCGTCTTCACTCCATGAAGCCCTCTCCACTTCAACTTCTTCTTCTAATGTTATACTATTTGAGCTGGGCAAGTTAAATAACTCGTGCACTTTTATTCTACAATCATTTGCGAAATTTGGTCAACAATCTAATTTCCTAGCTTACAATTATTTTTTGCCATAGCCATTATAAAATAGCTGACTTTTGACAGGCCGATGCACGGGAATGTATCTTTCCCACACTAGTGTGGGAAAGCAAGTCATTTCCATAGTGATTTATGTTTATTCGCCTAATACCACCGCTAACATAAACATGGAGGGTGGACAGTGCGTTCACTATCCTACTAATGGTTACTATTGGCACAAAAATGAGAGAAAGAGATAGCGACTATCATTATCTCTTTCTAGAATTGTGATTGGTTCATCTCCATATCTATATTTTATGCTTTTTATGTTGTCATGTTATTTGAAAATTGAATGTTCATATTCATAGCAACCATACATGTTAGGGCGAAGAATAAATCACAATTCTAGAAAGAGAGAATGATAGTCGTCTACAATAGCTATCTCTTTCTGTCATTTCTGTGCCAATATTACAGGGGAACGCTCTGTCCAGTCTATGGCCCGCTAAAGGTACGTGCAGCACGCAGTTGGGATTCTAGATGGTAGCATATATGGTAGATGGTGGCTGAAATTATAAGCGCTTATAGGTTTGCACAACGAAGCTTTGATACTAGCATTGATACAAGCTTAAGTCGCGTTTGAAATGTCAGATAGCGAAGACGAATATTTGTGTTCTTCTGCTAAAAAGTGGTATATTTTAAATACAAATTTGGGTAGGAGCTATCATGTCCACCCTATTAATAGAAAACGATCTAAACACAGCGAATTTCATCATTTATAGCAAGAATTAAAATTTTACTCAAACCGGTTTTTTGAATATTTACGTATGGAACCTAACACTTTTAAATACGTCTTAGAAAAAACTCAAAACAAATTAAATAAAAACTGGCAAAATTTCACTTATTAAACTAGTCACATCCATTGCGAAACTTGTAACGGCCATTTGACAGTTGTCACACGTTGATTGTAGTAGTCAGCGCGCTGAAAGAATGGTGAGATACATTCTTGAATCTACCAGCTCTTGCTCTTGTAACAGCGCTTATATCTGTTACACTCACTGTTTCGTTGTGCACGCTTGTACATATAACAATGCGTTAATTTAAGCAAGCCCTGCTATGATCTATGCTACCATCTAGAATCCCAGCTGCGTACTGCACGTACCTTAATACATACTCCTATGCGTGTCTCGGCCTACTATAGGAGTGAAGTTGGCAACATCAATGAGCTGTCATATTTTGAAAATACTGAAAATGAACTGAAAAGCAACTATTTTATAGTTGGTATGGCAAAAAATACCATATACATCTCGTGCATAATATTATGACTCGTGTGACTGTTAAAACTCGTTAACTGTCATTACTCGTCAGTAATATACCACATTACGCAACTAGATATACTATCTACTATTATTTAAGTACGTACACATTGTCTCCACAAGACGCAACTTTCCCAAGTTTTAATGATAAAGCAACATCGTTCAAACTATTTTGATGATTTTTTACTTGAAACAATTCTTGTCCAACTTCTTTGATATGTGTTGAAATCGAAATAAAATATCCAGCGCTAAATCCAATTAAAATGTATCCGTCTCCGTACCATTTGTATGTAATAATTGATCCGTAATGACTTTGAAACGCTAATTCTATCGGATTATCTGGATCCAATAGATTGTATAGATACAATGTACGCTTTCCGACTATCATACTCACCTAAAATGTTACGGTTAATTAGTTTAACAGGATTTTAATCGTGTAAAATCAACATTACAATGCGAAAATAGTACAACTTTAATTATCTAGATATGAATTAGACGACAATTTGAGATCAAAATTACTTTCTTGGCGAGTAAGCTTTCCTGCAGGCAGATCCCCCAGTTTATCCACAGGCAGTTCAAACACATATAAAGTATAAACGGTATGATAGGTCGAACAACGAACAAGAAAGAATGGCACAAATTGTGAATAACAAGATACTTATTTTCTTTTCTAAAAATGTGTGTAAATTCTAGACACTGAAGTTTTTTTCACAATTTTGTAAACAAAACTGCAGTGTTTATAATTTTACACACATTCTTAATAATGAGAAAAAGAATTGTATTTATTATAATTTATGAATGTTTTCACGTTCTAAATTTTGCCGCCCCTGAAAATTTGCCGCCCTGGGCACTAGCCCCTAGTGTAAATCCAGCGCTGCCTCTAGTTAAAACAAGACAGTTGCATACAAAAATTATCAAAGCCGCTTGGCACTACACTATGGAAAATTTTAACTGTAACTTACAGTATTTTCCCCTCCAATACGTTCATCGCCTTTCATTTCGGAGAACTGTATTTCAGCAGGTTCATTTCTCACCGGTATAATTCTCAAAGTATCACCATCTGCATTACTAATCGATACCGATTTATCTTCTGAACCTAACGCAAGTAAATTTTCTGCATTCCAACTTCCACAAGTAATCCGTTTGGAATGTTTCCCAATAACTGGTATACGTCTACAATATATTTTACTTATGAGAAGACCTGTTTGAAATACAATAAAATTTTGCAGTCAGGCCCAGACTGGAAAATATTTTGCTGTCGTTTACCTAATTTCTTTTTTATGGCTTCAGTCCCTAATCCATATTTACACACAAATGTAATTTTTATAATAGGGTCATCCCTCATCAAAATTTGATAATTTTGAACACTGCATCTTATTCCTCATACATAAACAAATAATGTAAACCAACTTTTTCGTTCTTATATTCTTCCTCTTAATTGCAAATAAGAATTAAAGAAATATATATTTTTTAAATGCTGAGCATAAACAGTCATATGATGACGTACGTGACAGTCACACTTCTTTATCTATCGAAAGATATGTATATAAATTATCTTCCTCGTGGTTTGCTTTCAATTTGACAGATCAGTGCGCGTGGTACAGTAGATCTAGTCATTTCTTTAGCGGCATAATTCTATATTTAAAATTCCATTGAAAAATACACACTTGGAATTTTTTATTATAGAAAAATCTTCCGAAAAATTCTAAAAAAAATGTTTCGTAATCTATTTGTAATGTAGAGTCTAATAAAAATGTGGGACAACCCCATTATTGCGTTTTTAATTTTAGCACTGGTCTACCAGGCATTTGTCCGCCTGTCTTATCTGGACCTGGGGACCGTGTAATCTAGTGGTTAGCGCGTCGGCCTCTAGATCAGAGGGTTGTGGATTCGAATCCCACCTGCGCTCATGGATGTTTTGTGATGTCATTTAGTTTTAAGAAAGTTGCTATTTAGTGTAGTTGTCAAGCGTCTATTCAACGCGTCTATAACAGTGTTGCCAACAGTTAAATTAGCTCTTCATCAGATTCAACTTCTAAAACCACCAGAAAACCACTAACAAAAAAACTGTAGATTATGGAATCTATAATCTACAATAAATAAAATAAATTATCTGGGCCTGGTTACAACTGCTTTTGATAATGCAATATTATTTACTTTGAAGTGTTATGATTATAAATGGCAAGATTTCCTCGAGTGGTAGCGATAGCTAAAACAGCTCCTGTCTTCGCCCAAAAGAGACAGCTTAATGCATCTCGCAAACCAATATCAATGTTTTGTTGACGACCTGTGTTTGCATCCCATAACATCAGTTGCGCTGAAGTCGATGAAATAATAGCCAATACATCACCGTCCATGTCCCACCCGAACCCACTACATAATCTATAACAACAAAATAATTAAAATACAGATTATCTGTCACCGGTGCGGAATTGGGAGTTTTGGATTTGGGTCCCGGCAGTGGCATTTACATTTTTTCTTCTATATGGCGACAGTATCGTCTAATATAGTGAATTTATTTGCGGTAAGGAATTTAATCATATTGATTATTAATAATTTTCATTGTTAACAAAATAATTGTTGATTACAGTCTCTTCCATATCATGTGTCTCTAATGCATAGGCCTTCCAATCCCGAAATTCCGATCGATTTTGAGCATGCTTCGGGATTGGGATTACATTTCTGTAATACCGATACTCACATCGTGATCGGGAATCGTAATGACATGCGGTAATCGATCAATCATATTTGAATTTATTCCTCTATAGTATATGACGATTAAACTTTGTACCTATTTCCAAAGAATAACTTTTATTGTGTTCTTATCTTACTTTATTGTTCAATAAAATGAATAAAGGTCAGTTTAAAAAAAAAACGGTCAATTTCTAGGTACCATTTTCATAGAAAATCCCAATCGCGAAATCGGAACAAAAATATTGATACCGAGAATGAAGCCGTAGTAATGAGTGATTTGTTCATATGCAGTCGATAAATCCGCAAAACGCGTAGCTCATATGTAATTTTTCATGAAGTGACAGCTTAGCGCTACTGAGTAACACCTTGTGAACAGCAATTCACCTCTTACGAAACATGTATAGGTTTTTAGAGCTATCGATAATTATTTTGACAATCGATTATCAATAATAAATAAGGCTATGATGTTTAGGAACACATACCACGTTAACGACTGTATTTCAAATGTCGAAGAGCTACGTAAATGCTTTTTTAATTAATAAAAACAATATACAAACCCTGGTAGCTTAATTCGTGTCCGTGACTGACCATATCGATCAAAAATAGACACGGTAGCATCGCATCCCGTAGTGGCTAAGTAAGTACCAGATCCTTTTTGCCAGCATATGTAAATATCGCCAGGGCCGTGAGGTTGTTCGAGCCGATATAATAACTGAAAGGTAAAAATTCCTACTACTGTATTCTAAACAATACACTATTTTTTTGCTAAAAATCAATAATTAAATAATATATTATCAAACTCAACCTACCTTTTCAATTGTCATTTTGTATATTACTATTAAGTGCAACTAATATTTAATAAAAAATCGTTTTTAATTACATTTTTACTTATTTTATTTGCACAAAATCAATATAAACAACAGTTTGACATTTCGTTCATGGAATGTGATTGTGTTGCGGTACCAACATTGTTAACTGTCACTTAGTTGTAAAGAATCGAAATTCCCTAAACGAATGAAGACGGATACACAACATTTTATTTTTATGATTCTTTATTATCTCTGATTTTTATGTGAATCAATACCATATTTCTAGAATAGCGTGTTTGTTTAAATTTGGTCAACCCTCTCCTCCCGATTTTTTTCTGGCTATGACTTTCGCTACACGTGGGCGAAGCCATGTAGAAAAGCCGATACCTAATCTATAATTTCAAAGGTTTAAAAAGAATAAGTAATAGTATCTACCTAAGTAAATAGTAATGAAAAATACGGGCATAATGTGGAGTTTATTTAACTTCTCCGCAATAACGTAGGTACCTATTAGAACGATGACACACACAGCGGTTTGTGCCGAGGCGGTTGCCGAGTCGGCACGTATGTTAATGTTTTTCAAATGCAAAACACACACTGCGGCGAGAATTGCCTGCCGACTGAAAGTCGACTCTCAGCCGCCTCGGCTGCCGAGTTGACACCGCTGCGTGTGTCATCGTTGAGTCGGCAACTGCCTCGGCTGCCGAGCCGGCACAAACCGCTGTGTGTGTCATCGCTTTTAGATAGAGCGATACAGACAGCGTACAGTTTACTTTTGGCGGCAAATTAAAGAATTTTGCATTAGACCTCGCGCGGCGAAAGATGAAGCCACCGCGTCATAGTAACGTGAATGCATTGCGCCCGCCTTCTAGCCTTGCTATTGGCTGTTTTGAAGATCCATGAGCGTCGAGTGTTTTCTAACCTATAACGTCATAAAACCCAATGTGCAGTTTTGTGTACACGGCACTGTCTGTGGGCAAGCAGGCGTTCACTAGCATATTTTTGATAACGTGCCTGGCTTCATCTCTCACCGCGGGCACTCTACGCCTTCAACTAGTTAAAAAAACAACAGATTACAATGTTCGTGGGATAATCGAGCGGCGGATTAAAGACAGAGTATACTGTATTATCTTATAACACAATCGTCAATCCGAATTGGCAACTTATGTTGAGACTTGAGATGCAGCAGCTCATGTAGTGCAATTTAATTCTTAAAAAGTGTTTGATAAATGATCTGTCAGAAACAGCTTCTACCGACTTTTATTTATTGCTTTTTCCGAACAGGTGTTCACACTTCACACCAACAAATGATACACTTAGTGGTTATTTATATAGACAGCTTGCTGAACACAGTGTGTCGGAGGCAATTTTTTGTTTGGGAGTAAACGCATTTTAATTACCTATGTCCCTTTGTCAGTGCCGTATCTAGGAGTCCTGACGCCCCTGGTGAACGGAGCAGAGCATATTTTAAGCAATTTTCACTGGGCGGCACTAGAGTTCGAGAGTTAGGTCCACTAAAAAAATGTTGCAAAGCGTCAAGGATAAATAAAAAATATGCAATTTTAAAGCATAGTACATTTTATTATAGCTATTTAATGAATAAAAAACTAAAAATTATAGTGTGGTGTCTTTTGCGTCTTAACCTGCCTACCCCTCATACTGCAGTGTGCAGACTGCAGATACAATTACGAAATCCGGACGGATTTCGTCCGTTGCTAAATCAAAAAGAGCGCGCTCGACATCAAAAGTCGAAATCGGCCGAGAGAATATATTCTGTAAAAATATATTACGCCGAAAAATTAAAATTATAACTCTTGTGCCACCGGCACAACCGACTGTTACTAGGCGACACAAACTCGTCACTAGGCGGCACTAGTGCAGCCTACTTTATATGTTATTTTATGCTCTGGAACGGAGGACTTGGTGTCCCTGACGAAAGGAAGATTTGGCGCCCCCGAAGAAAAGAAGACTAGAACTAAAATTCTTAAACGTGTTTTGAAATTTGCATTTTGCAATAATATACATTTAACTGTCACTCGCGGCGCCCTTTTGCTTCGGACGCCCCTGGCGTCGGCATCGCCACCAACCCCTCCTAGATACGACGCTGGTTGCAAGAACGGAACTCTCTGCAGTTCATATTAGTTTGTAAATAAAGCGGTTTAAATTAAAACGCAACATTGTCCGCTACGTTTAAATAGCGTACAAGTTTAAATAGTAGCGAATGTATTTTCACAGTCGACCTTTTTTAAATTCTAAAAATGGCCTCGTATAACAGGTTATTGTGGCTTTATTTCATTCATTCATAAATAGCGAGTTCATTCATTTGTCTTTTTCGTCTTTGTTTACTTTGTTAACTATACATGCGCATTATCATTCATCAACTAAGTAAATGTAGATCTTTATTTAAGTTGGCGACTTCGCAATTTCCGTCGCACCAACAGCGGAAATGGTTTTTATTTTATTTTTTAATTAAATAAGTAAAACATAATTCGGAAATGCCTGCATTATACAAATTTCGGATATTATATTTTTTGAAGCGTGAAAGCAACAATATTAATAATGCAAAAATACCATTAATGATTAACCACTATGACGTCACTATGTTCAATAAAAATGCAAGTAGCTACTCGATATTAAATTATTTTAGGTTTGATATGGAAATTAACAATTTCTTCTTTTAACAAGTTTACTGTTCCTATGAGTTTTCAATAGTCTACTAAGAAGAAAAAATCAATTTTGAATATATCCATGAACCGATATATAGCAATAAAACTATGTGATCACTGATCAGCATCTGATTGGTCGCTTGAAACTCAATTCACAGAGGAACAATCAATCAGATCCTTGCCAAGCAGCTACAGAGCATGTGCTGTTCACATGATAACTATATTTGTAAATTGGCGACATTTGGATTGAAATGTTTTTTTCTGTAAGAATAATTCATATTTTTCAAAAACTTTGTACCTATCAGGCAAACATACAGATGAATCGGTATTGATGATTTGTTGGTCACCAATAAAATATTTCTGAATCGAGGCTCAGCCCGACTTTCAAGACAACGTCGAAGGCTCTATGAATTCATTTAATAATAAACTCCGCCTCCAAAAAATAATAGATATTACATAATACAAATTTTTAAAGACTGCTCTCCTGATAACATTTTAAAGGCTGTTTCAAAACATATGGGACTTAGAACATTGAAAGAATGAAAAAATTCATGGATGCTTTCCCGCAAAGAATATTAGTAAATTAGATCATCTAACCCAGTTCAATTAATTTTAATTGAATGTTAACAGAACTTTTGGAAAATCTTGCTTGAGTATCTTTTTCAGATTGTAGTAACAAAGAACTGAATATAATATTAAAAACAATTAATTGATTTCTCTCAGAATGACGAATATTTTTATAGATAAAAATAATTATTATATAGATAAAATGTCTATGACCTATGTATAATATTAACACGCACTAACAATCTCTCTTTGAACCATTCCGTATAAATAGCTAATAAGGAATTGCATAACGGTCTATATTTTTGCAGTCTAATAAGAGCTTTCAGGCGATGTTATAAACATCGGCAGAGCCTTGATTCATAATTATTTCATTTGTGACTAACAAATCAGCAATACCGATTGATCTTTCTGGTCCCCGGTTAACAAATTAAAAAAAAAAAACTTGTCTTAAAAATATTTATGCATAAACATTCGAAAAAATATTATTTGAATAAATATAAAATTAAATTATTTTAAAAATCCCCTGACATGTCATTCTCTTAAAAAGAGAGAAATTATCTGTAGTGTACCAGCATCATCGTGGATTCATACATTGCTATAAGTACTAAGGGACACTTATCGATTTTTCAGAAATGCTAAAAATTCGACCAGATCACCAGTGTATGCAAACAGTAATTATGCATCCCTTATATTTGATTTGTATAAAGCTAACCATAATAACCAATAAAGTCACTAAACAAAAGTATTTATTTTATTTATTTATTGTAGATTATAGACACGTCGACAACTTAGATCATTAGCGTCTTAACTACATTAAATAACAATTCTCTTAAAACTAAATGACATCACAAAACATCCATGGGCGGAGGTGGGATTCGAACCCCCGACAGTGTAATCCAAAGGCCGCTACGCTAACCGTTACACCACACTCCTCTTAAACAAAAGTATATTTTGATGTTTTCATTCACGTTTTTTTTTTGGCTTTTTAAAAAGGCCATCAAACTGTGTGCCCAAGGGCCTCTGCATGGCCTAAACGGCCCTGAACTCCAGTCGTGCGTCGGAGCTGACACACATACTTTTTTTTTAGGAATTTCATCACTTATATGACTAATAATATTGAAATCAGCTATTCATCATAATATTCCTATATAAAAGCAAACAGCTGTTATAACATTTCGTAAACATTCCGTGGAATATATTTATTTTCAACAGTATATTATAATATATAAATAAAAAAAAACTTATAGTCAGATTGTAATATCGGCGATGCGGCAAATTACCAAGTATCACATATCAATAGATCCACTTTATGTACAAATAAATGTACTGTTTTCATGTAAGCATGTTTTTGAAGAAGCCGCAATGCAGTTGTGGTGAAAGATATTTTCAGTCATCTTGAAATATTTTCACAGAATGGTAGTTCACAGTTTCAGAATAAAACGTAGTTCCATACATAATAATTATTTTGCTGAACGTTGCGTTTTTCATGAGAATAAGAAGAGTGTATTACGATGATGTTAGCAGTTAGTTCCATATCCCCTAAACTCTAGAGGACATTGGAGACCACTTCATTCCATTTAAATCTTTCCTGGACGGTTCGGATGAGGCTGTTGAACTCCAATCCCGTCCATTTTGTGATGTTATCTAGCCACGATGTCCTTTTTCTACCTCTGGGTCTTTTCTGCTCTAATTAATTATATTATATTTTTACGATCGCATTATGTGACTAAAGTATGAGCACTGTCTTTTTTTAACAAAATTAATTTATAATTGAAGGAAATACACAAGCGATAAACACGTTCGATTCCGCTACCCGAACGCTAACGATCGCGTTTTGTACGCGTCATGTAAGAAACGCCGGTAACGCAATACATTGTTTATTATGCATGTGGATACATGAGCAGCGATATTGGGCAGACAGACTTTCAACAATTCTCATTTATATTATGACGGTATCTAGTTTTTGCAAAGCAGCAGTTTAGAAACAGCAGGGCGGGGCGTACAGCTCACGGCGTGTTGTATGCTCGTCTCGTCTAAATGGGCAGGAATATGCTTCGTATAGTGTAAAACGCCGAGAATACCCGAACATGCGAGGAGCTCGATTTAGTACATATATTATAAAACGCCGAGAATACCCGAACATGCGAGGCGCTCGATTTAGTATATATATTATATGCACTCTCATTCAGGAACGAATAAATAATAATCATACTGTGACGTTGTTGGACGAATGGCGACTGATCTCGTGATGAAATCGAACTATATGCCGGAGTAATGGATATGTTAAGATGCGTTCTAAGGAAAAATAGGAAACATTTCTGACAGAGAAACTATAACACAAGTATACAAATGATAGCTCTTTTAGGCTAGTAATAATAGAAATTTGAAACGAGATCGGTCCGCTCATAATACCTATATCGCAAAGATGTCAGTGAAACAGTGGAACGAGATCTTTCCTCGGACATGTCGGACATGTTCGTTCTGTCTTTGGATATGGACGTAGCTACGGATGCAATAAAAAATTTGACCCATATGCGATGACCCAAGACATATATGTTTGTTAAGCAATTTAATTATTGAATTAACAAAAAGTATTGGGTTAAAATTTAGTATAGCTTCCCAATCTGTGTTGTTTTAGAGCGCTTGTGTTATTATTTTGCATTTTTTAATTGCTTGCCGTACATCAGTCCCCCCCCCCAAGTAGACAGCAGGTTGTTGGGGTTTAATGCTTGTGGTTTTACAGTTATTTTTCCGGAACTCATGGTATCTTGAGTTATATGAGGTTGAAGATCTATATCAGTGTGGCTACGTCCCTGTCTTTTGGAACTATTTTGCGCAAGGCTTCCAAACTGTAGTTTTTCTCTGCAATTTTAGTCAGCAATTTTGTGTGAATACGTTATGAGATGATATAAGTTATAGAGGAACATGTGCTCCTCATCATCCATGTGTACACCTATACTCCCGGTGGAAGAGGAGCGTACGGGGCCCCCGCGGGCCTGCCTACTGTCACCTCCTTTCGTATAATACTCACAGTTAGTAATCGCGTGTATTCCAAAACACCTCTGCTCCCGGAAGGACTGTAGAAACTATTTCGCAAAAAATATTAAAAATGTAGCTTGGTACTTTATCGGTTTTAAAAAACAACATTATTGAAAATTCAAAATTTGTGAAATATAATTTGTATTTATAATTTAGAAATTTAATTTTTTTGTACAAAAAATTGATTTGAATATTGTGTGAGAAAAAATTTGTTTTAATTTTGTGTGTAAAAAATTAAAATTGTTTCTAATAATTTTTCTAAAGTAAACTTAATGTTTGCGTAATATTGTTACATATTGTGTGTGTAAAACCGTTTCTAAATTAATTTGCAAACATTGTTTCAATAATGTTTGTAATGGTTTTTTTAAGTTTTAAATCAAATTGAGATAAAAAATAAATAATATTATTAATAAGTTTAATAAAATGCAATAAAACAATGAATTTTACAGTCTTCAATTGTATTGTTATTATTATTTATATTGTTCTTATGTCTTTTGTGGACAATGTTATTGCTGGAGTGAAAGGTAGGTTTAATTTTAGATACGTTATTTTTTAAGATGGACGTAAAATCAAATATGCCAAAATACCGCATGTCTAATTTTTGTTTTTAATAATATATTTAATTAATTTGGCACCTGTTTGCTGTAGGACATAGGGAAAAGCAGTTTAAAATGCCGCAAAGTTAGGATAAAAATAATATTTCAAAAATAACGTAAAACAAAATTATTCAATTGAGTACAGTTTTCTACAGTTATGAAAGTTTTTCTTATTAGTGGAAAGTTCGAGAGCAGAGAGGATAAAAAGAAAATATGGTTTATACTCATAATAAGCAAAAAAACTGTTTTTTTAAATTCAAATCAGGCGATAAAATCGTTATCTAGCGGCAGCACTTAATAATTTATACCAAAAAACATTCCTTTTGTTATAGGTATATGTTATTTTTTCTTAATCCTTTAGAATTTTTGCACTATATTAAGAATAATTATATGCTTTGAGATTACACATATGATAAAATATATGCAATCTGGCAGTTTTAACCTTGTTTGATTGAATTAGAACGAGAACAATGGTACGATTCGGCGAGAGAAGCAATCGACAGAAGATTAAAACATGCTTGGGCAAGTGATCCTGGAGGCTCATCGGGACGACGCGTGTCCGATGACGTCGCACGGAACGTGGTGTTAATAATTGGAGACGGTATGGGGCCGAGCACCTTGACGGCAGCGAGGATATTAAAAGGTCAGCGGGCCGGAAGACCTGGTGAAGAAACCGATCTCGCGTGGGATAAGTTTCCGGCAGTTGCTATGGCTAAGGTAAAATATCAAGCAGGTCAATTTACGATTTAAACTTAAATATTGGATGATCGTCATTTAATGTGCTGAAAAAACGACTGGGAAATTGATCCAAATGTTCGTCGTACGATAATATTAGGACTATAGGTTTGATGGTCTTTTTTGGGTCATCTATTACAAGCAGCCAATTTCCAGGTTCAAATTTAAAAGCTGGTAAAATGAATTGCAATTTAAGATGAAAAATAATAATACATTGAAAATGTGAATTAGTACTAGGCCCAAATAATAATTTAAGTACTTTGAATCATCGTCATTAACAGAATTTTAAAGATATTAGTTTTAGAATACCGGATTTTGTCTAGATGTCCTCAAGAACTGGAGGGATACTAGAGGAACACAGTAGGATCTCTAAGGTCTGGCTGCACCTACAAATTAATTCTAATTCTAGACTTAAATAACATTGCCAGTTGGTGATTTTAAATAAATAAAAAAATGATACATTTTTTGAATGTTGGGTTTCCAAGTCACTATATGAATATTATGAAGTATTATAGAAAACTAGACGGACATAATACAAGGTATTTCTAATATTTCATAATATAAATAAAAAAAGCAATTGAATTGTAAATAATATTATTAATAAAATATATAAATGATATATAAATATAAATAAAATCAATTAAAATAAACAAGTCTAGTAAGCATACTAACGATGGTGCAAACTTGTTTTTTACCATTCATCACTTCGTCTTGTGGTACGTTTGATTGGTAATCAAGAGCCACATGTCGATTGACGAAAGTCAGGAGCGCCAATAGATCTATGTTCTTTCCTTTATAATCGTTCAGGATTTTGGATAAAGACTGGATAAACCATGAGCCTGTGTCTGGATTCCTCCAGGAATAATAACCTTTAATAAAACATGTTTAAGAATCTTAACTTTAGGCTAGTTTCATTAATTTTAAGATACTTAAATTGCTTGCAAATCACTATTAGAGCTTTTTTTAATTTAATGTGTTATTTTCTACTAGTCTATTCAATTTCAGAACATTCCATGAATTTTTTCACTTTTGTCAAAGATATTTGGCCTGCTTATAGAAAAAGTCAATCTGAATTATAATCCCATATATCAATTCGTATTTTTTTCCTGATATATTCATACTTCATAGTATGATGAGAAAAGTGAAATCTCTAGTTTTATTCAACTACTTAAAAACTAAGTAGGTATAGTAGTACTTAGTCACCTTGATAACTGGAATACATGACCAAAATATCAGCCATTTCTGGAATAACGTATGACCGTTCCGCTGAATCTACTTGAACTCTGACCTTGTTTCCTTTATCAAGAGATTCGCCTCTGCACGCCTAAATAAAATATTTTTTAATTCTAAAAATTGTTAACTGTTCTTAATTGAGTTGGCAGAAATTAAAAATGGGGGAGGTATTAGGTATTATCGTAGCCTAAGTTATTCATCTAACTATATAACCGTAGATTACAAAATCTGGGTTAAATTTAGAATTAAGTGAAATTCATCTTGAGTTTTTTCATTCTCAAATTTTTCAACATAGAACTAGTTATGAAACCAAATTTTACGTCATAACTGAGACTGAACCAGTCTAAAGCTGAATGCAGAATAGAATATTTATACACATGCTCTCCTGATACTTCCAAAGCTGAATGCAGACTATGAAATAAAAATAAATTCTGAAGCAACATATCTCCTAAATGGTTCTGGGGGCTGGATAATAAGTTTCTAAAAACGACATTTCCTAGCATATAGGGTTATAACAAAATCTAATTAAAAAAGTCTGTGTTTGTTTGTTTGTTTGAATGAGCTAATCTTTGGATCTACTGAATCGATAAAAGTTATAATATTATCCCGAAATTCCAACAGGGAATAAAAACTAATCACGCGAACGAAGTCACGGGAAAATGTTCTGTGTACAGAATTTATTTATTGTAGATTATAGACGCTCGACAACTAAGGTCATTAGCGCCTTAATTAACAAATTACACCAAGCTGTCCCTCCTGCAGATGCGTAGAAAAAATATAGTTTATCTCTAAGTAAAGAGCAAATTTTTGCGTAGGCAGATATACAAAATGTCTAAAAATACCTGGATAAAGAACAGTTTCGGCTTTCCAATGAGTGTTTTGCAAGTGTTAAATTTGGTCCACAGGATATCCGGTGGATAACGACAATTACTTGCATAAAGGTAGCCACTACCACCGTGAGTCATCACAACCACCACGAGACAATCAGCATCTGAATGATCTTCCTCGGATGCTGAAAAAATAATCAATACAAATATACATAATATATAGAATCGTAATTTTTAACCGACTTCAAAAAAAAGGAGGAAATTTATCAATTTCGACTCTATTTTTAGGGTTCCGCACATTCTATGAAAAAACGGAACCCTTATAGGATCACTCTCGTGTCTGTCTGTCTGTCACAGCTTATTTTCTCCGAATCTACTGGACGAAAAAAGTTGAAATTTGGTACATATATATAGAGTTAGAGTGACCCAAATCCCAATCACGAACGTATAGTATTATAGTAATCAAGTATCAAGACAGAAGTCGGTTATTAACGTGCGAACTACGTATTGCAAAGCCACTGAAAAGTATAAATAAAATAACTTAAAAAAACCTCCTTCAAAAAAGTCAAAGAGGAAAATAATTGAAATTTTGAGGTCGGCGCCAATTTAATAAAAGTAGATATATAAACAGTTTTATAGTAGGTAAATCGATTGGCATCGAACTCAAAATTTTTATTATTTTCCTCTTTTAGGTGGCTTTTTTGAAGGATGTTTTTTTAAAGTTATTTTATGACGTAATTTAAGTTTTTAACGGAATTTAGATATAGGTAGATGTACAGTTTATAGGATATACCACGATCGAATTAGCCATTTTGGGTCAGCGCACAAATGATTCTTTTTGTCGCGTGATTGTGCGATTAAGTCGCTTGTATTCGTCAAATGCAACAACCAACAGCATTAGCCCTCACTCTACTCGCTGAAATACGTAACTGATGTATCGAAAACGCGCGATTGTTGAAAAGACATAGCACACTTGGTCGCAGGTTCGCACGAATGTGAAGCACACGCATCGAACGCTAAATAGCGCGACAATGCGATTGAGTCTCCATCATGCTGCCAAATTGCGCGATCGAATAACAAATTTCGTGTAGCTGAGTATTCGACAAATCGCGATACAGTTCTAAATCGCGAGTTTTCGCTACAAAAAATAACACGTGTGCGCTGACTCTTAGTTGTTTATTCACTTTTTTGGACGATATCTTTGATATTTTGAAGAGTTGATTCATTGTGAACTCTGACATCAAAGTTATATTTTTTCAACGCGTCTTTGATACTTTCGCAGTCCTTTTCGGTACCGAGTCGAGGAGCCATGTCAACACAATACTTATGATTGAAAAGGAGAGCGACACCGCGTCGTTTATGGTTCATGGCGTAACATTCGGCGTCCTTTGCTACCGCCACAGACGCCGGAAGCGTGGCGTCGTTCTTTACAGGAATTAATTCCTGCGACTGGAACGCGCTGTTCTCGGATGTTTTAGAGTCGGATGGTTTTTTATGCCTGTAAAAGACAATCGTATTTTTATCTGCAATTTAAATTATATTGAAAGAACTTTATTCAGGTATAAGTATTACAGATAAATGCTTAAGTTAGCATTACTGTTAGGAACAGTTAGGAAGACATCGAATGACGTAAAGTTACAATGCAGCACTAGAAAAATTCATTTTAAACCTATGCATAGGACTCACACCCAAATCTTCCACTATCATATACTTGATAACTCAGCTGCCGCGATACTGGAAGATTCGGGTTTGAGTGCCAACGGCGACATGGGTTTAAAATGAATTATTTAGTGATGCATTGTAACGTTACGTTATTCGAGGGGTGTTCCTAATAGTAATGCTAACTTAAGCATTTATTAATTGTATTTTAATAAGTTGCGAATACTTTGATCTTGTGAATATTTAACTTTATATTCTGTTAAGTTTTTATTTAATCGTTTCTTCGAATGGTTCTTGACGAACTTAATAGTTAGTTTCATGGGCGTACGCAAGGGGGTGCAAGGGAGGGCAGCTGCTGACATAAAATTGATTTCATTCCGATTTGTATCCGGGAGAAGCCGGCTCGGACAGCTAGTGTAGACCTAAACCTTCCTCAAGAAATGAACTTTTATCAAATGGTAAAAATCGCGTACATCAAGTACAGCAGATTCAATTCGGTTTTCATCCGGGCGAAACCGGGCCAAACAATTACTATAGATCTTAACCTTTATCAAGAAATAAACTATCGAATGATTCAAATCCGTTCAGTAGTTCTCGAGATTAGCCGGTACAGACAGACAGATAGAGATTCGATATGTTTATTTCCGTACAAAGACATTTATCAGGTAAAGAAGGTATTTGCAGATTACAGATGTCCGATAAGATAGGGTTAACAGATACATAATCAAATAAGTTCTGATAGAAGTCGATAAAGAAAACAAATACCTATGTACAATGTACATACAAACAAAGAACCTTAATGACGTCACAATAGTTACAAAAATATATTATGATTCGTCGATTTAATTTGAGGTTAAAATCATAAAGTATTCGAATAAATAAACATTAAACATACAAAGCATTAATTATGTATATAAATTCTGTCAAAATAACATCGTGAGTTGCTTTTTTGCACTTTATTTTTAAAATTTTCCCGCATTCTATTCATTACGTAGTTTGAGAAAAACATTATTCCGATTATATAATTGAATTTGCGTGAAATCATTATATTAAATCATCATTATATTAAATCATCAGTATATTAAATAAAAAATATGAAATTTCAAAGGTTTGTAACAGAATATTCAGGACACTATTGGATACTATGAAAATCAACAATTTACTCATTTTTTAACCGACTTCAAAAAAAGGAGGTGGTTCTCAATTCGAGGTTGTATTTTTTTTTTTATGTTTGTTACCTCAGAACTCCGTCATTTATAAATCGATTTGGAAATTTTTTTTTATTTGAAAGGATATACTTTTAGATTGGTCCCATAGAAATTTCATCAAAATCGGTTCAGTAGTTCGGCTGATTTTAATAAAAGTTAGTAACGGCGTGTAATTCCTTAAGGTAAAAGTCACTTTTTGACACATCAGACAACGTAAGAAAGTCGGTTTAATAAAAGTGAGTAACGGCGTGTGATTCCTTTAAGGTAAATGTCACTTTTTGACACTAAAAAGTAAAAAATAAAAAACTTTTTAACAAAAAAAAAACCTCTTTCAAAAAGCCACTAAAAAGAGGAAAATAATGAAACTTTGAGGTCTGCGCCAATTTAATAAAATATGAAGTTGGTTAAAAGAAGATATTCATCACTATACTATACTTTTTAATCGACTTCATATTTTATTAAATTGGCGCAGACCTCAAAATTTCATTATTTTCATCTTTTTAGTGGCTTTTTGAAGGAGGTTTTTTTTTTGTTAAAAACTTTTTTATTAACCACAACACTTTTATTATCGGATTAGCTGCCCGGCCCGGCTTCGCTCTGGTAAAGCTAATTTATACGTGGAAGCGAGTCAAAATTGGGATACCTACTCGGTTTGACTCTAACTAACAAGGAACAACTAACTAACAAGTGAAGTTAATAAAAAGTAAGTATAATAAAAATTAACTTACGATGATGACTTGAATAACCATCCATCCGTTGTACTGGATTCACCAGACATTTTTGACACACTAATTACTTTCACTGTATTTTTTAAGAACAAACAACTTACATAAATTTTGCATATGCAATATATATTAAATCGATCTGCTTCTGAAATGATGAAATCTACCTCCAGCTGTTGATAATTTGATAAAATATTCTTATCACATTAAAATTTCAAATTTATCTAATCTTTATTAACGTTATATAGGTATATAAATATACCGTATGTAAGTCAATCAATATCGGGAGCAAAGTATGAACGAAGGAATTTAAATATAATTTTGTTTAGAATGTACTGCTCTATTAACATAGCACAAAAAAAATCCATGAAAGTGTAAGACGGGTAGTTAATAATAAGTAACTCACTTATAAAAATATTGTAATTAAATTGAATAGCGCGCGCTTCTCTTTACTTCAGCTGTTACACATTTCCGTCGCATTCACGAAATTAGTCCCACCACGGAGAGCTAAGATTTACATATCAAAAATGGTACACTGTTATATATCTATCTGAATTTTTTCTCGCCCTCAAGGAATTTTGGCTACTTGTCTGTGCCTGCACCTTTCGAAAACCGCTATCGTCCGAGACTTCAAAGTTCTTCAGTTTTTTGGAAGGATAGATCTCGACGTGGTTTCCTTTTCCTCTGTATGAAGCCTTCAGGCTTCAAATCATGCTACGACATAACGCACTGTAAGAAATGAGAAGGCCGATTACATAGATTATCGATGGTCCATTTGTAGCCAGCGATTAATCTGGTAATGGCACACAAAGAGACCATGGCGTAGCAAACAGATATCGCCTGCACATCGCGTAAATTCCATAAAAACACATTGCGCATGCGTGGTTACTAATTTTACATTAATTTGTTTTGTATTCATCCATTTTATATATGTAACTATACATTTTATTTTGTAATTTTTACACACTTTATTTGAATATTACACAAATTATGTAATTTTAATTTACTTTATGTAAAAATCACAAATTTGTTTAACCTTACAGTAAAAGTCCAAGTTTTTATGAAGTTTTCTGTATAAAAATAAATAATAATGTAAAATCACTTAGAAAATCAAGTGAATTCTACCTTAACTTTCAAACTATTTTTACATCCATTTTTACTTCCCACCTCTACTATGGTAGGGAAGTAATGGATTCAGTCCGAAAACAATATTTCGAGATTTTAACAGATTTTCACGTTTTGAGACCCTAGCAATCGTTTAAGATCATTTTCTGACTGATGTCTGTATGTGTGTGTGTATGTGTGTATGTGTGTGTGTGTGTATGTGGTCAATTTTTCGCCTTCGATATCTTAAGAACGGAACAACATACGGGCATGCCGATTGTTCTATTGTGTTTATCAGCCTTTAACTTAGATCTGATTAGATTTTGAGTCAAATCGGTTCAGTGGATCCTGAGATATTCAAAAAAACGTCCTCAATGTCACGTATTAACATAGGTAAAAAAAAATATAAATGAATTCTAGATGTTATAATATGAAAAAAATGTAAATATTTTTTTTCTCTAAAATGTATAGTTTTCGAGAAAAAAAATATTTTACTAAAAAAAATAAAAATTGTACGTAAATCAAGGTAACCATGATTTTTGCTATATTAAGCTAGCCATCAGTAGATCACCAAACAAAAAAGAGGGCCATGCTTTTTTCAAAGAATAAAAATTAAATTGTGTTTTAAAGACCACCAACAGCTAAGGTTATTTGGGCCTAGTCAAAGAATAAAAAAAAGAGTGTTTATTTTTTGCAAATATTTACTAGGTGGGAAGTATAGGACTGGTCATCAGTCGAATTTTTTACAGTGCGATTGTGGTCCAAGAATTTCGTTATTATAAACGGTTAACCGCGGTCTGTCATATTTCGGCAAGAGTTTCCTACTTGCATCCTTTGAGGCCTTAATATAGATATACATTCTGTGTTTTGTTTCATATGTCAAGGATCACACTGTAGTGGGTCAGAATCCCACCTCCGCTCTTGGATGATTTGTGATGTCATTTAGTTTTAAGGAAGTTGTTATTTATTGTAATTAAGACGCTAATGACCTACGTTGTCGACGCGTCTATAATCTACAAATTAAATTCATATGTCAACTACTTCCTACTATTTTCGTTACATCTAATATTTCTAAAATGCCACTCCAGTACGAGCCATATTAGACGTTATTCACGTCAAAAATTGATATTTTCTAAAAATCATTTTTTTGAAACACATTATATAAAGACTTAAATATTTTCGCGATTGCGGAAAATGAAAGAAACTACTCGTAAGTAAACGAAATTTATTAACGCAACAAAAACAAACAAAAAAACTATTGTTAATAAATATCTGCATTGTTAAATTGTCAATAAATATTTAATGATTTTTACCTGTTATATTAAATTATTAAAAGATAACATAATTGACTGATAAACTACGTGCAAAATGTAAACAAAAACAAGGAATAAATAAAGATTAACTTTGAAACTTTCTTCTTTATTTACGTAAAAAGAAATAATATTTTGAAAATATTAAAAAATTTACGCGATGTAAAGATCAAAAGAAAGTTATAAATACCCAAATATATCAAACAAAATAATGTTGTCTATTTTTGTTTCCCGGCCTCTACTAAACTATTTTAATGCATTCCGTTATTACGTGTTCAGAACAGCGTTTTGTTGCCGCTGTTCATACGTAGCTGCTTTCCATAAAATATATTTCTACTGTGTAAAGCCGGCTTCACAGAACTAAGACAAGAATCCAAGTCTTCATGGTTTCCGGGCTTGTAGGCCGTGGTCCGGTGGTATTTCTACCTGACGTTTCGTCTACAACTGCGGTAGACATTCTCAAAGGCGATGTGGCAGCGGTCGAAGTGTCCTCCTTGGCGGCTCCAGGTCAGTGTGACCGCTGCCACATCGCCTTTGAGAATGTCTACCGCAGTTGTAGACGAAACGTCAGGTAAAAATACCACCGGACCACGGCCTACAAGCCCGGAAACCATGAAGACTTGGAACAATGCCGGCCGTGAAACCTTGTACACCTGGATAAGACAAGATTCCTTCATACAGATATTAAAGTCAAAGGTTGAAAAAACAGGTCAAGTGCGTGTAGAACTCGACCCACGAGGGCTCCGTACTGTTACAACAATTTAATTAGTGTAAGCTGCGTCTATGTTAAAAAGCACAGTGCAAGCTCGAACCTCACGGTTGGCAGTTATAAATAATATAGTATAGATGACGCCACTAATTATATGGTTTGATTCCAATAGAAATAATATATAGTTTATAATGCGATGACGCCACTTCACTTGTCAGTATAAAAAACATAAATTTATTAAAATCAATTGTTTATTTAATTCTAATTATTATTTGCCAGGATTCATGCCATAACAACATACAATCTGTGAAAATTTCAACTAGCTAACTATTTGTGAGACAGAGCCCTGTGACAGACGGTAGGGTAATAGGGCTCCATACGGAGGTACCGAACCCTAAAAATAAAAGATGGAGACATTTTAATTCATTTGGATTTCAATAAGTAGATACCTATAGCTCCCGTCTGTATCTATTCCGTTTGAGAATAGATGGATGGAAAAATTGTGAATTTTGAAAACTCTTAGATATTTTTCAAATTAATCATTGTAAAAAAAGATACGCTCATTCCAATAGGCACACTCGTGACGCACACTTCTGTTTTTCAAAAATTAGAAAAATCTTTGGACGTTCAGAGATTGTAGATTATAGTCGCTCGACAATTGGGGCCATTAAAGTATACTGGACGCTCATAACTTCTGAACTTAAAAAGATTTTTTTTTTGAATCAGCGTGTCTTTTTCTATAAAGATGAAAAATTTGAAAAAGATTTGAAAAATCTATGATTTTTTATGAGTTTAAAAGTAATAGTAAATGCATGTTAAAATCGGGAAGTGTGAAAAAAAAAATTGACAAACGAATAGAGCCAACGGAATCTTGTTCTGAATCTAGGATAACTCGATATTTAATAGTTCTACAATATTTTAATGACTATTTTAATGTTCTGTGATTGTCATCATCCCACTTCATAGTGATGAAATAAATATTACATCCTCAATAATTAGCAGTGGCGGACTAAGCCCGTCGGAGGCCCATGGCGGCAGAACTAAATGAGGCCCCCGGTCTGCTTAAAAACTGATGAATTTGTAGTGTAAATTTCGCAAAAAATGAATAATATAGATGTAATGACTGACAAAAAAAATCAAATATTTATAATAAACGACCTACCTACATTTATATTTTGTATACGTACGGGGCCTCCAACTCCAAACTGTCTCTTACTTACGGAACATATTTTGGCCTTGTTTGGGATTTGATTAAGAAGGACTTCTTGAGATTTGGAGGCCCCCCAGGATCAAAGGCCCGGGGCGGGCCGCCCCCTCCGTCCCCTTTAGTCTGCCACTGATAATTAGACTAGTGCTGGGTTGCAGAAAGCATTGTCAAAAAATCTGATTCGACAATAATCTTAGATTGTGACCACACATATTATTTCTTCATAAGAAAAGCATTATAGAATTTGAAATCGAACCTGCTCGAAAAATTATTGATCGATTGTAACGATATTTTTTTGAAACTGTGTATGCATGTACCTATTTACCATAGTTTTTTGTGCAATTTCCACTTCGAAACAACATTTTTCTATGCATTTTGATGAAAATTTAGCTTGAAAAGTGATCTTTTTCTATATAGATCAATCATTTGTTGTTGGGCGAGTATAATCTAATATTCTACATGACAGAGAGTTGATAACGATATTAGACTGCTCCTGGTTGTATAAAAACTGTAATTATTTGATCACAATCTACGCTCATTGTCAAATCAGATTTTCTAACAATGCGTTCTGCAACCCAGCATCAGTACCTATATAAAACTAATACTTCCTTTATTTTGAATTATTTGGCAGTAAATTCCGAATTAGTAAGAAACATCTGGCTTAAAATGGCGACATTCTATCACTTAAAACAAAAAATATAGTACAAAAAGTTTACTATTGACAAACAAACTACCTATTTTCCCGGTTCCAAAAAATAAAAAAAAAAGAAGTTACATATCATTAAGCCAAAAAATAAACCTGTTGCATATGTCTGTTGCGTGTAACTGTCTCCAGTCGCGCTCGTAAATTTCTAAAGGTGAAATACGATAAAACTGCAAGAGTAATCATAGAACATATTATAATCTATACGATCTATTCTAATCTGACAAAGAAACTCAGATCAAAATAATTCTAGTCTGAAATTTAGACATAATCTTGATATTTTTCAAACCATTCATTACATTTCTTAATAGATTTTTGCATAGTATTCCAAGGCACCAAATCCATCTGCAGATGATGCTTCTTTTTTTGCTCAAACGCATTGTATCCAGGGTATGTTATGTGCATTCCGTCTTCATTTGTTTCGAATAATTTATATAGATGCGACAGCATGTCCATGTCGTCAAAATAAATATCGCTAACCCTTCTTCGTAGTAAGTTAGGCGAAGAATCAGTTGATTCAGAACGCGGAGATAACTTACATTCTTCGGTATCAAATACCCTCTTGATACTGTCCTCCAATTCGGGGTTCAAATCTCTTGGTGAATAGTTATTATAAAACGATGATATTATACTATTTATTTCATCTGACACTGAATCGGGACTAACCTAAAATAATAATATTTATTGATCATGTAATCCCTCATCTCACTCTTAAAGACGTATCTGCCATTTACACCACAGTTACGTCACGTCGTGAGAAGAAAGTCAGGCTTAAGAGCGGTTGGTCGGTGGCGTATCTCACTTTTTCAATTTTTGTCAGTTACGTCTTTATGCGAGATGAGGGACGATATAATCAGATCGTATACAATATTGAATATACATTGTACACGGGCCGTGTGAAAGGGTTCTAGACTGTGACAGATGGACAGGGCCGGCACGTGCGCCTGGTCGGACAGGCGATCGCCTTACGGCGCCATATTTTTAGGGCGGCATATTTTTGTAGCAGCGAATTTTTCGTGCGGTATTTTACTTTTTAAAAATGATTATATTGTTCGAGTTTTCACCGATTCTTAGTTCTACCTTTTACTACTAGATAAAAGATGTCGCATGTCGCCCAGCCGCTCGGCGCAAATACCATAAGTTGTAAAGGGGGTATTTACAATTTTTTAAATATGTGGGGGCGGGGCGGCAAAAGTTGTATTCGCCTTAGGCGGCATATTTTGACGCGCCGGCCCTGCAGATGGACTGACAGAGAGAATAGTGAAAACAATAGGGTTCCACCTTTGGACTAAGGACTCCTAAAAATAAACCACAAAAAATAAATATATTTTCTAACCTGTATTTCATTTGCAACTTCATCAAAAACACGTTTATAATCCTCAGTAAAAATATCTTTAAATTTATATTTATTGCCAAACTTTTTCATCTTCTTCCTCAAATCATATAACGTTAGAATTCTTAAATCTTCGGTTTTGAATTCGGAAAACGCATCAGAAATATCTGTGACATCATCATCAGAATAATCTGGTATATCAGTTGTTTGTAGATAACGTAAATAATCTAACGCGATTGGTTGAGTTAAATAATCAGCAGCTTGTCGGAACGTTAGTTTGTTTCGTAAAATATCAACATCCATCTTCAGTTAAATTTACAACACGTTACATTGATCGAGTTTTTTAAATCGTCAACAATAGACTAGAAGTGTTCAGCCAATTCGAATTCCTTTTTACAAGCTTTTATTTAACTTGCACTGTTTGTATATTAGTTTTTTTCAAATGTTAACAATTTCTGTATCGCCCTTGTTGGTGAGGTTTTCCATGATTTTAAATTTTACGTGGTGATCTTATGGAGAAAATATTTATTATCACCTTAATAATCTTGAGTATTTTTTACTTTTCACGAAATTTTCTCAAGTATTCTTTAAATTCGTGAAAGATAATAAAAACTCATCAATTTTAGAATATTTTTTTTCCTTATTTTGAAAGATTAAACAAAATAACTAACAAAAACGGAACGAACAACAGTATTGAATTTATAAATGTTTGGAGGTAACTCTAAACATGGTACTGACTGGTACAATAGAAGGCAGCAGCGACTGTAAGCTTATTTAAATACGTCATTCGTTGCTAGAATTTATTAAAATCTACGCAAATATTTAATCATCAAAACAATTTCTTTATTTTTTAACCGACTGCATTGATTTTTTAATGTTATCTGGGTTAAGTACCAATGCATATTTTCAGTTTATTATTTTTTAATAATATCTATAATATTGAAAATTTAAAAGCTATCAACAGTCGATCGATTTTGTATTATGTTGTACTGTGATTTCAGACGTATAACGTTGACGCTCAAATTGGAGATTCGTCAGCCTGTGCTACCGCATTGAGTTCTGGTGTCAAAACGAAATACGAAACTTTGGGGCTCGATTCGAGTGCGCAATTTGATAATTGTCAGTCGAGTCATCAATCGAAAGTTACATCGATTTTGACATGGGCTCAAGACCGAGGTATGTCATTTTTTTTTTAAGGTAAACTCAATTTTTACATGCTTATCTGTTCTCATGCTTTCTTCATTTAAAAATACATAAAATAAAATTTAAAAATATCCGACATAATGTTCTTATACAAACAGAAAAATAATCTATCTCGTACCTTTGTATAGGTTTAGGGCCTCTTCTAAGCCTCACAATATTTGCACTAAGTAGGAAGGTTCACGACAGATTATTTTCATTCGACATATTTCGATATGAAAATGTGATATTTTCAAGAGAAGTTTTTTAAAATTTGTTATACGGGGATCAAAAAGACGAGTCGATAACTGATTTGTTAGTCCCGAGTGAAATACTTCTAAATCAAGGCTCCGCCGATGTTTATGACATCGCCTGAAGGTTCTTATTAGACTGCAAAAATACAAACTGTTATATAATTCCCTTAACAGCTATTTATACGGAGTGTTTCAAAGAGAGATTGTCATTGTGTGTTAATTATACATAGACATTTTCTTTGATTTATAATGAATTTATTAGTTAGACGTGTGTATATATCAGGGGAGGATTGAGTCATCTAGAGCTCTGAAAATTTCCAGAAGGGCTTGTTTGGGTTAGGCCGTTAATTGTGTTATGGCGAGTCAATTCTTCAGCCACATTACCACCAAATATACTAGTTCGTACGAGAATAGCTGCCCCATTAAATTTCAGCCCACCCCTGGCATATATAGAAACAACCATGCGTGTTTTTACGAGTAAATAATGACATTTAATAATAATTTATAATGGAAAGATAAGACAAGACATTTTTCCGATTATTATAGCATTTCTATTTTCCAGGTAAATCAACAGGAATAATAACAACAACAAGGATAACTCACGCTACTCCTGCAGCTTTTTACTCCCATTCCCCATCTCGCTACTGGGAGGATGATAGTAAAATACCACCATCATCGAGGAAACAATGTAAAGACATCGCAAGGCAACTTATTGAAGACGAACCTGGAAGAAATATTAACGTAATATATTTTGTAATTGTATTAATAAAGATATTTTTTTGTTCGCGTTCATTTGCAATCGTTTGTAATCACACTCAACTGTTTTTTTAAACAACTGCCGATCACGATATTGAACAAAATGGAGTAGAATTTTCATGTTTATTATTCAGTTTGGCGAGAAGTGAATAATTTTATGACGAATGATTACCCGATTTTTGATAACGTAGTTTTTTATCATAGGTTATTTTAGGAGGAGGTCGCCGACATTTTGTTTCAAATGCAACACCGGATCCAGATTTTCCTACTAAAGAAGGACGCAGACTGGATGGTAGAAATCTGATCACAGAATGGATACACGATAAAAAGAAACGAAAGTTATATGCCGAATATATTACGACGAAATCGGAACTCGATTCAATCGATACGAATCATGTCGATCATTTACTTGGTTAGTTTTTAATTTTTAATTCATACATAGTCCAAGCTCTCACCGTACAAAAGTCTACTGAACAACACTACTAATATTTTATTATTGAATTAAACAGATAATACGATGAAAATTGACATAATATATTACATATGTTTGTTATAAAAAAATCCATACAAGTATTATGTTAGATTAGTCTTAATAAATTGAAATCTTTAATTTGTTTTTATTATTTAAAGGGCTGTTCGCATATTCTCATATGGAATTCGAAACAGACCGAGACACAACCGGACAAGGTGATCCGTCAATTTCTGAAATGACGCGGACAGCTTTAAAGATTCTTGAAAGAAACTCTAATGGTTTCTTTTTATTAATCGAAGGTAATCTATTATTTTTAAACAAATATTTTAGAAGAAAATATATAAAAAAAATATGATGTAGTTTTTGTATAAATATTTGAAGATTGTGCAAAAAGGCTTTATTAATGATAAGCTATTCTTATGTCTTTTAATTTGATTGTTAAATGTCGCCGCCATAGATTATGTATTATAGATCAGTGATTATAGCCCAGCATATTGTCTCACATGTTTTGAAACAGCCTTTATATAGAGCAATGTTGTTATTAGGAGAGCAGTCTTTAAGAATTTGTGTAAATTATTATGTTATGCAATATTTTCTGAGATTATAAGTCTAATGGGAGCTTTCTGACGTTGTCATGAACTTCGGCAGAGCCTCGATTCAGAAGTATTTCATTCGGGATAAATAAATCATCAATATCGGTTCATCTCTATGTTTTCCTAATACCATTTTTTTTGAAAATATGTCGCTAGTTAAAAATATAAATTTTCTTGCTTTACCAACGTTATTTTTTTTACCCGACAACCAACAAAAAGGAGGGTTATGATTTTAATTTTCCAAATCCACTAACAGCCAGGATTATTTAGGCCTAGCACCAATTCATAATCTCAATTTATTAATTCTTAATAATAAATCTGGTGAAAGAATCATGAATCGGATTTTCAAAATTTATAAAAGAAAACGGCCAAGCAAGAACATACATCATTCGTTATAGTTTTCCTGTAATTTTCACCAGTTTCTTTAAGTATATTATTCTTGACGTTTTCAAAATTTTAGACTTTATACTTTCGATGATATTGACAATTTTTTGGTGTTATTTATTCAAGGCCTTATTTTTGTGAAGATGCTGAGGGAGGCATATTAAAATGCCCTGAGTAAGGGGTTTGGCTAGATAGCGGTATGGGAGGGATGCAGACCGCCCCCAACATGTATAAAAAAAAATGGTCACAATCATTATTGCTTCAAGGCTGAAATTGTTAGTATACCTTGTCGGTGACCCAATAATGCCATTATAATATTTGCAGATCGATTGGTCAGTATTAAAGGGGTGGCAGATCACCCTAAACGTGTCATGTACCCGCCGAAATTTATATTATTAGTTCAAGGTACTTAAAAACAAGATATCGAAAATTTGAATAATAAAATAAAAAAATTTGAAAACCCCGCGACATGTTACACCTTTAAAAAGAGAAAAAATATTGTTTTTACCAGTGGCCCGCAGAGTTTAATCTCGATTCTCGTATATACATCCTCTAACTCTTCTTAAACGACCAAGAAAAATGCAATTTTAGACTATAGAGTTCGTTTTACATTACTCCTTTCGTTTTAGGTGGCAAGATAGATTTGGGGCACCATTACAACAACGCATTCCGCGCATTGGATGAGACCTTGGCGTTGGAAAGTGCTGTCAACACTGTTTTACAACATGTTGATCAGACAGAAACGTTGATCATTGTCACAGCGGATCACTCTCATGTGTTGACACTTGGCGGGTATGGGACGATCAGGGGTAACCCAATATTAGGTAAATAATCATAAATTATGTTATGTAGATTTTTAATTAAATAAAACACAATGTTTTAAGTTTCTTACACTTAAGAACAGTTAGCTAAGATCATCGGCGTCCTCAGAAATTTTTTTCTTGCGATATATTCAAATAGGCAAGTGGAGATGAAACTCATCATATTATTTTACAGTCTAAAAGCATTCAAGCGACGTTATAAACATCGGCGGAGCCTTGGTTCCGAAATATTTCAGGTGGGACTAACAAATCAGCTAGACCGATACCTCTTTCTGATCTCCGGATAAGATATTTTAAAAAACTTTCTCGGTACTTACAAACTAAATTCGAGACTAACAAAGCAGCAATTATCTCTTGTATGCTTATGGTGGCTGGATAATAGATTTTTGAATTTTTGACAAACTAACACTAAAATTTGTCAAGTGGACGAAACTCAACATATTTATTTTACAGTCTAAAAGCGTTCAAGTGACGTTATAAACATCGGCGGAGCCTTGGTTCAGAAATATTTCAGGTGGGACTAACAAATCAGCTAGACCGATACCTCTTTCTGATCCCCGGATAAGATATTTTAAAAAACTTTTTCGGTACTTATAAACTAACAAAGCAGCAATATCTCTTGTATGCTTATGGTGGCTGGATAATAGATTTTTGAATTTTTGTCAAACTAACACTAAAATTTGTCAAGTGGACGAAACTTAACATATTTTTAACAGTCTAATAAAAGCATTCAAGCGACGTTATAAACATCGGCGGAGCCTTGGTTCAGAAATATTTCAGGTGGGACTAACAAATCAGCTAGACCGATACCTCTTTCTGATCCCCGGATAAGATATTTTAAAAAACTTTCTCGAACTGTAAATATCAAAAATTTGAAATAAAATTTTTTGAAAACCCCGCGACGTACACTTTAAAATCTAGGGGAAAAAAATGTTTTGTACCAGTGGGTCACAGGGTTTAATCTGACCGATTCCTAGTGTGCTCTGGTCGATTCTTAGTGAGCTAGGTTGATTATTAGTGAGCAAACTTTGTGAGCACGGTCGATTCTTAGTGACCCTGGTGTCTATTGTAAGTGAGCTAGGTCGATTCTTATTTTTTTTTTAAAGACCACCAACTGCTAAGGTTATTTGGGTCTAGCACCAATTCATATTTTCAATTCATTATTTTTCGATTCTTTATTGAGAAAGATTGAATTAGTGTGAGATAGATAGATACGCAACTGAGGTCCTTAGCGTCTACGGTCATTAGTGTTAATTTATCTAAAATGGCACACACTCTATGATAAAACGGTTTTGGCGTTAGATCATTAGATGCATCTCTTGCAACAGCCACCTTGGAAATTAATTGATGTGAAGACTAAAGTTAGGAAGAAAAATTTTCTGTGCTTGGTTGAAGGATCAAAATATTGATGTTTTAAATTCACATTTATTGCTGACGTTTCCAGAGATTTTTAATTCACAAATTTCGAACGACTGTATAAAATGGGCCATTCTGTTATTTTTTATGTTTAGGTTTCGACTCCAAGATATCAGACGTTGATAATCTTCCTTACACGACACTGATGTACACTTCCGGTCCTGGATACAGAACTGACCGGAAGTCACGAAACAATCCGATGAAAAATCGCGATACATTGCAGGCCGCTGCAGTGCCCCGGGGTTGGGCTGCGCATGGCGGTGAAGATGTCCAGGTGTATGCACTAGGGCCTTTGGATACCGTTCTTTTCACTGGGACTGTTGACCAGTCCTATGTCCCACACGCCGTATCGTTTGCGGCCTGTTTGGGAGAGTTCAAGGACAGATGTGCGTGCCTCAATAACAACTGTTTAATAAGATTGGCCCCGGTTCTCAATGAAAATAAAACAAACATTTTAGAACCGAAAGAACTACAAAACACTGTCGGGAAAGTTAATAATACTCAGGAGAATTTAATAGAAGAAAATATTATTTCCAAAAAGTTATTTTTGATTTTTAACGGGTCGATTAGTTTACATAAAAGTGATATTTTAACTACGGCTTTAATTTGTATTTTTGTATTAGTTTTCGGAAAATAAAATAATTTTTTAACGGATAATAGTCAGTTTTCTAACACTCAAAACAAACAAACAATATTTGATTAGGTAAATTTTGACCTAGGTTTATATTATCTACTTTTTTATACAATTGTAAATATAATTATTTATATCTTGATTCTGAAAAATAAACTATTATTACAAATAGGGTCGTTCTAACTGACAAAATCATGATCCGTCTTTTTACTCATTAACATTAAGTACTTATAATTATTAATAGTTATTCGCAATTTATAGAGTGGTCTAAATTTTGATGTACAAAAATCCAATTGAATAAACTTTTTTAGTGCTTTTAAAATTTTACTATAAAATTATACGTACTTATTTTTGGGTGCCTGCCCCAAGAAATTTTGATTTTTCAATTTAAAACAGGCGCTCAGCTACAAAGGCTATATGCGCGAGTAGGAGTGTATGAGTATGTAGCGCATCAAAAAAAAATTTTTTTTTGATTTTTAATGTGCACAAATCTTTATGTTATACTACATCGCTTTCCTCAAAGACATGCGGCGCCCAGTGCATTCGCAGCGATGAAGAGTCAACCCTGCATATTTTTTATGAAGAAAAAAAATAGGGTTGTACAAAAAAAAATACTTTTTCGCGTCATTTAGATGCCACACGTAACAGCATCGATTTTATTTACATATTTTTAAATGAATCTTTAATTTCACATCGCCCTTAAATTATTTAAAAAGATCACTATTTTTATAGTACATATTTTAAAATTAACTAGAAAATACTGAGCAATTGTCCAAGTTCGTGATGAATTTGTTTACAAAAAATTAATATACACAAATAAATCTAGTGCTATGTAAACATAAAGGAAATTATAATTATCTGTCATTTACATCCTTTGACTTTTCAGTAGATTTCAAATAGTAGAGTGTATATCTATAGTCTATTCATTTTCAAGATAGAGTAATTTGAAAAACTCGGCTCGCAGTGCAAAACCCTGTCGGCAATATAGTGTATTTGCTAATGCAGGCCTTGTGGCTTTATTATGTGAACTTAAGTTTGTTTTTAGACAAAATAAAAAATGTAACCCCTTAATACATCCCTTAAAACAATATTTTTTTTCTTAATCTCAATATTATTATCAATGCAACCCCTGTACCAAATTAAATACATCCGTCAGCAAATAAATCACTATCCGCAAACTAGTGTTAAAATTTGTAAGTCCGGTCCAATCGTGCCGATTTTGTTAAAATTTTAGCAACACATTTTAATCTCTACTGAAGGGTTAAGTTCCAATTTTGAAACAATTCTGAGATTTTTTCGGTATTTTTGGGCCAAAAAACTTTTTTCAACCGAAAAAAAATACATGTGGTGTAGGTTACGGGTATCGATAGTGGATTAGCGGGTATACTATGAACCGACAGATATTTTTTTAAATCATTTTTTTTACGATATGGGAAAGTAATAATACATCTTACAAAATTTATTTATATAATTTAATATATATAAATCTAAATAAAACAAAACTGTTATTTTGAATTTAAAATTGCGTTGAATGAGTCGTTTACGATGGGAAGGTACCTTAAAACGTAACACAGTGTTATCTTTTTTTTAATTTGAAGAAATAAAAAACGATTTCAATCTAATGTGAAGATAAAATAATAAATGTAAAAATATCTATATTCATCAATAATTTTTGTAAAAAAAAATTTAATGCATTATTTCTATAAAAAAGTAAAAATAAATATGAAAAAATAATATAAGTGAAACTAAAAACATAAAATCCCTTTTCTATAAATGCTAACAAATATAAATTTATCTATAGGTGTTCCATATATGTCTATTATTTTTGAAAGCTTTGATTTCGTAAATTTTAAAATTACATTAATTGTTGTTTTAAAACACCTTTTTGCAGTTTTAGAGTCATGGATCAGTTTTGAGATACGATAAAAATGTGTTTCCATTACAGTGCACGCATATAAATAGTAATATGAAACACCCTGTAATAAAAAAATAAAGATAGTTATAAATACTGTACTTCGGATGAAAAGTCGAGATTTGACGATCAGCTTGGTTAAACTAAGTTAAACTGATGGACAAACATTTGAAATATGATTTTTTTGGATATGTTAGAACTAGCTTGTGAGGAACCATCAGAAAATAATAAATTGTTTTTTATCTTACGTGGAGAATTTAAAATTTGTCAAAATCACTGGACTCAAGTTCTTAAAATTCTGACATTTCATCCAGAATACGGTAGTGTTAATTAAAAACTATATTTTGATCATATAAAATATAGAGGATGTCCAAGACTTGCGTTGTCAGCCGATATATTGATTTTGATAGAAAAGAAGTTTAAATACAAAAGCTGTATAAATTTTAATGGTGTATTACCTAACCTAAATGTGAATAGAAATTGTAAGAGAAGCCATGCTCGAAAATTTAGTAATTTTTGAGTTTATCAAGTTTCTTAGAAATTTTTGACACGTGCAGACCTTTACCTAAAATTCGACATAGCCAAAACAGAAACCTTTATCAAACTGAAATTTTGAGGATCACTAGATAATAGACGGACAAATCAATGTCTGTCCTAAAAAAATGAATTTATTATACAGGGTGTTCAAAATAATGTACTTCTTTTACCTAACTTCAATCACGTGTAACTTTTGATTGTTAAATACAACGAAGTTATTTTTTTGCTGGAATTGTATTCTTTAGGATATTTACTAACACTTTTATTAACCTAATATTTATAAGTCTAATATTTTAATGCGAAAAGATTTGGTTTAGGTATGGAGACAACTTTTGTATTTAAACTTCTCTTCTATATTCACCTAAAATCAATATATCGGCCGACAACGCAAGTCTTGGACACCTTGTATAAAAATTAAACAAAGTGAAATAATGATAAATATTCAGAAAAATAATGAAAAAAAAAATACTTATAGCGTTCCAATAATTTATATCTTTTTAAATTTTACAATTAAGAAATAATTAAAAATTTAAACTTCTGTAGTGAATCAATCTTTATTTCTAGTTTCGAAAAATTTCGATGAAAATAAAATTTGATGTAATTAAAAAACTCAAGGCTAAATATCTTCGATTGTATTCAGCCATGACGTCATAGAAATTA